>CM060918.1:987404296-992404296 GCA_030737875.1 Allium sativum | reverse complement strand
TCCATCATCCATCAATCACTGGCAACCATTTTCCTTAAAGACTTCTAATTCTTATATGAATATATGCAAGGGTGTGTGTATATGTCCCAACACTAATGCGGAAATCAGACGGTCTAATAATTCAGTTGACCTCCTTAATGCAATGTATGTTAGTACCATGAATCCAATATGTATGTAAATAATCCTATTATAACATATGAGTACTACATATGTGCACACTCATTCATCCAAATGCAACATCCATATGTTAACACATTCATTTTCATCCATAAAAGAAAAGAAAATGCACACACATCCATATGCAGTATGAGAGTGATTGAGCCAATCTAGTGCATAATGCGTGTGTATATGCATCCACAAGCATCCACTAGCAAACACTTGCATCCACTTGCATCCATCAAACATAACATGTCTTAAACACATGTTTACATCCATAGGATTCTTATCTAAATGTAAAAAATACTATGGATATGATATATTCAAATGATAGAAACAAGCACAGATAAAACTTAGGAAAAGGAGTTAAGGGCATACCCTCAAAAAGAAAAGGCTATGAAGCATGAATCTTAGCTTTGGTCTCCCAAGTCGCATCCTTTGGGTTATCTCCCCATTTAACCTTTAGCAACTTGATCTCTTTATTGCGTAGCCTTTTAACTTTTGATCTAAGAATATGGGTAGGGACTTGCCTGACTGTCGCCTCCCGTTTCACTTCTACCTCTTCTAATACACTCGTCTCAACAACCTCTGCTGTGTCATGTAGGCACTTCTGCAGATGAGAAACGTGGAAAACATCATGAATGCTAGATTGATTTTCTGGGAGCTTTACTCTATAGGCCATTTGGCCAATCCTCTCGGTTATGGGAAATGGTCCAACAAATCGGGGTGCTAACTTCCCTACCGGTCCGAAGCAAACCACATTCCTTAGAGTTGATACTTTGATAAAAACTACGTCTTCCACTTCAAATTCGATGTCAGTCCTTCTCTTGTCCGCATAGGACTTCTGCCTATCTTGAGCTGTCTTCATCCATCGTCGAATAAGGTCAATCTTTTCAGACGTTTCTCTAACCATATTTGGTCCAAGTAATAATATTTCTGCAGATTCCCACCAACAAGCTGGTGATCTGCAGGGTCGTCCATACAATGCTCTGAAGGGTGCCATCCCGATACTGGATTGATAGCTGTTGTTATAGGCAAACTCTACTAAAGGAAGGTGCTCTTCCCAAGTCCCTCCGAAATCTTGGATACACAGCCTCAAAAGATCCTCTAGAATTCTGTTCACCCTCTCCGTCTGCCCATCGGTCTGAGGATGATAAGCGGTGCTCAAACACAACTGTGTATCTAATGCTTCTTGTAAGCTCCTCCAAAATTCACTGGTGAAGATGGGGTCACGATCGCTTACGATGTTGGAAGGCACTCCACGAAGACGAACTTTCTCATGAACATAAATTGCTGCCAACTGTGATGTCGTCCTCTTACTCTTCACTGGAATGAAATGAGCGCTCTTAGTCTATTTGTCCACTACTACCTAAATTCTAGTGTTGCTTTTCTTCGGTAAACCATCTATGAAATCCATAGAGACACTCTCCCATTTCCACTGAGGAACCTCCAAAGGATGAAGTAAACCACCGGGATTCTTTTGCTTAGCTTTAACTTGCTGGAAAACTAGACGTTGGGAAACGAATTTGGCCAAATCTTTCTTCATCCCAGCCCAAAAGAAAACCCTTTTCATGTCTCTGTACATCTTATCACCGCTTGGATGAATAGTCATCTTAGAATGGTGGGCTTCTTCTAGGACTTCCTTTATCAAGCTTCCAGTTTGAGGAACATAAAGCCTTCCATCTCGTCGCAACCACCCCTTTTCATCTATGGCATATCTACTGAGGTGACTAGAAGTCTCCCCATTTCTGAGCTTTTCCATGATGTCTAAAATCTATGGGTCACCTCATTGTGAAGCTCCAATCTGATCCATAAGAGTTGGTCGTATCTCCAAGGATGCAAACAAATCATGCAAAATCTCGAAGGAGGGTCTAAAATCAAAAGCTGATAAGAACTCCAAGCTCTTCCTCTCCACAAACAGAGGACTCAAGGCCATCCTCTGCCTACTTAGTGCATCTGCCACCACATTACCCTTGACAAGGGTATAAGCAATCTCAAAATCATAAGAAGCTAGGAACTCCATCCACCGTTTTTGCCTTAAATTGAGATCCTTCTGTGAGAACAAATATTTGAGAGATTTATGATCGATGTATAACTCGAACTTCTCTCCAAGTAAATAATGGCGCCACATCTTAAGCGCGAATACTATGGCAGCTAGCTCTAGATCATGGGAGGGGGGTAGTTCTTCTCATGAACTCTCAACTATCTACCCCTATAACACACTACTTTTCCTTCTTGCATCAGAACCTCACCAAGTCCTGTACCACATGCATCAATGTAAACGGTAGACACTTTACTCCCATCGGGCAAGGTCAAGACTGGGTCTGTTGTCAGAGCCCTCTTCAATCATTGGAAAGCAACATCACAATCTATATCCCATGAAAACGCCAAAATCTTCTTTGTCAGCCTAGTGAGTGGGGCTGATATCTTTGTGAAGTCCTTAATGAACTTCCAATAATAACCTTCCAACCCAAGAAAGCTTCTCACCTCGGTTGCATTTTTAGGAATCTGCCAGTCATGCACTGCAACCACCTTTGCGGGATCTACAGCTATCCCTTATTTGGAGACCACTTGCCCTAAGAATCTCGCCTCTTTTCTCTAAAAATGACATTTGGAGAATTCCGCCTTAAGCTGATGCGCACAGAGAGTTTTCAAGACCTCTCTCAAATGTTGGGCATGTTCTTCTTCACTTTTGGAGAAGATCAAAATATCATCAACAAAGACCATGACAAATTTGTTTAGAAACTCCCGAAACACCCTACTCATTAGATTAACAAAATAGGCGGGTGCATTCTTCCACCCAAAATGCATAACAAGCCATTCAAAGAAACCTTCTGGAGTTCTAAAAGCAATCTTATCTATGTTGTCCTCAGCCAACCTCAATTGATGAAATTCCGTGGCCATGTCTAATTGAAAAAATACCAAGGCACCAACAAGCTAGTCAAATAAATCATCAATCCTCAGGAGCGGATGCCTATTCTTCTTGATGAGTTTATTCAACTCTCTTATAGTCAAAACACAAATGAAGCAAACCATCTGATAAACCCATTCTCAAGTAGCTCCCCTACTTGCTTACTCAGCTCCCTTCTTTCCCTTAGATCCATATGGCGCACCGGTAATGCAATTGGCTTTGCATTGTCCACCAGTTATATACGAAAATCGATCTTGTGCCTCGGAGGTAAACCCCATACCACATCAAAAACATCGGAATAATCCCGAACTACTGGAATAGATTACAAATCATCTATAGATGTATCAAGAGACTCTAGGAAGCAAAGCATAACAGACCCTTGAGGGTCATAAGAAATCTCGAGGGTCCTCCCATGACAAGTCAGAAGCCTAACGATCTTCCTCTCGCAATCCAGAGTGGCACCATACACCAATCCACTCCTAGAATCAACCCATGGCCCACAAACCCGAGCACATATGCATCACATTCAAACTCGACGCCTAACATAGATATTTTCAAACTCGGATAAATCATAGATAAATGAGCCGAACCACCAATGGGGTTTGAAACAACTATGGGATCCACTACCATACTAGTAATTAAGTGCAGAGATTCAACCACAGAACTAGATATAAATGAATGTGAAGTGCCAGAATCAAAAAGTTTTCTAATAAGATGGTTTGAAAGAGAAATTAAACCTTCCACAGAAATTTTTCTACCTCACAGGAGCACTGATCACGAGAGCATGCACCTTCCCTCCATAAGTTCCTGCCCTTTGTCCTTGTCCCTGCGATCCATGTTTCTTCGGGCACTCCCCAGCAAAGTGTCCGACCTCTCCACAGTTGTAGCAAGTGTTCTTTCTTCTCTTACATTCTTTGACCAAGTGACCCTCTTTCCCACAACTTTGACATTTTCTCTTATCCTTGCCCTTGTCGTTCTTTCCACCTTTTTCTGCTTTTGTTGTCGTAATAACCCGGAAATCCAAGCCAATTTAAAATTTTTATTTTGGCTATTTTAATGAATTTTGGATATTTAAAATGATTTATTTTAAACAATAATGACGATAAATTTGATTTGAATAGAATTAGAATGTATATATTTATTCGAATCGTCATTAGAATATAAATATTTTATTTTAAATATAAAAGGAATTGAAAATGGCGCGGTAGTTTGAAAATTCGATTTCAAATTTCAATTGAATGTATAGGATTCAAAATAAACTAGATTTTAGCGAAACCAAAAATATTAGAATCTAATTGAGAATATCTTTCCAACGAATCCGAAAATTTGAAATTTCATAGCGGGGATAAAAAAAATATGCCTAGTTGAAAGTTCAGAATAGTTATTATGGAATTTTGGCCCTTAAAAATGGAAATTTTGCAAACGACCTTCGTTTTCGACGAAACCACTTTTGTTGGATCTGGGATGTCAAAATATTACTAGATTCCAAAATTTGTAATTTTTCGAATCAATATGTGAGCGTGGCAAAGGAAAACCTGTTTTAACAGTTTCAGTCAATTTTGATCGACCAGAAAATGGCCATTTTTCAAACGGTCTCGGAATTTGACGAAATTAGTTTTGTTGGAACCGTATCGTCAATACGAAGCTAGAAAATATTTTTCGGGAATTTTTAGAGTCCATATGTGGCCCCAGTAAATTGAAATGCCGTTCAAATTCATTATATAGATTTATATTTGGATTTTGGCGAAAACTGACCGAAACAGTCGAATCAGCCTACGATACATATCCCATTGCGTTCGGAATGGGGGTAATTAGCTAGGGATGACAGGCGGTAAGTTCAATTTCGAGTTCGAAATAAAAAGTTGCTTTTTGGAATTTTAAAATTTTAAAATATATATATTTATAATAACCCCCTATTCTCCTTCTTTCTCTTCCTTCAGTTTGATTCGGAAATAAGAGAAAAAAAAACCAAATCACGCCTCAGCCTAGGCCGCCTCCCACCTCCACATCGTCAACGGCAGGCCACCGGAGCCCCTCGCAACCGCCGTGACCTCCCCTTTATCGTGTCATCCCTCCCCTCTCCCTCTGACTTCCTCGTTCAACCTCGCGCGAGCCCTCCCGTCAACGTCTCCTCCTGCTCCCCTCGCCTGTGACCATCTGCCGCCGCGAGCTTCCCCCCTCTAAAGACGAACAACGAGTTTTATTTTATTTTATTTTCATTTTATTTTATATTGTTTATTTTAGGTTGGCTGATTAATGAATAAAGATCTCAGTTTTAAAATAAATAAAGATTTCAGTGTTAAAATAAATAAAGATATGATTTTTAATAATGAAAAGGTTGGATTTTTATATATGTAATAGCATAGTAAAATTTGATTTTTATTCCTTGAAAGGTAAAGTAAAAATTAGATTTTTATCCTTTGAAATGTAAAGTAAAAACAAGATTTTTATTCTTTGAATGATAAGGAAAAAATATGATTTTTTTAGGCGAGTAAAAATATAATTTTTATCATATAAATAGAGAAGTGTAAAAATATAATCTTTTCTATGAATATAGCGTTGTAAAAATATAATCTTTTCTACATATATAGCATTGTAAAAATATAGCCTTTTCTATACGAGTAGCGATGTTTAAAATGTGATTTTTAACATGTACTGCGTGAAACAGATCTCGTGGAAAACACGGCGAAGATTTTCTATATATGAAGAGTCGCGGCGTTTGGTTTAGCTCTCGGTGAGAACTCCTCACTTTTATTTTAAATTCTAGTTGAAATATATACTAGGTTGCAGACGGTGCTTAGCAGCACCCGACACCCGTCGTCCACAGACCATGGATGACTTGTTTGTTTGATTTCTGTGTTGTGAAATTTGATTATGTGATGTGGAATGAAATAAAATATTTTATAGTGGAAAATATTTTATAGTTAAAAATATGATTTTTAACGTGTATATAAGATAAATAGTAATAAACAAATCGGACGATTTGTTTATATACACTTATTTGACTGATATTGATTGGGACGATAAATTCTACACATCGCCCAACTGCACAAATAAAATCTGTGTTTGTTGATTTGAAACCCCACACGGGTATTGGGATGATATTTGACATACACTAATCCCGATTGTTTAAGTGTATGTCAATCGATGGGTTGACAGACTATGTAAGCGTTAATTATTTATATTTAATGCTTATGCAGTTGTGTGGTGAACTATGGATGATGGTTGATGATTTATCGTTGCTGTTATATACATGTGTTGTTGGGAATCCATATAATAAACGTTATATGGTAATTGATTGGGCCTCATTCCAATTTGGAAAATAAGAAATATAAATTCATGTGTTGAATAGAAATATAAATTCATGTGTTGAATAGAAAAATAAAAATTCATGTGTTGAATAAAAAAATATAAATTCATGTGTTGAATAGAAATATAAATTCATGTGTTGAATAGAAATAAATATTCATGTGTTGAACAAAAAAATATAAATTCATGTGTTGAATAGAAATAAATATTCATGTGTTGAATAAAAAAAAAATCATGTGTTGAATAAAAATAAATAAATTCATGTGTTGAATAGAAATATATATTCATGTGTTGAATAGAAAAATAAATATTCATTTGTTGAATGGAAAATATAAATTCATGTGTTGAATAAAAATATATATTCATGTGTTGAATAAAATATATATTCATGTGTTGAATAAAATATATATTCATGTGTCGAATAAAATATATATTCATGTGTTGAAGAAAATATTCATTTGTTGAATAGAATAACGAAGTTATTGAAATATATAAAGCCGTGTTGGTTAGATATGCGCCATTTTGAAGCGAACGATATTTATATCGATTATATTCGTTTTTATAATGATTATAGAAAAAGAAGTGATTTCAAAATATAATATTTTGAAAATATTATCATTTATAGATTAATGATATGGAATATTCAATTTTGATTTGAAATTGAATGTGAAGTTGAAATCGTTTTGAAAACGAATTTAAACGATTTATAAAATACGTTTTAAAAGGAAATCGACAAAATATATATAATATATATTATATATATAATGGCCTGAATAGAACGCGCCGCGCTGCGGCAGTTCGTGAATTTTGACCATTGACTTCGAGTGGACATTACGGGAGATCTTACCGTCAGATTCTCCTAAAACCGAAACCGTTGGGTTCATATCGAAAAGAGCTTTCTAACGAATATTAGAGATTTAAAATTTAACGGTTGGATTTGGAATTATGTCCAAATCAAATTTGGAAAAGGTCGCTGTAAGTGCAGTTCGATGGCCGTTATGGAAATCGACTGTACGGACCTTGATAAATTTTTTAAAAATATCAATAATTTGTGTAAATCATGAGAAATGATTTATGAAGAATTGGGATGAAGAACGCCATATTTGAAAAGATAAAAATAGATTTTTTATCAAAATGAACTGGTTTCGAACTAGAATTAAAACCCATTTATTTTTAAAATAAATAAATTGGATTTGAAATGGTTTTGAAAATAACCAGAATTTCCAATAATTGAATTGGAATGGATTTGAATCGAAATTGTCTTTGGAATATTTCGATGTTGGATTTCGTGATTATACAGATATTGTTATGGAAATTTGAAAGATATATTTATATCGTTATTACCAATACGATACTTGTTGGTCGAAGAATTTGATATTGAATATAAGCCAATATATTTTCTATTCAGAGCCTTGTATTTAACATCAAATGTGGTTTGGGTTTGTCGTGAATGATATCTTTAATAATAACTTCTTAAATCCAGTTGAGAAAAATATTAAATCTTTTATTTAGATTTAATGAAGTATACCAATTAAATGGTATTTAATTGGAATTGAATTTGAATTGATTTTTGGGTTTATCGTGAACGGAGTTTTAAATAACACTTGTTCTTTAACCCTATAATTCATGGAATGTGATTTTTGGGTTTATAATGAACCGTATTTTAAATGACATTGGTTCTTTAACCCAGTTAAAGACAGGATATGATTTCCCAAGTTAAATTATCATTGATAGTGATTTTTGGGAAGATTAAAACTAAGTGGAGTTTAATGAATCTTTAATTAGATTGAAGTGATCAAGAATGGGGCATCACCAGTTTTGCTCCAGGAGATAGTTAAATCTTTAATTAGATTTGAACGTGAAATGGTAATTGAATTTACCTATAACACAGTGGTATTAGATATGAAGTATGACCAGTTTTACTTTATGGGATGAATAGGTTGGGATTGGGAAATAAAATAAATTATTACTTCGGTGTGGTTCGCTAATCCCGACTAGTTTGAATTGATATTCAAAAGAAGATTAAAGAATAAATTTAAAGAATTTATCTTTGATAAAATTAATGGGAACCTTTCCCAAAGAATAAGAATATTTGAATAAAAGAATATTCTAAATTGGAATGAGGCGTATGTTGTGTTTGTGTAAAACTTGTTTATTATATACGCGAGTTATTCAGAAAGACCGAGTTTATCCCATTCTGAATAATTAATTCGACGTGGTATCGAGGATGAAGATGGTGGTCGAAGACCGGAGGTCTTCACATCGTTTGGGTGATTACTGATGATCTTGATTGGGTTGTACACCCAAGAGGAGGGAATCAGTTGGTGATCGTCCAGACGTACTTGGAGATCGATGGATATGTGAGGTACAAGGTGCCTCCGGTTTCGTTCAGACCCAGAACGAACTTGTAAATGGACTGTGTGTCTGACATTGGATTTTATTTTGTGTGATTGAATTCTATTAAATATATATCTGTTTGGCGGTGGAGAATTTATTCTTTTGCTTAATGCCCTTCTCTGAGATGTACGAGCTCAGGGGTTATATTTTGATGGATATCAATCGCATGGAGTGAACTGCCTGTGTGGCATGCCTGTTGTTGATGATCAAAGCACTGCCTGCGTGGCATAACTTTGTGTAATGTTGATTCGCGAGCCTCACACCCCGGTTGTGAACCAGAAACGGGAGAGGACATGAGGGAGGGCATGCGTTTGCTTCTAGCTAGGGTGGTGTCAGTGACGTACCAGCCCTGACATTTATATTATTTTCACCTGTGTGGTTCTTGCTGTTGCGAGGCGCCTCGGATATATCGGTGACTGTGTGGAGCTGATGGAGTCATTTGGCTCATTTACACCCCAAAGGGCGGGGAAACGCAGTGTTCAGGCATTTTAATCCACTTCGGTGGACCGGCCCTGACGATCCAAGGGACGATGCATTATGTTCCTGAGACTCGGGCTAGACAGTCTCGAATCGGTGGAGGATTATCTTTTGCCTCGGTTCACAGATGGAAATCCAACTTCCAATACGTGGCATTTACGGTTTTGATTATAGAGCCCAGTATTGGCGACATGATATATGGTACCCATGCCGTCTATGATTAATACTTATGATTAAAATTGCTTTGGCACTATACACTTATAGTAATAATAAAAGATGAAGTTTTGCGTATCAAGCATTCTTTGGCTATTATAAGGTAAAACCCTATCCTCCGGCTTGTGTTGCATTGTGTGATGGGACCTGGGTCTTATAATAGCTTCATTGTTCTTTATTTAGCATCCCGTTGTTGTTTTATGCACTGGTATTCTTAGGAGGAAACCCGTTCTGTGTTATACGGCGTTGTCCCTTGATTTACCTAACTTTAAAATAAAGATTAATAACTGTTTTAGTTCTCACACCAGTTGCATGACTGACCTGGAGTTTATTGTTTTAACCTAAAATCTCGGTGCCCTCATTTTGACATGGGCAGCTAGTAGTTTTGGTTTTGCAGATTTATATTCACAGGATCCTGATTTATAGCTGGAATGATATCCGGAAAGCTCTGTATCCGTATATCTCCTTCAGTTGTGTTTTGTATTATTTTTCCGCTGCTATGTAATGTAATTTAAATCTCTGATATTTTCTATGTAATATTTATTCATACTTTGTATATTCTTGTATTCTGATGGAATTGTTGTAACTAACAATGAAATGTTCTTCTGTTTGTGTTCTGATTCGTCCTGTCCTCAAAGTAATTCGTTATTTCTCTTCTCTTCGGAGATCAGCGAAGTTCGGGTCGCTTCATTTGGTATCAAAGCTTTGGTTTACAAAGCTCAGAGAACAAGACACATTAGAACCATACGAAAGAATTCATCAGAGATTGGATTAGAAATATCCAACGAGAATGACTCGTTAGAGATAGGGTCAGTAGTATCCTAGAACGAGTGTGAATGGTATATTTTTAAAATGAAACAAATTTTGTTTTGAAAATTTAAATCAATTATTCGTATTTGATTATTTGTTTTATATTGATTTGGACAATCCAGTATATAAAGATTTTGCGTATACGTCTGATCCGCGTGTATTTGAAGTTTTAATATACTGGATAGATATAGAATCACACTCTAGTCGTCGGAGATGATTCTGATGATAGTCTAGACATCATCAGAATTGGTATTCGAGTTTCAAAGGTGTGATATCTATATATTTCCACTAGACTGGTGTGAGAACCAAAACTACATAGGGCTTATTGTTGTGAATTGGCATCAAAAATCTGATTTTTGGACTATATATCAAAGCTATGAATTTGAAACGTTAATCAACTAATTGATTGCTGATTGTGTTGTTGATTATTGGGTGATTAATTAGAATTTGAACCATATAAATAAATTATAGTCAAATAGTGAATTGTATTGAAAATTTATTGCATATACATGTACTTACATTGAACAGGTCACAGCAAGGTGGCTAGAGCAGAAGAATAAAATTGTTTGCCCGACAAATAGGTACATGTTTATGAATTTATTGGGTTTGGATGAATTTATGAGCCGATTGGCTAGCCACTTGGCTGTTTCTTTTTCTTTTTGGATTGGTGAGGGCCATGGGAGGCTGTTTGGAATATCCCGAAGCTCCCGGTGCAGGGGAGGTTATGGCCAAATTTTTCGAAAATTTAGGGTGTTAGCCAATTTTTTGAAAAATTTGAAAAGTTCTTAGAAACTGAAAAGTTGAAGAACTTAAGCCATAATGAAAATTATGAAAGTTGAGTTGATTAGTTAAACAACTTTCAACTTCGTTCCTTTTCGGGGATGAAAAGTTTTAAGTGGGGGAGATTGTAATAACCTGGAAATCCGAGCCAATTTAAAATTTTTATTTTGGCTATTTTAATGAATTTTGGATATTTAAAATGATTTATTTCAAATAATAACGATGAGAAATTTGATTTGAATAGAATTAGAACGTATATATTTATTCGAATCGTCGTTAGAATATAAATATTTTATTTTAAATATAAAAGAAATTGAAAATGGCGTTGTAGTTTGAAAATTCAATTTCAAATTTCAATTGAATGTACAGGATTCAAAATAAACTGGATTTTAGCGAAACCAAAATATTAGAATCTAATTGAGAAAATCTTTCCATTGAATCCAAAAAATTGAAATTTCATAGCGGGGATAAAAAGTTATGCCCAGTTGAAAATTCAGAAAAGCCGTTATGGAATTTTGGCCCTTAAAAATGGAAATTTTGCAAACGACCTTCGTTTTTGACGAAACCAGGTCTGGGATGTCAAATCATTGCTAGATTCCAAAATTCGTAATTTTTCGAATCAATATATGAGCGTGGCAAAGGAAAACGTGTTTTAACAGTTTTAGTCAATTTCGATCGACCAGAAAATGGCCATTTTTCAAACGGTCTCGAAATTTGACGAAATTAGTTTTGTTAGAACCGTATCGTCAATATGAAGCTAGAAAATATTTTTCAGGAATTTTTAGAGTCCGTATGTGGCCCCAGTAAATTGAAATGCGCGTTCAAATTCATTATATAGATTTATATTTGGATTTTGGTGGAAACTGATCGAAACAGTCGAATCAGCCTACAATACATATCTCATTGTGTTCGGAATGGGGGCAATTAGCTAGGGATGACGGGTGGTAAGTTCGATTTCGAGTTCGAAATAAAAAGTTGTTTTTTGGAATTTTATAATATTAAAATATATATATATATTTATAATAACCCCCCTATTCTCCTTCTCTCTCTTCCTTCAGTTTGATTCACATATAAGAAAAAAAAAACAAATCGCGCCTCAGCCTAGGCCGCCTCCTACCTCCCCATCGTCAACGGAAGGCCACCAGAGCCCCTCGCAACCGCCGTGACCCCCCTCTATCACGTCATCCCTCCCCTCTCCCTCTGGCTTCCTCGTTCAACCTCGCGCGAGCCCTCCCGTCAACGTCGCCTCCTGCTCCCCTCGCCTGTGACCATCCGCCGCCGCAAGCTGCCCCCCCCCCCCTCTGAAGACGAACAGTGAGTTTTATTTTATTTTATTTTCATTTTATTTTTTATTTTTTATTTTAGTTTGGCTGATTAATGAATAAAGATCTCAGTTTTAAAATAAATAAAGATTTCAGTGTTAAAATAAATAAAGATATTATTTTAATAATGAAAAGGTTGGATTTTTATATATGTAATGGCATAGTAAAAATTTGATTTTTATTCCTTGAAAGGTAAAGTAAAAATTAGATTTTTATTCTTTGAAATGTAAAGTAAAAACAAGATTTTTATTCTTTGAATGATAAGGAAAAAAATTGATTTTTTAGGTGAGTAAAAATATAATTTTTATCATATGAATAGAGAAGTGTAAAAATATAATCTTTTCTATGAATATAGCGTTGTGAAAATATAATCTTTTCTATATATATAGCATTGTAAAAATATAGTCTTTTCTATACGAGTAGCGATGTTAAAAATGTGTTTTTAACATGTATTGCGTGAAACTGATCTCGTGGAAAACACGGCGAAGATTTTCTACATATGAAGAGTCGCGGCGTTTGGTTTAGCTCTCGGTGAGAACTCCTCACTTTTATTTTAAATTCAAGTTGAAATATATACTAGGATGCAGACGGTACTTAGCAACACCCGACACCCGTCGTCCACAGACCATGGATGACTTGTTTGTTTGATTTCTGTGTTGTGAAATTTGATTGTGTGATGTGGAATGAAATAAAAAAAATTATAGTGGAAACTATTTTATAGTTAAAAATATGATTTTTAACGTGTATATTAAATAAATAGTAATAAACAAATCGGACGATTTGTTTATATACACTGATTTGACTGATATTGATTGGGACGATAAATTTTACACATCACCCAACTGCACAAATAAAATCTGTGTTTGTTAATTTGAAAGCCCACACGGGTATTGGGGTGATATTTGACGTACACTAATCCCGATTGTTTAGTTGTATGTCAATCGATGGGTTGACAGACTTTGTAAGCGTTAATTATTTATATTTAATGCTTATGTAGTTGTGTGGTGCACTCTGGATGATGGTTGATGATTTATCGTTGCTATTATATACGTGTGTTATAGGGAATCTATATAATAAACGTTATATGATAATTGATTGGGCCTCATTCCAATTTGGAAAATAAGAAATATAAATTCATGTGTTGAATAGAAATAGAAATTCATGTGTTGAATAAAAAAATAAAAATTCATGTGTTGAATTAAAAAAAAATGTGTTGAATAGAAATATAAATTCATGTGTTGAATAGAAATAAATATTCATGTGTTGAATAAAAAAATATAAATTCATGTGTTGAATAGAAATAAATATTCATGTGTTGAATAAAAAAAATATTAATGTGTTGAATAAAAAAATATAAATTCATGTGTTGAATAGAAATATATATTCATGTGTGGGATAGAAAAATAAATATTGTGTCGAATGGAAAATATAAATTCATGTGTTGAATAAAAATATATATTCATGTGTTGAATAAAATATATATTCATGTGTTGAATAAAATATATATTCATGTGTTGAAGAAAATATTCATTTGTTGAATAGAATAACGAAGTTATTGAAATATATATAAAGCGGTGTTGGTTAGATATGCGCCATTTTGAAGCGAACGATATTTATATCGATTATATTCGTTTTTATAATGATTATAGAAAAAGAAGTGATTTCAAAATATAATATTTTGAAAATATTATCATTTTTAGATTAATGATATGGAATATTCAATTTTGATTTGAAATTGAATGTGAAGTTGAAATCGTTTTGAAAACGAATTTAAAACGATGTATAAAATACGTTTTAAAAGGAAATCGACGAAATATATATAATATATATATTATATATATATAATGGCCTGAATAGAACGCGCCGTGTTGCGGCAGTTCGTGAATTTTGACCATTGACTTCGAGTGGACATTACGGGAGATCCGACCGTCGGACTCTCCTAAAACCGGAACCGTTGGGTTCGTATCGAAAACATATTTCTAACGAATATTTGAGATTTGAAATCTAACAGTTGAATTTGGAATTATGTCCAAATCAAATTTGGAAAAGGTCGCTGTAAGTGCAGTTCGGCGGCCGTTGATGGAAATCGACTGTACGGACCTTGATAAATTTTTTAAAAATATCAAAAATTTGTGTAAAATCATTAGAAATAATTTGTGAAGAATTAGGATAAAGAACTCCATATTTGAAAAGATAAAAATAGATTTTTTATCGAAATGAACTGGTTTTGAACTAGAATTAAAATCCATTTATTTTTAAAATAAATAAATTGGATTTGAAATGGTTTTGAAAATAACCAGAATTTCCAACAATTGAATTGGAATGGATTTGAATCAAAATTGTCTTTGGAATATATCGATGTTGGATTTCGTGATTATACAGATATTGTTATGGAAATTTGAAAGATATATTTATATCGTTATTTGCAATACGATACTTGTTGGTCGTAGAATTTGATATTGAATATAAGCCAATATATTTTCTATTCAGAGCCTTGTATTTAACATCAAATGTGATTTGGGTTTGTCATGAATGGTATATTTAATAATACCTTCTTAAACCCAGTTGAGAAAAAGATTAAATCTTTTATTTAGATTTAATGAAGTATACCAATTAAATGGTATTTAATTGGAATTGAATTTGAATTGATTTATGGGTTTATCGTGAACGGTGTTTTAAATAACACTTGTTCTTCAACCCAATAATGGAATGTGATTTTAGGTTTATAGTGAACTGTGTTTTAAATGACATTGGTTCTTTAACCCAGTTAAAGACAGGATATGATTTCCCAAGTTAAATATTCATTGATAGTGATTTTTGGGAAGATTAAAACTAAATGGAGTTTTAATGAGTCTTTAATTAGATTGAAGTGATCGAGAATGGGGTATCACCAGTTTTGCTCTAGGCGATAGTTAAATCTTTAATTAGATTTGAACGTGAAATGGTAATTGAATTTACCGATAACACCGTGGTGTTAAATATGAAGTATGACCAGTTTTACTTCATGGGATGAATAGGTTGGGATTGGGAAATAAAATAAATGATTACTTCGGTGTGGTTCGCTAATCCCGACTAGTTTGAATTGATATTCAAAAGAAGATTAAAGAATAAATTTAAAGAATTTATCTTTGATAAAATTAATGGGAACCTTTCCCAAAGAATAAGAATATTTGAATAAAAGAATATTCTGAATTGGAATGAGGCGTATGTTGTGTTTGTGTAACACTTGTTTATTATATACGCGAGTTATTCAGAAAGACCGGGTTTATCCCATTCTGAATAACTGATTCGACGTGGTGTCGAGGATGAAGACGGTGGTCGAAGACCGGAGGTCTTCACATCGTTTGGGTGATTACTTATGATCTTGATTGGGTTGTACACCCAAGAGGAGGGAATCAGTTGGTGATCGTCCAGACGTACTTGGAGATCGATGATATGTGAGGTACAAGGTGCCTCCGGTTTCGTTCAGACCCAGAACGAACTTGTAAATGGACTGTGTGTCTGACATTGGATTTTATTCTGTTTGATTGATTTCTATTAAATATATATCTGTTTGGCAGTGGAGAATTTATTCTCTTGCTTAACGCCCTTCTCTGAAACATACGAGCTCAGGGGTTATATATTGATGGATATCAATCGCATGGAGTGAACTGCCTGTGTGGCATGCCTAAGTGGCAATTGATCAAGGCTTCTATTGAAGGCTAAGTCTTGTGGTTGATGATCAAAGCACCGCCTGTATGGCATAGCTTTGTGTAACGTTGATTCGCAAGCCTCACACCCCGGTTGTGAACCAGAAACGGGAGAGGACATCAGGGAGGGCATGCGTTTCCTTCTAGCTAGGGTGGTGTCAGTGACCTACCTGCCCTGACATTTATATTATTTTCACCGGTGTGGTTGTTGCTGTTGCGAGGCGCCTCGGATATATCGGTGAATGTGTGGAGCCGATGGAGTCATTTGTTTCATTTACGCCCCAAAGGGCGGGGAAACACAGTGTTCAGGCATTTTAATCCACATCGGTGGACCGGCCCTGACGATCCAAGGGACGATGCGTTCTGTTCCTGAGACTCGGGCTAGACAGTCTCGAATCGGTGGAGGACTATCTTTTGCCTCGGTTCACAGATGGAAATCCAACTTCCAAAACGTGACATTTGCGGTTTTGATCGTAGAGCCTAGTATTGGTGACATGATATATGGTACCCATTCCGTTTATGATTAATACTTATGATTGAAATTGTTTTGGCACTATACACTTATAGTAATAATAAAAGATGAAATTTTGCGTATCAAGCATTCTTTGGCAATTATAAGGTAAAACCCTATCCTCCGGCTTGTGTTGCATTGTGTGATGGGACCTGGGTCTTATAATAGCTTCATTGTTCTTTATTTAGCATCGCGCTGTTGTTTTATGCACTGGTATTCTTGGGAGGAAACCCATTCCGTGTTATACGGCGTGGTCCCTTGATTTACCTAACTTTAAAATAAAGATTAATAACTGTTTTAGTTCTCACACCAGTCACTTGACTGACCTGGAGTTTATTGTTTTTACCTAAACTCTGGGTGCCTTTATTTTGACACGGGCAGCTAGTAGTTTTGGTTTTGCAGATTTATATTCACAGGATCCTGATTTACAGCTGGAATGATATCCGGAAAGCTCTGTATCCGTATATCTCCTTTAGTTGTGTTTTGTATTATTTTTCCGCTTCTATGTAATGTAATTTAAATCTCTGATATTTTCTGTGTAATATTTATTCATACTCTGTATATTCTTGTATTTTGATGGAATTGTTGTAATTAACAATGAAATGTTCTTCTGTTTGCATTCTGATTCGTCCTGTCCTCAAAGTAATTCGTTCTTTCTCATCTCTTCGGAGATCAGGAAAGTTTGGGTTGCTTCAATTATTGTCATTGTTTCCCCTTCTTGGGCCACACCTTCTTATTTTGTAATGTTTCCTCAGCCTTTACTTCCTTATTTTCTCCCTTGTCTACCTCATGCATTAGGGCCATATCAACAAGCTTTTCAAAAGTGGCTCCCACTGAAATATGGGACATGGCTAATCCATGAAGGGGTTCATTTAGCCATTTAGCAAACTGCAACGTCTTCTTGTGCGGAGTATCCACCAATTCTAACCCGATACTTGCTAGCTAGTTGAATTTGTTCACATATTATTTCATCGTCAAGTTCCATTGTCTAAGTGCCAAGAACCTCTCCTTCTGCATGCTTTTCTCGGCTTGGGAAAGAAACTTTATTTCAAATCTTGTCTAAAATCTCCCAAGTTTCCACCGGACGTCCAGCTTGGGTAACTCCCCACCAAAATGAGGCTTCGTCTTTTAGTAGCCAGGCGGCTAACTAAACCTTCCTTCTATCCTCTACTTCAAAGATTACGAACAAGTCTTCGGTCTCCTTGAGCCAATTCTGTGCTTCTATGAATGTCTTGTTTTCCTGGAATGGATTCCCTCCCAAAGCACGAAAGTCTTTGCAGATCTTAGCGAAATTATCTGCTCTTGGAGGGGAAGGAAGAGGAATGACTGGTGCAGCTGGGGGAGGAACACTTCCTTGGCCCTCGGCAGGTGTTGTGGCCTCCAACTACCAACGGAACCATCCGGGTATTGTAACGCCCTCCGAGATATTAGGAATGTTTGGTTCCCCAGACATGCTGAAAAGAAAAAGGGAAGAGATTTAGACAAAGGACCAAAGGATATTACATATGGCTTCTTGGGGAATGTCTTTCAAAACAGACTTTTCTTTTTGAAAATGCTTTCTTTTAAAACCTTTTTGAAAACAATTTTCAAAAACTTTATCCAATCTGGTAACCTTCAGCTCTGATACCAAGTGTGACACCCCACATTCGTTAATGTCACTCACAAAGGGAATGCACTAAGTTTTGTGAAGCATTATAGGTAAACAGACACAAAGTATTACAAGGCAGATATAAATAAGATAGCAACGGAAATTCAAATTTTTATTTCAAACAAAAAACATACATCGTGGTCCAAAGTACAATAAGTCACAAAAACCATTACAATAATATAACTTTTGTCTTTTACAATCAGAGTACATAAATACTTAAAAAAACAAAATCCCCCAAATAAAAGAGACAAAGCCATAGTAGAGATAAGAACTTGAACCGTACTTCGAAAGCAGCTCTAGCAAGATGATAACTAAGTCCTGACTAAGACTGAGTGTTCCCGCCCTGAGAACCTGAGGGGACAAAAACGGAAGAAAGAAGAGGAAACAAAAAAGGGTCAGACATAAAGTCTGGCGAGTCTAGTTACTTTTGGAAAGTAAATAAATAAAAGTAGCATGACAGGCATATAAAGTGGATAAAAGATTACTACATAAAAGGAAGGTGTGACAAGGTAGACATGATAAGGTGTATGCGCTTCCCTAATGATTACTCTGCACTATTACTAGTATAACCCAAATGAGATGATCCCTTACGCTTCAAGGTGGTAGACTTAGGCATACATCCAAATGTACCCTACTACTACCCTAATCGATCGGCTCCCTACTCCGTAGATACTCTGTGTCGGCCCCACAGTAGGATATATCACGTCCTAAAGTGGAAACCCCTCACTGATATGCACAGCCCCATATCTATAGGTGTCACGCTTGTCTTATCCCCTTCAGTCCAGCTCGTGCATGCACATGGCCCGGTCGGTTTGCACCACCAACACCATCCATCACGTTTGGATCTCTTACAATCAGTCCAGTAAGCGTGCCCCTTCTCCGAACTAGTTCGGAGTTTTCTTCTTGATACATACTCTGGGTTACTAACTGAAACGAGTCCTACACAATATGATACAAGCTCTCCCATTTGCCTTATATCCCCCACTAGGTTTTATTTGGTATGTATACCACTAGGTGTCTTTAATTACATAACCCTATCATTTCTAAAAGTTATGCTTACCCTAAAAGGTATCTTTAATTACATAACTTTATTGTTTCCACCGGTTATGTATACCACTAGGTGTCTCTAATTACATAACCTTACTAGATTAAGTTTGTGGGCCTATATGTGAGTATTCCCACCCCCTCAGATTTACTTAACCCACCCACTGTCTAACCATTTTTTACTTAATCCTAACCTCAGTTCATATTCATATAATCCCCTGTGGATTAGATTAGGTTAAGTAGTCCAATTTATTACTATGTCCATTTATGGTTTTAATGGGCTAGACCTCCCACATAAGGCCTGCAACTTGTGGATGCTGGATATGCCTGTAGGATCCGAGCAGACTTCTTCCAAAAGTTGGGCCTAGCCTCGTGTCATAGGCCGATTCGTATTTGCGCACTTAGAACTCTCACATTAGGTCCAACCTTATGGCTGCTGGTGTAATAACCCGGAAATCTGGGCCAGTTTAAAAAATTTTATTTTGGCAATTTTAGCGAATTTTGATTATTTAAAATGAATTATTTTAAATAATATCGAGGAGAAATTTATTTTGGATATAATTCGAACGTATATATTCGTTTGAATCGACGATAGAATATAAATATTTATTTATATATAAAAAAGGAATTGAAAATGGCGCGGTAGTTCGATAATTCGATTTCAAACTTCAAATGAATGTACCGGGTGCAAAATAAACCGGATTTTAGTGAAACCAAAAATAATAGGATCTATTTGGGAATATATTTCCAACGAATCTGAAAAATCGAAATTTCATAGCGGGAATCAAAAGAGATGTCCAGTAGAAAATTCAGAATAGTCACTATGGAATTCTGGCCCTTAAAAATGGAAATTTTGCAAACGACCTCGGATTTCTACGAAACCACTTTTTTTGGATCCGTGATGTCAAATTATTGCTTGGTTTCAAATTTCATATTTTTTCGAATTAATATGGGAGCGTGGCGAAGGAAAACGCGTTTGACCAGTTTTAGTTGATTTTAATCGACTGGAAAATGACCATTTTTCAAACGGTCTCAGAATTCGACGAAATTAGTTTTGTTAGGACCGTATCGCCAATACGAAGCTAGAAAATATTTTTCTGGAATTTTTCTGGTTCATATGTGACCCCAGTAAATTGAAATGTGCGTTCAAATTCAATATATAGAGTTATATGTTGATTTTGACGAAAACCGATCGAAACGGCCGAACTGGCTTACGATACATATCCCATTGTGATCGGGATGGGGGTAATTAGCTATGAACGATAGGCGGTGGGTCTCGTTTCGTGGTCGAAATAAAAAGTCAACCTTTCTCAAAATTAAATATATGTATATATAATATAACACCTTCTCAAATACCCCCCATCTCCTATCTCCCTCCACCGTGGACTTCTGAAAGAAAAAAAAAACGCGCCCCCTTTCTGCCCAGACCCCGACGCCCGCCATCACCCTCCGCCTTCGCCGCAACCTCCCCAACCTCATCCCTCCCTCCGCCGCTTCTTCCCCCATCTCTCCCTCTCTCCTTCGAACCGCGAACCCCCATAAAGCACGCCCCCATCTCCTATCACCCCTCCCCCCCGGTCGATTAGCCGCCGCCGCCCTAGGTGGGGCGCCACCACCGCACACCTCTCCCTCCTCCGCCCGGTGCACCTCGTAAGCACCTCGGATGCAGCTCCGACGAAGTCTGGCGGCGACAACTCCAAGCCCTAGCGGCAAAGCATGGTTCAACATGTCCAGAACGATGAAGAGCAGAACGGCCTAATTTCTTTGATTGTGAATTAAGGTAAATTATAAATCTTTAATTAGATTTAGCTTGTTTAAATAAAATAAAATTAGCATAGAGATTTTTGAACACTAAAATTTGCTTTGTTTTGAACACTAAAATTCTCTTTGTTTTGAAATATAAAACTTACTTTGATTTGAAAATATAAAATACTTTGTTTATAGAAAAGATTAGAAAGCTTCAATTTTTATATATTGAATAGCGAAGTAAAAATTCGATTTTTATATATTGAATAGCAAAGTAAAAATTCGATTTTTATATATTGAATAGCGAAGTAAAAATTCGATTTTTATATATTGAATAGCGAAGTAAAAATTCGATTTTTATATATTGAATAGCGAAGTAAAAATTCGATTTTTATATATTGAATAGCGAAGTAAAAATTCGATTTTTATATATTGAATAGCGAAGTAAAAATTCGATTTTTATATATTGAATAGCGAAGTAAAAATTCGATTTTTATATATTGAATAGCGAAGTAAAAATTCGATTTTTATATATTGAATAGCGAAGTAAAAATTCGATTTTTATATATTGAATAGCGAAGTAAAAATTCGATTTTTATATATTGAATAGCGAAGTAAAAATTCGATTTATATATATTGAATAGAAAAGTAAAAATTCGATTTTTATATATTGAATATCAAAGCAAAAATTCGATTTTTATATATTGAATAGCAAAGCAAAAATTCGATTTTTATATATTGAATAGCGAAGTAAAAATTCGATTTTTATATATTGAATAGCAAAGTAAAAATTCGATTTTTATATATTGAATAGCGAAGTAAAAAATTTGATTTTTATATATTGAATAGCGAAGTAAAAATTCGATTTTTATATATGTAGTGAATACGGATGAAGAAGAAACGGCGAAGACTTCTACATTTGAAGAGTCGTGGGATTGGATTAGCTAATCAGTGAGAACTTCTCACTCTTTAATTTATTTCTAGTTAAAATATATACTAGGATGCAGATGGTGTTTAGTAGCACCCGACACCCGTCGTCCACAGACCATGGACGGCTTGTATGCTTGTTTGTTTTGATTTTGATGTGTAGTTGATTGTGTGACGTGATGTGAAATCAAATAAAACATTTATATAGTTGAAATAAAATATTTTATAGTGGAAAATATTTTATAGTTAAAAACAGAATTTTTAACGTGTATATGAAATGAAATAAAAATAAACAAAATCGAACGATTTGTTTATATACACACATTTGACTGATATTGATTGGGACAATAAATTTTACACATCGCCCAACTACACAAATAAAATCTGTGTTTGATTGTTTGAAACCCCACACGGGTATTGGGATGATATTTGACGTACACTAATCCCGATTGTTTAGTTGTATGTCGATCGATTGATTGACAGACTGTTATAAGCGTTAAATATTTATATTCGATGCTTATACAATGTAGAATGCACTTTGGATGATGGTTGATTATACATCGTTGTTATTGTATACATGTGTTGTAGAAAATCCATATAATTAACATTATATGGTAATTGATTGGGCCTCATTCAATATTTGAAATAGAAATATTTGAAATAGAAATATTTAAAATAGAAATATTTGAAATAGAAATATTTAAAATAGAAATATTTGAAATAGAAATATTTAAAATAGGAATATTTGAAAAAGAAATATTTGAAATAGAAATATTTGAAATAGAAGATTTGAAAATAGAAATATATGAAGCCGTGTTGATTAGATTGACGCCATTTTGACGTGAACGATATTTATATCGATTTTATTCATTTTATAATGAATATCGAAAGTGATTTCAAAATCTGATATTTTAAAAAGAATTGAAATTCGAACTGAAACTGAATAGAAAACGAATTCGACTTGAATTGAAAAGAAAACGAATTCGACTTGAATTGAATAGAAAACGAATTCGAATTGAATTGAATAGAAAACGAATTTGATTTGAATTGAATAGAAAACGAATTCGACTTGAATTGAATAGAAAACGAATTCGAATTGAATTGAATAGAAAACGAATTTGATTTGAATTGAATAGAAAACGAATTTGATTTGAATTGAATTGAAAAGGAAACGAATTCGAATTGAATTGAATTGAAATTTGAATTGAATTGAAATGAATTTAAAATGAATTTATAAAAGAAAATTCAATTTCGATTTGAATTTGAATTGGAAGTTGAAATTGTTTTGGAAACGAATTTAAAACTATTTATAAAATTTGTTTTTAATAGAAATCGACGAAATATATATTATATATATAATATAATGGCCTGAATAGAATGCGCCGCGCCGCGGCAGTTCGTAAATTTCGACCATTGACTTCGAACGGACATTACGGGAGATCCGACCGTCGGATTCTCCTAAAACTGGAACCGTTGGGTTCGTATCGAAAAGAGCTTTCTAACGAATATTAGAAATTAGAAATCTAACGGTTGGATTTGGAATTATGTCCAAATGAAATTTGGAAAAGGTCGTTGTACAGTTCGATGGCCATTGATGGAAATCGACTGTACGGGCCTTGATAAAATTATTTAAAATATCGATAATTTGTGTAAAATCATAAGAAATGATTTGTGAAGGTTTGGGATGAAAAACTCCATATTTGAAAAGATAAAAATAGATTTTTATCGAAACGAACTAGTTTTGAACTAGAATTATAATTCTATTTAATTTTAAATAAATAAATTGGATTTGAAATGGTTTTGAAAATAACCAGAATTTCCAATAATTATATTGGAATGGATTTGAATCGAAATTGTCTTCGGAATATTTCGATGTTGGATTTCGTGATGATACAGATATTGTTATGGGAATTTGAAAGATATATATATCGTTATTTCCAATACGATATTTGTTGGTCGTAGAATTTGATATTGAATATAAGCCGGTATATTTTCTATTCGGGGCCTTGTATTTAATGTCAAATGTGATTTGGGTTTGTCGTGAATGGTGTCTTTATTAACACTGTTCTTGAACCCAGTTGAGAAAAGATTAAATCTTTTTATTTAGATTTAATGAAGTGTACCAATTAAATAATATTTAATTAGAATCGAATTGGTATTGATTTTTGGGTTTATCGTGAACAGTGTTTTAAATAACACTTGTTCTTTAACCCGATAATTAATGGAATGTGATTTTGGGTTGTCGTGAACGGTATCTTCAATAATACTGTTCTTAGACCTAAAGGAGTTAAGAAAATCAGAAACTAACTGGAGATTAGTTAAGTTGAATGGTTTCAGAGGTATTGATCTGATGTTGGTTTCGGCCTTCGGGGTTAATACTTAGGGAATTTCTCACTTGCTAATTTACGGTTAGGGACTGATTGAAATGTGATGTGATTTTGGGGTTTATCGTGAACAGTGTTTCAAAATAACACTGATTCTTTAACCCCGTTAAAGATTAAAACTAAGTGGAGTTTTAATGAATCTTTAATTAGGTTGAAAAGATCGAGAATGGAGTATCACTAGTTTTGCTCCAGGCGATAGTTAAATCTTTAATTAGATTTAAAACGTGAAATGGTAATTGAATTTACCGATAACACCGTGGTGTTAGATATGAAGTAAGACCCGTTTTACTTCATGGGATGAATAGGTTGGGGTTGGGAAATTAAAACAAATGATTACTTCGGTAAGGTTCGTTAATCCCGACTAGTTTGAAGTGATATTCAAAAGTAGATTAAAGAATAAATTTTAATGATTTATCTTTGATAAAATTAATGGGAACCTTTCCCTATGAATGTGAAATTTAGAAACTAACTGTCGGTTAGCTAAGCAGAATGGTTTTCTGGATATTGATCTGATGTTGGTTTCGGCCTTCAGGGTTAGTATTTGGGGAATTACTCTCTTGTTAATTTACGGTTAGTGACTGATGAATTGGAATGAGGCGTATGTTGTGTTTGTGTAACACTTGTTTATAATATACGTGAGTTATTCGGAAAGACCGGGTTTATCTCATTCTGAATAACTGATACGACGATAAGTCGAAGATGAAGACGGTGGTCAAAGACCGGAGGTCTTCACGTCGTTTGGGTGATTATTGATGATCTTGATTGGGATGTACACCCAAGAAGATGGAAACAGTTGGTGATCGTCCAGACGTACTTGGAGATAGATGGATATGCGGGGTACTAGGTGCCTCCGGTTTCGTTCAGACCCAGAACGGACTTGTAAATGGACTGTGTGTCTGACATTGGATTTTAGTCTGTTTGATTGATTTCTATTAAATATATATCTGTTTGGCGGCGGAGAATTTATTCTTTTGCTTAACGCCCTTCTCTGAGACGTACGAGCTCAGGGGTTATATATTGATGGATATCAAACGCATGGAGTGAATTGCCTGTGTGGCATGCCTAAGTGGCAAATGATCAAGGCTTCTGTTGAAAAGCAAAGTCTTATGGTTGATGATCAAAGCACGGCCTGTGTGGCAAAGCTTTGTGTAACGTTGATTCGCGAGCCTCACACCCCGGTGTGAACCAAAACGGGAGATGACGTTAGTGAGGGCATGCGTTTATTTCTAGCTAGAAGTGGCGTCAATAGTTTTACACGCCCTGACGAGTTTGACTTATGTGGTTGTTGCTATTGCGAGGCGCCTCGGTTTGATCGGACGATCCGGGTCCGATGGAGTCATTCGTTGGCTCATTTACGCCCCATAGGGCGGGGAAACGCATGTTCATGGTTTAAGTTTAATCCACATCGGTGGACTGGCCCTGAGGATCCAAAGGTCACTCGAGCTCTGACCTGAGACACGGGCTAGAGCGTCTCGAATCGGTTGAGGACTATCTTTTGCCTCGGTTCATAGACGGAAATCCAATTTCCAAATACGTGACATTTGCGGTTTTATTTGTAGAGCCTAGTATGGCGACATGATATATGGTACCCATGCCGTCTATGATTGATACTTATGATTCAAAGTTGTTTTATACACTATGCACTTATAGTAGTATCAAATGATTTGTTTTAAACGTACTAAGCATGTTTGGCTATTATAAGGGAAAACCCTATCCCCCGGCTTGCGTTGCATTGTGTGATAGGACCTGGGTCTTATAATAGCTTCATTTTTATTTATTTAGCATTGCGTTGTTGTTTTATGCACAGGTATTCTTGGGAGGAAACCCGTTCCGTGTTATACGGCGTGGTCCCTTGATTTACCGAACTTTAAAATAAAGATTAATAACTGTTTTAGTTCTCACACCAGTCCCATGACTGACCTGGAGTTTATTGTTTTAACCTAAACTCTGGGTGCCCTTATTTTGACACGGGCAGCTAGTAGTTTTGGTTTTGCAGATTTATATTCACAGGATCCGGGATTACAGCTGGAACGATATCCGGAAAGCTTTGTATCCGTATATCTCCTTCAGTTGTGTATTGTATTAATTTTCCGCTGCTATGTATTTAAATGTAATTTAAATCTCTGATATTTTCTGTGTAATATTTATTTATTCATACTCTGTATATTCTTGTATTCTGATGAATTGTTGTAATATACAATGAAATGTTCTTCCGTCTGCGTTCTATTTTGTCGTGTTCTCAAAACAATCCGTTCTTTCTCTTCTCTTCGGAGACCGGGGAAGTTCGGGTCGTTTCAGCGTGGTATCAGAGCTTTGGTTTACAAAGCTCAGAGAACAAGACACATTAGAACCATACGAAAGAATTCATCAGATATTGAATTAGTAATATCCAATGGGAATGACTCGTTAGAGATGGGATCAGTAGTATCCTAGAATGAGTGTGAAGAGTATATTTTTAAATTGAAAACAAGTTTTGTTTTGAAAATTTAAATCACTTATTCGTATTTGATCATTTATTATATATGAATTTGGACAATCCAATATATAGAGATTTTGCATATATGTCTTGCAAACGTGTATTCAAAATTTTAATATACTGGGTAGATATAGAATCCCTCTAGTGCCCGGGGATAATTCTAGTAACGGGGCACCGTCGCCAGTATTTATTTTCGAGTAACGAAAGTGAGATTTCTATATATTTCCAATTGACTGGTGTGAGAACCGAAACTAGATAGGGCTTATTGTTGTGATTTATCATCAAAAATCTTATTTTTTGACTATATATCAAAGTTATGAATTTCAAAAGCTAATCAACTAATTGATTGATGGTTGTGTTGTTGATTATTGGTTGATTTATTAAAATTTGTACCATATAACCCAATTGAGCCAAATAGTGGATTGTATTGAAATTTGTTCGAATTTGCATGCATATACATGTACTTACATTGAACAGGTCTTAGCAAAGAGGCTAGAGCAGAATAATAAAATTGTTTGCCCGACAAATAGGTACATGTTTATCATAATTTACTGTTTTGTTTGGGTGATGATGATTTTATGAGCCGAATGGCTAGCCGCTTGGTTTTTTCTTTTTTTTCTTTTTTTTTCTTTTTGAGATCAGAAGGCCTGTTTGGCAATTTCGGGATTTTCCCGGTGCTCCCGGTGCAGGGGAGGTTATGGCGATTTTTTTCTAAAATTTAGGGTGTTAGCCAAATTTTTGAAAAATTTGAAAAGTTCTTAGAAACTGAAAAGTTGAAGAACTTAAGCCATAATAAAAATTATGAAAGTTGAGTTGATTGTTAAACAACTTGCGGCTTTGTTCCTTTTCGGGGACGAAAAGTTTTAAGTGGGGGAGATTGTAATAACCCGGAAATCTGGGCCAGTTTAAAAAATTTTATTTTGGCAATTTTAGCGAATTTTGATTATTTAAAATGAATTATTTTAAATAATATCGACGAGAAATTTATTTTGAATATAATTCGAACGTATATATTCGTTTGAATCGACGATAGAATATAAATATTTATTTATATATATAAAAGGAATTGAAAATGGCGCGGTAGTTCGATAATTCGATTTCAAACTTCAAATGAATGTACTGGGTGCAAAATAAACCGAATTTTAGTGAAACCAAAAATAATAGGATCTATTTGGGAATATCTTTCCAACGAATCCGAAAAATCGAAATTTCATAGCGGGAATCAAAAGATATGTCCAGTAGAAAATTCAGAATAGTCGCTATGGAATTCTGGCCCTTAAAAATGGAAATTTTGCAAACGACCTCGGATTTTGACAAAACCACTTTTGTTGGATCCGTGATGTCAAATTATTGCTAGGTTTCAAATTTCATAATTTTTCGAATTAATGTGTGAGCATGGCGAAGGAAAACGCGTTTGACCAGTTTCAGTTTATTTTAATCGACTGGAAAATGGCCATTTTTCAAACGATCTCAGAATTCAATGAAATTAGTTTTGTTAGGACCGTATCGCCAATACGAAGCTAGAAAATATTTTTTTGGAATTTTTCTGGTTCATATGTGACCCCAGTAAATTGAAATGTGCGTTCAAATTCAATATATAGAGTTATATGTTGATTTTGACGAAAACCGATCGAAACGGCCGAACTGGCTTACGATACATATCCCATTGTGATCGGGATGGGGGTAATTAGCTATGAACGATAGGCGGTGGGTCTCGTTTCGTGGTCGAAATAAAAAGTCAACCTTTTTCGAAATTAAATAAATAAATATATATATATATATAATATAACACCTTCTGAAATACCCCCCCCCCCATCTCCTATCTCCCTCCACCGTGGACTTCTGAAAGAAAAAAAAAGAAAAAAAAATCGCGTCCCCTTTCTGCCCAGACCCCGACGCCCGCCATCACCCTCCGCCTTCGCCGCAACCTCCCCAACCTCATCCCTCCCTCCGCCGCTTCTTCCCCCAGCTCTCCCTCTCTCCTTCGAACCGCAAACCCCCAAAACGCACGCCCCCATCTCCTATCCCCCACTGTCGATTAGCCGCCGCCGCCCTAGGTGGGGCGCCACCACCGCACACCTCTCCTCTCCCTCCTCCGCCCAGTGCAACTCATGAGCAGCTCGGATGCAGCTCCGACGAAGTCTGGCGGCGACAACTCCAAGCCTTAGCGGCAAAGCATGGTTCGACATGTCCAGAACGATGAAGAGCAGAACGGCCTAATTTCTTTGATTGTGAATTAAGGTAAATTATAAATCTTTAATTAGATTTAGCTTGTTTAAATAAAATAAAATTAGCATAGAGATTTTTGAACACTAAAATTTGCTTTGTTTTGAACACTAAAATTCTCTTTGTTTTGAAATATAAAACTTACTTTGATTTGAAAATATAAAATACTTTATTTATAGAAAAGATTAGAAAGCTTCGATTTTTATATATTGAATAGCGAAGTAAAAATTCAATTTTTATATATTGAATAGCAAAGTAAAAATTCGATTTTTATATATTGAATAGCGAAGTAAAAATTCGATTTTTATATATTGAATAGCGAAGTAAAAATTCGATTTTTATATATTGAATAGCGAAGTAAAAATTCGATTTTTATATATTGAATAGCAAAGTAAAAATTTGATTTTTTAAATATTGAATAGCAGAGTAAAAATTCAATTTTTATATATTGAATAGCGAAGTAAAAATTCGATTTTTATATATTGAATAGCGAAGTAAAAATTCGATTTTTATATATTGAATAACGAAGTAAAAATTCGATTTTTATATATTGAATAGCGAAGTTAAAATTCGATTTTTATATATTGAATAGCGAAGTTAAAATTCGATTTTTATATATTGAATAGCGAAGTAAAAATTCGATTTTTATATATTGATTAGCAAAGTAAAAATTCGATTTTTATATATTGAATAGCAAAGCATAAATTCGATTTTTATATATTGAATAGCGAAGTAAAAATTCGATTTTTATATATTGAATAGCGAAGTAAAAATTCGATTTTTATATATTGAATAGCAAAGTAAAAATTCGATTTTTATATATTGAATAGCGAAGTAAAAATTTGATTTTTATATATTGAATAGCGAAGTAAAAATTCGATTTTTATTTATGTTGTGAATACGGATGAAGAAGAAACGGCGAAGACTTCTACATTTGAAGAGTCGTGGGATTGTATTAGCTAATCAGTGAGAACTTCTCACTCTTTAATTTATTTCTAGTTAAAATATATACTAGGATGCAGACGGTGTTTAGTATCACCCGACACCCGTCGTCCACAGACCATGGATGGCTTGTATGCTTGTTTGGTATGATTTTAATGTGTAGTTGATTATGTGATGTGATGTGAAATCAAATAAAACATTTATATAGTTGAAATAAAATATTTTATAGTGGAAAATATTTTATAGTTAAAAATAGAATTTTTAACGTGTATATGAAATGAAATAAAAATAAACAAATCGAACGATTTGTTTATATACACACATTTGACTGATATTGATTGGGACAATAAATTTTACACATCGCCCAACTGCACAAATAAAATCTGTGTTTGATTGTTTGAAACCCCACACGGGTATTGGGATGATATTTGACCTACACTAATCCTGATTGTTTAGTTGTATGTCGATCGATTGATTGATAGACTGTTATACGCGTTAAATATTTATATTCGATGCTTATACAGTGTAGAATGCACTTTGGATGATGGTTGATTATACATCGTTGTTATTGTATACATGTGTTGTAGAAAATCCATATAATTAACATTATATGGTAATTGATTGGACCTCATTCAATATTTGAAATAGAAATATTTGAAATAGAAATATTTAAAATAGAAATATTTGAAATAGAAATATTTAAAATAGGAATATTTGAAAAAGAAATATTTGAAATAGAAATATTTGAAATAGAATATTTGAAAATAGAAATATATGAAGCCGTGTTGATTAGATTGACGCCATTTTGACGTGAACGATATTTATATCGATTTTATTCATTTTATAATGAATATCAAAAGTGATTTCAAAATCTGATATTTTGAAAAGAATTGAAATTCGAACTGAAATTGAGTAGAAAACGAATTCGATTTGAATTGAAAAGAAAACGAATTCGACTTGAATTGAATAGAAAACGAATTCGAATTGAATTGAATAGAAAAAGAATTTGATTTGAATAGAATAGAAAACGAATTCGACTTGAATTAAATAGAAAACGAATTCGAATTGAATTGAATAGAAAACGAATTTGATTTGAATTGAATAGAAATCGAATTTGATTTGAATTGAATAGAAAACGAATTTGATTTGAATTGAAAAGAAAACGAATTCGAATTGAATTGAATTGAAAAGGAAACGAATTCGAATTGAATTGAATTGAAATTTGAATTGAATTGAAATGAATTTAAAACGAATTTATAAGAGAAAATTAAATTTTGATTTGAATTTGAATTGGAAGTTGAAATTGTTTTTGAAACGAATTTAAAACTATTTATAAAATTCGTTTTAAATAGAAATCGACGAAATATATATTATATATATAATATAATGGCCTGAATAGAACGCGCCGCGCCACGGCAGTTCGTAAATTTTGACCATTGACTTCGAACGGACATTACGGGAGATCCGACCGTCGGATTCTCCTGAAACCAGAACCGTTGGGTTCGTATCGAAAAGATCTTTCTAACGAATATTAGAAATTAGAAATCTAACGGCTGGATTTGGAATTATGTCCAAAACAAATTTGGTAAAGGTCGCTGTAAGTGCAGTTCGATGGCCTTTGATGGAAATCGACTGTACGGGCCTTGATAAAATTATTAAAAATATTGATAATTTGTGTAAAATCATAAGAAATGATTTGTGAAGGTTTGGGATGAAAAACTCCATATTTGAAAAGATAAAAATAGATTTTTATCGAAATGAACTAGTTTTGAACTAGAATTATAATTCTATTTAATTTTAAATAAATAAATTGGATTTGAAATGGTTTTGAAAATAACCAGAATTTCCAATAATTATATTGGAATGGATTTGAATCGAAATTGTCTTCGGAATATTTCAATGTTGGATTTCGTGATGATACAGATATTGTTATGGGAATTTGAAAGATATATATATCGTTATTTCCAATACGATATTTGTTGGTCGTAGAATTTGATATTGAATATAAGCCGGTATATTTTCTATTCAGGGCCTTGTATTTAATGTCAAATGTGATTTGGGTTTGTCGTGAATGGTGTCTTTATTAACACTGTTCTTGAACCCAGTTGAGAAAAGATTAAATCTTTTTATTTAGATTTAATGAAGTGTACCAATTAAATAATATTTAATTGGAATCGAATTGGTATTTATTTTTGGGTTTATCGTGAACAGTGTTTTAAATAACACTTGTTCTTTAACCCGATAATTAATGGAATGTGATTTTGGGTTGTCGTGAATGGTATCTTCAATAATACTGTTCTTAGACCTAAAGGAGTTAAGAAAATCAGAAACTAACTGGATATTAGTTAAGTTGAATGGTTTCAGAGGTATTGATCTGATGTTGGTTTCGGCCTTCGGGGTTAATACTTAGGGAATTGCTCACTTGCCAATTTACGGTTAGGGACTGACTGAAATGTGATGTGATTTTGGGGTTTATCGTGAACAGTGTTTTTAAATAACACTGATTCTTTAACCCCGTTAAAGATTAAAACTAAGTGGAGTTTTAATGAATCTTTAATTAGGTTGAAAAGATCGAGAATGGAGTATCACTAGTTTTGCTCCAGGCGATAGTTAAATCATTAATTAGATTTAAAACGTGAAATGGTAATTGAATTTACCGATAACACCGTGGTGTTAGATATGAAGTAAGACCCGTTTTACTTCATGGGATGAATAGGTTGGGGTTGGGAAATTAAAACAAATGATTTCTTTGGTAAGGTTCGTTAATCCCGACTAGTTTGAAGTGATATTCAAAAGTAGATTAAAGAATAAATTTTAATGATTTATCTTTGATAAAATTAATGGGAACCTTTCCCTATGAATGTGAAATTTAGAAACTAACTGTCGGTTAGCTAAGCAGAATGGTTTTCTGGATATTGATCTGATGTTGGTTTCGGCCTTCGGGGTTAATATTTGGGGAATTACTCTCTTGTTAATTTAGGGTTAGTGACTGATGAATTGGAATGAGGCGTATGTTGTGTTTGTGTAACACTTGTTTATAATATACGCGAGTTATTCGGAAAGAGCGGGTTTATCTCATTCTAAATAACTGATACGACGATAAGTCGAAGATGAAGACGGTGGTCGAAGACCGGAGGTCTTCACGTCGTTTGGGTGATTAATGATGATCTTGATTGGGATGTACACCCAAGAAGATGGAAACAGTTGGTGATCGTCCAAACGTACTTGGAGATCGATGGATATGCGGGGTACTAGGTGCCTCCGGTTTCGTTCAGACCCAGAACGGACTTGTAAATGGACTATGTGTCTGACATTGGATTTTAGTCTGTGTGATTGATTTTTCTTAAATATATATTTGTTTGGCGCAAAGAATTTATTCTTTTGCTTAACGCCCTTCTCTGAGACGTACGAGCTCAGGGGTTATATATTGATGGATATCAAACGCATGGAGTGAATTGCCTGTGTGGCATGCCTAAGTGGCAAATGATCAAGGCTTCTGTTGAAAAGCAAAGTCTTGTGGTTGATGATCAAAGCACGGCATGTATGGCAAAGCTTTGTGTAACGTTGATTCGCGAGCCTCACACCCCGGTGTGAACCAAAACGGGAGAGGACGTCAGGGAGGGCATGCGTTTCTTTCTAGCTAGAAGTGGCGTCAGTGGTTTTACACGCCCTGACGAGTTTGACTTATGTGGTTGTTGCTGTTGCGAGGCGCCTCGGTTTGATCGGACGATCCGGGTCCGATGGAGTCATTCGTTGGCTCATTTACGCCCCATAGGGCGGGGAAACGCATGTTCAGGGTTTAAGTTTAATCCACATCGGTGGACTGGCCTTAAGGATCCAAAGGTCACTCGAGCTCTGACCTGAGACACGGGCTAGAACGTCTCGAATCGGTTGAGGACTATCTTTTGCCTCGGTTCATAGACGGAAATCCAATTTCCAAATACGTGACATTTGCGGTTTTATTTGTAGAGCCTAGTATGGCGACATGATATATGGTACCCATGTCGTCTATGATTGATACTTATGATTCGAAGTTGTTTTATACACTATGCACTTATAGTAGTATCAAATGATTTGTTTTAAACGTACTAAGCATGTTTGGCTATTATAAGGGAAAACCCTATCCCCCGGCTTGCGTTGCATTGTGTGATAGGACCTGGGTCTTATAATAGCTTCATTTTTCTTTATTTAGCATTGCGTTGTTGTTTTATGCATAGGTATTCTTGGGAGGAAACCCGTTCCGTGTTATACGGCGTGGTCCCTTGATTTACCGAACTTTAAAATAAAGATTAATAATTGTTTTAGTTCTCACACCAGTCCCATGACTGACCTAGAGTTTATTGTTTTAACCTAAACTCTGGGTGCCCTTATTTTGACACGGGCAACTAGTAGTTTTGGTTTTGCAGATTTATATTCACAGGATCCTGGTTTACAGCTGGAACGATATCCGGAAAGCTTTGTATCCGTATATCTCCTTCAGTTGTGTATTGTATTAATTTTCCGCTGCTATATATTTAAATGTAATTTAAATCTCTGATATTTTCTGTGTAATATTTATTTATTCATACTCTGTATATTCTTGTATTCTGATGAATTGTTGTAATATACAATGAAATGTTCTTCCGTCTTCGTTCTATTTTGTCGTGTTCTCAAAATAATCCGTTCTTTCTCTTCTCTTCGGAGACCGGGGAAGTTCGGGTCGTTTCAGCTGGATATGCCGGTCGGGTCCGGGTAGATTTCCACCGCTAATGCAACCTAACCTTGTGTCATAATTGCAATTGCAATTCCTAATTGTAATTATTAGACATTTCATTCTTACCTATGTCTTTATAGGTGATTATGTCCCCAATTCCCCATTTGTATATGCCCAATTCATATAAACATTAAATAAATTATGCCAATTCTAACCCTTTTTCCCCGTTCCGTAACTAACGCATTCGCATATATTTGGTGGCATCTAGGCTAGAAAGTAGCCTAGTCATACACAATAAAAAGTGAAAAGTGATGGGAATATGACAAATGTGATTGTTTTGGCATAAACATAGACTAACATGGTGATAAGGTGGACATATAAGCATAAATCTGATGAACTTGTGGCAGTTAATTGATTCTAACATAACTATGATGCCATAATAAGCATAACAATATCTAAATTAACAATTTGGATGTCCAACTGGTTTAGATCTAATATGATAGGCACAAGGTGATAAACTAGATCTAATTAGCAATTTAGATGTCCACATAATTCAGATCCAATAGTTAAAACTAGATCTAACACAAATAAAGTCAAGATCCACATCATAGAATGTTACAATAGATCCAACAAGATACAGATTTAGATCAATAGTTAAAAATAGATCTAACACAAATAAGGTCGAGATCTACATCATAGAATTCCACAAAAGTTACAATAGATCCAACTAGATAGAGGTTTAGATCCAAGTTATACTCAATTTAGAATGTCATAAGTTCGCAATTTACAATGGATCCAATATAATATAGGCATGTGAATAAATCCAAACTATTGTCATATCACGTTTACTTTAATATATTTAAATCTAAAAGCAACAAGGAACTCATAGAGTTTGGATTAGAAAATAGAGAATGAATGGATCTTGAATCTCTAACTGATTTGCTTAGGTTGATAGTTGTAAGAGAATAACAGATCCAGTTCAATTCAGACACCGGCAGAGTTTGGCCCCCCATGGATTCTCAATGAAGAAAACAAGAGAAATGACCATGTATTTATAGCTGTCAGCCCCTCTGAGACCGACTGCCACATCAGCCTTAGGGGTGTCGACACCCCCGAGGGGTTGAATCCCCCTAGAGCGGGAAATTGAGACGACCCCAAACCCCGTACTGACGGTGGCAAGGGTAATCCGTGGAATATAACACAGAAACAGAATAACAGCAGAACAAAATTAAATAAATACACCAGATAATGAACAATATAATATACTGGATAAAAGTAATCATCAGAGTTACACAGTATACAGGATCATACTTAGTAAAAATACAGTTCAGCTATACATAAATGTCTACAGCGGAAAACAAACATAATATGTACAATAGGAGCTGAACAGCATAAAAGAGATAAATGATAGAATCCATCTTCAGCTCCAGCTATCCAGAAAGAACCAGCTAAACCTGAATACAAGGCTGCCCGTGTAGAAAAAGGGGCACCCGAGTTTGAAAGTGAAACGAACTACGAGTCAGTCATGGGACTGGTCTGAGAAATCTACCCAACACATATATAATTTGGCTAATCACAGGACCACGCCACTTTCGTGGAACGGGTTCTCCATTGGATTGCCAGTGCTTTAAAACAAATCTTTCTTTACAACAACGCAATGTATTTTATAAAAATGAAGCCATTATAAGACTCAGTTCCCATCACACAATGCAACGCAAACCGGAGGATAGAGTTTTTACCTTATAACGGCCAAGATATGCTTGATACGAATAAAACAAAGGCATTTGATATTATTGCTAGTGTTTATATGTTTTGAAAACAATTTCAAATCATAACTATCAATCATAGACGGTATTAATGCCCCATACCACTATGTCGCCATATATAGGTATACAATCAAAACCGCACGATGTCGTATTTGGAAATTGGATTTCCGTCATGAACCAAGGCAAAAGATAGTCCTTATCGAATTCGTGACTCTCTAGCCCGAGCCACAGGAACAGCCGCAACTGCCCCTTGGAGCGACAGGGTCGGTCCACCGATGTGGATTATTATGCCTGAACAATACGTTTCCCCGCCCTTTGGGGCGTAAATGAGCCAACGAATGACTCCATCGGACCCGGATCGTCCGATCAAACCGAGGCGCCTCGCAACAGCAACAACCACATAGGTGAAAAGTATATAAATGTCAGGGCTGGTAGGTCACTGACACCACCCTAGCTAGAAAGAAACGCATGCCCTCCCTGAGATCCGTCTCCCGTTTCTGGTTCATACCGGGGTGTGAGGCTCGCGATTCTACGTTATACACAAAGCTACGCCACACCGGCGGTGCTTTGATCATCACCACAAGACTTTGCTTTTCAACAGAAGCCCTGATCACTGCATCTTATCATGCCACACAGGCAATTCATGCCATGCGACTGATGTCCATCGATATACAACCTCTGAGCTCGTGCGTTTCAGAGAAGGGCGTTAAGCAAAAGAATAAATTCTCCGCCGCCAAGCAGATGTATATTTAATAGAGATCAATCAACACAGAATAAAATCCAATGTCAGACACACAGTCCATTTACAAGTCTGTTCTGGGTCTGAACGAAACCGGAGGCACTAAATACCTCGCAAACCCATCGATCACCACGTACGTCTGGACGACCACCACTCATTATCCATATTTCGGGATGCCTCCCAATCAGGACCTCGGTTGCCATCCAAACGAGGTGAAGATCTCCGGTCTTCGACCATTGTCTTCATCTTCGACTTTCAATCGTCGGTCAATTATTTGAAATGAGAATTAACTCGGCCTTTTCAAATAATTCACGTATATTTAGAATTTCAAATCAATTTATTTCAATGGTTAAATCATTCGACAACACCAATTTTGTTCTTTAATGTAATTTTCACACCAAACACATTCAACCATCAAATACCACATAAATCGAGCAAATTCAGTTTATTTCCATTCCATATCGTTTATGATATTTGATAACAATTTATCGCTATTTTTATTTATTTTAAAATAGCCAATTTATTCAAAACGACGCTTCGGGCCATAACGCGGCTGTGGCGTTGTTTTTCTTCAGATTTGATTTACACATATCTGAAAATCTAACCGTTGGATCTTCACAAAATTTACATCATTAGAAAGGTCTTTTCAAAACGAATCCAACGGTTCCAGTTTCGGGAAAATCCGACGGTCGGATCTCCCGGTACAATCGTTTGAAGTTTCGATTTCAAAATACGACTGCAGCGTCGTTATTCGATTTAATATAATTATATTTATATATTTATATATATATATATAATCGTTTTTGGCGCTGTATTTCGCCTCGCAACGGCGAGTCTTTGAGCTCGAGATTCGAGCTAGAACCACAATGAAAATCGATCTCCACTGTTAGATTTATAGATGGGAGGGAGGGCTTCAGAAAACTCAACTGTGGCAGGGGGTTTCATGGATCGGGGAAGCCGGAAATTGGACGGAAAGGAGGGAGCGGTGGCCGTTGTTAAGAGTAAAAGGGGAACGGGTTTGACCTGGGAAGAAGAAAGAATGTGATTGGTCGGGATTTTTTTTATTTATATATTTTTAAAATTTCAAAAATACCCCTTATCTCATACGAACTCTAATCCAAACCCAACGACTATCGTCCCTAGCGTTTTACCCCCATTCTAAACACAATGGGATATGTTTCGAAGGCCCATTCGACTGTTTCAGTCAGTTTCCATTCAAATTAAAATATATAACATTCAATATTTGATTTGAACGTACAATTCAATTTGCTAGGGCCACAAATTAATTCGAAAAATTCCAGAAAAATAAATCTAGCTATGTTTTGACGATACGGTCCCAAAAAAACTAGTTTCATCGAATTCTGAGACCGTTTGCAAAAAGGCCCATTTCTGGTCGATCCAATTTAACTGTGATTGACCAAAACATATTTTCCTTTGCCACGCTCACATACTAGCTTCAAAAATTATGAAATTTGAAACCTAGCGATAACTTCACATCCCGGATCCAACAAAAGTGGTTTCATCGAATTCCGAGGTCGTATGCAAAATGGCCAATTTCACGGGCTATATAAATTCCATAGCTACCCTTCTGAAAATTCACTCGGCCATAACTTTTGCTTTCCGCTATGAAAATTCGATTTTTCAAATTCGTCAGAAAGGTATTCACTAACAGATTTAAATATTTTTGGTTTCACTAAAATCCGTTTTGTTTTGCACCCGGTACAGTCCGACAAAGTTTGAATTCAATTTTTGTAACTACAGCGCCATTTCAGGCCTTGTTTATAATTATAATTAATTATATTCGTTTTCAATTGTCGATTCAACTCCACTTTCCATTGCTATTATTTAAAATATTTATTTTAAATATTTAAAATCCATTATTTTAGCCAATTTAAAATTTTTAAATTGGTTCAGATTTTCTAGGTCGTTACAATCTCCCCCACTTAAAACTTTTCGTCCCCGAAAAGGAACAAAGTCGAAAGTGGTTTGATTAATCAACTCTACGTTCGATCTGGCTTCAATTCTCCAACTTTTCAGTTTCTGAGAATTTTCAAATTCTTCAAAAATTTGGCTAACACCCGAAATTTTCGAAAAATTTCGCCATAATGGACTCCTTGCCTAAGAATGGTGATCCACCCAGATTTCGAAATCTCTTGAATAGAACTTCTATATCGGATTCTGGCGGCGGGAGCACAACTGGCTCATTAGCTGGTCGAGCCATACGATTATTTCTTCTGTTACTGTCACTCATTTTCTAGTACGTCTGCAATTAGCAGACAAAGTGTCAGGTCAACGGAAAAGATATTTGAAAATATAGAGACAAATACTTGAATGTAAATGTGTCTATCGAGGTGTAATTTCATTCTGCTTTACTCATACTAGGATATTGCTGATCCTATCTGTATAGAGTTACCCGTCTTAGAACACTACTGGTTCTATTTCTGACGGGTTCGTTCAAATGTTATAATCCAGAACTAAGCTTAACCTCGCTCTGATACCAAATGAGACGACCCCAAACCCCGTACTGACGGTGGCAAGGGTAATCCGTGGAATATAACACAGAAACAGAATAACAGCAGAACAAAATTAAATAAATACACCAGATAATGAACAATAGAATATACTGGATAAAAGTAATCATCAGAGTTACACAGTATACAGGATCATACTTAGTAAAAATACAGTTCAGCTATACATAAATGTCTACAGCGGAAAACAAACATAATATGTACAATAGGAGCTGAACAACATAAAAGAGATAAATGATAGAATCCATCTTCAGCTCCAGCTATCCAGAAAGAACCAGCTAAACCTGAATACAAGGCTGCCCGTGTAGAAAAAAGGGCACCCGAGTTTGAAAGTGAAACAAACTACGAGTCAGTCATGGGACTGGTATGAGAAATCTACCCAACACATATATAATTTGGCTAATCACAGGACCACGCCACTTTCGTGGAACGGGTTCTCCATTGGATTGCCAGTGCTTTAAAACAAATCTTTCTTTACAACAACGCAATGTATTTTATAAAAATGAAGCCATTATAAGACTCAGTTCCCATCACACAATGCAACGCAAACCGGAGGATAGAGTTTTTACCTTATAACGGCCAAGATATGCTTGATACGAATAAAACAAAGGCATTTGATATTATTGCTAGTGTTTATATGTTTTGAAAACAATTTCAAATCATAACTATCAATCATAGACGGCATTATAGCCCCATACCACTATGTCGCCATATATAGGTATACAATCAAAACCGCACGATGTCGTATTTGGAAATTGGATTTCCGTCATGAACCAAGGCAAAAGATAGTCCTTACCTAATTCGTGACTCTCTAGCCCGAGCCACAGGAACAGCCGCAACTGCCCCTTGGAGCGACAGGGCCGGTCCACCGATGTGGATTATTATGCCTGAACAATACGTTTCCCCGCCCTTTGGGGCGTAAATGAGCCAACGAATGACTCCATCGGACCCGGATCGTCCGATCAAACCGAGGCGCCTCGCAACAGCAACAACCACATAGGTGAAAAGTATATAAATGTCAGGGCTGGTAGGTCACTGACACCACCCTAGCTAGAAAGAAACGCATGCCCTCCCTGAGGTCCGTCTCCCGTTTCTGGTTCATACCGAGGTGTGAGGCTCGCGATTCTACGTTATACACAAAGCTACGCCACACCGGCGGTGCTTTGATCATCACCACAAGACTTTGCTTTTCAACAGAAGCCCTGATCACTGCATCTTATCATGCCACACAGGCAATTCATGCCATGCGACTGATGTCCATCGATATACAACCTCTGAGCTCTTGCGTTTCAGAGAAGGGCGTTAAGCAAAAGAATAAATTCTCCGCCGCCAAGCAGATGTATATTTAATAGAGATCAATCAACACAGAATAAAATCCAATGTCAGACACACAGTCCATTTACAAGTCCGTTCTGGGTCTGAACGAAACCGGAGGCACTAAATACCTCGCAAACCCATCGATCACCACGTACGTCTGGACGATCACCACTCATTATCCATATTTCGGGATGCCTCCCAATCAGGACCTCGGTTGCCATCCAAACGAGGTGAAGATCTCCGGTCTTCGACCACCGTCTTCATCTTCGACTTTCAATCGTCGGTCAATTATTTGAAATGAGAATTAACTCGTCCTTTTCAAATAATTCACGTATATTTAGAATTTCAAATCAATTTATTTCAATGGTTAAATCATTCGACAACACCAATTTTGTTCTTTAACGTAATTTTCACACCAAACACATTCAACCATCAAATACCACATAAATCGAGCAAATTCAGTTTATTTCCATTCCATATCGTTTATGATATTTGATAACAATTTATCGCTATTTTTATTTATTTTAAAATAGCCAATTTATTCAAAACGACGCTTCGGGCCATAACGCGGCTGTGGCGCTGTTTTTCTTCAGATTTGATTTACACATATCTGAAAATCTAACTGTTGGATCTTCACAAAATTTACATCATTAGAAAGGTCTTTTCAAAATGAATCCAACGGTTCCAGTTTCGGGAAAATCCGACGGTCGGGTCTCCCGGTACAATCGTTTGAAGTTTCGATTTCAAAATACGAACTGCAGCGTCGTTATTCGATTTAAAATAATTATATTTATATATATATAATCGTTTCTGGCGCTGTATTTCGCCTCGCAACGGTGAGTCTTTGAGCTCGAGATTCGAGCTAGAACCACAATGAAAATCGATCTCCACTGTTAGATTTACAGATGGGTGGGAGAGCTTCAGAAAACTCAACTGTGGCAGGGGGTTTCGAGGATCGGGGAAGCCGGAAATTGGATGGAAAGGAGGGAGCGGTGGCCGTCGTTAAGAGCAAAAGGGGAACGGGTTTGACCTGGGAAGAAGAAAGAATGTGATTGGTCGGGATTTTTTTTTATTTATATATTTTTAAATTTTCATAAATACCCCTTATCTCATACGAACTCTAATCCAAACCCAACGACTGTCGTCCCTAGCGTTTTACCCCCATTCTGAACACAATGGGATATGTTTCGAAGGCCCATTCGACTATTTCAGTCAGTTTCCATTCAAATTAAAATATATAACATTCAATATTTGATTTGAACGTACATTTCAATTTGCCAGGGCCACAAATTAATTCGAAAAATTCCAGAAAAATATTTCTTGCTATGTTTTGACGATACGGTCCCAACAAAACTAGTTTCATCGAATTCTGAGACCGTTTGCAAAAAGGCCCATTTCTGGTCGATCCAATTTAACTGTAATTGACCAAAACATATTTTCCTTTGCCATGCTCACATACTAGCTTCAAAAATTATGAAATTTGAAACCTAGCGATAACTTCACATCCCGGATCCAACAAAAGTGGTTTCGTCGAATTCCGAGGTCGTATGCAAAATGGCCAATTTCACGGGCTATATAAATTCCATAGCTACCCTTCTGAAAATTCATTCGGCCATAAATTTTGCTTTCCGTTATGAAAATTCGATTTTTCAGATTCGTTAGAAAGGTATTCACTAACAGATTTAAATATTTTTGGTTTCACTAAAATCCGTTTTGTTTTGCACCCGGTACAGTCCGACAAAGTTTGAATTCAATTTTTGAAACTACAGCGCCATTTCATGCCTTGTTTATAATTATAATTAATTATATTCGTTTTCAATTGTCGATTCAACTCCACTTTCCATTGCTATTATTTAAAATATTTATTTTAAATATTTAAAATCCATTATTTTAGCCAATTTAAAAATTTTAAATTGGTTCAGATTTTCTGGGTCGTTACAGAAATTTTCCGCCAGACGAAATTTTGATTTTTGAACCCTTCCTGGATAAGTGCTGACTCATATCTGACTTATATGTGTATCATGTGTATATACATATTTCTTCTACGCGTATACAAACTTAAAACCCTCTTGACTTCTTCATACGTTGCTCGTTTTACGCAAACCAAATGTCTATCTTGACCAGGATAAACGCAGTGGCGCAGTCCATTTTCCTTAATACTGAATATTAAATTACTTATTATTTAATTTATCCTCTTTTAGTGTTGTTAAAAATACGGGGTGTTACAGTCATGCCATGGAAGCGTATGCGAATCTCATCCTACATCGAACGACGTATGGAACTTCATATTATTATGCCACGTTTGCACACAGAACCATTATCGCTATCACTACACCAAAACAAAAAATTTGGCACACAACGATGCGAAGAAAACCAAGATTGGGGTTTTCGGTCACCAAATCGTGCCTCCACCTTTCTCTGGAATCTCCTCCTCCAACAAAGACGAGCAACCCTCTCCTTAACAAAAACGCAGCAACCCTAGGTCTCTAGCCCTCCTTCGACAGCAGGTATGTGTTTCAATGGAATTGTGTTGTGCATGCCTGATAGTAGGGCACACATTGAAGTCTTACTATGACAAATCATACCGGTTTTAATTGGTATGTATTAGTGTATTAGTTGATTGCTACGTTGTGTATTAGTGAGTCAGGGATGGGTCTGTGGTTGTTGTACCGTGGCTGTATCCTAGGTCATCAATTCTAGTATGTAATATGATTATAGTTTAACTGTTTAGCAACTAAAGTTGTCCATTTCTTAAACTAAATGACAAGCCAAGATTAGTTATATAATTATAGCTTTGGTGTCAAAAATGACAAATATACATAATATATTACCTCATGTGGCAGAAAGTGAGAAAATGGATAATTATAGTACAATATTAAACCATGATTTCATCATTATTTGACTGTTTGTTTACCTTATGCTTGAAATTTAAATTGGCGTGTCTAATATATAATCAATTTTATTATTTTCATATTTTGTTCTTATAATTTTCAATCTTCGGCTTGCCTCTCAATGTTTTGAAAATCAATATGTTATAGTTTAGTAATTATTTTATATTGTTTTCTATGTTTTGTCAAAGTATTAATGTTACCATAGCCTCGAGTAGTGCCAAATCCTGGCTCCGTCCATTAGTGTATTACCCGTTTCAATTGGTGCGTTGCTGAATGCTATTTTTTGTATTTGTGTATTAGTGTATTAGTGACAAATCACATCGGTTTTAATTGGTATGACTTAGGGTATTAGTGATGGTTGCTTTGTGTTATTTTGTTGTCAAACTATATCATACTTTGTATTGATTACTCTGTTTTGAGAGATAACAGGTTTATTGAAAATATATTAACACGTTTGTTGAACATTTGGAAAATGGATGATTACTCAACTTTTTAATGATTTAATGGGCGATCCACCAGGTGGATGCATTTTAGCTCACGTGCAGGGTCGAGTATCCATGCTTATTAGCTTTATCCAAGTGTTGGATGCTGCTTCACTAAACCTTAGTAAAAAGCTTCTTTCACTAGCAACTTTCCCCTACTTTGTAGTAGAGACTGTAGTGTAAGTTGCACTACACGGTCTTCTTCAAAGAAACCAAAAGTCGCAAGTGAAAGTAGCTTTTTCCAAAGGTTAAGTGAAGTAGCCTTCGACAGTGGGATAAAGCTAATAAGCATGGATTACTGTCCCTGCACATGAACTAAAATGCATCAACTTGGTGGATCACCCAGTAAATTCTTAACCAGAAAGTCGAGTATGTGTGTCGTCCAAAGATGATGATTCGACATCTTTAGACGTTGGAGCAGGTATATATAATTTTACACTTAATTCTACATGGTATCTTACATAAAAATTGAATGGACATGTTGTGTGCACATGTACGATGCCTTGCATATTAATTGAATGGACATGCAATAGACATACGGTGATATCTGAAATTTGACATGATATCGTTTTGAATATTTATTTGGTTTATTTGTTCCTTTTTGTGTGTATAGGAGAATGTTCTGTATGCTAGGGTACGAACTACTAGTGTTGCAGATCGACTATAATTCAGGTGATTCTTCTTTTGGGTTTGCATTTAAGTTTCTCTGTATTCATGTTTACAATGTCGATCTCCTGTCCGGTGAAGTATTCACAACTTGTATAATGAATTTATATGCAGTCATGTTGGAGAAAACAGAAAAAGTTGGGAGGTGTATTTGCTATATACGGCGTTGGAAGTCATGTTAATCCACAAAGCACGTGAGATGCTGGTATGTTTCTAGGTTGTCTAGTGCAAGTTCGTGAAATCATGTCATTAGCATCATAAACATGTTAAGATAGATACAATTGACTAATATGCACAAACGAACACAAAGACATGATATGCCCTTCACTGTTATCAGTACGGCGCTCGACTAGTCGACTAATCGAGATCAAACTATCGACTTGCTTTTTGTATGAATTTCGGGCTTATAGGTAGAAATTAGTCGACTAATCGACTAGTCGAGTCTACTAGGTTGTTATTGGTGTAGATTGGTTTGATATTGGCCCATTTTAGAAAAGGAAAAAAATCCGAACCCCTTATAATTATCGATACATCAAACAGGAAAAAAATTGAAAGTTATCGATACCTGTATCAAATAATAAAAAACAGTAGAAAAGCACTGATACCTCATATCGATCAAAAAAACAAATCGATCGAAGGTCGAGTTACAATTTTCGAATTGAAAAAGATCGAGTATTGAACAGAAAAAACTTCGAACCCAAGCTCTGACCGAAAGTTGATCGATAATCTGAACCTGCAGCGCCGTCTTTCCACTGCCATTTTCAGCCATGAAGCTAGTTAAAACTAGTCTTCGCAACAAAATGTAGGATGAATTTCTTGCAGATAATATGATGGTTTACATCGAGAAATAGATTGCAATTCATTTTCAACAATGACTCAATAATCAAAGAGTTTGACAAGTTGAAAACCCATCAAGTACAACTTATGCAGAAATAATTTATATATTTGATGTTATAATATTCATAGTTCTTTTGTTAAGTTAATCAAATATGTATGTAGTGTGCCTTAGTAATATTTTCTTTTAAGTTTTGTGTGCAATCTGGCATAAAATTACTTCTTTTTCATGTAGATTTTGGTGCTTTTGTGCTGCTGTAACTTGGTTGGCTATCATGATTCAGTTTTGCTGCCAATCAATGTAACTTGACAATTTTATTGATGAAACTGGACCTCAATTTTTCTTCTTTAGTTTGGCCATTTAAGCTTTTGTTTTAAACTGTGTATATATAAATCTTTATGTGCTGTTATAAAACTTTAGTGGTTGTTGTATGGACATTTTCATTGATTTTCTGAGCCATGTGTATTATATTTTGAAAATGACAGTAAATTTTTGGTTTTATGAGCCAATTGTTTAGTGAGACATTTCTTTGACTATTGTTGCTCAATTTTGCCCTCCCCCCATTCGCCAAATTTCTAGCTTCGTCCCTGATAATATCAATGATGCCCTTAAACTTGCACATGTATTTGTACCCGTTGTTTTGACTTCCATGGACCTATTGACCTGCCATATGCCTATTTGCCCAGTACAATTTGCTAGCCTTGTATCTTTGTCACGATTACAGACCTGATTTTTCGCCATTACCGTTTTGTACTTGAATTTTGTGTAATAAGAAGTTTGGTATTTTCATGAATATGACAAACTATGAACATGATCCTTGCACACATTAACACATAGCTTGATTATGTTCATCACTGCTTTGAAACATATAAATTTTGCATATTCTATATATCAACATCTAGCTTATTCTCGTAATAACTGCTTTGATTTACAGCAACATGGATTTCATCAGCATGATCAGCATGTACGCTCAATCTTCCCGGCCTCCTGCCGTTTTATCCGGTTGATTTGTTTTTTTCTTTATGTTTGTTACTTTGTAATTTGATGAATTTTTTTTTGATAGTTTCCGTTTATTGTATATGCTTGTATGTACATTGTGTTAGTGGCATGAAAAATCTTGTTATGCTTTGAATATATCTAAATTGTGGTATATATGCTTTGTGTTATGAAAAATATATGATGTAATTTCTGTTTATACACACACACATGCGTATTTAGATATGGTCTAAGACCGTGTTTGAATTACACCATATACATTTTAGATACGGTTTATATTCGTATCTAGTAATCATTTAGATACGGCTAAGAGCAGTATGTTATTACTAGTGAGATCGGTTTATAGCCGTATCTAATGATTCAACATGCCATTTTTGGTACGGCTTATAGCCGTGCCTGATTGATTTAGATGCGGCTAAAACATAGCCTAATTAGCATATATGGTGTAGGGTATGCCACGTAAGTGTACGAATCACCATATCCAAACTCCTCAGTCAAGCTCGGTCTCGACATATAGTAATGCCATCTCATCTACAATACACCACCCAATGAGTGTATATAGGCCCTCACACATACGCACTGTCTACGGTACCTCGAGTCCCATAATAGGGCTACATCTGAATGCACGGAACTCAATCAGAAGCTTTTTCAATATCTGTGCAGTCCACTCGAAAGGACCCAAGGTACGTGTATCTATAGTCTGTATTTTTATGGTGGCTATGGTCCTACCTCGACCCGTCCCTCAACTAGTGAAATACTACATCAAGAGAAAAGTGACATGCCCCCTGGCAACTAACCTATCATTCAATTTGGCGTGTCCCGCAACCAACGTCTCGATAGTGAAAGATCGATGGTATCTTGGATTAGCTTTAGTCTTTCTGCATCCCACTGACCGTCGATGAAAGATACCCGACGATTACTATCCTGTATTAGTCCTGATCTAGCCTATCTGTAGGTAAAATCATCAAATCACCTAATGCCATCATCCACAGCCTTCTGACTACCAACTACCGTGCATTCAAAGTATGCCCACTGGGTGGTAATACGCAGACTCAACCCCTGCGAGTGCAGCTCGGATGCATACACCGCAACATAGGACCACCATGGAGTACCCTACCACATCCCTTAGAAGCCGCATGCTTCCCTCCGGTCCCACAGAGCAATTATGCAGAATAATCAGTGGACGTCCTCCTATCGTGCCTCCAGACACCCTGAAGATATACCCCGTTGGGTTCTTCACCTTCATACGTGCAGATTGGTCCAAGTGCGTCTTGCTAACGTGTTATTAGACCCTTTTCTAATCGTTTAATCATGCGCTTGCTTTACCGTATCAGCTTACCAATTAACTTGATTACCCACGTATTAACTTTTTATTCAAGTTACCAGGTTTTCTCTGAGCCCGTTATATCTTGCCCTCTCGTTTATTAATCCAGTGATATAACTTAACCCGTTTAAGTTCATTAATAAGCACCTAACATGTTATTCCCTAGATTGTAATTAACGAAAGTAATCAACAATCTTTTTACAATATTACTATGTCATTCATTATCCAAATTTCATGTTTACAAGCTACAATAACATGTTTTACTTAATGTATAATTAAGTATATCTTATCACAATCCACATGTTTTCTGTTAACATGTTACTTAATATATATAATTAAGTACAACTATTTCATTCCATAAGTCTTCTTACTTTACAATTTCTTATTCCATCATAACTATCACAACTTAGTATTGTTGCTTACTTATTAACTTAGTTCTCTTACCTAAGGTTTATTGATAGGTTTCTTTTTCATTTACTATAACCTATGTTATAATTTCCACTTATCCCTAGGACAAGCCTGCCTATTATATTCCATTCTCATTCATATAATCAGTTTTAATATGTTATATTCCCCGTTCTTCTTTATTCTATTTACAGTCCTAAATATAAACCAACCTTTACTGCTGTAATCTTTCTTTTATTACTGTCATGTAAATTTCTCTTATTTTAGGAAAACCTTTCACACACCTCATCAATTTGATTTATAGAAAGGTATAATGATTTATTTTCATAACGCACACCGACTTAGGTTCGTAATTTCAAGCTATTTTCTTTATTTCAAGTGTGGATGTATATATGCACTTTATTCGACTAGTGTGAAATACGGTAAAAGAATTCCTATTTCACACTAATTCCTTTTTCTTTTCTTTTTTTCTTTTTCTTTCAACTACGTTCTCAGTAATTTGTCGTTATAGATATATATCACTTTCCCCAAATCCAACTAACTCAGTCCACTACCAACTTTTCCCTTTTTGTTTCTCAGTTAGATATTGAATTCATATTCCATATATTGTTCATAGTTAATGTAATTTAGACAATTACGCATATTCATTCTTCTTCATTATTCGAAAATTCTACTGTAATTTTATTTACAACATAATGAAACCCTTATGAAAATATTCATTTTTGTTGTAAATTCCCTAATTATAGTGTTTATAGTAATTCCCAATTCAGAAAGATAATAAATGGAAATAGGCTTTATACAACAGTAATGTTCTTAACATATTCTATGCAGATTTAGTCTCAATAACCATAATCTTCAATATATTATTATGTTAAGAATAACGAGAATGAAAACAATAAATATACCATTACCCAAAAGGTATAATTTAAATCTGCTCACCTGACAACTTTCTGATCCTTGAACCTGATCTAGATCTGTTATTCTATGGCTTTCCTAACTGAATCTATTACTAAAACAACCATGGATTCAAAAATTTGATGCTAAAAGAAGAGGGAAAGAAAGAGAGAAACCTAATTAAATCAAATTCTGGAACTTACCTCACGTTGATCAGAAATCAGAACACCTATTTGTAGATTTATATTTCTTATCTTCAAATCTTGAATCAGAACCACTATGAACTAATACTCTGATTTTCTGAAAAGATTTGGAGGAAGAAGAGAATGGCAGAGACTTAGTAGTGCCTCATAAAATATGAGTTAAAGCTAGGCTTTTTCTGTTTGTTTATAAGTGTACAAGAAGGTCTGGCCTATCGAATTTAACCAAATAAAATCTGAACTGTATACATCAGAAAACCACATCATAAAAAAATAGATTTTGGCCAATGGGTCGGCCTTTGTGTAGACCCACCTCTAAGGTTGGTCGACCCCTGGGTCGACACATGTGTCGACTCAGGTCTTATATAGGTCGACCCATCCTGAGTCCAAACAAGATTTGTAACACCCCACCTCCACTAGGGTCACTCGCAAAGGGAATGCACTAGCTTTGGTAGAGCATTATCTAGGTAAACATACACAGAAATATTACAAGACAGAACATATAAAACGACGGAAGAAGAACCAAATTTTATTGCTTTTAAAAATCTAGAAAGGTTAAAGCCTTTTTAAATCAAAATGCCATTAAATCCATTACATCGAAATCTGTCTTGTAATAGTAAAGAAGCATAAAATCATAGTCATAAATCATTCCCCAAGTAAACCAGCAAAGCAAGCCATAGCAAAGAGAAATCCAAGCAGTACATGAAAGAGCCTTGGAGCTTGGAAAGATCCGAACTTAGTTGTATTCCCGCCCTGCGAACCGGGGGGAACGGAAGAAAAAGAGGCGAAACAAACTGGGTCAGTCATAAAGACTGAGTAAGTCCTAGTGGCTTTCAGCATAAAAAAAGGTGAAGATAATATGGCATGAATAAACTGAAAGTAAACATAAGCATGATGACAAGGTAAGCTACAGGCACGATAAATCAAGTATAACATCCCATGCTTCCTATCAAGAGTATCACCACAAGGTTCCTACCAAATATCACATTGCAAGGTTTCTACTAAGTATAACATCGCAAGATTTCTAAGCTTCACCATTTCACTATTTTCTTTGATTTCCTATATTCTCTGCACCAACTGTACTAGTATCCCAACCCGTATCATCCTCCATGTATATGTACAGTCCCTTGCCGTATATCGTACGGGTTTCATCACGTATTTATATACTACTTCAATGTAGTGCCACCATTCTTGAAATCGTTTGGACCGCCACCCTTGTTCTGGCTAGGTTTCCTTATCATGAGCTATTGCGTGTTCAACTAGGATTTATTCCACCTAGGACCACTAGGGATTATGCTACCTATTGAACGTTTTCTAGATTCGATTAGGGTTTATGCCACCTAGGACCACTAGGGATTATGCTACCTAACGAATTCCACGTAACGATCTATTAATCGATCGGCTCCCTACAAGTCCTAGCTCGTTCATGTGTCTGTGTCATACGGCCCAATCACGAAATGTAGTCACATGTGCTAGGTCCACCATAGGGTGTATCAAGCCCTAGGGTACCAACCACCGACACGAATCAAGCACGCACAGTGTAAACCTACTGATGCCTAATGCCTGCTTTTTCTGCTCCGGAGTGTGTGCACGCCCGCACTCCGTTAGAACCTACACTGGCGCACCCACACAGCCGTCGTTCTGGTCGCTTACAATCAGCCCAGTAATCGTGCCCCACCCTGCCTAGTTCCAGGGTACCATGATACATCTAGTGGGTTACTGCCAAAACGGACCGCGTAACTAGGGTTTCCGTCTAGTTTGTTAAGTGTTGTCATTTAAATTTGAGACTTAACCCCATCAGTCTAGCATTTCAAGTTGGTTAAGTGTGGTCATTCAAGTTCGTGACTTAACACGTCTACGTGTCAAATTGGCTAAGTGTTCTCGTTCAAGTTCATGACTTAGCCCTACGAATCATCTGTCAAGTTGGTTAAGTATACTAAAGCGGTTCATGACTTAACCCTATCAAATCATCATGTTAAATTGGTTATGTATATTCAAGCGGTTCATGACTTAACCCTATCAAATCATCGTGTCGAATTGGTTAAGTATATTCAAGCGGTTCATGACTTAACCCTATCAAATCATGTCTTAAGTTGGTTAAGTGTTGTCTTTCATGACTTAACCCTATCATGTTGCAATAATTCATTAATGCACCTTAACCTCTCACATTAGACCTGCTGTTGTGGTCACTGGATATGCCGGGCGGTTCCGGGCAGATTTACACCACAACTCAGTCTAACCTCGGGTTTCTAGCGCGATATGACCAACTGCTCACATTGGATCCTATTGTTTGCAACGACTGGATTTGCCGGGCGGTTCCGGGCAGATTTACACTGCAAACTCAACCCAACCTCGAGTTGGCCATTTTCATGTTCATTCTAAGTGTCATGACCATGTTCAAGTTCGTGTCAAGTTTTCAAGGCAAGTTTCATGTCAAGTCGATGTCAAGTTCGTGTCCATATCCAGGTTTAAGTTATAACAGCGTTCATGTTTCAAGTTTTGCCTTTTATCAGGTTCATAATTCATTTTCATAACCAATTCTTGTTTTGCCTATTCTACCCAAATTGTATTCCCAATGCACGTAAACATGATTCAATCCATACTACAAATACATCCAAACCTCAGAATAAAGGGAATAACATCAAAATTATGATAGGCAAATGGGACGAGCATAAAGCGACAAAAGGGGTTACAACATCACTGGCATAAAGGATTTCAAATCTAGCAAGATAAGGCGATAGTCATGGTAAACGCTGACATAAAAAATAGGCATGCAAAAGCAAGCCAAATACAAGGATAATGGATCCAGTGGTTTTGGTGTACATAATTGCGAATAAACTAAGCAAGTCACACCCTAGGTATACAATTCAACAGAATTTCAATTCAGTGTACAACATGGTTTTCAACTATGGTGTCATGGGCATGAACAATAGTCTTAGGCAATTAACCCCAACAGTCATAGGTAGAAATCTCATAGTTATGAATCATAAGTGACTCATCACAATAATCATGGATAATTATCAAAAATAGTTCTAGGCAAATAGTCATAGGCAATTAACAGTAATAGTTTCAAAGTCATGGTCATAGATAATGGCCTTATGTTCATAATCATAGATAATAATCCTCATAGTCAAGAGTCATAGGCGATTAACCACAATTGTCCTCGTCATAGTCATAGGCATAGTCTCATGTTCACAGTCATAGGCATGGTCTTATGTTCTGTCATAGGCATGGTCTTATGTTCTGTCATAGGCATAGGTATAGTCTTCTGTTCATCGTTATAGTCATAGGCATAGGCATAACCTTATGTCCACAGTCATAGGCATAGTCATAGTCTTATGTCATTAACAATAGTTTCAACGTCGTAGACAATATTCCCAATAGTCAAGATCCAAGGGTTTATGTTACAATCTAGTTTTGAATAATAAACTAGGTCCAATAACATGAATAGGCATGATTCAATCGATAAGAAATAATCATAGATTCAAGGAGAGACAAGAACAGATCTAAATAGATAATCAAGCTTAGGTCCAATTTCGTTTCATTCCATGGCCACATTATAATTAAATGTTTAAATATAAAAACAACCAGAACTTACAGAGTGCGGATCGAGGATTAGAGCGCAGAGATTTGATTCTAGAAACGGTTGTTGCAGTTGTTGAATCTCTATTTGTTTAGCCTTGTTCTAGTTGAAAACCCCCAATTTGCAATTCCTAGATGTTGTCTTGACGAAGAAGAAGTAGCCATTCTTTCTTTAATTTAATTATTTTCAGAAGCAGCATAAGGACAGAATGAAATGGTGTGGAGAGAATGAGGCTAGGGGTGAGTTTATATAGGATTGGGTAGATGAATCTGGACAGAAAACGAGGTCAAATAAATCAGAATGCATCAGGTTCAGGAAGTGGGCTCGGGAGGCAGGTCAACCCCCAGGTCGACACTATGGTCGACCTGGTCCCTGGGAGGTCGACACTATGGTCGACCTGGTCTATGGGCGGGATTTTTCCCGCCCTGCCTGCTGCGGGGTTTGAATTCGAATTTCGAATTCGAAATTCGAACTGTCTTTGATTCTGAAAAATTCTGAAACTTCTAGAGGTCATAACTTGGTCATACGAACTCCGATTTTCGAAAACTCAGACTCTATTTCATGTAAAATTTCGAGACGAACGCATTGGCGTAACCCATTTCCCCTGATTCTGACTTTAAAATTTAATTCTGCCTTGATTTATAACTTTAACATGTTATAAAAATTCGGGTTGTTACATTCTCCCCTCCTTAAAGGATTTCATCCCCGAAATATTCAAGTTAGGAAGAATGCATCCTATCATCCAATCATCCATCTACTCAATCATCAATCACAGGCATCCATTGTCCTTAAGAGATTTCTAATGCAGTACGAACATATGCAGAAAGTGTGTGTATATGTTCCTTATCTAATGCAAATGATCAGGCCTGATTGATCTTCTTAATGCAAAATATGTTTAGTGCCATGAGTCCAACATGTATGCAAATAGTCCTAGTCACATAAACACTATATGTGTGCACAAACATCCATCCATATGCATCATCCATATGCATCATCCATATGATAACACATCCAATTTCATCCATGAACAAGTATAAACACTCATGCATACGCAATATGAAAATGTGTCTGAGCCGATCTAGTGCCTAATGTGTGTTATGCAACCACGAGCAACCACTAGCAGCCATGTAACACCCCACCTCCGCTAGGGTCACTTACAAAAGGGAATGCCCTAGTTTTGGAGAGGTATTATCGAGATAACATCACAGAATTATCACAAGACAGAACATAAATAAATAATTAAGTAAACAGCGGAAGAATTTCTGAGCAAAACAGAACTTCATTTCATTCCAAAATAAACCATGTCTTTTACAAACATTTCAAGTAACTTCATTACAACTGTCTTGTAATAATAGCCAAAGAAGAAATAATAAAAAAACAGTAAAACAGCTTATTCCCCAAGTGCAGTAAAAAGAAGCAGCAATAGCAAACCGTACATGCTGAGCCAAAGCAAGTGATATCCAAGCTAAGAGCTAGTTATTCCTCCCCGAGAACCTGGGGGGGAAACGAAAGAAAAAGAGGCGAAAGGAAAAGGGGTCAGTCATAAAGACTGAGTAAGTTCTAGTGACTTTCAGTGTAAAAACGGTTAAAACAACCTGTCATGTATGAACTAGAACTAGACTTAAGAATAGTGTCAAGGTGAACAAGATAGACTAAGGTGATCAGGATAAGTCAAGACAAGTCAAGTAAAACATCACATGTTCGAGATCCGTTGCATCGACTTCACTAGTATACTAAGCCCGTGTCACAAGTTAATCACGAAATAAATCCCATGGCCCAATGTCATGAAATGACCCTGAAACGGGGTCTGACCCAAGTACGGGGTCCTACGGAGCGATTATCTAGTCGATCGGCTCCCTACAAGTTCTAGCTCGTAAAGTGTCCGTGTCATACGGCTAATCACGAATGTAGTCACCTGTGCTGGGTCCACCTTCGGGTGTATCAGCCCTAGGGTGTCAACCCCTGACACGATTCAAGATGCACAGATAAATCTACGGATACCCAGTGTCTGCCCCGGATACATGCACGATCGTAGTCCGCCGAACCTACACTGGCGTACCCCACTGCCGTCGTTCACCTCTTACAATCAGCCCAGTAATCGTGCCCCCACCCGGCCTAGCCCCAGGGTACCTTGATACATCTAGAGGGTTACTGCTGAAAGGGGTCGTGTCTAGGGTTTCGCCTAATAGATTAGGTCATGTAATTCGTGACCTATCCCGCCTAACAGATCAAGTCATGTAATTCGTGACTCAATCCTTTTCTAGTCTAGTCATGTCAAGATGGTTAAGCATGTCATTTCAGTTCACGACTTAACCCGCCTACGTGTCATGTCAAGTTGGCTAAGTGTTGTCGTTTTCAAGTTCATGGCTTAGCCCTACAAATCATGTTCAAGTTGGTTAAGTTGTCTTTTCATGTTCATGACTTAACCCTAATTGGCATCAATTGATTCGTTAATGCACCGAACCACTCACATTGGATCCTGTTGTTCGTAGCCACTGGATTTGCCGGGCGGTTCCGGGCAGGTTTACGCTACGAACTCAACCCAACCTCGGGTTTCAAGCGCGGTGTGACCAACTACCCACATTGGATCCTATTGTTTGTAGCAACTGGATTTGCCGGGCGGTTCCGGGCAGATTTACACTACAAACTCAACCCAACCTCGAGTTGGCCACTTTCTTGTTTTCTAAAGTCATGCCCATGTTCTTATTAGATTTTGCTATCATGTTCATATGTCAACTTCGTGCCCAAATAAGGCATGTTTTAAAGTCAAATTATGGCATGTTCAAGTCAAGTTTTCGTGCCATATTTCATGTTCTACTTATGCCAATTTTCATAGTTTATGCTTATAATTAATTCAAGTTTTGCCTATTCTACCCAATCGTATCCCCAACGTATATAAACGTACTTCGTTCACAAGTATAAACAATTTAAGAGATAAAAGGGAATAACACCAAACATGTGATAGGCATATGTGACAGTTACAACATTACTTGCATAATAAACAGGCTATAACATATCACATGGTTGCAATACTAGTATGATGATAACTTGGCATAGTAATGATTCCAACTTAATTTAACATGATGATTTCAACTTTGCATCATAGGCATAATAATCATTGCGGCATCATAATAATAAACATAAAACATTAAAGGCATAGTAATCCTAATAGGCATAGTGGATTCCAATTTAGCATTTTAACATAATAATTCTCATAGACATAATGATTCCAATTTATAATGATTCTCATCTAGCATTATAAACATAATGGTTCTAACTTAGCATTTTTAACATAATGATCCTCAACTAACATTATAGACATAATGATTCCAATTTGGCGTTTTTAACATAATGATTCTCAACTAACGTTATAAACATAATGGTTCTAATTTAATATTTTAACATAATGATTCTCAAATAACATTATAGACATAATGATTCCTATTTAGCGTTTTTAACAATCCTAACATTATAAACATAATAATTCCAACTTTTCATCATAACCTAGCAATACCCAATTTTTCATTAATCATGATGGGTATATCAACATCACAGGCATAATTCCATCAATAGTCATAGCCATGGTTTAATTAGCATCATAGGCATAATAATCAACATAAATATTTCATAATGATTCCATGGACATGAATTAGTCCAACTTGCCAAACAATCAAGCCCAAATGATTCATAACAACATCAAAATCATGACAAGTTTAACTTGCAACGTTGCCATAGCAATATCCCCAAATTATAATTCAACGATAAATAATATAAACAATGGATTAACAATAGTTCATAAATTCGGTTTCAATTCATGGCATGTCCATATTGTTTTAGCGTTTTTGCCTAAAAAGTAACATAGAACTTACAATTATGAAGCAAATAATCCAAATAAAAATCCCAAATCAATTAGTCCCAAATTCGTTGTCTAAAGCGTCGTAGTTGTTGTAGCTTCTAGTTGTAGCCTTCAAGAATCATCCTCCATCTTCTATAATCTTTTTCTTTGTATTTTTAATTTAGAGCTCTAGGTTTAATGGCGGCGGCCTGAGGCTAAAATGAAATAGTATGATTTAGGCTAGGTCTTAGGTCCTTTTTATAATGTTTGTGAGTTGTTTTAGACCGTCGATGGAGCTTGATTCAACCGTAGCCGTTCGTTTGAAGGAGAGGCCAATCCGGAGCTGCCACCTAGCCCTAGTGACAAGGCAAGACTCAGAAAATCGACCAAACATAGACCAGGCCAGCCAAGGTGGGCTGGGTTCGACCTGGCTCTGGGCCCGGTCGACAGCCCAGTCGACAGCCCTGCCGACCTGGCTAGCCAGGTCGACAGCCCAGTCGACCTGGGTGCCTTAGGCGGGAATTTTCCCGCCCTGGCCAATTGGGCCCGATTTTGAATTTTAAACTTGTTTTTCTGAGCTGTTTTCTTCTGTTTGAATTTTAAACTGAATTCTGAAACTTCCGGAGGCCATATCTTCTTCATACGGACTCCGTTTTTCGAAAACTCGGACTCTATTTCACGTATTTTTCCGAGACGAACACAATGGCGTATCCCGTTTCCCTTAATTCTTTGATTTGAAATTAATTATACTTTAATTTGTGAATTTCACGGTTATAGAATTCACGGGGTGTTACATTCTCCCCCACTTGAAAGGATTTCGTCCCCGAAATCTTCAAGTTAGGAGGAATGTATATCCTAACATCAAACATCCATCTACTCATCCATCAAACACGAGTATCCATTGTCCTTAAAAGATTTCTAATGCTTTATGATCATATGCGAAGTGTGTGTATATGTTCCTTAGCTAATGCTAATGATCAGGCCTGATTGATCTTCTAAATGCAAAATATGTTTAGTGAAATGAATCCAATATGTATGCAAATTTTTCCTATTATAATTCATAATTTCTACATGAGTGCTTAAACATTCAATCATATGCAACAACCAAATGATAGCACAACCAAGTTTCAAAAAAAAAAATAAACACTCATGCATATGCAACATGAAAATGTGTCTGAGCCGATCTAGTGCCTAATGTGTATTCATGCATCCACGAGCAACCACTTGCGACCACTTGCAACCATTTCGCAATCATAACATGTTTCAATTACATGTTTACATCCAAAAAGATTCTAACTATGGTTCTCAAGATAGGATCGAGGAGAGAAATAGGATAAAACAATGCATCTAGAATAAGTTAACGATGTACCGCCAGAAGGTCCGGTCTGCTTCTCAGGGCAGTCTTTGCTGATGTGTCCAGTCTTCCCACAATGAAAACATTCACCTTGCTTTCTCTTCCTCTTTCTACAATCCTTGGCTATGTGCCCTTCCGTACCACAATAATTGCATTTCCTTTTATCGCGTGAGTTGTTGTTCTTGCCTCCCTTCTCGGAGTCTACCTTCTTATTCTTAGAATCGTTAGGCTTGACCTCTTTCTTCCCTTGAGAGTTTTCTGCCTCTGTCTCCTTCTTGCCCTTATCTTCCTCGTTCAGCAATGCCATCTGCACCAACCTTTCGTACGTAGCTCCCATGGGTATATGGGTCATGGCCAAACTGTGTAATGGCTCATTCAACCCTTTGACAAAGCGGAGAGCCTTTTTGTGCGGGGTGTTGACTAGGTCTAGTCCGAACCTAGCCAGCTCGTCGAACTGATTAACGTACTCTTTGACTGTCATATTTCCTTGCTTAAGAAATAAGAATTTCTCCAACTGCAAACTCTTTTCGGCTTCTGAGAGAAATTTAGCCTCAAACCTTGCCCTAAAGTCCTCCCATGTTTCCACTGGTCTTTCTGCATTAGTGACTTCCCACCAGTAGGAAGCCTCGCCCTTTAGTAGCCACACTGCCAGTTGTACTTTCTGCCTATCTTCTACCTCAAAGATGACGAATAAGTCCTCGGTTTCTTTCAGCCAATTTCTAGCTGCCACGAAGGACTCCGTTCCATGAAAGTCCTTTCCTCTCATAGCCTTAAAATCTTTACATATCTTAGCAAAAGTGTTTCCCCGTGGAGGAGGTGGAGGAAGAGGTGCTGCTGCAGCTGGATGATTTCCTGCAGCTGGGGGAGGGGGAACGGTAGGACCTGGTTGGGTGGCCCTTGCTTCTAAGAATCGTCTAAACCAACCAGGTATTGGTACGCCCTCTGGCAAGTTAAGTTCTTCGGACATGCTGAAACAAGAAGGATAGATTCAAAACGAAGGACAAGAGATTCAAACAAGGAAACAAAGGATAGTGCGAATGGCTTTTGGGGAATAGCCTTTAAAAACTTTTTCTTGGAAAATGCTTCTTTGTAAATGGTTTTGAAAAAAAATTTAAAAGGTTTTCAAAACTTTTGCCCAGTCTTGGTAACCTTCTGCTCTGATACCAAGTGTAACACCCCACCTCCGCTAGGGTCACTCACAAAAGGGAATGCCCTAGTTTTGGAGAGGTATTATCGAGATAACATCACAGAATTATCACAAGACAGAACATAAATAAATAATTAAGTAAACAGCGGAAGAATTTCTGAGCAAAACAGAACTTCATTTCATTCCAAAATAAACCATGTCTTTTACAAACATTTCAAGTAACTTCATTACAACTGTCTTGTAATAATAGCCAAAGAAGCAATAATAAAAAAAACAGTAAAACAGCTTATTCCCCAAGTGCAGTAAAAAGAAGCAGCCATAGAAAACCGTACATGCTGAGCCAAAGCAAGTGATATCCATGCTAAGAGCTAGTTATTCCTCCCCGAGAACCTGGGGGGAAACGAAAGAAAAAGAGGCGAAAGGAAAAGGGGTCAGTCATAAAGACTGAGTAAGTTCTAGTGACTTTCAGTGTAAAAACGGTTAAAACAACCTGTCATGTATGAACTAGAACTAGACTTAAGAATAGTGTCAAGGTGAACAAGATAGACTAAGGTGATCAGGATAAGTCAAGACAAGTCAAGTAAAACATCACATGTTCGAGATCCGTTGCATCGACTTCACTAGTATACTAAGCCCGTGTCACAAGTTAATCACGAAATAAATCCCATGGCCCAATGTCATGAAATGACCCTGAAACGGGGTCTGACCCAAGTACGGGGTCCTACGGAGCGATTATCTAGTCGATCGGCTCCCTACAAGTTCTAGCTCGTAAAGTGTCTGTGTCATACGGCTAATCACGAATGTAGTCACCTGTGCTGGGTCCACCTTCGGGTGTATCAGCCCTAGGGTGTCAACCCCTGACACGATTCAAGATGCACAGATAAATCTACGGATACCCAGTGTCTGCCCCGGATACATGCACGATCGTAGTCCGCCGAACCTACACTGGCGTACCCCACTGCCGTCGTTCACCTCTTACAATCAGCCCAGTAATCGTGCCCCCACCCGGCCTAGCCCCAGGGTACCTTGATACATCTAGAGGGTTACTGCTGAAAGGGGTCGTGTCTAGGGTTTCGCCTAATAGATTAGGTCATGTAATTCGTGACCTATCCCGCCTAACAGATCAAGTCATGTAATTCGTGACTCAATCCTTTTCTAGTCTAGTCATGTCAAGATGGTTAAGCATGTCATTTCAGTTCACGACTTAACCCGCCTACGTGTCATGTCAAGTTGGCTAATTGTTGTCGTTTTCAAATTCATGGCTTAGCCCTACAAATCATGTTCAAGTTGGTTAAGTTGTCTTTTCATGTTCATGACTTAACCCTAATTGGCATCAATTGATTCGTTAATGCACCGAACCACTCACATTGGATCCTGTTGTTCGTAGCCACTGGATTTGCCGGGCGGTTCCGGGCAGGTTTACGCTACAAACTCAACCCAACCTCGGGTTTCAAGCGCGGTGTGACCAACTACCCACATTGGATCCTATTGTTTGTAGCAACTGGATTTGCCGGGCGGTTCCGGGCAGATTTACACTACAAACTCAACCCAACCTCGAGTTGGCCACTTTCTTGTTTTCTAAAGTCATGCCCATGTTCTTATTAGATTTTGCTATCATGTTCATATGTCAACTTCGTGCCCAAATAAGGCATGTTTTAAAGTCAAATTATGGCATGTTCAAGTCAAGTTTTCGTGCCATATTTCATGTTCTACTTATGCCAATTTTCATAGTTTATGCTTATAATTAATTCAAGTTTTGCCTATTCTACCCAATCGTATCCCCAACGTATATAAACGTACTTCGTTCACAAGTATAAACAATTTAAGAGATAAAAGGGAATAACACCAAACATGTGATAGGCATATGTGACAGTTACAACATTACTTGCATAATAAACAGGCTATAACATATCACATGGTTGCAATACTAGTATGATGATAACTTGGCATAGTAATGATTCCAACTTAATTTAACATGATGATTTCAACTTTGCATCATAGGCATAATAATCATTGCGGCATCATAATAATAAACATAAAACATTAAAGGCATAGTAATCCTAATAGGCATAGTGGATTCCAATTTAGCATTTTAACATAATAATTCTCATAGACATAATGATTCCAATTTATAATGATTCTCATCTAGCATTATAAACATAATGGTTCTAACTTAGCATTTTTAACATAATGATCCTCAACTAACATTATAGACATAATGATTCCAATTTGGCGTTTTTAACATAATGATTCTCAACTAACGTTATAAACATAATGGTTCTAATTTAATATTTTAACATAATGATTCTCAAATAACATTATAGACATAATGATTCCTATTTAGCGTTTTTAACAATCCTAACATTATAAACATAATAATTCCAACTTTTCATCATAACCTAGCAATACCCAATTTTTCATTAATCATGATGGGTATATCAACATCACAGGCATAATTCCATCAATAGTCATAGCCATGGTTTAATTAGCATCATAGGCATAATAATCAACATAAAGATTTCATAATGATTCCATGGACATGAATTAGTCCAACTTGCCAAACAATCAAGCCCAAATGATTCATAACAACATCAAAATCATGACAAGTTTAACTTGCAACGTTGCCATAGCAATATCCCCAAATTATAATTCAACGATAAATAATATAAACAATGGATTAACAATAGTTCATAAATTCGGTTTCAATTCATGGCATGTCCATATTGTTTTAGCATTTTTGCCTAAAAAGTAACATAGAACTTACAATTATGAAGCAAATAATCCAAATAAAAATCCCAAATCAATTAGTCCCAAATTCGTTGTCTAAAGCGTCGTAGTTGTTGTAGCTTCTAGTTGTAGCCTTCAAGAATCATCCTCCATCTTCTATAATCTTTTTCTTTGTATTTTTAATTTAGAGCTCTAGGTTTAATGGCGGCGGCCTGAGGCTAAAATGAAATAGTATGATTTAGGCTAGGTCTTAGGTCCTTTTTATAATGTTTGTGAGTTGTTTTAGACCGTCGATGGAGCTTGATTCAACCGTAGCCGTTCGTTTGAAGGAGAGGCCAATCCGGAGCTGCCACCTAGCCCTAGTGACAAGGCAAGACTCAGAAAATCGACCAAACATAGACCAGGCCAGCCAAGGTGGGCTGGGTTCGACCTGGCTCTGGGCTAGGTCGACAGCCCAGTCGACAGCCCTGTCGACAGCCCTGTCGACCTGGCTAGCCAGGTCGACAGCCCAGTCGACCTGGGTGCCTTACGCGGGAATTTTCCCGCCCTGGCCAATTGGGCCCGATTTTGAATTTTAAACTTGTTTTTCTGAGCTGTTTTCTTCTGTTTGAATTTTAAACTGAATTCTGAAACTTCCGGAGGCCATATCTTCTTCATACGGACTCCGTTTTTCGAAAACTCGGACTCTATTTCGCGTATTTTTCCGAGACGAACACAGTGGCGTATCCCGTTTCCCTTAATTCTTTGATTTGAAATTAATTATACTTTAATTTGTGAATTTCACGGTTATAGAATTCACGGGGTGTTACAAGCCACTTGCAACCACTTGCAACCATCAATCATAACATGTCTCAAACACATGTTTACACCCAATTGTTCCTACCTAAAGGTATAGTCGAACGATAGAAGCTAGTAAAACTTTGTGCACATTAGGCAGTGTCAAAGCTGGAAATCTACGTCACATATATACTGAATAGGAGAAGAACTCCCTAAGCACCAGCCCATATCCTATAAAACCCAAAAACTTTAGTCAACCCCACGGACACCCTCAAGCCCAACATGTATTACTAACAGATAAGTCATACTCCCTATGGGGTTTGCAACAGAAATAGGATTGAGAATAGGACCGAGAGGTTATACTTAAAGGATAGCATGCAAGTAAGATCTACAGGAAAAGAGGAATCAAGGATATACTCTTAAAAAGAGATATGATGCACGTATCTAGTCTTCAATCTTCTAAGTCGCATTTCCTTAACTCCATTGTGCTTTGTCCGCCTTTAACTTCATAATTTCGTAGCTTCTTAACTCTTGTTTCCAAAATATGAGTTGGAACTCATTTCACTGTTGTCTCTCGTTCCAATTTCACTTATTCTTTTTCTAGTATACTCGGCTTAAACATAACTGCGTACTCATGGTTTCATGCAAGCTCTCCAAAATTCACTAGTGAATCTTGGATCTCATTTACTTACTAGAAGGTATTCCACATAAATTAATTATCTCTTGAAAATAAACAAATGCCAACCATGTTGCCAAGTGTACTTACTAAGGTGATTTTCTATAATTCATGCATAAGCGAAATGAACCATCCGCCTTAGTGGCGAATACTACTCGAGCAGATTGATAAATGTATCAAGAGATTCTAAGTAACTAAGCATGGCAGAACCCTAAGGGTTACACTAGACTTCGAGGGCATTACCGGGGCAAGTCAAGAGTCTAACTACCCTCTTTTCATATTCGAGAATGGTATCATTTCTGGATAACCACTCCATCCCTAGAATCAACCCATTGCCCAAAAGTATAAGCATTACTTTTAAACTCAACACTTAGCATAGACATTCTCAAATCCAAACAAGTCATGAATAAATGAGCCGATTCCCCAACAGGAAAAAAAATGGGATCCTTCCCTACGCTAGTACTAAGGTGCAGAGACTCAACTATCGAGGCGGAATTAAAAGGATGCGATGTATAAAAACAAAGTTCCCACGGTATGATAGAAAAGAAAAGCTAAACTTTTATCAGAAACGTTACCACCTCTCTTAGGTATGCTAGTAGTGAGAGCATACAATTGCCCTCTCGACGATTTTGTTCTTTGCCCTTGTCCTTGTCCTATGATACTTAACTACATGTCCCTTTTTATCATACTAAAGATACTCTCTCTTGTCATGGGTTTTATTATTCTCTCACTTTGGCCCCTTTCCTTTCACATTTTTCCTCCTTCGTGGATTTAGCCCTATCAACAAGTTTCTTAACCTTAGGCTTGTGTTCTTTATCCTCGTTCTTACTATCCTTGTATAGCTTGTTGACAAGTTTCTCGAAAGCTACTTCCATCGCACGGCAACCCTACAAAGCTTGAGATAAGATTAGTCGCAAGTTTAACTACTGCGGCTAAAGATGGAGGTTGGACACTACTTTGCCCTCCGACATGTGTCGCATGCCTACAAAATATGGTTAAAAAGAAAGAGAGAAGAGACTCAAGGAGAGAATTAAAAGATAGTGCATATGGCTTTGGGGAATATGCCTTTTGTAAAACAAATCTTTTCTTAGAAAAATGCTTCTTTGTAAACGTTTTGCAAATAATTTCAAGAGGTTTTTTTAAAAACCTTTGCCCAGTCTGGTAACCTTCTGCTCTGATACCAAATGTAACACCCCACCTCCACTAAGGTCACTCGCAAAGGGAATGTACTAGCTTTGGTGGAGCATTATCTAGGTAAACATACACAGAAATATTACAAGACAGAACATATAAAACAGCGGAAGAAGAACCAAATTTTATTGCTTTTAAAAATCTAGAAAGGTCTAAAGCCTTTTTACATCAAAATGCCATTAAATCCATTACATTGAAATCTGTCTTGTAATAGTAAAGAAGCATAAAACCATTGTCATAAATCATTCCCCAAGTAAAGCGGCAAAGCAAGCCATAGCCAAGAGAAATCCAAGCAGTACATGAAAGAGCCTTGGAGCTTGGTAAGATCCGAACTAACCTATATTCCCGCCCTGCGAACCTATGGGGGGGCGGAAGAAAAAGAGGCGAAACAAACTGGGTCAGTCATAAAGGCTGAGTAAGTCCTAGTGGCTTTCAGCATAAAAACAGGTGAAGATAATATGGCATGAATAAACTGAAAGTAAACATAAGCATGATGACAAGGTAAGCTACAGGCACGATGAATCAAGTAAAACATCCCATGCTTCCTATCAAGAGTATCATCACAAGGTTCCTACCTAGTATCACATTGCAAGGTTTCTACTAAGTATAACATCGCAAGATTTCTAAGCTTCACCATTTCACTATTTTCTTTGATTTCCTATATTCTCTGCACCAACTGTACTAGTATCCCAACCCGTATCATCCTTTCCATGTATATGTACAGTCCCTTGCCGTATATCGTACAGGTTTCATCATGTATTTCTATACTACTTCAACGTAGGGCCACCATTCTTGAAATCGTTTGGACCGCCACCCTTGTTCTGGCTAGGTTTTCTTATCATGAGCTACCGCGTGTTCAACTAGGATTTATGCCACCTTGGACCACTAGGGATTATGCTACCGATTGAACGTTTTCTAAATTCGATTAGGGTTTATGCCACCTAGGACCACTAGGGATTATGCTACCTAACGAATTCCACGTAACGATCTATTAATCGATCGGCTCCCTACAAGTCCTAGCTCGTTCATGTGTCTGTGTCATACGGCCCAATCACGAAACGTAGTCACTTGTGCTAGGTCCACCATAGGGTGTATCAAGCCCTAGGGTGTCAACCACCGACACGAATCAAGCACGCACAGTGTAAACCTACTGATGCCCAATGCCTGCTTTTTCTGCTCCGGAGTGTGTGCACACCCGCACTCCGTTAGAACCTACACTGGCGCACCCACACAGCCATCGTTCTGGTCGCTTACAATCAGCCCAGTAATCGTGGCCCACCCTGCCTAGTTCCAGGGTACCATGATACACCTAGTGGGTTACTGCTGAAACGGACCGCGTAACTAGGGTTCCCGTCTAGTAGGTTAAGTGTTGTCATTTAAATTCGAGACTTAACCCATCAGTCTAGCATATCAAGTTGGTTAAGTGTGGCCATTCAAGTTCGTGACTTAACCCGTCTATGTGTCAAATTGGCTAAGTGTTGCCGTTCAAGTTCATGACTTAGCCCTACGAATCATCTGTCAAGTTGGTTAAGTATACTAAAGCGTTTCATGACTTAACCCTATCAAATCATCGTGTTAAATTGGTTAAGTATATTCAAACGGTTCATGACTTAACCCTATCAAATCATCGTGTCGAATTGGTTAAGTATATTCAAGCGGTTCATGACTTAACCCTATTAAATCATGTCTCAAGTTGGTTAAGTGTTGTCTTTCATGACTTAACCCTATCATGTGGCATTAATTCATTAATGCACCTTAACCTCTCACATTAGACCTGTTGTTGTGGTCACTGGATATGCCGGGTGGTTCCGGGCAGATTTACACCACAACTCAGTCTAACCTCGGGTTTCAAGCGCGATATGACCAACTACTCACATTGGATCTTATTGTTTGCAGCCACTGGATTTGCCGGGCGGTTCCGGGTAGATTTACACTGTAAACTCAACCCAACCTCGAGTTGGCCATTTTCATGTTCATTCTAAGTGTCATGACCATGTTCAAGTTCCATGTCAAGTTTTCAAGGCAAGTTTCATGTCAAGTTGATGTCAAGTTCGTGTTCATATCCAGGTTCAAGTTATAACAGCGTTCATGTTTCAAGTTTTGCCTTTTATCAGGTTCATAATTCATGTTCATAACCAATTCATGTTTTGCCTATTCTACCCAAATCGTATTCCCATCGCACGTAAACGTGAATTGATCCATACTACAAATACATCCAAGCCTCAGAATAAAGGGAATAACATCAAAACTATGATAGGCAAATGGGACGAACATAAAGCGACAAAAGGGGTTACAACATCACTGGCATAAAGGATTTCAAATCTAGCAAGATAAGGCGATAGTCATGGTAAGCGCTGACATAAAAGAATAGGCATGCAAAAGCAAGCCAAATACAAGGATAATGGATCCAGTGGTTTTGGTGTACATAATTGCGAATAAACTAAGCAAGTCACACCCTAGGTATACAATTCAACAGAATGCCAATTCGGTGTACAACATGATTTTCAACTATGGTGTCATGGGCATGAACAATAGTCTTAGGCAATTAACCCCAACAGTCATAGGTAGAAATCTCATAGTTATGAATCATAAGCGACTCATTACAATAATCATGGATAATTATCAAAAATAGTTCTAGGCAAATAGTCATAGGCAATTAACAATAATAGTTTCAAAGTCATGGTCATAGATAATGGCCTTATGTTCATAATCATAGGTAATAATCCTCATAGTCAAGATTCATAAGTGATTAACCACAATTGTCCTCGTCATAGTCATAGGCATAGTCTCATGTTCACAGTCATAGGCATGGTCTTATGTTCTGTCATAGGCATGGTCTTATGTTCTGTCATAGGCATAGGTATAGTCTTATGTTCATCGTCATAGTCATAGGCATAGGCATAACCTTATGTCCACAGTCATAGGCATAGTCATAGTCTTATGTCATTAACAATAGTTTCAACGTCGTAGACAATATTCCCAATAGTCAAGATCCAAGGGTTTATGTTACAATCTAGCATTTGAATAATAAACTAGGTCCAATAACATGAATAGGCATGATTCAATCGATAAGAAATAATCATAGATTTAAGGAGAGACAAGAACAAATCTAAATAGATAATTAAGCTTAGGTCCAATTTCGTTTCATTCCATGGCCACATTATAATTAAATGTTTAAATCTAAAAACAACCAGAACTTACAGAGTGCGGATCGAGGATTAGAGCGCAGAGATTTGATTCTAGAAACGGTTGTTGCAGTTGTTGAATCTCTATTTGTTTAGCCTTGTTCTAGTTGAAGACCCCCAATTTGCAATTCCTAGATGTTGTCTTGACAAAGAAGAAGTAGCCATTCTTTCTTTAATTTAATTATTTTCAGAAGCAGCATAAGGACAGAATGAAATGGTGTGGAGAGAATGAGGCTAGGAGTGAGTTTATATAGGATTGGGTAGACGAATCTGGACAGAAAACGAGGTCAAATACATCAGAATGCATCGGGTTTAGGAAGTGGGCTCGGGAGGCAGGTCGACCCCCAGGTCGACACTATGGTCGACCTGGTCCCTGGGAGGTCGACACTATGGTCGACCCCCAGGTCGACCTGGTCTATGGGCGGGAGTTTTCCTGTCCTGCCTGCTGCGGGGTTTGAATTCGAATTTCGAATACGAAATTCGAACTATCTTTGATTCTGAAAATTTCTGAAACTTCTAGAGGTCATAACTTGGTCATACGAACTCCGATTTTCGAAAACTCAGACTCTATTTCATGTAAAATTTCGAGACGAACGCAATGGCGTAACCCGTTTCCCCTGATTCTGAATTTAAAATTTAATTCTGCCTTGATTTATGACTTTAACATGTTATAAAAATTCGGGTTGTTACAATATTTTTGCACCATTTTGTTTTCTTATTTTAACATTAATTACTTGCTTAATATAATTCTCCAGATTTATATTATTCTAGTTATAATTCTTCTTTGAGTTTGAATTTCGTATTTGCTTTTTTTTGTGTATGCATGCAATCTTTTGTTTATTAATTCATTAATAACTTCCCCTTGCAAGTTTCGTTTTATATTTGTAATTATAAGGCAATCAGTGTGTTGTTTTATTCCTTTTAATACATTATTTTATTCTCTTTTTAATGCAGTATTTTATTCCCTTTTTAATGCATTGTTTTATTCCCTTTTTAATTTGTAGCTAATTTCTTGTCAACTTTCCATGCATGTATTTGTTTATGCATTTATTTATTTTTGTCTTTAACTTGCACTTTTTATTTTAAAATTAGAATGATTTCTTACCCCTTTTATTATTTAATTAAATACGGGGTGTTACACAGAAACTCATCTCAAAGCTACTGTTATGTAAAATTCTAACACCAGTTTCCAATCGCAAAATGACCTGTTATTTTGGTGTAATCATATTTATGTACCTGACATCTTTTAACTGCATAACAAAAATTTTGCTAATTTTAAAAATTCCAAGGAGGGAGGACATTCGGGTATTAAGGGAACTATAGAAAGAATTGCAAACAACTTCTTCTGGCCAAAACATGCTATTACATTCTAGAATTATGTCAAGCAATTTTATACATGTCTCCAAACTAAACCAGCAAATAAACCTTACAAAGGGATATCGCACCCACTTCAAATTCTGGACCAAATTTAGGAAGATACTGTTATGGATTGCATCACTCACCTTCCTCTTTCAACCAGAAAAACAACAATTTGAGCTATAGTTGACCTACTGTCCAAATACACTACTTTTGTACATTAAGCACTTCAGTTTCGACCAGAAAACTAGCTTCACATTTCCTTCAAGGGTATGTACGGTTACATAATTTCCTGGTTCTATTGTATCGGATTGAGACCGCTTATTTACTATCGTTTTCATTGAACAATGTTGTGAATGAGTAATGTATACCATCCATAAACTGATGGATAATCGGAAGTTCTGAATAGATGTCTTGAAACACATTTATAGGCAATAGTGGGCGATGTTCCACGAAATAGGCTAGATGCCTCCCTTGGGCAGAATGGTGGTAAAATACAACCAAACACTTCTCCCTTGGGTTGTCCCCCATTCAAGTTGTTTACGGACGACCACGACCTCAACTTTCTAACTATATTTTCGGCACCACACATACTTTGAAACTCAAAGAGTAGGCTTTTTCAAGGGACTAACTTCTTCATGTTATCAAGAACAAATTGCAAAAGCACAAGAACACATGAAAAATATTGTCGACCAACATCATAGTAACAAAAAATTCAGTGTCAGCTCATGAGTATTTGTTAAGCGTCAACCATATCGCCAAACCTCCATACGCAACAATCACCACAAACTCTCCAATAGATATTTTGGTCCTTTCTAAATCATTGAGCAAATTAGACCTGTCTCCTATAAGCTCCTCCCTCCACAAGACTCCTACATTTACCCGATTTTCCATTTCTCCCTACTCAAATTATTCCCAAACACAAATGTACATCACAACCACTACCACTACCTATCATTACCCTCGACCTTGAGGACAAGGTTGGTCTTGAAGCATAGGCATTGATATGCACAACACCCCTACGATATCATCTGAAGGGATGATTCAACCTACCACTGATGAAAGACCTAAAAGAGACATTGTATTACCTAAATGATTGGCCGAATAAAAGCGACAGAAAATATGTTTTCAACAAATGGCGTAGGGTGCACTAACAAACAAATAGAAGTTTGTTATTTTAGCAATTAGTTAATTTGTTATTTCAAATTTTTGTAATTAGTTTATTTGTTACAAGGTTGTTGTCACCTTTCTAAATTTTCTGTCATGTATTGCCAAGTCGCACAGTAGTAGCCACTTTCTTGTAGTATCCCGTCTATATATAGAGGGAAAGTTGAATGAAATGGATATAAAAGATAGCATTTTAAAATGTGTCTATAAGATTAATGGCATCCTCCATCAACCATCCTGCACCCCGAGCCTCACTCCCTCTCCCTTCGTCTTGCCACTCATCTAATCTGACCATCACCTCCGACCATCTTCTTTGCCGCAAGACACGGATTCCCTCCCTGTCCATCGCTTCCCCTCTGACTCATTGCCTCCTTCACCTATCTCTAAATCATACGCTCAAGTTGCGGCCTCGCCGCCACCGCTTCCACCCATCTTTCTAAACCCTTCTCCCCAAAAGCGTCGGATTCTCCCTCCATTCACATCAGTGCGCCAGATGATCGAGTTTTTGAAATTTGAACGTCGTTGCCTAAAGTGTGCAGATAGAAGATACGTGGCTAATCAGTGTAGGAACACGTTTGTTTGTTATTTTTGCTTGTTCTTTGGCTATGCTAGCTTGTGTTTTCCAGAAAAAAGAAAATCATGTTTTCATAACAAAGTTGACCTGTCACTCCATCCCAACAATGCTCGTATAATGAAGAGCCGCAAGGCATTAAGTCTGCGTAGTCAAAATTCAGGGTCCCATAAGTCTTCACAAGTTTCAAATCGTAGTTATGTCTCTAATACTTCAAAACCACACTATGCACCAAAGTTAACTCCCTCTTCAAACAATTTACCATCTTCTATATCCTCTCCACTCTCTAAATCACATCAAAGATTTCCAATCTTACTTATACATTACTGCAACCATTATCAATGGACTCTGGTCCATTGAGATGATCAGTCGTTCTCTTGACTCGGCTCTTGGAGTTCACTTTGATTGGCCTATCTGGCACACTTCTGATAACACCTCTCTGATTAGCTTTCCTGACATTAATACTAAAAACCATGCCCTCCAACTGAAAATCCTATCCAAAGAAGATGGAATAGTTCTTTTGTAGCAAGCTCCTACCTATTCAGACACTCCTGAACCCTCTTTTGAACAAGAATCTTGGATTAAAATCAGCGGCTTTCCAGAATTCATGAGATCCAATTCAAAAGCCATCAGTGAAGCTCTCAAGCCTATGGGATGTTTAATTGCACCAGACTCATGCAATTGGTCGTGGGTTGACCATCGTTACCTTTATGTCAAGGTGCAATTATACAAGGGAATCTCTTCCCCCTATACTTTCATTGCTCATCTGAACAACAGTACCACAAAGCTCTGTATTGAGAGGTGGGAGCATGCTCATCCTCCTCAATGCCCAGAAACACTTCTTTTAAGAATGGATTATGATCAGGATGGTTATATCTTTCAAAAGTTGGCTCAGCATGACATGTAGGTCGAAAACAACAGATATGATGCAATGCCAGACGAAGCGGAGAGATTGGGGCCAGGGCTCATCCCATCTCAACAACAGGATCTGGCCATGCTGATGCAACACAATGTAAACCAGGTGGTACCCCGATGGGATCCACTTGCAGTCCAAGATCTTTCAGTCCCCATTCAACTACAACTGCCACCTCAACAGGAACAACAAGATCAAGCCAACCAGGAGCAACAGGATTCAACATCTCCCCATGTTTCCTCCGCATCAATAAGGCGGAGTGCCAAAATCAACAGAGCACGTTCTCTTCCTCCAGGCACTTCTGGTAATTTTTTTGAACCTGTTGTTTTTTCTTCTGCTAATAAAGCTTTAAATAAAAAATTGGAAAATTGCATGGGCGTGAGTCTGCATGATACTCACTATTCTGCCATGCAAACCCTAGAACAGCAGCATTCTAATCAAAATTAATGAAGATTGTATCTTGGAATATTAAAGGGTTGGGGACCCCATTAAAAATCATGTTTTCAACTTAATTATCTCCCCTCTTCGTGTTGATATCTTATTTATACAAGAATCTAAAATTTCTAATCCACTCACTTCTCTTATTCGTCAACTTTGTGGTCCTCATCTATCTGGTTGGTCTCACGTGGATGCCACTGATACACATTGCAGACTAATTATAGCGTGGAATGAGCATGTTTGGTCGTTTTTCACTCTTTATCTCACCCATGTGTTTTTCATGTGACCCTTCGTCATATTCATTCAAATACTTCCTTTCACTTCACTAACGTTTATGCTCCAAATGACCCTAAAAAAAGATCTGATGTTTGGTCATATTGTCTCAATTTATCTCAACTTATTAACGGTCCCTGGATCATTGGATGAGACTTCAATACTACTCGCTTTATTTTTGAACGTAATTCGAGCACTGCCTCTCCTAACTTTGATTCTTTTAACTCATTCATCAACTCCTGTTCTCGTATTGACCCACCCATCAATAACCATAGATTCACATGGTCAAGTAGAAGAGATGATCCTTCTTTGTCCAAAATTGATAGATTTTTCTTTAACTTAGCTTGGGATGATCTCTTTCCCCTATCACTTTTTAATGGTGCTGCCACAACCATCTCTGATCATTGCCCAATTGTGCTGGACACTCAAGAAAACTCATTGCTTAAACGCCCATTCAGATATGAGAGGTTATGGACACTTGAGCCTTCCTTTGATAATTTTATGAAACACATTTGGTCACAACCTATGAATTGCAATTCTGCCACAACCAGAGTGGTTTGTATGCTTCGTTCGTTGCGCAAACTGATACGTCCATGGGCCAAAAACATTTGGAACTCCATTAAAACCAGAATTTCCTCCACTCAAGATGCCATTCTAAATCTAAACATCATTGAAGAAAATCGCCCTCTTTCAGACTCCGAACGACAAACCCTGAAATACCATGAAGTAGAATTAGAAAGATTTATTAAGAAAGAAGAAATTGGATGGAAACAACGTTCCAAAGCTAAATGGATTAATGAAGGAGATAAAAACACTGCATACTTTCATCGTCTGGCCAACGGTCATCGTCGCGCATCCTTCATTTCAGAAATCATACACAATAACTCCATAATAAAAGATCCCATAGATATCTGTTCCCTTTTTACTCAATTCTACAAAGACATTCTGGGCTCATCTCCATCCCCCTCCCCGTCGATTGATTGGCATAAACTATACCCTAACCCTGAGCACATAGCTATTGATCACCCGTTCTCAGTAGAGGAAATCTGGATTGCTCTTAAGGATATGGCGGTAGACAAGGCTCCTGGGCCAGATGGCTTTGGCCAATGCTTTTTCAAATACTTTTGGCCCATTATAAAGAATGATTTAATTGAGATGTGTTCAGAATTCTTTTCCAACCCATCAGCAATTGCTAAGCTCAATTATGCTAATATCATCCTAATCCCTAAATTTTATGGAGCTAATGCTCTTCCCTCCTTCAGGCCCATCAGTCTCCTTAATAATACCTTCAAAATCATCACAAAAATCTTAGCTAATAGACTCCAAAACCGCATCTCTGATCTGGTGGGTAAAGAACAATCCGCTTTCATTTTAGGAAGAAATATATTAGACTGTGTTGCGACCACTCAGGAGGTTATCTCTTTCTGTCATACCACTAATTCCCCTGGTGTTCTTCTTAAACTGGATTTTCAAAAGCATTTGATTCCGTCAATTGGAATTTCATTTTGGACCTCATGTCTCACCAAGGATTCCCATCGAAATGGTGTAATTGGATTAAACAAATTCCGATCACTAGCTATTCAACTGTTTGTATTAATGAGGAAGTTGGAGGAAAAATAAAATCTAAAAGAGGCTTACGGCAAGGAGATCCCCTTTCAACTTTAATCTTTGTCCTGGTAGCAGACGTTTTTAATCAGATGGTGAAATTTTCTCTCGCTCACAACATTCTCTCAGGCATATCTCTACCAAATTCCAATCTAAGCACTGCCAACCTACAATTTGCTGATGACACAATTCTCTTCACTGCTCCCACCCCTCCGAATATTCACTATCTCAAAGTCCTTTTATACACCTTCGAACTCATATCGGGTCTCTCTATCAACTTCAATAAAAGATCTATTATCATGTTGGGTAATTACTTTAACCTTGGTCCCTCAATTGCTGAATGCCTTAATTGCAAGCTAAGAGCATTCCCCATTACCTACCTTGGCATACCATTGCGCCCTACCAAGCACCATAAATCAGATTGGTTACCCCTTATCTCAAAAATCAAATCTAGACTTGCTAATTGGAAGGCAAACTCCTTATCCTCTCCTGGCCGCCTTGTTCTTGTCAAGAACGTCCTCTCAGCAATGCCAATCTACTGGATGGCTTTTCATAAACTACCCATCTGGCTTATCAATAAAATTGACTCTATTAGGAGTTCTTTTCTTTGGAATGGTTATAAACTAAAAAGACTTGTCAATTGGCAAACATTATGTCTACCTTACTATCATGGGGGTCTGAATGTCCCACAACTTGCCTCTTTCAACCTCGCACTCTTAGCTAAATGGATTTGGCGTACTCTCTTGCCGCATCACTTCATTTGGAAGGATTGGATCTTGTTGCGACTCTATAATGCAAATCCATTCTTTATCCTTCACTTAACTCCATCCTTAAGACCATCGCCATTCTGGATGGGCGTTCTAGCCTCGCTCGCTAGGGTTAAACCTCTTTTTCATGTAAGAGTAAACAGTGAAGAATCGCCTTTATTTTGGAAAGACATTTGGAATGGGCAGATTCCCCTCTCCTCTTTATTTCCTAATCTTGGTTCACTTAACATTTCTAGCCCACTAATAGTTGCAGAAGTCTTTTGGTCCCATTGGGCCTTTTCCCTCATTCGCTATTCGAGCTAAACACTCTTCAAGAACTCGTTTCAATCGAAGAAATCATGAACTCTTTCCAACTTTCAAATGGACCAGATTCTTTTTATTGGGCTTTAGGCCCTTCAGGTACATTTTCTGTTGGAGCTTGCTATAATCACCTTATCCATCCTGGTCGTTGCTATTCTTTCTCCCGTATCTGGAAATGTCATCTCCCTCCACACATAATCTTCTTCCAATGGCTACTCATCCATAACCGCATCAATACAAAAGACAGACTCCGTCGTTTCATTGTTAACATTGATCCAGCCTGTGTTCTTTGCAATCTTAATAACGAATCCTTAACCCATCTCTTCTTCGAATGTGATTTTTCCTTCGCTGTCTGGGCTGCTATAAGTTCATTCATTCTCGATTTTATCCCTTCATTTCGATCTTTCTTTGATTATTGGCAGCATAACCTCCCTGACCCATCAATGAATTCCTTGGTGGCAATCTTTTCTTAGTGTATTTGGTTAGAGCGTAATGCTTATGACTTCGGCAAACCCAAAAAACTTTTAATGGGAATATGTTATCAAATCTTGCATCTATTCGAACTATGGACAGGCACCGTTAGGCATGCTAGATTCAGACACTCCCTTCCCAGGCCGCATTCTCCGGGTACTCAGGGTAGCAGTTCGTTGTTCCCATATTGATGTGGTTTGTGGTGCTTAGTAAGTTGTTTAATTTTGGTTGTGTATTATTCACTAATATGTGAAGTAGCTGCTTAATGTATATATTATCAGTACTCCTTAGATTGCCTATTATGACCTCCTTGGTCTAAACTATGCTTGCTACTGGTTGGGCCTGTCAACCAGGTATTATAATTAGCTTTATATGCATCTACGTGTAACCGGCTATGTAGTGGCATGCTACACACCCGTCTTTATAAAAGATAGCATTTTGCAGCCTTCTCCTTCTTTTGCCTTATTCATTCTCTTTCTCACTCATTCTCCTATCATGATCCCATTTAAGATCCAACGCATACGCTCCTAGCACTTACAAGTATGACATTATTCTATATTTACTCTTAAATTTTTCGAAGTATTGGTAATGAATGTATTATATTATTACAAGTCGTACTTGATATCTTTTTCTAAATGTTGCCACGTTTGTTCCTATATGGAAACATCACTTTTCTCCTTGAAAACCGGAAGAATTCACTTAGCTCTCATTGCCACTTGAACTCAAATAGACCTCTAAACCTTAACATAACTACAATTTAATACATATTGCTCTATTTTCTACATATTCTGTAAATCTGTTTGTATCTTTTTTCCCTACAACCGCAATTTTGGTCTTCCACATTCCTTTGTCATTAAATAGTGGTCTTCTTCGGCTTTCATTTTTTCGATTAATTGGTTGACAGAACTAAGACATCCATTTCAATCTTATTCAAATTATCAACATCGAATAGTTGTCTCCTCCTAATTTTGTTCAAGCAGTTAATGTATTTCTATCAAGACAATATTTATTGTACTACGAAATTCTAACAATTCTATATTATGTTGATGTTAACTTCCAGCATTATAAGTGGATATTTTGGGTTAATGTTTGAGTCACTTTATTGCACGTTAAATTTTAAGTAAATATTAATTCTTGGTTGTTATGTTAGAAGAATGAACGTGAGATTGTCTCATGTACTCATTGTTCATGTTCCAATGGGTGGTCATTTGCATATAAACTGAAGTAGAAGAAAGTTTGAAGCAAACGTTTATCACTTCTACTGGAATTAATATTTCTAAAGCAACGAATGATAGTTGTTGAGGCATCATATTTTCTTTTCCACCTATTCTCACAGAACATAGAATGCAAGAAAAATACGATGTGGCTCAACTTCCTCAATTCCTTCATCATTGCTGTTAAGATCATCTATTGATATTCGATGTCGGTTAGATTGGTTAAAGGTAGATGTTTGTTGATAAATTTTACATTTTATGATGTCTATTGTAAAAAAATGGCAGTAGAATTGTTTATGACATTAAATTTTAAATGTGCTAGATTATGAATTACTATTTCTTTTTTACTTTAATGGATGAAATATAATTTAAGAAGTTACTTATGAAATTAGTAAACAAGCATATTTTTGATAAAGAGGAAAATGCAATTTTATTTTTTGGCCTACTCATTTCCATATAGGTTTTAATTTCATTGCGGAATTAAAAGTTGTACATCACAAAGCATGAAAATTGGACATTTATTTTCATATTTCATGGGTTAGATACTAACTCATTAAACATATTATTAAATACTAAGATGTTTATTGGTAAAGTGGATGCTTTTTGCAATATTGAAAGTAATATAATGCATGATAGAGTTAGAGGAGGAAAAGAAAAGAGTACAAGATATGATTTAATAGCATTGGACCAATGTTGTTTATTACTAGGGCTGGCAATTAGAATCAAAAACCGAAAAAGGGAACCGAACCTACCCAAGAAGGCCTGAACCCGAACTGAAGCTGATGGGTCTCGGCTTGGGTCTAGATGATGAAAAATACAACTAAGACTCGACGAAACCTAATCCAAATTGACATGACCCAAAAGAACCAACAAAAAAGCATTGAAATACATGTTTTTTTAGTGTCATAATCCAACCGAACCCGACCCGACTCGATCAAAAGCTTGCTTCGAGTCGGGTACAGATATTTGAAATTTATAGTTTGGACCCGACAAAACCCAACCCGTCTAGAACCCAGACTCGCCGAGTTGGTTCCGAGTCCATCGTGTTGGGTCTAATTACCACCCTATTTATTGCCAAATATGCATTGTTTGAAAAGAGATTCAAGCTACAAACCGCATTTATAGACCAATAAGACTAAGCTATACCTTGGGCATATAAGCAATCATTGGTTATATTAATGTTTCACTACAGAATAATTGAATGAATAATGTTGGAGGCAGAGAGAAGTTTGTATTTTGATTTCAGGAATAATTTACATTGTATCTACCGACCTATATATATAATACATTATATACGGGCTTAAGTAAATAAAAGAATATATGGGCTTGACCCATATATTATACATATCAGATAAAATATATAACCTAGTTTCGTTTATTCATTAACATTCCCCCGTAAATGAAACCTAGGGTTTCTGTCAACATCTTCGAAAATGGCAGCCGCCAGAGATCTATCAAAATTATCTTAAAAACTGCTTCGATTTGAGAAATTCCATGCTTTATAATACAGAGCTTTATATCTTCACTTTTAGTGTCAATCGAGGGATAATTTGTAAGATTTTCGGAAGCTTTTGCATTAAGTTGCTTTCTTTGGCAAAAAAATGTGTTTTGTTGTTGTTTCTTTAAGATGTCAGGAGGTTTTACTTCATTAGGGTTTTCAGATCTTTGCTTTTTATTCAACATTTGTAAGTTGTCTTCAACTACTTTGAGTTCTTTTCTTAATCTGATAAACTTCTTAGCTGACAATGCTTTGGTAAGAATATTAGCTATCCGGTAAGTAGCAGGTACGTGATCTATACATAATTTACCATTTATGACTTGCTCATGTACAAAGTATATATATATATATATCTCCATGTGTTTTGTTCTGGAATGTAAAACTGGATTAGCTGTTAGTGCTACTGTACTCCAATTATCACACCAAAGTGTTGTCTTTTTACCTGATGTCACTTGTAATTCATCTAGTATATACTGTATCCATAGTATTTCAGTTGTTGCATTAGCTACACTTCTGCACTCTGCTTCTCTATTTGACCTAGAAATAGTTGGTTGCTTTTTTGAACACTGTGATACTAGATTGCTTCCCAGTTAGAAACAATATTCTGATGTTGATCTTCTGTCATCGGGGTCTGTTTCCCGATCAGCATCAATGTAGCCAGTTACGCATAGTTGATTGCTTGCTTTAAAATGTAATCCATAATTAGCAGTTCCTTTTAGATACCTCAGCAGTCTTTTCATTGCTTTCCAATGCTCCGCTTTAGGATCCTGCATGAATTGAGAAAGTTTATTAACACTATATGTGATTTCAGGCCTAGTGATGGTTGCATATTGGAATGCACCAACAAGGCTCCCGTACTTCTTAAAATTAAGTATGCTTTCCCCTTATATTTGGATAACTAGTGATTTGTTATCATGGAAGTAGGCAAGAAATTTGCACAATCCATTTTTTGCCTTGATTAAAATTTTCTGTATGTATTTTTTCTGGTATATGAACATTTTAGAGTCTAAAAGTCTTTTTACTTCAATGCCCAAGAAATAGTTGATTTCACCAAGGTCTTTAATTGGAAATGTTTAAGCTTTCCCACTTCAGTGTCATCATTTCCCATGACAATAAGATCATCAACATAAATTAGCACATATAGCTTTAGTATTAGAGATTTTAATAAATGAAAACGGATCTGATTTTGCTGACTGAAATCCTCGAATTGTCAATGGTTTGTTTCGGTTTTTCAAAACCAGAATATTGGAGCCTGTTCAAGACCATAAAATACTTTATTTAGTCTGCTCACTAATCCTTCTCCTTTATTGTATCCTTGTGGTCGATACATATACACTTCTTTTGGATCACCATTCAAGAATACATTGTTGACATCTAATTGATTTATTTTCCACTTTCTTTGTAATGCTACAGTGAGAACTATTCTGATGGTAGTTGGTTTCACCACTCGTGAAAAAGTATCTTCAAAATCAAACCCATATTGTTGTGTTAAACCTCTTGCAACAATTCTAGCCTTATATCTAGCTATTGATCCATCTGCATTTCTTTTTTATTTGTAAATCCATTTGCAGTCAACAATATTTCTATTCTTTGGTGGTTTAATTATGGACCAAGTCTTGTTGCTTGTAAGTGCTTGATAGTCTTCAGCCATTGCCTTTCTCCAATTTTCACTTTTAAATGCTTCCTCATAATTGCTTGGTTCTTCTAACTTGCATGCTATAGTGCAAACCTTTGGCTTGAAAATGCCACTTTTACTAGTTTGAGTTTGTTGCACATTTTGGGTTGAATTTCTGGTGTTACGTTGTGCAGTTTCTGAGAACCTTCTTCATTTTCCTGATTTGATATTTGTGATGAATTTTCAGGTGATGATCGAGTGGGTTGATTGGGTGGTTCAAAATCTCCATGACCTAGCTCTAAAGGCACTATTAGTTGTGGTGTTGATCTACCATTGACCCACTCGCCTTCTTGATTACTTGTAAGAACGGGTATTGAAGGAATAGATTGCTTGGTATTATAATTTTTTGGTGTAGTAGAAAACCTGTACTTGAGAATGGAAACATGTTCTCATTGAATACAACATGTCTACTCACAAATACTTTGCCATTTCTGCTTAAATATATGTACCCCTTCTAATCATTAGCATATCTTATAAAAGCACATAGGGAAGACCTGAAACTTAGCTTGTGTGTATTATAAGGCCTTAAATAAGGATGATATAAACATCCAAAAGTTTTCGAACTTTTATAGTTTTGTCTTACATTATGCATAACTTTTATTGGACTTTTACCTTTCAATAATGTAATAGGTAATCTGTTTATCAAATATACTGCAATATTGAAGGCATCTAGTCAGAATTTCATGCGAAGAGAACTTTATGATAGTAATGTGAGACCACACCAACTATATGTCTATTATAATATCAAAAGAGTTTTGATATAAGGATTATCGTTTCTTTCAAAAGGATTTTTGAATGATTGAATTAAGTGTTTTGGATTCTCATAAGGGAAAAACCCGTTCCGTGTTATACAACGTGGTCTTATGAGATATCGTTTATTTTATCAAACTGTTTTAAATTGTTTTACTCACACCAGTCCCATGACTGACCCGGAGTTTATTTTGTTTTGTTTTACCCTAAACTCTTGGGTTCCCAAATTTTTAGTCAAGTAGTCGGGATTTTACATATATACTTGGAAAGATGGAGCAGGAGGCTTCAGCAGCATTTATATAGCTATTGTTTATTTCCGCTGTGTTGTAAGTGTTATACTCTGATAATGTTACTGTATACATATACTGATTTTATTTCAAAGATATGTTATCTATTATATGTTGTTCGTTCCGCTGTGAGATTCGTGTTATTTTGATGTTGTTGTATGTTCTTCTTCTATTCTAAGTTTTTATCTTATCTATTCTCACCCTCTAATTTCTTTCATGGACTATCCGGTGTTTCCGATGCTTGAATAGTTGACATTGAGTTTATGTCAGTTACTCAAGGTCGCGATTTACCCGGGTCGTTACATCTATGTTTCCTATCAACTAAAGCATTTTGTTCAGAGGTATAAGGACAACTTAATCTATGTGTAATTCCTTTCTTTTGCAAGAATTCACTTAGTGGTTTAAATTCTGTACCACCATCAGTTTGCAAAGTTTTTAATGACTTTCCAGTTAACCTTTTTGCCTTATTAATAAAATACACAACGACTTTAATAGTTTCAGACTTAAGTTTCATAAAGTATATCCATTTATATCTGGTACAAGAGTCAACAAAAGTTATATAATAGTAATATGAATTTACTGGTGCTGGACTCACAAGTCTACTGCAGCTAATCCAAGGGGTTTTGAATAAGTTATTTGTGAATCAGAGAATGATAACTTATGGCTTTTGCCCATTTGACAATGAGTACACACATATAGCAAGGTTATGTTATTAAATGAAATATTATTATCCAATAAAACCTGTTTGACTAAATTAGCATTAGGATGCCCTAACATGGCATGCCACAAGTCAAACATTCCTTTTCATTTTTGAGTTTCAGACAAATGACAAGTCTCACTACTCTTGTCAATTTTTTTATCACATTTGTTCACATTGTCTATAGCACTGAATTTTTACAGTCCTCTATCAACCAGACCCTGCAAACAAATTTCATTAATTAGTATGTCTTTAACAAGGTAATGACTAGGATTAAATTCAAAATAAACACTATTGTCTAGCAAACTGAGATACACTTAATAAATTCTTCTTGATTTGTGGCACTCTTAATAAGTTATTTAAGAACATTTGATTTTTTACCTCTAATGTTGCCAAAGCCAATATGTGTGATTTTAATACTCTCACCATTTCCCATGTGAATAGTTTTATTAACACTGTATTCCTTCTGACAAGATTTAAGTTTTCCAGATTATTTGTGATGTGGTTTTTGCTCCAGAGTCAGGACACCAATTATCATCCATTATGTCATCAGATTTTGACTGATTTCTTCTTGAACTTTCAGTATTTTTATTAGCTTCAGTTTGTACCAGGTTTGCATTAGAATTTGGGTTTCTTTGACTATTTTGGTTATGTCCTGCCATATAATTTGAATTGAACTTAAAGTAATATCTTGCTGCAGTGTGGCCTAGTTTTTCACATATTTGACACTTAGTCTTCCATTATTATTATTCCACCTTCCTCTACCTCTAGATCTGTTTGAATAACCTCCTCTTTGAATTGGCTGATGTGTTCTATTTCTTTGGTTTTAATTCTGGCTGTAATTTGCATAATTGACAGATAAGTCTGAAATATGAGATTTCTTAGTTTCAATTGTAGCTTCATGTGCTAGAAGAATTGCATGTGCATATTGTAGTGAACATACAACCTTTTGAGATGATATAGCAACCACAACAACTTCATAATCATCACTGAAACCATTTAAAATAGAAAGTACTTGCTTAGATTTGCTAATTCTCTGACCTGCTACTTCAAGATGATCTGAGTATCTTTTACCTTTGCAAGATATTCTCTTATAATTTGATTGTCTTTTCATGCACTTTGTAATTGTCTTCTATAGAACATAACTTTTGCTGCAGATTGATTATGGAATGATTGTTTTATAGTTGTCCAGATTTCATGTGAAGGCTTGCAAGCAATTAATTTTGATAGTAAATTAACCCTAATTGATGATAGTAACAAAGAACTAATCAATTTGTTTTGTCTATGAACGTTGGTATACTCCTCATTTCTAATTACTCTATTTTGTTCATCAGTGATGAATAAAGAAGGTACAGGTAGAGTGCCAAGAATGTGGACTTCTAGCCTATATCCTTGGATTGTAGTTTCCACTTGCAATTTCTAGAGAAGATATTTGTTCTCTTCGAGATGTACAGTGACCAATTGACTTTGAGGGTTGATCACTGTCTTCAAAAGACTTTCAGCAGTAGCATTGGTTTACACCTGAGTTATGTTTGCATTATTGGATGTGGCATAATTGCTTGCATCCCCATGATGATCAATCAACAATGCTACAAAAACTAGTAAGTATTCTTGATTTTAATGCTTCAATTTGGGATTTTTGAGAAATTATTTTTAAATCAAGGTTGCTGCAATCTTGGTAGATAGAAATGATGATTTGATTCTTTCCACCTTTAATTTTGATGCAAAAAAATCTGAATACCTACTTTAAGAATGGCACTTCTTTGACAGATTATGGATTCTTGCGTTTCTTGATCAGCAAAAATCAGAAATACTTTTTGATTATTGCTGTACTTTTGATGTAGCCACAAAATTTGTAGGCGAGGCACAAAAATACTGTAATGAATATTGTAGTATCTTTGATGCAACCACACTTTGTAGGCGAGGCACTGAATTTCAGTAATGATCCTCAACTTCCAAATGAAGAGATACAAATCTTGGATGGAAGGGATCTAAGTGATGATAACTTTCTCATGGATCAACCAACACTAAAAAAATTGCATGAGAACAAAATTTCAGATCAATAAATGCTATTAAGAAATTCGAGCTCTTATACCATATTAATGTTTTGATATAGAATTATTGAATGAATAATGTTGGAGGCAGAGTGAAGTTTGTATTTTGATTTCAGGAATAATGAATTGTTGTTTACATTGAATCTGTCGTCCTATATATATAATACATTATATATGGGCTTAAGTGAATAAAAGATTACATGAGCTTCGCCCATATATTATACATATCAGATAAAATACATAATCTAGTTTCGTTTATTCATTAACAGGTTAGTTATTACACATCAAACTTCATTAGCATGTGCATATGCTTTAGTTCCCTAGCTCTAATAAACATTATTGTGTTATATACGTGCAGGCCATCATGAAAGAATACATGGAAGTGCACAAAGTTAAGGAATCACTTTAATATTCTATATGTAAAGAATAAGAAGATTTGGTAAACAAATAGTATTTGCCAAAAGGTTCGCAGGTATGTAGGTAATGTTGAAGTTATTGGTTTTACTTATTCTTACTTGTTATATTGGATTATTTTGTGCTAGATGAGCTTCATATATTTCGTTTGTTATTTCGTTAATACCTATATTACATAAGAGTATTGTTAATGCCACTCCAAAAACGGTTAAGGAGGGGTCAAAATTTTTTTTTTTAAATTAACTATGGGGAGGATCATTTAACATAGCCCCCATTAACAATTTGTAAAATATAGACCAAAATGCTCTTTTTTTATTTTACCCAAGTTACATTTTATTGTTCGTTAAACGCTAATCATCTTCTTCTTCTCGAAATAAAAAATTAATCACTATTTTCATGGAGGAACCAATTTCTAACGAAATTTCTATCTATGAAAAAGAAGACAACATGAATTTTACTCAAAAAGCGAATGGCATATTGAATTTGTTGAAGAAGTCACCGAAAAACGAAAATTTACTAAAAAAGAATGGAGGCTCGTTTTCGGTCATAAACATTATATTTGTTGACAGTGAGCTGAAGTTAAATAATTAAAATAGCGTGTACTTGCCGAATTCGGTGAACGCATCAGGTCAGGACAATAACACAAAATCGGTGATAGACCACCGAATAAAATCATTTTTTCCAATGTATTATCACCGAATATGAAGGATTTTAATTTTTCTTCACTCAATCTTTTTTTTGGCATGTTATTTCTGAACTTTGTACTGAATTTCGGTATCTCCTTATTGATTTTTACAATGTTTTGTGTATTTGAATAGAGGGTAAAATAGGGCTATTTTATTTATTTTTCATTGTGTTTGGCCTCCCCTTAACAATTTAATTTTTAATGGAGTGAAATTAAATCACAAACCCCCCTTATTCATTTTTGGAGTGGCATTAACAGTACTCTTACATAATGGTGGTTGTAGATGGATGTGTATTTGGAAATTATGTGTTGTTACTTAAAGTTTATGACAGAGCATCAGAATAAATGCTACATAAATTTATCCACAAATTAAGCGAAAAATCTAGAATATTTGAACATATAAAATTTGTTTCATTTCCCTTAGATTTTATGTAACACCCCACCTCCGTTACTGTCACTCACCAAGGGAATGCATTAACTTTAGTAGGGGTCATAAGAGTGTAGAACAGATAAAATTACAAAACAGACAAATTTAAGCAGCGGAAAACAATTAGAACTTTTATTCCATAGTAGCATAATAGGATAAACTTTCATAAGGGTTGTTTCAAACATCAACACCAAAACATCAAAACACATTACATCAAATATCCGTCTTGTTTCTCAAAAGAAGCATAATACAAAATAACATAACATAATTCCCCAATTAAGAAGTACCCAGCCATAGCAGTAAAGCAAAGTGTCCAAAGCAATACATCACAATCTTCGAGCTTGAAAAGAATCTGAACTAAACGGTGGTTTCCCTCCCTGTGGACCTGAGGGGGAAACGAAAGAAAGAAGACGAAACAAAAACAGAGCCAGACATAAAGCCTGGTAAGTCCAGTCACTTTCAGCATGTAAACAGGTAAAGGTATCATGACATGAATAAACTGGATACAAGACATAACCATGATAATAAGCATCGCAAGATAACAAGATAAGACTAGAACACGATAAGGTATCGTACTGATTCCTAATTTCTCTGCACCACCTAACTAGTGTTCAACTAATGCCATTTGTTACGAAACAAGATAAGCGATCCCCATTTCCCACATGATAGTTTTATAGGTACATATCTCATGACGAGGGTCCCACCTCATATTGACAGTTTACCTGTCCCTACCGTACCTATCTTAATTGATCGGCTCCTACTCAAAATGTTCTGCATGTGTTTGTATCAACCTGGCCCTTACTTGTAGATACCTGTGTTGGTCCCACCATAGGGTGTACCATTTCCTAGGGTGGCAACCTGATACAATTCTAGAGTGCACAGCTTTATACCTACTTGGTACTCAGTGTCTAAATTTTCCCATGCCGGAATTACGTGCACACCCATAACCCATCGGAATCTGCACTGTCGTACCACCTGCCGCTATTTTGACCACTTATAATCAGCCCAGTAATCGTGCCCCACCCTGCCTAGCTTAGGTTCCCGTTGATACCTAATGTGGGTTACTGCTGAAAAGGGCCCGCTACTAGGGTTTTCCTAGGGTCTATTCGTACACCGCCCATATTGGTTAAGTGTCATCAATCAATTAGTTCAAGTTTACTTAACCCACCCATTCATCATGTTATATTGGTTAAGTGTCATTAATCCAGTCGAGTTACTTAACCCACCCAATTGTCATGTCATATTGGTTAAGTGTTGCATGTTGACTTAACCCTACAATACTTAACATGTTTGTTTAACATTAATTATTTATTAATGCATCAACCTCTCACATTGGACTTATTGGCGGTAGCTGGATTGTGTCGGGCGGTTCTAGGCAGTCTTGCACCGCAAACCCATTCCAACCTCAGGTTCAAGCATTCAATACGCTAACCTCTCACATTAGACTTGTTGTTTGCGGTTGCTGGATGTGTCGGGCAGTTCCGGGGAGTCTTACACCACAAACTCATTCTAACCTCGTGTTAGGCATTATTACCCATCTAATCTTCGCCTTTGACCTCTCACATTAGATTGTTGTCGTTGCTGTCTCTGGATGTGCCTTGCAGTTCCGGGCAGCCTTACACCACAACTCAAATCTAACCTCGTGTCTTAAGGACCATTAGATTTAATTAAATTATATACTTGCCAATTATGTCCAAGTTCCAATTTTTACATGTCAATTATCATATGCCCAATTATTGATTTACATGCCAATTTACATATGCCCAATCATTGATTTACATGCTAATTTACATATGCCCAAATATTGATTTACATGCCAATTTACATATGCCCAAATATTGATTTACATGCCAATTTACCCAAACTTGCAGTTATAATAATAATACCCCATATCCATCACAAATTATGCCCAATAATTACACCAAACATGTTATGACCATAAATTCACCCAAATAGGCAATACCCAATATTCCCCGTATTCCAAACGTTCATATTTCGCGATTTCAGCCTAGGTTCGAAGTTAACCCAGGTTCAATAAAAGAAAATAATAAGGGGAGATAGAAGTTGCATAAAATAAGAACAGAGAGAAAATAGGCATGAAAATATCATCATAGGCATGAAGGTTAAGACTTGATAAGAACATCATCATGAACATGAAAAACTAATGTACAACAAGATAAACTGGTGATAATAGCATCATAAGAATAAGAATAGAAGCAAAAGAACAACTTAGAATCAGGAATAGTCTCAATTTCATCTTATTACATGTCAAGACTAGATGTAGGTGTTTAATCTAAAAATAACTAAACTTACAGCGTTTGGATTAGAAAAGATAATTGAATTGCTTGTTGTTTTTGAAGAACTCTAACTTGATATTGATTAATCCTCTAGGTTGATGAAGAACTTTTTGATTTGATTTAGGTTTTAGTGGCGGCTAGGTTTAGATGAGAGTTTGGCGGCATGGAGGCGCCATGAGAGTGAATAATAGAATTAGAGTTTAGGTTTGGATATGTATTTATAGGTGTGTTAGGCAAACCCTGGCCTTTAGATTAGCATAAGAGTCATCAGAGCCATCTAAACCAAAGAGACATGTCACCCAGCCAACCACAGTGCGACACATAAGCCCTAAAACACCAAATTTCATCACAGACTATTCTAAGCCGACGGGGTCGATTCCAAACACCCTGGGGTAGACCCAGCGGGACTCGGGTCGACCTATAAAATGGGTCGGTTTGGAGTTTTGCCTTCCCGCTTCTGCTGTTTTGAATTTTTTTCTTGAATTTTAGGTTGATTTTTATTTTATTAATTTACATATATACATATATTTCCCTTATATGTATACAAACTTCCAAGGTCCATAACTTTCTTATACATTATCCGTTTAATGCAACCTTTGGGTCCATCTTGACCAGAATTTTGAGACGAACACAGTGGTATAGTCTTTTTACTTAATTCTCACTTTTAAAATTAAGTATTCTTATAATTCGTCTATTAATATTCATAGAAAAATATGGGGTGTTACATTTATGTCATATTAAATAGAGTTTTGATACGATAATATATGTTTTGTCACGGTTCTCATTCTTAAAACTAAAATTAGCAAATAAAATTAAGTAACTATGCCTTTTTTGATACGACTTGCCATTTTGTAACAGCCCTGAATATTGGAACCAAATTAAAAATTGTTTTTAAATTTATTTTACAAGAAAATACGATTGAAATAAAAAATTTGATGATGTAACGCATATTTGTTCAGTTTACAAAGGAACATTATTGAGATGACCTCAGATTTCGTCGAAACAAATTTTATTGGATTCGTAGCATCGAATAATGGTCGGATTTTAAATTTCATAATTTTGGGAGCAAGCGTCTGCGCGTGCAAAAATTAAACGCATGCTAAAACAACGCGTTGAAATTAAACTAAAACGCGATCGAAAAATAAAACGGAAGGTCAGACGAACTCGAAATTCGAGGAAACCTATCCCGTTGAATCCGAATTACATTTATTGTTAGCGTCCAAATTTCGTGATAAATGGAATTAGTATGTGGTCGTGCGATCAAAAGGTGTGAAAGTGAACTAGCACACTTCTACGTTGATCGACGAAAGATGCTTCTAATAATCCAAAATGAGGTGGCGAGCATCCAATGGCTTGAAGTGTTTTTCTTCAAAATCCTCACGTCATTCCACCTCAGCGATCCGCGTGAAGGGATGGAAAATTTGCAAAAACCTCCTCTGTCTCCTTAAACCCATTTTCACCTCCTTTTAGCATTTAGGTCCCTAAAAATCAAGTTTTTACACCTCCTATCCCCTTCTCCTTCCACCCCGTGGGTCCCCTCGCCACGTCAACCCCCAACAGCAGTAGCAGCCGTCGTGGGCCCTACAGCCCTCCACCGTGCCCTCTTTACCCATGAACCTCTTATGTTTCTTCTTAAACTTCTAAGTCTACCAGTATCCATGTGTTAGAGTGTATTAGCATGTTGTTCGAGCCCCATAAGCCATCACAAAGTGGCGTAGAAGCCCGACAAGTGTCAAAGTCGAGTGTGCGAGTCCGTAGTCCTTCAGAAAAGAGTTTTACGGAGTGGAAACCGCGGAGAGAAATCGTAACTCACTTATAAAAGAGCTAGAATAAAATTAACTATTCACTTAATTGGTTGTGGTTCGTAATATTAACTAGTGTTTGATCTCATGAGCTTAATACGATGCTATATGTTGAGTAGTATGGTAAAAATATGATTTTTATCTGATATACGTGAGAAACCAAAACTCGCGTAGATAGGGAATAGATTTAATTAACTACACATGGTTAATTAAAAAAATGGAAATGTTTAACACTGATTATACAAGTTTTATGTTATTTAAACATTGCATACTGTGATAAAAATGTGATTCTTATCTGTTGTTTGTGATGTTGTTTGAATGTACGACACCCATATTTCAAATAATGTTGATTGGAAATTGGTTGGACCTTAAATGGTTGTTGGATATTTAATTTATTTACACGTCTTCCTTGTATGTGCACTGTCAATTAGGTGAATTGACAGAACTATATAAGCGTTATTTATTAAACTTAACGCTTATATGGTATAGTGCACTCTATGTGTGAATTGGATGATATGATACGGAGCCCAAACATGTATAAGCGTCAGGTGACGTTTTCACTTATACGGAGCCTAGACATGCGTTTCTTTCTAGCTAGAAGTGGTGCCATAGTACGGAGGCCAGACATTTTCACTTATGTGGATGTTGGAATCGAGGCGCCTCAGATATGGCTGCACCAGGCCATAGTGGTCGACATTACTGACCAAGAGTTTTGATAGGACCGGGAAACGTATTGTTTAGGAGATGCTAATCAGCAACATACTGCTGACCCACCCTGCCGCTCCAAAGTGATAGGTAGTTGCCTAGGACATTTTACCTCAGATGTTCCAAATTCGGATGAGGAAGGATCCCTTCCCTCGGCTCGTAAAGGAAATCCACATTCCGATACGTGATTTTACAGTTTTAGTTGTATACCTACGGCGACATAATATGATCAGGTATTATGTCGTCTAAGATTGATACATTTATTTTCATAGCTGTTTTTAAATTAAACACTAATAACAGTGTTAAATGATTTTTATTTTTCTCGTATTAAGCATGTTTAGCCATTATACGGTAAAACTCTATCCTCCGGCTTGCGTTGCATTGTGTGATAGGACCCGAGTCTTATAATGGTTTCGTTTTTCAAAAAGCAGTGCATTGTTCTATTTTCTGTTTCATTTATTTTTACATGCACAACATTCATAGGAAGTAAACCCGTTCCGTGTTATATGACGTGGTCCCATGATATGTTTGATTTTAATAAGTTAAGTTAACTGTAAGGTTTCTCATATCAGCCCATGACCGATTCATAGTTTGTGTTTTCCTTTGCAAACTAGGGTGCCCATAATTTTTACACGGGCAGCCAGGTGAACATGTCTTTAAGCTTGTCTTTTGGGATGTGTACTGAAGCTTCCGTAACTATTTTGGACTTGGAGCTAAAGATAGAACTTATATATTTCTTTTGAACTTTATTATGACTCCTTATGTCATATGTTATCTTTTAATTCCACTGTATAATTATTCTCTATTTAAGACAATGTTATGTACTAAGTATGATCCAGTAATGTTGTGTTAACTCCGATGATAATTATTTCCGTTGTTGTAAAATGATAAAATTATTCTCTGATGTAATCTTTTATGTTATGTTATGTGATCTTCTAATGTGATTAATGTGTTATATTCCAACGATTATCCATTCTGCCGGGATCGGGGGTTTGGGCTGTCACAGGTGTTATCATAGATAAGGGTTAACCTTAGTTCTGGAGCATAACATATTAACCAACTCATAAAAGATATAATCAATAATATTCTAGGATGAGTAACTCATTAGAGATAGGACTAGTAATATCCTAGAATGAGCACAGCAGAATAGCATATACCTCAGTAGATACATCTTTGTTTATGTATGTGTTTTTATGCTCTTATGTTTCCTTAAGATGTCTTTTTTGCTGGCCTAACTCTTTTCTTGCTATTTGCAGATAAAGAAGAAAATGAGCGGCAGTGGTTGAAGAGGTAGAGGGCCGGGAAATGTTCAGGCTGAAATTAGCAGCCCGACCCCGTAAGAGCTGTTAATGCGCTAGCATTGCCTCCTCAACAACAGCAACAACAACTTGATTTAGATACACATACTAAGAATACAAGAATTTGGGAGGAGTGCCATATTTGGGCAAGGAATATGTAATCGAAGCATAAGCGTGGATGAGGTTTTATGAGCGAATCTTTGAAGGATTGGAATTGACTGATAATCGAAAGTGATTTCTAGCATCATGGTTACTGAAATATGAAGCCCTGATCTGGTAGGAAATCGTAATCATGAGTACTCCAGCAGTTGATATTACCTAGGATAAATTCAAAGAGATTTTTGAGGAAAGATTTGTTCCACTAGAAGAAGTTGAGCGTATATATTATGAATATTTTAATCTCAAGAAAGCGTACATGACCATCCTTGAATATCATAACAACTTTAACAAACACTACACCAAAACAGGTGATTGCCAACGAGTATAACTGTCGCAAACAATTTCCGCAACACTTATTAGCGTTGCTATGGGGGCGTGGCAATGTATTACCAACGCATATAAGCGTTGGAAAATATTCATTCCCAACGCTTATATGCGTTGGCAAATATTCATTCGCAACGCTTATATGCGTTGGCAAATATTCATTCACAACGCTTATAAGCGTTGGCAATATTATATTCGCAACACTTTTAAGCGTTGGTAACATGCAACGCTAATATTTGCATATAAGATAGCACAAGCTCTATTTAATATGCATTCATTCAGCTATGGAATTATCTCAACATAGCAACATGTAACCAAATCAATAAGGAAAAAAAAATCCATATTCATGATAACAGCAAAGTATGAACTAACAAAAAAATCAATACATAAAGATACTAAATTTAATAAATATACAATATCCGATTCCATAGTAATAACAATACAGAATTAACATAATGCAAGATGTTTTTCATATTTGAAGTCTACAAGTACCAAACGTGAAACTCCAACTATATAACGAACCATACATCCAAAAATTTGCATAGCTTGTACCACCAATTTTTTTCATTTTCTCTGCTTCTTCTACTGCTTTCTACGTGCATTTAATTTAATAACATCAATTAAGTTTCAAATAGCAGAAAATGTTATAAGTTCAAAGTCATACCTTTTCAATTTTGACACATCTTTTGTCTATTGAGCTCGATGAAATCTTGCAATTTAAGCTCCTTTTTAAGCCTTTTGTTTTCTTCAAGAACCTCCAATGCAAATTCCACACCACGATCACATAATGGTTCGTCAATCCAGTGGATGAATCCACAATCTCTAAGAGTTCCAGTATTTGCACAAATAAAATATCGGCGACCAACATTTTTATTTAAATAGCATGTTCTGAATATTGGTTCAATGTTGCAACGGCATAACAACCTTCGAGATTGTGCTTCTTCAACATAGCATGTTGGTAGGGGTGGCAATCTTGTAGGTGTGGTCGATCTGGTAGGCGATGCCATATCATTCTGAACACTTAATAATGCCAAATCTCTTTCTAAACTCGACTCTATTCTCTCGTAGACGCTAAACGGAGTTGGTGTCTGAGATTCGGCTGAGCAAACAATTTGAGTAGGATCGCCTGAATCGTCTGAATAGGCCGACGGACAATACCGTAGGAAGTAGTCATGATAATCGGTCGAAGGCCTTGAGTAGGAGGACATCTGTAGAAAATAAATAAACAACAACAGTCTCAAAATGCAATCACTATTAAATATAGATTCCAAGTGCAAAATTGTAGATGAATTACACGGTTCCACCTATTTTTCAAAGTTCAATGGTTATTTCTAAATAAGTCGGCACCTTGATGACATTTCTAAATAAGTCGGCACCTTGTGCAAAGATGTACAGTGTATTAACTCAAGCAGTTCGAAGGAAATAACAGAACCATGTATGTGCTAGTAATATCCTAGTGGTGCCTTGGCGGGTTCAAGTAAATGACAAAAATACTAATATATGCACTTGGGTTTTGGTCTGATAACCAAGCATCAATGCAAAATACGTGTAAACTTAGTTATCCTAACATAAAAGCTTATGTACATGTTCATGTCCAAAGTAAGGTGCAGCCTCCTATTAAATTTCATATTTTGAAATGTAGCACTACAACAACTCAGGCAACTGATTTTAGAACTACCAAGGTAGCAACAAGTGATTCGAGCATTTCAGAATTATAATGATAGCATCGTGTGTTAACACTAAACAAAATAATTTAATTCTAATACAAATTTAAGGTTATTCAGCAAATGGAACATATACTTCTGATTACTGAAAGAAAATACACATGCAGTGGCGCATATGCGCAAGGTTGAAGTGCAGCAAGGACCTAAAACAAGACAAGCATGCACGGGTATACGAAAAGCACATACAAATGAATTTATATACTGGCATTCTACCCTCAAAAATACAACAGACCATTTGAGAAGTATACTAACTAGGAGGACAGTTAACATATGTATGCCAAAAATAATTTTATTTTAACTTTAATTTAACAGAGTAAAACCCTGCTGTAAACCCAGGGACTCAGGTTAAAGACAAACAGCACCATTAACAGGTAGATAGTCCACAAAATGAATCAAGGTCGAGGGACGGTGTCTATTATATAAAGCAGACAGTGTCTAATGACAGTGCCCAGTAGCAGAATCATATGTTACAGGTTTTATATCTTCCGTCATTTTGGACTACATTTGGTTTTGGCTTGTACATTTTTTTCTCTCACATTATACAACTCTGGTTTTACATTTCAGTCACAAATTTAATCAAGTAACTTTGCATACATCTTTGTATTTTTGAAAACCTTTCATTGCAAAGAAAGAAACTGGCAACATTCACGGTCCTTTATTCAATTCTTACACTTCTGTTTACATTTTTAGTTCAAATTCAGTCTTCACCTAACCCATTTCCTACAACTACAGCTCACCACAATTTTTTGGTTAAATGCACTATTTACTACGGAATTTAACTATTATTTTTCTTTTCGTAGAAAATTGGAACTTGTGTTAATTTACAATTAGCTGCTAGATTAAAACTTAGCAACCAAAATAAAACTATAGGATAAATAATTGATCTGATGAGTATATCCTTCAACTAGACTAAAATAGAACTGATTAAGAAATCAAATAGAACTGATTAAGAAATCTGTTGTCTTTACCTGACTAAAATAGAATCTGCTGTCTTTACCTGACTAAAATAGAACTGATTAAGAAATCAAATAATAACAGTAAAATAGAACTAATAAAGAAAGTAATCTCATAGATGAGCTTTGCCAAATACATTCTTTATAACCCAGATATATCCCATAAGTCCATAAGTGCAATAATAAAAGTAGCAAATTACGTGTTCCTAAATTCTTTATGTATGTATCTATTATTATTTCAAACAGCAAGAAATAAAAGAAAATTTTCAATTGCGGACCTAAACGAAATCAAGTGCATTTATGTTATGCAGACATAAATATATTCATTTCGTATTTACTATTTTAAACATTTACAAATAGTTTGAAGGTACAATTTTAACATGTTTCTTGTTATTTCAAGATTAGAATGTTTCTCGTTATTGCACTGAAAATGCCTATAAATTTGTCAGTGTAATAAAGTCTAATAGAACCCACGTTGAATGTCCATAAGGCTATTAACTATTAAACTAAAACACGCAAGAAAGAAGCACCATTTGCTTAAAAAGAAACCTTTTATTTATTACCCAAAAATTGAGGCTGACTTACTAAATCTGAAAACTTGGTGACATGCATAATTTATTGAAAAGTTTTGACTGTAATTGCATACACTAATGGTCTAATAGTGTCATCCATTTAGTTTATGTTTCTTATGTGGATATCAAGGTTTAAAAATTGTGCGTGTATAATAATTCATACTCTATATCTAAGATCTATACATGTCAAAAGGGATTAGTTAATACAACCAAAAAGTTATAATTGGAATTGAATAATAATAACAGATAAATAAATAAATTGATGCATCCTTAATTGAGTATCTTTTAAGAGTAATGCTCCAAAACAAAAAATAAAATCATTTCACCTAAAAGGATGAATTTTGATAACCTTTGCCACATACTAAATTTAATAGGCCGCAGTATGAAAAACATTTGATGATAGATCAAAAAGTAAAGAAACTACTTCGAGTACTTAGCAAATAAGAACACAGCCATCACCACTCTTTAATACTTTTTATTGATCTGGTTTGAAACATGTTAACTTTAGTCCTTCCAAATTTTGACTGGCAAACACTGTAAAGTAGTAATATGCAGAAACGAAGCAAGTCACACATAAATTCAAAAATCAATATATCTAAAATGGTTATAGCATTGGGGTTCAATTGCTCTGACCAAGCAAGAGAAAAATGAACAAGCAGCGTAATCAAAATGTGTGAAATTATGCATATAGTGGTAAATATAAATACCACATCAATCAGTATAGAATAGAAAGAGTAAACAAAGCAATATTAATTACTTATAAAACATGCAATAAGTGAGCTAAAGGAAAAGATTTAAGCAATGAAAACACTAATGACCTAGCCTTTTTTCATATGATTATTGCAAAATGTCTTGCCAAATCAAATCATATTAAAGTGCTTCACCACAGGTTTTGTGCCAGTTCTAACTTCTAAAGTCTTGTATGACTATATTTCCTTAAAACTAAAGTGAGTTGATTAAAGAGAGAAAGAACAAAAACAGATTAGCTTACATAGGAACAGAACATGTGAAAGTCCATACCTGCATATAAGTTGTGGTAAAAACAGACATAATGTTTATATATTTAAATAGGAAACATAGCTCTTCATTATCATGGTGAATCAAAATATTCAGTTATGCATTATAGAGCAAACAAATTTTAACCCAGACCTTATCTCAAGCTTTGATAGATCCTACAATTATGATAAACGTTGGAGAGGCAGTAAAATTAAAATAACTAGTGGCATGTTAACTGATTTCACTTTTTTAACTACCAAATGGAAGGATAAATATAAACAAAGGTATACACATAACATGTTACAAAAATGGGTATGTGATTGTTGCAAAATGCTTAAATATGATAAATTGTTACTTGGATTATCGGCGCAGTTTTACTGTGCCTTAGGCTCAGTAATACTGAGCCATTCGACGGCTCAGTAATACTGAGCCATTCGGCTCAGTAATACTGTGCTGATCTGCTCAGTATTACTAAGCCTAAGGCGCAGTTAAACTATGCCGAACGACTCATTATTACTTATACTGTATGAAGATAATTTAAGAATTAGTTAATAAAGCTTATAAGAATTAGCTTATACTGTATGAAGATAATTTAAGAATTAATACACACAGACAAAAAAGTTAGGATCAATAGCCCTTTTTATTTAACATCATTTTGTAGCCAAAATTACTTGTGGTCACTCATACGGATGTATGTATGGCTTATGAAAAGAAAAAGAAAAAAATGTGTTTACATAGCATTAGAAAGTTAAGTTAGTCGATTGTTTTACAGGCTAACCACATGTAATTCTTTCAACAATTTTTTATCATGAAAAAGGATAACACGGTCTATTCTTATAAATATAATATAACTTGAGTTTTCAATTTACTCAGAGCCATTATTGTTTAGTACTACAAAAAGGTTAACATAGGTTTTTCTTTGCACACTTTCATGTAGATGTGCCATAAGTAGTGATTTTTATAAACTAGCTTTGCATTTTCAGAGATATGCAGAATAAAAAACCATGTAACTTTAGCTGATAAAGATATTTGCACTTGGCATTTACAAAAACAATCCGTTTGTAATTATACAGTTATTTAATTACACAGTTACAATTTGCATTTGAAAATACACTATTTGTAAGCAATAAAACTACATACACTTAATTTTCAAGTTGTTTATTTTTCTATATTCTTTTTACTCACATTCAAAGAAAATATTTTTGAAATTCGTTTATATTATATTAAGGAACGCCATCATCGGTTTAAATTTTTGAATATTATTCAGTTAAAAGAATTATCCTTTGTGCATAAGAAAGGTTATATATAAAAATTTGACTATAAAACAGTGAGAGAAAATGTCGAAGAAATTTCGATCGATCAAGAAGGAAAAATTTGAATGTAAAACAGTGATCACTTAGAATAATCTAATAGTTTGCACTTCCACTGGATACAACATGATTACCCAGACGGCTTTTAGTATTTGTTCTTTCTTTTAGGAATTGATTCCACTGTCCATTTTGATGTTTTGATTAATTACTTTTCCCTATAGTACCAGGTTTACAATATAATTTCGAAATACAGTTTCAAGGTTCAAAGTGACCGCCTTTGCCCTAGTAAAGTCGATAATATATTCAAAAGTAACCAAAAGTTATCTACAAATGCATATATTCAAATAATTACTCAATTTCCTATCTAGAAAATATTAGGTAGATAACTTTTAATGAAAATACAACTGCATTAGGTAAACACAAATAATTACTCAATTTCATACAGCTGCATGTAGACAAAGATCGAACCAAGATCCCCAAAATGTCAAACGTGAAATCGACAAAGCAAAAATCGAGCAAAAAAATATACCTGAAGCGACTGAATGGGATTGAATGCGATTATAATGCGAGTAAAAATCGAACCAAGATCCCCAAAATGTTGCCTTTTTTTTCTTCTGAAATCGTAATTGAAGTGCCTAGGGTAGATTGAATGTTTCTGAAACCCAAATAATCGCGGATGAATGTTTCAACCTACTCGAATTATTGATTTATGAAACCCAAATAGACAGCGGATTTGAAGTTTTTAATCTTCAGATTTGTAAAAATCGGATTTGAAGTTTTTTTTTTCTTCTGAAATCGGGATTTGGATAGTTGAATTAGGCGGCCGTTGTTTGCAAAAGCGTTGGGCAAACAAATGACAAATGAAAAATAGGGTTACACAAGTTAGTTTCCGTTTTTACCCTTACAAATCAGCGCTACCAACACAAATAAGCGTTGGCAATAAAAAAATTAAAATTATGTATTTTTGGTAACACTTTTTTAACATTGCAACGCTTATTCTTGTTATTACACTGTAACACAAATAAGTGTTGGCAATTGAAAGAAAAAAGGGTTACCAAATGACCATTATGGTGTAGTGAAACTCTCTCGCTTTGGTCCCTAACTGGTTTAGAACCCGATAAAGAAGAATATGAGATTTATTGAGGGTCTACAGAGGAAGTATCGAAACAGAGTGACATGCCATATAAAGCTCCCATTTGCTAGAATGGTAGAAATGGCATAGAGGTGTGAAAACATTGATAAGAAAAATTCTCAAGAAGATAAAGAAAAGGTCTATTCTAGTAATAAAAGGGTATTTTCAAATAAGAAACCCAAGACAGGCACGACTGAAGAGAAGAAGCCCAAGGATGAACGATCAATGGGGATTAAATGTTATAACTATGACAAGTTTGGACACTAGGCAAGGGATTGCAGAGCTCCTAAGAGGCCGGGGAAGTCGATTGAAAAGATGGAGTGTTATAATTGCCATCGGAAAGGGCATATAAAGCCAAAGTGTCCATTGTTGAGGAGTGTCGTAGTATCTCACATCAATAATGTGTCAGATAAACTCAATAACTTCTGTTGGTAGGTTAAGGCCTAACATTTTGGAAGGTATGCTTACAGTTAGAGATATTCTTGTTGAAGTATTATTTGATGTGGGTGCATCCAGAAGTTTTATTTCGAGTAATACGATCAAGAAATTGAATTTAAAATTGAGATATCTTAAAGAGCCCATTAGTGTTAATAATCCGATTGGGGGTTCCCTCGATCTTTGTTGGTATTGTAGAGTGTCAGTTTCTTATTCTCATTATAGATTTTCCTTCGATTTGATTGTCATGAATCATACTAAGTTTGATATTATACTTGGGTTCGATTGGCTGACCAAGTATAAAGCCATAGTTAAATGTGCTGAGAGGATTGTTAATGCGAGAACGAAGTTTGGGAATTTTATATCCATACCATGTGAAGGTCTAAAGATAGATAGAAAAGCATTTTGGTATGCTCTTGATGTTTCCCCCATCTCTATAGAAAATATCCTAATTGTTAAAAATTACGCGGATGTGTTTGAAGAAGTTGAAAGCCTTCTGCCGCGAAGAGAAATTGATTTCAGGATTTATCTAATTCTGAATGTGAGGCCAGTTGTGCATGCAATTCGAAGAATGACGTTGAAAGAAAAAGAAGATTTGAGTAGTCAAACTCGACAGTTGTTATGAAAAGGTCTGATCAAACCTAGTTTTTCAAGTTTGGTAGCAGTAGTGGTGTTCGTTCCAAAGTCAAATGATACTCTTAGATTATGTATGGATTACCAAAACCTCAATAAGAAAATGCTCAAGAATAAGTATCCACTGCCGCATATTGATGAATTATTAGATTGTTTGAGTGGAGTGCGTTTATTTTCAAAGATGGACCTAACCACAGGTTTTCATCAATTAAGAATTGCAGAAGAGTGTGTCTCTTTGACAGCTTTCAGAGGTCCAGATTTATTTTATGAATAGTTAGTAATGTCATTCGGGCTATGCAACGCCCTTACTTATTTTGTCGATTTAATGAATCGAGTATGCCGCGAAGTGTTGAATGAATTTATATTGGTCTTCATTGATGATATTTTGATCTTTTCAAAGATAGTAGAGGAGCACGCCAGACATTTTGAATAGGTATTAGAAATTCTGAAATAGGATATATTAAAAGCCAAGTTTTCCAAATGCATACTCTGGAAAGAAGAGGAGAAATTCCTTGATCATGTAGTATCAAAGGAAGAGATATCAGTAGACCCGGGCAAGATTACGACCATCTGGTATTGGAAGCAGCCAGATACTTCTACAGAGTTTAGGAGTTTTCTTGGGTTGGCAAGTTATCACCGGAAATTCGTTAAAAAAAATTCGTAGTTATCCAGTCTTTTGACGAAGCTTACTAAGAAGCATGGAAAATTTAATTGGACATCAGAATACGAAACAACTTTCCAAGAACTGAAAGAAAGATTAACTACTGCGCTGGTATTAACAATTATAAATGGCAATCAAGATTTAACCGTCTATACAGATGCTTCAGATGAAGAATTGGCGCAGTGTTAATGCAAAGAGGCAAAGTGATTGCTTATGCAAGTCGGCAACTGAAGCCGCATGAGAAATGGTATGCTACTCATGATTTGGAGCTGTTAGCTATGGTATTTTCCCTAAAAGTTTAGAGGCATTACCTAATGGGTGAGAAGTTCCAGTTATTTACATACCATAAATCTTTGAAGTATTTGTTCACTGAAAAAGATTTGAATATGAGGCAATAGCATTGGTTAGAATTTCTTGTAGCTTATGATCTTGATGTTTTTTATATACTCTAGGAAAGGCCAATCTTGTGGAGGATGCACTCAGTAGAAAGAATGCAATCATTGCTAATCTGATTATAATTCCCTCGCTGATCGATAAGATTTCTGTTTTACAGAAGGACGACGAGTTTATTCAGAGGATTAGCAAAAGGATTCAAGAAGGTGAAGTCTCAAATTTTCTAATTAATAATAAAGGAGTTCTAAGATTGCAAGGACATATTTGTGTTTCGGATATTCCTAAGCTTAGAAGAGAGGTACTGGATGAATGCCAAAAGTCTCAGCTTAGTATCCATCAAGGGGTGAGTAAAATGTATCGAGATTTAAAGTGCACATTTTGGTGAAAAGAGATATCTCGATATATGTTAGCAGATGTTCAACCTGCCAACAGGTTAGAAGTGATCAACAGAAAGTCGCTGGGATGCTACAACCGTTAGAGATTTCGAAATGGAAATGGGAATAAATTTCAATGGATTTTATTGATGGTCTACCTAGGACCAAGAGAGCTAATGAAGGCATTTAGGTTTTGTAGATTGTTTAACGAAGTGCGCCCATTTTCTTCTAGTAAAAGCAAATATAATAGCTCAGAGTCTGGCTCAGTTATATTTTAAAGAAGTTGTTCAACTGTATGGAGTGCCCAGCAGCATTGTTAGTGATATCGATCCGATTTTCACTAGTAAATTCTGGGAAGCATTTCAGTCTGAATTGGGACAAAGTTGAGTCTTAGCACTGCGTATTATCCCCAGACAGTTGGTCAGTTTGAGAGAGTGAATCGAATTTTGGAAGATCTGCTGTGAGCATGCATTCTTGATTTTGGAGGATCTTGGGAAGATCATTTACACCCTGTTGAGTTCTCATATAATAATAGCTTCCAAACTAGTTTAAAGATGTCACCGTTTGAGGCATTGTAGGGTAGGTCGTGTATGTCTCCTACGTGTTGGATTGAGCTAGTAATCGACTAGTGTTGGGTCCAGATATGATCTGAGAAGCTGTAGATAAAGTAGACTTCATTAAGAAAAGGCTAAAAGCAGCACAGAGCCAACAGAAAAGTTATGTGGATTCTAGACGAAGAGATTTAGCATTTGTTATTTGCCACTTTGTATATTTGAAAGTTTCTCCGTTGAGCGGAGTGATTCATTTTGGGAAAACAGGAAAGTTAGAAACTAAATATATTGGTCCGTTCCCGATACTGGAAAGAATAGGAACTCTAGCTTACAGAGTTTGGTTACCTGATTGGTTACCCGGGGAATATGACGTATTTCACGTTTCTTAACTCCGGAAGCATGTGCATGATCTAGACTTGATTGCAGAAGAAGCATCGCAAGAGGATTTGGATATTACTCCAAGTTTGGCTGTGCGTAGAGAGCCGATAAAGATAATTAGCCGAGAGACCAGAGTGCTAAGAAATAAGAAATTAAACTTGGTCAAAGTGCAATGGAGATCCTACAGACTGTACTTGGGAGATAGATGGTAAACTTGGTCAAAGTGCAATGGAGATCCTACAGGCTGTACTTGGGAGATAGAGGATAACATTAAATAGGCTTATCCCAGGTGCAGAGTGGATATCTATGAGTAGCTCCTGTGAGAAGTAAACTTATATTATGCTATCATTTCTATTTTAGCTTTACTGTTTTCTTCCTTTTCGGGACAAAAGGTTTTAAGTGGCGGAGAATGCAACAACCCTGAATTTTGGAAACAATTTAAAATTTATTTTTAATTTAATTTTACAAGAAACTACGGTTGAATTTAAAAATTCAATGATTTAACGCTGATTTGATCAGTTTACATAGGAACATTATTGAGATGGCCACGGATTTCGATGAAACTAATTTTATTGGATCCGTAGCATCGAATAGTGGTCAGGTTCCAAATTTCATAATTTTTGAACCAAGCATGTGGGCGTGCACGAAGTAAACACATGCTAAAACAACACATTGAAATTAAATTAAGACACGGTCGAAAAATAAAACGGATGGTAAAACAAACTCGGAATTCAACAAAACATGTCCTTTTGGATTAGAAATTACGTTTATTGTTGGAATCCAAAATTTCGTGACAAACAGAATTAGTATGTTGTCATGCGATCAAAAGGCGTGAAGGTCAACTAGCACACTTCTACGTTGATTGACAAAAGGTGCTCCTAATATGCCAAAACTGGGTGGCAACCATCTAATGGCTAGAAGGGTTTTTCTTCCAACTCCCCGCGTCGCGCCACCTTAGCGATCTGCGTGAAGGGATAAAAAATTTGCAAAAACCCCCTCTCTCCTCTTAAATCCATTTTCACTTCCTTTTAGCACTTAGGTCCCTAAAAATCAAGTTTTTACACCTCCAACCCCTTATCCTTCCACCCCGTTGGTCCCTCTGCCACGTCAACCTCATACAGCAGCCAATGTGGGGACCATAGCCCTCCACCTTTCCCTCTTACCCCCTGAACCTCCTCCATTTCATCTTAAACTTCCAGATCTACTAGTATCCATGTGTAAGAGTGTATTAGCAAGTTGTTCGAACCCCGTAAGCCATCGGAAATTTGCGTAGAAGTCCGACAAGTGTCAGCGTCGAATGCGCAAGTTCGTAGTGCTTCAGAAAAGAGTTTTGGGGAGTGGAAACCATGGTGAGAAATCGTAACTCACTTATAAAAGGGTTAGAATAAAATTAACTATTCATTATTAATTGGTTGGGGTTGAAAGTCTGTGAGAGGATCATACGTGTGCCTTAACTATAACAAGTTATAGTAACAACTATTAAACAATAAAGCAAATAAAGTAAGAAGCAATCACACCAGTATTTTATCATGGTTCGTACCTCATGTCCTAAGTCCAGTCCCGAAGCTCCCCTTTGGCTGTCTTACTAACACAAACTTCCCTTGCTTAGCCCGAAGGAATAGGCTTACAGATGAAAAGTAGCTTTGACAATATCGTGTTCTCTATAACTCAAATTTTGACTGATTGGTACAAATTACTCCAATAATCTCCTTGAGTTAATATGAGAGTTGAATTTCTTGAGAGTATATAAGAGATTGGGTGAAATCTTTAGAGAGCAATATTAAGTATAGAGAACTTTAGAATATATAGAGAAGATCCAGAAAAAATAGGTGTTGATTCTTCAATCTAGGCTGAATTTATAGTAAACAAAGAGCTTTTATGAAAGGATATAATCATTGAAAGTACAACTCTTCATTTGAAATAATATTTCCATTGAAAAATTCGTTTGGAGTTAAAGAAAAGAGTTGTAACCTTTGAGAATAAAGAGGCATTGCCAGGGCAGACGTCTGTCCATATGGTTAGACGTCTGTCAGTGTAATTTGATACATTTCAGATATGTAGACAGACGTCTGTCCATATAGGGATAGAGGTCTGTGTTTACATGGAATATTTCCTAAGACTATGAATAGACGTCTGTTAATATATGATAGACGTATGTGCTGAGTCCAGGATTATTTCCTAAACCTAGCATCAAACGTCTATTATATATTATACAGACATCGGATCTAGCACAGACTAAAATATATACTTATGAAATAGCTCATATGAATTCAAGGAGATTTTACATAGATCTAATAATCAACACATAATATAGCCTTTTGTTTGATGTCTTCGAGTACGTTTTGTGATCTTATTCATGCTCTTATTTCCTTCTTGAGTAAATCCTTCAAGATTATATGATGCAATATATATGTTCTATGGTCGTATAGTTGTTTTCATTGAAATTCCAAATAGAGGATCTAACATTCTCTCCTTTTTTATGATGACAACTATACGACTAGTGTTAAAGCTCCCCCTGAATTAATGATCCCTTTCTCCCACTTTGGCATTATAAAAAACACTTATATAAGAAAAGCAGAAATAAACCATACCAAATCATAGAACTTAAAGCACATAGAGTTGTAGAGTATTAATACAAACCATAATGTCGAATTTAAAATAAACATAAGCATGGAGTAAATAGCATATACGTGAAGATGGTAAAAACTAAGAGCCCGTAAAGTAACCCCATAAGTCGGAGGATTGGTTGATGTATTATGGCCATTGTGATTCATCATTGTATGTGACATTCTCCTGAATAGACAAACCTTCGAGGGCATGTTGTTCGTAGTCAGGTGCATCTTCATCTAGCCAATCACTTTCTTCTTCCTCTCTTTCTGGTACTGGGTCTTTTCCAAGTGCATGGTGTATGAGTAACGAAACTTGAGCATTGGAACCTGGTGGAGGATCACGTATAATAGGTTGTGGAGCAGGTAGAGTAGGTGATGATGAAGAAGATCTAGAGGAGGAACGTCCACGGACCTTGCGGATTATTTTCCTAAGAGTGTTAACAAACTTGTCTAAAGTTTTCTCTACTTTAGTCATCCGAGTCGAGAAGGAGCATTCAAGTCATGTAACCTTCTTTCCTAAGACTTGTTCATTTAAGGAAAGAAGTCGTTGATTTTGCAAAGTAGCATCTTGTACACTCTTTCCAAGATCCGCTATGATTTTAGCTTCTTGTATTTCTAGATCCGAAAAATACTTCATTGGTTCACTAGTTTTGGCTTGAGGTCGACGTCTATGTCTTTGTTGAGTTTGGGGTTGAGGTGGTTGAATAGGTTCCTGTGGAATATTTTGTTGGTTTTGTCATTGTCCGAAAGGAATGACTTGTAAAGGTTTTTCCGATAAATGCATTAAGGTGGCAAAACTTACTCCACTACATTGGACATCTATCTCTGAATTTTTCAATAGGTAGAGCGTAATTTCTTGTGATCGAAATATACGCATTAGATATGCCGCATAAGGAATTGTCCATTTAGTGGGACTCCAAATTTTTTTGATTTGTTCGAATATATATTGAGCCAAATTCACTTGTGTATGACCAAAAATTGCATATAGTGTTTTATGGTCATGATCATACACTTGCTCATTACTCCCAAGTCGTGGAAATACGGTGCTAATGAGCATTCAGTTTATCAGACGAGGTCTAGATCGCAATTGAGATAGTGTCAACCTAGTAAACATGTCTTCCCAAATTTGATGAGTGACATGATCCCTAGGTTTGTAATGCATATCCGGTATATCTTGCAATCTAGTTCCATGGTAAGAAGTAACCCAAATTTTCCCTAGCATCTTAATATTAAACTTAACCAGTTGCCCATATACTAAGGACCAAACCCAATTTTCAGGGTCCGATGGTGACTATACCGCCATTGAACAAAGATTAATGAAGGATAAGTAAATTGCAAGAGTGTCTATAATCCCCTTGTTATCATCATAATCAAGTAAATGCGTAAGTTTTGCTCTAGTGAGCAAATTATTAGCATCATAATGTTTTAATTGATCAAGAGGATAGAAGGGACCATGGTAAATAGCTTTACCCTTTAGGTTTTCTAGCAATTTTGGACTGTCTTTTACTTTCATCCACTCCTTGATTTGGTTTTTATGTGGCGTAGTTGACTTTCTTTTCTTGCTGTTAAGATGTAGCAGCTTCAGCAACCCTCTTCTTTTTTGATTTTGGAGGCATGATTTCAGAATTTTTGAAGTTGAGAATTTGGGGATTTAGGGTTAGGGTTAGAAGTAAAGGTATAATGCTAAAAAAGTAAATGAGAGAAGTGTAAAAGGTATATATATGCATGGGTAAAAAATCATATCAGAGGGGGACAGACATCTGTTCTAATGATAACAGAGATCTGTTTTAGTAGTAAAAAATATCCTAAGAATGTAGACATGCATCTGGTCTATTATGGTCAGGCATCCGTGCTGAAACGAGTTTGACATATATAGTTTTACCATACTAAGACGTCTGGGTATTGTATGACAGACATATGTCTTTATAGGGTTTTGAAACCCAGAATATGTATAAACGTCTGTTTATATTTTCAGACGTCAGAGCTGAAACTCATCTTTATTTTTATTTTGTTTATGTATCAGACGTCTGGTATTACTATTGATAGACATCTAATCTGTATAATTTTTTATTTTTCAGCCAACTTTGTGTAAATAATGTTACTTTTATTTATGAAAATGACCATTTAAAAAAGAACAAATTAATGTTGCCTTATCTCAACGTAACCATTATTAAATGTTGGAAACAAGAAACTTATTTTAAGAATGATAATGTCTACTTTGGAGACTCCTTCTTTGAACCTTCATTTTTGTTGTAGTTCATTTCCCATGAGTTTGGAAAGTAAGGAGGTCTTTGCGGTGATGTCCATGAATTTACTGGGTTTGTTGATGAACGATAGGAGGAAGACAGATCAAGAGGGTTGATAGGCCTAGGTAGAGGTTCAAATAAATCTTTTATTTTTGAACTGCAAAATTGTATACCTATTTGTTCAAGGAAACTTAAGCGTTTGGCTGTGACTTTCTGTTCGAAATAGAGTTCCTGTTGAAGGTTTAGTTGTTGCTGTTGAAAGTGATGGATCATATCAATCTTCCATTTTGTATCCTGAGAGAAAATAGAGCGCGTTTAGCCTTCTTTGATTATGGTGTGTATACAGTTCTATAGTTCTCCTATTAGGGAACTGTAGTGTCTATACCACAGTGTTAATGGATCTTAAGGCTATTCAGACACTAGAGAGATGAAGTGTATTTACTATATCTATTCAAATTCAAATCAAAAGATCTAAGTAATAAAATGAAATGTAGTAAAGTAAGTAACATCAGGGTTTTTATACTGGTTCGGATAAACCAATCCTCCATCCATTCCAGCACTTCACCATGCAGAATTTCACTATAATCGCTTGCTTTCCACGGGTAGCAAGAACACCTTTACAGTCTTGATTTCACGGGATACAAGATACACCTTCTCCTTATCAGTAGCAACAAACAATGACAAGTAGTCGTATCTTCAATACATATTCTTGCAGATATGATACAATGATCCTATAGACCTCCAATGGCAATATATCATTGAATTCTTTGAGGAAATAGGATTAAATCAGAGAGAGAATGATATGAATTCAAGTACAACTCTCTGATATTGTGAGGCTTGCAAATCAATGAAGAATAGGAGTGAAGGAGAGTGGATTTGCAAGAATAATAGGATAATTTTCAATGGAATTTTATAGAGAATAAATGGAGAAGATGTTGTATATAACGGTGTTGTATACACAATTATATGATTTTTGTTTGATGATAACAACCAAATAAATATTTATTTTTAATGTGTTTGATACTGTACTGTTATTATACATTACAGTCTGGAATATAATATTTATATTTAAATAAAATACGACTGTACAGAAATTCAAATATTAACACAGTATTTTATTTGAATATAATATTTTATTTCAATATTTAAACAGTACAATTTGATAACTCCGCTATTTGTTTATCTCAGTAATACATCACATTGCATATACTTTTCATTTACAGTACACAGCTCCTCTCATACTCAGTTACATATATACATATACATTCACTCTCATATACACAATCAACACTGTCTTGTTGTTTTCATCTTCCGTCTTCAAGCTCCAGTCTTCACAGCATCCTTCAGACAGTCCAGTCTTCATACCTGTCACTTGAAACACACACACACACACAGTATACTGCAATAGAAATAAATCTGAACACATGCAAATATAAATTTTATTTTTAAAATTCTATTTGCCTCAGTTTTCTGGTGTGTTTCTCATCCTTTTTCACGACTTGATCTGATTTTTAAAACCATCAATCTGTGTCTAGACAACTTGTGATATTCACAATGATACACTGTAAATATCACAAGGTAGACAGTATGTATATACAGTGCAGGGACAGGAAAATTTGTCTGATGGCTGCATATACACACGTGTATAGATATACACGTGTGCACTGCCACGCCAATCAGTATGCAACTGAGGAGTAGCCACGTGGACCGTCTCGACTCAGTGCAATACAGTAGCAAGTGACTCAGTAAATAATACATATCAAGGTGGTTGTCAAGCATCATACATATAGATCAGCATGCAAAAGAGTAACAGCAAAGTGTATATGTGAACAAAGCATGTCAACACAGCTCAAAGTGGTCGAGCCTTTACAAGTCAGGTGCATAACAAAAGTGGAGCAACTAAACTGGTGAAATCACCACGAATGAATAATGGAGGTGATCAGTTCAGTAATACAAGGATGGTGCTGATAAAATTCAAAACAGTGATATTGCAAACCTGAATGGACAACAAACATAGCAGCATAGAGGACAAGATGAAAATGTGCTCAAGTAAACATTTTCAGAAAGGCAAAGCACCTCAAATCAAGTACAACAGGATGGTGCACTCAGGTACAACATTCAGGCATTTACATGCATATTTCAGGCAGAATGCATAACCAGGTAAAAGTCACTCAAATGGTTCGTAAAAAGAATAAGGCACTCATGAAATAAACATCAAGCATATGTGGCAAATGATAAAATCTGAATACTCATTTTCTGTCGAAATCTTTGGACTTAAAAGAAGTTCAAGTCTTTCCAGTTCTTTAGAAGAATCTTTAGGAAATCAATTTCTACAAATCAATTTACAGTGGGACAGAAACTTTTGGCAAGCAACAAAGATTTTAAAGCAATTAATTCATTCCAGAATTCAACCCTTTATTTGTGGCAAAGAGATTAGTTTTGCAAACATATTTTTTGGTCATAAAATCTGTTCTGTTTTAGACAGTATTATTTTTGGCAAGGGATACCTAAATTGGCATATGTTTAAATCTGCTGAATATCATTTCCAGAGTTTTTTTTAAATCATCAATACGACAAGGCTTTTAATGTATCCAAAGTTCAGTGATCAAAATCAGGCAAGTATCAAGTATTGGTGATTCGGCAAACAATTTTTATGAAAAAAAAAAAACTCAGCAATCATGGCAAGAAATACAATTTCCGGAAAAACAGAACTGATGTGGGAAAATTGATTATGGACAGTGTACACATTTTTTGGCAACAATTATTTCAGATTTCATATGCACATTGTTTGGCAAGAAAATCAATTTGCAGATTAACTTGTTTCCTGTTTTGAATTACTAAAATTGGCAATGTTCAATCTAACTTTTTGGACTAGAAAATCATTTAGATTATTTCTAGTTTTTTTTTTTTTTTTTCAAATCAGTTCATCAATGCACGGCCAAGAAGACTTCCAGAAATTACACAATCGAAAACCAAAGCAACATTAATCTCGGCAATGGCAAATGGATGAAACAAATATTTTGTTTCCTGTTTTAATTCAAGGCAAAAAAATCCAGCAATCACAAAGTGAAATTAAATTAAATAAATTCAAAAGGGGGAAGTTTTTTCTTAGAGAAAATCAATCAAAGCCAAGAATTCAAAAAGGGGAAGCCAACGCAAATCAGTCAAGCCATCACGTGAAATCAGAGTATGATTTAGGATTTCTATAATCCTATTTAACACCAACTCATCACAGGCAGTGGAACATCATCGAGATTGAAAAACCCACAAAAGAAAAACAACTCACAAGAAATTCAAAGCAAAATTCAGAAATTCACTCACTTCCGTTTTCGATCGAGAGCCACAGAGAGATATCCCAAGTCGAAGCATCAGAAGACAACTACACTTTCAAAGTTCATCAGAGAATCAATCAATGAACTCGCGATTTGATTTGGGGAGAATCTGAAAACCCTAAATCATTTTCCAAGCCGCCATTTTTTTTCTCAGAACAAAGAGACCGAGCAAATAAAAGAAGGGTGGAACCCATTTGTTTTTGGCCGGCCTAGTTTAGAGTTAAAGGGAGTGTTTAAATCCTTTTTAAATACTAGGGTTTTTGATTTAAAGTTTGTTGTATTTCAATTTCAATTGTAAAACGATTCAAACAGTTTCCAGATCTGTAAAATCTAGGTGGATCCAGTCAAAGTGTTGACTGACAGTTTACTAGAATCTGTAAAAAAAACTAGGATTACGTGTTACAGTTCGTAATAAGGGGAAAATCTGGTCGAGGGGATATCGACCAGTCTAAAGTTTTGAGCGTAGGGTTAGAATAGGAGCAGGGTTTGCGTGTGTACATGGTCTTGTATGCGAGAGCTGTTCTATCACCTAGTAGAAACCTTAGAAATGCAGCAGTAGGCAGGGTTTTGCCGAAGCTGGGTATATCTGTGTGTGATTTATTTTCTGTATTTCTGTTTCTGCTATATTCTGTGATCTGTTTATTATTTTAATATCCTGTCAGTTTTTCAATTCTGTTTAAAAACTGTGAAAAACCCTATTCACCCCCCCCTCTAGGGTTATTCTAGATCCAACAGTGGTATCAGAGCCAGGTATTTAACTCTAGAGTAATGGTGATTCCTAGTTGTCAGTCGATAGAGAGTCAGTCCAGTTCATCTCCAACTATTTTCACTGGAACAGATTTTTTAAACTGGAAATCTGAAATGGAATTTTATTTAAAATCTGTTAATATTAAATGTTGGGATGCTGTTATCAATGGGAGTGATATGTCTGATAATAGAAACATTGTTTTCGATTCTCGTGCTATGAATATCATATTTGATTATCTCAGTACAGAACATTTTATTCACATATCTCATTGTTTGACTGCGCAGGATGTCTGGAGAACTCTAAACACGCTCTATGGAAAATCTGACGACTGCTCAAAACCCCAGAATGTCAACTCTGATTCAGATCTGTGTTTAAAAGGAGAAACAGATGAATCAATCGAAGGAGATTCAACAGACGATGAGACAGGAAATTTTTCATACGAAGATTTAGTTTATATGTGTACTGATCTAACTAAAGCTGTTGATAAACTCCAATCTAGAAACAAATCTCTGAAATCTAAAAATCTTGAGTTGACCAGCAAAATTGATGATTTGGAATCACAACTTGAACACTTTAAAAATTCCTCAAATTCAGATTGTAAAAATTGTTTGAAATTGAAAACCAATCTTGTTCATCTCAATAAAAATATTCAAAAGTTTGAAAAAGAAATTCTGATCTTAAAAGAGAACAAGATTGAGTTATCAAGTTTGAATAATTGTTTACAAAAAGAATTTGAAATTTTTAAGACAGCTATATATTCCAAATTTGAAATTGCTGAAAAGGAGAATTTGTTGAAATCCGATTTGATTTTGAAAGAACTGGAAAACGAGATTGAAAAATCCAAGAAATTTGGGTTTAAAAAACAAAAACTTTTTGAATCTGAGATTGTTGAGTCCCAAACCAAAATTAATTTGCTTAAAGAAGAAAATTTGGTTTTGAAATCTGACTTTGAAAAATATAAGATCACTGAAAATCGTGGTTCAGATTTATTGAAAGAAAACGGTGATCTCAAAACAAAACTTCAACAACTTGAAACAACCTTGGCAAAATTTTCAAACAGTGAAAAATCTTTAAATATGTTGTTGAAAAATCAATTTTCTTCAGGAAATAGAATTGGACTTGGTTTTGGAAAATCTGAGTTATTTGAAAAGAAAAGTTCAAACGATTTTAAAAATCCTCTAAGAAGCTTTGAAAAGAATGAACTTGAAAATCTGAACTTTGAAAATTCCAAGGGCTTTTTGAAACAAAAACAAAATGAAAAATTGTTTTATAATAAACCATTTAAACATATCTGGATCCCAAAAGGAAATAAAACGAATTCAGTTAACTTCAAACAGATTTGGGTTCCAAAAGGTACAAAGGTAAATTTAGATGGTTTGTTATATAGACAGGTTTGGGTACCAAAAGTGGTAAACACATATCAGAGTGGTTTTACAAATTTTGTTAGACCACTCGATCCTTTAAACTGTTAGGTACCAAAGGAGGCTGAGGAACTGCTATGCTGAAAAGAGATTGATTTCAAGTTGCTCTATATTTCTGTATTCTTTACAGTTCCTCGGCCAAGACTGATGAGTCAGAGATTCTGGTTTACACTGATTTCAGGTATGATCTCTGAACTTGTCCTTGTAAATATTCTCGGTTTTTTAATCTCTTGTTTATTTCTTCTTCTATCTCTCTTCTGTTTATTTTCTTTGTCTGTTTGATTTGTCACTGTCATATCAATGTAACTTCTAGGGCTTCCTTAACTTCCAATTGCAGTAATCATGATCTTCTGGAAACTTTCCTTGTTTGAATAGAACTCTGATGTTATAACCTTTCCAGATCTTGAATTTTTAACTTTGTAAATATCTGCAATTGCTGTGAAGTTTATTTTCTGATTTTTGAATTCATAACAGTGTTGATGTATTCTTGTCATATCTTGAACGCTGTTAATTTGAATTCCAAATTTTTTGAAGATCTGAAAAACAATTGAAATTTCACACAAATTTGCTGTTTTGAGTTTCTTCTAATTCATTTTAGAAAAGATTGAAATAATATACTCATTACAGCACACTGTTATTTATCAGTTGTGATAATTTCATTATTTTTCAGATTGGCTTGGAAATTTTGAATGGCTTGAATCAGTGATACATCTGGAAATTCATTTTGTATTCATGATCAGTATGGTTGAAAATTGTGTATCTGAAATCATCTGAAATTTTTGATATTCGGAGGTTCACACACCCCCTAAATTTGAAATTATAAATCTTGTGTGAATAATTCATTATATCTAATACTTGACATAGATTCAAGTGATTTCAAATAAAGTATTTTAATTTTTTTTCTGGATCATGAATATTTCTCAAGTCTGATGTAAATGATCTGAAATTATTCTTACACTTGTCAGAAATATCTTGAAACCTTCTTTTTGAAAAATGGTCTTTGAAAGTCGATGTTATTTCATGATGATTTGATTTGAATGATTGTTTGTTTAAAATCATTTGAAATTATTGATTTATTGAATCACACACATATCCTGAATATGAATATAATGATTTGGTGTGATCGATTCATTGAATCTAGAGTTTTTCATATTCCTCAAATGATTTCAAATAAACGGTATTTCTAATCTTGGATCATGAATGATCTTATGTGACCATCCGCTGACAAGTCTGACGTGATTTTGTGTTCTGTGCTGCTCTGATACTGTTTTCAAATAACTGCCTGCTTTAATCTGACCGCGGCTCTGATACATGTGCATAATCTGTTATCTTGTCTGATTGGGCTTTGTATTTATAATTCTTTTGTCTATGACATTCTTGTTCAGTATCATGTTAAAATTCCTCGTAAATAGAGACACCAAGTGGTATCAGAAGCGCCTCATATTTGTCTCACCCATCTGTACTTAGATTCAAATCTTCACCATGTATAAATCCACACACTCTTTTTGTCTTGTACACTTTTTTCCCTCTTGTTGTGTATAGATCAGCATATTCCTCTTGTATTTGATTTTCAATTTTAGAATTATTTATTAATTATTCATTCAGAAATTGAAATCAATATCCAAATTGTTCTGTATTTATAATTCATCAAAATATATCAGAATTTGAAATTGTGATGAATTATGACTGCAATATATTTCACAAGAAGAGGAGATTTTATCTGGATTTTCATGATGGTTGAATATTTATTATAATATCTTTGAACTAGCAATTATTTCACGACCATCCTCATTATCTATCATCATTCTGCCATCCATGATAATTTTTTTTATAAATGTGGAGAGTTTAATGTTTTTTAAGATCATCTTGAATAAACAGTGAAAATATTTGTGATGGAATTGTGGTTATGTTATTTTTCAGAGTTAGTGTCAATTGAAAATTTTCAATAATCCCGGTACAGTTGGTCATATTTCATAATATAATTAATTTAGAAATTTATTTCACAGTCCATTTCGGTACCTATCACATTTCTATCATTCATATTGGTTGTATATACTGGGGAATAGTTTTTCCTTTAAATGCTGAAAATAATAAATATAATTAATATATAAGTGTGTCTCTAACCTCATTTAAAAATCCAAGCTCTGGTCATGCATGGTTAAGAGACAACTTATAATTTAAGCTGCGACTGACTTCATTTAAAAATCCAAGTTCTGGTTATGCGTGGTCAGTGTGCTCTTAAATGAGAAATAAAAAATAAAAAATAAAAAAAATGCTATAAATTGAAATTAATATGAAATTCTCCTTGGTGTATAATAATCAGCCTATCAATCCACTTTCTAATCTGTGAAATGTGTTGAAATTTTATGACGTATTATGATTTGTTGATTGATAGATATTGGGATTTGAGATTATTCGATTTTGTCACTTAAATTGAATTATAATTATAATCCAAATTCATCACTGTTTTTTGAGCCTCATTTTTTATAAAAATTCGTTTGAAAATCAATTGAAATTCATTTTTATAACTCTCCTCGTTTATATAAATTTCATCGTAAATCAGTCATTTTCTGCAATGTGAAATATGCCACTAGTTCTCAGTTTATTATGATTTTTGTTTGGCTGATTGAGATATATGATGATTACTCTTCCTCTTATGCTGAAATTATATTTTTTAGTCGTGTTTCATCTATATTTTAAATTCTATATCCTTTTGATGATGACAAAAGGGGGAGAATGGGTTGAGATTTTGATTTATGAGTGAATATTTTATAAATATTTTTAATTTTGAAAATTCATGTTTCTTCACTCAAGCACAGTTATAGGGGGAGCTTTTGTAGGGGGAGCTAATAAATAGGGGGAGTTCGTTTTTCATTGTCAAACACAGTTATTGTATACAAAATCTTTTATTTGTTTGTCATCATCAAAAGGGGGAGATTGTTGTATATAACGGTGTTGTATACACAATTATATGATTTTTGTTTGATGATAACAACCAAATAAATATTTATTTTTAATGTGTTTGATACTGTACTGTTATTATACATTACAGTCTGGAATATAATATTTATATTTAAATAAAATACGACTGTACAGAAATTCAAATATTAACACAGTATTTTATTTGAATATAATATTTTATTTCAATATTTAAACAGTACAATTTGATAACTCCGCTATTTGTTTATCTCAGTAATACATCACATTGCATATACTTTTCATTTACAGTACACAGCTCCTCTCATACTCAGTTACATATATACATATACATTCACTCTCATATACACAATCAACACTGTCTTGTTGTTTTCATCTTCCGTCTTCAAGCTCCAGTCTTCACAGCATCCTTCAGACAGTCCAGTCTTCATACCTGTCACATGAAACACACACACACAGTATACTGCAATAGAAATAAATCTGAACACATGCAAATATAAATTTTATTTTTAAAATTCTATTTGCCTCAGTTTTCTGGTGTGTTTCTCATCCTTTTTCACGACTTGATCTGATTTTTAAAACCATCAATCTGTGTCTAGACAACTTGTGATATTCACAATGATACACTGTAAATATCACAAGGTAGACAGTATGTATATACAGTGCAGGGACAGGAAAATTTGTCTGATGGCTGCATATACACACGTGTATAGATATACACGTGTGCACTGCCACGCCAATCAGTATGCAACTGAGGAGTAGCCACGTGGACCGTCTCGACTCAGTGCAATACAGTAGCAAGTGACTCAGTAAATAATACATATCAAGGTGGTTGTCAAGCATCATACATATAGATCAGCATGCAAAAGAGTAACAGCAAAGTGTATATGTGAACAAAGCATGTCAACACAGCTCAAAGTGGTCGAGCCTTTACAAGTCAGGTGCATAACAAAAGTGGAGCAACTAAACTGGTGAAATCACCACGAATGAATAATGGAGGTGATCAGTTCAGTAATACAAGGATGGTGCTGATAAAATTCAAAACAGTGATATTGCAAACCTGAACGGACAACAAACATAGCAGCATAGAGGACAAGATGAAAATGTGCTCAAGTAAACATTTTCAGAAAGGCAAAGCACCTCAAATCAAGTACAACAGGATGGTGCACTCAGGTACAACATTCAGGCATTTACATGCATATTTCAGGCAGAATGCATAATCAGGTAAAAGTCACTCAAATGGTTCGAAAAAAGAATAAGGCACTCATGAAATAAACATCAAGCATATGTGGCAAATGATAAAATCTGAATACTCATTTTCTGTCGAAATCTTTGGACTTAAAAGAAGTTCAAGTCTTTCCAGTTCTTTAGAAGAATCTTTAGGAAATCAATTTCTACAAATCAATTTACAGTGGGACAGAAACTTTTGGCAAGCAACAAAGATTTTAAAGCAATTAATTCATTCCAGAATTCAACCCTTTATTTGTGGCAAAGAGATTAGTTTTGCAAATATATTTTTTGGTCATAAAATCTGTTCTGTTTTAGACAGTATTATTTTTGGCAAGGGATTCCTAAATTGGCATATGTTTAAATCTACTGAATATCATTTCCAGAGTTTTTTTTAAATCATCAATACGACAAGGCTTTTAATGTATCCAAAGTTCAGTGATCAAAATCAGGCAAGTATCAAGTATTGGTGATTCGGCAAACAATTTTTATGAAAAAAAAAAAACTCAGCAATCATGGCAAGAAATACAATTTCCGGAAAAACAGAACTGATGTGGGAAAATTGATTATGGACAGTGTACACATTTTTTGGCAACAATTATTTCAGATTTCATATGCACATTGTTTGGCAAGAAAATCAATTTGCAGATTAACTTGTTTCCTGTTTTGAATTACTAAAATTGGCAATGTTCAATCTAACTTTTTGGACTAGAAAATCATTTAGATTATTTCTAGTTTTTTTTTTTTTCAAATCAGTTCATCAATGCACGGCCAAGAAGACTTCCAGAAATTACACAATCGAAAACCAAAGCAACATTAATCTCGGCAATGGCAAATGGATGAAACAAATATTTTGTTTCCTGTTTTAATTCAAGGCAACAAAATCCAGCAATCACAAAGTGAAATTAAATTAAATAAATTCAAAAGGGGCAAGTTTTTTCTTAGAGAAAATCAATCAAAGCCAAGAATTCAAAAAGGGGAAGCCAACGCAAATCAGTCAAGCCATCACGTGAAATCAGAGTATGATTTAGGATTTCTATAATCCTATTTAACACCAACTCATCACAGGCAGTGGAACATCATCGAGATTGAAAAACCCACAAAAGAAAAACAACTCACAAGAAATTCAAAGCAAAATTCAGAAATTCACTCACTTCCGTTTTCGATCGAGAGCCACAGAGAGATATCCCAAGTCGAAGCATCAGAAGACAACTACACTTTCAAAGTTCATCAGAGAATCAATCAATGAACTCGCGATTTGATTTGGGGAGAATCTGAAAACCCTAAATCATTTTCCAAGCCGCCATTTTTTTTTCTCAGAACAAAGAGACCGAGCAAATAAAAGAAGGGTGGAACCCATTTGTTTTTGGCCGGCCTAGTTTAGAGTTAAAGGGAGTGTTTAAATCCTTTTTAAATACTAGGGTTTTTGATTTAAAGTTTGTTGTATTTCAATTTCAATTGTAAAACGATTCAAACAGTTTCCAGATCTGTAAAATCTAGGTGGATCCAGTCAAAGTGTTGACTGACAGTTTACTAGAATCTGTAAAAAACTAGGATTACGTGTTACAGTTCGTAATAAGGGGAAAATCTGGTCGAGGGGATATCGACCAGTCTAAAGTTTTGAGCGTAGGGTTAGAATAGGAGCAGGGTTTGCGAGTGTACATGGTCTTGTATGCGGGAGCTGTTCTATCACCTAGTAGAAACCTTAGAAATGCAGCAGTAGGCAGGGTTTTGCCGAAGCTGGGTATATCTGTGTGTGATTTATTTTCTATATTTCTGTTTCTGCTATATTCTGTGATCTGTTTATTATTTTAATATCCTGTCAGTTTTTCAATTCTGTTTAAAAACTGTGAAAAAACCTATTCACCCCCCCTCTAGGGTTATTCTAGATCCAACAGAAGAAGGAGTAGAAGAAAATGTGAAATTATTGTACAAAAGTTCATTAGTAAAGGCCTTTAAATAGTGCATGAAAGGATGTGTCTTTTGGTGAAAGGGTGGTGGGAAATAACTACTCAGTTTGAATCTGAAAATATGAACTGGCCGATACATGTCAACATACAAAGATGCATATGTCGACATACTAGTGCTGAAAATATGCACAACAACAATGATAAGTGTTTCAAATTTTCTGCACTTCAACTTTCCCTATATTTGTGGATTTCGGTGATTCAGTCGAGGTCAATGGTTGATTATCTTCAAGTATAATTGTCATGGAATCTTTAACAAGATTATAACACTCCGTATTTTCTATGAATATTAAATTAACAAATTTAAGAACATTTAATTTTTAGAAGAATAATTGGATGAAACGGGTTATGCCATTGCGTTCGTCTTGGAATTATGCATGAAATAGAGTCCGAGTTTGCATAAATCGGGCTCCGTATGAAGAAGTTATGGAGTTCAGAAGATTTCAAGTTTAAATAGAAATTAGCTTAAAATAATAATTAAAGGTACAAACCTGTTTAAAATTCGAAATTCGGTCAGAGCGGGCTGAGCGGGAAATTTCCCGCTCAGAGGTGTCGACCCCCCCAGGGGGAGTCGACATAGGTGTCGACCCCCCTATAGGGGTGTCGACATAGGTGTCGACCCCCTTGTAGGGAGTCGACCCTTTTTTGATCCAGATCCAGTGACGTATTTTTACAGCCTAGGGCCGATGTGTCGTACCTGAATGGCCTGGTGACGAATTTTCTGGGACTGGATGGCTTGGATGGATACTAGGTTGATCTAAAGGCTCTGAATGGTCTCATACTCCTACATAAACACATCAAATCTTAACCCTAAACCTCACAATTTCATTCTATGAAGCCGTCATGTTGTCCATCCCTAAGCTAGCCTAGCCTCCATCTTCTCCAAACTAGAAAATCAAATCAAAACTAGAAACCAATTAGAAGAACTTTAAATCAAAAGTTTACATCAAAGGTTAAGCTTAACAAATTCATAAATCAGATCCCAGAAAACATGATCAGTTCTTTTTCTGTAATTTCATGTTATTTTCAGATTTAAACACCTAATTGTAATCTTGGCACGTAATAAAATGAATCCAAGTCCATGCTTGATGATAAGACAATCTTTTCTGATTTACCCCTATCTTTCTATTGAATCTATGATTTTACATGCCTAAGAAGTTATTATATCGATTCAATCATACCTATCTTTGTTGAACTTCGGATATATAATCCTTTTAGGTTCATGATGTTATTCATATCAGATTTATATGTCTACGAGGTTATTTCTATCAGTTTATTTCAGATCTATCTTTGTTATACCTCAATTCTGACGGATCTATAATCCTCTTAGGTCCATAATGTTATATTTGACAAATATATCATTATCATGCCTGTTTTTATGCCTACTCTCATTTATGTTCCTTCTTTCATCCCCCTTTATTTTATGAATCTAGATTAGCCTAGAATCTAGACTGAATCTTATTACACGTGCGGTTGGAATGCGGGGATATTGGGGAATAATCTAATTGGTAAAAGTGGAACATAATTTGTAACTTGTGATTTGGGGCATAATTGTTATTGTTGCGAACTTGGGGTAAAATGAAATATTAAATCTAGATTGGGTGTAAACTGTAAATTGGAATATTAAAACTAGAATGGGCATAACTACTGATTGGGACGCCAAGAATAATGTATATTGTGATTTTAGGGCATGACTATTATTGCAAATTTAGGAAGATTGGGTGTAACCTATTTTGAGTAATAACTTGTAATTGAATTTGTGGGCCATAACTTGCAATTGCCTTTGTTGGACATAACTTGAGAATTGGAACATGACTAGTGTTGTAAATTTGGGATAATTAGCATACTAAAATCTAGACATGGACTGTATGGTAAACATGTAAATTGGATAAAAGATGAACATGCCTAACCCGAGGTTAGATTGAGTTGAGGTGTAAGTCTGCCCGGAACCGCCCGACACATCCAGCAACCGCAACAACAGGTCTAATGTGAGAGGTTAGCACATAAAGCCTAAAACCCGAGGTTAGAATGAGTTTGCGGTAGAAGTCTTCCCGGAACCGCCCAGCACATCTAGCAACCGTAAACAACAGTTATAATATGAGTGTAACACCCCGCAAATTCTATAACTGTGAAATTAACAAATTAAAGTATAATCAATTTCAAATCAAAGAACTAAGGGAAACGGGATACTCCATTGCGTTCGTCTCGGAAAAATACGTGAAATAGAGTCCGAGTTTTCGAAAAACGGATATCGTATGAAGAAGTTATGGACGAACGAAGTTGGGCGAAAAACCGGAAAACGGGTCAGAATGCACTGGCGCACTTGGGAAGTGCGCCAGAACAAAAATGCACTGGCGCACCTGTGAAGTGCGCCAGTACATTTTTGACCTGGCGCACCTGCCAAGTGCGCCCAGGTCAAAAATGACCTGTTGGTCAGGTCTGGTCAAGCCCTGGCTGGCCAGGTCTGTGTTTGGCCGATTTTCAGAAGCTTGCTTTGTCATTAGGGCTAGGTGGCAGGCTCTAATTGGTCTCTCTATCGAATGAATGGCTACGATCAATCCAAGCAACATCAATGGTCCTAATCAGTTCCTAACCTCTATATAAACAACCCTAGACAAACCCTAATCTATTCATTCAAAATTAAGAACATAGCCGCCATGTTGCTGAGGAACGACTAAGAGTAGCCGCCAACTAGAGAGAGGATTAGGAGGAAAATTCTAAAGCTTAAAGAGACCTAAATCAAATCAATTCAACAAAGGAATCATATCTCTTAATTAGAGAATTCGTCACACCATTGTAAGTAGAGTATTACTTTGGTATGAACAAATAATTGTGTTGGTTTGTATGCTTGAATTGTGGCAATAAAGTAATTCATATTTGTGCGTTCTTATCAATTTATATACGTTTGGATTATGTTATTCAATTATAAAGAACTACATGCGGTAGTTCTATGCAAGTATACGTTTGGAATATTCGCAAATTATGTAATCCATGTTGAAGCTACATGTATGTAGTTGATTGATTTAAATACATGCAAGTTTGGGGCTTTGCTACTATGCCATCATGATGTATATTTTTGTGCATAAATCAATTTGTAAGTAATTAAAACAAGTTTGGTTATTATAATCCATATGAAATTATGTTGAGAATTTGGCATCATGTATTAAGTCATGCTTTTGTACTAGAAAACCTATTTGCAAACTTATGAATATGGCTAGGCTATGAATGATATTTGGCATAACTGAAATCCATGATTAAGTCTATCTTGTTTACAAGAATTATATGATGACATATGTGGTACATAGTTAGGATTAGATTCAAAATCCCTTTTTGCAAGTTTACATGACTAAAGTAAGAATCAGGATTTCATGTTAGAGATATTTATGCCATGCTTATGTTTGACATTATGCCATGCTTATGTTAGAAATATTTATGCCATGCTTATGTTTGACATTATGCCATGCTTATGTTAGAAAATTTATGCCATGCTTATGTTTGACATTATGCATAAATAAAAGTATAGGTTCATGTTGTAGTTATGACTATGTGTCAATAATGATACCCAATTTAGACTCTTATCTCAACTACAAGTTCACATGCTTTGATTCATGTCACCTATGCTTTATGACCAAAGTATATGTCGCTACTATGCAAGTACACCAGTTTCTATTTTGTATTCCCAACGTCATATTGCAAGTTCATACGCTCACCTTCCCCTTTTTGTATGTAATCACGCCATAAGCCTCCCCTTTTCGCATGGCTAAATTGGGCTTTAAAAGGCTAAGCCCAATATATATAATAAACGGACGTGTAAACCGGGGGAAAATAACGTTGGGTTAAAATTACTAATGAATGAAAATATAAAATAGAAGGGCCCAAGTTCAAGTATGGGTTGGGCCCATGATTGGTGTAAATCTTTACACCATTAGCTTAATAATGGGCCGCAAATATTTACATATAAGAAAATAAAGAAGAAAGACAAAATATGTAAATGTAGAAAATACGATGTGTTTAACCCGAGGTTGGATTGAGTTGTGATGTAAACCTGCCCGGAACCGCCCGGCTGTCCAGTAGTCACAACAATACCTATCCAATGTGAGAGGTTAAACATGGAGCCCAATAAGGACCCGAGGTTAGACTGAGTTGTGGCGTAAGACTGCCCGGAACCAACCGGCAACAGGCAGCCACAACAATACCTGTCTAATGTGAGAGGTCAGGGCCTTAATAAGACAATTAAGGCTGAGTCAGGATTGTTAGGATTAAGTGAACTAAAGACTTAATCAAAATGAAACATGCTAAACTAAACGGACTGGTGGGGGTTAGGTTAGAAAACACTTAACCAACTTAGCATGTTGGCTAGAGATAGAAAACCTAGTAACGGGGGACCCTTTTCAGCAGTAACCCTAGAAGGTGTATCAGGATACCCTGAAACTAGGCAGGGTGGGGCACGATTACTGGGCTGATTGTAAGAGGTCAAATCGACGGCGGTGGTGTAGCAGTGTAGGTTCTAACGGGGTGCGGGCGTGCACACACTCCGGCGCAGAAAAATAAGGCACTGGGCACCAGTAGCATACCTGTGCATTCTAAGGTTGTGTCGGGCCGCCACCATGGGACTTGATACACCCCATGGTGGGACCAGCATAGGTAACTACAACATCGGGGGCCGTAAGACACATGTAACTATGCGAGTAGGAGCCGATCATCATTGAATGGATCACATCACCCTGATTATGGGGTGCCAGTTGGAAACTAGTTTATATGGGTTCAGAGATTAATATGGGGTACGATAGTATATTCGACCCTAGACAACTTAACCAAGTTTATAGTGTTTGCCCACTTCTTGTTTATACTTATCATACCCAGTTCTTTATTCATAGACAAAATAGTACTAGACTTACTCAGGCTTTATGTCTGACTCTACTTTTCTTTCGTCTTCTTTCTTCTGTTTCCCCCCCCCCCCAGGTCCACAGGGAGGGAACACCGCAGCTTGACCAACCTTAACATCCAGGTTGAAGAAGAGAAATGTATTGCTTGGACTTTCCTGTTTTGAACTATGGCTTTGGACAAACTCTATGGGGCTTTTGCAGTTTATCTATGTTTTATTTATGCTTCTTTAAATAATGTACTCAAGACAGATTATGAAAGTGTTATGTTATGTTTTTGGAAAGGATGTTGTTGTAACACGTATTTGATTTTATGAAATAAAAGTTTGTTGTTCTTCCGCTGTTTACAAATATGTGTTCTTATATCTGTCTTGTATATCTGTGACTTGTACTTATAAACCTCCACTAAAATTAGGGCATTCCCTTTGAGAGTGACCCTAACGGAGGTGGGGTGTTTCACTTGGTATCAGAGCATAGGTTTACCTGATAAGATAAAAAGTTTTGGAAAATTTATTTTCAAAAAGGAAATTTAAAGAAGCATTTTTAAAAGATAAAATATTATTTTGTTTTAAAAGGCAAAGTCCCCCCCAAAAGCCATAGGTACTCTCTTCTATCCTTCGTTTTGAATCTATCCTTTCTGTTTCAGCATGTCTGGAGGCCTTACTCCCCAACTGCTGACGCTTTCACTCCTCCTCCTCCACGTGAACCAGCAAGCGGAAGAGTCCCAGAGTAGGAAGACGAATAATAGTCAAACAAGAAAGGATCGTAACAGTAATAATAAGAAACGAGAAAAAAGGAAATGTAATTTTTGTGGTACGGAGGGGCACATAGCCAAGGATTGTAGAAAGAGGAAAAGAAAGCAAGGAGAATGTTTTCATTGTGGGGAGACTGGACACATCAGCAAAGATTGCCCTAAGAAGACAGACTTTAAGAAGGGCAGGAAAGACAACAAGTCCCGAGAGAAGAGGAAGTGCAATTTCTGTGGCAAAGTGGGGCACTTAGTAAAGGACTGCCGGAAAAAGAAGGCCAAGGAGAATGGTGGGTGCTTTTCTTGCGGTGAGACAGGCCACAGGGCTAAGGACTGCCCAAAGAAACAAGGACAGGGGCAGAGGGCTGGATCCACCCCAGGGGCACAGGTTCATGTGCTGGAAGCGCCACCTTTGCAACAGCGAGGTACCAACACTTCTGTAGAAAGTGTAGTTTATCTTTATGATCACCCCGTTCGCACTTTATTTGATTCTGGCGCATCACACTCCTTTATCTCGTCTGCTTTAGTAGAATCTCTACACCTAAAAACTAGTATGGTAGAGGACCCCTTAATTGTTTCAAACCCAATTGGGGGCCCAGCTCATTTGTCTATGATCTATTTAGGATTGAAAATTTCTATTCTAAGTGTAGAATTTCAATGTAGTGCCTTTTTTTTGGGCTTTTCGGGTTATGGTTTGATTTTGGGTATGGATTGGCTATCCAGTAATGGGGCCATCCTTGATTGTGAGAAAAGGGTTGTTAGGCTCCTAACCCAGCTCGGTAATACTTTGGAAATTTCTTGTAATCCCTCGTATGCGGTTATGCTTAGTTATCTTGAATCGCTAGATGCCTCTGTTGAAAATTTGCAATCAGTTAGAGTGGTCCGGGAATATCCGGATGTCTTCGAAGAGGTGAAGGGCTTGCCTCCGAAGCGGGAAATAGACTTCCGCATATATCTTGTAGATAATGCAAAGCCCGTTGCGTTGCCCGTTAGACACATGGCTCCACGAGAAAGAAAAGAGCTCAGTAAACAGATTAAAGAGCTTCTAGAGAAGGGGGTTCATTTGAAGGAGCATTTCAGAATAGGGCGCTCCAGTAGTGTTCGCCACTAAGGCAGAAAGTTCATTTCGCTTATGAATGAGTTGTGAAGAATCACCTTAGTAAGTACATTTGGCAGCATGGTTGGCATTTATTTCCAAAAGATAGTTCCTTTACCTGATAATGCGTGGACGAGATCCAAGATTCACTTGTGAATTTTGGAGAGCTTGCCTGGAACCATGAGTACGCAGTTAGGCTTGAGCCAAGTATATTAGAAGTAGAGTAAGTGAAAGAGGAACGAGAGGCAATAGTGAAATAGGTTCCAACTCCTATTTTGGAAACAAGAATTAAGAAGCTACGAAATTGTGAAGTTAAAGACGGACAAAGCATAATGGAGTTAAGCTCAAGGAAATGCGACTTAGAAGATTGAAGACTAGATTCGTGCATCATATCTCTTCTTAAGAGTATATCCTTGATCCCTCTCTTCCTGTAAAGTTCACTTGCATGCTATCTTTCGTGTATATCCTCTCGGTCCCATTTTTAATCCGATTTCTATTGCAAACCCCGTAGGGAGTATGACTCATCTGTTAGTAACACATGTTGGGGCTCGAGGATGTTCGTTGGATTGACCAAACTTCTTTTTGGGTTTAATAAGATATAAATTGGTCTTAGGAAGGGACTCCCTTGTGACCTAAAAGGAGTCCATCATGTTTAGTTTCTTAGAATCATATATGGTGGTTGGGTTGAGTAATTCTTTGGGTGTCAGTCTGATGTTGATTTCGGTCTTCGGGGCTGATGCTTGGAGAGTTCTTCTCCTAATCAATATATATGTGGCATAGATTTCCAGTTTTGACATTGCCTAATGGGCACAAAGTTTTTACTTGTTTCTATCATTCGACTATACCTTTAGGTAGGACCATTCCCTATCATCGAGAAAATTGGGAAAATGGCCTATAGATTAGAGCTACCCAAGAAACTGGCCGGAGTTCACAACGTCTTTCATGTTTCACATCTCCGAAAATGTCTACATGAGTCTGCTGAAGTGGTAAAGCCAGATATCCTAGAAGAAGCTGAAGTGGAGCGCGAAGCAACCGTGAGGAAAGTTTTAACCCGCCTATTAGGAACGGAAGTGAAGAAGCTACGCAACCGCGAAGTCAAGCTCGTCAAAGTTCAGTGGAGCGACGCCGAGGGAGACGCGACTTGGGAAACTGAAGTTAGAATACGCGCAGCCTACCCTTTTCTTTTCGAGGGTACATCCTTGATCTTTCCTTTTCCTTAAGTTGCGCTTTTATCTATCTTTTTAGGTATATTTCCTCGACCTTATCTTTTAGGTAGAAACCCTTTGGATGGAAACATGTAGTTGAAACATGTTATGGATGATGGTTGCAAGTGGTTGCAAGTGATTGCTAGTGGTTGCTCGTGGTTGCATATACACACACAATCTAGGTTTTAGATCGGCTCAGTCACTTCATATTGCATATGCATATATGTTTGCATTCGTATATGGTTGAACTTTAATGTGTTGTCATGTGGATGCTGCATTTGTATTGAATGATTGTGCACTCATGTAGAATCAAGAATAGGGAAAATTTGCATACATAATGGATTCATGGCACTTACATAATTCGCATTAAGGAGGTCAACTGAATCAGTAGACCGCCTGATTTTGCATTAGATAAGTTCATGTACACACACACTTCGCATATGATCATGAAGCATTAGAAGTCTTTTAAGGACAATGGATGCTCGTGTTTGATGGATGAGTAGATGGATGATTGGATGTTAGGATATACATTCCTCCTAACTTGAAGATTTCGGGGACGAAATCCTTTTAAGTGGGGGAGAATGTAACACCCCGCAAATTCTATAACTGTGAAATTAAAAAATTAAAGTATAATCAATTTCAAATCAAAGAACTAAAGGAAACGGGATACTCCATTGCGTTCGTCTCGGAAAAATACGCGAAATAGAGTCCGAGTTTTCGAAAAACGGATATCGTATGAAGAAGTTATGGACGAACGAAGTTGGGCGAAAAACCGGAAAACGGGTCAGAATGCACTGGCGCACTTGGGAAGTGCGCCAGAACAAAAATGCACTGGCGCACCTGTGAAGTGCGCCAGTACATTTTTGACCTGGCGCACCTGCCAAGTGCGCCCAGGTCAAAAATGACCTGTTGGTCAGGTCTGGTCAAGCCCTGGCTGGCCAGGTCTGTGTTTGGCCGATTTTCAGAAGCTTGCTTTGTCATTAGGGCTAGGTGGCAGGCTCTAATTGGTCTCTCTATCGAATGAATGGCTACGATCAATCCAAGCAACATCAATGGTCCTAATCAGTTCCTAACCTCTATATAAACAACCCTAGACAAACCCTAATCTATTCATTCAAAATTAAGAACATAGCCGCCATGTTGCTGAGGAACGACTAAGAGTAGCCGCCAACTAGAGAGAGGATTAGGAGGAAAATTCTAAAGCTTAAAGAGACCTAAATCAAATCAATTCAACAAAGGAATCATATCTCTTAATTAGAGAATTCGTCACACCATTGTAAGTAGAGTATTACTTTGGTATGAACAAATAATTGTGTTGGTTTGTATGCTTGAATTGTGGCAATAAAGTAATTCATATTTGTGTGTTCTTATCAATTTATATACGTTTGGATTATGTTATTCAATTATAAAGAACTACATGCGGTAGTTCTATGCAAGTATACGTTTGGAATATTCGCAAATTATGTAATCCATGTTGAAGCTACATGTATGTAGTTGATTGATTTAAATACATGCAAGTTTGGGGCTTTGCTACTATGCCATCATGATGTATATTTTTGTGCATAAATCAATTTGTAAGTAATTAAAACAAGTTTGGTTATTATAATCCATATGAAATTATGTTGAGAATTTGGCATCATGTATTAAGTCATGCTTTTGTACTAGAAAACCTATTTGCAAACTTATGAATATGGCTAGGCTATGAATGATATTTGGCATAACTGAAATCCATGATTAAGTCTATCTTGTTTACAAGAATTATATGATGACATATGTGGTACATAGTTAGGATTAGATTCAAAATCCCTTTTTGCAAGTTTACATGACTAAAGTAAGAATCAGGAGTTCATGTTAGAGATATTTATGCCATGCTTATGTTTGACATTATGCCATGCTTATGTTAGAAATATTTATGCCATGCTTATGTTTGACATTATGCCATGCTTATGTTAGAAAATTTATGCCATGCTTATGTTTGACATTATGCATAAATAAAAGTATAGGTTCATGTTGTAGTTATGACTATGTGTCAATAATGATACCCAATTTAGACTCTTATCTCAACTACAAGTACACATGCTTTGATTCATGTCACCTATGCTTTATGACCAAAGTATATGTCGCTACTATGCAAGTACACCAGTTTCTATTTTGTATTCCCAACGTCATATTGCAAGTTCATACGCTCACCTTCCCCTTTTTGTATGTAATCACGCCATAAGCCTCCCCTTTTCACATGGCTAAATTGGGCTTTAAAAGGCTAAGCCCAATATATATAATAAACGGACGTGTAAACCGGGGGAAAATAACGTTGGGTTAAAATTACTAATGAATGAAAATATAAAATAGAAGGGCCCAAGTTCAAGTATGGGTTGGGCCCATGATTGGTGTAAATCTTTACACCATTAGCTTAATAATGGGCCGCAAATATTTACATATAAGAAAATAAAGAAGAAAGACAAAATATGTAAATGTAGAAAATACGATGTGTTTAACCCGAGGTTGGATTGAGTTGTGATGTAAACCTGCCCGGAACCGCCCGGCTGTCCAGTAGTCACAACAATACCTATCCAATGTGAGAGGTTAAACATGGAGCCCAATAAGGACCCGAGGTTAGACTGAGTTGTGGCGTAAGACTGCCCGGAACCAACCGGCAACAGGCAGCCACAACAATACCTGTCTAATGTGAGAGGTCAGGGCCTTAATAAGACAATTAAGGCTGAGTCAGGATTGTTAGGATTAAGTGAACTAAAGACTTAATCAAAATGAAACATGCTAAACTAAACGGACTGGTGGGGGTTAGGTTAGAAAACACTTAACCAACTTAGCATGTTGGCTAGAGATAGAAAACCTAGTAACGGGGGACCCTTTTCAGCAGTAACCCTAGAAGGTGTATCAGGATACCCTGAAACTAGGCAGGGTGGGGCACGATTACTGGGCTGATTGTAAGAGGTCAAATCGACGGCGGTGGTGTAGCAGTGTAGGTTCTAACGGGGTGCGGGCGTGCACACACTCCGGCGCAGAAAAATAAGGCACTGGGCACCAGTAGCATACCTGTGCATTCTAAGGTTGTGTCGGGCCGCCACCATGGGACTTGATACACCCCATGGTGGGACCAGCATAGGTAACTACAACATCGGGGGCCGTAAGACACATGTAACTATGCGAGTAGGAGCCGATCATCATTGAATGGATCACATCACCCTGATTATGGGGTGCCAGTTGGAAACTAGTTTATATGGGTTCAGAGATTAATATGGGGTACGATAGTATATTCGACCCTAGACAACTTAACCAAGTTTATAGTGTTTGCCCACTTCTTGTTTATACTTATCATACCCAGTTCTTTATTCATAGACAAAATAGTACTAGACTTACTCAGGCTTTATGTTTGACTCTACTTTTCTTTCGTCTTCTTTCTTCCGTTCCCCCCCCCCCCCCCCCCCAGGTCCACAGGGAGGGAACACCGCAGCTTGACCAACCTTAACATCCAGCTTGAAGAAGAGAAATGTATTGCTTGGACTTTCCTGTTTTGAACTATGGCTTTGGACAAACTCTATGGGGCTTTTGCAGTTTATCTATGTTTTATTTATGCTTCTTTAAATAATGTACTCAAGACAGATTATGAAAGTGTTATGTTATGTTTTTGGAAAGGATGTTGTTGTAACACGTATTTGATTTTATGAAATAAAAGTTTGTTGTTCTTCCGCTGTTTACAAATATGTGTTCTTATATCTGTCTTGTATATCTGTGACTTGTACTTATAAACCTCCACCAAAATTAGGGCATTCCCTTTGAGAGTGACCCTAACGGAGGTGGGGTGTTTCAATGAGAGGTTAAGGCATTAAGGAATGAATTAACGCTAATGAACATGGTTAAGTTAATAGGAAACACTTAACCAATACAACGTGATGAATGAACAGGGTTAAGTGAATAAGAAACACTTAACCAATATGACATGTTAGGTAGGTGGGTTAAGTTAACATGGACAAGAAGACAACTTAACCAATATTATATGAACAAAGTGAATAGGGTTAAGGCAAGCTTAACCAATAATACATATGGACTTGATAAGGGGAAGGGTTAAGTAAATCTTGGGTAAGTGGATAATATTAGTATATATAGGCCCACAAACTAACCGTTGAATAAACATGCGTGAATTTAGTGAGAAGGTTAAGTAACATCTGAATATGCAACACTTAACCAGTACAACATGTTAATTAAGCAAATGGGTGGGGATAAGTTAAATTGAGAACACTTAACCATTATAACATGTTGATTAAGAAACCCTAGTAATCGGGACTCATTTCAGCAGTAACCTACATATATGTATCATGGTACCCTGAGCTAAGCAGTGTGGGGCACGATTACTGGGCTGATTATAAGCGGTCAAAATAGCGGCGGGTGGTGCAGCAATGTAGGTTCCGACGAAGTATGGGCGTGCACGTGCTTCGAAGTGGAAAAAGCAGGCACTAGGCATCAGTAGTATACATTGTACATCTTGAATCGTGTCGGGTTGCCATCATGGGAATTGATACACCCCATGATGGGGCCAACACAGGTATCTACATACAAGCGGGGCTGAATGACACAAGTAATGAATACATACAAGCGGGGTCGGATTACACAAGTAGGGAGCCGATCGATAGGGCAGTAAGGGTACATTTAACATATCCATGGCAATTAGGCAGATAGAGGTGGGATCCTCGTAATACATGTACACCTGAAGGCTACCACAACTGCGGGGATTGGGATCACATTATCATTTTATACAGGTTACTAGTTGGGACACTCGTTAGGTGGTGTAGAGATTTAGAAATCCGAATAACAGGATAGTAGCGAAGCGGAGAAAGAGTAGAAGCGCATTCAGTTTATCTTGCCTTATCATATCTTATGCTAATCTTATCTTGTTCTCCCTATTATCACGGTGTTGTCTTATATTCAGTTTATTCATGTCATGTTACTTTTACATGTTTACGTACTGAAAATCACCGGACTTACGAGGCTTTATGTCTGACCCGTTTGTCTTCTTTTCTTTCGTTTCTCCTCCCAGGTAGTCAGGGAGGGAATAAATCAGCTTAGTTTGGGTCGTTTCTCTTTCCAAACTTGAAGATTCTTTGATGTATTGCCTGGATTCTCTTATCTTTAGCTATGGCTGCGTTTGCACTTTAATTTGGGGACTTATGCTACTTTGCTTTGTTTTATGCTTCTTATATACTTGGAAGTTTTGGAATCAAGACAGAAATTTTATGCAGTACTTTTAAGTATACTTGAGTAAATTTTTGTAAAGCTTGACTGAACCATGTTGCTTATAAAATGACTTTGTTTTCCGTTGCTTTATTTGTCTATCTTGTAATTTATCTGCATCTTTTACCTATATCGCTTCACTAAAGTTAATGCATTCCCTTTGTGAGTGACATTAACGGGGGTGGGGTGTTTCACTTAGTATCAGAGCTGAAGGTTACCGGATCAGATAAAAGATTTGAAAAATTATTTTCAAAATGGTTTTAAAAGAAGCATTTCCAAAAGAAAAGTTTTGTTTTAAAGGCATATTCCCCAAAGCCATATGCACTAACTTTTGATCCTCTATTTGAATCCTTGTTTCCTTCTTTCCTGGGTCTCCGGGGCTCCTGGCTTTTTGGGAGGTAACCTCATCACGGCATGGTTCCATAGGCTTGGTGAGACTACGACACCCGTCAAAGGGCGACGAAGTGCCCAACTTCCATATATAGCCATAGTAGTTTCACCTGCGGCTAATTTTATTTCAAGCTATGTAGGGTTTTCCGTGCGATGGAGGCGGCTTTTAGGAGACTTGTCAACATGTTACACAAGGATGGTAAAGATGAGAATGAGGGAGTTTGGATAAGGAGCACAACCCAAGGATGAGAAACTCATGGATATGGACTTAGTTCACAAGGGAGGAAAGAATAGTAAAACCTAAGACAAGAGGAAGTGTCTTTATTATGGTATAACGGGTCATATAATTAAGGACAAGGGCAAGAACAAAGGACGGGATTTTCAGGAGGGCAAGTGCATGCTCTCACCGCCAGCGTACCTGATAGAGAGGTAGTAAAGTTTCCATTGAAAAAGATTTAGTTTTTCTTTTTGATCATCCCATTAGTACTCTTTTTGATTTTAGTGCTTCAGATTCGGTTATATCTGCTTCCATAGTTGAGTCTCTGCACATTAGTACTTGTAAAGTAGAAGATCCCGTTATTGTTTCAAATCCAATTGGTGGTTCGGCTCATTTATCTTTGGTTTGTAAGGACTTGAGAATTTCTATATTAAGTATTGAGTTTAAGTGTAATGCTTATGTTTTTGGTTTCATGGGCTATGGGTTGATTCTAGGCATGGATTGGTTAGCTAGTAATTGTGAAAGGAGGGTAGTTAGACTTTTGACTTGCCTCGGGATCAAGACTTCGTGCAATCCTAAGGGATCAGTTTGGCTTAGCTACCTAGAATCACTTGATGCATTTATCGACGATTTGCGATCCATTAGAGTAGTCCATGAGTACACAGACGTTTTTGATTAGGTTAGGAGTTTGTCCTCTAAAATGCGAGATAGACTTTCGCATATATCTAGTTGACAATGCAAAGCCAGTTGCATTACCTGTACGACACATGACTCCAAGGGAAAGGAAGGGCTCAGTAAACAAGTAAAAGAGTTACTTGAGAAAGGGTTTATAAGGTGAAGTATTTCTGAATGGGGTGTTCCAGTTGTTTTCGCTACAAAGGCAGATGGTTCACTTCGCTTGTGCATTGATGATATTTTGGTTCTCTCTAAGAGTGGGGAAGAACATGCTTTGTATCTAAGGGAAATCTCGGATACCCTCCAAAGCGCATCAGCTTAAGGCTAGGTTCTCCAAATATCATTTTTGGAGAGAAGAAGTATGGTTTCTAAGACATGTGATATCCAAAGAAGGGATAACACTAGATCCCGCAAAAGTAGTTGCGGTGCAAGATTAGAAGGTCCCAAGGAATGCAACAGGAGTAAGAAATTTTCTTGGATTAGCGGGCTGGTATAGGAAATTAATTAATACTTTGTGAAGGTATCAGCCCCACTTACTAAATTGACGAAGAAGAATCTAAATTTTGCTTGGGATTTGATTTGTTATGTTGCTTTCCAATGACTGAAGAGAACCTTGACGACAACCCCAGTCTTGACATTGCCCGAAGGGAACAAGACGTTTGCAGTTTATACAGATGCGTGCAGGACAGGTTTGGGTTCTATTTTAATGCTAGAAGAGAGGGTAGTTAGTTATGGAAGAAAGACAGCTGAAAGTACATGAGAAAGACTATCCTACCCATGACTTAGAATTAGCTGTTATAGTGTTCGCTCTTAAGTCATGGCATCATTATCTTTTAAGAGAGAAAGTTTGAACTATATATGGATCATAAGTCCTTAAAATATTTGTTCTCGCAAAAAGATTTGAAATTGAGGCAACAATGATAGATGAAATTTCTTGCCTCATACAACCTTGAGATTGCTTATACCCCTAGCAAGGATAATGTTGTGGCAGGCGCCCTAAGTAGAAAGAGAGTGACCTTAAGAGGGGTAAAGTTTGAAGTACATAGCAACCTTTAGCTTTAGACCCTCAGTCAAGTTTGTACCTGGTTTGTTAGCATCGCTAGAAGAGCAGCCTACGCTTTTGGATCAGATAGGAGCGGTGTAACATGAAGACCCTCAGATTTGTGACATGATGGATAAGCTAAGTAGAGGAGAGACATATAATCATCTTAGTATATACACTTGGTATCATGGTTAACATCTGTTTATCTTGGAAAGATAATCCGACTACATGGGATACCCTCTAGCATAGTAAGTGATCGAGATCCTATCTTTACTAGTGAGTTTTGGAAAAGGAGGTCAAGAAGCTTCGAAATCGTGAGATCAAGCTAGTTAAAGTACAATGGGGTGACGTTGAAGAAGACGTGACTTGGGAGACTAAAGGCAAGATACGCGCATCCTACCCTTTTCTTTTAGAGGGTACATCCTTAATCTCTTTTTCCATAAGTTTATGCATGCTTGTATCTATCTTTTAAGTATATGTGCTCGATCCTATTCTTGATCCTTAGGTAGAAACTAATGAATGTAAACACGTATTTGAAACATGTTATGATTGATGGTTGCAAATGGTTGCAAGTGGTTGCTAGTGGTTTCTCATGGATGCATATACACACATTAGGTACTAGATCGGCTCAGTCGGTTTCATATTGCATATGCATATATGTATTTATTTATGGATTGAAACTTGATATGTTATCATGTGGATGTTGCATTTGTATGAATGATTGTTCACTCATGTAAAAGTTACAAAGTACGATTAGGAATAGTTGCATACATGATGGACTCATAGCACCGACATGATTCACACCAAGGAGGTCAACTAAATCAGTAGACCGCTTGATTTTGCATTAGATAAGGACATATACACACACGATGCATATGATCATGAAAGCATTAGCAATCTTTTTAAGGACATTAGATGCCTGATTGATGGTTGAGTAGATGGATGTTGGATGTTAGGATACATTCTTCTTAACTTAGATATTTCGGGGACGAAATCCTTTAAGGAGGGGAGAATGTAAAACCCTGTATTTTCTGTGAATATTAAATTATTTAAGAACACTTAATTTTTAGAAGAATAATTGGTTGAAATGGGTTACTCCATTGCGTTCATCTCGGAATTCTGCTTGAGATAGATCTGAGTTTGCATAAATCGGGCTTCGTATGAAGAAGTTATGGAGTTCAGAAGATTTCAAGTTTAATCAGAAATTAAATTAAAATAATAATTAAAAGTCAAAACTATTCAAAATTTGAAATTCGATCAGAGCGAGATGAGTGGGAAATTTCCCGCTCAGAGGTGTCGACCCCCCCCCCCCCCAGAGGGAGTCGACATAGGTGTCGACCCCCCTATAAGGGTGTCGACATAGGTGTCGACCCCCCGCTGTAGGGAGTCGACCCTTTTTTTGATCCAGATCCATTGACTTTTTTTACAACCTAGGGCTGATGTGTCGTTACTTGATTGGCCTAATGACGAATTTTCTGGGACTAGATGGCTTGGATGTATACTAGGTTGATCTAAAGGCTCTGAATGGTCTCATACTCCTATATAAACACATCAAATCTTAACCCAAAACCTCACAATCTCATTCTATGAAGCCGTCATGCTGTCCATCACTAAGCTAGCCTAGCCTCCATCTTCTCCAAACTAGAAAATCAAATCCAAACTATAAATCAATTAGAAGAACTTCAAATTAAAAGTCTGCATCAAAGGTTAAGCATAACAAATTTAGAAATCAGATCCTAGAAAACAAGATCAGTTCTTTTTCTGTAAGTTCATGTTATTTTCAGATTTAAACACCTAATAGTAATCTTGGCACGTAATAAAATGAATCTAAGTCCATGCTTGATGACAAGACAATCTTTTCAGATTTATCCCTATCTTTCTATTGAATCTATGATTTTACATGCCTAAGAAGTTATTATATCGATTCAATCATACCTATCTTTGTTGAACATCGGATATATAATCCGTGTAGGTTCATGATGTTATTCATATCAGATTTATATGTCTACGAGGTTATTTCTTTTAGTTTATTTTAGATCTATCTTTGTTATACCTTAGTTCTGACGGATCTATAATCCTCTTAGGTCCATAATGTTATATTTGACAGATCTATCATTATCATGCCTGTTTTTATGCCTACTCTCATTTATGTTCCTTCTTTCTTCCCCTTTATTTTATGAATCTAGATTAGCCTAGAATCTAGACTGAATCTTATTATACGTGTTGTTGGAATGCGGGGATATTAGGGAATAATCTAATCGGTAACAGTGGAACATAATTTGTAACTTGTGATTTGGGGCATAATTATTATTGTTGCGAACTTGGGGTAAAATGAAATATTAAATCTAGATTGGGCGTAAACTGTAACACAACACTAGAAAAGTGTAGTTGTGTGACAGCCCGCCCCGCACCAGCCTGCATTTCCTCCGAAAGTGCGCTGTACACATGCCCGGCTAGCACGGAACGGTCGTCAGAAGAAAGGAAATGAGGGAATTAACTAACGAGGAACCTGTAGAATGTCTCACAACGCATGGAATAAAATATAATAATAACATACTTGACATAAAACAGGTGAGACAGTGCATAAGCTGATAACTAAAACCAACATCAACTTCAGAGCAGCGGAAATCCAAATACAGCTTATTACAACTTTCCAAATTTACTGTCTCTAAAACAAAAGAAAACCGAAAGTAGAGGATGCACTACTAATGCCCAAGCAGTGATCTTCAACAACACAGGGAGAATACTATATATATCGTACGTGGAAGCCTCCTGCTCGTCTCCGGATCATCTACCCGTGCATCACCAGCTAACCTGTCTCTAGTCTGCTCGTGTGAGCACCCAGAGTAATAAGAGGAGACATAAAACTCTGGGTCAGACATAAAGCCTGGTATGAGTGATAATCATCTAAACAGAACAATAACAGGTACACTAAACCATACCTGAACCTGGACCTGCAACCAAAGAGTTAGTATCACATACCGTACAATACTCCAAGGTGCCATAATAAATAGTGTAGAGAATACGGGGGTGGGGTGTGCACGTCATAATGATGGCAAACAAATCAACAATAGCAACCATCCTCACATCTCTCGCTCAGTGCGTAAAGCGTACGATGTCCACCACTATCAATCACTAGACCCATCGAAGTAGTGACGGTGTTTAACTTGTACAACTACTGCTACTACCAAGCTTACCACATGGAGTCATGACCAAATCTTTACAAATGACCCCACTTCATTGGTTTATAGCCCTTTAGTCGTACCTAGGCAACTGTGGCCCTGAATCCGTCCACGTACCTCCCATACATAGTGATCCAAAGTCATAGACATCGATAGCCCCTTGGCACACGTCCCGCAGCAAAGCCCAATCATGAAGTGAACTCATCGGTTCCCAACTGGATCCTAAGCTCTAACTTCCCATATTGGACTACCTTTGCATCTCGGGTTATTGGTCAATACTGGGTCGGGTCGATTTCCCCTTCTAGCCATCGGTTCGGGTCGGGTCCTCCACTTTGAGTTGGTTCGTAGTCTTCTCCTGTAGCGGTTCGGTTCGGGTCCACAGCATTGCATCGGTTCGGGTCGGGTGTCCCACTTCGGGTCGGGTCGGGTGGCCATCTCCCATTCAGTTCGTGCTCCCTCTCCGATCAACTCCCTCATTCTTCATTCACTCCGATCCGATCCCTTCGCCTTACTCCAGTCCTAGCCTTTCATCCTTAAGTCGATCCGATCCGAGCCCTTCGTCTCTAAATTGATCTGATCCGAGCCCTTCGTCCTCAAGTTGATCCGATCCCCAGCTTAACCAACATGGCCTTCCTTTTTGCCAAGCCTCTTATGTGCCAGATTTCGGTTCGGTTTGGATTCCTTGCCCAGCTCTCCTATCCGATCCGAGCCCATACCCGATCCGATCCGAAACCCTGCACAACTTTCTGCAACTTTTTCCAGCAACTTGTTTACGCCATTCGACGACGTTTTCGACCAATCTAACTATTCTAATCTACCACAATTCATCCCAAACAGTCATAGCAACATAGCAAACTAACCACAAACACCAAAACAATGAACTTACGTGTCAAAATGGATCGAATATACCCAAAACCCCATATTTTCCCTTAAACATGTTTAAGCAAAACTAATCATAGGGTTGACAAAACTTAATCAAATTAAACCAAATTTCTACCAGAGGCATAAAATATTATTTTCGAATTTATAGATATTTTTCCAGAATTTATTAGTGTGTAAATTCGCTAATCTTCACTAATTACCCTTAATTAACTGTAATTAGTGTCAAAACAATGCTAGTCACTCACCTTGGCCACAAATGAAATTCTCAGAACTGAAACCTCGCTAATTTGGGTGAATTCTAACGTCTAACAGCAGCTCTAATCTTGCTTTCATGTTTCCTCTCCTTAATTTGATGTAGATTAAGCCAAAACTCGATTAGAAGGTGATTTGGGGATGTTTCTAGATGTTGGCGGCCATTGTTAGGGTTCAAGAATGAAAGTGGCGGCTAGGAAATGAGGATAAGATCGTTCTCTAACTGATTTCAGCCTTCTCCTTACCCTAATCTCGAAATCCCCCATTGGGCCTAGCTGTTATCACCCGGTTAAGCCCAATTAAGCTGTTTTTCACCATCTAAAACTTGTTTCAGCCATATCTTCCAAACGGTGAGTCCGTTTGGCTAATGTGACCACTCTACGGAATTGTAAACCATCATCCGGAGCCAATGGAAGTGGTTTCAGGTCAAAATTCCTTTCCAGTCAAAAGTTATGGCCAAAACAGTGCCAACTAGGGGTAAAATGGTCATTTAAAAATCGACAAAAATCATGAACATGGGAAATGACCCCAGTAGTTGTCTCCCAAAGTGACATGACCATACGACTTCGTGAGTGAAAGAAATAAATATTCTACGATCCTATGATACGAAGAATGCGGGTCGTTACACTCTTCCGCCCTTAAGAAATTTCGTCCCCGAAATTCCTTAACCCAAAACATACAAAAGATCCTGCATGCCTAACAACCACATACAACAATCAAACATGCCAAACAAGCAAACAAACCTATCCTAGCATGCGGAAAACTAAATCGAGGTTAAAATCTTACCAGGCAAAGAGTTCTGGATATGTCTTCCTAATGTTCTCCTCTGTCTCCCAAGTGCAATCATTCTCGTCCTCGCCCCACTGAACCTTGACTAGCTTCACCGCCTTCCTTCGAAGTTGCTTCATGTCGTGCTCAACAATACGGGCCGGCTTGCGGTTCCCAACCGCCTCGGGTTCTACTTCGAAGTCCTCTAACTGATCAGGTGAAATAGTCATATCTGGGTCGTGAACGAACTTCCTTAGTTGGGAAACATGAAATACATTGTGAACTCCCGCCATCTTCTCTGGTAAGTCAACTCTATATGCCAAATTCCCGACTTGTTCAAGAACAGGGAATGGGCCAACAAATCTTGGTGCCAACTTGCCTCTCCTGCCAAATCGTATCACGCTCTTCAACGGAGAAATCTTGACAAACACCAAGTCACCAACGGAGAATTTCAAGTCTCTTCTCCTCTTATCAGCATAACTCTTCTGCCTATCTTGGGCAGCCTTCATTCGTTGTTGAATGATCTTGATCTTATCTGAAGTTTTCCTCACCACATCTGGTCCAAGCATAAACTTCTCGCCAGTCTCTACCCAACATGATGGTGAGTTGCACGACCTTCCGTACAAAGCTTCATATGGAGTCATACCGATACTGGATTGGTAGCTATTATTATATGCAAACTCTACTAGATGCAAATGGTCATCCCATGATCCACCAAAATCCAGTACACAAGCTCTCAAGAGGTCTTCCAATATACGATTCACTCTCTCCGTCTAACCGTCGGTCTGAGGATGATATGCCGTACTGAGATGTAATTCTGACCCCAGAGCCTCTTGTAAGCTCTTCCAAAACCCACTAGTGAACAATGGGTCTCGGTCACTCACAATGCTTTTAGGTACTCCATGAAATCTCACTACCCACTTCATATACAATTCTGCTAACTTAGCTGCCGTCCTGGTCGATTTGACTGGTATGAATCTTGCACTTTTAGTCAATCGATCCACAATTACCCAAATTCTATCATATCCCGACCTAGTCCTTGGTAAACCATCGATGAAATCCATCGAGACTTGCTCCCATTTCCATTTGGGAATTTCTAATGGTTGCAACAACCCACTAGGCTTCTTTTGCTCGGCTTTAACTAGCTGGCAATTCATGCATTTGGATATAAATTTCCCAACGCCTCTTTTCATCCCTTCCCAGTAGTAAGTCTGCTTCATGTCTCGATACATCTTATTACCACCGGGGTGTATAGTCAGTTTTGAGTGATGACATTCTCTAAGCACTTCATCTCTCAATCCATTGACATTGGGTACAACAAGCTTTCCATTCTTTCTAAGCCATCCCTCTCGATCAAGCCCATACTTGTTCATCTCCTCATCGATACCCATCTCTAACTTGGAGATGATTTCCAATAGGTTAGGATCGTCCCTCTGACTAGAGCCGGTCCGCTCAATCAAAGTGGGTCTGATCGTCAAACTTGCTAACATTTCTGAATCCAAATCGCACTTTGGTCTGAAATCATACCCAGCGATGTACTCCAGTTGTTTCCATTCAAGAAACAGTGCCCCTAAACTGGCATGTCTCCTACTCAAGGCATCGGCTACCGCATTACCTTTCCCAGGCGTGTATGCGATATCAAAATCATACGAAGCCAAGAACTCTAACCATCTCTGCTGCCGGAGATTTAAATCTTTCTGAGAGAAGAGATACATTAACGATTTATGATCGGTAAACAGCTCAAATCTTCCTCCCAAGAGATAGTGTCTCCACATCTTTAACGCGAACACGATCGCTGCCAATTCCAAATCATGGGTAGGGTATATTCTCTCGTGCGGTTTCAATTGCCGACTTGCATAAGCTACAACCCTACCTCCTTGCATCAACACAGCACCTAGTCCGGTACCACAAGCATCCGTGTATACTGTCATTTCTTTATTCCCCTTAGGAATGACCAATACTGGCGCACGCGTCAACTTCTCTTTTAGACTCTTAAATGCATTCTCACACACTCCGTCCCAGACGAAGGACTGATTCTTCTTAGTCAACTGAGTCAACGGTGCTGCTATCTTGGAGAAGTCCTGGATAAACTTACGATAATATCCATCTAATCCTAAGAAACTTCTTACATCTGTTGCATTCTTGGGCGTAGGCCAATCCTGTACCGTAGCCACCTTCGCAGGGTCCACGGCAATACCATTCTCGGAAACAACATGACCCAAGAACCTCACTTCCCTCCTCCAGAAGTGACACTTAGAAAACTTTGCTTTCAATTGGTGTTTTCTCAACACCTCCATCACTATTCTTAAATGTTCCTTGTGTTCTTCCTCTGTCCTCGAGTAGACCAAAATATCATCAACGAACACAAGGACAAACTTATTCAACTGATCCCTAAATAACCTATTCATAAGATCCACAAAATATGCTGGGGCATTGGTCAGCCCGAATGGCATGACCAACCACTCATAAAATCCAGACGGCGTCCGAAATGCCGTTTTAGCTATACTCTCAGCTTCCACTCTAAGCTGATGAAAACCTGTCGCGAGATCCAATTGAGAAAATACTCTCGCGCCACTCAACTGATCAAACAAATCATCTATCCGCGGTAGAGGATACTTGTTCTTCCTCGTCACTTTATTCAACTCGCGGTAGTCTACACACAACCGAAGGGAACCATCCTCCTTGGCAGCAAACACAACTGGTGCTCCCCATTCAGAAACACTCCTTCTGATAAATCCCTTCTTCAAAAGATCGCTGACTTGCACCTCGAGCTCTCGCTGCTCCCTTGGTGCCATACGACGAAGTGGCATCACTATAGGCCTGGCATCTTTTACCAAATCAATACGGAACTCAATCTCTCGATGTGGTGGAAGCCCGGTCACTTCTTCGAAAACGTCCGGATACTGGCCAATCACGGGCAAACCTGATAACTCACTATGCGGAACGTCGAGGGAGTTTAGAAAACTAGCCAATACCCCCTTACTGGGTAGACCACCAAACACTATCCTCCGCCCATCATCCGCTCTAGCAGTCACCAAAAATCCCTCACAGTCTACCACCACCCCGTATCTTTGGAGCCAATCTACTCCCAAAATAATGACAAACCCAGTAAAGCCCAAAACAAAGCAATCACAAACAAACATGCATCCATGACTCGATAAGACCACATTACGACAAATCATGCTAAGGCTAGTCGAACCACCAATCGGGTTCGTCACCACTAAAGGTCTATCGACAATCTCGGGTTCCAATCCCAACCTATCTACCAGGTCACTAGATACGAAAGAACTGGAAGCTTCGGTATCAAACAAAACTCTAACAGGAACATCATAAACAGAAAGCATACCTTGAATCACGGCATTCTTTCCCTTCTCCGCCGCGGTTGGGGCATTCGACGAAGAAGGAATAGCATTAAGGGCATATGCTTTCACCATTTGCTTTTCTTTGGGGGGTTGCGGACACTTGTCCTTGTGATGTCCCATTTGGCCACAGTTGAAGCACTTCCTATCTGCTGGCTTGGCCCGACAATTACTAGCATAATGGCCCTTCTTACCACAGCTGAAGCACTCAACATCTTGCTTATTCTTTTTCTTCTGACCATCCTTAGTCTGATTCTGCTTTCTCTTGTTCTGGGAACCACCCTTGCCTCCATCACTTGCTTGTGGCTTTGGCTCTTCTGCAGATGCAACCTCAGTCTTCGTCTTAGGGTAGAGATTTTCTGATCTCAATGCTTTCCCCACAATCGATTCAAATGTCTCATCGATGTGGTTAATAAGCCTTTCCCCCAAGTACTGATCCAAACCAGTTATGAATTTCTCATTCTTCTTCTCGGCAGTATCAATAAGAGATAACCCATACTTCGACAAAGTGTCGAATTCAGCAATATACTCCGAGACAGCTCTGCCATTCTGCTTGAGCTCCAAGAATTTCTTAAACAGCACTGACTTCTGAGCAGCTGGAATGAACTTCTCGCTAAAGCGAACCTTAAACTGCTCCCAAGTAATCTGATCTTCGGGAGTAGCTTCCTTTATAGCATTCCACCAATTCATTGCCCGCCCTTGCAGCTGACGAGACGCTAGCTTTCTCTTCATCGCATCCTCGATACCCAAATCCTCGAAGATACATTCACAACTATCCAACCAATCCTGAACATCCGTAGTCGACTCCGTTCCGTGGAACGGCTTCCCACCAAGGCTAGTATAATCCTTATTCATCTTGGCGAAGTCGACTCTAGGCGCCTGCACTATTGGACCACCACCATTTCCACCATTGGGAGCTGCCCTCTGCACATCCCTAAGCATCTCTCTCATGAGGTCAGTAAACATCGTCCTCATGTCAGCGGCATTCCCATTATTGGCTCCCCTACCAGCACCTCTAGCATATCGGCTCATCGTCAATCTAAAAAAAAAGGAAACGATTAACGACCCCATAGTGGTGCTAGTGCAGTACGACTTCACCCTTATACTACTAATAGTATATACATATATAGTTTTTAAAAAAACAAAGTAATCACAAATACGCTCTGTCGTATACGTATATTATCTCTCCCCGGTAACTTCCCTAGGTTAGCTACGCAACCTCGCTCTGATACCAAGTGTGACGGCCCGCCCCGCACCAGCCTGCATTTCCTCCGAAAGTGCGCTGTACACATGCCCGGCTAGCACGGAACGGTCGTCAGAAGAAAGGAAAGGAGGAAATTAACTAACGAGGAACCTGTAGAATGTCTCACAGCGCATGGAATAAAATATAATAATAACATACTTGACATAAAACAGGTGAGACAGTGCATAAGCTGATAACTAAAACCAACATCAACATCAGAGCAGCGGAAATCCAAATACAGCTTATTACAACTTTCCAAATTTACTGTCTCTAAAACAAAAGAAAACCAAAAGTAGAGGATGCACTACTAATGCCCAAGCAGTGATCTTCAACAACACAGGGAGAATACTATATATATCGTACGTGGAAGCCTCCTGCTCGTCTCCGGATCATCTACCCGTGCATCACCAGCTAACCTGTCTCTAGTCTGCTCGTGTGAGCACCCAGAGTAATAAGAGGAGACATAAAACTCTGGGTCAGACATAAAGCCTGGTATGAGCGATAAGCATCTAAACAGAACAATAACAGGTATACTAAACCATACCTGAACCTGGACCTGCAACCAAAGAGTTAGTACCACATACCGTACAATACTCCAAGGTGCCATAATAAATAGTGTAGAGAATACGGGGGTGGGGTGTGCACGTCATAATGATGGCAAACAAATCAACCATAGCAACCATCCTCACATCTCTCGCTCAGTGCGTAAAGCGTACGATGTCCACCACTGTCAATCACTAGACCCATCGAAGTAGTGACGGTGTTTAACTTGTACAACTACTGCTACTACCAAGCTTACCACATGGAGTCATGACCAAATCTTTACAAATGACCCCACTTCATTGGTTTATAGCCCTTTAGTCGTACCTAGGCCACTGTGGCCCTGAATCCGTCCACGTACCTCCCATACATAGTGATCCAAAGTCATAGACATCGATAGCCCCTTAGCACACGTCCTGCAGCAAAGCCTAATCATGAAGTGAACTCATCGGTTCCCAACTGGATCCTGAGCTCTAACTTCCCATATTGGACTACCTTTGCATCTCGGGTTATTGGTCAATACTGGGTCGGGTCGGTTTCCCCTTCTAGCCATCGGTTCGGGTCGGGTCCTCCACTTTGAGTTGGTTCGTAGTCTTCTCCTGTAGCGGTTCGGTTCGGGTCCACAGCATTGCATCGGTTCGGGTCGGGTGTCCCACTTCGAGTCGTGTCGGGTGGCCATCTCCCATTCAGTTCGTGCTCCCGCTCCGATCAACTCCCTCGTTCTTCATTCTCTCTGATCCGATCCCTTCGCCTTACTCCAGTCCTAGCCTTTCATCCTTAAGTCGATCCGATCTGAGCCCTTCGTCTCTAAATTGATCCGATCCGAGCCCTTCGTCCTCAAGTTGATCTGATCCCCAGCTTAACCAACATGGCCTTCCTTTTTGCCAAGCCTCTTATGTGCCAGATTTCGGTTCGGTTTGGATTCCTTGCCCAGCTCTCCTATCCGATCCGAGCCCATACCCGATCCAATCCGAAACCCTGCACAACTTTCTGCAACTTTTTCCAGCAACTTGTTTACGCCATTCGACGACGTTTTCGACCAATCTAACTTTTCTAATCAACCACAATTCATCCCAAACAGTCATAGCAACATAGCAAACTAACCACAAACACCAAAACAATGAACTTACGTGTCAAAATGGGTCGAATATACCCAAAACCCCATATTTTCCCTTAAGCATGTTTAAGCAAAACTAATCATAGGGTTAACAAAACTTAATCAAATTAAACCAAATTTCTACCAGAGGCATAAAATATTATTTTCGAATTTATAGATATTTTTCCAGAATTTATTAGTGTGTAAATTCGCTAATCTTCACTAATTACCCTTAATTAACTGTAATTAGTGTCAAAACAATGCTAATCACTCACCTTGGCCACAAATGAAATTCTCAGAACTGAAACTTCGCTGATTTGGGTGAATTCTAACGTCTAACAGCAGCTCTAATCTTGCTTTCGTGTTTCCTCTCCTTAATTTGATGTAGATTAAGCCAAAACTCGATTAGAAGGTGATTTGGGGATGTTTCTAGATGTTGGCGGCCATTGTTAGGGTTCAAGAATGAAAGTGGCGGCTGGGAAATGAGGATAAGATCGTTCTCTAACTGATTTCAGCCTCCTCCTTACCCTAATCCTGAAATCCCCCATTGGGTCTAGCTGTTAATCACCCGGTTAAGCCAATTAAGCTGTTTTTCATCATCTGAAACTTGTTTCAGCCATATCTCCCAAACGGTGAGTCCGTTTGGCTAATGTGACCACTCTACGGAATTGTAAACCATCATCCGAAGCCATTGGAAGTGGTTTTAGGTCAAAATTCCTTTCCAGTCAAAAGTTATGGCCAAAACAGTGCCAACTAGGGGTAAAATGGTCATTTAAAAATCGACAAAAATCACGAACAGGGGAAATGACCCCAATAGTCGTCTCCCGAAGTTACATGACCATACAACTTCGTGAGTGAAAGAAATAAATATTCTACGATCCTATGATACGTAGAATGCGGGTCGTTACAAGTTGCAACACCTATAAGCGTGACAAATTAACTTTGTCATGGTTATAACCGTTATGCCAACGTGCGTGGCAATTTTTCGTTACGGATAATATCACAGTTATAACCGTTATAAACCACATAATTTGTAACACTTATAACCGTTACAAAGAAAACTTCCCAAACACTTATAATTGTGACGAATATAAAAAGTGTAATGCTTATAACCATTACAAAGTGAAAACTTGTAACTTTAATAACCGTTTGAATTTACACGCATTTATCACAATTTACACCAGTATGCCACGGAACACATATAGCAACATGTAACAATTTTATTGCCTGAAAGCATATATTGCAAAAAATATCACAATTAATTTAAAGAAAAGATTAATTTAATAAATCAAAGTATCAAATTTCATCGTACAACTGTTTGTACCTTATAATTTTGATGTATCACAACATAGCTCAAAGTATCACAACCTATAAACAAACTATGAAGCTTACAACTAAAATATTAAGAAGCTTACATCTAACTTTAAAGTATTTACGGCTCTTGAGTACTTTTTATAGAGGGGAGTAGCATCTACTTCTGTGCTTTCCACTTGTCTCGATGAACCAGCTGACAGTCTGCCATATACAACATCTGAAAGATACTAATAATATTGTATGAAGTAAAACAAAATAAGGATATTTAAATGTACTAATTGATTGATTACTTTAGTATATGGGCTGTAGTCGAATATGTAATCAATTTTTACAAATAAATTAAATTCAAATTTTGCATTTTGAAGTTTCTCTAACTTGCACAAAGGGAAAATATGAAATATCTTGTTGTAACCAGCAACGGATTTTAGCACATAAAACATTTGAAGATACCGATATCATTGTTGAAGCCATTTCTCATTCTTAGGATAAAAACATCAATTTATATTGAAGATTCAGGACAAGGCATAAATTAATGTTTTTGTTCAAAAATAAGTCCACGTTTTTATGATTATAACACATAAATTAATGTCTATAAGCATTAAACAAAACTGTAGCTCAATTGCTAAATGGAGCGAAGACTTACTTGTTAAATGCATGGATCCACCAGTGAGAATTGCAATGTCATCAAGATATTGGCTTTTTCTCTCCCTAAATCCAGAGGCTTTGAGTGCAGGAGTCTTTAGTGCACCTCTAAGCTTGTTGACAACAACATGGCTAGTGCTTCTTGTTTGATGTCTTCAGCCATTACAATAATGGAAAAGCCAAAATTTTCCTGTTCAACAAGAAGCCATTTAACAGGAACAGCTAATAACATGCTAACCAATACAGCGTTTATTTTCTTACTGTAATTTTCATCATAGTACCAAAACTCAGTTCACATATGAAATCTGAATTAAACTGTAGGCTAGTTTTTGAACTGAGCCAAGGCTTAGTTTTTGAACATGTTTTGCATAAAAATTAGCAGGGCGTAATGCTCGTTTTGTCATGTAGTCTCCTACTATTACGCAACAAGTGCGAACCTATGCTTTATCCACGTATGTCAAAAGTTTAATATATAACGGCAATAAAAATATCCTTTGTGAACGACAATGCAACATCATTATCAGCAGTAAGCAAGAAATAAGAATACGTAAATATATATGATATGTATACTTGCAACTGATGCATACGCATAGTCGCTATGCGGTTTAATGACAATGTTGCAGGTTGTGCAATTATGTAATCAACGCAATATTCATACATTTATTTTAAGTAATAACTATAAACTGCAGAGATAAACACACTTCAAATTGTTTCAATAAAATAATTGAATAAAAAGTTCATAGTCCTATCAGTAATATAATAGTAGAACTAAAAGCAGTGAACAGATTAGAACTGCATTTGTCAACATAGCAGGAAAAAAGGCAGAATTATAGTGCAGTGAAGAAAGGAAGTAGCAAAATGCAAGATTCAACTGAAATGGGATGAAGATGCTATAAAATGATAAGGTTCCAGTACAGATTTTACTAATGTTTGTTGAATAAGTTTCTTGTCTCAGGTTAGCTTGGTCAATATGCATCACGCATAAGTTCAAAAGAACTTATCTTCCACATTATTGAGTATCCTATCTGTTAGACCCAAATGTGGTTCTAACACCCAAATTGATTAAAAACAAGATAAAATAAAACAGAAATAAACAAGAACACGCAAGATTTATAGTGGTTCGGCGAAGAAATGCCTACGTCCACTTAGTTTTTACTATATTCAGTAATTCAGTTACAAATACAATGTAAGAGTCGCTCACAACTCACTTTTGTTCACTCAAATGATTAAAACAAGAAATGAAAGATGGTTTGGATTTTCCGGGAGTAAAGGAATTCGGATGATTGAGGTACTTGGATTCTCAAAAGTGCTGAAAAAGATCCTTCTCTTTGTCTCTAGATGGGGTATTTATAGGTGTGAATTTGCCTGAGATTCAATCCGGGTCGGAACACGTGTCATCCATCGCTCTTTCTTCGGGTTCGGATGGGCTATCAGGTGGACAACGCATCCATGAGATGGACGTTAGAGGTAGGAATTAGTCATATCCGGTCCGGTTCTCCAGGCGACTTCATAGGAGATTTTCCTGAATCAAGGGCGCGGGTCGGAGGCGTGCAGGTTGGGGGTCGGATCGGAGTACCCGATCCGAACCGGAGTGGCTCGGACGTCTCTCCTTCACTAGCCATACTCCGCTCCGCTGCAGTCGTCGTGGCAAGCAAAAGGCTTTCCGATCCATTTGAGATTCATCAGCCTTCCGATCCGATTAGACATGTCTTACCAATTTACCCAATAGGAGCTCCCCGATCCGAACAGGGGACTCTTCCCGACCCGAACCGAGAATTTGCTCTGACCCGATCCGAACAGCTGCTGCTATCTAATCTAGATTGTAGAGTCTCCTTCCGATCCGAACCGGAGTCTTATACCTTGAAATACTCTTCAATGGTTGGTTTCTTGACTTTGTGTGGCCTAGTTCACAAAGTAGGCTAACATTTTGCCCCCTCAAAGGATGCTTTCGTTGTACAAAGCGTGCTTTGATGTCGTTTAACCAGAATTGTCACGAGTAATGCACAGATTTCTGTTCGGTTCGGCGTCCGACCCGAACACATTTCCTTCATTTCTGAGCAAATTTGGGTACTCATCTCGCCATGTAATGCCTCTTGCAGGTATGCTCCTTCTTTACTCTCCTTCTCTTTAATTCGAGTCGGATGCTAAATCAACGTGGGAAATTTCCACTCGGTTCGGATTCCGATCCGAAGCGTATTCGTGGATTTAGTTCTTAGACACTGGGCCTTCAGAGAGAGTTGTGCTACTGGGCTTCCACTCCGGTCCGATCGGGCGAGACAAAATAGGGAGACGAGGAGTCAACTCCATTCTTTATATAAACTCATCGCCGTCTTCATTTCTTTCTTCTTCGTTTCTATTGCCGCTCGGACCCAAGCATCGAAAACCTTAAAAACTCTAAAACTCCGAACTCCTTTCTTGTAGATTCCTCAAATCAAGCACATAGGTAGCTTTTTAATCTCGAATAACATCGTAATAAACGTTCTTGATTTCACTTTACGGTCGATTGGAACGGTTTAGACACAGAGCTTCGCTTGAATTCCACGTCGTTACTGATGGATGCGCCGTCACTTCGAGGCGTCGCGAGGCTGGAGAGGGCAAATTTCTGCCCTTAACAATAGCTTTGGCGATGAAACGGACTCGTTCGTGAGAAAGGGGGAGAAGAGGAAGAAGACAAGGAGTGTGGTGACCAACTGGAGTCGGCTCGGGTAGAAGACGAAGGAGCGGAAAGGAAGGAGTATGATAAGGGATCGGTCCGGGTTTCATACTTTAGAAAGACAGGGAGGACAGAAATCGTCAGTTCGGGTCGGGGAAGTGAAGATCGAAGTAAATGGATCGGTTGAGTGGTGCTAGCTCGGTTCGGATCGGGCCATCCGATCCGATCAGATCAGTCCTGCCTCCGAGCCCATTGCTTCCCTTGTCTTGAACTGGCCCTGCTCTAATGAGGCACCCGAACCGACTGTTATCTGTGCCTGCGTCGAGCTAGTCATCATATGCATATCCGAACCGATCCGAACATATTGAACTTGACACATAAAGACCACCCAACTAATTCAACTAACACTTATTCTAGACGAATATGCCTCACGGACAGTTAGGATAGTGCCTTGTGAACATAGACGAGAATTAAGAACAATTCTGTCTATCACCTTCTCTTTAAAGCTTCGTCTTACATTGCTGTACTCTTATTTTGCACTTCCCGCATTTGTTGCACACACTTTAGTTCACACACACATACAAAAGGGGACACGGGATAATTCACTCTAATCCGTGCTATTGCTTCTTCAATAGTTTCACGACAATGAGGCCCAGACGCTCTTCTCGTTTAGCTGAGAGGAAAGAAGCTCCAGAAACTTCCAACAAAACCACTCTCGAGGATATATCTTCTTCATCTGACCCAGAATGGGATAGCGAGGGTCCGGATTACGGAGTTGGTCATCGGGAAAATGATGAAATGTCTTCAGAAAATGAAGTTTCCCTAGGCTTTGAGGAGGAAGGAGGGATTGGTGACAACCGAGCACCCGATGAATTTGACTCAGCCATTATATTGGAATCACCTCCAGATTCCGTAGAATCAACAATTGACAATGACCGACTCATGAGAATTTGCTTGAAGTATGGAATTATGAAGAGAGACACTCTAGTGCCCTCACGTTCTGATCGTCCACATAACCCTCCAGAAGGATATATGACGGTCACTCGTCTGATGTGCATGGTTGGCGCTATTCCTCCTTTCTCACCTTTCATCGTCGACTTCTTAAGACAAATGCGGATTGCCCCCATGCAGCTGCATCCCAATTCATACGCCTATCTGCATACCTTATTCATAGCATATCGCGAAATTCTAGGCGTGGAGCTTACATTTGACGATGTTCATTTCTTCTATAACTTCAAACATCGGACTAGAGAAACCCCTTCTTTCTGTTACTTTGAGTCGGTCCCAAAGAGGAAGATAATCTCTACGCCGTTTAGCAGCAAGGCTGGAGATTCCAGACTGGAGTGGTTCTATATAAAGCAACAGTCTGGATGCGCCAGAAGATGGACAAAATCAAGTAAAGCACTGATTTTCTGACCCTGGACTCTATACACTTGAATCATCACCCTGACCTGTTTTCCTTTTTATTTGCAGTCGACAACCCCAAACAGGTATCAGACCAAGCGTTCTTTGATCGAATGCACCGTCTCCTCAATGGCGATCAAAAGTTCCTTACTATTGACGAGGTTCTTAAAGATGAGTACCTTCATTTTCACGGGCTGCTATCCGTTTTCCGTAGCATCGGTCATGGGACGGTCCCTTATGCATATATTCCTCCAGTGGAAACAGTTCCTGAAATAGGAGAAGGCTCGGGAATTCCCGCAGCTTCTCTTCAAACTTCGCCCTCTCCCTCTTCCACTCAAGATGATGAACTGGCTAATCTGGCCAAAAAACATCGTGAAGGATATATTGCCCCCGAGGAAACTACCTCGGTAGACAAATCAAAATCTCCCCAAGGGTCGCCACTTCACGCTTCCGAAGGGGATGTTCCTAGCGCCGACGAGCACATATTTCAGGGTTTGGGGGATCTCCCTTTACCCGAGACTATATACACTTCGGAAGATTTCAGAAAGGATCCTCTAGTCTTCACTTCTTCCGAAGAGACTACTCCTGCTAAGGCCAAAGAGCCTGCCCGCACCAGTCTAGCTTCAGACTCGGGTTGGTTGGGGGGACACATACACCACATAGGATGCACTTTGCACCGTAGCACTAGCATTCATTGCACTTCTTTTTCCATGGATCCGTCGATTCTAAACTTCGTTTAACTTATCGTGCAGGTACAATGTCTCGATCCTCTTATGACATAAGAAAGCTTCGCCGCAGCATGTCTAATCCTCCCCAGGATGCCGAATATAACCGCCGGGATGACCGCGGCAGGGAGGAAAGGAGACCCTATGATCCTTATCGATCTCGATCCTCACGCTCCCGCTCACCAGTTCGACCGGAACAGGAAAAATACAAAAGCTATCAAGGTCGTAGAGAGGAGGATAGACCACAATCTAGGGATTCCACTTCCTCCTATGAAAAGCGGGGTAGAGAGAAGACACCTCCAAAGGAAACTGGGTCTAAAAGTAAGCAAAAAGTCCCTGCTACTAAGCGACCTCGGACAGACAAGGGTTCTACAGAATCTTCTTCAGGAAGGGACACTGAACTAACCATCCTCGCCCCTCCTCCACCAGATGCGGGAACCGCAGTAAGGCTGGCATATTTAAAGGAGCAATTTCCCGAGCACTACTTCGAGACTCTGACCTTTCTACCTTTCCTTGAACCTATTTCTTCTAATTGGGCAGAGGAGGCCAGAGCTAAGATTGATTTGGTGGAAAAACAATATACCGAAATGTTCAAGTATTCCCGCACTCTCTCTAGAATCATTCGCACGCTAATGACAAATGCTGACTCAATGCACAAAACTGCAGAGGAAGATGCTAAGGCCCTAAAAACCTTAGGAAAAAATTTAGAAGATACTCAAGCTCAACTGGCTATTGCTCAGAAGAACGCTTCTAACTTCAAACAACAGTTTGAGGACATGCAAAAGCGCTACCATGATTTGCTAGAATCCCACACTCAGGAACGTTCCGAGTTGAAGAAGCAAGCTGATGAAGCCAAATCAGAGGCTGCTAAGACACGTCTCGCTTACGCTGAGCTTGAGCAAAAGAACGCCGAGTTAGCGAAAAGGAGTGCTGAGTTAGAAAAGAAAAACGCCGACTTGGCTTCCAAATTGTTAGAGGCGGAAAACAGAGCTGCCCTGGCTGAAGGCAATGTGGAGTGCGCTATTAAATCTGCGGAGGAAACCCGCAAGCAATTGTCTGATGCGGAGGCTGAAATTCAAGGTTTCGGCGAGCTAATGATTGAATTCTTCGCGCACATTATTCGTCGTCGAAACATTTCCTGGATCGAGGACTATCCATCCACTTTGGTCCATGTGTGGAATCAAATCGTCGAGTGGGAAAAAGAAGAGCTTAAGGTCGATTCCCTCGATGAAGATAAGTTGATGGAGAAGTACTTGAGAGACGACGAACCGGAGCGCCTAGCTGAAGGTCGCCGTCTAATTGCTGAGGCCATGGAAGAAGAGAGGCGGAAGTCTAAACAGAAAACCATTCCTGAAGCTGGCTCCTCTTCTTCTGCTCCTGTAACTCCTGAAGTGGAAGGGTATGATCCCGAAAACCCGGGAATTCCCCGATCAACTTTACTATCTCCCATTCCTGAAATAACTCCAGAGGTAGTAGTCACCCCCGCTGAGAAGTCTTCAGAAGGTATCCCTGTCCTTTCTCCTCAACTTGTCAAGGCTACTACTACCTTTGGCTACATGATTGAACGTTCAATGAGAAATCCTTTGCTCTCGTCTGAGTTGATAACCGATGTTTCTCATTTTGTAGGCGTTGAATCCTTCGCGAAGACAGATGTAGTTCAAGGAGCTACCACTGGGACACAACCCGCTGATAGGGTCAAAGAAGGGGAAGACAAGGCTGCTTCAACAGACCTGGGGGAAAGAAGTGAGCCAATTAAGGTCACTACTCCCCATGATGAAGAAATGATTGCAGCTTTAAAAGATGACGGAGGAGACGAGGGGCGTGATGAGGAACCGGAGGTTACAATAACCGGGGAGTCAAAGAGCGCCGATGACGTTACCTTGGCAGCCATGAAGGCTGATCAAGACAAGCGTTTGCAATTAAAGGCTGAAGAATTAGACCCTGAGGTTCTCAAGCCCCTCGCAGTGGTGGATGCAGGTTCAAGGTTAGTGGTTAAGCTCTCAACTAGATCTATTACCGAAGAACTTGCTAAAAAATCTTCTCTTGATTCCAGCGCCCCGCCCTCCGGGAAGAAGTCTGCTGGCTCCAGTACTACATCTTCAGGGAAAAAGAAATCAAAGCGGATCTTGACTGAAGCCGAGAAGGAAGCAAAAGATGCGGAAAAAGCTGCCAAAAAATCGAAGGCTCATCCCAAACCCAAATAGTGGGTTCCCCTGTATCTTTTTAGCATCTTTATAAACCAATAAGTGCTGCTACACCAACAGCTTCCGCACTTTCTTTTTCAGTTATTTCCCTGTACAAATTCATTCATTTGTAAGTAAAAATAATTTACTTTCTGCAATGTTTACTTGTTAGCAGCTCTGCGCTTATGTAAAAATGCATATCTATAGTTATGAAACAAAGTTGTGGAGAGGGGAGCTATGTGTATGTGTATATGTCCCCAGTCAGTCTCCACAAGTTATTCAGTGCTTAACCATGCAATCTGAATGCTCCCGATTCTCTAACGGGATAGCATTTCCTGTGTCATCAATATCGGTTATTTTTCCTGGCATTTCTTTTATACTCTTTCTCATTCTCTTGAGAATTAGAGTTCGAGTTCAGTTATTTGTTTATTCCCCGGTCGTTCAACGGGAAAAGATTTCTTTCTCGGCGCTCGGTCGGAAACGCCTTTATACTCTCTTTCTCTCTGGAAAGTTAGAGTTCGGAGTTGAACCTCTTTTTCAGCGCTCAGTCGGAGACGCTTTTATACTCTCTCTCTATCTCTGGAGAGTTAGAGTTCAAAATGGAATTTCTTTTTCAGCGCTCAGTCTGAGACGCTTTTATACTCTCTCTCTTTCTCTGGAGAGTTAGAGTTCAAAATGGAATTTCTTTTTCAGCGCTCAGTCTGAGACGCTTTTATACTCTCTCTCTTTCTCTGGAGAGTTAGAGTTCAGAATGTCGTTTTCTCATTCTTTTATGTCTTATTGCACAAATAATCATTGTGCTTCTCTTTATGCCCAAACTGTTTTAACCTTTTTAGGCTCTAAGTTATCCTGTATTTTATAATCACAACAGAACAACTAACGAATGTAAATGCATAAAAGTAAATAACACGCAATATTTTTATAGTGGTTCAGCTAAGTCATAGCCTACATCCACTTTATAGTCCTTTATTCATATCGTCATATTTTCCAAAGGCAAGTCATGCCTTATTACAGAGTTTACAGGAAGAACAGCAAAAAGTATAGCGTTTCTAATCCAAATATCGCATTAAGTGTTGGGCATTCCATGCTCGAGGGACTTCTTCGCCATCTACGGTCGTTAACTTGAATGTTCCTTTATCAAGTTTCCGTTGGATGACAAAGGGTCCTTCCCATTTTGGGCCGAGGTGAGGAAGAGATGGAAAAACTCTTTTTAGCACCAAATCCCCTGGTTCAAAGGTTCTGAGGCGAACCTTTTTGTCATAATAGCGTGCCATCTGACGCCGATGTCTTGCTGCACGCAAGTCTGCTTCGTCCCTTTTCTCTTCGACCTCATCAAGAGACTCAAGTAGAAGTGCCCGATTCGTCATCGGGTCATAATACGTAACCCTGTGGGAAGGAACTTCCAGTTCAACTGGAATTACTGCTTCTGAGCCAAAGGAGAGAGAGAAAGGGGTATGACCGGTAGCCGTTTTAAACGTTGTTCGATATGCCCACAAAGCTAGGGGCAATTCATCAACCCATTTTGCCTTTGCACGCTCCAACCGTTTCTTGAGGATGGATTTTATAACTTTGTTTACCGCTTCTACTTGCCCATTCGATTGTGGATAGGCGACTGCAGTATATCGCTTGTCTATCTTATATTTCTGGCAAAAATTTCTGAACTCAGAGCTATCAAACTGGGTTCCGTTGTCAGTTATAATTGTCCTTGGGATCCCGAACCGGCATATAATATTTCTGACCACAAAACTTATCACTTTTCTTGCTGTGATCTTGGTTAAGTGCTCAGCTTCCACCCATTTCGTGAAATAATCCACGGCTACTATGGCATACTTAGCCCCTCCTTTAGCAATTGGTAAAACTCCAATAATATCGATTCCCCATGTGGCAAATGGCCAAGGACTCACCATTGATTTAAGCTGGGTTGACGGTGCCCTGGGGATTTTGGCGAATCTCTGGCACTTATCGCAGCGTCGTGAATAATCAGCTGCATCCTTGTTGATCGTAGGCCAGAAGTATCCATACCGCAATATTTTCTTTGCTAAAGTTTGACCTCCTGTATGATCTCCACACTCACCTTCGTGCACTTCTCTCAGTACACGTTTGATGTCGTCGTGTGCGATACATCGTAACAGGGGCATAGAAAATCCTTGTCTATAGAGGGTATCGTCTTGCATAACATATCTGGCAGCTTTGCGAACTACAGCTCTTTTCTCACTTTTCTTCGGTGGGAGTGTCCCATTCTTAAGAAAACTCTTGATTGGAGTCATCCATGACTCCTTCTCTGGTTCCGCTTCAAGAACGAATTCAATTTCCATTGACTCAAAGCTTGGCGATTCCAATGTTTCGATTGGAATTATCTCAGTCCCTTCTGGATTGTCAGAACTAGCCAGTTTTGCCAGTCTATCCGCTTTCTGGTTTTCAATTCTGGGAATATGCGTTATGTTGTACCGTTCTAAGCTACTTAATAGCTCTTTCACTTTCTTGAGGTAAGCGACAAGTCGAGGTCCTCGAGCCGCGAACTCCTCTCGCACTTGACAAACAACAATCTTAGAGTCACAAAATATGTCCATCACTTTTACTCCGAGGTCTTTAGCGAGTTTCAGCCCGGCAATCAGGGCTTCATACTCAGAGTCATTGTTTGTTGCCGAAAATTCTAATCGCAGGGCGTAATGTAACGACCGTCCCTCCGGGGTGACTAAGACAATTCCAGCTCCGGATCTTCGGTCATTTTTAGCTCCATCTGTATATAGTTTCCACGGATTCATCTCTAGCTTATCCTCAGATTTAACCACTCGATCATTGATTATTTCTTCCTCTGGAATGGTGAACTCCGCAATAAAGTCTGCTAGAGCTTGCCCCCTGATTGACTTTCGTGGTTGAAAATTCAAATCAAACTGGCTCAGTTCTATGTTCCATTTAATCAACCTTCCCGACGCTTCGGGTCTCTGCAACACCTGTCTTAACGGCTGATCGGTATATATGGTTATTGGATGGGCTTGGAAGTAATGACGAAGTTTCCGGGATGCAATCAGGAGGCTGTAAGCAAGCTTCTCGATCTTAGGGTAGTTGCGCTCTGCCGCTGCCAATTTCTTACTCACATAGTATACTGGCCTTTGTACTTTGTCTTCTTCTCGAACCAGGGCTGTGCTGACAGCGTGGGCCGAGACTGCTAGATAAACAAATAGTTCTTCGTGATCTACGGGCTTTGACAAGATTGGCGGTTTCTCTAACAGCTCCAACAGATTTTGGAAGGCCTCGACACAATCGGGAGTCCACTGGAAGTTCTTCTTTCCCCTTTTTATCAAATCAAAAAAGGGAACACATTTATCGGTGGCTTTAGAGATGAACCTACTCAACGCCGCTACCTTTCCTGCCAGACTTTGGACGTCTTTAATTCTTCTTGGTTCCTCGATATTCCTAATCGCCGCTATCTGGCTAGGGTTGATCTCAATTCCTCGGGAACTCACAATGAAGCCAAGGAACTTTCCCGACGCCACTCCAAATGAACATTTTAAAGGATTCAATTTCATACGGTATTTTCGCAAGATACCAAACATTTCCGCTAAGTCTTGCGTATGATTGGAAGACTGCTTTGATTTAACAAGCATATCGTCCACATAAACTTCCATAGTTTTTCCTATTTGATCATAAAACATCCTATTTACCAACCGCTGATAAGTAGCTCCAGCGTTTTTTAATCCGAACGGCATTACAACATAACAATATAATCCCAAATTCGTAATGAAACTTGTATGCTCTTGGTCTGGCACATGCATAGGAATTTGATTGTATCCAGAGTACGCATCCATGAAAGAGAGAAGTTCATGACCTGCTGTCGAATCTACAAGCTGGTCAATCCTAGGAAGTGGGAAACTATCCTTTGGGCAAGCCTTATTTAAATCTGAAAAGTCAATACAAGTTCGCCACTTTCCGTTTGGCTTCTTTACCAAGACAGGATTCGATATCCAGTCGGGATAAGTCGAATCTCGAATAAATCCATTTTGCTTCAATTTCTCTACTTCCTCTTTGAGGGCAGCCGACCTCTCTGGGCCCAGCGTGCGTCTCTTTTGCTTTACAGGCGGATGCTTCGGATTTACATTCAATTTGTGACTGATAATGGAAGGTGATATCCCACACATGTCAGCATGGGTCCAGGCGAACACATCTAAGTTTGCCTTTAAGAAGTCCGTCAGCTCTTCAGCACGGCGTGGATCCAATTGGGAACCGATCTTCAAAACTTTCGTCGGATCAGCTTTATCAACAGGAATTTCCACTGTCGTTTCATTAGGAGTTGCATTCCTAGTCTCTGGTTCCTCGTCTTTTCTAGGATCCAGGTCCTCAGGCGTTCCTTTGGGCAACTCCCTTGGGTTCAATCTCTCTAATTGCTATGCCGAGTCCCCCTGTGAGGGAGATGAGGCATTCTTACATTCGGCATTAACTCCTTTCATCAACATCTTCAGTTCGGCCACATAGCAGGCCCGTCCAGAAACCTGATCCCCTCTTATTACTCCAGTCCCGGCTTCGGTTGGGAACTTTAGTAACAAGCACCATGGGGCGATACAAATTCTAAACTCAGCGAGGGCAGGCCTCCCTAAAAATGCGTTATATGGCGAATCTATGTCCAGTACTACAAACTGAAGCATTCGCACTCTTCTACGTTCTCCTTGCCCTAGGGTCACAGGTAACTCTATATATCCCATAGGAGCTGTCGTCGCTCCGTTGAAACCTCTAATCCATCCTTCACAAGGTTTCAGATCTTCAGGCTCAAGCTTCATCTGATCAAATGACTTCTTGAACAAAATATTAACGGAACTTCCGTTGTCTACTAGTACCTTATGGACCAAAGCCGGCCCAATAGTGGTAGTAATAACCAACGGATCATTGGTGGGAGATTGTATTCCCGTGTTGTCTCGGCTGCGAAACACCACGTCATCGAACATGGTTTTTTGTTGTTTGATGGGGGTGACATCTTCCAACTCATCACCTTCATTCACATCTAGATGCTTAGCAGCATTCACATATTGGTCCATTGACCTGAAACTTCGGATCGCCGGGTGTGGTCCACCTACTATGGAGTTAATGACAATCCCTTTACCTTTCTGCTGCGCGGTAGGCTTAGGAGCAGGTAGGATCTGCTTTGGAGCCTGCTCTCCTTGCCCCCTGTCCCTCGGGGCAACCTTGTACTCATCCAACTTTCCTTCACGCAGCAACTTTTCAATTACATCCCTCAAATGCCGACACTCATTGGTCGAATGTCCATGTGTTCCGTGAAACAAGCAAAATTTCCCTGTCGCCATTTCTTTCTCGGTCGAATCACGAGGTGGCGGTCTTTTGTACTGCAACACATTGTACGTATCCAGGTAAATATTTTCCAGGGTGTCATTCAATGGTGTATAGTCCTCGTAATTCTGGAATCGGGGCCTTTTGTTAGGGTCGCTTCCCCTATTCCTGTTTCTCCTGTTACCGTTCGAATTACGGTTGTTGTTGTTTCCCCCATTTCCAGTATTGCTGTTTCCACCCTTATTTCCTACATTTACTTCAACCTTGCCGGAACTTTCCCCAGACTGCTTCACGGCAATATTACTCTGCACATTCTCCTTTGAAGCTGTCTCAGACTTTCTTTTCCGGTTTGCCCGGGCCTCCTCTCGTCTTAGATAAATATCGGCTTTTTCGTAGAATATCGCCCTTGTGGGGGGTGTCTTCCCAGAAAGGTAGTCTCCAAATTCAGATTCAGGATCGACTCCTTCCTTCAACGCCATCAGAATAGTGGGCTCATGCGGGTCACTGACCTCAGTTACAGCCTGGTTAAAACGATCTAAATATGCCCTTAAAGATTCTCCTGGTGCCTGTTTGATCCTCGACAATTCAATAACACTCTTGGACTTGCGGGCATGTAGTCGAAACTGGTTCATGAAACGCTCACTTAGTTCTTTGTAATTAGAAATTGAACGAGGTGGAAGCCGGGTAAACCAGAACAATGCCACATCTTCCAGGTAGATTGGGAATGCTTTGCACTTTACTTCATCAGGGGCAGCAGCGGCGTTCATAAGCCACGAATACCGCATCAAATGCTGTCCCGGATCAGTTCTTCCGTTATACTTGTCCATCTGTGGCAAGTTAAAGCGTCGGGGAAACTGGAAGTCTAGGATATCGTCAGTGAACGGGGTATGGCTTCGCTCAATACCATAGTCTTCATTTGTATAATTCCGGCTCTCAGACATAATTCGGCGAACCATTGCCTGTACATCGGCACTAGTTAGGGGCTGCTCAGGTTCCCTGGCCCTAGTGTCCGAATTCCTTCGGGGCTCTTGCTCTGGAGATGCCCTTCTTCTTCGAGCTGCCTCTACTCGATTCCTTTCCCTGTGTTCCCGGTCGATCTCGGGAAGAGGGGATTGGAGTCTTTGCCCCCGAGTAGGGCTATCGTTTCCTAACGCTCGTGCGATATCCTCACGAGATCCCAAAGATCCAAACGTTAGCTGCTCCACGTTCTGAGGTCGTTCGAGTGGCCTTTTCTCACGGGGCCTCTCTTCCTCGGAGGATGAAGATTGATCTACGGGGGTGTGATGAACCGGCGATGGAGTTCTTTGCCGGCGGAGCTCATTGATCTCCCGACTCATGAGCCTCATATTTTCCTGCATCATGAGATTAGTGCGCTCATGAACTCTCATAGCTTCCCTCGTGCTCTCAAGCATATCAAGCAAGCGCGAGAAATCTCCTTGAGTGATGGGAGCAGATGAATTGACCTGGTCTCCAACTCTGGCAGCTGGAATTGGAGCATTTGCGGGGACTCGAGTTGATGTTCCAGCTTCACCAAGCATCGGGTCGGATCGGAGGTAGGAAGTCGGGTCGGATCGGAGCTGGGGTGCCTGGTCGGATCGGTGTGCAGCGAGCAAGTCGGGTCGGTTCAGACTGGGGGAGTGCACCGCTTCGGAATCTCCTACCCGGATCGGATCGGAGCTCTCCCCTTCCCTTCGGTTCGGATTTCCTGCATTGATTCTCCCTGCCGCTGAACTCTGCCCCCGAGACCTTGTTACAACAGCATGTTGCTGATCTTCGCCAGCTCCATTTCCTTGAACAGACTGAACTTCTTTGCCTTTTCCTTTGGCCATGAGTCTTCAACAATTACTTCAACGAATGCAAGAAAGCGGAGAAACTTAAGGATTCACTTCTTTGAACTCAACGGTCCAAAAAGTAGAAAGAGATCCCGGAAAATAAAGGATTTAGATGAGGATTCTCAGTGAAAGCACCAAAATGTTAGACCCAAATGTGGTTCTAACACCCAAATTGATTAAAAACAAGATAAAATAAAACAGAAATAAACAAGAACACGCAAGATTTATAGTGGTTCGGCGAAGAAATGCCTACGTCCACTTAGTTTTTACTATATTCAGTAATTCAGTTACAAATACAATGTAAGAGTCGCTCACAACTCACTTTTGTTCACTCAAATGATTAAAACAAGAAATGAAAGATGGTTTGGATTTTCCGGGAGTAAAGGAATTCGGATGATTGAGGTACTTGGATTCTCAAAAGTGCTGAAAAAGATCCTTCTCTTTGTCTCTAGATGGGGTATTTATAGGTGTGAATTTGCCTGAGATTCAATCCGGGTCGGAACACGTGTCATCCATCGCTCTTTCTTCGGGTTCGGATGGGCTATCAGGTGGACAACGCATCCATGAGATGGACGTTAGAGGTAGGAATTAGTCATATCCGGTCCGGTTCTCCAGGCGACTTCATAGGAGATTTTCCTGAATCAAGGGCGCGGGTCGGAGGCGTGCAGGTTGGGGGTCGGATCGGAGTACCCGATCCGAACCGGAGTGGCTCGGACGTCTCTCCTTCACTAGCCATACTCCGCTCCGCTGCAGTCGTCGTGGCAAGCAAAAGGCTTTCCGATCCATTTGAGATTCATCAGCCTTCCGATCCGATTAGACATGTCTTACCAATTTACCCAATAGGAGCTCCCCGATCCGAACAGGGGACTCTTCCCGACCCGAACCGAGAATTTGCTCTGACCCGATCCGAACAGCTGCTGCTATCTAATCTAGATTGTAGAGTCTCCTTCCGATCCGAACCGGAGTCTTATACCTTGAAATACTCTTCAATGGTTGGTTTCTTGACTTTGTGTGGCCTAGTTCACAAAGTAGGCTAACACTATCGATTCCAAGTGGCATCATGTTTTCATTCATAAGTATCTTCCATGCATGTAACTTCCATCTATCCTTTATTAATCATCAGCATCAAGCAAGTTTAAGAAAACATTCCATGTTGACTCCAACGAACTCTGCTTTCAAGATCTGTGTACAAAACATTTTATTTATCCTTCCCCTAACATAAAATCCATATTGTGACTTTATCTTTTGAATAAGTTTAAAAGGGGTTAACATAACAATGTATAAGAAATCAAATAAAGCACATAATCATTTTTTTAAAATGGCAGCTGAAGTAATTCTACAAATAGCCTATACAGGACACCTGATTGAAGGCATATTTTTTTTCATGAAATTAAAGTTTATAGTTTTTACCTAGGTCATGAAATGCAATTGGAATTCCCAACTCTTCTTGATGGACTTTTAGCATCTCAGCTGAAAAGGGTAAATATAACAATTTCTATATGCTAAGCCACATGTGTAGTTTTTTGAAAAATATTTTATTATAAACCCTTGGACGTTAACATACAACTATATTGGTCCAACTAACATTTTTGTAACTTACGTACTGAGTTGGAAGACGAATATTGTAACAAAAAAGATTGAACGGGAAAACTTAATACTCAGTTTGCTTGACAGTCGGTATGTTAAGCACTCCACTTGGAAATGGTGGAGGGGTACCTTTTATCTGTAGGAATCTCATATTTTGTTAGAATTTTTCTGGGTTGAAACTCGTGCCTAAGCATTATTGATTCATAAAAAAAATAGTTATAAATGTGGGTAAAAGAGAGAGCTAAAATGCATATTAGTATGCTTCAAAAGGAGGACGCTAGTGGCGACCAAGTAAACTTTAACAACAGAACCATTACTGAAGACATGGAACAAACAACCATAAAAAGCATTATTGATTCAACTTTTTTTTAATGAATGCATTTGCAAACCAAGTATTCTTTTTGTACACTTGATTTTTTTTCTACAATTTAGCTTCAAAAAATAAAAAATTATTAATGATTTTTAGAAGATATTTCCAAAAGAAGTAAAATATCTGAAATTTTGCTGTATTTTTGTAACTATAACAAAGTAAATTTTATGACATTATAGATTAGTATAAGTTTTTGAACATATCTTTTCTCATTTTATTTTTTGGGTATAGTTTAAAGCATTTATATGTTTTGCAATCTTTAATTATTATATTTTGGATTTTAATACATACATCCCCCAAATGTTTGAAGCATTTAATTCCTTTAGATTTTCTAGAAATTTAGGTTTCTTGGACTTCTTTGCTAATTTTTTGACTTTTATGAGTTAAGGATATTTGCTAAATTTTCTAAAAATTTTGAAATATTTTGGCATATGACTGTTTCTGATACATTTTAAAGATCTCTTGTGAGTTGAACTTTAAAACATTTTTGAATTTTTAAACATACATATTAAATATATTTGGAGATTTTATAAAAAATAAGAATAAGAAAATTTTGGATTTATGAATGTCACTAAGATACTGTATTAACTTAGACTTTTTAACTTCTTTAATTAGGGAAAATCAATTAGGACTTTCTAATATCTCTAATCCTTTGATATCTCTTATTCTCGGAAGTTTACTTATCTTCTTTTGTATGAACATGTCAAAATAACATTTTTAGTATTTTTAAATAATAAATTATTAGAAATTTTGATGCATTTGATTTTGTTTTTTGGGGTTCCGTTTGAGATTTCTAAATTTCAACATAATTTGAAATTTTCGTTTTATCGATTTTTCTGAATTTTCCTTTGTTACATTTTTCTGATTTTTCAAATGTTTATAAAATCATTCAAGTTATTGAGATTTTCAATTTTGAAAGCCTTTGATACTGTTTTTAGCATTTCTTCTTTAATTTTTGAAATGTTTTTGTTAATTCTTTTGAGCTTCTCAAATTGTTTGTTATTTAGCAAGTTTCGGAGTAATACAAGTCTAACACTTAAAAGAAAACTAAAATGAAAATGATAAACACATTTTAGGATGAAACACAAATCAAATATTTCTGAAGATATTTTAATATATGCTAACATAGAAAAAACTGGTTACTTAAGTAATGACACTACAGGTTAATCATAAACATGGTAGTTACTGGAAAAGAATGTGTGCACTAAAAGTATGAAAAGGTATAAATTTAAATAAATAAGAAGAGACGTACTTGAGGTAAAATTGGAAGCATAATAAGACCTGACTGCAGTGGCAATCACAAAATCACTCACTGCACTGTTACCGGTGAAGGGGAGGGGTAGGAGCTCCAACGATACACTAACATAAAAATTAGTTCCAGAGTGAAAACATATATGAAAATGATGAAGTATTAGGCTTGGAATAACACCTTGACGATGCACAGGGTATTAAAATGAAACCGACCTAATTAGATGTCACAGTGCGTACTCGATGAACAGAAATATACAATAGATGGAACAAAAATTCAATATTCAAATGAATGAATATGATCCCAACTATTGGTAGTTGCCTTTAATTAAGAATTCATGAATCAAATAAACAAAACAAAAATGTAAACAAAAATCAAACAATTTTAATAAGACCTTAATTTATAATTTACATAAAGTAACAGCATACCTTTCAATTTAGTGTCCATGAACAAAGATGACCAATTGTTGGCTACTACCCTTCACCTTTCCAAGATTGTTGATGTAGAGAGCTTGAAATTTTGAAAATCCAAGAAGAATTCTAGTTGTAACCATAATGGTGCCTCTGTTCATCCTTTCCTTGATATTCAGGGAAATACCTTAGCTTTTGGGGTTATTTTGCTTGAAATTATAAGCGGAAGACTTCCATACTTTAAAGACAAAGGCCATATAGTAGACCTGGCTATTGATCATTTGCAACATGGGAATGAGATAGAAATGATTGTAGAACCTGTGCTGAAAAATGTGAAGTCTGAAGAATTAGCTGTAACATGTGGTGTAATTAAATTGTACATTGAACCAGATCCTTCAAAAAGGCCATCCATGCAAATAATAAGTGGGGTTTTGGAAAATAGGATTGATGTTTTAGATGATGCCTTTTTCAGGGATTCTTCTCTGGTCTGGGCAGAGCTAGCCTTGTCATCGTAGCTGCATATGTAGTTTTTGTACATTTATAACTGTAAAATATACAAATATATGAAATACCATGTGTGGATTGTTATTTGTTTCTCACTTACTGAGCTATTTTTTCCCAAAAAAATATATCACACTTAAATGAGCTAAAATTTAAGATTTTTTTACTTGATTCACTGTGTACGTGATAAAATCTAAGGTGTTTTCAATACAAAGGAGAGCTAATGAAATATTAGTTAGGATAAGCGTATTCAATACTACCTTCAACGCATATGGAGAAAGAAATCAATGCCTAATTTTTATATTTATTTTTTCCATATAGTAAAAAAACACAACAAACCAAATTAAGATTGCTACACATCTAGTCATATTATATACGCATTTTAATACCCTTCTAAAATTTCTATAATAATAATAATAAGTCATAAACTAACAAGGGACTCTATTTATTTATTTTACCATGAAGAAAAAGATCAGTTAGATAAAATGGAGGAGAACCGAATCCCTTAATGTACTAACTAATGAATATGTATGAGCCAAAAACTTCCGGTACATTATTCAAACTCTTATAGTTGCTATAATAATTGTTACCTTTTACCTTCATTCGAGGCAACTCCTTCCTAACCATGCCATGATCAGAGTGCATAATATATGCACCAGATTGTATGGTGATTAAATTGGCAACTATCAAAGAGAGTAACTTGTCCCAATCACTAGAGAGAACCTGAAGCAAGACAAAAGCACGAAAATAGTTAAATAAAAGAATAACTGGTAAAGTAGCAATAAACAATTTTCAGTTGTGTATTGAGAGGGAATTTAAAACAAAAATTAGAAACAGGTTTTTTCCTTCAAACATCAAATGAAATCTAAAATCGAACGATGATAATTTGTAAAATAGTTTAGTATGTGTTGTAAAAATAAGAAACGAACAGAGAAAGACCAAGTGGTGACGAATTGGAAATCAAAAGCACGTGGACCATTGACATAAAGATTAAACTGAGATCTTTGATTGACTATAGCAAAGAAACGTAGTTTTCAGTATAAAAACTAACCGAAGAAGAAGAGGTAGCCTATATTTACCTATATTCACCTATACATACAATGTCATAACAATGTATTTCAGCAAATAAATGAGAAATAATTGAATCTCTGTAACTACAACTATATTTGATAACCAATTGTAAAGTAAACATATTTAACAAATAGTTTCTTACTAATTATTGTGAATGCACTCAGTGACAGTGAAACGGTAACAATTTATCATATAGTAACCCGATTATGTTCTTTATGGTGGCACATAAAATATTAAATGCTTGGATTTTAATGTGCTGGCAATTTTGTCACTACAAATTTGGATAACAGATGCTACACATGCAACCGTTATTCAAACAAACATATGTTAACCACATGATGCAACTTACATTTTCCGGAAAACAAAACAGTAAAATCACCAAAACAAACAAATTTACTGAATAATCTTACTAAACAGTCAGTGAAATAGCAATTGCATAGCTGACGACACCGAAACGGATGTATATCTTCCACCTTATCTCCTTCCTCCTCACCATAAGACTCCACATTATCTTCTTCAATACTTGCAATCACCATGAACAAAGATGCAGAGCAGCCAAGCTATTACGTACTACTGCTTCTTGAACTGTTGAGTATCTTCAAACCTTGTTCAGATAACAATCTATACAGGGCCCGGTTATAGACAGTAAACATGAGTGCTAACAATAAGTAAGTATAAGCATTTAAGTATAATTTGAACAAATAAAATATACTAATGGAATAGATAATTACATGCCTTATGTCGAACCTTGATTAAGATATAAGATTTTATGTATCTTCGAAAGACGTCATCAAAAAGTTTAATATAAGAAGAAAAAAATATTAATATTCATATATATATATATTGTCTTGTTTTGTTAGAAATATAGATGGAGATGCATTCCCTTTCACAATCTTTAAACAGGAAAACTAAAGTCTAAAATTAGAGACTTTGTCAGGTACAAAGACAAAGCAGCAGCAAGGAGTTTGGAGACGATAATGAAAAATGATTAAAGTTGAATATAAAAGGGAATCGTGTAATATAAGTTTGATTTTACAAGGAGATAATCAATTGTTTGATTCTCCACTTAACAAAAAGATTTAGTTAAGTTATTTTTCCCTTTTCTATCGCATTTCCCATTCAAATGGATTCTCATTGTTTGTTGCCTTAACAAATGTACTTTACCAATGTTGTACGGTCTAAATAATCAATGTCGCATTAAATTAATTTCATTGCAATATGTATCACTTGCTCAAACGTTTCTTATTTGACAATAAATGTCCTTTAAATTGATTGCATATCAAAATGGAAATGAGCGAAATTGCAAAATAAACGTTTGAACTTCCAAGTATAACAAAGTGCTGAAGCAAATTGACTGCATATTTGATGTAGTTTACTCTTAATTTGGGAATAGTGAAAACCATCCTTGGTTTTAGAAGATATGTTTATCATTGCATAAGCAAATTGAAATTTAATCATCTTAAAAACAGAAAAAATAACAGAGAGTGAAAGTATCACATATCTACATTTATAACATAAGCTGGATCTATAATATATTCTCTTATGCCACTCCAATCTATTGTTTTATTCAGAAGTCATAGTTGATACTCAGAAAGATTTGATGTAACAAAAATGGGAGTGATTATTACAACACAAAATTAAATACTAAATTAGACATAATTTGGATGAGCAGAGTTTTGACATGCAATCACCTTTTCTTTTTCACATTTCTGCCTTTTATTCTTCTGGGCTTTCTTTGTCAACATGAGTCTCTGCTTTTCTTTTCCTTGTATAAATAATTTAAAATCATCCCGGTAATCCTTGTTTTATCCCTTATAGTTACCTTAAAACTAAACTGAATTAGGTTTTTTTATTGGTCTCTGTTCTTGATAGGACGTACAATCTTTCTGTCTTTAATTGGGCGTTGAAAGGTTAAGTTACTTGTCTGCCATACAACTAAAACCAATGGATAGAATTTCCATTTTATACTTATCGTATTGAAATCTTAAGAAATACAGTTCTCAAAATTCTATAAAAGCAATCTGAGTTTGTATATTTTGAACTAAGTGTCTTGATACCATGATAATTCTTTAAACTAGAACTAAAACTGTCATTAATCTGAGTTCAGCATTTTTAAGACAGAAACTTAGAATAATAATACTACTGAATTATTCAAAAATTTACTATAGATGGTTTACAAATTTTGGAGATATGAACATACTTCAGGCTGATAATTCATTTGAATTTCATATATGTGTAAGTTTAAAAATAATGCTTGCGTCGTTTAATATGTAAAATTCCATTAATTTTTGTTTGATTTTTATTGCATTATCTCACTATGTAATATTGCCCTTTATAGGTTTACTTGATTGCTGGTGAATAACGCGTATGAGGTCTAGTAATACAAACATAATTTAAGGAAAAGTATAAATACATAGAATTTGGTAGCTTTATACCTCATAATTTACTTATATTTAATTTCTTTTTAAACTTTTGGGTCTTCTACCTTTTCTAACTTCAGGTTTAATAACTCGCTCTATACCATTTCTCACATTGATTTGTTATTGTTTTACACTTACAATTTGTCCTTTGGCTATGTATCAGTATTTGATTTAGCTAATTGCAGCTTACAATTTGTCCTTTGGCTATGTATCAATATTTGATTTAGCTAATTGTAGTTGAGTTGTATTGCTGTTTTTAACACTACTGTCAGCGTCATTGCAAATAAACACCACTGCTTAAAAGTCAAGCTAAAATTGAATCTTGATTCTAAAAATGGAAACCATTGTAAACCCAGTTATTTAGAAAGAGGTGAAATTGGCAAGACTGATAATTTATAGGAAAATAATTAATGAATGAGTGTCGGTTTTAGCTAGATGGTTATGTAAATTTTATACAAAACAAGACAACTTATCCCAGCTTATAATTCTGACAACTTTTTTTAGTGGAAAATGTAAAAAGGGAACGTGAAGCACAAGTTGATCAGATAAGCAGTGCATGGGGAATACATGAAAGCCATAGAGTTACTAAATGCATTACAACAGTGATATGAAACTAGTACAAATAAAAATTAGTTTCTTCACTGAAAATTTAACCATGACAAATTAACATGCCAATGGAAAACTAAGTAGAACATAAATAATTTCCAGAGTGAATCATAACTTATAACACTACATTGCCATTGAACTGGATTCAATTTAAAGCACATCAACGAAGATAAATTAATTTACTTACATAGAGTTGACTCCAAACATGACTAGCAAGGATGTATCCGATTATCCCACTCTCCTGGTAAACAATTAAACCCTGTAAATCAGCATACAACAAATATATATATGATTGTAAGGAAATATAATTATGAGTAAAGTCAATCAATTAAAACTAATAAATGCAACTTACTAGGGCTGCAATACTCATATCATAAACCTTAATATTGCTCTTAATACTGCTGGCATTGCACTCATAAAGCTTACTACTGCAATTGAAGACAATCTTAAATTCACTCTCCTTAATACCGTTCGCATTGCACTAACTGAAGAAAAACAAGATGTTAAATCCAGCAAAATTCCAACTTTTGGGCCAAACTAAAAATTTAGATCAAAGAATAAGGAGTTGATTATATTTCGAAGTAAAAACCATAAAAATATATGCATGTGCCGTAGAAATTTCACCATAATGGCAATAAGTGCAACAGAACTCCAAGTTCAAGTTTTCCAAAAAACTCAACCCACAACATCATTATCTTGCTCGCATCTACCTACATCCCTAATTTCGATTGCTATGTCAATCACTCAAACTCAAATAACTTCTAGAGTACCTAATTTTTTTTTAGTTGTTTCTCACATTTTCATATTTCTTTTGTTTTTATTTTTTGAATTACATAGTCGCTTGTTTTAACTGTAGAAAGCACACATCTGAGGCTGAGTACTTAATAGACCTATAGTTTTCATGACCGAATCGCAAGTCGAACTGAGATGACTCATGGTTTAAGGTTTCGAGGGTTGGATCGGTTGAACCGTCAGAATTGTGCATTTTTTTTATTGTTTATGCACATGATTGTTACTCATTTTGATCAAAGGATTTTATTCTCATTAATTTGTATTATACAAACATGTATGATTCATACTTGACATAGCCAACTACACTTAGGAGTTAAGTCACATAAAAAAAATTCTCAGATATAAGTTACAAATAATGTCATAAACTTTTCCACTAGACTTTCAATTGGTGTCCCAGTAGTTCATAAGACATAACTAACTACTCTTATGAGTTGAGTCATTTAAAAATCTTTACTAAATGCCTTAGTTGTTACATAGGCACGGGCAAGCGTGTGCATGCGTCCATATTTTTGTGGTTTCTTTACAATTGTGTAATACTGGAAAACAAACAGATATGACTGTCTAAATCCCAAGACCCCATGCTCATAACTAGTTGTGCAAAATCCCAAGATCCCATATAGTGTCTCTCACGCTATAAAAATATAAGACCCCATAAGCTACTTAGGTGAAAGATATCGTTTTAGGTCATTTTAAAACTGGATTTGTGTTATATTAAATTGTATCTTTTCATATGGATCAACACTGACAACATCTAAATAATTGTTATGATCAGTTACAAATTCACTAAGATCATATGTGCAAGCCAATGTTATTAAGTGTTATATTTCATGTAAGAAAATACATTTACAGAATTACTCCTTACTATTAATAATTAATCATACCTTCATATATTGTTCTTACTATGTCAGCATGCCTGGGTACTAATTCTTATGTATTATTGTAAATAATTATATGCAACCAGGTTCTTGTTCACATTTACTGATTTACAACAATCGGCTTTTTTAAAGATCCCAAAACACTGAATAATTAAGCAAGTTTACTGTTATTAGCAGTCTGATGCCTGTCAGATTTTTCATTTGCAAGCAAAGGATTGATTTTGCGGTATATGTTTATGTTATTAGATTGGCTTCCACCCAAAACGAATGCATCAGTGTAAGCCACAAGTAGAGAAGAAGGAACCCCTAGAAAATTTTAGTCACAATTTGTGCTTATAGAACCAAAAGAACAAACTAAATATCAGAAATTACATGTGAACGATAAATTTTATAATGAAAGTTTAGCTTAAAATTATCCTACAAAACATCATTATGCAAATGTATACAATTATCCTATGCAACATCACTATGAAATCAGAACTCCTGTATTTCAAAGCACAGGTTCACATAATGAAAAAGTAAAAAAAAAAAGTAGAATTTTAACATACCTGAACTCGATTAAGTTGATTGCAGAAGCCTCCAACCCGATTAAATTGGTTTTTCAGCTTACCGTGAAGATTAGCAGACTCGACAGAAAAGGATGCGAACCTCAGATCCAATGTGAAGGCCAGATCTCGACTCAATTTAGGGGATTGGAAGCAGAAATCTTGATTGAATAAAGTGAATTTTAGTAGAAATTGCGAACCCTAAATGACGATTTATGGAGACGTAGATAGTAAATGTGTTGCAAACGAAACAAGGAGAAACAAGACGAAAGAGGGACTTACAGAACCATCCCTGGCTATTTTACCAAACTACCCTCAGTCCTCATCATGACTCACGGTTATAAATGTTATTACCAATAACAACGGTAATTTCTGTGATGATATTGTCACGGTTATAACCATGACGAATTGCACCAAAAAAACTGTTATAAAATAGCTGATTTGGTGTTGTGTAAATTGGAATATTAAAACTAGATTGGGCATAACTATTGATTGGGACGCCAAGCATAATGTATATTGTGATTTTGGGGCATAACTATTATTGCAAATTTGGGAAGATTGGGTGTAACCTATTTTGAGTAATAACTTGTAATTGAATTTGTGGGTCATAACTTGCAGACATAACTTGAGAATTGGAACATGACTAGCTTTGTAAATTTGGGATAATTAGCATATAAAATCTAGACACGGACTTGTATGGTAAATAGGTAAATTGGATAAAAGATGAACATGCCTAACCCGAGGTTAGATTGAGTTACGGTGTAAGTCTTCCTGGAACCACCCGGCACATCCAGCAACCGCAACAACAAGTCTAATGTGAGAGGTTAGCACATAAAGCCCAAAACGCGAGGTTAGAATGAGTTTGCGGTTAGTCTGCCCGGAACCGCCCGGCACATCCAGCGACCACAAACAACAGTTCTAATGTGAGAGGTTAAGGCATTAAGGAAGGAATTAATGCTAATGAACAAGGTTAAGTTAATAGAAAACATTTAACCAATATAACATGATGAATGAACAAGGTTAAGTTAATAGGAAACACTTAACCAATACAACATGATGAATGAACAGGGTTAAGTTAATAAGAAACACTTAACCAATATGACATGTTAGGTGGGTGGGTTAAGTTAGCATGGACAAGAAGACAACTTAACCAATATTATATGAACAAAGTGGATAGGGTTAAGGCAAGCTTAACCAATAATACATATGGACTTGATAAGGGGAAGGGTTAAGTAAATCTTGGGTAAGTGGGTAATATTAGTATATATAGGCCCACAAACTTAAACGTTGAATAAACATGCGTGAATTCAGTGAGAAGATTAAATAACATATGAATAAACAACACTTAACCAGTACAACATGTTAATTAAGCAAATGGGTGGGGTTAAGTTAAATTGAGAACAATTAACTATTATAACAAGTTGATTAGAAAACCCTAGTATCGGGGACTCATTTCAGCAATAACCCACATAGATGTATCATGGTACCCTGAGCTAGGCAGGGTGGAGCACGTTTATTGAGCTGATTATAAGCGGTCAAAATAGCGGCGGGTGGTGCAGCAGTTTAGGTTCCGATGTAGTATGTGTGTGCACGTGCTTCGGAGTGGAAAAAGCAGGCACTAGGCATCAGTAGTATACACTGTGCATCTTGAATCATATCGGTTTGCCATCATGGGAATTGATACCTCATGATGGGGCCAGCACAGGTATCTACATACAAGCGGGGCCGAATGACACAAGTAATGAATACATACAAGCGGGGTCGGATGACACAAGTAGGGAGCCAATCGATAGGGTAGTAAGGGTACATTTAACATATCCATGACAATTAGGCAGATAAAGGTGGGATCCTCATAATACATGTACATCTGAAGGCTACCACAACTGCGGGGATTGGGATCACATTATCATTTTATACAGGTTACTAGTTGGGACACTAGTTAGGTGGTGCAGAGATTTAGAAATCAGAATAACAGGATAGTAGCGAAGCATAGAAAGAGTAGAAGCGCATTCAATCTTGCCTTATCATATCTTATGCTAATCTTATCTTGTTCTCCTGGTTATCACGGTATTGTCTTATATTCAGTTTATTCATGTCATGTTACTTATACCTGTTTACATACTGAAAATCACTAGACTTACCAGGCTTTATGTCTGACATGTTGACGTACTGAAAATCCCTGGACTTGCTAGGCTTTATGTCTGATCCGTTTTCTTTCATCTTATTTTCTTCCGTTTCTCCCCCCAGGTAGTCAGGGAGGGAATAACTCAGCTTAGTTTGGGTCGTTTCTCTTTCCAAGCTTGAAGATTCTTTGATGTATTGCCTGGATCCTCTTATCTTTGGCTATGGCTGTGTTTGCACTTTAATTTGGGGACTTATGCTACTTTGCTATGTTTTATGCTTCTTATATACTTGAAAGTTTTTGAATCAAGACGGAAGTTTTATGTAGTACTTTTAAGTATGATTAAGCAATTTTTTGTAAAATCTTGACTGAACTACGTTGCTTATAAAATGACTTTGTTTTCCGCTGCTTTATTTATCTGTCTTGTAATTTATTTGCATCTTTTACGAATAACGCTTCACTAAAGTTAATGCATTCCCTTTGTGAGTGACATTAACGGGGGTGGGGTGTTTCAAAGATATTCTAAGGTTCAACAAACTCCTCGTCACTTCAAACACCTCTGTTCTTCGGCATTCTTCTCTAATAGCTTTTAGTCTTCAATTGCATTGATTATCCTTCTCTGTAATTCTTCTTTTGTATTCTTGTTTATCTTTATAAATATCTTTATAACATATCTAATGTAACTGCACAACTCAAAGATATATTGGTAGTAATGTTTATATGGTGGTTTTCATCAAAATCAATACCTAGGGTACTTAGAGTATTAGCAGTCTCCCCCTTTTTGATGATGACAACCATATAAATATTTGAGAGACAAAATATAATACTTTTTATTTGACTCCCCCTAACTCTGTGCATTCCCCCATCATTTTATCTAGTATATTTATACCTTTTCTCCCCTTTTGTCATTTACAAAAATGCTAAAAAGAATTATTTAGTTTACTGCTAGACAATATATAGAGTTTGCATATTTATATAAATAAAACACAAGTGGGGAAATCAAACCATGAAATAAACTAAATAATCAGATGAGTTTTAGAGTTACCGACTTTGCTGACGCCGATAAAATATCCTTTTGATATTTATCTAAGGTTCAATAGATTTCTTGACATATGCTTTGAGCATCGACTATTTGGTACCTGAAAAATGATAAAATATGCACACCGGTACCCATTTTTTTTGGGGGTCCATGGGGTTAAGTTTCGGGATGCTAAACCCATGAAGAGTTTGAATGCCCTTTCAAAATATAATCATTAGATAAATGAACCTTATTAATAAAATTATCAATATATTTTTCTTTTTCAGTATTATCTAACCATTTTGGAACCTATAAGTTAATGAACCTATTTGGAGGGTTTAACTTTAATTTCCTCGGTTTTGGTTTGAACTTGGTTGCTTTAACAAACTTAGTACAATGAGTACTATTTTTCTTTAATTTAGCCTTAGGGGTGTAGCCAAGTCCGTGCTTATTCCTATTATGTTTAGATGCAAATAATAATTTTTCTAAATTGTCTTTCCTTTGTTAAATTTATCAGTATCAGTTTTCATTTTATCGAAATCCTTACTATGGTTAAGAATAACATTGTCTAAAGATATTATTATGTCATTCAGATCAGTGACCATTGAAAGATTTTCTAATTTTAAGGACCCATTTTCACTTTTCAGTTTCTCAAAACTTCCAAATGTTAAATCCTTTCCATTTTTATGACCATTAAATCTTAAAATTTCATCTTCTAGATATTGTTTTTCTTTACTCAACTTTCCATTAGGTATTTTTAATCTATCTATTTTTGCCAAACTATTATCGTACTCTTTCCTAAGTATTTCATATCTTTGATGCATATCATTCAAAACTTTAGTAATTTTTTATCAAAATTCCATAACTGGTCATCCATTTCCATAAAGCATAGGTTGGCCATTTCTGTTTCTGAATCACTATCGCTTGATGATGAATCATCCCATGTTGCATTGAATGCCTATTTCCTCTTTTTATTGAAAGTATTTGAAATGTGCTTTGGTTTTCTCAAGTTGGGACGATCTCTTTCAAATGACCGACTTTATCACGTTTGAAACATATAACAACATTCCCATTTCTGGAATTATTGTTGTTAGTTTTTTGAAGTTTCTTCGTTATCCAGTACTTCAAGAATTTCTTGACCTTCTTGGTAATAAAATCGATATTATCATCAACAGGATCATCATCTGGTTCATCATTATCAATCATTGCTTTAAGTGCCAGTGATTTCTTCGCATTTCCTTGATTCTCTTTTCTAGCCTGCAACTTCGCTTCATAGGACATTATATTACCAATTAATTCTTCTATTGACATAGTACTAATATCATTGGCTTCTTTGATTACCAGAGTCATCTGATCCCATTCACTAGGAAGTGAATCCAAGATCTTTCTGACTTGATCTTCTTTAGTAATTTTCTTTCCTAATAGCATTAAGACATGTACATATCTTGAAATCTAGAATAAATATCAGAAATAGATTCATTTGGTTTCATTTGAAAAGTTGAAACTGGTGAGTCAGCATTGATATCTTTGTCTGTTTTACTTTATTGGTGCCTTCATGTGTGACTTTCGGTATTCTCCAAATTTCATATGCAGAATTACATATAGAAACTCGATTAAATTCATTTATATATAAAGAGCAAAATAAAATGTTCATGGTCTTAGAATTATTAAGTGCTTGAGTCTTTTGGTCTGGTGTCCACTTTGAATACTCAGTTTGAGGCTCTATGTATTCTACTTGGGTAATGTTCCAAATATCTAAACCATTAGACTGCAAACAAAATTTCATTCTACAATCCCAATAATCAAAATTACTGCCATCAAATAGAGGTGGTTTAATGATAGATTGCCCTTCTATAAAAAAAACTAATAATTGTGTTGCTAATGTCATTAGCCATTTAATATTTTCAAAAATCAGATTATGAACTTTTTGAAAGACCTGGCCCTGATACCAATTGTTAGGGAACTACAGTGTCTATACCACAACGTTAATGGATCTTCAGGCTATTCAGACACTAGAGAAATAAAGTGTATTTACTATATCTATTCAAATTCAAATCAAAAGAAATAAGTAATAAAATGAAATGCAGTAAAGCAAATAACACCAGGATTTTTATATTGGTTCAGATTAACCAATCCTACATCCAGTCCTACACTTCACCGTGCAAAATTTCATTATAATCGCTTGCTTTACACGGGTGGCAATAACACCTTTACAATCTTGATTTCACGGGCTACAAAATGCATCTTCTCCTTATCAACATCAACAAAAAATGATAACTAGTTGTATCTTAAATACAGATTCTTGCAGATTTGGTACAACGATCCTATAGACTTCCAATGGTAATATATCTTTGAATTCTTTGAGGAAATAGGATTAAATCAGAGAGAGAATGATATAAATTTAAGTACAACTCTCTGATATTGTGTGGCTTGCAAATCAATGAAGAATAGGAGTGAAAAAGAGTGGATTTGTAAAATAATAGGACAAATTTCAATGGAATTTTATAGAGAATAAATGGAGAAGGAGGAGTAGAAGAAATGTGAAATTATTGTATAAAAGTTCTTTACTAATTGCCTTTAAATAGTGTATGAAAGGATGTGTCTTTTTGTGAAAGGGTAGAGGGAAATAACTACTCGATTTGAATTTTAAAATATGAAATGGCCGTTATATCTCGACATACAAAGATGCATATGTCGACGTACTAGTGTTGCAAATATGCACAACAACACTTATAATTGTTTCAAATTTTCTGCACTTCAAATTTCCTTATATTTGTGGATTTTGTTGATTCGATTGAGGTCAATGGTTGATTATCTTCAAGTATAATTGCCATTGTATCTTTAACAAGATATTCTAAGGTTCAACCAACTCCTCATCACTTCAAACACCGTTGTTCTTCAGCATTCTTCTCTAATACATTTTAGTCTTCAATTGCATTGATTATCCTCCCTCTGTAATTCTTCTTTTGTATTCTTGTTTACCATTATAAATATCTTCATAATATATCTAATATAACTGCACAACTCAAAGATATATTAGTAGTAATATGTATTTGGTTGTTTTTGTCAAAATCAATACCTAGGGTACCTAGGTTATTAACATCTCTCACTTGTATACAGGCTCATGTCTCCATATTGGTGTATAAGGATGTGGCGTTATTACCGAACTATCAGTAGTAAAGGTAATATTAAGAGATGAAGTGGAGTTGTTTGACATTATGTTAGATTCTATTGGAATTTTATTGTTTTTATTGTAGTTGTTTTTATCACAGAAGTACGTATATATAATAAAGTTCTTACTATTTTTACTTCCTTAAAATGGGTAACTATTTATATAGGAGAATTATAGACCGTATAAGAAGATAAGGAAAAGAGTAAACATAGGAAGGCTTTTAATAGTTTTAAAAGAAATTATGAAGATGACACAGAATTATAATTCTAAGTGAGAACAAATTCCTAGATCCCTTCTTAAATTTATAAATGATGTTTCATTCAAAGGTTTTGTGAATATGTCTGCAATTTGTTTATCTACACTAACAAATTCTAATGTTATATTTCCTTTTTCAAAATGATCTCTTAGAAACTGATGTCTAATATCCATATTTTGTTGTTGTAGAGTGATTAATAGGATTCTTTGACAAATTAATTGCGCTGGTATTATCACAATATATAGGTGAGTTAGTGAGATATTTCCCAAAATCCTTTAATGTTTGTTGCATATAGATTGCTTGAGTACAAGCAAGAACAACAGATATATATTCTGCTTCACACATTGAGGGTGAAACCGAAATTTGTTTCTTACTAAACCATGAGACAAGAGATTGACCGATAAGGTGACAGGTGCCACTTGTGCTTTTTCTATCTGTCTGCATCCTTCGAAGTCTGCATCAAAATATGATACAAGTTCGAAAGAACCGCCTGTTGGATAGAAAAGCCCGCAATCTCTAGTGTTGGTTAAGTATCTCAAAATTTGTTTTACATCTCTAAAATGTGATTCTTTTGGCTGTTCTTGAAATCTTGCACAAAGACAAACGCTCGTCATAATGTCTGACCTACTAGCAGTTAGATATAAGAGAAACCCTATTATAGTTTGATATAATTTTTAATCAAAGTCTTTTCCGTTATCATCTTTCTCTAAGTGAATAGTTGTACACATTGGTGTAGGCTTTCCCGAAGTTTTCTCCATATTAAAGCGTTTTAGTAAATCATTACAATATTTTTCTTGATTTACAAAAATGCCATTTTTGAGTTGTTTAATTGTAAACCTAAGAAAAAAAATCTAATTCACCCGTGTGTGACATTACGAATTCATTTTTCATTATATTGGAAAAGTCATCACAAAGATTTTCGTTAGTTGATCCAAAGATTATACCATCGACATATATTTGGACAACTAATATATCTTTTTGGATTCCTTTTATGAAGTTGTTGTATATACTTTTCCAGTTTCAAAACCAGAGTTAACTAAGTGTGACTTTAATCTTTCATACCAAGCATGAGGTGCTTGTTTTTGCAATGACCCGCAAATCTGTACTATCTGAGTTGACTAGTAACACCACGTGTCCAACCCAAATTGCATAGAAATACGAATCATTATTAGAAAGAAGTTAGAGGATGAGAAATAGAAAGAAAGAAAAATTAGAATAGAAGAAAAACGAAGAACACAAATCTCACAGCAGAACGCATAAAATATATTAAATAACATAACTTTTGAAATACAAATCAGTAATTGTATATACATAACAGTTATTCCTTGAACAGTTATAAACACCTGTTTCCAGATACAGCATAGTACACAGTGGAAATATGATAGTCTATAGCTAACTGGTGAAGCCTCCTACTTCCGCTCTTCCAAGTGAATCTGAAAAATCCCGACTACTTGACTACCCGTACAAATTTGGGCACCCAAGAGTTTAGGGGAAACAAACAAAATAAACTCTGCGTCAGTTATGGGACTGGTGTGAGTAAACTCCAACCATTTGTTTAACTTTCAAAATCCTTTCAAAAAAAGTGATAATCGTAAGAACGATCCACACATAAACACGGATGGTTTTTACCGTACGATAACCCAAGATATTTTTGATATCAAATCCAGTGATATTATAATAATGTCTACATCAAATAAATAGAATCTAGCAGAGCGCTTGCATCTCACGCTCCACATACATAGTATAAAATCAAAAACCGCATGGCGTTTATTGGAGATTGGATTTCCAACATGACAAGGTATGGAACCACCTTCCGATAGTGTATCTCTAGAGGTGAATACACTGGATTCAACAAGAACGTCTTGCAACCCGGCCCACACATGACCGACCACTCATTTCGCTTGAGTGTATCGAATGTATATCACCAACGGTTGGGATCAACAACCGTTTCCCGAATGGGACAGCATTGAATAGAATAAGAAATTAAATGAATCTCTAGATAGATGATTATACATCCTAATGGAAGCGACCCACACAGCCATGCTGCCTACCCGATTTTTGTCATTTTCCGTTTGTTGAGGCCTGAGGCTACGATTACTTTCTATTCATTGATAGCACAATCACTTTGAATGCCACATTGTCAGATCCGTTAATCACTAGTTGATTTGCACAAATATATTCTGGATATTATGCTAAGGGAATAAATTCGTTGCCACTGTATATATTTATACATACCAACATATTCGATCATTGGAAATACTCTGTCAGGCATTCGTCCATATTCGTTCGTTCTGGGATTGAACGAAACCGAAGGCACAATTTCTATTAATAGAAAAAGCCCTTGCACTTTACTCCGTCTTTGATTATCTTCATATAATCTGATTCGCAACGTTACTGCCAATACAGAGTGGTTCACGGATAATCATCCAACCGGTCTCTCCATATTGACAACGATATTGGCAAACACTTCGATAGTCAGTTATTGAACTATCGAAGAAAAACAAACATCCATTCAAAACATCAAACAATCACTGGGCCATTTAATTTATATTTCATTAATTAAAATACTTCTCCACTTCCTTTATCAATATTTATTAACTAAATATTTTCAATTATCATCTTGGCCTCTTAACCATTTGGAAAACATTTTTATATCTCGCCTTCTTTTGTTTTCTACACTTAGAAAATATTTTCTATTTATAATTGGAGAACATTCCAATTATTTATTTCTTGCTCGACTCATTTAATTCTACTCTCAGGAAATATTTACTTATTATATTCCTAGAATTCCACTTATTTGGGCTAAAATGAATTTTGTGTAAAACATTATTACAAACAACCCAAAATATTTCATTCAACTATCTTTTATTCAACCATTGATCTTCGAGACAGAATCTTGCTATTTATCGGTTAAAAATGAAATCAATCGAGTTGGGGTAAAATTACCTCTCAGACCTTGACTGAAAACATCCTTAACTTCAAAACAGACAAGACCATTATTCCCGAATAATCAACACCATAAAAACCAGTTATTCATTTATCAAACACGTACGTTCCTCTTTCTAATTTTTTTATCAGATTTAATTATAGATTTCCTTTTTGTTTATAGTATTCTATTTTTAATTTTGTTTCCTTATCGAATTCTATATATATCGATACATTGATTTTAACTATCAATTTTTCTTAAAAATATTCTAACTCCTTAAATTCCCGGAAAATTTCGCCATAACCTCCTTTGTACTAGGAGCATCATGAAAATCCCCAAACTACCACACAGGCCTTTCCAATCAAAAAGAAAAAGAAAAAGCCAAACGGCTTGCCGATTCGGCGCATAAAACCTCATATGGAATTTAAACGTGTACCTTTTTGTCGGGCACTTATATTATAATCTTCATACACTTCATTCCATACATGTCTAACACATATTTACTTGTTTCCAATTTATCCCAACTAAATCCAGTCATTTCTAACTCAAATCGCTAATTTATTCTTTTAATTAGCTCTTTTGCCAACTCTCTTGAGTTTGAACATATCATGTTCAAATATATTTTATTTCACTTATAATCACGTCGAGTTTCATTTCTAACTATATTCGATTTCAAATATATACACAACTCATTTACCTTTCAAAGTTCAATTTCAATCCAAAATTTTCATTTAACTAATTATTCTTCAAATTAGTTAATTTTATTCAATAGTTAAAAATATGATTTTTGTTTCAAAAATCAATTCATTACTTCACTTGAGTTCAAATATATTTATAACTCAAGTCTGGATTTTTCCAATGCAAATTCGGATTTTTATTAACTTAAAATCCTTTTATTTATTTAAATAAACCATTATGGTTTTATAGTGGTTATGGCGCTGTTTTTCTGAAAATTTGATTTTGACATAACTTAGAATATATATGACGAAATTAAGAATTTCCTCTTTCATTAGAAAACTATTATCAAATCGGTCCTGACGGTTCTTGTTTCAAAGAATTCTGACTTCAAATGAGTTCTGTATACTCAATTAAAGTTCTAAACGCCAATTTACAAACTGCCACGCTGCGGCGAGTTCGTTTTAATTATATTTATATATATAAACGTTTAAACTTCGTTTAAGATAAATTCAACTCCATCCTGATATATTTTAAACCAATTTTCCAAATTCAACTTAATATTTTCTATTATCAAAAATTGTCGATTTTCCCTAACTCGTAAATAAATTTATTTATACTTCGATCTTTTATATTCAAATTCCATTTCAATTCTATTTAAATTTCCTATATTCAATTTCCATTTCAACTTTATTTGAATTCTATATTGAAATTCTATTTCAATTCTGTTTCAAATTCTCTATCTTTAAACTCCATTTAAATTTCTAAATTCAAACTCTATATTTAAAATTTCTTTATTCAACTTCCATTTCACTTTCTATATTCAAATTCTGTATTTGAATTTCCTTTATATTTTCTATATTCTAATTCTAATTCCAATTTTACTTCTATTTAAATAAAATTCGAATTAATCGAATTCAAATCATAAATCCTTACGGATTTATTTTAGTCTAATTTATATTCTAAACATCATAATAAATTCCATCATTTATTTTTTTAAAATAATTTCCCCATTTTTATATTTAAATTCACATTTGAATTTAAATATTCAAATTATCAAATGATAATTTTTTCCTCACTTTATTTCCATAAACACTGTTTATAATTTCACTTTTCAATTCCCTGATGTTTCAATGAAAATCATTATATTTTATTTATAAACATCATTTATAAATTCACTTCAATTTCTGGTATTATTTAATTTATAAACATCGTTTATAAATCCAATACTTGTTTTATTTATTTCCAAAACAAGTAAATATCTTTAGCCCATTCTAAATTCAAATTCTATTTTAAAAAAATAGAATTTTCCCTTTAAATCTCAAAATCTCTTTCACGATATTTTTATAAATCAACATTAAGACCCAATGATATTTCAAACAATCAAAACAACCAATTATAATTGACGGGTTTTCTAACACATCATATATTACAGTATATGTGCAAGCAAACAAACAAACAGATAATATATTTTTGAGGAATCCAGTTGGATCCCTCCAACCTGTTTTCCTGCATCCACAGACGCTAGTCAACAGAAATAATACTCATCCTGCTTCGAGGCAGGATATCGCGGTATAGAAGGTCATCCACTATCATAGCGTGGGGCGTATAGGGTAATCATCCGCTAATGGTACCGCGGGCATCCGCTAATGATACTGCGGGAAATCCAACCACCAATGTATATATAATAGTAACCACCAAGCCTAAATAACTAATATATTTAAGATGCACAAAAATATTGAATGCAACCAAACAAGCAACAAACAATTATTTTTAATTGATAAAAATAATTTTAAATAAAAATTTGAGTGAGATTTACTCACCGTGATTTTTATTATTTGCGATCCATCCAGGTTGCTTTCCAAATTAAATCTAAAATTCTTGTTAACTCTAACCCGTTCATTTCGCAGCTACACAGCCATCTTGACTTGTTTATTCCAATCAAACCTCGTAACAATTTAAATTTTCCTTTATTATTATTTTATAAGATCATATATATAAAATAAAATGATAGTATAATGAAGTTTATTTAAATTTGTTACCTTATTGTCGATAACCCATAACCTTATGCTAAATGTCACCATTCTTTTCTACAGTCTGACTCCAATCCCTGATAAGTAGAACTGCAAATGCCAATTCATTTTAACTTCATCACTAATTGTTTTCAAAGCTTGTTCATTTAACTTGAATGACATGGACCTCTCTGCCTTGATCTCAGCTTCTCCCGAAGGTCAAACCACTGCACCCAAACATTCCAGAACCACCTCGGAGCAATGAACCCTTACTGTTTTCCTCTACATTATTATTTTCCCCGGTTTTCTCCCAAAAATCCCCCTTCAATATCTATTCCTTCCTACTAAAACCAACATCAGATCTCACCATTCACTCCCCTTTTGTACGAACTACTTCTAACCACAAAGGCTTGGAACCCTAAAACTGACTCGTATTCCTCCTTTGTACCTGAACTGGCGTTCTTCCCCTGAAGACCTCGCAACTCCAACAGTTCATCAAGTAGTTTCAAAATGCCTAAAAACTTATGAACTCGAACCCTAATGTACTGCTGAGACTATCGAACCTCCCCAGAGCGATTTCGCACCTCTCCCAATAGCAATGCCTCGCTCGATCCCTTCAGACCTCAATCCATGATGGTTCCAGTATCAATGTTGGCCTTCAAAACCCTAAACAAAATTGTGACCTTCCCTCCTTGTCGCTAGGACCAACGTGATTGTCGCGACCTCCCAACTCACCCATCCTTCGCGCCTTCCACACAAACGACGAGGTAATTGGATCGATTGATCTAATATACTATTGGATTTTACTTTTGTTTGATGAAGATTTTCAAATAAAAGGATGTCCTTCGGATTTCTTTGCTGAGGAGTGAAATTGGAAATAAAAGAAATAAGGGTGTTGCGATATGATTAAAATGAAAAAGAAGAGTGATTTTATTACTGAAGTCTAGATCGAATTACAGGCGAAAATGAAATGGATAAAAGGGGGTATGCGTGGTTTGATTTGATATAAAAGGATCTTTTATTCTTTTTTAGATAGATTCTGATTTGATTTCATATTTAATACGATTCAATATAAAGCTATTTTTATTCTTTTTAATGGATATCGATTTGATTTCAAACCTATCCACAATCAAATATCTCGGGGTCCATTAATGTAAATCACGAACCGCTATTCTAGCGTACCGACCGACATTTAAATGTAATAACCCTATTCCGAACTCAACAGTAAATATTCTGAAATTTAATTTCAACACATATACCATATTAAATTAATATAATATAATTTAAATTCAAAAACCATAAATTCTTTGAAAATAAATTTTTATTTATTATCGTATATATCAAATAAAATTCCTACTTATCATCTGAATCATTTTGATTCAGTTTCTAACTTTGATTTCAATAATATTTCGAATTTCAATAATTCAATATATTCTAAATTAAATTATATTCGATTATTAAATCGATAACTCGATATAAAAATCGATTTATATTACCAACTCGATATTTAAATCCATATTAAATATTAAAAAAAATCGATAAGAAATCCGGGTCATTACAGTTTTAGACCATATAAAGCTTTCTCTAATTTGAAAACATGCTTAGGAAATTTTTCATGAGTAAAAAGTGGAGGTTGTACGACATATACTTGTTCTTTTATATAACCATTTAGGAAAACGCTTTTAACATCCATTTGGAAAAAAAATTATATCATTATGAATAGCAAAAGAAAGTAGAGTACGAATTGCTTCAAGACAAGCTACCAGAGTAAAAGTTTCTTCGTAATCAATACCTTCTTCTTGACTGTAACCTTTAGCAACTAAATGAGCTTTGTTACGAACTATAATACCAGTTTTGTCTTCCTTTTTCTTATAGACCCACTTTGGTCCAATTATTGATTGATCTGTTGGTCTGGGTACTAGTTCCCATACTTCATTTCTCTCAAATTGATTAAATTCCCCTACATTGCTAAAATCCATGATTTGTCATTTGTAGCTTCTTTATAATTTTTGGGTTCTAAAGAAGAGATGAAGGCTACGTGGCTCATTTGATTAAGTTAATGTCTACTAGAAACTATTTAGTTTATATCACCTATTATGTTATTTGTAAGATGATCTTTTAGGATTCATGGAGGTGATCTTAAAGTAGTTGACGAATCGTTATTATTTGAATCAATAGTATTTTGAATTTCAGTCTCTTCATCGTCGTAGGATTTATTTGTATTTAGAAAATTTTCGTCAAAAGAAACATATAAACTTTCTTTAATCATATTAGTTCTTTTAGTAAAAATTCTGTATGCTTTACTTCGATCCGAATAACCAATAAAAATTCCTTCATTGGCTTTTGGATCGAATTTCTATAAATTATCTTTTGTGATTAATATAAAACATTTGGAACCAAAAGTTCTAGAGTATGAGTAGGTTTCTTTCCAAAACACATTTCATAACATGTATTTTTCGTCATTGGTCATAGTGTTACTCTGTTTAATACATAGCATGTTGTTGCTACTGCTTCAACCCAAAAAAGCTTTGGTAAACAACTAATATTTAGTAAAGTTCTGGCGCATTCTTGCAAGCTTCTATTTTTTCTTTCTACAACACCATTTTGTTGCGGTGTTCGTAGAATAGAAAAGTTTTGATATATTCTATTTTTATTACAAAAAACATTAAATAATTCATTTTCAAATTCTCCTCCATGGTCACTGGGAATATTTTTAATTTTAAGATCTAATAAATTCATTATTCGCTTGGCAAATATCTTGAATATTCCAAAAAAATCACTTTTATTTTTAAAAACAAAGTCCATGTGTATCTTGAAAAATCATCTACTATCACAAAAACGTATTTGATATGGTTTAACGAACAAGTTTGGGTAGGACCAAATAAGTCTAAATGTAATAATTCTAATGGTTGTTTTGTAGAAATATTATTCTTTGATTTAAACGAAATCCTTTTCAATTTACTAATTTGACATGCATCACATAAATTGTTTACTTTAAAATTAATCTTTGGTAAACCTCTAACTAGTCCATTTTTAGCTAGCTTATTAACATATTTGAAATTTATTTGACAAAACCGTTTATGCCATAACCATGGATCATCATGATTAATAGATAGACATAAATCCGAATTTTGCTTTATTTTCATATTTAAAACATAAATGTTTATATTTCTAAGTCCTAAAAAACTTAAATTTTTTATGATTATAAAAAATGTTGCATTTATTTTTTTCAAAGCTAATTTGAAATCCTTTATCACAAAGTTGACCGATGCTTAAGAGATTATGCTTCAAGTTTTTAACTAATAAAACATTAGTAATAATGGGAGAATTGCATATACCGATATTGATGATCATACCAATGCCTATGATCTAACCTTTTGAATTGTCGCCAAATGTTATTGTGCCACCATCTATATATGTTATGTTTGATAGCATGTCTTTGTTTCCCGTCATGTGCTTGGAGCAGCCACTATCTAAAATTCATTCAACTTTTTGTGATACCCCACGTCCGTTAATGTCACTCTTTAAGAGAATGCATTAAGTTTCGTGAAGCGTTATATGTAAACAGAAAAAGAAATATTACAAGAAAGATATAAAATAACAGCAAAATTTAAAACTTTATTAAGTAGAAAACATCGTGGTCCCAAAACATGGTTATAACTTAAGTCTGAAATACTGAAAACATAAAACTTCTGCCTTGTACAAAATCATCATCAGAGTACAATAATAAAAAAAGAGCATAATCCCCAAAATATAGTCATAGTAGAAAGATACGAAATCAAGCAGTACATCCAAGCAGCTCCAAGCAGAATGAAAGAAGACTCCTGATCAACCTTGAGTATTCCCACCCTGAGAACCTTGGGAGGGGGGAGGGGGGACGAAAGAGAAAGAAGAGGAAACAAAATGGGTCATACATAAAGTCTGGCGAGCCCAGTAACTTTTAGCATATAAATAAGTAAAAGCATCATGATATGCATATAAGTTGTAGAGAGATAACAGTGTCATATAGAAGGTAAAACAAGGTAAACAGGATAAACTGAACAGAATAGGCATTGCACTTCTCTAATACTTTTCTCTGCACCATCACTAGTATAACAAGAACAAGTTGATCCCCAACAAGTACAAGATGGTAGACTTAGGCGTACTTCTAGTGAGAGATTTTACCCCCATACAATAAAAGGTAGCCCAACTGAACTTACCGGTGTTACCCCTAAGGATAATAATGGGCTCCTAAATAAGCGAGACTAGATGTACCCTAATTACTACCCCAATCGATCGGCTCCCTAACTCCGTAGATACCCTGTGTTGGCCCCACAGTAGGATGTATCACTTCCGAAAGTGGCAACCATTCGTTTCCAGGATGTGCACAACCATATCTACTGATTTCATAACGTCTTATTTTCCCGAGCAGGCGGACCCATGCACGCACATGAACCCGATGGAATGCGCCATCAAACACCTTTCTCCAAGTGAACTCTTATAATCAGCTCAGTAAGCGTGTCCCGACTCCGACCTAGTTCAGAGTACTCGTCTGATACCTATATGGGATACTGACTGAAACAGATCCCACACACCAGATGCTATAAGCTTCCCCCTAGGCTTGCATCCCCACTACTAGGATTTCAACAGGTTATGCCTACCAGTGTAACAAGACTTCATAAACCCACAAGTTAAGTTTGGGCCTATATATATAAATATTACCTACCGCCCCAAGTTTTACTTAACCCTCCCACTAATTCTAGCAAGTTTACTTAACCCCTACTCCAGTTAACATGTTCATGTAATCCCTATGGATTCAAACAGGCTAAGTATTACAAGTTCATTACCATTTATTCATTTATGGTTATAATGCGCTAGACCTCCCACATTAAGCCTACCTCTTGTGGATGCTGGATATGCCGGTTGGGACCGAGCGGACTTCTTCCACAAGTCGGACTTAACCTCGTGTCTTAGCACGTTATATGTTTATGCACTTATACCCCTCACATTAGATTTACCACTTGTGAATGCTGGATATGCCGGGAGGTTCTGGGCAGACTTATACCACAAGTGTAATCTAACCTCGTGTCTAAGTGTCGTTACAGTTTCTAATTACTATAAATCTAGGCATTTCCATTATTCACCAATTATCATATTCATTACTCCCAATTTTAGATCAACATCTAGATTATGCCCCCAAATTCTAAGTTTTGGCTCAAGGTACAAATTATGCCTAAAATTTCCAATCATGTTTTACAACAGAAATATTGCCCCAAATTGATCATTCCCAATCGTTCCCAATTTCGCACGTTTGCGTATTTCAGCAATAGGCCTAGGCTCGAAAGTATCCTGGCCATAAAACAAAAAGGGAAGAAGGGAGAGACGAGAACAAGAACAGGCATAGTAAATAATAATGGCATAAGATGATGGAATTGATCATACTAACAGAATAGGCATAGTGACATGATTATGCAATCTAACATAATAGCATACAATGACATAATTAGGCAAACTGACATAATAGGGGTATCATAAACAGGCATGATGAGATCTATATAGTTAATCTTATACAAATAATGGTAGATCTGATGTGAATCAAATAGTCATAGGCTTAGATCCAATTCATAGACATGTCAAGATAACATTTAAGTGTTTACATCTAAAAATAACTTAAACTCACTGTGATTGGATCTAAGAAACAGAAGAATGATTACAGATGTTGAATCACAGATCCTTGAATACGTATAACTTGTTTGATGAAGAAGAAGTAGGCTAAATTAAACTATGTAGGAGCAGCACCTTGTTGTCGTCATTGAATTATATGAATAAAAAATGGATATAGGGTTCTATTTATAGCCTAGGGTCAACGAATCTGGTCAGAAAACAAGTCCACATACGCAGAAATGAATCTGCCTCGGATCTGGGGGTTTCGACACCCCTATTATTGTGTCGACCCATGAGTCGACACCCCTAGGGTGGGTCGACCCCCAACGGGCCGATCTCCCCTCTAGACTTCCCGCTTCTGGTTTCGAATTATTTTGAATGGTTTTGACTTGGTTATTATACATATAGATATATCTTATGCGTATACAAACTTCAAATCTTAATATCTTCTTCATACGATGTTTGTTTTATGCAAGCTTGGTGTTTATCTTACGCAGAACTCCGAGACGAACGCAATGGTGTAATACATTTTACTTAATTCCCAATATTTAATTAAGCATTCTTAATTTATCATCTTAATGTGTTGTAGAATTACGGGGTGTTACATTCTCCCCTGCTTAAAGGATTTCCTCCCTAAAATCTCAAAGTTAAGAAGAATGTATATCCTAACATCCATCATCCATCTACTCATCCACCAATCAAAGGAATCCATTGTCTTTAAAAGACTTCTAATTCTCATATGAACTTATGCAAAGGTGTGTGTATATGTCCTTATACTAATGCGAAAGATCAGACGGTCTACCAATTCAGTCGACCTCCTTAATGCAATGTATGTTAGTGCCATGAATCCAACCTGTATGCAAATAACCCTATTATAACATGAAAGTTCTATATGTGTCTGCAGTCATTCATCCAAATGCAACATACACATGATGATACACCCATTTTCATTCACAAAAAGAAAAAAATGCACATGCATCCATATGAGTATGAGAGTGATTGAGCCTATTTAGTGCCTAATGTGTGTGTATATGCATCCACGAGTAGCGACTAGCAACTACTTTCATCCACTTGCATCCATCAAACATAACATGTATCAAACACATGTTTTCACCCATGGGATTCCTACTTAAGGATAAAGATTTGACAGGTAGGATATACTTAAATGATGGAAACAAGCATGAATAAAAGCTTTGAAAAAAGAAGTTAAGAACATACCCTTGAAAAGAAAAGGGTACGAAGCGCGAATCTTGTCTTCAGTCTCCCAAGTTGCATCCTCTTGGTTATCTCCCCACTGTACTTTCATCAACTTGACTTCTCTGTTGCATAGCTTCTTAATCTATGATCCAATAATACGGGTAGGAACTCGTCTAACTGTCGCCTCCCGTTCCACCTTTACTTCCTCAAGCATACTCGGCTCAACTACTTCTGCAGTTTCATGCAAGCACTTCCGTAAATAAGAAACATGAAAAACATCATAAACGCCAGACAGTCTCTCTGGTAGCTTTACTCTATAAGCCATTTGGCCAATCCTTTCTATTATGGGGAATGGTCCTACAAATCTTGGTGCCAATTTCCCTACAGATCCAAAACGAACCACATTCCTCAAAGGTGATACCTTGATGAAAACCATATCTCCCACCTCAAACTCAATGTCAGTCCTTGTCAAGACCCGTAACTTCCCCGGTAAGGAAAGCCCGGATACTTCGAGAACAACACACAAAAGAATGCAAAGAGAAGAATATTTCATTGTATATTACAACAATTTCATCAGATTACAAGAATATACAGAGTATGAATGAATAAAATACATTTGATAAATATCAGAGATTACAATAAATTACATAGCAGCGGAAAATAATACAAAACACAACTGAAAGAGATATACGGATACAGAGCGTTCCGGATATCATTCCAGCTATAAACCAGGCTCCTGTGAATATAAATCTGCAAAACCAAAATTACTAGCTGCCCGTGTCAAAATAAGGGCACCCAGAGTTTAGGTTAAAACAATAAACTCCAGGTCAGTCATGTGACTGGTGTGAGAACTAAAACAATTATTAATCTTTATTTTAAAGTTAGGTAAATCAAGGGACCACGCCGTATAACACGGAACGGGTTTCCTCCCAAGAATACCAGTGCATAAAACAACAGCGCAATGCTAAATGAAGAACAATGAAGCTATTATAAGATCCAGGTCCCATCACACAATGCAATGCAAACCGGAGGATAGGATTTTTACCTTGTAATAGCCAAGAATTCTTGGTATGTGAAATTCCATGTTTTATTATTACTATAAGTGTATGGTGTCAAAACAATTTCAAATCATATGTATCAATCATAGACGGCATAAGTGCCCAATACCACTATGTCGCCATACTAGGCTCTACAAATAAAACCGCAAAGTCACGTATTGGAAGTTTAATTTCCATCTGTGAACCGAGGCAAGGGATCGTCCTCACCGGCTTCGAGACTCTCTAGCCCGAGCCCCAGGGTCAGAGCGCATCGACCCTTGGATCGTCAGGGCCAGTCCACCGATATGGATTAAAATGCCTGAACACTGCGTTTCCCCGCCTTTTGGGGCGTAAATGAGCCAACGAATGAATCCATCGGTCTCGGATCGACCGATATAACCGAGGCACCTCGCAACAGCAACAACCACACAGGTGAAAAAAATATAAATGTCAGTCAGTTTAAGCACTGACACCACCTCTAGCTAGAAAGAAACGCATGTCCTCCCTGAGGTCCTCTCCCGTTTATGGTTCACAACCGGGGTGTGAGGCTCGCGAATCAACGCTACACAAAGCTATGCCACACAGGCCGTGCTTTGATCATCAACCACAAGACTTTGCTTTTCAATAGAAGCCTTGATCATTTGCCACTTAGGCATGCCACACAGGCCATTCACTCCATGCGATTGATATCCATCAATATATAACCCCTGAGCTCGTACGTCTCAGAGAAGGGCGTTAAGCAAGAGAATAAATTCTCCGCCGCCAAACAGATATATATTTAATAGAAATCAATCACACAAAATAAAATCCAATGTCAGACACACAGTCCATTTACAAGTTCGTATTGGGTCTGAACGAAACCGGAGGCACCTTGTACCTCGCATATCCATCGATCTCCAAGTACGTCTGGACGATCACCAACTGATTCCCTCCTCTTGGGTGTACAGCCCAATCAAGATCATCAATAATCAGCCAAACGATGTGAAGACCTCCGGTCTTCGACCACCGTCTTCATCCTCGACATCACGTCGAATCAGTTATTCAGAATGGGATAAACCCGGTCTTTCTGAATAACTCGCGTATATAATAAACAAGTGGTACACAAACACAACATATGCCTCATTCCTATTCAGAATATTCTTTTATTCAAATATTCTTATACTTTGGGAAAGGTTCCCATTAATTTTATCAAAGATAAATTCTTCAAATTTATTCTTTAATCTTCTTTTGAATATCAATTCAAACTAATCGAGATTAGCGAACCACACTGAAGTAATCATTTATTTTATTTCCCAATCCCAACCTATTCATCCCATGAAGTAAAACTGGTAATACTTCATATCTAACACCATGGTGTTATCGGTAAATTCAATTACCATTTCACGTTCAAATCTAATTAAAGATTTAACTATCGCCTGGAGCAAAACTGGTGATACTCCATTCCCGATCATTTCAATCTAATTAAAGATTCATTAAATCTCCACTCAGTTTTAATCTTCCCAATAATCACAATCTATGATTATTTAACTTGGGAAAAACACGTCCTGTCTTTAACTGGGTTAAAGAACCAATGTCATTTAAAACATGGTTCACTATAAACCCAAAATCACATTACATTAATTATCGGGTTAAAGAACAAGTGTTATTTAAAACACCGTTCACGATAAACCCAAAAATCAATTCAAATTCAATTCCAATTAAATACCATTTAATTGGTACACTTCATTAAATCTAAATAAAAAGATTTAATCTTTTTTCTCTCATCTGGGTTTAAGAAGAGTGTTAATGAAGACACCATTCACGGCAAACCCAAATCACATTTGATATTAAATACAAGGCTCTAAATAGAAAATATATCGGCTTATATTCAATATCAAATTCTACGAACAACAAATGTCGTATTGGAAATAACGATATAAATATATCTTTCAAATTCCCATAACAATATTTGTATCATCACGAAATCCAACATCGAAATATTCCAAAGACAATTTTGATTCAAATCCATTCCAATTCAATTATTGGAAATTCTGGTTATTTTCAAAACCATTTCAAATCCACTTTATTTATTTTAAAAATAAATAGAATTATAATTCTAGTTCAAAACTAGTTCATTTCGATAAAAATCTATTTTTATCTTTTCAAATATGGAAATTTTCATCCCAATTCTTCACAAATCATTTCTTATGATTTTACACATATTATTACTATTTTTAATAATTTTATCAAGGCCCGTACAGTCGATTTCCATCAACGGCCATCGAACTGCACTTACAGCGACATTTTCCAAATCTGATTTGGACATAATACCGAATCCCACCGTTAGATTTAAAATCTCTAATATTCATTAGAAAGCCCTTTTCGATACGAACCCAATGGTTACGGTTCTAGGAGAATCCGACGGTCGGATCTCCCATAATATCCATTTGAAGACAATGGTCGAAATTCGCGAACTGCCGCGGCGCGGCGTGTTCTATTCAGGCCATTATATATAATATATATATATATATATTATATTTCGTCGATTTCCTTTCGAAACGCATTTTATAAATCGTTTTAAATTCGTTTTCAAAACGATTTCAACTTCGTATTCAATTTGTAATCAAAATTGAATATTCTGTATCATCGATATATAAATGCTAATATTTTCAAAACGTTAAATTTTGAAATCGCTTCCTTTACTATATTCATTATAAAAATGAATAAAATCGATATAAATATCCTTCACGTCAAAATGGCGTCATTCTAATCATCACGGCTTTTATTCAACACATGAATATATATTTTCCATTCAACACATGAATATTTATTTTTCTATTCAACACATGAATATATATTTCTTATTTTCCAAATTGGAATGAGGCCCAATCAATTACCATATAACATTTATTATATGGATTCCCTACAACACATGTATATAACATCAATGATAAATAATCAACCATCATCCAGAGTGCACCACACAACTGCATAAGCATTAAATATAAATAATTAACGCTTACACAGTCTTCCAAACCATCGATTGACATACAACTAAACAATCAGGATGTGTGTACGTCAAATATCATCCCAATACCCGTGTGGGGTTTCAAATCAACAAACACATATTTTATTTGTGCAGTTGGGCGATGTGTAAAATTTATCGTCCCAATCAATATCAGTCAAATTAGTGTATATAAACAAATCGTCCGATTTGTTTATTACTATTTATTTTATATACACGTTAAAAATTATATTTTTAACTATAAAATATTTTATTTCATTCCACATCACACAATCAAATTTCACAACACAACAACCAAACAAACAAGTCATCCATGGTCTGTGGACGACGGGTGTCGGGTGCTACTAAGCACCGTCTGCATCCTAATATATAATTTCAAACTAAAAATAAAAATAAAAGTGAGGAGTTCTCACAGAGGGTTCCACTCTGCCGTGCTTTGCTTTTGAACTACTGAACCGTCTGGATCTGTTTGAAATTCCAATGCAATCCTTTTCCCGCTGTTTATAATAAAAATTATATTTTATCACTTCATTCTAATAAATAAAAATCATATTTTTATTTTTACTTCATATATTTTTACAACGCTTATTTCTATATAAAAATTATATTTTTATATTTCTATTTCATATATAGAGATTGAATTTTTATTTCATCGCTATAAAAATCACATTTATATTTCAACATATATATAATAAAAATCATATTTTTATTTCGCTACATATATAAAGATCAAATTTTTACAATCTATATAATATAAAAATCGTATTTTTATTCCTTCTATACTATAAAAATCATATTTTTATTGTCTACATTATATAAAAATCATATCTTTAATATATACATTATCTAAAAATCATATTTTTAATATCTACATTATATAAAAATCATATCTCTAATATCTACATTATATAAAAATCATATTTTTATACTTTCTATAATGATGTTTATACAACAAAAATCCTATCTTTTATATTCCACTTCATATAAAGATTGATCACATTTTTAAATCACTTTCATATAAGGATTCAACCTTTTAACATATAAAAATTCAACCTTTCAACATTAAAGATCGTACAGTCACCGGAATAAAAATCGCCCTTTTCTTCTTGAAGTTATATATATGAAAAGTAAGCTTTTTACTTAAATAAAAGTCAGATTTTTAAATGAATTGAACTAAATAAATACCGTAGAAACTTACTGTGTTTTTCTTCAAGAAGAAGGAAGGGTTTCAGTGTTGAACGCGACATCCAAAAGAGAAGGAAACAAGGAGGGTTAGAGGGGGATGGCGGTTGCGTCTATCGGGGCTAGGGGAGGCGCGGCGTCGGGTTCGTGGAGGCTAGGGCTTCCCGGTTGTCTTGATTTCAGTGCGGGTTCGTGAGGGGAAAGGGGCTCAGCGTCACAATGAGGAGAGGACAGTGGCCGGGGGGGTATTGGCGGACGGCGGCTAGGCTAGGAGGTGGCAGAGCGATCGACGAGGGGGGAGGGAAGGAGCTCCATCGGTTTTTTTTATTTCGTTTTGACTGAGTGAAGTAAGAGAGAGAGGAGAGTATATAAATATATATATTATTTAATTATTTCACAAAGGTACCTTTTTTATTTTGACCTCGAAATGAGACCCACCGCCTGTCGTTCGTAGCTAATTACCCCCATTCCGAGCACAATGGGATATGTATCGTAAGCTGATTCGATCGTTTCGATCAGTTTTCGTTAAAATCAAAATATAAATCTATATATTGAATTTGAACGTGCATTTCAATTTACCGGGGTCACATACTCACTCGAAGATTTCCTGAAAAATATTTTCTAGCTTCGTATTGACGATACGGTCTTGTCAAAACTAATTTCATCAAATTTGAAGACCATTTGAAAAATGGCCATTTTCCAGTCGATTAAAATCAACTAAAACTGGTCAAACGCGTTTTCCTTTGCCACGCTCACATATTGATTCGAAAAATTACGAATTTTGAAACCTAGCAATAACTTGACATCACGGATCCAACAAAAGTGGTTTCGTCGAAAACCGAGGTCGTTTGCAGAATGGCCCTTTTTAAGGGCCAGAATTCCATAGCGACTATTCTGAATTTTCATCTAGGCGTAACTTTTGATTCCCGCTATGAAATTTCAATTTTTCAGATGCGTTGGAAAGATATTCTCAAATATATTCAAATATTTTTGGTTTTGAAATCGAAATTTTCAAACTATCGCGCCATTTTCAATTCCTTTTATAATTATAAATAAATATTTATATTCTAACGACGATCTATATAAATGTATACGTTCTAATTCTATTCAAAATAAATTTCTCGTCGTTAATATTTAAAATAATTCAGTTTAAATATTCAAAATTCATCAAAATTGCCAAAATAAAAAAATTAAATTGGCTCAGAATTTCCGGGTTATTACAGTCCTTCCCTTTTCTGGATAGGATTTCAGCCTATCCTGAGCTGTCTTCATGAGCCTGCGGATAAGATCAATCTTTTCTGAAGGTTCTTTAACCAGATATGGTCCAAGTAGAAGTCCTACTGTAGATTCCCACCAACAAGTCAGTGATCTATACGGTCGTCCGTATAATGCTTTGAAGGGTGCCATGCTAATACTAGCTTGATAACTGTTGCTGTAGGTGAACTCTACTAAAGGAAGATGCTCTTCCCAAGTCCCTCCAAAGTCTAGGTCACACAGTCTTAAAAGATCTTCAAGAATTATATTCACCTTTCCATCTGTGCATTGGTCTGAGGGTGATAAGTTGTGCTCAAACACAACTGAATACCTAATGCTTCTTGCAAGTCTCTCTAAAATTCACTGGTGAAAAGGGGGTCACGATCACTTACGATACTGGAAGATACTCCATGAAGATGGACTATATCACGAACGTAAACTGCTACTAACCATGATGTTGACCTTTTACTATTAACAAGAATGGAATGAGTGTCTTAGTAAGTCTGTCCACTATAACCCAAATACAGGTGTTGCCTTTCCTCGATCTAGGCAAACCATCAATGAAATCCATAGAGATGCTCTCCCACTTCCACTGTGGGACTTCCAAAGGATGAAGTAAACCACCGAGCTTTCTTTGCTCAGCTTTGACTTGTTGACAAATCAAACATCCAAAAACAAGTTCTGCTACATCTTTCTTCATCGCAGTCTAAAAGAAAACTCTCTTCATATCCTTATACATCTTATCACCACTGCGATGAATAGTCATCCTAGAATGATGGGCTTCCTCAAGGACTGTCTGCAACAAACTCCCAACTCGGGAATACAAAGCCTTCCATCTCGTCGCAACCACCCTCTATCGTCCGTCGAATATCTACTGAGGTGACTATTAACAAGGATGAAGTGAGCACTCTTAGTAAGCCTGTCAACTACAACCCAAATACTGGTGTTGCCTTTCCTTGATCTATGAAAACCATCAATGAAACCCATAGAGACACTCTCCCACTTCCATTGTGGGACTTCCAAAAGATGAAGCAAACCACCAGGCTTCTTTTGCTCAGCTTTGACTTGCTGGCAAATCAAACATTGGAAAACAAACTCTACCACGTCTTTCTTTATCCCAACCTAAAAGAAAACCCTTTTCATATCTCTATACATCTTATCACCACCTGGATGAATTATCATCGTACAATGATGGGCTTTCTCAAGGACTGTGTTCAACAAACTCCCAACTCGGGAACACAAAGCCTTCCATCTCGTCGCAACCACCCTCTATCATCTGTGGAGTATCTACTGAGGTGACTAGAAGTATCCCTTCTACTAAGCCTATCCAAGATGTCTAAAATCTGTGGATACTCTCGCTATAAAGTTCCTATCTGATCCAAAAGAGTAGGTCGCACCTCTAATGATGCCAATAAACCAGGTGTAAACTCGGTGGAGTGTCTAAAATCAAAAGTCGATATGAATTCTAAGCTTTTCCTCTCCACAAACAGATGACTCAAAGTCATCCTCTTCCTGCTCAATGTGTCAGCCACCACGTTACCCTTGTCAGGGGTATACGAAATCTCAAAATCATAGGACGCTAGGAACTCCATCTATCTTTGTTGCCTTAAATTAAGTTCCTTCTACAAGAACAAGTACTTGAGAGATTTATGATTAGTGTACAACTCGAACTTCTCCCCAAGTAGATAATGTTGCCAAGTCTTAAGCGTGAATACTACGGAAGCTAACTCTAAGTCATGGGTAGGGTAGTTCTTCTCATGAATTCTTAGTTGTCTACCTCTATAACATACTACCTTTCCTTCAGAACTGCACTAAGCCCTGTACCACACGCATCGGTGTATACTGTGAATACCTTGTTCCCGTCAGGCAAGTCAAGACTGGGGTTGTTGTCAGAGCCCTCTTTAATAGCTGGAAAGCATCATCACAATCTATATCCCACAAAAATTTCAGATTCTTCTTCGTCAGTCTGGTGAGTGGGGTTGATATCTTTGCGAAGTCCTTAATGAACTTCCTATAATAACCCACTAATCCAAGAAAACTTCTCACCTTCATTGCATTCTTTGGGATCTGCCAATCTTGAACTGCAACTACCTTCGTGGGATCTACTGCTATCCCGTCTCTAGTGACCAGATGCCCCAGAAATGTCACTTCTTTTCTCCAAAAATGACATTTGGAGAATTTTGCGTTAAGCTGGTGTGCACGGAGTGTTTTCAAAACCTCCCTTAAATGTTGAGCATGCTCTTCCTTGCACTTCAGGAAAATCAAGATGTCATCAATAAAGACCACAACGAACTTGTTTAGAAACTCCCGAAACACCATACTCATCAAATCAACAAAATAGGCAGGTGCATTCATCAACCCAAAAGGCATAACGAGCCACTCGAAGAAACCATCTGGAGTTCTAAAAGCGTTCTTGTCTATACTGTCCTTGGCCACCCTCAACTGATGAAACCCGGTAGCTAAGTCTAACTGAGAGAAAACGGATGCACCAACAAGTTGTTCAAATAGGTCACCTATCTCGGAAGTGGGTGCTATTCTTCTTGATGAGTTTATTGAACTCTCTATATTCCACACATAAGAGAAGCGAACCATCCGCCTTAGTTGTGAATACTACTGGAACACCACATTCGGATATGCTTCGTGTAATAAACCCTTTCTCAAGTAGAGGCTCCCTCCATTCTCTTGGAGCCATATGATGCACAGGCAATGCAACTGGCTTTGCACTGTCCACCAAGTATATACAGAAATCAATCTCGTGCCTCGGAGGTAATCCCCGAACCTCCTCAAAAACATCAGGATACTCACAGACTATTGGTACAGATCGTAGAACATCGATAGATGCATCAAGTGACTCTAGTAAACTAATCATGAAAGACCCTTTAGGGTCATAGGAAATCTCGAGGGTCCTCCCACGACAAGTCAAAAGTCTAACGATCCTCCTCTCACAATCTAGAATGGCACTATACATGGCTAGCCAATCCATCCCTAGAATCAAACCATAGCCCATGAAACCAAGCACATATGCATCGCACTCAACCTCGACCCCCAGCACAAATATTCTCAAACCCTGACAAATCATGGACAGATGAGTCGTACCCTCAATGGGGTTTGAGACAACAACGGGATCCGAAACCATACTAATACTAAGGTGCAGAAACTCAACCACAAAATCAGATATAAATGAATGTGAAGCTCCCGAATCAAAAAGAGTTCTAAAAGGATGATTGGAAAGAGAAATCAAACCTTTAACGAAAACTTCCTACCACTATCTAGCACACCGGCCACGAGAGCATACATCTGCCCTCCCGAAGATCCCGCCCTTTGAGCTTGTCTTTACTTCTTTGGGCACTCCTTGGAAAAGTTTCTGACCTCTCCACAATTGAAACAAGCGTTTTTCTTTCTTTTACAGTCCTTGATCAAGTGACCCTCGCGTCCGCAATTATAACACTTCCTTTTATCTGTAGCCTTGTCGTCCTTTCCGCCCTTCTTTTGTTGTTATTGTTATTGTCCTTTCTTGGGCCACACTTTCTTATTTTGTGTTTCCGTAGCCTTAGCTTCTTTCTTTTCATCTTTATCTTCTTCATGCATCAATGGCATATCAACATGTTTCTCAAAAGTTGCTCCCATCTGAATATGAGACATAGCCAACCCATGGAGGGGTTCATTCAATCCTCTAGCAAACCTCAAAGCTTTCTTGTGTGGGGTATTCACTAGCTCCAAACCAAACCTTGCCAATCAATTGAATTTATTAACATATTCTTTCACAAACATGGCTACTTACTTAAGTGCAAAAAACCTTTCCATTTGCATGCTTTGTTCGACTTGTGAAACAAACTTCATTTCGAACCTCTATCGGAAATCATCCCAAGTTTCCACTAGACGCCCTGCTTGCGTCACTTCGCACCTGAATGAAGCCTCATCTTTCAGCTGCCAAACGACCAACTGAATCTTCCTACGATCGCCAACTTCAAAAATTCTAAACAAATCCTCCATCTCTTTAATCCAATTCCTTGCTTTTATAAAAGTCTCAGTTCCTCGGAATGGATTTCCTCCCATAGCACAGAAATCTTTGCACAACACGCGGAGGAGGAAGTGATACAGTGGGTACAGCTAGGGGAGGAACGTCTACTTGACCACCAGCAGGCGTTGTGGCCTCAAGATACCTACGAAACCATCCCGGTATCATAATGCTCTCAAGAATATTAGCTTCCCAGTCATGCAGAAAAGAAAAGGATAAAGGGATTCAAAAAGGGAATCGAAAGATATTACATATGGCTTTGGGGAATATGTTTTTCAATACATACTTTTTTTTTTGAAAATGCTTTCTTTTAAACCTTTTTGAAAACAAATTTCAAAATCTTTTATCTGTTCTGGTAACCTTCAGCTCTGATACCAAGTGTGACAACCCATGTTCGTTAATGTCACTCTTTAAGAGAATGCATTAAGTTTCGTGAAACGTTATAGGTAAACAAAAACAAAAATCACAAGATAGATATAAAATAACAGCAGAATTTAAAACTTTATTAAGTAGAAAACATCGTGGTCCCAAAACATGGTTACATCATAAGTCTGAAATACTGAAAACATATAACTTATATCTTGTACAAAATCATCATCATAGTACAATAATACATAAAAAGAGCATAATCCCCAAAATATAGCCATAGTAGAGAAGATAAGAAATCAAGCAGTACATCTAACCAGCTCCTAGCAGAATGAAAGAACAATCCTGATCAAGCTTGAGTATTCCCACCCTGAGAACCTAGGGGGGAACGGAAGAGAAAGAAGAGGAAACAAATAGGGTTAGACATAAAGTCTGGCGAGCCCAGTTACTTTTAGCATATAAATAAGTAAAAGCATCATGACAGGCATATAAGTTGGAGAGAGATAATAGTGTCATATGGCTAAAATAGGCATTGCGCTTCTCTAATACTTTTCTCTACACCATCACTAGTATAACAAGAACAAGATGATCCCCAACAAGTACAAGATGGTAGACTTAGGCGTACTTCTAGTGAGAGGTTTTACCCCATACAATAATAGGTAGCCCAACTGAACTTACCGGTGTTACCCCTAAGCATAATAACGGGCTCCTGAACAAGCGAGACTAGATGTACCCTAATTACTACCCCAATCGATCGACTCACTAACTCCGTGGATACCCTGTGTTGGCCCCACAGTAGTATGTATCACTTCCTAAAGTGGAAACCCTTCATTTCCAAGATGTGCACCACCATATCTACTGATGTCACAGTGTCTAATTTTCCAGAGCAGGTGGACCCATGCACGCACATGAGCCCGATGGAACGTGCTATCAGACACCTTTCCCCACGTGACCTCTTATAATCTGCTCAGTAAGCATGCCTCGACTCCGACCTAGTTCGTAATACTCGTCTGATGCCTATATGGGTTACTAACTGAAACGGATCCCACACACCAGATGATACAAGCTTCCCCCTAGGCTTGCATCCCACTACTAGGATTTCAACAGGTTATGCCTACCAGTGTAACAAGATTTCATAGCCCCACAGGTTAAGTTTGTGGGCCTATATATATATAAATATTACCCACCGGCCTAAGATTTACTTAACCCTCCCACTAATTCAAGCAAGTTTACTTAACCCCTACTCCAGTTAACATGTTCATGAAATCCCTATGGATTCAAAAGGGTTAAGTATTACAAGTTCATTACCATTTATTCAGTTATGGTTATAATGCGCTAGACCTCCCACATTAAGCCTACCTCTTGCGGATGTTGGATATGCCGGTTGGGACCGGGCGGACTTCTTCCATAAGTCGAACTTAACCTCGTGTCTTAGAACGTTACATGTTTATGCACTTAGACCCCTCACATTAGATTTACCACTTGTGGACGTTGGATATGCTGGGCGGTTCCGGGTAGACTTCTATCACAAGTGTAATCTAACCTCGTGTCTAAGCGTCGTTACATTTTCTATTTACTGTAAATCTAGGCATTTTCATTAATAAGAAATTATCATGTTCATTATGCCCCAATTTTAGATCAAGATCTAGATTATGCCCCCCAAATTCTATGTTTTGGCTCAAGGTACAAATTATGTCTAAAATTCCTAACCATGTTTTACAACAAGAATTTTGCCCCAAATTAATCATTCCCAATCGTTCCTAATTTTGCGCGTTCGGGTATTTCAGAGATAGGCCTAGGCTCAAAGGTAACCTGGCTATAAAACAAAAAGGGAAGAAGGGAGAGAAGGAAACAAGAACATGCATAGTAAATAAAAATGGCATAAGATGATGGAATTGATCATACTAACAGAATAGGCATAGTGACATGTTAGGCAATCAAACATAATATGCATACAGTGACATAATTAGGCAAACTAGCATAATAGGGGTATCATAATCAGGCATAATGAGATCTAAACAGTGAATTAGATATACAAATAATGGTAGATCTGATGTGATTCAAATAGTCACAGGCTTAGATCCTATTCATAGACATGTCAAGATAAATTTTAAGTGTTTACATCTAAAAATAACATAAACTCACTGTGATTGGATCTAAAAACAGAAGAATGATTGAAGATGTTGAATCATAGATCCTTGAATGCGTATAACTTGTTTGATGAAGAAGAAATAGGCTAGATCAAACTAAGTTGGAGTAGCACCTCGTTGTCGCCATTGAATTATATGAATAAAACAATAGATATATGGTCCTATTTATAACCTAGGGTCAATGAATCTGGTCAGAAAACAAGTCCATATACGAAGAAATGAATCTGCCTCGGATCTGTGGGGGTGCCGACACCCCTGTTATGTTGTCGACCCATGGGTCGACACCCCTAGGGTGAGTCGACCCCCAACAAGCCAATCTCCCTCCTCCCCCAAGCTTCTCGCTTCTGGTTTAGAATTATTTTGAACGGTTTTAACTTGGTTATGTATGTGTGTGTGTGTGTGTGTGTGTATATATATATATATCTTATGCATATACAAACTTCAACCCTTAATATCTTCTTCATACGATGTCCATTTTACGCAAATGTGGTGTCTATCTTAAGCAGAATTCCGAGATGAATGTAATGACGCAGTCGTTTTACTTAATTCCCAATATTTAATTAAGTATTCTTAATTTATCATCTTAATGTGTTGTAGAATTACGGGATGTTACACTTTTTGTCTAGGTTCGGGTACCTACAAGATAAGAAATTTTAATTGGTACCCACTTCCTCCATTTGGGTCCTAAATGTTAGGCGGAGAAGGCAACCATACCCATGTGGGTATGGGGCCTTTATAAACATAATTTCAATTATGAACAACATTATGCAAGAAACTTCTAATATGCTTTTGGCTAATATGTTTATTATTGGATTTAGGAATCCAAACCTTTTCCTCCTTAGGTAATTCAACCTTTTTATTCCATGTTTTTTCAACCCTATATTTTTATGGGTATTCTTCTTTTTGACCTTTTTATATAGAAAACTATAATTTTTTTTATATTTGTTTCCTTTTTAAAACCTAAAAAAATTCTATTTCCATATGGTTTTGAATTTTTGATCAAATGATCTAAACTTTTTTCCCTTTATTAAATTTAGTAACATTAGTAGTAATCTTTTCCAAATCATTTTTAAGTTTAGAGATTTCAAATAATGATACTTCTAGATTACTACTTAAATTGGTACTCTTGTATAAAATATCTTTATTTTCTGTTTAACTTTTCCTAATTCTATAGATAAAGATTCATTTTCCAAAGTTAACTCTTTACATTTGATTTAAGCATTTTCTAATTCATCTTCTAGAATTGTCTTCTCATCCTTTAATAAACCAATTTCAATTTCCATTCTATTTATTCTAGGAATGTACTATTTATTCAATTTCTTTTGTTCTCTAAACTTGTCATCTAATTCCATGTTGATTTCTAAAATATCATCATAAGTGAGTTCAGGACATACCTCGTCTGTGTTTGCCATAAAGCATACATTAGCTTGTTCTGAGTCACTGTCAGTATCATATAAAGATGAGTCAGAGTCATGCCATGTAACTTGAAAAGCTCTTCTTTTCTTTTTAATTTTTTCGATCTTCTGCTTTTTCTTTTCATTCTATGGACAATCCTTCTTCATATGAACCAATTAATCACAATTATAGCACTTAATCATAGTCTGGTTTGTTGAACTTGGTCTGTCATTCTTCTGAAATTTGGTCAAATTTCTGAATTTCTAAAGTTTGTTGAACTGGTCAAATTGTCATTATTCGCTGAAAAAGCAATATTTTTCTTTTCTGTATTTTGTTCTTTCTAACCAACAAGTTAGCTTCATAGGACAATAAATTTCAATTAATTCTTCAACTTTGAGTTAAGAACGACCGTTAGCCTCTTCTGTGGCAAGAACTTTTCTTTCCCACTCATTAGTTAAAGAATTTAAAATGCGTGTGACTGAATCAAAATTCAGTGAATTTGACTCTAAGTGCCATTAGATCGTGTTGAATAGTTTGGAATCTAGTGTACATATCACCAATAGTCTCGCCGGCCTTCATTTTGAAAGATGAAAACTGATTTTGCAAAATAGATATTTTTGTTCGCTTAACTTTTGTAGTTCCTTCGTAAGTGATTTGCAAAGTTCTCCATATATCATAAGCAGTGGTACACATCATAACATGTGAAAATTCATTTTTATATAATGCACAAATTAAAATATCAATAGCTTTTGAATTGCTAGAAGCTGCCGCTTTTTGAACATCGGTCCACGCACTCAATTCAGTGGTTGGTATTTCGTATTTCTTTTGAGCGGCAGCCCAAATTTCTAAACCATTTGCTTCTAAAATTTTTCATGCGTGTTGACCAATAAGCATAATTAGATCCATTAAAAAGTACGGGACGTTGTATAGACCGACCTTCTTGAAATATGCTATTAGTGTTGTTACTTGTCGTGTTTAAGAATGATGTAAATACAAGTTACTGTAATTTGATTCAAACCTTGCTCTGATACCAATGTAAAGTGTATGAGAGGATCATATGTGTGGCTTAACTATGGTAAGTTATAGTAACAATTATTAAACGATAATGCAAGTAAAGTAAGAAGCAATCACACCAGTATTTTATCCTGCTTCGGACCTCCCGCTCTACGTCCAGTCTTGAAGCTCATCTTCGACTTTCTTTCTAACAAAAACTTCCCTCGCTTAGGCCGAAGGAATAAGCTTACAGACGAAAAGTAGCTTTGACAATGTCGTGTTCTCTATAACAGAGACTGATTGGTACAAATCACTCCTATAATCTCCTTGAGTTAATATGAGAGTTGAATATCTTGAGAGTACAGAAGAGATTGGATGCTTGACTTAAATCTTTTGAGAGCAATAATACATATAGACAGCTTTAGAATATATAGAGTAGATCTAGAAAGAATAGGTGATTTGATTCATCAATCTAGGATGAATTTATAGTAAATGGAGAGCTTCTATGAAAGGATATAATCTTTGATAATACAACTCTTCATTTGAAATAGTATTTCCATTGAAAAATTTGTTTGGAGTTGAAGAGAAGAGTTGTAACCTTCGAGAATGAAGAGGCAACTTTTCAGAATATAACAGTCGTTTGCCAGGACAGACATCTATCCATATGGTTAGACGTATGTCCATGTAATCTGATACATTTCAGATACACGGACATATGTTTGTCCATATAGGGACAGATGTCTGTGTTTACAGGAAGAATTTCCTGAGACTATGAACAAACGTCTATCAATATATGATAGATATCTGTGCTGAGTCCAAGATTATTTCCTGAACCTAGTATCCGACATTTGTTATATATTATACAGACATCTGATCTTGCATAGACTGATATATGTACTTATGAAATAGCTCATATGAATTCAAGGATATTTTACATAGTTCTAATACTCAACACATAATACAACCTTTTATTTGATGTCTTTAAGTACGTTTTGTGATCTTATTAGTTCTCTTATCTCCTTCTTGAGTAAATCTTCCAAGATTATATGATACAATATATATTGTTAACCCTGTTAAAACACAGTTCAAAGGACCGGGTCGGTTAGTATCGAAGCACCGGGTCGGTCGGAAACATGGATCGGCCTCATTAACGCAGATCGGTCACGTTTACATAACAGCGGGTCGGTCCATTCAGAACGGACCTGGTCAGTCAGTTTCAAAGCAACAGGTCGGTCGCAAATATGGATTGGCCTCAACGATGCGAATCGGTCAGTCAGAATTAATGGGCCAGGTCGGTCGGTAACGAAGAGCCGGATCGGTCAGTATCAATGGACCGGGTCGGTCAGTACTAAGGAACTGGGTCGGCACATAGTGGGTCAGTCTATACTATTTTATACAGCGGATCGGTCGTCGACATAACATAGCGGATAAGCACATTACTTCCAAAAGCAACGTGTATCAATGGACTGGTCCACATTCTCCATACAAAATATGCTGATGTGGTGCAAGCAGCATCAAGATGGATCGGCTTCAGATTAACAAGCAATGGACACAATGTAAGTGTTGGGCATAGATTCATGCAATGTGTACACGTGGACCATTCAATAATGTATGGAGCAATGTTTAGATAAAATATGTTGAACAAGGTCGTTCCATATAGAAGCTGCTAATACAAACATTGGGTCGGTGCTTACAATACAACATGGACCCGCATCTAAGTTTTGCCACGGGATCTGGTCGGCCTTAAGATGAGTACACAAACTAGTACTTGGCTTCATTGGGAGAAATAATGCATGTCCACGCAAACACTTCGGATCGGCCGTACAAGATGAGAATATGGATGGTACACGTATCAAATAATGGAACAGTCGTGGTAATATGCAAGTAGCGTTTTGCATATTCAATTATAGAACACGTTGAGTAAGTGCTACACTGTCTAGGCATAATTGGATTGGTATAGGACCATCAGAATTATATCTTCATCGTGAGCTGCACGTAAGCAACACATGGGTTAGTTCGAACACAAATATGTAGAAGCATGCTCACGTGAATGGGTCGGCTTTAAGAAAATACGGATGGGAAATATACAAACAAGGATGGTTAGCTATTCAGGAATGACGTGGTTCGTTTTATTATGGGGGTAGTTTACATTATTAAAGCAATCACATAGGTTGTTGTTGTACAATTCAATGGATCGTTGGGGCCAAGGCGTAAATATGGTGGAGCATTGTACATTGTAATGGTGGATCGGTCTCAAATAATGACATATGGATCTGTTGCTTTCTTCTTGTATGGGGCAGCTCCAGCAAAGTATGAAGGCAGTTGAGCAGCATGACTTTAGAACAGTGTAAACATTGCATGGAATAATATCATACAAAACATGTAAATAGATCAGCAATTAAAGAGTGAAGCGGTGTGGATCGATCTTGTAGAGAATAAAATGGATCGGTGCTCTATTATGTAGCGGATCGGTTCTTTGTTATGAAATGGATCGGTGCTTTATTATAAAGTGGAACGGTACTTTAAAATAAAGTGGACTAGGCACGAAGCATAAACTGGATCGGTACATAATTTAAAGCTGTGGCAAAACCGTAAATACGAACCATGACAGCTGTGCATGGCATTTCTGTAAATAGTTTTAGGCCGATCCAAATTTATGGCCGATCCGAACTCTGCACCCCGTAATCACGAGACTGTTACTACCTCCAAACTTCTTCTATAAATAGCCCCTTTCTCTACATTTCAAGGGACCGATTTCACGACCTCGAAGGGCTGGCAAAATCATTCCTCAACCGTTCGAAAGCTTCTAAAGATTTCATTAATGGTCGCCAACATTCTCTCCTTCTTCCTTCTACATGAAATGCATTTTATCTTCTCCGAGCACCATTAACTCATACTCCAATCTACTCTAAGTGATCTCCAACCTCCATAGCTCCTCTTCAATGCACGGATCTAAAATCATTTTCATGATGGAACCAAGGAAAATTATATAATTACACGATCCAATTCGTTCCTTCTCGAATCTAAGTGTGATCTAAAGCGGAAGGAGGGCCAAAAGTAGAGAATTATCATGAAAGTGGACGAGTGTAATAAATGCGATGTATGAGATGATAAACCATGTAATTCTCTCCACAATGATGAAAAATACTTGAAAAGTGGGCGTAGATTCATTTTGAATCGAACGACTATAAAAATCCCGTGTCTTTAACTTGTTTTTCTCCATTTATTTTGCGATTGTGGCCCTTTTAATTTCTAACCATAATTGGTGAAGTGTGATTTCACACCATTGGTGGTTGAGTCATTTTTGATCCAAACATTTGGCGCCCACCGTGGGGCCGTGTTCACATCTCCTTCATTCACATTGAAGTTCTAAGCCTACTTCCACCATAGATTCTGTAAATCTAAGATCTAGGCCAATCGACGAATTCTCATCAAAATTCAAGGCCTTTTCCGAGATCATGGCTAAGTCTAAGAAGACCACTAGCAATGTCATTGAAGAAAACGACAATGTTTCTAACAACGAGACTACTCCACTTGCCAATTGCTTCGAAAGGGGAGAAAATTCAATATCCGGAGCGGGAGTGACTAAAGCTGAATTAGGTGTCGTCGTCGCCAACTTGAGTCAACGCATGGAAGCTTCCAATAAAGCTCTAATCGATGCTAATAGAACTCTCGTAGATGCCAATCAAGCTTTGATGGATAAAGTGAGCGCTCTCCTAAACGCTCAAGCAAATCCCGCTCCTCCTCTGAAAATCCATGTAAACCTTGAAGAGAATGCAAATTCATCAGCCTCCGATCCTCATAATGACAACTTGGAAGGATTTGTTAGCAAGGATGATGATAGTATCGAAGACTCAAAGTTGAATGCTATAAAACACTCCGATCGAAATAACTGACGAGTTGCAAGTCCCGTCAAGGGGGCTCCTTCCCATAGCGAAAGAAAAAAGACCTAGATCCTCTAAATGCAATCATTCGCCACGATGAGCATCCAATAAAGAGATCAAAGTCCCCTCCCCGGAACGACACAACTCAAAGGAATATATCGCGGATGTGGTAAAGCAAATCATGAAAGACAACATGCCTCGCAAGGATAGTGAAGGGGAATTGGACTTCTCTCTCAACAAAAATCCATTCCGAAAGAGGATCGGCAAGGCTAAATTTCCCAAGAAGTCCACTCATCCTACTTTGCCTCCGTACATTGGAACTTCTGATCCGAATCACTTCCTATACAAATACGAATGGTATATGAATGGAGCTAAAGCAACAGACGAGATCAAATGCCTGTGCTTCCCTCTTTATCTAGAAGGTGTCGCATCGTTATGGTTCACAAGGCTCCTGCCCAAATCCATCAACCAATTTGATGATTTGATCCTAAAATTCAAAGATCAGTTCTGGCTGCAAGCTACGAAGGCGAAGGACGTCATTTCTCTTACATCAATGAAATAGAAACCGGGAGAATCTGTTAAAGCTTTCCTTAAAAGATTCGATGTTGTTGTATCTGAAGTAGGAAATCCCGAGCCTCATATGATCTTAATATCTATAATCGGCGCCATAGACGAGAATAGAAAATTTGGCAAATGGATCAAAATGAAAGAGCCAAGCACGCTTGACAAATTCTATCAAAAGCCGAGGAGTACATGAGATTGGAGAATATGCATGCGCCTCTTTAGATTACTAATTCAGACCAACATCTTGAAGCTCCCAAAAACGCTTCAACTCAGTACAATCAGAAAAATGTCGGAGGTTAGAAAAGGGGAAGCGACGGGAAAGACAATCGAGACAGCAAGAAACTTCGCTTCTCCAACCCATCAGAGCTAACACCTTTAAATGATACTCCAGAAAACATCTTCGTAGCAACAAAAGATACCGAAGATTGTCCAATTCCAGAACCCCCGAGAGTAAGCGGCAAGCAAGCGAACTCTGGAAAGTTCTACCGATTCCATAATCAGTCAGGCCACAACACCAACGAGTGTAGGCATCTAAGGTCACCGATCGAAGATCTGATTAGGAAGAATCGCCTGCAACGATACATGAAAGATCCATATTCCTGAAACACTATTCCGATCCCCCAGGGCCAAGGGCCAACAAGCAACGAAGCTCTTGTTCAAACCATGCCAAGGCTGATCATCAACTGATGACCGTTGATTGTGCTTCAATTTCAATGGCTCAGAATAAGCTATCAACATCGCCACCGTTTTACTTCGTACTCTATTTCCTGCTTTAGTTCATGCTTTACTTCATGTTTTACTTCATGTTTTACTTTCTGTTATATTCAAAACTTCTTGTAAACAGTCTGTAATAATCTGCAAGTGATGCACTGAACGTTAACTCAATGATTAAGAGCATGTCTGTTTAAATGAATTTCTAGCTTGCCAAATTACGTGTCTAATCAAAACTTATTTAAAAGTTGATTTCATATTGCAGGCCATTCGTCGAGCGTTTGTTCTTGCGAAATATGACGAAATATAGCGACCGCAACAAAACTAGTTCAAGTGCCAAATGCTATAAATATCAACATGCACAAATGTAAAAATGGAAAAGCACTGCCTTGAAAAGTGAATGGGAAGAGTCGCAAAGATTCAAACAACAAGCAAGCGCCACGACAAATAAACGAGAGAGCTATAACCTTTGTCAAGGGGCACCTCCCCAAGTGGGAGGTTCAAAGCTTCAAGTCCCTAAAACTGAAATAGCCTGCCAAGTCAATCGTCCGACCAATGTGCTAATAGCTGCCCCTTGGACAATACAATGACCGCTCCAATTCATTTGCATAACATCTAGAATTCCCAGATGTGAAGAATGAAAACCATTTGCGTAGCATCTGAAATTTTAGATATGAAGAATGTCAGAGACCCAATTGATCGTCAGAATCAGGAAGTACCTAATGCGATAACGACAAATATTGGGGTTCAAACCAAAGTCCTCTCTAGGAGCACCCAATTGATCGACAGAATCAGGAAACACCTGATGCAATAATGACAAACATTGGGGTTCAAACCAAAGTCCTCTCTGAGGGCACCCAATTGATCATCAGAATCAGAAAGTACCTTATGCGATAACGACAAACATTGGGGTTCAAACCAAAGTTCCCTCTAGGGGCACCCAATTGATCGTTAGAATCAGGAAGTACCTGATGCGATAACGACAAATAGTGCGGTTCAAACCAAAGTCCTCTACGGGGGCACCTAACTGATCGTCAGATTTAGGAAGCACCTGATGCGATAACGACAAATGTTGGGGTTCTAACCAAAGTCCATTCTGGGGGCACTCCTTTTAAAGCCTACCGATGCTTGGATTAATCAATGTAATTGAGTGACGAAAGTCTCCAATGCCCGAATTAACTAAGCAGGATTGTAAACGAAGTTCATATTTAGCCAATTGACTTGTGTAGTGTCTGAAAATCATAGGCACGACAAGTGTTAGATTTTAGCCCAGACACGGGTATGAAATCCAAAACGCTTCCCTAGAGGAAAGCTGATAACGATATCCTAAACTAAGGGCAAAATATCCAAGCCTTCTCCAAAAGAAGCAAGGAATACATCATGAATATGCATTTCTAAAATGTGAAATGTTGTCCACCATTATATAAGTCATTGAAATGATAACGTTTGAAATCCACAGTCGCCTTTAGTCGTTTAGTTGATTTTAATCATCAACGCGAATTCAAATTAGAATATCGTATTTGTGCAGATAACATTTGACGAGTTTTAAACCATCAAGTAAAATAATTCTGTGCAGACACTTTATTCAATTCAAAACAAAATTCGTTATAATACATTTTCTTATGATTAACTAATACGCTGTCGATATGGACGACCAATAGCGAAGTATAAGTCCAAAATTGGACAAGTGCCACTACTACAAAAAAGGTCATTTGCATCAGTTGTTGAACCCCTATTGCATCAGTTGTTGAACTGATACAAGTAAAGATGATGCAACAGACATATTTCTGTTGCATCAGTTAAAGAACTGATGCAAATGATGATCACTTGCATTAGTTGTTTAATACAACTGATGCTATAAAGCAGATGCAAATGTCTACATTTTCTTTCGAAGCCTTGGTCTATTGCATCAAAGTTTTAAAACAACTGATGCTAACAAACAGATGCAAATATGACATTTGTTATGCCTTTAGTGTATTGCATCAGTTGCTTATGCCATTACAACTGATGCAAATTTAGTCTGAAATAATTAAAAAAAATCCACTATGTCATATTTTTAAATCTAAAGCAATATTAAATAGAATTTAAAATTCAACATATGCATTATTACCGCAAATCTGATGAAACGAACAATATAATTGTATTATCAATCAACATAGTTCATGTGTAAAACCAAAAAAAAATTACATACTCTAATCATAAAACTAAAGTCAATGTGCATAACAAAAGACTAACATAACTACATCCAATTACGCATGATATAAGTCACTAAGCAATCCCGAACTTTGTCTATCTCTTGTCGGTAGATATTGAATTCATGAACATAATCTGAGGAGCACTCTTTATAATCTGATGACAATACTGACTTCAGCCTGAATTCAAAAAATCAATGCATGGAAAAGGAATTATTACAGAAAGAATATTGATGGAGTAATGACCATAATATGATGGAAATATTGACATAAACCTCTATTGTTCCTCCAAGTATTAGATTCTACTTGAAAATATGTGCGTATTGCCATATATTTTACCCTTTATTCTTAACTTAAAAAAAATAACCTGACTTCCATAATTTCTTTCGGGCCTCAAAGTTAACTTTTAGAACTATCAAAACATTTTTATATGACGTAACCTGGTTCAAAATTGCTATTCATCAGGGAAGAAACAGTAAGGATACATAGAAGCAAACATAAGAGCAATACGAATCTGGTATTAACACACCAACGTAAAAATAAGAGCAACGTGAATCTACAACTCGGAATTTGCACATTAAAGCACAGTATTTGTTTGCTATTACATGAAAAACTATAGCTGTGACTTGCATACTATTGAAATGTAGATAATCTGAAGGATAGTCCGTCAATTCTTTAGATATAATCATGAAGAGTCGATTCTTTATATTAAAATACAATATCATTTTATCTAATGAGCATACATCAAAGGACAACAGAGAAGAAGAAATTCTTACTTTGGCATAAAAATCCAGTGGTGAAAATGAATCAAAGTGGGTATTGCTAAAGTCAACACGCCATCCATCTCCTATGTAGATTTTAACCTACTTCGAATTAAAAAGAAAAAGAAAAAAAACAGATATCACTAGAATAAAATGAGGCAATGCTAGTAGGTAAAAACTGGTTTACCTTTAAGATTTTGTCCACAGGCAGATTTGCATTAGGATCAAATACAGAACCATATGGTCCAGCATTCAGTAAAAAATTTGGTTTTTTGAGATAACCACAACCTCCATTTGCCCTGAAAAACCCCAGCATCAACCATAAGGATCTTTCGTGCCCCTTTCAACAAAAAAAAATCTTGCACAAAATAAACTTTTGGCTAGGAAATCTATTATGGTCCTACTAGCATTCAAGTGGAAATAAATTCAAGAAGTAAAATGAAGAAAACTAATACAATGAAATACAAGTATTACATAAAATTGCTAATGACCAATAGTAAAACGGAAGAAGGCACCATCTTCTTTTAAAAAACCAGCAGCTAACCGCATATAATAGAAAGAATAAAGAATAGACAAAAATTCATTAATGATTAAAATAATGAAATAGCAAGCCCCGACTTGCCGGCGTGTTGTTTCAAACAGCAAGCTCAGGCTTGCTGTTTGAAAAAATATCAAGTTTAGGCTTGCTGTTTCAAAAAGCAAGCGAGAGCTTGCTGTTTTTTTAAACAGCAAGCCTGTTGTTTGAAGAAACATCAAGCTCAGGCTTGCTGTTTCAAACAGCAAGCCAGAGCTTGCTATTTTTTCAAACAACAAGCTCTAGGCTCAAACTATGACCCTGTGTCATCCAAGATAACATACTTTTCAAAGCCAATTAATATGACAACCATTAATGCATGCTATTTTTTTCCCACATTCCAAACTGTCCCATTAGCCAAACATAATATGAATTTTAGTTGTTGCCAAAAGACAAATAGTGATTAGATTGCAGAACTTCATTCTTAAATTAGAATGGCATAATATCTCAAGTAAAAACAAACAAAATTTTAACCTGTATCTAGTTTTGCCATAATATTAATGCATGTTCTTGTATACAAAAGAACCATTGCATGGAACTAAAGAAAAGAAAAAAAGATATTCCCACTAGTTCACCACATAAGCCAACTTGAAGAAGCTTTTGAAAGCTTGTAAGTATGAAATAATTTTGTTGCAGAATAATAAATAGAAAACGATAATACAACATTTCAGGAGTCAAAGAGGCTAGTGCAGCACAGTGAAAACTTGCCTTTGTCTTCATTTTGCTCAGCACAGAAGCAAGTGCAGGCACTATACCATGGCAATACAAAGCACTTATAGAAATGGATATATATATATATAAAGCACTTATAGAAATGGATATATATATATACCAGTACGCATGCACGCCCGATGGGCGTGTGCATAGATGGATTTGACCAAAGCTGGAAAAGAAGTTAAAAATGGGTAAAAATTGCAGGAGGTTGTGTGCAGGAAATCAGAATACTGCAGTTTGAGGAAAAACGTTGTAAAACAGCAGGGAAATGAACGTATTGGCATTGCAGTTTGAGGAAAAAACGTTGTAGAACAACAGGGAAATGAACGTATTGGAACGGACAGTAAACCTACAAATTATACAATGAACAGACAAATAAAGAGAGTGAAGCACAAAAAACTGATGGCAAGCATGTCATTATTTTGTACAACGCATATGCAGGGCAATAGAAGCAGAGAAAGAGGAAAAGAAAAAGGTGGATAAATGACAGAATTGTTCAATTGGAAACAAATAGTTAAAAGGTACAACAAATAATATCAAAAACCAAATGACGAAGGCACGTCCAACATAGACAACCGAAGCAAAGAAGGGTCATGTGCACATATATTACTTATTACAGAATGCAGACCTATTTTTCGTTGTATTTAATTGAATCAAACAATATGTCCTTATTACAGTAGTCAACAAAGATGTTTAAATGTTAAATACTAAACTTGCTTTAAACCAACATTATATGCAACTTAGTCATATTATTACAGCAGTAAACTACTTTCACACACACCTTTTCTCTTTCAGTTAAAACTGAGAGTATTTTATTTTCACTTCAATTTTAAAATATAGTTCTTGCATTATATCCAACTTTTCGTGTGTGCAATGTAAATAAACAGTTTTTACAAACTGCAGTTCTATTTTAATAATGAAACAGTGAATAATTTTCCTCAAAAAAATGAAACAGTGAATAATAAAAATAGGAAACAAAATAAATTCACTAACTCATAAGACACAAACTCACAGAGAATATACAGACATAAATCTGTAAAATCGCATCAATGAGGGTTTTTTATGAATGAATTTTGTGCAAATGTTTTTGCAGATAAAAAACAAAATTTGTAATCTTAAATTATGCAAGCAGATCTACCATAGGTTTAGTTTAGATACATGGTATACATAAAACGACTCACAACCAATGTTATAAGAATTTTTGCATGGTCCAAAAATGGCTTTGTTGTTCTCAAGCACTTGGAAATAAATATAAACTTATGTGATGGAAAGCTTCTTTACCTGCACTAAACGAATGAGCTTAAAAGCTCCACTACATTCCTTTCAGCCTCGAACAACTCCTCTCCCCACTTTTATTTCGCCTGCTTCATGTCTTCCTATTTCTCTTCCACCTTCTTAAGTCTATAGCTCAACGTGCCTAAAAAGAGCCAACATAAAAAGCTTTAGACTTCAGGACTTCAAATATGAAACCCGCCTCACTGTAAAAATTTATCTTTCGAAACCCTGCACCAAGCTCATTCTCCACCTAAGACCGAACTCCTACTCCTTTGATTTGATCGTACCACCACCATCATCGTTCCCTCAAATGTAGCACCACCTGACTATACCATGACTCCAGTTAACGCCTCCCTCTATGCAGCTCCCTCTATACCATACATCAGTCACACTCCTCCCTCCTCCACTATGTCATCGCGCCCATCCTGACCCGCAACAGCCACCCCCGTGCAAGCAGCTCCACCCTACCTCATCACTGCTAACATCCACCCACCTCCGATCCTTCAGCCCTTGTCTCCGATCAGTCCGGTCACGCGGCACCAAGTACCCACCTAAGAACTATCCCGCAGCCCGGCCAGCTAGCCTCTGTTCCTGTAATAACATGGTGCATGTTCTAACATTTTATATTCACATGCTTTACTAAGTACAAAAGTATTAGCATCTTGAGAACTAAAATTACTGGAACGGGAGAAAAACAGAGATTGATTATCTGATAAAATAGTTGGTTGGGTAATCCATACTCTTTCACTTGCATTGTAGATTCTAAAGAGTTCAAACCCATTATCTTTTATATACTATCCACTTTATTTTGCTTGTTATCATATCAAAGCTTGAATGCTATGTATATTGTATATTTGCTATAATATGCCTTGAATTGATGCACACCATATTTAATTCTTCAACCCATGGACTTTAAATATTGTCGATACCATTACAAAATGAGACATGTATGAAGTCCATAGTGGGTCCAGAAGGATTACTGACACAACTCACTTATTCAGATAATATGTTTTATCCAGGGTCCTTATAAATTGAGAGATTAGTAAAAATAAATGACTTGTTACTTTGTGAATACTTGTATCATAAATGTTATGTTATATAGAAACATAACGTTAGCAGCATTAAACACACGTTAGAAGCAAATTATAGAAACATAAAAATGATTATGAGATCAAATAATATCAGTAAAGCTCTCTTAAGTCGCTAAACTCCCATCACATGTCTGGATTCGACATGGTAACTAAAAGCTTTATTCCAAGTGAAAAAACAGCGATTACAGGCTACAACTACCCATATATGGTAAACAACAATGTATGATTCAAGTTTTCCTCAGATATTAAAATAAATTAGTCACTTAACATAAGAATACAAATTATATATAAACACCTCTCTAATAGTTTTGCAAGCACATTGCTATTTGCAAAACATTTGACACATGGGAAGTTACAAATTGGCAACATCAAAATAGGTGAAATTTTTAAAAAACTAAAATACTAAACATTGTATTCATAGCAAGTAGTCTAAGATCAATATTAACCGATACAAAAAAAAATGCAGAATATAAGGTATAATAAAATTTGCAAGAATTTGTTATGAGAACATTATTTGTGAATGAAGATATTCACTGTAATGATAAATTAGTGAGTCAATCGAGATGTTCCTGTACATAAATGAAACATGACAATCTCATTGTGATATTTCAAAAAATATACAGAAAAATCCCTGGCGAATGAAAGCACTCACTTAGTCACATTAGTGCATAGGTTTTTCTTTTCTTTATTGGGTATTATCAAGTAGACAGATGGAACTTCCTGTGTTGTGTTTGGTAAACAAATGTGTTCATCTCAACAAAAAAAATTGGATGAAGGTCGGAGACTTTCATCACATATTACGGGATGACCGAATGAAAACAACCATTTAACTCTAATGAGGAAAACAAATCAGAGGAAGGCTACGAAGATTGACTTCAACAGTTTATAAAAATCCAAAGCTAATAAAATTGAAAAGCCCATAAAAATTCAAGATTAGTGCAATTAGCCATTTGGAAATAACTGTAACCCCATTTGTGTATCTGTGGCTACAAAGAAAAAATAAAACAGTAACTTAACAAAAATGACAGTCAAAATATCAGAAATTTATCAAATTGAATGAATTTGAATCAACTTTTTTGTATCTTTTGGATGGATTGCAAAATACCTTTCATGTCTTTCTCTCATTTTGAACAAATATCCATGATCCCTTTCCCATTTTGTAATCGATTTATGAAGAATTCACTATTTGCTTTGGTCAAACAAAACCTAATCTTCATGAAGCCTGGTACAACATCTTGTATTTTGTATTTTTGTCTACCTCCTGACCTGAGCGAAAGCAAAAGTGGAAAGCAAATAAAAGTAAAAACAGTGGAAAAAAGTAAAAACAGTAAGCAAAACATTTGAATGTTGAGCAGAACATCAAGATATCTAACAATTTTGGTAGTGTATTCATGCTGCCCAATAATATGTCATTTTCTAAAAATGCCAAGATTATTTGAAATTGTTTAAAATGGCGGTAAGTACTAATTATCATAAAACAAAACCTAACACAAAATAATTAACTGGCATATAACAAACTAAAATATATAAACAGTGACAACAAAAGTAGAAGCATTGAACATTTGATTAAAGGATTACGTATAACATCAACTATATCAATTTTTGGTTCTTTCACTGTATAATTATAAATTGATTCCTACAAATTTAAGACTGCAAAATAATGGGAGAACATCTGTGAACATGCCGTGAAGGTGAGATATAAAACAATTTTAGTAAGATGTTAATGTTGCTAAATAATATGTTTCATGCAAAATGCCGAGGATGTATGAGACTCTGTAAATAAATGCAATACAACTAACTGTATCACAAAACAATTTTAGAGATCAAAACAGTGGGAAAAAAATAAGCAAAAAATGGATGTAAACATATCATTTGAAGGTTTTGCATGATATCAAGACAGTTTTGGTAATGTGTTCATGTTGTCCAATAATAAGTTCCATTTAGATTATCATGGAAATACTCATAACCAATATGTTAAGCGCACATGCACTCAAAAGTAAAATCTGGAAGGATTTGAGTTGGAATTCATACATAAAAATGAAAATAGCCCAAAATCACAATTTTAGGTTAAGAGTGATAGGTTCAAGCACTCAAAACCAAGAAATTTCTCTTCCACCTTTCTATTTCATCTCCAAACGTGCTGTAGTCCAAGCCTTCTCCTTTTCCAAACCCATCGTCGTCAGCTGTTACATTCATCAATCGATTATTAAACCATAGTCTGAATTTCAAACATGAAGTGCTATGATTGATTTCTATTGTCAGATGCGTTCAGTCATCAGTCATTTGGCTGCGAAAATAAAATTCAGTGCTAGATAGAAACAGAAATCGAAGTGGAAAGAGCCTTACAAACATATAGCGTCTTCGTCTGATGATTCACACTCTTGCAGAGGAAAGGGAAACCGTACGCGTTGTAGATCTGGTAGGAACAGTTTCAGGCGGACGGAAGCAAAACCGTAGGCCCTGCAATCTGGTAGGAACAGTTTCAGGGGTTGGATGGACAGCAGTGCGAGTGCGATTGAGTGGGAGAAGTAATTATTGTGGGTAGGAAGTGAGATGAAATCGGTGGAAATGAGGAGACGTTGAAGTAGTGGAGACGTGGGTCTTCACGTTTTAGGGTCAAATGACGTAAAAGTGGGATTGAAGTGTGGTCACCACGGGTTTTGGAAAAGGGGTATATTTGGAAAAGCCAAAAAGTCTTCACTTTGACTCTTTGACCAAAGGTTTTGCATTATAATATAAGATATATAGCGTACTAATTTTGAAATGAAAAAATGAAAAATTTCCAACACTATTGTTTTCGCCTAAAAGAATGCTATAATTTACATTTATTTCTAAAAATAGATGGGTATAAAGTAAAATTTAGAGTTTTATTTGAAATATATTTCATTATTTCACGTAAAAATGCATATCATTTTACATAAGTATGTCCACTGGATCTATTCATAGAAAAAGTGAGTAGATTTAAATTTGGTACAAAGGTGATAGCAATCATGCCCTTTCTTGATTAATAAAATCCTATGGATTATTATTCCTTTCATATATTTAATTATATATTCATTGATAACATATAATCAAACTGCCTGACTGAAATTTGAACACAGTACTGCATCTACTGCATCAGGCATCAATAATTCTATAATGGAAGTACGATGCATTCAGGAAAATCATAAGAAAATATGAATTCAGTACTGCATCTAAGCATTAATAAGTAGAAACAGCTTTCAAAATAAGATACAACTAAACATATATATCATGTCTATAAGAGCACAAAGGTCACCATAAAATTATCAATTCACTGCAAATGGGAGGTTACAAACATAAGTTACTTGAAAAAATAAAACGAAATGGAGAACAGAGACCATAATTATATACGGTATATATTATTAATATTTACGATAATTTATTACTCATAAATATAGTCAATATTCGTAAATAAATGTTTCATGTATTTGATGTAGTCTAAGCGAAATTATGGCATGCTCATAAGCTAAGATAGCTTCACTCCCTATTTTTTTTCTCTTATTTCATAAATTTAATACGTAATTTGCTTATTTATATTGTATCCCATGTTTTTTTTTGTATTATTTAAACCTATGCATTAAGGTTTCGCTTAAATCATAACTCCTGACTCTGTTGAAAATGTTTTATAATTAAAAATCTGTTAAATTTAACATATCACTTGTGCATGTTCTACCCTACCCACTCAACATAAATTTTACCTTTTTAGTTACCATGCTTTCCAATAAGAAACCTAATGTTTACATGCTACAGCCAAAACAGAATATTTCTTACATTAACCGAGCTAGCATCGTAGAACAGAAACTCAATTCCATAAACAGTGACATTTGTACTTTATATATAACCATCCATAATAATAATTGTTGATTTTTGTTTAATGCTTTAATTCAATGAATGCATAGCCACCCTCGTTCACTCTCAACATTTCTTTGATGGCTATTTATTCTATATATATAGCCCACGCTAAATGTTCACATCAATTTATTCTTAGATTTAGTTGCATGACAATTTATTGACGTCAGGTGGAATGCACCTATAAGACGAAAGATATGTAGGAAGTATGACTACATTTGTGAAAACAGAGTAAGTTAGTAAATGATAATAGATTCATAACTCCTACCTTTGTCATGAGCTGAAGATGCATTGTACATACCATAAAACACACCATCCTCCAGATTATTTCATGGACATTATTTATCAAAATTAGTATATCTACTATTTACCATGTACTGATATTTTATTTATCAGTCAAGATTATAAAATTTATACTTGCACTTTATTGATGAATAATCCACTATCAATATGGCAGAAGAAAATATGCATGTAAAACATGATTGAAAAATCCTTTGTTTCACTAAATTGATTAATAATACGATGAAAAATCTGAAATATTTTATTTAACTAATTTGGAAGCTACAAACAAAGTCGAGATGCATAGTAGATTTTAGTTCCAATCAAAAGATTAATAAACTTAGCACAACCAAGATACAGAAAAGCATACAATATCCTTTGTTTTAGCCTTTCCTTCTTTACTCATTTTTAATATTGGTAGACAATTGAAGTTTCTTGCAAATCTATCTTACTTTTAGCACATACCCTTCCCGTCCCAAATTAATAAGAAAAGGTCGATGATAACTTATGCATTCAGTTCCGCAAGATAATAATTAAGCAGAATATAGTAACTTATATTCCTAAATGGAGATATTACGATGCATACCAAGATATATATGATAGAAACTTGCACTAAAATAATTAGTTCATGTATTTTACACTGCTTAAAGCATTCTCCATTTTCAACAATGATTATTTAAATTCTAGGTCAATGTTCTACTCAAATTGTTGACAAAGCTTAAGCAATTACATAAATTCTTAGGTTTTCATAAACATGCTTTTACCTATACTAAATAAAATTAATTGCGACAATTTAGCCATTTTTCAACAAATATTAAATAGAATTAATTGCGACAATTTTGGTTTGCGTTGCAAGTTTTGATGGTTTTCATTTACTAACAAACATGATTTTATTTGATTTTATAAAACATTAGTTTGATGGTTACTAAAGTAATAATGCCACCATTTTGGAAGCAGGAAAATATCTACAAGGACAAAACTAAGGGCTTTTTTATTCATAAGGACAGCCCACTAAAAATTTAACCAAAAGGACAATACACTACAATAATTTATTCGGCCGCTATTTTCTTTTCTTCATCAATCTGCTATCGCCATCGATCTCATCATTGATTATGAACGCAATTTTTTTTCCCTGTTTTGTTTCGATCTCCAACAATCATCTTCAAACATCCATACCAAAATCGATCATGCGCGTACTGATTTGGGAATTCGTTCAAGATATTAGGGTAATAAGAATCTCCTCAGTTTATTCGATTTGCCCTAATTTTGTCTCAAAAACTTCGTCGATTATTGAAGGTGCCGCGGATTTTGATTCGATAGGCAGTAGAGATGATTTCGTTATTTTTGATTTTGCGAATTCGTCGTAGAAAATCGAACGAGAGAGATGAATGTGGAAAAAATCGCTGGAAAATACTTTTTTTATGGTGAAGTTAGCAGCAGTTTTTAGTTATCATTTTCTATTTTTTTAGGTATCATTTTTCGTGTTTTAACAGTGTTATGTTTTTTTGTTTATAATTTTGGTGCTATATCAGTTTTGTACATGTACTGTTGCATTAGCTTTGCAACTCAATCGAAATTATGTCATTTTAATCAATCAAAGTGGGATGTAAATATTTTTTGTATTAGTTTTCCTTTAAAATATCAAAGCAATTTTTAGGTATCATTTTTATGTTTGTATAAGTTTTGATTATGTATGAAATTCTTGCAGATACTGCATGCTGCTGGAATTTACTTGAATTCAAGACTGGATTGAGTACAAGTAAAAGTAAATGCATGAATGCATTCTTGGAATGGGAAGCAGTGTTGTATGTACTTATATTGTGTAGGAAAACAATGTATCCTAGTATATCAGTTATGTATAGTTGTAGGTATCATATGATACAAGTGGGTATTATTGTGTATTATTGAGAATAATCTCATTTTTGTGATAATTGAATTGAATCAATTGCTATGAAAATGTTTGAATCACAATTTGATTGATTAAAATGAAATAAATTCAATTGAATTACAATGCTAGTGCAATAGTACAGCAACAAAATTAATACAGCAACAAAAAGTAACTAAAAAAACATAGCACAGTGAATACAGTAAAAATGATACCTAAAAAATATATAAATGATACCTAAAAACTGCTGTAATATTATAAATAAAAAAGTAACACAAAAATTACTTACATCACAGTTTGGTTGATTATAACGAAATAAGTTCGACTGTAATACATAGATAATGCAACAATACAACTACAAAATAAATGCAAAATTAAAACACAACAAACGAATATAAAACCGTGTTAAATAAAAAAAATATTTACATATAAAAATGATACCTAAAAACTGCTATGATGTAAATTCAACTAGAAAATATAAAGTGATACCTAAAAATATATAAAAAAGATACCTAAAAACTGCTATGATGTAAATTCAACTAGAAAATATAAAAGTGATACCTAAAAAAATATAAAAATGATACCTAAAAACTGCTATAATGTAAATTCAACTAGAAAATACAAAAATGATACCTAAAAAAATATAAAAACGATACCTAAAAATTGCTTTGATATTTTAAAGGAAAACTAATACAAAAAATGTTTACATCCCACTTTGATTGATTAAAATGACATAATTTCGATTGAGTTGCAAAGCTAATACAACAGTACATATACAAAATTGATATAGCACCAAAATTATAAACACAAAAGCATAACACTGTTAAAACACGAAAAATGATACCTAAAAGAATAGAAAAATGATAACTAAAAACTGCAGCTAACTTCACCATAAAAAAAAGTATACAGCGATAAATTTTTTCTCCTTCATCTCTCTCGTTCGATTTTCTATGACAAATTCATGAAATCAAAAAATGAAGACATCATATTTACTGCCAAACGAATCTAAATCCGCGACATCTTCATCAATCGATGAAGCTTTTGAGACGATAAAATTAGGGCAAATCGAAAAAATTGAGGATCTCGAGAAATTCTGAAGATGATCGAATGAGTGAGATGTTTGAAGAATAAATCATGGAGAGAAAAATCGTGGTGGTGGAGAAAAATTTAACGAGAAAAATTGAAGCGCGATGTGGTAGAAACCGAACGGGAGTGAAAATTGAACGGGAGTACTGTAGTGTATTGTCCTTTTGGAAAAAATATTAGGCGGTTGTCCTTATGGATAAATTTTAGTAGGCTTTTGTCCTTGTCGTTAATTGTCCCTTGTGTAATTATCATAAGCATGACTTATTTGCGCTATTAATTAACACAAAATAAGTCATCAAGCTATAATACACAATTAATCTAACTTTTCAACTTTTATGAAACATGACATTGAAATGAAACTTAAGTCTAATTTAAGTATGATCTATTTACTATTGGTTAGTAACATAGATCATCAAATTTCAACTTAAACCCCATTCCATTGCCATAATCACATTTTTAGATGAAGAGGCAATTTGTTATTTATGTCATAAACATAGCCTCAATGTTATGAAATGAACAAAAGAGGCTATTAAACGCAACATGAAACACAAATACATAAAAACATATATTCTCATTAAACCCAAAAGAGTTCATTTGTACAAATTTATGTTGAATCTACATTTGTGAGAGGAAAAGCTTCATCATCATTGAATTGTAGGGGTTTAACTCCTCATTTGTGTTATTATTTCAACACAAATAGATTTCAGCATTGAAGAACAAAAAAAATAGAGTAAATAAGGAAGAAAAGATATTAACTACTAACTACTTGCGTGAAAATAAATCTAAACTACTAACAATAAAAATAGAGAGTATGAATACACATGAATGTTGAATAGAACATAAATATGACATAACAGAAAGAGGCTTGGAAGTCATTTTTGTTTACTTGATCACTTACACTTTCATTTGCTAAAAAGGAGATCCTCCAATACATGAAACAAAGGGGTATATATACATGATCAAAAGCCTTAAAACCCCAATCACTTTCCTTGGGAAATCCCAAAATGTCCATTCATGAAGCTTCTAATTGTCTTTAGCCGCTAATAAGTCATGTAGAATGCATGAGGCCTTTTGTCTCATTCAATTAGTCTTTAATATGAAGCTTAAGAGGAAGTGGGCTAGTTGAAAGGTGTGGGCCTCCACTATCCATAAAATGAATTAATTCTTTGCCTCCTTTTTTGTAAATGCATGCTTTCCCTTATCTCTTCATGTGTGTATATCCTTTTAGCTCCAAAATTCCTACAAGATATAATCATAAGGAACAAGTAAAAGATTTCACAAATTAAAACATGCACGATTGACCACTTTTTCCCAAAATAAGTGATGATTTTCAAAATATTTGAAACATGGTTTGATCATATACAATACCCAAAAACGTTCATTTATTCAACTAAACAAGAATAAATATGTGAATATAAATGTGCATTTTTATGTGCACATCAGTAGCAAAAGGCATGAAAAAATATGATGGTTCGAGCTTTTGCAATAGCGATAAAAGAAGGGCTTCGAACAATCATTAACAAAGTGGTCTTTAGAACCACAATTGAAGCATGCCCCATGGCTAGTGGTAGGTGTCTTAGTCGCTGAAGCGGGTTGCTACCCTTTCTTTCTCTCAAGTTTAGGCCAAGGAAGTTTGATATGGACCAGGAATTTGCAATATCGGCAAAAGAGGGGGTTCGAACACTCATTAGCAAAATGATCCTTAGTGCCACAATTAAAACATGATCCATAACTAAAGGCAGGGGCTTTAGTCATTGGAGTTGTTTGTTTTCCTCTCTTGTAAGGATGAAAGTTTGTGGATTTGTTATATGAATGTTGCTTCTTGACACCACCAACAATACCGCCACTTCCCGAACCCTTGAGTTGCCTTTCCTCGGGATGAGTGCAATAGCAACATGAGAACATCAACCCCAATTTTGGGGATGCAGGCTTGGAAGCCAGAACAGACTCTTGAGCAACCTTTATAATATCCAAGAGTTGTTGATTAGACATAAATACTCCTCCTTGAGGGGGATTACTAGAGGAGCGAACATCGTGGCGAGAAGTTTTAACCATTATTCATCTCTAAAAGAGAGAAGAGTACAAAGTTTAGATTCAAATAAAGTTGGTTAGTCAAATAAAGGATCATAATATAAGAGGATATGATGGATCATAAGTCACGATTTAAATCCTAAACAGGATTTCCTAAGAGAGACTTAGGACAATGTTCCTCGCCCTAATATCTTATGTTGTTTCGAATTTGGCTCCGATACCAAATCTAACGCCACACCTCTATACTCGCACTAGCCAAGGTCATTGGAAGAAATGATGTAAACTAACTCAAAGAATAAGGCCGTTGAAGGGTGACCATCTATAAATTAGCTTTGAACGAGTGTTAAACATGTCGGATAATGTGATCTTCCTTTTTAAATCTCATGAGGGAATCCAACACATCTAATTCAAGTTTAAATCCACTACACAGTGGTTGTATATATTTCGAAATCAATATAAAATACAAAACAACATAATCAGAGTCAGACACAGATATTCACATCACTATGGTGGAAAAAGATATGAATATGACATATAAGAGTAAATACAAAGATAATGGTCATAGTCGATACACTATAAAAATAAAAGAACAGGTATTGGTTCTATCCAAAAGAATATGTATACATAAATGTATGATATACATATAATCAAGATTACTACAATAATAATGTAGTTGCAAAAAGCTATGAAGCGGTCCCTACTAGAAATCCAATGCAAGCACCTGTATACTCGGTCTGACTGGAGTATTATTTATAAGTGTAAACAATAAACGGATTAGTCTAGTTGTACTCATCATAGTAAACTGAGATAGAAATAGAGATATAAACAGAAAATGACATATAAGAACTAACAACAATGTTCACATGTAAAATGTGAAGGCTCGTTATGTCTATAAAATACGCTAAAGAAATCTCAGTGCTATATACAGATATCTCAATGTCAAAGAAACTCAGATTGATATCATAGTATCAATAAAAACTCAGATTCCAAAGATTCGATGAAATTAGAAACCCAGAAATCTCAAAAGGGAGATTTAAGATGGGAACCCAATGACTCACCAACACGTGTATTGAGGATTTGAGAAACAATCTCAAGGTAGCTCACCTATAATATTGAGCCATAGCTCCTAAAATGGTATGAAGACCGCGGGTCGTGACCCGCTTATAATCCGAAGATTATCGATAAAATCAAATGAAGCACTTGTATCAAAAATATGACACGATCTCTAGATAGCTACCCTATAATGTTGAGTCGAAGCTCCTACAATGGTTTGAGGACTGGAGGTCATGGACCTGCAAATGATCCGAAGATCATAGATAAGGTCAAATGAATCGAAGTTCCTTAAAGTGACCCAAAGGTCGGAATGACCTAAAGATTCATAAGATGATCAAAAGATCATCAGAATGACTCAAAGGTTGGATTGATCCAAAGATCAACTATGAAGGATGAACCAAAGTTCCTCAATAGGATCCGAAGATCAACTACGGAGGATGAACTGAGTTCCTCAATATGATCTGAAGATCGACTATATAATCAGATTAACCGAAGTTCCTCAAGATGATCCAAAGATCCTCGATGATCAAAAAATGATCAAGTGTAGTGTAGACTACACCAAGCTAGTAAATATAAGAGTCAAGCTACATGTCCCCATAACCATTTGCTCTACTCAAATATTTACAAACAAATTGTATATTCCACTAGGAATACGTAACGATCATTGCCACGATTTTCAACTGAACGAGTCCAAGAATTAAGTGTCAAAGCAAACTCAAGGGTTAGGGTTCATAGTCCTTGTTTTTACTAAGGCATTTAATTAGATTTCTCATACGAACGAGAAAAAGGTTTATCAAATATATACAAATAGATTTTTAAATCAATTTTATAATAACTTCATATAATCAAGTCAGATTAGAAACCAATTTGAAAATTAACTTCATATAATGAAGTAGAGTTAGAAACCGTTTAGTAAAAGATTATATCTACTAATAATTTAATAAAACCATTTTATATAGTTTCAAAGTCGAAAATCTCGTGTAATATCGATTGAAATAACAATCGAACGAAGAATTCATGTTATGATTATGTAAGTTAAATTTCATGACCATTGACTATAATTTCATTCACTACGAATAAACCGAAAATTCATGAAATTGAACTGAAGAAATCTGTGAATCAGAGAAACTGAAAAGTCACAGACAAAGACCGAATGGGTCGAAATTCGACTGGGGAAGAGCTTGGAACAACCTAAACTGTTGACTGTGCTCTCCACTGCTCAACAACAGAAATTTGCTCCTCAGACGCCTAAGGCTTCAGCTCAGATGTTTGAGCTGACGTTCTGCTATTTTTTTATTTTTCCCAAGAGCTTGGGCAAACGTCTGACCTATCTGGTTAGACGTCTAAGCTGAAGCCTAAGCAATTGTTTGCCAAGGCAATGAATGTGCAGTCAGCCTCAGACGAGCCCGGGTTAATGGGTATGGCTTATAACGTTTTCTAAGCGAAAAATGTAGCCTTTATAACTCGCCGAAGCAACCCATAACACAAAACTCACATGCATAAAGATATATACATGAGATTGAATTATTTTGACGATAAACTCCAAAACGAATAAATTCTTTAACCAAAGCAATCAAAGCTAAGACACGATGGTTTGGCAATGCCAAAGGGAAATTGTAAGGACTTGTGTGGACACAAAAACTTCACCTATAGCATACACAATGCGAACATAGAACATACTAAGATTTTCAATACTCAAAAAGCAAGGAAATCAACAACCCAATCAATTAATTCAATGCATACACAATTCATTCGCAACATATTTGTGCCATAAGCACACTTTACAAGCATATAGCTTGAGATGTAGATGTGAGTTTGCGAGAACTCACCTTTGCTTGTTAGGAGCAAGAAATCGATCCAAAGCTCAACTAGAATAAACTCTCCTCCAATACTACAAATCTTCCACCTACACACAAACACACAAATTTCCTAAGAGTTAGATTTAAGAAATTTCAGAAATTAAAGAGGAGTTGAGTTGGAGAAGCTTACCTAGGTTACCGCTTCAATTTTCCTCTTGATTTGAGCTCCTAATAGAAATCCCTAGCTTAGAAATTTTAATTTTCCATTCCCTCTCCTCATTTTAATTTTCAATGATGAAGTGTAAAGGGAATGAGGAGGAGGGGGATGCGGGAGTTATAAGGGTGGGCTAGGTTAGTTAACCCAACCCAAGTCCAAAGTCCCAAAATTCAGAAACTCTAAACATATCGATGTTTACAGTTTTTGTTGTTGTAAACGACACTTTGAAATCAATTGAAGTGGTTTTGAATCCAAACTCATCTATATGCAAAAAAAAATAACTTTTTGGACACATACTTGATTAACAATTAGCGATGTTATATTTAAATAAAATATTTTAATATATTATTGTTAAATATGCGGGTTATTACATGCTCCCTCAATAGCATAGAAGGATCAACGAGCAACTATTTTATATGATGAAACAGACCGATCCCTACAATATTGCGCTAACGATCGTATAACGACGACAAACTCAAAAGAGTGACTTTAAAGAATTGAGTTTGATGGTAGGAGAAGATAATGCAACGAAAAGTAAGTGAGTTTTCTCATTTATCATTTTGCATATATATATATATATATATTAGTAGGTTCCTATTTGGTAATGGTGCCTATTTGAATGGTTGCAACAGTTGGAATATTTGGAAAATGCTAAGATCCTTTTCAAACATATATCTTTTATTATTGTTGCAGAAATGAATTTTAATAGACAAAAAAGCTAATCTAAACAGTCAAGCCAACTGCAAAGTGCGAAGTGTTTCTAGTACGCCTCAAACTATCATTCGCTCATGCCGCAACGACAAACTTAAAAGAGCGATTTCTAGGAACTGAGTTTGGTGGTAGGACAAGATAATACAAGGAAAAATGAGTGAGTTTTTCCCATTTATCATTTTATCTATATATAGATGTGGGGAGGTGGCTATTTGGCGGTAGGTGCCTTTTCGAATAGTTGAAACATTTTGAAAAGGTTGCGACCTTTCACAAAAAGACCGAGTTATTTTATTACTATTGCAAAAATGAATTTAAATAGAAAAAAAGGCTAGTCTGAACAACAAGCCAAGTCATCTTCGAAGTGCGAAGTATCTCTAATACGTCTTAAACCATCATTCACCAACGCCGTAGAGCAAGCTATGGCACATGCACATGCTCTCTTGTCTTCTTTTTTTATTAATGGTAATTATGATAGGGATCACATCTTATTATATAAACACATGATGTTACTTTGAATTTTCCAATAAATACTCATTTGTTTCTTTAAAAATATTATCCGATATCCGTCCTTATCTGCGGATACGGATGTAACACTATATGTATCCGAAAGTATCCATTGACAGCCCTAACGCATGCCGCAACGACAAACTCAAAAGATCGATTTTCAAGAACTGAGTTTGGTGGTAGAAGAAGATAATGAAAGGAAAAATGAGTGAGTTTGATGCCTATACCTGTAATACGCCTCAAAAAAAAAAAAAAAAAAAAAAAAAAAAAAAAAAAAAAAAAGGAAAAAAGGAAGAGAAATTCCAGAGAGCACATGCCTTTGCCATAGCCTTTATTTTTTTTTATTTTTTTGGTAATTACAATAGGGATCACATCTTACTATATAAACACATGATGTTTATTATATTCTACTATATGGGACTATTAATATTTCAGGACATTTAATACTTTGAATTTTCCAATGAAATGCTCATTTGTTTCTTTAAAAACATTATTTGATGTATAAGGTCATAACTATGTGAGGAAGAAAAAAAGGGCCATCCATGCTACTTTTGATGAAACAACCAAAACCAGCGGGAGGCATAAATGGTTTGCACCGCATAAAGCTTCCACGGATGACAGAATCAATCTCTTTATCTATGGCCCATCTTTTTACATCCTAGCCCGTCTACTACTTTTTCTCCTTCCCTTGCTTTTTATCTTTGCAACACACTCCACTTTATATCTCTAATAACTATTACACACACTATTGCCTAGTTAACTTTGGTGATTTTGTTCTTCTAATCCTGCATGAATCTAACTAATGTTCACATTTTCAGAAATATCAGATGCAAGTCATTCTATAATCCCACCACCTCTAAGGAAACAATTTAGAGATATATCAACGTTTTAGGGTGTATTCTGTTTGTTTTGTCCTGTTTTAGAAGAATTTTGCTTGTCTTAGCTTATGAGGAAAATTTTGAAGAACAAAAAAATTCAGCCATATTTTCATATGAAAGGCTCAAGTATTGAAATCTAGTGGAAGGATATGTAGCATCAGAAAAAAAAAGATATATGAACCAAGGTTCTAAAAATTGCTAGGAAGACACTATGTTGTAAGTATGGACTCATAAATAGCCGTTTGAACGATAATTAATACGGGCTAGGTGTTTTTAACAAATCTATCTATTTAAGTAAATTTTAGTATATAGTTTAGTATCAATTGATATATATTTAAATTTTAGAATTTTATACATGCTAATGAGTGGTTAAGTAGGCAATATTGTCTAGACCAGCATGTTAAACCATAAATAATATATAATCTGTATATGTCTAACAGGAAATACATAGTTGTATTCTTAAATGAGATGATAAAACTTGTCGAGGCGAGCCTAAGCAAATTGGTAAGCGATAAGTATCGCTTAGCATTTAGGCATGACTCCTGGAAAGAATTTTACAATACCGACATAAACTGTGAAAATGAACGTTATAAGAATTGAACATTATGTACGTCTAATGATATATGAATTTTGCAATATATATCTGTAATGATATATCTATTTGGTATTTCTTTAATTATGAAAATAAATTTTATTTTAGTGACAAGCACCATTGTTCAAGTGTTTAAGGCGTTTCGATGTATTGTGTACAACAAGGCTTATGTAAGAATCTGATATTCTAGGGAAAAAAAAAAGGTTGCTCAGCTGGTGTCGTTCATTCAGTTCTATTTCAGTTTATCATTCTGTTTATCTTAACCTATCTTGATATATCATCATACTTATAACATGCATAAAAAAAGAGCCCACTGTTGTTTGACCCTTCCAGTCTTCTATTATAATTTTGGATTTGAAAGACATTATTGATAATAAAACATCATAACTTGTAATCTTCAGATTCCAGTGAACTATGACTAGGGTATGAAAAGAAGATATCCAATCGAATATTACACTGGGTCATGATATCAGGCTGCCAACATAGTTGTCGACCACAATTATTATCGTCTACTCTTTTATGATATTTCTTTCCCCAAAATCAAACAAAAAAAGATAGCCGTCTCTTTCAGCATAGGATTCCATTTCCTCACAGCAAAAGCTTTAATCATCTGTTCCAACAAACAAGTGACTTTTTTTTAATTATGACCGGTCTCAGCTCTATTTATGACTCAGTATGGGCCACACTATGAGTCACATGTGTTCAATTATTTCATTATTGTTGTATAATAGTAGACCACTTCTTCCTTTTTTTTGTCCCTCTTACCAGTGGATGTATCATGGACAAACAGTGCATGTGAGTCTGTGACAAACACTTTTTCTTCCATATATATATGTATATAATTTCTTTAACCCATAATCTTGCATAAAATAAAATCATTTCATATTATGTTTTTCCATTAGTACAGGCAATGGTAGGATAATGTGCTCTTTTAAATGACTTGAGATTGAACCCTTCTTTATACATACAATTATGAAACAAGTAAAACAATTGGAGATATCAATTGCAAGGAGTTTGCATCCTATCTTTGTTTTTCTATTCAAGCAAATCTCCCTCCATAAACTTTGGATGATCAACCAAATTGCAAAATAAAAATATATATATAAAAACCCAACATAACTTTGTCCATTAGGCTCTTCTAATCCTACATGAATCCAACCAATATCACAATACATGAAAATTAAATAAAATGCAAGGCAAGATAGTGGCAAGAATAAACAATGTAGCATGTTGAAACAAAGATCTAATCAAAATCGAGGGTGGTGCATGTCCAATTGCAAGATCTGCTATCCACGAGTCCAAAGCAAAACCACCTCCACTACCGCCACTACCTCCACTATCTCCGCCGCTTCCTCCACTATCTCCGCCGCTTCCTCCTTCTGTTGTTACTTCCGGTGGAGTATAATTAATCGATGAGTCCGTTGTCGTTGCCTTCTTGCTACAAAATGAAATAAAAAATGTTTGCTTTAATAATTTTATTTAGTTATTAACATGTGCTAACTTTATCTCAAAGTTTAATTTTTGCATAGTCATTGTTTTAATACAATAGTGGGATCGAATCAATTAATAAATCATGCAATGTATGGTTAAGATTTAACTGCAGAATAATAGTGAAGATAGAGACAGAATTTGAGCCATGTAATGGTCTAAGCTCTCTAACAGTAGGATGGAAAACAGGGCAGGCCATCCGTAAAAGAAAATTTTACCTTGGGGTAGACTCAGGGCAGAATGTAACGGTGTAATCACCACCAGTACATGTAAACGTACTGGTGGCATCGTCGTAGGCGTAGCTATAAGACTTAGGACAAGCCATTTTGAACATTTCAGAGTAAAAAGTGGGTTGACATGTAGTCGGACTACCAAATTCTCCATTGCAACAATATTCGGGCTTGCCAAATGCCTCACAAGCACTCTTGCATGCATCACCATTAGATGTACGTAGCTCGGAGGGGCATCGTTGGTTCAGATCGACCGAGCACCCCGTTGAACTGCATGCGCTTGAACTGGATTCGACTATCATGGGTAAGTTGTATCCATCGACTAAGCTTACATCATAAAAGTCTAGTCCTGTTTCCAACAAAGGAAAATTTGCAAATGTTAATAAGTATCATGCACAGTTGAACTGAAATAACAACAGAAGCTATGCAGTAAAATAGAGGTTTCGATCAATTAGCAAAGAATACAATTAGTTAACACTAATTTTTCCCTTATATTATAATAGCAGACCAATGGGCAAAATTAATTATATGCATGTGTGTGTGTGTCCAAATACAATCATAACTTGTATTATATATGTTAAAACTAAAGTTATAAAAATCTTAGCCTGAATGTCCATAGACTTAAATTTTATAATTTTCAGTTATAGCCAAGTTAATTACATTCCAAATAGAAGTAGAACACCAACTGATAAATTTGTCAAAAAAATTGCAATGGTAAGATTTAAGAATAAGAAGATGTTTTGTTGAATGAGTAAACTACAGTAGGAGGTTAAATAAAAGTTCTGATTGATTAACACAGAAATAGCTTGAACATAAGAAGACAATCAAATACGGTGGTAGCCTTGAAATATAGATTAATTAGACTCGTTTTTTTCTTCCAATAACGACTTCATGTGTTATATAATTCAGATTTATGAAGCTCGTAGGTTTATACTTAATGCCACTGTGCACAAACAAGATCAGACAGTAGGCTCATGTAAACAGAATGGTGACTAACCATCAAGTTGAAAAATAAAAAGGTGCATATTAATTTCAGTAACTCAGTTGCAGTACATAAATTATTGATATTACCACAGAAACAAAAAACACATTTTCGAGGGTTTAGAAGCTAAATTCAGTTTATGTGCTTTAATTTTAAAAAGAATTCAGGAAAACTTGTTAATTAAAAATACTAAGTAAGATCCATTCAAACAAAAAAAAAGTGCTTAAGATAAGTAATTAAACAAATTTCCAGGTTTTATTTGATTCCCTTGTTCTAAACCAGCAACAAATCTAGCTTGTAAAAATTGCTGAATCCACATTATTTACATAAAAATCAAAACTTGTTAATTTATCTTTTTTTCTTAGGGGGGGGGGGGGGGGGGGGGATAAAAAGGAAAGGTCAAACCTGAAGAAGGACCAGCTAACGTGAACTCAGCAAGAGTGGCAGGAGGAGCAGCACCGAGCCCATTACACTCAACCTGACCCGACCCGCAATCACCAGTTCTACACAACCAAGACCCATTGGAGTCTGTGCTGCACCCAGTCCGAGCCCACAAGCGACCGGACCACCCAGTCGGAGCCTGGAACGACTGGGTCTGACCCGGTTCGAGTTCAAACCCGGTTGGGTTCAAAGGAGCGCTGCCAGCATTGGTCAGTATGCCTGGCCAAATAGTTGTGTCGCATTTGTTTGTAAATGTGAATGTGGTGCAGTGAGACTTCAGAATTAAAACTGTGAGGATAACGAACGAGATAAATGTAGACATCTGTGGAGAGTGAAAATGAAGGAGCTACCCATAAATTATAGAAAATGGGAACGAGAGGAGAGGGGGAAATCTGAGTTCTTGGAATAAGCAAGTATATATAAACTGGGAGTAGGGACTTTACAGTATATTTTTGCCTTATCTTGTGATGCCTTTTCTTTTGGCTCATGCAGCCATGTTGTTGCTTTGCTTTTAATTTTGGGTTGTTTGTTCATATTAAAATAATGAAAGGTCTTTGATATTTTTCTTTATCCACCCACTCTCTTGGTAATATATGAAGAGAGGAAAGGAAGTGGACAGCAAATATTTGGTTAGTTAACCTTATAAATTAGCCTTTGAATTAGCTTAGAACATTGAATTATCTATGCCTTAGGTACAAATGAACAAAAATATATGATTTTTATACTGAACAAGGAGCATGGTAGTTTTATATAATGATACAAAGTTTATAAGATGATGCATGTTGATGAAAAAGGGAGGAATATGACATGCTGTTAGTGAGTGCAAACCAACAATGAAGGGAAAGTATAAATCTTTTAAGCATGAATAAACTAGGATTCAATTTTTCTATCCACTAATTAACTTAATGATCTTGTATTAGAAGGGATGATATTCCTAAAAGTGAGGCTAACGCGCAGTTACCTAAGAACCACCTGTTGCTTTGGGTGAGTTGCAATAAAATAAATAAAAGAATCCTGATGCTAGATTTCAAACTTTTAGCAGCTTAAAGTGCAATTAAAGGATCGTATATAGTGACGTTTATAATATAATGGTGTGGATTAAGCTTAACATTGTGTCAAATTTACTGTAAATAATGCTGCAAGTCTTGTGATTCTCTTTCTAGGCACGGTTCAAGTTGAACCTGCTATGTCATTATGTAACACATGAGCTTCAGTTTTGGTGGGGAATTTTCCCCCAGTGTACAGCCTGGCATTACGGACATATATGTTGAAAATATACTTGATATCTAGCATATAAAATATGGCAAAACTTACCAAAATATAAAGTTTGAAGTAATGTTTATCTGGGTGTTTAATTGGCCTTTTGCGGGAAGTCCAGGTAAATAGGTAATAAACCTTTGCTTGCCAAGTCCGTATGAACCAGTGTTTTCATAACCCGACCCTACCGCGGTCCGACCTCGAATAACTCTGAACCTTGGACCATCACGGCGCAGAACTCAATCAAACCTCATTCATACATGAACCTTGGTCAGACCTTCAAACCAGCAGTCCAGCCTTCAATTTTACAGGATTAATCCACGGTTTTTTGTTTTTCTCTATTTCTCATTGTGTAATTCTCCCTAATTATTTCATCTTTTGTATTGTTTTGAAAATAACAGCTAAAATATTTAAAAAAAACCATAACTGTTCCAACATATAAACCGTAAAGTTTACCACTTCGTTCTAAAAATTATGTGTTTGTTTGTACCTTTGCTATTTAATTATATCATGCGACTTATTAATGTTAATGAATAAACAGATGACTTTCAAACTTTATTATTTATTTGGTTGAGTACACATAAAACTTGATTGTTCACATTTCACTATTAACAAGCATGTGCGGTTCTTGACGGATCGACCGGTCAGATCTACAAAACATTGGACCCTGAGTCCTCACGGTTTGACTCACGGTATAAAGAATCAATTTTAGAGCATATATCCCCAGTATTAGGTAAAAAATTATTATAGTCATCAAATTTTGTGTGTATAATCACGTTTTTCATTGATTTTGTTATATAAGATGAATATTAGTTTCTCCAACACAATTGATGTGAGAATGATATTTAATTAACTTTAAATATTGGGTTTTACATCTAATGATCTTTTTTGCATCTCCGTTATATCTTCGTTATTTCCCCATTCAACTTTTTATACCTCTACACCTATAAAATCGTTAAACTCTTTAATCGTACATATTGTAAATATATTATCAATTTTAGTTTATCAATTATATATATATATATGTGTGTGTGTGTGTGTGTGTGCGCGCGCGCGCGCACGCGCGCGCATTTACAGTGTTCCATCGGATGTTAGAGCGGGTTGGTTCTACCCTAACTCATAGGGATTCCCGGTTTAGAGCAAAAATTCACACCTGTACCGGGTTTACGAGACGGATCTGGGTACGATTCGGAAACCCAGGATGGGTCAGAGGCATAAAAAACTCGCTCCATTGTCATTCCAACCTCTACATAAGGTACACGGGTTGCTTACATCTTTATAATTATATTGCTACATTGGATATGTATAGAAAAATAAAGCCATAAGTATTTTTCTAAATAGGAAAAATCTATTTATATACAGGATTGATGATAGTTGGTTATACACGAATTTCCCCCATTTAATTACTTCAGTATTGCATCTTTCATATAAAGACAAAAAGAGTGAAGTTGTTAAGATAAACGAGTTATAAATTTAATTTGTTATACTTTTCTAAATATGAAATTTATATGTTTTTTCTAGAACAATAGCAATTGAACATTTTTTGTGGGTAAGACCGACTGATTTTTAAAGTGATCCGTAACACTCTTTATTGTAACAAATAATAAATAAATTATTATAGTAGATAGCGAGTTCGTTTAACTACTACTATCGGTTGATGGTCCACGACAACTGGTTTTTATAATGGACCAACCATTGTCATTATACAGTCTAAATGACTAATCTACACATTTTCATTCTCCACGCAGGAGAGAACCTTAATTGCTGCCTAAAACAGAAAATTTTAATGTTAGATGACATACACAACCTAAACAAAGTCACATGGTTGCAAAAGAAAGTATAACCTACTTTAGATGTTTTGCTGACAAGTAACATGTATAGAAACTAAATTACATCAAGCATAGCTTCTTAAGAGTATGAGTTTGCACACACCGTTTTCCACGGTGTGTACAAAACACTACCTCCTATTGGAGGAATTCAGGGGGGTCCATATGGGTCCCCCGTTCTCCTCCAATAAGGAGGTAGAGTTTTGTTCACCTCACATTTTGTGAGGTAAACAAACTCGCACACGGTTCTTAAAACCACAAGAGAATGCCATAACAGAGTTCGAAAAGGAAGCTTCACATCAAAGACTTGACTTCACAGAAAGAACTCCAATGCACAATAAACCGAAGCTACAAATGAGATGACAGAAAGAATGTAGCACACGTTCGGTGAACAGGAAGCAATGCTTTAACCACCAAGCTAATTGCTGACCAACTACATTGCCGAAGCAATCGACGAGGCAGTAGACAGGGACAAACCATACACGACCATTCACAAAACAACTATAGCATGAGAAAACCACTCAACTGATAAACAGACCACTGCAAATTGACATAAACCAATCACATCGAGCACTCACCAGATTAATACCATAAGGATGTCAAAGGTCGAAACCATTCATCATAACAACATGCACCAGTTACACTACCCAAATCAGCATAGCTGAAACTGTTGAAAAGTAAACTTGGTTTTAAATGGAAACAAATAAATTTGGTTCTATAAGTAAATGCCAATTATGTAATAAATTCTATCATTGTTTTAGGAAAGGCCAAAATCAAATAAATGATAATAAATTTTGGTCTATCAAAATATGCAATAGAATTATCTAGAGAGAGAAGAGTGTAGAACACTGTCATGTTATATATAGATACTCTCTCATTTGTTGTACCAATCAATGATCAAACAAGAAAAAAGAATCAAGCAATAAAAGTATTTTTTCTCCTCCCTTAAAAAATATTCTACTTTCTTCTAATTTTTTCCTCTTCCTCCACAAATTTTCAACAAAGTGGTATCAGAGCTTGAAGATCCTAAGAGATGGCGAATAACAACGTTCCCGTTCCAATGCTTACCAAGACCAACTATGATAATTGGAGCTTAAGAATGAAGGCCCTCCTTGGAGCAAATCGTGTATGGCAGATAGTTGAGAAAGGCTATACTGAACCAGAAGACGAAGATAGTCTATCCCAAACCAAAAGGATGAATTGGAAAACTTGAGGACAAGAGACAAGAAGGCTCTTAGTCTAATTTATCAAGCATTGGATGATGACACTTTTGAAAAGATTTCAGAAGCAAAATCAGCAAAAGAAGCATAGGAAAGGCTTCAGGTATCTTACAAGGGGGCAGATCAAGTCAAAAAGGTGCGTCTTCAAACATTAAGAGGAGAATTTGAATTGCTACATATGAAAGAAGGTGAACCTGTTTCTGATTATTTTTCAAGAGTTTTAGTTGTTACTAATAACTTGAAAAGAAATGATGAAAAATTAGATGATGTCAGAATCATGAAGAAGATTCTTAGATCATTAGATTCAAAGTTCGAACATATTGTCGCCATCATTGAAGAAACAAAAAACCTGGAGGCCATGGCTATAGAGGAGCTTTTAGGCTCATTGCAGGCTTATGAAGAAAAGAAAACGAAGAAGGAAGAGACCGTAGAGCATGTTCATAAGACACGAATTGATTCAAAAAAGGAAGAAAGTAATCAAAGCCAACAAAGATGGGGCCGTGGTCAAGAACGAGGAAGAGGACGCGGCTATAGATATGGACGAGGTTGGAGGCCCAACCATGACAATAACCATAGCTTCAATAATCAAAGAGGAGAAAGCACAACTAGAGGTCGTGGGAGAGGGAACTCAAATTCAAGGAGTGACAAGTCACAGATCAAATGCTATAATTGCAACAAATTTGGACACTATGCTTCTGAATGTAGAGCTCCAAGAAACAATAAAGTTGAAGAGAAGACCAATTATGCTGAAGAAAGAATTGTAGAAGATGGCACATTATTATTGGACCATAAAGAAAATGAAAAAGGGGAGGACAATCAATGGTATCTAGATAGCGGCGCAAGCAACCATATGTGTGGAAGAAAAAATATGTTTGTGGAGCTTGATGAAACAATAAAGGGCAATGTGGCGTTTGGAGATGAATCAAAGGTAGCAGTGAAAGGCAAAGGTAATGTTCTTATTAAATTGAAGAATGGAGAGCACCAATTTATTTCTAATGTTTACTATGTGCCAAACATGAAAAGTAACATCTTGAGCTTAGGACAACTCTTAGAGAAAGGTTATGATATTCAATTAAAGGATAAAAGCCTATCCATAAGAGACAGTGCAAGCAATCTCATTACTAAGGTACCAATGTCAAAAAATAGAATGTTTGTGCTCAACATTCAACGTGATGTCGCCCAATGTCTTAAGGCGTGCTACCAAGATGTCTCATGGCTTTGGCATCTTCGTTTTGGACATCTTAACTTCAAAGGACTGGAATTGCTCTTTAAGAAAGAAATGGTGAGAGGATTGCCTTAAATAAATCATCCCAATCAACTGTGCGAAGGATGTTTACTTGGGAAGCAAGTCAAAATGGGCTTTCCAAAGGAGTCATACTCAAGGGCCGAGAAACCATTAGAACTCATACATACAGATGTGTGTGGACCAATCAAGCCAAGCTCGCTAGGTAAAAGTAATTATTTCCTTCTTTTTATTGATGATTTTTCAAGAAAAACGTGGGTGTATTTTTTGAACGAGAAATCAGAAGTATTTGAGAACTTCAAGAAGTTCAAAGCTCATGTTGAGAAGGAAAGTGGCCTTATGATAAAAGCCATGAGATCTGACCGTGGAGGAGAGTTCACATCAAGAGAATTTCAGAAGTATTGTGAAGATAATGGAATTCGACGCCAACTAACAGTGCCTAGATCTCCTCAGTAAAACGGAGTAGCAGAAAGGAAGAACAGGACAATTGTTGAAATGGCAAGGAGCATACTCAAAAGTAAGAGACTACCAAAGGAATTCTGGGCGGAAGCTGTGGCATGCACTGTTTATCTATCAAACCGATCTCCAACAAGAAGTGTGTAGGGGAAGACACCACAAGAAGCATGGAGCGGAAGGAAGCCTGACATTTCTCATCTAAGAGTTTTTGGAAGCATAGCTCATGTACATGTACCGAATGAAAGGCGAAGCAAATTGGATGATAAAAGTGAAAAATATATTTTTATTGGTTATGAACCAAATTCTAAAGGCTATAAACTTTACAATCCCGATACAAAGAAGATAATAATTAGCTGAGATGTTGTATTCGATGAAGAAGGAGAATGGGATTGGAAATCATATGATGAGAATTACAACTTCTTTCCATATTTTGAAGAAGAACAATCGAGCATCGAACAATCAAGTGAAGAGCCTACTTCCCCACTAGCTTCACCAACAACAAATTGTCAAGAAGATGGGAGCTCAAGTGAAAGGGTTCCTCGTTTTAGAAGCCTTCAAGAAATTTATGATGTAACAGAAAACCAAGACAATATTACTCTTTTTTGTCTTTTTGCAGATTGCGAGCCCATAAATTTTCAAGAAGCTTTGCAAAAGAAGAGTTGGAGAGATGCTATGGACGAAGAAATTAAGGCGATCAAGAAAAATGACACATGGGAGCAAGCTTCACTTCCAAAAGGACACAAGGCGATTGGTGTCAAGTGGGTGTACAAGGTAAAGAAAAATGCCAAAGGAGAAGTTGAGAGATACAAGGCAAGATTGGTAGCAAAAGGCTATATTCAAAGAGCTGGCATTGACTATGAAGAGGTATTTGCTCTAGTTGCTCGATTAGAAACTATAAGATTGATAATTTCTTTAGTAGCTCAAAACAATTGGAAGATACATCAAATGGATGTGAAGTTTGCCTTCCTAAATGGAGTCCTTGAAGAAAAAGTTTATATCGAGCAACCACAAGGCTACGAAGTCAATGGAGAAGAAGACAAAGTTTTGAAGCTAAAGAAGGCACTTTATGGGTTGAAACAAGCTCCAAGAGCTTGGAATGCTCGAATTGGTAAGTATTTGAAAGAGAGAAACTTCATTAAATGTCCATATGAGCATGCACTCTATACTAAAATCCAAAATGGTGATACATTGATTGTATGTTTGTATGTAGATGACTTGATTTTCACAGGTAGCAATGCAAGCATGTTTAAAGAGTTTAAGAAAGAGATGATGAAGGAGTTTGAGAAGACTGATATCGGGCTCATGTCTTATTATCTTGGCATTGAAGTAAAACAAGAAGATGAAGGCATTCTAATCACTCAAGAAGGCTATGCTAAGGAAATATTGAGAAAGTTCAAGATGGAAGACTCTAATCCATTTTGCACGCCAATTGAATGTGGAATCAAATTATCAAGACACGAAGAAGGAGAAAAGGTAGACTCTACACTTTTCAAGAGCTTGGTTGGCAGCTTAAGATATTTAACGTGCACAAGGCCCAACATTCTATATGCGGTTGGAGTTGTAAGCCGATACATGGAGAATCCAACGACAACACATTTGAAGGCAGCAAAGAGGATTCTTCGCTATCTTAAAGGGACAACAAACTTTGGTTTGTACTATTCTGTTTCTGATAATTATGATCTTGTTGGGTATAGTGATAGCGATTGGAGTGGAGATATAGATGACCGGAAAAGCACAAGTGGTTTTGTGTTCTACATGGGAGACACAGCTTTCACATGGATATCGAAAAAACAACCAATTGTCACGCTCTCTACATGCGAAGTGGAGTATGTAGCGGCTAATTCATGTGTTTGCTATGCAATTTGGCTAAGGAAATTGCTAAAAGAATTACATTTGCAACAAAAGGAGCCAACCAAGATTTTCATGGATAACAAATCAGCAATTGCTTTGGCCAAAAATCCAGTTTTTCATGATCGAAGCAAGCATATTGACACACGCTATCACTACATTAGAGAGTGCATCACTAGAAAGGAAGTGCAGCTAGAGTACGTGAAGTCCAATGATCAAATTGCTGATATTTTCACCAAGCCGCTCAAGTATGAAGATTTATCAGGTTGAGAAATTTGCTTGGAGTAATAAAACCAAGTTTACGGGGAGATGTTGAAAAGTAAACTTGGTTTTAAGTGGAAACAAATAAATTTGGTTCTATAAGTAAATGCCAATTATGTAATAAATTCTATGCTTGTTTTAGGAAAGGCCAAAATCAAATAAATGATAATAAATTTTGGTCTATCAAAATATGCAATAGAATTATCTAGAGAGAGAAGAGTGTAGAACACTGTCATGTTATATATAGATACTCTCTCATATGTTGTACCAATCAATGATCAAGCAAGAAAAAAGAATCAAGCAATAAAAGTATTTTTTCTCCTCCCTTAAAAAATATTCTACTTTTTTCTAATTTGTTCCTCTTCCTCCACATAAATTTCCAACAGAAACGCCATAGATATTTCAAACATGACTGACATGGAGACTGGCACCAAACCACCAAACGTAGCATAAACCGAGAAGATGGAAGTAAATATCTACCACCCACAAAAATCAACTAAGTCGAGAGCCAAACTTCACCATGATAGCTGAGCTTTAGAGAGTTGGTGAAGCAAGAAAAATAAGCCCATGACCAATCAAATTATCATCCACGTCCAACCTTGATACTCTGATGAACATTGAAATCAAATGCTGCAAAGCAGTCTCTATTGCATCAAAAGCATAGAATTTCACATCCACATGGCCAAGAGTTGCACAGTAGATAAAACTCATAGGAGAACCACTACAGACTGCCTAAATGCTAGGACAACAGCTACAAATATCATGGAGCTAAGCTCCTACAGATGACCAGAAACCCGCTGACAAACCCTATCTTCCAGGTTGAAGACACGAAACTACTACGAAAGATCACAATAAAAAAATACAGAACTAACATAAGCAAACCATGACACTAAATCCAAACTCGCCAAGTCGAAACACACTACATTTAACACAATGACCAACACTGAAAAAACCCAACAAAGCCAGATAAATACAAACCGACAAGTACAGACAACAGACTAACTCATCGGCACATCGAAATGAAGTTCTATCCACAACCAGGTTGGTCTGCCTTTTGGTTAGTGCGCGAGTGTTGCAACAGGTGGGAGAGCGGATCTGGAAGTCGCAAGAATGGCCGAACGAAGAAACAACAGCTGGGCAGAGTGGAAAACGAGAGGTACACCATGACGAGGGACAGAAGATAAGGTTAAAATGTATAGATATGAAATACTAGAGATTGGTTGGCGAATAAAATTCGAGTTTTTAACGAAAAGGGCGTAGATCTGAAAGTGAGTGAGAAAGCAATACTTCCCCACAATGGCAGAAGCTGGATTAGAGGGTGGAAAGGAAAAGACGAAGGAGGAGGAAGAAGAGTGAGCGGAAAAGGAATGCAAAAGAAGAAAAACGATGGAGTTAGAACCCAGTCACCATTGTTGAGAGAACGAAAGCTTTCTTTCCTGAATAAGACGTTCCTCTGATTTTTCAGCATAGAGGGCCTTATCATTTTCCACTTGAGCATGTGGTTTAACAATTTTATGTTACATGACGTAAGTATTTTGTTTTTATATTTTGGCAAGGCAATATGTACATTTTATATTTACTTGAATACGATCAAATTGTCATTCAATAATTGTACTGATTTATATAATTTTTTTCAAAGATTTAGCGTTTGTTTAAAAAATAAATGGAAATTTGTATTCCTTGTAAGTTTAATTATTAATAATTTCATAAATTTCTGTAGATACATATTTGTGTGCGTAGATTTTGTTAAATTTTATTACATTTGATCAAAAGATAAATGAATTGAATTTTAATATTACTTGAGTGAATGACAAAATATATAAAAAGAAAGTATTGCAAACTAAAATATTTAAATTTGTTGCAAAAAATATCAATTATTTATTGAAAATAAATTGTAATGACCCGGGTTTTTGGCGATCTTGGTTATCCGATATACAACACATATCGAACATCCAAGGATCGGAAATACCGGTCATTAACGAAAGAAATTAGAGGATGAGGGAAGATAAGATAGAAACTTAGAATAGAAGAAGAAGAAGAACACAACATCAGAGTAACACGAATCTCACAGCGGAACGAAACAACATATAATAGATAACATATCCTTGAAATCAAGTCATTTTATGTATACAATAACATTATCAGAGTACAACACTTACAACACTGCGGAATTAACTATAGCTATATAATTCTGAAGCCTCATGCTCCAAGCTCTTCAACTATCTGTAAATCCCGACTACTTGACTGCCCAAACAAAATTGGACACCCAAGAGTTTAGGGAAAACAAAACAAAATAAACTCCGGGTCAGTCATGGGACTGGAATGAGTAAAACAGTTCAAGCAGGTAAATGATATCTCATAAGACCACGCCGTATAACGGAACGGATTTTTCCCTTATAAGAATCCAAATTTTTCTTTATATCAAAAACCTTTTGATATTATAATAATGTCTATCAACCACAATATAATAATCATCTAGCAGAAACGCTTTCATCTCACGTTCTACATATATAGTATACAATCAAAACCGCAAGCACGTATTGGGTAATGGATTTCCAACTATGACAAGGTATGGAGCCACCTTTCGCTAGTGTACCTCTTGAAAGGAATACACTGGGTTCAACAAGAACATCTTGCAACCCGGCCACACATAACCGACCACTCATTTCGCTTTAGTGTATCGAATGTATATCACCAACGGTTGGGATCAGAAACCGTTTCCCGAGTGGGACAACATCAACAATAGATTTTTAGAAGTAAATGAAACTCTAGATCAGGTGATTATATACCCTACTTCGGTGCGATCGACTTAGCCATGCTGCCTGCCCGATTTCTCTCAATTACCGGATGTGAGGCTAGAAGCTACGCTTCATCATTACATCAGATTCACTTTGAATGCCACATCGTCAAATCCATCAAATCACCAATTGACGTCTACAACAGTACATTACGTGTTAGCTAAAGAAGTTTCCTTCTCCTCTTCCACTCTTGGTACAGTTGAAGAAATCAATGTACGTGACCTTTCTGGAAATACTCTATCAGACATTCATCCATACAAATCACCCAGGAACAGGATGAACCGAAGGCACTATTCAGTATATCCATCTTAGGCACTGTTATCCTAGATTTATACAACAACCCTTGTACTTTACTTCGTCTTCAATTATCTTTGGCATATATGATTCGCAACGCTTATGCCAATACAAAGTGGTTCGTTGGATAATAATCCAATCGGTCTCTCCATATTAACAACGTTAAAATGGTCAAAACTTCGATAGTCTGTGATTTAACTATCGAAGGAAAATACGTGTGCAAACAGCGATATCATTTCCAAATGGAAATTCTATCAATCAATCATCAATTATATATATCTATATCAATATATATATATATATATTTCCTTATTTTCTATGTTTAGAAAATATATGTTATTAACACTGGAAAACAATTCCATAGCTTATTTACATATCACTATCATTTCACACTATCAGTCCCTGACTGTAAACTAGTAGGAGAACAATTCTCTAAGTATAAACCCCGAAGGCCGAAACCAACATCATATCGATACTCAGAAAACTATTCAACTTACTAATCTCTAGTCAGTTTCTAATTTTGTTTAACTCTATTTCTTTACCTCTATTCGATTTACTCTATTTGATTAACTCTTAACCGATTAACTCTATTTGATTACCTCTAACTGGTTCACTCTAACTGCTTAACTCCTTTCAAATAAACTATATTCGATTTACTCCTTTAGCTCTATTCGAATAAATTATATTCAGTTTACTCCTTTAACTCTAACTGATTAATTCTAACTCCTTTTAAAATATCGTATTTATTTTCTAAATAAATATTTCCTTTATTCTATTTATTTTCTCAAATAAATATTCCTTTATTCTAATTCTATTTATTCCCTAAATAAATAAATAATCCCTTTTAATCTATTTGTGAATGTTCTACAAATATTTCCTTTATAATTCTGTTTTATTTGTAAATGGTTTACAAATATTTCTCTTCTTATTTGTTTGACATATATTTCTTTTATATTTGATTCACAAATATAATCCCCTTATATTTGATTTACAAATATATTTCTTTTATTCCAAATCCTTTTTCTTTTATAATATAAAATCCATTGATTTTATATAAATAAATTATTTTCAAAATATACTTTGAAAATCCCCTTATATCATTCTGGTATTCTTATGGTACTTAACATACCATATCACGATGATCGATATCACTCAAACACACACAATCAACAACATATTATATATATCACATCATATATCACAATATATGAATCGCAGTAAAATAAATGTTGAGGAATCCAGTTGGATTCCTCCGACCTGCTTCTCTGCACCACATATGTTAAACAATATAAATAACATCACTTTCAGTTCCATATGATATAATCTGTTAAACATAATCGATATAGAAAATTCAACTAACTGACTAGCAGTTCAATCAAACAGTCAACACACAGTCAATCAGCCAATATTTAACAAATACAACATGAAATTATAAACTGTTCAGAATTAGTGAGATTTACTCACATTTGCGCGTTACCCGTTAAACAACGGTTTGCGTTATTTGTTTCAGTCTGACAATTTATTTCGCCATAAATTGTAACGAGCTCGAATGGACTTCCAGTCAGTCTCGTTGTGTTGCTCCCGTCCATATGATCCTAACGGATCCGACCGTTCGAAATTTTGATATTGTATGACCCAGCTATGATTACTCAAAATTAATATACAATTATTATAAATAGAACTTAATTAAATAAAATCATAGTGGGCTTTTACCCTTATTCCGGCCCGTTCCCTTTAACAATTCTAGACCCGTTTTTAAAACCTTCTTCCCCCAAAACTCAAAACACACTCCTCCTGTACTTCACAACCGACGCCTGCCTCCATCACTTCCTCTCCGCTTCACCGTTCAACAAACCGGGCTTACCATCATTCATCTCTTTCGATTCTCGACACACCCATACCAACATCCTACACCTCGTCCCTTCCAGGTGAAGAGCGTCTTCAGCCTTTCCGTGGAAGAACAGTACGACGGCCGACACAAATCTGCATCGAATCTTCCCAAATGTTTGCCAATCCTTGCTATTCTTCCTCAAAATCTCAAATACAACGTTGGATTCTCGAATCCCTACTCCAATCGCCCAAAATATATAACCCTAGCTGACGCCATGCAATTTTAAGCGAACAAAAACAACATGGAACCCATAGAAATTGTTACTGGAGGAAAGAGAATTGTTTGAGGGATCCAAATATATATATTCCACGATTTTTAGAATCATATAGGAATTGATTTTTGATTTTTTTGAAGATCCGCATTTTAGGTTTGAGCTAGAGAAACCGACGGCGGAAAAATGCTGAGGGAAGAAATGAAAATTAGGTCTAAAGAGAATTTAAAGGATATTATATAGGTAAGATATATAATTTTTTATTCGATTATTTTATCCATTTATAATATATCGTTACTTGTACATGTCTTCTAAAAATTCCTGTGCTCACAGACAATACCCAAAAATCATGAAAATTGACATCCAGCTAGAGTTCGACAATACGGTCCTAACAAAACTGGTTTCATCGAATTCCGACTCCGTTTACTCACACAGTATATTTTTAACTGTCAAAATACTGACTGTTTTTCACTCTAAAAATCCATACGACCACACAGTGACTATAAAAATCACAAAACTGGAAATCTAACAACTATTTGACATTGCGGATCCAACAAAATTAGTTTCATCGAATTCCGACTTCGTTTGCAAAAGTGGCTATTTTTAAAGTCCTAAATAACCCATTTAAATATATAAATATATTTAAATATAATTAGATTAAATATTTATAAATAACTATTATCGTATATATTCACAGAGGAATACAATACAGCTCAGAATAAATCCTATATGGATTTCTACTCGATATATCGATCTAGGTCAACCCGATATTCGATTTATATTGAAATTCCTTTTTAAAATATAAATAATTCCTTTATAAATTATAAAGGAATTCCACAGCGACTTTTCTAACATTTTATTTGGACGTAAATCAAAATCTACACGATGAAATCCCGGTTTTTCTCTTCCACTAGAAAGATATACTCCACCGGCTCCACACGTTTCTTGTTTCACAGAAATCCGGCTTAAAACAAATCCTATACATTCAGTTGAAGTTCAAATCGCCAAATTACGAACTGCAGCGCCATTTCAAGCTCGATTCTAATTATAATATAATTATACATTCAAACCGTCGTTATTTAAATATATTCGTTATTCTAATTCAATTCTAAACTGAATTAAATATCACAGATGATCCAGTTCACGCCATATTGCCATTTCAGCCAATTCTGATTATTTCAGAATTAAATATATTATTTAATTTATTATTTTAAGTAAATATTCACCATTATTTAATTCAACGACCATTTAATTCGCTATATCACTATTTATATAATTAAATAAATTAATTATAATACCTCTGCCAATTCGGGTCATTACAATCTTCCCCGCTTAAAATAATTTCGTCCTCGAAATTGCTAAAAGGTAGAGGACGACCCTATCTACTGGTTAAAACTTATTTGTTCACTTCTTAACTCCGGTTTCACTAAACCAATTTATTTTAATTAAAATATTAATTAATCCTTATCAACGAAAGTTTTCAAAAATCCTGAAAATTTTCTAACGCCTTAACTTTTTGAAAAATTTCGCCAGCACCTCCTTTGTACTGGTCAATCGGTCAAACTCCAACTTGCCTCTCTAGGCCATCTCCAACCCAAAAGAAAATCAAACAGCCAAGCGGCTTGCCAATTCGGCTCATCAAAATCTCATACCATATGAAATATAAACTTGTACCTTTTGTTAGCATACCATTATATCCTTTCCACCTGTTATCAATTTAGTAGATACAAGGGTCTTCCCAATCAAATTCCAATCTGCTTTTATCCACAATACAACCATTCGTTTATATCCGAGCCAAATATCATTACAACTCGAGTTTCTTCTTGATTCTCAACTCTTAACTTGATTTTCACATTACACTTCAAATTTGAATCTCACAATCCAATTTGTCTTGATATTATTCTAATTCAATCTCAGTTACCACTTTACTGGCTTTACTTTAGGTCAAATTTGCTTTTACAAATTTCTGTTAAATTTGTTTTTAATTCAAACAATCTTTCCCTGGGAGTTTTTAAACAGTTTACTCTTTTCAAAAATCAAAATTTCCTTTTGAACATGTCACTGAGCCCTTAATTAATATTCCATTAGTTAGATCACTTCTCTATTCCTTTATCAATATTTGTTAACCAAATATTTTAAATAACCATATTGGCCTTTTATGTTATTTGGAAAACATTTCCGAATATCGCCTTCCTATAATTTTCTAAACTTTAGAAAATATATGCTATTTATAACTGGAAAATATTACAATTACTTATCTCTTTTCCGATCTCGTTTATTTCTATACTTAGGAAATATTCTTTATTATATTTCCAAGCTTACACTTATTTGGGTTAAAACGGATGTTGTGTAAAACATCGTTACGACAACCCAAATACTATATTCAACTAACTCTTATTCAACATTGATCTTCGAGCCTGGAATCTTACTATTTATTTGTTAATATTGAAATCAATCAAGTTGGGGTATAACTACCTCTCAGACCTTAACTGAATAACATTTATAACGTCAAAACAGATATGACTACTTACTCGAATAATCAATACCATACAACTACTTATTCACTTTTAAACACGTACACGCTTCCTCTTTCCATTCTTACTAGATTTTAATCTTAGTCTTCCTTTTTGATTATACTATTCTATTTCTAAGTTCGTTTCCTTATCGACTTCTATATGTATATATTGATACGTTGATTTCTAACTATCAAATTATCTTAAAAATATTCTAACTCCTTAAATTCCCGGAAAAAATTCGCCATAACCTCCTTTGTACCAGGAGCATCGGGATATTTCAAATATCCTCCCATGGTCCTCACCAATCAAAAAAAAAAAGTCAAGCGGCTAGCCGATACGACGCATAAAATCTCATATATGAAATAAATACATACCTTTTCTTCGAGCATACTATTTATATACCTTCATACCTTATCCATACCTATCTCATGTGTATTTATACCTGCCCAATCTATTTTAACTATACATGATCGTTTTAACTCTATTCGTTAATTAATTTGTTAATTAACTCTTTAGTCTATTTGACTTTTATATTTGAACATGACATGTTCAAATATATTTTAACTTGCTTATTAACTAATTTGAATCCAAATTTCAAATTTAAGTTCTATATTCGATTTCGAATATCCATTTACAAATCCAATTCACCTTTCAAAGTTCAACTTCAAATTCAAAACTCGATTAACTAATTCCTCTTCGACTTAGTTAATTCTATTCAATTTCTATTCAAATTTTGTATTACTTCTATTATTCAAATTCTATATATTAAATTCTATTCAAATTCAATATTATAAATCCCATTTGAATTCAACACAACTTGTCTTTCCCAAAACAAATTCAAAACAGTATCTCTGGTAGTAATTCGTCACTTACAACTCGAAAATGAATACTGATGATGCAGATGTCATCATCGGAATCTATTTTCCAACGATCGAAGTGAGTTCAATACTATAAAACCATTTCTAAACATTTCCACTTTGAAATTCATTTCAAAATATAATTCACACTGCTTGTAAAACAATATAAAATCTCCCAGGATCTTAAATTTTCCTTATTTTTTTATCCAAATCTATTTACAAACACTTATCTAATTCTCCAGAGTTTTAATTCAATTTTTGGCTTAAATTTCAGATTCAACTCATCTGATTTCACTTATTTCACTTATATGAATTCTGTTTGGTTATTTACATAACCATTTAATTCGATTATAATAATAACCAATATATCTAATATATTATAATTTTGATATATATATGTCTTCTCTATATCAAGATATACCTTGGGTAAACTTATTTTAATTTACCCTCTTTTCAAAACATATCGTGACGACCCATCGTATTCGAGTGTTTAGTAACTCCTACCGATACAGTGGATCAAACTGATCGACCAGAACTCATAAACTACTCAACCAATAAATTTTCACAATATAAAATCACTTTATATCAAATTACAAATACGCACTCGTATCTATATACACTCAAACTCAATTTAGGGCATTCTAACCCCATCTCTACTGAGTCACGCCATAGAGCCAAGGTAATTCTCTTAACCTTAAGCTTTGATACCAATTGTAATGACCCGGGTTTTTGGCGATCTTGGTTATCCGATATACAACACATATCGAACATCCAAGGATCGGAAATACCGGTCATTAACGAAATAAATTAGAGGATGAGGAAAGATAAGATAGAAACTTAGAATAGAAGTAGAAGAAGAACACAACATCAGAGTAACACGAATCTCACAGCGGAACGAAACAACATATAATAGATAACTTATCCTTGAAATAAAATCATTTTATGTATACAATAACATTATCAGAGTGCAACACTTACAACACTGCGGAAACAACTATAGCTATATAATCCTGAAGCCTCCTGCTCCAAGCTCTTCAACTATCTGTAAATCCCGACTACTTGACTGCCCATACAAAATTGGACACCCAAGAGTTTAGGGAAAACAAAACAAAATAAACTCCGGGTTAGTCATGGGACTGGTATGAGTAAAACAGTTTAAAACAGTTCAAGCAGGTAAATGATATCTCATAAGACCACGCCGTATAACGGAACGAGTTTTTCCCTTATGAGAATCCAAAATTTTCTTTATATCAAAAACCTTTTGATATTATAATAATGTCTATCAACCACAATATAATAATCATCTAGCAGAAACGCTTCCATCTCACGTTCTACATATATAGTATACAATCAAAACCGCAAGCACGTATTGGGTAATGGATTTCCAACCATGACAAGGTATGGAACCACCTTTCGCTAGTGTACCTCTAGAAAGGAATACACTGGGTTCAACAAGAACATCTTGCAACCCGGCCACACATGACCGACCACTCATTTCGCTTGAGTGTATTGAATGTATATCACCAACGGTTGGGATCAACAACCGTTTCCCGAGTGGGACAACATCAACAATAGATTTTTAGAAGTAAATGAAACTCTAGATCAGGTGATTATACACACTGCATCGATGCGACCGACTTAGCCATGCTGCCTGCCCGATTTCTGTCATTTACCGGATGTGAGGCTAGAAGCTACGCTTCATCATTACATCTGATTCACTTTGAATGCCACATCGTCAAATCCATCAAATCACCGATTGACATCTACAACAGTACATTACGTGTTAGCTACAGAAGTTTCCTTCTCCGCTTCCACTCTTGGAACAGTTGAAGAAATCAATGTACGTGACCTTTCTAGAAATACTCTATCAGACATTCATCCATACAAATCACCCAGGAACAAGATGAACCGAAGGCACTATTCAGTATATCCATCTTAGGCACTGTTATCTAAGATTTATACAACAGCCCTTGCACTTTACTTCATCTTCAATTATCTTTGGCATATACGATTCGCAACGCTTATGCCAATACAGAGTGGTTCTTTGGATAATAATCCAACCGGTCTCTCCATATTAACAACGTTAAAATGGTCAAAACTTCGATAGTCTGTGATTTAACTATCAAAGGAAAATACGTGTGCAAACAGCGATATCATTTCCAAATAGAAATTCTATCAATCAATCATCAATCATATATATATATGTATCTATATATATATATATATTTCCTTATTTTCTATGTTTAGAAAATATATGTTATTAACACTGGAAAACAATTCCATAGCTTATTTACATATCACTATCATTTCACACTATTAGTCCTTGACTGTAAACTAGTAGGAGAACAATTCTCTAAGTATAAACCCCGAAGGCCGAAACCAACATCAGATCGATACTCAGAAAACTATTCAACTTACTAATCTATAGTCAGTTTCTAATTTGGTTTAACTCTATTTCTTTACCTCTATTCGATTTACTCTATTTGATTAACTCTTAATCGATTAACTCTATTTGATTACCTCTAACTGGTTAACTCTAACTGATTAACTCCTTTCAAATAAACTATATTCGATTTACTCCTTTAACTCTATTCGAATAAATTATATTCAATTTACTCCTTTAACTCTAACTGATTAATTCTAACTCCTTTTAAAATATCGTATTTATTTTCTAAATAAATATTTCCTTTATTCTATTTATTTTCTCAAATAAATATTCCTTTATTCTAATTCTACTTATTCCTTAAATAAATAAATAATCCCTTTTAGTCTATTTGTAAATGTTCTACAAATATTTCCTTTATAATTCTATTTTATTTGTAAATGGTTTACAAATATTTCTCTTCTTATTTGTTTGACATATATTTCTTTTATATTTGATTCACAAATATAATCCCCTTATATTTGATTTACAAATATATTTCTTTTATTCCAAATCCTTTTTCTTTTATAATATGAAATCCATTGATTTAATATAAATAAATTATTTTCAAAATATACTTTGAAAATCCCCTTATATCATTCCGGTATTCTTATGGTACTTAACATACCATATCACGATGATCGATATCACTCAAACACACACAATCAACAACAGATTATATATATCACATCATACATCACAATATATGAATCACAGTAAAATAAATGTTGAGGAATCCAGTTGGATTCCTCCGACCTGCTTCCCTGCATCACAGATGTTAAACAATATAGATAACATCACTTTCAGTTCCATATGATATATTCTGTTAAATAGAATCAATATAGAAAATTCAACTAACTGACTAGCAGTTCAATCAAACAGTCAACACATAGTCAATCAGCCAATATTTAACAGTTCTAAAAATACAACATGAAATTGTAAACTGTTCAGAATTAGTGAGATTTACTCACATTTGCGCATTAGCCGTTAAATAACAGTTTGCGTTACTTGATTCAGTCTGATAATTTATTTCGCCATAAATTGTAATGAGCTCGAATGGAATTCTAGTCAATCTCATTGTGTTGCTCCCGTCCATACGATCCCAACGGATCCGACCGTTCGAAATTCTGATATTGTATGACCCAGTTATGATTACTCAAAGTTAATATACAATTATTATAAATAGAACTTAATTAAATAAAATCATAGTGGGCTTTTACCCCTATTCCGGCCCGTTACCTTTAACAATTCCAGACCCGTTTTTAAAACCTTCTTCCCCCAAAACTCAAAACGCACTCCTCCTGTACTTCACAACCGACGCCTGCCTCCATCACTTCCTCTCCGCTTCACCGTTCAACAAACCGGGCTTACCATCATTCATCTCTTTCGATTCTCGACACACCCATACCAACATCCTACACCTTGTCTCTTCCAGGTGAAACGCGTCTTCAGCCTTTCCGTGGAAGAACAGTACGACGGCCGACACAAATCTGCATCGAATTTTCCCAAATGTTTGTCAATCCTTGCTATTCTTCCTCAAAATCTCAAATACAACGTTGGATTCTCGAATCCCTACTCCAATCGCCCAAAATATATAACCCTAGCTGACGCCATGCAATTTTAAGCGAACAGAAACAACACGGAACCCATAGAAATTGTTACTGGAGGAAAGAGAATTGTTTGAGGGATCCAAATATATATATTCCACGATTTTTAGAATCGTATAGGAATTGATTTTTGATTTTTTTAAAGATCCGTATTTTGGGTTTGAGCAAGAGAAACCGAAGGCGGAAAAATGCTGAGGGAAGAAATGAAAATTAGGTGTAAAGAGAATTTAGAGGATATTATATAGGTAAGATATATAATTTTTTATTCGATTATTTTATCCATTTATAATCTATCGTTACTTGTACATGTCTTCTAAAAATTCCTATGCTCACAGACATTACCCAAAAATCACGAAAATTGACATGCAGCTAGAGTTCGACATTACAGTCCCAACGAAACTGGTTTCGTCGAATTTCGACTCCGTTGCTCACACAGTGTATTTTTAACTGTCAAAATACTGACTATTTTTCACTCTAAAAATCCGTACGACCACACAGTGACTCTAAAAATCACGAAACTGGAAATCTAACAACTATTTGATATTGCGGATCCAACAAAATTAGTTTCGTCGAATTCCGACTTCGTTTGCAAAAGTGGCTATTTTTAAAGTCCTAAATAACCCATTTAAATATATAAATATATATAAATATAATTAAATTAAATATTTATAAATAAATATTGTCGTATATATTCACAGAGGAATACCATACAGCTTAGAATAAATCCTATATGAATTTCCACTCGATATTTCGATCTGGGTCAACCCGATATTCGATTTATATTGAAATTCCTTTTTAAAATATAAATAATTCCTTTATAAATTATAAAGGAACTCCACAGCGACTTTTCTAAAAAAATTTTTGGACATAAATCAAAATCTACACGACGAAATCCCGGTTTTTCTCTTCCACTAGAAAGATATACTCCACCAGCTGCACACGTTTCTTGTTTCACAGAAATTCGGCTTAAAACAAATCCTGTACAATCTGTTGAAGTTCAAATCGCCAAATTACGAACTGCAGCGCCATTTCAAGCTCGATTTTAATTATATTATAATTATACGTTCAAACCGTCGTTATTTAAATATATTCGTTATTCTAATTCAATTCTAAACAGAATTAAATATCACAGATGATCCAGTTCACACCATATCGCCATTTCAGCCAATTCTGATTATTTCAGAATTAAATATATTATTTAATTTATTATTTTAATTAAATATTCACCATTATTTAATTCAACGACCATTTAATTCACTATATCACTATTTATATAATTAAATAAATCAATTATAATACCTTTGCCAATGCGGGTCATTACATAAATACATGAGGTTATCAATGTTATAAAAAATAAATATTTACTTCACGACTAAAGAAAAGTTAAGTGAAAAAAAACCAAGAGTATTAAAAATCGTTTTGTTATTTCAGTTTCACGAAAAAAAAAGTCGGCACATTACTCAATTATTTTAAATTTAATGAGATATTTCAAAAGAATTAATATTTTTGTCAATAAGGAAATAAAATTCAAACGCAAAATATCTTAAATCATTTCATTTCAATATATTCGAGAAGAACCATGTGGACTAGTAAACTCTTGAGGAAAATTAGTTTGTGTTTATTCATTTCAACGCATAACATCTATAATCATAATACAACATATATTTATATGCTAATTGATGTGAACTACTAATATAAATAATTAAAATCTAAATTCATTCTAAAATAACATATGAACTAAAATAATTATAAAAATATCCATCATTTATCATTAAATTTCATGTCATTATAGAAAATAGAACATTTACGAAAAAATACTTGACAAGCTAATTATAGAACGATAAAACGTTGTATATATTCATATATATACTAATTTTAAAAGAAAATATCGTGAATATGTTCGTTTGTGATGAAATGCCAACTTTAAAAGGATGAAATTATATTTATGTTTCTTTATAATAAAGTATTAATTTCAGAAAGGAATAAATTATTTGAACATGAAATTCATAATGAATTATAGGAGTAAAACATAAATTTTATACACAAATGAAGAAAAAAATTAAATGCACTTAAATGTAAAATTATTTTTACCATCCTTTTAAGTGAGGCTAGCAAACTACCTATACTTAGGCCATATGGAATGTTTAGAGAAATAACATAAAGTTAAAACTGTTGAGTTTATCGATATGATTTTTTGTTTGATGATATTTTTTTTTTCAATAGATGTATTTGTTAATGTAGTATTATATTTTCCACAAATAATAAATAAATATTTGTAAGAAAAAATATTCAAATTCAAATTTTTTAATTTTATATAGATATTTTACTTGAAAAAATATTTTATTACATTCTTGAATAGTACATGTTAGCCAAAAATGTTCTCCAAGGCAAATGGTATGAAAGGTCAGTAAAAGGCAAAAGTGACAGCTTTCGAAGAAATCGAAAACTGTCTTTAATGACATAAGACGAATAACTATTGAAAGTATTAAAATAGCTAGGAAAAAACAGTAGGAAATATATATGCTTAAAAGGATAAACCTTATGACTTAACACGGAGATGAAAGCAAAGCTACATGGAAAGGATAATAGGAGCATGAGGCTTATGGAGCAATAAATGTGAACTATCACATGTCATATCTTTGGAAAATTCAAAGGAGAAGAGAACATGTTTCTAATAAGGATAAAACTTTTGGCTTAGCCAAAAAGGCATACCCTCATAATTTATGGAAGCAACAACCTTCAAATCAGCCAGGAAAAAGAGAGTTTATAATCTTTACGCCAAACTCACCCTTCGGTTCATTTGAAGGGGAGGGTTCCAACCATTTGATCCAAAGGAAAATCTTTGCTACATAAGGAAAGCATTATCCTAGAAAAATCGACCCATCGGGATCACCAGAGCAAGTACATTCGAAGACACATTTCTTCCACAAGCATCTTCCCTTGTGGATAAAAGTTATCATTCAATGAATTCAAATCCATTCTATAAGTGTTAATCATAGGCTTGCAATGGGGATCACTTTTAGTGACACCCCACGTCCATTAATGTCCCTCATTAAGAGAATGCATTAAGTTTCGTGAAACGTTATAAGTAAACAGAAGCAGAAACATTACAAGTCAGATATAAAATAACAGCGGAATTTAAAAACAAACTTAACTAATCATAAAGCATAACATCGTGGTTCAAAAACATCATAGATCTGAAAATAAATAACCCAGTACATCATTAAAATTTCTATCTTGTACTTAAAACATCAGAGTACAATAGTAAAAGAAGCATAATCCCCAAAAGAAACATAGCCATAGTAGCAAAGATAAGAGCTTGAGCAATACATCTAAGCAGCTCCAAGCAAGACGATAGCAGAATCCTAATCAAACTTGAGTATTCCCACCCTGAGAACCTGTGGGGGAGAAACGGAACAGAAAGAGAGGAAACAAAATGGGTCAGACATAAAGTCTGGCAAGTCCAGTTACTTTTAGCAAACAAATAAGTAAAAGTATCATGACAGGCATATAAAATGGATGAGAAAGATATCATCATAAAAGGCAGACATGACAAGGTAAACAGGATAAACATGATAGAATGTATACGCTTTCCTAATGATTTCTCTCCACTCTACACCCATGCTAGTGTCTTATTAACAAGATGACCCCCAACCAATATAAAATGGTAGACTTAGGTGTACTTCCAGTGAAAGGTTTTCACCCCATACAATCAACAAGCAGCTCAACATACCAAAGTTACCCCTAAGGGTATTACCGGGCTCCCAACATACCGGAGTCTAAGTGTACCCTAATTACTACCCTAATCGACCGGCTCCCTACTCCGTAGATACCTCGTGCTGGCTCCATAGTAGGGTGTATCACTCCCTAAAGTGTCCACCCTTCATTTTCAGGATGTGCACATCCATATCTACAGGTGTCACGGCGTCTTATCCTCCTCTGCCTAACCCATGCACGCATATGACTCCATCGGTCTACGTCACCCACACCGCCCCTTTCGTTTAGATCTCTTACAATCAGCCCAGTAAGCGTGCTCCGACTCCGACCTAGTTCGGAGTACTGTTTGATACCTATATATGGGTTACTAACTGAAACGGGTTCCACACACAAGATGATGCAAGCTCTCCCCTTCGTCTTGCATCCCCACTACTAGGTTTTCTACAAGTTATGCCTACCTACCAGTGTCGTAAAATTGCATAACCTCACAGGTTAAGTTTGTGAGCCTATATCTATAAATATTACCTACCCACTGTTTCAAACAAGTTTACTTAACCCCTATTCAAGTTACATGTTCGTACAATCCCTAAGTATTCAACTAGGTTAAGTATTCAACTTTATTACCATATTCATTTATGGTTACAATGTACTAGACCTCCCACATTAAACCTACAACTTGCGGATGCTGGTTATGTCGGGCGGCTCCAGGAAGACACCTTCCACAACCCTGGTTTAACTTCGTGTCATAGCACGTCTCGTGTTTATGCACTTAGGCCCTTCACATTAGATTCACTACTTGTGGTCGCTGGATATGCCGGGCGGTTCCGGGCAATCTTCTACCACCAGTGTAATATAACCTCGTGCCTAAGTGCGGTAAAAGTTTCTAATTACTGTAATCCTAAGCATTTCAATTGTTAACCAATTATTCCTATGTCGTTATAGGTTTTCGTGCCCGTTTTCCCAAATTATGTTCATAATGAACCATATGCCCAAACTAAGGTTTTTAACCACAAGTTGATTTATGTCCTAAATTCATGTTCATGTATTGCATTCAAATTATGCCCAAATTCCAATTACAAGTACACCACAAATTAACGGTTTTCCCCTGTCGTTCCCAATTTAACGCATTCGCATATTTCAGCGGTATGCCTAGGCTCAAAGGTAGACTGACTATAAAAATAAAAAGGGAAAAGATGAAGGGATAAGGACAGAAATTATCATACTAACAAGTTTGACATATAATGGCAGAAATAGGCATAAACATATAGTGGTAAAATGAGAAGATAGGCATAAAGGGGTAGATCTAATGAACATGTGATAATAGAACTGACAATAGGGACATTGTACACAAGCATAAGGTGACCTAAACAGTGAATTAGATCAACTAACAATGGCAGATCTGACATGATAAATATATATAGGTTCAGATCTAGTACAATATGTCAGAATAACATAGTTAAACATGTTATGACAGATCTGATATGATTCACATGGTTACAGGCATAGACCCAAATTACAGTTATGTTAAGTTTTACTTTTTAATTATTAAGATCTAAAATTAACATGAGCTCATAGTGTTTGGATCTGGAAAAATAGAAGAAGAATAGCAGATGTTGAATCACAGATCTACACTTGAATAACTCGATTGCAGAAGAAGAAAAATACTTAATTTGATCTGGGCAGAGGCAGTAACTATTTCTCCATTATTTTCGGTGTGCAAAAACATGAGAAAAGAGGCCATATATATAGCTGCCAGCCCCAAACTCTCATCTGCCACGTCTGCACTAGGGGGGTCAACCCCCCCTTCGGGGGTCGACCCATGGGTCAACATACCCTTTGAGGGTTCGACCCAGGGGTCGACACCCCTAAGCGGGAAATTTCCCGCTTCTCCAATTCTACACGAGTTGAACTGTTTTGACTTAATTTTGAATTTCTGGACTATATATATGTATATATACTCTTTTTGCGCGTATACAAACTTCAAACCTTAATAACTTCTTCATACAGTGTCCGTTTTATGCAAACCAGGTGTCTATTTTGACCAGAATTCTGAGATGAACACAATAGCATAGTCCATTTCAATAAATTCTGAATATTAAATTAATTATTATTTAATTTATCATTTTTAGTGTTGTTAAAATTTGGGGTGTTACACTTTAACCACTGAGTTTGATTGGAAACATCGAAATAAAAGAGCATCAGAGTCATATATATCCGGCATTCAAACCATCTTCTACGGGAGTAATAGGTTAAAGACAGATAATGTATGGAGGGGTCAACCCCAACCTACAAATACGACCCTATGGGTCTAGAATTGGGACATATTTTTCTCATTCCAAAATCAATAAACATGAATGCGAGTAAAGACCCTAGATCAGAAATTAATTTGGGGATTCTTACTTCTTATAATCTTATTTGGCAATAAATATTCCAGGAAAGAGATTGACTAGAAAGGGCTAGATAATGCTAATGATGAGAAGGAGATCAATCATTATGGCTATTAGCTAGCCAAATGAACAATTGCACATGATTCCTACTTCTATTTTTCTTAATTTGATATATAATCAAGTCATGTTATAAGATCTTGCAAGGGCAAAATATGTGGAAACGCATAAGCTTAGCCCCAAGGAGTGAAGAATATGACTATCGACACATACTGGATTACGCCTTTCAAAATATTTTGAGAGGCTATGCCTTATAGATTTTATGATATAAGAAATATAAATGGTCATACTTGCCTAGATAAATGCTAGAATTCAGTTTATTTCAATAGGGAATACCCTTTGAGAGAATGTATTCTGATTGAACCCTTTATTGGAAGTTTAGATCCTAAAGCTTTCAATGATCAGGCCTTCGTCTATTGCAAAAGTCAAGATCATTTGAGAGAAATTAGGACCATTTCGATCTTACTTACTTCTAGCTCTCATTCTCGATAAGAGCTAAAAAGGTAAATCAGATTACAACTATTCTAAAAGAAGGGTTGAAAGTACCTTTGTTGGCTTATCGAAAGGAATTCAATTTCATATAAAGAATCCTTCTGATAGGATTAAAAATTCATGTAGGTTGAACCATCAAAATGCATATAAATACCTTCTTTTGAAAGTATAAGATAAGTGGAACCCTTACGAATCTAACAAAGGGACCAATTCTCCTCAGAACCTGAAAATGAAGTAAACCAGAAGTATCTAACCTTTTTATTTTCCTTTTATTTACATAGTTTTGGGTGTAACGACTCGGATTATTGATCGATAAATTCTGAACATTCAATATTGTGTTAAATGTTGGGTTGATAATATAAATAGATTTTTATATGGAATTTAATGATTTAATAATCGAAATACGAATTAATCTCGAATATATCGACCTATCATAATACGAAAATGACAAATAATTGAATTCTAAGTTAAAGCTGAATCGAAACGATTCAAATGATTAATATAAATTTTATTTGGAAAATAAACGATAATGATAAAAATTTATTATCGAGGAGTTAAATATTTTGAATTTAAATATATTTTATCGATTTAAATTGATATGTGAAAAGAACCAATTTTCAAACGACCTCGGATTTCAACGAAACTAAGTTTATTAAATCCATAATAGTTAATAATGCCTAGATTTCAAGTTTCGTGTTAATTGAAGTTTTTTGTGATCACGCGCAATTTAAACGCGTATCAATTCATGTTGAGAATTAAAAGGAAGGTTACAAACATTCTCGGAATTCGACGAAACCAGTTCCATTGTGTCCGAAAGTTTTAGTTATTACAAGATTTCAAGTTTCATCGCGATTGGAGCTCATATGTTGTTGCTTTAACATGTTACTTTAGGCCATCTGATTCATATACATGCGAGCTCACACCAGTGCACCTAAATTATGTGCAATTCTGGGTCTCGATTAGGGTGCATGGCCTAGGGCTCTGAACAATGAACGATGCAGGCCGAGGTGGTAAGCGAAATCGCCATCGTGGGGGGTGCAGTAACTGGAAATTGGTGCACTAAACTATCGCACCATTCATCGTAGGTTCCAGACCATGACTGTATTGAAGCTTGCGAGCTGGAAAAGGTTGTTTGCGTGTTTGGAGATCAATTTGGGCTATTGAGGGGTTCTAAAACTAGTTGATGTTGAAACAGTATGGTGGGTGTAGGAGGGAGAGAGAAGATGCGGTTTGGGTTCCTAACACTGTGTTCTTGCATGTGTAGCAAGGAAGAGTCGTGATTTCTAAGTTAGTGATGGAGAGAATGTTTGATGATGGAAGAGAGACTAAAGGAAGTGAACGGATTCCTCTGGAGAGAAAAGGATTAGCTTGGGTGGGATAGGTAATTTACTTAGTTAATTTAGTTAATAATAGTGTTAATTATTTTAATTAAACCAAAATCTTTTGAAGATTATAACTCTACATGTAATGTCATATTTTAATGGAAACGAGAAATGTCGGAAACGTATCAGCGATAGCAACGTGATAAAAGCGATTGGAGCGTTTTGGCTCTAGTGAAGATTTTCGATTAAATTAAATGTATGTTTAATTTAATTGAAAACAAATCGCTATTTCGACATAGAATAAAACCAATGTGAGTAAATTCGTTCTCTGGATTCGTTTATAATTTATTATAGATGAATTTTTATTTGGTATATAATTTTTATATGTTATTTGTTGGATGTTTGGATGCATTGATGAATTATGGTTATTATATATATTAGTGGATGAGACCCTATACCCCCACAATATATATGGTGGATGGCCTTTTATACCACGATATCCTATCTTGAAACATGGTTGATGTTATTTATGTTGTCCAACATTTGTGGATGCAGGGAAACAGGTTCGAAAGATCCAACTGAGTTCCTCAACAATTTAATTGTTGTTTTCATATATAGTGTTATATGATGTGAAAAATAATCAGTAACTGATTATTCAATGTTTTGAATGTATGAATAGCACTAATCCTAAATTAATTGGTATTTAAATACCGTAAAAATATATTCGAATGAAAGGGAAAGAAATTGTGTTGGAAAGAAAAAAAAACTACTTTTTACAAAATAAAAGTTGAATTTCGAATGGGCTAAGAAATATTAACTTGTTTGGAATAATTGAACAAGTAGTTGAATTTATAAACGACGTTTATAAACGAAAAGTAATAATTATCATTGGATAATTTGAGAGTGTAAATTCAAGTGTGAATTTAAAAGAGAAAATTATTTTTCCCAAAATAGAAACTGAATCCCAAAGGGATTTGAAATAGATACTTGTTTAAATATATAAACAAGAAGTATAAATTATAAACAATGTTTATAAATGAAAGTGAAAATTTATCTTTAGCTAATTTGAAATTTAAGTTCAAGTATGAATTTAAAAAGAGAAATTGGAATTGTTTCAAAAGGAAAAGATGAAGTTCATATTCTATCGAATTTAAAACCCATATTTTTAGTAACATAGAAGATGAGATTCATATGATATTATAAGTAAAATCTGTTTTTTGAATTACGAACTTTTATCTGTCTCAAGATAAGAACGTTATCGATCAAGGTTTGAGTGGTGATAAAATAATCCAACTTGGACGACTTCACTATTATCAAGATATGGTATTAGTTTGTAATGGTAAAGGATGTTGAATTAATTGATTATTTCCATAAAAGGAATATTGCAATTAAAATTTTTTGAGGTATAATCAATACTATCGGGTTTTAAAGTGAACATTGTATAATTTAATATTGTTTGGCCCAAGCATGAAGTGTGGTTATATTTATAACATTCAGTTAAGTATATAGCTATATTTTTAAACAATGAAAACAGAATGGTATTAGAAATATGTTTAATACATGAAATAAGTATATAGCCATGGTTTCGTGAAATATAAATAAGAGAGTATAACTGGGTTGAAATAGAAGTGGAGATGGAAATTAGATCATTATTCCCGAAATGAAATTGTGAAGTTAAAGAAAACCGTTCAGATGTATAAAATAAATAGGGATTTGTGAAATGTAGTAAAATTTCCAAAGCTAAGGAAATAAAAATGGGTTTTTGTGAAATTTAGCTATAGTTTCAAAGTAAAAGAAATGAAAGGAGTTTGGTGAATACATTATTCTGTTGATTTAAAGGTATGGTTATCTTTCCAAGGAATTGGAAATTGTTTCGACAAGGGAACGATAGATTTAATTCTAGAATTCGGAATAAAAACTAAATGGAGATAAATCCAAGGAATCTATAATAGGAATTCGATTATCTCAAATTTTATAAAATAATTTATTTCCAAGGAAATTAGAAGTTAAAATGCAAGTTGAGTTGTACATGATATTATAATTGAGTTACAAATTTTGAATGAAATAATCGACGGTTTCATTTTGGATAATCAGAGTTGTTAAGTTAGATTTAGAAAATTGGTTTAACTTATATTAAAAAACTAAAGAATTGAGCTGAAATTATTTAATAAACACTACGCCATAGATTACATATGGTAACCCCAAGAAGTGATGCAGGAAGTGCAAAATATTGTTGCTACAGGCCAAAAATAATCTCTGGCAACACTTTTTTGGGGTTGCCTTTTGTCGCGTTGCCTTAGAGTCAAAGGCAACGTCTTTGCTATCCTAAGGTGACATCACTACATGTGTTGCTACATGTACTAAATTTACATAAAATGTGGGGCCCACTAAATTATGAATCCTAGGATTACGGAATCCTATTGTGCCTCTAAATTCTTTAGCCGGGTTCACGGAATCCTAGGATTACGGAATCCTATTGTGCCTCTAAATTCTTTAGCCGGGTTCACGGAATCCTGTTGTGGGGCCCACATTCATTAATTTATGGCAACACTATATCATAGCTACGACAACATTTAACATTACATACTGCAACATCATATTATAGCTATTGCATCATTATATAACATACTGCAATATAATAGCAATTAACATCACATACTAAAATTAATAAACAACTTTTCATTTCAAATTAATAACCAGTAACACAAATATATTTAGTCAACTACAGAATAATAAAAAATTGCTAATAATTCAGTTATACAGAGTACTTACAAAAACAGCTGGTACTAAATTCATGTTTACATCAAACTAAAACAGTTTCAAATTAATAAAGCGCGAGCCTCCAGTGTATTCAGTACCTCTACTTCCTCCTTCACCTGCAAAATAAGGCAATTTCAAAAGTCATGCATTTCAGCAAAAGCCTTTAGTACAACCGATGCATTTCAGCACAACCAAAGTCATGCATGCCTCGGCTACAAATTGATGCAATGCCTCGTTTACATTGCAACACAAAATGGAAGACATGCATGCCTCAGTTGTATGTCAGCATAAACTATAGCCATAGTATAACTGACTTGCACTTCAGCACAAGACATTTTAGCACAAACTATGGCCAGAGTTGCTTTTCAGCACAAAGTTGCATTTCACAATCTATGGCTGAGTTGCAAATTGATGCAATGACTCAGTTTGTTCAAAGCACGAACGATATCAAGGAATGCAATAGTACGCCCGAGGCACTAAAAATTTAGACATGCCACGACTCGTTCATGTACAAACTCAACCGTTGCATCAATTACAAACTGACACGATCATTACTGATTGAAGAGAAAATAAAATTCTTAAAATTTTGTAGTTCATTACTGAAGCATCAGTCTTGTACATGATCAGTTACATACCAGCATTGAACTACAGAATTGTAAGAATTAGACTGATGCTTCAGCAAGCAGAAATTGTAAGAATTCTAAAGCATACCACCAGCCAACCATAAAAATAAGAAAAAGTACATACCAGTGGTGTGTGTATGTATACGATCTCCAATTTGCACAATTTTTAAGGGCCTTGGACTACAAAAACATGAAATTAAGAAGCCATGTTTTTCACTTTGCTAGGTGGAAGGCAGATTCGTCTTATCGGGACATCATCTCTACACCAACGAACATCAAAATCTTGATTTCCCATTCCATAAGCAGGCTGGATATCATTCAGATCTTCATTTTCATATTATGTTTCGAGTTCACACCAGTCTTTCGGCAATTTCTTGATAACATTGTGGCACATCTTATCAATTGGATCTTCTATATAAAACACCTGTTTTACTTGTGAAGGCATAATATAAGGATCAGATTTCTGGCACAATCGATTAAAATTGACACGAGTCAACCATATAAATCTTTCTCTTCTTGGTACCAACAACAACTAAATAAAACCACACTAAATTCTCCCCAATAATCTAGTTCTAATATTTCTTCAATTGGTCCATAGTAATTAACTTCACCAACCAATGAATTTTGATCTTTCAAACTTGAAAAACTAGTAGTCAAGGCTGTCAAAAATACACCACTGTTTTGTGTTGCACATTTGGCATCTCCGAACTTTGTATAAAATCTTTATCCATTGATAACATACCCAGTAAACCACTTAGCTGTTGGAAGAGGCCCCATCGCAAGCAGTTGTACTTCTTTTTGAAATGTCCTCCCTTTTCCCAACCTCTTCCTTTAACCACTTCGAAAATTCTTCACTGTGTTATCTCTCTTTTATATTTTTTGATAATGCATGACCATCAATTAAAGCTCGATGTTCCCTAGAATAAAGACCAGGTTAATAAAAGATAGAAACAAATTTGGCTAGATCTGTTACTAAAGCGAAACTGACCATACCGAAAACAATTCTATATGAATGAGAACATAGCTTAAGTACAAATCATGCCTGAAATCCCTTAAGTACAAATCATGCCTGAAATCCCTGAAAGTACTGAAACTTGGAATTTACAATTAACACTATGTGAGGCTAGAATCAATAACATGTTTGTAGCTTGTTTAAAAGAACCGATTTTGCTGGAAAAAGGATAACATCAAAAATAGCTTTTTTTTAATAGTTGACATCATTTCACAAGCTACGCGAAGAATATTATTACTGATGTTAACCGAACTTGTCCAGTTTTATAATTAAATAAACCACTGTAAATTTTAATTGCATAAAATTCGTTCTGCCAGGTTCAAAAAGGAAAACATTATTTATTATGAAATAAGGAAAAAATAACTAATAAAGGATTCATAAAGATAGGAATAATACTTCAATACTTACTAAAATAAAAATACTTACCCAAGTAAACTCTCTATTTCTTTGTTACCACAATTGAATAAAATGTAACAGTGACATTCCTTCCATTGAGAATTTTTAAGATGAACAGTTTTTCCATCTTTGTTTCTTCTTGTGCCAATAGGAAATTCTAGATTTTGTGGACATGTTTCAAATTGCATTTTTCCTGCTCCATCGCCACCTAAGAACCTTGAACAGAATATCAAACATTCCTCTGCAAGATAACCTTCAGCAATGGACACTCGGGTTTACTTTTGTTGCGAACATATGATTTCAGTTTACAAAGATAATGCTCAATAGGAAACATACAACGAACATGTGCAGGTCCACCATATTCAAGTTCCTTGCATAAATGAACAAGCAAGTGCACCACTATATCAAAGAAAGCATTTGGGAATATCATCTCAAATTGACAAGGAATTTCCATAATTTCCTTTTGTAGCCTCTTGAGATCAGCCAAATCGATACTTTTACTCCAAACACTTCTTAGAAATGCATCAAATTTTATCATAGGTATTGCAACTTCATGTTTTACAGATTTCTTCACAGCAAACTGCAGTAAGTATTGGAGAAGAAAATGAGCATCATGGCTCTTATACCCTGCAATTTTCCTCTCTTTCTTGTTTACATACCGGCTGATATTAGCTGCACAACCATAAGGCAATTTAGCATTCTCCAACACCGAGAAAAATAGTTCTTTCTCATGTTCGTCGTTTTAAATATGGCAGCCCTCATCTCAAGGTAATTCCCATCAGTTGATAGAACCGGATGAAGGACCTCCCTGATGCCTATCTCCTGTAAATCATACCGAGCATTTAAATGGTTTTTCGACTTCCCATCAATATTTAGTAAAGTACCAAGTTTGTAATCACAAATTTTTTTCTTTATGAGCATAACATCAAGGTTATGTTGACATACATTTTGACTCCAATATGGTAAATTAAAAAATATTGACTTTTTTAAAAAGGAGATTCATTTTTATGCTTCCTGACCTCTTTCTTCCCAAAAATATTTTCATAACCAGCCAACAATTCTTCAATGTCGGCCACAGATAAAATACCGGGAGGTGTTCCCATTTCAATTTCACCATTGAACCTTTTCTTATCAAACGTCCACTTGTGTCCCCGGTCTAAAAATTTCCTATGATTCATGTAGCAAATTTTTCTGCTATGTTTCAAGTAAGTTGAAGAAGTCTCGAAATGGCATACAGGACAAGCTAAATAACCCTTTGTGCTCCAGCCGGATAACATTGCATAGCCCGGAAAGTCGCTGATCGTCCATAATACGCTTGCACGTAATGTGAAATCATCACCAGTGCAGGTGTCATAAGTTTGTATGCTAAGATCCCATAATTCTTTCAATTCTGCAATAAGAGACTGCATGTAAACATCAATGTAATTGTTAGGAGACTCTGGATTAGGGATAAGGGTTGAAAGTATCAAATTTTCTGTCTTCATGCATAACCAAGGTGGAAGGTTATAATTTACCAATACGATCGGCCATATGCTATGTTGTGTAGCCATTGTACGAAAAGGACTGAATCCATCAGATGCTACTCCTAACCTGATATTTCTGTTTTCTGCTGAAAAATGAGGATAATTAGCATCCATAGTCTTCCATACCTCGCCATCAACTGGATGTCGAAGTCTGCCATCATTTTTTCGTCCCACTGCATGCCATAACATAAGTTCTGCGTAGTCCTTCGACATAAACATCCTTTGCAACCTAATTTTTAGTGGAAAATAACGCATCACTTTTGCTGGTACTTTGTGAATCCGCTTCTCCAAATCTTTGTCAATAGCCACTTTCTCTTCCGGTATAACCCACCTTGAAAAACCATAACTTTTGCAGTTATTTTCCTTTTCATTTTCTGCCCAATATAGCATGCAGTCATTTGGACATGCATGTATTCTTTGGTAATCTAGGCCTAAATCTTTAATGATATTTTTGGTAGCATTGAAAGATAAATGGATGTAGGCTTTTGAAGAAGCTCTTTCATCAACTCTAATAAATTGCTGAATGCAGACTCAATGATTCTATGTAGGCATTTTAAAGAATAAAGTCTCACAATGAAACTTAATCACGAAAATTTATTACACCCGGAATATAATGGTTGTTTTCCCTCTTCAACACGTTGATGAAATTTTCTAGCATCGATATCTATTCCATTTGACCCATCAGAAGATCCATCTTCATTATTCTGCATATTTCCACAAGTACGTTGCAACATCTCATCGAGATTATCTCCAAAATTTATTCCTGCTTCACAATCCATATTGTTATCACTCCTTTCAGGATCTAAACAGGAAACTTCACAAATCCATTTCATGTACAACTCAGATGGACCATTCCAAATCAGATGGTTGTAGACTACTTCTTGACAATGTCACTTGCGATTATGACACTTTTTGCAAGGGCATGTAATTTCATCGCCTACTGCAAATCCAGAAAAAGTATTTCGAATAAAAAGTTTCACTCCATTGATGTACCCTTCACTGAACTTAGGAAGTTCTGCCCATAGTTTTTCCTCGTCATTCATTGAGTGATACCTTAAAGCAGTAAATTAGGCACAAGTAAAGCAGTACATTATGCAACACAACAATCAAATCAGAAAAAATTGAAATATACATTGAGTGATACCTGAAGTAGCAGATTAAATTGAAGCCCTAACTGAAATCTGAAACCCTAATTAAGCTTGTAAACTTGAACTTTTAGCCCTATTTGAACTTGAGAGTGAGTGTGTGAGAGGTTGAGCAACAGAGTACTTTGTTAAATTTCGATTGAAACTTCCAATATTTTTTTAGTTTTCCCCCCTTTGTTTTTGCTTCCCGCCGTAAACATTATTTCACTAGTGGATTGCTAATCTGGACTAAACATTTTTTCACATGGATCGCTAACCTGGACCGTTGGATCATGTTGACGCAGACTGATAATTTTATTCACGAGCTACTGCAACACATGTTGATATATATGCTAACACATTTTAAGCGTGCATTGCAATAGACAAAAAACAGCATAGCAATGGCAAAATTGTAGCTAGCTACACCGTGCATTTTCATTGTGATAGGCCATCTATGGCGTAGTGAAATGAAGTTTGAATGTGTATATTTAAACTGAATATAAATGACCTCTTGCGACACGGTAGTTCGTAATTTGAGGTTATAGACTTCAATTGAGTATACAGAACGCAATATAAGTCAGAATTCTTTAAAACAGGAAACGTTCGGACTGATTAATAATAGTTTTCTAACAAAAGGGAAAAATATGGATTTCATCTTATAGATTTTGGGTTACATCAAAATAAAATTTCCAAAAAAATAGTGGCACAATCGTTTATAAATTATAACGATTTATTAATAAAATAAAAGGAATTTAAGCAAATAAAAATTGAATTTCCAATAGTAAAATTTAGACTTGAGTTATAAAATATAAAATAAAGATGGACTCAAGTGGAGTAAATAAATTGATTTTTGAAATAAAAACCAGATTTTTAAGTAATAAGAAATTAATTGGTTAAGCAGGTTTTTGGATCGAACTTAACCTTTGTTAAGTAAATTAGATTTGTGGATTTAAATTTGAAATTGAATATAAAAATCGAGTTAGAAATGGAATTCGATTTGTTTACAAAAAAATTAAAAATATAAATATGAATGTGATATGTTCATATTAAAAGAGAATTGGGCAAAAGAGCTAATTAGAGAATAAGTTACCGAATTGAGTTAAAAACCAATGGATTGTTTAGAAATAAGTTGGAATTGGATGAATATGTGTTGATATGTATGGAATTAAGTAATGGATGGAATAAAAATTTAATGCCCGACAAAAGGTACATATTTAATTCAGTTTGAGTTTTTATGAGTGTAATGTCCAGTATTTTTGGTAGCTAAATATTTTATTTAATTTATTATTTTAAATATTATATTTGGAATATTTATGGATTTTAATATTTAATTCATTATTTAAAACTAAGTTTGAATGTTAATTTTATTTATAATATAAAACGAGCTCGAAATCGCTCGGTAGTTCGTAATATGGAGTTTCGAACTTCAATTGAGAATACAGGATCCGATATAAGTCGGATTTCTATGAAACGAGAAACATTGGAAATGTATTGATTATAATTTTCGTACGAAAGAGAAAAATTCATATTTTGTGTTATATTTTGTTAGTTATGGCCAAATCAAATTTTGAAATAGTCGCCATGGAAACCGTTATTAAAATATACGCGTTAAAATAGCCATTTTGCAAACGGACTCAGATTTCGACGAAATCAGTTTCATTAGAACCATAACATTAAATTATTGTTTGGTGTTGAATTGCGTGGCAAACCGATGTCGTATGTGACCACGGTAGCCGTAAATGCCCGTTCAATTTCTATAGTGCGTAATTAATTTAATAAAGGGTTATTTGGGTATAACTTGAACAGACGATTGAATTAGGCCGCGAAACCAAATTCGTTGAGTTCGTATCGTCAATTAGAGTCAAGATAGGTATATACTTTGTTATTTTTGGAGACCGTGTAATTTGGTGTCCAAAATGGCATTAGGGTACGCGTAAAAATGGCCTACCGGGAAAACAGTCTCAGAATGCGGTGAAACTGGTGCCATTGGGTTCGTATTGATTAATTATTTTAGGATTTCAAAGTTTAAAGTTGACTGGATTTATCTAGTGATCGTGAAAAATTTAAATGCGAGTTTATTTCTAGTTTTACAAACTAAGTCAGAATTCGATGAAACTTGTCCCATTGGGTCCGGAATACTTTTCAACACTAAGATTAGCTTTTTTATCAGAAGACAAGAGTTGTTGTTGTTAGTTTTACATGTTACTTTACCGCGAAGTTTCGTGAAGAATAAACTAATATTAGTCCATCCCTTTATATACCCTTCTGATTACCAAACCCTCGTCTAAAACTAATATGCGGTCAACGAAACTTGAAGCTGCCATCATTCTTCTTTGAACGTTTGAAAAGCTACCATTCCTCTTCCTCTAATTCCCTCAAACGAGTAATAGAATCCAAAATAATTTCAACATCAATATTGTTAAGCACAGTGAACCCTTCTAGTTGAACGGCTGTGATCTGATTCCATGAGCTATGGTTGCGTGGATTTCATTCGATGGGAGGTGCGGTTCGGAGTTGTTTACCGGTGTTTGGGGGAAACAGGTGGAGCGAGGTTGAGGGCGAAGGTAGGGGAGGACGAGGCGCGCAGGCGGGCACAGTCTGATCAGACTCCGATCTGTGGTGGAGGACGGTCGGCGTTGGGAAGTTAAGCAACAGAGGGGTTTCAAAATGAATGAAGGAGGAATAGTAGTATTGTAAAGGAACGGGTCGAACTGGAAACAACATGGGAAGGAAGTCATGCCGAAAGTATTATTTCCAGTTGAAGATTTGCCAACGTAAATAAGTCCTAAATTTTTTATACTTAATGTTAAATCTGGTTTACCAACTAATTTACTATTTCATTTAAATCAACAGATCGGATGGGTTGCAGAAGGAAGACGGTAAGGGGTATCAGCCTGTAACCATGTGTGAAAAGGAAAAGTAATTTTTCCTAATCGATTAATTAAATTAAACTATAAGCTTTGATTAAATTTAATTAGTTATATTATAAACTAAAATGAAGGATGGGTATTATTTCTGGATGGGGTTCGAATACGTTAAGCTGAAACAGAGACAGACTAATCAAAGAAGGAAGGGTTGATAATCCCATAATTAAGAATAATTAGTGTCAATGTTTAACTAAGAAGTAATTAAGGAAATTTATACTAATTAAAATGTGAATTAGCTAATTTAAATTTACATAAACGTAATATGTATATTTGTTGTTTATGTTATCAGAAATGGACCGGACAAATTACGTTGGAGCCTATCTACGAACACTACATTTTGAAACTGATTTGGACGGAACTGGAAATAGCTGAGGTTTTAATTAAATTAAACACCAATTTAATTTAATTAAACAAAGCGCTTAAGCGACAAAAGGAAATCAAGGTGAGTTAAACTCACTCAGTTTTTCCCCATTTATATTTTATATAAATTGGTTTTTTTATTTTGTGTGCTTTGTTGGATAATGGTTGACTGTTCGCTAGTATTTTAATTATTTGTTGATACGGCTGATGGAGTTAAACCGTTGTTTAATTTCAGTGAAATACCAAATCGTTATTTAATGATTGGTTCCAATAAAGGTAACTAACCTTATTGGTCATGTTTATCAATAAATGTGTTTAATGGTTTGGATTGTTTGATCTGTTTGAATTGTTTTAAACCGTGTGGAGATAACCATTTGTATACAGGGAAGAACAGGTTGGAGGGATCCAACCGGATTCCTCAAATATATTATTTATTTTCACATTACCATATATGAACTATCATGATTGGTTATTGATTTAGTAGTGATCATTGACTGAAAAGTCAACATGTATTGTGTTTTAACCAATGAGCTATATTGGTTGAGTAATCGGCTGTAAATGGCCTAAAAGTAAATCGTTTTGTTTATATTGATTCACCATCAGGTGAGTCGATAGAGATGAAGTTATAAAATTTAATTTACAACTGGAGATAGATTTTGGGATATATTATTTTGAATAAATTTTACTAAAAGGAAATAAACATTTATTTTTTACAATTAATTATAAATTGATTTTACAAAGTAAATTCTGAGATTAATCAGATTTATAAATATGGGAATAGAAATTAACCTTAATGGTTAAAATTTGGAAAAATTGGTTATTGAGAATTAATTAAATGGAGTTATTTAAAGTGAGAAATAATTGGAATCGGGTAATCATGCCTTGAGTTGTCTAAGCCCACCATTGTAACTGAAATTGATTATTAATTTAATTTTGTTTTGAGTTAATATAATAGAATAGTTAAATGAATAATATTTAATAAGATTTTTATAAAGGATTTACTATTTATTTTAGTAAATAAAGAAATTAACTACTGAAGTAGTTATTGAATGAAATAAATTATTATTTTAGTTAATAATAATTTAGATATTACTTTTAATGAAAATTCATCAAAAGTAATCGAGGTTGAAAGGAAATCTAGTGAAATGGTGAAAGGAGTTTACGAAACAAATACCTGAGTTTTATAACAAAGTTATAAAGGGAAATTTTAAGCGAATATTATGGCTTAAAAGAAGTGTTACTTAATTGTTTGAATTAAGAAAAAAGGAAATTTAGATAAAAAGGTTTTCTAATAAACCAGAGTTATATATATAAAGGGAGTTTGGGGTATTATATCGTTAATTCTAAATTAATGTTACTTAGAAATGTGATTAAGTGAAAATGGGAAATTGAAATAAGAATTGCAAAGCGAGGAAAGGTTGAATGATTTGGAAAGGAATTGGTAAAAGTGAACTGGGGCAAAGAAGTGGATCATAGGATTTTATAAACAAAATCTGAATTATGGAATAAAATTGTTTAAGAAAGGTAAAGGTTAAAAAGTGGCTTTTTATAAGGGATTACTTGATTATTAACTTAAGGAATAATGTTATATTCGAGAAGAGATTTTCAAAGAGATAAGAAGGTTTTATGAAACCGTATTTTGAATAAAATAGCTCAATGGTATTTGTATTTGTATTGGGATTAGAATGAAATATTGGTTTTGGATTACAACTTATATTTATTTTAAGGTATGAACATTGTTGATCAAGGTTTGAGAGGTAACTAAAATACCCCAATTTGAACGACTTCGGGATTATCTTAGAATGATATGAGTTGTAATGGTAAATGTGGTTAATAAACTTTATTATTTCATTAGTGAAATGATAACGAAATATTTTTGGTGAAAATATATATAAAATGATAATTTCAAAGAAAAAGGGGAATAAAGGAGATTGCGTAAAATTTATAACGATATCCGCAAGGTTAAAAGGAAATGTAAAGTGAATATTGATACAGATTTACTCTATATTAATAAGCATTTGTTATCATTGTCAAATAATGAACGAAGATGTTTCGTGAAGTTATGGTATGAGTAATAAGTTGAATTGATTTCCCAATATTATATGATAATGTGGTAAATGGTTTGATAGTAAAAATAGAAAACAAAATAAGATATAGGATTATCCTAAGTAATGAATTGGTTTAAAGAAGAATCTCATGTTAAATAAAGAAGCAAGAAAACTCGAAAGATTTAAGAGTTGAATTTACATTTGTTTTAAATAAAAAGGCCAAGTGAGACCGAATACTGAACCAGTGAACTCACTGGGTTGTCATGATTGAAACACTGTTTATTTTGATAGTTAAATCACCGACTATCAAATCTGTCCAATACGATTGTTGGTACGGAAAGACCGGGATCGAATTTATATTCGAAAACCATTCTGATCAACCAATACGTGATGATATTAGAAGATGATCGAGATAGAGCATTGAAGACCGCGAATTTTCATAAACGGAAGAACTGCTAATAATCTCTGGTCTGCAACCACAGATGTACTGTGGTTATGTCGTGGTTGGAATCTACGGGTTGCAAGAACTTCTCGCTACTGATCAATGGAGATATTCCTATATTGGATGCAGTAGGAGAGTACCTTCGGTTCATCCTATTCCTGGATGACTTGTATGGACGAATGTCTGACAGAGTATTTCCTGAAACCACGTACGTTGATTTTTATGAACATACCAAGTGGTGGCAAAGAGGGGCACTTCTTTTATATCCAGAGTATATTTGTAGACGTCAATTAGTGATTTGATGGATCTGACGATGTGACAATCAAAGTGAATGGCGACCAGATGTTCCAAAAGGAAGTTCAAACCTTAAGCCTCATCAACCGGGAAATGACTGAAATCGGGCAGACATCATGGCTATGTGGGTCGCTCCCATTAGGGTGCATAATCACCTATCTAGAGAAAATCTTTTTGCTTCTTTAATCTATTTCGATACTGTCCCTTTTCAAGAAACGGTGGGTCACACCCAACCGTTGGTGATATACATTCGATACACTCAGGAGAAATGAGTGGTCGGTCATGTGAGGTCCGGGTTACAAGATGTTCTTGTTGAACCCAGTGTATTCGCCTCAAGAGATACACTATCGGCAGGTGGTCCCATACTTGTCATAGTCGGAATCCAATTTACAATAAGCGCCCGCGGTTTGGATTGTATACTATGTATGTGCAGCATGAGATGCAAGCGTTCTACTAGATTCTATTTACTTGTATTTAGACATTTTTATAATATCAGGCAAGATATTGGTTTAAAAATGTTTTGGGTTATCGTAAGGTAAAAACCGTCCGTATTTATTTATGGATTTGGTCTTACGATTATCCTTTTGAAGGATTTTAACTTTAAAATTAGGTTGTGTGATACCCTTAATACTGCGCGAGTTTTTCTCGCTCTTGTTCACCAGACTGACCCGGTGTTTTGTAAATGCTCGGGTTAGCCCGGGGTGTACAGGTTCAGGTTATCAGATGCTGCGAAGTCCAAAGACGAGCTGGAGGTGTTCTGGCGTATGATATTATATAGTTATTATTCCGCTGTGTGTTATGTATAGGGCAGCTTATTATAACTGCCCAGTGATGTTGATGTACTCTGATATTGTAAGTTTTATTCAAAGCTCTCAATAAATTTTTTTCTGTATTATATTTTGTTCCGCTGCGATGTGAGACTCTGTGGTGTGTTGGTTCTTCTACTTCTTTTATTCTTATAATTCTTTCTTTCTTATCTCACCCTCTAATTTCTTTCTATTAACGTTCCAGTGTTTTCGGTGTTTGGAAGGTCGGCATGACTTACTGTACTGGTATTTATGTCGATTTCCAGTGCCGAAAATCCCTGGGTCGTTACAATGAGCCTACTTGGCAAGTAACTTAGCTTTTTGATTTTCTTTTTGAATGGAAAGGGCCTAGAAAGGTGATTTGTAATTGTGCTTATTGAACTGTACAAAGGAGACACTAGCGAATTTTTTCGGAAATTTAAGGATTAGAAGATTTTCAAGAAAATTTGATAACTAAAAATCAATTTATCGATTATACATAAAACTAGAAACCAAATTAGTTGATAAAAATTAAAGTTTGGTAAATAACGTTTTCATTAACAATAAAACATAGGATATAACATTATTGTTATAGTAAATGATTTCTGGAAAGGAAGCAATATAAGAGTTTAAAATATGGATAGTTAAATGCAGTATTTGGGTTTTTGTAATGATGTTTTACGCAACATTCGTTTTAACCCAAGTAAATTTGATTTCGAAACGTTTTCCAAATAAAATGAGGAATATTTTCTATGTATAAAAATGAACGGTTTTGTGCAAAGGGATAAGTAATTGGAAATATTTTCCAATTATAAATAGAAAATATTTCCTAAGTATAGAATATAAGAGAATGTAGAATTTGAAAATATTTTTCAATTATCATAAAAGGCCAAAGCAATTCGAAAATATATCTCGGTAAAGATATATGAGTTGTATATTAGGAAATAATTTAACTAATGAAATATTAATGAAAAAGAGCTCTGTGACTGTTTGGTGCTATTGAATGTTAGTTTCTTCGATAGTTAAATAACCGACTATCGAAGTATTGGACAATTTAATACCATCGTCATCAATACAGAGATAACGATTGGATTTATTATCCAAAAACCACGTCGTATTGGATGAGCATTGGGAATTAGATTATTTGAAGACCATTGAAGACAGAGAAAAGTGAAAGGGCATTTTCTGTTAATCCTGGGTAGAAATTGCCTAAGATAGATTAATTGAAATCATGTCTTCGATTTGTCCAATCTCAGGACAACGTATATGGATGGATGTATGATAGAATATTTCTAGATGGTCAAGTACATTGATTTCTTCAAACGTACCATAGTTGGTGGCGGAGAAGTAACTTCTCTGAGCTCAACACCCAGTGTATTTTTTAGGACATCAATTATTGATTTGATGGATCTGATGATGTGGCATTCAAAGTTGATTTAATATTCTGAAGAGGTAATCGTGGCCTCAAGACTTATCAATTGGGAAATGACGAAAATTAGGCAGGCAGCATGGCTATGTGGGTCATACCCATTAGGATGTATTATCACTTTATCTAGAGAAAATTCAGTTTCTTAATATTCTATCGCCGCTGTATGCTTTCAGTAGCGGTTGCTGATCACAAATGTTATTGATATACATTCGGTACACTCAAATTGAATGAGTGGCCGATCATTTGTGATAGGGTTACAGGATGTTTTTATTGAACCCAGTGTATTCCTCTCTAGAGATACACTATCGGAAGGTGGTCTCATACCTTGTCATAGTTGGAAATCCATTCTCCAATAAGCGCCCTTCGGTTTTTTATTATATATCATGTATGTGGAGCGTGAGATGCAAGTGTTCCGCTAAATTGCTATTTATTTGACTTAGAGACTATTATTATATCAGAATAGTTTTGATACAAAGAATATTTTGGGTTATTGTAAGGTAAAAACTGTTGGACCTATGATATTTTGTTTGATTATAACAAACATATATTTTATTTTACAAATTTGTTTGAAACTGTACTGTTATCTATTCTTCACATCATGCAAAAATAAAAATTATCTTTGACTAAGATCGAAAACAACTACCACTACACCATAACAAGGATGCAAAAAGAAAAAAATATAGGTTAAAGCCGTATCATATAGGATAGTGCTCAGAACCGTATCAAACTACATTTTGTGATCCACACCACCCCAAACACCCTAAATCTGACTGTCCATCAACGAAGCCCCGGATCAGTTAATTTGATACGGCTTTGGGCCAAATCGAATGCGTATGATATTGTGCATCACATTAGGCACTCGGAATAAAAAATTTGGTCGCTCCCTTTTCCCTATGTTTTTGCTTTAATGGTGACCGAAAACCCAAATTAGGGTTTTCGATCACCAAATCGTGCCTCCACCTTTCTCTGGAATCTCCTCCTCCAATAGAGACGAACAACCCTCTCCTTTGACATAAACGCAGCAATCCTTGGTCCCTAGCCCTCCTTCAGTAGCAGATATATGTTTCAATTGAATTGGGGAATGCATGCCTGATAGTAGGGAACAAATTGAAATCTTTGTGCGTTAGTTAATTGCTATTTTTTGTTAGTGTGTTAGCTGTTTATTGAATTGGAATGTGTTGGTGTGTTAGCCGATTGCTACTTTGTAACAACACAGAATTTTAAGTGAATTTTATTTGATTATTTAACATAAATTTTGATTTTTATTTTATTCGTTTAAAACTCAATTTGTTTGGGTTTTATAAGAAAACTATTTGATTTTAATTTAAAACTAAATTTATTTTGGATTCTTTTGATATGAATATAATTTAATAATACAAATTGAAATTTGCAATTTCAGTCAGACTTGTTGAATAAATAGTTTATTTAGTTGAATTTGAATTTAGTAGTACATTTTAATTTGAATAGTAAAGTTGTATTATATAATTTATTTTTAATATTAAAAAAAATTATTCTTGAATTGATTTCATAATATTCTATAATTTCTTGTAACGGGGATTTAAAATTTGAAATACGTACAGTGAGACGTAGTAGGTGTATAAATTTCGTTGGAAAATTCGAATGTTTGTCGGTCGCTTAATTTTCAGTGTAGAGCTGCGCATCAGCAGTTTAAAATTTAACGATTTTATAATCTCTCTAAATCCAGTTCGGACAAACATGAAAAATATTCTATTCATTGTCCGTAATCTAATGGTGAAATTTGTTTCGCGAAAATAGGATGTTTTGATCTTTGTTTTCAGTCCGCATTTTTACGTTAAAAGAGGTCCGTAATGCGTTTTTGAACGAAACATCATGACACTGCAAATTATATATCATTGCGTCCGTCTCATCGCGCTAATTAGCGCAATATATTCATTTGTCATTTTTGGTGCTAGGTTCATGCTAAAATTGTGAAAAGGCTTACGTAGTTTATTTTTGAAACAAAGCCATTTGAGTTCGACATGTCCCTATTTGGATTCTACATGTTTTTCTAGTCATTTTGGGTCTGAAAACCTGATCTTTAACGTTCGCTAGTCTTCGAAGGGTCAAAAAATGAAAAGAAATCATAGGAAAGCATACTTGTATAAACGTATGCATGCATGCATGTCTCAAAAACGTGATAGCGTTAAAACCGCCAACTATTAATTTATTCTGAATGCGTTTTCATTTCCTATATGATCAAAATGTGTTATTAAAAAAAGAGAAATGGTTTAGCAATGTTGTCACCTTACATTATGCATTTAAATTTATGTCCACGCATGCATGCAAATGTAAATGCAATGCATGGGTATGAATGCACTCCTATATATAATATTTGTACCATTCTTTCTAATGCCTTCAAATTTTAATAACTATTCAGGTTATTTCATTTGTAACATTCTAACAGGATTTTAAAATAATAATGAAAGGCTACTGTAGGTATCACATGCCTATTTTAGCGGCACTCTCTACATTCCCTTCCCCTCATACTTTTTCTTCATTGGTTTTAAATTCAAAACCTTTTACCAAGTAAAAAAAATGAAACGGTAAATTAAATAATAATCTAGAAAAAGGGAACATATAGACCTATTCAAAATCTGGTGACCGTTACTATTCTATCGGTTCCTTTTTTTTTACTAGAACAACTTAAGATATAAAGCAAGGAAGAGCTGCTCCTCATTCCCAAAAGTTAAAACCCCTAAATCAATTCGTCTCCTCCCCGAGAAAAAATGGCAGACCAAATAAATCCCCAAGACCGAAAATCGATAGACACCCAACATCGGCTGAAGCCCGTCGCTGCCATCTCCGGCTTCAACTTAGAGCTCGCCGACTTCACCACCGATCGATCCTTCATCGCCCGTCGCCCAACCGCAACCACCGCTTTGCCTGGGTCCGCCACCACCTGAGAACACCGTCACGTCCGCACCTCAGAGCGCACGCCGAAGCCTTCACGCTATCGCCACTACATGTAAGCATGGCTTACGATTAAAGTTATTTTAAGTAGCCACTTCGCACTCTCATTAACTAGAATTGTTTGGGTTGTGTTCAATATCATTTGGTTGATTTTTTTAGGAAATTTCAGTTATAAATCGTTGAGTTTGGACTTGTTAGATGTCATTTACATATGTATATCCCACTGCATAAAATCAGTTTGAACCTAGACATGTAACTTTGGTTGGTATAGTTGATTTTACATTCACTTGTTGTCCACTGTTAAGACCCATTTCGCATACCTGTTGCATGATTGCATATGCTCCAACAAACATATTCATTGAGTATGATTTCACCCTGTGACTTTCTGTGTGCATGCGTATGAGATTCAGTGCATGTAATTAAACTTTGTTTCCTGCTTCATAAATCATAGAAATTGGGGTAGTTATGTATGTTTCAATTTATCCTTGCCATTGGACTTAATACCCATTTGATGCTTTCAAAATGTACCCATATATTACCTGTTATACATATCCTTGCTTATATACATGGCAACATCTTGAGTCGAACCGGTTATCGAGCCATGCTGTGTGACAGTCTTTACTGCCACCCCTCTCTATTAGTTTCATGCAAGGCTTTGATGTATTATGGTCCATTGTCTTGTAGCCATAGTTTGCAACATAATTTCGTTGTCCGAATGACAATAATTTAACTAAAAGACACTTGTGCATTTCATATCTGCCCGCATACGTGCGATATATTAACTCTTAAATATTGGTATCGCATGTACTCCTGGTGCCTATGCTGTCTAGATAAATACTTGGTTTAATATTGAAAGAAAAAAATAAAAAATCCTGCATATTTCGAGATGTTCGGTCCCTTAAAATTGCTGTAACATTCATGTAGCTATTTATCATTCATCTACATGAATTCACCCTGCATCGCCCACTCTTCTGCCATAAACTCCAGTGAGCCACACATCAAACCGAGTCCAGTAACCTACCTTTTGTAAATCACTATCTTCAATCATCGCTGCAGTCCACCATTCGTTGTTCTGCGCTTCCTTCGCTGCGATTTAAATGTAAGTTACCTTACGATTAGCTTCTTTTCAAGTGGCTTAACAATAATATCATACCAAGAATAAATTAGTAACTTGGGTGATTTGTGGTTGACTGCGATATTATGACCATGTTGCCATTGTCTTGCACCTGCTGTTCTGTTCCTTTGTTGTGCCTTCACCTCGTTTAACCTGAGAATGTCCCCTTACAATCATAATTTGTTTGATTATGCTATGCTGTTAGTTTGAAACATTATTGACATGTTAGTTCTGTTGCCTAGTTATCTACCTGTTGCCTTAAACTAAAAGATATATATAGCGGCACTTCATTTTTTGTTTTTGCTGTAAGTTACATATTCCTCATACACTTTGACATGCACTCTTGCAATTGATTGGGAAAAAAAATGCATATACTTGTGTATTTAATTTAGAATATACATAGATGTACCTATTGCGGAAAGAAAAAAAAGCCCCTGTTTACCTGCATTTGTAAATCTGAAATTAGTACACATATATGCACACTTCATAAATATTGAGAATTCCGAAAGTGAGTTTACATCCACCATACATTGTTATCTTCGAAGCAAGTTGGCTGTGGTGTATTGCATATTGATACACACCCTGCCTTGCTTCAAGGACCTAAAGCATGTTTGTTTACATTTTTATACGCCATGGATTGCCTTGTATCTCTAAACGCATGATACCTTTGATAATTCACAAATTCCATGTCAGCACTGAACAATAAGCATTAGGGCACATATTCGAAATTTAGAAATTTTATAGATTAGTTTGAATTAAATATTATATTTCAGTATTTTATTGATGTTCGCTAACTTGAAATAAGTTTAATCCTAATTCGAGTGTTTTGTGTATTTTTCATGGAACGCTCGGGTCAGTTCCTAAGTGTTCCAGATCTAAAGATTTTCTGCTCGCAAACTGGAGAGGAACGTGAAGAGGCATATGCGCACGCAAGGATCGACCGAAATGTATATTTTGTTATAAAACTTATTTGAGTATTATATTTTATCTTCCGCTGTGTAAAATGTTTAAAAACTTTGATATTATTATACTATGTATTTTCCCTGCGAGAATTTTTTTTCTCTGTTGCTATGATCTGTGATTCTGTAATTTATTCTATTTACCTCAGAAGCTAATAACAATCTGTCATTTTCGAGTAGTTCGATTTGGTTTAATTACCGGCTTGAAGTGGTCGGAATTGGCAGGTCATTACAGTTGGTATCAGAGCTTTGGTTTATCAAAGCTTTAGCCTATGGGATAAAAACTCATTAGAGATAGGGTAGAGATACCCTAGAATGAGTGGAATCAATCGCAGGATCCTTCTAGTGAGAGAGTGTATTTTGGAAAGATAACTTATTTTGAAACGTAAAGTATTTTGAAATTCAAATCCTTTCAGAATTCCTACTCTTTGAATCTGTTCTCTTCAATAGCCTTCTTTGTTAAGTTCTCCTTCGATTTGAATCTTGATCCCATTTGAAATCCATCTTCGGGTGGTCGTTATTTTCGAGATTTTGAGAGAAATTAAATATTGAAAATAAAGATATGGAGTTTTCGAACCTTATATATATGGATGATGTATAGAAAAATTATGATTAATTCGAAAGCGACTGATTTGGAAAGGGTAATTGATTTAAAATGAAACCTTATATAATGAATTTATATAAGAACGATATATTTGAAAAGTTGTTGAAAAGGAAATCTTATGTAAATTATTATTTATGTAAGTGCGATATATGTGAAACGTGAAATGAAGTAATATATATAGTATATATGTTTTCGATATAAAGATGGGAAGTACCTTCCATCGAAATCGCAATTCCAGAGAGAGGGATTGCGTTGGCGCTCGTCGAGGAGTGTCCATCGAAAAATCGAAAATCGTAGCTACGTTGGAACTCCGTTAAAGGAGTGTCCACGAATATTGAAGTCTCATTCGGTGAGATCGCATTTATTATTATTATTATTACTTATCTGTTCTAGCATAATTCGGGGGGGGGGGGGGGGCGAGATGCCTATAGTTACAAGCGATTCCACTGGGATAGTGGCATAACCGCCGCGTAACTGCGATTTAGATGCCATAGCGAAATTCGGGGGGCGAGATGCCTACAACTACAAGCGATTTCACTGGGATAGTGACGTAACCGCCGCGTAACTGCGATATATGGCAACAACCATGGCGAAATTCGAGGGGTGTGATACCTACAGTTACAAGTGATTCTACTGGGATAGTAGCGCAACCGCTGAGTAACCGCGATCCATGGGGGAAGTATTTTCCATATCTGTTTTAAATGTTTTAAGTAATTTCTCTGGGAGTTGAAACAACGATATTTAGTACTTAGAGGTTTTGGTCGTACGCCTGGCCAGCGTATGCCTAAAGTCTGTAAGAACGATAGTAAACTTGTTAAACTCCGAGTTATCAAGTATTTTCAAACGTTAAATAATAAACCAATAACCTATAATTAAATTTATATAACCACAACATAATAAACTAAGAAAGAGATTTTAAATGTTTTTAAAACAAATATTTTCCAGATATAAAATTTTGTTTAATATTTAAATCTTTTTTTGAAATTTCCTTTCCATTTGAATCCATCTTCCTTCGTATATCCTCTTTGGTTTGGTTCTTTCATTCGTTTAGCTTTTAACTCAAATTCTGTAACTATTCCTTATCCATAACAAGGCAAGTAGTAGAAGGAGAGTAGTAGTCTTCTAGCGAGTTCATATTTATTAAAAGTTGATTTGAAATAAGTATTTTGAAAGGTATTATAATATATAATTTTCTTCGTATAATATTGAAATTTTGATATGTATTTGTGAAAGATTCTATATAAGTAAACATCTATATGTTTTGGAAATATTTAGGTATACTATAGAGTAATATTATGTATATTGCCGTATATTTATTATAGATTGAGGTTGGATTTCAATAAATAAACGAGAGGGCGAGAAATGCATATTTCCCTATTTAAAATTTTAATGATTTGAAACATATTATTTATAATATATGACTTGAAAATTTTGATATATATTCTGTTTAAATATAGAGAGATGTTTTGAGTATATACCTGACACTAAATTGGCCTATCGAATACCTAGTGATTTGGGTATACGTCTGATCAACAAATATTTTAAATCTCATATGTATTGGATAGATATAGAGTCACACTCTAGTAGCTTGAAAATGATTCTGTGATGACTGCGCAGCATCATTGATATCTATTTTCGGATTTCGAAAGTGGGATAGATATATATCGCCAATCGAGACGTCGAGTGAATACTTAAGATTATTTTGAAATGTTAGAAAATATTTTAAAGTTGATTTAAATATATATAATTTCAAATTGTTTATGGATATGAAGATAAATTTGAACTATTGTTTTAAATATAATAATTATTTAATTACCATTTGTCTTCCTAGTTCCTTTTCGGGGACGAAAAGCTTTAAGTGGGGGAGAATGTAACAACCCGGAATTTTAAGTGAATTTTATTTGATTATTTAAATTAAATTTTGATTTTTATTTTATTCGTTTAAAACTCAATTTGTTTGGATTTTATAAGAAAACTATTTGATTTTAATTTAAAACTAAATTTATTTTGGATTCTTTTGATATGAATATAATTTAATTATACAAATTGATATTTGCAATTTCAGTCTGACTTGTTGAATAAATAGTTTATTTAGTTGAATTTGAATTTAGTAGTACATTTTAATTTGAATAGTAAAGTTGTATTATATAATTTATTTTCAATACTAAAAAAATTATTCTTGAATTAATTTCATAATATTCTATAATTTCTTGTAACGGGGATTTGAAATTTGAAATACGTACAGTGAGACGTAGTAGGTGTATAAATTTCGTTGGAAAATTAGAATGTTTGTCGGTCGCTTAATTTTCAGTGTAGAGCTGCGCATCAGCAGTTTAAAATTTAACGATTTTATAATCTCTCTAAATCCAGTTCGGACAAACATGAAAAATATTCTATTCATTGTCCGTAATCTAATGGTGAAATTTGTGTCGCGAAAATCGGAAGTTTTGATCTTTGTTTTCAGTCCGCATTTTTACGTTAAAAGGAGTCCGTAATGCATTTTTGAATGAAACATCCTGACACTCCAAATTATATATTGTTGCGTCCGTCTCATCGCGCTGATTAGCGCAATATATTCATTTGTCAGTTTTGGTGCTCGGTTCTTGCTAAAATTGTGAAAAGGCTTACGTAGTTTATTTTTGAAACAAAGCCATTTGAGTTCGACATGTCCCTATTTGGATTCTACATGTTTTTCTAGTCATTTTGGGTCTGAAAACCTGATCTTTAACGTTCGCTAGTCTTCGAAGGGTCAAAAAATGAAAAGAAATCATAGGAAAACATACGTGTATAAACGTATGCATGCATGCATGTCTCAAAAACGTGATAGCATTAAAACCGCCAACTATTAATTTATTCTGAATGCGTTTTCATTTCCTATATGATCAAAATGTGTTATAAAAAAAGAGAAATGGTTTAGCAATTTTGTCACCTTACATTATGCATTTAAATTTATGTCCATGCGTGCATGCAAATGTAAATGCAATGCATGGGTATGAATGCACTCCTATATATAATATTTGCACCATTCTTTATAATGCCTTCAAATTTTAATAACTATTCACGTTATTTCATTTGTAACATTCTAACAGGATTTTAAAAAAATAATGAAAGGCTACTATAGGTATCACATGCCTATTTTAGCGGCACTCTCTACGTTCCCTTCCCCTCATACTTTTTCTTCATTGGTTTTAAATTCAAAACTTATTACCAAGTAAAAAAAATGAAACGGTAAATTAAATAATAATATAGAAAAAGGGAACATATAGACCTATTCAAAATCTGGTGACTGTTACTATTCTATCAACTCCTTTTTTTTACTGGAACGACTTAAGATATAAAGCAAGGAAGAGTTGCTCCTCATTCCCAAAAATTAAAACCCCTAAATCAATTAGTCTCCTCCCCGAGAAAAAATGGTAGACCAAATAAATCCCCAAGACCGAAAATCAATAGCCACCCAACATCGGCTGAAGCCCATCGCTGCCATCTCCGACTTCAACATAGAGCTCGCCGACTTCGCCACCGATCGATCCTTCATCGCCCGTCGCCCAACCGCAACCACCGCTTTGCCTGGGTCCGCCACCACCTGACCGAGACCACCGCCGCGTCCGCACCTCAGAGCGCACACCGTAGCCTTCTCGCTATCGCCACTACATGTAAGCAGAGCTTACGATTAAAGTTCTTTTAAGTAGCCACTTCGCGCTCTCATTAACTAGAATTGTTCGGGTTGTGTTAAATATCATCTAGTTGATTTGTTTAGGAAATTTCAGTTATAAATCGTTGAGTTTGGACTTGTTAGATGTCATTTACATATGTATATCCCACTGCATAAAATCAGTTTGAACCTAGACATGTAACTTTGGTTGGTATAGTTGATTTTACATTCACTTGTTGTCCACTGTTAGGACCCATTTCGCATACCCGTTGCATGATTGCATATGCTCCAACAAACATATTCATTGAGTATGATTTCACCCTGTGACTTACTGTGTGCATGCGTTTGAGATTCGATGCATGTAATTAAACTTTGTTTCCTGCTTCAGTAAGTCATAGAAATTAGGGTAGTTATGTATCTTTCAATTTATCCTTGCCATTGGACTTAATACCCATTTGATGCTTTCAAAATGTACTCATATATTACCTGTTATACATATCCTTACTTATATACATGGCAACATCTTGAGTCGAACCGGTTATCGAGCCATGCTGTGTGACAGTCTTTACTGCCACCCCTCTCTATTAGTTTCATGCAAGGCTTTGATGTATTATGGTCCATTGTCTTGTAGCCATAGTTTGCAACATATTTTCGTTGTCCGCATGACAATAATTTAACTAAAAGACCCTTGTGCATTTCATATCTGTTCGCATACGTGCGATACATTAACTCTTAAATATTGGTATCGCATGTACTCCTGGTGCCTATGCTGTCTAGATAAATACTTGGTTTAATATTGAAAGAAAAAAATAAAGAATCCTGCATATTTCGAGATGTTCGGTCCCTTAAAATTGCTGTAACATTCATGTAGCTATTTATCATTCATCTACATGAATTCACCCTGCATCGCCCACTCTTCTTCCATAAACTCCAGTGAGCCACACATCAAACCGAGTCCAGTAATTTACCTTTTGTAAATCACTATCTTCAATCATCGCTGCAGTCCACCATTCGTTGTTCTGCGCTTCCTTCGCTGCGATTTAAATGTAAGTTACCTTACGATTAGCTTCTTTTCAAGTGGCTTAACAATAATATCATACCAAGAATAAATTAGTAACTTGGGTGATTTGTGGTTGACTGCGATATTATGACCATGTTGCCATTGTCTTGCACCTTCTGTTTTGTTCCTTTGTTGTGCCTTCACCTCGTTTAACCTGGGAATGTCCCCTTACAATCATAATTTGTTTGATTATTCTATGTTGTTAGTTTGAAACATTATTGATATGTTAGTTCTGTTGTCCAGTTATCTACTTGCTGCCTTAAACTAAAAGATATATATAGCCGCACTTCATTTTTGTTTTCGCTGTAAGTTACATATTCCTCATACACTTCGACATGCACTCTTGCAATTGATTGGGAAAAAAAATGCATATACTTGTGTATTTAATTTCGAATATATATAGATGTACCTGTTGCGGAAAGAAAAAAAATGCCCCTGTTTACCTGCATTTGTAAATCTGAAATTAGTACACATATATGCACACTTCATAAACATTGAGAATTCCGAAAGTGAGTTTACGTGCACCATACATAGTTATCTTCGAAGCAAGTTGGCTGTGGTGTATTGCATATTGATACACACCCTGCCTTGCTTCAAGGACCTAAAGCATGTTTGTTTACATTCGCATATGCCATGGATGGCTTTGTATCTCTAAACGCATGATACTTTTGATAATGCACAAATTCCATGTCAACACTGTACAATTGGCGTTGGGGCACATATTCGAAATTTAGAAATTTTATAGATTAGTTTGAATTAAATATTATATTTCAGTATTTTATTAATGTTCGCTAACTTGAAATAAGTTTAATCCTGATTCGAGTGTTTTGTATATTTTGCATGGAACGCTCAGGTCAGGTCCTAAGTGTTCCAGATCTAAAGATTTTCTGCTCGCAAATTGGAGAGGAACGTGAAGACGCATATGTGCACGCAAGGATCTACCGAAATGTAAATTTTGTTATAAAACTTATTCGAGTATTATATTTTATCTTCCACTGTGTAAAATATTTAAAAACTCTGATATTATTGTACTATGTATTTTCCCTACGAGATTTTTTTCTCTGTTGCTATGATCTGTGATTTTGTAATTTATTCTATTTACCTCAGAAGCTAATAACAATCTGTCATTTTCAAGTAGTTAGAGTTGGTTTAATTACCGGCTTGAAGTGGTCGGAAATGGCGGGATATTACATACTTCGTGTAAGGGACAGATTTGTAGTTATACCTTGGAATCAAAGAAATCAAATTTGAATCATGTTTTATGATAACGTAGAAAACATCTTGTTAGAGAATGGAGTTTTGATGACAACAACCTTATTTCAATTTTTGTAACGACCCGGAAAATCTGAACCAATTTAAAATTTTTAAATTGGATATTTTAGTGGATTTTAAATATTTAAAATAAATATTTAAAATAATAATGATGAAAAGTGAGTTTGAATCGACGTTTGAAAATAAATATAATTAATTCTAATTATAAACAAGGCCTGAAATGGCGCGGTAGTTTCAAAATTTGAATTCAAACTTTGACTGACCGTACCGGGTGCAAAACAAAACGGATTTGAGTGAAACCAAAAATATTTAAATCTGTTAGTGAATACCTTTCTAAGAATCCGAAAAATCGAAGTTTCATAGCGGGAAGCAAAAGTTATGGCCAAATGATTTTTCTGAAAGGTCGTTATGGTGTTTATATAGCCCGTGAAAATGGCCATTTTGCAAACGACCTCGGAATTCGATGAAACCACTTTTGTTTGATCCGGGATGTTAAACTATTGCTAGGTTTCAAATTTCATAATTTTTGAAGCTAGTATGTGAGTGTAGCAAAGGAAAATGTTTTTGGTCGATTTCTATTAAATTAGATCGACCAGAAAAGGGCCATTTTTCAAACGGTCTCAGAATTTGACGAAACTAGTTTTGTTGGGACCGTATCATCAAAAAATAGCTAGATTTATTTTTCTAGAATTTTTCAAATCAGTTTGTGGCCCTGGCAAATTGAAATGTATGTTCAAATCAAATATTGAATGTTTTATATTTTAATTTGAATGAAAAATGACTGAAACATTCGAATGGGCCTTCGAAACATATCCCATTGTGTTCGAAATGGGAATAAAACGCTATGGACGACAGTCGTTGGGTTTGGATTGGAGCTCGACTGTGAAAGAGGGTATTTTTGGATTTTTAAAAATTTATAAATATAAAAAAATCTCATTAGTCGGTTGAATTTTCTCTCTCCTCGATAAGTCCTTCACGCACATCAGCACTGCTTCAATTCTTCCCTCCTCCTTTTCTCCTCCATCTCTCAACAAAACTACCCCTCCTTTGGAACTTTTTGAAGATCTCAGAACGAGCTTCAAATCCATACTGGTTTGGTAATTTATCATCGAGTATTCCTCTCGGATCAACCTCCTGAAGTTGCTCCGCCTCGCCGCCATTAGCTCCGCTGTCCGACCATCGAGTTCACCCCCACCTACCTCGATCTGAGCGCCACTCCTGGCGCTACAAGGTGGCATCAACCGATTTCAACAACGTTCAACGGATTGAGTGCAAATCGCAACCCTAGTTTTGAGCATTCAAAGAGAGGTAACAACCTATTTTAAATAAACTATATTATAGTAGTTTTAAGCGCTACAGTTTTTGATTTCACTGTAAAAATCATATCTTTTTCGTTTCTTGATGAAATTCAGTGAAACAAGAGACAGTGGACTCGTGTGGACGTCTTCTACATTCTAGAAGAGACCGCATATTTTTCTGAGCCTTCTGCTATTTTTGGTGGAGTGGAACCCAATGTGAGATTTCTAATTTATAAACGATATGGAAAATGACGATGTATAAATTATATAGTCGATGTATGAGTGCATTGTACACCTCATGTATAAGCGTTGTATAAGTTGTACGTTCGATGTATAAGTTATATATGCGTTGTAAAATATATATATATATATGTATTGAAATAGAAGTGAAATGCATATATATATATATACGCCCCTCGTCCATAAACCATGGATGATATTTATTGGTTGTGATTGGTGTGAAAATTGATTGATAGCGAATGGTTGATTAGAATTTTTGTGGTTGAAATGGATTGATTGTGGTTGAAAAATACACATTTGTGGTTGAGAATTATTTGGTTGAAACCACATAGGATTAGTTTGTGGAAATGAAAGAAATATACATGCCGCCTGCGTGCGAACTAGATGCATGAAATCCCCATTGTCAAAAGCTGCGAGGCTTTAAGGTAGAGCGAGGAGCCGTACTAGGGACGGCCCCAGTTTTAACTACCCTCTGTTATGCTGTCGAAATTTTGAATAATATTCATGTGTTAGAATTATTTTCATTTGTTGAAATTATTTCATATATTGAAACCGCCTTCATGTGTTGAATAGAAATTCATTCGTTGAATAGAAATTCAAGTGTTGAATGGTATTCGTGTTTGAAATAAATTGTTTTATCATAAAAATCATATTTTTATCATCTATATGAACTATATAAAATAGTCGTGTTTTGAAATGAATTGTTTTATAATAAAAATCATACTTTTATCATCTGTATGAACTATATAAAATAGTCGTGTTTTGAAATGAATTGTTTTGCAATAAAAATCACATTTTTACTATATACACGAATTGTTAAAGATAGCGGAGTGTTGAAATGATAGCGGAGTTTTGAAATCGAAGAATCGATTATATATATATATATAAATAGAATTGAAATATATCGAATAACGAAGCTACAGTTCGTGTTTTGAAACCGTGATTTCAAACGATTAGTGCGGGAGATCCGACCATCAGATTTTCCCGAAACCGAAACCGTTGGGTTCGCTTTGGAAATATCTTTCCAACGACACCAACTTTGTAAAGATCCAATGGTTGGATTGTCTGGAATGTTTAATTCAAATCTGAAGAAAAACAGCGCCAGAATCGATTATATTTATATATATATAAATATAATTAAATTAAATCGAATAACGACGCTGCAGTTCGTATTTTGAAATTGAAACTTCAAACGATTGTACCGGGAGATCCGACCGTCGGATTTTTCCAAAACTGGAACCATTAGATTCGTTTTGAAAAGATCTTTCTAATGATATAAATTTTGTGAAGATCCAACGGTTAGATTTTTCAGATATGTGTAAATCAAATATGAAGAAAAATAGCGCCACGGCCGCGTTATGGCCTGAAGCATCGTTTGAATTTACATAAATAAATAAAAATAGCGATAAATCGTTATAAAATATTATAAATGATATGGAATGTGAAATTTAGAAATTAACTAAAGGTTAGCTAAGTCGAATGGTTTCCTAGGTTTTGATATGATGTTGGTTTCGGCCTTCGGGGTTAATATTTGGGAAATCGTTCTCTTACTGATTGACGGTTAGTGACTAATAAATTGGAATGAGGCGTATGTTGTGTTTGTGTAGCACTAGTTATTTATATACGTGAGTTGCTCAGAAAGACCGGGTTTATCCCATTCTGAATAACTGAATCGACGATAAGAAATCGAAGATGAATACAGTGGTTGAAGACCGGAGATCTTCACCTCGTTTGGATGGTAACTGATGTCCTGATTGGGAGGCATCCCGAAATATGGATAATGAGTGGTGATCGTTCAGACGTACGTGGAGATCGATGGGTATGCGAGGTATATAGTGCCTCCTGTTTCGTTCAGACCCAGAACGGACTTGTAAATGGACTATGTGTCTGACATTGGAATTCATTTTGTGTGATTGATAGCCATCAGTTACATGGCATGAATTGCCTGTGTGGCATGTTAAGATGTAGTGATCAGGGCTTCTATTGAAAAGCAAAGTCTTGTGGTGACGATCAAAGCACCGCCTGTGTGGCGTAGCTTTGTGTATAACGTGAATTTGCGAACCTCACACCCCGGTATGAACCAGAAACGGGAGAGGACCTCAGGGAGGGCATGCGTTTCTTTCTAGTTAGAGGTTGTGTTGGTGCTTGAACTGGCCGACATTTATATTATTTTCACCTATGTGGTTGTTGCTGTTGCGGGGCGCCTCGGTTATATCGGTCGATCCGGGACCGATGGAGTCATTCGTTGGCTCATTTACGCCCCCAAAGGGCGGGGAAACGTATTGTTCAGGAATTTTAATCCACATCAGTGGACCGACCCTGTCGCTCCTAGGGTCACTCGGTTAATTGTTACAATTAACCGATCATGTTGTACCTTGAACTGGCATTATGTTGGACCAAATCACCTATGCCTATTCCGTTGATTATGTTGGATCTCATATTTAGTGTGTAACTTGGCTAGTTTATTCGTATTCATTATTATGTACATCGAACCTGTTGGAGCCATTATTTTTGCATGCCTGTTCTTTTATATCAATTCTTGTGCTTATCCCCTATTCGTTTTGTTAGTGTCATTTCATGAGTACTTAGAAAACTTGTGCAATCATGTTATACATATGATTATGATGCGGGGATTGGACGTAGCTTAATTAAGTTAATCTGGCATAATAAATATGTTGGCATAATCTAAATTGGCTATAATAGTGAATGATTTACCTGCATATTAGAATTGGGAATAAATTAATAAATTTTAATTGGCCGCAAAGTATGTAATTGGCATGTAAATCAAGTTTTGGACGTAAACGGTAAACTAGAATATTAAATCTAGTTTTGACATGAACTGTAAATTGGAATATTAATCTAGATTGGGCATGAACTGAAAAAGGGGAATATTTAATCTAGATTGGTATAAACTGCAAGTTGGGCTAATTGATAGGTAAATCAAGTTTTGGGCATGGAATATAAGTATGTTAATTGGCATGACAAATGAATATGATCTAGGCTAAATTGATTTATGGAAAATTTACATAAATAGTAAATATGTAAATTTAGTAAAAGACGAATATGCCTAACCCGAAGTTAGACTGAGTTGTGGTGTAAAACTGCCCGGAAGCGACCGGCACATCCAGTAAACACAACAATATCTGTCAAATGTGAGTGGTTGGTGCTTTAATTAATTAATTAAAGCTCATGAACAATCAAGCTAGAAATAGTGAGGTTAAGTAATTAAGGAAACACTTAACCAACTTAACATGTTAACAAAGACAAGAAGGGGGGTTAAGTAATTGAGAAAACACTTAGTCAATTCAACATGTTAACTAGACAAGATTGATAAGGGCTAAGTTAATTTGGACACTTAACCAACTTAACATGTTAACAAGGCAAGATTTGTGGGGGTTAAGTAACTAAGGAAACACTTAACCATTATAACATGTAAACTAGACAAGTGGGTAAGGTTAAGTAAATGTTTAACCGTTATAACATGCTAACTAGACTAAATGGTGGGGTTAAGTAAACTTAGAACACTTAGCCGTTATAGCATGATAAATAAATAGGGTTAAGTTAATGAGAGACTTTTAACCAATATAATCTGACAAACGAGTAAGGTTAAGGAACACTTAACCAATTTGACATGATGTAGGGGTGGGTCAAGTCAACATGAACCGCTAGATAACACTTAACCAATTTGACATGATATATGGGTAGGTTAAGTCAACGTAAACTGCTGGATAACACTTAACCAATCCAACATGACAAGGAAGAGAACTAAGTAGTAAACCTTAGTTAAGAGGACTAAGTTGTAAACCTTAGTTAAGAAACCGAACGATTCGGGAAACTAAGTAGTAAACCTTAGTAAAGAGAACTAAGTAGTAAATCTTAGTCAAGAAAACCAAGTAAAATACGAGGAGGAGTGTGTTACATCCCGCTACATAGTGTTTCGACTATGACAACTATACATAAACGTACATATTATTATCTAACCTTGTTTTGCAGGAAGCCATTTGACAAACAGATTCAAGAACACAATAAATGAAGAATAAATATGTTATAAAGGTCTGTTAGTCTTAGATATTAATGTTAAAGTCTTCCTTGATGATCACACACACACATTTTATATGTATATAGCTTTTCATATATAAATTAAGCAAGGAATAATCTGATAACAGAAAACAGACGTCTGGTCTAAAAATTTCAGTTTGCTGAAACAGATTATTTTCAAAAGACAATATTCAGACATCTGTTTCATATATTTCAGACGTCTGAATTTAGCCAGAAACGTACTATTTCCTTTCGGCTTTAAAATTCAAACTATAAACAGACATCTGAAAATTATTCTCAGACATCTAATTTTGAAAGGTTGCAACTTTTATGAAGAGTCACAACCATTTTTCTTCGTCAAAACCTTTCATGATCAGTTGTATCTTTTTATATATTATAAATAGAGGGTTGATTAATTGTTTCAATCACCAATTCTTGTTTTAATTCTATCTTATATTCTCAAAAAGCTCTTTGAATTCTAAAAACTATCTATTTTCATATTTGAGACCATTTAACTTCCATATTCCTTCACGTACTTCACAATTATCATCAAGGAAAGGCTATAGGAAGGGTGTACTTAATATTAGACAATCTATGTTATCAAGAACACAAAAAGAGTCAACAATTATTTCGTATTAGCAAAGTCCTCTTCAGTGGTTGAGGCAAGAAATCCCGTTCAGTGGTTCGGGTAATTGTGAACCTATTCCTCCAGGCGAAGAGAGGGTTTTAGTGTTAGTGAAATACCAGAAGTGAGTCTGGGACTGGACGTAGGACAGTGGTCCGAACCAGTATAAATTGACTGTGTGATTTACTGCTTACTACTCTACTATATAGATATTGTATCCTATACTCCATTCTATACGATCCTACCGCTGCATAGCCTCTTTCAATTGGTATCGGAGCAAGGTTACCCTATAACCGTAACACCATTATTTGATATTTTGACAAAATGGAGAATAACCCAAGTACTAGCTCAGCTACTTTTGCCGACGGATAATCCACTCAAAGACCACCACTATTCAACGGACTACACTACAACTACTGGGCTACAAGAATGAGAATTTATATGCAAGCAAATGGTTTTAGTTCATGGAATGCAACTCAAAAAGAGTTTACAGCTCCTACTACTGAATATGCAACTTGGACAACTGTTCAAAAAGATGAAGCAAATGCAAATGCAAATGCAAAAGCTATGAACATGCTATACTTTGCCCTAGATCGAAATGAATTCAATCGTGTTAGCATTTGTACATCATCTTATCAAATATGGAGACGCTAAAAACTATTCATGAAGGAACAAATAAAGTCAAACAAACTAAAATTTCAATGCTCAAAAATCAGTTCTAGAACTTCAAAATGAAGCAAAATGAAACTATCAACGAAATGTACTCAAGATTCCAAGATATCTTACATGCATTGATAGGACTTGGAGACAAATACAGTGACTTTGACATTATTTCAAAAGTACTAAATTCTTTAACTAACGATTGGGAAAGAAAAGTACTAGCCATTGAAGAAGCAAATGATTTATTAGCAATGAAACCAGAAGAGCTAATAGGAAATCTTTTGTCTTATGGAGTAAACCTTCAAGCAAAAAGAGAACTAGCTCAAGAAAAGAAAAATGCGGCCATTCATGCTGATAAAGAGGAGTCTGAATCAGAAGACGAAGATTTAGCTTTTATTGCCAAAAACTTTAAAAAAATTATGAAATATAGAAAAGGAATTTTCAGAAAGAATATTTCAAATAAGCCTTCATTTTCAAAACTAGATTGTTTCAATTGTCATAAGAAAGGTCACATGGTAAAAGATTGTCCAGAATTGAAAGAAAATCAAAAGAACTTCAATAAAAGAAAGAAAGAAAAATTCAAGAAGAAAGCCTTTTCTGTTACATGGGACGACTCAGACTCATATTCATCAAGCAGTGACAGTGATACTGATAGTGATAAAGAGCAAGCAAATGTGTGTTTTATGGCACAAGAATCTGAGGTAAGTGAATTATCTTATGAAGAACTAATAGATGTTAATGCTGAACTTTTAAATTTAATAAAAACTCTAAAGAAAAAGATTAAAGAAACTCATGAAAATCAGAATAAAGCTGAATTCGAAAGAGATATGTTAAAAGATGAAAAGATAATTCTAGAAGAAGAACTTGAAAAAGTTCAAGAAACTCTTACGAATTTAGGTAGTCAGCTTTCTCTTTTGAGTCAAGAAATTGAAACTCAAAAGACGAAGAATGATGAAATTAGTTCTGAAAATCATTTGTTGAAAATAAGAGTAAAAGAACTAGAATTAGAAAACAAAAGTATTCAAACTAAGTTAGAAAACATTTCAAAAAATGTTTCAAATTTTAACAAGGGTAGAGAAAATTTAACAAGAATCATAGAAAACTCTCAACCCTCTTCAAACAAAAATGGTTTAGGATTCAAAAATGAATTGAAATTTCCTCCAAAGAAAATTACAAAGTTTAGGAGGAAAATTAATGAAAAACCGAAATCCACAAAAACAATTAATAAAATTAAGATATGGGTTCCAAAAACTAACAATAGTTTGATTAGAAAGAAGCACATTAACTCATTTATGGAATCTGTGCATAATAATGAAAATTATTTATATAAAAGGGATACTAAACCTAGTTGGGTTTGGCTTCCTAAGACCTAACTCTTAGGACCCTATCAAAAAGTGGGTACCAATGTGCTTATTAATATTTTTTGCAGGTATCACTTAAAAAGAGAAAATGGATATTAGACAGTGGTTGCTCAAAACATATGACCGGAGACAAAGATATGTTAACAAATATATCATACTTTAACGACGGCTCAGTTACCTTCGGAGATAATTCAAAAGGATTTATCCTCGGCAAAGGAGATGTGTTCAACTATGGTATTTCAAATATTCCTCTTATTACTAATGTTTCTCTAGTTAGAAATTTAAAACATAATCTATTAAGTATTAGTCAATTACGTGACAAAGGTTTTAAAATAACTTTTTCTGAAAACAAATGTAGTATTTTTGACAAAAATCAAAATATTAATTTTGAAGGAAATAGGGATAGAAATATTTACGTTTTAAATATGAAAGTAAATAATAACAAAGAAATGTGTTTTATTGCTAATAACAATGATTCTTGGTTATAGCATAAGCGTTTTTGTCATATAAACTTTAAATTATACAAAAACTTTCAAAGCATGAGTTAGTAAGAGGTCTACACAAAATAAATTTTAAAATAAATAACTTATGCGAAGATTGTCAGATAAGTAAACTAACTAAATCCTCCTTCAAATCAGAAAGGGTCATTTCAACTCTACAACCATTAGAACTATTACATATGGACTTGTTTGGACCTACTCAAATACAGTCATTAAATCATAATCGTTATGTATTTGTTATAATTGATGATTTTTCAAGATATACTTGGACTATGTTTTTGAAAAATAAAAGTGATACCTTTGATCATTTCAAAGATTTCGTTAAAAAGATTCAAAATTCTAAAAATTTAAAAGTTAAAAATATTCGGAGTGATCATGGTGGTGAATTTGAAAATGAATTTTTTTGAAATATTCTGCAAAAAGAAAGGAATAAATCATAATTTTTCTTTTCCTCGAACTCCACAACAAAAAGGAGTAGTAGAAAGAAAAAATAGAACTTTACAAGAATGTGCAAGAACTTTACTTAATAGTAGTACATTACCTAAACAATTTTGGGCAGAAGCTGTAGCAACTGCTTGTTATGTTTTAAATCATATTTCTATTCGTCCTTTAACTAAAAATACTCCTTATGAACTTTTTAATGGAAGAAAACCAAACATTTCATATTTTAAGATTTTTGGATCTAGATGTTTTATTCCAAATACCAAAGATCAACTTGGAAAGTTTGATGCAAAAGCCGATCATGGAATTTTCGTTGGATATTCAGAACGTAGTAAAGCATGTCGAATTTTCAATAAACGTACTAATATTATAGAAGTATCTTTACATGTTTCTTTTGATGAAATTTATAATAAAAATATAAAGAACAAAGATGATGATGAAATTATTGATAATATTGAAAATACAAATAATAATATTATAGAACAAAATAATAGTCCTATAGAACATATTAGATCACCTCCCAGAATATTAAAAGATCATCCTACACAAAATATTATTGGTGAAATTGACACACACACGCTCGAACAAGAAGTCAATTAAATCAAATAAGTCATGTAGCTTTCCTTTCAAATATTGAACTCAAGAATCCGAAAGAAGCTTCTACAGATGATTACTGGATTATCGCTATGCAAGAAGAGCTTAACCAGTTCGAACGAAATGACGTCTGGAAATAGTACCTCGACCAATCGATCAATCAGTTATTGGTACAAAATGGGTTTACAAAAACAAAACAGATGAACTTGGAAATATCACAAGAAATAAAGCTAGATTGGTTGCTCAAGGATACAATCAAGAAGAAGGCATTGATTATGAAGAAACCTTCGCACCCGTAGCTAGATTAGAAGCAATACGTATTTTATTAGCTTATGCAAGTTTTCATAATTTTAAACTTCATCAAATGGACGTTAAAAGTGCTTTCTTAAATGGTTTTATAAAAGAAAATTTTTACGTAGAACAACCACCGCTTTTTAAACATGAAAAATATCCAGATTACGTTTATAAACTTAAAAAAGCATTATATGGTTTAAAACAAGCACCTCGTGGTTGGTATAAACGACTTAAAAGATAATTAATAAATTCTGGTTTTCGAGTAGGAAAAGCAGATCAAACTCTATTTATTAAAAATACAAACAAAGATATTTTAATTGTTCAAATTTATGTAGACGATATAATTTTCGGTTCTACAAATGAAAATTTATGTAAAGAATTTTCTACAATAATGACTAATGAATTTGAAATGTCTCACATGGGTGAATTATCATATTTTTTGGGACTACAAATTAAACAAGTTTCAAATGAAATTTTTATTTTCCAAGAAAAATATTGTAGTAATTTAATTAAACGTTTTGGTTTAGATAATACTTCTGGAAAACCAACACTAATGAGCACATCAATTCATCTTGGCAAAGATGAAAAAGGAAAAAGTATCGATCAAAAATTATATAGAAGTATGATAGGTTCGCTACTTTATTTAACAGCAAGTCGTCATGACATTATGATGAGTGTATGTCTATGTGCACGTTTTCAATCAGACCCCAAAGAATCACATCTAAGACCAGTAAAACGAATCTTAAGATATCTTAATAATACTAGGAACTTTGGTCTACTCTATCCGAAAGGCTGTCCATTTGAATTAGTATCCTACAGTGATGCTGACTTTGGTGGATCACGGACGGATAGAAAAAGTACAAGTGGTACGTGCCACTTCATTGGAAAATCACTTGTATCTTGGTTTAGTAAGAAACAAAACTGTGTTTCACTTTCTACGTGTGAAGCAGAATACATATCTGCTGTGTTAGCATGTGCAAAAGTAATTTATATGCAACAAACACTTAAAGATTTTGGAATTAATTTAACTAAATCAACAATACATTGTGACAATACTAGTGCTATCAATTTATCAAAAAATCCAACAAATCACTCTAGAACAAAACATATAGATATTCGACATCATTTTCTTCGTGACAATATAGAAAAAGATATTATAAATCTAGACTATGTTTCATCCGATAATCAGATTGCATATATTTTTACTAAGCCTTTATTAGAAAATTCGTTTATAAAATTACGCCGAGAACTTGGAATTGTCTCAGTAACCGACATATAATTTAACAATGTTTTAAAACTTCCTAAAAACATATTTTCTTCCTTTATAAACTAATTACATTTCTGCAGAAAATTTTTTATAACTATTTTTAGACTCTCCTAACTTTCCTCTCATCAATTAATTTATTTATAGTTACAAAACTCTAATCCACAAATTCATAACTTTCTTCTATATAAATACATGGGTTCTTGAAATAAAATTATTGTTCTATTAAAATACTAAATCTCAAATTTATTATGTCGTCAAGAAATTCAAATTCCTCTTTCAGTATTCATTTCACAACAAGTACCTCCTCTGATTCTATTAATCTACCCACACCTACACCTAAATATGAACCTCAATATAAATGGGGTAACTATCACACTGGGTTTACTCCAGAATCAAAGAAAGCTAAGCGAGCTTTATTTTTGTAAGAACCCGTTACTTCCCCGTGAAGGAAAGAGCGGATACTTTGAGAACAACACACAAATGAACGCAGACAGAAGAACATTTCATTGTTATTACAACAATTCCATCAGATACAAGAATATACAGAGTATAAATGAATAAATTACATTCAGTAAATATCAGAGATTAAAATAAATTACATCGCCGCGGAAAATAATACAAAGCACAACTGAAGGTGATATACGGATACAGAGCTTTCCGGATACCATTCCAGTTGTAAACCAGGATCCTGTGAATATAAATCTGCAAACCAAAACTACTAGCTGCCCGTGCGGAAAATAGGGGCACCCAGATTTTAGGTTAAAACAATAAACTCCAGGTCAGTCATGTGACTGGTGTGAGAACTAAAACAGTTATTAAAATTTTATTTTAAAAGAGAGTAATTCAAGGGACGACGCCGTATAACACGGAACGGGTTTCCTCCCAAGAATACCAGTGCATAGAATAAACAACGCAATGCTTTTTCGAAAAATGAAGCTGTTATAAGACCCAGGTCCCATCACACAATGCAACGCAAGCCGGAGGATAGGGTTTTACCTTATAACAGCCAAACATGCTTGATACGTTTAAAACAAATCATTTGATACTATAATAAGTGTATAGTGTCAAAACAATTTCAATCATAAATATAAATCATAGACGGCATGAGTGCCCCATCCCACTATGTCACCATACTAGGCTCTACAAATAAAGCCGAAATACACGTATTGGAAATTGGATTTCCGTCATGAGTCGAGGCAAGGGGCAAGCTCCTCTCCGCGTTCGAGACACTCTAGCAAATGCCTCAGGGTTACGCACTCTGGGCAACCCCGGATCCTCCAAGGCCGGTCCTCACTTACGTTAGAGGATTAATTATGCCTGAACACACGTTTCCCGGTCCTTACAGACCTATAATCGAGGCGCCTCGCATTCCAACAACCACATAGGTGAAAAGTATATAAATGTCAGGGCTGGTAAGTCACTGACACCACCATAGCTAGAAAGAAACGTCATGCACTCCTTGGGTCCTTATCCCGTTTTTAACTCATACCGAGGTATGAGGCTCGCGAATTCACGTTATACACAAAGCTGCCACGTAGGCGTGCTTTGATCATCAACCACAAGACTTTGCTTTTCAACAGAAGCCTTGATCATCGCATCTTAGCGTACCACATAGGCAATTCATGCCATGCGACTGATGTCCATCAATATACAACCTCTGAGCTCGTACGTCTCAGAGAAGGGCGTTAAGCAAGAGAATAAATTCTCCGCCGCCAAACAGATATATATTTAACAGAAATCAATCAACACAGAATAAAATCCAATGTCAGACACACAATCCATTTACAAGTCCGTTCTGGGTCTGAACGAAACCGGAGGCACTTTCCTCGCATATCCATCCATCTCCAAGTACGTCTGGACGACCACCAACTATTTCCATCCTCTTGGGTGTACAGCCCAATCAGGATTGTCAGTAATTATCCAAACGATGTGAAGACTTCCGGTCTTCGACCACCGTCTTCATCTTCGACTTATCGTCGAATCGGTTATTCAGAATGGGTATAAACCCGGACTTTCCGAACAATCCGCGTATATTAAAACAAATGTTATAAGAACACAACATACGCCTCATTCCAATTCATATTCTCAGGGAAAGATTCCCATTAATTTTATCCAAGATAAATTCTTTAAAATTTATTCTTTGATCTTCCTTTGGATGTCATTTCAAACCAAATTATGGTTTTCTAAACTAGTCGAGATTAGCGAACCACACCGAAGTAATTATTTATTTTATTTCCCAATCCCAACCTATTCATCCCATGAAGCAAAACTGGTGATACTCCATATCTAACACCGTGGTGTTATCGGTAAAATTAATTACCATTTCACGTTCAAATCTAATTAAGGATTTAACTATCCCTTTGGAGCAAAACTGGTAATACTCCATTCTCGCTCATTTTTTAAATTTGATAATTTAGACTAAAAATTTACATTTCAATCTAATTGCAGATTCGTTAAAACTCCTTTTACTGGGTTAAAGAACTAGGTGTTATTTAAAACACAGTTCACGACAAACCCAAATCACATTCTATTTATCATCGGGTTAAAGTACTAGTGTTGTTTAAAACACAGTTCACGATAAACCCACAAATCAATTCTAGTTCAATTCAAATCAAATATATCAGGAATTCTGATTATTTAAAACCCCTTTTTAAATCTAATTTATTTATTTAAAAATAAAAACCCGGGTTTTAGATTGAGTTCAAACTAGTTCATTTCGATAAAAAAAACTATTTTTATCTTTTCAAATATGAACTTTTTCACCCCAATTTTTCTCAAATCATTCCTTATGATTTTACACAAATTATTGATATTTTTAATAATTTTATCAAGGCCCGTACAGTCGATTTCCAACAATGGCCATCGAACTGCACTTACATCGACCTTTTTCAAATTTGATTTGGACTTAACTCCAAATCCAACCGTTAGATTTCAAATTTCAAATATTCGTAGAAAGCTCTTTTCGATACGAACCCAACGGTTCCAGTTTTAGGAGAATCCGACGGTTGGATCTCCCGTAATGTCCGTTTGAAATAAATGGTCGAAATTCGCGAACTGCCGCGGCGCGGTGCGTTCTATTTAGGCCATTATATTATATATATAATATATATTTCGTCGATTTCTATTTAAAACGAATTATATAATTAGTTTTGAATTCGTTTCAAAAACATTTCAACTTCTATTTCAATTCAAATCAAAATTAATTTTTTTCCTTATAAATTCGTTTTAAAATTCATTTCTATTCAATTCAAATTTCAATTCAATTTGAATCCATTTCAATTCGTTTCCAATTCAATTCGAATTTGTTTTCAATTCAATTCAAATTCGTTATCTATTCAATTCAATTCAAATTCGTTTTCAATTCAAATTCGTTATCTATTCAATTCAATTCGAATTCGTTTTCAATTCAAATTCGTTATCTATTCAATTCAATTCGAATTCGTTATATATTCAATTGAAATCAAATTTCATTTCAAAATATGCGATTTCGAAATCACTTTTCAATATTCATTTTAAAATGAATAAAATCGATATAAATATCGTTCACGTCAAAATGGCGTCAATCTAATCAACACGGCTTCATATATTTCTATTTTCAAATATTATATTTCAAATATTTCTATTATCAAAATATTTGTTATTATCAAAACATTTCTTTCAACACATGACTAATCTCAACGGATGAGTACAGTCAACACATGAACCTTTATTTTATATTGTTCTTTATCTTCTAAATTGGAATGAGGCCCAATCAATCACCATATAATGTTAATTATATGGATTTTTGTACATCACATGTATATAATAGCATTGAAAAATAATCAATCATCAACCAAAGTGCACTACACTGTATAAGCATCAAATATAGATATCTAACGCTTATAACAGCCTGTCAATCAATCGATCGACATATTTAATCAATCAGGATGAGTGAACTTCAAATTTCAATTCAATTTGAATTCATTTCAATTCAATTCATTTCGAAATCGTTTTCAATTCAATTCATTTCGAAATCGTTTTCAATTCAATTCACTTCGAAATCACTTTCAATTCAATTCACTTTGAAATCACTTTCAATTCAATTCACTTTGAAATCACTTTCAATTCAATTCACTTTGAATTCGTTTTCAATTCAATTCATTTTGAATTCAATTTATTTCGAAATCGTTTTCAATTCAATTCATTTCGAAATCGTTTTCAATTCAATTCATTTCGAAATCGTTTTCAATTCAATTCATTTCGAAATCGTTTTCAATTCAATTCACTTCGAAATCACTTTCAATTCAATTCATTTCGAAATCAGTTTCAATTCAATTCATTTCGAAATCGTTTTTAAAATCGATATAAATATCGTTCACGTCAAAATGGCGTCAATCTAATCAACACGGCTTCATATATTCCTTTATTTTCAAATATTCTATTTCAAATATTTCTTTTTCAAATATTTCTTTTCAAATATTTCTTTTTCAAAACTGGAATGAGGCCCAATCAATTACCATATAAAATTAATTATATGGATTTTCATACAACACATGTATATAATAGCATTGAAAATAATCACCCATCAACCAAAGTGCACTACACTGTATAAGCATCAAATATAGATATTCAACGCTTATAACAGCCTGTCAATCAATCGATCGACATATTTAATCAATCAGGATGAGTGAACTTCAAATTTCATCCCAACACCCGTGTGGGGTTTCAAACAATCAAACACATATTTTATTTGTGCTGTTGGACGATGTGTAAAATTTATCGACCCAATCAATGTCCTTCAAATAGGTGTACATAAACAAACCGTCTGGTTTGTAAATGAATATTTATTTATTCACATTCACGTTAAAAATTATATTTTTAACGATAAAACATTTTATTTCAACATATGAATTTCTATTCAGTTCATTCTTTAAATAAAATGATATTTTTATTTTTCTAACATATTTTAGAAAATTTCGGCGGCATAACGGCACGATACTAGAAACGGGACAAGGCCTAGCCTTATCCCCGGTCTAGTGAAGGCCCACGCCATTCACACATCAATCAAATCAATTCGTTATGCAAACCACAAAATTTGGAGTAAGAGTCTAACCTAGCCTTACTCCTTCGCCTTATAACGGCGCACGTCTAATCCTAACCAATTTATCGATTCGATTTTTTTTTTCACACCACAAACCACATTCAAACCAATATCACAATCAATAACCAAACAGCCAAACAAACAAGTCCATGGTCTGTGGACGATTGTGTCGGGTGCTACTAAGCACCGTCTGCATCCTAGTATATATATATAACTAGAAAAAGAATTTTGAGTGAGAAGTTCTCACATATAGCTATCCAATCATCTTGACTCTCCTTTTGCAGAAGTCTTCGTCGTTATCGCCTTTCTTCACTTTCATTGCCCGTATTCTCTACATATGTAAAAATTGAATTTTTACTATGCTATTCAATATATAAAAATCGAATTTTTAGTTCAAAGTTCAATATATAAAAATCGAATTTTTAGTTCGCTATTCAATATATAAAAATCGAATTTTTAGTTCGCTATTCAATATATAAAAATCGAATTTTTAGTTCGCTATTCAATATATAAAAATCGAATTTTTAGTTCGCTATTCAATATATAAAAATCGAATTTTTAGTTCGCTATTCAATATATAAAAATCGAATTTTTAGTTCGCTATTCAATATATAAAAATCGAATTTTTAGTTCGCTATTCAATATATAAAAATCGAATTTTTCTTCGATGTTCAAATCTTTTTCCTTTTTTAAAGTTCTAATCTTTTCTTATTTAAAATTCAAATCCTTTTTTTCTTTTAACTTAAAATCAGTTTTGAAATCCTTTAAAAAAAACAGTTTTGAAATCTTTTTAAAAAAAATCAGTCTTTATATCTTACAAAAAAAATAAAATCAGTTAAAAAATCTTTATAAAATCAGTTTAAAAATGCTTTATAAAATCAGTTTAAAAATGCTTTATAAAATCAGTTTTTAAATTTAAAATAAAAATCAGTTTTAATCATTTTATAAAATCAGTACAGTATTTTATCTTTTTTTCTTTTTCATTTTCAGTTTATATATAAAACAAAATAAAATAAATAAATAAATAAAAGAAAAGACTTACAGGGGGGGGTCGTAGCTTTAGGTGGCGGGTCTGGGAGGGGTTATCGACGAAAGGGGAGAGGGGTGCGCGCTGACGTCGATGACGCAGGGGGGCTATGTCGATCAGTAGAGGGGGAGGAAGGCGAGAGCGGGGCGAGGGTGGAGGGCGCCTGGCCTGCGGCGGCGCCAGGAAGCTGGGCGGCGGCCTCCTCCGTCTTCCGTCGCCTTCGATTCCCTTTTTTTTTCTTTTTTCTTTTCTTTGAAATAATTTTAATCGGGGGGGGGGGGGGGGGCCTGGGTTAAAAAGGGGGAGAGAGATATATTTTTTTTTTTATTAATTAATTTATTTATATTATCCTAAAGAGTTGACTTTTACATACGACCTCGAAACGAGGCCCACCGCCTGTCGTCCCTAGCGTTTTACCCCCATTCCGAACACAATGGGATATGTACCGCAAGCTGAATTGATAGTTTGAATCAGTTTCCTTTTGAATTTTCATTTAAATCACTATATTGAATTTTAAACGCACATTTCAAATTACCGGGGTCACATACGAACTCTAAAAATTCTCGAAAAATATTTTCTAGCTTCGTATTGACGATACGATCCTAACAAAACTAGTTTCGTCGAATTCTGAGACCGTTTGAAAAATGGCCAATTTCCAGTCGATTAAAATCAACTGAAACTGGTCAAACGCGTTTTCCTTTGCCACGCTCACATATTGATTCGAAAAATTATGAAATTTGAAACCTAGCAATAACTTTACATCCCGGACCCAACAAAACTGGTTTCGTCGAAATCCGAGGTCGTTTGCAAAATGTCCGTTTTTAAGGGCCTGAATTCCATAGCGACTATTCAGAATTTTCAACTGGACATATCTTTTGATTCTCGCTACTAAATTTTGATTTGTCGGATTCATTGGAAAGATATTATCAATTAGATCCTAATGTTTTTGGTTTCACTAAAATCCGGATTGTTTTGCACCCGGTACATTCAATTGAAGTTTAAAATCGAATTATCGAACTACCGCGCCATTTTCAATTCTATTTATAATTATATATAAATATTTATATTCTAACGACGACGCGTATAAATATATACGTTCGAATTCTATTCAAAATAAATTTCTCGTCTATATTATTTAAAATAATCTATTTTAAATAATTAAAATTCGCTAAAATTGCCAAAATAAAAATTTCAAACTGGCTCGCATTTTACGGGTTGTTACAATCTCCCCCACTTAAAACTTTTCGTCCCCGAAAAGGAACAAAGTCGAAAGTGGTTTGATTATTCAACTCTACGCTCGATCTGGCTTCCATTCTCCAACTTTTCAGTTTCTGAGAATTTTCAAATTTTCAAAAATTTGGCTAACACCCTAAATTTTCGAAAAATTTCGCCATAACCTCCCCTGCACCGGGAGCATCGGGGAATTTCAAATAGCTTCCCCGGTCCTTCAGATCTCAAAAAGAAAAAGAAAAAGCCAAGCGGCTAGCCAATAGGCTCACAAAATCATCATCACCCAAACAAAACAGGAAATTATGTAATAAACATGTACCTATTTGTCGGGCAAACAAATTTTATTCTCTGCTCTAGCCTCCTTGCTATGACCTGTTCAAAGATATATATGTATATGCAAGCAAATGCAACCAATTTTCAATACAAGTTAATATTTGATACTATTAGGCTAAATGGCTAAAAATTAGCAAACAAATAAACAAACAACACAAACATCAATCAATTAGTGAATTTAACGTTTCAAATTCATAATTTTGATACATATACAAAAATCATGTTTTTGATGCCAACTCACAACAAAGCGTTCTAGCTATATAAGATTTGGTTCTCACACCAGTCTAATGGAAATATATAGATATCACACCTTCGAAACACGAATATAAATACTGATGATGTGGCCACATCATCAGAATTATCCCCGGGTGTCTAGAATGTGACTCTATATCTATCCAGTATATTAAAATTTCGAATACACGCGGATCAGACGTATACGCAAAATCTATATATACTGGACTGTCCAACTCAATATAAATAGATAATCAAATACGAATAATTGATTTAAAATTTTCAAAACAAATTTTGTTTTCATTTTAAAAATTTACTCTTCACACTCGTTCTAGGATACTACTGATCCTATCTCTAACGAGTCATCCCATTGGATATTGCTAATCCAATATCTGATGAATTCTTTCGTATGGTTCTAATGTGTCTTGTTCTCTGAGCTTTGTAAACCAAAGCTCTGATACCAACTGTGAAAACCCGCAACTTCCCCGTAAAGGAAAGCGTCGGATAGTTCGAGAACAAACCACAACAGAACTCATATAAAAGAACGTTTCATTGTATATTACAACAATGCATCAGATTACAGGAATATACAGAGTATAAATGAATATTACACAGAAATATCAGAGATTTAAATTACATTTAAATACATAGCAGCGGAAAAATAATACAATACACAACTAGAATGAGATATACGGATACAAAGCTTTCCGGATATCGTTCCAGCTGTAAACCAGGATCCTGTGAATATAAATCTGCAAAACCGAAACTACTAGCTGCCCGTGTCAAAATAGGGGCACCCAGAGTTTAGGTTAAAACAATAAACTCCAGGTCAGTCATGTGGCTGGTGTGAGAACTAAAACAGTTATTAATCTTTAAAGTTCGGTAAATCAAGGGACCACGCCGTATAACACGGAACGGGTTTCCTCCCAAGAATACCAGTGCATAAAACAAACCGCGCAATGCTAAATAAAGAAAAATGAAGCTGTTATAAGACCCAAGTCCTATCACACAATGCAAACGCAAGCCGGGGGATAGGGTTTTCCCTTATAACAGCCAAAGAATGCTTGATACGTTTAAAACAAATCATTTGATACTATTATAAGTGCATAGTGTATAAAACAACTTCAAATCATAAGTATCAATCATAGACGGCATGGGTACCATATATCATGTCGTCATATATAGGTTTACAAATAAAACCGCAAATGTCACGTATTTGGAAATTGGATTTCCATCTATGAACCGAGGCAAAAGATAGTCCTCAACCGATTCGAGACAATCTAGCCTACCATGTCTCAGGAACAGCCGCAACTGCCCCCTGGATCGTCAGGGCCGGTCCACCGATGTGGATTATTATGCCTGAACAATACGTCTCCCCGCCCTTTGGGGCGCAAACGAGCCAACGAATGACTCCATCGGTTCGAGAACGACCGATCAATCCGAGGCGCCTCGCAACAGCAACAACCACATAAGTCAAACTCGTCAGGGCGTGTAAAACCACTGACGCCACTTTTAGCTAGAAAGAAACGCAAGTCCTCCCTGATGTCCGTCTCCCGTTTTTGGTTCATACCGGGTGTGAAACACGCGAGGTAAACGTTACACAAAGCTACGCCACAAAGGCCGTGCTTTGATCATCACCACAAGACTTTGCTTTTCAACAGAAGCCTTGATCATTTGCATCTTAGCATGCCACACAGGCAAACCATCCTATGCAACCGATATCAGTCACACAGAATGAAATCCGATGTCAGACACACAGTCCATTTACAAGTCCGTTCTGGGTCTGAACGAAACCGGAGGCACCTAGTACCCCGCATATCCATCGATCTCCAAGTACGTCTGGACGATCACTAACTGTTTCCATCTTCTTGGGTGTACAGCCCAATCAAGATCATCAGTAATTACCCAAACGACGTGAAGACCTCCGGTCTTCGACCATCGTCTTCATCTTCGACTTATCGTCGTATCAGTTATTCAGAATGGGATTAACCCGGTCTTTCCGAATAACTCGCGTATATTTTAAATAAGTGTTACACAAACACAACATACGCCTCATTCCAATTCATCAGTCACTAACAGTAAATTAATCAAGAGAATAATTCCCCAAATATTAACCCCGAAGGCCGAAACCAACATCAGATCAATATCCAGAAAACCATTCTGCTTGGCTAACCGACAGTTAGTTTCTAACTTTCTTTTTCTATTTTTGAATCTCAATTCAAACTAGTCGGGATTAGCGAAACTTACCGAAGTAATCATTTGTTTTAATTTCCCAATCCCAACCTATTCATCCCATGAAGTAAAACTGGTAATACTTCATATCTAACACCACAGTGTTATCGGTAAATTCAATTACCATTTCACGTTCAAATCTAATTAAAGATTTAACTATCGCCTGGAGCAAAAATGGTGATACTCCATTTTCGATCTTTTCAATCTAATTAAAGATTCATTAAAACTCCACTTAGTTTTAATCTTCGACTGGGTTAAAGAATCAGTGTCATTTAAAACACGGTTCACGATAAACCCCAAATCACATTCCATTAATTATCGGGTTAAAGAACAAGTGTTATTTAAAACACTGTTCACGATAACCCCAAAAATCAATATCAATTCAATTCCAATTAAATATTATTTAATTGGTACACTTCATTAAATCTAAATAAAAAGATTTAATCTTTTCTCAACTGGGTTCAAGAACAGTGTTAGTGAAGACACCATTCACGACAAACCCAAATCACATTCGATATTCAATACAAGGCTCTGAATATAAAATATATCGGCTTATATTCAATATCGAATTCTACGACTAACAAATGTCGTATTGGAAATAACGATATAAATATATATCTTTCAAATTTCCGTAACAACATCTGTATAATCACGAATTCCAACATCGAAATATTCCGAAGACAATTTCGATTCAAATCCATTCCAATGCAATCATTGGAAATTTTGGTTGTTATTAAAACCCTTTTCGAATTCAATTTATTTATTTAAAAATAAATAGAATTATAATTCTAGTTCAAAACTAGTTCATTTCGATAAAAATCTATTTTTATCTTTTCAAATATGGAGTTTTTCATCCCAATTCTTCCCAAATCATTTCTTATGATTTTACACAAATTATTACTATTTTTAATAATTTTATCAAGGCCCGTACAGTCGATTTCCATCAATGGCCATCGAACTGCACTTACAGCGACCTTTTTCGAATTTGATTTGGACGTATCTCCAAATCCAACCGTTAGATTTCGAATTTCTAAAATTCATTAGAAAGCTCTTTTCGATACGAACCCAACGGTTCCGGTTTTAGGAGAATCCGACGGTCGGATCTCCCGTAATGTCCGTTAGAAATAAATGGTCGAAATTCACGAACTGCCGCGGCGCGGCGCGTTCTATTTAGGCCATTATATTATATATATAATATATATAATATATATTTCGTCGATTTCTATTCAAAACGAATTATATAAATAGTTTTAAAATCGTTTCAAAACCTATTTCAACTTCCATTTCAATTCAAAGCAAAATTGAATTCTTCTTTATAAATTCGTTTCAAAATTCATTTCTATTCAATTCAAATTTCAATTCAATTTGAATTCATTTCAATTCAATTCATTTCGAAATCGTTTTCAATTCAATTCATTTCGAAATCGTTTTCAATTCAATTCACTTCGAAATCACTTTCAATTCAATTCACTTTGAAATCACTTTCAATTCAATTCACTTTGAAATCACTTTCAATTCAATTCACTTTGAATTCGTTTTCAATTCAATTCATTTTGAATTCAATTTATTTCGAAATCGTTTTCAATTCAATTCATTTCGAAATCGTTTTCAATTCAATTCATTTCGAAATCGTTTTCAATTCAATTCATTTCGAAATCGTTTTCAATTCAATTCACTTCGAAATCACTTTCAATTCAATTCATTTCGAAATCACTTTCAATTCAATTCATTTCGAAATCGTTTTTAAAATCGATATAAATATCGTTCACGTCAAAATGGCGTCAATCTAATCAACACGGCTTCATATATTCCTTTATTTTCAAATATTCTATTTCAAATATTTCTTTTTCAAATATTTCTTTTCAAATATTTCTTTTTCAAAACTGGAATGAGGCCCAATCAATTACCATATAAAATTAATTATATGGATTTTCATACAACACATGTATATAATAGCATTGAAAATAATCACCCATCAACCAAAGTGCACTACACTGTATAAGCATCAAATATAGATATTCAACGCTTATAACAGCCTGTCAATCAATCGATCGACATATTTAATCAATCAGGATGAGTGAACTTCAAATTTCATCCCAACACCCGTGTGGGGTTTCAAACAATCAAACACATATTTTATTTGTGCTGTTGGACGATGTGTAAAATTTATCGACCCAATCAATGTCCTTCAAATAGGTGTACATAAACAAACCGTCTGGTTTGTAAATGAATATTTATTTATTCACATTCACGTTAAAAATTATATTTTTAACGATAAAACATTTTATTTCAACATATGAATTTCTATTCAGTTCATTCTTTAAATAAAATGATATTTTTATTTTTCTAACATATTTTAGAAAATTTCGGCGGCATAACGGCACGATACTAGAAACGGGACAAGGCCTAGCCTTATCCCCGGTCTAGTGAAGGCCCACGCCATTCACACATCAATCAAATCAATTCGTTATGCAAACCACAAAATTTGGAGTAAGAGTCTAACCTAGCCTTACTCCTTCGCCTTATAACGGCGCACGTCTAATCCTAACCAATTTATCGATTCGATTTTTTTTTTCACACCACAAACCACATTCAAACCAATATCACAATCAATAACCAAACAGCCAAACAAACAAGTCCATGGTCTGTGGACGATTGTGTCGGGTGCTACTAAGCACCGTCTGCATCCTAGTATATATATATAACTAGAAAAAGAATTTTGAGTGAGAAGTTCTCACATATAGCTATCCAATCATCTTGACTCTCCTTTTGCAGAAGTCTTCGTCGTTATCGCCTTTCTTCACTTTCATTGCCCGTATTCTCTACATATGTAAAAATTGAATTTTTACTATGCTATTCAATATATAAAAATCGAATTTTTAGTTCAAAGTTCAATATATAAAAATCGAATTTTTAGTTCGCTATTCAATATATAAAAATCGAATTTTTAGTTCGCTATTCAATATATAAAAATCGAATTTTTAGTTCGCTATTCAATATATAAAAATCGAATTTTTAGTTCGCTATTCAATATATAAAAATCGAATTTTTAGTTCGCTATTCAATATATAAAAATCGAATTTTTAGTTCGCTATTCAATATATAAAAATCGAATTTTTAGTTCGCTATTCAATATATAAAAATCGAATTTTTTCTTCGATGTTCAAATCTTTTTCCTTTTTTAAAGTTCTAATCTTTTCTTATTTAAAATTCAAATCCTTTTTTTCTTTTAACTTAAAATCAGTTTTGAAATCCTTTAAAAAAAACAGTTTTGAAATCTTTTTAAAAAAATCAGTCTTTATATCTTACAAAAAAAATAAAATCAGTTAAAAAATCTTTATAAAATCAGTTTAAAAATGCTTTATAAAATCAGTTTAAAAATGCTTTATAAAATCAGTTTTTAAATTTAAAATAAAAATCAGTTTTAATCATTTTATAAAATCAGTATAGTATTTTATCTTTTTTTCTTTTTCATTTTCAGTTTATATATAAAACAAAATAAAATAAATAAATAAATAAAAGAAAAGACTTACAGGGGGGGTCGTAGCTTTAGGTGGCGGGTCTGGGAGGGGTTATCGACGAAAGGGGAGAGGGGTGCGCGCTGACGTCGATGACGCAGGGGGGCTATGTCGATCAGTAGAGGGGGAGGAAGGCGAGAGCGGGGCGAGGGTGGAGGGCGCCTGGCCTACGGCGGCGCCAGGAAGCTGGGCGGCGGCCTCCTCCGTCTTCCGTCGCCTTCGATTCCCTTTTTTTTTTCTTTTTTCTTTTCTTTGAAATAATTTTAATCGGGGGGGGGGCCTGGGTTAAAAAGGGGGAGAGAGATTTTTTTTTTTATTATTATTAATTTATTTATTTATATTATCCTAAAGAGTTGACTTTTACATACGACCTCGAAACGAGGCCCACCGCCTGTCGTCCCTAGCGTTTTACCCCCATTCCGAACACAATGGGATATGTACCGCAAGCTGAATTGATAGTTTGAATCAGTTTCCTTTTGAATTTTCATTTAAATCACTATATTGAATTTTAAACGCACATTTCAAATTACCGGGGTCACATACGAACTCTAAAAATTCTCGAAAAATATTTTCTAGCTTCGTATTGACGATACGGTCCTAACAAAACTAGTTTCGTCGAATTCTGAGACCGTTTGAAAAATGGCCAATTTCCAGTCGATTAAAATCAACTGAAACTGGTCAAACGCGTTTTCCTTTGCCACGCTCACATATTGATTCGAAAAATTATGAAATTTGAAACCTAGCAATAACTTTACATCCCGGACCCAACAAAACTGGTTTCGTCGAAATCCGAGGTCGTTTGCAAAATGTCCATTTTTAAGGGCCTGAATTCCATAGCGACTATTCAGAATTTTCAACTGGACATATCTTTTGATTCTCGCTACTAAATTTTGATTTGTCGGATTCGTTGGAAAGATATTATCAATTAGATCCTAATGTTTTTGGTTTCACTAAAATCCGGATTGTTTTGCACCCGGTACATTCAATTGAAGTTTAAAATCGAATTATCGAACTACCGCGCCATTTTCAATTCTATTTATAATTATATATAAATATTTATATTCTAACGACGACGCGTATAAATATATACGTTCGAATTCTATTCAAAATAAATTTCTCGTCTATATTATTTAAAATAATCTATTTTAAATAATTAAAATTCGCTAAAATTGCCAAAATAAAAATTTCAAACTGGCTCGCATTTTACGGGTTGTTACAGACCTGTTCATTGTAAGTATATGTATATGCATGCATATGCGACCAATTTTCAATACAATCCAATATTTGATTCAATTAGGCATAAATGGTTCAGAATTAGCAAACAAATAGACAAACAACACAAATATCAATCAATTAGTGGATTAACGTTTCAAATTCATAATTTTGATATATATACTGAAAATCATGTTATTGATGCCAATTCACAACAATGTGTTCTTGCTATATAAGTTTTGGTTCTCACACCAGTCTAATGGAAATATATAGATATCACACCTTCGTCACTCGAAAATAAATACTGGTGATGGTATACTTCATCATCAGGACCATGTCTGGGCGACTAGAGTGTGACTCTATATCTATCTAATATATTAAAACTTCGAATATACGTTCATGACGCGTATATGCAAAACCTTTATATACTAGATTGTCCAAATTCAAAATAAATAAATAATCAAATACGTTTAAAACGATTTAAATTTTCAAAACAAAATTGTTTCCATTTGAAAATATACTCTTCACACTCATTCTAGGATACTACTGATCCTATCTCTAACGAGTCATTCTAATTGGATATTACTAGTCCAATATCTGATGAATTCTTTCGTATGGTTCTAATGCGTCTTGTTCTCGAGCTCTGTAAACCAAAGCTCTGATACCACTGTAAAAACCCGTTACTTCCCCGTGAAGGAAAGAGCGGATACTTTGAGAACAACACACAAATGAACGCAGACGGAAGAACATTTCATTGTTATTACAACAATTCCATCAGATACAAGAATATACAGAGTGTAAATGAATAAATTACATTCGGTAAATATCAGAGATTAAAATAAATTACATCGCCGCGGAAAATAATACAAAGCACAACTGAAGGTGATATACGGATACAGAGCTTTCCGGATACCATTCCAGCTGTAAACCAGGATCCTATGAATATAAATCTGCAAAACCAAAACTACTAGCTGCCCGTGCGGAAAATAGGGGCACCCAGAGTTTAGGTTAAAACAATAAACTCCAGGTCAGTCATGTGACTGGTGTGAGAACTAAAACAGTTATTAAAACTTTATTTTAAAAGAGAGTAATTCAAGGGACGACGCCGTATAACACGGAACGGGTTTCCTCCCAAGAATACCAATGCATAGAATCAACAACGCAATGCTTTTTCGAAAAATGAAGCTGTTATAAGACCCAGGTCCCATCACACAATGCAACGCAAGCCGGAGGATAGGGTTTTACCTTATAACAGCCAAACATGCTTGATACGTTTAAAACAAATCATTTGATACTATAATAAGTGTATAGTGTCAAAACAATTTCAATCATAAATATAAATCATAGACGGCATGAGTGCCCCATCCCACTATGTCGCCATACTAGGCTCTACAAATAAAGCCGAAATACACGTATTGGAAATTGGATTTCCGTCATGAGTGGAGGCAAGGGGCAAGCTCCTCTCCGCGTTCGAGACACTCTAGCAAATGCCTTAGGGTTACGCACTCTGGGCAACCCCGGATCCTCCAAGGCCGGTCCTCACTTACGTTAGAGGATTAATTACGCCTGAACACACGTTTCCCGGTCCTTACAGACCTATAATCGAGGCGCCTCGCATTCCAACAACCACATAGGTGAAAAGTATATAAATGTCAGGGCTGGTAAGTCACTAACACCACCATAGCTAGAAAGAAACGTCATGCACTCCTTGGGTCCTTATCCCGTTTTTAACTCATACCGAGGTGTGAGGCTCGCGAATTCACGTTATACACAAAGCTACCACGTAGGCGTGCTTTGATCATCAACCACAAGACTTTGCTTTTCAACAGAAGCCTTGATCATCGCATCTTAGCGTGCCACATAGGCAATTCATGCCATGCGACTGATGTCCATCAATATACAACCTCTGAGCTCGTACGTCTCAGAGAAGGGCGTTAAGCAAGAGAATAAATTCTCCGCCGCCAAACAGGTATATATTTAACAGAAATCAATCAACACAGAATAAAATCCAATGTCAGACACACAATCCATTTACAAGTCCGTTCTGGGTCTGAACGAAACCGGAGGCACTTTCCTCGCATATCCATCCATCTCCAAGTACGTCTGGACGACCACCAACTATTTCCATCCTCTTGGGTGTACAGCCCAATCAGGATTGTCAGTAATTATCCAAACGATGTGAAGACTTCCGGTCTTCGACCACCGTCTTCATCTTCGACTTATCGTCGAATCGGTTATTCAGAATGGGTATAAACCCGGACTTTCCGAACAATCCGCGTATATTAAAACAAATGTTATAAGAACACAACATACGCCTCATTCCAATTCATATTCTCAGGGAAAGGTTCCCATTAATTTTATCCAAGATAAATTCTTTAAAATTTATTCTTTGATCTTCCTTTGGATGTCATTTCAAACCAAATTATGGTTTTCTAAACTAGTCGAGATTAGCGAACCACACCGAAGTAATTATTTATTTTATTTCCCAATCCCAACCTATTTATCCCATGAAGCAAAACTGGTGATACTCCATATCTAACACCGTGGTGTTATCGGTAAAATTAATTACCATTTCACGTTCAAATCTAATTAAGGATTTAACTATCCCTTTGGAGCAAAACTGGTAATACTCCATTCTCGCTCATTTTCTAAATTTGATAATTTAGATTACAAATTTACATTTCAATCTAATTGCAGATTCGTTAAAACTCCTTTTACTGGGTTAAAGAACTAGGTGTTATTTAAAACACAGTTCACGACAAACCCAAATCACATTCTATTTATCATCGGGTTAAAGAACTAGTGTTGTTTAAAACACAGTTCACGATAAACCCACAAATCAATTCTAGTTCAATTCAAATCAAATATATCAGGAATTCTGATTATTTAAAACCCCTTTTTATATCTAATTTATTTATTTAAAAACCAAAACCCGGGTTTTAAATTGAGTTCAAACTAGTTCATTTCGATAAAAATCTATTTTTATCCTTCAAATATGGACTTTTTCACCCCAATTTTTCTCAAATCATTTCTTATGATTTTACACAAATTATTGATATTTTTAATAATTTTATCAACGCCCGTACAGTCGATTTCCAACAATGGCCATCGAACTGCACTTACAGCGACCTTTTTCAAATTTGATTTGGACGTAACTCCAAATCCAACCGTTAGATTTCAAATTTCAAATATTCGTTAGAAAGCACTTTTCGATACGAACCCAACGGTTCCGATTTTAGGAGAATCCGACGGTCGGATCTCCCGTAATGCCCGTTTGAAATAAATGGTCGAAATTCGCGAACTGCCGCGGCGCGGCGCGTTCTATTCAGGCCATTATATTATATATATAATATATATAATATTTATTTCGTCGATTTCTATTTAAAACGAATTATACAATTAGTTTTGAATTCGTTTCAAAAACATTTCAACTTCTATTTCAATTCAAATCAAAATTAATTTTTTTCCTTATAAATTCGTTTTAAAATTCATTTCTATTCAATTCAAATTTCAATTCAATTTGAATCCATTTCAATTCGTTTCCAATTCAATTCGAATTCGTTTTCAATTCAATTCAAATTCGTTATCTATTCAATTCAATTCGAATTCGTTTTCAATTCAAATTCGTTATCTATTCAATTCAATTCGAATTCGTTTTCAATTCAAATTCGTTATCTATTCAATTCAATTCGAATTTGTTATATATTCAATTGAAATCAAATTTCATTTCAAAATATGCGATTTCGAAATCACTTTTCAACATTCATTTTAAAATGAATAAAATCGATATAAATATCGTTCACGTCAAAATGGCGTCAATCTAATCAACACGGCTTCATATATTTCTATTTTCAAATATTCTATTTCAAATATTTCTATTATCAAAATATTTGTTATTATCAAAACATTTCTTTCAACACATGACTAATCTCAACGGATGAGTACAGTCAACACATGAACCTTTACTTTATAGTATTCTTTATCTTCTAAATTGGAATGAGGCCCAATCAATCACCATATAATGTTAATTATATAGATTTTCATACAACACATGTATAATAGCATTGAAAAATAATCAACCATCAACCAAAGTGCACTACGCTGTATAAGCATCAAATATAGATATCTAACGCTTATAACAGTCTGTCAATCAATCGATCGACATATTTAATCAATCAGGATGAGTGAACTTCAAATTTCATCCCAACACCCGTGTGGGGTTTCAAACAATCAAACACAGATTTTAGTTGTGCAGTTGGGCGATGTGTAAAATTTATCGACCCAATCAAACACATATTTATTCATATTCGCGCTAAATATTATATTTTTAACGATAAAATATTTTATTTTAACACATGGATTTTTATTCCGTTCATTCTTTAAATAAAATGATATTTTTATTTTTCTAACTTATTTTAGAAAATTTCGGCGGCATAACGGCACGATACTAGAAACGGGACGAGGCCTAGCCTTATCCCCGGTCTAGTGAAGGCCCACGCCATTCACACATCAATCAATCCATTCCATTTCACCAAACAACTCAAATTTCAATCAAATAATCTAACTTATTTTTGCAATCAAACAAACAAGTCCATGGTCTGTGGACGATTGTGTCGGGTGCTACTAAGCACCGTCTACATCCTAGTATATATATATATATAACTAGAAAAGAAATTGAAAGGTTAGAAATTCTCACCAATAGCTATCCAATCATCTTGACTCTTCATTTATAGAAATCTTCATTGTTATCGCATTTTTTTGCCATCTTCGTTGCTGTAGCCACTACATATGTAAAAATCGAATTTTTTACTTTGTTATTCAATATATAAAAATTGAATTTTTATTATACTATTCAATATATAAAAATCAAAATTTTATCTTGTTATTCAATCTATAAAAATCGAATTTTTACTACGATGTCATATAGATAAAAATTCCATTTCAAAAATATAGATTTCGCCTTTTCTATTTTAAAGATTTCGCCTTTTCTATTTTAAAGATTTTACCTTTTCTATTTTAAAGATTTTACCTTTTCAATTTCATCACTATAAAAATCACATTTTTATTTTTCTACACATATATAGATGATATTTCTAATTCTCCACATAAACAAAAATCATATTTCTACCACTTCTATATAGTGAAGATTATATTTTTAATACTTTAAAAATATAAAAATCATATTTTTAATTCTTTAAAAATATAAAAATCATATTTTTATAGTCACTTCATATATTTTAAAATCATACCTTTCTATACGTGAAAATAAATCTTTCTATACACAAAAATCAAATCTTTTTATAATTAAAAATCTCGTCTTTCTCATAATAAAAATCCAATCTTTGTACTCAAACACTTTGAATCAAATAAATTTCAGATTTTATAATAAATAAATTTCAGATTTTAAATTAAAGAAGAAAAATTACCTTTCTCCGTTAATTTCCTGGATTGGGGTGCTGCGTCTTCGATTCGCGACTGGGGGGGGGGGGGGGGTTTGGGCGTTCGCTGGCGTCGGGGAGGATCGCCAGAAGCTCACGGTGGTACTGGCCATCCAGGTGACGGCGGTGAAGGGCTTCGGCCTTCTTCGTTTGGGGCGTCACGGTCTTCGCGAGGTGGAGGAGTAGAGAGGAGAGTGGGAGCTAGAGGATCGGTGGAAGGGGGGCGGCGGCTATGGCGGTGGTGGATCGCGAGGGGGGGATGTCTTCGTCGCGATCGACTTCGAGGGGGGGTTTCTTCGCGTCGCCTCTGGCGAGGAGGGGGGGGGGGGTTTCAAGAGGAGGTCGGCGGTCAATCAAGGGGGCGGCGGCGGGCGAACGATGGGAGGGGGAGGGGCCGACTGTTGTTCGAGGTTTTTTTTTCTCCTGAATTTGAAAATGAATTATAACGGGGGGCCAACGTGATTTAAGGGGAGAGATTTAATTTTTTAATTTATTTAATTAATTTATATTTCAAAAAGTTGACTTTTACATACGACCTCTAAACGAGGTCCACCGCCTGTCGCCTATAGCGTTTTACCCCCATTCCGAACACAATGAGATATGTATCGCAAGCTGATTTGATCGTTTCGAGTAGTTTCCGTTGAATTTACATTTAAATCACTATATTGAATTTTAAACGTACATTTCAAATTACCGGGGTCGCATACGAACTTTAAAAATTCTAGAAAAATATTTTCTAGCTTCGTATTGACGATACGGTCCTAACAAAACTAGTTTCGTCGAATTCTAAGACTGTTGGAAAAATGGCCATTTTCCAGTCGATTAAAATCAACTGAAACTGGTCAAACGCGTTTTCCTTTGCCACGCTCACATATTGATTCGAAAAATTATGAAATTTGGAATGTAGCAATAACTTGACATCACGGACCCAACAAAAGTGGTTTCGTCGAAATCCGAGGTCGTTTGCAAAATTTCCATTTTTAAGGGCTTGAATTCCATAACGACTATTCAGAATTTTCAACTGGACATATCCTTTGATTCTCGCTATGAAATCTCGATTTTTCGGATTCGTTGGAAAGATATTATCAATTAGATCCTTATGTTTTTGGTTTCACTAAAATCCTGATTATTTTGCACCCGGTACGTTCAATTGAAGTTTGAAATCGAATTATCGAACTACCGCGCCATTTTCAATTCTATTTATAATTATATATAATTATTTATATTCTAACGACGACGCGTATAATATATACATCGAATCATATTCAAAATAAATTTCTCGTCGATATTATTTAAAATAACTCATTTTACATATTCAAAATTTGCTAAAATTGCCAAAATTAAAATTTTAAACTGGTTCAGATTTTCCGGGTTATTACAATTTTCATCTCCCTATACGAAACGTAAAATTAACGATCTTCATCACTACCAAGAAGAACAAATCAAGCTACAGAAGGAATTATATTTTGAACAAAAAGCGACATCAACTCGTTTGAGCCTTCTTGAAAAGATGATATATAAGTTTTGTGGTTCAAAAGAGAAGGATATTGTTTCGCCTTTACCAACTCCACCCACTTCTATTGATCCATTGGCTTCTTATCGAACAGCAAATGACCCGGTAAATCCAACAATGAAATATTATACTTGCTCACCCTCACGACAACCATATGATCCAAACTCATGGGATAGAAATTTCTAAGCTAATGAAGGAAAGAGCACATCAACGCCGAAGGAAACTCCTCCATCTAATAATTAAGCATGTTATTAAGTTTATAAATTTTTTCTATCTTGTTAGTCATGTAATAATTTTTTAACAAAAACAGACGTCTGAATATAACTAAACAGAGTCTGAGTGCAGTATGAATATAATTTTTCCTTTATAGTCAGACGTCTGTTTACAAAATATCAGACATCTAAAATATGCATAAAATACACTATTTTCTTTCGGGATGAAATTTTCTCTAAACCAGACGTCTGCCACCGAAATTTCAGATGTCTGTTCTCTCATTAATAATCATTCCCACTCCAGATTCAGACATCAAAAATAATAATTTCAGACGTCTGAAATTCACAATTTTTGTACTAATTCTTCTCGGCCTCCTATTCATCCAAAAGCAGACGTCTGTCTATTTTTTTTGGACGTCTGAATTTTTGTATAGATATTTTTTAATAGAGACGTATGACTTCTTTAAACTCATCACAACCCTTCATTATTTCATCTACCTCTTATTCTCTCTTCATCTTTTACCAACTCTATAAAACCCTAGCCCCCAAAATAACCTTTTTACTACAAAATTCTACTACTGTCCAACATCACACTCATGGCAAATAGAGGAAAACGATCACGCGAAGACGAACCTCTTCCACCTTCCGAAGAATTGATTCAAAAATGGCTTTGGGATGACACAGCAAAAGCTAGGTACAAGGCTATGAAGGATTCGAAATTATTTGAAGGTGCATTTTTCAAATTCGATGCTTTTTCTAATTACCGTCTACTACACTGTGTTAGACACTTTCACTTCGAATCTCTTACTGATTTCAAACAAAATAATGTCAAAATCTACCCACTCCTAATGAAGTTGTTTTTAGCTAATATGAATCTTGATCATACCAAGCCCCATGTTAAAAAGGATACAATTTGGTCATGGGTATGCGGTAAACGTGTATTAATATCTTTGGAACGCTTGGGTCAAATTCTACAATGTTCTTGGCAAGGATTGGATATTGACACAATTGAAGTTGTTATGAATACACGTGATGAGATTTCTCATCAATTTTTGTCCGATAATCTGATTAACATGGAAAATCTTACCTCCACTCATCTTCATCCGCAAGCTCGCCTACTTAACCGTATACTTGTACGCACTATTCAGCCACGAACAGGGAGCTATGAAAAAGTGAACGAAAGGGATTTTCAAGCTCTATATGCTTTATATTCAAACAAACAAATTAACTGGGCCAAAATTATCATGGACGAATGGGTTGACATCACGTACAAGCGAAAGTACAAAACTCTACACTAAGGTGCCTACATTACTAGAATTCTTGGAGCTTGTGACATAAACATACCCACCAATATCTCCTCCTTATCCATTAAAGAAATTGGTCCCAAAACCTTGAAGCTTATGGACATTCCTCAAAACCCCGCTACCTTAGAATTTATGTCATTTGCAACCTGGTCAGAACATGCAGCTGCCAATCCAGAATCAATCATTTCTGAACCATCTCATCAACGCCAACCTAGGCAACAAGAAGAAGATTGTGATATTCAGGTCATTTCTCCCGAAACATCTACCAAGCAAGTCGTCCTATTGCTATCTCAAAATCAAGCCAAACTTCAAAAAGAAACAAGAAATTATCATAAACAGACAACCAAGAAGTTTGAGTCCATCAAAGGTTTCTTGAATAAGATTTGGGAAAAGGTTTCGTGCACTAGTACTTCTTCGACCCAAGCTCAAGTACCTGCTCATTCCAATGGTCTTCAAGCTCTGCCGAAGTTCCAGACTCTGAGGAAGGCCCAAGATGGTGGAACGACTGTTGTTGGGTCTACTTCTAAAGATTGGTAAGCATGGTTCGTAAGAATTCTAGCATTAATATCTTGCATTAGTATTTTGCTTTAGTCTTTTGCTTAAATATCTCTCCAAATAATTCCATGGTTTGTAATATTTTTTGCTACTACTTCGCACAAAACCTCAGTAGGTGCTACTTATGTCACGTTGGTATGCTACTCTCTGTTTAATTATCTGTTTCTACATATGTTTCTCTATGTGTTGTGTGTATACTTAACATCTCTTTTAAGTATTCCTTTTTGTCGAATGACAAAGGGGGAGAAACATGTTATATAATATGCATATTGACAGGGGAAGTTTATATAGTTGTCATTAGTCAAAAGGAGGAGAATGTTACATCCCGCTACATAGTGTTTTGACTATGACAACTATACATAAACGTACATATTATTATCTAACCTTGTTTTGCAGGAAGCCATTTGACAAACAGATTCAAGAACACAATAAATGAAGAATAAATATGTTATAAAGGTCTATTAGTCTTAGATATTAATGTTAAAGTCTTCCTTGATGATCACACACACACATTTTATATGTATATAGCTTTTCATATATAAATTAAGCAAGGAATAATCTGATAACAGAAACCAGACGTCTGGTCTGAAAATTTCAGTTTGCTGAAACAGATTGTTTTCAAAAGACAATATTCAGACGTTTGTTTCATATATTTCAAACGTCTGAATTTAGTCAGAAACGTACTGTTTCCTTTCGGCTTTAAAATTCAAACTACAAACAGACATCTGAAAATTATTCTCAGACATCTGATTCTGAAAGGTTGCAACTTTTATGAAGAGTCACAACCATTTTTCTTCGTCAAAACCTTTCATGATCAATTGTATCTTTTTATATATTATAAATAGAGGGTTGATTAATTGTTTCAATCACCAATTCTTATTTTAATTCTATCTTATATTTTCAAAAAGCTCTCTGAATTCTAAAAACTATCTATTTTCATATTTGAGACCTTTAAACTTCCATATTCCTTCACATACTTCACAATTATCATCAAGGAAAGGCTATAGGAAGGGTGTACTTAATACTAGACAATCTGTGTTATCAAGAACACAAAAAGAGTCAACAATTATTCTGTATTAGCAAAGTCCTCTTCAGTGGTTGAGGCAAGAAATCTCGTTCAGTGGTTCGGGTAATTGTGAACCTATTCCTCCGGGTGAAGTGACGGTTTTAGTGTTAGTGAAATACCAGAAGTGAGTCTGGGACTGGACGTAGGACAGTGGTCTGAATCAGTATAAATCGACTGTGTGATTTACTGCTTACTACTCTGCTATATAGATATTATATCCTATACTCCATTCTATACGGTCCTACCGCTGCATAGCCTCTTTCAGAGCGAACGTCCATATGATCATGAAGAAGGCTCCAATGAACTGGGTTATGAAGCACTCAGCTTCGAGGGGACGTGAGGGTACTCCTGGTATCCCTCTGTGAGGCTGCAGATGATCCTCCCAGGCTCACAGAGGTTAAAGTCTGCGTTAGAAGAGCCAAGGGTATGCCTTGATTGCAATAATAGGGCAACCTAAAGACTAGGATGGACCAGCGTGATTCGGCAAGACCAGTTTTTGCCCTGTGATAGCAACTCATCATCTACCTACCATCTTGAGTCAGTTGAGATACGCGAAGCGGAAAGGCGGAGAACTCCAACAGACCATATACTTGCTATCTAGTTATGGGTGAGGTTGGCCCATAGGTCGGTGGGGGCATAGAGGGGCCTGCGTATAGTTCTCATTCTTGATTTTCTTGGGTGCCTTTCATTTGTTAGTTGAGGGAGGGAGTTAGTAGGACCATAGCCACTGTAAAAGCAGACCTTAGCATCTGCAATCGGCAGATATATGAAAGCTCTCGACCGAGTTTCGTGTTTCTTGATTAGCCCTGCCACGAGACTCGGGTCACACACATAGAGGACATGTGCATCTAGACATCGATAACGATTCATGACACATATGTGGGGAAAGTCTAGGAACATATACTGCTCTGGGTAGTTTGTCATAGACTAGGGGCATCGTTCGATAGGTAGCATAATCCCTAGTTAGACCTAGGTCGCGCAAACCCTGAATCCGAGAAACGTTCAATATGTAGCATAAACCCAGTGGCCCTGCGTTGCGTAAACCCTGGTTGAATCTACGAAGCATTCGATAAGTAAACCCTAGTTGGATCTAGGTAACACTTGATGGATAAGGGACTGCATACAAAATATAAAGGGGATCATTTTATCATGAACACACGAAGATAGTTGAAACAGTCCTTAGTGGGTGCAGAGAAATAGAAGTGGATGCGATAGCCGATTCCGTTAATCTTACCTTGTCTTGTTTTAGGATTATCTTATCACTATGGTATATCTCTAGGTTCAGTTTGTTCATGTCATAGTCCTTTTATTGTTTACATGCTGAAGTATAACTGGACTTACCAAACTTATGTCTGACCTAGTTTGTTTTCGCCTCTTTTCTTCCGTTTCCCCCTCCCCCCAGGTAGCCAGGGAGGGAATAGCTCAGCTCATTTTGGACCGTTACTCTTTCCGAGCTTGAAGATTCTTTGATGCATTGCTTTGAACTCCATTTTCTACTGCTATGGTTGGCTCATGCTTTATTGGGGAACATCATTGTTAGTTTATGCTTCTTTATTTTAAACAAGACAGATGCTTTGTTGTAATAAGTATTGGTGTTGTAAAATAATCTTTGTACAAGTTGTGTTTTAATCAATAAAGGTTATTTATTTTCCGCTGCTCTATTTGTCTGTCTTGTAATTTTTCTGCAACTTGTACCAAAAATGCTCCATCGAAGTTAAGGCATTCCCTTTGTGAGTGACCGTAACGGAGGTGGGGTGTTACATTTTTCTATCATATAATATTGATTTACAACATTAGAATTTTACTCAAGAATTTTCAGAGTTAATTTTATATCAAAACTCTTGAAAAATGCTTTGAAAATGAAATTTATACATGAGTATGTTGACATAGTAAAATATGTATGTCGACATATAACAGCTAGTTTTCTAATTTTGAAGGGAAGTGTCTTTTCACTATATGAAATGCTTCAGAACCGTTGCAACCCTTCATTCTCTATAAAAAAGGTTAAAACTGAATTTTCTATCATCTCTTCTTTTCCATCTTCATCTCCTTTCATCCTATCATTTTTCTTAATCATTTTTATGGTTTTTACACTTATACTCAGCCGAATTCAGCTTTGATTTGATAAAACTTCTTCTCTCTACACTCTCTACTCTCTGGTCAAGTTCCATTGAAGAGTTATTGGGCTGTTTTGTAATTGCCTTGGTTGAAAGACCCTGTTTGTAAGTCAAAGAGTAAACGGTTTATCCTTGTAGTCGTGAAATCAAGGAATAGGAGTCGGTGTTCCCTTGTTGAGCCGTGAAATCAAGGGATAGGAGTCGGTGTCTCCTTATTGAGCTGTGAAATCAAGGAGGTTGTATTTAGCTATTTGAAAATAGTAATAAAACTCTACACAATCAAGCGTTATGCGGGACAGGACGTAGGAGTGATCCAAACCAGTATAAAATCCGGTGTGTTCTCTCCTTTTCTGCACTTTTAATTTTGTTTATTTTGCATCTATGTTGAATGTGTGTCTATGGTTGTGTTTGTGGTGTTTGATTCATCCCATAGTTCTCTCTAGTTTTTTTGTTTTGTTTAAAGTCTTACAAGCATTATTCACCCCTCTAGTGTTTGCTTTGCCTGAACGAACCATTCTGCGGTCCCTAATAATTGGTATCAGAGTAAGGTCGTTCAAAAAGCTCATAATCTGATTTTTGAAAATGGAAAATGGAAAATTTTGAACACTAGTTTTAATATATCTATTGCATCAAGTATTAGATGAGTCTGCATTCAATTTTATTGAAAAATCAAATTACTATGATTTGATTTTTCAAATTTTGAAATTTGAAATTTGAAATGTTTTAAATTTTGAAATTTTTGATCTATGGCTGTGTTACAAAACTATCATGATATTATTGTTTAAAATTGCAGTTAATTATTTGAAAAATCACTTATTTATTTGAAGAGTCATTTATTTTTTTAAAGTCATTCAATTCTTTGAAAAGATGTGTTGTTTTGCAGGAAAAGATGTGCTATATGACTTTTGAAAATTCAAAAGTTAAAAAGATAGGTAAAGCAGCTGTTGGTGATTCAAATTTTAGAATGATGGCTGTTGAAAATTCAAATTCTGAAAAGGTGGATGTTGGAAATTCAAATTCCAAAATGGTGGCTGTTGAAAATTCAAATTCTGAAAAGAAATTACAAAGAGGAGAAGAGTAACGATGGTTGGTAATGAGACATCATGAAGAAATGGATATATATAATATAAATCAGCAAAGATATGGATACCAGATCACTTTATATTTTCATCTACAACTTATCTTTATACTGTACTTCTCTTCATATGCTTCGTAATGTCGTTAGTTTCATGAGATTCCGTCAAGAATTGATCAGGCAATGATCAAATGAAGTTTTGGTGAATAAAGAGAGAAGTAAACCAAAACTGTCGACAAAGATTTTCGAATTGCATTCATAGGTTAGGCTATGTTGTCCCAAATCATTTTCCAGATTGTAGTTCTCATTCTTGCAGTCAATTTGATGGGTAGATCGTAAAATTCCGATCAAAATTGAGTGAAATATGGTAGTTTGAAGTTGGCGATTTAAAACTGAAAACTGTTACGGGATTTTATTCATACCTCTTACTGTTTCGATTTGCTGCACCCCAATACCATCCAAATTCATCCCCAAACTGCTACGAGATCGTAATTCTTGAATTCCTCTTCTATTTGCCGCTGATTTTATCCAATTCCGTTAAGAAACGAAGAAGTTATGCCTCTTGAAAGTTTGGTTAAAAGTGAAAATCAAGAGGAAGAAGAAGAGGAGGAATAGTTATGAAGAGACAAGACTTTTGAGCCTTTATATAGTAGTTGAAGTGTCCATTCATTCAAAATTCAAATCCAAATTTTGGCGCCAAGTTTTTGACCTACTAAATCTTCAATATCTTTCTCATACGGTGTTCAAATGCAGCAAATGAATACACTATTCTGATTAGACAAACGAGCCCATCGCAATAGAGCAGATCTCATCATCAAATTCCAGAAGATCAATTCAGAATTCTGAGAATATCGGAGAAATGGATCTAAAAACCGGGTACACCTTAATTAATTTTTAATTTTTTTTGGTTGAATGAATGCTTTGATTGTCTTGCTTGTTTGCTTTTCTTTTAATTTAAAATTTAAAACTTTAAAATTCAAATTTGAAATTTAAAATTCAAATTTGAAATTTAATATTCAAATTTGAATTTTGAAATTCAAAAAATAAAATAAATTTTGGATGTTTGTTAGGATTGATATTATTTCAAGAAATAGTTAAACCTAAAATATAAATCGATAATATAATTTTACTTAGCTTTCGTATATAGTTTAAACATATATATTGTTCATGTGATTTAACAAAAACTATTTGTAACTTAATACTTATTTTGATTTCTTATTAAGATTTATAAAAGCTTGAATATTTAACCTAATATTTTGGTATATACAAATACATACATACATACATACACACACACACACAAATATATATATATATATATGATTTTTATTTCTTAAAGATATTAAATATAAGAAATTTTAGCTTTATATATTACTTCATTTTGTTATAAATTGTTCTTTAGCAAATAAATATGTTTGGATTTTTAAAGTTTGAATTTAAAATTAATTTGTATCAAGAAGATTATTGTATATATCATAATAAATTTTAAGTTCTTTTCAAAATCAATCTTTATATACTATTATGAATATATGTTTATAGTCTATTTTATATAAATTTATATTCTCTTTAAAAAGATCTTCAATTCTTGCTATACTTACCTTACTAATATTATTTAGCTCCATATTACTTTGAATATTTTGCTACCTATCATGAGTTTATTAAACTCTTAATTTTTTTCATTAGCATCATTTACTTAAGTCTAAAAATTAATATTAACTTTAATTGATTTATAATATATGTAGAATTTTGAATATCTTTTACCAAAATAGATATAATCACCAAATCATTTTGCATATTATCGTTACCCATCTTATTTCATTTCATACATCATTAAAGTCCATCTCAAATCATTTACATCACAAATTGCATTTCATTCAGTATACTACTTCATATAGTTTCTCATATGTCATACTGCATTATAACCAACACACTGTATTATATGTTGACTTTAACTTCACACATAACAAGTATATAGTATGAAAAGCTTTTATTAGAAATATTGGATTATTAATTAAATACATTATATATTTACTTTGTCTTAATTAATTTGATTGAATTGATTGACTTATTTGGTTTGTTTGACTTGAATAACTTGATTTACTTACTTGACATGGTTAAATTTCATTAGTGGTTGATAGGTTTGTTAGAAATATACTTATGAGTTTATAGTTGATAGGAGCTTTATAGGTTTTAGGATCGATAGAAGTTACAAAGAATTTCTAAGTCTAGATTAAGGTCTTATTATAGTTTTAAGGGAACTAGAGTATAGGCTAGTCCACTGGTTGGTGATGACCCCTCACAATTGGAGGTTTAGTCTTGTATTAGATTAAGGGGGAGTTTTATAGTTTCTAGGTTTAATTAAAGTTTCAAGAAGTGTTTATTAACACATATTATTTAATTTAATTGATTTGGTTGATTTCTTAAATTACTTGCTTGAATTAATTGCTTGAATTGCTTGCTTAAATTGATTGCATGAATTGATTGTTTGAATTGCTTGTTTGGATTGATTTTCTTGTATGAATTGACTGGATTGCTTATCCTTCTACTTTAGACTAGTATAGTCATTAGGATCATTTATGGCATAGATTTAGGATTTAGTATTAGAATATATTAGTTCAAGGATACAATATAGGCATAAGATTTAGGGGAAGTATTTTTATAGGATATATTAGATTTAGGATTCAGAGGGAGTACTTTACTTTAGTATAGGAAGTACTTAGATAGTTATAGGATTTAGGGGGAGTATCTTTTATCTTTCTTTTTGATAATGCCAAAGGGGGAGAAATTATAAATATAGGCATAGTTTCATAGAATTCTTATAGACGGGGGGAGTATAAGAGGATTATCATCAAAGAGGTATATACAGGTATGATATTTTATAAACTAAGGTTGTCATCATCAAAAGGGGGGAGATTGTTGGAGAATAGAGTTTTGATGACAACAACCTTATTTCAATTATCATTGATTTCAAAATATATACTAACATCTTTATCTAGAATATATATATACACATATGCAGGATTTGTATACATGAATTAATACTGAAGACTGTACAGTTTAAGAGCTTTTAGAGACTTAGAAATCAGAGTAGATTCAAGACTCATGAGTAATCAAGATTTCAAAAGTTCAATAATAATATATTCATAGAATCTAGATTTTGTAAGACTCTAAATAACACTCCAGGTTCAAATCCAAATCCAAATTCAAATTCTGATTTTTCAATTCTTCTCTCAAATCCCTTTTATTTTATTTTTCCTATCTTCTCTATTTTGTTTTTCTATTTTATTTTCAATCCTCTCTATTTTGTTTTTATATTTGTTTCTATTTTTATTCTTCTTTGTTTTTCAAACTTAAGTTTTAATATATACTTTATTTATATTTTATAGTTTAAAACCTTATAATTTTATAATTATATTTATATAGTTTAAAATTATGTTTTCGTATGTTTTCCTACCATATAATACTGATTTACAACATTATAATTTTACTCAAGAATTTCCAGAATTAATTTTATATCAAAACTCTTGAAAAATGCTTTGAAAATGAAATTTATACATATGTATGTCGACATAGTAAAATGTGTATGTCGACATATAACAGCTAGTTTTCTATTTTTGAAGGGAAGTATATTTTCACTATTTGAAATGCTTCAGAACCGTTGCAACCCTTCATTCTCTATAAAAAGCGGTCAAAACTGAATTTTCTAACATTTCTTATTCTCCATCTTCATCTCCTTTCATCCTATCATTATTCTTAATCATTTCTATGGGTTTTACACTTATACTCTACCGAATTCACTTCTGATTTGATAATACTTCTTCTCTATACACTCTCTACTCTCTAAATTAAGTGCTATTGAATAGTTATAGTGCTGTTTGTTATTTGCTTGGGTTGAAAGACCCTATTTGTAAGTCAACGACTAAACAGTTTATCCTTGTAGCCGTGAAATCAAGAATTAGGAGTCGGTATGCCCTTGTTGAGCCGTGAAATCAAGGGATAGGAATCAGTGTCTCCTTATTGAACCGTGAAATCAAGGAAAATGTATTTGGCTGTTTGAAAATAGTAATAAAACTCGGCATAATCCAACGTTGTGCGGGACTAGACGGAGGAGTGATCCGAACAATTATAAAATCTGGTGTGTTCTTTCCTTTTCTGCACTTTTTTTATTATTTTGCATATGTGTTTGAATCTGTGTCTGTGTTTGTTTTTATGGTTTTTGATTCATCCCATAGTTCTCTCTATTTTTTTAGTTTTGTTTAAAGTCTTACAAACACTATTAACCCCCTTCTAGTGTTTGCTTTGTCTGAACGATCCATTCCGCGGTCCCTAACACATCTGAATTTCTATTGGAAACATATATGGTATAATTTTAGATTACGGTATATCCATGAAACAAAGAAATAACAATGAGTTAGTCATAAGGATGTAGTAACCTTTATTAATGTTAAGATATTCAATGTCAATTGTCCATAACCTGATTCTATTTGCAATAGTCATTTGATGATATGTTCTTTAGATCGTTTGCCACGTTGAATCTGAAATGTGGCGGAAACTGAGCAAATGGATAATTATAATTCAATATTTAACCATGATTTCATCGTCATTTGACTGTTTGTTTGCCTTATGCTTGAAATTTAAAATGGGTTGTCTTATAACAAGTTTACTCTGTTTTGAGAGATAACAAGTTTACTGAAAATATATTAATAGGTTTGTTGAAAATTTTGGTAGATGGATGATTACTCGACTTTCTGATTAATATTTTAATAGGCGATCCACCAAGTGGATGCATTTTAGCTCACGTGTTGGGTCGGGAATCAATGCTTATTAGGTTTATCGAAATGTCGGATGCTGCTGCACTAAACCTTAGTAAAAAGCTATTTTCACTAGCAACTTTCCCCTACTTTGTAGCAGAGACTGTATTGTAAGTTGCACTACACAGCCTGCTTCAAAGAAACTGAAAGTTGCAAGTGAAAGCATCTTTTTCCGAATGTTAAGTGAAGCAGCATTCGACATTTGGATAAAGATAATAAGCATGGATTACTGATCCTGCACGTGAGCTAATATGCATCCACCCGGTGGATCGTCCAGTAAATTCTTAATCAAAAAGTCCAGTATTGTGTCATCCGAAGATGATGATTCAATATCTTTAGACATTGGAGCAGGTATATGTTATTTTACACTTATCTCTGCGTAGTATCTTACATAAGAATTGAATGAACATGTTGTGTGCACATCTTGAATATTCTTTTAATTTGGTTTATCTGTTCCTTTTCGTTTGTATAAGAGGATGTTCAGTATGCTAGGGTACAAACTACCGGTGTTGCAGATCAACTACAGTTCAGGCGATTCTTCATTTTGGTTTCTAGTTTGTCTATGCAAGTTCATGAAATCATGTCATAAACATCATAAACATATTAAGATAGATACAATTGACTAATATGCACACACTAACACAAAGACACGATATGCCCTTCACTGTTATCAGTACGGCGCTCGATTAGTCACGACTAGTCTACTAATCGAGATCAAACCATCGACATGAAGTCTTAACTTGCTTTTTGTGTGAATTTCGGGTGCATGGGTAGAAATTAGTTCGACTAGGTTGTTATTGGTGTCCACTGAAGTATATGTACACAAACACACTGATCGACTACCGTGAAATTACACAAAAACACTGATCGACACGATATTCCCTTACTGTTATTGGTGTCCAGTGAAATTACACAAACACACTGATCGACTAGTCGATCCGAACCCTTACAGTGATCGACTACCACTTTACCCAAACACACTGATCCACATACACTTATCTCTGTATTCATGTTTGTATCTCAGTCACAGTGAGTTACAATGTCGATCTCCTTTTCAGTGAAGTATTTGTAACTTTTTTCTTGTATTTTATAGGTAGTCCTATTGGAGATTTTGGTGCTTATTTATTTGCTGTTGGAACTCAGGCTACAGGCTATCACGATTCCGTTTTGCTGCCAATTAATGAAACTTGAACTCAAACTGGTTATCACGCTCAATCTTCGCCGCCTCAACTGGATTTTTATCAGGATGATATGTTTTTACCTTTTTTTGTTAGTTCGTAATGTGACGAAATCTTTGACATTTTCCTTTTATTTTATATGTTTGTATGTACATTGTGTTCATGTTATGACAAAACTTTTAATTCTTTGATGTGTGTGTGTGTATATATATATATATATATATATATATATATATCTTGTGTTATTCCAGTGTATAAATTGTGGTATTTATGCTCTGTGTTATGAAAAATATATGCTATAGTTTATGTTTATACATACATACATACATATATATAGAGAGAGAGAGAGACACACACACACACACATATGATATATATATATATATATACACACATGTGTGTACACACACGTATAATTAGATACGGTCAGAGGCTGTGTCTGATTACACTTTAGATACGGCTAAGAGACGTGTGTACTTACTAGTGAGATACGGTTTAAAGCCATGTCTAATAATTTAATGCACCGTTTTTTGATACGGCTTATTACCTGCCTAACTGCAATAGATACGGCTAAAAACACAACCTAATTAGCATATATGGTGTAGTGTACCCGTGGATAGCATGGACGTAGTTAAACAAAACGTTGTAATCTGAAATCAAGAAATAATGCGAGGAAAATCTATATTCATAATGGAACCCAACGGCAATAAGAAACGAATGGCGCACAGTCCGTAGAAAGGCAATATATCCTTGCATTCTTCAACTGTATGTGTTTTAGTTGCTGAAAGCATCAATTTCAATTATGTTGAATGAATTAGTTTAAATGATATCTAAATTCAATTTTTTTGGCTTTTATAAAATCATTGGTATAAGTTTGTAGTGGATTAACTTATATTCCTGGAGATTTAAAGCCAAACTAATCAAGTTCCTAATAAGTAACTCTTTGTTCATGTTTATTGTTTACACCAAAAACGGTATGAAACACAAAAGGTCCTTTTTCGAGCACTTCAACAAAAAGTACGTTGAACCACAATCTTAAACATAAAAAACATTAAAGCAAAACACAAAAGTGTTTTTATAGTGGTTCGATTCAGTAGGTATCTACATCCACTTTCATATAGAATTTCATTACCAATTTATCAGTTACAAGGTTTGATCCTCTCTTACAACAAGTTTTATCACTCTCTCACTTGTAGATCTCCAAAGGCCTAAACCAATATCAGACAAACACCCAAGGGGTACCTCCTTCGAATTCAGACGACCTACGTGAGATGATACTAATAAAAACGGCTAAATAAATAAAAAATAAATAAAAATTAAGCCCTTGTCCAACTCTGGATGTCCTCGCCAGTCTCGCTCCAAAACCACCGTTTTTTCCATAACTGGCTTTGCTCAACCTATTAAGCACGCACGAAAACTCATTTCGCTCCTAGAAAAGACCAAGATGTCATTTACAAAGACCCTCACAAACTTATTTAGGTACTCCCTGAACACCCTTCTCATCAAATCAACAAAGTATGCGCGGGCGTTCGCCAAACCAAATGGCATCACCAGCCACTCAAAAAAAACCATCCGGAGTCCTAAATGTAGTCTTCTCTATACTATCCTTAGCCCCTCTCAACTGATGAAACCCCGTGGCTAAGTCCAACTACGAAAACACTGAGGCGCCAACCAACTGATCAAAGAGATCGTCAATCCTCGGCAATGGGTGTCTATTCTTCTTTGTGAGTTTACTTAGTTCTCTTTAGCCTACACAAAGTCTGAGGGACCCATCCGCCTTCGTGGCAAAAACTACTGGAGCACCCCACTCCGATATACTTCGTCTTATGAACCCCTTCTCAAGCAACTCCCCTACTTGCTTATTGAGTTCCCTCCTCTCACGAGGAGCCATGTGGCGCACTGGCAAAGATGCTGGTTTAGCATTGTCTACCAGATATATCCGGAAGTCAATTTCCCGCTTCGGAGGTAAGCCCTTCACCTCCTCAAACACATCCGAGTATTCCCGGACCATTCTAACAGATTGCAAACTCTCGACCAAAGCGTCAAGCGTTTCAAGATAACTTAGCATAACAGAATCCATGGGATTACAAGAGATCTCGAGAGTGTTACCCAAGCGGGTCAGAAGCCTAACAACTCTCCTTTCACAAACAAGAACGACACCATTACTGGTTAACCAGTCCATGCCCAAAACTAACCCATAGCCCGTGAATCCCAAAAAGCATCACATCTAAACTCAACGCTAAGTATAGAAACTTTCAAACCCAAACACATCATGGAGCCCCTAGTTGGGTTTGAAACAGCTAAGGGATCATCTACTAAACTGGTGTCTAAGTGCAGTGACTCACTAACGATGATGAGATAAACGAACTCGATGCGTCAGAATCAGATAAAGTACGGACAGGATGATCGAACAGAAAAACTAGACTTTCAATGGAAATAGTTCTACCTCTTTCCCGAATCGGTGGAACCGCGAGAGCCTGAACTTGCCCCCTTGCCTGAGCTGGTGCCACAAGAGCTTGCACCTGTCCTCCTGAGGTAGACCCCGTCCTTTGCTCCTTCCTTGGACAGTCTTTCATCAGATGCCCTGCCTCGCCACAATGGAAGCAGCCAGTCTTCCTCTTCTTGCGACAATCCTTGTTTAGGTGGCCTAGTGTCCCACAATTGAAGCACTTCTTCTTTCCCTTTCCGCCCTTACCTTTCCCACCCTTATTTTGTTGTTGAGGTTTCTTCTGACCTCCTTCCTTCTCGGGTGCCTTAATAGCATTGGGGCCCTTCTCTTCCTCATGCATGAATTCCATGTCTACTAACTTCTCGAAGGTGGCCCCCATAGAGATGTGGGTCATAGCCAACCCATGCATCGGTTCGTTCAAGCCTTTAACGAACCTCAAAGCCTTCTCTTCCGGTGTGCTTACCAAGTCTATGTTGAACCTCGCTAACTGATTAAACTTGTTAACATATTCTTTCACCGACAAGTTCCCTTGCTTTAAGTTCAAGAACCTTTCCACGTACAGATTTTCTTCCGATTTTGTGAGAAACTTAGCCTCAAACCTTTGCCAGAAATCCACCCAAGAGTCAACAGGGCGTTCTCCATTAGTGACCTCCCACCAGAACGAGGCCTCTCCTTCCATTAACCAAGCGGCTAACTTGACTTTCTTTCCCTCTTCCACTTCCAAGATTTCCATCAATTCTTCCGTCTCTTTAAGCCAATCCCTAGCTCCCACAAAAGATTTCCCTCCCATAGCCTTAAACTCCTTACAAGTCTTAGTAAAAGTATCCGTGCGAGGAGGAACGGGTGCAACGGGTGGAGGAGGAACATTTGCTGGACCTGCAGCGGCGGCCCTAGCCTCTAACAACCTCCTATACCATACTGGTACCGCTACACCGTCCGGAAGATAAAAATCTTCAGCCATGCTGAGAAAAAGAAGGAAAGATTCAAACGGAGAATTCGAAAGATACAGATATGGCTATTGGGGATTATGTTTTTCTTTCAAAAACTTTTCTCTTTAAAGACATGTTTTTGAAAATATCTCTTCCAAAAATGTTTTTAGAAAAATAGTTTTCTAAAAATTTTATCTGTTCCGGTAACCTTTGCTCTGATACCACGTGTAACACCCCACACCCGCTATGGTCACTCTCTAAGGGAATGCCATAACATCGGTGGAGTATTTTAAGTGAGTATAGAACAGAAAAATTACAACAAGACAGATATAAGTAATTCTTGAAAATGTAAAACATCATTTCATTGCAGCGGAAAGTAAAACATGTTTGGTTACATCACAAAAACCATAACAAGAGTCAAGTACAAAATATCCGTCCTGATAAATAAAAATACATAATCCCAATACATGAACTGATAGCCATAAAAGAAAAGGATAAGCTGAGCTTTACTCCTACGGTCCAAGCTCCAAAAGAGAATAAAGCAGCCTGATCAAAGCCCACTCGTACTGGGCCTACTCTGAGAACCTGAGGGTTGGGAAAAAGATAAAAACAACGGGGTCAGACATAAGTCTGAGCGAGTCCTATAACTTTAACAATACAATCATTAAAGTAACCAGAGAAGACATAAGCTTGATATACGGTAATGTCTGGGGATGAATGGCTACACTAAGCAGCTTGGTAGACTTAGGATAAACTAAGATAACCGTAAAGACGCATCTACCCACCCAAGGATAATTACTACACTGCACCACACCAGTCATTCCTAATTTTAAAGGTTGATCCCACTAAGTGTACTTAGTAAATTTTAATGGTAGTTTCGTGTACCCCTAGCTGACTATATAGGTGCCGTCTGCCCCTATCTCCGCTAGGTGTACCCACTACCCCCCCCATTTGATCGGCTCCCTAACGTAGATATCCGTGCTGGTCCCACAGTGGGGTGTATCATTCCCCAAAGTGGCAACCTGATAACAACACTGATGCACGGTTTATATCTACACGATGCAACAACGTCTTAGCTACCAGCCCGGGCCCACACATGCATATGAAACCCGTTGGACTTGCGTTGCCACCGCTAACCCGTTTTGGCCTCTTATAGACAAACCCAATATGCGTGTCCCGTCCTCGACTTGAGTCGAGCCCACTAAGATACGTTTGGGATATTGGTTGAAATGGGCCCCCACAAGCTACTACTTAAGCTTGTCATTTTATCTAGTGCATCCCACTTAACCCCTTTTATAATCATGCCCCCTTACATGTTAAGGTTTGGTTAAGTCATCTAATTATATTTCAATTGCCACTTAAGGCCCCCACAAACTACTACTTAAGCTTGTCATTTAATTATATTTCAATTGCCACTTAAGGCCCCCACAAACTACTACTTAAGCTTGTCATTTAATTATATTTCAATTGCCACTTAAGGCACCCACTAGATTTCCTCATGCCCCCTAAGGCACCCACTTAACCCCTCATGTCCATCTACATGCTAATATGGTTAAGTGTTTCTTAATTAATTAAGACCGTGATCCTCATAAAGACCTCTCACATTAGACTATCTTTTATGACCGCTGGTTAAGCCGGTTGGGTCCGGGCAGCCTTATGTCATAACCGAGTCTAACCTCGTGTCTTTACATTAATCACGTATTTAGTTTGTGCCTAAGACCTCTCACATTGGGCTAACATTTGTAGCAACTGGTTAAGCCGGTTGGGTCTGGGCAGTTTTACGCTACAACTGAGTCCAACCTCGTGTCTTAGTCGATTAATTACACCTAATTAATCACCCTCATAATTTATATTCAAGTTTTCAAGAATATGGGTAGACCTAACTCAATAGGTAAATTCCCAATTCCATAGTATGGGTAGACCTAACTCAATAGGTAAATTCCCAATTCCATAATATGGGTAGACCTAACTTAATAGGTAAATTCCCAATTATGTTAATCTACTTAAAGGTATTTTTACACAATTTTATTAAGTGTATATTAACCCCATCGTTCCCCACGTACTATGCTAACATGACATATTTCATAAGGGAAGATTCATCACAAATATCATGGGTTTCACTTAGCATACTTTAGCGTTAACATGGGTTTAAGGGGTGTCAACTTGCATCATGATATTAAACCCAACTAGCATCATTAAATAACCCAACTTGCATGAATACACATATGTCATATAAAGGTAACTTGCATAAGTGTTCATAGGTTACACAAAGGGTGAACTTGCATATGTGACTTGCATCATAAATAGGGTAAACATGCATATGTATGCATAGCATACAAAGGTGTCATCTTGCATATGTATGCATCTTATTTAAAAAGGGTAAACTTGCATGTCATAATGTATGCATAAAACCAACCACTTAGCATGCATGAAATCAAGTACTTAGCATGCATAAAACCAAACACTTAGCATGCATAAAATCAAATACTTAGCATGCATAAACCCAAACACTTAGCATGCATAAAATCAAATACTTAGCATGCATAAACCCAAACACTTAGCATGCATAAAATCAAATACTTAGCATGCATAAAGTCAAATACTTAGCATGCATAAAACCCAATACTTAGCATGCATAAAACCCAATACTTAGCATGCATAAAACCCACCACTTAACTTGCATAAACCCACATACTTAACTTGCATAAACCCATATACTTAACTTGCATAAACCCACATACTTAACTTGCATAAACATAGGGTTAACATTAAATATAGATTAGCAAACTAACATCATATCATATGACTTAAAACCCACTAATCCGCATACAAAACCGCATGATCTCATCATATCTCATCTACTTAATTTAGCAATTGGTTATTAAAGTGATAGAAACTCACCAAAACCAAGATTAGCAAACTTAGGAAGTAGAACTAGTTGCTATATTTGAAGAAGATGATGATTAGAGGTTGATTAACTTGCAACTTTCTTCATAAACTAGTGGAGGCTCCTCCTAAGTTTGATTTTGGCGGCATGATGGCATCACTTCTATTTTTAGTATGGATTAGGCTTGCATTAGGGTGTATTTATAGGATTAGGGTGTGTTTTAGACCATAGGATTAGCCCTAGGTTAGATTAGGTCCGTCAGATTTAGGAAGCTTCTAGAGAATAGCCCAAAACACAACCAAACCCTAAAATGGTGCACCAGGTTAAACTGGACGAGCACCCCCTGTCGACACCCAAGTCGACAGGGCTGTCGACTTGGTCCTAGCCAAGTCGACTGCCCAGTCGACAGGGCTGTCGACTTGGGTAGCTAGGCAGGAATTTTTCCCTCCTGCGCCCAATGGCCCCAATTTGAAATTTAAACCTGAATTTTAAATCTGTTTTGAACTTTGAATTTTCTGAAAACTTCATTGGGCCATAACCGGGCCATACAGACTCCGATTCTCGAAAACTCGGACTCTATTTCGCGTATTTTTCCGAGACGAACGCAATGACGCAGCCCGTTTCCCCCAATTCTCACATCTGAGATTATTTATTCTGTAATTAGTGAATTTTAGCATTAGCTGAAATTTGGGGTGTTACACTACGCTTTATCATTACATCAGATTCACTTCGAATGCCACATTGTCAGATCCATCGAAAATCACTAATTGGCGTCTATAACAGTACGTTACGTGTTAGCTAAAGAAGTTTCCTTCTCCGCTTCCACTCTTGGTATAGTTGAAGAAATCAATGTACGTGACCTTTCTGGAAATACTCTGTCAGACATTCATCAACACAAGTCATCCTCATTCACTTAGAATGCTACATCGTCATACCCGCCAAATCACAAATTGATTTATCCAAAAATAACACGGGTATACAGCTTAGAGAAACGAGTTCCTCTGCCACCAAACGTGAATACGTTTGAACAGATCAACTTACGCGATCCATTGGATATACTCTGTCAGACCTTCGTCCATACAAGTTATCCTGGGACTGGACAAACCGAAGGCACTATTCAGTATATCCATCTTAGTTATTGTTATCTAAGACTTATACAACAGCCCTGGCATTTTACTCCGTCTTCAATTATCTTTAGCATATATGATTCGCAACGCTTATGCCAATACAGAATGGTTCTTTGGATAATAATCCAACCGGTCTCTCCATATTAACAACGTTAAAATGGTCAAAACTTCGATAGTCTGTGATTTAACCATCAAAGAAAAAAAAGTGTGCAAACAACGATATTATTTCTAGATGGAAATTATATTGGTAAATCATCAACATATATCTATATATATATATTCACATTGCCTTATTTTCTATGTTTAGAAAATATATGTTATTAACACTGGAAAACGTTTTCCATTTGCTTATTTACAAATCACTATTCTTCCCCAACTATCAGTCCCTGACTGTGAACTAGTATGAGAACAATTCCCTAAGTATAAATCCCGAAGGCCGAAACCAACATCAGATAGACACTTAGAAAACCATTCAATTTACTAATCTCTAGTCAGTTCTAATTTTACTTAACTCTATTTGATTAACTCTGATTGATTAACGCTAACTGGTCACCTTAATTAATTAACTCTAACTGGTTTTACTTGGTTTGACTAACTCCATTTATTAACTCGACTGACAAATTCAACTTGATTAACTGAACTAATCACTTTGATTAACTCGACAAATTCACTTTGGTTAACTTAAACAATTCACTTAACTAATTCACTTAGTTTAACTTAACTAATTCACTTAGATTAACTTAACTAATTCACTTTGATTAATCTAACTATTCACTTAACTCATGTCGAATAAACCATATTCGATAACTCCTCTAACTCTACTCGAATAAACTATATTCGATTAACTCCTTTAATTTATTCGATTTGATAACTCCCCTTTTCGAATAACCAATATTCGATTAACTCACTTCGAATAACCAATATTCGACTACTCACTTCGAATAACTAATAATTGATAACTCCTTCGAATAAACTATATTCGATAATCTCCTCTCGAATAACTAGATTCGATTAACTTAACTTATTTAACTTAACTTGATTAACTCCTATCGAATGACTAGATTCGATCAACTTAACTTATTTAACTCATCTTGATTAACTCCTATCGAATAACTAGGTTCGATTAAGTTAACTTATTTAACTTAACTTGATTAACTCCTGTCGAATGACTAGATTCGATCAACTTAACTTATTTAACTCATCTTGATTAACTCCTATCGAATAACTAGATTCGATCAACTTAACTTATTTAACTCATCTTGATTAACTCCTATCGAATAACTAGATTCGATTAACTTCCATTCGCTTGACTCTAGATCGCAACGATCACAATGGTTACGCCTGATTCCCTTAGGCAACATCCGACCGCCTTAGGCTATTTACAGCCCTGCGAATTACGCTAGCAGTCGTATGAGATGGCAACTTACCCTGAATACTATGTTTGACAAACTCTGTCTCAAATAACTATATTTGATTAACTCTAGTTCGTTTTAACTCTAATCGATTAGCTCTAACTGAGTAACTCTAACTCGATCAACTCGACTTGATTAACTCGACTTACGTAACTCAACTGGTTAACTTGACTTACTTAACTCACTGGTTAACTTGACTTGCTTAACTCACTGGTTAACTTGACTTGCTTAACTCACTGGTTAACTTGACTTACTTAACTCACTGGTTAACTTGACTTACTTAACCCAACTGGTTAACTCTATTGAACTGGTTAACTCTATTGAACTGGTTAACTCTACTGAACTGGTTAACTCTATTCAACTAACTCGACTCGACTAACCCCTTTCGAATAGCATATTCGTTTTACTAACTTTCGAATACCATATTTGATTTACTCCCTTCGAATACCATATTTGGTTTACTTTATTCACTTTATAAAGATTTCCTTTTTAACAACGTTTTATTCATTTGAAAAAATTTACTTTTAAATAACGGTTCTACACTTTAAAAATGATTTCCTTTTTATAACGTTTCCTTTTCAATTCTATTTGTAAATGGTTTACAAATATTTCCTTTTCAAATTTATTCTTGAAATATTCTAACTCCTTAAATTCTCTGAAAAATTCGCCCTAACCTCCTTTGTAACGGGAGCATCGGGAAAATCCCCAAACCCGCCACCTGGGCCTTTCCATTCAAAAAGAAAATGGTTTGTAATTATTTCCTTTTTGAATATCTCCTATTTATATATATTCCAATTTATAAACATTTCTTATTTATAAGTATTCCACTTTATAAATATCTCTTATTTATAAATATTCCATTTTATAAATATTCTATTTTCAATATCACTTTGCAAATCAACTTATCAACATTTCGGTATGTTATGGCATTCAATCATATCAAATCACGATGTTCAATATCGTCCAAGTACATATAATCGCCCACAGATTTTATAACACATCATATAACAATATATGAAAAACAATAAAATAACTGTTGAGGAATCCAGTCTGATTCCTCCAACCTGTCTCCCTGCATCCACAGATGTTACACAATATGATTATCATCACTTTCAGTTCAATATAAATTATTCTGATAGCAGAATCAATATATAAATATTTAACGGTTTTTATATATATATATACATATAATTTTCACTAACTGACTAGCAGTTCAATCAATCAACCAACACACAGCAATCAACGGATGATTAACAGTTCTAAAAATACATTATAAAAATATAACTGTTCAGAGTTGGTGAGTTTTACTCACATTGGCGCGTTAACCGTTGAATAACGGTTTGCGTTATTTGACTCAGTCGGACAATTTATTTTGCTATAAATTGTGACGGGCACCAATCGACTCGCGGTCAGTTCCTTTGTGTTTCTCCTGTCCATACGATCCTAACGCAACTTACGGTTCTCGATTCTGACCTCGTATGGATGAGATATCACATTCACAAGTTAATATACATTTTAAATACGTAAAATAAAAAAACTTTGTTATTGGGCCTCTCACCCTTTAAAGCCCACCACGCCCTTACCCATTCAAGCCCGTTCCTCTACTTCTTCTTCCCCGATATTTTCACGGCTTCAGGAAGTACACCGAACACCATTTTCAATCTTCCACACCACATCGTACACTCGTCTTCCACCATACAACCAAACGAAATACACCGAACATCTTCTCCTTCCTTCCTCTACCCGTCCATACCACTCATGTTCAACTCGGTATCCCCCTTCTCGTCGCGATCTGCAGTTCCCAACCGTCCCACAGCCCCTTCGTACGATCATTCTTGGCTCGAAATCCTTCAAAACTTGAAGACTAGTTGCGGATTTCACTGCCGAGCTCACAAATGTATTCGAATCAATTGATTTCCTCTTTAATACCTCAAAACGTCAAGCCCTAGTTCACGACACAAAAACCCAGCGTCGACCAAGCATGATCGAACACTACAAAATGGGTACTAAAACGAAGAGCTAACCCATGCGAATCCGAACAAAACCCCTTTGTAATTTATTGGAATTAATTTGATTTCATTTTAATTCTGGAAGATGAACATTCTCACGATATTTTGTTTCTGGAAAAACAAAGTGGCGGCTATAGAATTTTCTGCGTTGACTGTGGGAGGAGATAGGTTAGGGTTAAGAGGGTGGGGCTATTTATAGACCACAAAAATATCTAGATATTTTTATATTAATATTTTTATATTTTTATTTAATCCTTTATATTCATTTCTGACTTCTAAAAATCCGTGTGATCACACATGATACCTAAAAATCACGAAACTGGACATGCAGCTACAGTTCAACATTACGGTCCCAACGAAACTGGTTTCGTCGAATTCCGACTTCGTATGCTCACACAGCGTATTTTTAACCATCAAAATACTGACTGTTTTTCACTCTAAAAATCGGTACGGCCACATACTGACTCTAAAAATCACGAAACCTCACATCTAACAATAATTTGACGTTGCGGATCCAACAAAATTAGTTTCCTCGAATTCCGAGGTCGTTTGCAAAACTGGCTATTTTTAAAGTTCTGAATGACCCATTTAAATATATAAATATATTTAAATATAAATTAAATTTAATATTTAAAAATAAATAGTCTATATCCACGTATGATATTGTACAACTCCAGAATATTCCTGTATGAATTTCTAACTTGATATTTCAAATCCTGATTAAATCGATATTCGATTTATATTGAAATTCCTTTTAAAAATATAAATAATTCCTATATAAATTATAAAGGAATTCCACAGCGACTTTCTAAAATTTGATTTGGACATAGATCAAAATCTACACGATGAAATCCCGATTTTTCTCTTCCACTAGAAAGATATACTCCACCAGCTCCACACGTTTCTTGTTTCATAGAAATCCGGCTTAAAAGGAATCCTGTATATTCATTTGAAGTTCGAATCGCCAAATAGCGAACTGCCGCACCATTTCAAGATCTATTTTAATTATATTATAACTCTATATTCAAACTGCCGTTTATATAATATATTCGTTATTCAAATTCAAATTCTAAACTGAAATATATATTTTGAATTTGCCCAGTTCACACCAGATCGCCATTTCAGCCAACTCTGATTATTTCAGAGTTAAATGTATTATTTAATTTATTATTTTAATTAAATATCCACCATTATTTAATTCCATGACCATTAAATTCTTTTAATCACCATTCAAATAATTAAATAAATTAATTATAATACCTCTGCCAATGCGGGTCATTACAAATAAGGAATATTTTAAAATAATATTTGGTCAAAGATCAAAATGGGATTTTGATGTCCGATTTGGGATGGACACGAAAAGATTTAAATATATAATGCGGTGTAAATTAGTTATGCGCAATTTTGACGCGAACGATATTTATATCGATATGATTTATTTTTATAATGAATATTGAAAAGGAATTGATTTCAAAATCTAATGTTTTGAAAATGTTATCATTTATATATTAATGATATGGAATATTCTATTTTTATTTGAAATTGAATATGAGGTTGAAATAGTTTTGAAAATGAATTTAAAACGATTTATAAAATACGTTTTAAATGGAAATCGACGAAATATATATTATATATATAACATAATAGCCTGAATAGAATGCGCTGCGTTACGGCAGTTCGCGAATTTCGACCATTGACTTTGAATTGACGTTACGGGAGATCTGACCGTCGGATTCTCCTAAAACTGGAACCGTTAGGTTTGTATCGAAAAGAGATTTCCAATGAATATAAGAGATTTGAAATCTAACGGTTGGATTTGGAATTATTTCCAAATCAAATTTGGAAAAGGTCGTTGTAAGTGCAGCTCGATGAACGTTTATGGAAATCGACTGCATGGGCCTTGATAAAATTATTAAAAATATTAGTAATTTGTGAAAAATGATAATAAATGATTTGGGAAGAACTGGGATGAAAAATTTCATATTTGTAAGGATAAAAATATATTTTTATCGAAATGAACTAGTTACGAACTAGAATTATAATCCAATATTTTTAAATAAATAAATTGAATTCGAAATGGTTTTAAAAATAACCGGAATTTCCAATATATGAATTGGAATGGATTTGAATCGAAATTATCTTCGGAATATTTTGATATTGGATTCCGTGATTATATGGACATTGTGGAGGGATTTGGAAGATATATATGTATATATATATCGTTATTTCAATACGATATTTGTTGATTTCGGAATTTGATATTGAATATAAGCCAATATATTTTCTACTTAGATCCTTGTATTTAATAGCAAATGTGATTTTGGGTTTGTCGTGAACGGTGTCTTCACTAACACTGTTCTTAAATCCGGTGGAGAAAATAATAAATCTTTTATTGGTGAAATTTTCCAATTAATTAATATTTAATTGGAAATGAATTCAAATTGGATTTTAGGGTTTATCATGAACGGAGTTTTAAATAACGCTTGTTCTTTAACCCGATTAACAATGGAATGAGATTTTGGGTTTGTCATGAATGGTATCTTTAATAGTACGGTTCTTAAATCCAATGGAGTTAAGAAAATTAGAAACTAACTGGAGATTTACTAAGTTGAATGGTTTTCTGGGTACTGATCTGATGTTGGTTTCGGCCTTTGGGATTAATACTTAGGGAATTGTTCTCTTACTAATTTACGGTTAGAGGCTGATGGAATGTGATTTTGGGTTTACCGTGAACGGTGTTTTAAATGACATTGGTTCTTTAACCCAGTTAAAGATAAGAATAATTTCTTAGCTTTGAATAATCATTAATATTGATTTTGGGAAGATTAAAACTAAGTGGAGTTTTAATGAATCTTCAATTAGATTGAAATGAGAATGTGATAACTTAAATTATCAAATTCGGGAAATGATCGATAATGGAGCATCACCATTTTTGCTCCAGGGTGGTAGTTAAATCTTTAATTAGATTTGAACATGAAATGGTAATTAATTTTACCGATAACACCGTGGTGTTAGATATGAAGTATTACCAGTTTTACTTCATGGGATGAATAGGTTGGGATTGGGAAATTAAATAAATGATTACTTCGGTAAGGTTCGCTAATCCCGACTAGTTTGCATAAACCATAATTTGGTTTGAATTGATATCCAAAGGAAGATTAAAGAATAAATTTAAAGAATTAACTTTAAATTTAAAGAATTTATCTTGGATTAAATTAATGGGAACCTTCCCCAAAGTATAAGAATAATTGAATAAAGGAATATTCTGGATTGGAATGAGGCGTATGTTGTGTTTTTATAGCACTTATTTATTATATACGCTAGTTATTCAGAAAGACCTGGTTTATCCCATTCTGAATAACTGATTCGACGATTTGTCGAGGATGAAGATGGTGGTTGAAGACCGCAGGTCTTCACATCGTTTGGATGATTACTGATGTCTTGATTGGACTGTACAACCAAGACAAGGTAATAAGTGGTGATCATCCAGACATACTTGGAGACCGGCTGGATATGCGAGGACCTCTCTTCTGTATTGGACATACGTGATGAGGAATAAGGTGACTGCGGTTTTGTTCAGACCCAGAACGAACTTGTAAATGGATGTGTGTCTGACAATGGATTTCATTATGTGTGATTGATAGACATCAGCTGCATAGCGTGAATTGCCTGTGTGGCATGCTGAGATGCAAAGGATCAAGGCTTCTATTGAAAAGCAGAGTCTTGTGGTTGATGATCAAAGCATGGTTTTAATATAGCATAGATTTGTGTAGCGTTAATTCACGAGCCTCACACCCCGGTGTGAAGCAAAAACGGGAGGGGACTTCAGGGAGGACGTGCGTTTCCTTCTAGTTAGGAGTGCTGTCTTGGTTTTGCACGCCCAGATGTTTTACTTATGTGGATGATGGATAGCGAGGCGCCTCAGATGTATCGGTCGCTACGGGGCCAATGGTTTGGTCGGGATATAGCCAGTTTACGCCCCATAGGGCAGGGAAACACATTGTTCAGGCATTTTAATCCACTCTGTGTGGACCGGGCCTGACTGTCCAAGGGCCCACCTGTGTCTGGGTCCTGAGGCTCGGGCTAGAGAGTCTCGAAGCGGTAAGGACGATCCCTTTCCTTAGTTCACAGATGGAATCCAAATTCCAATACGACATTTCGCGATTTTGATTGTAGAGCCTAGTATGGCGACATAGTGGGATGGGGCACTCATGCCATCTATGATTGATACATTTATATTTGAAGTTGATTTCTTCACTTATAGTAATAATAAAAGATAAAATTTCGCGTACCAAGCATTTTTGGCTATTGTAAGGTAAAAACTATATCCTCCGGCTTGTGTTGCGTTGTGTGATGGGACCTGAGTCTTATAATAGCTTCATTGTTCTTTATTTAGCATGGCGTTGTTGTTTTGTGCACTGGTATTCTTGGGGTTAAAACTCGTTCTGTGTTATACGGCGCGGTTCCTTGATTTACCTAACTTTAAGAATCAAATTAATAACTGTTTTAGTTCTCACACTAGTCACATGACTGACCTGGAGTTTATTGTTTTAACCTAAGCTCTGGATGCCCTTATTTTCCACATGGGCAACTAGTAGTTTTGGTTTTTGCAGATTTATTCTTATAGGATACTGGTTTACAGCTGGAACTATACTCGGAAAGCTCTGTATCTGTGTATATCTTTCAGTTGTGTTTTGTATTATTTTTCCGCTGCTATGTATTTGAATGCAATTTAAATCTCTGATATTTATCAAATGTATTTCATTCATTCATACTCTGTTATATTCTTGTATTCTGATGGAATTGTTGTAATAAGCAATGAAATGTTCTTCTGTCTGTGTTCTGATTTGTCGTGTTCTCAACTCAATCTGGGCTTTCCTTTACGGGGAAGTTCAGGTCGTTATATTTGGTATCAGAGCTTTGGTTTACAGAGCTCGAGAACAAGACACATTAGAACCAAACGAAAGAATTCATCAGATATTGGATTAGTAATATCAAATAAGAATGGCTCGTTAACGATAGGATTAGTAGTGTTCTAGAATGAGCGAGAAGAGTGAATTTTTAAAGTAAAATGAAAACCAATTTTGTTTTGAAACTTTAAACTTTATTAAACGTATTTGACTATTTATTTTATATTGAATTTGGACAAACTAGTAAAGGGAGATTTTGAGTATAGGCCTGACGGGCCGTATATTCGAAGCCTCAGATGCTAGATAGATATAGAATCACACTCTAGTCGGCCGGAGATGATTCTGATGATTGAGTACTCATCATCAGAGTTTATGTTCGAGTTTCGAAGGTGTGATATCTATATATTCCATTAGACTGGTGTGAGAACCAAAACTTGATAGGGTAATTGTTGTGAATTGGCATCAAAAACATGATTTTGTGTATATATATCAAAGTTATGAATTTGAAAATTAATTAACTAATTAATTGCTGGTTATGTTGTTTAATTAATTAAAATTTTGAACCATTTAGCCAAATTGAACAAATATTGAACTGAATGAAAAATTGTGTGAAATGCATGCATATACATGTATATACATTGAACAGGTCATGGCAAGGAGGCTAGAGAAAAGGAATAAAATTGTATGCCCGACAAATAAGTACACGTTTAATTAATTATTAGGTTTGGATGATTTTATGAGCCGATTGGCTAGCCGCTTGACATTTTTTTTCTTTTTGAGATGAGAGGGCCTATGTGGCGGTTTAGGGATTTTCCCGGTGCTCCTCGTACAAAGGAGGATAAGGCGAAATTTTTCGAAAATTTAGGGTATTAGCCAAATTTTTGAAAAATTGGAAATTCTTAGAAACTGAAAAGTTGAAGAATGAAAGCCAAACTGAAAGTTGAGTTGATTAGTTAAACAACTTTCAGCTCCGTTCCTTTTCAGGGACGAAAAAATTTTAAGTGGGGGAGATTGTAACAACCCGGAAGATCAGAACTAATTTAAAATTTTTATTTTGGCAATTTTAATGAATTTTGAATATTTAAAATGAATTATTTTAAATAATAACGACGAGAAATTTATTTTGAATCGAATTAGAACGTATATATTTATTTGAATCGATGTTAGAATATAAATAATTATTTTAATTATAAAAGGAATTGAAAATGGCGCGGTAAAATTTGATTTCAAATTTCAAATGAACCTACAGGATTCAAAATAATCCGGATTTTGGTGAAACCAAGAATATTAGAATATATTTGAAAATGTCTTTCCAATGAATTCGAAAAATTGAAATTTCATAGCGAGAATAAAAAGTTATGCCCAGTTGAAAATTCAGAATAGTCGCTATGGAAATATAGCCCTTAAAAATAGCCGTTTTGCAAACGGTCTTTTTTTCCGATGAAACCACTTTTGTTTGATCCAGGATGTCAAGTTATTGCCAGATTCCAATTTTCATAATTTTTGGAGTCAATATGTGAGCATGGCGAAGGAAAAAGTGTTTTGTCAATTTTTGTGAATTTGGATTGACCAGAAAATGGCCATATTTCAAACGATCTTCAAATTTGACGAAATTAGTATTTTTAGGACGGTATCGTCAATACGAAGCTAGAAATAATTTTTGTAGAATTTTTCGAATCAGTACGTGGCCCCGGTAAATTGAAATGTACGTTTAAAATTGAATATAAAGGTTTAAATTTTAATTTAAACGAAAACTGATTGAAACGATAGAATTGGCTTACCAGACATATCCCATTGTGTTCGAAATGGGGTTAATTAGCTAGGGATGACAGTCGGTGGGTTCGGTTTGGAGTTCAAATGAAAAAGGTAACTTTTTCTAATTTAAAATAAATAAATAAATAAATTATAAAACACCCCTTCTTCCCTCTTCTACTTAGTCAACACCCTTTAATCCCTTCCCCATCACTTATTTTTTAGATCGAGAAAACATAATAATAAAAAAAAACTCCCCGTCGCGCTCGATCTCACCCTACCCCCGATCGCCACCACCGATCTCCGGCGAGCCCCCCAGGCGCGACGTCCACCCCATCCCTCGTGAACCCGTCCCTCTTCTAAATCTCGTCGGCCCTCTTAGCCCACGACACCCCCCCCCCCAGCCCCCGCTAGCCACTCCATGATCGGCTCCACCTCCTGCACCGTTCTCGACCACTAGCGACGCCCATTCCCCCCTAACCCGCTGTGCGTTCTTTTTTCTTCTATTTAATGTTATTAGAAATAATGATTTTAAAAAAATGTCCTTGTTTTAGGAAAGCAATTTTTATATATATAATTTTGAATTAAAAACGGAATCTACATATGTATTAGTGTGAATAAAGGTAGGATTTTTATATAGGGAAAGGTGAGATTTTTATATGCAAAGAAATGAGATTTTTAGCGAATAAAAATATGATTTTTATTTGCATAGTAGAATAATAAAAATATGATTTTTATTTGCGTAGTAGAATAATAAAAATATGATTTTTATTTGCGTAGTAGAATAATAAAAATATGATTTTATTTGCATAGTAAAATAATAAAAATATGATTATATTTGCATAGTAGAATAATAAAAATATGATTTTATTTGCATATAAGAATAATAAAAATATGATTTTGTATACCATAATATTGGATAAAAATAAAAAATTTATCGTATGAACAGCAAGTTAAATATAGACGAAAACTTTGGAAAAATAAGTTTCTTTGATTTTGAAAATACAATTTTCTTTGGAATGAAAATAAGATTTCATAAGATAGAAAATTATGATTTTCTTTAATATGAAAAATCCATTTTTCTTTGATATGCAAAATACGATTTTTAGTTTGATAAAAATTTGATGTTTATAAATATAGCGAAGAGATAAAAATGTGATTTTTATCTAAATAACGTTATTTAAAAATATGATTTTTAATATAAAAATCGTGTGAAACAGAGGGCGATGGAACTGATTGGAAGTGAACAGAATCCAAACCGTTCAGAACTATAGAATAGAGGAGTGAAAACCCAAGGTGAGAACTCTCTCACTGAATTTATTTATACAGTTATTTATTTTATAACTGCATATATGAACTGCTCCCCGTCGTCCACAGACCATGGACGACTTGTTTGGTTTGGTTGATTTGTTTGTTTGAACTGATTGTGATGTGTAATGGAATGTAAATATTCACGTGTTGAAATAAAATATATTATTGTTAAAAATATAATTTTTAACATGTATATGAATAAAATAAATATTCATTTGCAAATCAAATGATTTGTTTACGTACATCCATTTGACTGATATTGATTAGGACGATAAATTTTACACATTGCCCAACCGCACAAATAAAATCTGTGTTTGTTTGTTTGAAAACCCCACACGGGTATTGGGATGATATTGGACATACACTAATCCCAATATTTAGTTGTATTGCGATCGATTGGTTGACAAGCTATTGTAAGTGTTAATTATTTATATTTAACGCTTATGCAGTTGTGTAATGCACTCTGGATGATGGTTGACGGTGTTTGAATATTGTGGTGTATACGTGTGTATGAAATCCATATAAATAACAATATATGGTAATTGACTGTGTTTGATTCCAATTCAGAACGAACGTATATTTTAAAATAATGAATATTTTAAAAAAAGGTATATTTTAAAATAATATTCGGTCAAAGATCAAAATAGGATTTTGATGTCCGATTTGGGATGGACACGAAAATATTTAAATATACAAAGCCATGTAGATTAGTTATGCGCCATTTTGACGCAAACAATATTACTATCGATATTATTCATTTTCGTAAAGAATATTGAAAAGGAATTGATTTCAAAATCTAATGTTTTCAAAATATTATCATTTATATATTAATGATATGGAATATTCAATTTTGATTTGAAATTGATTATGAATTTGAATCATTTTTAAAACGATTTATAAAATACGTTTTAAATGGAAATCGACGAAATATACATTACATATATATATATATAATATAATATAATGGCCTGAATAGAACGCGCCGCATTGCGGCAGTTTGTGAATTTTGACCATTTACTTCGAATTGACATTACGGGAGATTCGATCGTCGGATTCTCTTAAAAATGGAACCGTTGGGTTCGTATCGAAAAGAACTTTCCAATATAAGCGATTTGAAATCTAATGGTTGGATTTGGAATTATGGCCAAATCAAATTTGGAAAAGGTCGCTGTTAGTGCAGTTCGATGAACGTTTATGGAAATCGACTGCACGGGCCTTGATAAAATTATCAAAAATATTAATAATTTGTGAAAAATCATAATAAATGATTTGAGAAGAACTAGGATGAAAAATTCCACATTTGAAAGGATAAAAATATATTTTTATTGAAATGAACTAGTTATGAACTAGAATTATAATCCAATATTTTTAAATAAATAAATTGGATTTGAAATGGTTTAAAAAATAACCGTAATTTCCAATATATGAATTGGAATGGATTAGAACCAAAATAATCTTCGAAATATTTCGATATTGGATTCCATGATTATACAGACATTTTGGAGGGATTTGAAAGATATATATATCGTTATTCCAACATGACATTTGTTGATTTCAGAATTTGATATTGAATACAAGCCGATATATTTTCTATTCAGAGCCCTGTATTTAATATCAAATGTGATTTTGGGTTTGTCGTGAACGGTGTCTTCACTAACACTGTTCTTAAACCCGATGGAGAAAATAATAAATCTTTTAATTAAGATTTGGGCAAATTTTCCAGTTAATTAATATTTAATTGGAATTGAATTTAAATTGGATTTTTGGGTTTATCGTGAACGGTGTTTTAAATAACACTTGTTCTTTAAAATGAGATTTTGGGTTTGTTGTGAATGGTATCTTTTAATAATACTGTTCTTAAATACAATGGAGTTAAGACAATTAGAAACTAACTGGAGATTAGCTAAGTTGAATGGTTTCCTGGGTATTGATCTGATATTGGTTTCGACCTTCGAGATTAATACTTAGGGAATTGTTCTCTTACTAATTTACGGTTAGAGACTGATGGAATGTAATTTTGGGTTTATCGTGAACGGTGTTTTAAATGACATTGGTTCTTTAACCCAGTTAAAGATAAGAATAATTTCTTAGCTTTGAATAATCATTATTAATGATTTTGGGAAGATTAAAACTAAGTGGAGTTTTAATGAATCTTTAATTAGATTGAAATGAGAATGTGATAATTTAAAGTATCAAATTCCGGAAATGATCGAGAATGGAGCATCATCAGTTTTGCTCCAGGGCGATAATCAAATCTTTAATCAGATTTGAATGTGAGATGGCAATTAATTTTACCGATAACACCGTGGTGTTAGATATGAAGTAATACCAGTTTGACTTCATGGGATGAATAGGTTGGGATTGGGAAATTAAACAAATGATTACTTCAGTAAGGTTTGCTAATCCCGACTAGTTTGGATAAACCATAATGTGGTTTGAATTGACATCCAAAGGAAGATTAAAAAATAAATTTAAAGAATTTATCTTTGATAAAATTAATGGGAACCTTCCCCAAAGTATAGGAATATTTGAATAAAGGAATATTCTGGATCGGAATGAGGCGTATGTTGTGTTTTTATAGCACTTGTTTATTATATACGCGAGTTATTCAGAAAGATCGGGTTTATCCCATTCTGAACAACTGATTCGACGATGTGCCAAGGATGAAGACGGTGATTGAAGACCGGAGGTCTTCACATCGTTTGGATGATTACTGATGTCTTGATTGGGCTATACACCAAGACAAGTTAATAAGTGGTGTTCGTCCAAACATACTTGGAGATTGACCGGATATGCGAGGACCCCTCTCCTGTATTGGACATACGGGACGAGGAATGAGGTGCCTCCGGTTTCGTTCAGACCCAAAACGAACTTGTAAATGGATATGTTTTTGACATTGGATTTCATTCTGTGTGATTGATAAACATTAGTTGCATAGCGTGAATTGCCTGTGTGGCATGCTGAGATGCAAAGGATCAAGGCTTCTGTTGAAAAGCAGAGTCTTGTGGTTGATGATCAAAGCACGGCTTTAATGTAGCATAGCTTTGTGTAGCGTTAATTCGCGAGCCTCACACCTCGGTGTGAACCAGAAATGGGAGAGGACCTCAGGGAGGACATGCGTTTCCTTCTAGATAGGAGTGGTGTCTGGGTTTTGCATGCCCAGATGTTTTACTTATGTGGATGATGGATAGCGAGGCGCCTCGGATATATAGGTCACTATGGGGCCGATGGTTTGGTCGGGGTATAACCGGTTTACAACCCATAGGGCAGGAAGACGCATTGTTCGGGCATTTTAATCCACTCCGTGTGGACTTGGCCTGACGCTCCAACGGCCCACCTGTGTCTGGGTCCTGAGGCTTGGGCTAGAGAGTCTCGAAGTGGTAAGAACGATCCCTTGCCTTGGTTCACAGATGGAATCCTATTTCCAATACGACATTTCACGATTTTGATTGTAGAGCCTAGTATGGCAACATAGTGGGGATGGGGCACTCATGCCGTCTATGATTGATACATTTATATTTGAAGTTGATTTCTTCATTTACAGTAATAATACAAGATAAAATTTCACGTAACAAGTATTTTTGGCTATTATAAGGTTAAAACTCTATCCTCCGGCGCGTTGCATTGTGTGATGGGACCTGAGTTTTATAATAGCTTCATTGTTCTTTATTTAGCATTATGCTGTTGTTTTATGCACTGGTACTCTTGGGGTTAAAACCCGTTCCGTGTTATACGGCGTGGTCCCTTGGTTTACCTAACTTTAAGAATCAGATTAATAACTGCTTTAGTTCTCACACAGTCACATGACTGACTTGGAGTTTATTGTTTTAACCTAAACTCTGTGTGTCCTTATTTTCCACATGGGCAGCTAGTAGTTTTGGTTTTGCAGATTTATTCTTACAGGATCCTAGTTTACAGCTGGAACTGTACTCGGAAAGCTGTGTATCTGTGTATTTCTTCAGTTGTATTTTGTATTATTTTTCTACTGCTATGTATTTGAATGTAATTTAAATCTCTGATATTTATCAAATGTATTTCATTCATTTATACTATATTATATTCTTGTATTCTGATGGAATTGTTATAATAAGCAATAAAATGTTCTTCTGTCTGTGTTCCGATTTGTCGTGTTCTCAACTCAATCCAGGCTTTCCTTTACGGGGAAGTTCAGGTCGTTATAGCTACCTTTATGATGTAGTCTGATTTTTGGCAAATAAGAGTAAGCTTTTTTGAAAATAATACAAATTTACGGTCGCATGCATCCTACGCTTATCTTTTCATGTTAAGTTGTTTATTGGTCAAACTCGTACTTTATAAAAGAAAATGATGTAGTTGACTGGCAGCAAGCGCGACGTACAAATTTGTCAACCCTTCCAGGGAAACTATTGGATTATTGTAACACATTTTTTTTAATATAATATCTTTGTTATCATTAATTTATTATGGTTATCAATGGTTCGGTTTCTAGATTCACTTTCTTACAACTGTTACGTGCTTAGAAGTGCAGCAGCAGACATTATTATTGTTTTTGTGAATTTTTAGTATTCGTGAAAATTGCTACTTGCTTTGTCAGAAACAATGAAGCGTCTGTTGAAAAGTAAACCGAAAGAGAAGTATGTCTATTCAATGAAATGTCACATCTATTGAAGCCAAAGAGTTGTGTCTATTCGTTTAAGAGTCATGTCCATTAAGTGTTGTGTCTATTTGAAAAGTTGAGTAGTCCACCATATATGTGGTTATTTGTACTGTTAATGAAAAGCAAGATAATAAATTTTATAAGTAATATAATTTTTCTTCTAACAGTGGTATCAAAGCCATAGTACTAATAAGAGTTCTGATCTGGAATGTTATCTACCGGCGGCGACAGCTATCGTAAAATGGTTGTTGTCCACCGAATCGTAAAAAAAAAGTGTAAAAGTTAACAAACACAACACTTAATGAATATGACTCTTAAACGAACAGACACAATTCTTTAGCTTCAATAGATGTGACATTTCACTGAATAGACATGCTTCTCTTTGGGTTTATGTTTCAACAGACGCTTCATTGTTTCTAACAGTGACAGTTTATATTTCTAGCTTTTAGAAACACTACCGTGGCTGGAAGCAAGGCCTTTTTGCTTTTTGTTTTGGGTCATCTCAGCCTCTTCCATTTTATATTGCCAAACGGGAATAGTGAGTTTTAAAGGTTTATATTTTCGTTTATTCTCTGTAGTTTATTGTTGGATCTCCATGCCAGAATTCATAGCTTATTGGCTCCTACTGTTCAACAACAAACTACACTACAAAAAACATTTCATTTAATGGTTGAAGTGCTTGTTTAAGTTTTCCTTGCAACTGGATGAAAGCTATGGTGGTAATGCACCCCTATATATACTTTAGATAATCTAAAATATTGCCAATCCTAAGTGATCCAAATCAATAAATTGATAAAAGATGCTTAGTATTAAACCGATTTATATGTAGAATTTTTAGTGTAACTAGATTTACCTTTCTAAATTTTTTTAACTTTTTTAGAAATGATATAGTTAATTTTTCATCAAATTCAGAATTAAAAATTAACAAAGTTCATTCCTTTTTTAATATTATATTATACATTTTGTGCGGGTATACTAGTGAAACTATTTTTGTTGGAAGAGGAAAAAATTTAAATGAAATATCTAGAAATAGCGTTTGAGACATTAATAACTTTTTTTCACTTGCACGTGCCGAGGATAAGCAAAATCAACCAAAACTACGGATGTACTCAACATAGTTTGCAAAAATTACTGCATTGTCCTTTCTATTGGTTTGGATAAAGTCTCCGTGTAACCTAGTTTTTTGTGTAAATATTTATTTTTAAAAAACAATATAATGTAAAATAATATAATATTCATTGTACACATATACATGTGTACAAAACATTTGTAAAGGTTTTGTAATATACACCGAAGCATTTATTACGGTTTTTTTTTTCATTTAATACATAATATACCAGTGTGCATTCAGTAAACTCAATTTGCATTTAGCAATTATGAAAACTAATCACACATACACATACCATAGTACTTCTGAATCAACTAAAATTAAATGAAAACAAAAGCACAAATTAGGTAAATAATAAAGGGGAAAGTCTATTTGAACACAACAAATAGACACAAATAAGGGGACACAAAATCTACACCATTGGATCTCCCCCTGAATTCCACCTCTCCACATAAAGACAAAAAGATCCAATGGTTAAGATTCTGTGTCTCTATGTTTGTGTCTAGTTTTGTGTCCCAATAACTGCCCTCATAATAAAACTCGATTATAACCATGTAAAATGTAATTAAAGAAACCTCGTACAAAGTTCCAAAACTTCCAGTCAAGTGTAAATGAATCGCTGGTAGCAGGAAAAGCTCAAACACAGTCCCCATTAATGCAATAAAATCACGAATACAGATCAATGAAACTTACATATAACAAAAGGATAGATCAGAAGGGAAAAAAAACCATAGCATAAAAAGATTAGAACATAAACAGGGACCAAACGATCCGAATCAATTCTCCAAAATTCCAAAAACCATATGATTTTTCAGTAATCCATCACATGGATCCACCAAAGAACCGTGGACACAGATCAAAAGCATAAACGAACCATAACCATAATCATAAAAAAGGAAAAGACTAAAACATAACCATCATTTAGTTTCCACCGCCACCGGGACATTCTCTGGCGAAATGACCACTCTCTCCGCACTTGAAGTAGCCATCCCCACCGCCTCCACCACACCATCGACCACCATCGTAACGGCCGCCACCTCCACCTCCACCGCCATACCTTCCATCGCCTCCGCCACCAGAAGAACAATCCCTAACCATATGCCCAGACTATCCACAGGTATAACAAAAGGAAAAGATCAAAATAGGATTTTGATGTCCGATTTGGGATGGACACGAAAATATTAAAATATATAAAGCCATGTAGATTAGTTATGCGCCATTTTGACTCAAACGATATTTATGTCAATATTATTCATTTTCATAATGAATATTGAAAAAGAATTGATTTCAAAATCTAATGTTTTCAAAATATTATCATTTGTATATTAATGATATGGAATATTCAATTTTGATTTGAAATTGAATATGAATTTGAAATCATTTTCAAAATGAATTTAAAACGATTTATAAAATACGTTTTAAATGGAAATCGACGATATATATATATATATATATATATATATATATATATATATATATATATAATGGCCTGAATAGAACGCACCGCGTTGCGGCAGTTCGTGAATTTTGACTATTGACTTCGAATTGATATTACGGAAGATCCGATCGTCGGATTCTCCTAAAACTGGAACCGTTGGGTTTGTATCGAAAAGAGCTTTCCAATGAACATAAGCGATTTGAAATCTAACGGTTGGATTTGGAATTATGTCTAAATCAAATTTGGAAAAGATCGTTGTAAGTGCAGTTCGATGAACGTTTATGAAAATCGACTGCACGGGCCTTGATAAAATTATTAAAAATATTAATAATTTGTGAAAAATCATAATAAATGATTTGAGAAGAACTGGAATGAAAAATTCCACAATTGAAAGGATAAAAATATATTTTTATCGAAATGAACTAGTTATGAACTAGAATTATAATCCAATATTTCTAAATAAATGAATTGGATTTGAAATGGTTTTAAAAATAACCGGAATTTCCAATATACGAATTGGAATGGATTTGAACCAAAATTATCTTCGGAATATTTCGATATTGAATTCCGTGATTATACGGACATTGTGGAGGGATTTGAAAGATATATATATCGTTATTCCAACATGACATTTATTGATTTCAGAATTTGATATTGAATACAAGCTGATATATTTTCTATTCAGAGCCTTGCATTTAATATCAAATGTGATTTTGGGTTTGTCATGAACGGTGTCTTCACTAACACTGTTCTTAAACCCGGTGGACAAAATAATAAATCTTTTAATTAAGATTTGGAGAAATTTTCCAGTTAATTAATATTTAATTGGAATTGAATTTAAATTGGATTTTTGGGTTTATCGTGAATGGTGTTTCAAATAACGCTTGTTCTTTAACCTGATTAACAATGGAATGAGATTTTGGGTTTGTCGTGAATGGTATCTTTAATATTACCGTTCTTAAATCCAATGGAGTTAAGAAAATTAGAAACTAACTGGAGATTAGCTAAGTTGAATGGTTTTCTGGGTATTGATCTGATGTTGGTTTCGGCCTTCGAGATTAATACTTTGGGAATTGTTCTCTTACTAATTTACGGTTAGAGACTGATGGAATGTAAATTTGGGTTTATCGTGAACGGTGTTTTAAATGACATTGGTTCTTTAACCCAGTTAAAGATAAGATTAATTTCATAGCTTTGAATAATCATTAATATTGATTTTGGGAAGATTAAAACTAAGTGGAGTTTTAATGAATCTTTAATTAGATTGAAATGAGAATGTGATAATTTAAATTATCAAATTCCGGAAATGATCGAGAATGGAGCATCACCAGTTTTGCTTCAGGGCGATAATTAAATCTTTAATTAGATTTGAACGTGATATGGTAATTAATTTTATCAATAACACCGTGGTGTTAGATATGAAGTATTACCAGTTTGACTACATGGGATGAATAGGTTAGGATTGGGAAATTAAACAAATGATTACTTCGGTAAGGCTTGCTAATCCCGACTAGTTTGGATAAACCATAATGTGGTTTGAATTGACATCCAAAGGAACATTAAAGAATAAATTTAAAGAATTTATCTTTGATAAAATTAATAGGATCCTTTCCCAAAGTATAGGAATATTTGAATAAAGGAATATTCTGGATTGGAATGAGACGTATGTTGTATTTTTGTAGCACTTGTTTATTATATACGCGAGTTATTCAGAAAGACTGGGTTTATCCCATTCTGAATAACTGATTCGACGATGTGTCGAGGGTGAAGACGGTGGTTGAAGACCAGAGGTCTTCACATCGTTTGGATGATTACTGATGTCTTGATTGGGCTATACACCAAGACAAGGTAATAAGTGATGATCGTCCAGACGTACTTGGAGATCGACCGGATATGCGAGGACCCCTCTCCTGTATTGGACATACGGGACGAGGAATAAGGTGCCTCCGGTTTCGTTCAGACCCAGAACGAACTTGTAAATGGATGTGTGTCTGACAATGGATTTCATTCTGTGTGATTGATAAACATTAGTTGCATAGCGTGAATTGCCTGTGTGGCATGCTGAGATGCAAAGGATCAAGGCTTCTGTTGAAAAGCAGAGTCTTGTGGTTAATGATCAAAGCACGGCTTTAATGTAGCATAGCTTTGTGTAGCGTTAATTCGCGAGCCTCACACCTCGGTGTGAACCAGAAATGGGAGAGGACCTCAGGGAGGACATGCGTTTCCTTCTAGATAGGAGTGGTGTCTGGGTTTTGCATGCCCAGATGTTTTACTTATGTGGATGATGGATAGCGAGGCGCCTCGGATATATAGGTCACTATGGGGCCGATGGTTTGGTCGGGGTATAACCGGTTTACAACCCATAGGGCAGGAAGACGCATTGTTCGGGCATTTTAATCCACTCCGTGTGGACTTGGCCTGACGCTCCAACGGCCCACCTGTGTCTGGGTCCTGAGGCTTGGGCTAGAGAGTCTCGAAGTGGTAAGAACGATCCCTTGCCTTGGTTCACAGATGGAATCCTATTTCCAATACGACATTTCACGATTTTGATTGTAGAGCCTAGTATGGCAACATAGTGGGGATGGGGCACTCATGCCGTCTATGATTGATACATTTATATTTGAAGTTGATTTCTTCATTTACAGTAATAATACAAGATAAAATTTCACGTAACAAGTATTTTTGGCTATTATAAGGTTAAAACTCTATCCTCCGGCGCGTTGCATTGTGTGATGGGACCTGAGTTTTATAATAGCTTCATTGTTCTTTATTTAGCATTATGCTGTTGTTTTATGCACTGGTACTCTTGGGGTTAAAACCCGTTCCGTGTTATACGGCGTGGTCCCTTGGTTTACCTAACTTTAAGAATCAGATTAATAACTGCTTTAGTTCTCACACAGTCACATGACTGACTTGGAGTTTATTGTTTTAACCTAAACTCTGTGTGTCCTTATTTTCCACATGGGCAGCTAGTAGTTTTGGTTTTGCAGATTTATTCTTACAGGATCCTAGTTTACAGCTGGAACTGTACTCGGAAAGCTGTGTATCTGTGTATTTCTTCAGTTGTATTTTGTATTATTTTTCTACTGCTATGTATTTGAATGTAATTTAAATCTCTGATATTTATCAAATGTATTTCATTCATTTATACTATATTATATTCTTGTATTCTGATGGAATTGTTATAATAAGCAATAAAATGTTCTTCTGTCTGTGTTCCGATTTGTCGTGTTCTCAACTCAATCCAGGCTTTCCTTTACGGGGAAGTTCAGGTCGTTATAGCTACCTTTATGATGTAGTCTGATTTTTGGCAAATAAGAGTAAGCTTTTTTGAAAATAATACAAATTTACGGTCGCATGCATCCTACGCTTATCTTTTCATGTTAAGTTGTTTATTGGTCAAACTCGTACTTTATAAAAGAAAATGATGTAGTTGACTGGCAGCAAGCGCGACGTACAAATTTGTCAACCCTTCCAGGGAAACTATTGGATTATTGTAACACATTTTTTTTAATATAATATCTTTGTTATCATTAATTTATTATGGTTATCAATGGTTCGGTTTCTAGATTCACTTTCTTACAACTGTTACGTGCTTAGAAGTGCAGCAGCAGACATTATTATTGTTTTTGTGAATTTTTAGTATTCGTGAAAATTGCTACTTGCTTTGTCAGAAACAATGAAGCGTCTGTTGAAAAGTAAACCGAAAGAGAAGTATGTCTATTCAATGAAATGTCACATCTATTGAAGCCAAAGAGTTGTGTCTATTCGTTTAAGAGTCATGTCCATTAAGTGTTGTGTCTATTTGAAAAGTTGAGTAGTCCACCATATATGTGGTTATTTGTACTGTTAATGAAAAGCAAGATAATAAATTTTATAAGTAATATAATTTTTCTTCTAACAGTGGTATCAAAGCCATAGTACTAATAAGAGTTCTGATCTGGAATGTTATCTACCGGCGGCGACAGCTATCGTAAAATGGTTGTTGTCCACCGAATCGTAAAAAAAAAGTGTAAAAGTTAACAAACACAACACTTAATGAATATGACTCTTAAACGAACAGACACAATTCTTTAGCTTCAATAGATGTGACATTTCACTGAATAGACATGCTTCTCTTTGGGTTTATGTTTCAACAGACGCTTCATTGTTTCTAACAGTGACAGTTTATATTTCTAGCTTTTAGAAACACTACCGTGGCTGGAAGCAAGGCCTTTTTGCTTTTTGTTTTGGGTCATCTCAGCCTCTTCCATTTTATATTGCCAAACGGGAATAGTGAGTTTTAAAGGTTTATATTTTCGTTTATTCTCTGTAGTTTATTGTTGGATCTCCATGCCAGAATTCATAGCTTATTGGCTCCTACTGTTCAACAACAAACTACACTACAAAAAACATTTCATTTAATGGTTGAAGTGCTTGTTTAAGTTTTCCTTGCAACTGGATGAAAGCTATGGTGGTAATGCACCCCTATATATACTTTAGATAATCTAAAATATTGCCAATCCTAAGTGATCCAAATCAATAAATTGATAAAAGATGCTTAGTATTAAACCGATTTATATGTAGAATTTTTAGTGTAACTAGATTTACCTTTCTAAATTTTTTTAACTTTTTTAGAAATGATATAGTTAATTTTTCATCAAATTCAGAATTAAAAATTAACAAAGTTCATTCCTTTTTTAATATTATATTATACATTTTGTGCGGGTATACTAGTGAAACTATTTTTGTTGGAAGAGGAAAAAATTTAAATGAAATATCTAGAAATAGCGTTTGAGACATTAATAACTTTTTTTCACTTGCACGTGCCGAGGATAAGCAAAATCAACCAAAACTACGGATGTACTCAACATAGTTTGCAAAAATTACTGCATTGTCCTTTCTATTGGTTTGGATAAAGTCTCCGTGTAACCTAGTTTTTTGTGTAAATATTTATTTTTAAAAAACAATATAATGTAAAATAATATAATATTCATTGTACACATATACATGTGTACAAAACATTTGTAAAGGTTTTGTAATATACACCGAAGCATTTATTACGGTTTTTTTTTTCATTTAATACATAATATACCAGTGTGCATTCAGTAAACTCAATTTGCATTTAGCAATTATGAAAACTAATCACACATACACATACCATAGTACTTCTGAATCAACTAAAATTAAATGAAAACAAAAGCACAAATTAGGTAAATAATAAAGGGGAAAGTCTATTTGAACACAACAAATAGACACAAATAAGGGGACACAAAATCTACACCATTGGATCTCCCCCTGAATTCCACCTCTCCACATAAAGACAAAAAGATCCAATGGTTAAGATTCTGTGTCTCTATGTTTGTGTCTAGTTTTGTGTCCCAATAACTGCCCTCATAATAAAACTCGATTATAACCATGTAAAATGTAATTAAAGAAACCTCGTACAAAGTTCCAAAACTTCCAGTCAAGTGTAAATGAATCGCTGGTAGCAGGAAAAGCTCAAACACAGTCCCCATTAATGCAATAAAATCACGAATACAGATCAATGAAACTTACATATAACAAAAGGATAGATCAGAAGGGAAAAAAAACCATAGCATAAAAAGATTAGAACATAAACAGGGACCAAACGATCCGAATCAATTCTCCAAAATTCCAAAAACCATATGATTTTTCAGTAATCCATCACATGGATCCACCAAAGAACCGTGGACACAGATCAAAAGCATAAACGAACCATAACCATAATCATAAAAAAGGAAAAGACTAAAACATAACCATCATTTAGTTTCCACCGCCACCGGGACATTCTCTGGCGAAATGACCACTCTCTCCGCACTTGAAGTAGCCATCCCCACCGCCTCCACCACACCATCGACCACCATCGTAACGGCCGCCACCTCCACCTCCACCGCCATACCTTCCATCGCCTCCGCCACCAGAAGAACAATCCCTAACCATATGCCCAGACTATCCACAGGTATAACAAAAGGAAAAGATCAAAATAGGATTTTGATGTCCGATTTGGGATGGACACGAAAATATTAAAATATATAAAGCCATGTAGATTAGTTATGCGCCATTTTGACTCAAACGATATTTATGTCAATATTATTCATTTTCATAATGAATATTGAAAAAGAATTGATTTCAAAATCTAATGTTTTCAAAATATTATCATTTGTATATTAATGATATGGAATATTCAATTTTGATTTGAAATTGAATATGAATTTGAAATCATTTTCAAAATGAATTTAAAACGATTTATAAAATACGTTTTAAATGGAAATCGACGATATATATATATATATATATATATATATATATATATATATATATATATATATAATGGCCTGAATAGAACGCACCGCGTTGCGGCAGTTCGTGAATTTTGACTATTGACTTCGAATTGATATTACGGAAGATCCGATCGTCGGATTCTCCTAAAACTGGAACCGTTGGGTTTGTATCGAAAAGAGCTTTCCAATGAACATAAGCGATTTGAAATCTAACGGTTGGATTTGGAATTATGTCTAAATCAAATTTGGAAAAGATCGTTGTAAGTGCAGTTCGATGAACGTTTATGAAAATCGACTGCACGGGCCTTGATAAAATTATTAAAAATATTAATAATTTGTGAAAAATCATAATAAATGATTTGAGAAGAACTGGAATGAAAAATTCCACAATTGAAAGGATAAAAATATATTTTTATCGAAATGAACTAGTTATGAACTAGAATTATAATCCAATATTTCTAAATAAATGAATTGGATTTGAAATGGTTTTAAAAATAACCGGAATTTCCAATATACGAATTGGAATGGATTTGAACCAAAATTATCTTCGGAATATTTCGATATTGAATTCCGTGATTATACGGACATTGTGGAGGGATTTGAAAGATATATATATCGTTATTCCAACATGACATTTATTGATTTCAGAATTTGATATTGAATACAAGCTGATATATTTTCTATTCAGAGCCTTGCATTTAATATCAAATGTGATTTTGGGTTTGTCATGAACGGTGTCTTCACTAACACTGTTCTTAAACCCGGTGGACAAAATAATAAATCTTTTAATTAAGATTTGGAGAAATTTTCCAGTTAATTAATATTTAATTGGAATTGAATTTAAATTGGATTTTTGGGTTTATCGTGAATGGTGTTTCAAATAACGCTTGTTCTTTAACCTGATTAACAATGGAATGAGATTTTGGGTTTGTCGTGAATGGTATCTTTAATATTACCGTTCTTAAATCCAATGGAGTTAAGAAAATTAGAAACTAACTGGAGATTAGCTAAGTTGAATGGTTTTCTGGGTATTGATCTGATGTTGGTTTCGGCCTTCGAGATTAATACTTTGGGAATTGTTCTCTTACTAATTTACGGTTAGAGACTGATGGAATGTAAATTTGGGTTTATCGTGAACGGTGTTTTAAATGACATTGGTTCTTTAACCCAGTTAAAGATAAGATTAATTTCATAGCTTTGAATAATCATTAATATTGATTTTGGGAAGATTAAAACTAAGTGGAGTTTTAATGAATCTTTAATTAGATTGAAATGAGAATGTGATAATTTAAATTATCAAATTCCGGAAATGATCGAGAATGGAGCATCACCAGTTTTGCTTCAGGGCGATAATTAAATCTTTAATTAGATTTGAACGTGATATGGTAATTAATTTTATCAATAACACCGTGGTGTTAGATATGAAGTATTACCAGTTTGACTACATGGGATGAATAGGTTAGGATTGGGAAATTAAACAAATGATTACTTCGGTAAGGCTTGCTAATCCCGACTAGTTTGGATAAACCATAATGTGGTTTGAATTGACATCCAAAGGAACATTAAAGAATAAATTTAAAGAATTTATCTTTGATAAAATTAATAGGATCCTTTCCCAAAGTATAGGAATATTTGAATAAAGGAATATTCTGGATTGGAATGAGACGTATGTTGTATTTTTGTAGCACTTGTTTATTATATACGCGAGTTATTCAGAAAGACTGGGTTTATCCCATTCTGAATAACTGATTCGACGATGTGTCGAGGGTGAAGACGGTGGTTGAAGACCAGAGGTCTTCACATCGTTTGGATGATTACTGATGTCTTGATTGGGCTATACACCAAGACAAGGTAATAAGTGATGATCGTCCAGACGTACTTGGAGATCGACCGGATATGCGAGGACCCCTCTCCTGTATTGGACATACGGGACGAGGAATAAGGTGCCTCCGGTTTCGTTCAGACCCAGAACGAACTTGTAAATGGATGTGTGTCTGACAATGGATTTCATTCTGTGTGATTGATAAACATTAGTTGCATAGCGTGAATTGCCTGTGTGGCATGCTGAGATGCAAAGGATCAAGGCTTCTGTTGAAAAGCAGAGTCTTGTGGTTAATGATCAAAGCACGGCTTTAATGTAGCATAGCTTTGTGTAGCGTTAATTCGTGAACCTCACACCCCGGTGTGAACCAGAAACGGGAGAGGACCTCAGGGAGGACATGCGTTTCCTTCTAGCTAGGAGTAGTGCCTGGGTTTTGCACGCCCAGATGTTTTACTTATGTGGATGATGGATAGCGAGGCGTCTCGGATATATAGGTCACTATGGGGCCGATGGTTTGGTCGGGGTATAACCGGTTTAGACCCCATAGGGCAGGGAAACGCATTATTCAGTCATTTTAATCCACTCCGTGTGGACCAGCCCTGACGCTCCAAGGGCCCACCCGTGTTTGGGTCCTGAGGCTCGGGCTAGAGAGTCTCGAAGCGGTAAGAACGATCCCTTGCCTTGGTTCACAGATGGAATTCAATTTCCAATACGACATTTTGTGATTTTGATTGTAGAGCCTAGTGTGGCAACATAATGGGGATGGGCACTCATGCCGTTTATGATTGATATATTTATATTTGAAATTGATTTCTTCATTTATAGTAATAATAAAAGATAAAATTTCGCGTACCAAGTGTTTTTGGCTATTATAATGTTAAAACTCTATCCTCCAGCTTGCGTTGCATTGTGTGATGGGACCTGAGTCTTATAATAGCTTCATTGTTCTTTATTTAGCATTGCGCTGTTGTTTTATGCATTGGTACTCTTGGGGTTAAAACCCGTTCCGTGTTATATGGCGTGGTCTCTTGATTTACCTAACTTTAAGAATCAGATTAATAGCTTCATTGTTTTAACCTAAACTCTGGGTGTCCTTATTTTCCATACGGGTTGCTAGTAGTTTTGGTTTTGCAGATTTATTCTTACAGAATCCTAGTTTACAGCTGGAACTGTACTCGAAAAGCTGTGTATCCGTGTATTTCTTCAGTTGTGTTTTGTATTATTTTTCTGCTGCTATGTATTTGAATGTAATTTAAATCTTTGATATTTATCAAATGTATTTCATTCATTTATACTATGTTATATTCTTGTATTCTGATGGAATTGTTATAATAAGCAATAAAATGTTTTTCTGTCTGTGTTCCGATTTGTCGTATTCTCAACTCAATCCAGGCTTTCCTTTACGGGGAAGTTCGGGTCGTTATAGCTTCCTTCATGACGTGGTCTGATTTTTGGCAAATAAGAGTGAGCATTTTTGAAAACAATACAAATTTACGATCGCATGTATCCCACGCTAATCTTTTCATGTTAAGTTGTCTATTGGTCAAACTCGTACTTTATAAAAGAAAATGATGCAATTGACTGGCAGCAAGCGCGACGTACAAATTTATTGATTATTGTAACACATTTTTTTTCTTTAAATAATATCTTTGTTATCATTAATTTATTATGGTTATCAATGGTTTGGTTTCTAGATTCACTTTCTCACAACTGTGACGCGCTTAGAAGTGCAGCAGCAGACATCATTATTGTTTTTGTGAATTTTTAGTATTCGTGAAAATTGCTACTTGCTTTGTCAGAAACAATGAAGCGTCTGTTGAAAAGTAAACCGAAAGAGAAGTATGTCTATTCAATGAAATGTCACATCTATTGAAGTCAAAGAGTTGTGTTTGTTCGTTTAAGAGTCATGTCCATTAAGTGTTAACTTTTACACTTAATGAACATGACTCTTAAATGAACAGACACAATTCTTTAGCTTCAATAGATGTGACATTTCACTGAATATACATGCTTCTCTTTGGGTTTACATTTCGACATTTCAACAGACGTTTCATTGTTTCTAATAGTGACAGTTCACATTTCTAACTTTTAGAAACACTACCGTGGCGGGAAGCAAGGCCTTTTTGCTTTTGGTTTTGGGTCATCTCAGCCTCTTCCATTTTATATTCCTAGTGAATTTTAAAGGTTTATATTTTCGTTTATTCTCTATAGTTTATTGTTGGATCTCCATTCTAGAATTCATAGCTTATTGGCTCCTACTGTTCAACAACAAACTACACTACAAAAAACATTTCATTTAATAGTTGAAGTGCTTGTTCGAGTTTTCCTTGCAACTTGATGAAAGCTATGGTGGTAATGCACCCCTATATATACTTTAGATAATCCAAAATAATTTTGCCAATCCTAAGTGATCCAAATCAATAAACTGATAAAAGATGCTTAGTATTAAACTGATTTATATGTAGAATTTTTAGTGTAACTAGATTTACCTTTCTGAATTTCTTTAAATTTTTTAGAAATGATTATAGTTAATTTTTCATCAAATTCAGAATTAAAAATTAACAAAGTTCATTCTTCTTTTAATATTATATTATACATTTTGTGCGGGTATACTAGTGAAACTATTTTTGTTGGAAGAGGAAAAAATTTAAACGAAATATCTAGAAATAGCATTTGAGACATTAATAACTACGGATGTACTCAACGTAGTTTGCAAAAATTACTGTATTGTCCTTTCTATTTGTTTGGATAAAATCTCCGTGTAACCTAGTTCTTTGTGTAAATATTTATTTTTAAAAAACAATATAATGTAAAATAATATAATATTCATTGTACACATATAAGTGTTCAAAGCATTTGTAAAGGTTTCATAATATACACCGAAACATTTATTAGGGTTTTTTTTTTCCTTTCATTTAAGACATAATATACCAGTGTGCATTCAGTAAACTTAATTTGCATTTAGCAATTATGAAAACTAATCACACATACACATACTATAGTACTTCTGAATCAACTAAAATTAAATGAAAACAAAAGCACAAATCAGGTAAATAATAAAACTCGATTATAACCATTTAAAATGTAATTAAAGAAACCTCGTACAAAGTTCCGAAACTTCCAGTCAAGTGTAAATGAATCGCTGGTAGCACTATGCACGTAGTTCGTAGCAGGAAAAGCTCAAACATAGACCACATTAATGCAATAAAATCACAAATACAGATCAATGCAACTTACATATAACAAAAAGGATAGATCAGAAGGAAGAAAAAAAACACCATAGCATAAAAGGATTAGAACAGAAACAGGGACCAAACGATCCGAATCCATTCTCCAAAATTCCAAAAACCATATGATTTTTCAATAATCCATCACATGGATCCCCCAAAGAACCGTTTAAGGACACAGATCAAAAGCATAAACCAACCATAACCGTAACCATAAACAAAAAAGAAACTAAAACATAACCTATCATTTAGTTCCCACCGCCACCAGGACATTCTCTGGCAAAATGACCACTCTCTCCGCACTTGAAGCAGCCATCCCCACCGCCTCCACCAGACCGTCCACCACCACCGTAACGGCCACCTCCTCCTCCTCCACCGCCATACCTACCACCGCCGCCTCCACCAGAAGAACAATCCCTAGCCATGTGCCCAGACTCTCCACAGGTATAACAACCTCCTCCACCTCCTCCGCTACTCCTTCCGCCGCCTCCACCTCCATAACCACCGCCTCCTCCATAACCTCCGCCGCCTCCGTACCCACCACCACCACCTCCGTATCCTCCACCTCCGCCTCCGGAGTCACCTTTGACGTAATCGCCTCCAGGTCCGGTGACATCGACAGCCCTAGTGCGGCCATCGTCGCCTTCAGAGATGTTGAACTCCACAGATTCACCTTCGGCGAGGGAGCGGTACCCATCAGCTTTGATCGACGACTGGTGAACGAAGAGATCTTCGCCACCGTCGGACGGAGTGATGAATCCGAAGCCCTTGGAAGTGCTGAACCACTTTACTGTGCCGGTGATCTTCTCTTCTGCCATTGTTTTTGGTTTTCACTGTTGATAATTTTTGGAACCCTAAGCACGGGTGGGGTTTATAATCGGAGATGGGCACCTGATCGTTTGACACTTGGACAGCTGACGTGGTTCTTGCATTGTGAGCCATTGGATTTAATTTGAGGTGGTAGGTGAATGCAGTAAATGGTAATTCCTCGGCAGACGTTAACAGATTTTGACTGGAAGTCAAAATGGGAAACGTTTCGAAAATTACGTAAATACGACAAATCCTAGGGCAAACCGCTTTGACTCTGTGGACCACAACAATCTTCACCAATTATTCTTTATTTTCTGTTCTAACCTAAAATAAAAATGAATTATGAAACAAGAAATTGTTAAAAAGGTATCTTTCTCCTTCATATCAAGTTTAGAGCTACGATTTTGGATTTTTGTAAAATTAGCTATAATATTTTTAGGACTTAGCTGAACTTACTGAAATCTTTTTTTACTTTCTTTAACCAAATGGATTTAGAACAAAATCTATTCTATATGTTTTACTATATGTAAATCTTAATATTTAAATATTTAAAATCCTTCATCTCGTTTAGTCTCAAGTCATATACTAGTTCTATAGTATCTATCTATCTTCTATATAATAATTCTCACTAATCTTACCTTGGGTCCGATCTTGAAATACCGAAATTGTCCCTCACTTTTTAAATATCACTTAATACTCACTACTTTTGATGTGTATAATTATTTCTTTGAAACTTTGCATGCAACCTTTCATAAATAATTTGATCGTATAAACATTTAATTATCTGATCAATTCTACGTTTCATTTTCTTTTACTATTGTGTTCTAATAACAGGTTTTAACCTATGATATTGACGCACCTTATTAAATGTTAACTTTTATTGCTTTCTGCAATATTAGATAACATGTAAGATAGATTGAAATGTAAGGTTTGTCATTTTTAGTTTTTCGAAATATTAAACTAAAAATCTGATAGTTACCAGAAAAATCGAGGATAATTATATCTATCATGAACTAAATGTTGATTGCAGATTTCACAAACTAATGAATAGGCAGTACATTATGTTATAGAATTCTGTGACAATTAATGATTGAGCGTTACCATAAATCATCGTCATTGATCTTCTTAATAATTTCACGCTCTACTTTGATTTCTAATGACCCCTGCTGCAATGTGACTAAAAATAATTTCAGAGTATTTCTTGCTATATCCTGTATGAAGTTATATCTTTGAAATTTTATCAAGTAAGAATTTATGTGCTTTTACTGTTCTTCATATCATCAAAATAATTTCGCCACAATCATGTCATATAACTAAGAATCTACTTTCCTTCACTTTGATCAAGAATATTTGGCTGATTATACTTTTTAAGAGGATTATTAAAGGGACTCCATTTTTTGTTAAAGGAAGGATGAATTTAAGGGGACTCTATCTTATTTTTTTGTTAAAGGGGGGTTTGGAATTTTAAAAATAAAATAAAATATAGACTAAAGTACCCCTAGCCTCATCATCCCTTTAACCCTATAGATCAAAATTCAATCTCAGTTCGATCCAAACACGCCGCGAGGTTAAAAAAAAAAAAAAATCAAACGTTGATATATCCCCTTTTTGAAATTTTAGATTTAGTTGTAAAAAATGAATACAATTTGCAGAAAGCGGATGAATTTCGTTCATTCGCGCGAATCATAAATACAATTCATCATGGAAAGTTTGGATTTTGTTCGAGGGTGAATACAGCGTGATACGGTTTAGATCTTACAGTTTGATAACAAAAACAACCTCGCTGTGAGATGATTCGTTAAGAGTAATTACATTAAAACAGTGTACATATTCCAACATTAAAACAAATGTTGTTAAGTGAATTTATGTTCATGTTGTGTTAAGCGTATGTATATGTTGTTACTCTTTTTTTTCATTTGTGGCTAGTGTGTTTTGTATATGTTTATTTGTTGCTATTGTGTTCATGCTTACTGTAATAGTGAAAACTAAAGCGAACAGTGCTTGAATATGTTATTTTCATGTGTGTAGAACATTTATGGTTCATGTATTATTATTTTTCTATGTGCAGAATTAAATTAGAGTTTATGTTTTAAGGTTGCATTAATGAAGAGTACAGGATTAGTATTGGAAATTTTATTAATATGCTTACGGGGAGGCTAATTTATTTTAATCATCCTTAACAATTTTAAAATAAACTGAAAATGATACTCCCCTCAACCAAAAGTGGAGTTCATTTAACAATCCCTTTTTTAATTAGGGATAGAAGAAATACAAATGACTGTTTATGGAAAGCAATTAACATCCTCATTTTGCTTATTGATTACCATGACATTCTTCATTTCATTTTATCTCTTAACAAAAACCTGCCCTTTTATTATCTTGACCTTCTATCTTCCTTGTTAGATGACATTTATACAAATAGTGTATTAGAAGAATTAAACCATGCAGTTGATTTCGAATTGCTAAAACTGCGTATTATCAAAATCAATTGACCAATATGCAAATTTATCTGGGTAATTTTGATCGAAAATAATTCTAAGCATATTGCTTAGTCCACTGCTTTTCTACCATTGAATTTTTTCATAGCAGATTTGTACTTTAGTGGATAGAATAATCTAGATTTCTATTCCATCACATATGCACTAAAAAAAATAAACTACCTTTTTATAAACGAACTAAGTATGGATGATTTCTTTTCTATCCATAATAATCTATTTATTTACCATATTAGGTGAATATTTTAATTCTTATTATAGCTATAAAGATTCAAATGGAATTGTCTAAGGCACGGTATATGATTTGAATAATATATTGTGTTACTACCATAGTTGAAAATTTTCCAAATTCATGATCGAAAATTATATTAAAAACATATGTATTAGTTTTCACAATTGAAATCTATTTTTGTTATTTTCTTTTTAATTTTTCAATTGTAGAATAGACAAGCAAGTTTTTGACCATATATTCCATAAGGGAATGAATCTTACTTTTTGCAATGCTAATTTATAGGTGTATGTGTGTCATGATGAGATTTTAGAAAGAAATCAATTGATTTTGTGTAGGTTACCTTACAATTAACTTTTTCCATAAAGGAAATACTATTTGCAATATGATTTTTCTAATTACCTTAGATGTTGCAATGGATTTTTATTAGCTATATCTTAACATAATGTACGTTTATAATTTAATTAGTATTGTTGTTTTCTTACGCTTTCTATTTCCGTTTAGTGGTTTTATTTTATGTGTTTTATGTGTTTTTATTAGGCGTTGATTGCACTGGGATCTATTCGTTTGAGATATACCCTGCATTATGTCCCTAAATTCTACATAACAGAAGAAGGAAAAAACACTTCTTTTAAATAAAAAATGTAATCCCAAATGTAATCCTCACCAAGCTTTGAAGAAGGATTTTTTCCATTAGAGTGGAAGTCCAAAATCAAAATAAAAAATGGTTATCAATTAGACAAAAAATTCAACAATTCTTAAAGGTCCAAAACAGTAGGCCAGAGTTTAGCCGAAAATCATCAACACATCCCCAGTAGCGCTCTAGAAACACATATTTCTTCGTCATCTTTCTACACATGAGACATCTTCCTTTTTTGTCCTTTTTATTACTTTCTTAATGTTTTTTCTATTTTTTCCTTGATATTTTAACGGCCCACTATTCTCCTGTTCAATACAATTTCATGAATATGTAGTACTATTGCATCCCTATAAGGAAAATTTGTGTTGTATTTGCTGTTTTCCCCATTTTTATTTTGGGTGCATCTACTTATTGTGTTCAATAACTTTCTTTTCAAATAAAACACCAATTTTATATTTAAAAAAGATGTAATTTCACGCATCACCTTCCTATATAAAAATTGCACACTTAAATGAAACACAGTAAACACTTCAATATAACTCTAAAAATAAAAGTGACAAATAAAATGATAGTTGATAGACCGGAGAAAAATAGAAAAGAAATCCAAGTAAGTATCTAATTTAGTTTTATCATGGTAAAAGGACCAAATAAAAACAGTTAAACAGACGAATAATTAACCTGGTTGAACAAAAATGTACGCGTAGAAGTAATCACATATTCTAGTTACAGCGTAATAAAATTAATATGGTGTTGAAATCAAAGTTTTCTGTAAGCATGAAATTAAAAGTGTGTTACGTTACATCACCAGGTAAGAAAACCTTGGATATATCCATTATTGAATTACACATCAACAAAATGTGTGCATGTAAAATAACTATAACAAACTGTACAGAAATAAAGAAATGCAATGAGCAAAATTTGGACAAACATGTATATTTTCTAATTTTTCTCCATTCATAAATGTAAAGGTTCTTCGACCGTGATTATTATGCAATCCAATACTGCTATAATTATGAATGTGAAAAGGAAAGTCATGATATCTGAAGTAATGGACGCAAAAATATAAGACAAACTGAAACATATTTAAATAAAAAAAACTAACCTAGATTGATTAATTCTACATTGTTTTAGGATTGGAAAAAACAAAGTGATGTGAAACACCCCACCCTCCATTAAGGTCACTCACAAGGGACTGCCTTAGCTTTGGTGGAGGTTTGTAAGTAAAAGTCACAGATAAAACACAAGACATATATAAACACATATATATAAGCAGCGGAAACAAACAGACTTTTATTTCATAAAATACTTGTTCATACAAAATATTTCCATAATTGTCTCATAACAACTTCCAAAACATTACAACATCATTTCTGTCTTGGTTATTAAATAAAGAAGCATAAAACATGATTAATACTGCATAAATCCCCATGATTGTGTCCAACCGCCATAGCCAAGGAGAGAGAGTCTAAACCGTACATCTACTATCTTGAAGCTTGCAAAGAGTCTGAGTAAGCTGAGTTGTTTCCTCCCTGTGGACCTGGGGGGGGGGAGGGGAGGGGTGAGGGAACAGAAGAAAAGAAGACAAAAGAAAATAGGGTCAGACATAAAGCCTGGTAAGTCTAGTGACTCTTTAGTATGAGAATAAGAATAAGGGCATGATAAGTATAAATTGGAAATATGAGAGTGTCATAAACTAAGACAAAGCAGTTTGGATCGAATATACTATCGCACCCCACACTATATCTCCGCACCTAATTGTATTGTCTTAACTGGCACCCCATGTTGGAGGAAAAGTGATCCCCTTTTTCTAAAGATCAGCTCCTACTCGCATAATCATCTGTGTCTTACGGCCCCCAAAGATTGTAGATACCTACGCTGGCCCCACCATGGGGTGAATCAAGTCCCATGGTGGCGACCCGACACAAAACTAGAAATGCATAGGTTATACTACTGGTGCCCCCAGTGCCCTGTTTGTCTGCTCCGAAGTATGTGCACGTCCGCACTCCGTTAGAACCCACACTGTTGCACCTACTGCCGTCGCTTTTGACCGCTTACAATCAGCCCAGTAATCATGCCCCACCCTGCCTAGTTTCAGGGTACCATGATACCTAATTGGGTTACTGCTGAAATGGGTCCCCATTACTAGGGTTTTCTAGTCAAACATGTTAAGAGGTTAAGTGTCTGTATTTACCTAACCCCACCCATCAATTTCATTAACATGTTGATTTGGTTAAGTGTTTTAGTTAACTTAACCCTACCATCCTAACAGTCTGTCCTTAGCTTTTTAAAGCACTGACCACTCACATTAGACAAGTATTATTACGGTTACTGGATGTGCCGGTCTGTTCCGGGAAGATTTACACCGTAACTCAGTCTAACCTCGGGTCCTTATTGGGCTTCATGCTTAACCACCCACATTGGATAGGTATTGTTGTGACTACTGGACAGCCGGGCGGGTCCGGGAAGGTTTACATCACAACTCAATCCAACCTCGTGTTAAGCATATTTGTATTTTCTAAATTTACATATTTGTCTTTATTACTTAATATATGTAAATTTGTCAACAATTAAATGTTGTGGCCCACTTTCCAAGTTCATCCTTTTTGGTATAAGAATTCATATCGTTTAAATGCCACCAATTTTGGTACGTGACAAACATACCAATTTCATATATGTTTATGTCAAGTTTTACTAATATTCCCAACGTTACCCCGTTTAAACATTAGGCTAACAATCTTAGCCTAATTTTCGTTCGCATAGTTTTTAGCATATAACATTAGGCTAAAAACTTAGCCTAATTTAGCGCACACAAATAGGCATATGGGAATTCATAAACACAAACATGACATAGGTGTAAACTTGGCATTTTTGGCATAGTCAATATGAACATCATAGGTGTGAACTCGCAAAATAGTCAACATGAGTGTGAACTTGCGACATAGCCTAAATCAACATATATGTGAACTTGCATTGAAATAGGTATCTAACCAAATAGGTGTCACATAAATTAGCATATGATTTTAGATAACATAAGCCTAAACTTGTTTTTGGATCTAGGCATAACATCGAGCATAACTAGCACATGACAAGAATATGATAATTTCATAATTTTATGACAAGGGTTTGAACTAGATCCAATCATATGTCTAATTACAACATGAAACACATATTAAAGTGGATCTTGACATGGATCCAATTTTGGAACTCGCAACTTTCTTACAAACATACTAGCATGTATGTGAACATAATCGTTTAGGCATAAAGGTTCTAGCATATATATACATGAAATCTTAATCACATACAACCTATATAATCACATAAACATATAGGTGTCGATTACAATATGAACTATACAACTTGCATATGATTCTATATGTACAATATGATCAATATCAACTCAACTATACCACAAACATCACAATACCACAATCATTTCAATACATAGATGTGAATTAACATCGTTGTTACATAATAACACAATTCCACTTCCAATTTACATTGAATCAAATCCAAACTTTTATTCACAACGGAAAAATCACTATACTTACAACAAACGACGGTCTTGTTTTATGATTTCTGAATTCTGAATTTGAATTTCTTTCCTTTGGGTAGACTAACGTTTTTTTGATTATTGTTTAAACTTTAATTTGGCTCGTCTCTAAGCTATTCTACAAGTGGAGGCTCCTCCTAGTTTTCTCCCGACAGCATGGAGGCTTCGTCTCTAATTTCTTATGTGAATTTAGGTTAGGTTGTTGAGTTATATTTATAGAATTTCAGATTAATTTGAGCCGTCAGATGACCACAGACGAATCTAGACCATTCACTTCAAGAGGAGCCAACCAAAATGCGACATGTCAGCCCTAGTGACACAGCCAAACCTCAGAAATCGACCAGAACCCGATGAGGCCAGCCAGGGCCAAACCAGGTCGACTGGGCCGGTAGACCCCCAGGTCGACCTGGTGCCTGAGCGGGAATTTTCCCGCCCAGTCCAGTTTGGGTCTGAATTCGAATTTTGAACTTCGTTTTGAACTGTTTGAATTTTTTATTTGAATTCTGAAACTTCCGGAGGTCATAACTCCTTCATACGGAGTCCGATTCACGCAAACTCGGACTCTATCTCAAGCAGAATTCCGAGACGAACGCAATGGCATAACCCGTTTCCCTTAGTTCTATCATCTAGAATTAATTATACTTTAATTTGTTAATATACAGTTAACAGAAAATTCGGGGTGTTACATGATGTCTTTGCCCAGTGTCTGTTTAGTTGGAGTTGCCTATGTAGCCGCTTGGAAAAAGTCGATTATATAGTAGCAAGAAATAATGTTTTAACTGGATTTAACATAATTATTACTAAAGAAACAGCTGCAGCATGGTCTCCAATGAACCGAACAAATACAACCTCCACCATTTATTTTTACTTAATTTATTCATTTTTTTGAAAGAAAAAAGAAGGCAAATAGGAACACCTGTTATGAGTTAACTGATGTGGGTAACAATTTCGTACCAAGTGGATCACCAATATGCTCTACAAATGTTTGTAACTGCTTCATTACATTAAAATAGGATGGGAGCAATGTTGTTATTACAGCAGGCAAAACTTAAAAGCAAGTTAAGTGATACACGGAACATTAACCAATTTATCAAATATTACTACACATTTCCTTCCTATTTGATAAAGCTATATAAGCAGGGAGTCCATGGAGCTGCTAAAGAAATAACTGCAGCATGGTCTCCAATTAACTGAACAAATAGACCATCTACCTTTTATTTTACTTATTTTATTCATTTATTTGAAAGAAAAAAGAAGGCAAATAGGAACACCTGTTATGAGTTACAACTCCTTTACTGATTACATTGTCATCAAGAGGAAAAATAACATTGGAAGCGCCTGTTAGTTTAAAGTTTCCTATGTAAAAGTTGGGATGCTAATTTATAAAATTTTCATTTGGAGAAAAAGAATAAAAATATTACAATCAAGAAAAAATCTCACCGTTTCTACAAACCTTCACATTTAAAGAATAGTTTTCTCCAAATTTCACCGTTCAGAGATAATAAAGAGAACACTGCTTCGCATAAATTTGCAATATTAACATATTCAGATGAAACTTTATAAAGAATTTGCATAACTAAGTTGAACTCCCTGCTTATGTTTGTTTACTTTATATGCTGACCATATTCGTGGAAGCAAAATACTGATAATCAAATGCTGAAGTTAAATCTAAAATTTGTGCATATCAACATATATCGAGCTTACTCGAAATCTAAATAAGTATTCAAACTTAAATATCAACAAAAAAATGTCTGGGAGTACAATTCGTCCAAAGCGCCAGTGCACCATACACGTAATTTTTTTAAATAAACAGTTATCTCGGTAGCAAAACATATTAATTTAAAAATACCTAAGTTGATGTTTTGGGATCAGATTTGATTTTCCCCATCCATCTGAACTCATCATAGCTCCTTTTCCTTATTATCTTTCGTAACTTTTATCGTGAAAAATCTATAAAATATAGTGAGATTTTGTGAAACGAATAATAAGTAAGAAATAATCTGAAAGTCACATTTTTGATGTTATAAATCCATCAACCTATTAAATCACGGAAAAGAAAAAGTGAAAAGCAATCGTTTTAGGAAAATAACTGCATTACCAAGTAAGGATATGAAATTTATATACTGAAACAGAGACCATAATATGAATACATGTTTTGTAGGCTTAAATGAAATAAGAACCAAATCTAAAACCAAATCATATGAATATGATAAAAATCATAAACAGTAGGAAACACTGAAATATAGAGAACAGTGTTCGTAATTTATTAGTTACACATACAAATTTTAATCAATTTGTTAATTATTATTCTTAATACTAACAAATTATAAAGTTTTGTGACAAAAAGGGATCACATACACATATGAATCAAATGATGAAAGTTGATTTGATGATAATAGAAGGATCAACACAAAAGGTTTTCAATTGTGACTTTACCTTGTTAGTTAAAATATTGAGAAGCATGATGCACAATCATTTTTCACATAGGAAATTAAGGTACAAATATGCATATATATTCAGGAAAGAAAACCCAAAATTGAGGTATATAAGCAAATATATTCAGAAAAAACAAACCTGAATTAAGGTATATCTGATTGTCGACACCATCAAATCACAACGTCTCCTTGATTATCCATTTAGGTCTTCAGTTTTATCCCAACTGCTTCTCTCTTTTAGGTCAACGCAATAGAAGTTAGGGTTTCGATGTGATTTTATGGTGAGAACATCAATTTGACAGTATAAATGAGTAATCGAAAAGTAGCAAAGAGGTTTTTTTTTCAGTTTAATGAACATGGGGGAGAAGGAAGAGGCATAAAGGGTTTTGTGGAGGGCAGAAAAATACAGAATAGTGCACTGATGTTGGTAAGCGTGAAGAGATCTTGGAAGATCTTGTGAATGAGACGATCCGTGTAAAAATCGAAGTCGTCCTTTGTCCAAGCTGAGAATAAATCTGTACCGCTCTTTGTCTCTTGGTTTGTCCTACCAAGGGATTTTATTACATAGACGAGTGGAAACCCGTGCATTGCACGAAAGCATAGAGTACGGGATGTTATAGTTTGCATGGGAGCATAGAGTACGGGGTGTTGTAGTTTGCACATGCGTGGTCTTGGCACGCGCTTCGCGCGTGGTCGTGACACGAGCTTCATGCGTGGAATGATGTTCGTGAAATGTTTTTTTATGTGTGTATTAATATTGTGTTTTAATTTTTGGTTGTAGCAGGTAATGTAATGAAAATTGGATGTTATTAAATGTAATATTATTGAATTATATCACGTAAGTAATAAAGGATGGAAGAATATGACAAAAGAATACAAAATGAAAGCGAAAAAATTTAAAGATTCAATGCATGGAAAATGTACGAATAAAACTATTAATTCGGTTAGAAGAAATATAATCAAGGAGAGTTTATGAAAAGGGATTAAGAAGAGTTATGAAAGTTTAAATTATATATCATCATTATGTTCACAGTTATGGCAGGTTAAATTCAGGTGATATTATGGAGAGTTTGTATACGTTACAACATGCCTTTATATTCAATAAATTAGTATTTGTAGCAGAGAAAGAAGTCAAAAAATATAAAGAAATGAGAGAAATGGGTGGAAACCGTATGTGAACAAATGTGGGGTTATACGACTAGTAATTGATTCTTTTAATATATAATAAATAGGATTTTGTATTTTTTTCTGAAACACAGCAAGTTAAAGTAATTTTCTGTGGTTTAGTGTTATGTTCCAATCCTCCTTTTTACATTTATACTAATTGTATGTTAGAAAAAAGACAAAACTACATGAAAAAACAACATGCAATAGTGTATGCATTAAATGGCATGCATGCAACAACTTTCTTTATATAATATGCAACAGCATTTGAATCCGAATGTTTGAATAAGTAGCAGGAACATATTAGATGGGTGTAATTATAGAAGTAATTTCTATGTTCCTTTCTATTATAAAAATGAAATGTTGCATGCAGCATTGAGTGGTGTATGTACATCGTAATGCAAAGTAGCTATAGTTTGTAGCTAGATATATAGATGCTATTGTATTGAATGGTTGATGGAAATTAAATCATGGATAACAATCATAGTCATTGATAGGGTAAATGAACCAAGAAAGAAATATTATGAAATAAGCTTCTATTTTTAGTATGGTAAGAATGCATTATTCAAGTGTTGTAGTTTGCATTTGTGAATAAGTGTTGGGATCATATTCTATAATAGCAAGATATATACTGTAAGTGATATATGTTTGTGTTTGTATTCTAATCTAGAAACTAAATTTTGCAGCAATCAGTAAATAATGCATGCATAGCGTGTAGGTATAGGTTGCACGTATGGTAAACAGTTTAAATTTTATGTATCCCTATTGAGTTGATGATAAGACATATATATGAAATGATGAATTAAGCAACCTTATTATGGGATATGCTGCATTGATTGAACACAATAAGGATATAAAATATGAGTAAAGAATAGAGAAAGAACATGCACAGAATGAAAAAGTTATTTCGTATGAAATGGACAACATAACATAGTTCCAGAAATAGGATTAGTTATGAAACTATCTTTCAGACACTCATTAACCAATGTAGTGCTTTACAGAATGGACATAATACAGTGAAGCAAAAGAAAATGACAAATAGAGCAAAATTCAAGAAGATAAAGCACATGCTACCATATAGAGGAAACAAACAGAGGAAAAAAAAACAGAGACCCATAAAAGGGAAAAAACTCGCAACACATATATACACAAAGACAGATATACATGCATGCTAGTCAGCTGCAGAGGAATAAAAAAATGGGTGCTGCCGTGTTAGGTATCAGGTGATCCGCTAAAGGTTGAACCTCAGATTCATTGACGGAATAAAGAAATACCAGTGTTGCTCGTTGGGTTCTATATTTGCTTCAGTTTGGCCATTAGGGTCTTCAAAATATTCAAGCTATTATGGCAGTATAGATACAGTATATTAGCATGAAGCCATAGTGTTAAGGTACCAAACTGAATAAGTAATTTCGAAAACAGTTGTAATAATGAAAGAAATAAGGACTTGCAAACTAATAAACTAACCAAAAAGATGGAGATTGGTGATTACGTCGGTGGCATCCCAAATATTTATAATGCAAAGCATCTGCAGCGAAAATGAAGTTATCTGTAGCGAAAATAAAGTTGTAAAATACAGTAAGAATTATTGTTGAAAAAAAAATGTTTGAGTAAACTAACTTTTGAGGAGAAAAGTAAGTACATTTATACTCTAATTTTTTGTGTGAAATTACAGCAAAACCTCAGGATAAATGACATTTGTTGTAGATGTTGTTGTGGTTGAATCTAACAGAATTGAAATTCTAAAGAACGCAGTGCATCTAGATACAGCAACATACAATTGTCCATGACTAAAATTATATGAAGAGGATTATTAAACATGGATGGTATGAATGGTATGAATGGCTCTCAATTTAAAATAAAATGATTTTGTATAACTATATATGTTAAAGCATTATTCATTAGCATTAATGAAGTGGATTATCCACATGACAATAAACGTAAACTTAAGGAAATATTTATCCAATTAACAATAGTTTTACCTATTAAAAGAGAAAGTAATAACACTGATTTAGGAATTATTTTCATTAATGACATTATAATATATATGACTGCCTAGTTTGACTGTTTAAAGTAGGAATAGTAACATTGATACAGTAGCATTGATTTAGAAAACTTATAACTATATATTAATCAAACCAAAATGGAAATATATTTATGAAAACAAATGAACAGGAGGCACCAATGCTACCATGCATTTAATCTAGCAACATAATACCAAGGTATTCGTAGCCTACCGAAAATACATATGTATTAAAGACTATTGTTGAAAGAAATTGAGCAATAATGAACTTAATTAAAATAATAGATGAAAAAGATGCCATAATAAATAAATACCTTAAATTATAAGGTCACATGCATTCCAAAGATGCATGGTATGAATGGCTGGAAATTTAAAATAAAATGATTTTGTATGACTATATATGTGAAAACATTATTCATTAGCATTAATGAAGTGGATTATCCACATGCCAATAAACGTAAACTTAAGGAAATATTTATCCAATTAACAATATTCTTACCCATTAAAAGAGAAAGTAATAACACTGATTTAGGAATTATTTTCATTAATGACATTATAATATATATGACTGCCTAGTTTGACTGTTTAAAGTAGGAATAGTAACATTAATACAATAACATTGATTTAGAAAACTTAACCATATATTAATCAAACCTAAATGGAAATATATTTATGAAAACAAATGAACAGGAGGCACCAGTGCTACCATACAATTAATCTAGCAACATAATACCAAGGCATTCGTAGCCTACCAAAAATACATATGCATTAAAGACCATAGTTGAAAGAAATTGAGAACATAATGAACTTAATTAAAATAATAGATGAAAAAGATGCCATAATAAATAAATACTGTGAATTAAATCTGGGCATGCATTCCAAAGATGAATGCAAAACATTACAGCTATCACAAAGCAGAAGCAAAGAAAGGGCTTTGAGAACGTGGTATAACAGAAATAAATGGAGAAGAGAAGTGGCCCACAATCAAGCTCAAAAGTTAATTTAGACGGGAACCAATAGTGTGTTTGTGGAAGAAATTACGGAAGTGGGTGGAACAAAACATGGGTTCATTCAATTAATTCTAACGGCTGTTGAGGTATCACATTGTTAGCCATCTGATGTCTTTTCTAATATTAAATCCGAACCACTCTTTGTCTTGTTGTTTGTCCAGGGGGAATTTTATTATATAGATGTATGTTTTTTTTTTAATTTTTTTATATAATAAGAAGCTGCCTTTTAAATTTCTACAATACTAACATTTTTTTATAGATATTCATACATATGGCAAGATTGAATTTCTTATAAAAGTTAATTAACTATGTATAATTTACATAATGATCGATTTATTCATAAGGACATTAAATATGTATTGCTTAGGCAATGGTTTGCAATTTTTTTACAATTTTGTCTTATTTTGTATATGTGTCGTTTATAATTTTATTTTCTTGTGTTGATATGGTAGGTGATAAATTTTTGGATTACAAATAACAAGAGTTCCAAATTTAGAAGTCAGTGACCCTAATATAGCTAGTGATAAAAAAATATTTATATGAAATTAGCACAAATAAGAGAAAATTATAGGTGATATAATCGATTTGCACTGATAAGCCAATATGCCATAGTTAAATGTAATGAAATGACCATTACAGGTGACGTATCTTACACTCGAACAGCTGCCAAAATTAACTGCCATAATTTTGCATTGGCTTATCCAGTGTTATTAATTACTTGCCACAATTTTGCACTAATATGATAGATAATTTATGGCAGATGAAATTTCTATGTAAAATGGATATTTTTCATGTTTAATATTTAGTGTAGAATGTGTATCATAAATAATCAGTGTAACTTTTATTTCGTGCATAGTTATAATTTTTAAGACATGTATATTTTTAATTTTTATTTCTTAGACCTGCTCATAATAACCGTGCATAATTTTATTTCCCCTTTTTCTTTTCTTTCACCAATGCAAAATTATAATTATAAGAATATCCATTTATTTTTGTTTCTAAGTATCCTTAAATTATTTTTCATACTAAAAGCATTTCTTTTTTACAAGTTTTATTCATGAAACAGAGAAAATTAGGGTGGGTTTTCATATATTTTAGTTTTCGACCGTGTTATACAATAGCCAATCCACTGAATTTCTACTATCATCATTGTCGTATTCCTTCATCCATTTAGGAGCACTAAAAAACTTAGTTATTAATTATGCTGATTCCAATTTTTTAAGTAGTAAGTTAGATTCTTGTGCTCTAGATTGATTCCTATAAGCTTCCCAATAAATTATAGGCCTTTTTTATACATGTAATATGATGATTTTTTTGTTCAGGAAAACGGCTACTGTAATATTAATAATTTGGAGTGGTTGGAAGAATTATGACTAAAACAAAATGACACAAAGTAGACAGCACAAAATGGAATAGTTGGATAGACACAAAGTTAACATTTCTTTTATGCATTAGCTGCTAAAATGATAGATATTATAAGGCTTCGTATTCCATACTTCATTCTTTCATAATTTAATTTATCACCAAAATTAGGATTATGATTCATAACAATTTGTTTCAGTTTCAGTTTCAGAAATCTATCATCATGGCAAATTTGAATGGTGCTTACTTTTATAAAGAATAACCGTTTTATAGACATTTGGATGATTCATTTGGGTCTTCTTTAGATGTTATGCACTACGTTACTATTGTTGTATGTCGACAGGTTTTCCAACAAGGCAAATAGAATTTCAGTAGGGATTTTCTTTTTTAATTTATGTATTTCGGAGGTGATCTTACATTCGTAATAAAATAGTATTCAGTTTGCAAATATAAGAAAATTATTTGATTAGCTGGATATAATTTATTTTATTATTAGACGACAAGCTGTTAAGTTTGTTTTAGATGATGAACCAGCTGACCATTTAAGTTATTTTATTTACTTTTTGCATATAGCTCTGGAAGGTTTCATTGTCATTTACTCATTATCACTACATGTCTCATTATTCATGTTCTTTCTTTTGCAAGTGTTTAATTTATTTTTCGATATGTAGGTAATTAAGGTTCGATTAAATGAGGATATGGCAATTTATGTGATCTGATGGAACCGGTATATTTTGTAGCACATATAAGAGGTATGCCACCATCAATACTCAATATAATTTTAGTCTCATTTTGTATGTATTGTTTTCTATTTTTATCTAATATGTAAGATAAACATGTACCTTGCATATATTTTGTATCACACTCATTTTGAATTTGTTAACAAATATAATGGAAAGTAATTATATTATGTTTCAGGCTGGTGCAAGTTAATACCTATAGTTGACGAAGTTGATAAAGTCGGCCAGAAGGGAAGCTTATAGTACATGACAGTTATAGAAACAATAGCTGAGATATAAATTATGGAACAATCATTGCCTTGAGAGGTAAGAATAAAAAATAACAGAGGACTGCTTTTTGTTCAAAAGACCACACAAATGCCTCAAGAAGTAGAAGCAAATAGTAGAAGTTGTTAAATTCTTTCATGAGGTAATATATGTGATAGCATGATTTGTAATTAACTATACAATGTTCCAAATTGTGGTGCATGTTTCCTGTAACAACCCGCATTTTTGAATAACATGTTATAACATAAATCAAGGCAGAATTAAATGTTAAAATCTGAATCAAGGGAAACGGGCTGTGCCATTGTGTTCGTCTCGGAAAAATACGCGAAATAGAGTCCGAGTTTTCGAAAATCGGAGTCCGTATGACCCAGTTATGGCCCGTCAAAGTTTTCAGAAAATTTCAAGTTCAAAAACAGTTCAAATTTCGAATCTGGAGCCAAACAGACTGGGCGGGAAAATTTCCCGCCCAGCCCCCAAGTCGACTGGGGAGTCGACTTGGGAGTCGACACACCCCAAGTGGCGTCGACTGCCCAGTCGACACCCCTGTCGACTTGGGTGGTCGGCCAGTCTAGCCTGATGCACCTGTTTTGGCTTCTGGGTCTTGTTTTGTTGGCTTGTGACGTGATTTGATGGCTCAGATCTGTATTAGGGTTAATCCTATGGCCTAAACTAACCTAAACTTCTATAAAAAGACCCTAAGACCTAGCCTAAACCCACACAAATCAATCCTACAACTAGGTTATGCCAAAATGCTCCTTGATTATGGCCTCCACCTTCATATCATGGCCTCCATCCTCTTCATGAAAGTTTGAGTGTTCTAAGCTAGTAAAAGAGCCACCTTTCTTCATCAAAACAAGGATCTTTCTTCATACAAATCAAAGGAGCTTCTTGTTTCTCAAGACATCTTGGAGCTTATATTCATTTGGGGATTTCTAGTGTGGCTTCGTCTCAATCTTGTTTATTTTGTTCTAGTCTTCATAGCCAAGCTTTGTAAGCCCTATTCTACTCTTAGATTTAAACTATGAAGTTAATATGATCATGTGGCAAGTTGAAATGTGACTTTTGGGCTATATTTGTATGCATAGATCCATGTATGACTTTTTTGATCTATGATTGTGGCACTATCATGAACCTAGTATCATTTACCTTGATTTTTGGGTAGAAAGCTATGAGCTTTATTTGTTGGTTATGCATAATGCAACATAGAACTTGGTAGTTATGCATAAATGCAACATAGAACCACCTTATAACCTTGATGTTAACTCGCATATGATCTTGAACTATGTGCTAATCACATGTTTTCACCCTATGTCAACTATGATCATGTTATCACCTATTTGCTAAGTGGATGTCATGCATGTTTTGAGGCTAATAATGCCATATGCTAGTATGTTGAACCCCTTTTTGCCTCATATATCACCATGTTGAACTTGTGATAGACTTTGCCACTTTATGCCCAACTTGTCATATCATTATGTTCCCCTTTTTGATCTATGTGCGTTGATGCGAACTTACATGCGATGGGGTTACGTTGTGGGTAAAATTAAATGACATGAAACATGATTTGAAAATATGACATGTGATTATGCTTGAAACATGAACGTGGACATGACATGTAGAAAACATGAAAGTGGCCAACTCGAGGTTGGGTTGAGTTTGTAGCATAAATCTACCCGGAACCGACCGGCTTAACTAGTGGCTACAAACAATAGGACCCAATGTGAGTAGTTGGTCACATCGCACTTAAAACCCGAGGTTAGACTAGGTTGTGGTGTAAAGCTACCCGGACCCGCCCAGCTTAACTAGTAACCACAACAAAGTCTAATGTGAGAGGTTGGGGTGCATTAAGTTAATTAATGCCACATGGTAGGGTTAAGTCATGGACCACTTGAATACTTAACCAATTAAACACGATGGGTTGGTAGGGTTAAGTCATGGACTACTTGAATACTTAACCAATTAAACACGATGTATTGATAGGGTTAAGTCATGAACTGCTTGGATACACTTGACCAACTCAATACATGGTCAGGATAGGGTTAACCACACTTAACCCGCTTGAAATCCTAGTTACGTGGTCCTTTTCAGCAGTAACCCACTTGGGAGTATCTAGATACCCTGGACTAGGCTAGGGTGGGGCACTATTACTGGACTGATTGTAAGAGACCAAAAGTGTAACGACCCAGAAAATCTGAACCAATTTAAAATTTTTAAATTGGCTAAAATAATGGATTTTAAATATTTAAAATAAATATTTTAGATAATGGCAATGAAAACTGAGTTTGAATCGACATTTGAAAACCAATATAATTAATTATAATTATATATAGAATTGAAAATGGCGCGGTAGTTCGATAATTCGATTTCAAACTTCAATTGAGTATACCGGGTGCAAAACAATCGGGATTTTAGTGAGACCAAAAACATTAGTATCTAATTGATGATATCTTTCTAACGAATCTGACCAATCGAAATTTGATAGCGGGAATCAAAAGATATGTCTAGTTGAAAATTCTGAATAGTCGCTATAGAATTCAGGCCCTTAAAAATGGATATTTTGCAGATGACCTCGGATTTCGACGAAACCACTTTTGTTAGATCCGCAGTGTCAAGTTATTGTTAGGTTTCAAATTTCATAATTTTTCGAATCAATATGTGAGCGTGGCAAAGGAAAACGCGTTTGACCAGTTTCTGTTGATTTTAATCGACTGGAAATTGGCCATTTTTCAAACGGTCTCAGAATTTGACGAAACTAGTTTTGTTAGGACCGTATCGTCAATACGAAGCTAGAAAATATTTTTCTGGAATTTTTCTAGTTAGTATGTGACCCCGGTAATTTGAAATGTACGTTTAAAATTCAATATAGTGATTTAAATGTAAATTCAAAAGGAAACTGATTGTAACGATCAAACCAGCTTGCGATACATATCCCATTGTGTTCGGAATGGGGGTAAAACGCTATGGACGACAGGCGGTGGGCCTCGTTTCGAGGTCGTAAGTAAAAGTCAACTTTTTGAATAATTAAATAAAAAAAAAAAATATATTATTTTAATTTCCTTTTCCCTCCCTTTATCTTCACTGGCCCCCCCCGTTCCCTTTTATTTTCAGAAGAAAAAAAAAAAAACAAAACCTAATCGAATCGCCAGAGCCGCCCCCCCCGATCCCTCGAGCGCCGACGAAGAGCCACCGCCCTCCGATCTTCTTCCCCCCCCCCTGAAGCGAAGCCGCTGCCCTCACCGTACCCCCCCTCTCCCTCGTACTGCGAAGACCCCCCTCCAGAAGCGCCGCCTTGCCGCCGAGCCGCCGACGAAGGCGAGTCGCCACCCCCCCCTCTCGCAGGTACGTGATTTATTTGATTTCATTTTTAATCTAAAAAAAAAAAAAAAAATTCGATTTTTCAACAGTGGAAAAAAAACTGAAATAGTTAAAAGAAAAAAAAACTGAAATGTTTTAAAGATAAAAAAAAAAAAACTGAAATGCTTTTATGTATTAAAACTGAAAGTTTTAAAGGTATAAAACAGATTTTTATATAAAAGTAAAAACAGATTTTTTATAAAAGTAAAAACTGAAATGTTTTAAAGATTAAAACTGTTTTGTTTTAAGAAGTATAAAAACTGAATATTTTTAATAAGTATAAAACTGTTTTTTTAAGGTATAAAAACAGATTTTTTTATAAGGGTTTAAAACAGTTTTTTTTATAAGGATTAAAACTGATTTAAAGAGATTTTAAAAACAGATTTTATAAAAGATTTTAAAAACTGTTTTTTTTATATAAAAAGAAACTGAAAACTGGATTTTATAAATAAAGTAAAAACTGTTTTTTTTAAATAAAGTAAAAACTGTTTTTTTAAAAAGTATAGAACTGTTTTTATAAAAGAATTTTTAAACTGATTTCTTTTAAGGAATTTTAAAACTGTTTTTGAGGCAAAAGAAAAAAAAAACATATTTTTATATGTTGAAAGCAAAAGAAAAAAAAACATATTTTTATATGTTGAAAAGCGAAGTCAAAATTCGATTTTTATATATTGAATAGCATTGTAAAAATTCTATTTTTACATATGCAGAGAATACGGGTGAAAGCAACAAATAGGCGAAGATTTCTATTAAGAAGAGTCTCGCAGTTGGATAGCTATTGGTGAGATTTCTGATTTAAAAATTTATATATATATGCGTGAAGATGAAAGTGAATTGCTATCTATAAATATATATCTATATATATATATATATACGCCCCCTCGTCCACAAACCATGGACGATATTTATTGGTTGAAATTGTGGTGAAAATTGAATGATTGTTTGGGATTGTTTGTGATTGATATTGGTTGATTGTGGTTGAAAAATACCCATTTGTGGTTGTGAAATATTTGGTTGAAACCACATAGGATTAGTTTGTGGAAATGAAATAAATATATACATGCCGCCTGCGTGCGAACTAGATGCATGTTTCCCATTGTCAAAAACCGCGAGGTTTTAAGGTAGAGCGAGGAGCCGTACTAGGGACGGTGCCGGTGTAACTACCCTGCCGTTATGCTGCCGAAATTTTGAATAATATTTGTGTGTTTGAATTATTTTCATATGCTTAAACTATTGAAAACATTCATGTGTTGAATTGATATTCATTCGTTGTTTAGAAATTCATGTGTTGAATGGTATTCATATTTTGAAATAAACTGTTAGATAATAAAAATCACATTTTTATCTATATCTAAAAACTATTGAAAACATTCATGTGTTGAATTGATATTCATTCGTTGTTTAGAAATTCATGTGTTGAATGGTATTCATATTTTGAAATAAACTGTTAGATAATAAAAATCACATTTTTATCTATATCTAAAAACTATTGAAAACATTCATGTGTTGAATTGATATTCATTCGTTGTTTAGAAATTCATGTGTTGAATGGTATTCATATTTTGAAATAAACTGTTAGATAATAAAAATCACATTTTTATCTATATCTAAAAACTATTGAAAACATTCATGTGTTGAATTGATATTCATTCGTTGTTTAGAAATTCATGTGTTGAATGGTATTCATATTTTGAAATAAACTGTTAGATAATAAAAATCACATTTTTATCTATATCTAAAAACTATTGAAAACATTCATGTGTTGAATTGATATTCATTCGTTGTTTAGAAATTCATGTGTTGAATGGTATTCATATTTTGAAATAAATTGTTTTATGATAAAAATTCTATTTTATCACCTACATGAACTATATAGAAAAAAAATAGTGTTTTGAAATGAGTTGTTTTACAATAAAAATCACATTTTTATTGTATGCATAAATCGTTAAAATATGAAGTGTTAAAAATAGCCACTTGTTCAAAATAAACATATACGAGTTGAAATATTCATTAATTAGCTAATGAAATGATTTGCACCTATTTATGTAGCATTAGAATGAATGGCGTTTTTAAACCAAATAGAAATCAAATATGAAGTTGAATAGAAAAGAGTAAATGATAAGAACTGTATATATATGTATATGCATATTCATTGAACAGGTTATAGCAAAGGGGCTAGAGAAGAGGAATAAAATTTGTGCCCGACAAATAGGTACACATTTACTGATTTGTTTGGGTGATGATTTTGAGCCTGTTGGCTAGCCGCTTGGCTTTTTCTTTTTCTTTTTGAGATTAGAAGGACCGGGACGCTATTTGCGATTTCCCGACGCTCCCGGTGCAGGGGAGGTTATGGCGAAATTTTTCCAAAATTTAAGGAGTTAGAAAATTTTTTGAAGTGAAAACGATATAGAAATCATTGAATGAACTATATTTATATAACTATATAAATATAAATAAAATTAAAACGAAACGAGGCCGTGCAGTTCGTATTTTGAAACCGTGATTTCAAACGACTAGTACGGGAAATCCGACCATTGGATTTTCCCGAAACCTCAACCGTCGGGTTAGCCTTGGAATAATCTTTCCAACGGCACCAACCTTGTAGAAATCCAACGGTTGGATTGTCTGGAATGTTTAATTCAAATCTGAAGAAAAACAGCGCCAGAATCGATTTTATTTATATATAAATATAAATAAAATTATATTTAATCGAATAACGACGCTGCAGTTCGTATTTTGAAATCGAAATTTCAAACGATTGTACCGGGAGATCCGACCGTCGGATTTTCCCGAAACTGGAACCGTTGGATTCGTTTTGAAAAGACCTTTCTAATGATGTAAATTTTGTGAAGATCCAACGGTTAGATTTTCAGATATGTGTAAATCAAATCTGAAGAAAAACAGCGCCACGGCCGCCTTATGGCCCGAAGCGTCGTTTTGAATAAAATGGCTATTTTAAAATAAATAAAAATAGCGATAAATAGTTATAAAATATCGTAAGCGATATGGAATGGAAATAAACTGAATTTGCTTGATTTATGTGATGTTTGATGGTTGAATGTGTTTGGTGTGAAAACTATATAAAGAACACAATTGGTGTTGTCGAATAATTTAACCATTGAAATAAATCGATTTGAAATTCTAAATATACGTGAATTATTTGAAAAGGCCGAGTTAATTCTCATTTCGAATAATCGACCGACGATTGAAATTCGAAGATGAAGACGATGGTCGAAGACCGGAGATCTTCACCTCGTTTGGATGGTAACCGAGGTCCTGATTGGGAGGCATCCCGAAATATGGATAATGAGTGGTGATCGTTCAGACGTACGTGTTGGTCGAAGGGTTTGCGAGGTATTTAGTGCCTCCGGTTTCGTTCAGACCCAGAACGGACTTGTAAATGGACTGTGTGTCTGACATAGGATTTATTCTGTGTGGCACGCTAAGATGCAGTGATCAGGGCTTCTGTTGAAAAGCAAAGTCTTGTGGTGATGATCAAAGCACCGCCTGTGTGGCGTAGCTTTGTGTATAACGTGAATTCGCGAGCCTCACACCCCGGTTTGAACCTAAAACGGGAGAAGGACATCAGGGAGGGCCTGCGTTTCTTTCTAGCTAGGGTGGTGTCAGTGACCTACCAGCCCTGACATTTATATACTTTTCACCTATGTGGTTGTTGCTGTTGCGAGGCGCCTCGGTTTGATCGGACGATCCGGGTCCGATGGAGTCATTCGTTGGCTCATTTACACCCCAAAGGGTGGGGAAACGCAGTGTTCAGGAATTTTAATCCACATCGGTGGACCGGCCCTGACGATCCAAAGGCTTGACTGAGTACTTGCCTGAGGGGCGGGCTAGAGCGTCTCGAATTCGGTAAGGACTATCTTTTGCCTTGGTTCATGACGGAAATCCAATTTCCAAATACGTGATCGTGCGGTTTTGATTGTATATATATATGGCGACATGATATATGGTACCCATGCCGTCTATGATTGATAGTTATGATTTGAAATTGTTTTCAAAACATATAAACACTAGCAATAATATCAAATGCCTTTGTTTTATTCGTATCAAGCATATCTTGGCCGTTATAAGGTAAAAACTCTATCCTCCGGTTTGCGTTGCATTGTGTGATGGGAACTGAGTCTTATAACGGCTTCATTTTTATAAAAAGCATAGCGATGTGTAATAGAAAGATTTGTTTTAAAGCACTGGCAATCCAATGGAGTAAACCCGTTCCACGAAAGTGGCGTGGTCCTGTGATTAGCCAATTATATATGTGTTGAGTGGATTTCTCATACCAGTCCCATGACTGACTCGTAGTTTGTTTCACTTTCAAACTCGGGTGCCCCTTTTTCTACACGGGCAGCCTTGTATTCAGGTTTAGCTGGTTCTTTCTGGATAGCTGGAGCTGAAGATGGATTCTATCATTTATTTCTTTTTATGCTGTTCAGCTCCTATTGTACATATTTTGTTTATTTCCGCTGTAGACATTTATGTATAGCTGAACTGTATTTGTACTAAGTAAGATCCTGTATACTGTGTAACTCTGATGATTACTTTTATCCAGTATATTTTGTTGTTCATTCTGGTGTATTTATTTAATTCTGTTCTGCTATTATCTGTTTCTGTGTTATATTCCAAAAGATAACCTTGTTTCCGTGAGAACGGGAAATCGGGTCGTCTCAACGTGCTACTTCATTTATACATACGGCTTCAGATTTCTTTGAGAGTTGGCACTCCCGTGCAATATGTCCTGCCTGGCGGCACTTATGGCATCTCCTTTCCCCATGTGGGTTCTTTTGTTTCTTAGTGGGCTTAAATCCACTTTTCCTTCGTTTGTTCCAAGATTTGCAACTTATCGCCAAATGCCCTTTTCTATTGCAGCTTGAGCACGTGGCGGTCATTATTCGTTCTTTTTCGGATCTGGCCCTTTTTCGATTTACTTCGGGCTCCTTACCGACTTCAGACGTCGTACTAGCCTCAGGAATATCAGTTTCCGACTCTGCTATGTCACTAGAACTGACTTCTTCTTCGTCGCATAACATTCCTTTCTTATGGAGATCTTCATACTGATAGGCCATGTAAATCATCTCTGGAAAAGGAAGCTTCACATGCCCTAATACTTTATTCTGGTATTTCCTTTGAAGCCCATGAATGAATCTCAGATTTTTCTATACTCTGAATATTAAAAACAAATTGGTTGTTGTATTGTGGGATTGTAGATTTATCAAACCACTTTCGACTTTATTCCTTTTCGGGGACGAAAAGTTTTAAGTGGGGGAGATTGTAACGACCCAGAAAATCTGAACCAATTTAAAATTTTTAAATTGGCTAAAATAATGGATTTTAAATATTTAAAATAAATATTTTAGATAATGGCAATGAAAACTGAGTTTGAATCGACATTTGAAAACCAATATAATTAATTATAATTATATATAGAATTGAAAATGGCGCGGTAGTTCGATAATTCGATTTCAAACTTCAATTGAGTATACCGGGTGCAAAACAATCGGGATTTTAGTGAGACCAAAAACATTAGTATCTAATTGATGATATCTTTCTAACGAATCTGACCAATCGAAATTTGATAGCGGGAATCAAAAGATATGTCTAGTTGAAAATTCTGAATAGTCGCTATAGAATTCAGGCCCTTAAAAATGGATATTTTGCAGATGACCTCGGATTTCGACGAAACCACTTTTGTTAGATCCGCAGTGTCAAGTTATTGTTAGGTTTCAAATTTCATAATTTTTCGAATCAATATGTGAGCGTGGCAAAGGAAAACGCGTTTGACCAGTTTCTGTTGATTTTAATCGACTGGAAATTGGCCATTTTTCAAACGGTCTCAGAATTTGACGAAACTAGTTTTGTTAGGACCGTATCGTCAATATGAAGCTAGAAAATATTTTTCTGGAATTTTTCTAGTTAGTATGTGACCCCGGTAATTTGAAATGTACGTTTAAAATTCAATATAGTGATTTAAATGTAAATTCAAAAGGAAACTGATTGTAACGATCAAACCAGCTTGCGATACATATCCCATTGTGTTCGGAATGGGGGTAAAACGCTATGGACGACAGGCGGTGGGCCTCGTTTCGAGGTCGTAAGTAAAAGTCAACTTTTTGAATAATTAAATAAATAAAAAAAAAAAATATTATTTTAATTTCCTTTTCCCTCCCTTTATCTTCACTGGCCCCCCCCGTTCCCTTTTATTTTCAGAAGAAAAAAAAAAAAACAAAACCTAATCGAATCGCCAGAGCCGCCCCCCCGATCCCTCGAGCGCCGACGAAGAGCCACCGCCCTCCGATCTTCTTCCCCCCCCCTGAAGCGAAGCCGCTGCCCTCACCGTACCCCCCCTCTCCCTCGTACTGCGAAGACCCCCCTCCAGAAGCGCCGCCTTGCCGCCGAGCCGCCGACGAAGGCGAGTCGCCACCCCCCCCTCTCGCAGGTACGTGATTTATTTGATTTCATTTTTAATCTAAAAAAAAAAAAAAAATTCGATTTTTCAACAGTGGAAAAAAAACTGAAATAGTTAAAAGAAAAAAAAACTGAAATGTTTTAAAGATAAAAAAAAAAAAAAAAAAAAAACTGAAATGCTTTTATGTATTAAAACTGAAAGTTTTAAAGGTATAAAACAGATTTTTATATAAAAGTAAAAACAGATTTTTTATAAAAGTAAAAACTGAAATGTTTTAAAGATTAAAACTGTTTTGTTTTAAGAAGTATAAAAACTGAATATTTTTAATAAGTATAAAACTGTTTTTTTAAGGTATAAAAACAGATTTTTTTATAAGGGTTTAAAACAGTTTTTTTTATAAGGATTAAAACTGATTTAAAGAGATTTTAAAAACAGATTTTATAAAAGATTTTAAAAACTGTTTTTTTTATATAAAAAGAAACTGAAAACTGGATTTTATAAATAAAGTAAAAACTGTTTTTTTTAAATAAAGTAAAAACTGTTTTTTTAAAAAGTATAGAACTGTTTTTATAAAAGAATTTTTAAACTGATTTCTTTTAAGGAATTTTAAAACTGTTTTTGAGGCAAAAGAAAAAAAAAACATATTTTTATATGTTGAAAGCAAAAGAAAAAAAAACATATTTTTATATGTTGAAAAGCGAAGTCAAAATTCGATTTTTATATATTGAATAGCATTGTAAAAATTCTATTTTTACATATGCAGAGAATACGGGTGAAAGCAACAAATAGGCGAAGATTTCTATTAAGAAGAGTCTCGCAGTTGGATAGCTATTGGTGAGATTTCTGATTTAAAAATTTATATATATATGCGTGAAGATGAAAGTGAATTGCTATCTATAAATATATATCTATATATATATATATATACGCCCCCTCGTCCACAAACCATGGACGATATTTATTGGTTGAAATTGTGGTGAAAATTGAATGATTGTTTGGGATTGTTTGTGATTGATATTGGTTGATTGTGGTTGAAAAATACCCATTTGTGGTTGTGAAATATTTGGTTGAAACCACATAGGATTAGTTTGTGGAAATGAAATAAATATATACATGCCGCCTGCGTGCGAACTAGATGCATGTTTCCCATTGTCAAAAACCGCGAGGTTTTAAGGTAGAGCGAGGAGCCGTACTAGGGACGGTGCCGGTGTAACTACCCTGCCGTTATGCTGCCGAAATTTTGAATAATATTTGTGTGTTTGAATTATTTTCATATGCTTAAACTATTGAAAACATTCATGTGTTGAATTGATATTCATTCGTTGTTTAGAAATTCATGTGTTGAATGGTATTCATATTTTGAAATAAACTGTTAGATAATAAAAATCACATTTTTATCTATATCTAAAAACTATTGAAAACATTCATGTGTTGAATTGATATTCATTCGTTGTTTAGAAATTCATGTGTTGAATGGTATTCATATTTTGAAATAAACTGTTAGATAATAAAAATCACATTTTTATCTATATCTAAAAACTATTGAAAACATTCATGTGTTGAATTGATATTCATTCGTTGTTTAGAAATTCATGTGTTGAATGGTATTCATATTTTGAAATAAACTGTTAGATAATAAAAATCACATTTTTATCTATATCTAAAAACTATTGAAAACATTCATGTGTTGAATTGATATTCATTCGTTGTTTAGAAATTCATGTGTTGAATGGTATTCATATTTTGAAATAAACTGTTAGATAATAAAAATCACATTTTTATCTATATCTAAAAACTATTGAAAACATTCATGTGTTGAATTGATATTCATTCGTTGTTTAGAAATTCATGTGTTGAATGGTATTCATATTTTGAAATAAATTGTTTTATGATAAAAATTCTATTTTATCACCTACATGAACTATATAGAAAAAAAATAGTGTTTTGAAATGAGTTGTTTTACAATAAAAATCACATTTTTATTGTATGCATAAATCGTTAAAATATGAAGTGTTAAAAATAGCCACTTGTTCAAAATAAACATATACGAGTTGAAATATTCATTAATTAGCTAATGAAATGATTTGCACCTATTTATGTAGCATTAGAATGAATGGCGTTTTTAAACCAAATAGAAATCAAATATGAAGTTGAATAGAAAAGAGTAAATGATAAGAACTGTATATATATGTATATGCATATTCATTGAACAGGTTATAGCAAAGGGGCTAGAGAAGAGGAATAAAATTTGTGCCCGACAAATAGGTACACATTTACTGATTTGTTTGGGTGATGATTTTGAGCCTGTTGGCTAGCCGCTTGGCTTTTTCTTTTTCTTTTTGAGATTAGAAGGACCGGGACGCTATTTGCGATTTCCCGACGCTCCCGGTGCAGGGGAGGTTATGGCGAAATTTTTCCAAAATTTAAGGAGTTAGAAAATTTTTTGAAGTGAAAACGATATAGAAATCATTGAATGAACTATATTTATATAACTATATAAATATAAATAAAATTAAAACGAAACGAGGCCGTGCAGTTCGTATTTTGAAACCGTGATTTCAAACGACTAGTACGGGAAATCCGACCATTGGATTTTCCCGAAACCTCAACCGTCGGGTTAGCCTTGGAATAATCTTTCCAACGGCACCAACCTTGTAGAAATCCAACGGTTGGATTGTCTGGAATGTTTAATTCAAATCTGAAGAAAAACAGCGCCAGAATCGATTTTATTTATATATAAATATAAATAAAATTATATTTAATCGAATAACGACGCTGCAGTTCGTATTTTGAAATCGAAATTTCAAACGATTGTACCGGGAGATCCGACCGTCGGATTTTCCCGAAACTGGAACCGTTGGATTCGTTTTGAAAAGACCTTTCTAATGATGTAAATTTTGTGAAGATCCAACGGTTAGATTTTCAGATATGTGTAAATCAAATCTGAAGAAAAACAGCGCCACGGCCGCCTTATGGCCCGAAGCGTCGTTTTGAATAAAATGGCTATTTTAAAATAAATAAAAATAGCGATAAATAGTTATAAAATATCGTAAGCGATATGGAATGGAAATAAACTGAATTTGCTTGATTTATGTGATGTTTGATGGTTGAATGTGTTTGGTGTGAAAACTATATAAAGAACACAATTGGTGTTGTCGAATAATTTAACCATTGAAATAAATCGATTTGAAATTCTAAATATACGTGAATTATTTGAAAAGGCCGAGTTAATTCTCATTTCGAATAATCGACCGACGATTGAAATTCGAAGATGAAGACGATGGTCGAAGACCGGAGATCTTCACCTCGTTTGGATGGTAACCGAGGTCCTGATTGGGAGGCATCCCGAAATATGGATAATGAGTGGTGATCGTTCAGACGTACGTGTTGGTCGAAGGGTTTGCGAGGTATTTAGTGCCTCCGGTTTCGTTCAGACCCAGAACGGACTTGTAAATGGACTGTGTGTCTGACATAGGATTTATTCTGTGTGGCACGCTAAGATGCAGTGATCAGGGCTTCTGTTGAAAAGCAAAGTCTTGTGGTGATGATCAAAGCACCGCCTGTGTGGCGTAGCTTTGTGTATAACGTGAATTCGCGAGCCTCACACCCCGGTTTGAACCTAAAACGGGAGAAGGACATCAGGGAGGGCCTGCGTTTCTTTCTAGCTAGGGTGGTGTCAGTGACCTACCAGCCCTGACATTTATATACTTTTCACCTATGTGGTTGTTGCTGTTGCGAGGCGCCTCGGTTTGATCGGACGATCCGGGTCCGATGGAGTCATTCGTTGGCTCATTTACACCCCAAAGGGTGGGGAAACGCAGTGTTCAGGAATTTTAATCCACATCGGTGGACCGGCCCTGACGATCCAAAGGCTTGACTGAGTACTTGCCTGAGGGGCGGGCTAGAGCGTCTCGAATTCGGTAAGGACTATCTTTTGCCTTGGTTCATGACGGAAATCCAATTTCCAAATACGTGATCGTGCGGTTTTGATTGTATATATATATGGCGACATGATATATGGTACCCATGCCGTCTATGATTGATAGTTATGATTTGAAATTGTTTTCAAAACATATAAACACTAGCAATAATATCAAATGCCTTTGTTTTATTCGTATCAAGCATATCTTGGCCGTTATAAGGTAAAAACTCTATCCTCTGGTTTGCGTTGCATTGTGTGATGGGAACTGAGTCTTATAACGGCTTCATTTTTATAAAAAGCATAGCGATGTTTAAAAGAAAGATTTGTTTTAAAGCACTGGCAATCCAATGGAGTAAACCCGTTCCACGAAAGTGGCGTGGTCCTGTGATTAGCCAATTATATATGTGTTGAGTGGATTTCTCATACCAGTCCCATGACTGACTCGTAGTTTGTTTCACTTTCAAACTCGGGTGCCCCTTTTTCTACACGGGCAGCCTTGTATTCAGGTTTAGCTGGTTCTTTCTGGATAGCTGGAGCTGAAGATGGATTCTATCATTTATTTCTTTTTATGCTGTTCAGCTCCTATTGTACATATTTTGTTTATTTCCGCTGTAGACATTTATGTATAGCTGAACTGTATTTGTACTAAGTAAGATCCTGTATACTGTGTAACTCTGATGATTACTTTTATCCAGTATATTTTGTTGTTCATTCTGGTGTATTTATTTAATTCTGTTCTGCTATTATCTGTTTCTGTGTTATATTCCAAAAGATAACCTTGTTTCCGTGAGAACGGGAAATCGGGTCGTCTCAAAAAGAGACGGCTGAATGGTGCACCGGTTGTTCAGGCGGACCACGGTCGTGCACATTAAGTCCGGAGTTGAACATGGGCACCGGTAGGTTTAGACTGTGCGTGCTTGTTTTGTGTCTGTGGTTTACACCCTAGGACTGGATACACCCTAGGGTGGACCTTGCACAGTTAACTACATTCCATGATTAGGTCGTATGACACCGATACACGACGAGTTAGACTTATAGGGAGCCGATCGACTAGACCGAGTAGTTGGACCTTGATTTAGGTCACCTTATGATGTTGGGCCAACTTTGGGCCAAGGGATCATTTCTTGTTTATACTTGACATGGATTAGAATACTAGTACACCTGGTGTAACTTAACCTTGTATATGCGATGCCACACTTGATCTATCTTGTTAACTTTTCACCATGCCAGTTATCATCCTATGTTTCATCTCTGTTTTACATGTCCAGTTAACTTTATTAGTTTTTATACTAATAGTAGGTAGGACTTACCAGTCTTTTTGACTGACCCGTTTTCTTTCGCCTCTTTTCTTCCGTCCCCCCCCAGGTTCTCAGGTTGGGAACACTAACACCTAGCTTGGATCTTTAGCTTGCTTACTGGATAGCTCATGTACGGTTTGGACTTGAGCTCGCTATGGCTTTACCACGTCTACTTTGGGGATAGTTTACTTTATGTTATTTCCAGTTTTCAGTTTATGTTTCTAGACTTGTAGTAGTTGGAAAATAATGACTAAGTACTTTTGATGTAAGTTGACTATGGTTTTGAAATAGTAGTTTTACCCGCTGCTTTATTTACTCTGTTTTACTTATATGTTCTGTCTTGTGATATATTCATGCATGTTTACCTTGTCCAACACCCCTCCAAAGCCAGTGTACTTGCAAGAGTGACCCTAGCGGAGGTGGGGTGTTACATTTCCTTCAAATTAGGAGAGAGAAAACATTACTACAAGGCTATATGAAATTATAGAATCAGGCATATCATTATTGTCTGGTTGCTATACTTGAAAATTATGATGCATTTTTTTAAAATTAGTGTAAAATCTTATCTTAAAGTTCAAAACATATTCTGCATTATTACTATAATCTTTTTCTTCATTACCTACATTTTTTGATAGATTTTCTATTCCTTATGTTGCAGAAATCTCTAAAGTTTGTAACGATTATAGTGGTTGAATGAATCTTGATGGTTCTTCTAGAATATGATGCTGTTCGAAGTGTATTCATAGGGAGACGGTACTGACCTTCTTATGTAAGCATAAAATAAGGAATGTGAGACTATTGAGATTTTCTTATAATAAGATAAAAAGATAAGAAATACAAAGTAATATGGGTGCACAATGTCCGAATTGTGGCATGGTTCAAAGATGCAACTGCAATAAAATTCTCTTCTAAAAATATGTGAACAATAGAATGTCAGGTGTATTACTTACTACATACTTTCACATTTGCAGATTGATCATGAAAGAGCAATGTTGTGGAAGAATATAGAAAAGACCCCAGGAAACTACATATGTAGGATTAAGTTTAGGAATGCCTTGATCGAATGTTTTTTCCTACAACCTGTAATGTCAAAATTAATGATCCCAGTTCTACGAAATTTAATATGGTTTTTTTCTTAAGTTATCACTTTCTATTATAACCAATGTATTACTTATTTATTCTATATTCATGTAGTGAATACTGACTATAAAATGAGAAAACTACACGTTAATTCAATTTTTATAGAATTTCAAATTTGTATGTATGAGTTACTGTAAGAATATATACCACTCACCATTGAAAATAAGTTTTTGCAGTTATAAGTCCTAAATAGAAGAGCTATCAAAGTTAGTTCATAAAATATTAACACTTTTATGTGCAATTGTTCAAAAATATACTAATGATGTACCTAAGTACCAGTTGATCGAGCAACAAGGGTCCAATTTAACACTCATTTGCAATGCACACATATCGATGATAAAATTTATTTTTGGATGAACAACAGAACAATTTATTATTGTTGCCGCATAAATTATAATATTTAAATATATATATACGTATAACTATTTAATATTAATTAAAATACTTTATTTTTCTTTTAATTTTTATATTTAATCATTACAAATTTTTTTAATAACATAAATTTTAATGCCCAGCAAAGCGGGCAAAAAATACTCGTATTACATATAAAGCTCATTAATTGGCCAATTGAATTCTGCTCTCACTGAACAAGTAATATATTAATTCTTCGATGATTTAAAAGTTTATTTACATTAATCCATACCAATTCATTTTAACAATTTCCAATTTTTAATAGTTATAACAATTGTCCATTTCATTTTTACTATAACGTCTTCATTTATTTCCTCTTCATATGTTTTTTGTACATTTTATTCCTTCATTTTCTATTACATACTAGAAAATTATCTACTGGTTTTAGTATCATCATTTTCCATCTGTTTATCAAGCTCATCTTTGTTTGTGCTCCCCATGTTTACATGTAGATCAACTATCTCATTAAAGAAAATCATTTTCAACATCCTGTATAAAACCCCTAGTTTTTAATGTCTTTTAATCAATGCCTAAATTTCTGTAATTTGCAATTATGTTTCTTATTTCCTTCTCTTTTTATTTTGTTTCTTTATGAACTTACTTTAAGCTCTGTCATATTAATTTAATCTAATTTTTCTGACTTATAATATATACCTACTTTTTTACAGATCTATGATTAAGTTTGTAATTTTTTTTCTCTTTTTATGTAGTTCTATTTCATCGTTAAGTATATCTACCTTTCAAGTCACTATTTTAGAACAAATTTTATTTTATCTTCAGCAATGTATCAGCGTTAGTGTGATAACCCGGAAATTCCCACCCTCTGGATCGACCATAAACCACACAGGTCTGAACCAAAGAATGGAAATCTGCGGATACATCAAGTGAAATAAATAAATAATTAAAAATGTAACTTTTATTTTAATGCTTTGTTCGCATTTAAAACATGCAACAAAAATGTATCTTTTGTTTTTAATAAATTTGTTTGCATCTAAATTTGCAAACAAAAATGCAATTTTTATTTTCTTGTTTGTTTGCAACTAAAGTTGCAAACAAAAATGTAATTTTTATCTCCTTTGTTTTATTTGCATGATAGAATGCAAATAAAAATGCATATTCTATTTTCTACATTTCGTTTGCATTGTAGAATGCAAACAAAAATATAATATGATTTTAAGTGGCGCATTTTTATTTGCATTTTTCAATGCAAATATTGCATGAAACCAAATGTTCACATTTTTTTTACATTCCACAACTCTGATATATATATATATTCTATACTCTGATGTAACATTTATTATGATGTTATAATAGTCTTCTGTATTTGTTCTGATGTGTTGTATGCCCAAAGTTGATGTATCCGCAGATTTCCATTCTTTGGTTCAGACCTGTGTGGTTTATGGTCGATCCAGAGGATGGGGATTTCCAGGTTATCACAGTTAGGCAAAACTTAATTATGTTAAATTGATTGCAAAGTTTCTTAAATTATGTTTCTAAAGTATATTTCCGACTATAATTTTTATGCGTTTTAAGGCATTTTTTATTAGTTCACCAAAAGAAATCAACCTCAATTTTTTATTGATATTGATTGCTACAACATCACTCTTTTTACCTTTAACTAATTTCAAATAAATGTTATTTTCAATATTATCATATTGATATTATACTAATATTCTTTTTTCTACTGAATCATTATGCGCTACTATAAATTATAGTCACTATGTGTTAACGATATTTTTCGTCTACACCGGAATTAGGTCTAAGGACGTGGACCTAGGGGAATTAAAGGGTTTGTTTAGTTTCTACAAGCTAGAGTCAGTTCACTATTTCCTAGATATCAAGGTCTTAAGCCCGAAGATTAGTTACTCTTCCTTCGAAGAGGTGAGTATCATGCTTATGAGACTCAATGACAAATGGTTACCTTGGGATAAAGGTTCCCTAAGTGCAATGCAAGTTAGAAAGGTAAACGGCTTGTAGAAGGCTATTTTGGGCAACTTGGTTTATGCACGAAGCTTTATCATAAGAAAATAGCAAGGAAAATCGGTAATATAAGTAGTAAAGAGATTTATGACATTGATCTTGAGCATCGATTCATTCTTTATTAATCACTTTGTGGAGTACATTGAAGTTTCTAAGTAAAATCCCCAAATCGATTAAGAAACTAGTGTTTACTCTATAAGGAATGATTACAAGATTTGAGAACAAGGAAAAGTCTCCCAAAATGAGATCCCTGGGATCTTATTTATAGACAATTTGGGCCCCCCTTTCGGTTGCGATCAGCAGAATCCCAATTATTGGTGCTTTCGGCTTCGGTGACTATCCTTTACCCTTGGTATCGGGCGCGTCAGTGGGTTTCGGTGTCGGCCTTTCAACTTTGACCTTCTTTACCCTTCTGAGCACTATTATTGGCACTGTCTTGCTTCCGTACTACTGGTTTCGATCTCTATCAACTAGTAATTCATATGCTGCTTTTGTGTAGCGTATCGATACCAATCCCATTGGTATAGATAACATCGAGAGCTACTTGCGGTCTTGACAATAAGCTTTGGTTTCGATAGCAATTCTTCAGAGTATTATCCTAATTCTTATGTTCCTTGTGGCTTCGACATCTTTATCTGTTTCGGTATCGACACTAAGTAAATTAGTGTGGATAGTCCTTCTTATCTGCTTTTGGTTTACTTCAGTGGCTCTTTAGATTTGATTCAGGTTATGCGATAACATGCTTTCGGTGATTTTGAAGTTGTTTCCTGATGTCGGCATCGATACCAGGTACCGATAGTCTGTTGCTTCCCCTGGCTTGGCTCTGTACTCTCTCTTTCATGGTTTTGGGTTTCGGGTCATAAGCTTTTGGTCATCCCTTTCTATCTGCTTTCAGTTTCAAGTGGTATGGTTTTGGAACTAAACACACGTTTGTTGCTTTCAGTGTCGACATTGCTTGTCGATATTTTCATTTGTATCGGTACAAAGTCTCTGCGTCCTATGTTGGTATCGATATCATTTTGACTAAATCTTCCTCTTATTGCTTTCGGTATCGGTTGCTTCTGCAATCTGGTGTTGGTTGTCTGCTTCTGAAACACTCTCTTGGTGCCAGTAGTGCTCTGATACCCCTTCACCGATATTTGTTTTCGGTGTTGAATTTGGTAGTAACATTTGCCCCTAGTGAAGGGGTATTCTTGACTTTCCAAGTCAATAGTTTCGGCGGCCGCTTCTTTTGGCCTATAAAAATTGGTTTCGCTTTCCTTTTGCTGGTTTCTTTTGCATTTTTCATCACCTTCCTACATTTAAAATTTTCTAGTGCAAACATCAACAACTTTCCAACCACCAATCGAGGTAGGCTTCATTCTTTTGAAATAATTTGAAATGTTTATGTTAATCTGATTGTGTAAGCATTGTTGAGAAATATCTTTATTCTTATAATTCAAATTCATGTATGGCAATTTTTCTTACTTTGCTTCGACTTGAGTGATTTTAAAAGACATCTTGATTACATAACTAAGTTACCTATTGGGCTATCAAGCAACCCTATTCATTTATGTTGACACACTTACCGAAAGAATTAATGCAAGCTGGTCTATCGAAACTCATTTTTATTGATTCACCATAAATTAGTTGGCAGTTCAAGTGGGCATTCTAATCAATTCTTATTTCTCTGAAAGCATATGCTATGTGGCTTGGCGCAAATGTCATTATTTTGAATTGCTTTCGGAAAAATAAAAATTGTTTCCTATTCTTATGCAATATTATCTTGATTTAAGGAAGGAATAGATAGCACCTAACATGATGGGAAAGAAGAATATTGCGATAAAAATTGTTAATAATTCCACCTCTCCACTGTAATCCTCTCCTGCAAAGAAGATTTGAGACACTACAGAGCATTCCTTATTTACTTCTCAAGAGGAAGTTGATTCCATAATTCAGGACTTCAACATTTCTGGAGTGGAAGTCATTCCTCCGCGTAAGATTGACACCATTGCATCCCCTCCGGAAGGGTATTTTGCTTATTCGTCTATTCATATTTGGCATGAGGGTTTCGTTCCCTTCCCGGATTTTATCACTCGATTTTTGCAATAACTAAACATCGCTCCTATCTAGCTTTCTTCCGACACTCACACCTACCTCCTAAGCCTTGAGCTTTTGTCTTTGGAGTCAGGAAATTGTTCCCTAAGTCCTTCACTTCTTGACTATTTGGTTCGTCCCTCCAAGCTTAATGTGGTGAACCATCGAATTTTCCGTGCAAACCCCACAAAGAAATTGTTATTCGAAGGAACAGTAAGGTTTAAAGACTGTAAGACTCAATTTTTCTTTATATGATGCCCTTCTGCAATTTCCGGCATCTTTAGTACTCCAAGTATGAGATTTTAATGTCCTTCTTATTTACTTTTCTCAACCTTTTTTTTTTGCTCCTACCGGTTTGTTTATTCCCAATTTTTGTTGCTGTCGCCGCTCCCAAACTTCTGAACTTTGTGGATAAGGAATTAGTAGACCTTCCTTCTGTTTCTTCTGAAAAGTCAGGTAATAGATCCTCGTTGCTGACCCCTAGCGTCCCTCGAAAGCACTCTATTCTGCCAACTGGTCAGAACATAATTGGATAGCCTCCACTACTTTCTCTCCACAAAGGGATCATGTCTTTATCGTTTGGCAAGAATGCTCCTTTCTCCCTCGATTCTCCTATATTCCCTGATATTTTTGGTAAATAACTCATTCATCCATTTGGGACTTGGTAAAAACTATATCCTTTTTATCATTTATTCCGTTTGTAATACATTAGGTTCCATTCATTCTGAATCAAGCAGGTCAATCTATCTTCTATTCCGAAGGCTAAAACTCCCTCTTTGAGACATCCTTTACTCAAGTCTAGAGAAGTTGTCAATAGAAAACTCATAAACGTGATTTATGAAGGTTCTCCATCTAAGAGGCTCACGGATCTTGTGGACCAAGCTCCACGTGATGCTATAGCTACTGATTTACCCATAACCCCTTCTCCAAAGGTTGCTTCTCAAATAGATGTTTATTTATCTGAGTCTCTTAGAGATGTTGCGTTTCATCATGTGTTGGGATTCTCTTCTTCCTCTAAAGATCTTAACTCTCGAGAATCTCCCTCACCCCCTGTAGTAGGAGGCTTTGATGAGCTGGTTAAACAAATTATGCCGTCTTCCTCGTTTTTGAATGTGGTTCTTCTATCCTCCATTCTTGATTTCTAAAGCTACCATCATTTTCTATATGAGCAACAACTCTCGGTATGAATTTCACTTCCTTTCTCTTCTGGTTTTGCGATCATGCCGTTTACCCCTACCATGTTTTTACTCTTTTCTAACCATCAAGCAATGGTTCCTCTTACAAGAAGATATTTCTAAAGCATTTCATGATTTTTCTAAGCTTAAAGAGGAGAATTTCTCTTTAAAGCAGTGTTTTAATAACCCAACCCTGCCGCGGTCCGACCTCGAATAACCCTGAACCTTGGACCATCACGGCGCGGAACTCAATCAGACCTCATTCATGCATGAACCCTGGTCGGACCTTCAAACCAGCGGTCCAACCTTCGATTTTACAGGATTAAACCACGGTTCTTTGTTTTCCATGCTTCTTATTGTGTAATTCTATCTGGTCATTTCATCTTTTTTATTATTTTGAAAATAATAGCTATAATATTTCAAAAAAGCATAACTGTTCCAACATCTAAACAGTAAACTTTACCATTTTATTCTAAAACACATGTGTGTTTGTTTGTGCCCTTGCTATTTAATTATATCATGCAATCTATTAATGTTAGTGAATAAATAGATGACTTTCAAACTTTATTATTCATTTGTTTGAGTACACATTAAACTTGATTATTCATATTTTCACTATTAACAAGTATGTGCGGTTCTTGACGGTTCGACCGGTCAGACCTTCAAAACCTTGGACCCTAAGTCCTCACGGTTTGACTCACGGTCTGGTTATGAAAACATTGCTTTAAAGAGAGATATGGTTACCCTTAGCAACGTTAGGGACGATATGATGGAGAAAAAAAGTTTGAAAGAAGCCACTCTTGCTGAAGCTGAGTCATTAGTAGCTCAGGAAAGAGAATCATTCTTTCCTTAAGCCAGGAGGTTAAAGTTCCTAAGGAAACTTTGGAAAAGTCTAAAGGGGAATTTACTGCACTCAACTTCAACCTTGCCTCCTTACAAAAGGATCTCTCTTTTGAAGGAAAAGAATGTCTTGTTTAGAAGCAAATTTGATAAGAGTGAAGCATCTTTGACAAAAGCTATCAGTATTATAAATGATGCCAAACAAAAGGTTTCTCTCTTTGTTCAAAATACTTTGGACGAGATTGGACTAATTAAAAATAAATGATGCCAAACAAAAGCTATCAGTATTATAAAATAAAATCATAATAAATTATGAATATTGCAAAAAACATGAAGTAATAAAAAATAATATATCATTCAAATCATGCACAAAAATATATTTTCTCACAAAACCTAAATATATGAAAATGAAAAATGAAATTTGTCTTATAGAATATCTTCTACGAACTAATTTCTAGGTAGAATCAATATATTCGTATAATCAAAAAAATATTAATTCACAATTTTGGCAACCATCCTAACTGTTTTGTGTAAAGATCAAAATTCAAACGAATATGAAGAAAAAGAGATATTGGTATTACCAATAATGAACATGAAATTATAATTTAAGTGGAAATAAAATCTCATAAAATATATATCAATATGCATTTTGATAGAATATATTGTTTATACTGCTATACTTTAGTGAATGATAAATATACACTTTGCAAGTTTCAACCACAACATCTAATCACAATGTCTATTTTATGATAATAGATATATACTAGCTTTAAAGCATGCAACATTTTATGTATGAATACAAATAACAAAATTTGAATGTAAATAAATTTCATAAATAATGAATTCATGTTTAAAAGGAAATTTATTAATTGTTAAAATTGATTATATTTTCATACGTTGTTGAGCCTTCATAATATATTTTCTCTCTCTAATAAATAGTAATATAAAATTGAATATGAGACCACATTATAAATCGTTCAAATGTCCATAACATTAGAAAACCTTTTTCCATTATTATAAATGAAAGTTATCATCTGCTTTTTTAATTCAAGTGTGATATCTTTATCATCATAAAAACATACAAATATAGATTGAATTTTCTTTGACCAAATTTAGAAATTAAATTTTAAAGAAAATAAGGGTTTTAGTCAGAGAATAAGTAGTGGTCAAAACTAAAAGGAGTGGGGAGTGTTGTGCAAAAAAGGATCCACAAATGCGGAAGAACAAAAAAAAAAAAAATAGGATCTAGATTTTCCAATTGAACATCAAACTAATCTGGTAGCAATTATTTAATTACATCAAACAAATAGTGAATAACTATAACAAAAAAACAAGGGGACACACAATATTTATATTGGTTCGCTACCATCAAGATAGTGTACGTCCAGCCTAAAGGAGAGAGATTTTATTCCACATGAGAGAACTACAAGAGATTAGAAAATAAGAGTTTACATATGCAAACCTCAATTTAGGCTTAAAAAAAAGAGACACTCCATTTGAGGATCACTCGCTCCATGCCAGGATGAGTTTATAATGAAGTCTACCTATAATATATAGCTAGTGAAATCTATGGGAGTCATGAATCAAATTACCAAGATATGGTAAGAAATAATAGAGGAAAATTGCAGAGGAAACAAGTGGCGCAAACATAGCAAGTAAATCAATCATTCTCTTCCTTTGCAAAGATGGTAGAAAATAATTCTGCATTTATTGTTTTACTATCTCATGCAAATGCAATCAATAATTTATACATTTTCATGTTAAAATTATTTACATTTCATCTTTCATATTTGTTTCCACTTATTAACAATCTAGATTGATGCAAAATCACATATCTCCAACACCCCATCACACCTTGTTTGATAGAAACCAAAAATGAATATTTACTTAATGGGTTCCAATATGTTACGCCCCATCACACCTAGTTAATGAGCTCAGAGTATGTCCCCACCCACTAACAAAATGTTGCAAATATCCAAAATCAAAAGAAGACAGATTCCAAAGTAATCTCAACACCACCAATGCCAAAAATAATTCTCTCAATCAACAATTCAAAGCTAAAATCCAAATCTTCGCATGCAAGAAAATTTCTTTCCTTCCACATACCTGCATGTGGCACCACTCCTTTAAGATAACATCACAAAATCGACGATGTACCAAAATCAACCATATGAGCTAAACTCTCCAAGACGACATCACAAAGTTGATAGGCCTCAGCGGCGTCAAAGCTATCATCAAAATCAGCTACATTAGATATAGTTTCTAAATCCAATGGTCCCTTCAACATGCTAAACCTCTTATCACCTAACTCTCATACAATGTGAGCCACACGTAACAAATCTCCACCTTGGCGAACATTTCTCAACTGAAATTGAAGTTATATAGAGTCCGTAAACACTTAGAAAGGTTGCTAACACCTCTGGCGGTTCATCTTAGGTCGCTACCACCTCTAAGCAAATTTTCCAAGCTGTTTTCTACAAAGAGTCTCTTTTCTACGGTTGGTCAGGCCGCATTCTAACATATAACTCCACCTTAATGAGAATCCGGAGCTCAAGCTACATAAAAGTTTCAAGCCTGGAACACTCTTCTTAGTCAACATAATAATCGCCATTGAAGTCTCTTTTCCCCCTAAAACAGTAGTAGAATAATCAACACTGAATCTACCAACCTTTATAGAAATAATTGATGCACAATTATAAACTAATCACCTTGCTATGTTACCAATCTGTTGTGCAAAAATTGTTGCACATATGCAGAAGAACAAAAAAACAAGATCTTGATTTTCCAATTGAACATCAAACTAATCTAGTAGCAATTATTTTATTACAACAAACAAATAGTAAAAAAAACTATAATGAAGAAACAAAGAGATGCAGAATATTTATATTGGTTTCACTACCATCTAGTTAGTGTACGTCCAGTCCAATAGAGAGATATTTTATTCTACATAAGAGAATTACAAGAGATTACAAATGTAACGACACACATTTTATGTATTGGTGGAACATAAAATATTTTTATTTAATTCTCCAAGGGTCGTATCATTCTCAGTTTTGATATGTTGTTTATGAGGATGTGAGACATGTTCATGATTTTTATTAATTTTATTTATGGCCATTTTCCCCTATTAGTTTTGTACAGGGAATAATTTTTGATAGGAATTGAATCAGGTGCTGGTGTTGATTTCATTGGATCAGATATGGTGTTTCCAATTCCATAGAGTGGTCACATTAAAGTTTTAGCTAAGCGGTTTGGGAGGAATCACTGTTTTAGCATTAGACATTTTGTGGACAGATTAATTAGTCATTAGTGGGCTGATTAGTGGGGTCCATTAAGGCTAGGGGATGTTGTCTATAAATGGGAGGATAGAGGTAAGAAGAATGGTTTAGTTTCTTCATTTCTCCATTTGGTTGGGTGACTGTGATTCTCCGGCTCAACTAAATACAACTCCACTTCATTTAATTCTTAGATTTACATAAGAAAATTGAAGATTAACATCGAAGAAGGGTATATCACATCAATTAATTGATTCGAAGGTCGTTCTTCATAGTTCTTCACTGTCTAGATTAGAAATTCATCGATTTCATATTATTTTGTTGATTTGGTGAGTGATAAACATCTATCACACAGATTCAATCGAGTATATGGGTTTGTTTGATCTTAATTTCATCATTTCGAGTCATTTTCGCCTAGATCTTATGAAGGTATGTATATTTTCAATTTGAATCACCATAGGATCTAATCTAGCAAGATTATAATGGTAAATCCATATGCCAACTCTATGTTTATGCAAGTTTAGATCCATTTGTTGATTCATTCATTGTTTTATCATGATTTGGTGAAATTCATATGATTGTATGACGATTATTGATGTGCTAATGTTTGTTCATGATTGATTTGTTGTGTTATTGATTATTTGGTTGAAATTGGTTGATTTGGATGAGATGGATGCATAGATGTTCGTCGTTGAAGCGTGAAAAGTATGGATCGGTTCATCGAAAAGCCGATCTGAGCATGGATCACACGTATTTTGATGGATCAGATCGGTGGTGATGTGGAAAGCATGCATCGCCTGGAGTGTGGTGCAAGAAATGGCTGGATCGCATGGATCGGTGGAGAGCTGGATCGCAAGGATCGATGGAAAGCTGGATCGATGGTTATGGATTGGAAGCTTTGGGTCAAGGCAAGCTTGGATCGACCAAAACGATGGATCTGGTCGGCATGGGCTTGAGTAGATCGTGACATGGAATGTGAAAGCATGGATCGGTCGGGGTTAGCTAGTGCTGATGGATCGGGTCGGCTACGCTGCAAAGGCTTGGCTCGAATGTGCTGGATCAGAGAGGGATCATGTTTTGATGGGTCATTGGATTGGGGTCGCAGTCCATTGTATGATTAGTGGACTGGCTACAACTTTGTGAAAGAGGATACAAGGCTGGATGATGGACCGAAAGTGGATGGATCGTAGGTGTTTGGTGCGATCTATGAGTATGGATCGGTGAATGATCCATATGATGGATGGTCCATCTAATATTGGACTGAATGACGTTTGTTTTGCTTCAACGATGGTCGTAGCTTCTAGGAGAATTCAGATGGAATGTTTGAAGCAAAGTGAAGTGTTCATTGATCGATGAAATACAACAAGGTGATGAATACAATTCAAGGATGTTTGAGCTCGTGGATAATGGTTGCTCGAGAAGGCGCTTGAGTTTATGGATAGTCATCAAGGTGGATGACTAGAGATATTGAAGGCCGAGGGATTATCATTAGTCGGAAGTTCTAGTGGACTGAAAGAAGGGGTATAATGGGAACTCCCAAAAAACCATATGGGTGAGTACTCTGGGCCTAGATACGAGTAACGATGGCGTATGGAATTTCGCTAGAACCAGGGTTGCCATTAGCCCTTGACGAATGTCAAGTTGGGCCAGGCATACGATTAACGATGGTTTCAAGGAAAGATAGGAGGCGATAGCTAGAGTCATGGATGTTGATTGTTTTATTTGTATCGCCTTGTGTGGATTGTCCAGCTTCGGGGGAGATATCTCTTGGGTGCTTATCTGATGTTGGTTTCCGCCTTCAGGGTTTGTGCTTAGGAGGTGTTGAGCTCGATTAGGATGGTCTACGCTTGATAATTAGTTTCTATGGATGTACTGTTTGTTTCTTCTTTAATTCTCTGGGAAAGGCTATCACTGTCAATTGTGGAGGAGGTGGGTTTGGGTTTCTTCTCTTTTGATGTGTTGGTAGATTAGATGATTGATCCGCGTACTCTCATATACTTTATTAATGATGTTAGATAGTTGTTTTATCACTCATTAGGACAATTATCTGACTCAAGGTTTTATGGTTCCCTCTTATTACCTTGAGCTGGTCATCCATGTTGTGGATGGGCAAACTAGGTAGCAAGTGGCAGGTAGTAGATTTTGATGAGGACGATGCTGCTGAGCGACGACGGGCTGGAGGATTACGTATTAGTTTCCTACTATACATATTATGTTGTTTTCTGCTGTTATTGTTTGGATGCTACTCTGAGTGAACTTATGGTGATGCTTCTTGTACTGATCCGGTGACGTAATCCAGTGTTGTATAGATATTTTATGATGATATGGAAGTTTTCATATTCTATTCAATTGTGCTTCTGTACTCTTGCCTGTTGTATATGTTCTAATATATTTTTCTCTTGCGATGTGAGTTATACGACATGTTTCTACATGTGTTATTCTACCCTGATGATCATCCCGTATCGGCCTGGCACGTCATGCAGCGCATCTTCTCCTTGGTTTGTGCAGGAGGTATAGGGCAGTCGTCACATTTGATATTAAAGCATTGGTTAATCAGTTTTATCCAAAGTTTGAGGACTTATGAAAGACGTATTTGTACTTTGCTAATGGATGACTACTATTTTATAGTGTATAGCATAATAACGCTTGAACTCCATTGTCGTTTTTCTCATTAGTGGACTAATCATTCTATTTTCAGATTTAGAATGAGTCATCGATCTATGAAACATACTGCTAGGGAAGAGCCTGTTCCTGGTAGGGGAGATGGTGGTATACCTGATTACCCAACTATGTTCGAGGCTATGGTGGCAGCGATCATGAGGAGGGTACCCACTCCAGAAGCAGTCGCTTAGATGTTTGTGTTCAAGTGCAAGTGCCTAGGGCGGTTGATTTTGCTAACTATGCAAAGACTTCACATCTCTAGGAGGGAAGTCGTTTAAGGATGTAGGGCCGACTGTAGAGATTCAAGGGTGACTTGATACTTGCATTCGGATATTTAGAGACTTGGGTATTGACGATGCGACCAAGAGGAAGCTTGCATCGAGGCAGCTACAGGGCAGAGCTATGGATTGGTGAAACTCTGTCACTTTAGAGACTCCAAAAGATGAGATCATATGGGATCAGTTCCGAGTCAAGTTCGAGACGAAGTTCATTTCTATCGTCTAGAAGTCTATTATGTTTAAGAGGTTTGTTGAGTTAAAGTAGAATGGTCGACCAAGTACATTTCTGATTTTGAAGCTTTGTCCAAGTATACTCCTTTGTATATCGAGACTCCTTACCAGAAAAACGAGAAATTTGTCATGGGCTTGGATAAATGTCTTAGGAATCAGTTGGCTGATCATCTGGATGACCCTTATGAGAAGATCGTTGAGAAAGCTTTGAGGAACGAGAGTTTGTTTCCCAAGGAAGAAGTTGTTGTTGCAGCCAAAGAGGAACCGAAACCACGGCAGGGTGGCAATTACAAAAAGAGGAAGCAACAATAACAGAAAGGAAAGGATGGCCAAAAGAAGAAGAAATGTGAGATAATTTGCTACAACTGCTGGACGAATGTCCATTTTTCCAAGGATTGTAAGCCTGGGCATAACAAGAAGGATTTTCCAGAACCGTTGAAGGGTAAGCAGATAGTAAAGGTGTATGATTTGGAGGATGTGCCATCTTCTTTGAGAGCTCCTAGGGCAGATGAGAAAGGATAGAGTATTGTTGTTCAAGGTACGCTTTCTATCGGAGGGGTTTCAGTTCGAGTGTTGTTTGATACTGGAGCATCGCATTCTTTCATTTGCAATGAGATGTGTGTCGTTTGGGTTTGAAAACCAAGATTTGTGATAGATCTGACTAATCCAGTAAGGGGTTCGTCTAGTTTGTGTATGATTTGTCATGATGTAGTGTTGTCGAGTCATGGTTGCTCTTTGTGTGTGATTGCTTTGTTTTGAACTTCGTTAGGTTTGGGATCATTTTGGATATGGACTGGCTCAAGAGGTATGCAGCTAAAGTAGATTGCGATAAGCTCGAGGAGATAGTTGGGAATGTGGAAGGGTGAATGGTTGTGATTCGAAGTAAGCCAGAAGACGAGGTCTTCACAAGCTTTTTATATTCGCTTGTGATTCCATGGGAAGACTTGTCATCTATGTCGGCGCTAGTGAGTTTGATGATGTCTTTGAAGAGGTCTAAGGATTGCCGCCACATCGCGAGATTGAGTTAAGGGTAGGTTTGTTTAAAGGTGCTAGACCTATCGTTATGCCCCTTAGGCAGATGACGCCTAGAGAACAACGAAAGTTAGAGGTGCAAGTTAATGTCCTTTTGGGAAAAGGATCCATTCGGAGAAGCGTGTCCGAATGGGGTGCACCAGTTCTATCTGCAACCAAGGCCGATGGATCTTTGAGATTGTGTGCTGATTATTGTGAGCTAAACAAGGTGACTAAGAAGAAAATAATATTCATTGCCGAGGATAGATACTTGTTTGATCAGCTTCACTAAGCCAAGGTGCTTTCTCTAATGGATTTGGCGATGGGATTTCACCAATTGAGTGTGGAGAAGGATAGTGTGCCAAAGATAACTCTTAGGACACAAACCGGTTTCTTTGAGAGGATGGTGATGCCATTTGGTTTGACTAATGTGCCAGCGTATTTCGTGGATCTTATGAATAGAGTGTTCAGAGATAAATTGAAAAAGTTTGTGCTTGTGTTCGTAGATGATATTCTGATTTACTCCCGGAACGAGGAAGAGCATAAAATGCACTTGCAAGTTGTTTTGGAAATCTTGCAGAAGCATCAGCTGAGAGCTAAGTTTTTGAAGTGTCACTTCAGGAAGAATGAAGCGAGGTTCTTAGGCCATGTTGTTCCGGGAAACGGAATAGCACTGGATCCTGCTAAGGTGGCAGCAACTCGTGACTGGGATAGACTTAAGAATGCGACAGATGCGAGAACTTTCCTTGGGTTGGCGGGATATTATCGTCGATTTATCAAGGATTTCTCCAAGATAGATGCACCATTAACAGGATTGTCGAAGAATAATCAAGTGTTTACATGGGATACCAAGTGTGAGCAAGCTTTTGGAATCCTGAAAGAGAGACCGACGAGCGCTCATGTTTTGACTATTCCGAGTGGGAATGAAGAAATGGTGGTATATACCGATGCATGTGGTAATGGACTTGGAGCAGTGCTGATGCAGAAGGATAGAGTTGTGGACTATACGAGTAGGCAGCTGAATCCGCACGAAAGGAATTATCTGACTCATGATTTTGAGTTGACAGCGATCGTGTTTGACCTGAAGATATGGAGACATTACCTGTTGGGAGTTTGATTCAAGTTGTTTACGGATCATAAGTCGTTAAAGTATCTTTTCTCCCAAAAGGATTTGAATCTTTGGCAACAATGGTGGTTAGAGTTTTTGGCATCTTACGATTTTGGTATCGCCTATACTCCTGGTAATGGTAACGCAGTGGCAGATGTGTTGAGTCGAAGACATGCAAGTTTGGGAGCTATGTTTTTGGAATGGAAGCACCTCGAGTACTTGGCAGGTTTCGATTTCAAGCCTCGGTGTGAGTTAGAGCCTGAAAAGTTGGCAAGCTTATCGATAAGACCTACTCCCATCGAAAGAATTGGCAAAAGCCGAAAGTGTGATGTACAGCTTGTTGAGATTATCCAGAAGCTGGAATTAAGAGAGGAACCAGAGAAGGATAAGGACTTCAAGGCTGATGGAGATGGTTGGATTCTAAAGAAAGGATGTACTATGCCATAGATGCCTACCGCAACGAAAATCCAAGGCGTTGCTAACTACAATGGAACGATAGGTATGCTGATTTTTGTCTATTGCAACACACGCTTCAAAGTGTTACCATATAAAATCCAAGGTGTTATAGTAGCCACGTGAATAAATTTATCAATTCGGGTGATTACGATCCAAGGTCCACAATAGCAATCCGCGTGAAATGATCTTTAACGCGGGAAGGAAAAACAAAAAACAAAGCGGCAAAAGACTTAGCAAAATTTTCAAGGGTTTCAATCAAAAACTTAACAAAATATGCCGCCACTCAACCTGTCAAAGACTCTCACCCGCAATTTCAATTAGGGCTAAAGGTTCAAGTTTACAAGCTAATTAGGGTTCAATTATGGCAAGTATTAGTTCAAGTTCAATTAGGGCTTCAGTGTTTCAATTAGGTCTTCAATTGGGTTTTGTTTTAGTCTCAAATTTCAGTTGAGGCTTTGATTTAATATGCTGCTTAATGTATCACTCAATGTATATTTCAAGTATTTCCTGACTTGATTATTAAGTTGCCTAATTTATGGATTTACTTGTGTATTCAGGTGTAATCATATTCCTGATTTTATTATTATGTTTATTTTTGTAACAAACTTATGTTGAGCAGTGCTTATATGATATTATTGTGTTTTTTTTGCCTTATAGACATGGCTATATAATATTTGTGTATGTTATTTGTGTGTAAATTAGTGATGAACGAGGAAAAATATGGGCAGAACTTCCTAAGTTCAGATGGCTGCATGTTATTTGTGTGTAAATTTAGGCCTTGATTACTAAAGAATACATGCATGTCCAAATGACTACATGCTATATTGGGCAAAACATGGAAAGGAAAATAACTGCAAAACTTGTAGTGTTTCAAGGAAAATAACTGCATGCTATTTAAGTAAGAAAATGTTGTTCTGCCTTGATTAAATGTTATAACTGATGTATCATATTTGTGGCTTCTTTTTTTACTGTTTCTGCCTATATTACATGATTGTGAAGTGGCAATTTGTTTTTATAATGCGCTTGGTTTGTTTTATTTTGTAATTATTTCAATCTAATGTTAATTTTTACATTTTGTGTAGGATGGAGGCAAACCTTAGGTTCCACCACAAGGGAAAATTTGAGAAGAATGGATATGTTGATGGAGAAGAGGCTATTGTCAAGAGAGTTGATCTGTATAGGTTTTCATACACAGTACTGATGGAGTTTGTCAAGGAAGAACTAGAGTACACCGAAATTGGAGGAGTATATGCATGGAAAGGTCCAACGAGTGGGTGGAAATTGGTGGCCGATGATGTAGAGCTATTGTTTATGATGCAAATAAAAAATAACGGTGATTACATTGATTTCTATGTCGACACTGTCGTCGATGATAATACCAAGCCAATTAAACAAATGCAGCCACATGTCATCGTGCGCCCAAGGAAGAATCTGTTTCCAGGTATAAACATGTCTTCTCATTTGTATTATTTTGATGAATTTGGTCATTTCGCTGAATATGTTTTTCATTTATGACTTGTTTGATTTTTAGTACACTTAGTAGAATAATAAAGAACTTGTATGTTGCAGCTGCGAAATCACAGAAACGGCAGTTTGTCACTGCTCACCTTCTGCAACAGGTAGCGAAAAAGAAGCAGAAGACTGATCAAGTCTTTACTCCTAGAAAGTCGACACGGCTAAACAATTCTCAAGTGATCAGCGAAGCTTCTGTGAGTCCACCTATCGACAACAAGTAGACTGAAGTCTTTACTCCTAGGAAGTCGGCACTGCTAAGTAATCCAGCTACGAAAAATTCAGAAGTGATCAACAAAACTGCTGCGAGTCCATGTATGAACAAGAAAAAGTGGTCAGCAAGAAGTCAACTAGAGTCAGTAGTTCGACGAAGTTATCAGAGAAGGAAAATCCAACTGAAGTCAGCGATGCAACTTTGAATATCAACTCAACAAGTGTGAGGTGTAAATAAGATTTCAATAATTCTCCACATGATGAAGAGGAAAATACGGATGAAAATGAGTTTCTGGTAAGATGACTACAATTTTATCTTCTAATATATGATCGACATATTTTGCTAATATTTACAATAATGTCTTGTTTAATTACTTTCAGAATGATTATCTATCACCTCCGCCACCTCCACCACTTACAAAATAGGAAAGGGAGAGAGACAAAAGTGTCTCACAGAAGAATAGCGTTTTTGAAAAATTTGGGGTGCTTAAATTAGCTTTTAGAATGAGAAATGAATTTGAAAAAAATAAAGCAAATTAAAGATGCTTAATGAGGAAAGCGAATATTATGTTCCAGAATTTGAAGATGATACTTCAAAAAATCAGGCAAAGGTGCGTTATAGCTGAAGAATTAATTTTATGTTGGTAATTATAGACTGGCTTCATTATTTTTTTATTTTATTGTTTTTTGTGCGTATTTTAGAGAACCAAAAAAGTTAGGGTTACAAAGCCTCGGTTTGGACCAATAACTCGTTCACGAGCCAATGTTGAATCTGCAACTTATAAGAATGCAACTCCGAAGGCATGGGAAGAACTAGTTCATATGCTATCTGATGGTCCACCATGTAGCGTTGAGTTATCACACAATGAAGGAATAGGAACAGTGGAGGGTTATTTGGCTATGCGAGAATGCCAGAAGATTAACAGTAGTGGAAGTGGAAGTGTAAGGAATAAGGCTGTTGTCGGAAATGTCTCGACAAATATTGAAAACGAAGAAGATGAAGGTAGTATCTGATTGAGTTCTGATTTTAATAGTTTAAATTCTCATTTATGTTTTGCTTAGCCTTCTCATTACTGTTGTATGTACTTTGTAACAGTAGTCGGAGCTCACAGAAGATGCAGGGGAAAAACAAAGATGGATAAAGTTCATTCAAGGCCATATGACAAAAGAATTGTAATCCAAATGAATGATCAGGGCCAACCTATTTCAGACGATGACCAAGTGCTGACTGAACTGAGTTAATTTTTAGGAACACTGAATTGGAGTGTTCCGCTTATTTACAAGTTTTGGTTTGATGTTCCTGCAAGTTTGAAAGACACGCTGTGGAGCTATGTGAAGGTAATTTGCAAACTTAGCTGAATTTTACTTAAATATATGAAACTTGTCACAAAATTAGAATGATTGTTCTTTTTTACGTTTGATTTGTATTTAAGCAACGGTATATTATTCTGAATGAATGTGAATATTGGGCTTTGAGGTCAATTCATGATGCTTGGAGGGGGTACAAGATTTGTATTAAAAAGGCACATTATACGGCTTGCGAAAATGATGAAGAGAGGCTTGAAAATAGGCCAGACGAAATTCCACTTTAGGATTTCAAAGTACTCTTGCAGTTTTAGGGAGACGAAAAAGTTCTGATATAATTTTAAGTTTTATCACAAATTTTTTTCCCTTTTTATTCATTCAAATCAGTTAGATAAACATCTTTATTTCATGTTGTTTTGCAGTCCATGGTCCTTACAAATTCTGCAAATCGGAAATCGTATACCGACACACACACTGCTGGTCCAAAACCTTTTTCCCAAATTCGGCATAAGATGGTATGTATTTTGCTTATTTTTATGATTGGCTGGTTTAACAATATAGGTCATATGGAGGAATTCTTGTTTAACTCGAATGCAATATCCTTGTTTAACTTGTGAATAAACTACATATCCTTGTTTAACTTGTTTTGCAATATTAGTGATATGTTCCGAAATAATTAGTTTGATATCCTTCTACTATTTTATGTTTTTTGTATCAGTTCAAGGAATCAGATGGAGAAATTTATGTTAAAACTCGCAAGCAGAAAGAAGGAAAGGTGTACAAGACCGATGCTTCAATAATGAACTACATAATCGTAAGAATTTTATTTTTTCTTTAATTAGGTGTCAAAAAACGTTTCATTTTGCACATAATCATCATTATTGTAGAATTAGATTCTATTTTGTTGAAACCGATAGCAAGATCATAGCAATGGGTGTGATCTTTTGCTTTGGGTTTTAGTGTGTTTTTGCTACAATTCTTGTTTAAGAAACTTGTTTAAAAATTGTTAATTTTATTTAATGTCACATTTTGAAACTGCTTTATTTTGCAGGAGAAGATTGAAAAAACAATTGGTGAAGGAGGCAGTGATGGATTTGTTCATGAACTTGTTTCTGATGGAAATTCGCATGGTTCATCATGGCTTATAGGACGGCACACAAAGTCTCCAAAAGTTTCAAAAGCTGCTCCAACAGCAGGCACATACATACAGGAGCTGGCAGCGAAGATAAGGGAAGATATAACCAACGATGTCGAAGCAAAGGTGAACAAGATAGTCCAAAATGAATTTGATGCAAAGGTGAACGAAAAAGTTCAGGAGAACTTGACAAGGATGCTTAAGAAATTAGGTGAAGCCAACCCTGAAATGCACATTGATATTGGGGATCTTTGTGCGACAGTTCGCAGGGAAGGCACTGAAATTGAAAGCAGTGAACGCGGTGGGGGCTCGCGCTCTTAGTCATTGATATTGGAGATCTTTGTGCAGCTGCAGTGAACATGAATTTATATTTAGTTCGTACTAGCTGTGTTTGTAAGTATGGTTTGTAAACATGATTTTCCTGGCTATATTTGTAAGTATGTTTGTAAATACTATTTGTGTTGCTTGTGAATTTGCGATAAGAAGTAGTTTAATTCAGTGTGATGTTAAATTCTGTAATGTTGGAGTATGTGATTTAATGTTGTCATAGCTCTTATATAATGTTGCAGTATGTGATGTTAAATGTTGCCATTGCTATGATATGGTGTTGCCGTTGGATGGTAAAAGTGTTGCATAGATTACTGCATGTGGGCCCCACAACAGGATTCCGTGAACTCGGGCTACAACCACAACAGGATTTCGGGAACCCGGGTTACAGATTTTAGTGGGCCCTACATTTTTGTAAATTTAGTACCTATGGTAACACCTGTGTTGATGTTGCCTTAGGGTCGCGAAGATGTTGCCTTGGACTCTAAGGCAACGCGACAAAAGGCAACCCCGAAAAAGTGTAGCCGAAGATCATTCTTCGCCAATACCAACATTTTTTGGCACCTCCTACATCACTTCACTAGTGTTGCAGTATGCAATCTATGGCATAGTGACGGCTGGTTGTTCCCGATATTAATGGATTGAGAGATGAGGTTCTGAGATAATGTCATCACTTTAAGTTGACGATTCATCCTAGAGGTAACAAGATGTATCAGGACATGAAGCGAGCTTACTACTGGGAAGGTATGAAAAGGGATGTTGGAAAGTTCATCTCCAAGTGCATGAATTGTCAGTTGGTGAAAGCTAAATAGAAGAACCCGAGTAGATTGCTTCAACCATTGAAAGTTCCTACGTGGAAATGGGAGCAGACATTGATGGATTTTATCGATGGACTACGTAGAACTAGGAAATGAAGGGATTTGTGTCATTGTGGATCATTTGACCAAGAGCGCAAGGTTTATTCCTATTAGATGACTAGCATAGCAATGAAGTTGACCGAGTTATATATTAAATGGATAGTTCGATTCCGTGGTATCCCGAAGAGCGTAGGAGTGATCGAGATCCATTGCTCACAAGTGGATTTTGGAAGAGTTTGCAAGAGACTTTGGGAACCGAGCTATGTTTGAGTACGGCTTATCATTCCCAGACCGATGGTCAAACCGAGCGAGTGAACCAAATATTGGAAGAACTCCTTAGAGCTTGTGTATTGGACTTCGGGGGATCGTGGGAAGACTTTCTACATTTGGTTGAGTCTGCTTATAACAACAATTACCAGTTAAGCATCGGGATGACATCATATGAGGCGATGTATGGTAGACCGTGTAATTCTCCGACATGTTGGTTAAAGACCAAAGATAAGCTGATACTTAGGCCTGAGATGATATGAGTGACATCAGATTGTATTGAGATCGTTCGACAACGAATGAAGGCAGCCCAAGATCATCAAAAGAGTTATGCTGATAAGCATCGAAAGGAATTGGAGTTCGACTTTGGTGCTATGGTTTTCATGAAGATTTCACCATTGAAGCATGTTGTTTGGTTCGGAAATAAAGGGAAGTTAGATCAAAGGTCCATTGGACCATTTTCGATAGTCGAGCAGATTGGAAAGCTCACATATAGATTGGATTTACCAGAAAAGACGATGGGTGTGCACAGTGTTTTAATATATCTTTTCTACAGAAGTGCGTGCATGATTCGAATGTGGTGGTATCTCTGGATCAGTACGAAAACCTAGAAGTCGAGTCCGTTGTTTCGAGACCTCGTAAGTTATTTCGCGTTGTGGGGAGTGACACGAAACAATTTAGGAGGAAGACGGTTAAGCTAGTTAAGGTGCAATGGAGTGAGGATGATGACTATTGTACGTGGGAAACAGAAGAGAGTATGAAGACAATCCATCCAGAACTCTTCGTTTGTATGACCCATTAATGTTGTGTCATCTTACAATATTGTAGCTTGTGCTATTATTAGAATTCCGCGTTAAGGCTAAGGATGCATGGCTTGTTGGATGCTAGATTGGACGGTAGATTGTTAGTGGTAGGTAGGCATGCAGAATGGTTGTGGTTGCTTGTGTTTGCTTGGGGATTTCTGGGGCAAAATTCCTAAACATGGGGGACGGGGATGTAATGATCCGCATTTTATGTATCAGAGGATCGTAAAATATTTTTATTCAATTATCTAAGGGTCGGATCGTTCTCAAATTTTGATATGTTGTTTATGGGGATGTGAAACATGTCCATAATTTTTATTAATTTTATTTGTGACCATTTTTTCCCTATTAGTTTTACATAGGGAATAATTTTTGATAGGAATGGAATCAGGTGCTGGGATCAATTTTATTGTTTCGGAAATGGTGTTTCCAATTCCGTAGAGTGGTCACATTAAAGTTTTGGCTGAGCGGTCTGGGAGAAATCGCTGTTTTAATGTTACACATTTTCTGGACATATTAAATAGTCATTAGTGGACTGATTAGTGAGGCCCATTAAGACTAGGGGCTGTTGGCTATAAATAGGAGGGCAGAGGTAAGGAGAATGGTTTAGTTTCTTCATTTCTCCATTTGGTTGGGTGACTGTGATTCTCCGGCTCAACCAAATACACCTCCACTTCATTTAATTCATAGATTTACGTAAGAAGGTTGAAGATCAACATCGACAAAGGGTAGATCACATCAAATTGATTGATTCAGAGGTCGTCCTTCGTTGTCCGGATTAGAGATTAATTGATTTCAAGCTATTTTGTGGATTTGGTGAGTGGTAGCTTCTCTCACACGGATTCAATCGAGTATATGGGTTTGTTTGATCTTAATTTCATCATTTTGAGTCATTTTTACCTAGTTCTAATGGAGGTAAGTATATTTTCAATTTGAATCACTATAGTTACTAATCTAGCAAGATTATAATGGTAAATTCATATGCTAATTCTATGTTTATGCAAGTTTAGATCCATTTATTGATTAATTCATTGTTTTATCATGATTTGGTGAAATTCACATGATTATATGATGATTATTGATGACCTAATTGTAACGACTCGCCTTTTTAACCGTCTTGAATCAGTAATTAAACCGACTCCAGACGCTCAAAACGGTGAATCGTTATTTAGCTTATCAGATTTAAACAGAATAACACACAGAATCACAATACAGAAAAAATATCAGTGGAACAATTTTTTTATAGAAATATCAGAGTTTTACGATTGATTTACACAGCGGAAGAATAATGTAAAATTCATACATACTTTTTAAATGGAAACAAGATTTTTACAAGTTTGTCGAGTGTAGCACGAGCGTAGCACGACATGCATCTTTACGTGTCGTCTTCACGTTCCTCTTCTCTTTTGTGAGCTGAACTCTAAGCCTGGAACACTTAGGACCTGACCCGAGCGTTCCATGCAAAATACACAAAACACCCGAGTCACGATCAGACTTATTTCAAGTTAGCAAACTTCGATAAACACATAATATAATTAGTTTAATCCCGATAAATTATTTAAAATAAATTGAGTAAAATAATATGTAGAATACACTGCCAAAATGTACCCAATGGGATCAAATTATTGCATGCGAGACTAACATAAGAATGTACACGTAAGAAGATGACACCGCCATGATAAAATACAATAAAGACATATAGTAGAGTTATGTAGGCCAACATTAAGCACATTAACACATGTGAGGCACTCATTAAACCATAAATGGATCAGGCGGTGTACATATGTCAACAATTGGAAATGTGATATTAAAAGAAAAGTCTGTACTATATGGAAGGAATGGTAAGCAAATATAGATCAACCCAGGTAATAGTCCAACATGACAACTAAATGACAAAGGCATGCATGCACCCATTTACTTGCTTAAACAAAAGCTGGGTAGTAATGGTCATACAGTAACCAATATCCAAGTCAAAATAGTATTTAAAAATCAAGATTAATTCATATATGCAAATTTGCTTTTATATTGGTGGACAGATCTATAAGGTTCTATCAAACATGGCAACATCTAATACCAGTGTGATTGGCGACTTCAGTTAACAACTAAAATGTTCCATGGATGAAATTTAGATAGACATGGAAACGGCAGTGAGGGGACAGGTTACCAAAATACTCAACATGCACATCATATAAACTATAAAGGGATGTAGTTTGAGTGATAAAACAAAGGAAATGCCACAATCCATAAAGTAACAATGGTCGAAACACAACATGTTGTATACATTATTGGCATGACCACCTAACATAAGTGCATATATGACAGTTCAAAAAAAAAATCCATTTCTTACTTAAGGTAACGTGTATGGTCCCAAAAGAAAATATCATTTATATAAGGGAATGAATTTGCATGAAACCTTAGTTCAGACACACTAAGGAAGCCTTACAAGTGCATGTATGCAAGCCAATATACATGAAATGAGGTGTATCTATGCGATCTAATATACATCAAATGCTGTGTATACATGCGAACTAATATACATGCAATGTTGTGTATTTATGCAAGTTATTCCTCAGAACAATTCACATACGTTTCAACCATTTATAATTTCAAGTTTCCAACATCCTATATGGCCCTTTGTATAATATTCAAGACTGTAAACAATATCAAGATATTCGATACACGCTGGGTTACACAACAAGACAACCCCTTTAGTCCCGGATAGTATGGTCCAAGTTCAAACGTAAGTTGTTATGTTCAAGTTTACCAAAGAAATGCATACTCAGATTTTCGCATTATGATATTTCTAATATATGCCCAACAAATATGAAAAACCAATGAAATGTATTCAAGAAAAACCTAGGATTTACACAACAAAACAAAACGAAATAGCCCACAAACAATTTTATTCAGTGGCTCGTGGAGTAGCTAACTTGAAAGAATTTTAATCGTAAGGTAAACTATGTCAAGCCCGACATAGGAGCATGCAGACCCTTTTAATATGCGAATACCACAAGAGAAATCGTGTTTCCTTTAGCTAAAGATCTTTCTACTGTGAAGTAACAAATTCAGTTTACGCGAAATGAAAGGGCATGCATCATTTTCTAGCCTTAAAAGGACTAGTGATATGGAAGGGACCTGTTGGGCATTTATTAATTGATTTGATCATATCAACTATGTACGGGATTAGTCCCTAACATATATATTTACTTGTCAAATTTCAGAGTGTGAACCACTATTATAGTGCAAGTTTGCTTGGCAAATCTTAGATGCTTGCACAATTAAATTTTCATGTGAGAATCACAGTTGTAATGTCAAAGTAGAACAAAGCATAGGTCAGAAGTATACACTAGCAACATTTATCTAAGGCAGAATTGTGTGAGGCGCAACTCATTTGAAGGAAAAAGAGTACTTCAGCCAATACCATATTCTGTTGTGACATGCAGGGAAGCACATTACCAAATAGACAACATATACATGCAATTTTTAACATAAAATCTGAAAGTCCAATGCTATAGGTATACATATTTTAAATGGTGATAGGGTAAAGGCAATGGGTACATTATCAAACTCCATCAATATTACATTCAGCAAAGAACTCAATATGTTCAAAACTCAAGTGGGACAAATGTTACTATGGTGGAAACATGTGAGCAGGTGGTGCAACAATGTCAAGGTGTAGTGCCACAATGGCAGAGCAACATTTCAAGCATAGCCAACATAAATGGAGCAACTCACATGATGTCGCAAGCAAAAGGGCAAACACAACTAATTATATTTGGTGTGGATCGACACGGAAAATTGGAAATAAATTTAATCGTAAGAAGACTTACATTCGGTCGGCAAAGCAAAAGCAGAAGTTAGCGAACGGTGGTGGACTGCTCAGGCTTCGAGTGGCGCAGGGAGGAGGACTTGCGCGTATAAGGCGGATGGACTGCAGCGATAGTAGAAGACGACGGTGTTCCACGCAACAGCTTCAAGGCGGCATCGGAGTCGAGGCGAGCAGACATGGCAGTCGCTGCTTTAATTTTATGGCGGGTTTTGGATTTCCGGTGGGTGACACTGGTCGGATCTAATACAAACGAGGTGGGAGGCGAGAGGAGCGGGGATCTTTGGTTCTGGTATGGCATGCGGAAATGGGTGGTGCTTCGAATTGGGCTGCTATGAGGAAGGGACCAACGCGATGGAGCCAGCGAAGCTCGAAGGTGAGCCAAAGTCTAAAGGAGAGGATTTAGGGATTTGGGAGGCCATGGAATTGCATTCGAATTGGGGAAAATGAAAATTTTGGCTGAAGGAATAAAATGAAAGTGGAAAGAGAAGGGGTCGTCAATTAAAGAAAAAGAAAAATGAAAGGGACACGGTCAAATGAACAGAGACACGCGGTAGAGATACAATACAGGGGACAGATGCGTGGTGAAATACAAGACAAAGTAAACACGTATTATACGGTGTTGATAAATTTTTAACAAGTGTAAAACAAAAAGACAATGTGTAACAACCCGTATTTTCAATAACCTGTTATAACATAAATCGAGTCAGAATTTAATTTATAAATCTGAATCAAGGGAAACGGGCTATGCCATTGCGTTCGTCTCGGAAAAATACGCGAAATAGAGTCCGAGTTTTCGAAAATCGGAGTCCGTATGACCCGATTAAGGCCCAACGAAGTTTTCAGAAAATTTCAAAGTAAAAACAGATTTCAAATTCAAGTTTGAATTTGGAAATTAGGGCAGTTGGGCGCAGGCGGGAAACTTCCCGCCAGACCACCCATGTCGACAGCCCTGTCGACTGGGCAGTCGACATGGTTAGGCCCAAGTCGACAGCCCTGTCGACTTGGGTGTCGACTTGGTTCAGCCGGACAGTTTTGCCTGGTGCACCATTTTGGGGTCTTGGTTAGGTTTTGGGGCCAGATTCGGTTTTGAGGGCTGAGATTGGAACTAGGGTTTAATCCTAAGGCTAAAACTAGTCCTAATCTCTATAAATAAGCCCCTAACCTAACCCTAAATCATCATTATTCATTCAAGTAACTAAACTATGACAAAATCATTCCTCTCATGGCCTCCACTCTCTTCATAAAATTTCTAAGTTATTTCTATGAGAGATTTTCCATGCATACAAGTGTTTTCAAGCTTGTATGAGTGTCATTAGCTTGCATTCAAGTCAAGTTTCCATATTTACATCATAAAGCAAGGGTTTTGATCATTTTGGCTCAAGGGTTTTTCTATTAGAGCTTGCATTTTGGGTCTATTTGATTGCATAAGGGCTTTGTCATATTTTTGTGTCTTCATAAGCATTGTAAGCCCTTTTCTACTTTCATATTTAAACTCTAAAGTTAAATGAATGATGCAAGTTTGGTTGATCATTATGATATGCAAGTTTGCCATGTTATGATATGCAAGTTTACTATGTCATGTTATGCAAGTTTGATATGTTATGATATGCAAGTTTGCCATGTTATGATATGCAAGTTAATCATGTTATGTTATGCAAGTTTGCCATGTTATGATATGCAAGTTTATCATGTTATGATATGCAAGTTTATATGCAAGTTGGCCATGTTATGTTATGCAAGTTTGCTATATTATGATATGCAAGTTTGTCATGTATGTTATGCAAGTTTGGGTTGATCATTTTACTCATGTTATCATGTTATACAAGCTTACCTTGAGTATATGAACATAAAGCTTCAAGCTTTATGCTAAAGGTTGCATTTTGGCAACATGTAGGTTATCATATCTCTTATGATAACTTGCATGTGAGGCTAAATGCGAACTTATGACCATTTCTACATGTCATTTATCACCATGTATCACCAATATGCTAAGTTTGGTTTTATGCATGCTTTTGAGGCCTAGAAATGTAATATGCAAGTATATGAACATATGTACATTTCATATGCCACCATGTTAAACTTGTGGCTTCAACACCTTTATGTCATGATTATGCCAAGTTCCCTCTTTCTATCCTTTATGCGCTATTGCGATATGTAAGCGATGGGATTGCGTTTGGGGTTGGGTAAACTTAAAAGACATAAAAACATAAGATTGGGAATTTACCTATTAAGTTAGGTCTACCCATTGGGAATTTACCTATTAAGTTAGGTCTACCCAAATGCTTGAGAACTTGTAATATGTTTTGTAAACATAATGGACATGACACTTAGAAAATATAAGTGTGACCAACACGAGGTTGGGTTGAGTTTGTAGCGTAAACCTACCCGGAACCGACCGGCTTAACTAGTTGCTACAAACAATAGGACCCAATGTGAGAAGTTGGTCATGTGGTACCTTGAACCCGAGGTTAGACCAAGTTGTGGTGTAAAGCTACCCGGAACCGACCGGCTTAACTAGTAACCGCAACAAAGTCTAATGTGAGAGGTTAAGGCACATTAATTAATTAATACTACATGATAAGGTTAAGTAAATTTGACTTATGACACTTAACCAATCTGAACTCGGTAAATTAACGGGGTTAAGTTAACCTACACTTAACCAATCTGAACTCGGTAATTTAACGGGGTTAAGTTGAACTATACTTAACCAATCCAACTCAGTAATTTGGTAAGGCTGAGAACCAATTTGATACCTGGTCTGGACAAACTAACTTGATTGATAAATAAAACGAACCTATTTTGCGGATCTGTAGGACCCACACCAAGTTAGGCAAGTTTGTAAATATGTTATCTGATCCGTTAGTCTGAAAACTGATCGTCTGACCTTTGTATGTCTGAACTCTGTTAATAAGTTAATCTGAATCTGATAGTCTGGGGACACAAGGGGGAATACTTGTGTCATTTGTTGTTTGGGACCCATATTAGTCAGTAACCCTTTCTGGTATCAAAACTTTGACCCAACTGTAGGTAGGGTCCGGGCACGCTTACTGAACTAATTATAAGTGGTTCATTCTGATAATGGCGATGGGTGTTGATGGTGCGTTCCAACCGTGTCATGTGCGTGCATGGATCCCGGTCTGCCTCTGAGGATGTAAGACGCCGTGACATCTGTAAATATGCCTGTGCCAATTGGTTGCCACTTTAGGGAGTGATACACCCTATCGTGGGGCCGACACAGGGTATTTATGTATTAGGGAGCCGATCGCTTGGGTAGGATTTAGGGTATACTTAGCTCTGTCTGATTCTGTTGGTACCGTCTGTTTTGTTGGGTGGTAACACCCGTCTATTTCTGCGAGGTACCGTCTGTTAGGGTGGTAAAAGCCCATTTTTCCCAAACTCTATCTCTGTATGGACCATTTTGTTCCGTCCTGTTTCGATGTAAACATTGGGGTAACACCTAATCCTGTTATACTAGAATTGGTACCAAGAAGTTGGATCTTGATTTAAGTCATACACCTAATACTGGGCCAAGTTTAGGCCAAGGGATAAATTCTTGTTTATACATGACATGTTAGAATACTGGTATACCTGTGGTGAAAAACCTTAAACCTGATTATGCGATGACACCTTTATCTACCTTGTTAGTTAATCCTCATGATAGTATGTTGTTATCCTTATGTTCATACCTGCTTCTCATGCCAGTTAACTTTATCAGTTTACATTGATTGTAGTAGGGCTTACTCAGTCTTTTTGACTGACCTGTTTTTCTTTCGCCTCTTTTCTTCCGTTTCCCCCCCCCCAGGTTCTCAGGGTGGGAATATTGGAGCTTAGCTTGGATTTCTGATCGCTTGCTTGTGGGATTTTAGCTCATGTACGGTCTTGACATGAAGCTAGCTATGGTTATCACTTATTTTGGAGATAGTCCTTATGTATTTCAGTTTTTCAGTGATGTTGTTTTTATCTAGACTTGTGTATTTGGAAAGTTGACATTATGTTGTACCAGACTCGTTTTGAAATAGTTTGAAATTTCCGCTGTTTTACTTATCTTATTTACTCTGTTTACATATATACATATGTTCTTGTTCTGCCTTGATATATCATTATGCATGTTTACCTGGTACAAACGCCCCTCCAAAGTCAGAGTGCTTGCAAGAGCCACCCTGGCGGAGGTGGGGTGTTACATTTGGTATCAGAGCATATGGTTTACGAGAAGGAACAAAAGCTTTTGAAAAACTATTTTCAAATCAAGTATAAAGTATTTTCCAAAGAAAAGTCTAGTATTTAAAAAAAAAGGCTATTCCCCAAAAGCCATTAGCACAATCCTTAGTTATCTATTCTTAGTTTCCTCGTTCTGAATCTATCTTTTCCTTCGTTTCAGTATGGCAGATAACTTTGTTATCCCAGAGGGAGTGCAAGTTCCTGTTTGGTATAGGAGACTTATGGAGGCTAGGGCGATCGAAGCCGGCCCCGCAAATGTTACTCCTCCTACGGTGGTTAATGTTCCTCCTCCTCCTGTCACTGGGGTTCCTCCTCCTCCTCCCCCTCAGCATCCTCCAGTAGAGTTCACGAAGATTTGCAAGGACTTCAAAGCAATGGGTGGCAAGAACTTTCTAGGTACCGAGACTTTTGTAGAGGCCCGGAATTGGTTGAAAGAGAACAAGGATTTATTCGCTATCTTTGGATTAGATGATCAGAGAAAGATCTTGTTGGCGGTTTGGCTTATGAAGGATGAAGCCGCTTATTGGTGGGATATCACCACCGCGACTAGGCCCGTTGAGACTTGGGCCGATTTCAGGACAAGATTCGGGCTTAAGTTTCTGTCTTCTGCTGAAGAGAATTTGCAAATGGAGAGGTTTATTGCTTTGAAGCAAGGAGACATGTCTGTCAAAGAATATGTGAACAAGTTCAATCAGTTAGCTCGTTTTGGCTTGGATATGGTGAGTACTACTCAGAAGAAGGCTCTTCGTTTTGCTAGAGGATTGAATGAGCCGTTACAGGAGTTAGCTATGTCTCATGTGCCCATGGGGGCCACATTTGAGAGTTTGGTAGATATGGCCCTACTCAATGAAGAGAACAATAGTGCAAAGAAGGAGGTCAAGGTGAATGAGTCTCAAAACAAGAAAACGGGGCCCAAAAAGGAAATGCAAAAGAAGGAGGAGAAGTCTGAAGATAAGAAGGAAAAGAAGTGCTTTACTTGTGGAAGCTCAACTCATCTAAACAAGGATTGCAGAAAGAGGAAGGGCACTTGCTTTAACTGTGGAGAGATGGGACACTTCACTAGGGACTGCCCGAAGAAGAAAGGGGCTACATCGGAAGGAACGGTGAATACTCGCATGGCGAGTGAATAGATTAGGGCTAGAATAATTTGTCTGTAGGATGTTTAATTTTCCTTGTCTGATTTTCAGTTTGAAACTCTTTTTCTGGTATTTTGATTCTGTAATGGAAACTCAGTACTTTAATGCTAGTCTTGCTTCTGATCTGGTAATAGTCTCAAACTCCCTGAGAGTTATAACTCATCTGTTTGTGATAAATTGGGGTTTGAGAGTATCTGTGTTGGGCATGAGGGTGACTATGACGAATACATTCTGGGTTTCTACCATGCTTAGTTTCCTAAGAATCATTTGGGAAAATCTGATCTGTACTAGTAGTCTGTAAGTATATGTACCAAGTTTTTGTTTTATCTGTACTCGCTTCCATCACTCGACTGTATCTTGTTGAGATAGGAATCCTTTGGATGAAACATGTGTTTGAAACATGTTATGCTTGATGGTTGCAAGTGGTTGCAAGTGTTTGCAAGTGGTTACTCGTGGATGCATTATACACGTTAGGCACTAGATCGGCTCACACACTCCTCATATTGCATATGCATGAGTGTTTACGCTTATTCATGGATGAAAATTTTTGTGTTATCACATGGATGTTGCATATGGATGTATGTTATGTGCACATATATAGATGTTATACATTATGTTAGGAATTGCATACATATGGATTCATTTCACTAACATAATTTGCATTGATGATATTTGCATTAGATAAGTACATATACACACACCTTTGCATATGTTCATACAACATTTAGAATCTTGTAAGGACAATGATTGCTCGTGGATGATGTTTTGAGTAGATGGATGATTGGATGGTAGGATACGTTCTTCCCAACTTGAAGATTTCGGGGATGAAATCCTTTAAGGAGGGGAGAATGTAACAACCCGTATTTTCAATAACCTGTTATAACATAAATCGAGGCAGAATTTAATATATAAATCTGAATCAAGGGAAACGGGCTGTGCCATTGCGTTCGTCTCGGAAAAATACGCGAAATAGAGTCCGAGTTTTCGAAAATCGGAGTCTGTATGACCCGATTAAGGCCCAACGAAGTTTTCAGAAAATTTCAAAGTAAAAACAGATTTCAAATTCAAGTTTGAATTTGGAAATTAGGGCAGTTGGGCGCAGGCGGGAAACTTCCCGCCAGACCACCCATGTCGACAGCCCTGTCGACTGGGCAGTCGACATGGTTAGGCCCAAGTCGACAGCCCTGTCGACTTGGGTGTCGACTTGGTTCAGCCGGGCAGTTTTGCCTGGTGCACCATTTTGGGGTCTTGGTTAGGTTTTGGGGCCAGATTCGGTTTTGAGGGCTGAGATTGGAACTAGGGTTTAATCCTAAGGCTAAAACTAGTCCTAATCTCTATAAATAAGCCCCTAACCTAACCCAAAATCATCATTATTCATTCAAGTAACTAAACTATGGCAAAATCATCCCTCTCATGGCCTCCACTCTCTTCATAAAATTTCTAAGTTATTTCTATGAGAGATTTTCCATGCATACAAGTGTTTTCAAGCTTGTATGAGTGTAATTAGCTTGCATTTAAGTCAAGTTTCCATATTTACATCATAAAGCAAGGGTTTTGATCATTTTGGCTCAAGGGTTTTTCTATTAGAGCTTGCATTTTGGGTCTATTTGATTGCATAAGGGCTTTGTCATATTTTTGTGTCTTCATAAGCATTGTAAGCCCTTTTCTACTTTCATATTTAAACTCTAAAGTTAAATGAATGATGTAAGTTTGGTTGATCATTATGATATGCAAGTTTGCCATGTTATGATATGCAAGTTTACTATGTCATGTTATGCAAGTTTGATATGTTATGATATGCAAATTTGCCATGTTATGATATGCAAGTAAATCATGTTATGTTATGCAAGTTTGCCATGTTATGATATGCAAGTTTATCATGTTATGATATGCAAGTTTATATGCAAGTTGGCCATGTTATGTTATGCAAGTTTGCTATATTATGATATGCAAGTTTGCCATGTATGTTATGCAAGTTTGGGTTGATCATTTTACTCATGTTATCATGTTATACAAGCTTACCTTGAGTATATAAACATAAAGCTTCAAGCTTTATGCTAAAGGTTGCATTTTGGCAACATGTAGGTTATCATATCTCTTATGATAACTTGCATGTGAGGCTAAATGCGAACTTATGACCATTTCTACATGTCATTTATCACCATGTATCACCAATATGCTAAGTTTGGTTTTATGCATGCTTTTGAGGCCTAGAAATGTAATATGCAAGTATATGAACATATGTACATTTCATATGCCACCATGTTAAACTTGTGGCTTCAACACCTTTATGTCATGATTATGCCAAGTTCCCTCTTTCTATCCTTTATGCGCTATTGCGATATGTAAGCGATGAGATTGCATTTGGAGTTGGGTAAACTTAAAAGACATAAAAACATAAGATTGGGAATTTACCTATTAAGTTAGGTCTACCCATTGGGAATGTACCTATTAAGTTAGGTCTACCCAAATGCTTGAGAACTTGTAATATGTTTTGTAAACATAATGGACATGACACTTAGAAAATATAAGTGTGACCAACTAGAGGTTGGGTTGAGTTTGTAGCGTAAACCTACCCGGAACCGACCGGCTTAACTAGTTGCTACAAACAATAGGACCCAATGTGAGAAGTTGGTCATGTGGTACCTTGAACCCGAGGTTAGACCAAGTTGTGGTGTAAAGCTACCCGGAACCGACCGACTTAACTAGTAACCGCAACAAAGTCTAATGTGAGAGGTTAAGGCACATTAATTAATTAATGCTACATGATAAGGTTAAGTAAATTTGACTTATGACACTTAACCAATCTGAACTCGGTAAATTAACGGGGTTAAGTTAACCTACACTTAACCAATCTGAACTCGGTAATTTAACGGGGTTAAGTTGAACTATACTTAACCAATCCAACTCAGTAATTTGGTAAGGCTGAGAACCAATTTGATACCTGGTTTGGACAAACTAACTTGATTGATAAATTAAACGAACCTGTTTTGCGGATCTGTAGGACCCACACCAAGTTAGGCAAGTTTGTAAATCTGTTATCTGATCCGTTAGTCTAAAAACTGATCGTCTGAACTTTGTATGTCTGAACTCTGTTAATAAGTTAATCTGAATCTGATAGTCTGGGGACACAAGGGGGAATACTTGTGTCATTTGTTGTTTGGGACCCATATTAGTCAGTAACCCTTTCTGGTATCAAAACTTTGACCCAACTGTAGGTAGGGTCCGGGCACGCTTACTGAACTAATTATAAGTGGTTCATTCTGATAATGGCGATGAGTGTTGATGGTGCGTTCCAACCGGGTCATGTGCGTGCATGGATCCCGGTCTGCCTCTAAGGATGTAAGACGCCGTGACATCTGTAAATATGCCTGTGCCGATTGGTTGCCACTTTAGGGAGTGATACACCCTATCGTGGGGCCGACACAGGGTATTTATGTATTAGGGAGCCAATCGCTTGGGTAGGATTTAGGGTACACTTAGCTCTGTCTGATTCTGTTGGTACCGTCTGTTTTTTTGGGTGGTAACACCCGTCTGTTTCTGAGAGGTACCATCTGTTAGGGTGGTAAAAGCCCATTTTTCCCAAACTCTATCTCTGTATGGACCATTTTGTTCCGTCCTGTTTCGATGTAAACATTGGGGTAACACCTAATCCTGTTATACTAGAATTGGTACCAAGAAGTTGGATCTTGATTTAAGTCAAACACCTGATACTGGGCCAAGTTTAGGCCAAGGGATAAATTCTTGTTTATACATGACATGTTAGAATACTGGTACACCTGTGGTGAAAAACCTTAAACCTGATTATGCGATGACACCTTTATCTACCTTGTTAGTTAATCCTCATGCTAGTATGTTGTTATCCTTATGTTCATCCCTGCTTCTCATGCCAGTTAACTTTATCAGTTTACATTGATTGTAGTAGGGCTTACTCAGTCTTTTTGACTGACCTGTTTTTCTTTCGCCTCTTTTCTTCCGTTTCCCCCCTCAGGTTCTCAGGGTGGGAATATTGGAGCTTAGCTTGGATTTCTGATCGCTTGCTTGTGGGATTTTAGCTCATGTACGGTCTTGACATGAAGCTAGCTATGGTTATCACTTATTTTGGGGATAGTACTTATGTATTTCAGTTTTTCAGTGATGTTGTTTTTATCTAGACTTGTGTATTTGGAAAGTTGACATTATGTTGTACTAGACTCGTTTTGAAATAGTTTGAAATCTTCCGCTGTTTTACTTATCTTATTTACTCTGTTTACATATATACATATGCTCTTGTTCTGCCTTGATATATCATTATGCATGTTTACCCCGTACAAACGCCCCTCCAAAGTCAGAGTGCTTGCAAGAGCCACCCTGGCGGAGGTGGGGTGTTACACAATGTATTTAAGTGTATAGTATTAATTTATACTATGCATTACACCATGCAATCCACATACCCCAAATACAAGTTTAAATTTTATTTTCCAAACCAAATTCAAATGTAAAATCAAATAAATAAAGCTCAAACAATATTTTGATTAGTATAAATTTCCAATATTTAAATTAACAAAATGTTTAAAATATAAAATTTAAAATTTGAAATTACAATAATCAATTTAAACCAAATTAAATAGACTAGATTTTGAATTATACAAAATTAATTTTCAAATACCAAGTCCAAGTTAAATTCAAAGATAAATAATTTTTCAACTTACAAAATAATTCAAAAACCAATTTTTGCAAACAGAGTAGATTAAATAAAGTCGAATATCAACTACATAAATAAATTTCCAGCACTGAATAAAGTTAAATACTAAATTTAAATGTCGAAAATTTCTGGTTCGTTACAATCTCCCTCACTTAATTCTTTTCGTCCTCAAAAAGCAGAGGTTGTAAAATTAATACTTAAACAAATTGAATTTGTAAACTTTTATATCAACACTTCAATTTTAAACTTAAATCATTGTATTTAAACGAGATAAAGATATTTCCTATATTTCAAAATCATACATTGCAAAATATTTGAAAACTTCAAAACGATTTCTTCGAACTTAGAATCCCATTTTAATTTCAAACCATAAAAATACTACATATATTTTTCATATAAAAATCATTCTTCACTTCGGGATTTTAAAACCAAAATCACTTTTAAAACTTTGAATTATATGATAACTCGAAGCCTAACAAGTTCACCGTCGTTCTTGCCCACTTTAGACGGGAGTTAATTAGGCGCATGGCTAAAATATACAAGTTCTAAATATACTTGTTTCGACTCACAGTCAATAAAAAATTTCAGTTTCATTTCCTCGAGAAGTTTCCTCCATGACAAGGCCTAGGGATCACCTATCGCACGTAATAATATAGTTAAGGTTGCTCCGGACACCTAAAGCAGACCATTGTCGAGGGTTCTCAAGCGAAGTGTACATCACGGTTTTCGTCCAGACACGGACCCCCAAGTACAAAATCGCGAAGCACATATATCTCACGGTTTTCATCCACACACGGACACCATATATGCCAAGGTTGCTCATCTGTAAATATCATCACCGAAGGATTTCAAGCGAAGTGTACATCACGGCTTTCGTCCAAACGCGGACCTCCAAGTACAAAATCACGGAGCACATATATCTCACGGTTTTTCATCCAGACGCGGACACCTATATGCCTAGGTTGCTTACCCTAAATCGTACACCCTTCTTTTAGTCACGGGTTACCCGAATCCATGAAAATATATCAAATCATTTCATATCCCGAAGTCATAAATCATTTCGCAACAATAAATTCGCAAATACTTTTAATCATAATATTGTTGTCTTTCAAGCATTTTTAAATATCGGGATTCAAGTCGTTGAAATTTTTTAGTTCGTAAATCAATTTACAACTATTCATCATATCCAAAATAATATGGAAAACAATTTCGAACTAATGAAAATAAAATTTCAACTTCCAAACATACAACTTGTGTTTTCATATTTCGAAATTAATGATCTTATTCAAACATTTCAAGCCTTTCAACTTCTCTGAATCAAGGACTTTAAGATTCATTATATCAAGCTTCATGAAGATAAACTTTAAATTTATTTCGAAATATTTTTTCCACCATTATATATAAGTTGATATCTTCTAAGAGACTCATATTGCCATAAATTTTCCTTTAATAATTGAAAATTAATTTTAATCAATACGATTTTCTTGTCATCCTTTCAAATCAAATAAGCCTTTAAAATTTTAAAGCTTAGGAAAATCGCTCCTTACTTCTTATATCAAATCTTTCTGTAGATCAAATTTCATTTAACTAACTTTGAAACATTTCCATATTTCCAAATAAGTTTCACATTCTTATATATGATTTCACATTCTCATAATATAAAAATTTCAAGAGCTTCAAAATGATTATCTTAGGAATCATTTATCATTCATATAGTCGAACAACCCTTCCTTTCAACATTATTCAAAAATCCTTTATACCCAATATACGACTTTGTTTATTCTTTCACATTTCAAATATCATATCTTGTTGGAAGGGTTATACTATCCAATTAGTTGGCAAATCGCTTGAGACACTTCCTATTCACAAATACTATCACGCTTTCACTATGCACTCTGATTATGCGCACAAATATTCAAACTAGTATTGGTAAAACATTCCAAAACATTGATTTCAAAATTTTCGGAACCAAATTCTCAAAGTTAACATTTTAAAATCCAATTTTCCTTGCATAAGTTGGATTATATATTTCAAAAACCTTTAGTTACTATGAAAAGCTCATTTATTAAGGTTCCGTTACATAATACCTTGGATAATTAAATTATCTAGTTTGAATTCAATCCTGGTATCGTTCAACATACGACAAAAAGGGGTATACATACATGGATCAAGAATAATTCCATGTGCTTTACTCAAGTAGAGATACATAACGGGTGTTCGATATCAAAATGAGCACCAAAGATATGATGGTTCGAATCAAACACTTGGCCAAACATAAGATACAAGGTATGATTGACATTACTCGAGCAGTTGGTTCGAATTTAAATGATCATCCTAGACCAAGTTAGGAAAATCACATACATACAAAGATACAAATATCAGCAGTTCACTTATGGAATACTCGATTAATTTTCTTGAGTAATTTCTTACTTCAAAAAAATTTCAATTTCTTTACATTATAACTAATTTCTTGTTAAGTAATTTACATCTAATTCATACATAACAGTTTCAAGTTAGGTGACTAAATCTTCTCCCCCACTTGGATTATTTGTTATAATTTGATTTGATCTGATTGTCAAAATTTGAAATATGGGGAATATTTTCAACATATTTTAAATAAGATTTCTTAATGCATAAGCTCAATTATCCCAAAATTTACCATACAATTCCTCAAGTGAGATTCACTTTTAAACAATTCTCTCTCAGTTATTGAAAAAACAGTTTGGTTTGCGCTAATCTTTCATTATCCAAGTTACGTCCTTATTTTACATTCATTTAACATTTCAAACCTTTGTCGGAACAGTTTTTAAGCATTACTCGATGTCTTAATCGGAACCATATAGTCATCCCACTTTCGAAACTCGAAATTGAGCACTGATGATGTTGCAATCATCATCAGATCATCCTCAGGCGACTAGAATGTGATCTTGTATCTATCTTGTACTTATCGGACTTTGCATATATGCGCATGTGCAAAATCTTTACGTACTTGATAGTCCAACCTTGACGTCAAATAAATACTCACAACTGTTTTCATTATACATAGATTATCCTTCAAACCTATAATTTTCATTCTTCTAAAATCTTTTATATACAAATCTTGAGAACTTTTTTTTTGGTCGAACTTCTTGAAATTTCATTTTAATTCAATGCCATTTTTGTTTCTAAATTGATTCAATTTTTAACATCATTTCAATTTAACTTGACTCGAACATTCTCTTTTTCTTCAACGAAAATCCCTTTAATATCAAATGTCATAAAATTTCCAATTCACGTTTCGCATGTATTAGATTCCATCTCATATTAACAAACAACAGTTTTGGGTTAACCGCTTCCTTATGTTCATAAGTTTGAAAACTTGTATCTTGATCCCTATTTGAGTTTCTTACTTCAACCTTAATTCTCTTGAAACATTTATCTCAACTCAACATTTTATTTTGACTTATTAACCAATTCGCTATTCGATATTTTTATAGATTAACTCCATCTAAATATTCTCTCATTTTCCAAATTCATATTTGCAAATCGACCTTTCCAAACTTCTAATTTGATCTGGATTATATGTCACGACTGACATTAATTATATTTTCACTCTGACCAGTTCGAACCAAATTCTTTCGGATCTTTATCAAATAGTAAATAAAATAGTAAGTAAGATAGTAAGTTTCAAATAGATAGGTTTAAATAAGAAAAGAATGAAATATATTCATAAAATAAAGTTTAAATAGGAAAATAAGTTAAAATGTTTATATAATATAGGTTGAATAATTAAATACAAAATGATTTAGGAGAATAGTTTAAGTAAAATGGTGAAGTGAATTTTAAGAAAAATAGATAGTTTTTAAAATAGATTTGAATAAATTAGTAAAATAAACTTGTTATAAACCAGGCTTTAAAATCAAAGTGTTTAAATATGATAAAATAATACATTAGTTATAATGAAAGGAGTACTACCATAATCCAGATCCGAGTTAAATTCAGTACTGATTCAGCGCGTCTTACTCTCGCTTCCTTCAGTCGAGTAACGTCAAGTTCCTTTTTTTCCAAGTTCCTTTTTTTTAATTTACTTTCTGAAACCCATACTTAATTATTATTTTTCTTACCAAATCTCTTCAAACAACAGCTCTCGGATAAACGACGTCTTAATATAAATCGTTTACATATAGGTTTCGAATTTTTTTAATTCAATTTCATTGAATTTTCCATTTTAGTTTCGAAATCTTCTTTTCCTTTTCCACAAAACCTTTAATAAGATTTCGAAGAATTTGAACAACCAATCTATTATTCACCTTTATTCTCTTTGACACACCCGAACGAGTCATCGGCGGATTACGAAACTTCATTGCAAGGCCTTTACGTAGGAAATCCAAAAGAAGCTTATTTTTTTTCAAAAATATTTCCTTTAAAATATTTTTTATTCAAAACTTCTTCAAAATACTTTATTTCAAAATCTCTTTCAAATTTTATTTTTTCAAAGACCGTTGATTCTAGCATTAATTCTGCTCATTCTAAGGTATTTCTACCTTATCTCTAATGAGGTTTAAACCGAATAAGCCAAGCTTTGTACGAATCAAAGCTCTGATACCAACTATAACGACTCGCCTTTTTGACCGTCTTGAATCAGTAATTAAACCGACTCCAGACGCTCAAAACGGCGAATCGTTATTTAGCTTATCAGATTTAAACCGAATAACACACAGAATCATAGTACAGAAAAATTTCAGCGAAACAATTTTTTTTATAGAAATATCAGAGTTTTACAATTGATTTACACAGCAGAAGAATAATGTAAAATTCATACATACTTTTTAAATGGAAACAAGTTTTTTATAAGTTTGTCGAGTGTAGCGCGAGCGTATCACGGCATGCATCTTTGCGTGTCGTCTTCACGTTCCTCTCCTCTTTTGTGAGCTGAACTCTAAGCCTAGAACACTTAAGACCTGACCCGAGCGTTCCATGCAAAATACACAAAAAATCCGAGTTAGGATTAAACTTATTTCAAGTTAGCAAACTTCGATAAACACATAATATAATTAGTCTAATCCCGATAAATTATTTAAAATAAATTGAGTAAAATAATACGTAGAATACACTACCAAAATGTACCTAACGGGATCAAATTATTGCATGCGAGACTAACATAAGAATGTACACGTAAGAAGATCACACCGCCATGACAAAATAGGCCTGGCAATTTGACACGTGACACGCTAACACGAAACGAAACAACACGAAATGAACGGTTATGGGTTTTGATTTTTGGTATACGAAACACGAAAGTACACGAACACGAAATTACACGATAAATTTCGTGTCGGATATGGATTTTCACTTTCAATACATGAAAGTACACGAAATATTTTATATATAATTTTTATTTTTTATATATCATATAATATATTAATTTCGTGTACTTTTCGTGTATACAAATGTACACGAAAGTACACGAACAAGAAGTACACGAAAGTACACAAAAGTACACGAAAGTACACGAAATTAATTTCGTGTACTTTTCGTGTCGTTTCGTGTTTACATGAATTATTTCGTTTCGTGTTCGGATCAGGTAAACAGGTACACGGAATGATTTCGGGTCGTTTTCGGTTTTAGCTCTGAGTACACGAAAACACGAAAGTACATGAAACGAAAGTACACGAAACGAAAGAACACGAAACGACATGATTGCCAGGTCTATGGTAAAATACAATAAAGACATATAGTAGAGTTATGTAGGCCAACATTAAGCACATTAACACATGTGAGGCACGCATTAAACCATAAATGGATGAGGCGGTGTACATATGTCAACAATTGGAAATGCGATATTAAAAGAAAAGTCTGTACTATATGGAAGGAATGGTAAGCAAATATAGATCAGCCCAGGTAACATTTGTAACGACCCAGAATTTTGGGGCCAATTTAAAATTTTTATTTTGGAAATTTTAAGGGAATTTTAATATTTAAAATAATTTACTTTAAATAATAACGAACTAAAATTTATTTTAAAACGAATAAATTTAGTTTAATTATAAAAGGAGTTTAAAACAGCGCTGCAGTTTGAAAATTTGAATTTGAACTTTGACCGACTGTACATGATTCATTTTAAATCAGAACTGTGTGAAACAAGAAATATTTTAATCTTCTTAATCATATCTTTCTAATAAATCTGAAAAACTGAAATTTCACTTTATAATTTGTAAGTTGTGTCCAGTTTAAAATTCAGAAAAGTCGCTGTAGAATGTATATATATTTTAATATAATATATAGCCCTTAAAAATAGTCATTTTTCAAATGACCTCGGTTTTCGATAAAACCACTTTTGTTGGAACCGGAATGTCAAATTATTGCTAGGTTTCAATTTTCGTAATTTTTCGAATTAATATGTTAGCATGGCAAAAGAAAACGTGTTTTGACTATTTCAATCAAATTTAATCGACTTGAAAATAGCCATTTTTCAAACGGTCTCAAAATTCGATGAAATTAGTTTTGTTAGCACCGTATCATCATAACAAAGCCAAAGATAATTTTTCTGGAATTTTTAGAGGTCATATGTGGCCCCGGTGAATTTATATGTACGGTTAAAATTAAATAATAAATGTATTTATTTTAAATTAAAGAAAAGGTGGCTGAAACGTTCTTGGGCTCACGGGACATAGCCCATTGGGTTCAGAATAGGGGTTATTAGCTAGGAATGTCTGTCGTTGGACCTGAATTGGAGTTAGTGGCTAAACGGGCCTTAAGGGTCAATTAAATAATATTTTAATATAAATATACTTTAGAAAATACTCAAAACCCTAGTATACTATACAGTAGCCGCCGCCTTATGCTTCTAATGGCTGAAATCATTCGATTTTTAATCCTTAAAATATCCTTCCATAAATAGTATTATGATATGAATCCAAGGCCAAAATCATAGAGGATTCCGAGCTCTTCGTTTCCATACGGCCATGATCTAATTTAGTTGACCCAGGTGTTCTGATTTTGAGCTGGAAGTTGTCGAGTTCATGGCGGTTTCTAGGGGGATGGGGTCCACCGAGCTTCAACGTGTTCCAGGCGCAGGGAGGCTGAGGCGTGGCGGTCAACGTTGGGGGTTCGGATCCACTTCCGGTGGTGGTTTCTTGGAGCGGTGACGGACTTTGCAAATCAAGATGATGGGTTCGGTGTAAATGAAGGCAACGAAGACGATAAAGGATTTGGGCGGCCTTGTTTTGTGCTAATCAATGTATTAAGGTTTAATTAAAAAAAAAATTAATTTAATTGTGTAAGGTTATAAAATGAATAACTTATTCATATATCCTCAGAACTGAGTGCCGTTCGAAACGTTAGAATCGTGGGATCCAACTCTACAACCCAGAACAGACCAGATCTGGAACTGAGACTGTTGGGAATTCAGAAAAATAGCAATGTGAGATTTCTCTTTTAAATATTAAGCAAAATATTATTTTCTTTCCATTTGAAATCGATATATGTATGTGATAAAATCAGATCTGTGATTTGTGGATCGAAATTTGCTTGTTGTTGTGATTGATTTGCGATGCTCACATTTTGTTTGACCAAGTAATGTTGACTTAGAAATATCATAACCGGTTAGATCAATAATATTAACATAGGAATATGATTTTTAGGGTTTGTCGAAATAGAATTATCGACAAAACAAGATTATCATTTTGATCAAGTATATTAACAATAAGATAACATTTTTGTTATGGATATACATTAGAATTGGAATTATTCATTTTGTTTAAAACATGTTAGTTAAATATAATATCATTTGTGTTAAACTTGATTAGTAATTAAAATAGCATTTTTGTCAAAAGAATGATTATAAAAATAAAGATCACATTTTTGTGCAAACATGATTGTTGAAAATAACATTTTTAAATAGAAATTTGTTATATAAATAAAAACAACCTTTTTATTAGAAATATGTTTTGCAAATAAAAATAAACATTTTTGTGCACTAAAAAGAGTTAAACAAAAATAAGACATTTCTGTTTACATTAAAAGGATTAGACAAGATACTAATTTTTGCAAATTAAAAAGAATGAAGGTGAAATACTCATTTTTGCAAATTAAAAAGAATGAATGTGAAATACTGTTCATTTTGGTTATTTAAAAATGAATAAGACCAAAATATACATTTTTGGTCACTAAAAATGATTAAACCAAAAATGTACATTTTTGGTCATAAAAAAGAATTAAACAAAATAATGTACATTTTGTTCATATTAAAAGGATGTAACAAGAATATACATTTTTGTGTTAAAACTTGCTAGTGAAGAAAAACTACATTTTGTGTTAAAACCTCTTAGAGAAATAGAAATAACATTTTATTCATTAATTAGGATTACACCAAAATAATCATTTTTGGTCATTAAAAAAGGAGTTTAACCAAAAATAATCATTTTGGCCATTGAAAAGGATTACACCAAAATATTTGTTTTTGGTCATTTAAAAGGATTAGTTATAAATATACATTTTTGTATATTTAAAAGGATTAGTTAAAAATATATACATTTTTGTTTATTTAAAAGGATTAAACAAAAATCACATTTTTTTTACATAAAAGGGACTATAACAAAATTTACATTTTGTTTATATTTAAAAGAATTAGACAAGATTCACATTTTATTTACATTAAAAGGATGATAACAAAATTTCAGTTTTGGTCATTTTAAAGGAATGAATTGGAAATGTTCATTTTTGCAAATTAAATAGAATTAGTTAAAAATATACATTTTTGATCACTTAAAAGGTTTAGTTAAAAATATACATTTTTGTTTATTAGACAAAAATAAACATTTTTGTGTATTAAAAAGGATTAAACATTTTTGTGTATTAAAAAGGATTAAACATTTTTGTGTACTAAAAGAGTTTAAACAAAATGAACATTTGTGTACATTAAAAAGAAGTAGATCAAAATATATAGTTTTGTTTACCTTAAAGGAGTAGTTATAAAAAGATCACATTTTTAGTACTATATTGTTTCAACTAAAAAGAATACATTTTTAATGGCAAGTTGTTTTCAACTAAAAAGATCATATTTTTGGTAATATATATGACAAATTTTTTTCAACTAAATGAGACATGAGATTTTACCAATTTATGTTTAGAAATAAAGATTACATTTTTAGTGCCATTTTAGTTGAGACAAAAAGATTAGATATAAAAGATTAGATTTTTATTGTTAAAACTTGATTTATGAAATAAAAATCATGTTTTTGTTAAAACTTGATTTGTGAAATAAAAGTAACATTTTTGTTAAGACATGATTATAGTAATGGAAGTAGCATTTTTGTTATGAATTGTCCTATTAGATGGAATTAACATTTTATTATTTTTAATGTTACACTAGAGAAATTTACATTCTCATTATTAAATGTTACAGTAGAGAAATTAACATTTTGATGGGAAAATGTCACATAGGAATAGAACTACATTTTTGCTAGAAAATGTAAACTAGAATAAAGAGTACATTTTTGCTAGAAAATGAATATTGAAAAAAAGTACATTTTGCTAGAAAAGGAATATTAGAATAAAAAGTACATTTCTGTTAGAAAATGTAAATTAAAATAAAGTCATTTTTGTCATATTAAAAGAAATTTAATAGAAATGATATTTTTGTCATATTAAAAGGATGAATTAGAAAGATACATTTTTGTCATTTTAAAGGAGGTGAAGTAAAATATTCATTTTGTCATTAAAATGAATGAGACCAAAAATATACTTTTTGGTCAATAATTAAGAGTTAAGATTTTATTGTCATTTGTTAACAAAAAAAGTATTGAAATAAGAGTTAAGATTTTAATTGTCATTTGTACACAATAAAAAGGATTGAAATAGATGTCTGTGATGTTGTAATGTTTGATATGTTAAATATAGGGTTAGTATATTCAAACTGAATACTACACTTCCATTTACAAGTCATCCGACTTGTTTATGTGTTTGGATCGATAATTTTTACACACCCAAGTGCACAAATAATTTATTATTTGATTGTTGGATGAAACCCCACACGGGTATTGGGATGATATTGGATACACACTAATCCCAATATTTAGTTATATGTCAATCGATGGATTGACAGTCTGTGATGAGCGTTAGTTATTTACTTTAATGCTCACACAGTTATAAATTCCACTTTGGTCGTCATTTGGGTGTCTGATAATTATTCATCAGGATTGTTGATTACATGCAATATATGGTTGTTGGTTGAGTCACATTCCAATAAAGAATATTCTATAAAAAGAATATTTTAGAAAATATATTTTTGAAAAAGAATATTTTAGGAAAAAGATATATTTTAGAAAAATATTTTTATTGAAATGAACTAGTTATTAACTAAAGTAAATCATTAAATTTAGATTTAATGAAGTTTTCCAATTTGTTAATATTTAATTGAAGTTAAAATTAAATAAGTTGGATTTTTGGGTTTGTCAAGAATAGTGTCTTAAATAACACCATTCTTAAACCCTGTATGAAAAGAACAATCTTTTAATTTAGATTATTTAAATTTTCAATTATATTTAGTAATTGGAATAAGATGAAATGTGAGTTGGGTTTATTGTGAACTATGTTTTTAAGTGACATATGTTCTTTAACCCAACTGACCGTGAAATTATGATTTGGAATTTATAAATCTTTTATTAAGATTTAAATGGGAATTTTCCAAAAGTAAAGTTTCCCAATTTAATATATTAAATTGGAGTTGAATGGAATTCGAATTAATTAATAACCGACGTAAGCTTCTGTAGAAGAAGACCGATACTACATATGGAATTTAAGAGGCTTTGTCGTTATTCCATTTATATTATTGGTCGGATACAGAATTTTATAATGATTATATATTGATTTGATTTCTGTGAAGATTCCGTATTCAATGGAAGATGATTTTGGGTTTACCGTGAACTATGTTTTAAATGACATTAGTTCTTTAACCTAGTTAAAGATAAGATTAATTTCTTAAATTCAAATAACCGTTGATTAATGATTTTTGGTATTTAAAACCAAATTTGAGTTTTGATAAATCTTTAAAGAAAGGATTTAAAGGTAGTTTAAAGAATTTATCTTTGATAGAATGATGCGAATATTTTATTAGAAGAATATTCTGAATTGGAATGTGGCATTGGATGTGTCTTTATAATACTTGATTTTTATAATAAAAATACGCGAATTATTCGGAAAGACCGGGTTTAATCCATTCCGAGTAACTACTACGACGATGAAGAGTCGAAGATGAAGAAGGTGATTGAAGATCGACGATCTTCACATCGAATGGATGTGTTGCTACAGAGACCCTTGATGGGAGTAGCTACCTTGAAGGGGCTTCAGTGGTGGCCGTCCGGACTATTGTTGATTGTTCGGATTTGGTTTTCGCTTAGACCCAGAGCATAAGCTAGTAAATGGATGCGTGTCTGACATTGGATTTCGTTCCATGTGAATTAAATCGATTTCTGTTAATGTATGTCTGTTTGGTGGTGGAGGATTTATTCTCTGCTTAACACCCTGGTATATATTAATAGTGATTGATCGCATGGCGTGAATTGTCAATGTGGCACGCCAAGATGCAAATGATCAAGGCTTTTGTAGAAAAGCAGAGCCTTGTGGGATGATCAAAGCATAGCCTATTAAGACATAGCTTTGTGTATATCGTGACTTCGCGAGCCTCACACCCCGGTATGAGTCAAAAACGGGAGAAGGGACCGTAGGGAGTGCACACGTTTCTTTCTAGCTAGGGGTAGTGTCAGTGCTTAAACTGGCTGGCATTTTACTTATGTGGATGATGGATTTTGAGGCGCCTCGGATTTTTATAGGCCGTTAGTGGTCATACTATAGGTTCAAAGGAACCGGGAAACGTGTGTTCAGTGTAAAAAACCCGCAACTTCTCCGTAAAGGAAAGCGCAGATAGTTCGAGAACAAGCCACAAAAGGACGCAGACGGGAGAACATTTCATTGTTAATTACAACAATTCATCAAATTACAAGAATATACAGAGTATGAATAGATATTACACAGAAATATCAAAGATTACAATACATTACATAGCAGCGGAAAATAATACAATACACAACTAGAAGAGATATACGGATACAAAGCTTTCCGGATATCATTCCAGCTGTAAACCAGGATCCTGTGAATATAAATCTGCAAAACCAAAATTACTAGCTGCCCGTGTCAAAATAAGGGCACCCAGAGTTTAGGTTAAAACAATAAACTCCAGGTCAGTCACGTGACTGGTGTGAGAACTAAAACAGTTATTATTCTTTATTTTAAAGTTCGGTAAATAAAGGGACCATGCCGTACAACACGGAACGGGTTTCCTCCCAAGAATACCAGTGCATAAAACAAACAACGCAATGCTAAATAAAGAAAAATGAAGCTATTATAAGACCCAGGTCCTATCACACAATGTAATGCAAGCCGGGGGATAGGGCTTTCCCTTATAATAGCCAAACATGCTTAGTACGTTTAAAACAAATCTTTTGATACTATTATAAGTGTATAGTGTATAAAACAACTTCAAATCATAAGTATCAATCATAGACGGCATGGGTACCATATATCACGTCGCCATACTAGGCTCTATAATCAAAACCGCAAGTGTCACGTATCTGGAAATTGGATTTCCATCTATGAACCGAGGCCAGGGATCGTCCTCTACTGATTCAAGACGCTCTAGCCCGTTTCTCAGGACCCAGACTCAGGTGGGCCCTTGGAACGACAGGGCCGGTCTACCGATGTGGATTAAAATGCCTGAACAATACGTCTCTCCGCCCTATGGGGGCGTAAACGAGCCAACGAATGACTCCATCGGACCCGGATCGTCCGATGGAGTCGAGGCGCCTCGCAACAGCAACAACCACATAAGTTAAACTCGTCAGGGCATGTAAAACCACTGACGCCACTTCTAACTAGAAAGAAACGCATGTCCTCCGTGAGGTCCTCTCCCGTTTCTGGTTCATACCGGGTGTGAAACTCGCGAAGTAAACGTTACACAAAGCTACGCCACAAAGGCCGTGATTCGATCATTAACCACAAGATTTTGCTTTTCAACAGAAGCCTTGATCATTTGCCACTTAGGCATGCCACACAGGCAATTCACTCTATGCGTTTGATATCCATCAGTATATAACCCCTGAGCTCGTACGTCTCAGAGAAGGGCGTTAAGCAAGAGAATAAATTCTCCGCCGCCAAACAAATATATATTTAATAGAAAACAATCACACAGACTAAAATCCAATGTCAGACATACAGTCCATTTACAAGTTCGTTCTGGGTCTGAACGAAACCGGAGGCACCTAGTACCCCGCATATCCATCGATCTCCAAGTACGTCTGCACCATGACCAACTGTTCCCATCTTCTTGGGTGTACGGCCCAATCAAGATCATCAATAATTATCAAAACGACGTGAAGACCTCCGGTCTTCAACCACCGTCTTCACCTCCGACTTATCTTCGTATCAGTTATTCAGAATGGGATAAACCCGGTCTTCCCGAATAACTCGCGTATACTTTAAATAAGTGTTACACAAACACAACATACGCCTCATTCCAATTCATCAGTCACCAACCGTAAATTAATCAAGAGAATAATCCCCCAAATATTAACCCCGAAGGCCGAAACCAACATCAGATCAATACCCAGGAAACCGTTCTGCTTAGCTAACCTACAGTCAGTTTCTAAATTTCACTTTCTTAGGGAAAGGTTCCCATTAATTTTATCAAAGATAAATTCTTTTAAATTTATTCTTTAATCTACGTTTGAATATCAATTCAAAATAGTCGGGATTAACGAACCTTACCGAAGTAATCGTTTGTTAAATTTCCCAACCCCAACCTATTCATTCCATGAAGTAAAACTAGTAATACTTCATATTCTAACACCATGGTGTTATCGGTAAATTCAATTACCGTTTCACGTTCAAATCTAACTAAAGATTTAACTATCGCCTGGAGCAAAACTAGTGATACTCCATTCTCGATCTTTTCAATCTAATTAAAGATTCATTAAAACTCCACTTAGTTTTAATCTTTAACTGGGTTAAAGAATCCATGTCATTTAAAACACGGTTCACGATAAACCCAAAATCACATCACATTTCAATCAGTCCCTAACCATAAATTAGCAAGTGAGCAATTCCCAAAATATTAACCCCGAAGGCCGAAACAAACATCAGATCAATACCCCAGAAACTAGTCAACTTAACTAATCTCCAGTTAGTTTCTGATTTTCTTAACTCCGTGGGTCTAAGAATAGTATTATTGAAGATACCGTTCACGACAACCCAAAATCACATTCTATTGATTATCGGGTTAAAGAACGAGTGTTAATTAAAACACTGTTCACGATAAACCCAAAAATCAATACTAATTCAATTCCGATTAAATATTATTTAATTGGTACACTTCATTAAATCTAAATAAAAGATTTAATGTTTTTCTCACCTGGGCTTAAGAACAGTGTTAATGAAGACACCATTCACGACAAACCCAAATCATATTTGATATTAAACATAAGGCTCTGAATAGAAAATATACTGGCTTATATTCAATATCAAATTCTACGACCAACAAATATCGTATTGGAAATAACGATATATATATCTTTCAAATTTCCAAAACAATATCTGTATAATCACGAAATCCAACATCGAAATAAACCAAAGACAATTTCGATCCAAATCCATTACAATTCAATTATTGGAAATTCTGGTTACTTTTAAAACCCTTTTTAAATTCAATTTATTTATTTAAAAATAAATAGAATTATTATTCTAGTTCAAAACTAGTTCATTTCGATAAAAATCTATTTTTATCTTTTCAACTAAGGAGTTTTTCATACCAATTCTTCATAAATCATTTTTTATGATTTTACATAAATTATTGATATTTTTAATAATTTTATCAAGGCCCGTACAGTCGATTTCCATCAACGGCCATCGAACTGCACTTATAGCGACCTTTTCCAAATTTGATTTGGACATAATTCCAAATCCTACCGTTAGATTTCTAATTTCTAATATTCGTTAGAAAGCTCTTTTCGATACGAACCCAACGGTTCCGGTTTTAGGAGAATCCGACGGTCGGATCACCCGCAATATCCGTTCGAAGTCAATGGTCGAAATTCTCGAACTGCGCGGCGCGGCGCGTTCTATTCAGGCCATTATATTATATATATATAATATATATAATATATACTTCGTCGATTTCCTTTCAAAATGTATTTTATAAGTCGTTTTAAATTCGTTTTCAAAACGATTTCAACTTCTATTTCAAATTCAAATCAAAATCGAATTTTTTCAACATAAATTCATTTTAATTTCATTTCAAATCGATTCAATTCGAATTGATTTCTAATTCAATTTCAGTTTGTTTTCAATTCAATTCAATTTCAATTCGAATTCATTTCTATTCAATTTCAATTTGTTTTCAATTCGAATTCATTTCTATTCATTTTCAGTTCGAATTTCAATTCTTTTCAAAATATCAGATTTTGAAATCACTTTTGATATTCATTATAAAATGAATAAAATCGATATAATTATCGTTCACGTCAAAATGGCGTCAATCTAATCAACACGGCTTCATATATTTCTATTTCCAAATATTCTATTTCAAATATTTCTATTTTTTAAAACTGGAATGAGGCCCAATCAATTACCATATAATGTTAATTATATGGATTTTCTACAACACATGTATACAATAACAACGATGAATAATCAACCATCATCCAAAGTGCATTCTACACTGTATAAGCATCAAATATAAATATTCAACGCTTATAACAGTCTGTCAATCAATCGATCGACATACAACTAAACAATCGGGATTAGTGTACGTCAAATATCATCCCAATACCCGTGTGAGGTTTCAAACAATCAAACACAGATTTTATTTGTGCAGTTGGGCGATGTGTAAAATTTATCGTCCCAATCAATATCAATCAAATCAGTGTATATAAACAAATCTCTGATTTGTTTATAAATATTTATTTGATATACATGTTAAAAATTATATTTTTAACTATAAAATATTTTCCACTATAAAATATTTCATTTCACATCACATCACACAATCAACTACACATCAAAATCAAACAAATAAGCATACAAGCCGTCAATGGTCTGTGGACGACGGGTGTCGGGTGCTACTAAACACCGTCTGCATCCTTGTATATATTTTTAACTAGAAATCAAAATTAAAAGGTGAGAAGTTCTCACAGAGGGTTCCACTCCGCCGTGCTTTGCTTTTGAACCGCTGAACATCCGGATTCCTTTGAAATTCCAATGCAGTTCTTTTCACGTTGTTCATAATAAAAATTATATTTTTATTGCTTCATTCAATAAATAAAAATCATATTTTTATTCCTACTTCATATACATTTTTATAATGCTCTTTTCTATATGTAAATTATATTTTATATATCTACTTCTAAAATAAAGATCAAATTTTTACTTTACTATATATAATAAAAATCAAATTTTTATTTCACTACATATATAAAGATCAAATCTTTACTATCTATATAATATAAAAATCGTATTTTTATTCTTCCTATAGTATAAAAATTATATTTTTATTCTTTCTATAATATAAAAATTCGATCTTTCCTCTTTCTATATTCGTATAAAAATACGATCCTTCTTGCTAACCAAAATCTAATCTATTCTATTTCAACGATATAATCTTCTCCTTAACAAAACTTGATCATTTCTATAACAAAATCATATTTTTATTATTCATACTATATAAAAATCATATATTTATTACTTCTACTTTATAAAAATTATATTTTTATATCTCACATCTGATAAAAATCATATTTTTATTACTTTTATAACATAAAAATCATATCTTTATACTTTCCTATTCAATATATAAAAATTGAATTTTTACTTCGCTATAATCACAAAGAAAATTAGATTTAATTCTATGTAATTTATAAAGCTAGAAACTGAATTTAAACAATGCATTTAAAGTGAAAACTGAAGTGAAAATAAATAAATTAATTAAATAAAAGGAGGGGCTCACTGATTTCGTCGTTCGGAGGAGGAGAGCTGCTGTTGTAGGGGTCCTGAGGTGGAGACACTAGCGCGCGGGGCAGGGGGGTCACTGCGGTGGGTGGCTGCGTATTCCGTTTGGGGGTTTGGGGTATCGCGAGTCTCAATAGAAGAGGAGGAGGGATTCATGAGCAGGGGGGAGGCCAGAGGGAGGGGCTCTCGCGCCTGCGATCGGCGACTGGGCGGCGGTGGAGGATCTTGGCGCGCGGTTGCGCTAGGGCACGAGCGCCCCCTTTTTTTCTTTTTTATTTTTTTATTTTCTTCTGAACGAAAATGAAAAGAGAGAGAGGAGGGAAGAGGGGTGTATTAATATTTAATTTAATTAATTTAATTTAATTTATTTCTCCTTTAAAGTTGACTTTTCATTCAACCACCAAACGAGACCCAACGACTGTTGCCCCTAGCTAATTACCCCCATTCCGAATACAATGGGATATGTATCGTAAGCCAATTCGACCGTTTTGATCAGTTTCCATCAAAAACAAAATATAACTCTATATATCAAATTTGAATGTGCATTTCAATTTACTGGGCCCACATACGAACTCTAAAAATTCCTGAAAAATATTTTATAGCTTTGTATCGACGATACGGTCCTAACAAAACTAGTTTCGTTGAATTCTGAGACCGTTTGAAAAATGGCCATTTTCTAGTCGATTAAAATCAACTTAAACTGGTCAAACGCATTTTCCTTTGCCACACTCACATATTGATTCGAAAAATTATGAAAATTGGAATCTAGCAATTACTTGACATCCCGGATCCAACAAAAGTGGTTTTGTCGAAATCCGAGGTCATTTGCAAAATGGCTATTTTTAAGGGCCAGAATTCCATAGCGACTATTCAGAATTTTCAACTGGGCATAACTTTTGACCCCCGCTATGAAATCTTGATTTTTCGGATTTGTTGGAAAGATATTATCAATTAGATTCTAATATTTTTGGTTTCACTAAAATCCGGCTTATATTGCACCCGGTACATTCATTTGAAGTTTGAAATCGAATTATCGAACTACCGCGCCATTTTCGATTCCTTTTATAATTTAAAATAAATATTTATATTCTAACAATGACGAATATAAATATATACGTTCTACTCTATTCAAAATAAATTTCTCGTCGTTTTTATCTAAAATAATTCATTTTAAATAATCAAAATTCACTAAAATTGCCAAAATAAAAATTTTAAATTGGCTCGGATTTCCGGTTTATTACATTCAGGCATAACCAGTCCACTGCCGATAGGCGGGGACCGGCCCTACCGCTCCAAGGGTTGCCCATAGGTGTGATCCTGAGGTATTTGCTAGAGTGTCTCGAATCGGTGAGGAGCTCCTCTCTAGCCTCGACTCATGATGGAAATCCAATTTCCAATACGACCTTGCGGTTTTGATTGTAGAACTAGTATGGCGACACAGTAGGATGGGGTACTATGTCGTCTATGATTAATACATTATGATTGAAATTGTTTTTGAAATATATATACCCATAGATATACACACTAATATTAAATCCATTTTATCGTATCAAGCATCTTTTGACCATTATAAGGTAAAACCCTATCCTCCGGTGTGCGTTGCATTGTTTGATGGGACTTGGGTCTTATAATGGTTTCATTTTTCTAAAAAGCATTGCGTTGTTCAACGTTTTACTTTATTTTATGCACTGGCAATCCAATGGAGTAAATCCGTTCCGCGTTAGCGGCGTGGTCCTGTGATTTGCCTTATTATTAGATAAGTTGAGTAAGATTTCTCATACCAGTCACATGACTGACCTGTAGTTTGTTTCACTGGCAAACTCGGGTGCCCTTATTTTCCACACGGGCAGTCGAGTAGCTTTTTGCAGATATATTTACAAGATCCTGGTTTACAGCTGAAGCGGTATTCGGAAAGCTCTATATCCATGTATTCCTTTCGGTTGTATATTTGTATTATTTTCCACTGCTATCTAAATGTAATTTGAAACTCTGATATTATTGTATTCCTATTATGTAATAAGTATTCATACTCTGTTACATTCTTGTACTCTGATGTAATCGTTGTAATCAGCAATAAAATGTTCTTCAGTTTATGTTCTGATGTGTGTTGTTCTCAAAGCAATCCAGGCTTTCCTTGACTGGGAAGTTTGGGTCGTTTCAACATTCCAACATGACAACTAAATGAGTAAGGCATGCATGCACCCATTTTCTTGCTTAAACCAAAGTTGGGTAGTAATATCATACAGTAACCCATATCCAAGTCAAAATAGTATTTAAAAATCAAGATTAATTCATTGATGCAAATTTCCTTTTATATTGGTGTACGGATCTATAAGGTTCTATCAAACATGGCAACATCTAATACCAGTGTGATTGGCGACTTCAGTTAACAACTAAAATGTTCCATGGATGAAATTTAGATAGACATGGAAACGGCAGTGAGGGGACAGGTTACCAAAATACTCAACATGCACATCATATAAACTACAAAGGGATGTAGTTTGAGTGATAAAACAAAGGAAATGCCACAACCCATAAAGTAACAGTGGTCGAAACTCAACATGTTGTATATATTATTGGCATGACCACCAAACATAAGTGCACGTATGACAATTCAAAAAAAAATCCATTTCTTACTTAAGGTAACGTGTATGGTCCTAAAAGAAAATATCATTTATATAAGGGAATGTATTTGCATGAAACCTTAGTTCAGACACACTAAGGAAGCCTTACAAGTGCATGTTTGCAAGCCAATATACATGAAATGAGATGTATCTATGCGAACTAATATACATCAAATGCTGTGTATACATGCGAACTAATATACATGCAATGTTGTGTATTTATGCAAGTTAATATACATGCAATGTTGTGTATCTATGCAAGCTATTCCTCAGAGCAATTCACATACGTTCCAACCATTTATAATTTCAAGTTTCCAACATCCTATATGGCCCTTTGTATAGTATTCAAGACTGTAAACGATATCCAAATATCTGATACACAGTGGATTACACAACAAGACAACCCCTTTAGTCCCGGATGGTATGGTCCAAGTTCAAACGTAAGTTGTTATGTTCAAGTTTACCAAAGAAATGCATACTCAGATTTTCGCATTATGATATTTCTAATATATGCCCAACAAATATGAAAAACCAATGAAATGTATTCAAGAAAAACCTAGGATTTACACAATAAAACAAAACGAAATAGCCCATAAACAATTTTATTCAGTGGCTCGTGGAGTAGCTAACTTGAAAGAATTTTAATAGTAAGGTAAACTAAGTCAAGCCCGACATAGGAGCATGCAGACCCTTTTAATATGCGGATACCACAAGAGAAATTGTATTTCCTTTAGTTAGAGATCTTTCTACTGTGAAGCAACAAATTCAGGTTTACGCGAAATGAAAGGGCAAGCATCATTTTCTAGCCTTAAAAGGACTAGCGATTTGGAAGGGACCTGTTGGGCCATTTATTAATTGATTTGAGCATATCAACTATAGACGGGATTAGTCCCTAACATATATATTTACTTATCAAATTTCAGAGTGTGAACCACTATTATAGTGTAAGTTTGCTTGACAAATCCTAGATGCTTGCACAATTAAATTTTCATGTGAGAATCACTGTTGTAATGTCAAAGTAGAACAAAGCATAGGACAGAAGTATACACTAGCAACATTTATCTAAGGCAGAATTGTGAGAGGCACAACTCATTTCAAGGAAAAAGAGTACTTCAGCCAATACCATATTCTGTTGTGACATGCAGGGAAGCACATTACCAAATAAACAACATATACATGCAATTGTTAATATAAAATCTGAAAGTCCAATGCTACGGGTATATATATTTTAAATGGTGGCAGGGTAAACGCAATGGATGCATTATCAAAGTCCATCAATATTACATTTAGCAAAGAACTCAATATGTTCAAAACTCAAGTGGGACAAATGTTATTATGGTGAAAACATATGAGCAGGTGGTGCAACAATGTCAAGGTGTAGTGCCACAATGGCAGAGCAACATTTCAAGCACAGCCAACATAAATGGAGAAACTCACATGATGTCGCAAGCAAAAGGGCAAACACAACTAATTATATTTGGTGCGGATCGACGTGGAAAATTGGAAATAAATTTAATCGTAAGAAGACTTACATTCGGTCGGCGAAGCAAGAGAAGAAGTTAGCGGGCGGTAGTGGACTGCTCAGGCTTCGAGTGGCTCAGGGCGGAGAACTTGCATGTATAAGGCGGATGGACTGCAGCGATAGTAGAAGACATGGCAGTCGCTGCTTCAAGGCGGCATCGGAGTCGAGGCGAGCAGACATGGCAGTCGCTTCTTTAATTTAATGGCGGGTTTTGGATTTCCGGTGGGTGACACTGGTCGGAGCTAATACAAACGAGGTGGGAGGCGAGAGGAGCGGGGAGCTTTGGTTCTGGTACGACATGCGGAGATAGGTGGTGCTTCGAATTGGGCTGCAATGAGGAAGGGACCGACGCGATGGAGCCAGCGAAGCTCGGAGGTGTGCCAAAGTCTAGAGGGGAGGATTTAGGGATTTAGGAGGCCATGGAATTGCATTTGAATTGGGGAAAATAAAAATTTTGGCAGGAGGAATAAAACGAAAGTGGAAAGAGAAGGGGCCGTCAATTAAAGAAAAATAAAAATGAAAGGGACACGGTCAAATGAACGGGGATACGCGGTAGAGATACAATACAGGGGACAGACGCGTGGTGAAATACAGGACAAAGTAAACACATGTTATACGGTGTTGATAAATTTTTAACAAGTGTAAAACAAAAAGACAATGTATTTAAGTGTATAATATTAATTTATACTATGCATTACACCATGCAATCCACATACCCCAAATACAAGTTTAAGTTTTATTTTCCAAGCCAAATTCAAATCTAAAATCAAATAAATAAATCTCAAACAATATTTTGATTAGTATAAATTTCCAATATTTAAATTAACAAAACGTTTAAAATATAAAATATATAATTTGAAATTACAATAATCAATTTAAAATAAATTAAATAGACTAGATTTTAAATTATACAAAATAAATTTTCAAATACCAAGTCCAAGTTAAATTCAAAGATAAATAATTTTTCAACTTACAAAATAATTCAAAAACCAATTTTTGCAAACAGAGTAGATTAAATAAAGTCGAATATCAACTACATAAATAAATTCCCAGTACTGAATAAAGTTAAATACAAAATTTAAATGTCGAAAATTTCTGGTTCATTACACTAATGTTTGTTGATGATTTATTTGTTGTGTTACCAATTGTATGGTTGAAATTGGTCTATTTGGATGAGATAAGTGCATAGATGTTCGTCATTAAAGCGTGAAAAGTATGGATCGGTTTGTCGAAAAGCTGATCTGGGCTTGGATCGCACGACAAGCTTGGATCGACCAAAACAATGGATTGGGTCGGCATGGGATTAAGTGAATCGTGACATGGAATGTGAAAGCATGGATCGGTCGAGATTAGATAGTGTTGACGGATCGGGTCGGCTATGGTGCAAAGGCTTCACTCGAATTTACTGGATCGGAGTGGGATCGTGTTTTGATGGGTCATTGGATTAGGATCGCAGTCCATTGATGGATCAGTGGATCGGCTAGAACTTTGTAAAAGAGGATACGAGGCTGGAAGATGGACCGCAAGTGGATGGATCGTGGGTAGTTGGTGTGATCCATGAGTATGGATCGGTGAATGATCCATATGATGGATGGTGAATGGTCCATCTAATATTGAACTAATTGATGTTTGTTTTGGTTCGACGATTTTCGTAGCTTAGAGGCAAATTCATATGGAATGTTCAAAGCAAAGTGAATTGTTCGTTGATCGATGAAATGCAATGAAGTGGTGAAGACGACTCAAGGATTTTTGAGCTCATGGATAATGGTCGCTCAAGAAGGCGCTTGAGCTTATGGATAGTCATTAAGGTGGATGGCTAGAGTTATTGAAGGCTGAGGGATTACCATTAGTCGGAGTTTCTTGCAGACTCAAAGAAGGGGTATAATGGGGATGCCCAAAAGACCAGATGGGTTGAGTACCCTGGGCAATTACGATGGGCATAGATAAGAGTAACGATGGCGTATGGAGTTTTGCTAGAACCGGGGTTACCATTAGCCCTTGACAGATGGCAAGTTTGATCAGTCATACGATTAACGATGGTTTCAAGGAAAGATAGGTGGTGATAGCCAGGGTCATTGTAACGACCCGGAAAATCTGAACCAACTTAAAAAATTTAAATTGGCTAAAATAATGGATTTTAAATATTTAAAATAAATATTTTAAATAGTAACGATGAAAAGTAAGTTTGAATCGACATTTAAAAACGAATATAATTAATTCTAATTATAAACAAGGCCTGAAATGGCGCGGCAGTTTCAAAATTTGAATTCAAACTTTGACCTACTGTACCGAGTGCAAAACAAAGCGGATTTGAGTGAAACCAAAAATAGTTAAATCTGTTAGTGAATACCTTTCTAACGAATCTGAAAAATCAAAGTTTCATAGCGGAAAGCAAAAGTTATGGCGAAAATGTAACACCCCGTACTTTCTATGAACGTATAAGTAATAAATCAGAGAATAATTAATTTTTAAAATAAGAATCAAGAGAAACGGGTTGCGCCATTGCGTTCGTCTCGGAATTCTGCTTGGAAACGAGTCTGAGGTTGCTAGAATCGGAGTCCGTATGAGGGAGATATGACCCTCTGAAGTTTCAGGAATTTCTGGAATCGAAAACAGCTCGAAATTCGAATTCAAACCCAGAAGCGGGCTGGGCGGGAAATTTCCCGCCCAGGATCCAGGTCGACTGGGGAGTCGACTGGGTAGTCGACCCCCCCGACCAGGTCGACTGGGGAGTCGACTGGGTAGTTGACCCCCCCTGACCAGGTCGACTGGGTAGTCGACCTGGGGGTCGACCTGCTCCCGAAATCCAGTTTTTGAACCTGGTTCGTTCTGATGTATTTGGTCACGTTTTCTGCCTAGATTCGTCCGCCTAACCCTATATAAATAGCCCTCTAGCCTCATTCTCTCTACACCATTTCATTCTGCCTATACTCTGCCTCTGTTCTAATTAAATAAAATAATGGTGTCACTACTCTACTGAAATCTGAACTGGAACTAGGACTAAAGCAACTTCTTCCAAACTGAATAGAATTAAAAGAGAACAACTGCAACTCTTCTTCTTCTTTAAACCAATCATGGCAAGTGCAGTTATTTTCCGATATAAACTTTAATCATAATTGTGACATGATTGTAAATCTGAATTTGAGATTGTGTATGTTCTGTTCTGATCTATTTTATTCTGTATCTCTTCTTCTTTCTGTTCTATAGCCAGGCTACTACGAGCCTGCGCCAATCTCCTAAGAGATTAACGCATGAATGCTAAAATGTTTGGGACAAATAATGAATGTGGCATAATTGGACATGGCTAATCTGTGACTGATTTAAGAAAAAGGACATAGGTTGTAAACTAGATTTAGATCTATGCATATTCTGTGAATTGGAAGAAGAGGAACCATGGTATGTTAACATGTGACTTGAGACTTTGGACATAACGCATATTTCAAAATTAAAGATCTGTTATAATTTAAAGTTCTAGATTGTTGGGCATATTGTTTATATAACAATTCATGATTTGGGATAAAAAGAGAATATGACTTAGGTGTGAAGGTCTATATTAAGATTTGATAACTATTAAATGTGAATAACACCTAAGTGGGAAATTTTTGAATATATGACATGCATTGAAATCGATGGCTATATTTGGTATAATTTGTATGTGAATCTTTTGTACTAGGCAAGTTTAACTAGATTTTGGGACATGTGTTATATGGTAAATAATGACCATAATCCGTGCCATGTAAATTCAATGCAAACGTGGGGTATATGACCATATTGTGAATCATGACAACTATTTAGGCAGCATATGTTTTTGAAACTTTAAGGAATGATTCAATCTGTTATATTGCCTAATCTGCTAGTTCTGTTATATTGCCTATGCTAGTTCTGTTATATTGCTTAATCTGCTAGGTCTGCTATATTGCCTAATCTGCTAGATCTGTTCATCTGCCAAATCTGTCATCTGCTAAGTCTGCTAAAAATGCCTAATCTGTTATATGCTAAATCTGCTAAATTGCTTAATCTGCTGAAACCATTAAGTCGCCTAATCTGCGAAAATCTGTTATCTGTTATATCTGTTAAGTTGATATATTCAGTCAGTTATTGACATAATCTGAATTAGCTATGAATAATTGACATGTATATTAGGTGTGGGCATAAATGGTAAATTATTAATTAATTGGCCGCAAAGATAAACATGGCTGACTCGAGGTTAGAATGAGTTTGCGGCATAATTCTGCCCGGAACCACCCGGCACATCCAGTGGCCGCAAACAATAGGTTCTAATGTGAGAAGTTAGTCATAACGTGCTTGAAACCCGAGGTTAGACTCAGTTTGCGGCAGAAATCTGCCCGGAACCAACCGGCCTAACCAGTAGCCGCAAACTGTCAGTCTAATGTGAGAGGTCTGGGCATTAATATTAAATTAATGAAAATCTGAGATAAATATGACGTCTAAAACGTGTTGGGCGGATAGGGTTAAACCCACTAGACTGATGAATTTAATAAACCTGTTCCGTGAATCTGTAGGCCCAATTACAAAGTTAGACAAATCTGTAAGTCTGTTAATCTGTAACTGGTTAATCGGTAAGTCTGTTAAATATGTATATCTAATCCGTTAGTCTAAAAACTTGTCTGTGAACTAGTTGATCTGAATTCTGTATGTATGAACTTGTAAACAAGTTAATCTGAAATCTGTTAGTCTGGGGACACAAGGATAGGAAGGGTATTACTTGTGTCATCTGTTTCTTGGGACCCATATTAGTCAGTAACCCTTTCTGGTATCAAAACTTTGACCCAACAGTAGGTAGGGTCCGGGCACGCTTACTGAACTAATTATAAGCGGTTCATTCTGATAATGGCGAGGGGTGTTGATGGTGCGTTCTGTAACACCCCGCCTCCGCTAGGGTCACTCACAAAGGAATGCACAGAAATATCACAAGACAGAACATATAAAATAGCGGAAGTAAAATCGAACTTTCATAAACATTTATAATTAAGGTCTAAAGCCTTTTACATCAGAGTACATCAAAACCTGTCTTGCAATAGTAAAGAAGCATAAAGACTTTTTCATAAATTATTCCCCAAGTAAAGACAGTAAAGTAGCCATAGCCAAGAAAAGTCCAAGCCATCCATGATGACCTTCAAGCAGAAGAAGTCCAAACTAAACAACAGTATTTCCTCCCTGTAACCTGGGGGGGAGGGGGGAAACGAAAGAAAAGAGGCGAAACAAAATGGGTCAGTCAAAAAGACTGAGTAAGCCCTATCTACTATTAGTATAAAAACTAGTAAAGTTAACTGACATGAGAAGCTGAGATGAACATAAGCATGATAACAAGATAGATAAGCTAAATCAAAATAACAGGATGAACTACTGAACTCAGGTGAACTAAGGTGTCATGATAAATTACGATGTCAAGATAAAACAAGGTATCACATCGTCAGGTTTCTATCAAGTATAATATCCCAAGATATCTATCACGTATAACGTCCCATGGTATCTATCCTGTACATCTGCTCTGCACCTACCGTACTAGTATCCCAACTGTATCACGTGTTATGCGTGAATGACCCTTACTCAAAAGTCGTGTAGTGGTCCATGTCAACCTAATATATCGCATATATAGGTTACTCAACTCGTATGTTTTATTCCATGTAAATGTTCAGTCCCTTGCCGTAGGCCATACGGGCTTTCCCATGAGATTCTATATTACTTTACATAGTTCCATGATCCTTAAGATCGGTTTGGACTGTTACCCTAAACCTAGCTAGGGTCTTCCAACATGAATTAGCGTCTGTACAACTAGGACTTATGCTACCTAGGGCTACTAGGGATTACGCTTACCTATTGCACGTTTTCGTATCTCGGTTTGGGTTCAACCACCTAGGGCCACTAGGGATTACGCTAACCGCCAACCGCGCCCTTTTTCCCATGCATTCATCGTGAATCGTTTTTCCATGACTGTATGCACATGTATCACATCGTGCCATCCGAGTCCTGTCATAGGGCAGACCAGGAAATACAGGACTCGGTCGGGAGCTTACGATTTATCTGCCGATGCAGATGCTAAGGTCTGTTTTTTCTATACGTGGCTATGGTCCCACGCGACCCCTCCCTCAACTAGCGAAAGACAAGACAGGATAAATCCTGTACGAGAACACACTACTGGCCAACCCCCAATCCGAGCCTTACCGCACCCATAATTAGATAGCAATTATGGTCTATTGGGTGTTCTCTGCCTTTCCGTACGTACACGCTTGACCAAAGATGGAAGGTAGCCTGACGAAAAATGCTATCTAGGGTACGACCGTGTTTCGTCGACTATACCCTATCCATCCCCGTCTTTAGGTTGCTCGTATAGCAACCAAGGCATACTCTTGGTTCTTCTAACGCAGACCTTAACCTCTCATGAGCCTAGTATAATTACCTGGCAGCCCACAGAGGGATCCCAAGAATATCCTCACGTTCCCCGAAGCCGCTGCTTCGTTACCCAGTTCGCTGGAGCCTTTATCTAAATCAGATACTTGCTCCTACTCGTATACTTAAACGATGACCTACCGTATCAGGTTACTCATCTATTTATGAACTGGTCTAAATTTCCTTGACTAAGAATCATTACTTAGTTATCCTTCAACCAAGGTTTACGACTTAGCCTTATTCCCGTTATCCTTGTTAATTACGGTTACCCACCTAATTCTCCGAATTAGGGTTTACATAATAGATTAAGTGTCACTTAAGTTCATGACTTAATCCCGTCTACAAATCATGTCAAAATTGGCTAAGTATCCAAGTTCAAGGCTTAACCCGTCTACAAATCATGTCAAAATTGGCTAAGTATCCAAGTCCAAGACTTAACCCTACAAACCATGCTCAAGTTGGTTAAGTATATATTAACTTGACCCTATGAAATTACTTAGTCAAACCGGTCAAGTGTATTCAAGCGATTCATGACTTAGCCTTATCATGTTTTCACGTTCCATTGGTTAAGTATGGGTTAACTTAACCTCAATAAATTCACGAGTTAGTTTGGTTAAGCATAGATCACTTAACCACATCAAATTAACGAGTTAGATTGGTTAAGTTTAGGTCACTTAACCTCTTCAAATTAACGGGTGAGATTGGTTAAGTATAGGTCACTTAACCACTTCAAATCATCGTGTTAGATTAGTTAAGTATTTAACTTAACCCCATTAAACTACCAAGTGGGATTAATTAAGTCTAGGCTAACTTAACCCCATCCGATTATCATGTTTAGACTAGTTGAGTCTAATCTTAACCCCATCCATTAACTGTATCTTTTGGTTAAGTGTCATTAAGAAAACTTACTTAACCTTACCAAATTATCGTGTTGGATTGATTAAGTGTTGGTTAACTTAATCCCCGTCCACTAGTCGTATAAAAATGGTTAAGTGTCATTAGGCAAATCAAGTTACTTAACCTACCCAACCTTGTCATGTTTTGTTAAGTATCATTAGCCTAATCCAATTACTTAACCCATTTGTCCATGTCATATTTGGTTAAGAGTCTTAATCAAATTAACTTAACCCTATCATGTGGCATTAATTTCTTAATGCACCCCAACCTCTCACATTAGACTTTGTTGTGGTTACTAGTTAAGCCGGTCGGTTCCGGGTAGCTTTACACCACAACTTGGTCTAACCTCGGGTTCAAGCACAACATTACCAACTTCTCACATTGGGTCCTATTGTTTGCAACTACTAGTTAGGCCGGTCGGTTCCGGGTAGCTTTATGTTGCAAACTCAACCCAACCTCGAGTTGGCCACTTTCATGTTTAGTCTAGTGTCATGTTCATATTCAAGTTTTCAAGCAATTGGGTAGACCTAACTTAATAGGTAAATTCCCAATGGGTAGACCTAACTTAATAGGTAAATTCCCAAGCTTATGTTTTTATGCATACTTACATGTCACTTCCATGTTATATTTCAAGTCATGTTTTCAAGTATAAACACATGTCATATTTAACGTTACACGTTGTCATGTTTATACCCATTTACCCAAATCATGTTCATATCATTATGTTTTCCCATAATGTGACCCCAACGCTTTTTAAACTCGCATATACGTTCGCAACAACGTAATGGATTAAAAGAAGAGACTTGGCAAAGGCATGACAAAAATGGATATTAAGCCACAAGTTAATCATAGTGGCAAATGAGGCACAAATGTGTTCATTAGCTTGCATGTTACATTCTTAAGCCTCAAAAACATGCATAAACCCAAACTTGGCACATAAGCGAATCATGGTGACAAAAGACATGGAATGATGACTAGAAACTCGCATATATCATCATATAAGGGTTATGACTTCATATGCAAGTTGACAAAAAAAAAGGGTATGAAGGTTCTCATGTTGCATAATGCAACATTTCAACATAAAGGTTGTAGCTTTTAGCTCATAAGATCAAGATAATGACTTCATAAACTTGCATGACATGATAGCATGTATCATTCTCAATGATTAAACCCAAACTTGCAACATGAACATTTAACTTCATAGTTAATATCTAAGAGTAGGAAAAGGGCTTACATTGCTTTGAAGGCCTAAATCGATTAAACTAAAGCTTGTGAGGAAGCCTATGCATGCCATCACCCAAAAACCCAAAGATGGATGCCCCAAATCAACAAAAACACCATCTTTATGAACAAAGATCAAAGCTTTTGCCTTGAAATCAACTTGAGAGGCTCTCATACTAACATAGGGACTCTCTAACACTCTCATGATCATGAAACCTTTCATAGAAATGAAGTGGAGGCTAGGATAGTTGAGTGGAGGCCATGAGAGTAGAAATTTTGCCATAGTTTAGTTGCATGAATGAATAATGAGGATTTAGGATAGGTTAGGGTCTTATTTATAGATTAGGCAAGTGTTTTAGGCCATAGGATTAAACCTAGATTCAATCCAAGCCATCAAAGCATGTCTTGGGGAAGAAGTCAAGTGTAGGAACCATCTAGGGCCTTTAGATTAAAGATGAACCATGAGAACCATCCAAATGCAAAATCTGCATTTGAGCGAATCGGCCCATGGGTTGATAGCCAAACACCCTGGATTAACCCCTAGTCGACCCAGCGGGCTTGGGTCGACCTCAAAAATCGGCCGGTTCGGTTATTCCCCTCTCCCAAATTCGCTGTTTTGAACATTTTTGCATATTTATTTATTTAATTTTCAATTATATATATATATATCAATATATATATATTTCTCTGCGCAACCCATTTCACTTAATTAAGTATACTTTAATTTGGGAATTTTTCGTGAAACTTCGCGAGGCCATATCTTGGTCATACGGACTCCGATTTTCGAAAACTCGGACTCTATTTCGCGTATTTTTCCGAGACGAACGCAATGGCATAGCCCGTTTCCCTTGATTCAGATTTTACAGTTTAATTCTGCCTCCATTTATGTTATAACTGGTTATTGAAAATACGGGTTGTTACATTCTCCCCACCTTTTAGGATTTCGTCCCCGAAATCTCCAAGTTAGGAAGAACATATCCTACCATCCATCATCCATCTACTCAAAACATCATCCATAAGCAACCATTGTCCTTAGATGATTTCTAATGCTGTATGAATATATGCAAAACGTGTGTGTACATGTTCCTTAGCTAATGCTAATGATCAGGCCTGAATAATCTTTCTAATGCAAAATATGTATAGTGCCATGAATCCAACATGTATGCAAATAGTCCTAGTCATATAGATACTATATGCGTGCACAATCATTCATTCATATGCAACAACCGCATGATAATACATTCGATTTCATCCATAAACAAGTATAAATACTCGTGCATATGCAATATGAAATGTGACTGAGTCGAGCTAGTATCTAATGTGTATTCGCGCATCCACGAACAACCACTTGCAACCACTTGCAACCATATCAATCATAACATGTTTCAAATACATGTTTACATCCATAGGGTTCTACCTAGAATTCCCTGAAACAGGGTCTAGAAGATAAACAGGACAAACTCCTTACAGGGTTTGTAACGGAGAATAGGACCGAGAGGATGTCCACAAAAGATAGCCTACAAGTAAGCTCTACAGAAAACAGGGATCAAGGATATACTCCCAAAAAGAGATATCATGCGCGTATCTAGTCTTTGACCATCAAAGTCGTATTTCCTTGAGCTTAATTCCATTGTGCCTTGACCGTCCTTTAACTTCGCGATTTCGTAGCTTCTTATTTCTTGTTTCCATAACATGAGCTGAAACTCATTTCTTCGTCGCCTCTCGTTCCACTTGCACTTATCCTTTTCCTAAAATACTTGACGCAAACATGACTGCGTACTCATGATCTCATGCAAGCTTTCCAAAATTCACTAATGAATCTCGGACCTCGTACCACAAGGTATTCCACATAGAAGAACTTTCTCTTGAAAGTAAACAGATGCCAACCAGGTTATCAAGCGCACTTACTAAGGTGATTTCTATAACCCATGCATAAGTGAAATAAACCATCCGTCTTATCGGCGAACACCACTCGATTGGGCTTCCAATTTCCCATAAAGGCATCAAGGGATTCTAAGTAACTAACCATGACCGAACCCAAAAGGTTACACGAGACTTCGAGGGTATTACCAAGGCTAGTCAAGAGTCTAACTACCCTCCTATCAAAACCGAGAGTGGCACCCCTTACTGGATAACCACTTCATCCCTAGAATCCATCCATAGCTTATAAACATAAGCATTATTTTCAAACTCAACACTTGGCATAGACATTCCCAAATCCAAACAAGTCATGTATAAATGGACTGATTCTCCAATAGGACTTTGAGACAAAAATGCGATTCTCTATTACGCTAGTACTTAAGGTGCAGAGACTCAACTATCGAAGCAGACTTAAATGATACGATGATCAAAACAAAGTCCTAATGGGATGATAGAGAAGAAAAGCTAAACCTTTAACAAGATCGTCACCCTCCTTCCGAGGTACCCTAGAAATGAGAGCATACTGATGCCCTCCCGATGATCTTGTCCTTTTCCCATAATACTTAACTATCCGTCCCGTTTTACCATGCCAAAGGTACTCTCTCGTCATGGGTTTCATTGTTCATCCTTCTCTCTCGTCCTGGGCTGGGCCATACCAACAAGTTGCTCATCCTTAAGCTCGTATCCTTTATCCTCTTCCTCACTATCCTTTCTTATAACGCGGCTACTGGTCTCTCGAGAACCACCTCCATCGTAAGGAAAACACTTTCGTAGATAGAAAAGACTAGTCGCAGTTAAAACCACTGTGACTACAGATGGAGGAAAGAAAGGAAAAGAGATTCAATTAAGGAAACAAGGATAGTGCTAATGGCCTTTGGGGAATAGCCTTTTTCTTTTAAAAGAAAATTTTCTTGAAAAATGCTTCTTTATAAACGATTTTCAAATAGTTTTCAGAAGGTCTTTAAAAACTTTTGCCCAGTCTGGTAACCTTCTGCTCTGATACCACGTGTAACACCCCGCCTCCGCTAGGGTCACTCACAAAGGAATGCACTAGCTTTAGAGGGGCATTATTGGTAAACATGCACAGAAATATCACAAGACAGAACATATAAAATAGCGGAAGTAAAATCGAACTTTCATAAACATTTATAATTAAGGTCTAAAGCCTTTTACATCAGAGTACATCAAAACCTGTCTTGCAATAGTAAAGAAGCATAAAGACTTTTTCATAAATTATTCCCCAAGTAAAGACAGTAAAGTAGCCATAGCCAAGAAAAGTCCAAGCCATCCATGATGACCTTCAAGCAGAAGAAGTCCAAACTAAACAGCAGTATTTCCTCCCTGTAACCTGGGGGGGGGGGAAACGGAAGAAAAGAGGCGAAACAAAATGGGCCAGTCAAAAAGACTGAGTAAGCCCTATCTACTATTAGTATAAAAACTAGTAAAGTTAACTGACATGAGAAGCTGAGATGAACATAAGCATGATAACAAGATAGATAAGCTAAATCAAAATAACAGGATGAACTACTGAACTCAGGTGAACTAAGGTGTCATGATAAATTACGATGTTAAGATAAAACAAGGTATCACATCGTCAGGTTTCTATCAAGTATAATATCCCAAGATATCTATCACGTATAACGTCCCATGGTATCTATCCTGTACATCTGCTCTGCACCTACCGTACTAGTATCCCAACTGTATCACGTGTTATGCGTGAATGACCCTTACTCAAAAGTCGTGTAGTGGTCCATGTCAACCTAATATATCGCATATATAGGTTACTCAACTCGTATGTTTTATTCCATGTAAATGTTCAGTCCCTTGCCGTAGGCCATACGGGCTTTCCCATGAGATTCTATATTACTTTACATAGTTCCATGATCCTTAAGATCGGTTTGGACTGTTACCCTAAACCTAGCTAGGGTCTTCCAACATGAATTAGCGTCTGTACAACTAGGACTTATGCTACCTAGGGCTACTAGGGATTACGCTTACCTATTGCACGTTTTCGTATCTCGGTTTGGGTTCAACCACCTAGGGCCACTAGGGATTACGCTAACCGCCAACCACGCCCTTTTTCCCATGCATTCATCGTGAATCGTTTTTCCATGACTGTATGCACATGTATCACATCGTGCCATCCGAGTCCTGTCACAGGGCAGACCAGGAAATACAGGACTCGGTCGGGAGCTTACGATTTATCTGCCGATGCAGATGCTAAGGTCTGTTTTTTCTATACGTGGCTATGGTCCCACGCGACCCCTCCCTCAACTAGCGAAAGACAAGACAGGATAAATCCTGTACGAGAACACACTACTGGCCAACCCCCAATCCGAGCCTTACTGCACCCATAATTAGATAGCAATTATGGTCTATTGGGTGTTCTCTGCCTTTCCGTACGTACACGCTTGACCAAAGATGGAAGGTAGCCTGACGAAAAATGCTATCTAGGGTACGACCGTGTTTCGTCGACTATACCCTATCCATCCCCGTCTTTAGGTTGCTCGTATAGCAACCAAGGCATACTCTTGGTTCTTCTAACGCAGACCTTAACCTCTCATGAGCCTAGTATAATTACCTGGCAGCCCACAGAGGGATCCCAAGAATATCCTCACGTTCCCCGAAGCCGCTGCTTCGTTACCCAGTTCGCTGGAGCCTTTATCTAAATCAGATACTTGCTCCTACTCGTATACTTAAACGATGACCTACCGTATCAGGTTACTCATCTATCTATGAACTGGTCTAAATTTCCTTGACTAAGAATCATTACTTAGTTATCCTTCAACCAAGGTTTACGACTTAGCCTTATTCCCGTTATCCTTGTTAATTACGGTTACCCACCTAATTCTCCGAATTAGGGTTTACATAATAGATTAAGTGTCACTTAAGTTCATGACTTAATCCCGTCTACAAATCATGTCAAAATTGGCTAAGTATCCAAGTTCAAGGCTTAACCCGTCTACAAATCATGTCAAAATTGGCTAAGTATCCAAGTCCAAGACTTAACCCTACAAACCATGCTCAAGTTGGTTAAGTATATATTAACTTGACCCTATGAAATTACTTAGTCAAACCGGTCAAGTGTATTCAAGCGATTCATGACTTAGCCTTATCATGTTTTCACGTTATATTGGTTAAGTATGGGTTAACTTAACCTCAATAAATTCACGAGTTAGTTTGGTTAAGCATAGATCACTTAACCACATCAAATTAACGAGTTAGATTGGTTAAGTTTAGGTCACTTAACCTCTTCAAATTAACGGATGAGATTGGTTAAGTATAGGTCACTTAACCACTTCAAATCATCGTGTTAGATTAGTTAAGTATTTAACTTAACCCCATTAAACTACCAAGTGGGATTAATTAAGTCTAGGCTAACTTAACCCCGTCCGATTATCATGTTTAGACTAGTTGAGTCTAATCTTAACCCCATCCATTAACTGTATCTTTTGGTTAAGTGTCATTAAGAAAACTTACTTAACCTTACCAAATTATCGTGTTGGATTGATTAAGTGTTGGTTAACTTAATCCCCGTCCACTAGTCGTATAAAAATGGTTAAGTGTCATTAGGCAAATCAAGTTACTTAACCTACCCAACCTTGTCATGTTTTGTTAAGTATCATTAGCCTAATCCAATTACTTAACCCATTTGTCCATGTCATATTTGGTTAAGAGTCTTAATCAAATTAACTTAACCCTATCATGTGGCATTAATTTCTTAATGCACCCCAACCTCTCACATTAGACTTTGTTGTGGTTACTAGTTAAGCCGGTTGGTTCCGGGTAGCTTTACACCACAACTTGGTCTAACCTCGGGTTCAAGCACAACATTACCAACTTCTCACATTGGGTCCTATTGTTTGCAACTACTAGTTAGGCCGGTCGGTTCCGGGTAGCTTTATGTTGCAAACTCAACCCAACCTCGAGTTGGCCACTTTCATGTTTAGTCTAGTGTCATGTTCATATTCAAGTTTTCAAGCAATTGGGTAGACCTAACTTAATAGGTAAATTCCCAATGGGTAGACCTAACTTAATAGGTAAATTCCCAAGCTTATGTTTTTATGCATACTTACATGTCACTTCCATGTTATATTTCAAGTCATGTTTTCAAGTATAAACACATGTCATATTTAACGTTACACGTTGTCATGTTTATACCCATTTACCCAAATCATGTTCATATCATTATGTTTTCCCATAATGTGACCCCAACACTTTTTAAACTCGCATATACGTTCGCAACAACGTAATGGATTAAAAGAAGAGACTTGGCAAAGGCATGACAAAAATGGATATTAAGCCACAAGTTAATCATGGTGGCAAATGAGGCACAAATGTGTTCATTAGCTTGCATGTTACATTCTTAAGCCTCAAAAACATGCATAAACCCAAACTTGGCACATAAGCGAATCATGGTGACAAAAGACATGGAATGATGACTAGAAACTCGCATATATCATCATATAAGGGTTATGACTTCATATGCAAGTTGACAAAAAAAGGGTATGAAGGTTCTCATGTTGCATAATGCAACATTTCAACATAAAGGTTGTAGCTTTTAGCTCATAAGATCAAGATAATGACTTCATAAACTTGCATGACATGATAGCATGTATCATTCTCAATGATCAAACCCAAACTTGCAACATGAACATTTAACTTCATAGTTAATATCTAAGAGTAGGAAAAGGGCTTACATTGCTTTGAAGGCCTAAATCGATTAAACTAAAGCTTGTGAGGAAGCCTATGCATGCCATCACCCAAAAACCCAAAGATGGATGCCCCAAATCAACAAAAACACCATCTTTATGAACAAAGATCAAAGCTTTTGCCTTGAAATCAACTTGAGAGGCTCTCATACTAACATAGGGACTCTCTAACACTCTCATGATCATGAAACCTTTCATAGAAATGAAGTGGAGGCTAGGATAGTTGAGTGGAGGCCATGAGAGTAGAAATTTTGCCATAGTTTAGTTGCATGAATGAATAATGAGGATTTAGGATAGGTTAGGGTCTTATTTATAGATTAGGCAAGTGTTTTAGGCCATAGGATTAAACCTAGATTCAATCCAAGCCATCAAAGCATGTCTTGGGGAAGAAGTCAAGTGTAGGAACCATCTAGGGCCTTTAGATTAAAGATGAACCATGAGAACCATCCAAATGCAAAATCTGCATTTGAGCGAATCGGCCCACGGGTTGACAGCCAAACACCCTGGATTAACCCCTAGTCGACCCAGCGAGCTTGGGTCGACCTCAAAAATCGGCCGGTTCGGTTATTCCCCTCTCCCAATTCGCTGTTTTGAACATTTTTGCATATTTATTTATTTAATTTTCAATTATATATATATATCAATATATATATATATTTCTCTGCGCAACCCATTTCACTTAATTAAGTAAACTTTAATTTGGGAATTTTTCGTGAAACTTCGCGAGGCCATATCTTGGTCATACAGACTCCGATTTTCGAAAACTCGGACTCTATTTCGCGTATTTTTCCGAGACGAAGCAATGGCATAGCCCGTTTCCCTTGATTCAGATTTTACAGTTTAATTCTGCCTCCGTTTATGTTATAATGGGTTATTGAAAATACGGGTTGTTACACGTTCCAACCGAGTCATGTGCGTTCATGGATCCCGGTCTGCCTCTGAGGATGTAAGACACCGTGACATCTGTAAATAGGTCTGTGCCAATTGGTTGTCACTTTAGGGAGTGATACACCCTACTTTGGGGCCGACACAGGTTATTTATGTATTAGGGAGCCGATCGCTTGGGGTAGGGTTTTAGGGTACACTTATTTATGTGTGTTTCTGTTGGTACCGTCTGTTTTTGTTGGGTGCTAACACCTGTCTGTTTCTGCGTGGTGCCATCTGTTGGGGTGGTAAAGGCCCATTACTAGTGTGCACCTAACTCTACATTCTATTTCCGTAGGGATTAATCTGTTTTTGCTTCTGTCTGTTTCTGTTCGGGTGTTAAAGGCCCATTACTAGCACTCTCTTCTGTGGAAATTATTCTGTACCCGTTTCTGTTTCTGTTTAGACATTAGGGTGACACCTAATTCTGTTATACTAGTATTAGTGCAGAGAAGTGTAAAGAAATAGCTTATGTCATTCTGTTCTTCTGTAATATCCGCTACACCTGTTACTGTTATCTCTCATCCAGTTTTATTTTCATGCCATGTTATTATTATCTGTTCATAACTGAAAATCACTGGACTTGCTAGACTTTTTGTCTGACCCTTGTTGTTTCGCCTCCTTTCTTCCGTTTCCCCCCAGGTTTTGTAGAAGGGAGTACTCTAGCTTGATCCAGATTTCTTCCGCTTGAAGTGCTTAAAGTATGGCTTGTCTTCTTCTGTGGGGATTATGATTTTAAACTATGCATTCTGAAGGCTTTTGTACAAGACTGATATTTTGTACTTGAATTCTGATATTGTGATTTGAAAGGATGTAACCAAGCTTATTTCGGTTTCTGTTGTAATAAAGTTATAAATTTTTCAAGTACTGTTTTATCTGTCTTGTAAGTTTCTGTTCTGTTTACTAAAATGCTCCACCAAAGTTAAGGCATTCCCTTTGTGAGTGACCTTAACGGAGGTGGGGTGTTACACTTGGTATCTGAGCTGAAGGTTACCAGATTGGGTAAAGTTTTTGTAAACTATTTTTAAAAAAAAGGTTTTGAAAGGAAATATTTTCAAAAATAAAGCTTATTTTGATAAACATAATCCCTAAGAGCCACATACCTTTCCTTCAGTCCTTTTTGTAATTGAATCTTTCCTTTTTCGTTTCAGCATGTCTAAAGCATCTGAGATACCAGAGGGTGTTCATCTACCCGGTTGGTTTCGTCAATATCTTGAGGCTAGGACCGCTGCCGCAGGTCCAGCAAATGATCCCCCTCCTCCACCCCCTCCTCGTGCAATTTCTTTCTCAAAGATCTGTAGAGATTTTAGGGCCATGGGTGGAAAGGATTTCAAGGGAACTGAATAACTAGATCAAAGAAACTGAGGATCTGTTCGATATCTTCGAGGTGGACGATAGGCAGAAGGTACAGTTGGCAGTATGGTTGCTCAAAGACGAAGCTTCCTACTGGTGGGAAGTCACTAACGCCGAGAGGCCGGTTGAGACATGGATGGATTTCAGAACAAGGTTTGAGACAAAATTCCTCTCACAAGCTGAACGAAGTCTACAACTGGAAAAGTTCTTATCTCTTAAGCAAGGAAGTATGACGGTCAAGGAATACGTCAACCAGTTCAACCAACTGGCTAGGTTCGGATTGGATTTAGTCAACACTCAGCATAAAAAGGCTCTCCGCTTTGTTAAAGGATTGAACGAGCCACTGCACAGCCTAGCCATGACCCATGTACCCATGGGAGAGACTTACGAGAAATTGGTGTACATGGCACTACTGCACGAGGAAGACAAGGGCCCGAAAGAGACAAAGAAGGAAGAACCACAGAATAAGAAAGCATGGCCCAAAAAGGAAAAGCAAAAGAAGGATGAGAAGTCTGAAGATAAGAAGGGGAAAAAGTGCTTTACTTGTGGAAGCTCGACTCATCTGAACAAGGATTGCAGAAAAAGGAAGGGTACTTGCTTCAACTGTGGTGAGATGGGACACTTCACTAGGGACTGCCCCAAGAAACGAGGGCAAGGGCAGAGGGCAGAACCCACTTCTGGAGGACAGGCGAATGCTCAAGGGACTGGTAGATAGGGTAGAAATAAGAAAATTTAAGTAGAAGGTTTAATTTTCTTATCTGATTGTTGAGTTAAAACTCTTTCTGATTCTGGCATTTTGATTCTGTAATCGATACTCTGCACTTTAATACTAGTATTGTTTCTAATTCCGCTATAGACCCAAATCCATAAGGGTTATGACTCATCTGTTTGTGATAGGGGTTTGAGAGATATTCGTGTTAGGCGTCAAGTAGGACGCATACATTCTGGGATTTATCATGCTTAGTTTCCTAAGAATCATTCGGTAATCTGATCTATACCAGTAATCTGTAAATATCTGAATATTTATGATAAGGTTAAGATTTCCAGTTTTGACATTATCTAAAGAGGGTAATCCTTTAGGTGTCAATCTGATGTTGGTTTCGGTCTTCGGGGCCGATACTTAGGACCCATGTCTAATGGTAACCAAGTTTTTGTTTTATCTGTACTCGCTTCCATCATTCGACTGTATCATATCGATCGAATCTTCGAACTTTAGGTAGAAACTAATGGGTGTAAACATGTGTTTGAGACATGTTATGTTTGATGGCTGCAAGTGGATGCAAGTGGTTGCTAGTGGTTGCTCGTGGATGCATATACACACACTAGGCACTAGATCGGCTCGAAAACACTCTCATACTGCATATGGATGTGTGAGCATTTTCAATTTTTGTGGATGCAAAATGATTGACTCAGCACATGGATGTTGCATATGACTGAATGGTTGTGCACTCATATAGAAATGATATGTATTGAGTAGGAAAATTGCATACATGTTGGACACATGGCACTGGCATAATTCGCATTAAGGAGGTCAACTGAATCAGTGGACCGCCTGGTCTTTGCATTAGATAAGGAACATATACACACACTTTTGCATATGTTCATACAACATTAGAAGTTTCTAAGGACAATGGACGCCAGTGATTGATGATTGAGTAGATGGATGTTGGATGGTAGGACACATTCTTCTTAACTTGAAGATTTCGGGGACGAAATCCTTTTAGGAGGGGAGAATGTAACACCCCGTACTTTCTATGAACGTATAAGTAATAAATCAGAGAATAATTAATTTTTAATATAAGAATCAAGGGAAACGGGTTGCGCCATTGCTTTCGTCTCGGAATTCTGCTTGGAAACGAGTCTGAGGTTGCAAGAATCGGAGTCCGTATGAGGGAGAATGACCCTCCGAAGTTTCATGAATTTCTGGAATTGAAAACAGCTCGAAATTCAAATTCAAAATTCGAATTCAAACCCAGAAGCGGGCTGGGTGGGAAATTTCCCGCCTAGGACCCAGGTCGACTGAGGAGTCGACTGGGTAGTCGACCCCCCTCCCCGACCAGGTCGACTGGGTAGTCGACCCTCCCTGACCAGGTCGACTGGTTAGTCGACCTGGGGGTCGACCTGCTCCCGAAATCCGGTTTTTGAACCTGGTTCGTTCTGATGTATTTGGTCATGTTTTCTGCCTAAATTCACCCGCCTAACCCTATATAAACAGCCCTGTAGCCTCATTCTCTCTACACCATTTCATTCTGCCTATACTCTGCCTCTGTTCTAATTAAATAAAATAATGGCGTCACTACTCTGCTGAAATATGAACTGGAACTAGGACTAAAGCATCTTCTTCCAAACTGAATAGAATTAAAAGAGAACAACTGCAACTCTTCTTCTTCTTTAAACCAATCAAGGCAAGTGCAGTTATTTTCCGATATAAACATTAGTCATAATTGTGACATGATTGTAAATCTGAATTTGAGATTGTGTATGTTCTGTTCTGATCTATTTTATTCTGTATCTCTTCTTCTTTCTGTTCTATAGCCAAGCTACTATGAGCCTGCGCCAATCTCCTAAGAGATTAACGCACGAACGATAAAATGTTTGGGACAAATAATGAATGTGGTATAATTGGACATGGCTAATCTATGACTGATTTAAGAAAAAGGACATAGGTTGTAAACTAGATTTAGATCTATGCATATTCTGTGAATTGGAAGAAGAGGAACCATGGTATGTTAACATGTGACTTGAGACTTTGGACATAACACATATTTCTAAATTAAAGATCTGTTATAATTTAAAGTTCTAGATTGTTGGGCATATTGTTTATATAACAATTCATGATTTGGGATAAAAAGAGAATATGACTTGGGTGTCAAGGTCTATATTAAGATTTGATAACTATTAAATGTGAATAACACCTAAATGGGAAATTTTTGAATATATGACATGCATTGAAATCGATGGCTATATTTGGTATAATTTGTATGTGAATCTTTTGTACTAGGCAAGTTTAACTAGATTTTGGGACATGTGTTATATGGTAAATAATGACCATAATCCGTGCCATGTAAATTCAATGCAAACGTGGGGTATATGACCATATTGTGAATCATGACAAATATTTAGGCAGCATTTGTTTATGAAACTTTAAGGAATGATTCAATCTGTTATATTGCCTAATCTGCTAGTTCTGTTATATTGCCTAATCTGCTAGTTCTGTTATATTGCTTAATCTGCTAGTTCTGCTATATTGCCTAATCTGCTAGATCTGTTCATCTGCCAAATCTGTCATCTGCTAAGTCTGCTAAAAATGCCTAATCTGTTATATGCTAAATTGCTTAATTTGCTAAATCCGTTAAGTCGCCTAATCTACGAAAATCTGTTATCTGCTATATCTGTTAAGTTGATATATTCAGTCTGTTATTGACATAATCTAAATTAGCTATGAATAATTGACATGTATATTAGGCGTGGGCATAAATGGTAAATTATAAATTAATTGTCCGCAAAGATAAATATGGCTGACTCGAGGTTAGAATGAGTTTGCGGCGTAATTCTGCCCGGAACCACCCGGCACATCCAGTGGCCGCAAACAATAGGTTCTAATATGAGAAGTTAGTCATAACGTGCTTGAAACCCGAGGTTAGACTCAGTTTGCGGCAGAAATCTGCCCGGAACCAACCGGCCTAACCACTAGCCGCAAACTGTCAGTCTAATGTAAGAGGTCTGGGCATTAATATTTAATTAATGAAAATCTGAGATAAATATGACGTCTAAAACGTGTTGGGCGGATAGGGTTAAACCCACTAGACTGGTGAATTTAATAAATCTATTCCGTGAATCTGTAGTCCCAATTACAAAGTTAGACAAGTCTGTAAGTCTGTTAATCTGTAACTGGTTAATCGGTAAGTCTGTTAAATATGTATATCTGATCCGTTAGTCTGAAAACTTGTCTGTGAACTAGTTGATCTGAATTCTGTATGTCTGAACTTGTAAACAAGCTAATCTGAAATCTGTTAGTCTGGGGACACAAGGATAGGAAGGGTATTACTTGTGCCATCTGTTGTTTGGGACCCATATTAGTCAGTAACCCTTTCTGGTATCAAAACTTTGACACAACAGTAGGTAGGGTCCGGGCACTCTTACTGAACTAATTATAAGCGGTTCATTCCGATAATGGCGAGGGGTGTTGATGGTGCGTTCCAACCGGGTCATGTGCGTGCATGGATCCCGGTCTACCTTTGAGGATGTAAGACGCCGTGACATCTGTAAATAGGTCTGTGCCAATTGGTTGTCACTTTAGGGAGTGATACACCCTACTGTGGGGCCGACACAGGGTATTTATGTATTAGGGAGCCGATCGCTTGGGGTAGGGTTTTAGGGTACACTTAGTTCTGTCTGTTTCTGTTGGTACCGTCTGTTTTTGTGGGGTGGTAACACCTGTCTGTTTCTGCGTGGTACCATCTATTGGGGTGGTAAAGGCCCATTACTAGTGTACACCTAATTCTACATTCTGTTTCCGTAGGGATTAATTTGTTTCTGCTTCTGTCTGTTTCTGTTCGGGTGGTAAAGGCCCATTACTAGCACTCTCTTCTATGGAAATTATTCTGTACCCGTTTCTGTTTCAGTTTAGACATTAGGGTGACACCTAATTCTTTTATACTAGCATTAGTGCAGAGAAGTGTAAAGAAATAGCTTATGTCATTCTGTTCTTCTGTAATATCCGCTATACCTGAAACTGTTATCTCTCATCCAATTTTATTTTCATGTCATGTTATTATTATCTGTTCATAACTGAAAATCACTGGACTTGCCAGACTTTTTGTCTGACCCTTGTTGTTTCGCCTCCTTTCTTCCGTTTCCCCCCAGGTTTTGTAGAAGGGAGTACTCTAGCTTGATTCAGATTTCTTCCGCTTGAAGTGCTTAAAGTATGGCTTGTCTTCTTCTGTGGGGATTATGATTTTAAACTATGCATTCTGAAGGCTTTTGTACAAGACTGATATTTTGTACTTGAATTCTGATATTGTGATTTGAAAGGATGTAACCAAGCTTATTTCGGTTTCTGTTGTAATAAAGTTATAAAATTTTCAAGTACTATTTTATCTGTCTTCTAAGTTTCTGTTCTGTTTACTAAAATGCTCCACCAAAGTTAAGGCATTCCCTTTGTAAGTGACCTTTACGGAGGTGGGGTGTTACACAAATGAATTATCAGAAAGGTCGCTATGGAATTTATATAGCCCGTGAAATTGGCCATTTTGCAAACGACCTCGGAATTTGACGAAACCACTTTTGTTGGATCCGGGATGTGAAGTTATTGCTAGGTTTCAAATTTCATAATTTTTGAAGCTAGTATGTGAACGTGGCAAAGGAAAATGTGTTTTGGTCAATTACAGTTAAAATGGATCGACCAGAAATGGGCCATTTTTCAAACGGTCTCAGAATTCAACGAAACTAGTTTTGTAGGGACCGTATCGTCAAAACATAGCTAGATTTATTTTTCTGGAATTTTTCGAATTAGTATGTGGCCCCGGCCAATTTAAATGTACGTTCAAATTAAATATTGAATGTTTTATATTTTAATTTGAAGTAAAACTGACTGAAAAAGTCGAATGGGCCTACGAATCATATCCCATTGCGTTCGAAATGGGGGTAAAACGCTAGGGACGACAGTCGTTGGGTTTGAATTGGTGTTCGTGGGTGGAAGAGGGTATTTTAGAGATTTTAAAATATATATATAAATAAAAATATTTCACTGGTCAATACACTTTCTCTTTCCCCGATACCATCCAGAACGACGGTAGAAACCCTTCCCATGCTTCCCTCCTTGATTTCTCATTCCACACTCAATAAAAACCCATCCTCCAGTTGAAGATTTTGAAGAGCTCGAGACGAGCTTCAAATCCATACCAGGATTGGATTTTTTCGTGGAGTTTTTGGGGAGATACGGGTCTCGAAAGTCGAGCCCTTTGGATTGTCGCCGCGAGTTCCTCCTACCACCGAACTGGACGCGGTGCCCATTGACCTGAACGCCTCTCCTAGCCCTTCGAGGTGGTGAAGGCCGATCGTCATATAGCTACACGGATTTCGCGAAAATCAAAGACCTAGTTTTGAATGAAACAGCTGAGGTACGGCTGTTTTTATTTTAAGCTATATTATAGCAGTTTAAAGCGCTACGGTTTTTGATTTCACTGTAAAAATCATATCGTTTTCGTTTCTTGACGAAATTCAGTGAAACAAGAGACAGTGGACTCGTGCGGACGTCTTCTACATTCTAGAAGAGACCGCATATTTTTTTGAGCCTTCTGCTATTTTTGGTGGAGTGGAACCTAATGTGAGATTTCTAATTTATAAACGATATGGAAAACGACGATGTATAAATTATATAATCGATGTATGAGTTATATAAGCGTTGTACACCTCTTGTATAAGCGTTGTATAAGTTGTACGTTCGATGTATAAGTTGTATATGCGTTGCAAAAATTATATATGTGTTGAAATAGAAGTGAAATGCTATATATATATATATACCCGCCCCCTTGTCCACAAACCATGGACGATATTTATTGGTTGTGATTGGTGTGAAAATTGATTGATAGCGAATGGTTGATTGAAATTGTTTGTGGTTGAAATTGATTGATTGTGGTTGAAAAATACCCGTTTGTGGTTGAGAAATATTTGTTTGAAACCACATAGGATTAGTTTGTGGAAATGAAAAAAATATACATGCCGCCTGCGTGCGAACTAGATGCATGAATCCCCATTGTCAAAAGCTGCGAGGCTTTAAGGTAGAGCGAGGAGCCGTACTAGGGATAGTCCCGGTTTTAACTACCCTGCCGTTATGCTGCCGAAATTTTGAATAATATTCATGTGTTAGAATTATTTTCCTGTGTTGAAACTATATTCGTCTGTTGAATAGAAAACCTTCATGTGTTGAATAGAAATTCATTCGTTGAATCATATTCATGTGTTGAATGGTATTCGTGCTTTAAATATAAAAATCACCTTTTTATCTATATATATAAACTATAGAAAACCTTCATGTGTTGAATAGAAATTCATTCGTTGAATCATATTCATGTGTTGAATGGTATTCATGTTTTAAATAAATTGTTCTAACAATAAAAATCACCTTTTTATCTATATATATAAACTATAGAAAACCTTCATGTGTTGAATCGATATTCATTCGTTGAATTGAAATTCATGTGTTGAATGGTATTCGTGTTTTAAATACAAAAATCACCTTTTTATCTATATATATAAACTATAGAAAACCTTCATGTGTTGAATCGAAATTCATTCGTTGAATTGAAATTCATGTGTTGAATGGTATTCATATTTTGAAAGAAATTGTATTATAATAAAAATCCTATTTTATCATCAATATGAACTATATAAAATAATCTGGTTTTGAAATAAATTGTTTTATAATAAAAATCCTATTTTTATCACCTATATTAACTATATAAAATAGTCGTGTTTTGAAATAAATCGTTTTACAATAAAAATCACATTTTTACTATATACATGAATTGTTAAAAATAGTGAAGTGTCGAAGTGAATGTATGTTGGATAAAAATATCAATTGTATCAAATGTATGAAAAGAATATAGCTTTGAAATCAAAGAATCGATATATATATATATATATATATATATATATATATATATATAAATAGAATTGAAATATATCGGATAACGAAGCTGCAGTTCGTGTTTTGAAACCGTGATTTCAAACGATTAGTGCGGGAGATCCGACCATCGGATTTTCCCGAAACCGCAACCGTTGGGTTCGCTTTGGAAATATCTTTCCAACGGCACCAACTTTGTTAAGATCCAACGATTGGATTGTCTGGAATGTTTAACTCAAATCTGAAGAAAAACAGCGCCAGAATCGATTATATATATATATATGTATATAATTATATTAAATCGAATAACGACGCTGCAGTTCGTATTTTGAAATCGAAACTTCAAACGGTTGTACTGGGAGATCCGACCGTCGGATTTTCCCAAAACTGGAACCATTGGATTCGTTTTGAAAAGGTCTTTCTAATGATGTAAATTTTGTGAAGATCCAACAGTTAGATTTTCAGATATATGTAAATCAAATCTGAAGAAAAACAGCGCCACGACCGCGTTATGGCCCGAAGCGTCATTTTGAATAAATTGGCTATTTTAAAATAAATAAAAATAGCGATAAATCATTATAAAATATTATAAATGTTATGGTTGTGAAATTTAGAAATTAACTGAAGGTTAGCTAAGTCGAATGGTTTCCTGAATTTTGATCTGATGTTGGTTTCGACCTTCGGGGTTAATATTTGGGAAATCGTTCTCTTACTGATTTACGGTTAGCGACTAATGAATTGAAATGATGTGTATGCGTGTTTGTGTTACACTTGTTTATTATATAAGCAAGTTGCTCAGAATGACCGGGTTTATCCCATTCTGAATAACTGAATCGACGATAGGAAATCGAAGATGAAGACGGTGGTCGAAGACCGGAGTTCTTCACCTCGTTTGGATGGTAACTGATGTCCTGATTGGGAGGCATCCCGAAATATGGATAATGAGTGGTGATCGTCCAAACGTACGTGGAGATCGATGGGTTTACGAGCTATATAGTGCCTCCGGTTTCGTTCAGACCCATAACGGACTTGCAAGTGGACTGTGTGTCTGACATTGGAATTCGGTCTGTGTGATTGATAGCCATCAGTTACATGGCGTGAATTGCCTGTGTGGCATGCTAAGATGCAGTGATCAGGGCTTCTGTTGAAAAGCAAAGTCTTGTGGTGATGATCAAAGCCCCGCCTGTGTGGCGTAGCTTTGTGTATAGCGTGAATTCGCGAACCCCATACCCCGGTATGAAACAGAAACGGGAGAGGACAACAGGGATGGCACGCGTTTCTTCCTAGCTAGAAGTGGAGTCAGTGGTTTTACACGCCCTGACGAGTTTGACTTATGTGGTTGTTGCTGTTGCGAGGGGCCTCGGTTATATCGGTCGATCCGGGACTGATGGAGTCATTCGTTAGCTCATTTACGCCCCAAAGGGCGGGGAAACGCAGTGTCCAGGAATTTTAATCCACTTCGGTGGACCGGCCCTGACGATCCAAGGGTCACTCGAGCTCTGATCCTGAGACTCAGGCTAGGCAGTCTCGAACTCGGTAAGGACTATCCTTTGCCTTGGTTCATGACGGAAATCCAATTTCCAAATACGTGACTGTGTGGTTTTGATTGTATATATATATATATATATATATATATATATATATATATATATATATATATATATGGCGACATGATATATGGTACCCATGCCGTCTACGATTGATAGTTATGATTCAAAATTGTTCTTGTAACATATAAACACTAGTAATAATATCAAATGCTTTTGTGTTATTCGTATCAAGCATATTTTGGCCGTTATAAGGTAAAACTCTATCCTTCGGTTTGCGTTGCATTGTGTGATGGGAACTGAGTCTTATAATGGCTTCATTTTTATAAAAAGCATTGCGATGTTTAAAAGATTTAATTGTTTTTAAGCACTGGCAATCCAATGGAGTAAACCCGTTCCACGAAAGTGGCGTGGTCCTGTGATTAGCCAAATTATAAATGTGTTGAGTAGATTTCTCATACCAGTCCCATGACTGACTCGTAGTTTGTTTCACTTTCAAACTCGGGTGCCCCTTTTTCTACACGGGCAGCCTTGTATTCTGGTTTAGCTAGCTCTTTCTGGATAGCTGGAGCTGAAGATGGATTCTATTATTTATCTCTTTTTATGCTGTTCAACTCCTATTGTACATTATGTTTGTTTTCCGCTGTAGATATTTATGTATAGCTGAACTGTATTTTTACTAAGTATGATCCTGTATACTGTGTAACTCTGATGATTACGTTTATCCAGTGTATTATTTGTTCATTATCTGGTGTATTTATTTATTTCTGTTCTGCTGTTATCTGTTTCTGTGTTATATTCCAAAGATTACCTTTGCCACCGTCAGTACGGGGTTTGGGGTCGTCTCATTTGGTATCAGAGCTTTGGTTAAGCTTATTTCTGGAATATAACATATTAACGAACTCGTCAGAAATAGAACCAGTAGTGTTCTAGGACGAGTAACTCATTACAGATAGGATCAGTAATATCCTAGTATGAGTAGCAGAATGAAATAACACTTCGATAGATACATTTACATTCAAGTATTTATCTCTATATTTTGAAATATCTTTTCTGTTGACCTGACACTTTGTCTGCTAATTGCAGACGCTCTAGAAAATGAGTGCCAGAAACAGTAGAAGTAATACTGACCTGGATATTAAAGCCCTATTTATGAAATATAGAAATCTGGGTGGAAAGCCGTTCTCGCGCGAAGAATCTTTTATGAGAACACAAGCTTGGATTCGTTCGGCTGAGAAAATCTTCGAAGGATTAAAGCTGAGGGATGACAAGAAAAGATTACTGGCCTCCTGGGCACTCAAAGACGAAGCTTTGTTCTGGTGGGATTCGGTTATCAAGGATAATCCAGAAGGTGATATCATCTGGGATAGATTCAAAGTGATTTTCCTGGAAAGATTTACTCTTCCTGAAGCGATTGAGCGACTATGTGATGAATTTTCTTATTTGATACAAGGAGATATGACCATTCCAGAATATCATAAGAAATTCAACGAACTTTCTCACTTTGCCCCTCATCTAATTCAAAATCCGAAGAGGAAGAATTTGAGATTTATCAACGGGCTTCAAAGAAAATATCAGAACAGTGTAATGAGTAATGTGAAGCTTCCTTTTTCTGAAATGATATACTTGGCTTACCAGTACGAGGATCTCGACAAGAAAGGTATGTTACAGTATGAAGAGGAAGCCAGCTCTAGTAATAAAATTGAGTCTGAAACTGATCGTCCTGAGGCCAGTACAATGTCTGAGGTCAGTAAGAAGCCTAAAATCAATCGGAAAAGGGCCAGATCTGAAAAAGAACCAGCAACGACGGCCATATGCAGTAACTGCCATAAACAGGGCATTTGACCAGGAATTGTAAACCCTCGAAGAAGCTAAAGAGGGATGAAACTAAATCTGGTAAGAAGTTTCAAGAGAATAGAAAGTGCAGTCAATGCCTTCAGACCGATCATCTTTCAAAGGCCTGCCCGCTATTCAGAAAACCTGAAGCAGTACAAGTAAATGAAGTAGCGGAAACTTCTGAGCCCCCAGCTAGTAAGGGAATACCAGATGTTTTGGAAGGCACGCTTAATGTCAAAAACATTCCAGTTAAAGTACTGTTTGATACAGGCGCGTCGCGAAGCTTCATTGCCAAAAATGCAGTTAAGAAGTTGGATTTGAATTTGAAGAATCTCAAAGAACCAATGACTGTCCAAAATCTGGTTGGGGGTTCCCTCGATCTCAGTTGGGTTTGTGCAATACCTGTCTCTTTTTCCTGCTATAAATTCCCTACTATCTCTATCGTCATGAATTTTACTGAATTCGATCTTATTCTGGGATTGGATTGGCTAACCAAATATGAAGCTGAGGTTAGATGCGCCGAGAGAGTTGATAGGGCAAAGATTAAATCAGGGAATTATATAACCATTCCCTGTGAAGGTCAGAATTCTAATAGAAAAGACTTCTGGGCAGCTTTGGATGTTTTTCCTGCTCAAATAGAAAATATCCCTGAAGTCACAGAGAATATTCCCGACCTCGTAAAAGATATTCCTGTCGTCAAGAACTATGCAGATGTGTTTGAAGAAGTTGTTCGCTTACCTCCACAGAGAGAAATAGATTTCATGATCGCTTTGATTCTGAATGCAAGGCCGGTAGTTCACGCTATTCAAAGAATGTCCTTGAAAGAGAAAGAGGAATTAGACAATCAAACAAGACAGCTTGTATGGAAGGGTCTAATCAGGCCTAGTTTCTCTGATTGGGGAGCAGTAGTGGTGTTTGTCCCAAAGTCTGACGGTACTCTACGGCTATGTGTGGATTATCGTGATCTGAACAAACAGACAATAAAGAATAAATATCCATTGCCGAGAATCGATGATTTATTCGATCGTCTGAATGGAGCACAGGTATTTTCAAGGATGGACCTAGCTACAGGCTTCCATCAGCTTCGTATTGCTGAAGAGTGTGTTCCTATGACAGCGTTCAAAGGTCCAGACTTATTCTACGAGTGGTTAGTAATGCCGTTCAGCTTATGTAACGCTCCAGCAAACTTCGTCGATTTGTTGAATAGAGTGTTCAAAGGAGTCCTGAATAAGTTTGTTCTGGTTTTTATTAACGATATTCTAATCTTCTCTAAATCAAAGGCCGAACATGAAAAACATTTGGAGCAAGTTCTGGAAATTCTGAGAAAGAATGTATTAAAAGCCAAACTATCCAAATGTATATTCTGGCAAGATAAATTAAAATTTCTGGGCCATGTCGTATCAAAAGAAGGAATTGCTGTGGATCCAAGTAAAATCGTAGCTATTCAGAATTGGAAACAACCCAATACCCCTACAGAAGTCCGCAGTTTTCTCGGATTGGCTAGTTATTACCGGAAGTTCATTAAAAACTTTTCGAAGATATCTGGTCACTTAACGAAGCTTACAAAGAAGCATTCAAAATTCAAATGGACTCCAGAATGTGAAGAGGCTTTTGAAGAGCTAAAGTTAAGATTAACAATTGCTCCAGTGTTAACCATTATCGACGGCAATCAGGACTTGAAAGTCTGGACAGATGCTTCTAGAGAAGGCCTTGGCGCAGTGTTAATGCAAAGAGGTCAAGTGATTGCTTATGCTAGCTGTCAACTGAAGCCACATGAAAAGAACTACGTCACTCATGATCTTGAGTTGTTGGCTATAGTATTCTCTTTGAAAATCTGGAGACACTTTCTGGGTGAGAAATTTGAACTGTTTACAGATCATTAGTCGTTAAAGTATCTGTTCACCTAGAAAGACTTGAATCTGAGGCAGCAACGTTGGCTAGAGTTCCTTGCAGCATACGATTTTGAGATTCCATACACTCCAGGGAAACCCAATGTCGTGGCCGATGCGTTAAGCCAAAAGAATGAAATGATCGTCAGTTTTATTATCACGACTTCATTGATAGATAAAATATCTGCTCTTTAGAATGATGATCACTTCATTCAGAAGATCAGAGAGATAATTCAGAAAGGCGAACCCTCGAGTTTTCAGGTTGATAATGATGGGGTTCTAAGGCTAAAAGGTCGAATCTGTGTTCCTAACATTGCTGAGCTCTGAAAGGAAGTACTGGATGAATGCCACAAGTCAAAGCTTAGTATCCATCTGGGAGTAAGCAAAATGTATAATGACATCAAGCGCACTTTCTGGTGGAAGCCGATGAAGAGGGACATTTCTTTATATGTTAGCCGATGCCCTACTTGCCAGCTAGTCAAAAGCGACCAACAGAAACTGGCCGGGTTGTTTAAACCACTGGACGTTCCAAGTTGGAAGTGGAAACATATTTCCATGGACTTCATAGATGGTTTTCCCAGAACCAGAAAAGGAAATGACAGTATTTGGGTGACCGTAGATCGCTTCATGAAGACCGCCCATTTCATACCTGTCAGATCAAACAGAACTGCTCAGAGTCTGGCGCAGATATACTTCAAGGAAATTGTTAGACTACACGGAGTGCCGATTAGTATAGTGAGTGATAGAGATCCAATATTCACTAGCAAATTCTGGGAGGCATTTCAAGTAGAGCTGGGAACAAAACTGAACTTGAGCACCACTTATCATCCTCAGACAGATGGTCAGACTGAGAGGGTGAATCGTATTTTAGAAGATCTATTGCGTGCTTGTGTTCTAGATTTCTGTGGATCATGGGAAGACCATCTGCATTTGGCTGAATTCTCATATAATAACAGCTACCAGGTGAGCCTGACAATGTCGCCATTTGAAGCATTATATGGTAGACCGTGCCGATCTCCTGCTTGTTGGGTCAAACCCGGAAATAGACTTGTATTAGGACCAGATATGATCCGAGAAGCTGCCGACAAAGTCGATTTCGTTAAGAAACGATTACTAGCCGCCCAAAGCCGACAGAAGAGCTATGCCGATAGAAGAAGAAGAGATATATCATTTGCTGTTAGCGACTATGTATATTTGAAAGTATCGTCGATGAGAGGAGTTATTCGGTTCGGTAAAACTGGGAAGTTGGCGCCCAAATTTATTGGCCCATTCCCTATACTATAACGGATTGGAACTCTCGCATATAAGGTTAAATTGCCAGATTGGTTGCCTGGAGTGCATGATGTATTTCACATATCTCAACTTCGAAAGCACGTTCATGATCCAGACTTGATCGTGGAAGAAGCAGTTCAACAGGATATTGAAATTACTCCAGAATTAGCTGTGAGAAGAGAGCCGCTAAAGATCATTAGCAAAGAAACCAAAGAACTGAGGAACAAGAAGGTTCACTTAGTCAAAGAGCAATGGAGTGGAGATCCGCGAGATTGTACTTGAGAAACTTAGGAGAGCATTTAGAAATCCTATCCTAGGTGCCGAGTGGATATCTCTGATTGACTCCGGTGCAAAGTACATTTACCATACTTTGCATTACCAATTAGTTCTCTACTCTTTTGTTATTTTCTTTCCATGGATGTGCACTTGTAATTCTATAGTCGGAATGATTTTAAAAGAGTATAGAAGTTGATTAGTATATTTTTGAAAAGTTAAAAACAAGTTGATTGTTGTTTGCATTGTGTGATAGTAAATTGGATTAATTAAGTTATTGAAATGATAGTTAATTTAATCAATAATAGAATGAATGGTAGAATTTATTCGATTAAATCACACATTAAACTAATTTAAAAATAGATAGAAATATATACACGTGCATACATATATTTGAACAGGTAAATGGATTAGCTGTTGAGTAAAGATTTTATTTGCGTGCCCGACAAATAAGTAAACCTTAATGAGTTGGATGCACAATTTTATTAATATATCAACTCTTGTGAATGCCATTGGATGCGGAGTGCTGGTTATTCTGTGTGTTATAATAAACGTCGCCATAGGATAGTAACAATTAATTTTGAACTACACTACATGGCATACTTCTGAAAATAGGCATACTTCATCATATACCACATAAGCATTTGGAGCTTGTGTGACGAGGTGGAAGATTTACCATACGAGTGAGAGGCTTGTATGGCGATGACTATATTTTACAGGTTGAACTGATGACTGATATGGACTATTTAAAATGTAACGATAAAATTGCCAGATTAATGAAAAAACCCCACACGGTGGAGTTGACAATAATCATGTCTCTCTAGTCATTAGATATGGCACGGGACGAGGTGACGAGGATTTATCCTCTGGAGCAATTAAAATACACACTCCCTCAGGCTTTGACAGGGTGACGAGAATTTATTCTCTGGAGTTATTATCTATACACGCTCCTCTGTAAACACCAGAATATATCACTATAAATATGTGTATGCTTTATAGGATTTATTGGGTACCTAATACGGCCCAATAAATTTCTAAATCCCTCCCCGTACAATGGAGGTTATGGCGAAATTTTTTGAAAATTCCGGGTGTTAGCCAAATTTTTGAAGAATTTGAAAATTCTCAGAAACTAAAAAGTTGGAGAATGGAAGCCAGATTGAACGTAGAGTTGATTAATCAAACCACTTTCGACTTTGTTCATTTTCGAGGACGAAAAGTTTTAAGTGGGGGAGATTGTAACGACCCGGAAAATCTGAACCAATCTAAAATTTTTAAATTGGCTAAAATAATGGATTTTAAATATTTAAAATAAATATTTTAAATAATAACGATGAAAAGTAAGTTTGAATCGACATTTGAAAACGAATATAATTAATTCTAATTATAAACAAGGCCTGAAAAGGCGCGGCAGTTTCAAAATTTGAATTCAAATTTTGACTGACTGTACCGGGTGCAATACAAAGCGGATTGGAGTGAAACCAAAAATATTAAATCTATTAGTGAGTACCTTTCTAAAAAATCTGATAAATCGAAGTTTCAAAGTGGAAAGCAAAAGTTATGGCCAAATGAATTTTCAGAAAGGTCGCTATGGAATTTATATAGCCCGTGAAATTGGCCATTTTGCAAATGACCTCGGAATTCAACGAAACCACTTTTGTTGGATCCGGGATGTGAAATTATTGTTAGGTTTCAAATTTCATAATTTTTGAATCTAGTATGTGAACGTGGCAAAGGAAAATGTGTTTTGGTCAATTAAAGTTAAAATGGATCGACCAGAAATGGGCCATTTTTCAAATGGTCTCAGAATTCAACGAAACTAGTTTTGTTGGGACCGTATCATCAAAACATAGCTAGATTTATTTTTCTGGAATTTTTCGAATCAGTATGTGGCCCCGGCAAATTGAAATGTACGTTCAAATTAAATATTGAATGTTTTATATTTTAATTTGAAGTAAAACCGACTGAAACAGTCGAATGGGCCTACGAAACATATCCCATTGCGTTCGGAATGGGGGTGAAACGCTAGGGACAACAGTCGTTGGGTTTGAATTGGTGTTCATGTGTGGAAGAGGGTATTTTAGAGATTTTAAAATATATATACAAATAAAAATATTTCATTGGTCAATACACTTTCTCTTTCCCCGATACCATCCAGAACGACGGCGGAAACCCTTCCCACGCTTCCCTACTTGATGTCTCATTCCACACTCAATAAAAACCCATCTACCAGTTGAAGATTTTGAAGAGCTCGAGACGAGCTTCAAATCCATACCAAGATTTGATTTTTTCATGGAGTTTTCGGGGAGATACGGGTCTCGAAAGTCGAGCCCTTTGGATCGCCGCCACGAGTTCCTCCTGCCACCGAACTGGACGCGGTGCCCATCGACCTGAACGCCTCTCCTGGCCCTTCGAGGTGGTGAAGGTCGATCGTCACATAGCTACACGGATTTCGCGAAAATCGAAGACCTAGTTTTGAATGAAACGGCTGAGGTATGACTGTTTTTATTTTAAACCATATTATAGCAGTTTAAAGCGCTACGGTTTTTGATTTCACTGTAAAAATCATATCTTTTTCGTTTCTTGATGAAATTCAGTGAAACAAGAGACAGTGGACTCGTGCGGACGTCTTCTACATTCTAGAAGAGACCGCATATTTTTCTGAGCCTTCTGCTATTTTTGGTGGAGTGGAACCCAATGTGAGATTTCTAATTTATAAACGATATGGAAAACGACGATGTATAAATTATATAATCGATGTATGAGTTATATAAGCGTTGTACACCTCTTGTATAAGAGTTGTATAAGTTGTACGTTCGATGTATAAGTTGTATATGCGTTGCAAAAATTATATATGTGTTGAAATAGAAGTGAAATGCTATATATATATACACGCCCCCTTGTCCACAAACCATGGACGATATTTATTGGTTGTGATTGGTGTGAAAATTGATTGATAGCGAATGGTTGATTGAAATTGTTTGTGGTTGAAATTGATTGATTGTGGTTGAAAAATACCCGTTTGTGGTTGAGAAATATTTGTTTGAAACCACATAGGATTAGTTTGTGGAAATGAAAAAAAATATACATGCCGCCTGCGTGCGAACTAGATGCATGAATCCCCATTGTCAAAAGCTGCGAGGCTTTAAGGTAGAGCGAGGAGTCGTACTAGGGACAGTCCCGGTTTTAACTACCCTGCCGTTATGCTGCCGAAATTTTGAATAATATTCATGTGTTAGAATTATTTTCCTGTGTTGAAACTATATTCGTCTGTTGAATAGAAAACCTTCATGTGTTGAATAGAAATTCATTCGTTGAATCATATTCATGTGTTGAATGGTATTCGTGTTTTAAATATAAAAATCACCTTTTTATCTATATATATATAAACTATAGAAAACCTTCATGTGTTGAATAGAAATTCATTCGTTGAATCATATTCATGTGTTGAATGGTATTCATGTTTTAAATAAATTCTTCTAACAATAAAAATCACCTTTTTATCTATATATATAAACTATAGAAATCCTTCACGTGTTGAATCGATATTCATTCGTTGAATTGAAATTCATGTGTTGAATGGTGTTCGTGTTTTAAAATAAAAATCACCTTTTTATCTATATATATAAACTATAGAAAACCTTCATGTGTTGAATCGAAATTCATTCATTGAATTGAAATTCATGTGTTGAATGTTATTCATATTTTGAAAGAAATTGTTTTATAATAAAAATCCTATTTTTATCATCAATATGAACTATATAAAATAATCTGGTTTTGAAATAAATTGTTTTATAATAAAAATCCTATTTTTATCACCTATATTAACTATATAAAATAGTCGTGTTTTGAAATAAATCGTTTTACAATAAAAATCACATTTTTACTATATACATGAATTGTTAAAAATAGTGAAGTGTCAAAGTGAATGTATGTTGGATAAAAATATCATTTGTATCAAATGTATGAAAAGAATATAGCTTTGAAATCAAAGAATCGATATATATATAAATAGAATTGAAATATATCGGATAACGAAGCTGTAGTTCGTGTTTTGAAACCGTGATTTCAAACGATTAGTGCGGGAGATCCGACCATCGGATTTTCCCGAAACCGCAACCGTTGGGTTCGCTTTGGAAATATCTTTCCAACGACACCAACTTTGTAAAGATCCAACGGTTGGATTGTCTAGAATGTTTTATTCAAATCTTAAGAAAAACAATGCCAGAATCAATTATATTTATATATATATATATAGATATAATTATATTAAATCGAATAACGACGCTGCAGTTCGTATTTTGAAATTGAAACTTCAAACGATTGTACTGGGAGATCCAACCGTCGGATTTTCCCAAAACTAGAACTGTTGGATTCGTTTTGAAAAGATCTTTCTAATGATGTAAATTTTGTGAAGATCCAACGATTAGATTTTCAGATATGTGTAAATCAAATCTAAAGAAAAACAGCGCCACGACCGCGTTATGGCCCGAAGCGTCATTTTGAATAAATTGGCTATTTTAAAATAAATAAAAATAGCGATAAATCGTTATAAAATATTATAAAAGATATGGTTGTGAAATTTAGAAATTAACTGAAGATTAGCTCAGTCGAATGGTTTCCTGGATTTTGATCTGATGTTGGTTTCGGCCTTCGGGGTTAATATTTGGGAAATCCTTCTCTTACTAATTTACGGTTAGCGACTAATGAATTGAAATGATGCGTATGTGTGTTTGTGTTACACTTGTTTATTATATACGCGAGTTGCTCGGAAAGACCGGGTTTATCCCATTCTGAATAACTGAATCGACGATAGGAAATCGAAGATGAAGGCGGTGGTCGAAGACCGGAGTTCTTCACCTCGTTTGGATGGTAACTGATGTCCTGATTGGGAGGCATCCCGAAATATGGATAATGGGTGGTGATCGTCCAGACGTACGTGGAGATCGATGGGTTTGCAAGGTATATAGTGCCTCCGGTTTCGTTCAGACCCAGAACGGACTTGCAAGTGGACTGTGTGTCTGACATTGGAATTCGGTCTGTGTGATTGATAGCCATCAGTTACATGGCATGAATTGCCTGTGTGGCATGATAAGATGCAGTGATCAGGGCTTCTGTTGAAAAGCAAAGTCTTGTGGTGATGATCAAAGCCCCGCCTGTGTGGCTTAGCTTTGTGTATAACGTGAATTCGCGTACCTCACACCCCGGTATGAACCAGAAACGGGAGAGGACATCAGGGAGGGCACGCGTTTCTTCCTAGTTAGAAGTGGCGTCAGTGGTTTTACATGCCCTGACAAGTTTGACTTATGTGGTTATTGCTGTTGCGAGGCGCCTCGGTTATATCGGTCGATCCAGGACCGATGGAGTCATTCGTTGGCTCATTTACGCCCCAAATGGCGGGGAAACGCAGTGTCCAGGAATTTTAATCCACATCGGTGGACCGGCCCTGACGATCCAAGGGTCACTCGAGCTCTGATCCTGAGACTCGGGCTAGGCAGTCTCGAAGTCGGTAATGACTATCCTTTGCCTTGGTTCATGACGGAAATCCAATTTCCAAATACGTGACTGTGCGGTTTTGATTGTATATATATATGGCAACATGATATATGGTACCCATTCTATCTACGATTGATAGTTATGATTCGAAATTGTTTTTGAAACATATAAACACTAGTAATAATATCAAATGCTTTTGTTTTATTCGCATCAAGCATATTTTAGCCGTTATAAGGTAAAACTCTATCCTCCGGTTTGCGTTGCATTGTGTGATGGGAACTAAGTCTTATAATGGCTTCATTTTTATAAAAAACATTGCGATGATTAAAAGATTTAATTGTTTTTAAGCATTGGCAATCCAATGGAGTAAACCCGTTCCACGAAAGTGGCGTGGTCCTTTGATTAGCCAAATTATAAATGTGTTGAGTAGATTTCTCATACCAGTCCCATGACTGACTCGTAGTTTGTTTCACTTTCAAACTCGGGTGCCCCTTATTCTACACGGGCAACCTTGTATTCAAGTTTAGCTAGCTCTTTCTGGATAGCTGGAGCTGAAGATGGATTCTATTATTTATCTCTTTTTATGCTGTTCAGCTCCTATTGTACATTATGTTTGTTTTCCGCTGTAGACATTTATGTATAGTTGAACTGTATTTGTACTAAGTATGATCCTGTATACTGTGTAACTCCGATGATTATGTTTATCCAGTGTATTATTTGTTCATTATCTGGTGTATTTATTTATTTCGGTTCTGCTATTATCTGTTTCCGTGTTATATTCCAAAGATTACCCTTGCCACCATCAGTACGGGGTTTGGGGTCATCCCAATGGATGTTGATTGTTTTGCTTGTATCATCTTGTGTAGATTGTCCGACTTCGAGGGAGATATCTCTTGGGTGCTTATCTGATGTTGTTTTCGTCTTTCGGGGTTTGTGCTTGAGTGATGTTGAGCTCGATTAGGATGGTCTACATTTGATAATTGGTTTCTGTGGATGTACTTTTCTTCTTCTTTGATTCTCTGGGAAAGGCTGCCACTGTCAGTTGTGGAGGAGACGAGCTTGAGTTTCTTCTCTGTTGATGTGTTTGTAGATTAGATGATTGATCTGCCTACTTCTTATATACTTTATTAATTATGTTAGATAGCTGTTTTATTGCTCATTAAGCCTATTATCTGGTTCACGGTTTTATGTTTTCCTCTTATTACCTTGGGTTGTTCATCCATGTTATGGATGGGTAGACTAGGTAACATGTGGTAGGTAGTAGATCTTGATGAGGACAATGCTACTGAGCGACGACGAGCTAGAGGCTTACGTATTAGTTTCCTATTATACATATTATGTTGTTTTCCACTGCTATTGTTTGGATGCTATCTATGTGAACTTGCAGTGAGGCTTTTTGTACTGATTTTGATGGTGTAATCCAGTGTTGTATGGATATTTTCATGATGATATGGAAGTTTTCAGATTCTGTTCAGTTGTGCTTCTCTACTATTGCTTGTTGTATATGTTCTATTATATTTTATCCCTTAGGCTGTGAGTTATAAGTTAGGTTTCCGCATGTGTTATTATACCCTGATGATCGTCCCATATCGGCATGGGACTTCATACAACGTATCTTCACCTTGGTTTGTGCAGGAGGTACGGGGCGGTCGTCACAACAAAATAAGAGTTTACACCTCCAAACCTCAAATTAGGCTTAATAAGAAGAGACATTCCATTTGGGGATCACTCGCTTCATGCCATGATGAGTTTACAATGAAGTCTACCCACAATATATAGCCTGTGAAATCTATGTGATTCATCAATCAAATTACCAAGATATGGTAAAAAATAATGGAGGAAAATTAGAGAGGAAACAATCGGTGCAACATAGCAAGTAAATCAACCATTCCGTTCCTTTGCAAAGATGGTAGAAAATAATCTTGCATTTATTTCTTTACCATCTCATGCAATTGCAATATATAATTTATGCATTTTCATATTAAAAATATTTACTTTCCAACCATTTGTGATTTTGTATCAGCAAAATTTAACACTCCAACTTGATGCAAAATCTCATACTTCTAACATCCCATCACACCTTGTTTGACAGAAACTAAAAATGAATATTTACCTAATGGGTTCCAGAAAAGCTACCCCCATCACATCTTGTTTACGAGCTCAGACTATGTCCCAGCCCGCCAATAAAATGTTGCAAATATTCAAAATCAAAAGAAGGCAGATTCCAAAGTAATCTCAACACCACAAAGGACAAAAATAATTCTCTCGATTACCAATTCAAATACATAACCAAAATCCAAATCTATGTATGCAAGAGAAATGTCTCTCCTTCCACATACCTGCATGTAGCACCGCTCCTTTAAGATAGCATCACAAAAACGACGATTTACCACAATGGCAGCAAATCCGGCAAAATCAGACTAAACTCTCCAAGACGACATCGCAAGTTGATAAGCCTCAACGGCGTCAAATCTGTCACCAAAATCAGCTACATCAAATATAGTTTTTAAATACATTGGTCCCTTCAATGCAATAAATTCTTTATCACCTAACTCTTATACAATGTGAGACACACCTAACAGATCTCTACCTTGGCGAGCATTTCTCAACTAAAATTGAAGTTATACATAGTTCGCAAACACTTGGAAAGGTTGCTAACTCCTCTGTCAGTTCATCTTAGGTCTCTACCACCTCTAAGAAATTTCGCCAAGCTGTTTTCTACAAAGAGACTCTTTTCTACGTTTGGTCAGACCGTGTTCTAACATATAACTCTACCTTAATGAGAATCCAGAGCTCAAGCTACATCAAAGTTCCAAGCCTTCAACACTCTTCTCTCTCAACATAATCTTCTCCATCAAAGTCTCCTTTTACCCAAAAATAGTAGTAGCATAATCACCACTGAATCTACCAACCCTTATAGAAGTAATTGATGCACAATTTAAAACAAATCGCCTTGCTCTGATACCGGTCTATTGTGCAAAAAGGGTTGCACAAATGTGGAAGAACAATAAAGTTCTTAAAATTTCCAATTGAACATCAAAATAATTTGATAACAATTATTCTATTACATCAAACAAATAGTAAATAACTATAATGAAGAAACAAAGAGACGCACAATATTTATATTGGTTCTAGTATCATCAAGATAGTGTACGTCCAGTCCAAAGAAGAGAGATTTTATTCCATATGAGAGAAGTATAAGGATTACAAAATAAGACTTTACATATCTAAACCTCAAATTAGGCTTAATAAGAAGAGATATTGCATTAGGGGATCGTTGGCTCCATATGGGATGAGTTTACAATGAAGTCTACCCATAATATATTGCCAGTGAAATCTATGTGAGTCATCAATCAAATTACCCAGATATGGCAAGAAATAATGGAGGGAAATTACAGAGGTAGCGCAAACATAGCAAGTAAATCAATCATTCCCTTCCTTTGCAAAGATGGCAAAAAATAATCCTGCATTTATTTCTTTATCTCACGCAAATGCAATCAATAATTTATGCATTTTCATATTAAAAATATTTACTTTCCATTTTGCATATTTGTTTCCCCCTATTTTAGATTTATATCACTAAAATTTAACAGAGGGAATTTACTATAGTAAAGAATACACAAATAATGGTAAGAATCGACATTGATGGGCATTTGGAAAGAAAGAATATAAGGGAAATCAATGATCATGCATTTTTCTAAATATAGGAAAAGAGAATTTAGAAAGTACTTAGGAAAAATTAATTATAATTTATATAACAAGATAAAAAACAAGATATATATTACCTCTACTAGTTTTATCTTATCTATCCCATATCCTTCATGCTTTTAATCCATTTTAAATTTACTCATTAATCGTTTCGTTAATTAAAACAAAATTAATGACAAATTTATATTTAATTGGGTAAAGATAATTAGAAATTAAATTAGTGAACATAATAATTTAGAAAGATAAGAATGAAGATTATTATGGAATCAATCTACAAAACTGAGAAGGGAAGTGGATAGTTAAATGTTTGTCAAATATTTATTAATTTTAGGAATGTGGACTAAGTACTTTAATCATAAAACTAAAGAAAACAAAGATGAATAGTGGTAGACTGTTTTTTTTATTGAGATGATGTGAAATATTACTATTTTTGTTATAATTAAATTTAATCATAAACTTAACACTTTATTGTAACGATCTAATTACACGGTTTAAAATTATAAATACAAAACATGAATTAAACTAAATTTAAGAACTATATTTATAACTGATAGTGTATTCAATTTATATAATTTGAATAAAAAAAACAATCATATAGTAAGAATTAATGAGAAAATTTTTTCTATTTCCTAAAGCATAAGAAAAAAAAGATGAGAAAGTGTGCTTCCAACTTTTAATGGTATTATGCTATTTTAAGCATTATTTTTATATGGAAAAGGTTAAATGATCTAAGGATTTTTTTAAATTAAGGATAATTAAGCATCAAAATTGTTAATATTGATAAACTATAAAAAAGAACTAATTATTATATATTGTGAGATGCCAAAAAGCAGATAATAAAATTTTCAATCAAAATTGGTATTGAGTCAACTGAATACTTTCTCTGTCCTAAAAATATGTTTATCAAAATAAAATTTTCATATATTATATCAATTAGAAATGTCAAAATTTACCATAATAATATCAATAATAAATACAATATGAAAAGAATAAATTAAATTACCGTAACACCCAGTGTTTTTGAAATAATTAAATGATAATAATTTAATTAATAAATTTGGATAACAATGACATAAATATTTTACAAATATTGGAATTTTTCCATGAATCTATAATATTATGTTCATAACCATATTTTTAATGAACTTTCATACATATTATTGTTCAATTGGTGTTCAAAAGAAAAAGTTAAGATTGCTTGACGTTTTAGTGTCGAAAACATGTTTATATGTGTGCATATACATATAAAACCTTAATCAGGATGAAATTTAAATTTAAAAAGATATTAAATGTGTAACCTAGAAAGGAAAAAGAGTATATAGCCAAATTCATTGCTAGTAGACTTATGTTAGTCTTACCAACTCTCATTTCTCATAATCAATCTGCATTTTTTCCTAAGAGGAACATTCTTGACGATGTTTTGATAGCTGATGAACGAATTAAAGGTTACAATACTAAGAGTATATCACTAAGAGCTGTGCTTAAACTTGATATTAAGGAAGTTTTTGACGCATTACAATGGCAATCGATTATAAGAATACTCAGTTATATGAACTTTCCTGCCAACTTCAATGCATCGATTTATGCTTGTGTAAGCACTACACTTTTCTATTAATGTCAATGTCACACTTGTAGGATTCTTTGAAAGTAAACAAGGCGTACACTAAGGAGATCCTATCTCCTCATACCTATTCATTTTTGTTATTGAGCTACTTACTGGGTTGTTTAATGATCTTGTTGATAAGAATTAATTTTCATTACATCCTAAGTGCACGAACCCTCATATTACTACTCTCATGTTTGCAAATGATTTAATTATCTTTTGCAAACCTAAGAGTGATACCCTGATCAATATTATGAGAACACTTAAACAATTTTACTTAATGACTGGGTTGAAAATCAATTATGAGAAATCTGAGATACTGGTTGTTGGTGTATGTCGGGCTAGAAAGAAACAAATATATGACCTTACTGGGTTGAAAAGAAATATTACAACCACTACATATTTGGGCCTGCCAATGGCTACTCCAAAATTACAACACTTCAATGTTTATCTTTATTTGAGAAAATTACTGATAGACTTGAATGTTGGTCCTCCAAACTGATGAACCAAGCAGATAGAATCAACTTGGTCAGGGCTGTGATCATAGTTATGCTAGTCTATTAGGCTCGTACTTTTGTTCTCCCACTTAAACTTCTTAGTATGATCAAGTCAACTTTCCTGAAGTTCACTTGGAAAGGCAACATTCATACCAAATATCCGACCCTGTTTCTATTGTTGTGCTTGGAAAGCCCACTATCAAAGGGGGTTTGGTTATTGTGAATACTAAGTTATGGAACTAAGTTGCTTTTGGCAAACATATTAATGACATATTGAGTATGAAGGATATCCTGTGGGTCTATTGGTCATACGAACTCATTCTTAAAGGAAAAAGCTTCTGGGCTTTAACTGCATTACAAAAATATTGCTGAACATGGAAGAGTTTGATTAAATGAGGGAATTTGATCCTATCTGCGCAGTTAAAGCCCCGCAAAATCCCCGATATAGCCCGTAGTGCTCTCCAGCCGCTACGCTATTTCAATTTAGCATTGATGAACAGTACCTCCGCTTTAAGCCCCACTATTTTCCGTTGCACCCACTAAATCAATGCTATTTAACACCCACTTTAGCAATTAGATGATGATTTGACCAGTTCTCTTTTAAAATAAATAAAAATGTTATTATAAAGAGCTAATTTTAAGTCATATATGACTTGTATAAGATAGAAATTTACAGTAATCCACGAATCTAGTGCGCATAGTTTTGATATTCTTTGATTTTGTTATATAATATTAATTAATATTCATTTCTTCTACATAAATGATGCAGGAATGATAATTAATTAATTTCAATAATGTAGTTTTACATCTAGTTAACAATTTTTCATATCCGTTATAGCCCCACTATTTCCCCGCTTTATCCCCGCTACAGCTTTTTACACCTCTACCGCTATAGGAAAGCTAAGCGCTTTAACTGCACAGGCTCCTATCTTGCTTTATGTTTAGGTAAGAAACATTTGAACGTACATAGTTTTTGCAAGATCCATGAGTTGATTTTGGTTTTATAAATGTTAATGCTATTACATACCTGGAAAGACAACAAACTAGAATTTCCCAAATTTGTTGCGTGGCAGACTTACTATTGAATAACCAGGTTAGATTATCAAATGCATCAACCCGGAATGTCACTGCTCTCTGGAATATAACACAAGCTTTCACTCAGCATGGTTTCAATTATGGTGATGCTGTATGGAAATGGGAAGGTGGGCAGTTCTATATAAAATCTTTTTACAATGTATTGCTTGGTGCTTCATCTCTTCTTAATTGCAAATGGCATAAAAGTGTTTGGCGTAAAGACAATAGTGCAAAGGAGAACTTGAACTTGTGGAAAGTCATCCAGCGAGCCATGCTAACCAGAGACAAGCTAGCCAGTTATGGGATGGAGAATGACTTGTGCTACATGTTTTGCATACAAGCTGAAAGTGCCGAGTACCTGTATTTTGAATGTTCTCAAACACGGAAGCTATGGAATGAAGCACTTGCACAAATTAGAGAACCCTGTAGTGCTAGCTCCAGTCAAGAATGGGCGAGAATATACAGCAAAGTTAGAGGCAGAAGTGCAAAATCAAGGATATTCTGCTATGTCTTCAAGAAGATAGTGAGCTACGTTTGGAGGCAGCGTAATGTGCTTGTCTTTGATGCAGAGAGAGCTAAGAATTTTGACAAATAGAAACATTATTTTGGCATGACATTAGGGATGGTATTAAGTTTTTAAAATTTGCTTTTGACCCTGGTATTTAGCTAAGCATTATGTTCTATGTATATATGTATTTGTGTTGTAGCTCATTTAGGACATTGGTATGCCTTTCCATCTCCGTTTTATTTTATTTTGTTGTATCTCACTTTGTTACTATGTAATCATCTCTGGTATATCAATAAAAGCGGTAGGGGTCTACTCAACCTCATCGGCTTTGCAAAAAAAAAAAAAAAAGAGTTGTGACTGTAATGTTGTTAATTAAATAACAATAAATAATGTGTAACATATTTGATAAGTAATAGAAATTAATAAGAAAGGAAGTTTAAAATAATAATAAAAGAGAATTTGAAAAGAATTAATGGGAATAATTTATGTATGATACATGGATATATATATATATATATATGAAATCAAATTGTAGAACATTAATGTAACTATAATAGAAGAAATTAAAATGTGTGTTGCAGTAAATATTAATGGATGTTACAAATATATAAAATGATAATTTAAATAATGAGAAAATTTATAACAAAATGAGTAATTAAGGAAAACTAGAATATAGTTAATGTTCGATCATGTTATATATATATATATGCACGTATATAAGAATAATAAATTTAAAGTGCGATCAAAATTGAAATTCAAATGCATAATAAAACAAAAGGAAATTTAATATAATTAGAGCATTAAATATAATTAAATGTATTAATGTAAACGTTCAAAATAATTTTAAGAATTTAAGAAAGTAAAAAAAGGATGTTCCTATAATGTTAAGCATAACAAATGAAAAATTATCTTAATGCAATAAAAACATGTATGTTTGTGGCATTTTCAATGAACGAATTTAATTCGTTTAATATCATATGGACTACTTGGGATCAAACCCCTATAAACAAATGTGCAAGGCTAGATTCACACTCATTTTATTCTGAATGGACGCAGAAGGGCTATCGTTTTTCTTCTTCAAAACCTAAAAAATTATATAATATAGATTTAGTCTTTCTGCTAGTAATTAAGGGAAGAATATTGTAGATTTAAGATGGGTTTTGCTTCAGAAGGTCATTTGTACGAGATAAGGTTCAAGATTTGGTTTTATATTTAGTCAATTTAGTTTATTTATATCCAAAACTATAGATCTATATGTATTTTGATTTATGATTCCAAATAGGAATGACAAAAGGGAAGAACACAGATATCAGGACTTGATTTGGATCAAATCTAGAAATTGGGGTATTGTGGAAGGCGAGTGAACTAAATAGATATAGTTTTTTCAAATAATAACCATCATGAGAAAAGTAAAGAATCTTAAAAAGGATTAAGCATATCATAATAATAGAAAACAATATCGATGTGGTCGTTCTAACGACAAACCATATATCCTCGGTGGTGGAAAATAAGTGACACATAGTAACAAAACAAAGGAAGCAAGAGGAAAAAAACAAGTAAAAGGCATACGAAAGTAGATGTAAGGAGTAATAAAGAATGAGATCATAACAGTACCTCACAAGATGCATTTAGAGTGGTTAAAGGAAATCTGGATGCAACAAGACATGTATGGTCAATCATAGGAGATTTAGAATACAAGGGAGCTTGTAACGATAAACCAAGTATCCATCGACATGGGAAATAAGTGACTCTACTTGAGAGTACGAACAGTGGAAGCCCATCCTAATGGATTTGCAAATAATATCGGGGCTGTAAATTTGTGTCTAATTAGGACTCGTACAAACAGGATTGTTCATCAAATACCGACGTGTGAAATAACTAAATTTATAAAAACACAGAGGATACCATAAGATGGCCCTTCGATGTAAGCATAGAGGTAGTCCATCAAAGACAAGGTCTGTAAAATTCACCAACAGTGTACTGCCTTGTACTGCAAGTTCTAAAGGATGATGGATGAGTATGTAGTTATGCAATCCACAATCAACGGTGCCAGTAGTGGGGAAACTTAAAAAAGATAATAGGTCAATAAATGCAGGTCTTCATTAGCCAGCAACTAGAATGGGAAAGGACATGGATTAGACCTTCTTCACTATCGGGACATTGGACTAGGGTTATCCAATGCCATATGGTTGTTTTAATTTATTTTTCTACGGAACGGCTACTATCCCACAAAAATACCTTCAAATGAGAAAGGAGTGGCTGCACTTGCCTAGCTATAATAGAAGAGGCATATTACAGTTTATAGCAAATTCCTAATTGAATTCCATATGGAGCGGATGCTAGCACCTTCTATGAGCGGAATTCAAAAGTATAAGCAGAACGATCACGTGCATGTACACTATATAGACATAGTGAGGTGGTCCATTGTGGATATTACAAATGTAGGCATAGAGAAGCGGGTCATTGCGGATGCGGCGTTTACATACCAGACAACGAAACCTCTATAGGACGAGCAATCTTGTGCGGTCCATTACCAATGCAGTTCCAACACATCCGTAGCAAGATGATCAATTCCCTATGATAAGGATAAAAAAGATTACTAGGTGTAGTATCTAGGATCAAGGCGGTCCATGGGCATACGACTATATGTATGAATACTGTTTATTAGGTAAAATTTACTAGGGAGTAGATCAGTGCAATTTATGCACATAAATGAGAGTTTAGAAAGCTTAATATGCCTATCATATTAAAGTTGGTAATAAAACAATATATGTTGTGTTCTACTTAAATGTATATAATTTTTCAAGTCACCAAAATATTAGTTCTGATCCCCTCCTCAAAATATAATGTGCAAGCTAGGTAGAGATTCTTGTTTGTTCAGTTTAAAGACACTTGGCCTTGAAGGTGTCAACTCCTTGGTGAGTTATTATTATTGATTATATCTTAAGTTAATTTTGATGTGAGTTACTTACTTAAGCACTGATATATTTACCTTTGCCTATGTGCAGGATATCAAACACACTGCTCATGCTTCATTGGACAATCGTTTTAGCTTTTTATGAAAAAATCCAGGCCCGCTGGTGTGTGCGTTGCTGCATACATTATCAGATCTTAATAGATCCTATAACATTGGATATGAACATATTTGTATTTTTAAAATACAAATATATTGTATATACCAAGATCCTAGAAACCCACATATAAAGGAATAATATATGGAAGGTTTTTGAGAAAAGATTTGTACACCAAGATATGGTATAGAGTACCCAGGAGTGATAGGTCTTTTAGTGATCTCTAAGATACAATCATTACAAGAAAACAGGGTTATTCCAATAGCTTAAAGTCATAGGTGGCCGTTGAGAGCCACTGGAAATGTCGTTGGAATATCGTCTGCGCTTTCTTATAGTTTCCAATAGAAACAACGAGCAATTTCCAATTACTATATCAACGACTTCTAACATCTGTTAGCAATGGCTTCGACACCCGTTATATACCAATAAGCCATTGATAATCGTTGGAAATATGTGACTAATAAGACATTTGTAACCATTAGTAATCTAGGTATTTTTTTGTATTACAACAAGCCATTCATCTTCCGTCCATCCAATATATATCACAATCCATTCCACTCCATTTCACACATATAATTCATATATAACACATTATAACAACAGCAACATAAACAATATAAATATCCAGCATAAACCAGATCAACACTAATATATACAACATAAAACATCTCAAATCAAACCCGCAAACGTCGCATATCATTAGAATAAGCGTATATCATCAAAATACATCCAAACATAATATCCTCACTAACTCTAAGCTAATATATACAACATCAGACCACAATCCTCACCAATACATGTCAATATGTACATCAATCAAAAACAAATACAATAAAGCGTACCTCTCAAGTATCATCTTCTCCTTTGGAAGCACCAGATGACAAAGAGATGGAACTATACTGCTGCACATACTCTGCTAGAAGTTAATTCAGCTGCTTTACCTGTATTGTTATGTAACAACAATCTGAACAAAGTCCCCCTTCTCCAGCATAAGGTGCACGTATATGTGTTAGCATATGCATACTTATAACAAAAAGAGTCCCTGTTTTTATGTGCCTACCAACTCATATTTATACATCACTCCTTCAATTTATTTCGTGATGTGGGACTTTATATTCAAACCCGTCATTCCTCCTAAACAACATGCGAGGTAATCCTAATAGTCTCCCCTTTGACTCACATTTTACGAGTATCTTTTGAGAGCACTGCCTTGCCGGCATGGCCCAATACATAACATCTGGCTCTAATACCATTATTATGTAACGACGGTCGGAACAAAGCGCCCTTCCTTCCACATAGGAAGCACATATATGAGTTAGCACACACATCCTTGTAACGAAAGGAATCCCTATGGTACGTGCCTACCAATCACATATATACTCCACTCCTTAAATTTATTCCGTGATGTGGGACTATTTATTCATATCGCCATCTCTACCTTAACAAAATGTGAGGAAATCCTAACAGTCCCTCCCTTGACTCGCATCCTACGAGCATCTTTTATGAGCACTGCCTTGCCTGCATGGCCACAACCTTGTAACAAAAGGAATCCCTAATGTTACGTGCCTATCAACTCATATATATACTCCACTCTTTCAATTTATTCCATGATGTAGGACTATTATTCATACAGTTATCCCTACGTTAAAAACATGCAAGGCAATCCTAACATGTATAGCTCAAAGGCGTTCCTGCTTCTGCAGCTGCTCAACCATGGCTCTTAGCTCTTTTATTTTAGCTTTATCCAGAGCTTTTTCGTATGCCTTTTGAGCCGTCCTAACCTGCAAATATAGTAGAAGATGTTTATATTTACATTATAATTATTTTCATACTGAGCAATGCGTAATTCAAAATATAGAAATGTTTGAGTACTCATCATTTAAAATGGATATATGCGACAAACAAACAATAATGCAACTTAACAACTCTATCTATATTTTAATTTGGTGTAACTATGCAAAAATTTACATAGTCTAAATGACTTAATAACCTATAAATAATATTTTCTACATTTCTACATAGAAAAAAATACTATGTGAATTGTTGTTTACATATTTGAGGCACATCAAATAGTTGCATAATAATCAATTTTGTACATATTCACATTAAATATAATACTGCAATGTTTATAAGATCACCGCTTGGTACCTACAGCCATAACGTCTATTTCGGTACGTCAGATCCATAATAGAGTCAAAAATAGCATCTTCCTCTTCGCGCGTCAACTCATCGCGATCCGATCCCTCACACAGCTATGCCTATGCCTCTAGAAACTTTGTCTATAATGAAAAAACAATTATAGTTGAAATTTAACTAAACATTATTTTTATTTTACATGGGTAAGTATTAAACTTATCAATATTAATAAATTAAAATTGAAAATATGCATACATATGTAGTTATCGCCTTATACCCATCCCTCTACTGATATATGACATTGTCATAATCGTTGGTTTGCTTTGATACATGCGTGTGATCAAATACATCCATCAGTGACATGGGATATTCTCATGCTCTTTCTTTTAGTAGATAATTTATATATTTTAATTCTATATAGCTATTTATTGAACTGATCAATATACAAATCTAATAACTATTTAGAATCATAACTGATAAATTTACCAAGTCCTTATGATGATGTTGTAAAGACTTCGATATGCAATGATGTGTTATCGGGTTCTTATTTCTGTTTGCAGAGCTCATCTATGACTTCACTGGAAAATTTAAATTGAATAATATATTTAACAATTGCGAAATAATTAATGAGATATTTGGTATATTTACCGTGAACTCATCATTGTTCCACCATCTAACCCAAGAATCCCATATAGGTGTGCCCATCCAACTTGGTTTCTTGTCTGATTTCTTAAGTCTAGACATTACTTTCTTTTAATTCTTGGCGGTTGTTACTACCAAAAATTAACAGTGGAATGAGCTGGCGGTGAAGGAGTATCAGATGACCGAAAGCCCACCGAAGGCTCAATAAGAAGTGGGGCCAAGTACTAGGAAGGGCTAAGAGCCGGAAGAAATAAATTGAAAAGCTGTATAAACCGAAACCCTCCTAGGGGAAAGGATCGTAGAAGATACAAAGTATAACCGAAGGGATCTATCCACCAGGTTCAATCCGATAAAATCCTTCCAATGGTATCAATCCGACAGAAAGATTGTGTGAACGAGTTATCCTAATTCGAAACCAAGAAAGTCAAAAGCAACAAACCAGTCGGATGAAGCTCAAAAGAATCTTTGGTAATGACCTGCCAAAATAGTGATACATCTAATGGCGAGGGCGTCGAAGGTACTAGACCAAGAGAGCACAGGGATCACCCAGAACCGGCTTCCGGAGCATCTGCCGTACAAATACTGAAAGGCCACATCCACAAATAAACAGAAGTGACACTTGAAGCCATCCTCCGAGAAACCAAGCTATCGCAAAGGTCTCCTCCAAAGGGCTAACCAAGACCCAAGCAGAGATACAGGCTACCCGTACTGATTTACCCAGTACCGAAACATGCAGCGTCTTCGAACCGACAGTTATCAACATTCATCATGAGGGCATGCCCCTCTAAGTATTTACGATAAAGCCGGAGGCCTACATCCAAAAGCTTACATCTGAGAGCCTACATTCAGGAGCTGTTACCAAATGCTCAAATACCATCCAAAGGCCGTAACAAATACTCCAAGGACGGCCAGAAGCCAAGCGCCCAAAGCCAAGGAAAAAGCGACCAACAAAGGCCCCCACAACTCCAATAGCTCACCAGCGGAAGTAGCCCTGAACCACTATAAATAAGACCCCAGATATCACATTTAAGGGGATTGATTTTCACTTTATACTTGTACTCTTAAAAAGAAGCTTGACGCTGAGATTAATCCAGGAATTTCCCCTATTACATCCATGTACTCCCAATGAAAGTCTAATAAAAAGGGATTCTTCTTATAAGAGAATTGCTCTGTAAGTTTATATTGTTATTTTCTAATCATCACTGTTGCAGTTTGTTGTTCATTCTTCAGATAAGCACGGTTCCTATCCATGCATGTTCTCGAACAGGAGAATATGCGTCCTTCCATGAGTTCAAATCCATTCTGATAGTCCTTAGTGATCCCATGCCTCCAAGCTTCGATAACTAGGGTAGTAACCTGATTTAACCCAAAAGTAGCCAATCCACATATTTCTCCTTTGGACCCATTCCTACCAACTCATCTCTGGTGTTGACAAAAAATATCATTAACATTTTGGCACTAGAAGGAGGGCCTGAACCTCCGATCCTGTGGTTACCCTTTCCGCACACCCGCCTGTGCCATCCCGTCTCGGTTCGGATAAAACCTTTAGGAGGTAAACATTATGGAAAAAAATCTCTACCAGCTGCTAACAGATTTCCCGTAGTAGGGACAAGTGTTGACGAGCCATGGGCGACCGAAAGGTTCAAATTAGAAACTCTCCATATCCAATAGAAAGAGAAGGATGTAGAACCCTATGACCCTGATCGATGGATCATTAACCCCTCCACGTAGGACTAACTCCGATTTTTTCCCTTTACCAATCCTCGACAAAGAGATATAACTCCTTTCTCCTTGCCAAAGAAGTCATCATCGCAAAGGCCAGAGGAACCATATTCGAGTAAAGTGCTGAGAAAACTTCCACCCCTCTGACTGATAAAAAAAGTATGAAAGAGATATACCCCCATGTCGAAGGGCAGTAAAAAGGAAGTGTAGAGATAAGGAAAGAATTATAAAATTGAGTAATAAAAAGGCCAAAACGCAGCAGTGAAAGAAGAATTTCAAGTCAAGATTACCAAAGGGTTGTAAGCTCATTATATCGATTGAGGGTATCTATTTCCTGACTACACATGAGTTAAACTTTTGGCCATCGCCCAAGAAGAAACCTAAGAACGAAGCTAAGAGAGAAGGATCATATTGTTACTACCATATGGTAAATGGGCTGAAACAAACCACTGTAGAGTTCTTAAGGGGATGATCATCAAGTTCTTAAACCAAGGAAGATTACAAAGTTATGTAAAGAAAGCATAGGAGGTCATGCCGCTGAAACCCTTAAGGGAAAGGTCATTCTCCCAGTTGCGAAGGAGAGAAACTCTACAAATAAAATGAACAAGAAAGGGTCAAGACGCAAATGGATAAAAAGAAGAAAAACCCTTGTCAGCACCAAATTAGTCTGGGCAAGGCATCCCCCAGAGGGGGATAATATGTTAGTCTTTATCCATGCCCAAACTAGAGGGGGCAGGGTTAAAGCATCAAAAGCGTAAACCTTAGTTCAGTGCCTCTTTCAGTTCCTATGATGGCCCGTATAGAGCATCAAAAGTGTAAACCTTAGTTCTGTACCTACAATGGTCTCTTCTAAGTTTCTAAGACCTTATCATAACCTACAATGATCAGGGTAAGGCGCCTCCTGGAGGGAGGTCGGGTAAGTCCTTGGGCCCTGCTTGTGGATAAGCTAGCCAAGCGCGCCGGAAGCACAAGCATAGAGAGTGGCCAACAAAGCACATACATCCTCTGCTTTGACACCAAAAGCCCAAGGGGTGGATCGGGAAGTACGTACATCCTGTGCTTCACAAATAGAATCCAAAGGGTATACCAAAACAATGAATATCGGAGGGGTTCCGGTTTTCTATTATTAATACCCGAATCAGGGTCGATTCGGAATTTGACAAGTACTGGAGGGGGTTCCGGTCTTCTATTATTAATACTTGAATCTGGGTTGATTCGGTGCTTTACAAATACCGGAGTGGGTTCCGGTCTTCTATTATTAATACCTGAATCTGGGTCGATTCGGCATTTCACAAATACTGGAGGGGGTTCCGGTCTTCTATTATTAATACCCAAATCTGGGACGATTCAGCACTTCACAAATACTGGAGGGGGTTCCAGTATTCTATTATTAATACTCAAATCTAGGTCGATTCGGCGTTTCACAAATACCGGAGGGGGTTCCGGTCTTCTATTATTAATACCCGAATCTTGGTCGATTCAGCGCTTCACAAATACCGGAGGGGGGTTCCGGTCTTCTATTATTAATACCCGGATCTGGGTCGATTCAGCGTTTCACAAATACCGAAGGGGTTTCCGGTCTTCTATTGTTAATACCTGATTCTGGGCCGATTCGGCGCTTCACAAATACCGGAGGGGGTTCTAGTCTTCTATGTTTAATACCCGAATCTGGGTCGATTCAGCGTTTCACAAATACTGGAGGGGGTTCTGGTCTTCTATTATTAATACCAGAATCTAGGTCGATTCGGCGCTTCACAAATACTGTAGGGGGTTCCGGTCTTCTATTATTAATACCCAAATTAGAGTCGATTCGGCACTCCATAAAAAATGGAGGGGACGCCAGTCTTCTACATATTGATGCCCGAATCTGGGTTAAGAAGACCCTTCACAAGCATTGGAAGAAGGCTCCGACCGTCAGTATACGATTGTCCGAAGTGGTGTCAGGCCAGGGCGTTTATTAAAAACCGAAAGAGGATTTCCAGCCTCACACCGATACTTAAATATGAATAATCCCGAATTGAAATGGATTCGAAAGATGAGAATTTACCAACAGAGGATCTCCGAAGTAATTATCTCCAATCGAAGAAACCACAGGTGTACCCACGGGAAAGGGGCCATAAAACAAAATTTGGAAAATTGACCGAAAGCTCATTGTCAAAAACAAGTCCAAATAAAAAAAAGGTTGTATCTTCTGTTATTTAAGGAAACCTCTTAGATCGTTCATTATGCAAACAATTCTTACTCATGTTTAATACCAACAATTATTTACATACTAGACATTGTCAATACATAAGTTTATTCACCAAAAAGTTACATTATCAGTACCCTGATTATGGGTATAATTATATGTCACCATTACAAAATGTTATCGAATATCTAGGTTCTCTCCATCCTCCTGCAAAGGATGGTCGATGGCATGACAAAGTGCAATGCCTAGTAGCTTGTTAAGTCTTCGTACTTTCCCACTGGTTTCTCCTAAATGATCGGAAGGTTTAATCTAAAATTTCAAGGCTCTATTGTAAGCCCTACCCATTGCCCTAAGAGATTTATTTTCCTTTTCCAATTCAAAAACGTTTACATGCAAATCATGATTTTCTTCTTGAAAATGTCTAATTTGGTTGACATACCTGGCAACATGGTCGTGAGAATACTTAACTAACTTAGTATCATAGATTCCTTTCATCTCAGCTACCACTCGTTTACACCACTCAGAAATAACTAATTCCTTTAACCCAGAGGAGGGTTATTCAAGTAATAGCACTTCTAAAGAGCGGGAGCCTTACGACTATCGCAGCGCTAGGAGGCAAAGATCCCGTCATTATAGGGATATTCTTGAAATATTGTTCCCACGTCGCGCACTTTGTAGTAACATTTCTAAATCAATTTCCATGTCAACGATACATTGACTTAGGTTCCTTAGCTCATCTTCGAACTCGATGGAAGGTTTAGTATTTATATATGTCCTCATCCTAAGAATAATCCTATCCTTTTCCCCCAACAAATCTTTCAAATCATTAATTCTTTCATTCAAATACTTCATGGTTAAGCTCTGATGGAAAATCTGCCTTCCTTGAGACATAGAAGCATGTTCTATTGATAGGGTCGCTTCACCCTGAGGAGGCAAATCTCCATAAGGATCTACCTACTTGCAAAAAAAGAAGAGAGAATCACTTCTTATGGCATTTATTGTTTACATTGCGCCCCAACACGTTTAACCCTAAAACTTTTAGCATATCTTCACGATCCCCTCTCAGAAAGCTAAAGGAGATCTGAGGAAATGCGGTATAAACGTTCTTAAAACCCTTAAGGAAACATTTCTCCTTGAAAGCGTAAGTAGGTGTCATTCAAAACTCCTTTTTCAATCTACAAAACACGGGTAATGCATCCTCATAATAAATTAAATTCTGTCATGATGCTGACAATCATATTATCCTTTACGAATAACGAAGGGGAACCCCATACAAGTGTTGCATAAGTTAAGGACTAAGTTTACAAGAGACTATTCAAAGTTGGATACCTAGGGAAAAAGAAAAACATGTCCAGGGTAAGAACTATACCCGAAGGGAGGAATCTTCATGGTCAAAAGCTTTCTTTCCTCCTAGAAGATCGAAGAGGCCACCTTCTCTAGAAGCGAGGGTCTCCCCTACCTCTCCTGAATCATCCGGAAGATGATCGCTATACAGAAGCTCCTTAATTGTGGGTTCAATCCTCTACGATATCTCGATTCCTTCTTTACCCAACTTAATCCTTTCCAGAAGCCGATCCTGGATGAAAGAAGGAATTCAGGTAGTTTGGAGTTTAGGAAGACTCTAAAGATTGTTGGAAAGAAGGTGAAATAGGGCATCTTCATGGAAGTTGGATTTAATCTATGGGAGGTGGACTTGCAAGAAATTGGAAATCCTATCCTCGGCTGCATAGATTATCCGGGCGGCACGAGAAAGCTTTTCATTCTTCTTCCGAAGCTCATCAGCATGGGTAACCACGTCCTCCGCTATCTGGTTCTCTAAAGCCAACACCTTGTCAGGTGTTACGTCCCTATCCTGTCTCTCTTTCTCCAAAGCTAACTCAGCATGTTCCAAGGAAGCCTTCAACCTCTCACACTCATCCCTTAAGACTACGTTTGCCTCTCGAAGCTGAGTAATTTCAGTAAGAGAGGAAGAAAGAATGGGGTTAGACAAGTGCCATTCCTTAAAATTTGGGAAATTAGAATCATTCAGCATATAGTTGCGACAAATGGAAAGCCCGGGGTAAAAAGAAAATGTGCACCTTAAGCTGTCGAATTATCAAACGCTGATAAAAATCCATTGTGTCAGAAGAAGTGGAAGTCAACGAGATATCAAAAAATTCTGGTCCCGAAAGAACAAGTTTCACAAGATCAGTAAAATCTGTCGGAAAATCAAGGAGCCTCGAAGGTTCAGCAGTCTGAGAAGCGGGAGTACGTGGCATGGCAGATACACTCGCTCCGGATATACTTGGAAGGGGTGATGGGAAAAGAACATTTCTTGTTTCTCTACCGAAGGCACTCCCGGAAATCTCAGAGGTAGAAATATTGAGCTTCAATCTTTTAGCTGGTAGATTGACAGAAAATTTGGCTAACCTAATAATAATGGCCGCTGTAGATCGATTCAAGGCATCAGTAAGAACAGGGGCTTCCGAAACCAAAATTCCTAGTCAAACGAAAGGCAGTGGAAAGAGTCGAGGACGTGGAACGTTAGTGTCAAAAGATCTCAATAAAGAAACTATCGAATCCAAAAAACATAACTGGAAATAAAGTGGCTGAGGGAGCGAACACTTTTGAACATACCAATAAACGTTTAGAGCCAGGAAGACAGATAGGTGAGCGCCCCAAGACCTTATGTCCGTTGAGAAGAAGGTTATAAAGACATAGCTTGTTCTCGGTTAGTAAAGTGGACCGACTTGGCGGCTTTTCGAGTAATTTCAAAATAAGCTCAGATACGCGAGATTCACTCTCAGTTAAAGACACCCCTTTAGAAGCAAAATATGAAAGAAGGAAATTAAAAATAATTCACAAATGGAAAAGTAACCCCTCGTGAAGGGTTAAGAAGACTTACTAAGATCAGCAATTTGGCTAGAAATACCGTCAGGACATTTAATAAAGAAAAATTGATCTTCCCAAGGTGTAGCCTTGCCCGCACCGTCGTTAACAATCTTCCGCAAATGGGTAGCATGGAATATGGGGAAGTCAACACCTCTTGAAAAATGATTCAGATGTCGAGCAAGGTTCGAAGTAAGATAAGCCTGACCCGATTCCAAAACAAGCATTTCCAGGCATAAGAGAAGTGTGTAAGTGCTTGGTAGAAATTGAATGGGCGCAATTTTCAAAGCCCGCAGAAGTCGAAACACCAAGGAAGGAAATGGAAAGAAGCCTCAGTGCCAGATGTGTACAACGGAGTAAGTGAAATACCCTTCAGGAGAATGCATGACGCCATCCCGATGGGTAGCGGGAATAGCCTCCACATTGTGCATCCCAAAGTTGGCAAGAATGGAGTCTTCTTCATCTTGAAGAATAATCAGCGATTTCTTCAAGAGAAGAGATTTCCTCCTCCAAGAAAGATCACAATCGTCACTGGATGATAAACCGGAGCTCCTTTTGTCAGACATAGTGCTGCCAAGTAAAAGGTGAAGAAAAAGAAGTGGTGATTGTGCAAGGATATTTACCTAAATCCCAGCCGCACAGACTAATCAGTGTTCCCCTGCTAAGGAAGATCAAAAGGCTCAGATATGACACTTCGCAAAAGACAAAGAGTTTGACTTGGAAAGCCTAAAATACCCCTTCACTAGGGGGGAAATATTACTACCAAAAATTAACAATGGAATGAGCTGGCCGTGAAGGGGTATCGGATGACTGAAAGCCCACCGAAGGCTCAATAAGAAGTAGGGCCAAGTACAAGTTAAAGCTAATACCAGAAGAAATAACCCGAAAACCTGTTTCAACTGAAACCCTCCTAGGGGAAAGGATCATAGAAGCTATGGAGTATAACCGAAGAGATCTATCCACCAGGTTCAATCCGATAAAATCCTTTTGAATCAGTCCGACAGAAAGATTATGTGGCAACGAGTTATCCTTATCCAAAACCAAGAAAGTCAAAATCAACAAACCCGTCGGATGAAGCTCAAATGAATCTTCGGTAATGACCTGCCTAAAGACTGATATACACGAAGGCGAGGGCATCAAATTGTAACACCCTACATCCGTTAAGGTCACTCACAAAGGGAATACCTTAACTTCAATGGAGCATTATGGGTACTGGAACAGAAATATTACAAGATAGACATATATAAAACAGCGGAAACCAAAGTAGAAGTACTTCAAATCTTATTAAATATAATTGTTTACAATAAAAGCCCATCAACTTCCAATACCCAATTACATAGCTAAAATATCTGTCTTGCTCAAAAACAAAGAAGCATGAAAATAAATTGTAGTATTCCCCAATAAAGCGAAGCAAGCCATAGCCAAGAGAAATCCAAGCAGTACATGAAAGAGCGTTGGAGCTTGGTAAGATCCGAACTGTATTCCCACCCTGCGAACCGGAGGGAGGGGGGAACGAAAGAAAAAGAGGCGAAACAAACTGGGTCAGTCATAAAGACTGAGTAAGTCCTAGTGGATTTCAGCAAAAAAACAGGTAAAGATAACATGGCATGAATAAACTGAAAGTAAACCTAAGCATGACGACAAGATAAGCTACAGGCACGATAACTAAGAATAACATCATAGGATTTCTGTCATGTATAACATTACAAGGTTCCCATTCAAGATGAACTAAGTATAGTTTCGCAAGATTTCTATCAAGCATCGCAAGATTTCTCTGCTTCACCATTAAAATGATATCTATTTGCTCTGCACCACCTAACTAGTGTCCCAACTAGTAATCTATATAAAATGATAAAATCATAACGTGATCCAAATCCCCGAAATTAAGGTTGCTTTCACGTGTACATCTATTATTTATTACCTAGATCTAATCTAGGGTTTTCTATCAAGCGCTTCCTAGATTCAACCAGGATTTATGCCACCTAGGTCCAACCTAGGGATTATGCTACCTATTGAACACTTCTCGGATTTAGGGTTTATGCCACCTAGGTCCAACCTAGGGATTATGCTACCTATGTGTGTCATACGACCCCCAATAATTGTAGATACCTATGCTGGTCCCACCATGGGGTGTATCAAGACCCATGGTGGCGGCCCGATGCAATTCTAGAATACATAGTTTATACTACTGGTGCCCCCAGTGCCCTGTTTGTCTGCTCCAAAGTGTGTGCACGCCCGCACTCCGTTAGAACCTACACTGTTGCACCCACCGCCGTCGCTTTGACCACTTACAATCAGCCCAGTAATCGTGCCCCACCCTGTCTAGTTTCAGGGTACCGTTGATACCTAAATTGGGTTACTGCTGAAATGGGTCCCCGTTACTGGGGTTTTCTATTGGTTAAGTGTGTGGGCCTATATATACAGATATTACCCACCTTCCCGTGATGTACTTAACCCACCGATTCAAGCATGCTTATTAATGGTTAAGTTTGTGGGCCTATATTTACTAATATTACCCACCAACCCGATATGTACTTAACCCTCTCCGTCCATCACGTTAAGTTAGTTAAGTGTTTTCTCTTGTTTTACTTGACCCTACCACACATCATTTTATATCGGTTAAGTGTTGTTCCTTGTGTTACTTAACCCTACCGCAAGCCTTGTTATATTGGCTAAGTGTTCTCCCTTGTGTTAACTTAACCCCACCACATGTCATGTCATATTGGTTAAGTGTATATTGACTTAGCCCACCTACTTATCATGTTGTGACGGTTAAGTGTTACCCTCGTTGTTACTTAACCTTACCACGCATCACGTTATATTGGTTAAGTGCATGTTGACTTAACCCCATCCACCAGTCATATTATAATGGTTAAGTGTTACCCTCGTATGTTTTACTTAACCCTACCACGCATCAGGTTATATCGATTGGGTGTTATCAACCTATTCAAGTTAGCCCAACCCTTCCGCTAGTCATGTTATAACGGTTAAGTGTCATTAGCCTAGCCACGTTACTTAACCCACACATTCATATAATATTGGTTAAGTGTCATTAGTCTAGTCATATTACTTAACCCACCAATTGGTCTGATTAACAGTTATGTTGGTTGAGCCTACATTTATATGTTTTACATGTTCTTAACTCATACCGGTTAGGTCCACATTTACTAGTCAAATTTCCATGTCATTCCACCTAACCCTCTAACCGTACCCACGTCTTGTTATGGTTAGTATTCCTTAATTCATTCATTATGACGAACGCATCATGATCTCTCACATTAGACCGTGTATTTTGTGGTCACTGGATTTGCTGGGCGGTTCCGGGCAGATTTACACGACAAACTGGGTCTAACCTTGTGTCATCAACCGTTACGCCTACAATTTGGCCTTCGACCTCTCAGATTAGACTGACACTTTATGGCTACTGGATTTGCCAGGCGGTTCCGCGCAGATTTACACCACAAACTAAGTCTAACCTCGTGTCAAAGGTTCGTTAATGGTCATATTCCACCCAAAACCCCAATATCAGTTCATGCGTTTAACATATAGAAATGTTCATGATTCACGTTTTTGCCCCAAAACTTATTACCAAATTATTATCATAATTCACTATAAGGTTATGCCAAGTTATAGCCTTTTATTTACAATACATGCCAATTACCCAAAACCCAACTTAGGCGCGTTCATATTAAACCTCTACTAAGTCATAAATTATCATATATGTTTCAACTCCAAATTTTTCATAATTAACTTATGCCCAAGTTCTAGATTACATGTAAAATTTACATATGCCCAATTCGTACCAAATTTACATATGTTCAATTTATGTCGTTTTGCATGTATGCCAATTTTATGCCACTTTACCATATCAAGTTCTAGCCAAAATTACATGTATCAAGTTTTTTTTACCCAATAAACCCAAATCATGATTCATGATGTAGTTATCCCAAACTATAATCTTTTTATTACAATACATGTCAGTTGCCCAAGTTCTTAATACATGTTTATGCCTATTATCAAGTTTACAATCGCTTTCATGTTCAAATTCCCAATTCTACATATGCCTAATTAACATAAACCCAATATTTTGATTTAATTTACATAGTCCCAAACTCGTGATTTAATTTACATGCCAATTCATGTACGCCCAAACTTGTAATTTCAATTATATTGACAATATCCAAATATCCAATTTCATGTTAATGGTAGTAATACCCAAATATCCAATTTTTATGTTATGCCATCAATTCCACCAAACACATATATTCCACTAGGCAATATTCCAATATTTCCCCCGTATACCATCGCACGTATATCGTAGTTTAGGCCTAGGTCCGAAACTGACCTAGGTTCATCAAAAGAAAATAAATAGGGGAAGGTAGAATTTTGCATAAAAATAAGATCAAAGAGAAAAACATCATCACAAGCATGAAGATTACAACTTAGTAATAATATCAATATGAATCAAGAAAACTGATTTACAACAGGCTGAAATAGATCAAAAACTAGACATGGGAATAAAGATAGACAAGTCTCAAAACTCAAGATCCAAGAAGCAACAGAAATAGATCGATAAACATACTTAAATCCAATTTCACTTCATCACATGCCCATATTATATTTAAATATTTTAATCTGAAAATAACTAGAACTTACAGGGCATGGCTAACGAATTAAGAACTGAAATTGTCATAGAATGTTGTAGTAGTGTTGATTTATTGTTTGAACCATTGTTGAAGCTTTGTTCTTCGAATTGATTTGAGTTTGAATGTTTGTACTTCGATTTGGAGACGGCGGCCGTGGTTCAAGAGGTATTTTAGCAGCATAATGGTGTAAGAATGATTTGATATGAATTAGGTTAGGTCTAAGGGTGTTTTTATAGGTGTAGCAACTAGTTTAGGCCCTTAGATTAACCCTAGAATCAATCCGCACCATCAAAACATGTCTCAGGCTTCAAAAATGAGTTATGGGTCAAAACAGGCCAACCAGGTCGACACTATGGTCGACCTGGGGGGGGGGGGGGGGGGTAGGTCGACCCCTTGGTCCAGTGCTGCCTGAAAACTGCAGAAACTTGTACAGGCCATAACTTCATCCGGACTTCGAGTTTTGAAAACTCGGACTCTATTTCATGTAAAATTTCGAGATGAACGCAATGGCGTAACCCGTTTCCCCTGATTCGGCCTTTAAAATTTAATTATGCCTTGATTTCTTGTTTTAACATGTTATAAAAATACGGGTTGTTACACAAAGGTACTAGATCAAGAGAGCACAGGGATCACCCAGAACCGGCTTCCGGAGCATTTGCCGTACAAATACCGAAAGGCCACATCCAAAAATAAACAGAAGTGACACCAAAAGCCATCCTCTGAGAATCCAATCTACCGCAAAGGGCTCCTCCAAAGGGCTGACCAAGACCCAAGCAGAGATATAGGCTACCCGTACTGATTTACCCAGTACTGAAACCTGCAGCGTCTTCGAACCGGCAGTTATCAACATACATCATGAGGGCAGGTCCCTCTAAGTATTTACGATAAAGCCGTAGGTCTACTTTCGAAAGCTTACATCCGAGAGCCTACATTCAGGAGCTGTTGCCAAAGGCTCAATTACCATCTGAAGACCGTAACTAATACTCGAAGGATGGCCGGAAGCCAAGCGCCCAAAGCCAAGGAAAAAGTGAGTAGCAAAGGTCCCCACAAGCCCAATAGCCCACCAGTGGAAGGAGCCTTGAACCACTATAAACAAGAACCCAGGGGTCACATTTAGCGGGATCGATTTTCACTTTATACTTGTACTCTTAAAAAGAAGCTTGACGCTGAGATTAATCCGGGAATTTCCCCTATTACATCTATGTAATCCTAATGAAAGTCTAATAAAAAGGGATCTTCCTATAACATGATTTCTTTGTAAGTTTATATTGTTATTTTCTAATCATCACTGTTGCAGTTTTTTGTTCATTCTTCAGATAAGCACGGATTCCCATCCATGCATGTTCTCAAACAGGAGAATATGCCTCCTTCCCTGAGTTCAAATCCATTCTGAAAGTCCTTAGTGATCCCACGTCTCTAAGCTTCGATATCTAGGGTGGTGATCTGATTTAACCCAAAAGTAGCCAATCCACCTATTTCTCCTTTGGACCCATTCCTGCCAATCCATCTCTGGTGTTGACGAAAAATATCGTTAACATCAGTCTTTTAATTCCAACGATGTTGATCTAGGGAAACGTCATCGCTTGTAGATCCACTGCCCCTTGTACAATGAGAAAATATTACTAATTGTTCATTTATACTTAATCATATTCTAAAGTAGTATGAACTTACAAGAAAATTCTACCAGATAGTCTCCTTGATGGGATCAAGGATCTTACTCCTCCTTAGCCGACTATCTGACATCCTACTTATGTATGCTTATTTCAAAATGCCGAGAACCAATCGTGATGGTTCCAACTTGAATCCCATGTATTAAATATAAAGCAGAGATTTAGACTATTATATATATCTTATACAAAAAAATTTAGATGACCCAAATATGCTCACCTTTTGAACCGACTACAAACCACCCAATTCCAGTTCCAAAGGTATGCTTCATCGAAGGTCCTGCGATAAACCAAATTTCCGACCTTCAATAGCCGACACTTAACACATCCACGGTGTTCTTGTTCCGCAAAATCAAATGTCGCAAACTCGATTCATCGGGGTTTTATCAGACCAAAACACAGCAGACTAGAAACAAATATAATATTCAATATATATCTTGACAACGAAATTTTTTACAATGGAAAATATTTATATCCTTTGAGTTAAACACTTCTTACATCATCAGTCTAGACACATCTAAGTATCGATAGTATAATAAGTCTTGCCATCCGACGAAGGACTCCAGATTTTTAAAATCAACGGGAAAACTCATCGGCCACCTGTTCAAACCTAAAATACACACTCGGATCTGACCCAAGCGAAAAAACACTCGGGTTAGGCTTGGATTAACCAGTATAAAAACTAGATAACAAACCATAACCCATATCATACAATCATCAACCAAAATTCATAGGTTTTGAAATTCATGCTTTTGAAAAATGGAGCTATTATAAGACTCAGATCCCATCACACAACGCAACGCATATCGGAAGATAGAATTTTACCATATAATAACCAAACATGCTTGATATTCTTAAAAAAATACTTTTGATATTATTATTAATGTCTAGGTGTGGAAATCACCTTTGAAAATAAATGTATAAATCTTAGTTCACATATGCCCCATCCCATTATGTTTGCTACTAGGATATGAGTGAAAACGCAAAGCTCATATTGGAAGTTGGATTCCATCAACGACCAAAGCAAAGGATCTTCCTTAACTATTCAGATCATCACTAGCAAGATGTCCAGGACTCACATGCATGTGATCCTTCGGATCGGCAGAGCCGGTCAACAATAACAGGCTGATTAGAATCTTTCCAAATATAATGTTCCCTAGTCGTATTTTAACCGTCCTTTGGGGGCAAATCAATCTATCATCCACATAAGTAAACCTGCATGGGACACATACCATGGAATCACTTTTCAGCTAGAAGGAAACATTAGTCCATTTCTCTGTTGTCCATCATCATGTTTTCGTCCATTCATAGTTTGTGAGGTTCTAAGGTCACGTTTCATCGCAAAGCTACGCTATATCAGCAACGCTTTTATCATCAACCACTAAGTTCTGCTTGTTAACAAAAGCTTTGACTGGCTTAACACTTAGCATGCCACATTATCAATTCACAACATATAATCGGTGTCTATTAATATATAACCCTCTGAGTACATAAGTCTCATAGGAGGGTGTTAAGATATGAGAATAGATTCTCCTCCACCAATTGATATTACATCAATAGAAACCAATTGGTTATGCCATAAACCACAATGTCAGACACACATCCATTTACAAGTCCGTTCTGGGTTTTTGAATGAAACCAAAGGCGCTTTATTCCAAGATCCCGCCCGGTATGAAGCCCTTGCATTTCGAATCGCTCCAAGTACGGTCAGATCGCCGTCATAATATAACCCTATAATTGGGTGGCCACCTGAGGCATCGACGAGTAATCCTTCCAATGTGAAGGTCTCTGTCCTTCAATCACAATCAATGTCATTTAGTTATTCACAATGGGTCGAAACCCGGTCATTTCGAATAAGTTTCATACCTTTAAAATCAATGAAGATATACAAGATATCCTGGGTCTTATTCCATTATGGAAATATTTTTTTACTTAAATCTACCGTTTTCGTTTAGGAATTACTCCCCTAAATCGTATCAAAGATTTATTCACTTTAAACTTTTCGATTAAAACTTTCATCGATCATATCCCTCGCCTAAAACCGTATTTACGATTCCTTAATCTTATCGCTTACGCGAAAACAAGCTTATGTTCTCTTTAAGCAATTCTTAAACTCGTCCCAATTATCGTTTGTTAGGGAAAACTCTTTCATTCAATTTTTATATTCGAATTAAATAAAGATTACATTTCAAATTATCTTCCCCTTTTACTGGGTTAAAGAACAAACATTATTTAAAACATCGTTCTTGATAAACCCCTCCAATTGATATTAAATATGAGAATTCAAACAGAATTATATCAACTTATATTCAACACCAATTCTCGTAATCAATGAATATTATAAATGGAATAATGAAATAAATATCTTTCAAATTCTTCAAATAGTAAACCTCTACACAATAGTAATCAATACCAAATATATGAAGATCATTTCCATCCAAACGCAATCTTTATTCAAATTGGAAAACTTTTCTAGATTAAAATATTTATCTAAACACTTCTTTAAAAGCATGGTTTTATTTGATAAACCAAATAATTTAAGTTTATTTAACTTAAATTCATAAAAAGTCGTTTTAACCAATTTCCGCCAATTAGGTTGAAAACACAAATATCCAAAATATAGTTCAAAACTTCTGTTTTTTTTCAAATCACTTTGAAATCGCTTATTATGATTTATCATAAGTTTTCTATATTTTTAATGATTTAAAAATGGCTCACTTCGTTAAAATCCGTTTTCGGGTCACTAACGGCACTAGCGTTGTTTTTATTCAAAATTTATTTGAACTTATCTCAAAATCTGTTGTTGGATTTTAAAACTTCACATATCATTGGAAATCTCATTTCATTTCGGACCAAACGTTTTGCATTTTGGGAAAATCCGACTGTCGGATCTCTCTGTATGTCAATTTGAAGTCAATGGTCGAAATTCACGAACTATCGATGCATGGCGAGTTCTATTTAAACCAAACTTCGATTATAAATTAAAATTGAATCAGAATACTTCTAAATTAGTTTATTTATTATATAAGACATATATTTTCAATATTTCAGTTGAAATCCAATATTTATAGTAAATGGCTATTATAATATTATTTTATTATTAAAATAATATTATTTTTCAAAACTTATTCATTTGAGTCCAAACTTTCCTGAAGCCCAATACAAAAATAAATAAATAGTTTTGAAAAATAAATCTTGTTAAAACATTTCCTAGATACCCTAACCGAACTTCACTTTTCCCAGTTACTATTCATTTTAAAATAAAATTTAAAACATGCCTTAATTGTTTGAAAACAATTTCAAATCAATTTCTTTTCTTTACAAAAGTTCATCGTAATAAATTAAACTTTGCCAGCAAAAGTTAGGTATCAAATTCAAACTTTTATTTTTTTTGCCCTATATTTTGTTATTAAAATATTCGATTTAATCTCAAATTGTAATAAAACTCAATTAACTTCCATATAATTCAACTTATATGGATTCAATATGTTAATAATGTCCAATTAACATTTATCAATCATCGAACACATAACATGGAGTCATCGACCTAAGTGTCAAAATTGTTAACACTCAAACACCGTTCTAAACTGTTTTTCAAACAAATTGTTAATTGTCGTTAATAGCCGATTAGCTATTATTTTTCTAGACAATGCATACAAAAACACACCAAAATACAACATAGAAAATGGTTTATCCATGTCAGGTCTATATTGATGAAAGTTGTGTAAATATACATAAATGTTTAGTATTCATTTCATATACTAGTTATTCAAGTATATATTTTCAACTACCATTTTCACTATATATGTACGTCGCATTGGATATGGTAAATTATCCAAGCCCCATTGTTAACTGTTTAATCACTTAATAAACCAACCATACTTAATAATTCATATACAACCTTCATCACATACAACATTAAACCACATATCATATATTTACTTGCATATAACATACAATGTCAACTACCACATATACAACATATGAACTCAAACGTGAGCAATAAATTACTATCATAGTTTTCCACTCCGTCTAATTTTAATCGTAGGATGTCATATCTATTCGACACAATTTCAACAGCCTTCCGACGTCACCCGAGTTTTCTGAAAAGCGTGTTTCTGGTTCGAGTAGCAAAAAGGGAAGGGTTTTAGGAAAACGGGGAAGGGTTTTTTGAGGTGGGGCCCACAGGTTGTTGGTTGGGCTGGTAACGTGGCTGTGGGGATCAGGAGGTACGGGTTTGGGTATTTAAAGGGAATGGGAGTATGGTTTTAAGGCTTTAAGGGGTGGTAGAGCTTTTTGGAAGAGGAGCGAGCCCGCGACTGGTGGTGGCTGGTCAGAAGAGGGCTGGCGGTGGGCTGTATGGATGTTGAGGGTTGGCGGTGGAGAGAGGAAGAGGTAGGGGAGAGCAAAAGAAAGTGGAGAAATTAAGTAAAGAAATGAAGGAGGGAAACATGAGGTGGCCTGGGATCAGTGAGGTGTCGGCGATCTATGAGGATGGGGTGACATATCAAAAGAAACATAAAGGGTTTAGGGTGATGACACCTCAAAAGAAACACAACTTCCTTTTAATGTGGTGTTTTACTTGATTTAATTACACTACATTAACTTGTATCCACTTGTATGACCACATACTAACTCCAAATGCTGCGAAATTTGAAACTCTACTACGTTTCACCGATACTGTTCCAATGGTCCTTGTTCTCGTCGAAGTCCGAGACTATTTGCAAAATGGCCTTTATATTACTTTGTGTTATCATTTAATTTTAACTGGTTTTTCGAGTTGCATTTATATAACGCATGCTCACATACCAACTCTGATTGATATGAAATTTGGAATCTTACCATAATTCAATATTACGGATCCAATAAAATTAGTTTCGTCAAATTTCGAGACTATTTAAAAAATGGTCTTATTCCTAGCTTTTAAAATAACACAAAATTATTGAATTTCAAAATATCCTTTTTAATTATCATTTTAAAAATCCAATAACCTTGTTTTAACTTAGTATAATATAAAACAACTTTAGAATTCATTCCTAATGAATTTTCAAGCCTAGTTTCAATATTGATGAATTGTGTCAAATTCTTATTTTATACGATAAATTGGTTGAACCTGTAAGTTGATAAAAATGATATAAATAACTTATCTAATCATTATACTTTTTGAAATCGTATTTAAAATTGATGTATGTATCTAGAACCATGCACGGTTATTCTAAATTTTCAAAAATTCCAAATTTCAAAATATCAGAAATTCTAGGTCGTTACATTCTCCCCCACTTAAAAACTCTTCGTCCTCAAAAGGAAAGAAGACGTAAGAAAAGAACATATTACTGAAATAGTATATATAACCAAAAGATGTCATATCATATCATATATCATGCATCAAAATAACATAATTAAAATATCAACTATATCACACACATAACATATACCCTAGTGTATAGTGCCATTTAAGGTATAAGCCATGTATATGCATATATACCAACCAACTTGAGCACGTACAACATACTTTAGGCGGTCTATACAAGATGGTATCATGCTCTAAAATATATACTAAGTGCATGTACTACACCAAAACGAAGCTAAAATCTATGTATACATATAATATCCCAAAATGAAACTATCTTCCGGCTGCCTATAGGTCAGAATCATGAACGGAAGGTCCAGAGACTGTGATCTCCCCTGGATTATGTTCTATCTCATCATCTGAGTCAGGATCATCCCATCCACCCCATCCGAGTATCATAATTTGATCCTTGTCAAAAGCGTGGGCGATCGTTTTCCATAAACTTCTTCTTGTCGTCGGCATCGTAGCCGTCATCGTCTTCCTCTAGCTCTATCTCGAGCTCTATCTTAGGCTCGATCTTGTCGTTGAACTCCGGTGCTAAGTCTAGTATAGGCTCGTCCATCTCGGGAAGTGGTATCTCAGGTAGTGACGGCTCCTCGTGGATCCGCTCGAGAACAAGATCAGGTATGATCTCCAGTACAAGAGGAGGCCGAATCTCTACTGCCGCATCGTCATCTAGCATCCAGTAAGTATAATCGATCGAGTCCTTAGGCTGTATGGAGTCTGACTCTACGGGATTAAGTGTTGAATCGAACTCAGAATCGATAATCGCCATCAGTAGAAATGCTGATGTAGTGTTAGAAAGATACTCGTCAGTGCTATCGTGATTAGACGAGTTTGAAGAACTACTACTCTGTGTATCCTCAACTAGTAGGTAGGGAAGGCTCTCGGAACAGGGCCATATATCAAACAGTCGATAGCTGCTTACCCTATCTCCCACTCTACCTCTATCTCTCCACAATAAAACAAAGAGTTTCTATTCTGTACACAAGTTTAAACTAATCTTTTAAAATTATAATTTTTTTTAAAGTAACACATGAGTTTCGTGTATATCCACTGTTCAAAATCGTGAATATAACTTCCTTTATAAATTTCAATCTAATATATGTCAGAATTTATCAACTGTCTAGAATGGCCAAAAATTCCGTTTACTTACCATAATATAATATTTTAAGTTCATAATCATTTCTTAATTAGTTTTCATACATCATACCCAACAACCAACTAGTTGATTAACTTCTAAAATTTAACTTCATTTTTATCAAATTAGGATTATTTTTCTTTATCAAAATACTTATTACTTTGAAAATCAAGACTATAAATACGTCTCTCACACATATATAATTCTCTCAACTCATTCTAGGTTATAACTGATCCTCTCTCTAATGAGTCACTTGTCATGGGATACTATTGATCCTATCTCTAACAAGTTATTCATCCTAGGATAGTACTGATCCTATCGTTGATGAAAATTTGCTCTATAGAGTCAAGGTTTATTGCTAAACCAAAGCTTTGATACCAAATAAGATGACTGTCCAAATCCGCCCACCTTTTGAACCGACTATAAACCACAGAATTCCAGTTCAAAAGGTAAGCTTCATCGGAAGGTCCAGCGATAAACCAAATTTCTAACCATCGACATTCGTGTACCGTAAATCAAATGTTGTAAACTCGATTCATCGCGGTTTTATCAAAGCAAAACAAAGTGGAACAGAAATAAATATAATATTCAATATATATCTTTACAGCGGAAACTTTTACGGTGGAAAACATTTATATTATTTGAGTTAAATACATTCTTACATCATTGATCTAGATACATCCAAATATAGATAGTATAATACGCCTTGCCATCCGACGAAAAACTCCGGCTTTTCAAAATCAATGGGAAAACTCATCGTCCACCTGTTTAACATTCTATGACACTCCACGTCCGTTAATTTCACTCACAAAGGGAATGCATTAAGTTTTGTGAAGCGTTATAGGTAAACAGACACAATATTACAAGACAGATATAAATAAGATAACAGCGGAAATTCAAATCTTTATTTGAAACACAAATCATACATTGTGGTCCAAATACCATAAGTCACAAAAACCATTAAAATAATATAACTTCTGTCTTTTACCATCAGAGTACATAAATACTTAAAAGAAAACATAGTTCCCTAAATAAAAGAGACAAAGCCATAGTAGAGATAAGAACTTGAGCCATACTTCGGAAGTAGCTCCTAGCAAGATGATAACTTAGTCCTGACTAAGACCGAGTGTTCCCGCCCTAAGAACCTGGAGGGGAGGGGGAGGAAGGAAGAAAGAAGAGGAAACAAAAAGGGTCAAACACAAAGCCTGGCGATTTTGGTTATTTTTAGCAAGTAAATAAATAAAAGTAGCATGACAGACATATAAAGTGGATAAGAGAGAGATCACTACATCAGTGGCAAGTGTGATAAGGTAGACAGGCTAAGGTGCATATGCTTCTAATTATTACTATGCACTATTAATAATATAACCAGAATGAAATGATCCCTTCCACTGTAAGGTGGTAGACTTAGGCATACGTCCAAATGTATCCTAACTACTACCCTAAACGGTCGGCTCCCTAATCCGCGTAGATACTCTGTGTCGTCCCCAACGTAGGATGTATCACGCCCTAAAGTGGCAACCCCTCACTGATGTGCATAGCGCCGTATCTACAAGTGTCACGGTCGTCTTATACCCCTCTGCCAGGCTCATGCAATGCACATGGCCCGGTCGGTTTGCGTCGCCCACACCGTCCTCCATGTTTGGATCTCTTACAATCAGTTAGTAAGCGTGCCCCTTTTCCGAACTAGTTCGGAGTTCTCTATCGTAGTTCTCTACTTGACACATACTCTAGAATACTGATTGAAATGGGTCCCACACAATATGATACAAGCTCTCCCCTTTGTCTTGTATCCCCTACTAGGTTTTCACTGACTATGTATACCACTAGGTACCTTTAATTACATAGCCCTATTCATTTTTACCAATTATGCTTATCGTAAAAGGTGTCTTTAATTACATAACTTTATCATTTTCCACCGGTTATGTATACCACTAGGTGTCTTTAATTACATAAACCCCATTTGGTCAAGTTTCGTGGGCCTATATTTAGATATTACCCACCCATCTCAGATATACTTAACTTAACCCACCCACTGTCCAACTACTTCTTACTTAACCCTAACTTTAGTTCATACAATCCCTATGGATTAGATTAGGTTAACTAGTCCAATTCATTACAATGTCCAATTATAGTTTATAATGGGCAAGACCTCCCACATTAGGCCTACAACTTGTGGATGCTGGATATGCCAGTCGAGTCCAGGCAGACTTCTTCCACAAGTTAGGCCTAACCACGTGCCATAATCCGTCTCATATTTGCGCACTTAGGCCTCTAACATTAGTTTCAACATTAGTGGATGCTAGATATGTCAGCCGGGTCTGGCCAGACTTCCACTACTAATGCAGCTTAACCTCGTGCCATAAGTGCAGTTACAATTTCTAAGTGTAGTCCTAGGCATTCATTATTAATTAATCAATTAATTAAACCTATGCCTTTATTGGTGTTAATGCCCATTTTATCCAATAATTTGAACTATATGTCCAATGATGTTTATATTCAAATTATGCCAATATTAACCTTTTTCCCCCGTTCCCTAACTAGCGCACTCACAAAATTGGCGGCTGCCTAGGCTAGATAATAACCTAGTCATAAACGAAAAAAGGGAAATATAATAGGAATATGACCAAAATGATTGTTTTAACAGAACTTGTCATAAACATAAACTAGCATGGTGATAAGGTGGACATATGAGCATAAATCTGATGAAGTTGTAGCAATTACTAGTACTAACATAACTCTGATTTCATAGTGAGCACAATGAGATCTAAATTAACCATTTAGATGTCCAACTATTCATATCTAACATTATAGGCACAAGATGATAAACTAGTTCTGATTAACAATTAAATGTCCACACAATTTAGATCCAACAGTTTAAAAGTAGATCTATAAAAATAAGGTTAAAAATTCACATCATGGAAAGTCACAGAAGTTACACTAGATCCGGCTAGATAGAGATTTAGATCCAAATCCAACCAATTCAAAGCATCATATAATCACAATTTACGATGGATTTGATATAGTCTAGGCATATGAACAAATCCAAATCATAGTCGTGACATGTTTACTTTTAAATATTCAAATCCAAAAACAACTAGGAACTCATAGACTTTGGATTAGAAAATAGAATAAGAATGGATCTTGAATCTCTAGATTTGATTTGCAAAGCTGATAATTGTAGATTATAACGGATCCAGTTCAGTTCAGACAACGGCAGAGTTTGGCCACCATAAATTCTCAATGAAGAAAACAACAGAAATGACCATGTATATATAGCTATCAGCCCCTCTGAAACCGACTGCCACGTCAGCCCTAGGGGTGTCGACATCCCTATATGTGGGTCGACCCCGGTGTCGACACCCCGTAAGGGGGGTTGACCCCGGTGTCGATACCCCTCTAGGGGGTCAACCCCCTAGAGTGGAAAATCTGCTGCCACTTTTTTTTTCAAATTCATACAGTTTTGGATAAGTTTCTGACTCATCTCTAACTCATGTATATATATAATCTTTTTGCGCGTATACAAACTTAAAACCCTCATAACTTCTTCATACGGTGTCCATTTTACGCAAACCAAATTTTTATCTTGACCAGAATTTCAAGACAGACGCAACGGCGCACTCCGTTTTCCTTAATTCTAAATATTAAATTAATTATCATTTAATTTATCCTCTTTTAGTTTCATTAAAAATAAGGGGTGTTACATTCTCCCCTACTCAAAGGATTTCATCCTCGAAATCTTTAAGTTGAGAAGAATGCATATCCTACCATCCATCATCCATCTACTCATCCATTAATCAGTGGCATCCATTGTCCTTAAAGACTTATAATGCTTATATGAATATATGCGGAGGTGTGTGTATATGTCCCAATACTAATGCGAAGATCAGGCGGTCTACTGAGTCAATTGACCTCCTTAATGCAACGTATGTTAGGGCCATGAATCCAATACATACGCAAATAATCCTATTATAACATGAAAGTTCTATATGTGTGCACACTCATTCGTCCAAATGCAACATCCATATGCTAACACATCCTTTTTCATCCATAAAGAAAAGAATATGCACACACATCCATATGCAGTATGAGAGTGAATGAGGCGATCTAGTGCCTAATGTGTGTGTATATGCATCCACAGGCAGCCATAGCAAACAGTTGCATCCATCGGACATAACATGCTTCAAACACATGTTTACATCGATAGGATTCCTATCTAAAGGTAAAAATTACTATGGATAAGATGTATTCGAATGATAGAAACAAGCACAGATAAAACTTTGGAAAAAGGAGTTAAGAACATAACTCAGAAAGGAAAGGGTACATAGCACGAATCTTGTCATCGGTCTCCCAAGTCACATCCTCTAGGTCATCTCCCCATCGAACCTTTAGCGACTTGATCTCTCTATTGCATAACTTCTAAACTTCTGATCCATGGATACGGGAAGGAACCCTCTTGACTGTCGCCTCCCGTTCCACTTTTATTTCCTCTAATATACTTGGCTCAACAACTTCCGCTGTGTCATGCAAGCACTTCCGCAGATGGGAAACATGGAAAACATCATGAACACCAGATAAATTTTCTGCGAACTTTGCTCTATAGGACATTCGGCCAATCCTCTCGGTTATGGGGAATGGACCCACAAACCTAGGTGCCAACTTCCCAATTAATCCGAAGCGAACCATATTCCTCAGAAGTGATACTTTGACAAAAACTAAGTCCCCCACTTTAAATTCAATGTCAGTCCTTCTCCTGTCTGCATAGGAATCTGCCTATCCTGAGCTGTCTTCATCCGCCGTCGAATAAGGTCAATCTTTTTGGACATTTCCCCAACCATATTTGGTCCAACTAATAATCTTTCTGTAGATTCCAACAAAAAAGTTGGTGATCTACAGGGTCGTCCATACAATGCTTCGAAGGGTGCCATGCCAATGCTGGATTGATGGCTGTTGTTATAGGAAAACTATACTAAAGGAAGGTGCTTTTCCAAAGTCCCTCCGAAGTCTAGAATACACAGCCTCAAAAGATCCTCTAGAATTCTGTTCACTCTCTCCTTCTGCCCATCGGCCTGAGGATGATAAGCGGTGCTCAAACGCAACTATGTACCAAATGATTCTTGCAAGCTCCTCCAAAATTCACTGGTAAAGATGGGGACATGATCGCTTACGATGTTGAAAGGTACCCCATGAAGACGAACTATCTTACAGACATAAATTGCTACCAACCACGATGTCGTCCTCTTACTCTTAACTTGAATAAGTGAGCGCTCTTAGTGAGTCTATCTACAACAACCCAGATATTGGTGCTGGCTTTCTTCGATCTAGGCAAACCATCTATGAAATCCATAGAGACGCTCTCCCATTTCCACTGAGGAACCTCCAAAGGATGAAGTAAACAACCGGGATTCTTTTGCTCAGCTTTAAAATGCTGGCAAACTAAACATTGAGAAATGAACTCTGCAACATCTTTCTTCATCCTAGCCCAAAAGAAAACCCTTTTCATGTCTCTGTACATCTTATCACCGCTAGGATAAATGGTCATCTTAGAATGGTGGGCTTCTTTTAGGACTGCCTTTATAAAGCTTCCAGTTTGAGGAACACAAAGCCTTCCATCTCGTCGCAACCACCCCCTTTCATTTATGGCATATCTACTAAGGTGACTAGAAGTCTTCTCTTTTCTGAGCTTTTCCATGATGTCTAAAGTCTATGGGTCACCTTGCTGCGAAGCTCCTATCTGATCCATAAGAGTTGATCATATCTCCAAGGATGCAAACAAATCCGGCAAAATCTCTATGGAGGGGCTAAAATCAAAATCTGATATGAACTCCAAGCTCTTCCTCTCCAAAAACAGAGGACTCAAGGCCATCCTCTGCCTACTTAGTGCATCTTCCACCACATTACACTTGCCAGGGGTATAAGCAATCTCAAAATCATAAGAAGCTAGGAACTCAATCCACCGTTGTTGCCTTAAATTGAGATCCTTCTGCGAGAACAGATATTTGAGGGATTTATGATCGGTATATAACTCGACCTTTTCTCCAAGTAAATAATGGAACCACATCTTAAGCGCAAATACTATGGGGGCTAACTCTAGATTATGGGTGAGGTAGTTCTTCTTATGAACTCTCAATTGTCTACCCCCATAACACACTACTTTCCCTTCTTGCATCAGAACCGCACCAAGCCCTGTACCACATGCATCAGTGTAAATGGTAAACACCTTACATCCATCTGGCAAGGTCAAGGCTGAGGCTATTGTCAGAGCCCTCTTCAGTCGTTGGAAACCAACATCACAATCTATGTCCCATGAAAACTGTAACAACCCGCATTCTACGCATCGAAGGATCGTAGAATATTTATTTCTTTCCCATATGAAGTCGTATGGTCATGTAACATTGGGAAACAACTATTTGACTCATTTCCCATGTTCATGATTTTTATCGATTTTTAAATGACCGTTTTGCCCCTAGCTGATCTTGTTTTGGCCATAACTTTTGAGTGGAAAGGAATTTTGACCTGAAACCACTTCCATTAGATCCATTTGATGGTTTAACTTTCCGTAGAGTGGTCACATGTGAAAAACGGACTTACCATTTGGGAGATATGCCTGAAATAAGGTTTGGAAGGTGAAAAACTGCTTAACCGGGCCAAATAGGGTGATTAGCGAATGGGCCCATAACCCATTTTAGGATTAGGGTTATGGGGAGGCTGAAAAGGGTTAGAGAATCATTCCATTTCAGTTTTCTAGCCTCCACTTTTCTCCAAGAAACCCTAAAAATGGCCTCCAACCTCTAAATCACCTCCAAATCATCTTCTAATCAATGATTAAGCTTAGCAACATCAAATCAAGGGAAATCTACACCAAATCAACATTGGAGCTGCTGTTTAGCATCGAGATTCGCATCAAATCAGAGATTTATTTCAGATCTTAGTTTATTTGTGGCTAAGGTGAGTGATTTGCATAGTTCCTTACTAATTATGGCTAATTAGGGGTAATTAGAGTTAATTAGCGAATTTAAACATGATAAAATTCTAGAAAAATATTTATAAAATTCGAAATGATGTTTTAGACCTCTGATATGAATTTGGGTTAATTTGGTTAAGTTTTGCTAATTACATCATTAGTTTCACCCAAACATGTTTAAGGGGAAATATGGGGTTTTTTGGTATGTTTGATCCATTTTAACCTATCATATTGATGTTTTGATGTTTGTGGTTGATTATGCATGTTGCTATGACTGTATGGTATGCTTTGTGATTGATCTCAATAGTTAGAATGGTCGAAAACGTCGTCGAATGGCATAAAACACTAGCCGGAAAAGTCTCAGGAAAAGTGCAGGTTCTGAACCGGATCGGATCGGATATGGGGCTTGGATCGGAATAGTGGACGGGCAAGGAAATCCGAACCGGATCGGAACTTAACACTTGAGAGGCCTGGCAAAAAGGAAGGCCATGTTGGTTAAGCTGGGGATCGGACCAGAGTATGGCAAAGGGAGTGGATCGGATTAGAATAGGGAACGGGACCGGACGAGGCAAGAGGAGCTGGAGCACAAACTGGATGGGAGATGGCAACCCGACCCGACCCGAAGTGGGACACCCGACCCGAACCGATGCAACGTTGAGAATCCGAACCGAACCTTTACCAGAGGAAGACCACGAACCGAACCTTTACCAGAGGAAGACCACGAACCGAACCAATTCAAGTAGAGGACCCGACCCGAACCGATGGCTAGAAGGGGAACCCGACCCGATCCAGTATTGACTAATAACCCGGGATGCAAAGGTAGTCCAAATGGAAGTTAGAGCTCAGGATCCAATTGGAAATCAATGAGTTCACTTCATGGTTAGGCTTTGCTGCGGGACGTGTGCTAAGGAGTTGTCGACGTTCATAACTTCGATTCACCACTGAAAATGGATGATGGGCTACTTATCAGTGCAGTAGAGTCATTACGACTCGAGGGCAAGGTGATGGTAGCAAGACTACGTTATCAGTGCAGTAGAGTCATTATGACTCGAGGGGCAAAGTGATGCGTAGTAAGACTATGAGCTAGTGAAGAGGGGTCATTGTGACTCCATGGGGGCAGAGTGGACATAGTAAAGGATTAGTAAGGCTATGAGCCAGTGCAGTGGGGTCATTGCGACTCCATGGGGCAAAGTGGACATAACAAAGGATTATTGGCTACGTTATCAGTGCAGTGAAGCCATTTATGACTTCATGGGGCAAAGTGATCGTAGCAAGGTATGTTGGGTGATCGAAGTGGTGAATATCGTATGCTTTATGCACTGAGTGAGAGATGTGAGGATGGTTGCTATGTTGGATTGTTTGCCATCACTATGACATGCACACCCCCACCCCCATTACCTTTACACCAATTGAAATGGCACCTTAGAGTCTCATACAGTATGTAGGGCTAACTCTTTGGTTACAGGTCCAGGTTCAAGTATGTTTTAGTCTACCTGTTGTTGTTCTGTTTAGATGCTTATCGCTCATACCAGGATTTATGTATGACCCAGAGTTTTATGTCTCCTCTTATTACTCTGGGTGCTCGCACGAGCATACTAGAGACAGGTTAGCTGGTGGTACGCGAGTAGCTGATTTGGAGGCGAGCAGGAGGCTTCCACGTATGATATATAGATATTCTCCCTGTGTCGTTGGTGGTCGCTACTTGGGAATTAGTAGTGTACCTCCTTTATCTTACTTTTGCTTTTTGAGACAGTTTGAAAAGTTGTAATAATGTTAGCTTTAGATCATAAGCTGTACTTGGGTTTTCCGCTGCTATATTAGTTTGTTTTCAGCTTATGCACTGTCTCACCTGTTTTATGTCAAGAATGTTGTTATTATATTTTATTCCATGCGTTGTGAGACATTTTACCGGTTCCTTGTTAGTTCATTTCCTTCTTCCCTTCCCTTCTGACGAACCGTCCCGTGCTAACCGGACCTGTGTACCGCGCAACTTTGGAGTAAAATGTCGGTTGGTGCGGGGCGGGCCGTCACATTTGGTATCAGAGCTCTAGGTTGCGTAGTTAACCTAGGGAAAGACACTAGGGAGAGATAGTACGTATATGCGAGTGCGTATTTGTGATTACTTTGGTTTTCAAAAGCTATATATATATATATATATACTATTAGTAGTATAAGAATGAAGTCGTACTGCACTAGCACCACTGTGGGATCGTTAATCGTTTCTCCTTTTACAGATTGACGATGTGCCAATATGCTAGAGGTGCTGGTAGGGGAGCCAATAATGGGAATGCCGCTGACATGAGGGCGATGTTTACTGACCTCATGAGAGATATGCTTAGGGAGGTGCAAGGGGCAGTTCCCAATCCCGGAAATGGTGGTGGTCCCGTAGTGCAGGCGCCTAGGGTCGATTTCGCCAAGTTGTGCAAGGATTACACTAACCTTGGTGGGAAGCCGTTCCATGGGACGGAGTCGGCCACAGATGTTCAAGATTGGATGGATATCTGTGATCGTATCTTCGACGACTTGGGTCTTGAGGATGCGATGAAGAGAAGGCTAGCATCTCGTCAGCTGCAGGGGCGAGCGATGAATTGGTGGAATGCCATTAGAATAGCTACTCCAGAAGATCAGGTTACTTGGGATCAGTTCAAGGCTCGCTTTAGCGAGAAGTTCATTCCAGCTACCCAAAAGTCAGTGCTGTTTAAGAGATTCTTGGAACTCAAGCAGAATGGTAGGGCAATCTCTGACTATATTGCCGAATTCAACACTTTGTCGAAGTATGGACTATCTCTTATCGATACTCCTGAGAAGAAGAATGAGAAGTTCATTACTGGTTTGGATGGATACTTGGGGGAAAGGCTTATCAACCACATCGATGAGACTTTTGAATCGATTGTGGGGAAAGCATTGAGATCAGAGAGCCTTTACCCTAAGTCGAAGACTGAGGCTGCATCTGCAGAAGGGATGAAGCCGCAAGCAGGCGGTGGAGGCAAGAATAACTCTCAGAATAAGAGGAAGCAGAGCCAATCTAAGGATGGCCAGAAAAAGAGCAAGAAAGATGTTGAGTGCTTCAGCTGCGGTAAGAAGGGCCATTATGCTAAAGAATGTCGGGGCAAGCCAGCGGAAAGGAAGTGCTACAATTGTGGCCAAGTGGGACATCATAAGGATAAGTGTCCGCAACCTCTTAAAGAGAAGCAGATTGTGAAAGCATATGCTATTGATGATGTTCCTTCTTCGTCGAATGCCCCAACTGCAGTGGAGAAAGGAAAGAATGTTGTTATTCAAGGTATGCTTTCTATTGATGATGTACCAGTTCGAGTTTTGTTTGATACTGGGGCTTCTCGTTCCTTCATATCTAGTGACCTGGTAGATAGGTTTGGACTGGAATCCAAGATAGTCGATAGACCATTGGTTGTGACGAACCCGATTGGTGGTTCGACTAGCCTTAGTATGATTTGCAAGAATGTGGTCTTATCAAGTCATGGATGTATGTTTGTTTGTGATTGCTTTTTTTTGGGCTTTACTGGGTATGGCATTATATTGGGGGTCGATTGGCTCCAAAGATACGGGGTGGTGGTAGACTGCGAGGGCTTTTTGGTGACAGTTAGGGCGGATGATGGGTGGAGGGTAGTGTTTGGTAGTCTACCTAGTGATGGGGTAATGGCTAGTGTTATAAATTCCCTCAACATCCCGCAGGATGAGTTGGCAGATGTGCCCGTGGTTGGCTAGTATCCGGACGTCTTCGAGGAGGTGACCGGGCTTCCACCACACCGAGAGATTGAGTTCCGTATTGATTTAGTGAAAGATGCCAGACCTATAGTGATGCCACTTCGTCGTATGGCACCAAGGGAGCAGCGAGAGCTCGGGGTGCAAGTCAGCAATCTTTTGAAGAAGGGATTTATTAGAAGAAGTGTCTCCGAGTGGGGAGCACCAGTTGTGTTTGCCACTAAGGCAGATGGTTCCCTTCGTTTGTGTGTGGACTATCGCGAGTTGAATAAGGTGACGAGGAAGAATAAGTATCCTCTACCGCGGATAGATGATTTGTTTGATCAACTGGAAAGAGCAAGAGTGTTCTCCCAGTTGGACCTCGCGACAGGATTTCATCAGCTCCGAGTAGCGGATGAGAGTGTTCCGAAAACGGCATTTAGGACGCCGTCTGGGTTCTATGAGTGGTTGGTTATGCCATTTGGGTTGACCAATGCACCAACCTATTTTGTGGATCTTATGAATCGAGTATTCAGGGATCTGTTGAATAAGTTTGTTCTTGTGTTCGTGGACGATATCCTTGTTTACTCAAGGACAGAGGAGGAACACAAGGGACACTTGAGGGTAGTGATGGAGGTGTTGAGGAAACACCAATTGAAAGCGAAATTTTCTAAGTGTCACTTTTGGAGAAGGGAAGTGAGATTCTTGGGCCATGTTGTTTCAGAGAATGGTATTGCCGTGGACCCTGCGAAGGTGGCTACGGTACAGGATTGGCCTACGCCCAAGAATGCAACAGATGTAAGAAGTTTCTTGGGGTTAGCTGGATATTATCGTAAGTTTATCCAGGACTTCTCCAAGATAGCAGCACCGTTGACTCAGTTGACTAAGAAGAATCAGTCCTTCGTCTGGGACGGAGTGTGTGAGAATGCATTCAAGAGTCTAAAAGAAAAGTTGACGCGTGCGCCAGTATTAGTCATTCCTAAAGGGAATGAAGAAATGACGGTATACACGGTTGCTTGTGGCACTGGACTAGGTGCTGTATTGATGCAAGGAGGTAGGGTTGTAGCTTATGCTAGTCGGCAGCTAAAGCCGCATGAAAAGAAGTATCCTACCCATGATCTGGAATTAGCAGCGATCGTGTTTACGCTGAAGATGTGGAGGCATTATCTCTTGGGAGAAAGATTTGAGTTGTTCACCGATCATAAATCGTTAAAGTATCTCTTTTCCCAGAAGGATCTGAATCTCCGTCAGCAGAGATGGTTAGAGTTTTTGGCTTCGTATGATTTTGATATCGCATACACACCTGGGAAGGGTAATGCGGTAGCTGATGCCTTGAGTAGGAGACATGCCAGCTTAGGGGCTATGTTTCTTGAATGGAAGCAACTGGAGTTTATCGTAGGGTTTGATTTCAGACCAAAGTGCGAATTGGATCCAGAAATGCTAGCTAGTTTGACGATCAGACCCACTTTGATAGAGCGGATTGGTTCCAGCCAGAGGGACGATCCTAATCTAATGGAAATCATCTCCAAGTAAGAGATGGACATCGACGGTGAGGAGATGAATTTGTATGGGCTTGATCGAGATGGATGGCTTAGAAAGAATGGAAGACTTGTTGTGCCCAACGTGAATGGTTTGAGAGATGAAGTGCTTAGAGAATGTCATCACTCAAAACTAACTATACATCCCGGTGGTAATAAGATGTATCGAGATATGAAGCAGACTTACTACTGGGGAGGGATGAAAAGAGACATTGGGAAGTTTATATCCAAATGCATGAATTGCCAGTTAGTTAAAGCCGAGCAAAAGAAGCCTAGTGGTTTGTTGCAACCATTAGAAATTCCCGAATGGAAATGGGAAAAAGTCTCGATGGATTTCATCGATGGTTTACCAAGGACTAGATCGGGACATGATAGCATTTGGGTAATTGTGGATCGATTGACTAAAAGCGCAAGATTTATACCAGTCAAATCGACCAGAACGGCAGCTAAGTTAGCAGAATTGTATATGAAGTGGGTAGTGAGATTTCATGGAGTACCTAAAAGCATTGTGAGTGACCAAGACCCGTTGTTTACTAGTGGGTTTTGGAAGAGCTTACAAGAGGCTCTAGGGTCTGAATTACATCTCAGTACCGTATATCATCCTCAGACCGACGGTCAGACGGAGAGGGTGAATCGTATATTGGAAGATCTCTTCAGAGCTTGTATACTGGATTTTGGTGGATCATGGAATGACCATTTGCATCTAGTAAAGTTTGCATATAATAATAGCTACCAATCCAGTATCGGTATGGATCCATATGAAGCTTTGTACGGAAGACCGTGCAACTCTCCATCATGTTGGATAGAGACCGGTGAGAAGTTTATGCTTGGACCAGATGTGGTGAGGGAAACTTCAGATAAGATTAAGACCATTCAGCAATGAATGAAGGCTGCCCAAGATAGGCAGAAGAGTTATGCTGATAAGAGGAGAAGAGACTTAAAATTCTCCGTTGGTGACTTGGTGTTTGTCAAGAATTCTCCGTTGAAGAGCGTGATTCGATTTGGCAGGAGAGGCAAGTTGGCACCAAGATTTGTTGGCCCATTCCCTGTTCTTGAACTAGTCGGGAATTTGGCATATAGAGTTGACTTACCAGAGAAGATGGCGGGAGTTCACAACGTATTTCATGTTTCCCGGTTAAGGAAGTTCGTTCACGACCCAGATAAGGCTATTTCACCTGATCAGTTAGAGGACTTCGAAGTAGAACCCGAGGCGGTTGAGAACCGCAAGCCGATCCGTATTGTCGAGCACGATACGAAGCAACTTCGAAGGAAGGCGGTGAGGCTAGTCAAGGTTCAGTGGGGCAAGGACGAGAATGATTGCACTTGGGAGACAGAGGAGAGCATTAGATAGACGTATCCAGAACTCTTTGCCTGGTAAGATTTACTTTGCGATTTAGTTATTCCGCATGCTAGGATAGACTTGTTTTGATCGTTTTGCATGTTTGATCGTTGTTTTATGGTTGATAGGCATGCGAGACCCTTTGTGTGTTTTGGTTAGGGAATTTCGGGGGCGAAATTTCTTAAGGGGTGGAGAATGTAACAACCCGCATTCTACGCATCGAAGGATCGTAGAATATTTATTTCTTTCCCATATGAAGTCGTATGGTCATGTAACTTTGGGAAACAACTATTTTACTCATTTCCCATGTTCATGATTTTTGTCGATTTTTAAATGACCATTTTACCCCTAGCTGATCTTGTTTTGGCCATAACTTTTGAGTGGAAAGGAATTTTGACCTGAAACCACTTCCATTAGATCCGTTTGATGGTTTACCTTTCCGTAGAGTGGTCACATGTGAAAAAGGACTTACCGTTTGGGAGATATGGCTGAAATAAGGTTTGGAAGGTGAAAAACTGCTTAACCGGGCCAAATAGGGTGATTAGCGAATGGGCCCATAACCCATTTCGGGATTAGGGTTATGGGGAGGCTGAAAAGGGTTAGAGAATCATTCCGTTTCAGTTTTCTAGCCTCCACTTATCTCCAAGAAACCCTAAAAATGGCCTCCAACCTCTAAATCACCTCCAAATCATCTTCTAATCAAGGATTAAGCTTAGCAACATCAAATCAAGGGAAATCTACACCAAATCAACATTGGAGCTGCTGTTTAGCATCGAGATTCGCATCAAATCAGAGATTTATTTTAGATCTTAGTTTATTTGTGGCTAAGGTGAGTGATTTGCATAGTTCCTCACTAATTATGGATAATTAAGGGTAATTAGTGTTAATTAGCGAATTTAAACATGATAAAATTCTGGAAAAATATTTATAAAATTCGAAATGATGATTTAGACCTCTGATATGAATTTGGGTTAATTTGGTTAAGTTTTTCTAATCACATCATTAGTTTCACCTAAACATGCTTAAGGGGAAATATGGGGTTTTTGGGTATGTTTGATCCATTTTAACCTATCATATTGATATTTTGATGTTTGTGGTTGATTATGCATGTTTCTATGACTGTATGGTATGCTTTGTGATTGATCTCAATAGTTAGAATGGTCAAAAACATCGTCGAATGGCGTAAAACACTAGCTGGAAAAGTCTCAGGAAAAGTGCAGGTTCTGAACCGGATCGGATCGGATATGGGGCTCAGATCGGAATAGTGGACGGGCAAGGACATCCGAACCGGATCGGAACTTAACACTTGAGAGGCTTGGCAAAAAGGAAGGCCATGTTGGTTAAGCTGGGGATCGGACTAGAGTATGGCAAAGGGAGCGGATCGGATTAGAATAGGGAATGGGACCGGACGAGGCAAGAGGAGCTGGAGCACGAACTAGATGGGAGATGGCAACCCGACCCGACCCGAAGTGGGACACCCGACCCGAACCGATGCAACGTTGAGAATCCAAACCGAACCGTTACCAGAGGAAGACCACGAACCGAACCAATTCAAATAGAGGACCCAACCCGAACCGATGGCTAGAAGGGGAACCCGACCCGATCCAGTATTGACAATTAACCCGAGATGCAAAGGTAGTCCAAATGGAAGTTAGAGCTCAGGATCCAATTCGAAATCAATGAGTTCACTTCATGGTTGGTCTTTGCTGCGGGACGTGTGCTAAGGAGTTGTCGACGTTCATAACTTCGATTCACCACTGAAAATGGATGATGGGCTACTTATCAGTGCAGTAGAGTCATTACGACTCGAGGGGCAAGGTGATGGTAGCAAGACTACGTTATCAGTGCAATAGGGTCATTATGACTCGAGGGGCAAAGTGATGCGTAGTAAGACTATGAGCCAGTGCAGTGGGGTCATTGTGACTCCATGGGGTCAGTGCAATAGGGTCATTATGACTCGAGGGGCAAAGTGATGCGTAGTAAGACTATGAGCCAGTGCAGTGGGGTCATTGTGACTCCATGGGGCAGAGTGGACATAGTAAAGGATTAGTAAGGCTATGAGCCAGTGCAGTGGGGTTATTGCGACTCCATGGGGCAAAGTCGACATAGCAAAGGATTAGTGGCTACGTTATCAGTGCAGTGAAGCCATTTATGACTTCATGGGGCAATGTGATTGTAGCAAGGTATGTTGGGTGATCGAAGTGGTGAATATCGTATGCTTTATGCACTGAGTGAGAGATGTGAGGATGGTTGCTATGTTGGAATGTTTGCCATCACTATGACATGCACACCCCCACCCCGTTACCTTTACACCATTTGAAATGGCACCTTAGAGTGTCATACAGTATGTAGTGCTAACTCTTTGGTTGCAGGTCCAGGTTCAGGTATGTTTTAGTCTACCTATTGTTGTTCTGTTTAGATGCTTATCGCTCATACCAGGCTTTATGTCTGACCCAGAGTTTTATGTATCCTCTTATTACTCTGGGTGCTCACACGAGCAGACTAGAGACAGGTTAGCTGGTGGTGCGCGAGTAGCTGATTCGGAGGCGAGCAGGAGGCTTCCACGTATGATATATAGATATTCTCCCTTTGTCGTTGGTGGTCGCTACTTGGGCATTAGTAGTGTACCTCCTTTATCTTACTTTTTCTTTTTGAGACAGTTTGAAAAGTTATAATAATGTTATCTTTAGATCATAAGCTGTACTTGGGTTTTCCGCTGCTATGTTAGTTTGTTTTCAGCTTATGCACTATCTCACCTGTTTTATGTCAAGTATGTTGTTATCATATTTTATTCCATGCGCTGTGAGACATTTTACAGGTTCCTTGTTAGTTTATTTCCTTCTTCCCTTCCCTTCTGACAAACCGTCCCGTGCTAACCGGACCTATGTACCACGCACCTTTGGAGTAAAATGTCGGTTGGTGCGGGGCGGGCCGTCACAAAAACACCAAATTCTTCTTTGTTAGCCTAGTGAGTGGGGCTGATATCTTTGCGAAGTCCTTAATGAACTTCCTATAATAACCTGCCAACCCAAGAAAACATATTACCTCAGCTTCATTTTTAGGGATCTTCCAATCTTGCACTGCAACCACCTTTGTGGGATCTAAAGGTATCCCTTCTTTGGAGACCACATACCCTAAGAAACTCACCTCTTTTCTCCAAAAATGGCATTTGGAGAACTTCACCTTAAGCTGATGCGCATGGAGAGTTTTCAAGACTTATCTCAAATGTTGGGCATGCTCTTCTTTTCTTTTGGAGGAGATCAAGATATCATCAAGAAAGACCATGAAAAATTTGTTTAGAAACTCCTGAAACACCCTACTCATCAAATCAACAAAATAGGCAGGTGCTTTCATCAACCCAAAAGGCATAACCAGACATTCAAAGAAACCATCCGGAGTTCTAAAAGCGGTCTTATCTATGTTATCCTCAACCACTCTCAACTGATGAAACCCTATGGCCAAGTCTAACTGAGAAAATATCGAGGCACCAACAAGCTGATCAGATAAATCATCAATCCTCGAGAGCAAGTGCCTATTCTTCTTAGTGAGTTTATTCAACTCTCTATAGTCAACAAACAAACATAGTGAATCATCCGCCTTAGTTGCGAATACAACTGGAGCACCCCATTCAGATATGCTTCGTCTGATAAACCCTTTCTCAAGTAGCTCTCCCACTTGCTTACTCAGCTCCCTCCTTTCCCTCGGAGCCATATAGCGCACTGGCAATGCAACTGGCTCTGGATTGTCCACCAAATATGTATGAAAATCGATCTCGCGCCTCGGAGGTAGACCCTGTACCTATTCAAAAACATCAGAATAATCTCGGACTACTGGAACAAATTGCAAGTCATCGATAGATGCATCAAGAGACTCTAGGAAACTAAGCATAACCGGCCCTTGTGGGTCACAAGAAATCTCGAGGGTCCTCTCATGACAAGTCAGAAGTCTAACGACCCTCCTTTCACAATCAAGAATGGCACCAAATGTGGTCAGCCCATCCACTCCTAGAATCAACCAATAGCCCATAAACCCGAGCACACACGCATCGCATTCAAACTCGACGCCTAACACAGATATTTTCAGGCCCCGACAAATCATAGATGAATGAGCCGAACCACCAATCGGGTTTGAAACTACAACGAGATCCACTACCTTACTAGTAATTAAGTGCAGAGATTTAACCACACAACTATATATAAATGAATGTGAAGAGCCATAATCAAAAAGTGTTCTAATAGGCTGATTAGAAAGGGAAATTAAACCTTCCACATAAATTTTTCTACCTCTATCGGGAGCACTGATCGCAAGAGCATGCACCTGCACTCCAGAAGTCCTTGTCCTTTGACCTTGTCCTTGTGATCCCTGTTTCTTCGGGCACTTTCTAGCGAAGTGTTCTACCTCTCCGCAATTAAAGCAAGTGTTCTTCCTTCTCTTACAGTATTTGATCAAGTGACCTTCTTTCCTGCAACTGTGACATTTCCTCTTGTCCTTGGCCTTGTTTCTGCTGTTGTTGTCCCTTCTTGGGACACACCTTTTTATTTTGCGTTGTTTCCTCGGTTTTTACTTCCTTCTTTTCTCCCTTGTCTTCCTCATGCATTAGGGCCATATTGATAAGATTTTAAAAAGTGGCCCCCATTGGAATATGGGACATGGCTAACCCATAAAGGGGTTCATTCAGCCTTTTAGCAAATCGCAAAGCCTTTTTGTGCGGCGTATCCACCAGCTCTAACTTGAACCTCGCTAGTTGGTTAAATTTGTTCACATACTCTTTCACCGTCAAGTTTCCATGTTTGAGTGCTAAGAACCTCTCCATCTGCATGCTTCTCTCAGCTTGGGAGAGAAATTTCATTTCAAATCTTTTTCTAAAATCTTCCCAAGTTTCCATCGGATGTCCAGCTTGGGTAACTTCCCACCAAAATGAGGCTTCGTCTTTCAGTAGCCAAACATCTAACTGAATCTTTCTTCTATCCTCTACTTCGAGGATTACGAACAAGTCCTCGTTCTCCTTAAGCCAATTCCGCGCTTCTATGAATGTCTCGTTCCCATGGACTGGCTTCCCTCCCATAGCACGGAATTCCTTGCAGATCTTAGCGAAATTATCTGCTCCTGGAGAGGGAGGAGGAGGAATGACTGGTGCGGCTAGGAGAGGAATTTTTCCTTGGCCTTCGGCAGGCGTCGTGGCTTCCAAATATCTATGGAACCATCCGGGTATCGTGACGCCCTCCGTGACATTAGGAATGTTTGGTTCCCCAGACATGCTAAAAAGAAATAGGGACGAGATTTAGACAAAGGTCCATAGGATATTACATATGGATTTTTGGGGAATGTTTTTCAAAACAGACTTTTCTTTTTGAAAATGCTTTCTTTAAAAACCTCTTTGAAAATAGTTTTCAAAAACTTTATCCAATCTGGTAACCTAAAGCTCTGATACCAAGTGCGTCACCCCACGTTCGTTAATGTCACTCACAAAGGGAATGCATGAAGTTTCATGAAGCGTTATAAGCAAACAATCACAGAATATTACAAGACAGATATAAATAAGATAGCAGCGGAAATTCAAATATCTTTATTTCAAACACAAATCATACATCGTAGTACAAATACCATAAGTCACAAAAAACATTACTTCTTTCTTTTACCATCAGAGTACATAAATACTTAAAAGAAAACATAATTCCCCAAATAAAAGAGACAAAGCCATAGTAGAGATAAGAACTTGAGCCATACTGCGGAAGTAGCTCCTAGCAAGATGATAACTGAGTCCTGACTAAGCCTGGGTGTTCCTGTCCCGAGAACCTGGGGGGAACGGAAGAAAGAAGGGAAAACAAAAAGGGTCAAATATAAAGTCTGGCGAGTCTAGTTACTTTAGCAAGTAAATAAATAAACGTAGCATGACAGGAACATAAAGTGGATAAGAGAGAGATAACTACATAAGTGGTAGGTGTGACAAGGTAGACAGGCTAAGGTGTATACGCTTCTAATGATTACTCTGCACTATTACTATTATAACCAGAATGAGATGATCCCTTCCATTATAAGGTGGTAGACTTAGGCATACATGCAAATGTATCCTAACTACTACCCTAATTGATCGGTCCCTAATCCGCGTAGATACTCTGTGCCGGCCCCACCATAGGATGTATCACGTCCTAAAGTGGCAACCGCTTGCTGATGTGCATAGCCCTATATCTACAGGTGTCATGGTCATCTTATCTTGCTTTGCCCGGCTCATGCACGCACATGGACCAGTCGGTTTGCGTCAGCCACATCATCCTCCATGTTTGGATCTCTTACAATCAGTCAGTAAGCGTACCCCTTCTCTGACCTAGTTCGGAGTTCTCTACTTGATCCCTACTTCGGGTTACTGACTGAAATGGGTCCCACACAATATGATACAAGCTCTACCCTTTGTCTTGTATCCCCCACTTGGTTTTCACTGACTATGTATACCACTAGGTATCTTTAATTACATAGTCCTATTCCTTTCTACTAGTTATGCTTACCCTAAAAGGTGTCTTTAATTACATAACTTTACCATTTTCCACCGGTTATGCATACCACTAGGTGTCTTTAATTACATAACCCCCATTTGGTCAAGTTTCGTGGGTCTATATTTAGATATTACCCACCCATCTCAGATATACTTAAATTAACCCACCCACTGTCCAACCAGTTCTTAATTAACCCTTACTTTAGTTCATACAATCCCTATGGATTAAATTAGGTTAAGTAGTCCAATTCATTACCATGTCCAATTATGGTTTATAATGGGCTAGACCTTCCACATTAGGCCTACAACTTGTGGATGCTGGAAATGGCGGTCGGGTCCAAGCAGACTTCTTCCACAAGTCGGGCCTAACCTTGTGCCATAGCCCGTCTCATATTTGCGCACTTAGGCCTCTCACATTAGGTTCAACATTAGTGGCTGCTGGATATGCCGGTCGGGTCCGGGCTGACTTCCACGACTAATGCAACCCAACCTCGTGCCATAAGTGCGGTTAATTTTCTAATTGTAGTCCTAGGCATTCATTATTAATTAATCAATTAATTAAACCTATGCCTTTATAGGTGTTAATGCACATTTACCTAATAATTTGAATTATATGTCCAATGATGTTTATATTCAAATTATGCTAATATTAACCTTTTTCTCCCGTTCCCTAACTAGCGCACTAACAAAATTGGCGGTATGCTAAGGCTAGATAATAGACTAGTCATAAACGGAAAAAGGAAAAAATAATAAGAATATGACCAAAATTATTATTTTAACATAAATTAGCATAAATATAAACTAGCATGGTGATAAGGTGGACATATGAGCTTAAATCTGATGAACTTGTAGCAATTGCTAGTTCTAACATAACTATGATGTCATATTGAGCTTAATATGATCTGAATTAACCATTTAATTGTCCAACTATTCAGATCTAACATAATATGCACAAGGTTATAAACTAGATTTGATTAACAATTAAATGTCCACACAATTTAGATCCAATAGTTTAAAAGTAGATCTATATAAATAAGGTTTATGATTCACATCATGGAATGTCACAAAAGTTACACTAGATCCAACTAAATAGAGATTTAGATCCAAATCCAACCAATTCAAAACGTCATATAATCACAATTTACGATGGATCTGATATAGTCTAGGAATATGAACAAATCCAAAACATAGTTGTGACATGTTTACTTTTAAATATTCAAATCTAAAAACAACTAGAAACTCATAGAGTTTGGATTAAAAATAGAAGAAGAATGGATTTTGAATCTCTAGATTTGATATGAAAAGCTGATAGTTGTAGAAGATAACGGATCCAGTTCAGTCCAGACACTGGCAGAGTTTGGCCACCATGAATTCTCAATGAAGAAAACAAGAGAAATGACCACGTATATATAGCAGTCAGCGCCTCTGAAACCGACTGCCACATCATCCCTAGGGGTGTCGACACCCTTATAGGTGGGTCGACCCTGGTGTCGGCACCCCTTAAGGGGGTCGACCCTGGTGTCGACCCCCTAGAGCAGGAAAGCTGCCTCCACTTTTAGTGTCATCTCTGACTCATCTCTGACTCATCTCTGACTCATGTGTACATATATAATCTTTCTGCACGTATACAAACTTAAAACCCTCATAACTTCTTCATACGACGTCTGTTTTATGCAAACCAAATGTTCATCTTGACCAAATTTTCAAGACAGACATAACGGCGCACTCCATTTTCCTTAATCTTGAATATTAAATTAATTATCATTTAATTTATCCTCTTTTAGTGTCATTAAATATACGGGGTGTTACACATTCAGATCTGACCCAAGTGAAAAACACTCGGGTCAGACTTGGATTAACCAGTATAAAAACTAGATAACAAACCATAACCCATATCATACAATAATCAACCAAAATTCGTAGGTTTCATAATTCATGCTTTTGAAACATGGAGCTATTATAAGACTCAGGTCTCATTACATAATGCAACTCATACAGGAGGATAGAGTTTTACCTTATAATAACCAAACATGCTTGATATTCTTAAAACAAACACTTTTGATACTATTATTAATGTCTAGGTGCGGAAATCACTTTCGATGATAAACATATAAATATTAGCTTGCATAATGCCCCAATCCCATTATGATGGCTAATAGGTTACAAATAAAAATGCAAAGCTCGTATTGGAAGTTGGGTTCCATCAACGACCAAGGAAAAGGATCTTCCTTAACCGTTCAGATCGTCTCTAGCAATATGTCCAGGACTCACACGCATGTGATCCTTCAGATCCGCAGAACCGGTCAGCACTAACGAGCTAATTAGACACATTCCTGAACATAAAGTTCCCCGGTCGTATTTGGCCGTTGTCCGAGGCGCCTCGATCAATCATCCACATAAGTAAACCTGCCTGGGATCCGTACCATGGAATCACTTTTCTGCTAGAAGGAAATGTTTGTCCATATCTCTGTTATCCATTATCCTATTTTCATCATTCATGGTTTGTGAGGTTCTAAGGCCACGTTTCATCACAAAGCTACGCTGTATCAGCAATGCTAGGATCAACAACCACAAAGCTCTGCTTGTTAACAAAAGCTTTGACTAGCTTAGCACTTAGCATGCCACATTGTCAATTCACAACATACAATCAGTGTCTATTAATATATAACCCTCTGAATTCATAAGTTTCAGAGGAGGGTGTTAAGCTAAGAGAATAAATTCTCCGCCACTAACTGATATAGCATCAATATAAACCAATTGGTTATGATGTAAACTACAACGTCAAACACACATCCATTTACAAGTCTGTTCTGGGTTTTGAACGAAACCAAAGGCGCTTTAATCCATGACCCTACCCAAGTGTGAGCCCTTGCATTCTAAATTGCTTTAAGTACGGTCAGATCGCCGTAACAATATAACCCCATAATTGGGTGGCCACTCGAGGCACCACCGAGCCATTCTTCTGATGTGAAGATCTCCGGCCTTCAATCACAGTCAGCGTTGTTTCATTACGTCATTTAGTTATTCACAATGGGTCGAAACTTGGTCATTCCGAATAACTATTGTATCTTTAAAATAAATGAAGATATACAAGTGTTAATGTTATTTTTCGTCGACACCGAAATAGGTGAATAAGGGTACGACCCTAGGGGTACTTAAGGATTATTTAGTCCCTACAAGCTTGAGTTAGTCCATCGTTTCCTATATATCTTATGCCCGAAGATTAGTTACTCTTCCATCTAAAAGGTGAGTATCACGTTTACGAGACTCAAGGACCAATAGTTAGCTTGGGATAAGGGTTCCTCAAGTGCAAATCAAGTTAGGAAGCTAAATGGCTTAAGGAAGGTTATTTTGGTAATTATTCTTTTGCAAATGGCTCTTGTCGTGAATTTGTAATAAGGGAATAAGAAAAACAGAAAAATAGTATTGAAAATCTCATTATTGATCACTTTGTTGAGTACATAGATGTCTCTAAGTAAAGCCCCAAATCAATTTACAAATTATGGTTTACTCTCTAAGGAATGGTTACATGATTTGAGAATGAGAAAAGTCCTCCCAAAGATGAAACCCCTGAGGTCATATTTATAGGAAAAATGGTCCCCCTTTTGGTTGCGCTCGGTAGAATGACTGGTTTTGAGTGGTTTCGGTCACCGCCAGCCATTGTGGTGCCGGTTACAACCTGCTTCCACATTCTGGATGTCGTCAGCGGCTTTGTATCGCCTTTGAAATCGGTTCCACTTCCATGCAATGTATCAATACCAACTATTTTAGCATGGATAGCTTCTATTTCTTCTTTCAAATTCGGTGATAAGCCTTTGATCTGATAGCAAGTCCTAAACTCCGCCTTGTTTTATTGACTTTTGAGTATTGCCTTTGTACTTCTCTTCTTATGACTTTGGCATCTTCCTTGGTATCGGTATCGACACTAAGCATGTTAGTGTGGATGACCCTTCGTTTTCACACTATTTCGTGGACTTTGGTCTACATCAATAGCTTTGGTTCTGGTACTGGCTTCGTATCTACGTTGTTCATGGATTCTTCATGATGACTTCGAAGCTGCTTTCTGGTAATGGTATCGATACCAAGTGTATTGGTATCAGTAGCTCTTTGCTTAAGCCAGAATAGATCATGTGCTTTCCTTTTTATGGCTCTATGTTTCAATGTTGATCTATATTGTAACAACCCACCTCCGCCAGGGTCACTCTTGCAAGTACACTGGCTTTGGAGGGGTGTTGGTCAAGGTAAACATGCATGAGGATATCACAAGACATGACATATAAGTAAAACAGAGTAAGTAAAGCAGCGGATAAAACTACTATTTCAAAACCATAGTCAACTTACATCAAAAGTACTAAGTCATTATTTTCCAACAAAACAAAGTCTAGAAAACATAAACTGCAAAATAACATAAGTAAAGTATTCCCCAAAGATAACAGTAGTGTCGCCATAGCAAAGCTCAAGTCCAAACCGTACATGAGCTATCCAGAAAGCAAGCTAAAGATCCAAGCTAGGTGCCAGTGTTCCCACCCTGAGAACCTGGGGGGGGGGGGACGGAAGAAAAGAGGCGAAAGGAAAACAGGTCAGTCAAAAAGACTAGTAAGTCCTACCTACTATTAGTATAAAAACTAATAAAGTTAACTGGACATGTAAAACAGTGATGAAACATAGGATGATAACTGGCATGGTGGAAAGTTAACAAGAGTGGCATCGCATATACAAGGTTAAGTTGCACCAAGTGTACTAGTATTCTAATCCATGTCAAGTATAAACAAGAAATGATCCCTTAGCCCAATATTGGCCCAAACTCATGAGATGACCTAAATCAAGGTCCAGCTACTCGGTCTAGTCGATCGGCTCCCTATAAGCCTAACTCGTCGTGTATCGATGTCATACGGCCTAATCATGGAATGTAGTTAACTGTGCAAGGTCCACCCTAGGGGTGTATCCAGCCCTAAGGTGTAAACCACAAACACAAATCAAGCACGCACAGTCTAAACCTACCGGTGCCCATGTTCAACTCCGGACTTAATGTGCACGACCATGGTCCGCCTGAACAACCGGTGCACCATTCAGTCGTCTCTTTTGGTCTCTTACAATCAGTCAGTAATCGTGCCCCACCCTAGCCTAGTCCAGGGTATCCAGATACTCACAAGTAGGTTACTGCTGAAAAGGACCACGTAACTAGGGTTTTAAATGGGTTAAGTGTGGTTAACCCTATCCTAACCATGTATTGAATTGGTCAAGTGTATCCAAGCAGTTCATGACTTAACCCTATCAATACATCGTGTTCAACTGGTTAAATATATTCAAGTAGTCCATGACTTAACCCTACCAATCAATCGTGTTTAATTGGTTAAGTATTCAAGTAGTCCATGACTTAACCCTACCATGTGGCATTAATTAACTTAATGCACCCCAACCTCTCACATTAGACTTTGTTGTGGTTACTAGTTAAGCCGGGCGGGTCCGGGTAGCTTTACACCACAACTTAGTCTAACCTCGGGTTTTAAGTGCGATGTGACCCACTATTCACATTGGGTCCTATTGTTTGTAGCCACTAGTCAAGCCGGTCAGTTCCGGGTAGATTTATGCTACAAACTCAACCCAACCTCGAGTTGGCCACTTTCATGTTTTCTACATGTCATGTCCACGTTCATGTTTTAAACATAATCACATGTCATATTTCAAAACCATGTTTTTATGTCATTAAAGTTACCTAACTACCCATACGCATTCCCATCGCATGTACGTTTCGTCACAACACAACATGGATTAAAAGAGGGAACTTATAAGCATGACAAAAATGGGCATAAGGTGATAGGATTTGGCCACAAGTTAAACATGGTGGCACATGAGGCAAAATGTGTTCATTAAACTTGCATATTATATTATAAACCTCAAAACATGCATGACATCAAACTTAGCAAATAGATGGTACATGGTCGTAGATGGCATAGGATGATAACTAGTGATTCGCATATAACATCATATGCAAGTTAACATAAAGGTTATGAGAGTTTCTATGTTGCATTATGCAACATTTCCAAACAAAGCTCATAGCTTTCAATCCACAAAGTCTAGGTGATAGCTTTACAAACATACATATAACAAATCTATGCATAACATGATAGATTCAAAGCACAAATCATACTTAGGCCCAAACTCAAACTTGCAACATGTCATTTTTAACTTCATAGTTTAAATCTAAGAGTAGAATAGGGCTTAAAATGCTATGAAGACTATAAAATAAAACAAGATTGAGACGAAGCCACACTAGCAACACTAAAAAACCCCAAATGACAAGCTCCACATAAAACCCTTGATAAATAAGAAGAAGATCCTTGCTTTGGTGAAGAAAGATTGAACTTTAGCCTTGAATCAAACTTAGAAACTCTCAAACAAGCTTAGAAACTCTCATATGAATGAAGATGGAGATTATGACAAGAGGGTGGAGGCCATGATCAAGAGGGATTTTGGCATAACCTAGTTGTAGGAATGATTTGTGATGATTTAGGCTAGGTATTAGGGTCCTTTTATAGAAGTTTAGGTTAGTTTAGGCCATAGGATTAACCCTAATTTAGATCTGAGCCATCAAATCACGTCACTAGCCAACAAAACAAGACCCAGGAGCCAAAACAGGTGCACCAGGCCAAACTGGCCGACCACCCAAGTCGACAGGGGTGTCGACTGGGCAGTCGACACCACCTGGGGTATGTTGACTCCCAAGTCGACTTGGGGCCGGCGGGAATTTTCCCGCCTGTCCTGCTAGGGCTGAATTTGAATTCTGAATTCAAATTTGAACTGTTTTTGAACTTGAAATTTTCTGAAAACTTTGACGGGCCATAACTTGGTCATACGGACTCCGATTTTCGAAAACTCGGACTCTATTTCGCGTATTTTTCCGAGACGAACGCAATGGCACAGCCCGTTTCCCTTGATTCATATTTTAAAATTCAATTCTGCCTTGATTTACATTATAATATGTTATTCAAAATACGGGTTGTTACATTCTCCCCACCTTAAAGGATTTCGTCCCCGAAATCTTCAAGTTAGGAAGAACGTATCCTACCATCCATCATCAATCTACTCAAAACATCATCCACGAGCAGTCATTGTCCTTAAAAGATTCTAAATGTTGTATGATCATATGCGAGAGGTGTGTGTATATGTACTTATCTAATGCGAAAATCAGGCGGTTACTGATTCAGTAAACCTCCTTAATGCAAAGTATGTTAGTAAGATGAGTCAATATGTATGCAAATTCCTAACATAATTCATAATCTCTACATGAGTGCACATAACATTCATCCATATGCAACATCCACGTGATAGCATAACAAGTTTCAGCCATGAATAAGTATAAGCACTCATGCATATGCAATATGAAAGTGTGTGAGCCGTTCTTAGTGCCTAATGTGTATCATGCATCCACGAGTATCCACTTGCAAACACTTGCAACCACTTGCAAACATAAAGCATAACATGTTTCAAATACATGTTTCATCCAAAGGGTTTCTACCTAAGGTTCTCATGACAAGGTTAACGAGATAACAAGATAAACATGGATAGCAAAAGAAAGATATGCTAACTAGAAAAGAGATTGAGAATGTACCCTCAAAAAGGAATGGATAAAGCCCACGCATCTTCTCCTCGGTTTCCCAAGTTGCATCTTCATCGGCTTCACTCCACTGAACCTTTACTAACTTGACTTCTCGATTCCTCAGCTTCTTGATCTCCATTCCCAAGATACGAATCGGAGCTCGTCTCAAAGTTGCCTCTTTCTCTACCTCCATGTCTTCAAGAATGCTAGGCTCAACTACCTCGGCTGACTCATGTAGGCACTTTCGGAGATGCGAGACATGAAAAACATTGTGCACTCCGGCCAGCTTCTCGGGCAATTCCACTCTATAAGCCATTTTCCTAATCCTCTCGATGATAGGGAAGGGTCCTACGAACCTTGGTGTCAGTTTCCCAACTGCTCCAAAACGAACCACATTTCGCAAAGGAGAAACCTTCACAAAGACCATATCTCCAACTTCAAACTCTAAGTCTGTCCTTCGCTTGTCTGCATAGGATTTCTGTCTGTCTTGGGCCGTTTTCATCTGCCTTCGAATCAACTCAACCTTCTCGGATGTGTCCCTTATCATGTTGGGCCCAAGTATAAGTTTATCCGTCATCTCCCACCAACATGTTGGTGACTTGCACGGCCTCCCATACAAAGCTTCGAATGGTGCCATCCCTATGCTTGCTTGGTAGCTGTTATTATAAGCAAACTCTACGAGAGGAAGGTGGTCTTCCCAAGTGCCACCAAAGTCAAGAATACATAGCCTCAACAGATCTTCTAGTACCCTATTCACCCTTTTGGTCTGGCCATCCGTCTGTGGGTGATAGGCCGTACTTAGATTCAATCGCGTACCCATCGCTTCTTGCAAACTATTCCAGAACTGGCTAGTGAAGATTGGGTCACGATCGCTAACTATGCTAGAAGGAACTCCATGCAATCGCACTATCTCTCGAAGATAAATAGATGCTAGCCATGATGCAGTCCTCTTGCTCTTCACCGGAATAAAGTGAGCACTCTTTGTAAGTCTATCAACTATGACCCATATGCTCGTATTTCCCTTCCTTGACCTAGGCAATCAATCCTCGAAATCCATCGATATACTTTCCCACTTCCATTGCGGGACCTCCAATGGATGTAATAGCCCACCGGGCTTCTTCGACTCGGCCTTCACTTGTTGGCAAACAATGCATCTAGAAACAAACTCTGCCACATCATTTTTCATCCCATCCCAAAAGAAAATGCGCCTCATATCCCGGTACATCTTATCCCCTCCGGGATGTATGGTCATCCTCGAGTGATGCGCCTCCTCAAAAACTCTATTTACTAAGTCTCCCACTCGGGGGACACATAGTATTCCATCACGCCTTAGCCATCCCTTGTCATCAATAGTATATCTAGCGAGGTGACTTGACGTCTCACCCCGAATCAACTTGTCCATGATCTCGACTATCTGCGGGTCTTCCCTCTGTGAAGCCCCAACTTGATCAAGAAGTATAGGTCTAAGCTCAAGGGATGCTAACGAACCAGTCATCGACCCAACAGCAGGTCTAAAATCAAAGGTTGCCAAGAACTCTAGGCTCTTCATCTCAACAAACAAGGGACTCAAAGTCAACCTTCTTCTGCTTAGCGCATCTGCCACAACATTACCCTTGCCAGGGGTATAAGCTATCTCGAAGTCATATGATGCCAAGAATTCCATCCACCTTTGCTGCCTTAGATTCAAATCTTTCTGCGAGAAGAGGTACTTGAGTGACTTGTGATCAGTATATAACTCAAACCTTTCGCCTAGAAGATAGTGGCGCCAGGATTTGAGTGCAAAGACGATCGCCGCCAACTCCAAATCATGAGTGGGATAGTTCTTCTCATGAACTTTGAGTTGCCTACCCCCAAAGTATATCACTCTCCCTTCTTGCATCAGGACAGCGCCCAATCCCGTGCCACATGCATCGGTGTACACGGTAAACAACTTCCCTCCATCGGGCAATGCTAGAACTGGAGCTGTGGTGAGGGCTTTCTTGAGCCTTTGAAAAGCAAGCTCACACTCTAAGTCCCATGCAAAGACTAAGTTCTTCTTCGTTAACTTAGTAAGAGGGGCTGAAATCCTTGCGAAGTCCTTAATGAAGTTTCTATAATATCCTGCCAGACCGAGAAAGCTCCTTACTTCAGTTGCATTCTTCGGAACTTTCCAGTCTTGTACCGCCACCACTTTAGCAGGATCCACAGCTATGCCTTGCTTAGAAACTATATGCCCAAGGAACCGAACTTCCCTTCTCCAGAAATGGCATTTAAAGAACTTGGCTTTCAACTGATGAGCTCTAAGCGTATCCATAACCTCCTTGAGGTGTGTAGCATGTTCTTCCTCGTCCTTAGAGAAGACCAGAATATCATCCACGAAGACAACCACAAACTTGTTAAGGAACTCCCTGAACACCCTACTCATCAAATCAACAAAGTATGCGGGTGCATTAGTCAAACCGAACGGCATGACTAGCCATTCAAAGAATCCATCTGGAGTCCTAAACGCAGTCTTATCAATACTATCCTCAGCCACCCTAAGCTGATGGAATCCGGTGGCTAGATCGAGCTGAGAGAAAATGGAAGCACCAACAAGCTGGTCAAAGAGATCATCAATCCTTGGTAACGGATGTCTATTCTTCTTTGTCAGCTTGTTCAACTCACGATAATCAACACATAGACGAAGCGAACCATCCGCCTTAGTAGCGAATACCACCGGAGCACCCCATTCTGAAATGCTTCGCCTAATGAAATTTTTCTCAAGCAACTCCTTGATTTGCTTGCTAAGCTCTCTTCTTTCTCGCGGGGCCATTTGCCTCACAGGCAATGAAACTGGCTTGGCATTATCAACCAGATAAATACGGAAGTCTATCTCGCGTTTAGGGGGTAACCCCTTAACCTCGTCAAAGACATCGGGGTATTCTCGGACCACACTTACAGACTGCAGATTGTCGATAGACGAGTCGAGGGATTCAAGATAACATAACATGACGGGATCCAGAGGGTTACAAGAAATCTCTAGGGTATTGCCGAGGCGAGTCATGAGCCTCACCACCCTATGCTCACAATCAAGAATGGCTCCATAACTGGACAACCAATCCATGCCCAAAATCAACCCGTATCCCATGAACCCGAGAACATAAGCATTACATGTGAATTCTACGGTCAAGATAGAAATCCTCAAATCCATACAAATCATAGATAGATGGGCGGAACCCCCAATTGGATTTGAAACACTAACGGATCCTCAACTAGACTAGTACTTAGGTGCAAACTTTCAACAATGTTAGAAGAGATAAAGGTATGCGATGCGCCAGAATCAAATAAAGTTCGAATAGGAAAACCAGAAATATAAACAAGACTTTCTACAGAAATACTACCTCGGTCCGTAACTGGAGCAGTGTTGAGAGCATGCATCTGCCCTCCAGAAGATCCTGCTCGCTGAGCCTGTCCTTGCCCCTGCCCTTGCTTCTTTGGGAAATCCTTACTGAAGTGTCCAGTCTCTCCGCAATGAAAGCATTCTCCCAACTTCCTCTTCTTCTTCCTACAATCTTTGGCTATGTGCCCAACAATCCCACAGAAGTTGCACTTCCTTGTGTCCTTTGCCTTGTTGTTGTTGGCCTTGTTACCCTTGTTGTTCTTGTTGTTCTGATTGCTCTGATTGCTCTGATTTCCTCCCCACTTGGAGTCCGCCTTCTCGGTTTGAGTCTCATTAGGCTTGACTTCCTTCTTGCCATTCTTATCATCTCCCCGAAGCAATGCCATATCTACTAGGCTCTCAAAAGTGCCCCCCATGGGTATATGAGACATGGCTAACCCTTGTAATGGCTCAAAGCGTAGAGCCTTCTTCTGGGGTGTGTTAACCATGTCCAAACCGAATCGAGCAAGCTGGTTAAACTTGTTCACATACTCCCTCACTGTCATGTCCCCTTGCTTCAAAGATATGAACTTCTCTATTTGCAGATTCTCCTCAGCAGCTGATAGAAACTTAAGCCCAAACCTCATCCTAAAGTTGGCCCAAGTCTCTATAGGCCTATTAGCGTTGGTGACCTCCCACCAATAAGCAGCTTCCTCTTTCAATAGCCATACTGCCAACGGAACTTTCCTACGACCATCCACGTCAAAGATAGCAAAAAGGTCTTCAGTTCCCTTTAACCAGTTTCTTGCCTCAACAAAAGTCTCCGTCCCAATAAAATTCTTGCCACCCATCGCCTTAAAGTCTTTGCAAATCTTTGCGAAATCCGCTTGTGGACGCTGAGGAGGGGGAGGAGGAGGAACCTCAGGCACGGTGGGAGTGGTTGCTGGGCCCGCATCGTTGGCCCTAGCTTCCAGGTACCTCCGGAACCATCCGGGTATGGGTACTCCCTCGGGAAGGTTAAGGTCGGCCATGCTGAAAAAGGAAAAGGATAGATTTAGAACAAGGAAACAAAGGATAGTGCTAATCGCTTTTGGGGAATAGCCCTTTAAAATAAACTAGACTTTTCTTGGAAAATACTTCTTTGGTTTTGAAAATAGTTTTTCAAAAGGTAAGTTTTAAAAAAAACCTTTTGCTCAAATCTTGTAAACCTTATGCACTGATACCAAATGTAACACTCCACCTCCGCTAGGGTCACTCTTGCAAGTACACTGGCTTTGGAGGGGTGTTGGTCAAGGTAAACATGCATGAGGATATCACAAGACAGGACATATAAGTAAAACAGAGTAAGTAAAGCAGCAGATAAAACTACTATTTCAAAACCATAGTCAACTTACATCAAAAGTACTAAGTCATTATTTTCCAACAAAACAAAGTCTAGAAAACATAAACTGCAAAATAACATAAGTAAAGTATTCCCCAAAGATAACAGTAGTGTCGCCATAGCAAAGCTCAAGTCCAAACCGTACATGAGCTATCCAGAAAGCAAGCTAAAGATCCAAGCTAGGTGCTAGTGTTCCCACCCTGAGAACCTGAGGCGGGGGGGGGGAACGTAAGAAAAGAGGCGAAAGGAAAACAGGTCAGTCAAAAAGACTGGTAAGTCCTACCTACTATTAGTATAAAAACTAATAAAGTTAACTGGACATGTAAAACAGAGATGAAACATAGGATGATAACTGACATGGTGGAAAGTTAACAAGAGTGGCATCGCATATACAAGGTTAAGTTGCACCAAGTGTACTAGTATTCTAATCCATGTCAAGTATAAACAAGAAATGATCCCTTAGCCCAATATTGGCCCAAACTCATGAGATGACCTAAATCAAGGTCCAGCTACTCGGTCTAGTCGATCGGCTCCCTATAAGCCTAACTCGTCGTGTATCGATGTCATACGGCCTACTCATGGAATGTAGTTAACTGTGCAAGGTCCACCCTAGGGTGTATCCAGCCCTAAGGTGTAAACCACAGACACAAATCAAGCACGCACAGTCTAAACCTACCGGTGCCTATGTTCAACTCCGGACTTAATGTGCACGACCATGGTCCGCCTAACAACCGGTGCACCATTCAGCCGTCTCTTTTGGTCTCTTACAATCAGTCAGTAATCGTGCCCTACCCTAGCCTGGTCCAGGGTATCCAGATACTCCCAAGTAGGTTACTGCTGAAAAGGACCACGTAACTAGGGTTTTAAATGGTTTAAGTGTGGTTAACCCTATCCTAACCATGTATTGAGTTGGTCAAGTGTATCCAAGCAGTTCATGACTTAACCCTATCAATACATCGTGTTCAACTGGTTAAGTATATTCAAGTAGTCCATGACTTAACTCTACCAATCCAACGTGTTTAATTGGTTAAGTATTCAAGTAGTCCATGACTTAACCCTACCATGTGGCATTAATTAACTTAATGCACCCCAACCTCTCACATTAGACTTTGTTGTGGTTACTAGTTAAGCCGGTCGGGTCCGGGTAGCTATACACCACAACTTTGTCTAACCTCGGGTTTTAAGTGCGATGTGACCAACTACTCACATTGGGTCCTATTGTTTGTAGCCACTAGTTAAGCCGGTCGGTTCCGGGTAGATTTATGCTACAAACTCAACCCAACCTCGAGTTGGCCACTTTCATGTTTTCTACATGTCATGTCCACGTTCATGTTTTAAACATAATCACATGTCATATTTCAAAACCATGTTTTTATGTCATTAAAGTTACCTAACTACCCATACGCATTCCCATCGCATGTGCGCTTCATCACAACACAACATGGATTAAAAGAGGGAACTTAGAAGCATGACAAAAATGGGCATAAGGTGATAGGATTTGGCCACAAGTTAAACATGGTGGCACAAGAGGCAAAATGTGTTCATTAAACTTGCATATTACATTATAAACCTCAAAACATGCATGACATCAAAATTAGCAAATAGGTGATACATGGTCATAGATGGCATAGGATGATAACTAGTGATTCGCATATAACATCATATGCAAGTTAACATAAAGGTTATGAGAGTTTCTATGTTGCATTATGCAACATTTCCAAACAAAGCTCATAGCTTTCAATCCACAAAGTCAAGGTGATAGCTTTACAAACATACATAGAACAAATCTATGCATAACATGATAGATTCATAGCACAAATCATACTTAGGCCCAAACTCAAACTTGCAACATGTCATTTTTAACTTCATAGTTTAAATTTAAGAGTAGAATAGGGCTTAAAATGCTATGAAGACTATAAAATAAAACAAGATTGAGACGAAGCCACACTAGCAACACTAAAAACCCCCAAATGACAAGCTCCACATAAAACCCTTGATAAATAAGAAGAAGATCATTGCTTTGGTGAAGAAAGATTGAACTTTAGCCTTGAATCAAACTTAGAAACTCTCAAACAAGCTTAGAAACTCTCATATGAATGAAGATGGAGATTATGACAAGAGGGTGGAGGCCATGATCAAGAGGGATTTTGGCATAACCTAGTTGTAGGAATGATTTGTGATGATTTAGGCTAGGTATTAGGGTCCTTTTATAAAAGTTTAGGTTAGTTTAGGCCATAGGATTAACCCTAATTCAGATCTGAGCCATCAAATCATGTCACTAGCCAACAAAACAAGACCCAGGAGCCAAAACAGGTGCACCAGGCCAAACTGGTCGACCACCCAAGTCGACAGGGGTGTCGACTGGGCAGTCGACACCACCTGGGGTGTGTCGAATCCCAAGTCGACTCCCCAGTCGACTTGGGGCTGGCGGGAATTTTCTCGCCTGTCCTGCTAGGGCTGAATTTGAATTCTGAATTCAAATTTGAACTGTTTTTGAACTTGAAATTTTCTGAAAAATTTGACGGGCCATAACTTGGTCATACGGACTCCAATTTTCGAAAACTCAGACTCTATTTCGCGTTTTTTCCGAGACGAACGCAATGGCACAACCCGTTTCCCTTGATTCATATTTTAAAATTCAATTCTGCCTTGATTTACGTTATAATATGTTATTCAAAATATGGGTTGTTACATATATGCTTCTATAATTGAGATTTGGTTGATAGCTTTCAGTGTTGTAACCACTCTTAGTTGCTTATTGTATGTTTGCTTCAGTACTAATCTATCGATATCTTCCTTGTATTGGTACCAAGCTCTACTTCCTACGTTGGTACTAATGGCACGTGGACCAATTAATACCTTTCCTTTCTGTCTTCCGATATCGCCTTTCTTGGCTTCCATTTTGATGTTGGTACCGTTTCGATACCCCTTTACCTCTATCTGGTCTCGGTGTCGAAATACGGTAGTAACAGTTGCCCTCCCCCTAGTGAAGGGGTATTTTTGACTTTACAAGTCAATTTTTAGTGGTTTTTGTTCTGTCCTATCTCGAAAGTACATAATTTTCCCGCTTTTTGGTCTTTTGTGATTGTTCTGAATCGTTGACTTGTACTTGGATGTACGACCCATATGGAACATTCTTTTTAGTAGAAAGACCCTTCTTCTTCCTGCTTTTCTATCTTTTCCTACAAAAAATTATACTCAAATTACAAGATCATTATTCTTTGAGATTTTATAAACTTTTCCCAAACCATAAATCTAATCCTCTTTTCTATAAGTCTCCAATTCTTTTTATGAATTGATTTAAGATTTAGAAATCGTTATTTCTTGAAGTTGATCATGAATTTAATTGAGGTTAAATATATTTCGAGTTCTTATTAGAATGCATTCGAATAAACAATAGATAGCTTAAATAGATACGAATGGTGATTTATGAGGACCTATCATTTACCCTTCCCGATATGCTCTTCGGGGTTTGGAATATAAAATATACATATAACGGATTCTAACTTGTATCATAAGGATGGAATTTTTCCTTTTTGGTGCCGATGAATTCAAGATCAATTATTATCGGCCCTTTTAAGTTTTTACCAATACTGAGTTTAATGTTGGCTTTTGGTTCCAGCTTAATTGGTATTGAAACTGAAAATTATTGACAACAGAAACTGTATTTTCTTCTATTTCAGTATTGGTTAAACTTTAAACTTTCCGGTGGGATTGGTCATTACCGATACTAAGTTATTCTTGATTTTGATTTCATCTGTACTAAGTTCTACACTTCCTTTGTGTTAGATAATGTTTTTGGTATCGATAGTAAGTCACTTGGCTTTGGTTTTGACTCCACCGATACCTGAGTTTTGTATGATCTTTGGTTTCGGGGTTGCGACAATTGATGTAAATGATACAAATTATTTAACCATTTCTAGAACATGTACAGTACATGATTTTTTACATGAACCTTTTGGGGATCCAATTTCTAATGACTGATGATATGTTTTAATCTCTTATGAAAATATTGGGTGATTAATGATAATGAGTTAGATGATTTAAAACTTATGAAAGGTCCATGTTAACCCTAAGAAAATTGACTACTACTAAATTATTGTACTAATGTGTTTTATGGAATAATATGAACTGGTAGTATCATGTCTGAGAAACGAAGCATCGGTGAACCGAATCCAGGGAGTTCCGCTATACCTAAGACAAAGAAGGAAAATGTCCCACAACATTCTCTCATTCGAACTCAAAATGAAAGGAAATCGATTTTCGAAAGCTTTGTTATGACTGGATTTGATGCCATCCCTCCTCGAGATGTAGTTACTTTTTCTCCAAATTCCTTTATTTAGAATTTCTTTTGCATTTTCTATAACAAATACAACAGCTAACACCTTCTATGTTACTTTTAAGTTCCTACTCATATTATGGAAATTATTATTTTCGATCAGAATTACATAATGAATGGAATTTGTAGCAAGAGTAATGTTAAGATCTAACTTTACATTTTTCTATCTATGGAATTCTCTTGTAAATAAGCTTGCGAAATGATTTTATAACTTGTTAGATATCACCTGATATACAATCTTTGTTCTTGATTTGAACTTCCTAACATAGAATTTCTTCTGCATAAGACTCATCATATAATATCTTAAGTCATTTCCTTGATTTAGGGTAGAGTGTTTACCAGGGCTCGTTCATCTAATTATGAAACACCATTTAAATTATGATCAAGCAACAGATGAGCTTGTGATATAGTAGTATGATCATTTGTATTTTATCTTTTTCAGTAACGAATAGTAATTGAGCATAATAAAGGTTTAGAGAATCTCCCTGTGTGAGATATGAGAAACCATGACCTTTCGTCAAAAGGTTTTAGTTTAAGAGACCCATAGTACCAACTCAAATATCGTTCTGAAAATTCTTTTTCGAAAACGAAATTTGCAGTCTTGGGACCCATATTAGGGTACTAAAATAGTGATCCAACGACCCTCTTCTAAAAGTCCTAGATAGGAGTTCTACGGCTCATATTCAAGCATTTATAACAGAAGTCCAAAAATTCTCCTCTGGCAAATGATAGAACTTCTGAAACCCAGATTCAAATAGTTAATAAAAAGACCAGAAATCCACTTCTCGTATTTAATAAAAGCCCCAAACCAAACCCAGATTCGTGTATTTAATAGCAGACCAGATATCCACATCTGGTAATAATAGAGGTCTCGAACCACACCCAGATTCGGGTAATTAATAGAAGGCTAGATATCCACATCTGGTAATAATAGAGGTCCTGTACCGCACCAGACTCAGGTAATTAACAGAATACCAGATATCCACACATGGTAATAATAGAAGTCCCGAACTACACCCAGATTCAGGTAATTAATAGAAGACCATATATCTACATCTAGTAATAATAGAAGTCCCGAACCAAACCTAGATTTGGGTAATTAATAGAAGACTGGATATCCATATATGTTAGTAATAGAAGTTCCGAACCAAACCTAGATTCAGGTAATTAATAGAAGACCAAATATCCATATCTGGTAATAATAGAAGTCTCGAACCAAACCCAGATTCGGGTTATTAATAGAAGGTCAGATATCCACATCTGGTAATACTAGAAGTCCCGAAGCACACTAGATTCGGGTGATTAATAGATGACTAGATATCCACATATGGTAGTAATAGAAGTCCTAAACCAAACCTAGATTCAGGTAATTAATTGAAGAACAAATATCCATATCTGGTAATAATAGAAGTCCCAACCAAACCCAAATTCGGGTTATTAATAGAAGGTCAGATATCCAAATCTAGTAATAATAGAAGTCCCAAACCATACCCAGATTCAGGTGATTAATAGATGACTGAATATCCATATTTGGTAATGATAGAAGTCCCGAACCACAACCAGATTCGGGTAATAAATAGAAGACTAGATATCCACATTTGTTAATAATAGAAGTCCCGAATTAAACCTAAATTCAGGTAATTAATAGAAGACCAGATATCCACATCTTATAATAATAGAAGTCTTGAACGAAACCAAGATTCGGGTAATTAAGAGAAGACCAGATATCCACATCTGGTAATAATAGAAGTCCCAAACCAAACCAAGATTCAGGTAATTAATAGAAGATCAGATATCCACATCAAGAAATAATAGAAGTCCCTAACCACACCCAGCTTCGGGTAATTAACAGAAAGCTAGATATCCACATGTGGTAATAAAAGAAGAACCACAACCAGATTTGGGTAATTAATAGACTTTGCTTAAGTTCCCTCTTTGGCCTTGTGAACCTATTTTCGGGCTTCGTTTCGATTTGTAAGCTACATCCTTAAGCTTTAATCTAATTTGTGAGCCACTTCTTGGGCTTTGTCCCCTTCTGCAGGATGATACGTAGGTAGACGTGTACATGCCTAAAGTGTATCTTCAGAGCTTTTGATGTGATTTGCGAAGCATTTGCTTTGAGCACACAATTCGCATGCGAATACATAGCTCGCATCTGAGCACATAGCTCGGGTGCGATCACACAACTTAGACTGATAACATAGCCTAAATGCGAGCATACAGCTCGCATGAGCACATAACTTAGATGGGTAATTAAAAGATTGAAAATTGTAAACATACCCAGTTAAGTTGAGATTCTTCAAATGTATTGGTTACTGCTTGAATTATAATAAGTGCTACCAGAATCTTATACGATGCCTAGCCTCTCCTTTGAAGTGCAGGGCACGACGATGCTACATGATCAGGGTTCTGACAAATGCGACATGTGCAAGGCCTACGACATTGATTAGCACAACGGTCCTTCGATTCATTGTTGTAACATTTTCCACGAACATAGCTTGTAGTTTCAGTCTTTGAAGTTCCGTGCTCTCTTTTCTTGTTTGGATGAGACTTAGACTTACCATCGAGAATTCTCTTTTTGTTGAAGTTCCCTTTTGAACAATGGAATTCATCCATGAAAATGAACTTATCTGCTCAGAGATAGAAATCCTATAAATCTTTGCATCCATGGATGCATAGCTCCTTCAAGAAGGGGGTATTCTCGATCAAACTTGAATGGACAACAATAAGTTTCTCACAGTCATTTACATGTTCCTCTCTTAGGGCCTCAATTTTAAACCTTTCCAAGTAATTACTCGAAGATTCCCCTTGCTTTTACAGTATATTCGCGATGATTGTGTAGCCCACGGCTGAATCTTTGCAAACGCAGAATTGTGTAGAGAACTCATGAGAAAACTACTTCTAGAGTAGATGGTTCTCTCTTGATATTGACAATACCATTTAGCAACTACCCCTTGAAGTGTAACAAAAAATAACCGACATCGCACAACTCCTGAAGCATTGTAGAGATCCGTTTGGCTATCGAAAGCCATGAGATGATTGTCAGGGTCAGTACTTCCATGCTATCTTATGGTAGGGATTTTCACACAAGGCGATGTCATTGTGTACATGATTTCATCAGTAAAGGGTGCCATTCTTTCACCATCACTGATTTGTTCACCCAGGGCTCTTTTTCTCTCGTTTTCGAATAGACTTTTGATGTCTTCTCTGCCATGTTCCTGAAGTAGGCTTCCAAGTATTCATAGTTTGATCTTTCGGGACCGGATCCTCTTGTGGTTAAGCTTCCATATTGTTCTTTGCCTTTGCTACGTTGGTTTCCTTTGTGGTTTACTTCTGAAAGGTTAGGTCTTCTATAACAGCCCACAAATTCTGAACCAATTTAAAAAATTTATTTTAGAAAATTTTAATGAATTTTGAGGTTATAATATAATTTATATAAATAATAATGGCTAGAATTTATTTTAATCGAAGTTAAAACGGATAAATTTAATTTAAATATAAATGGAGTTAGAGATAGCGCGGTAGTTTTAAATTTTAATTTTGAACTTTAACTGAATATACAGGATTCAAAATAAATCAGAGTTGAGTGAAACCAGAAATATTTAAATCTGTTTAATCATATCTTTCTAACGAATCTGAAAAATTGAAATTTCATAGCGGAAATCAAAAGTTATGGCCAATTCAATATTTAGAAAGGTCGCTGTAGAATTTATACATAATATATAGGGCCCAAAGAGCTACTTTGTACATACGAAGGAATTTGGACACGAAACCACTTCCATTGAGTCTGGAATAATGTTTCGGCATTTAAAAAGTATAAACACTTATATATTTTGAGTTTCGGAATATTTTTTTACAAATGTATTTTTAATATTAAATATATTGGCCTTGAAAATAGTCATTTTTTCAAATGACCTCCGTTTTTTATGAAACCACTTTTGTTGGAACCGAAATGTCAAATTATAGCTAGATTTCAATTTTCAGAATTTTTCGAATTAATATGTGGGCGTGGCAAAAGAAAACGTGTTTTGACTATTTCAGTTAAATTTAAACGACTTGAAAATAGCCATTTTTCAAACAGTCTCAGAATCCGACGAAATTAGTCTTGTTAGAACCGTATCGTAATAAGAAAGCTAAAAAAAAATTTGGAATTTTTAGAGGTCATATGTGGCCCCGACATATTTAAATGTACGGTCAATATTTAATTAATTAATTTTTAATGGGATTTTAAATAAATATTCTATAGATTTTGGAATTGGACCCCGAGACCTGTCCCATTGCGTTCAAAAGGCCTCAAATCGTTAAGATCGACAGTAAGCAAGCCCAATTCGGAGACAACCCTCATTTTTACCTTTAAAAAACGTTTTACGAGAATTTTAATAATAAAAAAATAAAAATTAAACCCTAACCCTAATGCACCCGCCGCCATGTCTATTCGAAGGCCAAAAACATCTGAAATTCAAACGTTAATTTCTCTCAATCCGTTCAGTGAAAATCAACAAATTATATAGCAAATCGAAGAGAATTCAGAGAGCTTCGAATCTATACGGTTAAGATCGGGTTTGGGTGCACGGATTTCCCGAATTTGGGGCACAAAGTGCCGCCGTTCGCGGTGGTTGTCGGGCTCCTAGGGACCACCGAGTCGCACGAGGGTGGCGGCGCTGGGGCGTGGGACGACGGGCTTCGTTGTGGCGGTGGTCGATCGGCGCCAGGATAGCCGAGGTGAGGTGCGACGTGGGATTCGAAGATGGAGGATGGGTTCGGCTGTAAAATTAGAATGAGGAAGAAGGTTGATTATTTTAATATTATTTATTTATTTAATTTTTTTAATGTTTGAAATTTAATAACTCTTTCATACGAGGGCCGTTTTACGAACCGTAAGTTGCGTTGGACTCGTCTTTCAGAGATCTTCGCAATGGCGCAGACTAGAGCTGAAACCGAGACAGTCGAATTTTCAGCCATATCAATGTGAGAACTCTAATTTTTATTATTTTTCTCGCGTTAAATATTATTGTATTATAATACTAATTCAGATCTGAAATGTTCTTTGATTGATGAATTGTTGATTGTTGTTGGTGGTATGTCTTGTTGTTCATGATAGGCTAAATCTGCATAGAATTTTATATACTGTTGAATTTATTTGTGGTTAGAAAATTAAATCTAAAATTAGATTTAAATCATATTTTATTCAGATCTTGTTGCTCTAATTTATTTAAAATTATTAAAATATTATTTTTGTTATTTTAAATGAACAATAAAATTTGAACGACAAATAAACGTATCTTTATTTGTTGATACTACAATAGAATTGGAACGACGAATAAAAACTCATTTTTATTTGTTGATATTACCATAGAAATTGAATGACATATGAAACCTTATTTTTATTTGTTTACCTTACAATCGAAATAAAAAAAAACAAATAAACCTTATTGTTATTTGTTTATTTTAGAACAGGATTTGAACGACAAATAAAATATTATTTTTATTTGGTTATTTACAATAGAATATGAACAACAAATAGAATATATTTTTATTTATTTCCATTGTAACAGAATTTGGCTAACGAATAAAATCCTATTTTATTTGTTTACATTTAGATCACGGTTTATGAATTATAGTAAAAAAATCCTTTTTACTGTTACCTTAAACATAAGATGTTATAGAATAAGAATAACAATAAAATATTAAATTTTATTGTTGATATTAAAAAGATATTAGTAAAATAAAAACTTCATTTACATGGCATGAGTGAATTAAAGGTTATATTTGGAAACCACCTTTTTGTTTACATTTTTATGTAAATAAAAATACATGTTTTGGAAATCACAATTTTGTTTATATTTTATATGTAAATAAGGAATTATTTTCAGAAGTTACATTTTTTGCAAAAATATTTTAGATATATAATTTATTCTTTTATTTGAATTTAATAATACTAATAAACTTTAAAAACAAAATTTATTCTTTTATTTACATTCAGCAATGCAAATATATATAGTAAATAGAAATTGTTCTTTATTTGCACTTACCAATGCAAATATATATTGAAACAAATCACACTTTCATTTGCACCCACCTATGCAACTAAATATATTGAAAATAAAGTTTATTCTCTTATTTGCAAATTTAAATACAAGCATACATTGAAATTTAAGATTGTTCTTTTAAATTTACATTTACCAATGCAAACACATATTTCAAATGAAACTTGTTCTCTTATTTGCATTCACTAATGCAAATATACTTTGAAAAAAAAACTATTCTTTTATTTGCCTTCACAAATGCAAATATACCTTGGAAATAAATGTTGTTTCTTTTATTTGCATTCACAAATGCAAATATACTTTGAAATATAATATACTTTGAAATAAAATATATTTTGAAATATAATATGCTTTGAAGTGAAATAAACTTTAAAAATGAAATTTGTTCTTTTATTTGCATTAATTACTGCAAATAAATTTTACAAATGGAAGTTGTATTTACTTTGCATTCACAAATGCAAATACCCATTGAAATTAAAATTGTTCTTTTATTTGCATTCACAAATGCACATATATATATTGAAAACAAAGTTGTTCTTTTATTTGTAATCACAAATGAAAATATACATTAAAAATAGAATTTGTTCCCTATTTGCATTTCTTGTTTCAAACAAACTAGAAATAAAAGTTACATTTATCTATTTATGTATTTGCTTTCCTTGTTGCAAATAAAACATTAAAATAAAAGTTTCATTTTTGTTTGCAATCCTACGTGCAAACTAAACATCAAAACATAAGTTACATTTGTGAATTTGCATTTTTGATATGAATAAAACATCGTTTTAAAGTTGTATTTATATTTGCAATTCCTTAATGCAAACAAACCATCAGAATGAAAATTGTATTCTTGATTTATAATTTTGATATGAATAAAACATTGTTGGAAAGAATAGTTTTTAGAAGTGCATTTTTATTGCAATTCTATATGAAGTAAAAAGAGCAAATTTGTCAAATGTCTTATATGAAATAAAAGGAGTTCTTTTTTTCACTTCAAAAAGAATGAATTGAAAGTGTTTATTTAAGCTTTGGTAAAGAATGATTAACTAAACATTCATCATTAAAGTAAAATAGACAAAAACACTCATTTTGTCTAAATTAAAAGAATGAAACAAAAAATAGCATTGGAATATTTTATTAGAATTGAAACACAAATTAATCACTATTGTAAATTTATATTAGTTGAAACCAATTATTCATTTTTGTTAATTTACATTAGTTAAAAACAATTATTCATTTTAGTCAATTTATACTAGTTAAACCAAAATAGATATTTTGCCAAAAATATTCATTTTTGTCAAAATGAATTAGTTAAAGCAATTTATATATATATATATGTTATGTTTGGCAAGATATATACTTGTCAAGATAGGTTAGTTAAATCAAAATTATCCTTTTTGTCCCATTAGAATTGTCAAAACAAAATAACCATTTTTGTTTAGGGTTTAAATTAGCGAAATAGAAATTGTCAATAGAGACAAAGTTATTATTCTTATTCATTCATTGCAATAGAGATATTTTCTTGTCATGGTTATATATTGTGTATTACATTTCCATTCACAAGTTACCCGACTTGTTTTTGTGATTGGGACGATCATTTTCACACATCGCCCAAGTGCACCAATAAGTTTATTATTTATTTATTGGTTGAAACCCCACACGGGTGTTGGGATGAAAATTTACATACACTAATCCCAATATTCAGTTGTATGTTGATCGTTCAACCGACAGGCTGCGATGAGCGCTATTATTTAATTTTAACGCTTACACAGTGGAAATTACACTTTGGATGTAGATGGATGATTTGATGATTATACTGTTATTATCATATATATGATGTGTGTGAAATCCATATAATCCAAATTATATGGTAAATGTTTGAGTCGCATTTCGATTCAGGTGTTCTTTTAAATAAGAATATTTTTACATTAGACATCCTTTTATATAAAGTATATATATTTTCGTAAAAAAAATATTGTCAACCAAGTATATGTTAAAACAAAGAACGTTTGTAAAAGATAAAAATTTGTAATATAGAGAAAACTTCTCATTTAGAATCTTTTATATAAAGAATATTTTTGATGATTATTTTAAAATATGTTTTTTAAAAGATTATTAGGATTTGCAATTATATTTTGTGATATGAAATAAATTGAGATGTGAAGTGGATTTATCGTGGACGGTGTTTTAAATGACTTTTGTCCTTCAATCCAGTTTACATTGAAATTATTATTTGGAATTTATAAATCTATTTTATAGATTTAAAAAGGCATTTTCTAAAAAATCAAGTTTTCCAATTTAATATATTAAATTGGAATTAAGTGGAAATTCGATTGGTAATAATCAAAATGGGCTTCTGTAAAAGAAGACCGATATTACATATGGAATTTAAGAGGCTTTGCCGTTATTCCATGTATATTGTTAGTCTGATACAGAAATCTATATCGATTATGTATTGATTTGATTTCTATGGAATTCCATATTTTGGAAATTGATTTATGGGTTTATCGTGAACTGTGTTTTAAAGGACACTAGTTCTTTAACCTGTTTAAGACAAGATTTATTCCTTAAATTAAATGATCTAGTAATAATGATTTTTGATATCAAATCAAAACTGGAGTTTTAATAAATCTTTTAAGGAAGACTTAAGATTTTATTTTCAGAGTTTATCTTTGATAAAATTAATGAGAATCTTCTAATATGAATATCTTATTAAAAGAATACTCGGAGTTGGAATGTGGCGTAATGTGTGATCTTCCAATATTTGTTTTTTTATCACAAAATACGCGAGTTATTCAGAAAGACCGGGTTTAACCCATTCTGAATAATCATCACGACGATCAAGAGTCGAAGTTGAAGACGGTGATTGAAGACCGAAGGTTTTCACATCGTTGGGACGATGATGACTGGTATCTTGAATTGGGATTGGCCTTCCAAGCAAGGTATTTGGTAATGATCATCCAAACGCATTTGGGGATCGACGGACACGTTGTTCGCTCAGACCCAGAGCGGACTTGTAAATGGATTGTGTGTCTGACATTGTATTTATTTCTGCTGTATTTGTAGAATGCTACTGATTATATATTTCTGTTTGGTGGTGGAGAATTTATTATTTACTTATCACCCTTCTCTAAGACGTATGAGCTTAGAGGTTATATATATATTGGTAGATAATCAATAATATGGTAGAGTCTGACAATGTGACATGCTAAGATGCAAATGATCAAGGCTTTGTTGAAAAGCAGGCCTTGTGGTTGATGATCAAAGCACAGTCTCTTTAGGCATAGCTTTGTGTATATCGTGACTTCGCGAGCCTCACACATCGGTTGAGTCTAAAACGGGAGAAGGGAATGCAGGGAGTGCACACGTTTATTTCTAGCTTGAAGTGGTGTCAGTGCTTAAACTGGCTGACATTTGCTTATGTGGTTGTTCGAATTTTGCGAGGCCTCGGTTTATTCTTATCGGTCGCCCTCGGCTGATTTGTAGGTCCAATAGGATCGGGGAGCGTGTGTTCATGCATAACTAATCCACTAAATTATTTGTGGACCGGCCCTGTTGTATCCAAGGGTTCGCCAGCGTCCGAATCCTGAGGCATTGCTAGAGTGTCTCGAATCGATCAGGAGCTCCTCCCTAGCCTTGACTCATGATGGAAACCCAATTTCCAATACGCCCATGCGGTTTTGATTGTATAACTAATATGACGACATAGTAGATGGTAGCTATGCCATCTAGGATTGATATTATACTTGAAATGTTTTAAATATAGGTGAAAACCTGTAACTTCCCCGTAAAGGAAAGAGTCGGATAGTTCGAGAACAAACCACAACAGAACGCATACAAAAGAACATTTCACTGTATATTACAACAATGCATCAGATTACAAGAATATACAGAGTATAAAAGAATATTACACAGAAATATCAGAGATTTAAATTACATTTAAATACATAGCAGCGGAAAATAATACAATACACAACTAGAAGGAGATATACGGATACAAAGCTTTCCGGATATCGTTCCAGCTGTAAACCAGGATCCTGTGAATATAAATCTGCAAAGCCAAAACTACTAGCTGCCCGTGTCAAAATAGGGGCACCCAGAGTTTAGGTTAAAACAATAAACTCCAGGTCAGTCATGTGACTGGTGTGAGAACTAAAACAGTTATTAATCTTTATTTTAAATCATTAGGTAAATCAAGGGACCACGCCGTATAACACGGAACGGGTTTCCTCCCAAGAATACCAGTGCATAAAACAAACAGCGCAATGCTAAATAAAGAAAAATGAAGTTGTTATAAGACCCAGGTCCCATCACACAATGCAACGCAGCCGAGGATAGGGTTTTCCCTTATAACAGCAAAAGAATGCTTGATACGGTTAAAACAAATCGTTTGATACTATTATAAGTGCATAGTGTATAAAAAAATTCAAATCATAAGTATCAATCATAGGCGGCATGAGCGCCCCATCCCACTATGTCACCATATATAGGTTTACAAATAAAACCGCAAAGTCACGTATTTGGAAATTGGATTTCCGTCTATGAACCGAGGCCAGGGATCGTCCTCTACCGATTCGAGACAATCTAGCCAACCATGTCTCAGGAACAGCCGCAACTGCCCCCTGGATCGTCAGGGCCGGTCCACCGATGTGGATTATTATGCCTGAACAATACGTCTCCCCGCCCTTTGGGGCGCAAACGAGCCAACGAATGACTCCATCGGACCCGGATCGTCCGATCAAACCGAGGCGCCTCGCAACAGCAACAACCACATAAGTCAAACTCGTCAGGGCGTGTAAAACCACTGACGCCACTTTTAGCTAGAAAGAAACGCAAGTCCTCCCTGAGGTCCATCTCCCGTTTTTGGTTCATACCGGGTGTGAAACTCGCGAAGTAAACGTTACACAAAGCTACGCCACAAAGGTCGTGCTTTGATCATCACCACAAGACTTTGCTTTTCAACAGAAGCCTCGATCAATTGCCACTTAGGCATGCCACACAGGCAATTCACTCCATGCGTTTGATATCCATCAATATATAACCCCTGAGCTCGTACGTCTTAGAGAAGGACGTTAAGCAAGAGAATAAATTCTCCGCCGCCAAACAGATATATATTTAATAGAGATCAATCACACGGACTAAAATCCAATGTCAGACACACAGTCCATTTACAAGTCCGTTCTGGGTCTGAACGAAACCGGAGGCACCTAGTACCCCGCATATCCATCGATCTCCAAGTACGTCTGGACGATCACTAACTGTTTCCATCTTCTTGGGTGTACAGCCCAATCAAGATCATCAGTAATCACCCAAACGACATGAAGACCTCCGGTCTTCGACCATCGTCTTCATCTTCGACTTATCGTCGTATCAGTTATTCAGAATGGGATAAACCCGGTCTTTCCGAATAACTCGCGTATATTTTAAATAAGTGTTACACAAACACAACATACGCCTCATTCCAATTCATCAGTCACTAACCGTAAATTAATCAAGAGAATAATTCCCCAAATATTAACCCCGAAGCCCGAAACCAACATCATATCAATATCCAGAAAACCATTCTGCTTGGCTAACCGACAGTTAGTTTCTAAATTTCACATTCATAGGGAAAGGTTCCCATTAATTTTATCCAAGATGAATTCCTTGAATTTATTCTCTAATCTTCTTTTGAATTTCGATTCAACTAGTCAGGATTAACGAACCTTACCGAAGTAATCATTTGTTTTAATTTCCCAATCCCAACCTATTCATCCCATGAAGTAAAACTGGTTATACTTCATATCTAACACCATGGTGTTATCGGTAAATTCAATTACCATTTCACGTTCAAATCTAATTAAAGATTTAACTATCGCCTGGAGCAAAACTGGTGCTACTCCATTCTCGACCATTTCAATCTAATTAAAGATTCATTAAAACTCCACTTAGTTTTAATCTTTAACTGGGTTAAAGAATCAGTGTCATTTAAAACACAGTTCACGATAAACCCAAAATCACATTCATTAATTATCGGGTTAAAGAACGAGTGTTATTTCAAAACACTGTCCACGATAAACCCAAAAATCAATATCAATTCAATTCCAATTAAATATTATTTAATTGGTACACTTCATTAAATCTAAATAAAAAGATTTAATCTTTTCTCAACTGGGTTCAAGAACAGTGTTAGTGAAGACACCATTCACGACAAACCCAAATCACATTTGATATTCAATATAAGGCTCTGAATAGAAAATATTTCGTTCAACACATGACTAATCTCAACGGATGAGTACAGTCAACACATGAACCTTTATGTTATATTGATAAGGATGCAAATTTTATTATTAAAATATTTCGTTCAACACAAACATCAATCAATTAGTGGATTAACGTTTCAAATTCATAATTTTGATATATATACAAAAATCATGTTCTGATGCCAAATCACATTTTTACTTCGATGTTCAATATATAAAAATCATATTTTTCTATTTTCAAAACAAAGTATATTTTTCTATTTTCAAAACAAAGTATATTTATTATTTTTATAATCACGTTTTAAATCACTGTTAAATATATATATATAAAATGTACCTTTGCCTACCATTCTCTGTAAAACGCTCCAGGTGCTCCAAAGAAATTGAACCCATCTCGCTCAAGAAGAAGCCGCTTGTTGTGCAAACCACTGTCCGTCGGAACCCAATCGGCCACCTCCCTCTTGCTCGTCATCGAAGCCTCTACCCACGGCCAGAACAGCTTCCAACTCGGTGGACCCTCCCTCCCACGAAATCAGTTCGAACTCGCGAAGTTTGGTGCGCGATTCCTCAGAAATCATGAAATGAAAATCGATCAAGTTCGTATGAATTTGTAGTGCTTGGAGAGTACTTTGATTTTGTTGTGGAGGCTTGGATTAATTCGTATCGATTTGGAAGATTTTTGGGCTCGAAATATCGAGCAATATCCGCCATCGACTTCGGCTGGAGGCGCGTTTAGGAAGGGTTGACCGCATTGAACACTTTGACTTAGGGTTTTTAGGAGATTGAAGGGGTTATATAATATATTATTTTTAATAATTTTATCAAGGCCCGTACAGTCGATTTCCATCAATGGCCATCGAACTGCACTTACAACGACCTTTTTCAAATTTGATTTGGACGTATCTCCAAATCCAACCGTTAGATTTCAAATTTCTAATATTCGTTAGAAAGCTCTTGTCGATACGAACCCAACGGTTCCGGTTTTAGGAGAATCCGACGGTCGGATCTCCCGTAATGTCCGTTTGAAATAAATGGTCGAAATTCGCGAACTGCCGCGGCGCGGCGCGTTCTATTCAGGCCATTATATTATATATATAATATATATAATATATATTTCGTCGATTACTATTTAAAACGAATTATATAAATAGTTTTAAAATTCGTTTCAAAAGCAATTTCAACTTCCGTTCCAATTAAATATTATTTAATTGGTACACTTCATTAAATCTAAATAAAAAGATTTAATCTTTTCTCAACTGGGTTCAAGAACAGTGTTAGTGAAGACACCATTCACGACAAACCCAAATCAGATTTGATATTTAAATACGAGGCTCTGAATAGAAAATATCCCGGCTTATATTCAATATCAAATTCTACGATTAACAAATGTCGTATTGGAAATAATGATATAAATATATATATCTAACCAGAATTTCCAATTCATTTCATTTCAATTTGCTTTCAATTCAATTTGAATTCGTTTTATATTCAATTCATTTCGAAATCGTTTTCAATTCATTTCATTTCGAAATCGTTTTCAATTCATTTCATTTTGAAATCGTTTTCAATTCATTTCATTTCGAAATCGTTTTCAATTCATTTCATTTCGAAATCGTTTTAATCGATATAAATATCGTTCACGTCAAAATGGCGTCAATCTAATCAACACGGCTTCATAAATTTCTATTTTCAAATATTCTATTTCAAATATTTCTTTTTCAAAATAGTTGTTATTATCAAAATATTTCGTTCAACACATGACCAACCTCAATGGATGAGTACTGTCAACACATGAACCTTTATTTTATATTGATAAAGATGCAAATTTTATTACTAAAATATTTCGTTCAACACATGACCAATCTCAATGGATGAGTACTGTCAACCCATGAACCTTTATTTTATATTATTCTTTACTTTCTAAATTGGAATGAGGCCCAATCAATTACCATATAAAGTTAATTATATGGATTTTCATACAACACGTGTATATAATAGCATTGAAAAATAATCAACCATCAACCAAAGTGCACTACACTGTATAAGCATCAAATATAGATATCTAACGCTTATAACAGCCTGTCAATCAATCGATCGACATATTTAATCAATCAGGATGAGTGAACTTCAAATTTCATCCTAACACCCGTGTGGGGTTTCAAACAATCAAACACAGATTTAGTTGTGCAGTTGGGCGATGTGTAAAATTTATCGTCCCAATCAATGTCCTTCAAATAGTTGTACATAAACAAACCGTCTGGTTTGTAAATGAATATTTATTTATTCACATTCACGTTAAAAATTATATTTTTTTCACGATAAAACATTTTATTCCGACACATGAATTTCTACTATTCATTTACACAATAAAATGATATTTTTATTTTTCTAACTCATTTTAGAAAATTTCGGCGGCATAACGGCACGATACTAGAAACGGAACGAGGCCTAGCCTTATCCCCGGTCTAGTGAAGGCCCACGCCATTCACACATCAATCAAATCAATTCATTTCACCACACAATTCAATTTCAATCAAATAATCTAACTAATTTTTGCAATCAAACAAACAAGTCCATGGTCTGTGGACGATTGTGTCGGGTGCTACTAAGCACCGTCTGCATCCTAGTATATATATATAACTAGAAAAAGAAATTGAAAGGTGAGAAATTCTCACCGATAGCTATCCAACCATCTCGACTCTTCTTTTGCAGAAGTCCTCCTCGTTATCGCATCTTCGTCATCTTCGTCGTCCGTAGCCACTACATATAAAAATCGAATTTTTACTTCGCTATTCAATATATAAAAATCATATTTTTACTTCGATGTTCAATATATAAAAATCATATTTTTACCTCGATGTTCAATATATAAAAATCATATTTTTACTTCGATGTTCAATATATAAAAATCATATTTTTACTTCGATGTTCAATATATAAAAATCATATTTTTACTTCGATGTTTATTTTATATAACAATCATATTTTTACTTTAAAGTTACATACATATATATATAAACAATGTTATTTTTATTTTTCAAAAAAAACGAGAAACAATGCTCTTTTTATTCTATTAAAAAATAATGCTATTTTTATATAATTTCGAAAATAGATTTAAAACAATTATATATATATATATATAAAACATTTTCTATTTTAGAATTTAATTACTGTTTAATATACTAAATTAATTAAACTAATATAAAGAAAAGGAAAAGAAAAAAAATAACCTTTCTTCCCAAAATTCACTGCCGACGGTGATTTTCCAGAGCCCCTCCCCCCACGTCGACTTCATTCACCATCCCCCCGCGCCTCCCCTAGTCGCCGTGACGACCATCGCCATCCACCGTTCGATAGCCCCTACCGCCCTCTGTCACCTCCGGCAGCCAGGCCGAACTCGGTGGCTTCTTCAGACCCGATAACCCCCACACAGTCGGCTACTTCGAGCCCCAAATCCTCCCACTACATAACCCCATAACCCATCTTCCTTATACCCATTAAAAGATCTCGAGCTCCTTTTTAATTTTCGATTGAGGGCCATTATGTAATTCGAATTATGTTAGACGATTTTTTTTTTCAAAAGGGACGGTTTTGACCGTATCTCAGGGTGGCGGCGGGTTATTTTGGGCTTGGGGGGAATTAGGGTTGGCCCGTTTTTTAGGGTTATTTATACTTATTTTTATTTTATTAAATTTTCTTTTAATTCCAATATTTGTTGTTTATTGATACAAACACCAATTGGAACCCAACGACTATCGCCCTTAGCTAATTACTCCTATTCCGAACACAATGGGATATGTATCGTAAGCTGATTCGATCGTTTCGATCAGTTTTCGTTGAATTTTCATTTAAATCACTATATTGAATTTTAAACGTACATGAGTCACATACTAACTAGAAAAATTCCAGAAAAATATTTTCTAGCTTCGTATTGACGATACGGTCCTAACAAAACTAGTTTCGCCGAATTCTGAGACCGTTTGAAAAATGGCCATTTTCCAGTCGATTAAAATCAACTGAAACTGGTCAAACGCGTTTTCCTTTGCCACGCTCACATATTGAATCGAAAAATTATGAAATTTGGAATCTAGCAATAATTTAACACTGCGGATCCAACAAAACTGGTTTCGTCGAAATCCGAGGTCGTTTGCAAAATGTCCATTTTTAAGGGCCTGAATTCCATAGCGACTATTCAGAATTTTCAACTGGACATATCTTTTGATTCCCGCTATGAAATTTTGATTTTTCGGATTCGTTGGAAAGATATCATCAATTAGATCCTAATGTTTTTGGTTTCACTAAAATCCGGATTGTTTTGCACCCGGTACATTCAATTGAAGTTTGAAATCGAATTATCGAACTACCGCGCCATTTTCAATTCTATTTAAAAATATAAATAAATATTTATATCCTAACGATGGCGTATATAATATATACGTTCGAATTATATTCAAAATAAATTTTCTCGTCAATATTATTTAAAATAATCCATTTTAAATATTCAAAATTCATTAAATTTGCCAAAATAAAATTTTTAAACTGGCCCAGATTTTCGGGTTGTTACAATCTCCCCCACTTAAAACTTTTCGTCCCCGAAAAGGAACAAAGTCGAAAGTGGTTTGATTAATCAACTCTACGTTCGATCTGGCTTCCATTCTCCAACTTTTCAGTTTCCGAGAATTTTCAAAATTTCAAAAATTTGGCTAACACCCTAAATTTTCGAAAAATTTCGCCATAACCTCCCCTGCACCGGGAGCATCGGGGAATTTCAAATAGCTTCCCCGGTCCTTCAGATCTCAAAAAGAAAAAGAAAAGGCCAAGCGGCTAGCCAATAGGCTCATAAAATCATCATCACCCAAACAAAACAGTAAATTATATAGTAAACATGTACCTATTTGTCGGGCAAACAAATTTTATTCTCTGCTCTAGCCTCCTTGCTATGACCTGTTCACTGTAAGTGCAAGTATATGCAAGCAAATGCGACCAAATTTCAATATAATTCAATGTTTGGTTCAATTTGGTTAAAGGTTCAACATTTTAATTAATCCAACAATAATCAAACAACCCAACCATCAATCAATTAGTTGATTATCTTTTCAAATGCATAACCTTGATATATAGTCAAAATCAGATTTTTGATGCCAAATCACAATAATAAGCCCTATCTAATTTTGGTTCTCACACCAGTCAATAGGAAATATATAGAAATCTCACTTTCGTCACTCGAACATTAATCCTAATGATGGAGCTCCATCATCAAAATCATCTTCGGGCGATTAGAGTGTAATTCTATATCTATCCAGTATATTAAAATTTCAAATGCACGTGGATCAGACGTATACGCAAAATCTTTATATACTGGACTGTCCAACTCAATATAAATAGATAATCAAATACCAATAATTTATTTAAATTTTCAAAACAAAAATTTGTTTTCACTTTCAAAAATGTACTCTTCACACTCGTTCTAGGATACTACTGATCCCATCTCTAACGAGTCATTCTCGTTGGATATTACTAATCCAATTTCTGATGAATTCTTTCGTATGGTTCTAATGTGTCTTGTTCTCTGAGCTTTGTAAACCAAAGCTCTGATACCAACTGTGAAAACCCGTAACTTCCCCGTAAAGGAAAGAGTCGGATAGTTCGAGAACAAACCACAACAGAACGCATACAAAAGAACATTTCACTGTATATTACAACAATGCATCAGATTACAAGAATATACAGAGTATAAAAGAATATTACACAGAAATATCAGAGATTTAAATTACATTTAAATACATAGCAGCGGAAAATAATACAATACACAACTAGAAGGAGATATACGGATACAAAGCTTTCCGGATATCGTTCCAGCTGTAAACCAGGATCCTGTGAATATAAATCTGCAAAGCCAAAACTACTAGCTGCCCGTGTCAAAATAGGGGCACCCAGAGTTTAGGTTAAAACAATAAACTCCAGGTCAGTCATGTGATTGGTGTGAGAACTAAAAAAGTTATTAATCTTTATTTTAAATCATTAGGTAAATCAAGGGACCACGCCGTATAACACGGAACGGGTTTCCTCCCAAGAATACCAGTGCATAAAACAAACAGCGCAATGCTAAATAAAGAAAAATGAAGCTGTTATAAGACCCAGGTCCCATCACACAATGCAACGCAGCCGAGGATAGGGTTTTCCCTTATAACAGCCAAAGAATGCTTGATACGGTTAAAACAAACCGTTTGATACTATTATAAGTGCATAGTGTATAAAACAACTTCAAATCATAAGTATCAATCATAGGCGGCATGAGCGCCCCATCCCACTATGTCACCATATATAGGTTTACAAATAAAACCGCAAAGTCACGTATTTGGAAATTGGATTTCCGTCTATGAACCGAGGCCAGGGATTGTCCTCTACCGATTCGAGACAATCTAGCCTACCATGTCTCAGGAACAGCCGCAACTGCCCCCTGGATCGTCAGGGCCGGTCCACCGATGTGGATTATTATGCCTGAACAATACGTCTCCCCGCCCTTTGGGGCGCAAACGAGCCAACGAATGACTCCATCGGACCCGGATCGTCCGATCAAACCGAGGCGCCTCGCAACAGCAACAACCACATAAGTCAAACTCGTCAGGGCGTGTAAAACCACTGACGCCACTTTTAGCTAGAAAGAAACGCAAGTCCTCCCTGAGGTCCATCTCCCGTTTTTGGTTCATACCGGGTGTGAAACTCGCGAAGTAAACGTTACACAAAGCTACGCCACAAAGGTCGTGCTTTGATCATCACCACAAGACTTTGCTTTTCAACAGAAGCCTCGATCAATTGCCACTTAGGCATGCCACACAGGCAATTCACTCCATGCGTTTGATATCCATCAATATATAACCCCTGAGCTCGTACGTCTCAGAGAAGGGCGTTAAGCAAGAGAATAAATTCTCCGCTGCCAAACAGATATATATTTAATAGAGATCAATCACACGGACTAAAATCCAATGTCAGACACACAGTCCATTTACAAGTCCGTTCTGGGTCTGAACGAAACCGGAGGCACCTAGTACCCCGCATATCCATCGATCTCCAAGTACGTCTGGACGATCACTAACTGTTTCCATCTTCTTGGGTGTACAGCCCAATCAAGATCATCAGTAATCACCCAAACGACATGAAGACCTCCGGTCTTCGACCATCGTCTTCATCTTCGACTTATCGTCGTATCAGTTATTCAGAATGGGATAAACCCGGTCTTTCCGAATAACTCGCGTATATTTTAAATAAGTGTTACACAAACACAACATACGCCTCATTCCAATTCATCAGTCACTAACCGTAAATTAATCAAGAGAATAATTCCCCAAATATTAACCCCGAAGGCCGAAACCAACATCAGATCAATATCCAGAAAACCATTCTGCTTGGCTAACCGACAGTTAGTTTCTAAATTTCACATTCATAGGGAAAGGTTCCCATTAATTTTATCCAAGATGAATTCCTTGAATTTATTCTCTAATCTTCTTTTGAATTTCGATTCAACTAGTCGGGATTAACGAACCTTACCGAAGTAATCATTTGTTTTAATTTCCCAATCCCAACTTATTCATCCCATGAAGTAAAACTGGTTATACTTCATATCTAACACCATGGTGTTATCGGTAAATTCAATTACCATTTCACGTTCAAATCTAATTAACGATTTAACTATCGCCTGGAGCAAAACTGGTGCTACTCCATTCTCGACCATTTCAATCTAATTAAAGATTCATTAAAACTCCACTTAGTTTTAATCTTTAACTGGGTTAAAGAATCAGTGTCATTTAAAACACAGTTCACGATAAACCCAAAATCACATTCATTAATTATCGGGTTAAAGAACGAGTGTTATTTTAAAACACTGTCCACGATAAACCCAAAAATCAATATCAATTCAATTCCAATTAAATATTATTTAATTGGTACACTTCATTAAATCTAAATAAAAAGATATAATCTTTTCTCAACTGGGTTCAAGAACAGTGTTAGTGAAGACACCATTCACGACAAACCCAAATCACATTTGATATTCAATATAAGGCTCTGAATAGAAAATATATCGGCTTATATTCAATATCAAATTCTACGATTAACAAATGTCGTATTGGAAATAACGATATATATATATATATATATATATATATATATATATATATATCTTTCAAATTTCCATAACAACATCTGTATAATCACGAATTCCAACATCGAAATATTCCGAAGACAATTTCGATTCAAATCCACTCCAATGCAATCATTGGAAATTCTGGTTATTTTTAAAACCCTTTTTCAAATTCAATTTATTTATTTAAAAATAAATAGAATTATATTTCTAGTTCAAAACTAGTTCATTTCGATAAAAATCTATTTTTATCTTTTCAAGTATGGAGTTTTTCATCCCAATTCTTTCTAAATCATTTCTTATGATTTTACATAAATTATTACTATTTTTAATAATTTTATCAAGGCCCGTACAGTCGATTTCCATCAATGGCCATCGAACTGCACTTACAGCGACCTTTCTCGAATTTTATTTGGACATAATTCCAAATCCAACCGTTAGATTTCTAATTTCTAATATTCGTTAGAAAGCTCTTTTCGATACGAACCCAACGGTTCCGGTTTTAGGAGAATCCGACGGTCGGATCTCCCGTAATGTCCGTTTGAAATAAAAGGTCGAAATTCACGAACTGCCGCGGCGCGGCGCGTTCTATTCAGGCCATTATATTATATATATAATATATATAATATATATATCGTCGATTTCTATTTAAAACGAATTTTTTAAATAGTTTTAAATTCGTTTCAAAAGCAATTTCAACTTCCATTTCAATTCAAATCAAAATTGAATTCTTCTTTATAAAATCGTTTTAACATTCATTTCTATTCAATTCAAATTGACAATCACTTTTCGATATTCATTTTAAAATGAATGAAATCGATATAAATATCGTTCACGTCTAAATGGCGTCAATCTAATCAACACGGCTTCATATAATTCTATTTCAAATATTTCTATTTCAAAATATTTCTTTTTCAAATATTTCTTTTTCAAATATTTCTATTTGTCAACACACGACTAATCTCAACGAATGAGTACCGTCCACGTGTGACTATTTTTGTTAAAATATTTCGTTCAACACATGACTAATCTCAACGGATGAGTACAGTCAACACATGAACCTTTATGTTATATTGATAAGGATGCAAATTTTATTATTAAAATATTTCGTTCAACACAAACATCAATCAATTAGTGGATTAACGTTTCAAATTCATAATTTTGATATATATACAAAAATCATGTTCTGATGCCAAATCACATTTTTACTTCGATGTTCAATATATAAAAATCATATTTTTCTATTTTCAAAACAAAGTATATTTTTCTATTTTCAAAACAAAGTATATTTATTATTTTATAATCACGTTTTAAATCACTGTTAAATATATATATATAAAATGTACCTTTCACTACCATTCTTTGTAAAACGCTCCAGGTGCTCCAAAGAAATCGAACCCATCTCGCTCAAGAAGAAGCCGCTTGTTGTGCCCACCACTGTCCGTCGGAACCCAATCGGCCACCTCCCTCTTGCTCGTCATCGAAGCCTCTACCCACGGCCAGAACAGCTTCCAACTCGGTGGACCCTCCCTCCCACGAAATCAGTTCGAACTCGCGAAGTTTGGTGCGCGATTCCTCAGAAATCATGAAATGAAAATCGATCAAGTTCGTATGAATTTGTAGTGCTTGGAGAGTACTTTGATTTTGTTGTGGAGGCTTGGATTAATTCGTATCGATTTGGAAGATTTTTGGGCTCGAAATATCGAGCAATATCCGCCATCGACTTCGGCTGGAGGCGCGTTTAAGAAGGGTTGACCGCATTGAACACTTTGACTTAGGGTTTTTAGGAGATTGAAGGGGTTATATAATATATTATTTTTAATAATTTTATCAAGGCCCGTACAGTCGATTTCCATCACTGGCCATCGAACTGCACTTACAACGACCTTTTTCAAATTTGATTTGGACGTATCTCCAAATCCAACCGTTAGATTTCAAATTTCTAATATTCGTTAGAAAGCTCTTGTCGATACGAACCCAACGGTTCCGGTTTTAGGAGAATCCGACGGTCGGATCTCCCGTAATGTCCGTTTGAAATAAATGGTCGAAATTCGCGAACTGCCGCGGCGCGGCGCGTTCTATTCAGGCCATTATATTATATATATAATGTATATAATATATATTTCGTCGATTACTATTTAAAACGAATTATATAAATAGTTTTAAAATTCGTTTCAAAAGCAATTTCAACTTCCGTTCCAATTAAATATTATTTAATTGGTACACTTCATTAAATCTAAATAAAAAGATTTAATCTTTTCTCAACTGGGTTCAAGAACAGTGTTAGTGAAGACACCATTCACGACAAACCCAAATCAGATTTGATATTTAAATACGAGGCTCTGAATAGAAAATATCCCGTCTTATATTCAATATCAAATTCTACGATTAACAAATGTCGTATTGGAAATAACGATATAAATATATATATCTAACCAGAATTTCCATTTCATTTCATTTCAATTTGCTTTCAATTCAATTTGAATTCGTTTTATATTCAATTCATTTCGAAATCGTTTTCAATTCATTTCATTTCGAAATCGTTTTCAATTCATTTCATTTCGAAATCGTTTTCAATTCATTTCATTTCGAAATCGTTTTCAATTCATTTCATTTCGAAATCGTTTTCAATTCATTTCATTTCGAAATCGTTTTAATCGATATAAATATCGTTCACGTCAAAATGGCGTCAATCTAATCAACACGGCTTCATAAATTTCTATTTTCAAATATTCTATTTCAAATATTTCTTTTTCAAAATAGTTGTTATTATCAAAATATTTCGTTCAACACATGACCAATCTCAATGGATGAGTACTGTCAACACATGAACCTTTATTTTATATTGATAAAGATGCAAATTTTATTACTAAAATATTTCGTTCAACACATGACCAATCTCAAGGGATGAGTACTGTCAACCCATGAACCTTTATTTTATATTATTCTTTACTTTCTAAATTGGAATGAGGCCCAATCAATTACCATATAAAGTTAATTATATGGATTTTCATACAATACGTGTATATAATAGCATTGAAAAATAATCAACCATCAACCAAAGTGCACTACACTGTATAAGCATCAAATATAGATATCTAACGCTTATAACAGCCTGTCAATCAATCGATCGACATATTTAATCAATCAGGATGAGTGAACTTCAAATTTCATCCTAACACCCGTGTGGGGTTTCAAACAATCAAACACAGATTTAGTTGTGCAGTTGGGCGATGTGTAAAATTTATCGTCCCAATCAATGTCCTTCAAATAGGTGTACATAAACAAACCGTCTGGTTTGTAAATGAATATTTATTTATTCACATTCACGTTAAAAATTATATTTTTTTCACGATAAAACATTTTATTCCGACACATGAATTTCTACTATTCATTTACACAATAAAATGATATTTTTATTTTTCTAACTCATTTTAGAAAATTTCGGCGGCATAACGGCACGATACTAGAAACGGGACGAGGCCTAGCCTTATCCCCGGTCTAGTGAAGGCCCACGCCATTCACACATCAATCAAATCAATTCATTTCACCACACAATTCAATTTCAATCAAATAATCTAACTAATTTTTGCAATCAAACAAACAAGTCCATGGTCTGTGGACGATTGTGTCGGGTGCTACTAAGCACCGTCTGCATCCTAGTATATATATAACTAGAAAAAGAAATTGAAAGGTGAGAAATTCTCACCGATAGCTATCCAACCATCTCGACTCTTCTTTTGCAGAAGTCCTCCTCGTTATCGCATCTTCGTCATCTTCGTCGTCCGTAGCCACTACATATAAAAATCGAATTTTTACTTCGCTATTCAATATATAAAAATCATATTTTTACTTCGATGTTCAATATATAAAAATCATATTTTTACCTCGATGTTCAATATATAAAAATCATATTTTTACTTCGATGTTCAATATATAAAAATCATATTTTTACTTCGATGTTCAATATATAAAAATCATATTTTTACTTCGATGTTTATTTTATATAACAATCATATTTTTACTTTAAAGTTACATACATATATATATATAAACAATGTTATTTTTATTTTTCAAAAACAACGAGAAACAATGCTCTTTTTATTCTATTAAAAAATAATGCTATTTTTATATAATTTCAAAAATAGATTTAAAACAATTATATATATATATATATATAACATTTTCTATTTTAAAATTTAATTACTGTTTAATATACTAAATTAATTAAACTAATATAAAGAAAAGGAAAAGAAAAAAAATAACCTTTCTTCCCAAAATTCACTGCCGACGGTGATTTTCCAGAGCCCCCCCCCCCACGTCGACTTCATTCACCATCCCCCCGCGCCTCCCCTAGTCGCCGTGACGACCATCGCCATCCACCGTTCGACAGCCCCTACCGCCCTCTGTCACCTCCGGCAGCCAGGCCGAACTCGGTGGCTTCTTCAGACCCGATAACCCCCACGCAGTCGGCTACTTCGAGCCCCAAATCCTCCCACTACATAACCCCATAACCCATCTTCCTTATACCCATTAAAAGATCTCGAGCTCCTTTTTAATTTTCGATTGAGGGCCATTATGTAATTCGAATTATGTTAGACGATTTTTTTTTCAAAAGGGACGGTTTTGACCGTATCTCAGGGTGGCGGCGGGTTATTTTGGGCTTGGGGGGAATTAGGGTTGGCCCGTTTTTTAGGGTTATTTATAGTTATTTTTATTTTATTAAATTTTCTTTTAATTCCAATATTTGCTGTTTATTGATACAAACACCAATTGGAACCCAACGACTATCGCCCTTAGCTAATTACTCCTATTCCGAACACAATGGGATATGTATCGTAAGCTGATTCGATCGTTTCGATCAGTTTTCGTTGAATTTTCATTTAAATCACTATATTGAATTTTAAACGTACATTTCAAATTACCGGAGTCACATACTAACTAGAAAAATTCCAGAAAAATATTTTCTAGCTTCGTATTGACGATACGGTCCTAACAAAACTAGTTTCGCCGAATTCTGAGACCGTTTGAAAAATGGCCATTTTCCAGTCGATTAAAATCAACTGAAACTGGTCAAACGCGTTTTCCTTTGCCACGCTCACATATTGAATCGAAAAATTATGAAATTTGGAATCTAGCAATAATTTAACACTGCGGATCCAACAAAACTGGTTTCGGCGAAATCCGAGGTCGTTTGCAAAATGTCCATTTTTAAGGGCCTGAATTCCATAGCGACTATTCAGAATTTTCAACTGGACATATCTTTTGATTCCCGCTATGAAATTTTGATTTTTCGGATTCGTTGGAAAGATATCATCAATTAGATCCTAATGTTTTTGGTTTCACTAAAATTCGGATTGTTTTGCACCCGGTACATTCAATTGAAGTTTGAAATCGAATTATCGAACTACCGCGCCATTTTCAATTCTATTTAAAAATATAAATAAATATTTACATCCTAACGATGGCGTATATAATATATACGTTCGAATTATATTCAAAATAAATTTTCTCGTCAATATTATTTAAAATAATCCATTTTAAATATTCAAAATTCATTAAATTTGCCAAAATAAAATTTTTAAACTGGCCCAGAATTTCGGGTTGTTACAATATATATATACACACTAATAATAATATCATTTTTATGTATCAAGCATCTTTTGAACATTATAAGGTAAAACCCTATCCTCTGGTTTGCGTTGCATTGTGTGATGTGACCTGGGTCTTATAATGGTTTCATTTTTCTAAAAAGCATTACGTTATTTGACGATTTACTTTATTTATGCACTGGCAATCCAATGGAGTAAACCCGTTCCGCATTAGCTGCGTGGTCCTGTGATTAGCCTTATTATTAGATAAATTTGGTTAAGAATTCTCACACCAGTCCCACGACTGACCTGTAGTTTGTTTCACTTTGCAAACTCGGGTGCCCTCTTTCCACACGGGCAGTCGAGTAGCTTTTTGCAGATATAGCTAAACAGGATCCTGGATTGAAGCCTGAAGCTGGGTCCAGAATATTGATGGCCTTCCGCTGAGATTAGTTCCGCTGCAATGTATTTAATTTATTGTAATTTATCTTCCGATGTACTCTGATATATTCTGTACTCTGATGTAACATTTATTATTTATGTTATAAATGTCTGTGTTGTTGTCTTGATGTATTGTATGCCCAAAGTTAACGTATGCGGAATTTGAACGGTCTTGATCGATCTTGCGATCGATTGGGGTCGGGCGAAATCCGGGTCGTTACAGCTGGTATTACAGCCAGGTTAGCTCAAATCTTTGGGGTACAACTCGTTAGAACTGAACAAAAGACTCATCAGAGTTTGGATTAGTAATATCCAATAAGAATGCTCATTAGAGATAGGATCAGCAGTATCCTAGAATGAGAATACTCATTAGAGATGGGGTTAGCAATGCCCTAGAATGGGTCAGAGTGGAAAATTTATATTTAACGTACTTGTTATTATATAAACAATTCGATTTTAGAAAATATGATTTTGAATATATAAAAGTTATATATTTTTGAAAATTTAATCAACTAATTGATTAATGATTATGTTTTGTGAATATGAGTTCAACTAATAAATTTATTAAACAATTAAAGAATGAAAATTAAATTAGTTAAATAAACAACTTTAGCTTCATTTCCTTTTCGAGGACGAAAAGATTTTAAGTGGGGGAGATTGTAACAACCTGCAAATTCTGAACCAATTTAAAAATTTTATTTTAGAAAATTTTAATGAATTTTGAGCTTATAATATAATTTATATAAATAATAAAGGCTAGAATTTATTTTAATCGAAGTTAAAACAGATAAATTTAATTTGAATATAAATGGAGTTAGAAATAGCGCGGTAGTTTTAAATTTTAATTTTGAACTTTAACTGAATATACAGGATTCAAAATAAATCAAAATTGAGTGAAACCAGAAATATTTAAATCTGTTTAATCATATCTTTCTAACGAATCTGAGAAATTGAAATTTCATAGCGGAAATCAAAAGTTATGGCCAATTCAATATTTAGAAAGGTCGATGTAGAATTTATATATATAATATATAGGGCTCAAAGGGCTACTTTTTATATACGAAGGAATTTGGACTCGAAACCACTTCCATTGAGTCTGGAATAATGTTTCGGCATTTAAAAAGTATAAACACTTATATATTTTGAGTTTCGGAATTTATTTGTTTAAAATTGTATTTTTAATATTAAATATATTAGCCTTGAAAATAGTCATTTTTTCAAACGACCTCCATTTTCGACGAAACCCCTTTTGTTGGAATCGGAATGTCAAATTATAGCTAGATTTCAATTTTCAGAATTTTTCGAATTAATATGTGGGCGTGGCAAAAGAAAATGTGTTTTGACTATTTCAGTTAAATTTAAACGACTTGAAAATAGCCATTTTTCAAACAGTCTCAGAATCCGACGAAATTAGTCTTGTTAGAACCGTATCGTCATAAGAAAGCTAATTTTTTTTTGGAATTTTTAGAGGTCATATGTGGCCCCGGCATATTTAAATGTACGGTCAATATTTAATTAATTAATTTTAAATGGGATTTTAAATAAATATTCTACAGATTTCGGAATTGGACCCCGAGACCTGTCCCATTGCGTTCAAAAGGCCTCAAAACGTTAAGATCGACAGTAAGCAAGCCCAATTCGGAGACAACCCGCATTTTTACCTTTAAAAAACGTTTTACGAGAATTTTAATAATAAAAAAATAAAAATTAAACCCTAACCCTAATGAAGCCGCCGCCATATCTATTCGAAGGCCAGAAACATCCGAAATTCAAACGTAAATTTCTCTCAATCCGTTCAGTGAAAATCAACAAATTATATATCAAATCGAAGAGAATTCAGAGAGCTTCGAATCTATACGGTTAAGATCGGGTTTGGGTGCACGGATTTTGCGAATTTGGGGCACAAAGTGTCACCGTTCGCGGTGGTTGTCGGGCACCTAAGGACCACCGAGTCGCACGAGGGTGGCGGCGCTGGGGCGTGGGACGACGGGCTTCGTCGTGGCGGTGGTCGATCGGTGCCAGGATGGCCGAGGAGAGGTGCGACGTGGTGTTCGAAGATGGAGGATAGGTTCGGCTGTAACGTTAGAACGAGGAAGAAGGTTGATTGTTTTAATATTATTTATTTATTTAATTTTTTCAATGTTTGAAATTTAATAACTCTTTCATACGAGGGCCGTTTTACGAATCGTAAGTTGCGTTGGACTCGTATTTCAGAGATCTTCGCAATGGCGCAGACTAGAGCTGAAACCGAGACAGTCGAATTTTCAGCCATATCAATGTGAGAACTCTAATTTTTATTATTTTTCTCGCGTTAAATATTATTGTATTATAATACTAATTCAGATCTGAAATGTTCTGTGATTGATGAATTGTTGATTGTTGTTGGTGGTATGTCTTGTTGTTCATGATAAGCTAAATCTGCATAGAATTTTATATACTGTTGAATTTATTTGTGGTTAGAAAATTAAATCTAAAATTAGATTTAAATCATATTTTATTCAGATCTAGTTGCTCTAATTTATTTAAAATTATTAAAATATTATTTTTGTTATTTTAACTGAACAATAAAATTTGAACGACAAATAAACGTATCTTTATTTGTTGATACTACAATAGAATTGGAACGACGAATAAAAACTCATTTTTATTTGTTGATATTACCATAGAAATTGAACGACATATAATACCTTATTTTTATTTGTTTACCTTACAATAGAAATAAAAAAAAATAAACCTTATTGTTATTTGTTTATTTTAGAACAGGATTTGAACGACAAATAAAATATTATTTTTATTTGGTTATTTACAATAGAATATGAACAACAAATAGAATATATTTTTATTTGTTTCCATTGCAACAGAATTTGGCTAACGAATAAAATCCTATTTTATTTGTTTACATTTAGAACACGGTTTATCAATTACAGTAAAAATTTCCTTTTTACTGTTACCTTAAACATAAGAGGTTATAGAATAAGAATAACAATAAAATATTAAATTTTATTGTTGATATTAAAAACATATTAGTAAAATAAAAACTTCATTTACATGGCACTAGTGAATTAAAGGTTATATTTGGAAACCACCTTTTTGTTTACATTTTTATGTAAATAAAAATACATGTTTTGGAAATCACAATTTTGTTTACATTTTATATGTAAATAAGGAATTATTTTCAGAAGTTACATTTTTGTTTGCAAAAATATTTTAGATATATAATTTATTCTTTTATTTGAATTTAATAATGCTAATAAACTTTAAAAACAAAATTTATTCTTTTATTTACATTCAGCAATGCAAATATATATATATAGTAAATAGAAATTGTTCTTTATTTGCATTTACCAATGCAAATATATATTGAAACAAATCACTCTTTCATTTGCACCCACCTTTGCAACTAAATATATTGAAAATAAAGTTTATTCTCTTATTTGCAAATTTAAATACAAGCATACATTGAAATTTAAGATTGTTCTTTTAAATTTACATTTACCAATGCAAACACATATTTCAAATGAAACTTGTTCTCTTATTTGCATTCACTAATGCAAATATACTTTGAAAACAAAACTATTCTTTTATTTGCATTCACAAATGCAAATATACCTTGGAAATAAATGTTGTTTCTTTTATTTGCATTCACAAATGCAAATATACTTTGAAATAGAGTATACTTTGAAATAAAATATATTTTGAAATAGAATATGCTTTGAAGTGAAATAAACTTTAAAAATGAAATTTGTTCTTTTATTTGCATTAATTACTACAAATAGATTTTACAAATGGAAGTTGTATTTACTTTGCATTCACAAATGCAAATACCCATTGAAATCAAAATTGTTCTTTTATTTGCATTCACAAATGCACATATATATATTTTGAAAACAAAGTTGTTCTTTTATTTGTAATCACAAATGAAAATATACATTAAAAATAGAATTTGTTCTCTATTTGCATTTCTTGTTTCAAACAAACTAGAAATAAAAGTTACATTTATCTATTTATGTATTTGCTTTCCTTGTTGCAAATAAAACATTAAAATAAAAGTTTCATTTTTATTTGCAATCCTACATGCAAACCAAACATCAAAATATAAGTTACATTTGTGAATTTGCATTTTTGATATGAATAAAACATCGTTTTAAAGTTGTATTTTTATTTGCAATTCCTTAATGCAAACAAACCATCAAAATGAAAATTATATTCTTGATTTGTAATTTTGATATGAATAAAACATTGTTGGAAAGAATAGTTTTTAGAAGTGCATTTTTATTGCAATTCTATATGAAGTAAAAAGAGCAAATTTGTCAAATGTCTTATATGAAATAAAAGGAGTTCTTTTTGTCACTTCAAAAAGAATGAATTGAAAGTGCTTATTTAAGCTTTTGTAAAGAATGAATAACTAAACATTCATCATTAAAGTAAAATAGACAAAAACACTCATTTTCTCTAAATTAAAAGAATGAAACAAAAAATAGCATTGGAATATTTTATTAGAATTGAAACACAAATTAATCACTATTGTAAATTTATATTAGTTGAAACCAATTATTCATTTTTGTTAATTTACATTAGTTAAAAACAATTATTCATTTTAGTCAATTTATACTAGTTAAACCAAAATAGACATTTTGTAAAAAATATTCATTTTTGTCAAAATGAATTAGTTAAAGCAATTTATATATATATATATATATATATGTCAATAGAGACGAAGTTATTATTCTTATTCATTCATTGCAATAGAGATATTTTCTTGTCATGGTTATATATTGTGTATTACACTTCCATTCACAAGTTACCCGACTTGTTTATGTGATTGGGGCGATCATTTTCACACATCGCCCAAGTGCACCAATAAGTTTATTATTTATTTATTGGTTGAAACCCCACACGGGTGTTGGGATGAAAATTTACATACACTAATCCCAATATTCAGTTGTATGTTGATCGTTGGATCGACAGGCTGTGATGAGCGTTATTATTTAATTTTAACGCTTACACAGTGGAAATTACACTTTGGATGTAGATGGATGATTTGATGATTATACTGTTATTATCATATATATGATGTGTATGAAATCCGTATAATCCAAATTATATGGTAAATGTTTGAGTCGCATTTCGATTCAGGTGTTCTTTTAAATAAGAATATTTTTACATTAGAAATCCTTTTATATAAAGTATATATATTTTCATAAAAAAAATATTGTTAACCAAGTATATGTTAAAACAAAGAACGTTTGTAAAAGATAAAAATTTGTAATATAAAGAAAACTTCTCATTTAGAATCTTTTATATAAAGAATATTTTTAATGATTACTATAAAATATATTTTTAAAAGATTATTAGGATTTGCAATTATATTTTGTGATATGAAATAAATTTAGATGTGAAGTGGATTTATCGTGGACGGTGTTTTAAACGACATTTGTCCTTTAATCCAATTTTCATTGAAATTATTATTTGGAATTTATACATCTATTTTATAGATTTAAAAGGGAATTTTCTAAAAAATCAAGTTTTCCAATTTAATATATTAAATTGGAATTAAGTGGAAATTCGATTGGTAATAATCGAAATAGGCTTCTGTAAAAGAAGACCGATATTATATATGGAATTTAAGAGGCTTTGCCGTTGTTCCATGTATTTTGTTAGTCTGATACAAAAATCTATATCGATTATGTATTGATTTGATTTCTATGGAATTCCATATTTTGGAAATCGATTTGTGGGTTTATCGTGAACTGTGTTTTAAAGGACACTAGTTTTTAACCTGTTTAAGACAAGATTTATTCCTTAAATTAAATGATCTAGTAATAATGATTTTTGATATCAAATCAAAACTGGAGTTTTAATAAATCTTTTAAGGAAGACTTAAGATTTTATTTTCAGAGTTTATCCTTGATTAAATTAATGAGAATCTTCTAATATGAATATCTTATTAAAAGAATACTCGGAGTTGGAATGTGGCGTAATGTGTGATCTTCCAATATTTGTTTTTTTTATCACAAAATACGCGAGTTATTCAGAAAGACCGGGTTTAACCCATTCTGAATAATCATCATGACGATCAAGAGTCGAAGATGAAGACGGTGATTGAAGATTGAAGGTTTTCACATCGTTGGGATGATGATGACTGGTATCTTGAATTGAGATTGGCCTTCCAAGGCAAGGTATTTGGTAATGATCGTCCAAACGCATTTGGAGATCGACGGACACGTTGTTCGCTCAGACCCATAGTGGACTTGTAAATGGATTGTTTGTCTGACATTGTTTTTATTTCCGCTGTATTTGTTGAATGCTACTGATTATATATTTCTGTTTGGTGGTGGATAATTTATTCTTTACTTATCACCCTTCTCTAAGACGTATGAGCTTAGAGGTTATATATATTGGTAGATGATCAATAATATTGTTGGGTCTGACAATGTGACATGCTACGATGCAAATGATCAAGGCTTTGTTGAAATGCAGGCCTTGTGGTTGATGATCAAAGCACAGTCTCCTTAGGCATAGCTTTGTGTATTTCATGACTTCGCGAGCCTCACACACCGTTTGAGTCTAAAATGGGAGAAGGGAACGCAGGGAGTGCACATGTTTCTTTCTAGCTAGAAGTGGTGTCAGTGCTTAAATTGGCTGACATTTGCTTATGTGGTTGTTGGAATTTTGCGAGGCCTCGGTTTATTCTTATCGGTCGCCCTCGGCTGATTTGTAGGTCCAATAGGATCGGGGAGCGTGTGTTCAGGCATAACTAATCCACTAAAGTATTTGTGGACCGGCCCTGCTGTATCCAAGGGTTCGTCAATGTCCGAATCCTGAGACATTGCTAGAGTGTCTCGAATCGGTCAGGAGCTCCTCCCTAGCCTTGACTCATGATGGAAACCCAATTTCCAATACGCCCTTGCGGTTTTGATTATATAACTAGTATGGCGACATAGTAGATGGTAGTTATGCCGTCTAGGATTGATATTATACTTGAAATTTTTTAAATATATATATATATATATACACACTAATAATAATATCATTTTTACGTATCAAGCATCTTTTGACCATTATAAGGTAAAACCCTATCCTCCGGTTTGCGGTTCATTGTGTGATGGGACCTGGGTCTTATAATGGTTTCATTTTTCTAAAAAGCATTACGTTATTTGACGATTTACTTTATTTATGCACTGGCAATCCAATGGAGTAAACCCTTCTGCATTAGCGGCATGGTCCTGTGATTAGCCTTATTATTAGATAAATTTGGTTAAGAATTCTCACACCAGTCCCACGACTGACCTGTAGTTTGTTTCACTTTGCAAACTCGGGTGCCCTCTTTCCACACGGGCAGTCGAGTAGCTTTTTGCAGATATAGTTAAACAGGATCCTGGATTGAAGCCTGATGCTGGGTCCAGAATATTGATGGTCTTCCGCTGAGATTAGTTCCGCTGCAATGTATTTAATTTATTGTAATTTATCTTCCGCTATAATTTTATTCCGATGTACTCTGATATATTCTGTACTTTGATGTAACATTTATTATTGATGTTATAAAAGTCTGTGTTGTTGTCCTGATGTATTGTATGCCCAAAGTTAACATATGCGGAATTTGAACGGTCTTGATCGATCTTGCAATCTATTGGGGTCGGGCGAAATCCGGGTCGTTACATCTTCCCTTCACGGAGGAAGTCAAATTGGCTTTCTCTTTCCTTTCAACTTTTCGGGTAGTTGCATCCCTTCTTGGGGACTCAACTTCGTCCTCCTGACTTAGCTTAGTGCTTTCTAGAGAGTTTTGTAATTGAGTATTCTGCCATAAGCTCTGCATTTCAAGAAACCATTGTTCTAGGGCCTTGATTTTTCTGGTGTTCTTATTTACATAATTCAAGTTTAATGGTTGTGCTGGAACAGAGGGTCCGCTTGTTTTGGCAGCACCGGGGTTAAATGATGGGGCCATATTTCCTTCTACATTGGCAACCTCTTTCAAAGTTTGATTAATCCTTCGCAAAACTAGACTGCTTTGCAGATTAGTCAGAGATCTAATTCGACTATTTAATACCAAGGGTTCCACTGTTTTTGGTTATGTCTCACAAAATTCTACACTATAGGTCCTTTGAACTGAGTATTCTTTAATAAGTCTTCTCATCGATCTGTAAGACCAAATGTAGTGCTTCCAATTCATTATTTTCACCCATCTTTAAGATTGGAGGTTCTTTAGTTTTGGGTTTGCTAAGTTGACATTTAAAAGCATGCTCTTTTCTAAAACAAACGACACATTGGAATCTTGCTCCCAGTTCAAAGGGTATCTTGTTATGTCAGAATATGGAGTAAGGACAGAAGTTCAGGGTTCTATTATTATTCCGATAGCTCTTGGATTAATGTTCGAAGTAGAATACTCTTGTTAAAACCTTTTGTCCATGGTTTATCTCTATTAGGCTTAATCCAATAGGTTGAAATAACAGGGTGCAATAGGTTATCCAAAGGATTGGAGGTTCAAGCCCTCCTTCTAACACCAAAATGTTAACGTTATTTTTCGTCAACACCGAAATGAGTGAATAAGGGTATGGACCTAGGATACCTGCGGATTATTTAGTTCCTACAAGCTTGAGTTAGTTCACCGTTTCCTAGATATCAAGGTCTTAAGCCCGAAGATTAGTTACTATTCCTTCTAAGAGGTGAGTATCACACTTACAAGAGTCAAGGACCAATAGTTACCTCGGGACAAGGGTTCCTTAAGCGCAAATCAAATTAGGAAGCTAAATGGCTTGAGGAAGGTTATTTTGGTAATTATGCTTTTGTAGATGGCTCTTGTCGTGAATTTGCAATAAGGGAATAAGCAAAATAGGAAAATAGTATTGAATCTCTCTTTATAAATCACTTTGTTGAGTACATAGATATCTCTAAGTAAAAGCCCCAAATCGATTTACAAATTAGGGTTTACTCTCTAAGTAATGGTTACAAGATTTGAGAATGAGAAAAGTCCTCCTAAGATGAGAACCCTGGGGTCTTATTTATAGGAAAAATGGGCACCATTTTGGTTGCGCTCGGTAGAAAGCCCGATTTTGAGTACTTCCGATCTCGGCAGCCGCTGTTTGGTTCGGGTATCAACCTACTTCCATATTCTGGGTGTCATTAGCGGCTTTGTATCGCCTTTGATGTCGGTTCGGCTTCCATGTAGTGTATCGTTACCAAGAAAATTGGTATGGATATCTTTCTTTTCTGCTTTCGATTTTGGTGATGAGCTTTTGTTCCGATAGAAAGTCCTAAACTCTACCGTGTTTTAGTGACTATTGAGTATTTCCTTTGTACTTATCTTCTGATGACTTTGGCATCTTCCTTGGTATCGGTATCGACACTAAGCATGCTAGTGTGGATGACCCTTCCTTCTCGCTCTGTTTCATGAACTACTGGCTTTGTATCTGTGTTGTTTATGGATTCTTCCTGATGACTCTTAAGTTGTTTTCTGGTAACAATGCCGATACCAAGTGTATTGGTATCAGTAGCTCTTTTATTAAGCCTAAATAGGTCTTCCCTTTTATGGCTCTATGTTTCGGTTTCGATCTATATGCTTCCATAATTGAGATCCGGTTGATTGCTTTCGGTGTCATAACCACTCTTGGTTTCTTATTGTATGTTAGTTTCGGTACCAATCTGCCGCTATCTTCCCTGTATCGGTACCAACGTACCAAGCTCTTGCTTCCCATGTTGGTACCGATAGCATGTGGACCAATACTTTTCGTTTCTTGCTTCCGGTGTTGGCTTTTAGGCTTTGCTGGCTTCCATTCTGTTGTTGGTACCATTCCGATACCCCTTCATTTCTACCTAGTCTCGGTGTTGAAATATGATAGTAACAACAAGATATCCTGAGTCTTATTCCATTTTGAGAATATTCATTTGCTCCATTCTTCCTTTTTGTTTGGTAATTATTCCCTTAAATCTTATCAAAGATTTATTCACTTTTTTCGTTTAAATCTTTCATCGATCATATCCCTCATCCAAAATCACATTTAAGATTTCTTAATCTTATCGCTTACGCGAAAACACACTTATCTTCTTCATAAGCAATTCTTAAACTCGTTCCCATTATCATTTGTTAGGGAAAACTATTTCAATCAATCTTTATATTCGAATTAAATAACGATATCATTTTAACTTATTGGAAAACAATCTTCTCCTTTTACCGGGTAAAAGAACAAACATTATTGATAACATTGTTCACGATCAACCCCAAATCTATTGATAATAAATATAGTAATTCGAACAGAATTATGTCAACTTATATTCAACACCGATTCTCATAACCAACGAATACTATAAATGGAATTATGATATAAATATCTTTCAAATTCGTCAAATAGTAAACTCTACACATTGGTTATCAATACCTGATATCTGAAGATCATTTCCATCCAAATCCAATTTTTAATCAAATTGGAAAACTTATCAAGACTAAAATATTTATCTAGGTACTTCTTTCAAAGCATGGCTATATTTGATATACCAAATAATTTATGTTTATTTAACTTAAATTCATAAAACGTCGTTTTAATCGTTTTCAACCAATTAGGCTGAAAACACAAATATCCAAAATATAGCTTGAAACTTCATATTTCTTTTTCAATTCACTTTAAAATCACTTATTATGATTTATCATATTTTTTCCATATTTTTAATAATTAAAAAAGGCTCATTTCGTTAAAATCCGCTTTTGGGTCACTAATGGCACTTGCGCTGTTTTTATTCAAAATTGATTTGAGTTTATCTCAAAATCTAAATGTTGAATTTCAAAACCTCACATATCATTAGAAAGCTCTTTTCATTTCCAGCCAAACATATTTCGTCTTGGGAAAATCTGATGGTCTGATCTTTCGGTACGTCAATCTGAAGTCAATGGCTGAAACTCACGAACTACTGTTGCTCGACGAGTTCTATTCAAACCAAAATTTGATTATAAATTAAAATTGAATCGAATTGCTTCTAAAATAGTTTACTTATTATATAAAACATATATTTTCAATATTCCACTAGAAATCCAATGTTTCTATTAAATGGCTATTATAATATTATTTCATTATTAAAAAAAATATCATTTTTCAAATCTTATTCGTTTGGGCCCAAAATTTCCTGATGTCTACATAAAATTAAATAAGATAGATTTGGAAAAAGAAATCTTGTTAAAACATTTCCCAGATACCCTAACTGAATTTCACTTTTCCCAGTTACTATTCATTTTAAAATAAAATTTAACACATTCCTTAATTGTTTGAAAACGACTTCAAATCAATTTCTTTATGAAAGTTCATCGTAACGACTTAAACTTTCAATCCAGCAAAAGTCGGATATCAAATTCAAACTTTTAATTTTCTCCTAATATTTTATTATTAAAATATTTAATTCAATCCCTAATTGGAATAAAACTCAATTAACTTCCATACAATTCAACTTATATGGATTCAACTTTTTAATAATGTCCAATTAACATTTATCAATCATCAAACACCATAACATGGCGTCATCGGCCTAAGTGTCACAATTGTCAACACACAAACACCGTTCCAAACTATTTTTAAACATATTATTAACTGTCGTTAATAATTGATTAGCTATTATTTTTCTAGCCAATCCATACCAAAACACACCAACATGCAACATAGAAAATTGTTTATCCCTATCAGGTTTATATTGATGAAAGTTGTGTTAATATGCGTAAATGTTTACCATTCATTTCATACACTTGTTATTCAAGTATATATATTTCAACTACTATTTTCACTACATATATACGTTGTTTTGGATATGGTAAATTATCCAAACCCCATTTTTAACCGTTTAATTACTTAACATCCCAAATATGCTTGCAAATATTTATTTTCCAACCAATGTATGAGCAACATTCAACCAAGTTATAATCCAATTCAACCAATCGTTTTGTTTATGGTTTCAACTTCTAAATCACTTACGATACCATATTAATTTGTAACCAACTTCAACAATTCATATCCAAACTTCATCACATGCAACATTAAACCACATACCATATATTTACTTACATATAACATACAAGATCAACTATGACATATAGAACATACTGATTCAAACGTGGGCAACAATTTACTCACCATAGTTTTCCACTCCGTCTAACTTTAATCGTAGGATGTCTTAACTATTCTGGACAATTTTGGTAGCCTTCTGGCATTACCCGAGTATTCTAAAAATGAAACATGCAGGAGTTCGACGCTATGGGTTTATAATTTTACCAACGAGTAAATGGACTTGTTTTTGGTTCGACGAACAAATGAGGAAGGGTTTTAGGCAAATATGTGTGATGGCCCGAATTTTCGTACTATATGAGTTGATTGAATACAACACACATCCAAACCAAATTGAACAGAAATACAAATCATTATGAAAATAAAGAAGAAAAGGGTAAAAGAAGAACAAAAATAACAAAATAGAATCTGACATCGCAGCGGAACAAAATATAACTAGGTTGGAACTCATGATTCACACACGGGCAGGTAAGGGAGATTTGGTGTGAAGGAGAAGCAGCTTCGAGTTGGGTTGTGGTGGTTTTTGGTGTGTATAGATCGTCATAAAATGAGACAGGTGGATTAGTCATGCATGCATATATGCGACCTGTTGGTGTAAGGAATGAAATCTCACGTGGTATTGATAGAATTAGTTTGTCACAATACATGTATAACAGTATTTGACCATTGGTCATGTAATTGGAAGTTGCTACAAATTTGTAATTATATGTCGTAGGTTAGAATGGAGTTGGTATGATGGTGATCGTAAAAGTAGTGTATGGTGTGTTTATACGTAATGTTATTGGTGCAGTTAAACAGAAAATTTTTGTGAGTTATTTAAACATAGATGGAAGTTCAGTTGGAAATACTTTTGTGGCTTCATTCAGATTAGTTAAGGGGACATTCAACAAAAAAATTAAGCCGTGATTTGAAATTTAGCGGAGTTAATGGTATATAATTTTTTGTGTTGTAACGTAGAAAACAAAATATGGTGTTTTGATATATTCGAAATTAAGAAGAATCTATAAGCCATAATTGCAAAGCATGATATATTAGTGGTTGGGATATCGTTGAGAGGAGAATTCTGCAAAATATACGTTTGGAAAATTGGTGTGTATTAAAATGTTCAATTTTCAAACTAAAAATTACGTATAGCGTTGTGGTATTGAATATTTATTTAAAATGAAGTTAAGAATAAACTTGCACCAAGTCAATATCATTAATCAATGCTCATATATTTTCCTATAGTTAATGTAGGTGCATGTGTACCTCATCCATAAACTGGTACCGATCTTATACGATTTCGAGTCTGCACGTCTGTACCACAATTAATCGTAACTCATTACATGTAACTTAATTGTGCTTTGGTAGCATGTAATTTTCCAGTACATTTCGTAAATATCACGTCTTCCTGTGTCTACACTCTAAGCTTAATATAATCTCCTCTAAATCTGGATATGGTTTCTCCTAGTTGAGAATAATATAGTCTTAATATTATCTTATCCATTGTTTTTTTACCACTGAAACCTCTTTACTGTTTCGTAGTACATCTTAAACCCGTTTTCTCAATAAAGAACCATTGTTGCACTTTCAACTCAATGGTCATGTATAATATTATTCATGCCCATCATCTTACGTTATCTTCCCAGGTTCCATGACACAACTATAGACATGATAATAAATACTATTATCTAAGTTCAATTTAGTTTCGATAGATTCACCAATTTTCAATTATTTGATTTAAAAAAATGATGCTTGTAAGTTGCAACAGTAGGTTACTACGACCTAGTCACAACTAGCAATAGCAGATACAGCTACAAGCAGCAGCGACAACAGGCTGTTGGAAGAGATTGTTAGAAAACAAAATTGTACATGCATAACCTGGTCAACTTGACATATCACCAAATTGTTTGAAAGTCATCACTAGCTGATAGCATGCAATCACGATTTGATATTTTAGTGCATACGTCTGGTTCGTAAAATTTTGTTGAGGAGCCAATAGTTTAAAAAAAAAAGAAAAAAATGTTATAGAACTCATTTTGTTGTTGTTGGCTCTAGAGAAATGTTGATTGTGACCTTAATGTGCACTCATGTGAAAAATGTATTGTAAGCTAAATTTTTGTTGTTGCATGAGTTCTCCTAAAACAAAACCTCTGTTACGTAATTGATCAATGGATTAAAAAAACATTTCAGCTTACTAAATGCAACGCGTAAAAATTTGTTCCCTTGATGCATTGGTTGTGTGTGGAAACAGACAATGATGCTGCCAATAATTTCTTTGGATGTCCTCATTTCAACGTTCTAAAGCTATTGAAATTTGTTCAAGCCTCTACTTTTTGAGTTATGTAATAGCAAAAGGATATCTTCTTATGAAATTCTTTATATAGCAGAAATGGTCTTAACTGCTTTATGCTTATTGAGACAACCCAAACTCACCCTTACGGGAAAGCCCGGATTGAATTGAGAATAGGACAAATCAGAACACAAACAATAGAACATTTCATTGCTATTTACAATAATTTACATCAGAGTACAAGAATATTCATAGTATGAATAAATATTACATAGAAGAATATCAAAGATTAAAATACAAAGCAGCAGAAATAAAATGTATAAATACAATACGTAGCGGAAAATACAATAACTAGCATAGCTGAAAGAAATACATGGATACAAAGCTTTCTGAATATAGCTCTAGCTGAAATCCATGATCCTGGGTAAAGAAATATCTACGAAAACCAAAACTACTAGTTGCCCATGTGGAAATTATGGCCACCTAGAGTTCAGGTTAAAACAATAAACTCTAGGTCAGTCACAGGACTTGTGTGAGAACTAAAACAGTTATTAATTTGATTTTAAAGTAAGGTAAATCAAGGGACCACACCGTATAACATGGAACGGGTTTACACCGAACAATATCAGTGCCTAAAACAAATAGCGCAATGTTAAATAAAAAAAATGAAGCTATTATAAGACTCAGGCCCCATCACACAATGAATGCAGTCGAGGATAGAGGTTTACCTTATAATAGCCTAATATGCTTGGTACTTTTAAAACAAATCTTTTATTATTACTATAAGTGAAGAAATCAACTTCAAATATAAATGTATCAATCATTGACGGCATGAGCGCCCCATCCCACTATGTCGCCATACATAGGTTTACATCTAAAACCGAAAAATGTCGCATTGGAAGTTCGGATTTCCATCATGGTGGCTCTTGATCCGAAAGGTCTATCGTGTAGTGCAATTCCCAATGGTTTACGACGCAGGCATGCGAAAACACCGTAATGCACATCCAACTATCCTTGAAACAAGTCACCTCAGCTTACGTACAAGCATTGGGAAACACCGCTAACTCTATCCATCTGGGAAACGGGGGGTGTGCCCTATCCCTACTAGTGTGGGGCGACCACACCTAGTATCACCTCGGTAGACTGAATCCATGACAACCCGTAGGATGTTAATCCTCATCTCTAAAGTATACTGATCTAACCATCAGTTTACCACCATACCGATGTGTGAGGCTCGCGAATTAATGCTACATAAAGTTGTGCTTTGATCATCATCCACCAAGCTCTAGTTTTCAACAATAGCTTGGATCACTGCATCTCAGCATGCCATACAAACAATACCACTAATTTCTACCGATATATAACCTCTGAGCTCGTACGTCTCAAAGAAGGGTGTTAAGCAAGAGAATAAATTCTCCGCCACCAAACAGATATATGTTTAGCAAAGTCAATGAATACAGTATAAAGGAATACAATGTCAGACACGCCATCCATTTACAAGTCCGTTTTAGGTCTAAATGAAATCAGAGGCATCTTATTCCTCGTCCCATATGTCCAATAAGGAGAGAGGACCTAGCATATCCGAACAATCAACAAGTACATCCAGACGGCTACCAATGTAGCCCCTTCAAGGTAGCTACTCCAATCATGGGCATCAGTAGCAACCCATCCATTCGATGTGAAGATTGTCGGTCTAGCACCGTCTTCAATCTCTTCAACTTTTCGTCGTATCAGTTATTCAGAATGGGTTAAACCCGGTCTTTCCGAATAACTCGCGTATCTTATAATCAAGTGCTATAACAACACATCATACGCCTCATTCCAACCCAAGATATTCTTTTATTCAAATATTCTTTTCACAATTTAAACCAAATTAAGGTTTTCCAAACTTGTCGGGATTAGCGAACGTTACTGAAGTAATCATTTGTTTATTTTCCCAATCCCAACCTATTCATCCCATGGAGCAAAACTGGTAATACTCCATATCTAACACCACGGTGTTATCGGTAAAAATTAATTACTATTTCACATTCAAATCTAATCAAAGATTTAACTATCGTTTGGAGCAAAACTGGTGATACTCCATTCTCGATTATTTTCTTGAATTGATAATTTTAATTATCACATCCGCTTTTCAATTTAATTAAAGATTCATTAAAACTCCACTTAGTTTTAATCTTCCCAAAAGTCATTATTAATGATTATTTAACTTTGGGAAATCAAAAATGTCTCATTGACCATCCACACCGTACCACTGATTTCTGCTAACATATAACCTCTGAGCTTGTACGTCTCAGAGAAGAGTGTTAAGCAAGAGAATAAATTCTCCACCACCAAACAGATACATATTTAGCATAGGTCAACGAATACAGTATAAAATACAATGTTAGGCATGAAATCCTGTCTTTACCTGGGTTAAAGAACCAATGTCATTTAAAACACAGTTCACGATAAACCAAAATCATATTCCATTAACCATGGAATCTTCACAGAAAACAGATCAATATATAATCGATATAAATTTCCATATCCGACTAATAATATAAATGGCATAACGACAAAGCCTTTTAAATTCCATATGTATTAACAGTCTTTCTCCATAGAAACTCACTTTGATTATTACCAAATCGAATTCCATTCAATTCCAATTTAATATACTAAATTAGAAATCTTCACTTTGGAAAATTCCGTTAATCTTAATTAAAAGATTATAAATTCCAAATTATATTCTTCACTTTTAATTGGGTTAAAAACAAGTGTTATTTAAAACACCGTTCACAATAAACCCTAAATCCAATTTGATATCAAATACAAGGCTCTAAATAGTAATTATGTCGGCTTATATTCAATATCAAATTCTGAAACCAACCAATATCATATTGGGAATAATGATATATATATATCTTCCAAATTCCTCAACAATATCCATATAATCACGGAATCCAATATTGAATTATTCCGAAGATTATTTGCACTCAAATTTATTCCAATTTATTCTTTTGAAATTTTTGGTTATTTTAAAACGATTTTCAAATCTAATTTATTTATTTAAAAATAATTGGATTATTATTCTAGTTAATAACTAGTTCATTTTGAAAAAAAAAAATTATCTTTTCAAAACTAGAATTTTCATCCAAAATCTTTCCAAACCATTTATTATAATTTTTCCATATTTTTAATAATTTTATTATCGCCTGGATAGTCGGTTTCCAATAACGACCACCGAACTGCATCCATAGCGACCATTTCTGAAATTGATTTGGACATATCTCAAAATCCAACTGTAAGATTTCAAATCTCTTGTATTCATTGGAAATCCCTTTTTGATACGAACCCAACGGTTTCGGTTTTAGGAGGCGATGGTCGGATCTTCCGTTACATCAATTTGAAGTAAATGGTCAAAATTCGCGAAGGGTCACTACGCGGCGCGTTCTATTCAGGCCATTATAATATATATATATATATATATATATATTATATTTCATCGATTTCCTTTTAAAATGAATTTTATAAATCGTTTTAAATTCATTTTAAAAACGATATCCACTTCCATTTCAAATTCAAATCAAAATCGAATATTCCTTTATAAATTCGTTTTAAATTCATTTTAAAACGATTTCAATTTCATTTTCTAATTTAAAACAAAATTGAATATTCCATATAAATTCGTTTTAAATTCATTTCAAAATGATTTCCATTTCATTTTCAAATTTAAATCCAAATTGAATATTCCTATTGTTTTAAATTCATTTTAAAACGATTTCCATTTCAATTTTCAAATTTAAATCAAAATTGAATATTCCTATATAAATTATTTTTAAATTCATTTTAAAATAAATCAAAATTGAATATTCCTATATAATTTCGTTTTAAATTCATTTTAAAATGATCGGAATATAAATTCGTTTTAAACTCATTTTGAAACGATTTCAATTTCATTTTCAAATTTAACTCAAAATTGCATATTCCTATATAAATTTGTTTTAAATTCATTTTAAAACGATTTCAATTTCATTTTCTAATTTAAATCAAAATTGAATATTCCATATAAATTTGTTTTAAATTCATTTTAAAAATGATTTCCATTTCATTTTCAAATTTAAATCAAAACTAAATATTCCTATATAAATTCGTTTTAAATTCATTTTAAAACGATTTCCATTTCAATTTTCAAGTTTAAATCAAAATTGAATATTCCTATATAAATTCATTTTAAATTCATTTTAAAACGATTTCAATTTCGTTTTCAAATTTAAATCAAAATTGAATATTCCTATATAAATTCGTTTTAAATTCATTTTAAAACGATTTCAATTTCATTTTCAAATTTAAATCAAAATTGAATATTCCTATATAAATTCGTCTTAAATTCATTTTAAAACAATTTCATTTTCAAATTTAAATCAAAATTGAATGTTCCTATATAAATTCGTTTTAAATTCATTTTAAAACGTTTCAATTTCATTTTCTAATTTAAATCAAAATTGAATATTCCATATAAATTCGTTTTAAATTCATTTTAAAACGATTTCAATTTCATTTTCTAATTTAAATCAAAATTGAATATTCCATATAAATTCATTTTAAATTCATTTTAAAACGATTTCAATTTCATTTTAAAATTTAAATCAAAATTGAATATTCCTATATATATTCATTTTAAATTCATGTTAAAACGATTTAAATTTCATTTTCAAATTTAAATCAAAATTTGAATATTCCATATCATTATAATATTAAAATGATAATATTTTCAAAATATCAGATATTGAAATCACTTTTCGATATTCATTATAAAATGAATAAAATCAACAGGAAATCCTGTTCGTGTTAAAATGGCGTTTAACTACTTAACACAGCTTCAAATTTCAGTATTTTCTGAATATTATTTTAAAATATTCATTAATTCTGAACTGGAATCAGACTCAATCAATTACCATATAATTTTATTTATATGGATTTCAACATCACATGTATCCCACAATAATGATAAACAATTATTAAAAATTCATACAACATCCAGAGTGCATTCTACAACTGTGTAAGCATTAAAATAAATAAATAACGCTTATATAGTCTGTCAACCCATCGATTGACATACCACTAATTATTGGGATCAGTGTATGTCAAATATTATCCTAATACCCGTGTAGGGTTTTAAAACAACAAATACTGTTTATTATTTGTGTAGTTGGGCGATGTGTAAAATTTATCGTCCCAATCAATATCAAACAAATAAGTGTACATAAAAAACCATCTGGTTTGTAAATGTATATTTATTTTATTTTATTTCATGACAATATATATATATATATATATTAAATAAATAATTTTGATATACAACAATATCAATACATGAAAATCCAATCATAATACAAACAAACAATCAACTGGTCTGTACAAAAAAATAGTGTCAGGGGCTTCTAAGCCTCGTTTGCATCCTACTATATAATAACTGGAAAATAATTTGAGTGTGAGAGAGTTCTCACATTCGTTTCCACTCCTCCGTTCTTTTATTTTTTGAATTTCGAAATAGTTCGGATTTGAATTTGCTCGAAAATCTAACTTGCTCCAAATTGGGCTTGGTTAGTCTTGTTGTGAAGCTCTTGACTCCACGATCACAACGCATTCTGTTTCATGCGATTTGGAGTTCGTGTGAAAAAGATATTCAAGTTTATACCTTAATTACATAAGTGGAATAATTAAATAAATAATTAAAATTTAATAAACCTTTAATAACATTTACTAAAAACATGGCCGTTAATTTTGCCTTCCTTCTTCGTTCCAGAACGATGCTTTCCTTGAACCCATAACCCGCTAGGGTTACCCATCGCACAAAAATCGAAGCACCAGCACCTCATCAGGCGGCGCCACCCGAAAGCCAGGACCGCCACCTCCCTCGGCCCAGCTATGCCGCCAACTCGAACACCCCGATGCCACAAAAACCACCTCGAACTCGGCGTCTTTATGGCAGGAATTCTCCCAAACCATGAAACCAGAGATCATCAAACCCGTACGAAATTCAAGAGCTTGCGAAGCTCTTCCTCTTTTGTTGTAGATTCATGGTCTAATTCGAATTGTAGGAGGAGCGATTTTGAAATCAAAATTAGAGCATTTTCCGTCATTGGAATGATGCGTGGCGGTGGCTATAGGAATTAGGGTTTACAAAAGAAAAAAAATCTGATTGGCCAAGGGTGGGTTTTATAATAAAATATTTTATTTTATTTAATTCTTTTAATTTCAAAAATTCATGTTTACTCATCCGATCTCCAAATCAAACCCAACAACTCTCGCCCCAAGCCAAATACCCTCATTTCGGACATAGTGTGATATGTTTCATAAGCCAATTCGACTGTTTTGATCAGTTTTCTTTTAAATTAAAATATAAATCAATGTATATTGAATCCAAATGTACATTTTAATTTACCGGGGCCACATACTGACTCCAAAAATTCCCGAAAAATAAATCTGGCTATATTTTGATTATACAGTCCTAACAAAAACTAATTTTGTTGAATTTGGAGACCGTTTGAAAAATGGTCATTTTATGGTCGATCCAATTCAAATTTAAATTACCAAACACATTTAAATTTACTGCGCTCACATATTAGTTCCAAAAATTATGAAATTTGAAACCTAGCAATAATTTGACATTCCGGATCGAACAAAAGTGATCTCGTCAAAAACTGAGGTCGTTTGCAAAATGGCTATTTATTATATTGTATTAAATTCCATAGCGACTATTTCAAATTTTAATCTGGACATAACTTTCAATTCCCGTTATGAAATCTAGATTTTTCACGTTCTTTGGAAAGATATTTTTAAATAGATTCAAATATTTCTTGTTTTACTAGAATCCGATATATTTTGAATCATGTACATTCATTTGAAATTTGAAATCGAATTTTCAAACTACCGCGCCAATTCTAACTCGTTTTATAATTAAAATAAATTTTTACGTTCTAACTTCGATTTAAGTAAAATTTTAGTCGTTATTATTTAAAATAAATCATTTTATATATTCAAAATCCACTAAAATTGCTAAAATAAAAATTTTAAATTGTTTTTGAAAATCCGTGTTGTTACACTTACATTTGCTCAGATGGCCATATCAAATTTCCTTAAGTGGTTCATTGAAACATGCATAGGAAGGTCGAATATGATGTACTTATATGGTTATATATACTTGATGTGCTTAAACAGCGAGAGAACTTTTTTTTCAAAAGTTTAATATCCTTATATCCTACCTGTTGTGTGTGTGTACATAGAAACGTTTCGGGACACCCTTGCCTAATATACCAAATATATGCATATGTGTGTATAAGTATGTATATGTGTGTGTGTGTGTATATATATGTGTGTGTGTGTGTGTGTGTGTGGTTATGTATGTATGTATGGGGGGTTGCCTTTAATTCACATTTTTTTAATAGAAATTGAATTATAATGTAACAAAAACATAAGTTAATTTAAAGGGAGACTTCACATATACCCCTGCCTAATAAAAGTTCAGGTGAAGGCACTTGTTTCTCCTGAACATTTTCTATTTCAGTCAAGTAGTTGCAAACCTGGATGGTTAGGTTTTGTTTTGACAAGTATTTTTCAAGTAAGTCACTTGGAAGGAAATGTAAACATGAAGTCAAAACATGAAGGAAATGGCTGGCAATGCTCATATGCTTGATTTTATCCACTATTGTGTGATGGATGGGTAACATGATGACAGAGGCAAGGTAATTAGAAACAATTTAATGGTCTAGAGAGAGATTGAAGAACTATTTTCCCTCCATATTCTTTTAATAGTTAAAGATAAGGTCAATGCCAAATACAAAATCAATATATAAAAGTGAAGCGGACAACGTTTTTAAACAGTGGATGATAAATTTGCATTGGCAAAGTGAATCTTACACCATATGCAATGTTATGAGTTTTTTTAGCGTATTTGATCAGAGGTTGATAAAGTTAGGAACAATGTTAATCAATTACTAATCATCATGTATGAAACGATCATTGGACATGGACAAAGCAGTAAATGGTGTATCACAGCAGCAATTCACAACTCATAATTTATCGCCTTTAATACTAATTTTTTGGCAAAAGATTAGATATTTTCTATCTCAACAAAGAAAATTTATGAAAATATTTGAGCATAAAAAGGGGAATGCGCTTAAAATTGAAATAGTACTTGCTAAAGTGCACTAAACGAATATGATTAACGACAAAGGACTTTTAGATGGATTGTTATTGTTAGCATTATTTACTAGAAGTGTTCCAAATCTAATAGCATGGCCAAAGGGTTCAGACACTCCACCATTACAAAACATATCTTGCTTGCATTGTCAACATTAAAATTATATTTAACCACTATATTCTAGCAGAACTAAGCGCGTGAGCACTTACAAATCAATCGTTTTATCATAAAGTCTCATTCCCTCTTTGAAAATCCTACATTAATATGGCTCACCTGCCTCGCAAATGGAAACAAAACCATGCTACAATACCTAGGTCCATTTCTCTCTATGTCTTCAAGTCGGACTTCAAGATCTGAACCCATTAACATGTGCACCAACCTCAACACCATAGTCGGTCTACATCCACAAGAATGAATTATCCAACGAAGAACAACAGCAAACAAAAACTAAGAAAATGACAGGTAACAATCAGCAAATTAAGCATATTTTTTTTCTAGCTTATGTTCATATCATGGAGAAACCATGTTTTGGTTTTCCATAGAAAATATTGTTATTTTGAAATTCAAATAAAGAGTTGAATAAAGCCTCAATTCACTAAATAAAATCATTACCATGAAATACCTCATAATTTACAAAAGGTTTATGAATACTTATGTAAGAATGACGAATTGCAGACCCCGCTAGTTCGAAGGTGTGGACCTTTTGATTGGTAGTTAGAGATGGCCTGAAATAGAGAACCAAATGGTAGTTGCAATTTGAAATTATTGTGTTAGTTCTCATTAGACACATGCAGTAATATTTTGCAATGATCATTCAATCAGTATATCACTTAATCATCTATGGAACCCTCGTGACAGGTAAAACAAACATTCATAAAATGACTGATTTAAGGAATTAATAGGATTCAAACAAAATGCAGTATTAACTCATGGAACACATAATACAAACTGAAAATCACTACTTGACTTATGCTAATGAAAGGATAAAGACATACTGCAACATACACATACAAATATAAATTATATATTTATACTTCACGTTAAACCATTACATTAAAGCTACAAATACGGTTCTACCCAACCACGGCTATTACTGAAGGAACATTGACGAATTTGATTTAAAATGAGGTTAAAGAGGAAGGAAAATACATTTCTCCATGACTATGAATTTACAGGAAATAACAATTTACTTACATGATTTCTACATCGATGTGGTACACTGTGTAACACCCCACGTCCGTTAGTGTCACTCACAAAGGGAATGCACTAAGTTCTGTGGAGCATTTTGGGTAAAAGATGCAGATAAATTGCAGGACGGACAAAAATTAAACAGCGGAAAATAAAACTTTGCTTTATTGATAAAATAATTTGTACAATGGTTTCTTTACAATATCAGAGTATCATCTGTCTTACAAAATAAAGAAGCATAAAAACAACATTTATATTCCCCGATTTTAGCAAGAGCCAGCCATAGCATCTGAAAAGAGAATCCAAGCAAACTTCGACAAATCTTCAAGCTGGGAAAGAGTGGCAGTCCAACTTAACCTGAGCTAAAATATTCCCTCCTTTACTACCTGGGGGGGAAATGAAAGAAAAGAAGACGAAAGAAAAATAGAGTCAAACATAAAGCCTGAGTAAGTTCAGTAACTTCTAGCATGTGAACATGGAAAAACAAAACGACATGAATTAACTGAATACAAGATTACACCATGACGATAAGGTCAACAAGATTAGACAAGATAATCACAAGATATACTAAGATAAGACAAACTGGATATGCTCTAATACTTTCGCCGCTTCGCTATTTCCTTATTGTACTGGTTTCTATATCTCTGCACCGCCTATCTAGTGTCCCAACTAGTAACGATAACGTGATCCCAACCCCTGTATTTTCCATTGCCTTCCGGCATACATTCATTATTTATTACCTAGATCAAATCTAGGGTTTTTCTATCAAGTGCTTCCTAGATTTAACTAGAGTTTACGCTATCTGCTGAATGCTTCTCAGATTCAGGGTTTATGCCACCTAGTCCAACTAGGGATTATGCTACATGTCGAACGATGCCCCCAAGTCTAGGACACACTACCTAGAGTGGTATATGTTCCTATACTTTCCCACGCATGTATCACGAATCGTTATTGCTTGTCTAGATGCACATGTCCTGTAATGTGCGGTCCGAGTCCTGTGACTGGGCAAATTAAGGAATACAGAACTAGGTCGGGGGCTTTCAGATGTCTGCCGATGAAGATGCTAAGGTCTATTTTTATTCCAGTGGCTATGGTCCCACTTGACCACTCCCTCAACTAATGAAAGGCACACCTTGTAAAATGAGAACTATACGCTGGCCCCCGGTGCCCCTCTATCCTATGGCCATCCTCACCCATAACTAGATAGCAAGTATATGGTCTTTCGGAGTTCTCCGCCTTTCCGCTCCACGTATCACGATTGACTCCAGATGGATGGTAGACGACGAGCTGCTATCACAGGGCTACCGTTTTCTCGCCGAATCACGCCGGTCCATCCTGGTCTTTAGGTTGCCATGTATTGCAACCAAGGCATACCCCTGGTTCTTCTACGCAGACCTTAACCTCTGTGAGCCCAAGAGGATCATCTGCAGCCTCTCAGAGGGATTACAAGAGTACTCTCACGTCCCCTCGAAGCCTCGGGCTTCGTAACCCAATTCGTTGGAGCCTTCTTTCTACTCAAATGGACATTCGCTCCTTCCCGTGTTATACTAAGAATTACTACTTAGTTTTACTAACTAAGATTTACCACTTAGTTTCCAGAATTGTTGTTTTCTTAACTAAGGTTTACTACTTAGTTCCCTTTCCCGCCAATTTGGATTGGTTAAGTGTCATTAGTCAATTCAAGCTAACTTAACCCTCTTCATTTATCCTGTCAAACTGGTTAAGTGTTATCAGTGATTCATGTTGACTTAACCCGACCACAAACCCCATTTTATTGGTTAAGTATTTCTTATTTCTTAACCCTACCCGTTCGTCCTGTATTGGTTAAGTGTTCCTTTTTAACTTAACCCTCCCCGTCTATTTTAACTAACATGTTATTAATGGTTAAGTATTATCCCTTCATGTTTTAGACTTAACCTTATTCCTTTATCACAATCCTACAGTCTAGCCCAGTTAACATATCAAATTGGCTAAGTGTATTTACTTAACCCCAACCTCTAGTCTAGTTAACATGTTAATTTGGCTAAGTGTATTAACTTTATTTAACCCCACCTTCTAGTCTAGTTAACATGTTAATTTTGGCTAAGTGTTTTCTAAGTTACTTAACCCCTACAAATCTTGTCTTGTTACCATGTCAAGTTTGGTTAAGTGTCCCTATGGACTTTGCCCTCCCATTCTAGCTTAACTGTATTAAGTTGGCTAAGTGTTCCTATGGACTTAACCCTCCCATTCTAGCTTAACTGCGTTGATTGTCTGTATGGACCTAACCCCACCCATTGGTTTGGTTATCATGTTGAATTGGTTAAGTGTCTTAGTTAACTTAACCCTACCGTTCTTGCTTTAACTAAATTAAAGCCACGAACACTCACATTAGACAGATATTGTTGCGAATACTGGATGTGCCGGTCGGTTCCGGGCAGGTTTACATCGCAACTCAGTCTAACCTCGGGTTAGGAATATTCGTGTTTTCCAAGTTCAAAAGGGTTTTGATTAATTTTCAAATCAGGTTTTGAAAACAACCATCCCGTCCGTCGGATCAGTTAGGGATAGCCAGGGAGAGCAGGAAACTTGTATTTTCCAAACTCAAGCCTAGACACTATCCTCTCTGTCACCCTAGAACTTTCTGGTGTGTTATTAAAAGAGATGTCGTTAATAAACCTTTAATTTGTCTAAATTTACATTTCCTTATTTAGGACAAATTCTATTTACTTATTTCCTAATTATTCTTTTAGTGTAAATTGTCAACATTTATTCTTACGGCCCATTTTCCCCTCTATATCATGTTTATGCTTTTTGGTATGTAAACCATACCAAATGAAGTGTCACTAACCATGATTTTGCTAATCCTGACAATTACTCCCAATTATGGCCAATTTCTAGTTTATGCCAATATACTTATCGAGCCAAATTAGCTAATCCAATTCTGATTTAACATTCTAATTCATGTCAAACTAGACTTATTACTCTAGTTCACAATTCATGTAAATGCTAGATTTACATGTCAATACTAGATTTACATGTCAATACTAGATTCAAATTACACATCCTATAATTCTTGTCAAATATATCCCATTTGCATTTCTATGAACATGCCATAGTACATGTCCCCAATTTATGCCAAGTTTATAACTATGTTTCAGTAAATTTCATATTTTGCCCCAAATCGCATTCCCACCGTTCGTATAATCGTGTTTCAATCTAGATAATAGATAAATCTAGATTCGTAGCAAATAGGGAATGAACCAAAGATTGCTATGAAAAGGTTAGATATAACAACTGGCATAAAATGGTTTTGAATTACGACGTAGGTTCAAAAACATGGGTAGACCTAACTTAATAGGTAAATTCCCAAGGTCTAATACCAAGAATAGACTGAGTAGGTTCAAGAACATGGGTAGACCTAACTTAATAGGTAAATTCCCATGGTCTAAAACCAAAGAAAAACAAGGACACGTAGAATATATAATCGGGTTTAGACCCAATCTCATAATCACAAAGCTTAAACAACACTTTCCTAGTCATGAATCATAGGTGTTTAATCACAGATGTCCTTGTTATGTCAAAGGCAATAGTTTATGTTTTCTAATCAAAGGCATAGGCTTAGCCAAGGAAATAATCCTCATAGTCACAGTTACAGTCATAGGCAATGTTCATAGTCATAGGCAATGTCCAAAGTCATAGGCAATGTTCATAGTCATAGGCAAATGTTCATAGTCATAGGCAAATGTTCATAGTCATAGGCAAATGGTTTAAAGGTTCATAGTTTCATAGTCACGGTCTTATTTGTCCTCGAATCATAATAGTTCTTAATTAGGTTCAAGAGTATAGGCACTGAGAGAAAGATTTGGCATATTCTTTTATTCCCTTAATTTCATGTCACGAACAGAGAAAAATGTTCAAATCTAGAAATAACTGACTTACAGAGATTAGATTAGAACAGAAAGATAGCGTTGCTAAGATTCGTAGGAAAACAGTCGTCGAAGTCATTTGAACCTCCTCTTGAATCCTAGCTTGACTTGAACCTCTTCTTGAAAATCTTTTAGCAGCATTTCCTCGTCTTGGTTTATTTTATATATATTATTGTATTTATATATTTTAGAGGAGGAGGAGAAGCCATGTCTAACAAGAATCTTTGCAGCATAATGGTAGAAAAGAATTGTGAATAGAGAAGAAGACCATGGCGGTTTATATAGAATTTCGGACTAATTTAGGTCGTTTGATTAACCCTAGAAATGACCACAACCGTTCAGTCAAGATAGAGTTATCTTGTTGACTCAGCAATGAGTCAGAAATGACTCAGCATTGACTCGGCAATGAGTCAGAAATGACTCAGCGTATTAAATGTTCATTTTTTTTCATAAATGACACATTGGTTCTTTCCTAACATATCATAACCAAAAGGACATTTAAAACAAAACATTAGCTAAATGAACATTTAACTAAAATGTCAATTTAATCTGAATGAACATTTTATTCTAAATATACATTTCTTAATGAAATGTTATTCTAATGTTAACATAACAAAAGTGACATTCTAATGTTCATCTTTTCTCCTTTTTTTTAATTTATTGTCAACCAATTCAAACGTAAATACGTATTTAATAAATACATTTTCCCTTTACCGTATTAATTACCCATATATAAATATTTATTTATATATGAATAAATCTTTTCTTACCTTTAATTTTTCATAATTCCAATTGGAGAAGGCCAAAAAAAACCATCCTTGACAACCAAAAATGCGCAACGTACGCTACATGATGTGTACACGTCATATATATATATATATGCGTATATGTATATATATATATTCATTTTTTTTCTTTTTATATATCTTCCCAATTACCCATTTTCACACTAAACCACTTTTTTGAACTGCGTTCACACTAGGCTATTTTAAGCCATTCCCCTAAAACAAAAATAGGGCGCTGGCGGGGATCGAACTCTGTACCTCTTGTATGCAAGTCTTGTGTTCCAACCAAATGAGCTACTAAGTCTTTTTCTTACAAAAGTTAGAACAATGCTAAACATTATTCTTTTCTTATTCCTCTTTTTCATGTTTTGCTGCAATATTTAATTTAAGGATATTTTTTCATACGGAGTCCAATTTACGCAAACTCTGACTCTATCTCAAGCAGAATTTCGAGAAAAACGCAATGGCGTAACCCGTTTCCCTTAATTCTTCTTCTATAATTTAATTATACTTTAATTTGTGAAACTTAATGTTACTGAATTACGGGGTGTTACACACTGGCTCAAGTTGCAAACTGTTAAAACAAATTTGGCAGCTTGGGACACTTGAGACCCTTCCTTTTCCGAATATAAACAACAAATTTGGCAGCAATTAGGGAGCCAACTTCCATGAGATTAGTTGCCAACATATCCCAACGATGGAAAACACATTGTGGGAAAGCCTGTCCTGAAGTAGCAACTCTTAAATTACTTGGAAGCCCAAAAGACTCAGCAACATGTAGATAGGCATTGATGTTGTATAGTGAAATACCAGGCCTCTGCAACTCCCCATAGATGTGTCCTCTCTTTTGATTGAGCACCTCGTAGATGCCATCCAAAGCATTCTCTGGTGCTTGAATTCCAAACAGGTACACTCAGTCTAGGAGCCTTTGTTTAGCCTTAAGCTGAACGACATAGATAACCGTTCTTGCAATGGGAAAACCAGACCACCACCACAATGAATAACATCAACATGAACAACAACATTGCAAACTTCAAAGAAGATACAAAGCGTGTTCTCTTCAACTAAAGCTCCTTCTTTGAAGGCCCACTGAAAACCAATGACAACTGAATCTTTGATCTCGTTCAAGTACCACACTCCTTTACACATGTCAACAACCATGTTAGGCCCAATTGTTTCAGGTCCATAACACCAAATTTTATTGTAATATCCTTATCCCAACCAAACTCTTCAGGTGATATATTTACTCGATTCTTAGGATCATCCCGAGGACTGATCCTTCAAGTTGTCAAGACCCTAGTTTGAATTATAATCCAACAGAAGGGAGAATAGAACAAAAAAAAACTTTTTGTAACAATATACTTTCTTCGAGTACCACTGCCTTCGCCTTATGTATATAATCCAGCATTTGGTGTGTCACAAGTGTTCTACATAATAGCTTGATGCATAATACTAATATTTCAAGTTAATGTTTGTTCACTATCTACCATAATTTGATACAAAAGGAAATATATCAAGTTTCCTTAAGTAGTTAAGCATGTTTTCGTATTTAATGACTAACAGAAAGTACTATCTACAACACACATGGAAAACGAAAAGAGATGTTCAAGAAGATGCTTGATCATGGAGAGGCTGGTGATCAAGTAGGCTTACTTGTATGTGGCTTAAAACATGGGCATGTGCACAGAGGACAGGTAGTTTGCAAGCCAGGCAGCTTAAAAACATACAAAAAATTCATAACAAGGAAGGCTTCATATTGCGACGAGCATGGGCGAGACTAGCGACGGCTAAAAAAGTGGCATTCGCTAGCCGTCGCACGGTCTGTAGATAACAATTGCTAAGACCTTTCTTCCCCAAATCATTTTAGTTGATAAAAAAACTCTACCGTCGCCCCCTACTGCGATTTTGATTTCACCCACCCAAAATCCATTCCAGTCGTCTCTATTTGCTCCGGTATGTCTTCTAATCCCTATTCTATGTTTAATTAGGGTTAATTAGTGTTTATTTGCATGTTAATACGTGTTTGTTAATTGAATGTTTATGGATATGAAATTGGTTGTCTCATAAGATGCATATGAAGTTGATTTTGTTATAGATTGAATTGGGAATAAGTGTAATTGGGTAGGAGGTTGAAATTGTTGATTATCACATATGTGCTTGACTTAGGAGCATGAAAACGATGATAATCACATATGTAATTAGGCTTACGTTGACTGTGTTGTAGGTTGATTGTGTTGTAGGATTATTTGAGAAAAAAGGAAGTAAATGTTATTGTTTACCTGTAGTAAATTGATTACAATTATCGAAACGGTGTAATGATGTCCATCTTTGCATGCACTTTTAATTATGTCACCATCGGATGCAAGAATAGTCAGTCCAAACAAATTTAAAGAATGCATTTGCAATATACAAAAAAAATTTGTTGCTATAATATTTAATAAAAAAATGTTAGTTTACAAATTTGTTGCTATAATATTTATACTTTGAACTAAAATTAGCTAAAAGTAACTAAAACTAGTTTATACGTCATAATTTTCATTGTCATGTTATTTTACAAATTGAAAGTACTGAAAAATATTATGTAGATGCTATGTGAACCCCTTCGATAAATTTGGCCCCATCCGACAATTGTTATATATGATCGTTATATGGATATTCATTTTTACACAAAACGATAATCTAAATTCATCTGATACAATATTCATTGGATTTGTCCTAGTATTGGACAAGTTACAAATATAATAACGTAAGCATATTTTATAAATCATTTCAGTTTAAACGGTTAACAAAGTTTCGATGGCACTACATTTTTGTTCCCTATGTACACGCATTTGTGTACGATACAGGAACCAAAGGGAAGTGCTGCCGTAATTTTGTTGAACCGTTTAACCTGAAATGATTTATAAAATATGATTATGTTATTATATTTGTAATGGAAAGTAGGTAGACCGGCTGTCAAAGTAAAAAAGAAATAAACAAAAAAAACCGAAAACATTAAGTAGTTATAAATAAAATTTTACAAGATTTCATATAATATAAAGTGTTTGATTGAATTTTCTAACATATTAGTTGCAAATAAGGAAAATGTTCGCTTATTTTTGTAATTGTAGTTGGATGTATCAACCCCGAACCGGTAAGAAAGGGTCGATAAAGGAACATTTTTGTAATGGAGTCCAAGAATTTATTAGATTCGCTAAATCTAATAATTGGAATAACGTAGACATTCGTTGTCCGTGTAGTAATTGGAAGCCGGATGTAGTAGAAGAACATCTTTATAAATTTGGTTTTGTGTCGAATTATTGCTTATGGGATCGTCATGGAGAACTTGTTCAAACTACGTCTAACCCTATAATGGTAGAGGACGATAGTACAATGATGAACGATAATACAATGACGAATCCGATAGAAAATATGGCGCATGATTCAACACGATCATTGTTTCCTAACATTGAGCAAGGCGACAATGAGAATGGAAATGTTGAAGAACTAACGACGGAAGCGAATTTTTTTATAATTTATTGAATTCTGTTAAGAGGCCATTGTGGGAAGGGTGTACAAGAAGAACTGAATTGTCTGTAACTGTCGAATTCATCATTATGAAATCAAAATTCAATCTTACAGAAGCTGCATTTATAGCAGTTGTACAAACTGCAAAATGACATATGCCGCCCAATAATTTGATGTGCGCTAGTCATTATAAAGTGAAAAAACTTATGTCTGCTTTTGGACTACTGTATCATAAGGTAGATATATGTGTTAAAGGTTGCATGTTGTATTGGAAAGAAGACGCTCACCGTAGAAAATGCAAATTTTGCAACCAAGATAGATAAAACCAAGGAAAAAGAAAGGAAAAGAAGTTCCATATAAAAGAATGCATTATTTACCCATAACTCCCAGACTTCAACGACTATATGCATCTTCTGCTACAGCATGTCATATGCGATGGCATAGCGTGAGAACATTAGAAGAAGGAACTATGATACATCCGTCTGATGGTGAAACATGGAAACACTTTGATAGGACTTATCCTGAATTTGCTGCAGAGAGTTGTAACGTTAGGCTCAGTTTATGCACGAATGGATTTTCGCCATTTTCTTAGTTTGATAGTAAATATTCATCATGGCCTATCATTATTACTCCTTATAACTTACCTCCATGGATGTGTATAAAAAATCCATATATGTTTATAACGGTTGTCGTCCCCGGTCCCGATGATCCGACAAAAGGAATTGACGTTTACGTACAACCATTGATTGAAGAGTTGAAAACACTGTGGCATGAAGGAGTCGAAACATACGACATTTCGAAAAAAAGAAAATTTCGTATGTTTGCTTCTGTATTATGGACTATTAGTGATTTTCCCCCATATGGCATGCTTTCAGGTTGTAACACAGCTGGACGTCTAGCTTTTCCTCATTGTATGGAGGAGACACGAGCATTTTCATTAAAGTATAGGAAAAAAATTTCTTGGTTTGACTGTCATCGGTATTTTCTCCATACTAATCACAAATATAGAATGCATAAAAAGAACTTTAAAGCTAACAGAGTAAAGACAATGCTACCTCCTAAAGTTCGGACAAGTGAAGAGATATACGAAGTTGTATGTGACTACCCAAAGATACATGAAACTGGAGAGCGGGTTGATATTCTAGGTAAATCGGACATTCATAATTGGTGCAAACAAAGTATATTTTGGGAGTTACCTTATTGGAAAAATCTAAAACTTCGGCATAATATTGACATGATACATAATGAAAAAAATGTTTTTAATAACATTTTTAATACAATTTTGAATGTAAAGGGTAAAACCAAGGACGATGCGAATTCGAGATGTGATATATTACACTTTTGTAAACGGTTGGAACTGCACTTGTGTGACGAGAATAAAAAACCTAAAGCATGTTATGAGCTAGACAACAGGCAAGTAAACTCGTGCTAAAGTGGGTGGAAGGATTACGATGTCCTGATGGGATTTCTTCAAACCTCCATAGATGTGTGGACTTTAAAAACAATAAATTGAGTGGAATGAAAAACCATGATTGCCATATCATGATGGAATACTTTTTACTTGTGATTTTCAAGGATCGATTGCCTACAAAAATCTGGAGTGTTATAACTGAATAAAGTTTGTTTTATAAACAATTTTGCTCAACGACATTAAAGGTAGATCGTCTTTTTAAGCTTGAAGTAGAAATCCTTGTAATAATCTGCAAACTCGAGCAAATATTTCCGCCTGGATTTTTTAATGTAATGGACCATTTACCTATTCATCTTCCATCCGAAGCACTTCTTCGAGGTCCAGTTCAATATGGATGGATGAATCCATTTGAGAGGTAATTTTGTATCAATAAATATCGTGATAGATTACAATTTAGATTATTGTACAGACATATAAATTAAATTAAGCTTATTATAGGTACATGAATCATTTGAAGAAAAAAATGAGGCAAAAAGCTCGAGTAGAAGGTTCGATTTGCAAATCGTACCTTGAAGAAGAAGCTTCATTTTTTTCCTCATTACTTTAGTGAAGATGTGAACTTGTCTTTTGTAACTGTTCCCCGTAACGAAGAAGCCGTTGGGCCGGAGCCTTCTCAAATAATGTTATCTATTTTTAGACAACACGGAAGACCTGCCGGAAAATGTGTGGAAATATGGTTAAGCGATACAGACTACAATGTGGCACAAACATATGTTCTGTTAAATTGTGCGGAAGTTGCATCATTTGTCAGGTAATACTAAATTCATGTACAATTCAATTATATATATATACGTATATATTTATTTGTATCTATTAATAAAAAAGGAACATAACACATATATGCAGTATGTATGGATCACAACATCCATCCGGTGATCTCAGTAAAGAATTTGCTAGATTGTTTCCAGACTATGTTCATGATCCAAAAAACTGTGTTGTTAACAAAGGATTACGACATCTTGCTATTGGACCAAAAAGAAATGTCAAAACTTATCCAATATACTTTGTCAATGGATTTAAATTCAACACCAATGATTACGGAGCTGAAAATTAACATATAACAGCTGTGTATTTGTCAAAGGTAGTGATGATCCATAGAAGCATATAAAAGATTTTTACGGCGTCTTAACGCAAGTTGTAGAGTTGACATATTGTGTACAGTCCATAGAGAAAATTTATCTATTCAAATGCAACTGGTTTAGCAATGTTCCTGGTTCTGGAATCAATGTGCACAAAGATTATAAGCTAATAAAAATAAGACATATGTCGCTTTACTATAAGTATGATCCTTTTGTGTTAGCTAAGCAAGCATTACAAGTCTATTTTTCTCTGTATCCATCCTTAAAAAAAGATAAAGTAGATTGGTGGGCTGTTTTTAAAACAGAGGCAGGATTTACATTTGATGGAAATAATATTCCAGGCGAAGCAGCGTATCAAGCGGATCTTGAACCAAATACTGAAATAATAATAGCTGATGACATTGATGTATGGTTGTTGTATGATGAAGTAAATGTATTAGTAGACGCATTTGTAAGTACTGAAGAAAACGATATAGAGTATGAGATTGAGTCTGGATCCGAAGATGAAGAAGACTGAGGTTTTGTAATTATGTTATGTACTATTATGAGCGATGTACTATGTTATGTATTATTTCGAGCTATGTAATAATAATGATGTTGATTGTTCTTAGCTATTAAATTACTTACGTTCGATACTATTCTGATTTATGTAATGATAATGTTCACTATGTATGTTATTCAGTATTGTTCTTCTCATTTACAATTTATGTTATGATAATGATGACTGATGTTAATAATTCAAGTTATTTTGTATGCACATTAAATGATTGTAACAGATATGTCAGATGAAAGACGATGACGATCGAGGAGTACATCTCAGCCCATTCCTTCACCATCTCCTGGACCAGGAGCAGGTCCGAGCAGCTCAGTGCCAGATTTGCGCCGAGTTGTGGAGATTATTCCGAAGACTGGCAGGTAAATGTCAAATTTATTTCAATTTATATTATTTAAAATATATGAAATATTTATATCAACATGTATAGAGGATTAGAGATTGAGCCAGAAGATTTCATTTTAGAGGTATCGAGGCAATCTTACACTAGTAGAACGTCGGAGGCTTGGCCACATTGGGATAGTATTCCACCCCACATTAAGAATGTCATTCTAGCCGATTTATTAGTAAGTATTTTTTTATACTAATAATGAAAATTAATATACTGTAAATAATTATAAATAACTGCAATATGCAGGCTGTTGTACGCGTTGAGGAGCAGGACATGCCTACCTTTTTGACTCATTGGAATACGAAGATGCACAAAAATTATCAAGAGATGGTTTAAAGGGTGAAGATATCTATAAAAAAAAGCCTCCGTTTATGAGTGATGATGTTTGGGCAGATTTTCAAAAGTGATGGGAGACAAAAGATGCTAAAGTAAGATAAAATGATAATATTCACATTTATATTGATTGCATTATTTTACATCATCATGTATCAAATTTAATAGAAAGTAGCAGCTAGAAATAAAGCAAATAGAGAAAAGAATCCTGCTCTACACCACGGTGGCTCAAAATCATTCCAACAACATAGAAGGGATTTGGTATAAATTTTAAATATTTGTAGTATATGTTCACATAAAAATTTAGTATATATAATTCATCCTTATTTTTAATAAATATTTTGCTCAGACGGTGAAGTACGGAAGAGAGCTTTCGTTGGCAGACGTATTTCGACACATACATGCGGTGGAGCATACCGATGAAGAAGGAAATGTTACGTATGATTGGGTTGATCCAAAGAGTGAACGTATAATGGTAAATATGCTTATCCGTATAAATTAAATGTTTCATATTCGTTCATATCACAATATATAAGTAAATTTTATAGCATTTGTGTTAAAATTATATTGCTATTGTAGGGGAAGTATGATGCAGAGGCTGCTAGAGGCTAGTGGACATGAGCTTATGGTTGCAGAGTCTGATCGGATATGACATTCTATCAATGATCTACCTACTCGAGGAAGGCAATATTAAAAGTGTGCGTGTGTACTTGCTAGTATAGTATACTCACAAGGATCATGTAATATGACAAATAATATTCAAGTATGAAGTAATAGCTAATCACAAAACTATATAATAGTAAATGCAGTAAAAATAAAAAAATAACATCAGAGATTTTTAAACTGGTTCGAAGCACCGTCTTACGTCCCGTCCCAGACTTCTATCTGGATTTTCACTAACAACAACCTCACTTCACCCGGAGGAACAGGTTTACAACACCCGAGCAACCGAATGGGAATTTCACGCCTCTAACAACACGAGGACATCAACACTTGCCTCTTACAACACGGAGGACTTCACTACTTGCCTCTTACAACACGGAGGACTTCAACAAAGATGAATATACTCTGTAGTTGACAATGTGTGTTCTTGATAACGCGAATTTGTCAATTCTTGTACAACCTTCCTATGATCTTATCCTCAAATAGTATTTGTGTTTATGAAGATTTTGGAAGATGATATCGTATTGAATCAAAAGAATAATGTATAAATTCTAGGATTCAAGAACTATATTGTGAAGAATATGAGCATTTGAGTACTAGAGAGTTCAAGAATGAATCAATAATATAGAGATTAGATAGAAAGAATTGGTTAATTGAAATGATGATTTCAAGATGTTTATATAGAAGATAAACAGTTGTAACCATTAGTGAAGAGCTACAAACATTGGATATGATCATTGGTGAAAAGGAAAAGAAGAAACTCTTGAAGAAACGGAAGTGACTATTCGAATAGTTGCTTCTGTTTAAAAATGGTCGACAGGTCAAAATGGACCAATAGACAGGAATTTAAATATATATATATATATACGTTATGTGTATATGTGTGCATGTTTATTGTGCAGACTGGGTAAAAACGGTCGACTGGTCCGATTTGGGCGGTCGACCGGTTATACCCAGTTTGTACAATTAATCTGCATATATATATATATATCTGTGTATACATAAATATTGATTATTTGAGGATAGATTTTAACATTAATGAACACTATTATCATACCAAATAATCAACCTCTTATTGAATAATACCATATGTAGCTCCTTATTTCCTTAACCAATGAAAATTGCCTTTTTGTCGATCATCGCGTATCTCTTTGGCATAAATCAAAACTCCTTGACTCAACATTCTCCCCCTTTTTAATTGATGACAATATATCTCTGAATCTCCCCTTGTATATAGTCTCCCCCCGAATTTGTTCCTGTAAAAATTAACTATATTTCCTGCATATATGATATTAGTACATCTTTCCCCAGCATATACAATGTTAGTACCATATTTCTCCCCCTTTGTCATTGACAAAAAGGATAGTGTAAGTATATAGATAAGCAACAATGAAAACGATACTAGCAGATGTTAAAGCAACGCATAGCAAATAGCATAGATCATAAGACTCATAGAGTACAAGCAAAAATAAGTCTTACTACAAATAAAAGTACGACACCATTTAGATACAAGTGTCGTAATAAATCTTAAGAAATACAAAAGCATAAGGTCATAACACGAATGAAGAAACAATCTACTCGAATTCCGTTTCTTCTCCTTCTTCTTCCTCTTCTTCTTCATCAATCATTTGAGATTTACCTCGACCCCGTCCATGACTAGTGTCAGAATTAGTACCCTCCTCCGAAGATGTCCAAGCAAAAGATGCAGGAGCTATACATTTGTCGGGGTCCTGTGCTTGCATAGAAGAAGAAGATGCGCCATAAGATATTGCTTCCCATATAGACCCGAAGAATGACTTAAGTTTGTTAAAGCGTTTATCCATTTTCGTGTCCATACGCTTAAGTCGAGCTTCGAGAAGAAATTAGTTTTGTGCAATAGTTTCAAGACTTTCTTTTGTTGAGGAAGTCGAGCATAAAAGTTTTACTTCATCTGGTTTTGGACAGGATGGTTGAGAAGAAGTTCCTTAATGGCCTTGTTTCTTCCATTGTTCAAAAGGAATGATATTAAAACATGGTTCAGGAAGTTTCATCCGCTTAATCGAAGCATTGTTTATGCACTTGGGCCCTGAAATAGTGGACTGAGGAGGATTGATACCACAATCAAGTAAGAGTCACATAATATATTCATTATAGAAGAGATGCGACCTAGTTAACTCATTTACTTGTAAAATCTCGTCGAAGATCATTTCAATCCAATTAATGCGAATGCACCCATAAATTGCATATAAAGCTTTGAAATTTTCCTTGTAAACAACATCAAAATTTCCAATTCGTGGCAAAAGAGAATGCATGATGGTATAATGAAGAACTCTAGTAGCAGGACATAAATTAATTGATTTTGTACTGCCCTTGTCGTCATCAATAAATTCGTGACTTATTTTATTACGGATGTGGACATTACAAAAGTTACTTGAGAATTTTTGTCCTATAAGATCAGAACCAAGGACATTTGCCATCCGTTCACATGAGATAAAGACTTGTTGGCCACACACAACCGACCAAATACATTGAGCAGGATTCTCTGGTTTGTATGTGTCCAAATTTAGATTAGCATAGAAAAGCTTGATCATAACATGATTAATCTCAATATTATTGCGATTAAAATCAAGTAGGGATTCGATATGAGGATTTCTAGCTAATCGTTGAACACGATAATTTGAGAAATCAGGAAATTTAATAAATGAACCCGGATGTATGGTGAAATCCTTCATCTCATTCCATCTCTTGATAGCTATTGGATCGACAAGCCATTTCTTCATAGAATTATCTATGGGTTGAAGCTCGGAAGAAGAGGCTTTCTTCGATTTCTTTTGCGGAGGAGCCATTAAAAAGTTTTTAGAGAAGGAAATTTGAGTTCTAGGGTTTGAGGGCTTTTGGAGGTAGAAAAATGAAAGTGTAAAAATGAAGAAATAGGGTTAAAAACCGACCATATATTGTTTTTTTTAAACAGTTCTGAACGAGAATGGTCGACTGGTCCATATTCACCGGTCGACCGTATTCATCCCGAAAGCAAAACAATCAACTGGTGGCATATGAACGGTCGACTGGGTATGTATTAAAAACAAAAAAGAACGTTACCGGTCGACCGCCAGGAAATAACCGGTCGACCTTTTTCAGTCCGTGAGCAAAACTGTCGATTGGTTGATTTCGACCGGTCGACTGGTTATTCTGGAATTTGTTTTTCTGACTTTTCGTGCTCTTTTTATGTTTTTGCATCGGTCCAAACATTATTGAATTTATTCAAAATGGAAATACAAATATGTTATAACTTGAGAAAAAAATACGTATAACATATTTAAAAGAAATCTAATGAGAGGTGGACGAATTATGCTTGGTTGACTCTTTCTTGGCCTCATTAATTCGTGGTGTCCATGGTGATCATTTTCACCTTCTTTACAATTATAGTTTTGATCCCAAGAGTTTGGACTCCTAGAGGATGAAGGAGCATGCGACATTAGTTCATAAACGCCATGTTTGTTTGTGCTACAAAAGAATGAAGCCATTCTTTCTAAAAGTGATAGACGTTCAGAAGTAAGTCGTTGCTCATAATGAAGTTGTCTCTGAAGATCCATTTGATACTTTTAATAGTGATGAATCTCATTGATCTTCTCTCTAGTGCGAGATGAGAAAAACATTGATTTCTCTGTACGTTTAGATGTCGGCTTATTACCAGGGGTATGAGTGCATTTTTATTTTATTTTCGAAGTGTCAGGAGAGTAGTACTCCTCGGGTTCAGAACTAGTAACCAAAATGTGAGACCTTTGTGCGCACTTATCACAAATATGAGCCATAGAGAAGTTTATAAACTTATAAAATATAGACTCAGAATGGAGTAGATGACAAAAAGAGAATAAATAACGAGCTTATATATAGAGATTGGTATATTTAAATTTGTGGTTGAGAAATGTTGAGGGGGCATTTGCCGTACAAACAATAAATAGCTCATATTCATTTTCTAAAAATAGAAATAGCTAAAAAGTAGCTAAGGATTTGAAAGTGAATGAACCGAATATAGAAATGAACTTAGTGATATCTAACTTCAGTGTTTATGTATCAAGTTCATTTCTAGAAATTAAGCCAAGCTCTCTACGCAATGTAATAAAACTTGATTCAAGTAGAGGCTTAGTAAAAATGTCCGCTAGTTGATGATCGGTTTGGACATATTCGAGATATATGTTTCCTTTTTCAATATTGTCTCTTAAGAAATGATGATGGATATCAATATGCTTCGATCGAGAGTGATTTACTGGATTCTTTGATAAGTTTATAGCACTGGTGTTATCATAGTATATAATAGAATTTGATAAATGAATATCAAATTCTCGAAGTGTTTGTTGCATTTATATTACTTAAGTACAAGAAAGAGCCGCCGATATATATTCGGGTTCACATGTTGATAGTGAAACGCAATTCTGTTTCTTACTAAACCAAGAGACAAGTGATTTTCCAATAAAATGGCACGTACCACTTGTGCCCTTTCTATCCGTTTGAGAAACTCCGAAATCAGCATCACTATATGATACTAATTCGAATGGACATTCTTTTGGGTAGAAACGACTGAAATCTTTGGTATTTTTAAGATAACGAATTATACGTTTTACTGCTCATAAATGTGATTCCTTTGGATTTGGTTGAAATAGTGCACATAGACAAACACTCATCATTATATCTGGACGACCTGCTGTAAGATGAAGAAGAGAGCCAATCATGCTTCGATATAATTTCTGGTTAACATTCTTACCATTTTCATCTTTTCAAGATGTGTAATAGTACTCATAGGTGTAGGTTTACTAGATGTATTTTCTAATCTGAAGCATTTGATAAGATTTCCGTAGTATTTTTCTTGATTAATAAAAATACCGTTTGAAAGTTTTTGATTTGAATACCAAGAAAGTATGATAGTTCTCCTATGTGAGACATTTCAAACTCTTTGGTCATAATATCCGCAAATTCTTTGCAGAGTTTATCGTTTGTCGAACCAAAGATAATGTCGTCTACATATATTTGGATAACCAATATTTCTTTTCGAGAATGTTTAATAAACAAAGTTTGATCGACTTTGCCAATTTGAAATCTTGAATCAGTAAGATAGCTACGTAATCTTTTATATCAAGCATGAGGTGCTTGTTTTAAGCCATACATAGCTTTCTTGACTTTGTATACGTAGTCAGGATGTTTTTCATGTACGAACAAGGGAGGTTGTTCGACATATACATTCTCTTTAATAAATCCATTTAGAAAAGCACTTTTACATCCATTTGATAAAGTTTGAAATTATGGTGACAAGCAAAGGATAATAAGATTCTGATAGCTTCTAGTCGAGCAACAGGGGAAAATGTTTCTTCATAATCGATACCTTCTTCCTAATTATATCCTTGTGCTACTAATCTTGCTTTATTTCTGGTGATATTTCCTTGTTCATCGGCCTTATTTTTATAGACCCATTTAGTACCAATAACTGACTGATCAGTTGGTCTTGGAACAAGTTCCCGGACATCATTGCGGTTGATCTGATTTAGTTCTTCCTGCATGGCAACAATCCAGTAATCATCATAGCAGCTTCTTTTGGATTCTTAGGTTCGATATTCGAAAGAAACGCAACATGACCCATCTGATTGAGTTGACTCCTAGTTCTAATTTTTTATGTTACTTCTCCGATTATATTTTGAACCGGATGATCTCTTAATATCCTTGGAGGAAATCGTAATCTTAGTAGAGAAGGTATCACACAAGGTTGAGGAATATTCTGAATTATTTCAGAGTCAGAATCAACATTTGTGATGATTGGATTATCAGTGATTAAAGTTTCGTCATCATCTATTATATTATGAGAGGGTTGATATAATTCATCGAATGAAACATGAAGTGATTCTTCAATTGTTTTGGTTCTTTTATTAAATATACGATAGGCCTTGCTTCATTCCAAATAACCGACAAATATACATTCATCGGACTTTGGATCAAATTTTCCGAGATGGTCTTTCGTATTTGAAATAAAACACTTAGAACCAAAAACTTTGAAGTATGAATTATTTGGCTTTCTTTGATTAAATAATTCATAAGATGTATTCTTGGTAAGAAGTCGAATGGATATAAGATTCAAAACATAACACGCAGTTGCAACAGCCTCTGCCTAAAAATGTTTTGGCAAAGTGGTTCCATTTAATAATGTTCTTGCACATTCTTGTAAATTCCGGTTTTTTGTTCTACAAATCCGTTTTGTTGTGAAGTTCTAGGGAACGAAAATTTATGATATATACCTTTCTTTATACAAAAATGTTCAAGTTCATTATTTTCAAATTCTCCGCCATGATCACTTCTTATATTTTTAACTTAAGTCCTTTTAATTTTTGAATTCTATTGACGAAATATTTGAAATGATCGAAAGTGTCACTTTTGTTTTTTCAAGAAAATCGTCCAAGTGTAACGAGAGTAATCATCAACAATTACAAATACATATCGACTATGGTTTAGTGACTGAACCTGTGTTGGTCCAAATAAATCCATATGTAGTATCTCAAGTGGTTGTAATGTTGATATGACTTTCTTCGATTTAAAAGATGATTTAGTCAATTTTCCTAATTGACATATGTCACAAAAGTTATCAATTGTAAAGCTCATTTTGGGTAGTCCTCTAACCATATCGTTTTTGGCTAACTTGTCAATAGTTCTGAAGTTTATATGACAGAATCGTTTGTGCCATAGCCACGGATCATTATCATTTGCTATAAGACACATATCTGAATTATGATTGATATTCATATTCAGAATATATATATTTCTGTCTCTATGTCCTTCGAAAACTAACTTATGATCTTTATCTAAGATATTGCATTTATTATCAGAAAAGGACATTGTAATTCCCTTATCGCATAACTGACTAATACTAAGTAAATTGTGTTTCAAATTTCTAACTAGCATGACATTAGTAATAAGAGGTAAGTTAGATGTACCGCAATTGCTCACATCGCCTTTGCCGATGATATAGCCTTTTGAATTATCTCCAAAAGTGACGGAGCCACCATCTGAGTAAGTAATATTTGTCAATAAGCTCTTGTCTCCAGTCATGTGCTTCGAGCAACCACTGTCCAATATCCACATTCCTCTTTTCTTAAGTGGGACCTGCAAAAAAATAAAATTAAGTCCATGGTACCCACCTTTATATAGGGTCCTAAGAGTTAGGTCTTAGGAGTCCAAACCCATATGGGTCTGGTATCCCCTTTATATACATAATTAGAATTAAAATGCACAGTATTCATAAAATGCTGAATATATTTGTTCCTAATCAAATTATTATTTGTTTTAGGAACCCGTATCCTGATAGTCTTGACATTTTTCTTTTGAAATTTCACAACTGGTTTTAGTTTGGAATATAACAAACTAAGTTTTTTCTTAGCTTTATTTTGTTTTACATTTTAATTTTTGAAACCAAGATGTTTCTGGGTTTCTTGTTTCTTATATCCCAAGCCTTGTTTATTTGAAGCAGATTGCGAAGTTTCAATGATTTTTGTCAAATTTTCTCGACCTTTATTGAAGTTAGAAACATTTTGAGTAATATTATCTAACTTGGTTTGTAAACTAGCTTTTTCTAGGTCCAGAATTTTGACTTTTGCCTTAAGCTCATGATTTTCAGTAGTGAGAGCATCATTTTTCTCTATTTGAGTTTCAATTTCTTGACTCAAAAGAGATAATTGAGAATCAATATTAGATGATGATTCTTGAACTTTTCAAGTTCTTCTTCTAATATTTTCTTCTCGTCTTTTAACATATCTCATTCAAACTCTGCTTTACTTAAATCTTCTTTGGCTTCTTTCCATTGTCGTTTCATATTTTTAGATTTAGCTATTAATTCGGCATTAGTATCAAGAACTTCTTCAAATGTTGGAATTTGTACCTCATCTTCTGTTTCCATGAAACAAACATTTGCTTGTTCATTTTCTGAATCACTTTCACTTTCTGACGAAGGCGAATCTGAATCATCCCATGTAACTGAGAAAGCTCGTTTCTTTGATCTATCCTTCTTGTATTTGAACTTGTCATTTTCTGAATTCTTCTTTTGCTCTGGACAATCTTTGTGCATGTGCCCCTTTTTATGGCAGTTGAAACATTCTATAACTGATGATGATGGTTTATTTGAACCAGATTTCCTTTTGTTATATCGTCTAGCTTTTCGTTGTTTCAGGAATTTTTTGAAACCTTTTGCCATAAAAGCTAAGTCTTCATCTCCAGATTCTGATTCATCTTTTCCAACATGAAATTCTACAATTTTCTTTTCTTCTTTCTGTTCTTTTCTAACCTGCAAATTAGCTTCATAGGATATTAGATTTCATATCAATTCATCCGGTTTCATGATGGAATGGTCATTAGCTTCTTCAATCGCAAGTACTTTTCCTTCCCATTCACTAGTCAGAGAATGTAGGACTATCAAGACAACATCAAAATCTGAATATTTTTGTCCTAAGCCAGTAAGTGCATGATGAATAGTTTGAAATTGTGAATACATATCATTGATTGTTTCATTCGGTTTCATTTTGAAATTTTGAAACTGACTTTTCAGCATGGCTATTTTGGTTTGTTTAACCTTGTTAGTACCTTCATGAGTGGTTTTTAGCATTTTCCATATTTGATACGCAGTGGTACAGACACTAACACGGTTATATTCATTTTGGTCTAATGCACAAAACAACATATTTATTGCTTTTGCATTTACGGCTGCTGCCGTTTTCTCAACCTGTGTCCAATCTGAATATTCAGTTGTTGGATTCACTATTTGTTTTTGTGTAGAATTCCAGGCATCAAAGCTATTTAACTGCATGTAAAATGACATACGTGTTGCTCAATAGCTATAATTAAGGCCATTGAAGAATGGAGGTCTCTGTGTTGATTGACCTTCCGTGTAAGTGGTGTTTTGAGTGCTAGAACTTGGGTTATTTACCATATTACAAGAATATATCAAACGTAAGTGTGTGTGTGTACTTGCTAGTATAGTACACTCACAAGGACCGTGTAATATGACAAACAATATTCAAGTATGAAGTAATAGCTAATCACAGAACTATATAATAAATTAAGTAAAAATAGAAAAATCACACCAGAGATTTTTATACTGGTTTGGTGCACCGTCCTACATCCAGTCGCAGACTTCTATCTGGATTTTAACTAATAACAACCTCACTTCACCTGGAGGAACATGTTTACAACACCCGAGCAGCCAAACGGGAATTTCACGCCTCTAACAACACGAGGACTTCAACACTTGCCTCTTACAGCACGGAGGACTTCACTACTTGCCTCTTACAACACGGAGGACTTCAACAAAGATGAATATACTCTATAGTTGACAATATGTGTTCTTGATAACACGAATTTGTCAATTCTTGTACAACCTTCCTATAATCTTATCCTCAAATAGTATTTGTGTTTATGACAATTTTGGAAAATGATATCGTATTGAATCAAAAGAATAATATATAAATTCTAGGATTCAAGAACGATATTGTGAAGAATATGAGCGTTTGAGTACTTGAGAGTTCAAGAATTAAATCAATAGTATAAAGATTAGATATAAAGAATTAGTTAATTGCAAACGCAATGGTGTAACCGTTTCACCCAATTCTTTTTCTAAAAATTAAATGTTCTTAAATTTGTTAATTTAATATTTAAAATTACGGGGTGTTACAATAATGGTATTGTATATAGATACTTTTTTATTTCAAAGTTATGTTATGAAATATATTTATTCATTCCGCTGTGAGATTCGTGTTTACTCTGATGTTGTAGTTTTCTTCTTCTTCTTCTATTCTAATTTTCTATCTTATCTATTCTCACCCTCTAACTTCTTTCTATTAACTATCCAGTATTTCCGATGCTTGGATAGTCGACATTGAGTTTATGTCGATAACCAAGGTCGCAAATCCCCCGGGTCGTTACAAAAATAGCCTAAGTCGTTTACATTGCCCTATCCGTAATGACCGATGCTACTGGAAACTGTTGTATTCAGAAGAATGACCCAATTCCAGTCATCAAGTTGCGCGGGACTGCCTCGAGTTTTTAATCTACTGATGACTTTTTCAGAGTGTAAAACATTAGGAAATAAAAAAAGGAAAAAAGAAGATTGTAAAAATGGATCTACGGATTATTTCGACCAATGGTGGAGGATAATGTAAAATTTTAGGGAGAATTGAGAAGGAATGACAGTTAGTGGATCTGATTTGTTGAGAAAAAAGCAAAGGAACGGTTTGTTTGTATTCTGAAATATGGGAAAGTGGAGTGTGACAAGAAGCCACGTTGGACGTAAAACAAAATAAGATGTGCCACATCAACAAGCCATCTATTTTATTTTCTATTATAGGTAACAGATATATCATAACTTTTGAAATACAAAATTTTACTGTATAAAATATAATTACCAGAGTACAACACTTACAACACAGCAGTAATAACAATGCTATATTACGCTAATGCCTCCTGCTCCAAGTATCAGTAAACACCTGAACCACTTGACTGCCCATACAAATTTTAGGCACCCAAAGTTTAGGGAAAACATAGAAAAATAAACTTCGGGTCAGTCAAGGGACTAGTATGAGTAAACAATTTAAAGCAGTTTGAGAAAATAAATGATATCTCATAAGACCATGCCGTATAACACGAAATGAGTTTTTCCCTAATGATAATCCAAAACACTTGATTAAACTTTCAAAATCCTTTTGAAAAAGCGATAATCTTTATATCAAAACTCTTTTGATATTATAATAGTGTCTAAATCAAATAAATAACAATTTAGTGGAATGTTCGCATCTCACGCTTCACGTATATTTAATATACAATCAAAACCGCGAGCACTTATTGGGTAATGAATTTCCAACTATGACAAGGTATGGAACCACCTTCCGATAGTGTATCTCTAGAGAGGAATACACTGGGTTCAACAAGAACATCTTGCAACCCAGCCACACATGACCGACCACTCATTTCACTTGAGTGTATCGAATGTATATCACCAATGGTTGGGATAAGCAAACGCTTTCATGAATGGGATATCATCAAATAGATTAATGAATGAAATGAATTTCTCTAGATAGGTGATAATACACCCTAATTGTGAGCTACCCACTTAGCCATACTGCCTGCCCGATTTTTGTCATTTCCCGGTTGTTGAGACCTGAAGCTACGATTACTTAGCATTCATTGATAGCACAATCACTTTGGATGCCACATTATCAGATCCGTTAATACTTAATTGATTTGCACAAATATATTCTGGATATTATGCTAAGAAAATAAATTCTCCACCACTATGTATATTTATACAGACCAACATATGCAATCATTGGAAATACTCTGTCAGGCATTCTTCCATACACGTTTGTTCTGGGATTGTACGAAATCGAAGGCACAATTTCCATTAATCCATCTTAGGCAATTTCTAACTAGGATTAACAAAAAAAACCCTTGCACTTTATTCTGTCTTGGTATATCTTCATATAATCTGATTCGCAACGCTACTGCCAATATGGAGTGGTTCTCGGATAATAATCCAACCGATCTCTCCATATTTCCAACGATATTGGCAAATACTTCGATAGTAGGTTATTTAACAATTGAAGAAAAACAAACATGCATTCAAAACATCAAACAAATCTCTGGGCCTCTTAATTAATATTTCATTAATTAAATCACTTCTTCATTTCCTTAACAATATTTGTTAACCAAATATTTTCAATAATCATCTTGGCCTCTTACGCCGTTTGGAAAACATTTCCATATATCGCCTTCTTTTAATTTCTATACTTAGAAAAAATATTATATTTATAATTGGGAAACATTCCAATTATTTATCTCTTTCACGACCATTCATATCTATACTTAGGAAATATTATTATTTTATTTCCAAAATTCCACTTCCCTAGGTTAAAACGGATGTCGTGTAAAACATCGTTACAACAAACCCAAAATACTGTATTCAGCTAAACTCTTTAAACATCTCTCTTCGAGACTGTATCTTGCTATTTATTAGTTAATAACGAAATCAATCAAGTTGGGGTATAACTACCTCTCAGACCTTGATTGAATAACATCTTTAACTTCAAAACAGACAAGACCACTTATCTCAAATAACAAACACCATAAAAACTAATTATTCATTTTTAAAACTTGTATACATGTTACAACCCCAAACCCCCATGCCACAGAAGCAAGGATAATCATTGGAATATAACACATAAACAATTAACAGCAGAACAAAAATATAGAATTACACCAGATAATGTACATTAAATTAAACTGGAAATAATATAATCATCAGAGTTACACAGCATAACAGGATCATACTTCGTACATGATACAGTTTCATCTTAATATAAAATGTGTGCAGCAAAATCAAACATAATATACTTAATGTAGTGTGAACATCACAATAGAAATGATAGAATCCATCTTCAGCTCCATAGCTATCCACAATGAGTCTGCTAAAACCTGAATACAAGGCTGCTCGTGTAGAAAATAGGGGCACCTGAGTTTGCAAAGTGAAACAAACTATGAGCCAGTAATGGGACTGGTATAAGAAATCTACTTAACTTATTTAATAATAAGGCTAATCACAGGACCATGCCGCTAACGCGGAATGAGTTTACTCCATTGGATTGCCAATGTATGAAATAAAGTAAATCATTAAACAGTGCAATGCTTTTTAGAAAAATAAAGTCGTTATAAGACCCAAGTCGCATCACACAATGCAACACAAGCCGGAGGATAGAGTTTTACTTTATAATGGCCAAATATGCTTGATACTTATAAATCAAAATCATTTGATATTATTATTAGTGCATATATGTTTCAAAAACAATTTCAATCATAACGTATCAATCATGGACGGCATGGGTACCATATATCATGTCGCCATATATAGGTTTACAATCAAAACCGCACGATGTCGTATTGCAAGTTGGATTTCCATCATGAATCAAGGCAAGGGATCGTCCTTATCGAATTAGAGACAATCTAGCCCATGTCTCAGGATCAGTCACAACTGCACCTAGGAGTGCCAGGGCCGGTGCACACTTACGTTAGTGGATTAGTAATTCCTGAACAATACGTTTCCCTGCCTTATGGGGCGTAAATCAAGAGCCACTAGGGAATCAAATCCGAGGTACCTCGCTTTCCATCATCCACATAAGTAAAAATGTCTGGACTTCATACCATGACACCACTTCTAGCTAGAAAGAAACGCATGTCCTCCTTGGGGTCCTTCTCCCGTTTCTGGTTCATACCAGGGTGTGAGGCTCGCGAATTAACGCTATACACAAAGCTGTGCTATTTAAAGTTGTGCTTTGATCACCAACCACAAGACTCTGCTTTTCAACAAAAGCCTTGATCATTTGCATCTTAGCATGCCACACTGACAATTCACGCCATGTGACTGATGTCTATCGATATATAACCTCTAAGCTCGTACATCTCAGAGAAGGGTGTTAAGCAAGAGAATAAATTCTCCGCCACCAAATAGATATATATTTAATAGAAGTCAATCAACACAAAATAAAATCCAACGTCAGACATACATCCATTTACAAGTCCGTTCTAGGTCTGAACAAACCCGGAGACACCTTATTCCTCGTTCCATATGTCCAATACAGAAGTGAGGCTCTCGCATATCCGAACAATCGACAAGTACGTCCAGAAAACTACCATTGTAACCCTTTCAAGGAAGAAACTACAATCAAAGGCATCGGTAGTTGTCCATTCGATGTGAAGATCGTCGGTCTTCAACCACCGTCTTCAATATCTTCGACTTCTAGTCGTCGTATAATTATTTGAAATGATAATTAACTCGGCCTTTTCAAATAATTCACATATATATATAATTCAAATCAATTCTTTTCATTCCATATCGTTTATAATATTTATAACGATTTATCGCTATTTTTATTTATATAAAAATAGCCCCTTTTAATTAAATGACGCTTCAGGTCATTATGCGGCCCTGGTGCTATTTTTATTAAAATTTGAATTACACATTTCTCAAAATCTAACCATTGGATCTTAGCAAATTTTGTATCGTTGGAAAGATCTTTCCGAAGCGAACCCAACGGTTCCAGTTTTGGGAAAATCCAACGGTCGGATCTTTCGGTATAATCATTTAAAGTTACGATTCCAAAATGCGAACTACAGCCGCGCAATTCGTTTAATTTTAATATATATGTAGATGTATATATATATATATATAAACTCATTCGAAGGTTTCACACCATTTATTTTATAACATGTTGTTAACATTATTTTAATGTATCATTACATGTTTAACAAATGAACATTTTTTTCTAACTCCTCTAACATGTAATTAACATCGTTTTAAATGAACCAAAACATATTATTAACAAATGATCATTTTTACTTCTCTAACATGCAAATGATTATATTTTAAATGAATCAAAACATATTATGAAAGTGTGATTTTTATTGTTGAAATATTTTATTAGAACATGAATTCTTTTAATGAATCACACATACAATAAAAATGTGATTTCTATTGTCCAATCATTTTATTTAAAACACGAATCTTTTTAATGAATCAAATAGACAATAAAAATGTAATTTTTATTGTCTAATCATATTATTTAAAACATGATTCTTTTTAATGAATCAAACAAATAATAAAATGTAAATTTTATTGTCTAATCATATAATTTAAAACATGAATCTTTTTAATGAATCAAACATACAATAAAAATGTAATTTTTATTATCTAATCATTTTATTTAAAACATGATTCTTTTCAATAAATCAAACATACAATAAAAATGTAATTTTCATTGTCTAATCATTTAATTCTAAATAATTAATATTTCTCATCATTCCTACATTCAATAAAAATGTAAATTTTTATTGTTGAACTTTTCTATTTCAAACAATGCATATTTTCATAATTTCTTATATATAATAAAAAATGTAAATTTTTGTTGCTAAACTTTTCTATTTCAAACAATGCATATTTTTAATTATTTCTTATATACAATAAAAAAAATGTAAATTTTTATTGTTAAACTTTTCTATTTCAAACAATGCATATTTTTTATCATTTCTTATATATAATAAAAAATGTAATTTTTTATTGTTAAACTTTTCTATTTCAAACAATAAATATTTTTCATCATTTCTTTTATACAATAAAAATTGTAAAATTTTATTGTAAACTTTTCTATTTCAAACAATGAATATTTTAGTCTTTCCTTCATACAATAAAATGCAGATTTTTATTGTAAACATATTTTATTCAAAAACTGTGATAATTTTTAATCTTTCGTACATACACAATACAAATGTAATTTTATTGTTAACATGTTTTTATTTTCAAACTATGATCATTTTTAATCTTCGTACATACACAATAAAAATGTAATTTTATTGTTAACATGTTTATATTTTCAAACTATGATCATTACATATTTTATTTATATAATAAAAATGTAATTTTTATTGCTCAAACAATTTTTATTTCATACATGAATATTTTACATATTTTGTGCATACAATAAAATTGTGAATTTTATTATTCAAACAATTTTCATTCCATACATGAATATTTTTCAACACATGAATATTTCAGAAAATTTCGGCATTATAACGGCAGGGTAATTAAAACCGGCACCGTGTCCAGCACGGCTCCTCTGCTATCCTAGGCCTCGTGGCGATACAAGGGTTTCATTTTTATAATTCCCACAATACAATTCATTTTCAAAACACTTTGAATTTACCACAAACAAAATTGTTGCAACCACAATCAATCACTCACAATCTCAATCAATTTCACACCACAAAACAAGCAAGTCGTCCATGGTCTGTGGACGACGGTGTTAGGAGCTACTAAGCCCCGTCTGCAACCTATATATTTTTATCCATTTATTTTTGAATTTAGATTACTCACATTGGTTTTGACTTTGCCTAAATTCGTAGCTAGCTCCAAATAAGTTCCGGTCTCTTCTGAAATGTAGATCTCGAATTTACGGTCCAAATGAATCCAACCTCGTCAAATTCTGTTTTCAAATGAGCAAGTTACAGTTGTTCGAACCTTAATTACAATAATTAATTAACTTTAATTAATATTTATATTTACTAACTAAATTACTCTTGCTTAAGAAAATTTATGGCCACCCTTCTCTGTTTTCACGAACCCGACATTGAAAAAAACCGCTCATCAATTCATCACCGCGCACACTTTCTGAGGTGGCCAGAAGTTGATCCACCGCCGAGGCAGGAAGCGCGCCACCTTGCTCAGTCAGCGCCTAGTGCGGCTTGTAGTCCCCGCCTTCTAGCTCCGGTGATCGGCCCTGACCTGCGTCGCCCTCGTAGGAGGATTCTAGTGGCTCTAGTCGACGATGGTCGATCACCACCGTTCAGAATCGAGAGCTCGCCAAGCTGAGCCTAACTCTAGTTGGAGGCACTTCAATCGAGGTCTAGATTTCGAAGATCTAAGTGGAAAATTTTCGGAAATCGTTGGCCATTAATATGAACTGGCGGCTGGTTTGAACTGGAGAATAGTATTAGGGTTTTTTGACCGGTCAAAGCTATTATATATATAAATATTTTGATATAATTTAGTTCACAAATTTTCACGACATGGTTCCGAACTCCAAATCAAATCCAACGACTGTCGCCCCTAACCAAATACCCCATTCTAGACACAATGGGATATGTTTCGTAAGCAAATTCGACTGTTTCAATTAGTATTCTCAAAATTATAATTTAAAACATTCAATATTAGATTTGAACATACATTTAAATTTGCTGGGGCCACATACTGATTCCAAAAATTCTCGAAAAATAAATCTAGTTATGTTTTGATGATACGGTCCTAACAAAATTAATTTCGTCGAATTTGGAGACCGTTTGAAAAATAGCCATCTTCTGGTTGATCCAATTTGCATTGTATTTGCAAAACACGGTTTCTTTTGCCACGCTCACATATCAATTCCAAAAAATATGGAAATTTAAACCTAGCCATAAACTGACATTAAGGATCCAACCAAAGTAGTTTCGTCGAAAATGGAGGTTGTTGCAAAATGGCTATTTTTAAGGGCTTTATTATTATCTAAAAATCCAATTTTTAATTATTGACCAAATTTCTTTTAAAATTTCTAAAAAATAAAAGTTTCAAATTGGTTTTGATTTCCTGGGTTGTTACATTACGTTTCTCTTACTGTTTTTACCAGCTTTGATCTATATATTTCCTTTTTGTTTATAATATTCTATTTTTATTTCGTTTTCTTAACGAATCCTATATACATCGATATATTGATTTCTAGTTATCAAATTTTATTAAGAATATTCTAACTCCTTAAATTTTCAAAAAATTTCGTCAGCACCTCCTTTGTATCGGTCAATATCTCAAACTCTAACTCGCCTCTTTAGGCCCTTTCCATTTAAAAATAAAATCGAAAAGCCAAGCGGCTCGCCGATTCGGCGCATAAAACTCATATGGAATTTAAACATGTACTTTATTGTCAGGCACTCGAATTATAATCTTAATACACTTCATTCCATTCCTGTCTAACCCATCTAGTTTATTCTAACTCAATCCGATCATTTTTAACTCAATTCGCCAATTCATTCTTTAATTAGCTCTTTTGCATTTTCCACTATTTAATTGAACATAACACGTTCATACACGATTTTAATTTGCTTATAACCAATTGAATTCCATTTCCAGTTCAAGTTTCATATTTGATTTCAAATATGAATTCGCTATTTCAATTTACTTAATCAAAACCCAATACCGTATCAAAACTCGATCAACTAATTATTCTTCAAATTAGTTAATCCTATTTAATAATTACAAATCTGATTTTTTTTTTGTTTCAAAAATCAGTTTATTTACTCCACTTGAGTTCGTTTTTATTTTATATCTCAAGTCTGGATTTTTCTAATTGAAATTCAAATTTTTATTTACTTAAAATCCTTTTATTTATTTAAATAAATCGTTATGGTTTTATAATGGTTATGGTGCTGTTTTTCTGAAAATTTGATTTTGACATAACTCAAAATCTATAAGACGAAATCCAAAATTTTCTTTTCTATTAGAAAACTATTATTCAATTGGTCCTAACGATTCTTGTTTCAAAGAATGTCGACATAAATTGAGTTCTATATACTCAATTGAAGTTCGAAACGCCAATTTACGTACTACCGCGTTGTGGCGAGATCGTTTTAATTATATTTATATATAAACGTTTAAACTTCGTTTATAATAAGTTTCAACTCCATTCTAATATATTTTAATATATATTAAACCAATTTTCCCAATTCAAGTTAATATTTTCGATTATCAATAATCTTCGATTTTTCATTACTCGGTTATAAATTTATTTATACTCAATTAGTTATATTTCCCAATTCCTTTATAAATAATTTATCTTATAAAATTCGATATAATTGAATTCTAATTATAATTCCTTAGATTTATCTCAATCCCGTTTATATTTCGAATTCCAGAATAAAATCCGTCGTTCCCTTTTCGAAATGATTTCCAATTCACCTTTAAATTCATACTTGAATTTAAAATTTCAAATTATCCCATGATAATTATTTAACTTAATTTATGAACACTTTTATAAATTTAACTTCCTTGTTTTATAATTTAAAACAAGTTTCATTTCAAATCTGCTTGTAACCCAAATTCCTATTCTGGAATATTTTATCGATTATAACTTATATACATAGATATATAAACAATGAATATATTTTCATATTTCAATTTAAACTTCTATTTAATACAATCCTAATATCTTTTCTAAAAATAATTTATTGAAATAAATTCAGTTTAATTGAATTTAAATCATAAATCCATACGGATTTATTCAATTCAATTTACATTGTGAACATCAGAATAGATTTCATCATTTCTTTTGAAACTAATTTAAATTTGCTTTTTAAATTAACATTTGAATTTTGATCTCCCAAATTATCCACTTGATAATTTTTCCCATTTCATTTATAAACATCTTATAAATTCACTTAAATTCCCCGCATTATTTAATGAAACGACCCGAACTCCCCCGGTCTCCGAAGAGAAGAGAAAGAACGAATTGTTTTGAGAACACTACAAAATAGAATGCGGATGGAAGAACATTTCATTGTATATTACAACAATTTCATCAGAATACAAGAATATACAGAGTATGAATGAATATTACACAGAAATATCAGAGATTTAAATTACATTTAAATACAAAGCAGCAGAAAATAATACAATACACAACTAGAAGAGATATACGGATACAAAGCTTTCCGAATATCATTCCAGCTGTAAATCAAGATCCTGTGAATATAAATCTGCAAAACCAAAACTACTAGCTGCCCATGTCAAAATAAGGGCACCCAGAGTTTAGGTTAAAACAATAAACTCCAGGCCAGTCATGGGACTGGTGTGAGAACTAAAACAGTTATTAATCTTTATTTTAAAGTTTGGTAAAATAAGGGACCACGCCGTATAACACGGAACGGGCTTCCTCCCAAGAATACCAGTGCATAAAACAACAGCGCAATGCTAAATAAAGAACAATGAAGCTATTATAAGACCCAGTTCCCATCACACAATGCAACGCAAGCCGGAGGATAGGGTTTTTACCTTATAATAGCCAAGAATGCTTGATACGTTTAAAACAAATCATTTGATACTATTATAAGTGCATAGTGTATAAAACAACTTCAAATCATAAGTATCAATCATAGACGGCATAAGCGCCCCATCCCACTATGTCGCCATACTAGGCTCTACAAATACAACCGCAAATGTCACGTATTTGGAAATTGGATTCCCGTCTGTGAACCGAGGCCAGGGATCGTCCTCTACCGATTCGAGACTGTCTAGCCCGAGTCTCAGGGACAGAACGCATCGACCCTTGGATTGTCAGGGCCGATCCACCGATATGGATTAGACGAAATCCTGAACACTACGTCTCTCCGCCCTATGGGGCGTAAATAAGCCACTAAATGACTCCATCGGTTCGAGAACGACGGATATATCCGAGGCGCCTCGCAACAGCAACAACCACATAAGTCAAACTCGTCAGGGCGTGTAAAACCACTGACGCCACTTCTAGCTAGAAAGAAACGCATGTCCTCCCTGAGGTCCTTCTCCCGTTTTAGTTCACAACCGGGGTGTGAGGCTCGCGAATCAACGCTACACAAAGCTACGCCACACAGGCCGTGCTTTGATCATCAACCACAAGATTCTGCTTTTCAATAGACGCCTTGCTCATTTGCATCTTAGCATGCCGCACAGGCAAACCACTCTATGCAACCGATATCAGTCACACAGAATGAAATCCGATGTCAGACACACAGTCCATTTACAAGTCCGTTCTGTGTCTGAACGAAACCGGAGGCACCCAGTACCCCGCATATCCATCGATCTCCAAGTACGTCTGGACGATCACCAACTGTTCCCATCTTCTTGGGTGTACATCCCAATCAAGATCGTCAGTAATCACCCAAACGACATGAAGACCTCCGGCCTTCGACCACCGTCTTCATCTTCGACTTATCGTCGTATCAGTTATTCAGAATGGGATAAACCCGGTCTTTCCGAATAACTCGCGTATATTATAAACAAGTGTTACACAAACACAACATACGCCTCATTCCAATTCATTAGTCACTAACCGTAAATTAATCAAGAGAATAATTCCCCAAATATTAACCCCGAAGGCCGAAACCAACATCAGATCAATATCAAGAAAACCATTCTGCTTAGCTAACATTTAGTTTCTAAATTTCACATTCATAGGGAAAGGTTCCCATTAATTTTATCAAAGATAAATTCCTTGAGTTTATTCTTTAATCTTCTTTTGAATTTCGATTCAACTAGTCGGGATTAACGAACCTTACCGAAGTAATCATTTGTTTTAATTTCCCAATCCCAACCTATTCATCCCATGAAGTAAAACTGGTTATACTTCATATCTAACACCACGGTGTTATCAGGAAATTCAATTACCATTTCACGTTCAAATCTAATTAAAGATTTAACTAACGCCTGGAGCAAAACTGGTGATACTCCATCCTCGATCATTTCAATCTAATTAAAGATTCATTAAAACTCCACTTAGTTTTAATCTGTGACTGGGTTAAAGAATCAGTGTCATTTAAAACACGGTTCACGATAAACCCAAAATCACATCACATTTCAATCAGTCCCTAACCGTAAATTAGCAAGTGAGCAGTTCCCTAAGTATTAACCCCGAAGGCCGAAACCAACATTAGATCAATAACTCAGAAACCATTCAACTTAACTAGCCTCCAGTTAGTTTATGATTTTCTTAACTCCTTTGGGTCTAAGAACAGTATTATTGAAGATACCGTTCACGACAACCCAAAATCACATTTCATTAATTATCGGGTTAAAGAACAAGTGTTATATAAAACACTATTCACGATAAACCCAAAAATCAATACCAATTCAATTCCAATTAAATATTATTTAATCGGTACACTTCATTAAATCTAAATAAAAAAGATTTAATCTTTTCTCAACTGGGTTAAAAAACAGTGTTAATAAAGACACCATTCACGACAAACCCAAATCACATTTGACATTAAATACAAGGCCCTGAATAGAAAATATACCGGCTTATATTCAATACCAAATTCTACGACCAACAAATATCGTATTGGAAATAACGGTATATATATCTTTCAAATTCCCATAACAATATTTGTATCATCACGAAGTCCAACATCGAAATATTCCGAAGACAATTTCGATTCAAATCCATTCCGATATAATTATTGGAAATTCTGGTCATTTTCAAAACCATTTCAAATCCAATTTATTTATTTAAAAATAAATAGAATTATAATTCTAGTTCAAAACTAGTTCATTTCGATAAAAATCTATTTTTATCTTTTCAAATATGGAGTTTTTCATCCCGTTTCTTCCTAAATCATTTCTTATGATTTAACACAAATTATCGATATTTTTAATAATTTTATCAAGGCCCGTACAGTCGATTTCCATCAACGGCCATCGAACTGCACTTACATTGACCTTTTCCAAATTTGATTTGGACATAATTCCAAATCCAACCATTAGATTTCAAATTTCTAATATTCGTTAGAAAGCTCTTTTCGATACGAACCCAACGGTTCTGGTTGTAGGAGAGTCCGACGGTCGGATCTCCCGTAATATCCATTTGAAGTCAATGGTCGAAATTCGCGAACTGCCGCGGCGCGACGCGTTCTATTCAGGCCATTATATTATATATATATAATATATATAATATATACTTCGTCGATTTCCATTTGAAAACGTATTTTTAAAAATCGTTTTAAATTCGTTTTCAAAACGATTTCAACGTCTTTTCAAATTCAAATCAAAATTGAATTTTTCCTTATGAATTTGTTTTAAATTCATTTCAAATTGTTATCAATTCAAAATTGATTTTTAATTCAATTCGTTTTCAATTCAATTTGAATTTCAAATTAATTCAATTTCAATTCGAATTCGATTCTATTCAATTTCAATTCGAATTCATTTCAAAACGATTTCAATTCTATTCCAATTTTATTCGAATTTCAAATCATTTCAGTTTATTTTGAATTTCAAATCAATTCAATTTAACTCGAATTTCAATTCCCTTTAATATTCATTTCAATTTTAATAAAATCGATATAAATATCGTTCACATCAAAATGGCGCAAATTTAATCAACATGGCTTCATATATTTCTATTTCCAAACATCCTATTTCAAATATTTCCAATTCAAATATTCCTATATCAAATATTTCTTTTTCAAATATTCTTTTTTCAAATATGGAATGAGGCCCAATCAATTACCATATAATGTTAATTATATGGATTTTCTACCACACGTATCTAACAACAACGATAAATCATCAACCATCATCCATAGTGCGTTCTACACTGTACAAGCATCAAATATAAATATTTAACGCTTATAACAGTCTGTCAATCCATCGATCGACATACAACTAATTATTGGGATTAATGTACGTCAAATATCATCCCAATACCTGTGTGGGTTTTCAAACAATCAAACACAGATTTTATTTGTGCAGTTGGGCGATGTGTAAAATTTATCGTCCCAATCAATATCAGTCAAATGTGTGTATATAAACAACTCGTCCGATTTGTTTATTTTTATTTCATTTCATATACACGTTAAAATTCAATTTTCAACTACAAAATATCTTTAACTATATAAATATTTTATTTCGTTTCATATCACATCACATAATCAACTACACATCAAAATCAAACAAACAAGCATACAAGCCGTCCATGGTTTGTGGACGACGGGTGTCGGGTGCTACTAAACACCGTCTGCATCCTAGTATATATTTCAACTAGAAACAAAATTAAAAGGTGAGAAGTTCTCACCGACTAGCTAATCCAAACGCCTCGACTCTTCGTATGTAGAAAATCTCCGCCGTTTCTTCTTTCATCACTTTCATCATCCGTATTCACTACATATATAAAAATCGAATTTTTACTTTGCTATACAATATATAAAAATCGAATTTTTACTTTGCTATTCAATATATAAAAATCGAATTTTTACTTTGCTATTCAATATATAAAAATCGAATTTTTACTTTGCTATTCAATATATAAAAATTAAATTTTTACTTTGCTATTCAATATATAAAAATCGAATTTTTACTTTGCTATTCAATATATAAAAATCGAATTTTTACTTCTCTATCATGTATACAAAAATCACTTCTTTCGCATATATATTAAAATAATCAAAAATTTCACCTTTTCTATATTAAAGATATGATCTTTTTGCTTTCAAAAATATGATCCTTTTGCTTTCAAAAATATGATCTTTTTGCTTTCAAAAATTCTAACTTCATACAATTAAAAAATCCCACTTTTACCATGATGTATTATATATATATATATATATATATATATATATATATAAAACTGAATTTACTATGTTATTATATGTTAAAAAAAACTGATTTTTCTAAAAAAAAATTAGAAACAATGTTGTATTTAAATAAATAGATAAAACAATTACCTTCTCTGTTAAAACCTTCAGATCGCGTTTAAAGCTGCTCCGCCCCTAGGGCACGTCACCATCGCCACCACGGTGGTCAGAACCACCATCCGACGCCACCCCGTGTAGCTCCACCATGAACCGCACCTACGCCAGGGAGTGGGCCCCACTCGCATGCCTCTCGTCGCCAGAAACGGAGCTCGAACGTGTTGGGTTTGAGGGGAACTGGCGGTATTTCGGAGGAAGGGGAAGAGAGACGAGGGCGGAGGAGAAGGGAGTGGGTGCACCGGAGCGACGTCGAAGATGGAGGGGGATCGAGTTTCCGATTTGGGGGACATCGGCAGTGGGATTGAGGAATTATAAAATGAGGGGCTTAACTGAAGAAAAAGGGGGGGTTATTATATATTTATATTAATATTTATTATTATTTTCTCTCTAAAAAGGTTGACTTTTATTTTGAACTCTAAACGAGACACAACGATTGTCATCCATAGCTAATTACCCCCATTCCGAACACAATGGGATATGTATCGCAGGCCAATTCGACCGTTTCGATCAGTTTTCGTCAAAATCAACATATAATTCTATACATTGAATTTGAACGCGCATTTCATTTTACCGGGGCCACATACTAACTCGAAAAATCCCTGAAAAATATTTTCTAGCTTCGTATTGATGATACGGTCCTAACAAAACTAGTTTCGTCGAATTCTGAGACCGTTTGAAAAATGGCCATTTTCCAGTCGATTAAAATCAACTGAAACTGGTCAAACGCGTTTTCCTTTGCCACGCTCACATATTGATTCAAAAAATTACGAAATTCGAAACCTAGCAATAACTTAACATCATGGATCCAACAAAAGTAGTTTCGTCGAAATCCGAGGTCGTTTGCAAAAATTCCATTTTTAATGGCCCGAATTTCATAGCGACTATTCAGAATTTTCAACTGGACATATCTTTTGATTCCCGCTATGAAATTTCAATTTTTTCGGGTTCGTTGGAAAGATACTCACAATTCGATTCAAATATTTTTGGTTTCACGAAAATCCGGTTTATTTTGCACCCGGTATGTTCAATTGAAGTTTGAAGTCGAATTATTGAACTACCGCGCCATTTTCAATTCCCTTTATATATATAAATAATTATTTATATCCTAACGATGATCTATATAATATATACGTTCGAATTCTATTCAGAATAAATTTTTCGTCGTTTTTATTTAAAATAATCTATTTTATATAATCAAAATTCGCTAAAATAGCCAAAATAAAAATTTTAAACTGGCCCAGATTTCCGGGTTATTACAATCTCCCCCACTTAAAACTTTTCGTCCCCAAAAAGGAACGAAGCCAAAAGTTGTTTCACAAATCAACTCAACTTCCATTATTTTGACTACGGCTTAAGTTCTTCAACTTTTCAGTTTCTAAGAACTTTTCAAATTTTTCAAAAATTTGGCTAACACCCTAAATTTTCGAAAAATTTCGCCATAACCTCCCCTACACCGAAAGCAACGGGAAAATCCAAAAATTTCCATATAGGCCTTCTGATCTCAAAAAGAAAAAGAAAAAGCCAAGCGGCTAGCCGATCGGCTCATAAAATCATCATCACCCAAACAAAACAGTAAATTATAGTAAACATGTACCTATTTGTCAGGCAAACAAATTTTATTCTTCTGCTCTAGCCTCTTTGCTATGACCTGTTCAATGTAAGTACATGTATATGCAAGCAAATGCGACCAAATTTCAATACACTTCACTATTTGATCCAATTAGCTATATGGTTAAAATTTCAACTAATCAAAACAGTAATCAAACAACACATCCATCAATCAATTAGTTGATTAGATTTTGAAATTCATAACTTCGATATATAGTCAAAAATCAGATTTTTGATGCCAAATCACAACAATAATCCCTATCTAGTTTCGGTTCTCACACCAGTCAATTGGAAATATATAGAAATCTCTCTTTCGAAACTCGAAAATAAATACTGGCGATGGTGCCCCGTCACCAGAATTATCCCCGAGCACTAGAGGGATTCTATATCTACCCCGTATATTAAAACTTCGAACACACGTTTGCAAGACATATATACAAAATCTTTATATACTGGATTGCCCAAATTCATTTAAAATAAATAATCAAATACGAATAATTGATTTAAATTTTCAAAACAAAATTCGATTTCATTTTAAAAATATACTCTTCACACTCGTTCTAGGATACTACTGATCCCATCTCTAACGAGTCATTTTAATTGGATATTACTAATCCAATATCTGATGAATTCTTTCGTACGGTTCTAATGTGCCTTGTTCTGTGAGCTTGGTAAACCAAAGCTCTGATATCACGATGAAATGACCCGAACTCCCCCGGTCTCCGAAGAGAAGAGAACGAACGAATTGTTTTGAGAACACGACAAAAATAGAACGCGGACGGAAGAACATTTCATTGTATATTACAACAATTCCTTTAGAATACAAGAATATACAGAGTATGAATGAATATTACACAGAAATATCAGAGATTTAAATTACATTTAAATACATAGCAGCGGAAAATAATACAATACACAACTAGAAGAGATATACGTATACAAAGCTTTCCGGATATCATTCCAGCTGTAAACCAAGATCCTGTGAATATAAATCTGCAAAACCAAAACTACTAGCTGCCCGTGTCAAAATAAGGGGACCTAGAGTTTAGGTTAAAACAATAAACTCCAGGTCAGTCACGGGACTGGTGTGAGAACTAAAACAGTTATTAATCTTTATTTTAAAGTTCGGTAAAACAAGGGACCACGCCGTATAACACGGAACGGACTTCCTCCCAAGAATACCAGTGCATAAAACAATAGCGCAATGCTAAATAAAGAACAATGAAGCTATTATAAGACCCAGTTCCCATCACACAATGCAACGCAAGCCGGAGGATAGGGTTTTTACCTTATAATAGCCAAGAATGCTTGATACGTTTAAAACAAATCATTTGATACTATTATAAGTGCATAGTGTATAAAACAACTTCAAATCATAAGTATCAATCGTAGACGGCATAAGCGCCCCATCCCACTATGTCGCCATACTAGGCTCTACAAATAAAACCGCAAATGTCACGCATTTGGAAATTGGATTCCCGTCTGTGAACCAAGGCCAGGGATCGTCCTCTACCGATTCGAGACTGTCTAGCCCGAGTCTCAGGGACAGAACGCATCGACCCTTGGATCATCAGGGCCGGTCCACCGATGTGGATTAGACGAAATCCTGAACACTACGTCTCTCCGCCCTATGGGGCGTAAATGAGCCACTAAATGACTCCATCGGTTCGAGAACGACCGATATATCTGAGGTGCCTCGCAACAGCAACAACCACATAAGTCAAACTCGTTAGGGCTTGTAAAACCACTGACACCACTTCTAGCTAGAAAGAAACGCATGTCCTCCCTGAGGTCCTTCTCCCGTTTTAGTTCACAATCGAGGTGTGAGGCTCGCGAATCAACGCTACACAAAGCTACGCCACACAGGCTGTGCTTTGATCATCAACCACAAGATTCTGCTTTTCAACAGAAGCCTTTCTCATTTGCATCTTAGCATGCCACACAGGCAAACCACTCTATGCAACCGATATCAGTCACACAAAATGAAATCCGATGTCAGACACACAGTCCATTTACAAGTCCGTTCTGTTTCTGAACGAAACCGGAGGCACCTAGTACCCCGCATATCCATCGATCTCCAAGTACGTCTGGACGATCACCAACTGTTTCCATCTTCTTGGGTGTACATCCCAATCAAGATCGTCAGTAATCACCCAAACGACGTGAAGACCTCCGGCCTTCGACCACCGTCTTCATCTTCGACTTATCGTCGTATCAGTTATTCAGAATGGGATAAACCCGGTCTTTCCTTATAACTCGCGTATATTATAAACAAGTGTTACACAAACACAACATACGCCTCATTCCAATTCATCAGTCACTAACCGTAAATTAATCAAGAGAATAATTCCCCAAATATTAACCCCGAAGGCCGAAACCAACATCAGATCAATATCCAGAAAACCATTCTGCTTAGCTAACCGACAATTAGTTTCTAAATTTCACATTCATAGGGAAAGGTTCCCATTAATTTTATCAAAGATAAATTCCTTGAATTTATTCTTTAATCTTCTTTTGAATTTCGATTCAACTAGTCGGGATTAACGAACCTTAACGAAGTAATCATTTGTTTTAATTTCCCAATCCCAACCTATTCATCCCATGAAGTAAAACTGGTTATACTTCATATCTAACACCACGGTGTTATCGGTAAATTCAATTACCATTTCACATTCAAATCTAATTAAAGATTTAACTAACGCCTGGAGAAAAACTGGTGATACTCCATCCTCGATCATTTCAATCTAATTAAAGATTCATTAAAACTCCACTTAGTTTTAATCTGTGACTGGGTTAAAGAATCAGTTTCATTTAAAACACGGTTCACGATAAACCCAAAATCACATCACATTTCAATCAGTCCCTAACCGTAAATTAGCAAGTGAGCAGTTCCCTAAGTATTAACCCCGAAGGCCGAAACCAACATTAGATCAATACCTCAGAAACCATTCAACTTAACTAACCTCCAGTTAGTTTATGATTTTCTTAACTCCTTTGGGTCTAAGAACAGTATTATTGAAGATACCGATCACGACAACCCAATATCACATTTCATTAATTATCGGGTTAAAGAACAAGTGTTATATAAAACATTGTTCATGATAAACCCAAAAATCAATACCAATTCATTTCCACTTAAATATTATTTAATTGGTACACTTCATTAAATCTAAATAAAAAAGATTTAATCTTTTCTCAACTGGGTTCAAAAACAGTGTTAATAAAGACACCATTCACGACAGACCCAAATCACATTTGACATTAAATACAAGGCTCTGAATAGAAAATATACCGGCTTATATTCAATATCAAATTCTACGACCAACAAATATTGTATTGGAAATAACGGTATATATATATCTGTCAAATTCCCATAACAATATTTGTATCATCACGAAGTCCAACATCGAAATATTCCGAAGACAATTTCGATTCAAATCCATTCCAATATAATTATTGGAAATTATGGTCATTTTCAAAACCATTTCAAATCCAATTTATTTATTTAAAAATAAATAGAATTATAATTCTAGTTCAAAACTAGTTCATTTCGATAAAAATCTATTTTTATCTTTTCAAATATGGAGTTTTTCATCCCGTTTCTTCCTAAATCATTTCTTATGATTTTACACAAATTATCGATATTTTTAATAATTTTATCAAGGCCCGTACAGTCGATTTCCATCAACGGCCATCGAACTGCACTTACAACGACCTTTTCCAAATTTGATTTGGACATAATTCCAAATACAACCGTTAGATTTCAAATTTCTAATATTCGTTAGAAAGCTCTTTTCGATACGAAACCAACGGTTCTGGTTTTAGGAGAATCCGACGGTCGGATCTCCCGTAATATCCGTTTGAAGTCAATGGTCGAAATTCGCGAACTGCCGCGGCGCGGCGCGTTCTATTCAGGCCATTATATTATATATATAATATATATAATATATACTTTGTCGATTTCCTTTTGAAAACATATTTTTAAAAATCGTTTTAAATTCGTTTTCAAAACGATTTCAACTTCTTTTCAAATTCAAATAAAAATTGAATTTTTCCTTATGAATTCATTTTAAATTGTTATCAATTCAAAATCAATTTTTAATTCAATTCAGTTTGAATTTCAAATTAATTCAAATTCAATTCGAATTCGATTCTATTCAATTTCAATTCGAATTCATTTCAAAACGATTTCAATTCTATTCCAATTTTATTCTAATTTCAAATCATTTCAGCTTATTTTGAATTTCAAATCAATTCAACTTAACTCGAATTTCAATTCCCTTTAATATTTATTTCAATTTGAATAAAATCGATATAAATATCGTTCACGTCAAAATGGAGCAAATCTAATCAACATGGCTTCATATATTTCTTTTTCTAAACATCCTATTTCAAATATTTCCAATTCAAATATTCCTATTTCAAATATTTCTTTTTCAAATATGGAATGAGGCCCAATCAATTACCATATAATGTTAATTATATGGATTTTCTACCACACGTATCTAACAACAACGATAAATCATCAACCATCATCCAAAGTGCGTTCTACACTGTACAAGCATCAAATATAAATATTTAACGCTTATAACAGTCTGTCAATCAATCGATCGACATACTACTAATTATTGGGATTAGTGTACGTCAAATATCATCCCAATACCCGTGTGGGGTTTCAAACAATCAAACACAGATTTTATTTGTGCAGTTGAGCGATGTGTAAAATTTATCGTCCCAATCAATATCAGTCAAATGTGTGTATATAAACAAATCATCCGATTTGTTTATTTTTATTTCATTTCATATACACGTTAAAATTCAATTTTCAACTATAAAATATCTTTAACTATATAAATATTTTATTTCGTTTCACATCACATCACACAATCAACTACATATCAAAATCAAACAAACAAGCATACAAGCCGTCCATAGTCTGTGGACGACGGGTGTCGGGTGCTACTAAACACCGTCTGCATCCTAGTATATATTTCAACTAGAAACAAAATTAAAAGGTGAGAAGTTCTCACCGACTAGCTAATCCAAACGCCTCGACTCTTCATATGTAGAAAATCACTGCCGTTTCTTCTTTCATCACTTTCGTCATCCGTATTCACTACATATATAAAAATCGAATTTATACTTTGCTATTCAATATGTAAAAATCGATTTTTTACTTTGCTATTCGATATATAAAAATCGAATTTTTACTTTGCTATTCAATATATAAAAATCGAATTTTTACTTTGATATTCAATATATAAAAATCGAATTTTTACTTTGCTATTCAATATATAAAAATCGAATTTTTACTTCTCTATCATGTATACAAAAATCACTTCTTTCGCATATATATTAAAATAATCAAAAATTTCACCTTTTCTATATTAAAGATATGATCTTTTTGCTTTAAAAAATATGATCTTTTTGCTCAAAAAATATGATCTTTTTGCTTTCAAAAATTCTAACTTCATACAATTTAAAAATCCCACTTTTACCATGATGTATTTTATATATATATATATATATATATATATATATAACTGAATCTACTATGTTATTATATGTTAAAAAAAATGATTTTTCTAAAAATAAAAAAATAGAAACAATGTTGTATTTAAATAAATAGATAAAACGATTAGCTTCTCTGTTAAAACCTTCAGATCGCGTTTAAAGCTGCTCCACCCCTAGGGCACGTCACCATCGCCACCACGGTGGTCAGAACCACCATCCGACGCCACCCCGTGCAGCGCTACCATGAACCGCACCGACGCCAGGGAGAGGGCCCACTCGCATGCCTCTCGTCGCCAGAAACGGAACTCGAACGTGTTGGGTTTGAGGGGAACTGGCGGTATTCGGGAGGAAGGGGAAGAGAGACGAGGGCGGAGGAGAAGGGGGTGGGTGCACCGGAGCGACGTCGAAGATGGAGGGGGATCGAGTTTCCGATTTTGGGGACATCGGCAGCGGGATTGAGGAATTATAAAATGAGGGGCTTAACTGAAGAAAAGGGGGGTATTATATATTTATATTATTATTTTCTCTCTAAAAAGGTTGACTTTTATTTTGAACTCTAAACGAGACCCAACGACTGTTGTCCATAGCTAATTACCCCCATTCCGAACACAATGGGATATGTATCGCAGGCCAATCGACCATTTCGATCAGTTTTCATCAAAATCAACATACAATTCTATATATTGAATTTGAACGCGCATTTCATTTTACCGGGGCCACATACAAACTCAAAAAATCCCTGAAAAATATTTTCTAGCTTCGTATTGATGATACGGTCCTAACAAAACTAGTTTCGTCGAATTCTGAGACCGTTTGAAAAATGGCCATTTTCCAGTCGATTAAAATCAACTAAAACTGGTCAAACGCGTTTTCCTTTGCCACGCTCACATATTGATTCGAAAAATTACGAAATTCGAAACCTAGCAATAACTTAACATCACGGATCCAACAAAAGTGGTTTCGTCGAAATCCGAGGTCGTTTGCAAAAATTCCATTTTTAAGGGCCCGAATTTCATAGCGACTATTCAGAATTTTCAACTGACATATTTTTTGATTCCCGCTGTGAAATTTCAATTTTTCGGGTTCGTTGGAAAGATAGTCACAATTCGATTCAAATATTTTTGGTTTCACTAAAATCCGGTTTGTTTTGCACCCGGTATGTTCAATTGAAGTTTGAAGTCGAATTTTCGAACTGCCGCGCCATTTTCAATTCCCTTTATATATATAAATAATTATTTATATCCGAACGACGATCTATATAATATATACGTTCGAATTCTATTCAAAATAAATTTTTCGTCGTTTTTATTTCAAATAATCTATTTTAAATAATCAAAATTCGCTAAAATTGCCAAAATAAAAATTTTAAACTGGCCCAGATTTCCGGGTTATTACATTTAATTTGTAAACATCATTTATAAATTCAATTAAATTTTCGCGCTATTTAATTTACGACGTTTATAAAATTTTTTACTTGTTTTTATTATTCAAAACAAGTTAATATTTCTTATCCCATTCGAAATTCAAATTCTATTTAGGAAAAATAGAATTTTCCTTTTAAATCTCAAAAATATCCTTTTCACGATATTTTTATATATCAACATTTTAGGCCCAGTGATATTTCAAACATTCAAAACACCCAATTATCAATCACAGGTTTTTTAATACATTATATATGAAATATATATCAAACAAACAAATAATAATATTTTTGAGGAATCTAGTTGGATCTCTCCAACCTGTTTTTCCTGCATTCACAGATGTCAGCAAACATAAATAATACCCATCCTGCTTCGAGGTAAGATATCGCGGTGTAGAAAGTCATCCACTATCATATTGTAGGGTGCATAGGGTCATCCGCTAATGATACTGCGGGCATCTGCTAATGGTACTACGGGAAATAACCGATCATCAATATATATATATATATATATATATAGCCACAAACATCAAGCCTAAATAACTAATATATTTAATAGCCACAAAAATATTTCAATGCATCCAAACAACCAACAAATAATTATTTTTAATGAATAAAATAATACTAAATAAAAATATGCGCGAGATTTACTCATTAGGATTTTTATTTGTCGATTTATCTAATTTTAAACAAATGTTTAAAATTAGATAAAAATCCCGATTAACTCCAAGTCCTTCCAAATCAGTTCCATAGCGACGGTATCACATTGCGATCTCGACGAAATCGGTTTCGTCTAAATCTGATATCATATGAGATATATATAAATATGTGTATGTTATAATTTTTTTAAATCGAATTAAATAATCGTCAACTAATCAATTAGTACTTGATTTTACCTTAATAGCCTCACTAAATATTTCTTCCATCGCTTGAAATTCAGGCCCCTCTCTCCTGTGAACATCCCCAACCAATAACGCAACTTCAATTCCCCTTAACCCGACCAATACCTCACAGTCACTTCTACACCTTATTATTTCACCTGCAGTTAACTATTGCTGTTATTTTATTGAATTATAATTTAATTATTTAATTCTTATAATTAAACTAACTACCCAACTTAACAAATTTACACACCCTAATTCATCTACACAAGCATCTACAACAAGTCTGCGAGAGATTGCCCTTTCCAGTAGCCTTCCATGCCTTCTCTCTCTAAATTCCAAGCTCCAGTCCAGACCAGATCTAAAAATACCATTTTCAATTGCCTAACGCTTCTTTCCCATTCCCAGTTTGCGCTGCCTAGGTTCCATCCGACCATCAAGACAGCCCAATGCCTAAGCCTACTACTTCTGAAACGATGCATGCCCAAAAATAAAACCATCACACAAGTACAACTTAATCCTGAATGCTCTTCCATCCTATGAATCAATACGAACCTTACATTCCAGAATCTGGCAACTTCCTATGTTCGCGTTCATTCACATCGAGGTCCACTCTAAGTCACGGGCCATCTCCAACCTTTTGTAGTTCGCCATCGTGGATCAGAACCCCAAACTAAAAGCCCTGACCACTTGCGAAACCTCCAGCCCTCACTATCGAATGGAAACTCGAACCCTATGTACTGAACAGCGTCGCACCCATCTTTTTCCCCAAAATATCGAACACTCTTGTCGACGTCGAGCTCAGATTCCTCCATGATTTCAAGTCGCCATTTTTTTTAAAGAACAGAATTAAAATGGAAAGGGGAAAAGGAATTCGATATACATAATTTTCTGTGACTAGGAAAGAAAATAGAAAGTGGCCAGAGGATTGGAAGTTGATTTTTATTTTGAGGATTTGGTTTCCTTAGGAACGAAAATGGAAGAAATTAAAAGGGATGGCAGCACTATTTATAGATGAAAATAGGCAGTAGGAGGTTGGCTAAATTACTAGCTTAGGGTGGCTTAAGGTACATAGTTTTTAATATTGATTTGATTTGGTTTTAATGCGATTTGATATCAACGAATTTTTATTCTTTCTAAAAAGTTATAGATTTGATTTCGAGCCTATCCACTAATCAAATATCTTGGGCTCCATTACCTAAGATCACGAATCATTATTTTAATGCAACGACTAACTTTCCAATGTAATAACGCTATCCTGAACTCAGCAGATCATATTCTGAAATTTAATTTGAACATATATATAAAATAACCATAATAAATCAATTTAATATAATTTAAATTCAGAAACAAATCAATTCCTTGATAATATATTATTATTATCGTTTATACTCAATTACAATTTCTATTGATCATCTAAATCATTACGATTAAGTTCTAATTTCGAGCTCAAATATTTTCGATTTCTAATTACGATAATTCAATATATTCTAAATAAATCAAATATTGATTATTTAATCGATAAACTTAATATAAAAATTCATTTATATTATCAATTCAATATCTAAAATAATATTAAATATTTCAAATAAATTAACCAAAAATCCGGGTCATTACAACGGGGCTCAGGTTTTTGGAGGTGGGGCCCGCGAGTTGCTGGTGAGGATCGTGACGTAGTTGGTGTGGGTCCTGGGAATTTCGGGTTTGGGCTGTTGGGTGCGGGTTTAGGTGTTTAAAGGGGAGGGGATTATGGTTTTACAGCTTTAAGGGGTGGTGGAGCTTTTTGGAAGAAGAGGGGGCCCATAGCTAGTGGTGGCTGGTCGGAGGAGGGATGGTGACAGTGGTGGGTTGTACAGGTGGTAAGGATAGGTAGTGGAGAGAGGAAGGGAAGACCAAAAGGAAGTGGATAAATAACATGAAGAACGGAAGGAGGGAGGCTTCCTTTTATATGAAAAAGGTGGTGGCATTGGATAGGTGTAATGACCCGGATATTTGACGGTGTAATAATTAACTTATTTAATTATTTAAATAACGAATATATTATTTAATCGACGATGTTAGAACGTATAATTATGTTATGATTAAAACCGAGCTCGAAATGGCATTGCAGTTCGTAAATTGGCGATTCGAACTTCAACTGAATGTACATGTTTCGTTTTAAATCGGATTTCTGTGAAACAAGAAACGTGTGGAGCTGGTGGAGAATATCTTTCTAGTGGAAGAGAAAAATCGGGATTTCATCCTGTAGATTTGGAGATATGTCCAAATCAAATTTTAAAATAGTCGTTATAGAATCGTTTATCGACCTATCGGTATATTCGATATAACTACAGATCGGGTTCGAATTTAGACAAGGTTCTTTTGGGAAGTAGAGATAATTTAATTTTTAGAATTTGACTGAAATTTTTAATTTATTAAATAAGCAACTTTTTATCTGGAGTATTGTGCACCCTATAATCAACATTTTGGGGTTTCAAAATATGAGTCAATCTACCGGTATTATTATATTTTTGGGATCGTGGCACCTCGCTGGACACGACTGTGTTCTTATTTCTGTCCGGTGCAGTTCTTACATGGATGGAGTTTTATATAACAGGGTACCCTAACATTCTACCATGACTATCCATTTCTTTTCTTAGAAATGAAGAAGCCGCACCCTTGGCAAATACTTTTAGTGTGTGTTCACTGTAAATAGTAACAGACTAATCTTGGAGGATAGGTAAACAGAGTTGAAAAAGAAATAGGCTATTACAATGTCAACCGAACCATTTAAATAGGGAAATGTGTGCCGATTTGAAGCTACCTTATGATGACATGCATGTAGCGTATATGTGAGCCATGCAGACTTATTTTGAACAACAAATTCTATCGTTGAATTGGTACTGCAATAAATTTAACCAACTTATTTACAAGCGGATATTGATTTGCATATGCAAACAGACACATACACGTTTGTATGTCATATTCCCTCAAGTCCTCTCATCCCCAATCCAAAGGCATGTCTCCTGCAGACCTCGTGACTTAAGAGCTAAGTAATACCCGTGTAATAGTAAAACAAACAATCAAATACATATACGTGGTTCCTTAATAACCAAGCGATGGTTCCTTAATAACTAAGTAAGAGTACAACCAACCATACATTATAAATAAGCTATAACTCTTGCCTTAACCTAGAATTTTCATCTGCCGAAGTCAACACAAGAATGGGCCGCCACAAAACAAAAACAAAAGCAGGAAGCTTCAAAATTTCCCGTCCTATTTCTCTCTAAATCCCTTGACCGATTCTCAGAACGTTGAACCACAAATACCTCAAGCTCGGCGAGGGCTTTTCTTTTGAACTGTTGTAATCGGCAGTCGATGAGGACGGTGACTGGAATTGGGCCTTAACGGCGCTGAGTTTGAAGGCAGTTTCAAGGCGGAGAAGTGATGTTGATTGGTGAAGGCTATGTGGAGATCCGTGATAAGATGATGAAGTAAGATGGGTTTAAGTGTTCAGAAATGGCGTGTATTCAACAGAGGAGGACGTGATGATTAAAGCAGGAGGTGGAGTTGAAAATGAATATGGAAGAGGGGTTGGTTTTTGAAGTGTTGATTTGCAGTAAAGTTGTGTAGCTTAGTGGCGTGTGTGGAGGAGAAAGAGGTGGTAGGTTCCATCTTGAAGAAGGGTGGAGAATGGAGGGACGTCAGTACAGAGAAGGGGAGGTCTAACAGTGGGCTTCGTTGTGTACTTCTTGAAATAGATGAAGAAATAAATGGGACGTGAAGTGAAAAGGTAGTGGTGCTTTATTCAAGTGGATCTGAAGTTGTATTGGGGTTGGGTACGGGAGTAAAGGGGAGAATGTAGGTAGTAGGGGTGTCACGTTTTAAAACATACGGTGAAGGGTTTGGTTTGTGAAGTATGAAGAACGAATGAGTTTAAATGGTGGAACTGCTTGTACTTACGTGAAAAAGAATGAATGGCATGGATGGAGTTTGTTTTTGTCATGGGTTAACAGTTACTGAAGGAAGGAGATGTAGTTTCTCATTGCTGTAGCCTTTAACAGGGTTTACACTTGAAGAAGTTTGCTTGTTTGAGGAGGAAGACAAACGGTATGGATCATGAAAACAGAAAAGGTGAATGGACTTAAGGGAGGACGCAAGTTTCCGGTTGCTTGTGAAATGCAGGGTGCTAGTAGTGTCAAAAGTGCAAATTGGAGTGAAAGGAATTTGGTGGGTGTTCTTGTATCAGAACTGGACGAAATAGGGTTCGTTAGAACTGCATCGGAATACACTACAAACCGTGAAGTCTGAAATGAATTGGAGCTCATCACAATTTATAGTGAAATAAATTGTCCGTCTGAATCAAGCGATGGTTATCGTTATTAACGATGATCGTCCAATGTGAGTAAAACTCACTAACTCTCCTCAATTTATATTTTAATATAAATTGTACTTTATTTATTGACTGCTGTATATTGATTGTTAAACTGGACTGTTAAATAGATTTGATTGAAAACGTAGTTATAGTTAATCTATGTACTGTTAATCAAATATGGTTCTGTACAGCAGGATATTTCCTTTCAAAATGAAATATGATATATATTATATTGTGTAACATCTGTGGATGCAGGGAAACAGGTTGGAGGAATCCGACTGGATTCCTCAACAATTATTTTACTGTTTTCATATATTGTGTTATATGATGTGTTATATAATCTGTTCTGGATTATGTGTGTTAGAATGATATTGATCATTGTTATTCGATATTTTAAATATCATAAGAAACCCTGAGTTGTAAAAAGGAATATTTCAATGTATATTGAAATAAAGGAATTTTATAAAATCACAGGATTTTATAAAAGGAAAATATTTATTAAACAAATAGAGTTTTATAAAAGGGATATTTATTTAGAAAATAAATAGAATTGAAAAGGGAAATATTTATTTAGAAAATAAATAGAATAAAGGAATATTTATTTAGAAGGTAAATAGAAGTTGTAAATAGGAAATATTTGTAACGGTAAATAGAAGTTGTAAATAGGAAATATTTGTAACGGTAAATAGAAGTTGTAAATAGGAAATATTTGTAACGGTAAGTAAACGTTATAAAAGGGAAATAGTTGTAACGGAAAACGTAGTTTATCAAAAGGAGTTAATCAAAAGTAGTTTATCAAAAGGAGTTAATCAAACGTAGTTTATCAAAAGGAGTTAATCAAACGTAGTTTATCAAAAGGAGTTAATCAAACGTATTTTATCAAAAGGGGTTAATCGAATATAGAAATTAAGAAGTGAAGTTAAACAAAAATTAGAAACTGACTAGAGATTAGTAAGTTGAATATTTTTCTGAGTGTTGATCTGATGTTGGTTTCGGCCTTCGGGGTTTATACTTAGAGAATTGTTCACTTACTAGTTTACAGTTAGGGACTAATAGTTGTGGAATAATAGTGATGCGTAAATGAGGATTAGAAATGTTTTCCAATGTTGAAAATGTATATTTTCTAATTTTAGAAAATAAGGAAATATGAATATATATATATGATTGATGATTGGATCGATAATTCCATTTGGAATTAAGATCGTTGTTTGTACACCGACATGTTTTCATTTGATAGTTAAATCACAGACTATCAAGTTTTGACCATATTTACGTTGTTAATATGGAGAGACCGGTTGGATTCTTATCCAAAGAACCACTCTGTATTGGCATAAGCGTTGCGAATATGCCAAAGAAAATTGAAGACGGAGTAAAGTGCAAGGGCTATTATATAAATCTTAGATAACAATGGACTAAGATGGATGTACTGAATATTGCCTTCGGTTTCGTTCAGTCCCAGAACGAACGTATATGGACGAGTGTCTGACAGAGTATTTCCAATGATCGAATGGGTTGGGCTGTACAAATATATATGGTGGCCAACGGATTTATTCCCTTCGCATAATATCCAAAATCTATTTGTGCAGATCCAACTAATGATTAACGGATCTGATAATGTGGCATTCAAAGTGATCGTGTTATCAATGAATGGAAAGTAAGCGTAGTTTCTAGCCTCACATCCGGTAAATGACAGAAATCGGGCAGGCAGCATGGCTAAGTCGGTCGCACCGAAGTAGGGTGTATAATCACCTATCTAGAGAATATTCATTTGCTTCTTTAATCTATCAATGTTGTCCCATATATATACGGGAACGGTTGCTGATCCCAACCGTTGGTGATGTACATTCGATACACTCAAGCGAAATGAGTGGTCGGTCATGTGTGGCTGAGTTGCAAGATGTTCTTGTTGAACTCCAGTGTATCGTTCCTAGAGTACACTGATCGGAAGGTGGATCCATACCTTGTCATAGTTGGAAACCCAATCATCCAATACGCACCTGCGGTTTTGATTGTATACTATATATGTAGAACGTGAGATGCAAGCGTTTCTACAAGACTGATATCTATTTGTATTTAGACATTATCATAATATCAGAATGATATTGCTTTTCAAAGATGTTTGGATTCTCATAAGGGAAAAACCTGTTCCGTATTCACGGCGTGGTCTTATGAGATATCATATACCTGTTAAAATGATTTGAGTTTACTCACACCAGTCCATGACTGACCCGGAGTTTATTTGTTTTGTTTCCCTAAACTCTTGGGTGCCTAAATTTGTACGGGCAGTCAAGTAGTCGGGATTTACAGATATACTGGAAGAGCTTGGAGCAGGAGGCTTCAAGATTCTATAGCTATTATTATTTCCGCTGTTGTTGTAAGTGTTGTACTCTGAAATGTTATTGTATACATATACTGTTTGTATTTCAAAAGTTATGTTATATTTTATTCGTTCCGCTGTGAGATTCGTGGTTACTCTGATGATGATGTTCTTCTTCTTCTTCTATTCTAATAGTTCTATCTTATCTATCCTCACCCTCTATCTTCTTTCTATTAATTTCTTGAATTTCCAGTGCAATTTGGGGTTGGACTTGTGTTTTTAGTCAGCTCAAATTGGACCGGATTTTCGGGTCACTACAGTTGGTATCAGAGCTTAAGTTAAGTATTACCTTGGCTCTGTGGCGTAACTCAGTAGAGATGGGGTTAGTAATACCCTAGACTGAGATTGAGTGTATATATACGAGTGAACGTATTTGTTATTTAATATAAAAATTTGTTTTATATTATGGAGATTTATTGGTCGAGTAGTTTATGAATTTTGGTCGATACAGTAATGCAAACTGTATTGATAGGAGTTACTAAACACTTGAATACGATGAACCGACATGGTATGTTTTGAAAAGAGGGTAAATGAAATAATTTTACCCAAGTATATATATTGGAAATATTAATGTGTTGGTTGTTATAAAAATCGAATAAGATTATAAAGGTGAAATGGTTATAAATAACTAAACAGAATTCATATAAGTAAAGTATATGAAATAAGATGAATTAAATCTGAAATTGAAGTCAGAATTGAAATTTAAAACTGGAAATTCAGACCAGTGTTTGTAATTAAATCTGGATTAAGTATGCGTGAATTTTAAAATCCTGGGAGGTTTTAAATTTGTTTTGATAAGGATATCTTGGATTGATTTCAAAAATGGAAGTGTTTAATGGTGGTTTTGAAAGAAATATAGTATTGAACTCACTTTGATCGCCGAGAAATAATTCCGAGGATGGATCGATACATCATCGGTGTAATTTTCGAGTTCTAAGTGACGGATTACTACCAAAGGTTTTATTTTTGAGTTGTTTTGAGGAAAACAAGTTGTTTAGAAATTCAAATGTTTTGAATTGGTATTAAGATTTCAAATTGATTTGAAATGAGCCCAGGAATTTAAATTCTGGAATTTAAATTTTACTTATAAAGTTAAATATACCGAGACAGGAAAAAAAAAATCAATAAAATTTAACTTGAATTTAGTCAAATAAGATCTGGATTTGATTATAGAATAATCTGGAATGGTATTGGAATTGGTGAGTTAAAATTTTGAAAATCGAGAATGGAACTCGAGTTAAGAATGAGATGTTATTTGAGGATATAAACTGTTTGGAGTTGATTGGTATGGCACAATATATGCAGAATTGGTAACAGATGATAGGGATATAGTGATATGCCCGACAAAAGGTACAAGTTTATATTTCATATTGAGTTTGGTGATTTATGAGCCGAATTGGCAAGCCGCTTGGATGTTTGATTTTCATTTGGGTTGGAGATGGCCCAGAGAGGCGAGTTGTGGTTTTACCGATAGGGCTGTACAAAGGAGGTTATGGCAAAATTGTCCGAAAATTTAAAGTGTTAGAAAATTTTCAGAATTTTTGATAATTTAGGTTAGTCGGAAGGAATTAATATTTTAGTCAATATTAATTGGTTCAGTTGAAATCAGAAATAAGGGGTAAACAAATCTTAGGAATTCCAATAGATAGGGTCGTCCACTACCTTAGCAATTTCGAGGACGAAATTATTTTAAGTGGGGAAGAATGTAATGACCCGGATATTTGACGGTGTAATAATTAACTTATTTAATTATTTAAATAACGAATATATTATTTAATCGACGATGTTAGAACGTATAATTATGTTATGATTAAAACCGAGCTCGAAATGGCATTGCAGTTCGTAAATTGGCGATTCGAACTTCAACTGAATGTACATGTTTCGTTTTAAATCGGATTTCTGTGAAACAAGAAACGTGTGGAGCTGGTGGAGAATATCTTTCTAGTGGAAGAGAAAAATCGGGATTTCATCCTGTAGATTTGGAGATATGTCCAAATCAAATTTTAAAATAGTCGTTATAGAATCGTTTATCGACCGTATCGGTATATTCGATATAACTACAGATCGGGTTCGAATTTAGACAAGGTTCTTTTGGGAAGTAGCGATAATTTAATTTTTAGAATTTTACTGAAATTTTTAATTTATTAAATAAGCAACTTTTTATCTGGAGTATTGTGCACCCTATAATCAACATTTTGGGGTTTCAAAATATGAGTCAATCTACCGGTATTATTATATTTTTGGGATCGTGGCACCTCGCTGGACACGACTGTGTTCTTATTTCTGTCCGGTGCAGTTCTTACATGGATGGAGTTTTATATAACAGGGTACCCTAACATTCTACCGTGACTATCCATTTCTTTTCTTAGAAATGAAGAAGCCGCACCCTTGGCAAATACTTTTAGTGTGTGTTCACTGTAAATAGTAACAGACTAATCTTGGAGGATAGGTAAACAGAGTTGAAAAAGAAATAGGCTATTACAATGTCAACCGAACCATTTAAATAGGGAAATGTGTGCCGATTTGAAGCTACCTTATGATGACATGCATGTAGCGTATATGTGAGCCATGCAGACTTATTTTGAACAACAAATTCTATCGTTGAATTGGTACTGCAATAAATTTAACCAACTTATTTACAAGCGGATATTGATTTGCATATGCAAACAGACACATACACGTTTGTATGTCATATTCCCTCAAGTCCTCTCATCCCCAATCCAAAGGCATGTCTCCTGCAGACCTCGTGACTTAAGAGCTAAGTAATACCCGTGTAATAGTAAAACAAACAATCAAATACATATACGTGGTTCCTTAATAACCAAGCGATGGTTCCTTAATAACTAAGTAAGAGTACAACCAACCATACATTATAAATAAGCTATAACTCTTGCCTTAACCTAGAATTTTCATCTGCCGAAGTCAACACAAGAATGGGCCGCCACAAAACAAAAACAAAAGCAGGAAGCTTCAAAATTTCCCGTCCTATTTCTCTCTAAATCCCTTGACCGATTCTCAGAACGTTGAACCACAAATACCTCAAGCTCGGCGAGGGCTTTTCTTTTGAACTGTTGTAATCGGCAGTCGATGAGGACGGTGACTGGAATTGGGCCTTAACGGCGCTGAGTTTGAAGGCAGTTTCAAGGCGGAGAAGTGATGTTGATTGGTGAAGGCTATGTGGAGATCCGTGATAAGATGATGAAGTAAGATGGGTTTAAGTGTTCAGAAATGGCGTGTATTCAACAGAGGAGGACGTGATGATTAAAGCAGGAGGTGGAGTTGAAAATGAATATGGAAGAGGGGTTGGTTTTTGAAGTGTTGATTTGCAGTAAAGTTGTGTAGCTTAGTGGCGTGTGTGGAGGAGAAAGAGGTGGTAGGTTCCATCTTGAAGAAGGGTGGAGAATGGAGGGACGTCAGTACAGAGAAGGGGAGGTCTAACAGTGGGCTTCGTTGTGTACTTCTTGAAATAGATGAAGAAATAAATGGGACGTGAAGTGAAAAGGTAGTGGTGCTTTATTCAAGTGGATCTGAAGTTGTATTGGGGTTGGGTACGGGAGTAAAGGGGAGAATGTAGGTAGTAGGGGTGTCACGTTTTAAAACATACGGTGAAGGGTTTGGTTTGTGAAGTATGAAGAACGAATGAGTTTAAATGGTGGAACTGCTTGTACTTACGTGAAAAAGAATGAATGGCATGGATGGAGTTTGTTTTTGTCATGGGTTAACAGTTACTGAAGGAAGGAGATGTAGTTTCTCATTGCTGTAGCCTTTAACAGGGTTTACACTTGAAGAAGTTTGCTTGTTTGAGGAGGAAGACAAACGGTATGGATCATGAAAACAGAAAAGGTGAATGGACTTAAGGGAGGACGCAAGTTTCCGGTTGCTTGTGAAATGCAGGGTGCTAGTAGTGTTCAAAAGTGCAAATTGGAGTGAAAGGAATTTGGTGGGTGTTCTTGTATCAGAACTGGACGAAATAGGGTTCGTTAGAACTGCATCGGAATACACTACAAACCGTGAAATCTGAAATGAATTGGAGCTCATCACAATTTATAGTGAAATAAATTGTCCGTCTGAATCAAGCGATGGTTATCGTTATTAACGATGATCGTCCAATGTGAGTAAAACTCACTAACTCTCCTCAATTTATATTTTAATATAAATTGTACTTTATTTATTGACTGCTGTATATTGATTGTTAAACTGGACTGTTAAATAGATTTGATTGAAAACGTAGTTATAGTTAATCTATGTACTGTTAATCAAATATGGTTCTGTACAGCAGGATATTTCCTTTCAAAATGAAATATGATATATATTATATTGTGTAACATCTGTGGATGCAGGGAAACAGGTTGGAGGAATCCGACTGGATTCCTCAACAATTATTTTACTGTTTTCATATATTGTGTTATATGATGTGTTATATAATCTGTTCTGGATTATGTGTGTTAGAATGATATTGATCATTGTTATTCGATATTTTAAATATCATAAGAAACCCTGAGTTGTAAAAAGGAATATTTCAATGTATATTGAAATAAAGGAATTTTATAAAATCACAGGATTTTATAAAAGGAAAATATTTATTAAACAAATAGAGTTTTATAAAAGGGATATTTATTTAGAAAATAAATAGAATTGAAAAGGGAAATATTTATTTAGAAAATAAATAGAATAAAGGAATATTTATTTAGAAGGTAAATAGAAGTTGTAAATAGGAAATATTTGTAACGGTAAATAGAAGTTGTAAATAGGAAATATTTGTAACGGTAAATAGAAGTTGTAAATAGGAAATATTTGTAACGGTAAGTAAACGTTATAAAAGGGAAATAGTTGTAACGGAAAACGTAGTTTATCAAAAGGAGTTAATCAAAAGTAGTTTATCAAAAGGAGTTAATCAAACGTAGTTTATCAAAAGGAGTTAATCAAACGTAGTTTATCAAAAGGAGTTAATCAAACGTAGTTTATCAAAAGGGGTTAATCGAATATAGAAATTAAGAAGTGAAGTTAAACAAAAATTAGAAACTGACTAGAGATTAGTAAGTTGAATATTTTTCTGAGTGTTGATCTGATGTTGGTTTCGGCCTTCGGGGTTTATACTTAGAGAATTGTTCACTTACTAGTTTACAGTTAGGGACTAATAGTTGTGGAATAATAGTGATGCGTAAATGAGGATTAGAAATGTTTTCCAATGTTGAAAATGTATATTTTCTAATTTTAGAAAATAAGGAAATATGAATATATATATATGATTGATGATTGGATCGATAATTCCATTTGGAATTAAGATCGTTGTTTGTACACCGACATGTTTTCATTTGATAGTTAAATCACAGACTATCAAGTTTTGACCATATTTACGTTGTTAATATGGAGAGACCGGTTGGATTCTTATCCAAAGAACCACTCTGTATTGACATAAGCGTTGCGAATATGCCAAAGAAAATTGAAGACGGAGTAAAGTGCAAGGGCTATTATATAAATCTTAGATAACAATGGACTAAGATGGATGTACTGAATATTGCCTTCGGTTTCGTTCAGTCCCAGAACGAACGTATATGGACGAGTGTCTGACAGAGTATTTCCAATGATCGAATGGGTTGGGCTGTACAAATATATATGGTGGCCAACGGATTTATTCCCTTCGCATAATATCCAAAATCTATTTGTGCAGATCCAACTAATGATTAACGGATCTGATAATGTGGCATTCAAAGTGATCGTGTTATCAATGAATGGAAAGTAAGCGTAGTTTCTAGCCTCACATCCGGTAAATGACAGAAATCGGGCAGGCAGCATGGCTAAGTCGGTCGCACCGAAGTAGGGTGTATAATCACCTATCTAGAGAATATTCATTTGCTTCTTTAATCTATCAATGTTGTCCCATATATATACGGGAACGGTTGCTGATCCCAACCGTTGGTGATGTACATTCGATACACTCAAGCGAAATGAGTGGTCGGTCATGTGTGGCTGAGTTGCAAGATGTTCTTGTTGAACTCCAGTGTATCGTTCCTAGAGTACACTGATCGGAAGGTGGATCCATACCTTGTCATAGTTGGAAACCCAATCATCCAATACGCACCTGCGGTTTTGATTGTATACTATATATGTAGAACGTGAGATGCAAGCGTTTCTACAAGACTGATATCTATTTGTATTTAGACATTATCATAATATCAGAATGATATTGCTTTTCAAAGATGTTTGGATTCTCATAAGGGAAAAACCTGTTCCGTATTCACGTCGTGGTCTTATGAGATATCATATACCTGTTAAAATGATTTGAGTTTACTCACACCAGTCCATGACTGACCCGGAGTTTATTTGTTTTGTTTCCCTAAACTCTTGGGTGCCTAAATTTGTACGGGCAGTCAAGTAGTCGGGATTTACAGATATACTGGAAGAGCTTGGAGCAGGAGGCTTCAAGATTCTATAGCTATTATTATTTCCGCTGTTGTTGTAAGTGTTGTACTCTGAAATGTTATTGTATACATATACTGTTTGTATTTCAAAAGTTATGTTATATTTTATTCGTTCCGCTGTGAGATTCGTGGTTACTCTGATGATGATGTTCTTCTTCTTCTTCTATTCTAATAGTTCTATCTTATCTATCCTCACCCTCTATCTTCTTTCTATTAATTTCTTGAATTTCCAGTGCAATTTGGGGTTGGACTTGTGTTTTTAGTCAGCTCAAATTGGACCGGATTTTCGGGTCACTACAATAGGTGAGGTGTTAGCGATCTAGGAGGATAGGTGACACCTCAAAAGAAATACAACTTCCTTTTAATGTAGTGTTTTAGTTGATTTAATTACACTACATTAACTTGTATCCACTCGTATGACCACATACTAACTCTAAATGCTACGAAATTTGAAACTCTGCTATGTTTCACTGATACGGTTTCAATGGTCCCGCTCTCGCATAATTCCGTGACCGTTTTCAAAATGGCCTTTATATTACTTTATTTTATCATTTAATTTTAAAGTGCATTTGGCACAGGTGCCTATTAAGTTTCAAAATTAGGTTCACATCTGGTCCAAAACTTATTATAAATCACATCCCAATTTTTTGAAAATTCATTAAAAAGAATAAAAAAATCACGTAAATTCATATTTAAATAAAATACGAAAACATAAAAAAATCAGTTGAAAAAACCACCAAAAAACACGTCAAAGACCAAAAATACAGAATAACAATGAAAACTACTGTTAATTGAATAATAGTATGCAAATATTTGAAATTCTTGCATACATCTGAGCAACTATTTCAGTCATGCATTTGCATTGCCTTTTTTGCATACACACATGCAAGTATTACACAAATCTTGCATACAAACATGCTATAATTCATAGGCATGCAAATCAGTTCATAATTATTTGCATATACGTATGCAATAAAACAGAATACTTGCACATATGCATGCAATAATCCACAGGCAAAAAAGTTAGTTCATTTTTACTTGCATACATGTATGCAAGAAAACATAATAATTGCATACATGCATGCAAGTATTCATGCAGGTTTTGTAACAACCCGTATTTTCAATAACCAGTTATAACGTAAATCGAGGCAGAATTTAATTCAAAAATCTGAATCAAGGGAAACGGGCTATGCCATTGCGTTCGTCTCGAAAAAATACGCGAAATAGAGTCCGAGTTTTCGAAAAGCGGAGTCCGTATGACCCGATTAAGGCCCAACGGAATTTTCAGAAAATTCCAAAGTAAAAACAGATTTCAAATTCAAGTTTGAATTTGGAAATTTGGGCCAGTTTGGGCCAGGTGGGAAAATTCCCGCCAGAGCACCCAAGTCGACAGGCCTGTCGACTTGGGAGTCGACTTGGTTGGACCAAGTCGACAGCCCTGTCGACTTGGCTGTCGACTTGGCTCAGCCGGGCTGTTTAGCCTGGTGCACCATTTAGAGATTGTGTTGAGCTTGGGGGCCAGATTCGGTTTTGAGGGCTGAGATTGGAACTAGGGTTTAATCCTAGGGTTGAAACTAGTCCTAATCTCTATAAATAAGGCCCTAACCTAACCCTAAATCATCATTATTCATTCTAGTAACTAAACTATGGCAAAATCATTTCTCTCATGGCCTCCACTCTCTTCATAAAATTCCTAAGTAAATTTTTATGAGATTTTCCATGCATACAAGTGTTTTCAAGCTTGTATGAGCATCATTAGCTTGCATTCAAGTCAAGTTTCTATGTTTGCATCATAAAGGAAGAGTTTTGATCAATTTTGCTTAAGGGTTTTTCTACTAAAGCTTGCATTTTGGGTTTAATTGGTTGCATAAGGGCTTTGTCATATTTCCTAAGCATTGTAAGCCCTATTCTACTTTCATACTTAAACTCTAAAGTTAAATGTATGATATGCAAGTTTGCCATGATATGCAAGTTTACTATGATGTGTTATGCAAGTTTACTATGATGTGTTATGCAAGTTTACTATGATGTGTTATGCAAGTTCATCATGTTATGTTATGCAAGTATGCCATGTCATGGTATGCAAGTTTATCGTGTTATGTTATGCAAGTTTGATATGCAAGTTTGTCATATGATATGCAAGTTATGTTATGCAAGTTTGGGTTGAACATTTTGTTCATGCTATCATGTTATGCAAGCTTATCTTGGGTTTATGAACATAAAGCTTCAAGCTTTAGGCCAAAGGTTGCATTTTGGCAACATGTAAGTTATCATATCTCTTATGATAACTTGCATGTGAGGCTAGATGCGAACTTGTGGCCATTTTTACATGTCATTTATCACCATGTATCACCAATATGATAAGTTTGGTTTTATGCATGCTTTTGAGGCCTAATGCAAGTATATGAACATATGTACATTTCATATGCCACCATGTTGAACTTGTGCCTTCAACACCTTTATGTCATGATTATGCCAAGTTCCCTCTTTCTATCCTTTATGCGCTATTGCGATATGTAAGCGATGGGATTGCGTTTGGGGTTGGGTAAACTTAAAAGACATAAAAACATAAGCTTGGGAATTTACCTATTAAGTTAGGTCTACCCATTGGGAATTTACCTATTAAGTAAGGTCTACCCAATTGCTTGAAAATTTGTAACATGTTTTGGAAACATGATGGACATGACACTTAGAAAAGATAAGTGTGACCAACTCGAGGTTGGGTTGAGTTTGTAGCGTAAACCTACCCGGAACCGACCGGCTTAACTAGTTGCTACAAACAATAGGACCCAATGTGAGAAGTTGGCCATGTTGTACCTTGAACCCGAGGTTAGACCAAGTTGTGGTGTAAAGCTACCCGGACCCGCCCGGCTTAACTAGTAACCACAACAAGGTCTAATGTGAGAGGTTAAGGCGCATTAAATTAATTAATACCTCGTGATTAGGATTAAGTCATGGTCCACTTAATACTTAACCAATTTGGGCTTGGTAGATTAATCAGGGTTAAGTCGTGAACTCATAGTTACACTTAACCAAGTTAATCCATGATTAGTAGGAGGGTTAAACCGTACTTAACCCACTAGAAAAATCCTAGCAATGGGGGCCCACTCCGCAGTAATCCCAAAATTGGTATCACTAAGGCCCTAGGGACTAGGCTAGGGAGGGGGCACGATTACTGGGCTGGAGGTAAGCGACCAAATAAACGACGGTCGGGTGGTACGCCGATGTAGTTCTGGACGGACTATGGTCGTGCACGTAGTCCGTATTTGGAGAAGTCACCCATGGGTACCAGTAGATCGAGACTGTGCACTCATGTTTATGGTGTCCAAGGGTTAGTTCCCTAGGGCTTGATACACCCGTAGGGTGGACCCGGCACAGTTCGACTACAATTATGTTTGGGCCGTATTGACACCAACACGTGACGAGTTAGGCTTATAGGGAGCCGATCGACTAGACCATTTGGTTGGACCTTGTGTTAGGGTCACTTCATGTTATTGGACCTCGTATGAGGGTCACTTCATGCTATTGGGCCAAAGCTTGGGCCAAGGGATCAATACTTGTTTATTCAAGTCATGTTAGTTTGCTAGTACACCTGTGGTGCAAAACCTTAAACCTGATTATGCGATGACACCTTTATCTACCTTGTTGGTTAATCATCATGACTAGTATGTTGTTATCCTTATGTCCATCCCTGCTGCTCATGCCAGTTAACTTTATCAGTTTACATTGATTGTAGTAGGGCTTACTCAGTCTTTTTGACTGACCTGTTTTCTTTCGCCTCTTTTCTTCCGTTCCCCCCCCAGGTTCTCAGGGAGGGAATAGTGGAGCTTAGCTTGGATTTCTGATCGCTTGCTTCTGGGATTTTAGCTCATGTACGGCCTTGACATGAAGCTAGCTATGGTTATCACTTATTTTGGGGATAGTACTTATGTATTTCAGTGATGTTGTTTTTATCTAGACTTGTTTATTTGGAAAATTGACATTATGTTGTACCAGACTTGTTTTTGAAATGGTTCAAAATCTTCCGCTGTTTTATCTGTGTTATTTACTCTGTTTACATATATACATATGTTCTTGTTCTGCCTTGATATATCATTATGCATGTTTACCTGATTCAAACGCCCCTCCAAAGTCAGAGTGCTTGCAAGAGTCACCCTGGCGGAGGCGGGGTGTTACATTTTGGTATCAGAGCATATGGTTTACGAGAAGGAACAAAAAGGTTTTTTGAAAACTTTTGGAAAACTATTTTCAAAACCAAGTATAAAGTATTTTCCAAAGAAAAGTCTAGTTTATTTTAAAGGCTATTCCCCAAAAAGCCATTAGCAAAATCCCTTCGTTTTTCTCTATTCTGAATCTGTCTTTTTCTTCGTTTTCAGTATGGCCGATAACTTTGCTATTCCGGGGGGAGTACACGTACCTGTTTGGTATAGGAGACTTTTGGAGGCTAGGGCGACCGAAGCCGGCCCCGCAGATGTTCCTCCTCCTCCTCCAGTAGTTAGTGTTCCTCCTCCTCCTGTCGCTGAGGTTCCTCTTCCTCCTCCCCCTCAGCATCCACAAAAGGATTTCACGGAGATTTGCAAAGACTTTAAGGCGATGGGTTGCAAGAATTTCATTGGAACCGAGACTTTCGTAGAGGCCAGGAATTGGTTGAAAGGAACCGAAGATCTTTTTGCCTTCTTTGATATAGATGACCATAGGAAGGTTCTATTAGCAGTATGGTTGCTAAAGGAAGAAGCTGCACGTTGGTGGGTGGTCACCACCGGTACTAGGCCAATTGAGACTTGGGATGACTTTCGGGGAAAGTTTGGACTAAGGTTCCTATCACTAAAGCAAGGGGACATGACTATTAGGGAATACATAGATAAGTTTAATCAACTGGCTCAGGTCGGTTTAGACTTGGTTAACACAGCTCCGAAGAAGGCCCTATACTTTGCTCTAGGATTAAACGAGCCATTACATGGTTTAGCCATGACTCATATACCCTTGGGGGCAACTTTTGAGAGTTTGGTGAATATGGCCCTACTCAATGAAGAGAATAGGAGTGACGAGAAGGAGATCAAGATGAATGATACTCAAGTCAAGGAGACTGATTCCCAGTGGGAAGGAAATCAGGGTGATCCAAGCGGTCAGAGCAGTCAAGGCAATAAGAACAAGAACAACAAGGGCAACAAGAACAAGGCAAAGGAAACAAGAAAGTGCAACTTCTGTGGGATTGTTGGGCACATAGCCAAGGACTGTAGGAAGAAGAGAAGGAAATTGGGCGGGTGCTTTCACTGTGGAGAGACTGGACATTTCAGTAAGGATTGCCCGAAGAAGCAAGGGCAAGGCCAGGGTCAGACTCAGCGTGCTGGACCTTCGGGAGGGCAAGTTCATGCTCTCAATGCCGCTCCAGTTCCCGATCGAGGTAGTATTTCCGTTGAAAGCCTTGTATATATTTCTGATTTTCCTGTTCGTACCTTGTTTGATTTTGGTGCATCGCATAGTTTATTTCATCTGATCTAGTTGAAAGTTTGCACCTAAGTACTAGTCTAGTTTATGATCCCATGTGTGTTTCAAATCCAATTGGGGGTTCCGCCCATTTGTCTATTATCTACGTGGATTTGAAAAACTCTATCTTTTGTGTAGAGTTCTCATGTGATGCTTATATTCTCGGTTTCATGGGGTATGGGTTGATTTTGGGCATGGATGGTGTAATGACCCGCATTGGCAGGGGTATTATGATTTGTTTATTTAATTATATCAATGGCGATGTAGAGAATTTCATGATCGTGGAATTAAATAATAGTGAATATTTAATTTAAAATAATAATTAAACAATATATTTAATTCTGAAATAATCAGAATTGGCTGAAATGACGATATGGTGTGAACCGGATCATCTGTGATATATAATTCAGTTTAGAATTTGATTTGAATAACGAATATATTCAGTCGACGTTAGTTTGAACGTATAGTTTATAATATAATTCAAATAGAGCTCGAAATGGCGCGGCAGTTCGCTATTTGGCAATTTGAACTTCAACTGAATGTACAGAGTTCGTTTTAAATGGGATTTCTGTGAAACAAGAAACGTGTGGAGCTGATGGAGTATATCTTTCTAGTGGAAGAGAAAAATCAGGATTTCGTCCTGTAGATTTTGAGATATGTCCAAATCAAATTTTAAAATAGTCGCTATAGAATCGTTTATCGACCGTAACGGTTTATTCGATATAACTGGAGATCGGGTTTGAATTTAGACGAGGTTCTTTAGAGACATAACGATAACTTAATTTTTAGAATTTTACTGTAATTTTTAATTAATTTAATAAGCGACTTTTTATTTGAAGTATTTCGCACCCTGAAATCAACGGTTTGAAGTTTCAAAATATGAGTCCACCTACCGGTATTATTATATCTTTGGGATCGAGGTACATTGGTCGTCACAACGGTATGTTCAACTCTGTCTATAGCAGTCTGTACAATCGTGTAAATCTTGTGTAACGAAGTTGGTGCATTTGCGGTACGCTAAACTGTATAATCCAAACAAAGATATCTATTTTGATTTTTTTTATGCCAAACGAGCGTTCCCTTTTGATGCCACGACATGTTAGTAGTAACCGCGAAGTAAAGGAACCAGCGTATGATCAAAACATGGCCATGTTAGGCTAGTACTGGACAACCACGTATATTCTCATTTGTATATATCCTTTACATCCCTTAAAACCTAATTTCTATTTCCTCTTTGGTCAGAGAGAGTTGTAGCCGCCAAAATCCTTCACAGGAAATAAAACGCGAGAGAAAAGAAAATCAATAGAAATATGAATAAATTTCTAGAATCCTCAAAACAAATATCCTTGAACTCCTCTGTCGTTCTCTTCCATTCTGTGTATTTTACGCTGAACTCGGGTCCCTTTTCCTGGCTCGCGAGTTCTTCAGCAAGAATCTAGGGTTCGAACGTGATGAAATGACGTTGCGTTGTGTACTTGTAAGTAATGGAATAAGTTGGCATGGATGGTGTTGAAAAGGTGAAGAGGTGTGTGGAGTTTGACCAATACTGTAGAGCGCCGGAAGGGAGCTCGCTGATGGGAAGGTTGAACATGCGGTGGAGAATAGCATAGTGTGGTTGGTTTGTTTGGGATTTACTAGCTGAAACGTTGAAAAAGGAGAACCGGAAGATGAAGACGTGGATGGGGTTCTCGTACAGTATGGAGTTACGAAGAAAGGGATATTTTTGCATGGTTGTACTATCACAGCGTGTGACGTGAACAACAAATGAGAAGAACGAGAGGTAATTTTTTTGTTAGATTTTTCATGGATCGTGGAGTGTGAAAGAGGCTGGCAAAGTTTGGAATGGTATTGAGTTTTGGTAAAGAAGAAGAAATGGTGAGGAAGGAGTTCGGTTCCTGTTTTGAACTGGAAGGAGAAGAGTTTAAAAGTGTCGTTAAGATTAATTAAGTAGTTAAATTAAGTGTGGTAATTTCCCCTTGAATTTAACAAGAAAGGAAAAGGAGGAATTGTGAGAAGAACGTGCGGTCATGAGGTGGTACAGGGAGGCGTTGTGATGTAGAAGATAAGGGGCAACAGTAAACGTAGTAATTAGTGTAAATGATAGGTAGTGGTGCTAATTAGAGGAGGATTTAGGTGACTTCGGTTTATGTGTTTATTTTGTGAAGTGAAAAAGGGGTGAAAACGTTTTGTAGAAGGAGATGTTCTTGCTGTGTTGAGGACATGGTTCAGAACAAAGGAGTATACAAAGACTTGGTGGATGAGTTCATGAAGAAGCTGATGATGTGAACAAAATTGAAGGAAGAACAATGCTTCATTGAAGACGCAGTTGGACTAGAATGAAACAGTTTAGTTTTTCAATAAAAGTATATAAATACATATAATATGAATGGGGTGGAACGGTTTGTATAGCAACGTGGTGAAGTCCGAAGAGTCAAGTTCGTATCGGGTACTGTTCAACCGAAGTAACTAGGATATGGGCATTCCTAATAGAGACTGATAGCACATTAGAATCAGTCGACAGCCTCATAAAAAGAAAAGTAAATAGCATGGGACCAAACCGAAGACGCTGGGACCGTACTGACGAGATCAACATTCTGGAACTGACGGGGCGTATATTGGAGCTCATCTCAATTTATAGTGAAATAAATTGTCCGTCGAAATCAAATAACGCAAACCGTTATTTAACGATTAACGCGCCAAGGTGAGTAAATCTCACTAACTCTGAACAGTTTATAATTTCATGTTATATTATTTTAGAACTGTTAGATATTGGCTGATACTGTATGTTGACTGTTTGATTGAACTGCTAGTCAGTTAGTTAAATTTTCTATATTGATTCTGTTTAACAGAATATATCATATAGAACTGAAAGTGATGTTATCTATATTGTTTAACATCTGTGATGCAGGGAAACAGGTTGGAGGAATCCAACTGGATTCCTCAACATTTATTTTACTGTTTTCATATATTGTGATATATGATGTGTTATATAATCTGTTATGGATTATGCGTGTTGGAATGATGTTGATCATTTTTATTCGATATTTTAAATATCATAAAAGACCCTGGGATGTAAAAAGAAAGTATTTCAATGTATATTGAAATAAGGGATTTTATAAAATCACAGGATTTTATAAAAGGAAATTTTTATAAAACGAACACGGTTTTATAAAAAGGATATTTATTTAGAAAATAAATAGAAATAGAAAAGGAATATTTATTTAGAAAATAAATAGAAGTTATAAATAGGAAATATTTGTAATGGTAAATAGAAGTTATAAATAGGATATATTTGTAACGGTAAGTAAACGTTATAAATAGGAAATAGTTGTAACGGAAAACGTAGTTATCAAAAGAAGTTAATCGATGTTAGTTAATCGATTAGTGTTAAAGTAAAAGAAGTTAATCGATGTTAGTTAATCGATTTGAGAATAAAGTTGAAAGGAGATAATCGATGTTAGTTTAATCGATTAGAATAGAAGCAAATGAGTTAAATCGAATATAGTTATTCGAATAGAAGCAAATGAGTAAATCGAATATAGTTATTCGAATAGAAAGTAAAAGGAATTATCGAATATAGTTTATTCGAAAAGAGTAAGTGAAATGAGTAAATAAATAGCGTTAGTCAAATAGTGTTAGTCCAATAGAGTTAATTGATAGGGGTTGGTCCAAAGGAGTTAAGTAAAAAGAGTCAATCGAATATAGCTATTCAAAGGAGGGTTAAGTAAGGAAGTTAGTAAATGGAATACAAAGTGAACTTTGCCCATTTCAAAGTTAGAAATGTTGTTCAGTTAAGGTCTGAGAGGTAGTTCTACCCCAACTTGATTGGCTTCGTTTTTAACTAAGGAATAGTTAAGGTTCGGCAGTAAAGAAAATGGTTTGAGTTGGCATCGCGATGGTTTGTTTAAACATCTGTCTAAGTCCAATGAAGAAGCTTTGGAAATGTTTTCCAAATAAGAAACCAGAAATGTTTTCTAATAAAGGAAACAAGAAATGGAAATGTTTTCCATTGTTAATAACATATATTTTCCAAATTTAGAAAATAGGAAATATGGAATATAGGGAAACAGGAGATGGAAAATGAAATAAAGAGATGAATGTTAAATGATGTTTGATCGATATAATTTCCATTTGGAAATAATATCGTTGTTTGCACACTTATTTTTATTCGATAGTTAAATCACAGACTATCGAAGTTTTGACCATTTTAAACGTTGTTAATATGGAGAGACCGGTTGGATTATTATCCGAAGAACCACTCTGTATTGGCATAAGCATTGCGAATCATATATGCCAAAGGAAATTGAAGACGGAGTTATGCAAGGGCTATCCTGTTACAGAATAGTGCCTTCGGTTCATCCTGTTCCTGGATGACTTGTATGGACGGATGTCTGACAGAGTATTTCCAGACGATCACGTATATTGATTTCTCCAACCGTACCAAGAGTGGAAGCGAGGAAGGAAACTTCTTTTAGCTAACACATAATGTATTGTTGAGGACGTCAATCAGTGATTGGATGGATTTGATGATGTGACATTCAAAGTGAATCTGATGTGATGATAAAGCGTAGCTTCTAGCCTCATCATCCGGTAAATGACAGAAATCGGGCAGGCAGCATGGCTAAGTCGGTCGCACCGAAGTAGGGTGTATAATCACCTGATCTAGAGTTTCATTTACTTCTAAAAATCTATTGTTGATGCTGTCCCATTCGGGAAACGGTTGCTGATCCCAACTGTTGGTGATATACATTCGATACACTCAAGCGAAATGAGTGGTCGGTCATGTGTGGCCGGGTTGCAAGATGTTCTTGTTGAACCCAGTGTATTCCTCTCTAGAGGTACACGAGCGAAAGGTGGATCCATACCTTGTCATAGTTGGAAATCCATTACCCAATACGTGCTTGCGGTTTTGATTGTATACTATATATGTAGAACGTGAGATGAAAGCGTTTCTGCTAGATGATTATATATACTGTGATTGATAGGCATTATTATAATATCAAAAGGTTTTTGATATAAAAGATATTTTGGATTCTCATAAGGGAAAAACCCGTTCCGTTATGCGGCGTGGACTTATGAGATATCGTTCACTTGTTCGAACTGTTTTTAAACTGTTTTACTCATACCAGTCCCATGACTGACCCGGAGTTTACTTTGTTGTTTTCCCTAAACTCTTGGGTGCCTAAATTTGTACGGGCAGTCAAGTAGTCGGGATTTTACAGATACACTTGAAGAGCTGGAGCAGGAGGCTTCAGGATGTTATAGCTATAGTTATTTCCGCTGTGTTGTAAGTGCTATACCTTGATAATGATATGTATATTCAAGTACTGATTTGTATTTCAAAGTTATGTTATGAAATATATTTATTCGTTCCGCTGTGAGATCCGTGTTACTCTGATGTTGTGTTCTTCTTCTTCTTCTATTCTAAGTTTCTATCTTATCTTTCCTCACCCTCTAATTTCTTTCACTAATTACCAGGATTTTTCGGTGTTTTGGTTATCGACATCGTGTTTATGTCAATAACCAAAGTCGCTCAAAATCCGGGTCGTTACAGTTGGTATCAGAGCTTAAGTTAAGAATTACTTGGCTCTGTGGCGTGACTCGTTAGAGATAGGGTTAGTAATACCCTAGATTGAGTTTGAGTGTATATATACGAGTGCGTATTTGTATTTGATATAAAAATGGTTTTTTATTGTGGAGATTCATTGGTTGAGTTGTTTATGAGTTCTGGTCGATCAGTTTGATCCACTGTATCGGCAGGAGTTACTAAACACTTGAATACGATGGGTCGTCACGATATGTTTTGAAAAGAGGGTAAATTAAAATAAGTTTACCCAAGGTATATCTTGATATAGAGAAGATATATATATATATATATCAAAATATAATATAGTAGGTATATTGGTTGTTATTATAATCGAGTAAGATTATAAATTAAAAGATTATGTAAATAACTAATCAGAATTCATATAAGTGAAATACGTGAAATCAGGTGAGTTAAATCTGAAATTTAAACCAGAAATTGAATCAAAACTCTGGAAAATTGGATAAGTGTTTGTAAATGAATCTGGATTAAGTATAAGGAAAATTTAAGATCCTGGGAGATTGTAAATTGTTTAAAGCATTGTGAAGGATATTTTGAACTGAATTCTAAATGGAAATATTCAGAAATGGTTTTGAAAAGCGATATAGTATTGAACTCACTTCGATAGCTGGGAAATAACCCTGATGATGACTGCAGCATCATTAGTGTTCATTTTCGAGTTGTAAGTGACGAATTACTACCAGAGATACTGTTTTGAATTTGTTTTGGGAAAGACAAGTTGTGTTGAATTTCAAAATGGGATTTAAACTATAGAATTGGAATTTTGAAATAGATTTGAAATATTAACTCATTTTAAAAGAAATAAAATGAGAAGTTCCTTTATAAACGAAGTTTATAAATGAAGTGAAAAGAATTATCATTGGATAATTCAGAAATAAAAAAAATACAAGTGTGAGATGGAAAGGGAAATCTATTTTCCTAAGGTAGAAATATCGATTTCAAAAGGAATTGAAATCGGGACTTATGTAAAGAATGAATAAAGAAAATTTGAAAAGGAATTCGAATAAAGGAAGTTCAAACATAGGATTTGAATATAGAAAATTCAAAGGGGATTTGAATAAAGAGAATTCAAATATATTTGAATTTAGAAATTCAAATGGAGTTTGAAAATAGATTTGAATAATGAAATTCAAATATAGAATTTGAATAAGTGAATTGAAACGAAATTCAAATATAGAATTTGAATAAGTGAATTGAAACGAAATTCAAATATAAAATTTGAATAAGTGAATTGAAATGAAATTCAAATATAGAATTTGAATAAGTGAATTGAAACAAAATTCAAATATGGGATTTGAATAAGAGAATTGAAATGAAATTCAATTAGTTGATAAACAAGTTAAACCTATATTTGAACATGTATATTCAAATAAAAAGGTGAAATGGGCTAACCAGTAATTTGAAAATCACTTAACGAACTAAGTTAAAATGATTGGATTAAGTTGAAATGAATTAGAAATGTATAAATATGCGTGAGATAGGTATGGATAAGATATGAAGGTATATAAATAGAATGCTCGACAAAAGGTATGTATTTAATTTATATATGAGATTTTATGCGCCGTATCGGCTAGCCGCTTGGCTTTTCTTTTTCTTTTGGGATTGGCGAGGGCCATGGGAGGCTACGTGAAATATCCCGATGCTCCCGGTACAAAGGAGGTTATGGCAAATTTTCCCGAAAATTTAAGGAGTTAGAATATATAAAAGGAATATTTGTGAAAACCAAATATAAAGAAATTATTTGTGGAAACCAAATATAAAAGGAAATACTTGTGAAAATAAATAAAGTTATAAAGGAAATATTTATATGAAATAAATATAGGCAAACTGAAAAGGAAAATCATTTTTAAAATGAAGAACCGTTACCAAAAGTAAATCTTTAAAAATGGATAAACGTTGTTAAAAGGAACGTAATGAATAATCAGTTCAGTAGAGTTAACCAGTTGGGTTAAGTAAGTCGAGTTAATCAAGTCGAGTTAACCAGTTAGAGTTAACCAGGAAGAGTTAACCAGTTAGGGTTAATCAGTTAGAATTAATCGATTAGAGTTAAAACGAACTTAAAAAGAGAAAGAGTATACGTGTTTAAAAGTAAATAATTAGTTGTATGGTATTGATTATTTGAGTAAGTAGTCTTATCTGTTTTGACGTTATAAATGTTATTCAGTCAAGGTCTGAGAGGTTGTTATACCCCAACTTGATTGGTTTCATTATTAACAAATAAATAATAAGATTTCAGGCTCGAAGATCAATGTGGAATAAGATTTAGTTGAATATAGTATTTGGGTTGTCGTAACAATGTTTTACACAACATCCGTTTTAACCCAAATAAGTGTAAGCAAAAGAGATAAGTAATTGTAATATTTTCCAATTATAAATAGCATATATTTTCTAAGGATTAGAAAATAAAGGAAGGCGATATTCGGAAATGTTTTCCAAATAACATAAAAGGCCAATATGGATATTGAAAATATTTGGTTAACAAATATTGATAAAGAAATAGAGAAGTGATTTAACTAATGGAATATTAATTATGGGCTCAGTTGAATTTCAAAGAGGAAAAATTGATTTTTGAAAAGAGTAAACTGTTTAAAAAAAAAAAAACTCCGAGGGAAAAACTGTTTGAATTAAAAACAAATTTAACAGAAATTGTGAAAGCAAAATTTGAATTAAAGTAAAGCCAGTAAAGTGGTAACTGAGATTGAATTAGAATGATATCAAGACAAATTGGATTGTGAGATTCAAATTTGAAGTGTAATGTGATAATCAAGTTAAGAGTTGGGAATCGAGAAGAAACTCGATTTGAAGTGATATTTGGCTCGGATATAAGCGAATGGTTTATTGGAGATGAAAGTGATTTCAGAATTTGATTGAGATAACATTGGTATATGCTGAGTTGATAGCATATGGGAGTGATAGAGTTGATATGCCGACAAAAGGTACACGTTTATATTTCTATTTGAGATGAGATTTATGAGCCGAATTGGCAAGCCGCTTGGCTGTTTGATTTTCTTTTGGGTTGGAGATGGCCCAGAGAGGCGAGTTGGAGTTGTACCGATTGACCAGTACAAAGGAGGTGCTGGCGAAATTTTTTGAAGAGTTAAGGAGTTAGAAAATTTTCAGGATTTTTGAAAATTTTCGTTGATAAGAATTAATTAATAATTTAATTGAAATTAAATTGGTTCAGTTGAAACTGAAGATTTAAGAATTGAACAAATATGTTCTATCCAGTCGATAGGGTCGTCCTCTACCTTTTAGCAATTTCGAGGACGAAATTATTTTAAGTGGGGAAGATTGTAATGACCCGCATTGGCAAGGGTATTATGATTTGTTTATTTAATTATATCAATGGCGATGTAGAGAATTTCATGATCGTGGAATTAAATAATAGTGAATATTTAATTTAAAATAATAATTAAACAATATATTTAATTCTGAAATAATCAGAATTGGCTGAAATGACGATATGGTGTGAACCGGATCATCTGTGATATATAATTCAGTTTAGAATTTGATTTGAATAACGAATATATTCAGTCGACGTTAGTTTGAACGTATAGTTTATAATATAATTCAAATAGAGCTCGAAATGGCGCGGCAGTTCGCTATTTGGCAATTTGAACTTCAACTGAATGTACAGAGTTCGTTTTAAATGGGATTTCTGTGAAACAAGAAACGTGTGGAGCTGATGGAGTATATCTTTCTAGTGGAAGAGAAAAATCAGGATTTCGTCCTGTAGATTTTGAGATATGTCCAAATCAAATTTTAAAATAGTCGCTATAGAATCGTTTATCGACCGTAACGGTTTATTCGATATAACTGGAGATCGGGTTTGAATTTAGACGAGGTTCTTTAGAGACATAACGATAACTTAATTTTTAGAATTTTACTGTAATTTTTAATTAATTTAATAAGCGACTTTTTATTTGAAGTATTTCGCACCCTGAAATCAACGGTTTGAAGTTTCAAAATATGAGTCCACCTACCGGTATTATTATATCTTTGGGATCGAGGTACATTGGTCGTCACAACGGTATGTTCAACTCTGTCTATAGCAGTCTGTACAATCGTGTAAATCTTGTGTAACGAAGTTGGTGCATTTGCGGTACGCTAAACTGTATAATCCAAACAAAGATATCTATTTTGATTTTTTTTATGCCAAACGAGCGTTCCCTTTTGATGCCACGACATGTTAGTAGTAACCGCGAAGTAAAGGAACCAGCGTATGATCAAAACATGGCCACGTTAGGCTAGTACTGGACAACCACGTATATTCTCATTTGTATATATCCTTTACATCCCTTAAAACCTAATTTCTATTTCCTCTTTGGTCATAGAGAGTTGTAGCCGCCAAAATCCTTCACAGGAAATAAAACGCGAGAGAAAAGAAAATCAATAGAAATATGAATAAATTTCTAGAATCCTCAAAACAAATATCCTTGAACTCCTCTGTCGTTCTCTTCCATTCTGTGTATTTTACGCTGAACTCGGGTCCCTTTTCCTGGCTCGCGAGTTCTTCAGCAAGAATCTAGGGTTCGAACGTGATGAAATGACGTTGCGTTGTGTACTTGTAAGTAATGGAATAAGTTGGCATGGATGGTGTTGAAAAGGTGAAGAGGTGTGTGGAGTTTGACCAATACTGTAGAGCGCCGGAAGGGAGCTCGCTGATGGGAAGGTTGAACATGCGGTGGAGAATAGCATAGTGTGGTTGGTTTGTTTAGGATTTACTAGCTGAAACGTTGAAAAAGGAGAACCGGAAGATGAAGACGTGGATGGGGTTCTCGTACAGTATGGAGTTACGAAGAAAGGGATATTTTTGCATGGTTGTACTATCACAGCGTGTGACGTGAACAACAAATGAGAAGAACGAGAGGTAATTTTTTTGTTAGATTTTTCATGGATCGTGGAGTGTGAAAGAGGCTGGCAAAGTTTGGAATGGTATTGAGTTTTGGTAAAGAAGAAGAAATGGTGAGGAAGGAGTTCGGTTCCTGTTTTGAACTGGAAGGAGAAGAGTTTAAAAGTGTCGTTAAGATTAATTAAGTAGTTAAATTAAGTGTGGTAATTTCCCCTTGAATTTAACAAGAAAGGAAAAGGAGGAATTGTGAGAAGAACGTGCGGTCATGAGGTGGTACAGGGAGGCGTTGTGATGTAGAAGATAAGGGGCAACAGTAAACGTAGTAATTAGTGTAAATGATAGGTAGTGGTGCTAATTAGAGGAGGATTTAGGTGACTTCGGTTTATGTGTTTATTTTGTGAAGTGAAAAAGGGGTGAAAACGTTTTGTAGAAGGAGATGTTCTTGCTGTGTTGAGGACATGGTTCAGAACAAAGGAGTATACAAAGACTTGGTGGATGAGTTCATGAAGAAGCTGATGATGTGAACAAAATTGAAGGAAGAACAATGCTTCATTGAAGACGCAGTTGGACTAGAATGAAACAGTTTAGTTTTTCAATAAAAGTATATAAATACATATAATATGAATGGGGTGGAACGGTTTGTGTAGCAACGTGGTGAAGTCCGAAGAGTCAAGTTCGTATCGGGTACTGTTCAACCGAAGTAACTAGGATATGGGCATTCCTAATAGAGACTGATAGCACATTAGAGAAAGGAATCAGTCGACAGCCTCATAAAAAGAAAAGTAAATAGCATGGGACCAAACCGAAGACGCTGGGACCGTACTGACGAGATCAACATTCTGGAACTGACGGGGCGTATATTGGAGCTCATCTCAATTTATAGTGAAATAAATTGTCCGTCGAAATCAAATAACGCAAACCGTTATTTAACGATTAACGCGCCAAGGTGAGTAAATCTCATAACTCTGAACAGTTTATAATTTCATGTTATATTTTTTTAGAACTGTTAGATATTGGCTGATACTGTATGTTGACTGTTTGATTGAACTGCTAGTCAGTTAGTTAAATTTTCTATATTGATTCTGTTTAACAGAATATATCATATAGAACTGAAAGTGATGTTATCTATATTGTTTAACATCTGTGATGCAGGGAAACAGGTTGGAGGAATCCAACTGGATTCCTCAACATTTATTTTACTGTTTTCATATATTGTGATATATGATGTGTTATATAATCTGTTATGGATTATGCGTGTTGGAATGATGTTGATCATTTTTATTCGATATTTTAAATATCATAAAAGACCCTGGGATGTAAAAAGAAAGTATTTCAATGTATATTGAAATAAGGGATTTTATAAAATCACAGGATTTTATAAAAGGAAATTTTTATAAAACGAACACGGTTTTATAAAAAGGATATTTATTTAGAAAATAAATAGAAATAGAAAAGGAATATTTATTTAGAAAATAAATAGAAGTTATAAATAGGAAATATTTGTAACGGTAAATAGAAGTTATAAATAGGATATATTTGTAATGGTAAGTAAACGTTATAAATAGGAAATAGTTGTAACGGAAAACGTAGTTATCAAAAGAAGTTAATCGATGTTAGTTAATCGATTAGTGTTAAAGTAAAAGAAGTTAATCGATGTTAGTTAATCGATTTGAGAATAAAGTTGAAAGGAGATAATCGATGTTAGTTTAATCGATTAGAATAGAAGCAAATGAGTTAAATCGAATATAGTTATTCGAATAGAAGCAAATGAGTAAATCGAATATAGTTATTCGAATAGAAAGTAAAAGGAATTATCGAATATAGTTTATTCGAAAAGAGTAAGTGAAATGAGTAAATAAATAGCGTTAGTCAAATAGTGTTAGTCCAATAGAGTTAATTGATAGGGGTTGGTCCAAAGGAGTTAAGTAAAAAGAGTCAATCGAATATAGCTATTCAAAGGAGGGTTAAGTAAGGAAGTTAGTAAATGGAATACAAAGTGAACTTTGCCCATTTCAAAGTTAGAAATGTTGTTCAGTTAAGGTCTGAGAGGTAGTTCTACCCCAACTTGATTGGCTTCGTTTTTAACTAAGGAATAGTTAAGGTTCGGCAGTAAAGAAAATGGTTTGAGTTGGCATCGCGATGGTTTGTTTAAACATCTGTCTAAGTCCAATGAAGAAGCTTTGGAAATGTTTTCCAAATAAGAAACCAGAAATGTTTTCTAATAAAGGAAACAAGAAATGGAAATGTTTTCCATTGTTAATAACATATATTTTCCAAATTTAGAAAATAGGAAATATGGAATATAGGGAAACAGGAGATGGAAAATGAAATAAAGAGATGAATGTTAAATGATGTTTGATCGATATAATTTCCATTTGGAAATAATATCGTTGTTTGCACACTTGTTTTTATTCGATAGTTAAATCACAGACTATCGAAGTTTTGACCATTTTAAACGTTGTTAATATGGAGAGACCGGTTGGATTATTATCCGAAGAACCACTCTGTATTGGCATAAGCATTGCGAATCATATATGCCAAAGGAAATTGAAGACGGAGTTATGCAAGGGCTATCCTGTTACAGAATAGTGCCTTCGGTTCATCCTGTTCCTGGATGACTTGTATGGACGGATGTCTGACAGAGTATTTCCAGACGATCACGTATATTGATTTCTCCAACCGTACCAAGAGTGGAAGCGAGGAAGGAAACTTCTTTTAGCTAACACATAATGTATTGTTGAGGACGTCAATCAGTGATTGGATGGATTTGATGATGTGACATTCAAAGTGAATCTGATGTGATGATAAAGCGTAGCTTCTAGCCTCATCATCCGGTAAATGACAGAAATCGGGCAGGCAGCATGGCTAAGTCGGTCGCACCGAAGTAGGGTGTATAATCACCTGATCTAGAGTTTCATTTACTTCTAAAAATCTATTGTTGATGCTGTCCCATTCGGGAAACGGTTGTTGATCCCAACTGTTGGTGATATACATTCGATACACTCAAGCGAAATGAGTGGTCGGTCATGTGTGGCCGGGTTGCAAGATGTTCTTGTTGAACCCAGTGTATTCCTCTCTAGAGGTACACGAGCGAAAGGTGGATCCATACCTTGTCATAGTTGGAAATCCATTACCCAATACGTGCTTGCGGTTTTGATTGTATACTATATATGTAGAACGTGAGATGAAAGCGTTTCTGCTAGATGATTATATATACTGTGATTGATAGGCATTATTATAATATCAAAAGGTTTTTGATATAAAAGATATTTTGGATTCTCATAAGGGAAAAACCCGTTCCGTTATGCGGCGTGGACTTATGAGATATCGTTCACTTGTTCGAACTGTTTTTAAACTGTTTTACTCATACCAGTCCCATGACTGACCCGGAGTTTACTTTGTTGTTTTCCCTAAACTCTTGGGTGCCTAAATTTGTACGGGCAGTCAAGTAGTCGGGATTTTACAGATACACTTGAAGAGCTGGAGCAGGAGGCTTCAGGATGTTATAGCTATAGTTATTTCCGCTGTGTTGTAAGTGCTGTACCTTGATAATGATATGTATATTCAAGTACTGATTTGTATTTCAAAGTTATGTTATGAAATATATTTATTCGTTCCGCTGTGAGATCCGTGTTACTCTGATGTTGTGTTCTTCTTCTTCTTCTATTCTAAGTTTCTATCTTATCTTTCCTCACCCTCTAATTTCTTTCACTAATTACCAGGATTTTTCGGTGTTTTGGTTATCGACATCGTGTTTATGTCAATAACCAAAGTCGCTCAAAATCCGGGTCGTTACAGATGGGTTGTCCAGTTTTGGAGCCATCCTTGATTTTTGAGCATAGGGTTGTGAGGCTCATGACTTGCCTCGGTAATACCCTAAAAATTTCTAGTAACCCTATGAGTCCCGTCATGTTGTGTTATCTTGAATCCCTCAACTCGTCTATCGATAGTTTGTAATCGGTGAGGGTGGTCCGAGAATATCCTGATATCTTGGGTGAAGTGAAGGGGGTTACCCCTAAACGAAAGATAGATTTCCGCATTTATCTGGTTGATAATGCCAAGATAGTTTCGTGGCCGGTAAGGCACATGGTCCCGTAAGACGGGAGCTAAGTAAGCAAGTGAAGGAGTTGCTTGAGAAGAACTTCATTCGATGAAGCACTTCCGAGGAAGGTGCTCTAGTAGTATTCCCTACTAATGTGGACAGTTCGCTTCGCCGTATGTTGATTATCGTGGGTAGAACAAGAAGAATAGACAACCATTACCAAGGATCGATGATTTGTTCGATCATTTTGTAGGAACATATGTTCTCTCTTGATCTTGCTACTGGATTCCATCAGCTCAGGGTAGCTGAGGATAGTATCGTCAAAACTGCGTTCAGAACTCCAGATGGATTTTTAGAATGGCCGGTCATGCCATTCGGTTTGACTAATGCACCCGCCTACTTCGTGGACTTGATAAGTAGGGTGTCTAGGGAGTTCCTGAACGAGTTTGTGGTAGTCTTCGAAGATGATATTCTGATCTTCTCAAAGGATGAGGAAGAGCACGCAAGACATCTCAAGGAGGTGATGGATACGCTTAGAGCGCATCAGTTGAGGGCCGAGTTCTCCAAGTGTCACTTTTGGAGAAGGGAAGTTAGATTCCTTGGGCATATAGTTGCTAAGCAAGGCTTAGCGGTGGATCCCGCTAAGGAAGTTGCAGTTCAGGATTGGAAGACTCCAAGGAATGCAACTGAAGTAAGAAGTTCTCTCAGTTTAATTAGTTATTTAGCGTCCCTTGAGCTTAGACCTACCCTTCTGGATCAAGTAGGGACTTCGCAGAAAGAAGACCCGCAGTTAGTCGAGATCATGGGCAAGTTGATTCGAGGCGATATGGTAAGTCACCTCGCTATAGATGACAAGGGATGGCTAAGACGCGATGAGAGAAAGAAAGTTCTTGAAGATGCACATCACCCAAGGAGGTGGCCGAGTTTGTCCCAAGGAACATGTTGTGCCAACAGGTAAAAGGCCGAGTCATAAAAGCCCGGTGGGCTATTACATCCATTAGAGGTCCCCGCAATGGAAGTAGTAAAACGTCACGAAGGAGTTCGCGAATGGACTGCCTAGGTCAAGGAAAGGGAATACGAGCATGTGGGTCATAGTAGGTAGACTCACGAAGAATGCTCATTTCACTCCGGTAAAGAGCGAAAGGACCGCATCATAGCTAGCGACAGTTTACTTTCAAGAAATAAAGCGGTTGCACGGGGTTCCCTAAAGGATAGTTAGTAACCATGAATCAAGGGATAGTCTACGGGAAGTCATGGGTAAGCAACTGAATCTAAGTACGGCCTATCATTCGCAGGCGGATGGTTCATTTTGTTCAAGCATGAGTTATAGAAAATCACGTTAGTAAGAGCAATCGGCAGTGGGGATTGGTATTTTCAAGAAAAGTCCTGCTGCGTGGAATACTCTATAGTAAGTAAACGAGATCCAGGATTCACTAGTGAATTTTGGAGAGCTTGCATGAAATCATGAGGTCACGGTTATGTCTAAGCCAAGAATGATAGTAGAGTAAGTGAAAGAGGAAGACGAGAGACGACAATGAAATGGGTTCCAACTCATATTTGGAAATAAGAGTTAAGAAGTCAAGGAATCATAAAGTAAAAGACGGTCAAAGCACAGAGGAGTTAAACTCAAGGAAACGTGACTTAGAAGATTGAAGGCTAGATACGCGCATCATATCTCTTTCTAAGAGTATATCCTTGATCCTTGTTTTCCTGCGGAACTTACTCGCATGTTATCTTTTTATGTATATCCTCTCGGTCCCATTTTCGGTCCTATTTCTGTCGGGAGGTATGACTTATTGGCTAGTAATACATGTCAGGGTTTGAAGGGGGTCCGTTGGGTTGACTAAACCTTTTGGGCTTTTATGGGATTGGTTTGGGTTAGGAAGGGATTTCTTGTAATCCGAAAGAGGAGTATATCCTGCTTATCTTCCCGATCTCTTTGTAGCATATCTTTTGCTATCCATGTTTGTCTTGATTATCTAGTTTATCGTGTTAATCTTGTCATGAGAACCTTAGGTAGAAACCCTTTGGATGAAACATGTGTTTGAAACATGTTATGCTTGATGGTTGCAAGTGGTTGCAAGTGTTTGCAAGTGGTTACTCGTGGATGCATTATACACGTTAGGCACTAGATCGGCTCACACACTCCTCATATTGCATATACATGAGTGTTTACGCTTATTCATGGATGAAAATTTTTGTGTTATCACATGGATGTTGCATATGGATGTATGTTATGTGCACACATATAGATGTTATACATTATGTTAGGAATTGCATACATATGGATTCATTTCACTAACATAATTTGCATTGATGATATTTGCATTAGATAAGTACGTATACACACACCTTTGCATATGTTCATACAACATTTAGAATCTTGTAAGGACAATGATTGCTCGTGGATGATGTTTTGAGTAGATGGATGTTGGATGGTAGGATACGTTCTTCCTAACTTGAAGATTTCGGGGACGAAATCCTTTAAGGAGGGGAGAATGTAACAACCCGTATTTTCAATAACCAGTTATAACGTAAATCAAGGCAGAATTTAATTCAAAAATCTGAATCAAGGGAAACGGGCTATGCCATTGCGTTCGTCTCAGAAAAATACGCGAAATAGAGTCCGAGTTTTCGAAAATCGGAGTCCGTATGACCCGATTAAGGCCCAACGAAGTTTTCAGAAAATTCCAAAGTAAAAACAGATTTCAAATTCAAGTTTGAATTTGGAAATTTGGGCCAGTTTGGGCCAGGCGGGAAAATTCCCGCCAGAGCACCCAAGTCGACAGGCCTGTCGACTTGGGAGTCGACTTGGTTGGACCAAGTCGACAGCCCTGTCGACTTGGCTGTCGACTTGGCTCAGCCGGGCTGTTTAGCCTGGTGCACCATTTAGAGATTGTGTTGAGCTTGGGGGCCAGATTCGGTTTTGAGGGCTGAGATTGGAACTAGGGTTTAATCCTAGGGTTGAAACTAGTCCTAATCTCTATAAATAAGGCCCTAACCTAACCCTAAATCATCATTATTCATTCTAGTAACTAAACTATGGCAAAATCATTTCTCTCATGGCCTCCACTCTCTTCATAAAATTCCTAAGTAAATTTTTATGAGATTTTCCATGCATACAAGTGTTCTCAAGCTTGTATGAGCATCATTAGCTTGCATTCAAGTCAAGTTTCTATGTTTGCATCATAAAGGAAGAGTTTTGATCAATTTTGCTTAAGGGTTTTTCTACTAAAGCTTGCATTTTGGGTTTAATTGGTTGCATAAGGGCTTTGTCATATTTCCTAAGCATTGTAAGCCCTATTCTACTTTCATACTTAAACTCTAAAGTTAAATGTATGATATGCAAGTTTGCCATGATATGCAAGTTTACTATGATGTGTTATGCAAGTTTACTATGATGTGTTATGCAAGTTTACTATGATGTGTTATGCAAGTTCATCATGTTATGTTATGCAAGTATGCCATGTCATGGTATGCAAGTTTATCGTGTTATGTTATGCAAGTTTGATATGCAAGTTTGTCATATGATATGCAAGTTATGTTATGCAAGTTTGGGTTGAACATTTTGTTCATGCTATCATGTTATGCAAGCTTATCTTGGGTTTATGAACATAAAGCTTCAAGCTTTAGGCCAAAGGTTGCATTTTGGCAACATGTAAGTTATCATATCTCTTATGATAACTTGCATGTGAGGCTAGATGCGAACTTGTGGCCATTTTTACATGTCATTTATCACCATGTATCAACAATATGATAAGTTTGGTTTTATGCATGCTTTTGAGGCCTAATGCAAGTATATGAACATATGTACATTTCATATGCCACCATGTTGAACTTGTGGCTTCAACACCTTTATGTCATGATTGTGCCAAGTTCCCTCTTTCTATCCTTTATGCGCTATTGCGATATGTAAGCGATGGGATTGCGTTTGGGGTTGGGTAAACTTAAAAGACATAAAAACATAAGCTTGGGAATTTACCTATTAAGTTAGGTCTACCCATTGGGAATTTACCTATTAAGTTAGGTCTACCCAATTGCTTGAAAATTTGTAACATGTTTTGGAAACATGATGGACATGACGCTTAGAAAAGATAAGTGTGACCAACTCGAGGTTGGGTTGAGTTTGTAGCGTAAACCTACCCGGAACCGACCGGCTTAACTAGTTACTACAAACAATAGGACCCAATGTGAGAAGTTGGCCATGTTGTACCTTGAACCCGAGGTTAGACCAAGTTGTGGTGTAAAGCTACCCGGACCCGCCCAGCTTAACTAGTAACCACAACAATGTCTAATGTGAGAGGTTATGGCGCATTAAATTAATTAATGCCTCGTGATTAGGGTTAAGTCATGGTCCACTTAATACTTAACCAATTTGGGCTTGGTAGATTAATCAGGGTTAAGTCGTGAACTCATAGTTACACTTAACCAAGTTAATCCATGATTAGCAGGAGGGTTAAACCGTACTTAACCCACTAGAAAAATCCTAGCAATGGGGGCCCACTCCGCAGTAATCCCAAAATTGGTATCACTAAGGCCCTAGGGACTAGGCTAGGGAGGGGGCACGATTACTGGGCTGGAGGTAAGCGACCAAATAAACGACGGCCGGGTGGTACGCCGATGTAGTTCCGGACGGACTATGGTCGTGCACGTAGTCCATATTTGGAGAAGTCACCCATGGGTACCAGTAGATCGAGACTGTGCAGTCATGTTTATGGTGTCCAGGGGTTGGCACCCTAGGGCTTGATACACCCGAAGGGTGGACCCGACACAGTTCGACTACAATTATGTTTGGGCCGTATTGACACCAACACGTAACGAGTTAGGCTTATAGGGAGCCGATCGACTAGACCGTTTGGTTGGACCTTGTGTTAGGGTCACTTCATGTTATTGGACCTCGTATGAGGGTCACTTCATGCTATTGGGCCAAAGCTTGGGCCAAGGGATCAATACTTGTTTATTCAAGTCATGTTAGTTTGCTAGTACACCTGTGGTGCAAAACCTTAAACCTGATTATGCGATGACACCTTTATCTACCTTGTTGGTTAATCATCATGACTAGTATGTTGTTATCCTTATGTTCATCCCTGCTGCTCATGCCAGTTAACTTTATCAGTTTACATTGATTGTAGTAGGGCTTACTCAGTCTTTTTGACTGACCTGTTTTCTTTCGCCTCTTTTCTTCCGTTTCCCCCCCCCCCCAGGTTCTCAGGGAGGGAATAGTGGAGCTTAGCTTGGATTTCTGATCGCTTGCTTCTGGGATTTTAGCTCATGTACGGCCTTGACATGAAGCTAGCTATGGTTATCACTTATTTTGGGGATAGTACTTATGTATTTCAGTGATGTTGTTTTTATCTAGACTTGTTTATTTGGAAAATTGACATTATGTTGTACCAGACTTGTTTTTGAAATGGTTCAAAATCTTCCGCTGTTTTATCTGTGTTATTTACTCTGTTTACATATATACATATGTTCTTGTTCTGCCTTGATATATCATTATGCATGTTTACCTGATTCAAACGCCCCTCCAAAGTCAGAGTGCTTGCAAGAGTCACCCTGGCGGAGGCGGGGTGTTACAGGTTTTCAACGTGAAATCTTCATGAATTATTTGCATACATATATGCATGAATTTAGAATACTTGTATACATGTGTGCAAGAATTCATGCAGATTTCTAGTGTAAACTGGTTTAGGAATAGTTGCACACATGTAGCAACTATTGAGAATACTTGCATCCATTTATGCAAAAAAAAAATAACCGTGGTCTTCTGGGAACATTTGCAGATTTTTGAATATATTTTTATATGATAGCACTTTTTTTTGGCAAAAACATGTAACTTAAATTCTAGGGACCCGCTTTGTAATTTAAATTATCACTGGATGCCGACTGAATTTGCAAACATAATAGGGACGTGTGTCGAATATTCACTTAATTTTAACTAGTTTTTCGACCTGCGTTTATATTACGCACTCTTACATACTAACTCCGATTGATATGAAATTAGGAACCTTACCATAATTCAATGTTACAGATCCAATATAATTAGTTTTGTTGAATTCCGAGACTATTTGAAAAATGGTCTTATTCCCAACTTTTAAAATAACACGAAATTATCGATTTTCAAAATATCCTTTTTAATTATCATTTTAAAAATCCAATAACCTTATTTTAACTTATTATAATATAAAACAACTTTAGAATTCATTCCGATGAATTTTCAAGCCTAGTTTCAATATTGATGAATAATATCAAATTCTTATTTTTTGCGACAAATTGTTTGAACCAGTAAGTTGATAGAATTGATATGAATAAATTTCTGATTGTCATACTTTTTGAATCGCATTCAAAAATGAGTGTATGTATCCCAAACTATGTGCGGTTATTCTAAATTCTCAAAAACTCAAAATTTCAAAATATCAGAAATTCTGGGACGTTACAAAATTTCTACTGCTGTGCTACTAATTTTGGTAATTATGATCGATCACCTTAGGCTACAAATACACAATTGGACGAGCTGGTGGATCTGAAGGACCACTGCTCTCACACCCCAGTGGGAAAGGCTATGACGTCGAGAACAATATATAATACCCATCACACACACATGCGTATATATATCATCTTATTATCTTAGGACATATGTATAATTCATGAGAATTATGATATGATGAATCATTAAAACTTTTTTTTATGTATGATAGTTGCATGTGCATTGTTTGCATCGTACTGTGTATTATGTGTGTTATGCGCGTGAGTTTATATTTGTTTGTGACTGAGTATCTGTGTTGTGTGTTGCATGTATATTCATGTCATCAAAATAGTATAACTTAGAAAATTGCAATATAATGGTACAAATAATGTTTAAAACTGATATTAATGAGAAAAAATGTAACGTGAATAATTACATAAATTACCGGGTATTACTGCAACCTCATCATTATCTTTTATTCAGACTCAGTCTTATTTTCTATATCGTTTTCCCATACACTCTCAAATGCTTCTACTAATACATCTGCCTCATCATTTAAAGGTCAAAAATCAATTTGACCATCAATAATTGTTATTTCAACATTTCCTCGATATCTGCTTGATATGCTTTTTCGTTTGGAATTCCTCGAATGCAAATTTTGCCTGGTTTTGAAAATTGCAGACCAATCTCCTTTATCTCATTTTAGAGATGGATAAGGGGTGTAATAAACCTGTAGGATTGTTTGGCTAGTACAAAAGGATCGTATTTTTGATAGCACAAAGTGCATTTTATTTCTATATGATTATGATTTGTATGCACAGTGACACCAAAACCTGGATCATTACTGAACTAGTTTCATCTAAATAAAAACTTCATATGCGGATCTTGTAGAATATGTCAATTGCAAAACATGTCTTAAGACAAAATGGAAATCATTTATATGATTATTAGGATCATCGCTGCCTTTAACAAATACATCGATATTGTTTGTTAATTTTTCAGCACTGTATTCCTTGGTGTTTAATTTATAACCATTAAAACAATATTGGATACACTTTGACTTTCCTTTTCGGTCCGACCGCAAATATTTCAGTCCACCGACCATATAGTTTTTGAAATCATAAACGTAGTTCAAAAACCAAGCAGCGAAATCTTTGCTTTAATCACCACTTGGATTTTGTGATTTATAAACACTTCAAACATAAACATAATATATCGCATTATTATTAATTTACACATGTAGTATTAAATTAGGACAAATTTTCAAAATAACCTTGTTTTTAAAACTAATAGCGGATTTAGGCTAGTTTTAAAACTATTTGCAGAAATAGGCTTGTTTTGTCCACCTCAGCGCTGAGGTGGCCAGTTGTTTAAAAAAAAGTACACGTGAGCGGACTTGTGAAGTGCGCCCCTTATAAAAATATAAGGGACAAATTTTCAAAATAGGCTTGTTTTTAAAACTAATAACAAATTTAGGCTAGTTTTGAAACTATTTGCAGAAATAGGCTGTTTTTGAATAACTATTGCAAAAAACAAGCCTATTTCTGCAAATAGTTTCAAAACTAGCCTAAATCTGCTATTAATTTTAAAAACAAGCTTATTTTGAAAATTTGTCCATTAAATTAAAGTTTTCAAAAACTTTTAATCTGATAATATGCCTAACAAATGGTGCAACTTTAGGATAATTAAGAAGAATATATATATTTGTGGGCTACATGATATTCTTTATCATCTAACCGTACTTCCATACATTTTCTAGCATGTCAACCATGTGGTTTAAAAATATATAACAATGCTTCAGAAGAAGAATCTTATTCAATGACCTCATCGTTACGCGTAACACTTTCAACTGATAAGTTCACATGATCATTGAAATAATGAAAAAAAAGTACGAAACTTCTTCTTTTATATATGATTTGCAAATCGAACCTTAAACTCGAGTTTGTTGTCTTGCTTTTTTTTAAAATGTTTTAAATGGCTAATAAAAAAATATTTCAATTCAAAATTAACTTATAATTAAATTAATATTTCCATACTCATTATTGAAAACTTACCTCTCAGATGGATTCATCCATCCATATTGCACAGAACCACGAAGACGTGCTTCATATGGAAGGTGAATAGGTAAATGCTCTATTACATTAAAGAGACTTGGAGGAAATATTTTCTCTAGTTTGCAGAGCAGTATAGGGATTTCTTCCTTAAGTTTACGTAGACAGTCAACTATTAACATGATTTAACAAAGCTCTTCATAAAAATAAACTAAATTTCATTATACTTTCTGAACTTTTAAAGGTGACATTTATTTCAGTGGAAATTAGGATCGCATCCTTCTTTTGAAACTTAATGTAAAGCGGCTCCTTCCTTCAAGAGGGTCCTTGTTTTTACCGTCGCAACGTGTTTTAATGTTTTTGTGCTACTATATAAAAAAGAATCCAAAAAGTTACAAATATTCGCGGAAGTATTCTATAAATAATAATAATAATAATAATAATAATAATAATAATGAAAAATCAACAATTATTCACCTAGAATTTTGTTGAAAGGTGGATGAATAATTGCTGATATATCAGCAATTATTCATATATAGTTGCTGGTATATCAGTAACTATATATAAAATTGATAAAAGGCTGATAAATCATTGCTTATATATCAGCAGTTATTGTATATAATTGCTGATGTATCAACAGCTATGTTAAAGGTGATGGAAGGCTTATAAATAATTGTTGATATATCGGCAATTTTAATTGTATATAATTGCTGATGTATCAGCAACTATTTTATACTTGTTGAAAAACCGATTGAATAGAAGGTGGATGAAAAATTGCAGCAAAGTCTGCAATCATTACTATAAATTGCTGATATATCAACAATTATTTTGTAGTTGATGCAAATAATTGGAAAAGTTGTTGAAATATTAGCAATAATCGCAAATAGTTGCATTATTTGCTGTGATATACTGGAGTGTGTATATTTTTTTGTTGAATTATTTTTTTTGGTAGTTTTACGTGAATATGATGATGATTATATATTGAATTTAATTTTGAATTTTCGTAATTTTTTTAAATTTATTTTTTTGATTTTTGAAAAATAGGAATCTAATATATAAAGTTTCTAAACAGGGAGTTTTCTTGTATTTTGAAATATAATAGGGACGTGAGCCAAACTGTCTCTATTAGATATAGTCAAACGCAAATGGTATGTTAAATGAGTATACTAGAGGGGTGCAGTACTAAGTATTGTTATGAATGCTTTAAAGAATAAAGATAGCCTATGCTGGGGGAAAAGAGCATGTGCGTTATAATTCATAGATTAACGAAGAATGGACAAAGGAGGGAACCACATGAGGTCGAGGGAAGCTCGATGTTTTGTACTTGGATTTAAAAGCAGTCCAAGCCAAGACTCAGGTAGAGCCAGCGCAAGCTGCATAGTAATCTATAATATTTCTTAATATTTTACTGGAGTATGGGAAACCTAATATATATGCAACGCTGGTTAATTTCACTATATGTTTGTTTTCTGTAGTGTTAATTATACTAAGCTTATGTTTGACCCACATTATTATTATTATTATTTTCCCCATAACTCATGGGGACACATTTAGGCAGGATGAATTTACATCCTTAGCCAGGTTTAACAAGGAGCGCAACACAAGGATTCAGGATGGACTAAGAGGCTCTCAGCTACAAAGATTTTTTTGTAGTATCTAAGGAGTGGAAAAGCAATAATAGGAGAGAAAATGTTAGGAGGAAGGAAGAAAATATGCAAGCTAATGAAGGGAATGATGAGGGAATCCCAAGAACAGTAGGAGAAGAACCTGTGCTACCAACAAATGAAGAAGGCATTGATATGAATGTTATAGTTAGGCAGTATATGGTTTATATGAAGAAAAAATTGCGCAAGAAGTAGTAGTACGGCTAAGAGATGCAGTGATCACGAGGGAATATTTTCACTGCCTAGTAAGGATAATGAAAATCTGGAGGGAAAGACATTTATTGGAAAATTCTTGCAATGGAAGTACTAGTGAGTGCATTTTCAGTGATTTGGGATTAAAAGATGCACAAAGATAATGTACTAAACAAAGTGAGAGAGTTACTGCATAAACTTTAGAAGAAGTGATTATTAAGGATCAATTCAAGGAAGGATTTTAAGCATAATTCATAGCTAAATCTCCGTGGAGTTCATTGATGCGGGAGTTGACTAGATGACCTTAGTACATCCGGACATTTAATGCATTAGCTAAGTATAATAGAAAGATTATGAATGTTTTTATAAAGGAATACAAGTAGTTCGTTTGAGGCTTAAATAACCATACTAATGGAAAATGTGTTGCTAGTGGAATATGCTTTGTGAGGAAGAGAGAACACGAAACTCAAGAAATAAAAAAAGTATGATTGTAATATCTATCACTTTATAAAGAAGAAGAAAACAATAAGGTTCAAGGCCAGCCATGCAGCCAAACACCATTGTCTTCACTAACCTTGAATGAAGAATCTGGTAGGGCTAGAGGTATGTGCTAGGGTCAATTACTTACACATGTCAAATTCGTTGACCAGTTTTGTTCAAAATAAAAGGAATTTCTTTCCTATAATATAATTGATGTAATATGTTATACTAATTAATTAATCTAACTAAAAAATATAACTAATAGAAATCCAGTAAATGATATATTTTGTGATACTAGTTACAAAGTGTCGTAACCATGAGTAATATATCACAATAAACATAAATATACCATTTTAAATGTTTCTAACCAAGATATATTGAGATTGGATGTCGATGTATCCGTTGAGACTAGAGTATATAATGCTCTCCAAATGTTGGGTAGTGTAACATTCCACCTCCGTTAAGGTCACTCACAAAGGGAATGCCTTAACTTTGATGGAGCGTTTTAGTAGACAGAACAGAAATTTACAAGACAGATAAAACAGTATTTGAAAAATTTATAACTTTATTACAATAGAAACCGAAATAACTTTGGTTACATCTTTTCAAATCATAATATAAGAATTCAAGTACAAAATATCGGTCTTGTACAAAAGCTTTCAGAATGCATAGTTTTTAAAGTCATAATCCTCAACATAAACTGTCATGGAAAGATAGAGCCAAGGCCAAGCAATACTTCAAGCAGAGAAAATCCGAATCAAGCTCCTATATTTCCACCCTAAAAACCTGGGGGGGGGGGGAATGAAAGAAAAGGAGCAAAAACAAGCAAGGTCAGACATAAAGTCTGGCAAGTCCAGTGTGACTTTCAGCATATGAACAGATAATAATATCATGACATGAAAACAAAGCTAAATAAGAGACAACAACAACATGAGTAACTGGTATACTTAAGCTAAACATAAGAAACAGAATGATATAGCCCAAGTTATGCTTCTTACTTATATCTTACTTCTCTGCACTAATACTAGTATAACAGGATTAGGTGTTACCCGAATGTCTAAAAAGAAACGGAACAGAATAATCTATACAGGAACAGAATGCCAATAATGGGCCTTTACCACCCCAATAGACAGAAGGTACATAAACGGAATCAGATACAGAAACAGAATAATCTCTACGGAAACAGAATGTTAGAATTAGGTGTACACTAGTAAATGGGCCTTTACCACCCCAACAAACGGTACCACGCAGAAACAGACAGGTGTTACCACCCAACAAAAACAGACGGTATCCCAACGGAAACAAACAGAACTAAGTGTACCCTAAATCTACCCCAAGCGATCGGCTCCCTAATACATAAATACCCTGTGCCAGCCCCACAGAAGGATGTATCACTCCCTAAGGTGGCAACCTTTGAATGACACAGACCTATTTACAGATGTCACAGCGTCTTACATCCTCAGAGGCAGACCGGGATCCATGCACGCACATGACCCAGTTGGAACGCACCATCAACACCCCTCGCCATTATCAGAATGAACCACTTATAATTAGTTCAGTAAGCGTGCCCGGACCCTACCTACTATTGGGTCATAGTTTTGATACCAGAAAGGTTTACCGACAAATATGGGTCCCAAACAACAGATGACACAAGTATTTTCCCTCCTAACCTTGTGTCCCCAGACTAATGGATTTCAGATTAACTTGTTTACAAGTTTTCAGACCTACAGAGTTCAGATCAACTAGTTCACAGATCAGAAAATCAAGTCAACAGGTTTTCAGACTAACGGATCAGATATATAGTTTTAACAGACTTACAGATTGTCTAGCTTTGTATTGGGCCTACAGATTCATGAAACAGGTTTATTAATTCATCAGTCCAGTTGGTCTAGCCCTATCCACCCAACACGTTTTAGACATCATATTTATCTTAGATTTTCATTAATTAAATATTAATGCGCAGACCTCTCACATTAGGTCGGTAGCCTGTGGCCGCTGGATAAGCCGGGCAGTTCCGGGCAGACTTCTGCCACAAGCCAGACCTAACCTCGTGTCTAAGTATATTTTAGTTATGCCTACGACCTCTCACATTAGACTAGCAGTTTGCGGTTACTGGTTAAGCAGGTAGGTTCCGGGCAGGCTTCTACCGCAAACATGAGTCTAACCTCGTGTCTCGGCATTTTTATTATAACCAGTTTATTCCATTACAAATTATACAAATATCAGAATAATTATGTCAATTTAACAGATTTGACTTCTTTTCAAGTCGCAACAGATTAATCAAATTAACATGTTTTACTCAATCTCAGATCGAGCCTATGGATTTTCATACACAAATTACAATCATTCAGCTTTTCAACAGATTTAACAAATTTTGCAGCTCAGGTGGTTCAACAGATTTAGCAGATTAGGCAACTCAACAGATTTAGTAGATTAGGCATAATTGACAGATTAGGCGATTCAACATATTTAACAGTTTAGGCAATTCAACAGATTAAACAGGTAACAGATTTAGCAGATTATGCAAATTTAACATATTATGCAGATAACAGTTTCAGCCGATTTAAACATTCCTTAAATTCCTATTCACACATCTTGTCTAATTCATAAAGTAAGCCTAAACTTATATGCCCAAATTATGGTCATAATCCACCATATAACATATGTCCCATATTTTAGTTAAACTTGCATAGTTCAGAATATTTTCCAAAAACCCTAATCGTGATTCACATATAAATTATGCCAAATATAGCCATTGATTACAATGCATGTCACATGTCCAAAAATCCCCCTTACTTAGGTGTATTTACACTTAATAGTCTTCAAATCTTAATATAGTTTTTACACCTAAGTCATATGCAAATTAATTCTCCTACTTCCAAATGACAAACTATCAGATTTAATATGCCCAGATCCAGATCTTAAATTATGAAATAAGTTCTTTATGTTCTAATTCACTATAATCCTCTTCTTCCAAGTCATAGATCATCTTATGCAATATGTCTCAAATTTATGTCCAGAATTACAACATGCGTTGTGTCCTCAAATTAGTTACTAATAGATTTTGCCCAAACATGCCTCATTCAATATTCTTCCCAAATTTAGCGTTTATGCATTCATCTCTTAAGAGACTTGGCTCAGGTTCGTGGTAGCCTGGCTATCAAACAAAATGAAAGAAAGGAGGAAGAAATACAGAACAAACAGAATAATAAAACAGAGGAATATATCTGATAGTAGAAAAAAGGGCCTAGTCTCAGATTCAAATTAATAATTATGTCAAGATCATGATTAAATTTCATATCGGAAAATAACTGCACTTGCCTTGGTAGGATTATAGAAGAAGAGTTGCAGTTGTTCTCTTTTAATCTTATTCAGATTTGGAAGAAGATGCACTAGTTCTAGTTTTGATCCCAACAGAGTAGCGACGCCATTATTTTATTTATTTATTTCTATTTTTTCAGAGGCAGCATAAAGAGAGAAGAATGGTGTAAAGAGAATGGGGCTAGGGGGCTGTTTATATAGGATTGGGCGGGCGAATCTAGACTGAAAACGAGACCAGATACGTCAGAATGAACCCAGGCTCAAAACTGGGTTTTGGCACCAGGTCGACCCCCAGGTCGACCATAGGGTCGACCTGGCCCCTGGGAGGTCGACCATAGTGTCGACCCCCAGGTCGACCTGGTCCTGGGTGGGAAAATTCCCGTCCAGTCTACGCTGGGGTTTGAAGTCGAATTTCGAATTCGAATTCGAGTTGTTTTTCGGTTCTGAAAATCCTTGAAACTTCGGAGGGTCATATCTCCCTCATACGGACTCCGTTTCTCGAAAACTCGGACTCGTTTCCAAGCAGAATTTCGAGACGAACACAATGGCACAACCCGTTTCCCTTGATTCTTACTTTAAAAATTAATTCTGCCTTGATTTATGGTTTTAACATGTTATTAAAATTCGGATTGTTACATTCTCCCCTCCTTAAAGGATTTCGTCCCCGAAATCTTCAAGTTAAGAAGAATGCATCCTATTATCCAATCATCCATCTACTCAACCATCATCCAAAAGCAACCATTGTCCTTAAAAGATTTCTAATGCCGTATGATCTTATGCAAGAGTGTGCGTATATGTACTTATCTAATGCAAAGATCAGGCGGTCCACTGATTCAGTTGACCTCCTTAATGCAAATTATATCAGTGCCATGAGTCCAACATGTATGCAGTTTTCCTATTTGATACATATCATTTCTATATGAGTGCACAACCATTCATTCATATGCAACATCCATGTGCTGAGTCAACCATTTTGCATCCATAAAATTTTATAAAAAAAAATGCACGCACATATCCTGTAACACCCCGTAATTCTGTGACATTAAGTTTCTCAAATTAAAGTATAATTAATTTTTAAAAGAAAAATTAAAAGAAAAAGATCCATGCAGTTGTTTAATTTAAGTATTGTAACTAACATGAAAAAAAAGAGGTAAGGAGAGAACAATAATTATTATTGTTCTAAGACTTATTAACAAAAGCCTCTGTAGCTCAGTTGGTTAAGGCATTGGATTGGTAGCATGGAGGTCGGGGGTTCGAACCCCGGCGGCGGCATAATTTTTTATCATTGTTTTAGAGAGGGCCAACTAAACATGCAAATATATGTACGTATACAAATTCAAAATTTGAAAGGATAAGAACGTACGTATAAGGAAATAAAGAAAATATATATATATACATATGAGAAATATAAATATATATATATACACAAAAATATATGTATACGAAAGATAAAATTCAAGATAAGGCTACAGTCAATGAAATATGGCAACATCATTTGAATTTTGAAAATAAAATGAAAGTTGTGCGTATATATATACGCGTAAAATGGTCGTTAGAGGAATTGTATACATATAAGAATATTTCATGTGAATAAAACAGTTAAATAAATTCTAGAAATTCAAAAGTTTGAAAATCAAACTTTTACGCCAAAATAGCTTGTGGGACCCAATGCTGACTCAGCACTGCGTGTATGATAAGGTTTGGCTAGATTCATCTACGTACCTGGACTATTTTCTTAACTAGGTTCAATGCTGACTCAGCGCTGCGTGTACGATAAGGTCTTGAGCAGCTATATAAACAGCCCTAGTCTTCATTCTCTTTGCACCAATTCTCTTCTATCCTTATGCTGCTAAGATTCATGGCTTCTTCCCCTCCTCTAAATTTTCTTAAATAAATAAAATAAAATATGATTCAAGACGAGGAGATGCTGCTAAAAGACTTTTAAGGAGGGATTCAAATCAAAGTTTCAAGTGAAGAATTCAAAGGCTAGCTCAAACAAGTTTCAAGCAACGACGCACAAATCATAGCCATGCTTTCCTTCTTTTCTAGATCTATTTTCTGTAAGTTGGTTATTTCTAGATCTGAATATTTTGTTTTATTCGTGACATGAAATTAAAGGAATAAAGGAATATGCCAAATCTCTCTCTTCGAATCTGTGTTTATACTCTTGGAATGAATTAAGAGCTGTTACGATTCGAGGACAAATAAGACTGTAACCGTGACTATGACTATAGAACTGTGGCCTTTGAAAGCATATGCCTTTGGACTATGACATAAGCCTTTGATTTTGGGACATATAAACATTGCCTATGACAATGACTTATGGGAATTATTTTCCCTTTTGGACTATGAACATCGCATATAACTATGGACATTTCCTATGACTGTGACTGTGACTATAAGGATTATTTCCTTGACTAGGCCTATACCTTTGATTTGGACATAAACTATTACTTATGACATAATGAGGACAACTGTGATTTTGACACCCATGATTTATGATTAGGAAAATATTGCTTTAGTTTTGTGATTGAGAAGTTGGGTATAAACCCAATTATTTATTCTACCTGTTCCTTGGTTTTTCTTTGGTTTTAAGACAGTGGGAATTTACCTATTAAGTTAGGTCTACCCACATTCTTGAACCTATTTTGCCCATTCTTTGGTTTTAAGACAGTGGGAATTTACCTATTTAGTTAGGTCTACCCATATTCTTGAACCTACATTGTTATCCAAACCTTTTTATTCCAATTATTCCTTCTTGTCATTTTGATTCATTCCCTTTTTTATCTACGAATCTAGATTTATTTATAATCTAGGTTGAATCACGATTATTCGAACGGTGGGAATGCGATTTGGGGAAAAACATGGAAATGAATATGAACGTAGTTGTAAACTTGGAAATTGGCATAATTTGGAATATGTATTATGACATGCATATTAAAATGAAAACGGGGAAATTTGACATGGATTAGGGAATATGTGATTTTGACATATTAAATTTAGCGTTAGTAAGTAAGCTAAATTTTAGGCATAAAATGTAAACTAGAAAAATAATTCTAGTTTTGCCATAAATTGTGAATTAGGATGTTAAACCAAGATTGGGTTAATTAAGGTTGATTTGGAATAAGTATATTAGCACAATTTTGAATTTATTCATAATTGTGAGCAATTGTCATGTTTAGAATAAATTATGGTTAGCGACACTAAACTTGGTATAATTTACATACCAAAAAGTATAAATATGATAAATAAGAGAGAATGGGCCATAATAATAAATGTGACAATGTACATTAAAAGAGTAGTAATGAAATCAGTAAATTAGGAGTAATTTACTTATAGAATTCGTCATAAATGTTAAATTGTTCATTTACCACAAAATATGTAACTTGGTTAAATTTTGGCCATAAATTATAAACTAGGATATTTAATCTAGTTTCGGCAATGAAATAGGAAATGGCCTAAACTGCATGTTGGGTTAGGACTTGGGCCTAGAATATAAGTATACTAGTAGGCTTGACAAATAAATATAGGCCAAATTTGTCTAAAAAGGGGAAATGGGCTTTTGAAATAAATTGTTAACAATTTATAAACAAAAGAAAAGTATTTTGATAACACCCCTTTTTATAACACATAGACCAGAAGGTTCTAGGGTGACAGAGAGGATAGTGTCTAGGCTTGGGTTTGGAAAATACAAGTTTCCTGCCCTCCCTGGCTATCCCTAACTGATCCGAAGGACGGGATGGTTGTTTTCAAAACCAGATTTGGAAATTAATCAAAAACCCTTTTGAACTTAGAAAACATGAATATGCCTAACCCGAGGTTAGACTGAGTTGCGGTGTAAACCTGCCCGGAACCGACCGGCACATCCAGTAACCGTAGCAATATCTGTCTAATGTGAGAGGTTGCGGCTTTAATTTATTAATTAAAGCTAGAATGGGAAGGTTAAGGAACACTTAACCAACTTAGCACAGTTAAAGCTAGAATTAGAGGGTTAAGTCCATGGGAATACTTAGCCAAATTAACATGTTGACTAGAATAAAAGGTGGGGTTAAGTAAAGTTAATACACTTAGCCAATTTAACTAGACTAGAGGTTGGGGTTAAGTAATACACTTAGCCAAATTAATATGTTAGCTGGACTAGACCATAGGGTTAAGTAAACTTGAATGCTTAACCATCAGAATATGATAAATGAATAGGGTTAAGTAAAAAGCATAAAGGGATAACACTTAACCAGTGTAATAGGATAAGGGAAGAGGGTTAAGATAGCTTCAATCGACTAAAGACACTTAACCAACCCAACCTGGCGAGGAAGAAAACTAAATAGTAAACCTCAGTTGAAAAAGGGACTAAGTAGTACAACTTAGTTAAGAAAACAAGGAATTTGGAAACTAAGTGGTAAACCTTAGTTAGTAGAACTAAGTAGTAATTCTTAGTATAACACGAAGGAGCGGACATCTATATGGTTTTAAGAAGGCTCCAACGAATTGGGTTACGAAGCCCGAGGCTTCGAGGGGACGTGAGGGTACTCTTGGTATCCCTCTGTGAGGCTGCAGATGATCATCCTGGGCTCACAGAGGTTAAGGTCTGCGTTAGAAGAACCGAGGGTATGCCTTGGTTGCAATATATATATATGTGGCAACCTAAAGAATAGGATGGACCAGCGTGATTCGGCGAGAAGACGGTAGCCCTGTGATAGCAACTCGTCGTCTACCATCCATCTTGAGTCAATCGAGATACGTGAAGCGGAAAGGCGGAGAACTCCAAAAGACCATATACTTGCTATCTAGTTATGGTTGCGGATGGCCATAGGATAGTGGGGCACCGGGGGCCGGCGTATAGTTCTCATTTTACAAGGTGTGCCTTTCATTAGTTGAGGGAGGGGTCAAGTGGGACCATAGCCACTGGAATAAAAACAGACCTTAGCATCTGCATCGGCAGATATCCGAAAGCTCCCGACCGAGTTCTGTATTCCTTGATTTGCCCTGTCACATGACTCGGATCGCACATTACAGGACATGTGCATCTAGACAAGCGATAACGATTCGCGATACATGCGTGGGGAAGCCTAGGAGCATATACCACTCTAGGTAGTGTGTCCTAGACTTGGGGGCATTGTTCGACAGGTAGCGTAATCCCTAGTTGGACTAGGTGGCATAAACCCTGAACTCGAAAAGCGTTCAGCAGATAGCGTAAAACTATAGTTAAATCTAAGAAGCACTTGATAGAAAACACTAGACTAGATCTAGGTAATAAATAATAAATGTATGCCTGAAGACAATGGAAACTACAGGGGTTGGGATCACGTTGTCGTTACTAGTTGAACACTAGTTAGGTGGTGCAGAGATATAGAAACCAGTATAACAAGGAAATAGCGAAGCTGCGAAAGTATTAGAGCGTATCCAGCCATCTTAGCATGTCTTGTGACTACCTTGTCTAATCTTGTTGACCTTACCGTCATGGTGTAATCTTGTATTCAGTTAATTCATGTCGTTTTGTTTTTCCATGTTCACATGCTAGAAGTTACTGAACTTACTCAGGCTTTATGTCTGACTCTGTTTTTCTTTCGTCTTCTTTTCTTCCGTTTCCCCCCCCCCCCAGGTAGTTGAGGAGGGAATAGTATAACTCAGGATTAGATTGGACCATTGCTCTTTCCCCAACTTGAAGATTTGACGAAGTCGTCCTTGGATTCTCTTTCAGATGCTATGGCTAGCTCTTGCTACATTGGGGAATATAAAATGTTGTTTTATGCTTCTTTATTTTGTAAAGACAGATGATACTCTGATATTGTAAAAGAATCTTGTACAGACTATTTTATCAATAAAGCAAAGTTCTATTTTCCGCTGTTTAATATTTGTCTGTCTTGTAATTTATCTGCATCTTTTACCCAAAATGCTCCACAGAACTTAGTGCATTCCCTTTGTAAGTGACACTAACGGACGTGGGGTGTTACACGTGGTATCAGAGCTGAAGGTTACCAGATCAGATAAAGGATTTGAAAAATTATGTTCAAAACGGTTTTTAAAGAAGCATTTTCAAAAGAAAAGTTTTGTTTTAAAAGGCATATTCCCCAAAGCCATAAGCACTATCTTTTGATTCTCTGTTCAAGTCCTCGTTTCCTTCTTTCTTGAGTCTCTGGGGCTCCTGGCTTTCTGGGAGTAACCTCATCGAAGGGCAAAGTAGTGCCCGACTTCCATCTATAGCCGTAGTAGTTTCACTTGCGGCCAGTTTTCTTTCAAGCTTTGTAGGGGATTCTGTACGATGGAGGCAGCTTTCGAGAGATTTGTCAACATGATTACACACGGAAAAGGATGAGGAGTTTGGAAAAAGAGCACAACCCAAGGATGAGGAAAATCATGGATGTAGACTTGTCTCACAAAGGAGGAAGGGATTATAAAACCTAAGACAAGAGGAAGTATCTTTACTCGGGTATGATAGGGCATATAATTAAGGACGAGGGCAAGAACAAAGGACAAGATTTTCAGAAGGGCAAGTACATACTATGCGTACCTAGGAGAAAGGTAGTAAAGTTCTGTTGGAAGAGTCTAGTTTTTCTGTTCGTACTCTTTCCTTTTTAGCGCTTCGCATTTGTTCATATTTGCTTCCATAGTTGAGTCTCTGCACCTTAGTACTTGTATAGTAGAAAGATCCCACTAGAGTCTCAAATCCCATTTGGTGGTCCGACCAGTTTATTTTTGGTTAGTAGGGATTTGAGGATAGCTATCGAGTTTGCTTATATCATCTCACGAGGATCGTCTAAATTCGGAGGAGATATTCCTTGGGTGTTTGTCTGATATTGGTTTAGGCCTTTGGTGCTTGTACTTGAGGAATGCCGAGTTCGACTAGGATGGTTTGCGTGAGAGAGGAATAGTTGTGGCAGGTACTCTAAAAAGCACGTAGTAACCTTTCGACCTCTATAGTTATGGCGTGATGGATAAGCTAAGAGGGAGGACTCTAATCATCTTAGTACATATACTTGGCGCCGTGATTGACATCTGTTTATTTTGGAAATGGAGATTAGGAACTTCACAATCGTGAAGATAAATTGGTTAAGATACGGTGGAGTAAAGCTCAAGAAGGCTAGATACTAGCAACATGCCCTTTTTCCTTAAGGGTGCATCCTTGATTTCTCTGTTTAGGAGCTTTACGCGTAGTTGTTTCTCTCTTTCCAAAGTATATCCTCTAGGTCGTATCTGCGATCCTTAGGTAGAAGCCAATGGATGTAGTAAACATGTATTTGAAACATGTTATGGTTGAATGGTTGCAAGTGGTTGCAAATGGTTGCTCGTGGATGCATATGCATACGTATTAGGCACTAGATCAAGTTCGGACGCTCTCATATTGCATTTACATATATGCATTTGTTTATAAGTTGAACTTGATATGATATCATATGGACGTTGCATATGGATGAATGGCTGCGCACGCATGTAGCATTTACATGACTAGGGATGTTTGCATGCATGATTGGACGCATGGCACTAACATGATTTGCATTAAGGAGGTCAACTGAATCAGTAGACCGCCTGATTTTGCATTAGATAGAGACATATACACACACTATGCATATGAACATGAAAGCATTAGAAATCTTTTAAGGACAATGAATGCCTGTGATTGAATGGTTGAGTAGATGGGTGACTGGATGGTAGGACACATTCTTCCTAACTTGAAGATTTCGGGGACGAAATCCTTTTAAGTGGGGGAGAATGTAACACCCCGTAATTCTGTGACATTAAGTTTCTCAAATTAAAGTATAATTAATTTTTAAAAGAAAAATTAAAAGAAAAAGATCCATGCAGTTGTTTAATTTAAGTATTGTAACTAACATGAAAAAAAAGAGGTACGGAGAGAACAATAATTATTATTGTTCTAAGACTTATTAACAAAAGCCTCTGTAGCTCAGTTGGTTAAGGCATTGGATTGGTAGCATGGAGGTCGGGGGTTCGAACCCCGGCGGCGGCATAATTTTTTATCATTGTTTTAGAGAGGGCCAACTAAACATGCAAATATATGTACGTATACAAATTCAAAATTTGAAAGGATAAGAACGTACGTATAAGGAAATAAAGAAAAAATATATATATATACATATGAGAAATATAAATATATATATATATACAAAAATATATGTATACGAAAGATAAAATTCAAGATAAGGCTACAGTCAATGAAATATGGCAACATCATTTGAATTTTGAAAATAAAATGAAAGTTGTGCGTATATATATACGCGTAAAATGGTCGTTAGAGGAATTGTATACATATAAGAATATTTCATGTGAATAAAACAGTTAAATAAATTCTAGAAATTCAAAAGTTTGAAAATCAAACTTTTACGCCAAAATAGCTTGTAGGACCCAATGCTGACTCAGCACTGCGTGTATGATAAGGTTTGGCTAGATTCATCTACGTACCTGGACTATTTTCTTAACTAGGTTCAATGCTGACTCAGCGCTGCGTGTACGATAAGGTCTTGAGCAGCTATATAAACAGCCCTAGTCTTCATTCTCTTTGCACCAATTCTCTTCTATCCTTATGCTGCTAAGATTCATGGCTTCTTCCCCTCCTCTAAATTTTCTTAAATAAATAAAATAAAATATGATTCAAGACGAGGAGATGCTGCTAAAAGACTTTTAAGGAGGGATTCAAATCAAAGTTTCAAGTGAAGAATTCAAAGGCTAGCTCAAACAAGTTTCAAGCAACGACGCACAAATCATAGCCATGCTTTCCTTCTTTTCTAGATCTATTTTCTGTAAGTTGGTTATTTCTAGATCTGAATATTTTGTTTTATTCGTGACATGAAATTAAAGGAATAAAGGAATATGCCAAATCTCTCTCTTCGAATCTGTGTTTATACTCTTGGAATGAATTAAGAGCTGTTACGATTCGAGGACAAATAAGACTGTAACCGTGACTATGACTATAGAACTGTGGCCTTTGAAAGCATATGCCTTTGGACTATGACATAAGCCTTTGATTTTGGGACATATAAACATTGCCTATGACAATGACTTATGGGAATTATTTTCCCTTTTGGACTATGAACATCGCATATGACTATGGACATTTCCTATGACTGTGACTGTGACTATAAGGATTATTTCCTTGACTAGGCCTATACCTTTGATTTGGACATAAACTATTACTTATGACATAATGAGGACAACTGTGATTTTGACACCCATGATTTATGATTAGGAAAATATTGCTTTAGTTTTGTGATTGAGAAGTTGGGTATAAACCCAATTATTTATTCTACCTGTTCCTTGGTTTTTCTTTGGTTTTAAGACAGTGGGAATTTACCTATTAAGTTAGGTCTACCCACATTCTTGAACCTATTTTGCCCATTCTTTGGTTTTAAGACAGTGGGAATTTACCTATTTAGTTAGGTCTACCCATATTCTTGAACCTACATTGTTATCCAAACCTTTTTATTCCAATTATTCCTTCTTGTCATTTTGATTCATTCCCTTTTTTATCTACGAATCTAGATTTATTTATAATCTAGGTTGAATCACGATTATTCGAACGGTGGGAATGCGATTTGGGGAAAAACATGGAAATGAATATGAACGTAGTTGTAAACTTGGAAATTGGCATAATTTGGAATATGTATTATGACATGCATATTAAAATGAAAACGGGGAAATTTGACATGGATTAGGGAATATGTGATTTTGACATATTAAATTTAGCGTTAGTAAGTAAGCTAAATTTTAGGCATAAAATGTAAACTAGAAAAATAATTCTAGTTTTGCCATAAATTGTGAATTAGGATGTTAAACCAAGATTGGGTTAATTAAGGTTGATTTGGAATAAGTATATTAGCACAATTTTGAATTTATTCATAATTGTGAGCAATTGTCATGTTTAGAATAAATTATGGTTAGCGACACTAAACTTGGTATAATTTACATACCAAAAAGTATAAATATGATAAATAAGAGAGAATGGGCCATAATAATAAATGTGACAATGTACATTAAAAGAGTAGTAATGAAATCAGTAAATTAGGAGTAATTTACTTATAGAATTCGTCATAAATGTTAAATTGTTCATTTACCACAAAATATGTAACTTGGTTAAATTTTGGCCATAAATTATAAACTAGGATATTTAATCTAGTTTCGGCAATGAAATAGGAAATGGCCTAAACTGCATGTTGGGTTAGGACTTGGGCCTAGAATATAAGTATACTAGTAGGCTTGACAAATAAATATAGGCCAAATTTGTCTAAAAAGGGGAAATGGGCTTTTGAAATAAATTGTTAACAATTTATAAACAAAAGAAAAGTATTTTGATAACACCCCTTTTTATAACACATAGACCAGAAGGTTCTAGGGTGACAGAGAGGATAGTGTCTAGGCTTGGGTTTGGAAAATACAAGTTTCCTGCCCTCCCTGGCTATCCCTAACTGATCCGAAGGACGGGATGGTTGTTTTCAAAACCAGATTTGGAAATTAATCAAAAACCCTTTTGAACTTAGAAAACATGAATATGCCTAACCCGAGGTTAGACTGAGTTGCGGTGTAAACCTGCCCGGAACCGACCGGCACATCCAGTAACCGTAGCAATATCTGTCTAATGTGAGAGGTTGCGGCTTTAATTTATTAATTAAAGCTAGAATGGGAAGGTTAAGGAACACTTAACCAACTTAGCACAGTTAAAGCTAGAATGAGAGGGTTAAGTCCATGGGAATACTTATCCAAATTAACATGTTGACTAGAATAAAAGGTGGGGTTAAGTAAAGTTAATACACTTAGCCAATTTAACTAGACTAGAGGTTGGGGTTAAGTAATACACTTAGCCAAATTAATATGTTAGCTGGACTAGACCATAGGGTTAAGTAAACTTGAATGCTTAACCATCAGAATATGATAAATGAATAGGGTTAAGTAAAAAGCATAAAGGGATAACACTTAACCAGTGTAATAGGATAAGGGAAGAGGGTTAAGATAGCTTCAATCGACTAAAGACACTTAACCAACCCAACCTGGCGAGGAAGAAAACTAAATAGTAAACCTCAGTTGAAAAAGGGACTAAGTAGTACAACTTAGTTAAGAAAACAAGGAATTTGGAAACTAAGTGGTAAACCTTAGTTAGTAGAACTAAGTAGTAATTCTTAGTATAACACGAAGGAGCGGACATCCATATGGTTTTAAGAAGGCTCCAACGAATTGGGTTACGAAGCCCGAGGCTTCGAGGGGACGTGAGGGTACTCTTGGTATCCCTCTGTGAGGCTGCAGATGATCATCCTGGGCTCACAGAGGTTAAGGTCTGCGTTAGAAGAACCGAGGGTATGCCTTGGTTGCAATATATATATGTGGCAACCTAAAGACTAGGATGGACCAGCGTGATTCGGCGAGAAGACGGTAGCCCTGTGATAGCAACTCGTCGTCTACCATCCATCTTGAGTCAATCGAGATACGTGAAGCGGAAAGGCGGAGAACTCCAAAAGACCATATACTTGCTATCTAGTTATGGTTGCGGATGGCCATAGGATAGTGGGGCACCGGGGGCCGGCGTATAGTTCTCATTTTACAAGGTGTGCCTTTCATTAGTTGAGGGAGGGGTCAAGTGGGACCATAGCCACTGGAATAAAAACAGACCTTAGCATCTGCATCGGCAGATATCCGAAAGCTCCCGACCGAGTTCTGTATTCCTTGATTTGCCCTGTCACAGGACTCGGATCGCACATTACAGGACATGTGCATCTAGACAAGCGATAACGATTCGCGATACATGCGTGGGGAAGCCTAGGAGCATATACCACTCTAGGTAGTGTGTCCTAGACTTGGGGGCATTGTTCGACAGGTAGCGTAATCCCTAGTTGGACTAGGTGGCATAAACCCTGAACTCGAAAAGCGTTCAGCAGATAGCGTAAAACTATAGTTAAATCTAAGAAGCACTTGATAGAAAACACTAGACTAGATCTAGGTAATAAATAATAAATGTATGCCTGAAGACAATGGAAACTACAGGGGTTGGGATCACGTTGTCGTTACTAGTTGAACACTAGTTAGGTGGTGCAGAGATATAGAAACCAGTATAACAAGGAAATAGCGAAGCTGCGAAAGTATTAGAGCGTATCCAGCCATCTTAGCATGTCTTGTGACTACCTTGTCTAATCTTGTTGACCTTACCGTCATGGTGTAATCTTGTATTCAGTTAATTCATGTCGTTTTGTTTTTCCATGTTCACATGCTAGAAGTTACTGAACTTACTCAGGCTTTATGTCTGACTCTGTTTTTCTTTCGTCTTCTTTTCTTCCGTTTCCCCCCCCCCCAGGTAGTTGAGGAGGGAATAGTATAACTCAGGATTAGATTGGACCATTGCTCTTTCCCCAGCTTGAAGATTTGACGAAGTCGTCCTTGGATTCTCTTTCAGATGCTATGGCTAGCTCTTGCTACATTGGGGAATATAAAATGTTGTTTTATGCTTCTTTATTTTGTAAAGACAGATGATACTCTGATATTGTAAAAGAATCTTGTACAGACTATTTTATCAATAAAGCATAGTTCTATTTTCCGCTGTTTAATATTTGTCTGTCTTGTAATTTATCTGCATCTTTTACCCAAAATGCTCCACAGAACTTAGTGCATTCCCTTTGTGAGTGACACTAACGGACGTGGGGTGTTACATATCCATATGCAGTATGAGAGTGTTTTTGAGCCGATCTAGTGCCTAGTGTGTGTATATGCATCCACGAGCAATCACTAGCAACCACTTGCATCCACTTGAAACCATCAAACATAACATGTCTCAAACACATGTTTACACCCATTAGTTTCTACCTAAAGGTCGAAGGATAAAGTCGAGTGATAGAAGCAAGTATAATTAAAACTAAAGCTAGGTTCCCATTAGACATCGGTTTAAGAGAATAACTCCCTAAGTATCAACCCCAAAGACCAAAATCAACATCAGATTAATACTATGAGAATCACTTCCATTAAAAAAATGCCCAACTGGAAATCTATTTCACACTTTGAGTAAAAACTCCTATCCTTTTCAGAAACCTACAGACTACTGATACAAATCAGATTACCAAATGATTCTTAGGAAACTAAGCATGATAAAAACTCAGAATGTATGCGTCATGGTCAAATTAACGCCCAACACAGATGCCCTCAAACCCCAACTTATCACAAACAGATGAGTCGTAACCCTCATGGGGTCTGAGACTATAACGGAACCAGAAACAAGACTAGTATTAAAGTGCTAGAATTAGAAAGAGTTTTTAACTCCTCAATCAGATAAGAAATTAAACCTTCTACATAAATTTTCTTATTTCTACCCTATCTACCATTCACTTGAGCATTCGCATGTCCTCCAGAAGTGGGTTCTGCCCTCTGCCCTTGCCCCCGTTTCTTTAGGCAGTCCCTTGTGAAGTGCCCCATTTCTCTACAGTTGAAGAAAGTGCCCTTCCTTTTTCTGCAATCCTTGTTCAGATGGGTCGAGCTTCCACAAGTAAAGCACTTCTTCTCCTCCTTATCTTCAGTCTTCTCATCCTTCTTTTGTGTTCCCTTTTTGGGCCTCGCCTTCTTGTTCTATGGTCCTTCAAGCTTTTCCTCTTTCTTTTTACTTTCGGCTTCCTCTTCATGCATTAACTCCATGTCCACCAATTTTTCGAAGGTTGCCCCCATAGGAATGTAGGACATCGCCAATCCATGTAGTAGCTCATTCAAACCTTTAGCAAACCTTAGTGCCTTCTTATGCGGTGTATTTACCAATACTAAGCCAAATCTTGCCAATTGATTAAACTTGTTGACGTACTCTCTCACTGATAAATTCCCCTGCTTCAACGCCAAGAACCTTTCTACGTATAGACTCTCTTCCGCTCGTGAGAGAAATTTCATCTCGAACCTATGCCTGAAATCCATCCATCTCTCTACCGGACGCTCTCCATTTGTGACCTCCACCAAAAAGAAGCTTCTTCCTTAAGCAACCATACCGCCAACTGTATCTTCTGCCTATCGGCCACCTCGAAGATAACGAAAAAATCCTCAGTTTCTTTGACCCAGTTCCTTGCTTCCACGAAGGATTCAGTTCCATTAAAGTTCTTCCCACTCATGGCTCAAAAGTTTCTACATATCTTCGGGAAGGTATTCACGCGCGGAGGAGGAGGAGGAACCACTGCAGTTGGGGGAGGAGGGACATTTGTTGGGCCCGCATCATTAGCCCAAGCTTCTAGGTACCTCCCGAACCAGCCAGGTATCCGTACACCCTCCGGAAGGTTAAGATCCCCAAACATGCTGAAATGAAAGAAAAAGGAAAGATTCGAAACAAAGGATAGAAAGATAGGCTATGGCTTTGGGGATTATGTTTTTCAAAATAAACTCTACTTTTGAAAATGCTTCCTTTTTAAAAACCTTTTTGAAAATAGTTTTCCAAAACTTTTTATCAAATCTGGTATCCTTTAGCTCTGATACCAAGTGTAACACCCCACCTCTGTTAAGGTCACTCACAAAGGGAATGCCTTAACTTTGATGGAGCGTTTTAGTAGACAGAATAGAAATTTACAAGACAGATAAAACGGTACTTGAAAAATTTATAACTTTATTACAACAGAAACCAAAATAATTTTGGTTACATCTTTTCAAATCACAATATCAAAATTCAAGTACAAAATATAGGACTTTTACAAAAGCCTTCAGAATGCATAGTTTTAAAGTCATAATTCCCAACATAAACTGCCATGGAAATATAGAGCCAAGGCCAAGCGAAACTTCAAGCAGAGAAAATCCGAATCAAGCTCCTATATTTCCACCCTAAAAACCTAGCGGGAGGAGGGGAACGAAAGAAAAGGGGCGAAAACAAGCAAGGTCAGACATAAAGTCTGGCAAGTCCAATGACTTTCAGCATATGAACAGATAATAATATCATGACATGAAAATGAAGCTGGATAAGAGACAACAACAATAGGAGTAACTGGTATACTTAAGCTAAACAGAAGAAACAGAATGATATAGCCCAAGTTATGCTTCTTACTTATATCTTACTTCTCTGCACTAATACTAGTATAACAGGATTAGGTGTTACCCTAATGTCTAAACAGAAACGGAACAGAATAATTTATATAGAAACATAATGCCAGTAATGGACCTTTACCACCCCAACAGACAGAAGGTAAATAAACATAATCAGAGACGGAAACAGAATAATCCCTACGGAAACAGAATGTTAGAATTAGGTGTACACTAGTAAATGGGCCTTTACCACACCAACAGACGGTACCACGCAGAAGCAGACACGTGTTACCACCCAACAAAAACGGACGGTACCCCAACGGAAACAGACAGAACTAAGTGTACCCTAAATCTACCCCAAGCGATCGGCTCCTTTATACATAAGTACCCTGTGCCTGCCCCCACAGAAGGGTGTATCACTCCCTAGTGTGGCAACCTTTGAATGACACAGACCTATTCACAGATGTCACGGCGTCTTACATCCTCAGAGGCAGACCAGGATCCATGCACGCACATGACCCGGTTGGAACGCACCATCAACACCCCTCGCCATTATCAGAGTGAACAACTTATAATTAGTTCAGTAAGCGTGCCTTGACCCTACCTACTTTTGGGTCATAGTTTTGATACCAGAAAGGGTTACTGACTAATATGGGTCCCAAACAACAGATGACACAAGTATTTTCCCTCCTAACCTTGTGTCCCTAGACTAATGGATTTCTGATTAACTTGCTTACAAGTTTTCAGACCTACAGAGTTCAGATCAACTAGTTCACAGATCAGAAAATCAAGTCAACAGGTTTTCAGACTAATGGATCAGATGTACAGTTTTAACAGATTTACAGATTGTCTAACTTTGTATTGGGCCTACAGATTCATGGAACAGGTTTATTAATTTATCAGTCCAGTTGGTTTAGTCCCATCCACCCAACACATTTTAGACATCATATTTATCTCAGATTTGCATTAATTAAATATTAATGCGCAGACCTCTCACATTAGGTCGGTAGCTTGTGGCTGCTGGATAAGCCGGGCGGTTCCGGGAAGACTTCTGCCACAAGCCAGACCTAACCTCGTGTCAAATCATATTTTAGTTATGCCTACGACCTCTCACATTAGACTAGCAGTTTGCGATTGTTGGTTAAGCCGGGTTGGTCCGGCCAGGCTTCTACCGCAAACATGAGTCTAACCTCGTGTCTCAGCATTTTTATTATAACCAGTTTATTTCATTACAAATTATACAAATATCAGACTAATTATGTCAATTTAACAGATTTGACTTCTTTTCAAGTCGCAGCAAATTAATCAAATTAACACGTTTTACTCAATCTCAGATCGAGCCTATGGATTTTCATACACAAATTACAATCATTCAGCTTTTCAACAGATTTAACAAATTTTGCAGCTCAGGTGGTTCAACAGATTTAGCATATTAGGAAACTCAACAGATTTAGCATATTAGGCATAATTTGCAGATTAGGCGATTCAACATATTTAACAGTTTAGGCAATTCAACAGATTAAACAGGTAACAGATTTAGTTGATTAGGCAAGTTTAACATATTAAGCAGATAATAGTTTCAGATGATTTAAACATTCCTTAAAGTCCTATTCACATGTCTTGCCTAATTCATAAAGTAAGCCAAAACTTATATGCCCAAATTATGGTCATAATCCACCATATAACATATATCCCAAATTTTAGTTAAACTTGCATAGTTCAGAATATTCTCCAAAAACCCTAATCGTGATTCACATATAAATTATGCCAAATATAGCCATTGATTACAATGCATGTCACATATCCAAAAAAACCATTACTTAGGTGTATTCACACTTAATAGTCATCAAATCTTAATATAGGTTTTTACACCTAAGTCATATGCAAATTAATTCTCCTACTTCCAAATGAAAAACTATTAGATTTAATATGCCCAAATCCAGATCTTAAATTATGAAATATGTTCTTTATGTTCTAAGTCACTATAATCCTCTTCTTCCAAGTCATAGATCATCTTATGCAATATGTCTCAAATTTATGTCCAGAATTACAACATGCGTTGTGTCCTCAAATTAGTTACAAATCGATTTTGCCCAAAAATGCCTCATTCAATATTCTTCCCAAGTTTAGCGTTTATGCGTTCATCTCTTATGAGACTTGGCTCAGGCTCGTGGTAGCCTGGCTATCAAACAAAAAGAAAGAATGGAGGAAGAAATACAGAACAAACAGAATAATAAAACAGTGGAACAGATATGATAACAGAAAAAGGGCCTAGTCTCAGATTCAGATTTATAATTATGTCAAGATCATGATTAAATTTCAAATCGGAAAATAACTGCACTTGCCTTGGTTGGATTATAGAAGAAGAGTTGTAGTTGTTCTCTTTTAATCTTATTCAGATTTGGAAGAAGATGCACTAGTTCTAGTTTTGATCCCAGATGAGTAGCGATATCATTATTTTATTTATTTATTTCTATTATTTCAGAGCCAGTATAAGGAGAGAAGAATGGTGTAAAGAGAATGGGGCTAGGGGTTGTTTATATAGGATTGGGCGGGTGAGTCTAGACTGAAAACGAGACCAGATACAACAGAATGAAACCAGGCTCAAAACTGGGTTTTGGCACCAGGTCGACCCCCAGGTCGACCTGGCCCCTGGGAGGTCGACTATAGTGTCAACCCCCAGGTCGACCTGGTCCTAGGTGGGAAATTCCAGCCAGTCTGCGCTGGGGTTTGAATTCGAATTTCGAATTCGAATTCGAGCTGTTTTTCGGTTCTAAAAATCCTTGAAACTTCGGAGGGTCATATCTCCCTCATACGGACTCCGTTTCTCAGAAACTCGGACTTGTTTCCAAGAAGAATTTTGAGACGAACGCAATGGCGCAACCCGTTTCCCTTGATTCTTAATTTAAAAATTAATTCTGCCTTGATTTATGGTTTTAACATGTTATTAAAATTCGGGATGTTACAGGTAGTGTAATACCCATTAGTTCTGGAGGTGCATTGAGGATATGTACCAATGGAAATTGGATAGCCATGAAATGACTCACTTCATAGTTTCCATATAACTAAGGTCAAACAAAAAATACTGATGTGACCGATTTACATAGTTCCCTTTACTTAGAAATATTATAGACCTTCGGTATGGAAAATATGCTTTGTTTATAGTCAAATCATGGCATGATGTCCATCAAGTGACTATAGCTGGGTCGGGCTAAAGTATTGAAAGTGAAGTGTTATTCAAGAAGGATTCATATAATCAACTGTATAAGGTTAGTATCACAGTCTACCTAACGCCAAAGTCTATATTGATAGTATTTCGATTAATAATAATAGTACTATTAAATCAATGACTTTGTGTTAGGACTATAAAGTTTTATGTGGCTGATATTGAGATTTTAACCATTACTAAATTCCTTAAGTCCAAGATGATAAAGTTTAGATGAAAAGAATTGACATATACAAATGTCACAAATGGGTAGTACTTTCTAAATTAAAGTGAGAATTAACCAAGATTGAGTAAGCAATAAATCTTACAAAAATGTCATGTCACCTACTAAGCGACGTGTGAATGTTAACTGACTGAATTTACATCCAAGTGTTACACAACTGAAATATTGAATTCTCTTAAGACTAAACAATTTAATTAGAATACAATTGTCATAATTTAATTTAATTAATTAGTTTTTATGAAATATTATTTACTAAATATGAATATGATTTGAGAAATAAATAAAGTTATATACATAATTGTTAAAATATACCAATCGACGTATGCCATCGATTTGACTAAATTTGGTCTAACTTCGTAAGATTTGGCTTGACTTCAAATGGGTTTAAAGCCCAGAGCACCGAAAATTTCACTTTTGGGAAGGGCTAAGGGTGACATAGGTATTGAGTTTGAAGATGTATGGTTAAGATTTAGTGGAATAGGTAAATCTATCTTGCAATTTTTTTATCTCCTATACAACTATAATGTAACGACACGTATTTTTCCGGATAATAAATAATTTATTTAATTATTTAAATAAAGGTTTGGTAACTTAAAATGACCAGGATTAAATAATATTGAATATTTTATTAATATAAATAATAGAATAATATATTTATTTCCAAAATAATCAGAAAAAACAGAATTTAGAATATTATGTGAATTGGACAATTTAAAATATATATTTCAGTTTAGAATTTGAATTATATTAACGGATTTATTTATAAATGTCAGTTGAACGTATAATTTATATTATAATTATAATCGAGCTCGAAATGGTGCGGCAGTTCGTAAATTGGCGATTCAAACTTTAAACGAATATACAGAATCCGTTTTAAATTGGATTTCTGTGGAACAAAAAACGTTCAGAGCTGGTGATGTATATTTTTCCAATGGAAGAGAAAAACTGGGATTTCGTCATGTAGATTTTTATTTATGTTTAAATCAAATTTTTGAAAAGTCGCTATGGAATTCCTTTATAATATATATACGATTTATTTATACTATAAAAGTGGTTTTTAATATGGATATTGAATATTGATTTAATATGGATTTGAAATGCCAAGTTATATATTTAGATAGGAATATTTTAGAGCTGTAATATATTCTATGTGAATATATACGATAATATTAATTTATTTATATTTAATTTAATTGTTTTGAAATATATTTTTATTTACATGGGTTTATTTAGAGCTTTAAAAATATCCAGTTTTGCAAACGACCTCCGTTTTTGATGAAATTAATTTTGTTGGATCCAGACTATTAAATTAATATTAAATTTCAATTTTCATGATTTTTGGAGTCAATATGTGGCCGGACGGGATTTTAATGTGAAAACAAATCGATAATTTGACTTTAAATATATGCTGGGTTAGCAATCGGACTCGGAATTCAATGAAACAATTTTCGTTAGGTCCGTAATGTCAAACTGTAGCTGGGTGTCCATTTTCATGATTTTTGGATATCATGTGTGATCATATGAATTTTTAGAAGCCAATTACAAGCAACGATTGATTATAATTAATATAATGATCAATATAAAAATATTAAAAAACATCCTATAAATAACCCCAAAACTTTGTCAAACCCTAAAATTTTCTTTAGTACTCAAACTCTTTTTCCGCCGTTATCATTTTTTTGAAAACAAGAGAACTTATTCTTTAGAAAATCTCAAACAAATCCTATAAAACCCTATAAATTCTGAAACATATATATTTGAATCCGTATCAAGCTGTTGTTAATTCCCATGTCAATATTTTTGGGTGCGCACACATTTTGGCATGCTGGTTTTACTGCAACGTTATCTAGGGTTCCACTTTTGGAGAGATTGAAGCGCCGATACGTATTTTTAGTATCGTAAATGGATTTGCGAGGATATTTAGAGCTTGTATGCTAAGTTTGTGAATTTTAGGGATTTAATGATGTCGATCTCCTTGCTGAATTCCGTGTGTGAAATCTGTAACACGAGACTTGGGAGAGAATGTCAAGTTCCTTGCTTTGGTAACTGGTGTGCAGTGATTTTGAAGTGATGACTTTTGGTGGTTTTAGTTTGAATTTAAATGAAGTAACGAAGGAGAGTTGGAGGATCAAGAATTCGGTCATGGCGTTGAGAAGGTAGCAGGTGCGTGCGTTTGAGGGATGGATGGAAGTGTGGGCATGCAGGTGGATCGTTAAGTGGGCTGAAATTTAAAGCGTGAGGCCCAAATTTAGATAAGAGTTAAGTTTTGTTTAAATTAAATACGTTTAAACTTGTAAATTTGATAACTTCTGCATACATTGTCAGAATCAAGAACGATCATACCCGTTGGGATCGTACGCACAGCGGCTACACAATGGAACTGGTTCAGAGTGAATTGGAGCTCATCACAATTTATAGTGAAATAAATTGTCTGTCTGAATCAACCGACAGTTATCGTTATTTAAGGATGATCCTTCAAAGTGAGTAAATCTCACTAACTCCGTACAGTTATATTTTTATAACGTATTTTTAGAACTGATAAATGATGATTGATTGTTGTGTGTTGATTGGTTGGATGAAATGCTAGTCGACCGGTCGAAATTATAGATAATGATATATATATATATATAAATCGTTAATCCTTAGAAATATATATATATATATATTCATATGATCAGGGTTCTCGTTAACGGCGACAGGCGGAATAATTTTCCCTGTTTTCGCTATGCATGAGTTCTCACCGATCATTGATTTTCATTTGATTTTCATCCGATTTTTTCTTATTATAACATTCAACGAATTCTTTTATTCGTTGATGAGACAAAATATTTCTATTCGATTTTCACATCAAAATCTGGATCTATAAATGATTTTATCCAGATCGAGTCAGATCTAGGGTTCTTACTTGCCGATATCATCAAATCTTAGCTTAACCAAAAGTCGGATCTAGGTTTGTGATCTGAAGCGATATTTTCGAATTGCAATCCAGTTTCAAGCCGAGTAATAATCGATCTTCCGCAAATCGTTGGATTTGATTCATTTGACTCTGGATGATTAAGCCTCTGCTGATTTGGGTTTCGGCATTGCCAGTGCAACTGATTTCGCATCAGTTCCAAATCTTCCAACCGATCTTCCTGTTGGGAGAACTACATCGATTTCAATGTTTAGGGGTAAGATTCTTTGTTGTTGTTGGCTTGGAGTTGTACATGGTTTTCATTTTTCTCAGATCTGTAACCTGAGGATTACAGTATTTCACTTCATATGATTTACTGGTTTTAATCTGCTGAGGTTTGAAGAAGTTTAATTCACCTTAGATCTGGTCTACTGGTTTTTAACAATTTTCATCTCAATTTGTTTTTCCCAACCTTCTATGTGACGATGGTTTTAAGTAGATCCATAAAGTTGATATGGGATCGATTTATATTGCATGTCCAATACATTTTGTGTTCGTTTAGAAATGGTTTGTTATGGATGAAATAGTTTATTATGGATAAAATGGTTTCTATATTATACTGGTGCTTTGAGTATTCAAATCGAATCCAGATATCTTGTTAATGGATGGATGTTTCAGTGTTTATATAAGGTTTTGGGTCTTATGGTCTTAAGCATCTATTAATGATTTCAGTTCTTGATGAAAATGAGCCTGATATCACAGCATAACTGGGTACAAGGTTAGATATCTTGTGAGCACATTTTAGAGGATGCAGTTGATTTCTTCTTTATTTCTAGTACTCCAGTGATTCCAGTTTCTTGAATTAGATTTACAACAAGTTTATCATTGTAGTGGTACAGTTCTTGATGCATTATTATTTGATTCATACTGTTGTTTCAAGCATTAAGATTGATTCACAGGCGTCTATGAGTCGTCAACTAGATTTAATGCTTGAAATTGAAGAGTATTCTTGCAGTATTCAAAACTGTTTCAAAACTGGTCTTGCTGCGGGCTTGGAATAGTTGAAAATGGAAGTGCATTAGTATAGCGTAGAAGTTAACAAGATGATTACTGCATATGTAAAGCCAGAGAGAGCTGATTTGAGTACTATTGTATATAAGGTTGAAAGATCATGGTTTATGGAATGCTTTAGCTGTGGTGCAGAGTGCATCTGTGTGGAGCTTTTGGCTCTGTTGTTGTGAGTCACAAGAGGGGGTGGCCTCATCATGGGCAGATTTTATCTTAGATTAGATTTAGTATTACTTGTATTTTCATGTCCTTCTTTATTTTGTTTCGTTGCCTTTTAGTTGTAATGGTTAGTTTGCTAACCTATAAATTGTATTGCCATTTGTTATAATAAAGTGAACCAATTTTCAAATATATATATATATATAAATTGTTAATCAAATATTGATTCTGTTTATCAGAATATTTTATATTGAAATGAAATTGATGTTAATTATATTGTTTAACATCTGTGGATGCAAGGAAACAGGTTGGAGGGATAAAACTGGATTCCTCAACATTTATTTTACTATTTTCAAATATTGTGATATATAACTGAGTATATAATCTATTATTGATTATGTGTGTTTGGATGATATTGATCATTGTCATTTGATATTTTAAATGCCATAAGAAACCTTGGGATGCAAAAAGGAAAATTTCAATGTTTATATTGAAATAAGAATATTATTTAAAATCAATAGATTTTATAAAAGGAAATATTATATGAAATAAATATGAAATTATAAAAGGAAATATTTGTATGAAATAAATATGATATTATAAAAGGAAATAATTATATGAAATAAATATGATATTATAAAAGGAAATATTTAAACGAAATAAATAGGTTATTATAAAAGGAAATATTTATATGAAATAAATATGATATTATAAAAGGATATATATATATATATATGAAATAAATAGGATATTATAAAAGGAAATATTTGTATGAAATAAATAGGATATTATAAAAGGAAATATTTATATGAAATAAATATGATATTATAAAACGAAATATTTATATGAAATAAAAAGGATATTATAAAAGGAAATATTTATATGAAGTAAATATGATATTATATAAGGAAATATTTATATGAAATAAATAGGATATTATAAAAGGAAATATTTATATGAAATAAATAGGATATTAAAAAAAGGAAATATTTATATGAAATAAATAGGATATTGAAAAGGAAAAATTTGGAAGAACGAATAGAATTATAAAAGAAATTAATTGGAAAACAAATAAAATTATATAAAGAAATATTATTCACATTCTATGTGAAAAATAGATTAAAGTAAATATTTTGCAAATAAAATATTATAAAGGAATTTGGGGTTTGAATTCGGAATTTAAATTGAATTATTGAAATTAGAAACTGACTGGAAATTAGTTGAGTTGAATGGCTTTTTGGGTATCGATCTGATGTTGGTTTTGGCCTTCGGGGTTTGTGCTTGGGAAGTTGTTCTCTTACTAGTTTACAGTTAGAGACTGATAGAGGTATGAAGATATTGATGCATGAATCTAAAATTGAAACGTTTTCCAAAGTTAATAACGTATATTTTCTAATTTTAGAAAATAAGGAATTTATGAATATATGGAAACGATAAATGGGTAATTGGGAAATGAAATGATGATTGATCGGTAAGATTTACATTTGGCAATACGACCGTTGTTTGTACACATGTTTTTCATTGATAGTTAAATCACCGACTATCAAAGATTTTGACCATTTACATTGTCCATATGGAGAGGCTGGGATCAGATATATCATCTGAAAACCACTCCGTATGGGCGTTAGTGCTGCGAATCAAATATAACGAAGATAATTGAAGATGGAGTAATGCAAGGGTTGTTCTGGCGATCCTAGGTAGAAACTACATAAAATGGATTTGCAGAACAGTGCCTTCAGTTTGTCTAGTCTCAGGACGACCTGTATGGAAGAATGTCTGACAGAGTATATTTACTAGATCGCGTAAGTTGATCTCTTCAAACGTATTTACGTTTAGTGGCCGAGGAATTTGTTTCTCTTAGCTATTTACCCGTGATATGTTTGGAAAAATCAATTTGTGATTCAGCTGGTATAACGATGTGACATTCAAAGTGAGTGAAGATGTGGTTTGTAAAGGATACATTATGGCCTCGAGCCTCACAACCGGAAATGGTATAAAATCAGGTAGGTCGCATGGCTAAGTGGTTAGCTACCAATTAGGGTGTATTGTCACCCGATCTAGAGAAATTCCATTTACTTCTATAATCTATTTCATTGTTGTCCCTTTCGGCAAAAGTTGCTGATCCCAACCGTTGGTGATAATATATTCGGTACACTCAAGCGAAATGAGTGATCGGTCATGTTTAGCCTGGATTAAAAGATGTTCTTGTCGAACCCGGTGCATTCCTCTCTAGAGATACACTGTCGGAAGGTGGTCCCATACCTTGCCAGTTGGAATTCATTACCCTATAAGCGCCCACGGTTTTTGATTATATATTATGTATGTAGAACGTGAGATGAAAGCGTTCTGCTAGTTGATTATTTATTTGTGATTGATAGATACTATTATAATATGCAATGAGTTTGATATAAAGTCATTTCGTTCGAAAAGATTTTGAAATGTTGAATCAAGTGTTTTGGATTCTCATAAGGGAAAAACCATTTCGTGTTATACGACGTGGTCTTATAAGATATCGTTTATTTTCTCAAACTGTTTTGAATTGTTTTTGTAACACCCCACATTTTAAATATAATTAAAAATGTACGAATATGTATATATGCATAGATAGGTAAATAATGGTGATGTATAATGAAAAATTAATTCGTACATCGAAGAGTAAGGAAATTAATGCGATAACAATGTGTGTAATCGAAGAGATGAGAAAATAAAAATACTTAATTAAAATATCAGAAATTAAGTAAAACGGACATCACCATTGCGTCTGTCTTGGAATTCTGGTCAAGATAGACACATGGTTTGCGTAAAGCGGACATCATATGAAGAAGTTATTAAGCCTAAAAGTTTGTATACGCACAAGAGAAGTATATATATACAAACAAATTAAAATATAAAATAAAGAATAAAATAAGGATTGCATGTAATAAATACATGCACTAAAAAATGTAATGCATGCATTAAAAGAAAGAAAGGATTCATTGCATGCAATGTAAATATGTTGCATGCACTGAGTTGCAAACATAATGCATTAACATTAAAAGAAAATGCAATGGTTTAATTTAAGTATTTTAACTAACATGAAAAAGAGAAGTAAGGAGAGAACAATAATTATCATTGTTCTAAGACTTATTAACAAAAGACTTCATAGCTCAGTTAGTTAAGACATTGGATTTGTAACATGGAGGTCGGGGGTTCGGACCCTAGCAGCGGCATAATTTTTTTATTTGTTTTAGAGAGAACCAACTGAAATGCAAATATATGTACGTATACAAATTCAAAATTTGAAAGGATAAGAACTTACATATAAGGAAATAAAGAAAATATATATATATATATATACGAGAATATATATATATATATGCATAAATATATGTATACAAAAGATAAAATTCAAGATAAGGCTACAGTCAATGAAATATGGCAAGAATCAAATAACGGTGCAACATCGTTTGAATTTTGAAAATAAAACGAAAATTGTGCATATATATATAAGCGTAAAATGGTCGGTAGAGTAGTTGTATACATGTAAAAATATTTCATGTGAATAAAACAGTTAAATAAATTCCATAAATTCAAAAGTTCAAAAATCAAATTTCTACGCCAAAACAATTCAAACATTCGAAATTCAAATTTCTACCCCAAAACAGCTTGCAGGATCCAATGCTGACTCAGCGCTGCGTGTACAATAAGATTTTGCTAGATTCGTCTGCGAACTTGGACTATTTTCTTAATTGGTTTCACTGCTGACTCAGCACTGCGTGTACGATAAGGTCTTGAGCACCTATAAAAATACCCCTAAGGCTACAGTTTTTTCTACACATCTTCATTATGCCTATACTCTTCCCTAATTCATATCAAAATAAATCAAAGACGAGGCTATGCAACTCAAGTTCTTTGTTAGAATTCAAGTAGAGAATCAAAGGATAATTCAACAACTTCAACAACTATTTTCTAAGAATCAAATCTAAATTAGAGGATCGATAATCTACGTCAAGGGATAGCTTTTCAGTTTTAGAAATCAGATCCCAGAATTCAAGATCCATTCTTAAATCTGTGAGTGGGATTACAATACACTTGATGCATAATAGTATTATTATCGTTCGTCATTCCTCGGTTAAAATTCATGTTGCAATTTAAAATAATCTTTGTATGCTTAGTCTGTTCCTCTTCCCTATTCTTCCTTTTTATTATTGAAACTTTGGCTAACTTCGAGCCAAGGTCAACAGCGCATAAATTATAGTTATTTGGGAAGAGCTTGAGATTCAATCGATGAATTAGGCAATTTGGGTAAAAAGATTATTACATGAGTGGTTGTGTAAGCAAAGTAGAAATGGGTTAAGTAGCACTTGACATATGAATAAGCTTAACCAACATATGAGGAATGATAGCAACCTGTTAGGAACACATGTATGAGAAATTGGAATAATAGGTATAGCCTATTAACGGGATTATAAGCATGAACATAAATTAGGGTTTTTGGGTAAATCTTGAATTTGAGACTTGAAAATTGGATATGCCGTTAAGATCCTAGAAACATAATTAAAAATGGAATATGTTGGACAAACCATGTTTTTATGTAATTATGGAACTCGACACATAACATAAAATTGACAATAGTGGCATAACTTGAACATGAACATGCTTGTGAATTGGTAATTGACATTTGATATCTAGAATGAACATGAACATGCTTGTAAATTTATAATTGGCCTATGACACCTAGAATAGACATGAATTGTTAATTGGCTAAACATGAAACATGGCTAACTCGAGGTTAGAATGAGTTTGTGGTGTAATCCTACAAGGAACCACCCGACACATCCAATGACCGCAAACAATAGGTTCTAATGTGAGAAGTCATTCATAACGTGCTTGAAACCCGAGGTTAGATTGAGTTGTGGTGTAATCCTTCCAGGAACCAACCGGCACATCCAGTGACCGCAACAATAGGTCTAATGTGAGAGGTTGGGCATTAATAATTAATTAATGCTAATGACACATGCTAGTATGGTAAGGTTAAGTCAACATGAAACACTAGACAACACTTATCCAATTTGACATGATATATGGGTGGGTTAAGTCAACGTGAACCGCTAGATAACACTTAACCAATTTGAGATGATATATGGGCGGGTTAAGTCAACATGAACTGATAGAGAACACTTAACCAATTTATCATGGTACGCGGGTTGAATTAAATACGTGATTGGGGGTTAAGTCAATTGGACACATGGGCAAACTTAACTAATATAACAGTATCAAAGCAAGGAAAAGTGGGGAATGATAAGATTAAATAATAGATAAACTTATCATAGGGATAAGAATTGAATATGACTTAAGATGTAATACAAGACTCGAAGGGTGGGACGCTTATACCATGGAATAAGTTAATCTAAGGTGGAAATGTGGGAAAACACCCGTACACTATCATTTGATAAAGAACTTAACTCATGCTTGAATTCATTGGTAATCCTTAGTTAAAAGGAACTAAGTAACAAACCTTAGTTAAAGAGAACTGATAACAGAAACTAAGTATCAAACCTTGGTTAAGAAAACCAAGTAATAAACATTAGTTAAGAGGACTAAGTTGTAAACCTTAGTTAAGAAAATGAACGATTAAGAGAACTAAGTAGTAAACCTTAGTTAAGAGGACTAAGTAGTAAACCTTAGTTAAGAAAGCTAACGATTCAGGAAACTAAGTAGTGAACCTTAGTTAAGAAATCTAACAATTCAGGAAACTAAGTAGTAAACCTTAGTTAAGAGAACTGAGTAGTAAACCTTAGTCAAGAAAGCCAAATAGGACACGAGGAGGAGAGAACGTCCATCTGATCATGAAGAAGGCTCCAACGAACTAGGTTACGAAGCACGCGACTTCAAGGGCACGTGAGGGTACTCTTGGTATCCCTCTGTGAGGTTGCAGATGATCCTCCTGGGCTCACAGAGGTTAAGGTTTGCGTTAGAAGAGCCAAGGGTAGGACTTGGTTGCAATATAAGTAACCTAAAGACTAGGATGGGTCAGCGTGAGGCATCGATATTTTGTTTAGCCCTGTGATAGCACGTCGTCGTCAACCTACCATCTTGAGTCAATCGTGATACGCAAGTAGAAAGGCGGAGAACTCCCAAAGACCGTATACTTTACTATCTAATTATGGGTGAGGGTGGCCAATAGGTTTGTGGGGGCATAGAGGGCCTGCATATAGTTCTCATTCTTGATTTTCTTGGGTGCCTTTCATTAGTTGAGGGAGGGGTCAAGTGGGACCATAGCCACATACAGATAAAACTGACCTTAGCATCTGCATCGGCAGATAACTTAAAGCTCCTGACTGAGTTCCGTGTTTCTTTATTAGCCCTGCAACGGGACTCGGGACACACATATAGAGGACATGTGAAACTAGATATCTAGCATGTTTAATGACACGATCGGGACATTAAGTCTCGGAACATACATCGCTCTGGGTAGTGTTTCCTAGACTAGGGGCATTGTTCGATAGGTAGCATAAACCCTAGTGGCCCTAGGTGGCATAAACCCTGGTCGGATCTAGAAAGCATTCAATAGGTAGCATAAACCCCAGTGGCTCTGGGTAGCGTAAACCCTGGTTGAATCTAGGAAGCACTGGATAGAAAACCCTAGATTAGATCTAGGTAATAAACGGAATCTAGCAAGATCAAGAGTGGTAGTCCAAACGATTTCGAGAATGGTGGCACTACACTAAAGTTGTATAGATTTACATGATGAAGCCCGTATGACATACGTCAAGGGACTGTATATATACATGGAAAGGATTATACGAGTTGGGGGTATCTACATGTAATAACCCGAAAATCTGGGCCAGTTTAAAATTTTTATTTTTGGCAATTTTAGCGAATTTTGCCCATTTAAAATAGATTATTTTAAATAATATCAATGAAAATTTATTTTGAATTGAATTCGAACGTATATATTATATACGTCGTCGTTAGAATATAAATAATTATATATATAATTATAAATAGAATTGAAAAGGCGTGGTAGTTCGATAATCCGATTTCGAACTTCAATTGAATATATCGGGTGCAAAATAAACCGGATTTTAGTGAAACCAAAAATATTTGAATCTAATTGAGAATATGTTTCCAACGAATCCGAAAAATCAAGATTTCATAGCGGGAATCAAAAGATATGTCCAGTTGAAAATTCTGAATAGTCGCTATGGAACTCAGGCCCTTAAAAATAGACATTTTGCAAACGACCTCGGATTTTGACGAAACCACTTTTGTTGGATTCGGGATGTAAAGTTATTGATAGGTTTCAAATTTCATAATTTTTCGAATCAATATGTGAGCGGGGCAAAGGAAAACGCGTTTGACCAGTTTTAGTTGATTTTAATCGACTGGAAATTGGCCATTTTTCCAACGGTCTCAGAATTCGACGAAACTAGTTTTGTTAGGACCGTATCGTCAATACGAAGCTAGAAAATATTTTTCTGCAATTTATAGAGTTAGTATGTGACCCCAGTAAATTGAAATGCGCGTTCAAATTCAATATATAGAGTTATATGTTGATTTTAACGGAAACTGATCGAAACGATCGAATTAGCCTACGATACATATCCCATTGTGTTCGGAATGGGGGTAATACGCAATGGACGACAGGCGGTGGGCCTCGTTTTGAAGTCAAAATAAAAGTTGCTTTCTGGTGAAAATAAAATAATTAAATAAATTAAAAATTAAAAATTCTCTCTCCCTTCCCTTTAAACCCGTTGGCCCCCCTTAATTCTTCGATTTCAGCAGAAAAAGGGAAAAAAAAGGAAGAAGATGACGAAGCGGGGAGGAGCCGCCGCCCTCCCCGATGACCCCCTCGTCGCCAGAGGGTGGCACACACCTCTACCCCCTCCCTCCAGTTTCTCCCGCTCCCCCATCTACCTCGCGACAGCCCCCTCCCCGTCGCCACCTTCCCCTCGTCCTCCTGCGACCTTCCGCAAAACCCCACGCCGCCAGGTGGGGCCCCCAACCACCGCCGCCCTCCAACTTCTTCCTCCTCCCGTTGCCTCGCACCCCTCCTCCTCGTTCTCCCTATCCCCTTCTTCCTCTCCTCTTAAATTCGACGACACCAGACCCGCACCACCCACGACCACCGCCTGCCTGCGCAAACCCCCCCCCCTCTTCGACAAGCGACGAGCTAAGGTAATTTGTTAATTTAATTACTTAGTTTTAATTTGTTAACTATAGTTAATAATGTAGATTTTATTTTCAGTTTTAAACATAGGATTTTTAACCATAGAAAAGACGTGATTTTTTTTTTTAAAATAGAAAAGATTAGATTTTTAAAGGAAGAAAGACGATATTTTTAAATGGAGAAAGGTGTGATCTTTACATATGTAGTGGGTTAAAAATATGACTTTTACATAGTAGGAACTATAAAAATGTAATCTTTATGAGATAGAGAATATAAAAATATCACCTTTGTATATGTAGCGAAATAAAAATCTGATTTTTATTATATATACGATGAAATAAAGTGCTGATTTTTATAATGATGAAATCTATATTTTTGAAAAGATGAAGTCTTTATATTTGAAAAGGAGAAATCTTTATAGTTGAAAAGTCGAGATCTTTATATAGATGATAACGATGTAAAAATAGAATTTTTTTTCTATATAGTAGCGGTGTGAAAATAGAAATTTAGCCATATAGCGTGATAGTAAAAATGGGATTTTTATATATTGAATAGCATAGTAAAAATGGGATTTTTATATATTGAATAGCATAGTAAAAATGGGATTTTTATATATTGAATAGCATAGTAAAAATGGGATTTTTATATATTGAATAGCATAGTAAAAATTCGATTTTTATATATTGAATAGCGAAGTAAAAATTCGATTTGTATATATGTAGTTGATACGGGCAACGAAGGTGATAAAAAGGCGAGAACGATGAAGGTTTCTATCAATGAAGAGTCGTGGTGTTGGATAGCTTTCGGTGAGAATTTCTCACCTTTCAATTTCATTTTCTAGTTATATATATATACTAGGATGCAGACGGTGCTTAGCAGCACCCGACACCCGTCATCCACAGACCATGGATGGCTTGTTTGTTAAATTGTTTGGTTGTGTAGTTGGTTAGTCTATTTGGTTTGAATTGAATTGTTTGGTGAAATGGAATGGATTTGATTGATGTGTGAATGGCGTGGGCCTTCACTAGACCGGGGATAAGGCTAGGCCTCGTCCCGTTTCTAGTATCGTGTCGTTATGCCGCCGAAATTTTCTAAAATAAATTAGAAAAATAAAAATATCATTTTATTGAATAAATGAACCAAATAGAATATTCATAGTTTGAATAAAATATATTATCGTTAAAAATATAATTTTTAACGTGAAAGTGAATAAATAAATATTTATAAACGAATCGACCGATTTGTTTATATACACTGATTTGACTGATATCGATTGTGTCGATAAATTTTACACATCGCCCAACTGCACAACTAAAATCTGTGTTTGATTGTTTGAAACCCCACACGGGTGTTGGGATGAAATTTGAAGTTCACTCATCCTGATTGATTAAATATGTCGATTGATTGATTGACAGGCTGTTATAAGCGTTAGATATCTATATTTGATGCTTATACAGTGTAGTGCACCTTGGATGATGGTTGATTGTTGATCGTTGCTATTATATACATGTGTTGTATGGAATCCATATAATTAACGTTATATGGTGATTGATTGGGCCTCATTCCAATCGGGAAAATAATGAATATTATAAAGGAAAATTCATGTGTTGAGTAAAATATTTTATATAATAAAATTCACATCTTTATCATATTTAAAATTAGAACTACTTTACGATGGAGTCTAATTAAAATCAAACGATAGATACCATAATTTTATAAAATATTTTACATAACAAAAATAGTGATGTGTTGACAGTACTCATGTGTTGAGATTAGTCGTGTGTTGAAAGAAATATAGATTCATGTGTTGAATAGAATAAATATTCATTTGTTGAATAGAATAAAGAAGTTTTTGAAAAATATAAAGCCATGTGGATTAGAGATGCGCTATTTTGACGTGAACGATATTTATATCGATTTTATTCGTTTTACAATGAATATTGAAAAGTGATTTCAAAATCTGATATTTTGAAATAAAATTCAAATTGAATTGGATAAAAATTCAAATTGAAATTTAATTGAATCAATTTGAATTGAATAGAGAACGAATTCGATTCGAATTGAATAGAAAATGAATTAGAATTTGAATTGAATAGAAAGTGAGTTTGAATTCGAATAAAATAGAAATGAATTCAAATTGAATTAAATTGAATTGAATTAAAACGAATTGAAATCGTCTTGAATGGAATTTAAAACAAACTGAAATTGAATTGAAATCAATTTGAAATGAATTTGAATTGAATCAAATAGAAGGTAAATTCAAATTAAATTGAACTGAAACGAATTAGAATTTGAATTGAATTGAAACGAATTTGAATTCAAATTAAATAAAATTGAAATGAATTCGAATTGAATTGAAATAAAATCGATTTGAAATTGAATATAGTGTTGAAATGGTTTTGAAAACGAATTTAAAACGATTTATAAAATACGTTTAAAAAAGGAAATCGACGAAATATATATATAATATACATATATTATATATATATAATGGCCTGAATAGAACGCGCCGCGCCGCAGCAGTTCGTGAATTTCGACCATTGACTTCGAATTGACATTACGGGAGATCCGACCGTCGGATTCTCCTAAAACCGGAACCGTTGGGTTCGTATCAAAAAGAGCTTTCCCATGAATATTAGAAATTTGAAACCTAACGGTTGGATTTGGAATTATGTCCAAATCAAATTCGAAAAAGGTCGCTGTAAGTGCAGTTCGATGGCCGTTGATGGAAATTGACTGTACGGGCCTTAATAAATTATTAAAAATATCTATAATTTGTGTAAAATCATAATATATGGATTGGAAAGAATTGAGCTGGAGAATTCCACATTTGAAAAGATAAAAATAGATTTTTATCGAAATAAACTAATTTTGAACTAGAATTAAAATCAATTTATTTTTGAAATAAATAAATTGAATTTGAAAGTGATTTTAAAAATAATCAATATTCCTAATACGTGGATTGGACTGGAGTTGAATCGAAATTATCTTTGGGATATTTCAATGTTGGATTTCGTGACTATACAGGTATTGTTATGGGAATTTGAAAGATATATGTAATATCGTTATTTCCAATACAGTATATGTTGGTTTCAGAATTTGATATTGAATATAAGCCGATATATTTTCTATTCAGAGCCTTGTAATTAAAATCAAATGTGATTTGGGTTTATCGTGAATCGTGTTTTAGAAGACATTGGTTCTTTAACCCAGTTAAAGGCAAGATATTGTTTTTTTGAAAAGATTAAAACTAAGTGGACTTTTAATGAATCTTTAATTAAATTGAAAAAGTGAATTGATTATTTAAATTATCAATTTTGAAAGGTGATCGAGAATGGAGTACCACGAGTTTTGCTCCAAAGTGATAGTTAAATCTTTAATTAGATTTGAACGTGAAATGGTAATTAATTTTACCGATAACACCGTGGTGTTAGATGTGGAGTATTACCAGTTTTCTCCATGGGATATATAGGTTGGGATTGGGAAATAAAATAAATAATTACTTCGGTGTGATTCGTTAATCCCAACTAGTTTGAAATGATATCCAAAGGAAGATTAAAGAATCAATTTAGAAGAATTTATCTTGGATAAAATTAATGGGAACCTTTCCTTAAGAATGTGATTTTGTGAACAAAAGAATATTCTGAATTGGAATGAGGCATTCGTTGTGTTTGTGTAACATTTGTTTATTTTATACGTGGGTTATTCAGAAAGGCCGGGTTATACCCATTCTGAATAACCGATTCGATGAGATGTCGAAGATGAAGACGGTGGTCGAAGACCGGAAGTCTTCACATCGTTTGGGTGATTACTGATGATCTTGATTTGGCTGTACACCCGAGATGAGGGAATCAGTTGGTGATCGTCCAGACGTACTTGGAGATGGATGGATATGCGAGGAAAGTGCCTCCGGTTTCGTTCAGACCCAGAACGAACTTGTAAATGGATTGTGTGTCTGACATTGGATTTTATTCTGTGTTGATTGATCTCTATTAAATATACATCTGTTTGGCGGCGGAGAATTTATTCTCTTGCTTAACGCCCTTCTCTGAGACGTACGAGCTCAGAGGTTGTATATCGATGGACATCAGTCGCATGGAGTGAATTGCAAGTGTGGCACGCATAAGTGGCAATTGATCAGGGCTTCTGTTGAAAAGCAAAGTCTTGTGGTTGATGATCAAAGCACGGCCTGTGTGGCGTAGCTTTGTGTATAATGTGAATTCGCGAGCCTCACACCTCGGTATGAGTCAAAAACGGGATACGGACCTAAGGAGTGCACGACGTTTCTTTCTAGCTAGGGTGGTGTCAGTGACCTACCAACCCTGACATTTATATACTTTTCACCAGTGTGGTTGTTGGATACGAGGCGCCTCGGATATAGGTCTGTAAGGAACGGGAAACGTGTGTTCAGGAATAATTAATCCTCAAAAGTAAGAGAGGACCGGCCTTGGAGGTTCCAAAGGATCATAGTGGCGTCCTGAGGCATTTGCTAGAGTGTCTCGAACGCGGAGAGGAGCTTGCCCCTTGCCTCGGCTCATGACGGAAATCCAATTTCCAATACGTGATATTGCGGTTTTAATTGTAGAACTAGTATGGCGACATGATATATGGTACCCATGCCGTCTATGATTGAAATTGTTTTGACACTATACACTTATAATAGTATCAAATGATTTGTTTTAAACGTACCAAGCATGTTTGGCTATTATAAGGGAAAACCCTATCCTCCGGCTTGCGTTGCATTGTGTGATGGGACTTGGGTCTTATAATAGCTTCATTTTTCCAAAGAGTATTGCGCTGTTTTGTTATATGCACTAGTATTCTTGGGAGGAAACCCGTTCCGTGTTATACGGCGTGGTCCCTTGAATTACTCTCTTTTAAAGTAAAGTTTTAAATAACTGTTTTAGTTCTCACACCAGTCACATGACTGACCTGGAGTTTATTGTTTTAACCTAAACTCTGGGTGCCCCTATTTTCCACACGGGCAGCTAGTAGTTTTGGTTTTGCAGATTTATATTCACAGGGTCCTGATTTACAGCTGGAACGATGACCGGAATGCTCTGTATCCGTGTATCACTTTCAGTTGTGTTTTGTATATTCTTCCGCTGCTATGTAATTTATTGTAATCTCTGATATTTGTCAAATGTAATTTATTCAATTATACTCTGTATATTCTTGTATCTAATGGAATTGTTGTAATAACAATGAAATGTTCTTCCGCCTGCGTTCTATTTTGTCCTGTTCTCAACGCTATCCGCGCTTTCCTTCACGGGGAAGTTCGGGTTGTCTCAGTTTGGTATCAGAGCTTTGGTTTACAGAGCTCGAGAACAAGACACATTAGAACCATACGAAAGAATTCATCAGATATTGGATTAGTAAATTCCAATTAGAATGACTCGTTAGAGATAGGATCAGTAGTATCCTAGAACGAGTGTGAAGAGTATATTTTTCAAATGAAAACAATTTTGTTTTGAAATTTAAACCATTTTATACGTATTTGAATAATTTATTTATATTGATTTGGACAATCTAGTATATAAAGGTTTTGCATATACGCGTCATGAACGTATATTCGAAGTTTTAATATATTAGATAGATATAGAGTCACACTCTAGTCGCCCGGACATGGTCCTGATGATGAAGTATACCATCACCAGTATTTATTTTCGAGTGACGAAGGTGTGATATCTATATATTTCCGTTAGACTGGTGTGAGAACCAAAACTAATATAGCTAGAATACATTGTTGTGAATTGGCATCAAAAACATGATTTTCTGTATATATATCAAACTTATGAATTTGAAACTCTAATTCACTAATTGATTGATGTTTGTGTTGTTTGTTTATTTGTTTAATAATTTTTGAACCATTATGCCTAATTGAATCAAATATTAAATTTTATAGAAAATTGGTCGTATTTGCTTGCATATACATATACTTACATTGAACAGGTCATAGCAAGGAGGCTAGAGCCAAAGAGTAAAATTTGTTTGCCCGAAAATAGGTACATGTTTACTATAATTTACTGTTTTGTTTGGGTGATGATGATTTTATGAGCCTATTGGCTAGCCGCTTGGCTTTTTCTTTTTCTTTTTGAGATCAGAAGGCCTATATGGCAATTTCGGGATTTTCCCGTGGCTCCCGGTGCAGGGGAGGTTATGGCGAAATTTTTCGAAAATTACGGGTGTTAGCCAAATTTTTGAAGCATTTGAAAATTCTCAGAAACTGAAAAGTTGGAGAATGGAAGCCAAATCGAACGTAGAGTTGACTAATCAAACCACTTTCTACTTTGTTCCTTTTCGGGGACGAAAAGTTTTAAGTGGGGGAGATTGTAATAACCCGAAAATCTGGGCCAGTTTAAAATTTTTATTTTTGGCAATTTTAGCGAATTTTGCCCATTTAAAATAGATTATTTTAAATAATATCGACGAAAATTTATTTTGAATAGAATTCGAACGTATATATTATATACGTCATCGTTAGAATATAAATAATTATATATATAATTATAAATAGAATTGAAAAGGCGCGGTAGTTCGATAATTCGATTTCGAACTTCAATTAAATATACCGGGTGCAAAATAAACCGGATTTTAGTGAAACCAAAAATATTTGAATCTAATTGAGGATATCTTTCCAACGAATCCGAAAAATCAAGATTTCATAGCGGGAATCAAAAGATATGTCCAGTTGAAAATTCTGAATAGTCGTTATCGAATTCAGGCCCTTAAAAATAGACATTTTGCAAACGACCTCGGATTTGGACGAAACCACTTTTCTTGGATCCGGGATGTAAAGTTATTGCTAGGTTTCAAATTTCATAATTTTTTGAATCAATATGTGAGCGGGGCAAAGGAAAACGCGTTTGACCAGTTTCAGTTGATTTTAATCGACTGGAAATTGGCCATTTTTCCAACGGTCTCAGAATTCGACGAAACTAGTTTTGTTAGGACCGTATCGTCAATACGAAGCTAGAAAATATTTTTCTGCAATTTATAGAGTTAGTATGTGACCCCAGTAAATTGAAATGCACGTTCAAATTCAATATATAGAGTTATATGTTGATTTTAACGGAAACTGATCGAAACGATCGAATCAGCCTACGATACATATCCCATTGTGTTCGGAATGAGGGTAATACGCTATGGACGACAGGCGGTGGGCCTCGTTTTGAAGTCGAAAATAAAAGTTACTTTTTGGTGAAAATAAAATAATTAAATAAATTAAAAATTAAAAATTCTCTCTCCCTTCCCTTTAAACCCGTTGCCCCCCCTTAATTCTTCGATTTCAGCAGAAAAAGGAAAAAAAAGGAAGAAGAAGACGAAGCGGGGAGGAGCCGCCGCCCTCCCCGATGACCCCATCGTCGCCAGAGGGTGGCGCACACCTCTCCCCCCTCCCTCCAGTTTCTCTCGCTCCCCCATCTACCTTGCGACTGCCCCCTCCCCCTCGCCACCTTCCCCTCGTCCTCCTGCGACCTTCCGCGAACCCCCACGCTGCCAGGTGGGGCCCCCAACCACCGCCGCCCTCCATCTTCTTCCTCCTCCCGTTGCCACGCACCCCTCCTCCTCGTTCTCCCTATCCCCTTCTTCCTCTCCTCTTAAATTCGATGCCACCAGACCCGCACCACCCACGACCACCGCCTGCCTACGCAAACCCCCCCTCTTTGAAAAGCAACGAGCTAAGGTAATTTGTTAATTTAATTACTTAGTTTTAATTTGTTAACTATAGTTAATAATGTAGATTTTATTTTTTGTTTTAAACATAGGGTTTTTAACCATAGAAAAGACGTGATTTTTTTTAAAAAATAGAAAAGATTAGATTTTTAAAGGAAGAAAGACGATATTTTTAAATGGAGAAAGGTGTGATCTTTACATATGTAGTGGGTTAAAAATATGACTTTTACATAGTAGGAACTATAAAAATGTAATCTTTATGAGATGGAGAATACAAAAATATCACCTTTGTATATGTAGCGGAATAAAAATCTGATTTTTATTATATATACGTTGAAATAAAGTGGTGATTTTTATAATGATGAAATCTATATTTTTGAAAAGATGAAGTCTTTATATTTGAAAAGGAGAAATCTTTATTGTTGAAAAGGCGAGATCTTTATATAGATGATAACGATGTAAAAATAGAATTTTTTTATCTATATAGTAGCGGTGTGAAAATAGAAATTTTATCCATATAGCGTGATAGTAAAAATGGGATTTTTATATATTGAATAGCATAGTAAAAATGGGATTTTTATATATTGAATAGCATAGTAAAAATGGGATTTTTATATATTGAATAGCATAGTAAAAATGGGATTTTTATATATTGAATAGCATAGTAAAAATTCGATTTTTATATATTGAATAGCGAAGTAAAAATTCGATTTGTATATATGTAGTGGATACGGGCAACAAAGGTGATAAAAAGGCGAGAACGATGAAGGTTTCTATCAATGAAGAGTCGTGGTGTTGGATAGCTTTCGGTGAGAATTTCTCACCTTTCAATTTCATTTTCTAGTTATATATATATATACTAGGATGCAGACGGTGCTTAGCAGCACCCGACACCCGTCATCCACAGACCATGGATGGCTTGTTTGTTAAATTGTTTGGTTGTGTAGTTGATTAGTCTATTTGGTTTGAATTGAATTGTTTGGTGAAATGGAATGGATTTGATTGATGTGTGAATGGCGTGGGCCTTCACTAGATCGGGGATAAGGCTAGGCCTCGTCCCGTTTCTAGTATCGTGCCGTTATGCCGCCGAAATTTTCTAAAATAAATTAGAAAAATAAAAATATCATTTTATTGAATAAATGAACCGAATAGAATATTCATAGTTTGAATAAAATATATTATCGTTAAAAATATAATTTTTAACGTGAAAGTGAATAAATAAATATTTATAAACGAATCGACCGATTTGTTTATATACACTGATTTGACTGATATCGATTGGGTCGATAAATTTTACACATTGCCCAACTGCACAACTAAAATCTGTGTTTGATTGTTTGAAACCCCACACGGGTGTTGGGATGAAATTTGAAGTTCACTCATCCTGATTGATTAAATATGTCAATCGATTGATTGACAGGCTGTTATAAGCGTTAGATATCTATATTTGATGCTTATACAGTGTAGTGCACCTTGGATGATGGTTGATTGTTGATCGTTGCTATTATATACATGTGTTGTATGGAATCCATATAATTAACGTTATATGGTGATTGATTGGGCCTCATTCCAATCGGGAAAATAATGAATATTATAAAGGAAAATTCATGTGTTGAGTAAAATATTTTATATAATAAAATTCACATCTTTATCATATTTAAAATTAGAACTACTTTACGATGGAGTCTAATTAAAATCAAACGATAGATACCATAATTTTATAAAATATTTTACATAACAAAAATAGTGATGTGTTGACAGTACTCATGTGTTGAGATTAGTCGTGTGTTGAAAGAAATATAGATTCATGTGTTGAATAGAATAAATATTCATTTGTTGAATAGAATAAAGAAGTTTTTGAAAAATATAAAGCCGTGTGGATTAGAGATGCGCTATTTTGACGTGAACGATATTTATATCGATTTTATTCGTTTTACAATGAATATTGAAAAGTGATTTCAAAATCTGATATTTTGAAATAAAATTCAAATTGAATTGGATAAAAATTCAAATTGAAATTTTATTGAATCAATTTGAATTGAATAGAAAACGAATTCAATTCGAATTGAATAGAAAACGAATTAGAATTTGAATTGAATAGAAAGTGAGTTTGAATTCGAATAAAATAGAAATGAATTCAAATTGAATTAAATTGAATTGAATTAAAACGAATTGAAATCGTCTTGAATGGAATTTAAAACAAACTGAAATTGAATTGAAATCAATTTGAAACGAATTCGAATTGAATCAAATAGAAGGTAAATTCAAATTAAATTGAATTGAAACGAATTAGAATTTGAATTGAATTGAAACGAATTTGAATTCAAATTAAATAAAATTGAAATGAATTCGAATTGAATTGAAATCAAATCGATTTGAAATTGAATATAGTGTTGAAATGGTTTTGAAAACGAATTTAAAATGATTTATAAAATACGTTTTAAAAAGGAAATCGACGAAATATATATAATATATATATATTATATATATAATGGCCTGAAAAGAACGCGCCGCGGCAGTTCGTGAATTTCGACCATTGACTTCGAATTGACATTACGGGAGATCCGACCGTCGGATTCTCCTAAAACCGGAACCGTTGGGTTCGTATCAAAAAGAGCTTTCCCATGAATATTAGAAATTTGAAACCTAACGGTTGGATTTGGAATTATGTCCAAATCAAATTCGAAAAAGGTCGATGTAAGTGCAGTTCGATGGCCGTTGATGGAAATCGACTGTACGGGCCTTAATAAAATTATTAAAAATATCTATAATTTGTGTAAAATCATAATATATGGATTGGAAAGAATTGAGCTGGAGAATTCCACATTTGAAAAGATAAAAATAGATTTTTATCAAAATAAACTAGTTTTGAACTAGAATTAAAATCAATTTATTTTTGAAATAAATAAATTGAATTTGAAAGTGATTTTAAAAATAATCAATATTCCCAATACGTGGATTGGACCGGAGTTGAATCGAAATTATCTTCGGGATATTTCGATGTTGGATTTCGTGACTATACAGATATTGTTATGGGAATTTGAAAGTTATATGTAATATCGTTATTTCCAATACAGTATATGTTGGTTTCAGAATTTGATATTGAATATAAGCCGATATATTTTCTATTCAGAGCCTTGTAATTAATATCAAATGTGATTTGGGTTTATCATGAATCGTGTTTTAGAAGACATTGGTTCTTTAACCCAGTTAAAGGCAAGATATTGTTTTTTTGAAAAGATTAAAACTAAGTGGACTTTTAATGAATCTTTAATTAAATTGAAAAAGTGAATTGATTATTTAAATTATCAATTTTGAAAGGTGATCGAGAATGGAGTACCACCAGTTTTGCTCCAAAGCGATAGTTAAATCTTTAATTAGATTTGAACGTGAAATGGTAATTAATTTTACCGATAACACCGTGGTGTTAGATGTGGAGTATTACCAGTTTTCTCCATGGGATATATAGGTTGGGATTGGGAAATAAAATAAATAATTACTTCGGTGTGATTCGTTAATCCCGACTAGTTTGAAATGATATCCAAAGGAAGATTAAAGAATCAATTTAGAAGAATTTATCTTGGATAAAATTAATGGGAACCTTTCCTTAAGAATGTGATTTTGTGAACAAAAGAATATTCTGAATTGGAATGAGGCGTTCGTTGTGTTTGTGTAACATTTGTTTATTTTATACGTGGGTTATTCAAAAAGGCCGGGTTATACCCATTCTGAATAACCGATTCGACGAGATGTCGAAGATGAAGACGGTGGTCGAAGACCGGAAGTCTTCACATCGTTTGGGTGATTACTGATGATCTTGATTGGGCTGTACACCCGAGATGAGGGATTCAGTTGGTGATCGTCCAGACGTACTTGGAGATGGATGGATATGTGAGGAAAGTGCCTCCGGTTTCGTTCAGACCCAGAACGAACTTGTAAATGGATTGTGTGTCTGACATTGGATTTTATTCCGTGTTGATTGATCTCTATTAAATATACATCTGTTTGGCGGCGGAGAATTTATTCTCTTGCTTAACGCCCTTCTCTGAGACGTACGAGCTCAGAGGTTGTATATCGATGGACATCAGTCGCATGGAGTGAATTGCCAGTGTGGCACGCGTAAGTGGCAATTGATCAGGGCTTCTGTTGAAAAGCAAAGTCTTGTGGTTGATGATCAAAGCACGGCCTGTGTGGCGTAGCTTTGTGTATAACGTGAATTCGCGAGCCTCACACCTCGGTATGAGTCAAAAACGGGATACGGACCCAAGGAGTGCACGACGTTTCTTTCTAGCTAGGGTGGTGTCAATGACCTACCAGCCCTGACATTTATATACTTTTCACCTGTGTGGTTGTTGGATACGAGGCGCCTCGGATATAGGTCTGTAAGGAACGGGAAACGTGTGTTCAAGAATAATTAATCCTCAAAAGTAAGAGAGGACTGGCCTTGGAGGTTCCAAAGGATCATAGTGGGGTCCTGAGGCATTTGCTAGAGTGTCTCGAACGCGGAGAGGAGCTTGCCCCTTGCCTCGGCTCATGACGGAAATCCAATTTCCAATACGTGATATTGCGGTTTTAATTGTAGAACTAGTATGGCGACATTATATATGGTACCCATGCCGTCTATGATTGATATTTATGATTGAAATTGTTTTGACACTATACACTTATAATATTATCAAATGATTTGTTTTAAACGTACCAAGCATGTTTGGCTATTATAAGGGAAAATGTAACAACCCGTATTTCGATAACATGTTAAAAACGAGAATCAAGGCAGAATTTCATTTTTAAATTCTGAATCAAGTAAAATGGGCTATGCAATTGCGTTCGTCTCGGAAAAATACGCGAAATAGAGTCTGAGTTTTCGAGAATCGGAGTCCGTATGACCAAGTTATGGTCCGACGAAGTTTTCAGAGTTTTCGGAGTTCAAAAACGAGTTCTAATTTTAAAAATTCGGCCTAGAAGGCTAGGCGGGAAAAAATTCCCGCCAGGCTCCCCAAGTCGACAACCCTGTCGACTTGGGAGTCAACATGGCTTGACCCAAGTCGACAGCCCTGTCGACTTGGGGGTCGACTTAGGGTGGCCGAGCAGTTTTGCCTGGTGCACCTATTTTCTGTCTTGGCTAGGTTTTTGGGCCTGGTTCGAAATCTGATGGTTCAAGTTGATCCTAGGGTTAATCCTAAGGTCCTAATCACTCCTAATCTCTATAAATAAGCCTCTAACCTACCCCTAAACCCTCATTATTCATTCATGCAACTAAACTATGGCAAATTTGCTCCACTCATGGCCTCCACTCAAAATCCTAGCCTCCACTTCATTTCTATGAGAGGTTTCATGATCATGTGAGTGTTAGAGAGTCCCTATGTTAGTATGAGAGCTTCTCAAGTTAATTTCAAGGCTAAAGCTTTGACCTTTGTTCATCAAGATGGGGTTTTTATTGATTTGGAGCTTTCATCTTTGAGTTTTTGGATGATGGCATGCATAGGTGTTGTCTCAATCTTTAACTTAATCGATTTGTGCCTTCATAGCAATGTAAGCCCTTTCCCTACTCTTAGATATTAACTATGAAGTTAAATGTTCATGTTGCAAGTTTGGGTTTGATCATTGAGAATGATACATGCTATCATGTCATGCATGTTTATGAAGTCATTATCTTGATCTTGTGGGCTAAAAGCTACAACCTTTATGTTGAAATGTTGCATTATGCAACATGAGAACCCTCATAGCCTTTATGTCAACTTGCATATGAAGTCATAACCCTTATATGATGATATATGCGAGTTACTAGTCATCATTCCATGTCTTTTGTCACCATGATTTCGCTTATGTGCCAAGTTTGGGTTTATGCATGTTTTTTAGGCTTAAGAATGTAACATGCAAGTTAATGAACACATTTGTGCCTCATTTGCCACCATGATTAACTTGTGGCTTAATATCCATTTTTGTCATGCCTTTGCCAAGTATCTTCTTTAATCCATTACGTTGTTGCGAACGTATATGCGAGTTTAAAAGCGTTGGGTTATGTTATGGGTAATTTCTAATGACATGAAAATACAACTTGAAAACATGACTTGAAATATAACATGGAAGTTGACATGTGAGTATGTTTGAAAATATGAAATTGGGAATTTACCTATTAAGTTAGGTCTACCCATACTATGGAATTGGGAATTTACCTATTAAGTTAGGTCTACCCATATTCTTAAAAACTTGAATATGAACATGACACTAGACTAAACATGAAAGTGACCAACTCGAGGTTGGGTTGAGTTTGCAACGTAAAACTACCCGGAACCGACCGGCCTAACTAGTAGTTGCAAACAATAGGACCCAATGTGAGAAGTTGGTCATGTTGTGCTTGAACCCGAGGTTAGACCAAGTTGTGGTGTAAAGCTACCCGGAACCGACCGGCTTAACTAGTAACCACAACAAAGTCTAATGTGAGAGGTTGAGGTGCATTAAGTAATTAATGCCACATGATAGGGTTAAGTTAATTTGATTAATGACTCTTAACCAAATATGACATGGACAATGGGTTAAGTAAATTGATTAGGCCAATGATACTTAACAAAACATGACAAGGTTGGGTAGGTTAAGTAATTTGATTTGCCTAATGACACTTAACCATTTTTATACGACTAGTGGACGGGGTTAAGTTAACCAACACTTAATCAATCCAACACGATAATTTGGTAAGGTTAAGTAAGTTTTCTTACTGACACTTAACCGAAAAATACAGTTAATGGATGGGGTTAAGATTAGACTCAACTAGTCTAAACATGGAAATCGGATGGGGTTAAGTTAGCGTAGACTTAATTAATCCCACTTGGCAGTTTAATGGGGTTAAGTTAAACACTTAACTAATCTAACATGATGATTTGAGGTGGTTAAGTGACCTATACTTAACCAATCTAACTCGTGAATTTATTGAGGTTAAGTTAACCTATACTTAACCAATCTAACGTGAAAACATGATAAGGCTAAGTCACGAATCGCTTAAATACGCTTGACCGATTTGACTCAGTAATTTGATAGGGACAAGTTAATATACACTTAACCAACTTGAGCATGGTTTGTAGGGTTAAGTCTTGAACTTGGATACTTAGCCAATTTTGACATGATTTGTAGACGGGTTAAGTCATGAACTTAAGTGACACTTAATCCATTATGTAAACCCTAGTTCTGAGGATTAGGTGGATAACCGTAGTTAACAAGGATAACGGGAATAAGGCTAAGTGGTAAACCTTAGTTGAAGAATAACTAAGTAATGATTCTTAGTCAAGGAAATTTAGACTAGTTCATAGATAGATGAGTAACCTGATACGGTAGGTCATCGTTTAAGTATACGAGTAGGAGCAAGTATCTGATTTAGATAAAGGCTCCAGCGAACTGGGTAACGAAGCAGCGGCTTCGGGGAACGTGAGGATATTCTTGGTATCCCTCTATGAGCTGCCAGGTGATCATACTAGGCTCATGAGAGGTTAAGGTATGCGTTAGAAGAACCAAGAGCATGCCTTGGTTGCTATACGAGCGACCTAAAGACGGGGATGGATAGGGGATAGTCGACGATACACGGTCGTACCCTAGATAGCATTTCGTCAGGCTACCTACCATCTTTGGTCAAACGTGTACGTACGGAAAGGCAGAGAACACCCAAAAGACCATAATTGCTATCTAATTATGGTTGCGGTAAGGCTAGATTGTGGGTTGGCCAGTAGTGTGTTCTCATACAGGATTTATCTTGTCTTGTCTTTCGCTAGTTGAGGGAGTGGTCTCGTGGGACCATAGCCACGTATAGAAAAAAACAGACCTTAGCATCTGCATCGACAGATAAATCGAAAGCTCCCGACCGAGTCCTGTATTTCCTGGTCTGCCCTGTGACAGGACTCGGATGGCACGATGTGATACATGTGCATACAGTCATGGAAAAACGATTCACGATGAATGCGTGGGAAAAAGGGCGCGGTTGACGGTTAGCGTAAATCCTAGTGGCCCTGGGTGGTTGAACCAAAACCGAGATACGAAAACGTGCAATAGGTAAGCATAATCCCTAGTAGTCCTAGGTAGCATAAGTCCTAGTTGTACAAACAACGATTCATGTTGAAAGACCCTAGTTAGATATAGGGTGACAATCCAAAACGATCTAAAGGATCATGGAACTATGTTAAAGTAGTATAGAATCTCATGGGAAAGCCCGTATGGTCTACGGCAAGGGACTGAACACTTACATGGAATAAAACATACGAGTTGAGTAACCTATATATGCGATATATTAGGTTGACATGGACCATTACCCGACTTTTGAGTAAGGGTCATTCATGGTTAACACATGGTACGGCGGGGATACTAGTACGGTAGGTGCAGAGCTAAAAGACAGGATAGATACCATGGGATGTTATACGTGATAGATATCTTGGGGATATTATATTTGACAGGAACTTGACGATGGGATACCTTGTTTTATCTTGACACCGTAATTTATCATGACACCTTAGTTTATCTGAGTTCAGTAGTTCATCCTGTTATTTTGATTTAGCTTATCTATCTTGTCATCATGCTTATGTTCATCTCAGTTTCTCATGTCAGTTAACTTTACTAGTTTTTATACTGATAGTATATAGGGCTTACTCAGTCTTTTTGACTAACTTGTTTTGTTTTGCCTCTTTTCTTCCGTTTCCCCCCCAGGTTACAGGGAGGAAATACCGTTGTTTAGTTCGGACTTCTTCTGCTTGAAGGTCATCATGGATGGCTTGGACTTTTCTTGGCTATGGCTACTTTACTGTTTTACTTGGGGAATAATTTATGAAAAAGTCTTTATGCTTCTTTACTATTGCAAGACAGGTTTTGATGTACTCTGATGTAAAAGGCTTTAGACCTTAATTATTAATGTTTATGAAAGTTCGATTTTACTTCCGCTGTTTTATATGTTCTGTCTTGTGATATTTCTGTGCATGTTTACCAATAATGCCCCTCTAAAGCTAGTGCATTCCTTTGCGAGTGACCCTAGCGGAGGCGGGGTGTTACATTTGGTATCAGAGCAGAAGGTTACCAGACTGGGCAAAAGTTTTTAAAGACCTTCTGAAAACTATTTGAAAATCGTTTACAAAGAAGCATTTTTCAAGAAAATTTTCTTTAAAAAAGAAAAAGGCTATTCCCCAAAGGCCATTAGCATTATCCTTGTTTCCTTAATTGAATCTCTTTCCTTTCTTTCCTCCATCTGTAGTCACAGTGGTTTTAACTGCGACTAGTCTTTTCTATCTACCAAAGTGCTTTCCATACGATGGAGGTGGTTCTCGAGAGACCAGTGGCCGCGTTATAAGAAAGGATAGTGAGAAAGAGGGTAAAGGATACGAGCTTAAGGATGAGCAACTTGTTGGTATAGCTTAGTCCTCAAAGGAGGGAGAAAGATGAACAATGAAACCCATGACGAGAGAGTACCTTTGGCATGATAGTTAAGTATTATGGGGCAAGGACAAGATCATCGGGAGGGCAACAGTATGCTCTCATTTCTAGGGTACCTCGGAAGGAGGGTAACGATCTTGTTAAAGGTTTAGCTTTTCTTCTCTATCATCCCGTTAGGACTTCGTTTTTCGTATCATTTAATTCTGCTTCGATAGTTGAGTCACTGCACCTTAAGTACTAGCGTAATAAAGAATCCCATTTTTGTCTCAAAGTCCTATTGAAGAATCAGTCCATTTATACATGACTTGTTTGGATTTGAGAATGTCTATGCCAAGTGTTGAGTTTGGAAATAATGCTTATGTTTATAAGCTATGGATGGATTCTAGGGATGAAGTGGTTATCCAGTAGGGGGTGCCACTCTCGGTTTTGATAGGAGGTAGTTAGACCTTTTGACTAGCCTTGGTAATACCCTCGAAGTATCGTGTAACCTTTTTGAGGTTCTATCATGACTAGTTACTTAGAATCCCTTGATGCCTTTATTGGAAATTTGAAGCCCGATCAAATGGTGTTCGCCGATAAGACGGATGGCTTACTTCATTTATGCATGGGTTATAGAGATCACCCTAGTAAGTGCGCTTGATAACCTGGTTGACATCTGTTTACTTTCAAGAGAAAGTTCTTCTACATGGAATACCTTATAGTATATAAACGAGATCCAAGATTCACTAGTGAATTTTGGAGGGCTTGCATGAGATCATGAGTACGCAGTCATGTTTGCGCCAAGTATTCTAGAAAAAGGATAAGTGCAAGTGGAACGAGAGGCGACGAAGAAATGAGTTCCAGCTCATGTTATGGAAACAGGAAAAATAAGGAGCTACGAAACCATGAAGTTAAAGGATGGTTAAAGCACAATGGAATTAAGCTCACGGAAATACGACTTTGATGGTCAAAGACTAGATACGCGCATGATATCTCTTTTTGGGAGTATATCCTTGATCCCTGTTTTCTGTAGAGCTTACTTGTAGGCTATCTTTTGTGGACATCCTCTCGGTCCTATTTTCTGTTACAGACCCCGTAAGGAGTTTGTCTTGTTTATCTTCTCGACCCTGTTTAAGGGAATCCTAGGTAGAACCCTATGGATGTAAACATGTATTTGAAACATGTTATGATTGATATGGTTACAAGTGGTTGCAAGTGGTTGCTCGTGGATGCGCGAATACACATTAGATACTAGCTCGACTCGGTCACATTTCATATTGCATATGCACGAGTATTTATACTTGTTTATGGATGAAATCGAATGTATTATCATGCGGTTGTTGCATATGAATGAATGATTGTGCACGCATATAGTATCTATATGACTAGGACTATTTGCATACATGTTGGATTCATGGCACTATACATATTTTGCATTAGAAAGATTATTCAGGTCTGATCATTAGCATTAGCTAAGGAACATGTACACACACGTTTTGCATATATTCATACAACATTAGAAATCATCTAAGGACAATGGTTGCTTGTGGATGATGTTTTGAGTAGATGAATGATGGATGGTAGGATATGTTCTTCCTAACTTGGAGATTTCGGGGACGAAATCCTAAAAGGTGGGGAGAATGTAACAACCCGTATTTCGATAACATGTTAAAAACGAGAATCAAGGCAGAATTTCATTTTTAAATTCTGAATCAAGTAAAACGGGCTATGCCATTGCGTTCATCTCGGAAAAATACGCGAAATAGAGTCTAAGTTTTCGAGAATCGGAGTCCGTATGACCAAGTTATGGTCCGACGAAGTTTTCAGAGTTTTCGGAGTTCAAAAACGAGTTCTAATTTTAAAAATTCGGCCTAGAAGGCTAGGCGGGAAAAAATTCCCGCCAGGATCCCCAAGTCGACAGCCCTGTCGACTTGGGAGTCGACATGGCTTGACCCAAGTCGACAGCCCTGTCGACTTGGGGGTCGACTTAGGGTGGCCGGGCAGTTTTGCCTGGTGCACCTATTTTCTGTCTTGGCTAGGTTTTTGGGCCTGGTTCGAAATCTGATGGTTCAGGTTGATCCTAGGGTTAATCCTAAGGTCCTAATCACTCCTAATCTCTATAAATAAGCCTCTAACCTACCCCTAAACCCTCATTATTCATTCATGCAACTAAACTATGGCAAAATTGCTCCACTCATGGCCTCCACTCAAAATCCTAGCCTCCACTTCATTTCTATGAGAGGTTTCATGATCATGTGAGTGTTAGAGAGTCCCTATGTTAGTATGAGAGCTTCTCATTTTAATTTCAAGGCTAAAGCTTTGACCTTTGTTCATCAAGATGGGGTTTTTATTGATTTGGAGCTTTCATCTTTGAGTTTTTGGATGATGGCATGCATAGGCGTTGTCTCAATCTTTAACTTAATCGATTTGTGCCTTCATAGCAATGTAAGCCCTTTCCCTACTCTTAGATATTAACTATGAAGTTAAATGTTCATGTTGCAAGTTTGGGTTTGATCATTGAGAATGATACATGCTATCATGTCATGCAAGTTTATGAAGTCATTATCTTGATCTTGTGGGCTAAAAGCTACAACCTTTATGTTGAAATGTTGCATTATGCAACATGAGAACCCTCATAGCCTTTATGTCAACTTGCATATGAATTCATAACCCTTATATGATGATATATGCGAGTTACTAGTCATCATTCCATGTCTTTTGTCACCATGATTTCGATTATGTGCCAAGTTTGGGTTTATGCATGTTTTTGAGGCTTAAGAATGTAACATGCAAGTTAATGAACACATTTGTGCCTCATTTGCCACCATGATTAACTTGTGGCTTAAAATCCATTTTTGTCATGCCTTTGCCAAGTCTCTTCTTTAATCCATTACGTTGTTGCGAACGTATATGCGAGTTTAAAAGCGTTGGGTTATGTTATGGGTAATTTCTAATGACATGAAAATACAACTTGAAAACATGACTTGAAATATAACATGGAAGTTGACATGTGAGTATGTTTGAAAATATGAAATTGGGAATTTACCTATTAAGTTAGGTCTACCCATACTATGGAATTGGGAATTTACCTATTAAGTTAGGTCTACCCATATTCTTAAAAACTTGAATATGAACATGACACTAGACTAAACATGAAAGTGACCAACTCGAGGTTGGGTTGAGTTTGCAACGTAAAACTATCCGGAACCGACCGGCCTAACTAGTAGTTGCAAGCAATAGGACCCAATGTGAGAAGTTGGTCATGTTGTGCTTGAACCCGAGGTTAGACAAGTTGTGGTGTAAAGCTACCCGGAACCGACCGGCTTAACTAGTAACCACAACAAAGTCTAATGTGAGAGGTTGAGGTGCATTAAGTAATTAATGCCACATGATAGGGTTAAGTTAATTTGATTAATGACTCTTAACCAAATATGACATGGACAATGGGTTAAGTAAATTGATTAGGCCAATGATACTTAACAAAACATGACAAGGTTGGGTAGGTTAAGTAATTTGATTTGCCTAATGACACTTAACCATTTTTATACGACTAGTGGACGGGGTTAAGTTAACCAACACTTAATCAATCCAACACGATAATTTGGTAAGGTTAAGTAAGTTTTCTTAATGACACTTAACCGAAAAATACAGTTAATGGATGGGGTTAAGATTAGACTCAACTAGTCTAAACATGGAAATCGGATGGGGTTAAGTTAGCGTAGACTTAATTAATCCCACTTGGCAGTTTAATGGGGTTAAGTTAAACACTTAACTAATCTAACATGATGATTTGAGGTGGTTAAGTGACCTATACTTAACCAATCGAACTCGTGAATTTATTGAGGTTAAGTTAACCTATACTTAACCAATCTAACGTGAAAACATGATAAGGCTAAGTCACGAATCGCTTAAATACGCTTGACCGATTTGACTCAGTAATTTGATAGGGCCAAGTTAATATACACTTAACCAACTTGAGCATGGTTTGTAGGGTTAAGTCTTGAACTTGGATACTTAGCCAAATTTGACATGATTTGTAGACGGGTTAAGTCATGAACTTAAGTGACACTTAATCCATTATGTAAACCCTAGTTCTGAGGATTAGGTGGATAACCGTAGTTAACAAGGATAACGGGAATAAGGCTAAGTGGTAAACCTTAGTTGAAGAATAACTAAGTAATGATTCTTAGTCAAGGAAATTTAGACCAGTTCATAGATAGATGAGTAACCTGATACGGTAGGTCATCGTTTAAGTATACGAGTAGGAGCAAGTATCTGATTTAGATAAAGGCTCCAGCGAACTGGGTAACGAAGCAGCGGCTTCGGGGAACGTGAGGATATTCTTGGTATCCCTCTATGAGCTGCCAGGTGATCATACTAGGCTCATGAGAGGTTAAGGTCTGCGTTAGAAGAACCAAGAGTATGCCTTGGTTGCTATACGAGCGACCTAAAGACGGGGATGGATAGGGGATAGTCGACGATACACGGTCGTACCCTAGATAGCATTTCGTCAGGCTACCTACCATCTTTGGTCAAACGTGTACGTACGGAAAGGCAGAGAACACCCAAAAGACCATAATTGCTATCTAATTATGGTTGCGGTAAGGCTAGATTGTGGGTTGGCCAGTAGTGTGTTCTCATACAGGATTTATCCTGTCTTGTCTTTCGCTAGTTGAGGGAGTGGTCTCGTGGGACCATAGCCACGTATAGAAAAAAACAGACCTTAGCATCTGCATCGGCAGATAAATCGAAAGCTCCCGACCGAGTCCTGTATTTCCTGGTCTGCCCTGTGACAGGACTCGGATGGCACGATGTGATACATGTGCATACAGTCATGGAAAAACGATTCACGATGAATGCGTGGGAAAAAGGGCGCGGTTGACGGTTAGCGTAAATCCTAGTGGCCCTGGGTGGTTGAACCAAAACCGAGATACGAAAACGTGCAATAGGTAAGCTTAATCCCTAGTAGTCCTAGGTAGCATAAGTCCTAGTTGTACAAACAACGATTCATGTTGAAAGACCCTAGTTAGATATAGGGTGACAATCCAAAACGATCTAAAGGATCATGGAACTATGTTAAAGTAGTATAGAATCTCATGGGAAAGCCCGTATGGTCTACGGCAAGGGACTGAACACTTACATGGAATAAAACATACGAGTTGAGTAACCTATATATGCGATATATTAGGTTGACATGGACCATTACCCGACTTTTGAGTAAGGGTCATTCATGGTTAACACATGGTACGGCGGGGATACTAGTACGGTAGGTGCAGAGCTAAAAGACAGGATAGATACCATGGGATGTTATACGTGATAGATATCTTGGGGATATTATATTTGACAGGAACTTGACGATGGGATACCTTGTTTTATCTTGACACCGTAATTTATCATGACACCTTAGTTTATCTGAGTTCAGTAGTTCATCCTGTTATTTTGATTTAGCTTATCTATCTTGTCATCATGCTTATGTTCATCTCAGTTTCTCATGTCAGTTAACTTTACTAGTTTTTATACTGATAGTAGATAGGGATCACTCAGTCTTTTTGACTGACCCGTTTTGTTTCGCCTCTTTTCTTCCGTTTCCCCCACAGGTTACAGGGAGGAAATACTGTTGTTTAGTTCGGACTTCTTCTGCTTGAAGGTCATCATGGATGGCTTGGACTTTTCTTGGCTATGGCTACTTTACTGTTTTACTTGAGGAATAATTTATGAAAAAGTCTTTATGCTTCTTTACTATTGCAAGACAGGTTTTGATGTACTCTGATGTAAAAGGCTTTAGACCTTAATTATTAATGTTTATGAAAGTTCGATTTTACTTCCGCTGTTTTATATGTTCTGTCTTGTGATATTTCTGTGCATGTTTACCAATAATGCCCCTCTAAAGCTAGTGCATTCCTTTGCGAGTGACCCTAGCGGAGGCGGGGTGTTACAGAAAACCGTATCCTTCGGGTTGTGTTGCATTGTGTGATGGGACCTGGGTCTTATAATAGCTTCATTTTTCCAAAGAGCATTGCGCTGTTTTGTTATATGCACTAGAATTCTTGGGAGGAAACCCGTTCCGTGTTATACGGCATGGTCCCTTGAATTACTCTCTTTTAAAGTAAAGTTTTAAATAACTGTTTTAGTTCTCACACCAGTCACATGACTGACCTGGAGTTTATTGTTTTAACCTAAAATCTGGGTGCCCCTATTTTCCACACGGGCAGCTAGTAGTTTTGGTTTTGCAGATTTATATTCACAGGGTCCTGATTTACAGCGGGAACGATGCCCGGAAAGCTCTGTATCCGTGTATCACTTTCAGTTGTGTTTTGTATATTTTTCCGCTGCTATGTAATTTATTGTAATATCTGATATTTGTCGAATGTAATTTATTCAATTATACTCTGTATATTCTTGTATCTGATGGAATTGTTGTAATAACAATGAAATGTTCTTCCGCCTGCGTTCTATTTTGTCCTGTTCTCAACGCTATCCGCGCTTTCCTTCACGGGGAAGTTCGGGTCGTCTCACTACATATACGTTGTATTAGGTTAATCTACTAGTGGGACATGAGTATGGCCTAGAGAGCTAATATCGCGAATAACCTAATAAGCAAGAAAATATAACTGAACAGTATATGTAGGATTATACAGAAGTTTATTCTAAGTCCACTCACACAGAACTTATGTTTTGACCCCCTCCTCATTACATACTTCCAGGTGAGGTTCATGATAGAGATGGTATAAGCTTTGGATACTGGTTAGGCAGTATGTTTTATAAGGTAAAGCTATATTTAAAGTATATTAACATGCTTACGAATTCTGACATGTTTTCTTTATCTCTGTATTTTTCTGCAGGATACCAGAGTGCCCAACTCGGGTTTCGACAGATTGGGTTTTATAAAAAAAATCGGTCTGTCGGAATCCGGGTTGTTACATTTTTACTCACACTAGTACCATGACTGACCTAGAGTTTATTTTGTTTTGTTTTACCCTAAACTCTTGGGTGCCCAAATTTGTACGGGCATTCAAGTATTCAGGATTTTACAGATATACTTGGAGAGCTTGGAGAAGGAGGCTTCAGGATTATATATCTATTGTTTATTCCGCTGTGTTGTAAGTGTTGTACTCTGGTAATGTTACTGTATATATATATACTAGTTTTTATTCAAAGTTATCTATCTATTATATATTATTCGTTCTGCTGTGAGATTCATGTTACTCTAATTCTGTTGCTATGGTCTTCTTCTTCTTCCATTCTAATTTTCTATCTTATTTATTCTCACCCTCTAACGTCTTTCTATTAACTATCCGGTATTTTCGATGCTTGAATAGTCGACATTTAGTTTATGTCGATTACTCAGGATCGCGAAAACCCGGGTCGTTACAGTTGGTATCAGAGCTGGAGGTTAAGTGGTTCCCTTGGCTTTGTGGCGTGACTCGGTAGAGATGGGGTTAGTAATACCCTAGATTGAGTTTAAGTGTATATATACGAGTGAACATATTTGTAGATTTTATAAAAATTGTTTTATATTGTGGAGATTTGTTGTTTGAATTGTTTATGAGTCCTGATCGATCAGTTTGATCCACTAAATCGGTAGGAGTTTCTAAACACTCAAATACGATGAACTGACATAGTATGTTATGAAAAGAGGGTAATGAAATAATTTTACCCAAATATATTTTGATACAAAGAAAATATATATATTTGATAATATTATAGTATATTAGATGTGTTGGTTGTTATATTTATCGAGTAAGATTGAAATTGAGTTGATTATGTATATATAACCAAATAAAATTCATATAAGTGTTGCGAAATGAATTAAATCTGAATTTAAATCAGAATTGAAATTAAAACCCTGAAAAATTGAACAAGTGTTTATAAATGGATTTGGAATAAATATATGAGAATTTTAAAATCCTGGGAGATTTTAAATTATTTACAAGCATTGCGAAAAATATTTTGAATATATTTCAAAATGGAATTGGTTAGAAATGGTTTTGAAAGTGATATAGTATTGAAATCACTTCAGTTGCTGGGAAATAATTCCGATGATGATCCGGACATCATCGATGTTCATTTTCGAGTTTCTAAGTGACGGATTACAGCCAAAATTTGTGTTTTTGGAAATGTTTTGAGAAAACAAGTAGTTTTGATTCTGAAAGGGAATATTTGATTTCTAAAAAGGGTAAGTTGTTTACAACTCCTAGGAAGAAAATTGTTTGATTTGAAAACAAATTAAATTAGAATTTGTGAAAGCAAATCGAAAAATAAGATATAGAATAAAAACTGGATAGTGAGATAGGAATCTGGAATTTTGTTGAATTGGTATGTTAAGAGTTTGGAATCGAGGATGGAACTCGAGTTTGGAATGTTATTATGATTAAGTGAATAATTGGTTGAGAATAAATTGATTGGTGATCAATGGTGTGGACATATTGGTTTATGCAGGTGGGAATGATATAATGATATGCCCGACAAAAAGGTACAAGTTTATTTATAAATGATCTTAGTGATTCATGAGCCAATTTGGCTAGCCATTTGGCTGTTTGATTTTCTTTTGGGTTGGAAGAAGCCTAAAGAGGGGAGTTGTACTTGTACCGATTGACATGTACAAAGGAGATGCTAATTTAAGGTGTTAGAAAATTTTCAGGATTTCTGGAAATTTTAGTTAGTAGGGATAAATTAATAAATTAACTGAAATTAAATTGGTGTAGTTAAACTGAAGTTAAGAAGTAAACAAGTAATTTTTAACCCAGTTAATAGGGTTTGTATTCTACCTTAGCAATTTCAACGGCGAAATTATTTTAAGGGAGGAAGAATGTAACGACCCGTATTTTTATGGATAATAAATAATTTATTTAATTATTTAAATAAATGATTGGTAATTTAAAATGACCAGGATTAAATAATATTGAATATTTAATTAATATAAATAATAGAATAATATATTTATTTTCGAAATCATCGAAAATAACAAAATTTACAATATTGTGTGAATTGGATAATTTAAAATATATATTTCAGTTTAGAATTTGAATTATATTAATGAATTTGTTTATAAATATCATTTGAATGTATAATTTATATTGTAATTATAATCGAGCTCGAAATGGCGCGGCAGTTCGTAAATTGGCGATTCAAACTTTAAACGAATATACATAATCCGTTTTAAATCAGATTCCTGTGAAACAAGAAACGTTCGGAGCTGGTGAAGTATATTTTTCTAATGGAAGAGAAAAATTGGGATTTCATCATGTAGACTTTGATTTATGTCCAAATCAAAATTTCGAAAAGTCACTATGGAATTCCTTTATAGTATATATACGATTTATTTATATTATAAAAGGGGTTTTTAATATAGATATTGAATATCAATTTAATCTGGATTTGAAATGTCAAGTTATGAATTCAGATAGGAATATTTTAGAGCTGTAATATATTCCATGTGAATATATATGATAATATTAATATATTAATATTTAATTTAATTGTTTTAAATATATTTATTTTTAAATGGGTTTATTTAGAGCTTTAAAAATAGCTTATTTTGCAAACAACCTCCGTTTTTGAAGAAACTAATTTTTTGGATCTAGAATATTAAATTATTGTTAGATTTCAATTTTCATGATTTTTGGAGTCAATATGTGGCCGGACGGGATTTTGATGTGAAAAACAGTCGATAGTTTGACTTTAAAAATACGCTGGGTGGGCAAATGGACTCGGAATTCGACGAAATAAGTTTTGTTAGGTCCGTAATGTCAAACTGTTGTTGTGTGTCCATTTTCATGATTTTTGGATATCAAGGTGATCATACGAATTTTTAGAAGCCAATTACAAGCAACGATTGATTAAAATTAATATAATAATCAATACAAAAATATTAAAAACCATCCTATAAATAACCCTAAAACTTTGTCAAACCCTAAAATTTTCTTTAGTACTCAAACTCTTTTTCCGCCGTTATCATTTTTTGAAAACGAGAGAACTTCTTTTTCGGAAAATCTCAAACAAATCCTATAAATTCTAAAACATATATATTTGAATCTGTATCAAGCTGTTGTTAATTATCATGTCAATATTTTTGGGTGCGCACACATTTTGGCTCGCTAGTTTTACTGCAGCGTTATCTAGGTTTCCACTTTTGGAGAGATTGAAGCGTTGATACATATTTTTAGTATCGTAAATGGATTTGCAAGTATATTTAGAGCTTGTATGCTAAGTTTGGGAATTTTAGGGATTTAATGTCGATCTCCTTGTTGAATTCCGTGCGTAAAGTCTGTAACACGCGACTGGGGAGAGAATGTCGAGTTCCTTGCTTTGGTAGCTGGTGTGTAGTGATTTTGAAGTGATGAATTTTGGTGGTTTTAGTTTAAATTTAAATGAAGTAACGAAGGAGAGTGGGAGGATCAAGTATTCGATCATGGCGTTGAGAAGGTAGCAGGTGCGTGCGTTTGAGGGATGGATGGAAGAAGAAGCAACGTACTGTGGGGATGCGAGTGGTCTTTAAGTGGGCTGAAATTTAAAGCGTGAGGCCCAAATTTAGATAAGAGTTAAGTTTTGTTTAAATTAAATACGTTTAAACTTGTAAATTTGATAACTTCTACATTAATTGTCAAAATCAAGAACGATCAGACCCGTTGGGAATGCATGCACGGCGACTACACAACGGAACTGGTTCGGAGTGAATTGAAGCTCGTCACAATTTATAGCGAAATAAATTATCTATCTGAATCAACAGACGGTTATCGTTATTTAATGATGATCCTTCAAAGTGAGTAAATCTCACTAACTCTGCACAGTTATATTTTTATAACGTATTTTTAGAACTGATAAATGAAGGTTGATTGCTGTGTGTTGATTGGTTGGATGAACTGCTAGTCGATTGATTGAAATTATAGATAACGATATATATATATATATATATTTATAAATCGTTAATAAAATATGATTCTGTTTATCAGAATATTTCATATTTAAATGAAATTGATGTTAATTATATTGTTTAACATCTGTGGATGCAAGGAAACAGGTCGGAGGGATCCAATTGGATTCCTCAATAATCATTTTACTATTTTCATATATTGTGATATATGACTGAGTATATAATCTGTTATTGATTATGTATGTCTGGATGATATTGATCATTGTCATTTGATATTTTAAATACAATAAGAAACTCTGGTATATAAAAAGGAAAATTTCAATGTGTATATTGAAATAAGAATACTATTTAAAATCAACAGATTTTATAAAAGTAAATATTTATATGAAATAAATATGACATTAAAAAAGGAAATATTTATATGAAATAAATAGGATATTATAAAAGGAAATATTTATAATAAATAAATAGGATATTATAAAAGTAAATATTTATATGAAATAAATAGGATATTATAAAAGGAAATATTTATATGAAATAAATAAGATATTATAAAAGGAAATATTTATATGAAATAAATAGGATATTGAAAAAAGAAATATTTATATGAAATAAATAGGGCATTCTGTTTATCAGAATATTTCATATTGAAATGAAATTGATGTTAATTATATTGTTTAACATATGTGGATGCAAGGAAACAGGTTGGAGGGATCCAACTGGATTCCTCAACAATCATTTTACTATTTTCATATATTTTGATATATGACTGAGTATATAATCTGTTATTGATTATGTTTGTCTGGATGATATTGATCATTTTCATTTGATATTTTAAGTACCATAAGAAACCCTGGGATGTAAAAAGGAAAATTTCAATGTGTATATTGAAATAAGAATATTATTTAAAATCATTAGATTTATAAAAGTAAATATTTATATGAAATAAATATGACATTATAAAAGGAAATATTTATATGAAATAAATAGGATATTATAAAAGGAAATATATATAATAAATAAATAGGATATTATAAAAGGAAATATTTATATGAAATAAATAGGATATTATAAAAGGAAATATTTATATGAAATAAATAGGATATTAATAAACGAAATATTTATATGAAATAAATAGGATATTATAAAAGGAAATATTTATATGAAATAAATAGAATATTGAAAAAGGAAATATTTATATGAAATAAATAGGATATTGAAAAGGAAATATTTGGAAAAACAAATAGAATTATAAAAGAAATTATTTGGAAAGCAAATAGAATTATATAAAGAAATATTATTTGCATTCTATGTGCAAAATAGATTAAAGTAAATATTTTTTGGTCAAGAATAAGTTTGTTAATGGCGTCATCCCCTCCAGATCTTGATTCGTCTTCTCCCCCCTCCTCCTCCCCCTCCTCCTCCCCCTCCTCCTCCTCCACCTCCTCTGCCTCCAGCTTGTTCTCCCCCTCCACCCGATCCTCCTGACAAGCTTATCTCTGTTACGGTTGTTTCTGAACAAGTTAAATCATCTTCTGCTTAGTCTCTTATTCCTTTGGATTGTGATCCTCATGGAGATTCTTTTGATTTTGGAATTGTGAATAGTACTAGTTTTCATGATGTATTTTTGGATACATTGTTTGTTGATAATATTGGTTCTTTGGATTTGAATTTCAAACAAGCTGGTGATAAATCTTCGATTGATCTTAATACTTCTGTTCTTAATCCTTCTATTGATCTTGTTGATCCTCTTTCTGTTAATCTTCCTTCGCTTGTAATCAATCATAATTCTTCCAATCCTCTTTCAAAAATAACGTCAAATTCCTCATCGGCATCCATTGTTGGATCTAAATCTTACTATCTTTCTCTTTTTAACCGTGCAACGCTGGATCTTATAAACCACTGTAATTTGAAGCCGATAAGAATAGCCAAAAGAAATATCCTCCAGAAGTAGTGAAAGATGAAGGGGTAAAATAATGGAATCAATGTTTGGTAGGTTTCTTTTTGATGGATCTTTATCATACTTTACAGTGGTTAATTTTCTCTTGAATCGATGGAAGCTTTTTGGAGAGGTAGATATAAAATCTGATGGACTTAATTTCTACTTTAAATTCTATAATGATGTTGATAAGGATAAGGTGTTGAAAGCTGATCCTGTGTTTATTAGAGGTAGAATGTTCATTATCACTAGATGGGATCCATTTATAGGAAGTGCACAATCTCAAATCAAGAAAATACCTATATGGGTTCACCTTCATAGAATAACTGTTATACTTTGGACATTAATGGGGATTAATTGGTTAGCATGTCAGATAGGTAAGCTCATTTATTTTGATACTAATACTGAAAGTATGAAGAGAATAAGATATGCTAAGGTGCTAGTTGAAATTGTTGCTGAATCAGACTTACCTAATTGCATTGAACTGGGTGGTCTTGGAGATAATTGTCCCCCTGTTATAGTCAATTATGTCTGGAGGCCGAGCATATGTGTGCATTGTAAGGTTTTTGGTCATGAAACAATTAATTGTGATGTTTTCAACAAGAGAGAATCTAATGAAGAAAATCATAAAGGAGAAGTTAAATGTGACGGCCGTGAAATTTCGCTCGATCCGAATCAGTCGTTAAACCGATCTAGACCGTTCGAAACCCCTGAACGTTTGAGAACATGACAAATCAGAACGCAGACGGAAGAACATTTCATTGCTATTACAACAATTCCATCAGATACAAGAATATACAGAGTATAAATGAATAAATATACATTCGACAAATATCAGAGATTACAATAAATTACATAGCAGCGGGAAATAATACAAAGCACAACTGAAGGTGATATACGGATACAGAGCTTTCCGGATATCATTCCAGCTGTAAACCAGCATCCTGTGAATATAAATCTGCAAAACCAAAACTACTAGCTGCCCGTGCGGAAAATGAGGGCACCCAGAGTTTAGGTTAAAACAATAAACTCCAGGTCAGTCATGTGACTGGTGTGAGAACTAAAACAGTTATTTAAAACTTTACTTTAAAAGAGAGTAATTCAGGGGACCATGCCGTATAACACGGAACGGGTTTCCTCCCAAGAATACCAGTGCATAGAATAAACAGCGCAATGCTTTTTCGAAAAATGAAGCTATTATAAGACCCAGGTCCCATCACACAATGCAACGCAAGCCGGAGGATAGGGTTTTCCCTTATAATAGCCAAACATGCTTGGTACGTTTAAAACAAATCATATGATACTATAATAAGTGTATAGTGTCAAAACAATTTCAATCATAAATATAAATCATAGACGGCATGAGTGCCCCATCCCACTATGTCGCCATACTAGGCTCTACAAATAAAGCCGAAATACACATATTGGAAATTGGATTTCCGTCATGAGTCGAGGCAAGGGGCAAGCTCCTCTCCGCGTTCGAGACACTCTAGCAAATGTCCCAGGGTTACGCACTCTGGGCAACCCCGGATCGGCTGGGCCGGTCCTCACTTACGTTAGAGGATTGGCAATTCCTGAACACACGTTTCCCGGTCCTTACAGACCTATAATCGAGGCGCCTCATTCCAACAACCACAAAGGTGAAAAGTATATAAATGTCAGGGCTGGTAAGTCACTGACACCACCAAAGCTAGAAAGAAACGTCGTGCTCTCCCAGCGGTCCGTATCCCGTTTTTAACTCATACCGAGGTGTGAGGCTCGCGAATCCACGCTATACACAAAGCTACACCACAAAGGCCGTGCTTTGATCATCAACCACAAGACTTTGCTTTTCAACAGAAGCCTTGATCATTGCAACTCAGTATGCCACACAGGCAATTCATGCCATGCGATTGATATCTATCGATATATAACCTCTAAGCTCGTACGTCTCAGAGAAGGGCGTTAAGCAAAAGAATAAATTCTCCACCGCCAAACAGATGTATATTTAATAGAAATCAATCAACACAGAATAAAATCCAATGTCAGACACACAATCCATTTACAAGTCCGTTCTGGGTCTGAACGAAACCGGAGGCACTTTCCTCGCATATCCATCCATCCCCAAGTACGTCTGGACGACCACCAACTATTTCCATCCTCTTGGGTGTACAGCCCAATCAGGATCGTCAGTAATTATCCAAACGATGTGAAGACTTCCGGTCATCTACCACCGTCTTCATCTTCGACTTATCGTCGAATCGGTTATTCAGAATGGGTATAAACCCGGACTTTCCGAACAACCCGCGTATATTAAAACAAATGTTAGACAAACACAACATACGCCTCATTCCAATTCATTAGTCACTAACCGCAAATTAGCAAGAGACCAATTTCCCAAACATTAACCCCGAAGGCCGAAACCAACATCAGATCAATATCCAGGAAACCATTCTTCTTAACCAACCTACAGCTAGTTTCTAAATTCCACATTCTTAGGGAAAGGTTCCCATTAATTTTATCCAAGATAAATTCTTTAAAATTTATCCTGTAATCTTCCTTTGGATGTCGTTTCAAACCAAATTATGGTTTTTCTAAACTAGTCGAGATTAGCGAACCACACCGAAGTAATTATTTATTTATTTTATTTCCCAATCCCAACCTATTCATCCCATGAAGCAAAACTGGTAATACTCCATATCTAACACCACGGTGTTATCGGTAAAATTAATTACCATTTCACGTTCAAATCTAATTAAAGATTTAACTATCGCGTTGGAGCAAAACTGGCGATGCTCCATTCTCGCTCAATTCTAAATTTGATAATTTAGATTATAGATTCACATTTCAACCTAATTGCAGATTCGTTAAAACTCCTTTTACTGGGTTAAAGAACTAGGTGTTATTTAAAACACAGTTCACGACTAACCCAAATCACATTCTATTTATTATCGGGTTAAAGAACTAGTGTTATTTAAAACACAGTTCACGATAAATCCATATCAAATCCAATCAAATATATTAGAAATTCCGATTATTTAAAACCCCCTTTTAAATCTAATTTATTTATTTAAAAATAATTGGGTTTTAAATTTAGTTCAAAACTAGTCCATTTCGATAAAAATCCATTTTTATCTTTTCAAATATGGAGTTTTTTCACCCCAATTTTTCTCAAATCATTTCTTATGATTTTACACAAATTATTACTATTTTTAATAATTTTAATAAGGCCCGTACAGTCGATTTCCATCAACGACCATCGAACTGCACTTACAGCGACATTTTTCAAATTTGATTTGGATGTATCTCCAAATCCAACCGTTAGATCTTGAATTTCTAATATTCTTTAGAAAGCACTTTTCGATTCGAACCCAACAGTTCCGGTTTTAGGAGAATCCGACGGTCGGATCTCCCGTAATGTCCGTTTGAAATAAATGGTCGAAATTCACGAACTGCCGCGGCGCGGCGCGTTCTATTCAGGCCATTATATTATATATATATAATATATATAATATATATTTCGTCGATTCCTATTTAAAGCGAATTATATAAATAGTTTTAAATTCGTTTCAAAAGCAATTTCAACTTCCATTTCAATTCAAATCAAAATTGAATTCTTCTTTATAAATTCGTTTTAAAATTCATTTCCATTCAATTCAAATTTCAATTCAATTTGAATTCAATTCAATTCGCTTTCGATTCAATTTGAATTCGTTTTCAATTCAATCCAATTTCAAAGTCGTTTTCTATTCGATTCAATTCAAATTGGTTTTCTATTCGATTCAATTCGAATTGGTTTTCTATTCGATTCAATTCAAATTGGTTATATATTCAATTCTTTTCGAAATCATTTTATATTCAATTCATTTCGAAATCACTTTATATTCAATTCATTTCGAAATCGTTATATATTCAATTCATTTCGAAATCGTTATATATTCAATTTATTTCGAAATCGTTATATATTCAATTCATTTCGAAATCATTTTATATTCAATTCATTTCGAAATCACTTTATATTCAATTCATTTCGAAATCGTTATATATTCAATTCATTTCGAAATCGTTATATATTCAATTCATTTCGAAATCGTTATATATTCAATTCATTTCGAAATCGTTATATATTCAATTCATTTCGAAATCGTTATATATTCAATTCATTTCGAAATCGTTATATATTCAATTCATTTCGAAATCACTTTATATTCAATTCATTTCGAAATCGTTATATATTCAATTCATTTCGAAATCGTTATATATTCAATTCATTTCGAAATCGTTATATATTCAATTCATTTCGAAATCGTTATATATTCAATTCATTTCGAAATCGTTATATATTCAATTCATTTCGAAATCATTTTATATTCAATTCATTTCGAAATCACTTTATATTCAATTCATTTCGAAATCATTATATATTCAATTCATTTCGAAATCGTTATATATTCAATTCATTTCGAAATCGTTATATATTCAATTCATTTCGAAATCGTTATATATTCAATTCATTTCGAAATCGTTATATATTCAATTCATTTCGAAATCGTTATATATTCAATTCATTTCGAAATCACTTTATATTCAATTCATTTCGAAATCGTTATATATTCAATTCATTTCGAAATCGTTATATATTCAATTCATTTCGAAATCGTTATATATTCAATTCATTTCGAAATCGTTATATATTCAATTCATTTCGAAATCGTTATATATTCAATTCATTTCGAAATCGTTATATATTCAATTTCGAATGTAATCGATATAAATATCGTTCGCGTCAAAATGGCGCATCACTATTCAACACGGCTTTATATATTCTATTTCAAATATTTCTTTTTGTCAACACACGACTAATCTCAACGAATGAGTACCGTCCACGTGTGACTATTTTTGTTAAAATATTTCTTTCAACACATGACTAATCTCAACGGATGAGTACAGTCAAGACATGAACCTTTATTTTATATATTCTTTATTTTCTAAATTGGAATGAGGCCCAATCAATCACCATATAATATTAATTATATGGATTTTCATACATCACATGTATATAATAGCATTGAAAAATAATCAACCATCAACCAAAGTGCACTACACTGTATGAGCATCAAATATAGATATCTAACGCTTATAACAGCCTGTCAATCAATCGATCGACATAATTAATCAATCAGGATGAGTGAACTTCAAATTTCATCCCAACACCCGTGTGGGGTTTCAAACAATCAAACACATATTTTATTTGTGCATTTGGGCGATGTGTAAAATTTATCGACCCAATCAATATCAGTCAAATCAGTGTATATAAACAAATCGGTCGATTTGTTTATAAATATTTATTTATTCACATTTCACGTTAAAAATTATATTTTTAACGACCAAATCCTTTTATTCAACTTATGAATGTTCTATTCAGTTCATTTATTCAATAAAATTGATATTTTTATTTTTCTAACATATTTTAGAAAATTTCGGCGGCATAATGGCACGATACTAGAAACGGGACGAGGCCTAGCCTTATCCCCGGTCTAGTGAAGGCCCACGCCATTCACACGTCAATCAAATCAATTTCATTTCACCAAACAATCAATTTCAATCAAATAATCTAACTAATTTTTGAAATCAAACAAACAAGTCCATGGTCTGTGGACGATTGTGTCGGGTGCTACTAAGCACCGTCTGCATCCTAGTATATATTTATATAACTAGAAAAAGAAATTGAAGAGTGAGAAATTCTCACCGATAGCTATCCAATACCACGACACTCCTATTGTAGAGATCTTCGTCGTTCTCGCCTTTTTATCGCCTTTGTTGCCCGTAGCCACTACATATATAAAAATCACACATTTTTATATTTTGATGTCTTTAAAATAAAAATCACATTTTTATTTATTCACCTTCAATTTAAAAATCATATTTTTATAATTGCTTCATACCTTTTAAAAATTGAATTTTTACTTCGTTATACTTTATATAAAAATCAAATTTTTACTATGTTATTCAATATATAAAAATCGACTTTTTATTATAATTTTCCATATATAAAAATCGAATTTTTATACCTCTACTATATAGATAAAAATTATAATTTCACATCGATGTTCATATAGTAAAGATTATATTTTTATCACGCTATTCTTCATATAAAGATTTCGCCTTTTCAAAAACAAAGTTTATATTTTCCTCGAAGTAAAAATCATATTTTTACTTCACTACTCATTTAAAAATATCGCCTTTTCACTTTTAAAAATATCGTCTTTTCACTTTTAAAAATATCGTCTTTTCATATTTAACACTATAAAAAATCACATTTTTATTTTGCTACCCATATAAAATGTTATTTTTAATATTTCTATCATGTAAAAATTATATTTTCACTTCTCTACATAAACAAAAATCACATTTTTATATCATCTATATAGTAAAGACTATATTTTTAATATTTTAAAAATATAAAAATCATATTTTTATTACTTTAAAAATATAAAGATCATACCTTTTACCAAATAAAAATCAAATCTTGCCTTTAAAAATCAAACTTTTCTATACTTTCTTTTAAAAATCCTAATCTGAAAAATAAATAATAAAGTAAATAAATAAAAACAAAATTAAAATGGAGAACATACAGTATTCGATACACAGGGGGGGAGGGGGTTTGCTGTCGCGGGTTCGGGACTGGGGGGGGTCTGCATGGCGTCGAGTAGGAACAGAGGAGGAGGGGGAAGAAGGAGGGGCGGCGCGGTGGTTTGCTGAGGCGTCGGGGAGGGCTGATGGAAGGCCGGCGGCGTCAGGAGGTGAGGCCAGGGGAGGGCGTTGCGGTCGATTTTCGAAATGGGAAGGGGCTCACGGTTCTCATCGTCGAAGAGGTAGGGTGGCTCGAGGGTGGAGGCGCCAGTCTTCTGAGGTGGAGGCGCGACCAGGGGGTGGAGGCGATGGCGGCATCGTGCTGGAGCAACGGAGGGAGGAGCGGGAATTGGGGATCGGTTTTTTTTTTGTTTTCTGAATGGAGAATAAGGGAGGTATGGGGTTATATAATATATATATATATATTTATTTTAATTAATTTATTCTCCTAAATAGTTGCTTTTTCATTTGTCCCCAAATTCGAACCCAACGACCGTCGCCCATAGCTAATTACCCCCATTCTGAACACAATGGGATATGTTTCACAAGCCGGTTCGATCATTTGAATCAGTTTCCATTGAAATTTACATTTAAATCGCTATATTGAATTTTAAACGTACATTTCAAATTACCGGGGTCACATACTAACTCTATAAATCCCATAAAAATATTTTCTAGCTTCGTATTGACGATACGGTTCTAACAAAACTAGTTTCGTCAAATTCTGAGACCGTTTGAAAAATGGCCAATTTCCAGTCGATTAAAACCAACTGAAACTGGTCAAACGCGTTTTCCTTCGCCACGCTCACATATTGATTCGAAAAATTATGAAATTTAACCTAGCAATAATTTGACATCACGGATCCAACAAAAGTGGTTTCGTCGAAATCCGAGGTCATTTGCAAAATTCCCATTTTTAAGGGCCTGAATTCCATAGCGACTATTTAGAATTTTCAACTGGACATATCTTTTGATTCCCGCTATGAAATCTTGATTTTTCGGATTCGTTGGAAAGATATTATCAATTAGATCCTAATGTTTTTGGTTTCACTAAAATCCGGATTGTTTTGCACCCGGTACATTCAATTGAAGTTTGAAATCAAATTATCGAACTACCGCGCCATTTTCAATTCTATTTATAATTATATATAAATATTTATATTCTAACGACGACATATATAATATATACGTTCTATTATATTCAAAATAATTTTCCCGTCGATATTATTTAAAATAATTCATTTTAAATATTCAAAATTCATTAAAATTGCCAAAATAAAAATTTTAAACTAGCCCAGAATTTGCGGGTTATTACATTAAACAGGTCAAAAATATTTTTTAAGAGAAGGGAACAAGTGTAAGAGTCAACATGGCTATTAATGATAAAAGCAATGGTTGGGCTAAAGTGACTAATAAGAAGAAGCAAATGTGGCAAAGGAAAACAGGGAAAGTAGAGACTCTTGAGAAGGAAGATGGGGATAATCAGAAGGTGAAAGTGGTTAATACTAATGGTGAAGGTGAATCAATGCAACAAGCAGCCAAGGAAAATGTAATGTTAGAGGAAGGTAATTGCTATGCTATTGGGATAGGTGATAATCATATTAGGATAGTGGATGAAAAGGGAAATTGTGCAGTTCATAAAAAGGAGAATTTAGGTTTATCTCATGATGAATCTAAAATTAAAGGCAAGCAAAAAGTTGATGATAATGCCTCAGATGAATTTCAGATTGATTTCAATCCTTTCTCTATTTTGAGTGAGAATTCTAACATGCCCTCTACATTAGCTTCTGATTTGTTTTCAGATAATAATCATTCTTTGAATTTTCATATTCCACTTAACTCTAATTTCAATCGTAAATTCTTTGATCAAAAATCTTCTCCTTATTCACATCTTGCCCCTCCTAAGGATTTGATTCTTCCTCCTCCTTCTAAAAATCCTCCTCCTCCTCCTGAGTTAAATCTGGAAGATTATGGCTCTGCTCCCAAATCTATTAAGGCCAAAGTAAGTGATTACACTGATGCAGCCTTTAAAACTCCTCCAAAGTCAAAGAAAAAAGGCAGAAAAAAAACTTACGGTAAAGTCAGCTAATATTGAGGACATTGATGATGGTATTGAGTATAATAAGGATGAGGTTCTTCCAGCTGGTAGTCCAAATCAAATTCCTAAAAGGCAAACAAGGAGTAATCTTGCCCCATCAAATAATTCTGCTTCAAACTTTCAATGATACACAGAGTGTCATTTTGGAACGTTAGAGGGATGAACCTTCCTTCAAAGCAAAGTGAGATCAAATTCTTTTTGAAGAATAATAATATTCAACTGCTTTGTATTTTGGAGACTAAGCTTGATAAGGTTTCAACTGAAAAAGCTGCTGATTATATAACTTCTTCTTGGAGCTTTGACCATAATTTGGATCATGCTAACTTTGGTAGATTGCTTACAATTTGGAATCTAGCTATTTTTAAGCTTTCTAAAATTAAGTCGTCCGATCAATATATTCATTACAAGTGCATTTATCTTCCTTCTAATTCATCTTTTTATCTTACCTCTGTTTATGCTCATAATGCCTTGTCTTTGAGAAATTCTTTTCTTTATGATCTTTGCAATATTCATTCTTTATCAAATCCCTGGATTCTGGGTGGTGATTTTATTTGTATGCTTTCATCTGCTCATAAGCTTGGTGGCTGTTAATTAACTGTCAAGGGTATTGCTTCTTTGAATCAAGCTCTTAGATCCTCAAAATTAATCCCTCTTAACAGTTTTGGTTCTGTTTTCACATGGTCCAATAGGAGTCATACTGGTTCTCCTACTCTCTGTAGGCTTGATCATATTTTTGTGAATTCCTCTTTTATTCAGCTTTGGCCTAACTCTTTTTATCAAGTTCTTCCTCCCACCATTTCTGATCACTCTCCTCTTCTTTTATATTGGGGGTTGGATGGTGCTACTAACAAAGGGAAGTCCTCATTTAAATTTTTTAAATTTTGGTGTAATAATAAGGATTACTCAGTTATTCTAATGTAAGTATGGAAGCATTGTCAGCGTATGAACTCAATGGATAATTTGCTATTCAAATTGAGATTACTGAAGTTTCATCTAAAAGTCTGGTCTAGTCAAATTTATGGTGATGCTTTGAAGTAATCAACTATGGTGAGGTCTGATCTTATTAGAGTTCAAAATCTATTAGTGGGGAATCCTTTTGATTTTCAGTTACAAGTGGAGGAAAAGGAATTAAAGGAGAAGTTGAAGTATTATTTGCATATGGAATATCAATCTTTAAAGCAGCGTTCTAATTCTAAGAAGGAAATGGAAGCAGATAGGAATTCAAAGTACTATCATAATTCTTTGAAAATCAACAAGATTAAAGAAGCTATTCATATGATTAAAGATACAGATGGTAAAATTTTATCTTTACAGTCTTCTATTGATGAAGCCTTTGTTGATTATTTTACTTCCATCTTAGCTCCTAGTTCATTGCCTTTGTGTAACCATAAGCCTCTGTTTCATTTGGATGTTCCTGTTATATCTGATCAACAATCTTTGAAATTAATTAAAATAGTTTCTGGTGATGAGATCAAGTCTGCAGTACTTAGTTTGGATTCTTCTAGTTCAGGTGGACCTGATGGCTTTAATGCCTGTTTTTTACAAAAAAGTTGGGGGACCATTGGTTATGATATTATTAAAGTTGTTCAACATTTCTTCATGGAAAACAAGTTGCCTTCTTTTTTTACTGCTACATCTATTGCTCTGGTCCCTAAGGTAGATAATCCTATATGTGTTTCTGAATTCAGGCCTATCTCTTGTTGTAGTGTATTCTATAAAATCATTTCCAAGATTTTGGCTATCAGAATTCAATCAGTTCTACCATCTTTAAAATCTTGTAGTCATTCTGCTTTTGTGCCTGGTAGGAACATTAGTGATAACATTTTTATTACTCAAGAATTATTACATGGTTATGATAGAAAAAACATATCACCATGCTGTTTGTTCAAATTGGATATTGGGAAAGCTTTTGATAGCGTGTCCTGGTCATCTATAGTTGCTGTTATGTCGAGAATGAATTTTCCTCTTCCATTTTTAGCCTGGATCTACACCTGTATATCTACCCCTATGTTTTCAGTTGTAAGGAATGGTATGCTACATGGTTATTTTAAGAATACAAGAGGGGTTAGGCAGGGAGATCCTATAAGTTCTTATCTGTTTATAATGGTAATGGAGATTCTAACTCTTTGATACTTATTCAAGTCAAGGCAGGTAAACTCCAATTACATCCCAGATGCAAGGATCCTCTTATTACTCATCTATGCTTTGCTGATGATCTCATCATTTTCACCAAGCCAACTAGGGATAATATTCAGTGTATTTTGACTAATTTGGACAATTTTTATGAGATTACAGGTTTAAAGATTAATTAAGCCAAGTCTCAAATTAAAGTAGCTGGGTTAAATGTAGATAGAACTAAAGCTCTGATTGATTTTTCTGGTTTAATGGTTCTACCTGATAATACTTCTTATTTGGGATTGCCTCTTTTTACTGGTAGAATTACTAAGGATAAGTGCATGCCTTTGTATGAGAAAATAATAGGAAAAATGAAGCAGTGGCCATCCTGTAGTTTGTCACAAGCTGGAAGATTGGTAATTGTTCAATCTATTGTCTTTGCCATGACTACTTCTTATACTAGGCATTATGTACCACCTGTGAAGCTTATTAATATGGTCATTAGCGCTATGAACAAATTTCTGTGGCATGGAGATCCATTTGCAAAGAAGCCTGTTCCAATTGCATTTTCTAAACTGTGTGAGAAGAAACGCATGGGGGGCCAGGTATTATTAATCTCCATCTCTGGAATAAGGCTGCTATTTCTACATACATTGACAGGCTTTTTTCAGATGACAATGGTTTGTGGACAAAGTTTATTAGGAGCAATCATGTTGGTAGAAAGGATTTTTGGACAATGAATATTCCTGATGATTGTAGCTGGAGCTGGTTAGGCAGATATTAAAGCTTAGAGAGCTTTTTCTACCATTTATTCAATGCAGAGTTGGTGGTAATCAAAAGACTTCCTTCTGGCATTCTCCTTGGTCAAGTAAAGGTACTTTATTGAGCAATAAAATTCAATTTAATTTGAGGTCAGATAGTGGTATTTCAGAAGTAGCTTTAGTGGAGGATTTGATTAGGGATGGTGCCTTATATTTGCCTAATGTTTCTACTTCTTCATTAAGAGCATTATGGTCTGATATATCTTTTAGTTTCAAAAAAGTTACTGGACTTTTCTGGATGGATAAGAGGCATTCCATTGGTTTGGTTTATGATTTGCTGAATGGTGATAAATCTATTTTTCCTTGGCATAAAAGAGTGTGAAATTATATGAATAATGCAAAGCAGAAATTATTTTTGTGGAAATTAATGGCTAATGCCTTGAATACCAAGGACAAGCTGTTAAAGTATGGCATAATTAGTGAGGATTCATGTGTGTTTTGTGGAGTTCAGGCTGAAAGCAATACACATCTTTATTTTGAATGTACATTTGTATTTGATCTTTGGAAGAGAATTTTGCTCTATTTCAATTTGCACAGACCTTCAGGTTTTAGCCGTGATGAATGGTTTCTCCTTTTCAAAACTACGAGACGGAAATCAACATAGAGTATGCTGTTATTGAAATATTGAATATTTTTGTGTATGAGGTGTGGCAAGAGAGGAATAGGAGTGTGTTTAATATGGTTTCATTGTCTTTGGATGATATGATTTTGCTCATCAAAAGTGCTCTGAAGAGGAAAATGGTTTCTGCAGTGATTAATGAATAGGAAGTTTTCGAAGTTTTGAAAGAGATTGTGCTTGATTTAGAACTGGTTCTGTCCTGATGATTTGAACTGCTTTGTGGCATTGGTTCTGAAGCTGTTTGAGAAAGTTAAAGCTTGGAGATTGTAGTTGTTGATAGTAATTAGTATAGTTGGTTTTTACATAGAGTTTTTTTTCCAGTTTTACTTGTATATGTCAGTGTTTATTTTTCTCTATGTTGTTGTTGCAATTGTTGTAATATGCACTCTTGTAAGTTTTTAGTGTTAATAAGATTTTATGTTGCCTTTCAAAAAGTTAATATTTTGCAAATAAAATATTATAAAGGATTTGGGGTTTGAATTAGGAATTTAAATTGAATTACTGAAATAAGAAACTGATTGGAAATTAGTTGAGTTGAATGACTTTCTGGGTATCGATCTGATGTTGGTTTCGGCCTTTGAGGTTCATGCTTGGGAAGTTGTTCTCTTACTAGTTTATAGTTAGAGACTGATAGAGGTGGGAAGATATTGATGCGTGAATCAGAAATGAAAACATTTTCCAAAGTTAATAACGTATATTTTCTAATTTTAGAAAATAAGGAATTTATGAATATATGGAAACGATAAATGGGTAATTAGGAAATGAAGTGATGATTGATCGGTAAGATTTCCATTTGGGAATATGACCGTTGTTTGTACACATTTTTCCCTTTGATAGATAAATCACTGACAATCAAAGATTTTGACCATTTCTGTTGTCAATACGGAGAGACCGGGATCAGATATATCATCTGAAAACCACTCCGTATGGTTGTTAGCATTGCGAACCAAATATAATGAAGATAATTAAAGACGGAGTAATGCAAGGGTTGTTCTGGCCATCCTAGGTAGAAACTGCCTAAAATGGATTTGCAGAATAGTGCCTTCAGTTTGTCCAGTTCCAGGACGTCCTGTATGGAAGAACGTCTGACAGAGTATATTTAATAGATCGCGTAAGTTGATCTCTTCAAACTATTTACATTTGGTGGCGGAGGAATTCGTTTCTCTTAGCTGTTTACCCGTGATAATTTTGGAGAAATCAATTTTTGATTTAGCGGGTATGACGATGTGACATTCAAAGTGAATGAAGATGTGGTTTGTAAAGGATACGTTATGGCCTCTAGCCTCACAACCGGAAATGGTATAAAATCGGGTAGGTCGCATGGCTAAGTGGTTAGTTGGCAATTATGGTGTATTGTCACCTGATCTAGAGAAATTCCATTTACTTCTATAATATATTTCGATGCTGTCCCTTTCGGGAAACAGTTGCTGATCCCAACCGTTAGTGATAATACATTCGGTACACTCATGCGAAATGAGTGACCGGTCATGTTTAGCCTGGGTTACAACATGTTCTTGTTGAACCCGGTGCATTCCTCTCTAGAGATACACTGTCGGAAGGTGGTCCCACACCTTGCCAGTTGGAATTCATTACCCAATAAGTGCTCGTGGTTTATGATTATATATTATGTATGTAGAATGTGAGATGAAAGCGTTCTGCTAGTTGATTATTTAGTTGTGATTAATAGACACTATTATAATATCAAATGAGTTTGATTTTAAGTTTATCATTTCGTTCAAAAAGATTTTGAAATGTTGAATCAAGTGTTTGGGATTCTCATGAGGGAAAAACCCGTTCCGTGTTATACGGCGTGGTCTTATGAGATATCGTTTATTTTCTCAAACTGTTTTAAATTGTTTTGCTCACACCAGTCTCATGACTAACCCGGAGTTTATTTTGTTTTATCTTACCCTAAACTTTTGGGTGCCTAAATTTGTATGAGCAATCAAGTAGTCAGGATTTTACAGATATACTTGGATAGCTTGGAGTAGGAGGCTTTAGGATTATATAGCTATTTTTTATTCCACTATGTTGTAAGTGTTGTACTCTGATAATGTTACTTTATATATATACTAATTTATATTCAAAGTTATCTATCTGTTATATATTATTCGTTTCGCTGTGAGATTTTTGTTACTCTGGTTCTGTTGTTATGATCTTCTTCTTCTTCTATTCTAATTTTCTATCTTATTTATTCTCACCCTCTAACTTCTTTCTGTTAACTATCTGGTATTTCCGATGCTTGAATAGTCAACATTTAGTTTATGTCGATTACTCAGGATCACGAAAACCCGGGTCTTTACATATAAATAAGGATTTCTAGACCTATTATTTCCTTGTGCTTTTAGCCAACATTTCTCCTCTCTTCCCTGGCCAAAACAGATTTACAAATCAGATTCTAAAATCTCTGATCAATTCATATTATATTAAATAGTATTTGATTATAGAAGTAATCGAGCACATATTGGCAACCTGATAGATCGAGAGAAATTTTGAGGAACAAAATCATTGCTTCTGTGATTACTCAAAGGCATCATTTAATTTGTTTTTTTATATTTCCTATATTATATCATAATTATAATGAAACCGTTCACATCTAAAACCATTTTTGTATGTATACATATATTATAATCAAATGTTTTGTCAAGTAGGTAAATATAGTTATCACACCTACACTTGTTTTGTGTATATTATAGAAAATTATATTAACAAATAAATATAAATTAGATTAAGTTTTCTATAAAAAAATTTGATTTCGTTATTTATTGACTTGTGTATGTATATATTGATTACATGTATTATTACATAAATATTCGTCTTACATTATTGCACATAAAATTTATATAATATAGAAAATTCAACTAAATTTCTATGCACGTCCATACATATTATTAATAACCAAAATAAAAATTTATATTTTAATGTATTTATTTGTTATTATAAATGTAATATAACTATATGTATATTTTAAGTTATATAAAATAATTAATGATTTAAAATTCAAATTTATACACATTTCTAAAATTACTACACATAAGATGCAACGACCCGACTTTGCGTGATTACCTGTTAAATTGTAATAATGAATCATAAAGAGGGTGTAATTCTTTAAATCAAGTAATAATTATTTATTAGGCCGGTGATTTACTAAAATGAATATTAATTCGTTAAATATTAATAAAAATGTGATTGTTGGATTCGGGGGTTGGATGGAAAATAAGCTTAATAGTGTATTTGTGTTAAAAATTGGAAACAAATATATGGAATTTGAGTTCGAGTGAAATTTAAATAATAACACATGGTAGATATCCAATATCATGTATATAAGGTTGGAAAATAATAAAATATGGTGAAATATATTTTTTGAAATGATAAAAGTGTAATGATATTAATTAAAATAATTTGAGAAGTTCCTAAAAGCTTTTACTTGAAATTGTAATATATCTTTTACACGGTAATTTTGTATAAAACTATTTGTGGTTTAAATTAAGTTTATGTAAATAAATATTAACGGCTTGTTAAAATTTATTTTAAGATATTTGTAAAAGTGTTAATAATAATATTTTTGAGTTTAAGAATTTATTTGGGTTCAGGTTATATATTAAAAGCAATGAATTTTTTTAACAATGTTCATTTTTGTGTAAATTAAGTTCCAAATGCTTATTTTTGTGTAAAATGTAAATTATTATGTCCAAATGGAGTGAAAGTATCGTTAAAAATAAATAAAAACATGTTGAAATACATAGTCGTATTTTAGTTGTGGCTTTATGTTAATTTTATAAATTTTAGAATTTAACAAATGGGATTGTAAAGAGAAACATTTAAAACCTTGGTAAATAAAGCTTTGTAGCCTTAATTACCTTCTCTAAGCTAAACAATAGCTTAATCACTTGAATTGGGCTTGATGGGCCAAATTAATAAAGGATAGGTGGAGAGTTCTGGAAATGTACATACATTTCATTTTTCCTGAGAAAGAAATTCTCTTCTTCTCTAAGCTAGTAAAGATTCCATGACCTCCTCCTATTCAATTTAACTTTCCAACCTCCTAAATAAAACTTAAAGAAGAATTATAAACTTAAACTTTATTCTCAGCAGGTATTCGACACTAAGAGTTGAATTCCATTAAATTTGATTCATTTTTATCTCATACTGTGAAATATTCCCTGTATCTTTTTGCATGCCTCTGTAGATTGTTCTGCAGGTACTGGAGCATATATAGAAAGAAGCATCAAAGTGTCATTTTTGATCCAATTCAAAGCATTAACCTAACACTTCTTGTTGAAATCATAGGTGAGGTGCTCCCCACTCCTCCTAACTTGTCTTAGTGAGTAAATATATGCATTTGTGTTAAAAAAACTATAAGTTTCGATCATGGTTTATTGTGTGTTTTTTGAAGCAATGAATTATAGCATAAGACTATGTTTGAACCCTCGTAACTTCTTCATTTCTTTATGAAATATTGTATTTTTTCTTCCTATGAGTTTTTATTTGGTTCTAGTGTTAGCATACAAATTTTGATAAGGATCTGAATTGTTTTGAATGTAGCAAAACCACCTGAAAGTAGCGCGTTTGTCGGGATTTTAGCCTAGGCAACTTCGTGTTGCCTGGATCGACCCAAATTGAAGCTATGTCGACCCACCTAAGCAAAAACGCCCAGGTTGAATCTTGGGCATTCCTATGTTCTTCTTGAAGCTTTGTTTCCTGTTTCTTTGCATTCTTAAACAAGTTATTGCTCTAATACAAGTGGTATTTCATGCACAATTAAGTAAGTGATATTTTTATAAGTTTTGTTGGTATTAGAGTGGCATGCTTCAATAGTGAAGAAGCATTATATGTAGTGAATTTCTAGTGGTTTTGTAACATGAATATGTGCATTACTAGGGATACTTTTGGTATTAGTGTGGCATCTTCAATAATGAAGAAGCTTGTGTTTTGAATATGATACGTGCATAATTTTTAAACTTGATTTCGAAGTGTTTTTGAACAAGAAATATGACTTTGTGATGAATTATTTTTTTTAACAAGATTTCAAAATTTTATAATTAAGTTTTACGCATACAAGGATTTTTCTAACTTAATAACTCTCAAAGATTTTCCTAAAACCATATTTTTGAACAGTTCTCTAAAATATAATTTTATAATATAAAATCATATATATATATATATATATATATGCGCCCTTCGAGAAGGTTTATTGGTCATTGAATGTTATCGTAAACATTGTGGTATAGGACGCAACGGTATAGATTAATCCTAGATATGTATGATCGATGTAATGAATCTCAGTGATTCTTTGTGATCCTCTATTTTTTCCTATGATTTCCTGTATTTTCTAGTGTGGATCTGACTTGTAGTGTGTGGATCGTTAAGTGAGAACGTGTGGTATGGGACATACGACTATCACTTTTCGAGGTACTATATAAGGGTCTGTGAAACATTCTTATGTGACTATCAATACTAGACCTTATGATCAATCCTATGTGGACCTCAGGTCAATCCTTTGTGGATCTTGTGGACCTTTGGGGTCACTCAGGTATCCTTCGGTGTGAACGTAATACTGGCTATGTCTTTAAGCCATCTTGTGTGATATCTCATACAGGCATAGCTTCGGCTTGCCACTCTATGATGGCTCCACACCCTATGTTCTATTTTATTATTGATTTCACCATAGTGATTGCTATCATTTGTGGTGATTTCATTAGTGGTTTTAAACTCCAAATAAGAGTCTCTGTGATACAGTGGTTTGGAGATTCAGTGATTCATTGCTTTATGTGGTTTTGTAATTTCATCTTGTGGATTCCAGTGTATTCATAATGTTACCTTATTGTCGAAACTTTGGTAGAAAACCGTGATATTTCAATCCTTTATGATATAAAGGAATGTTTTCCCTTAATGATATTACTTCATTTATCTCATTTCACTAACTATTGATTCAAGTTAAATTGACATATGTGTTTATTCCTCGGGTTATACCAAGTCAAAGGTTAGGATTATATGTCCAATGAATTGCCATATAGTGGCTTGTAAGACCACATATGTTATATTATGTATGGTACATGATGTATTCACATGTGTGTATATATATATGTTTGTTATTCTGTAATTTGGGTATATCATTATTTCGTGTTTTATCCTGAAGCCACTGCAGTAGTGTATTAGATAATTATTAGTTAAGTCGATTCGTAGCAAGAAAAAAACATTCAATATATTTAATACTTATTTTATGCAGTGATACACATGGTTTCCCCTAACAAGCCCTATTCCCCATATCAATAGACAATATTACTAGTTAGTACTTTTATTAATATGAATCACAGGATAGGGGTCACATAAGAATCCTTCAAAAAATTAGGGATTTTCCTATAAATATTTAATATTTTAAATAATTTAGTTAAGTTTCGATTGGAATATATATAAATTATTTAAACTAATTTTAAGTGAAAGGGATCAAAGGTCGTTTTGTAATAGGTATTTTGATACTTGATATTCATAATTTTAAAATTGAACTTTTTATTTTTGTATAACATATGGATTATTTACTCTTAAGACAACCATATTTTATTTATCAAAAATAATATTTTAAGTTAGAAAAAACTAAATTTATTTTTACTACATTTTGTGACTCTTAATTTTTGAAAATTTGAAATTTGAAATTTTCTCATTCTTATACTTTGTGTTAATTTATTTACTACGAAGACTATTTTTAATCTATTAAAAATATTCAGTAAATTTCTAAACTAATTTTTAATGTAAGCATATGTTAGTTTTGAGCTTCAATATTTTTTTAACATATATATTTATATATTCCTATTTCTTGAAATCACAAATATATATAAATTGTAGCATGTTTATTTCTTTATATTCACAAATATAAACAAATATACATATAAATGTATATACATACATACCTATATATATATATATATGTGTGTGTGTGTGTGTGTGTATGTATATACATATATATACATACCTATTATATAAATCTATATACTAATATTTTGAATCATGTCTATATTTGTGTGTGTATGTATATATATATATATATATATATTTGTATAAATTTTAAATACGTGCATATATTCGAATAATATAAAATACATACATAATGAGCTAATATGCCTGCTATGATGTAAATCCCACCATCCATATGCAGACACATTATACCCCTCTTGGATTATCATGTTACACATGCACAACAATACATACATACATACATACGTACATACATACATATATACATACATAGATATATATGTTAACCCTTGTTTTTATAAGATCATCATGCTTTGGATTTCTAGCGATCAGTGTGCCAAGACGTGAATATTGACTTGGGAAAACTCGGAGAGACTTGATTGAAGTAGCGGAGTTCACAGAATCTCAAAGTCTGGATTCTTTTACCCGGGTTTCTTCCACTCTTTGGATTCTTCTCCCTGGAATCTTCTGCTTGGATAAGTATTCTTCTTCTTCCTAGTCATCCCCAGATCGGTATTACTCCGCCGACTCTGAAGTTGAAAATGTAGAAATTTGGCTAAGTCCGGGGAGTCTTGTCGATCCATTAATCGGCGGAAGTGTGGGAAGCTAAGTCTGTGGCGTCTTATCGATCCTGAAATTGGCAGTAATGTGGAAATTTGGCTAAGTCACAGGAGCCTTACTGACCCCTTAATTGGCAGAAATGTGGAAATTTGGCTAGGTATGGGGAGTCTTACTGACCCTTGAGTGGGCAGAAATGTGCAAATTTGGCTAAGTCTGGAGAGTCTTATCGATCTAGGGATGCGATACTCTTGAAAATTGGCTAAGTTTTTAGGATACAAATTTTTGGATATCAAGTTCAGGATTTGAATTTTTGGACGAGCGCATAACTCTTACAGTTATAAATAAGCATGGATTTGGATATTTTGGGGGATCTTTTGGCCCTCATACGCATGGACTCTGTAACTGCCAATATTCAACTTCTTTTCTCTACTTTTTGTAAATTAGACGGATTGTACTTTTAATCATATAGTATAAACAATAAAGATTACCTCATAGTGGATATGAACTCTGTGTTTTGCATGGATTGTACTTTTTGTACATGTACTTTTAATCATATAGTAAATTAGAGGGATTGTACTTTTTGTAAACGACTATAAATCATGTGTTCACTTACCTCTTTGTGTTTTGCATGGATTTGGTTCCTTACTATGGGATGCTTTTTGGAATTAGGTGCTGTTCAATTGACCAAAATCAATGTTAACTTTTTGGTCCCCTGGTGGGGGTGATTGCCTTTGGATTGTTTAAGGAACCAAAATTCTCTTAGATTCAATTATGGAGAAAAGGAAGAAGACTGATGCTACAACTCAGGATGGAGGAGCAGAATTTGAAGGAAGCTAAATAAATTTCCTCTATTGGAAACCTCCACCGTCTACATAACTCGGGAAGAGATGGATGGAGTAGTTGAGGATTTGCATATGTGTTTAGAATGGCAATCGAAACTCCTCAAAAGGAAAAAGGAGGATATGAATGCAGTTGGCTTGGATGGAAAAGCTTGGAAGGTTGTCTGGCCAAGGAGCACTCCTAGGAACAAGTTCAAGTGGCGCCCAAGGGATATAGTAGGACTCTGGGCAGTTCCCCAAATCAGCCTTAAATTGATATCGATCCCCGGATCGGTACCGACCCAGCTTGATTTGGGGTAACTCCTCCAATCTTGATGGAAGAGTAGCCAATACATAAGAAAATGCTTTTCGCAGCATTGAGAAAACGCTATGAAAGCTTTTAGTAGCGTTTCGATAAACGCTGCGACACGACTTGCAACTAAAAGTCTGGAAGTTTTAGTTGTGTTGTAGTAAACGCTACCAAAACTAAACGTATTGTAGCCTTTCTGAAATGCTACAAAAGGTTATTTTGGTAGCGTCTTAAAAATGCAATCAACGTGGTATTTGCACTTTTCTTTTTTATTTTCTGTAGCGTTTTTCTTGTGCTACTATAATATTTTCGCAGCATTTTATCTGTCCTACTATATAGATTTTGTTGCGATTTACTTCTGCTGCAATTTTTATTGTAGATTACTTTTTTTTCGTAGCACTTTTAAAAAGCAATTAAAACTTAATGATTGATGTACAACACATTTCAATCGTCGCTATTTACTATTAGTGGCTTGTATCATTTCCAATAATCACTTTTATATGGCAACCACATAATTATCATTTTCAAGTCAACAAAGACAATCACTATATTCAAATCATTAAAAAACACACTAACCACATAATCAAGTATAATATCCATAATCATTTCAATAACAATATTTTGATAGAATAAGCAAATTGATATACCATAACTATTTACAAAAAAGTCTGTATGACTAATGAAATGTTATACCTAACTAGTGTAACAAAACATATGATTACCCATATTGTTCTATGCACAAGTGAAAGCCAACAGGATAAGTCTAATCTTGTTGTCTTTGAAAGTCCAATGCTTGCACAACTAAAAGTACAACATATAGTCAAACAATTATATCAATTCGCTTCAAGTCTAATATCAAATGTGTGTGCTTGAGCGTGTGTGTACACACACACACACACACACATAATAGTATTCATATATTGTTGCATGCTGAATTGTTCAATGAAGAAGCTTATAGAAGCATCATTCAAAACTAATTAAGAAATTAACATCTTAAATGAATAAAACTACTCAGAGCATTGCTACTGAAATAAAGAATAGCTTAGCTTGCTACATCCACACAGCCAGGGTTATAGATGTTGATAATGCTCTCATTACATGTGAAATAAATGTATTCATTAGGTGGTAATTATAGTTCTTCAAACAGACTTGTTTGCATTCTTACTTTCCACGTACTAAGTTACAGATGAAAAAAAAATCATCCCCTCTACAACTGTGAAATATAATAATGTATGCAAAATAGGGGTCAGTTCCAAAGATCACTTCTGATCCGGTAGCCACACATGTTATTCAAGCTGTGCTCTTGAATCTATACTATTCCTTAACTTATTTTTCACTAAGCTGCGACCATTTCTAACATCTGTTATTTGGAAAAAATTCACAGGCAGTTTTGGTATATCATGCGTAGAAAGAAACACAAGTCCAAACTAGGAGATCTTAAAAAATCCTCGTAATTATTATTGCTCGAATCTATTGCAAATTTATTTATTTTAAATCTGCTTTTTTTAACAAATGTTATTTGGCTCCCCGTCTTGCTTTAACTTATGAACAGGTAATTGTACAAACATTCATTCGATTTAGCAAGATCATGATTTTTACTAAAGTATTGGTTATTTTAAACATGTTGAAATCGTCATTATGGCTTATAATGATATTTGGATTGGAATTGGTATTTCATTGTTTCCTTCTAGATGTGTAGTTGTAATCTTAAATCATTTATCCACTTAACAAACTTGGAAATGTGAAAGTCCTCCATGCAACAATGAACACAAGCAAAACGTTAAAGCTATGGCTTTGTACTCTAGTTGAGATAGAGATATATAGGCATGAAATCATATAGGAGGGAATTTTTGAATCAGATCAACATGGAATGCTATTACAAGAAAAAACCAGGTTGAATGAAGCATGATTGTTTGGGACAGATCTATCTATCCAAAAAATCTTTTACAACATATAAAGCGATGCAAGTTCGGTTTCCTACTCAGGATAGACTTTCCAATTAGAGGATTATAGAAGACAATTTTTTTGTTTTATGTAATATGGTAGAAGAAAACCATGATCATTTCTTTTCAGTGCAATTACACTAAAATGGTGCTGTAAAATGGTGTTTGAGCATAAAATATGACTATTCAAGGAAATAATGTCAAGCATATTATCAATAACCTGGTCGGAATCATCAGCGTGAAAATCTGGTAGCTAAACTAAAATCCATTACCATTGAAACTATTTTTTTTGTATTGTTAGAAGAGGGAGGAATCCCAGCATATTTAAATGAGCATCGAAGAATGATAGAATTACTAGGCGAATGGTTGTAACTAAAATAAATCAATATTGTTGGAGAATCAAGAAAGATGTACTCACCAGTAACTGGGAACCCATATGCAATGTGTCGCTAACTACAAATCTGAAGTACATGTCAGGCAAAATTCTTGAAAGGAGCAAAATAAATTCTGAGCTGCCATAGATGAGTTTCGCTTGTTGTAGGAGATTGAGTTCAAGTTTTATCAGAATGCAATTGGTAATTTTTCAGTGGAGTCGGCGTTTAATATATTGCATCCAATATAAAAGTTCTTCGAAAATGATTTAATATTTTGGAACACGTGGATTATTCAGGCAATTAAGTTGACAATTTTTTGACAACTAGGTTGTTGTTGTTAATTTGTCAAATAGGTTCCACAAGTGCCTACTAATATTTGAGGGGTGCAATGTGCACTATGAACTATAAGCAATTAACAACTAGTATACGAATGTAGTGCTCATATAGAAGGAGCATAAAGTGTGGTAACTCTAGTGTAATGTTTAAAACTATAACTATACCTATTTATCATGAAGCTCAACTTAGAACTGCCTGCATTCCTAGTTGACTGTTACAAGTAACAACATACAAATTTAGCAAAATCAGATAATTGTTTGGCTTAAAATGTGATATTTGAATTGAAGCAAACCGAATAAAATTATCTGACCTCATAATAATACTCCCATCTTGGTCCATCGTAAGCATATATTGAACTGAGAGATGATGGATTTGGCTTTGATAGGGACTTGACATTACTAATCATTATTTTCACTAATTTCTTGTACAAGCCCTATAACAGTATCCACAAGCGCATAAAAGGAAGTCTCAGAAAAGATAAAAATACCACCATTTGTGAATGCAAAGAACAATTAGCTATATATTGTGAAAAACAACATTTAAATTGCAAAATCCCTGTAACACCTGGAAATACAACAATTTGTGAAATTCCTTTATTTAAAGCTTACTGTAATTAACGTCGCCCTCATCTACAGTCTCCATGGAAGCAGCGTCACGTGTACTCTTGCTTAACCATTCAAGTAACATGCACATCACTTTTTGAGAAGACAGGAGCTCTTCATACTTCAACTGGAAATCAGCCTTCTCTACTTGAAGCTTTTCATAATCGGATATCGAAGGACCTCCTAGCTTTTGTGAGGAGGCAAGAATTCTTTGTACTTCAACCGCAAATCAGCATGAATGAAACATATTAGATAATCACTTCATTGGATGGTCCAAATTAGTTGGAGTCAACGACATATTTCTTTCTTCTCTTGTTTTTTAACACAAACATAACATTGTTACAAATATATTAAGTAAACTATCTCCATGTACAAGTTTAACATACTACATTCAGGCTACAAAATGGAACTTCAGTGCTACATTTTATAAGTTAATTAAGTTTTTTTTACAAACCGTGATAAATAATTGATTTAAAATCTTTGTACAAGGCATAAATACACTTGATACACAAAGCAAGCTTATTTCCTGCAGCGATATTTGAAATAGTCCAACAAGCTCCTTTCTTTATGTTCTTCTTGTGGTTTTGTGTTAGAAGGTTCGGTAGAACAGGAAGGACTTGAAAATTGATTATACACTGTGTTTGTACATCACCCTCAGTAACAATGTTTCCAACTGTTTGCAAAGCAGGAATAAGAACTGATGGCATTGGATGTAGAAGAAGTTCTATGAGCCACGGGCAAACACCGGCTTCAATAACATCTTGAATCTTATCATTTGTACCATCTGACAAGTATGAAAGTGAAAGTAGACTGGAAAATATTGCTTTGCAACCAACTAGAATCATCTGCTTGCTTTGGAGTTATACATGATCTTCTCATCATTAAACTATTCCCTTCATCTCCTGGCTCTACTTCCTCTACATAATTCTCAACATTATCCTTGAATTTTTGTGGAAGATAATAGTCTACGGCCGCTTCTATATCTTCAGCTGTCATTGTTCTCTTCTTTGATTTTGGGCATTCATTGCTTTTATGTCCAACTTCTTGACAATTAAAGCACTTAACAGTCGAGGTAACCTTTGGCTTAGCAGCGTCATTATTAGCAGGCTTCGTAATCGGCTTAGTAGCATTAGCATTGCTACTAATTCCTTTGCTTTGACTGTTAGCATTTGTGAACATTCCTCCTCCTTATCTCCCTTGCTTCTCCCAAGCTAGAGCTTTCTGATGAGCTTCCGCAATAGTCATTGGGTAGAACATATTCACCATATCCTGAATCTGATTCCTCAATCCCCTAACATATCTAGCAGTCAATTGTTCCTTTGTTTCCGTGATGTCATTATGAGCAATCAGTTGATAGAACTCATCAGTATAATCACTCACAGACTTAGTCCCTTGTCTCAAGTTCTGCAAATGTTGATACATAAGAGATTGATAATTGTGAGGTTAGAAAGTAGCTCTCGTCGTCCTTTTCATCTTTTCCCATGTGGCAACTTTCTCCTTTCCCATTCTTTCACGCGTTAGCTTATTTTGCTTCCATCAAGCAATAGCTCTACCTCTCAAACGAGTAGCTACTAATTTCACTCTTCGATTCTCTAGTACATTCTTGAATTCCATAATTTCGTCTACATTCGACAACCAATCTAGGAATTCTTCTATAGACATTCCTCCCTTGAATTCTGGAATTTATGTCTTCATCCCTGATTCCCAATTATAATTACCTTCCGCTTGACGGAAAGGATCTCGATCTTGTCCTGGAGAATGAAAATGAGTGCTACTTCTTTCATCTTCACAAACTGAATGATGACGATATCGATCATGAATATCTTCATGTCTTTCACTTCTAGGGGATGGTTCACGAGAATAATCATCGTGATTTCTTCTCTCTCGATCCTATGGTGGTGTTCTTATATGTCTTTCCGAATTCGATGGCGAAATATGATGTCCACCATGATCTGAATCGGGTAATAATCTTCTCCTAGTTTGATTCATGTCCATCATGAAATTTTCTAATCTTCCAATTCCTTCATCAAACTTATCATTAATTATTTTCTCCATTTTTCAGCTTCGTCTCACTGATACATCTCTTCCAAATTTTGATGACGATTAACACGTCTTGGAGGCATAATCGATTCTCAACAAAGAGGATGAACTTCAAATCAGAACCAAACTTCAAAATACTTGTACTGTCCAAACTGATGGAACGTTCCAAACAATGCGGCCAATCCAAACTTGGATGATGGCGGTTTAAGAAGGGGTGGCGATCTAAATAATAGGATGGTTTGACTGAAAAATGGTGCAGATCTGACGGTCTCCAAAGTGGAGATCGACTGAATTAGATCTAGTGATCTAACTAGTTCCGGCGATCATGGACAGGTGATGACGAATGATTAATAGTTGCGACTAAACGAGAACTGACGATCCGAACAACTCCAGTGATCTAAACCAGTGGTAATCAGGACTGAATGGTGATCTGGTGAATGATGGTGGTTTAAAGTGGTAGTAGAAATGGAATGGACGATGTCGGCAACGATGGTGATAAACCTGAATGGTTTCTGGCGATCCAACCAAGTGATGGAAATCTCGCTTTGGCGATCCAACCAAGATGGCGATCAAGTCTTTGGCGATCCAACCTAAAGATGACGATCTAACGTCGGTGATCCAACCAAAATTGTGATTAAGGCTCCGGCGATCCAACCAAAAGATGAAAATCTCGCTCTGATACCAAAATAGCGCAGCTCCAGGATCCATCTTCAGACGAATGGATGGATTCGTGAAAAAAAGATTAAGGATGAGGATAATGCCCAATTCTATTGATCTTTCGATGTCGGATTCTCGCTATCTTCAATACGTTGATCACGCAAGATATCGTGTTGTCGACCTACGATTCTTTGAATGTTGAATATCTAATTCATTGTTTACATCTCATCATGCCTGTTTATGATGTCCCTATTATGTTAGAATTAGTTCTATTGTCACATGTTCATCAGATCTGTTCCTATATGCCTATCTAGTCATTATGCCACTATACGTTTATGCCTATTTCTGCCATTATATGTCAATCGTTTTAGTATGATCATTTCTGTCCTCTTCCCTTCATCTTTTCCCTTTTATTTTTATAGCTAGGCTACCTTCGAGCCTAGGCATGCCGCTAAAATTTGCGAACGCGTTAAATTGGGAAAGAGGGGAAAACGGTAAAATTGGGGCATAACTTGTAATTGGAAATTTGGGCATAATTTGAATGAAATATATGAATTTGGGGCATAAATTGAATTGTGATTAAAGGTCTTAATGTGGGGAATATGGTTCATTATGAACCCGACTTAGGAAAGGGGCATGAAAACCTGTAAGAACATAGGAATAATTGGTTAATAATTGAACTGCCTAGAATTATAGTAATTAGAAATTGTAACCATGCTTAGACACGAGGTTGGATTACACTTATGGAGGAAGTCTGCCTGGAACCACCCGACATATCCAGCAACCACAAGCGTTGAATCTAATGTGAGTGGTCTAAGTGCATAAACACGAGACGTGCTAAGGCATGAGGTTAAGACCGACCGGTGGAAGAAGTTTGTCCAGAACCGCCTGGCATAACCAGCATCCACAAGTTGTAGGCTTAATGTGGGAGGTCTAGTACATTGTAACCATAAATGAATATGGTAATAAAGTTGAATACTTAACCTGGTTGAATCCATAGGGATTGTATGAATATTTTAATTTTAGTAGGGGTTAGGTACTTGTATGAATAGTGGAAGGGTTAAGTATGTCTTGGATTGGTGGGTAATATTTATATATATAGGCCAACGAACTTAACCTGTGGGGTTATGCAATCTTTTACTCTGGTATGGCGTAACCTGTGGAAAACCTAGTGGGGATGCATGCGTAGGAGAAACTTGTATCATCTTGCGTGTAGGACCCGTTTCAGTCAGTAACCCATATATAGGTATCAAACGAGTACATCGAGCTAGGTCGGAGTCCGGGCACGCTTACTAGGCTGATTATAAGAGATCCAAACATGGAGGACGGTGTGGGCGGCGCATTCCGACGGAGTCATGCACATGCATGGGTCCGACAGAGGAATTTTAGATGCCATGACACCTGTAGATATGGTTGTGCACATCCTGAAAACAAATGGTTGCCATTTAGGAAGTGATACATCCAACTGGGGGCCAGCACAAGGTACTATGGAGTAGGAAGACGATCGATTGGGGTAGTATTAGGGTACATCTAAATTTCGGTATGTTTAGGAGCCTATTATTATCCTTAAGGATAACTCCGGTATGTTGGGCTGCTTGTTATTGTATAGGGTTAAAACCTCTCACTAGAAGTACACATAAGTCTACCATCTCATACATATTGGGAATCATCTCATTCTGGTTATACTAGTATTGGTGCAGGGAGAAAGGGAAAGTATTAGAGAAGCGCAATATATCCTATCATGTTCATCTTGTTTACCTTGTCATACCTTCGTTTTGTGATGTTATCTCTCTTATCTGCTTTATATGCCTGTCATGATACTTTTACTTATTTATACGCTAAAAGCAACTGGACTCGCCATACTTTTTGGCTGACCCATTTTGTTTTCTCTTCTTTCTCTTCCATTCCCCCCAGGTTCTTTGGGTGGGAATACTCAAGCTTGATCAGGATTTTGCTTTCATCTTGCTTGGAACTGCTTAGATGTACTGCTTGATTTCATGTCTCTCTACTGTGGCTATGTTTTGGGGATTATGCTTCTTTTATTATTGTACACTGATGTTTTAAGTACGAGACATAAATTTTAATGATGTACCAGGTTTTATGTGTTTCATACATATGATATAACCATGTTTTGAACTTCGATGCTTTATGATCAATAAAGTTTTAAATTCCGCTGCTATTTTATCTCTGTCTTGTAATGTTTCTGTTTCTGTTTACCTATAACGCTTCACAAAACTTAATGCATTCTCTTAATGAGTGACATTAACGGACGTGAGGTGTCACAATAACAAAAAATCTATTCATCCAGCCTAAATAAAGAACACCATCTCTCTCTTCAAGCCGTAAGTTATCCGAGTAGTTTGCAAGCAGTGAACTTATAGTGGCATTCACCGAAGGACTTAGAGGCACAGGTGTAAATCCAACCATCATAAACCTAGACATCCATTTCTCAAAAATCTCATGCCTTTCAACTTTTTCTGCCCCTTCACAAGCAATTATATTGGCCATATCCCCTGCTAAACAATGCTGCTCTAGATTGATTCTTTCCCTGTTCTCTATCGGGAGAATCGCACGACTCGCATCTATCAACTTGAAAATAGCAGCGTAGTAGCTTAAGGTCTGAATGAACCTCAAATAAAATGGAGCAATGCTTGTGTTAGAATCTTACTCTACCTAAGTAACAACCTTAGGAGGCAAATTTTCATGAGCTATGATTCATTATTGTACTCGCACTCTCATCTAATATATGATGAAGTTGAAAAGAAAAATTCACAACTAACGCTTCTCCAGGTTGAACATAGAGATCAGGAAGTACGATTTTAGATCCCGATATGACTGCGGGATGAAACTCTAAACAACTCCCTATGATTTTGCAAATTGAGTCAATCTCTGACCCATAATACTATGGCTACCTCCCCTAGCATAAGCGGAGAGAGAATCGTCTATGCCAGTAATTCTAACATATGGAGGCCCACCAGGAATTTTAGTGAGAGCCCTGACGAGAGTCACCCATTGAGTGTTTTGAGCAATCATGAAGTCGATGATGTGAACTTAATCCTCACTTTTAAAAGCTTCTGCTATAGCGTTATTGGCTGAAATATACACAAACTTAAAATATGGGAATGCCTCGTAGAGCAAATGCATGTAAGAGAGGACGTCGGAACCACCAGGCTCTTTTCCCTTCAAAATTTTATATATAGAACTTGTTAATGAAGCTAGTCTAGAAATTAGTGCTTCCAGAATACAAGCCCCAACTCTTTGAATTGGTTCACTAGAAACAGAAACCATAGGCCTCAACTGTGTTATCAACCACTCTGCTAACGCAATCTAATTTTCGTCGATGGCTTGAGCACAAGGTATGGGCGCTTGTTTCAAATCACCTTGAGGAATTCCCAGCATTTGCATTCAATCTCCTTGCACTAGCGAAGGACTATTCATAGTATCGGTTTGGCAGTTTAGTTCAGTTACCAACACTGCTGTCTCAAGCTCTCCAGATTTCTGTTGTAGGTCATTAGGGCCTTCAGTTATGCATGATGCACTGACCGGTGAATCGTATGATATAGGACATTGGCTAGTGGGAGAGCCACTTATTGTTGTTGATGGATAGTTGCAGTCGAGGGCTTCTATCATAGAATAGGATCTAAGTCCAAAAAAATACGAACTTGTGAAGCAACCTAAATAAATTTAAGCAAATTGTTCTAGATCTTTGAAAAAAAATTATTCAAAAACAAAAACCCTCGATATGATGTCCCCATACACATATGTTAAGCTATCGAGAATGAAATGTAATAGCTTACAAAATCTTGGTATAGTAATAAAAAAAATTTAATAACTAATATGGAACAAAAATATTACTCTAAGTTGTACATTTGTATTTCGAAGAAGCCTCAGGCAAACTAGTAGGGAGCATATAATATATTTTATATCAATATTAACATTAATAAACCCTAACCCAAACGGGGTCAGGAAAATGTACAGAGAATGTGATCAGCACAAATATATTTATAACCAGCTGAACATGTTGGCTAATCATGAGAAAATTCATGTGCTCTTGTTTTTCATTTTTCTTTTTTATTAAATGATTTTTTTTGCTCCAAAATTCATCTCAATATATAAAAACGGATTGAACTAGGTCCCAAAACCAGCGCTTTATAAAGAAAATGAATATGGAAACTATAGTCATAATGATATTCTTCTAAATCTTACTCTGTTTTTCTTTCTTTTGTTCCCTCTTGAAAAGAAAAAACAATGACAGCCCCCACTGCTCCTACTTTTGCTTCATGAAAGCTAGGAACTCTCCAACATAAGATGAAGCCAAAGGAGACTAGACATTTTATGTTCTCCTTTTGAGTTTTACTATGTATACTTGGTCATAACTGAATATTTTAGTTGGTTCTTTTTCATTCATTCTTTTATATTTTCTCAGTTTCTTTAGCAGCTAAAGATTTCACATCATTGGCTTTCTGATGATAGGAACATCTTCAAAACTGTTGACATTTTAATGTTTTATGGTGATGTAGTGTTTGAGTTGGTTAAATGATATTATAAGCAATAATTTCATGCGATTTTGACAAGTTGACATATTTCCTTCCCATTTTCACTGATTATTTCGAATGTAAAAGCATATATAGCTCATAAACAGTATCAACTTCAATGGAATTCTTGTGTACATTGTGATTGCTTAAATTTCCAAGATGTAAGTTTCTTCGTAATCCCCTTTGGGAAAATTACCTCACTGATTGTTATTTTTAAGTTATTTTTCTTTCCTGCAGTAAAGGTGTCCGACTAAGTGGATGTACCGTGCTTCCAAACACAGATCATTTTTCATTATCTATTGTACTTAAACATAGCATTCCCATCAAAATAACATATTCCAGAAGATAAGATTTCATGTGACTGTACAACCTCATTATATATATATATCCATCATATATCTCATCGTTGGTAAATTCTTTGTAATTATCGAATTGAGTTAAACCTACAGTGCACTGTATTATGTGAACAACTATTTGGAGAAAGTAAGCAATACGAATGAAGTCCCCCCAACTCTAATTACTTTACGCTCAGGTGATTACTTCATATATTAAGCATTTTTTACTTGAATTGAAAAGGAGTTTAGTGCCTGAGTAGGTCTAGTGATAGTAAAAGAAACAGCTAACAAATGCAAAGGAAAAATGCATGGTAACTATAAAAAGAGGGGAAAAAGAGAGGAAAAACCATATACATACGGAAGCACATGCAAAGATCGGCCCTTTGCAAAACATGTTTGATTATAATTCCAAATCTTATTTCTCAACCAATGTACAGATTTCACTTTAAGTATCCTATGTCAGTATCTTGAATCTAGAATTGTAGTTCATATCTTTTGTATTCAAACCAAGTAAATTTATTTTCCAACTTTCCTCCAATTTTCTGTATGAATGAATAATATTTGAAGCTAGTAAATACAATGTAACATAATATTAATTCTTATATAACAATTTCATTAAAATTTTAAAAAAACATTTAGCTGAGCATGTAAGTTCAAAAGTACAATTAGGAAAATCAAATTCATTTTCTAAAACATAAGATCAAAACACAATTTTGATTCACAACTAGCATAACGCAGCAAAAGGATCTCAAGATAAAGCGTAAGCTTACAGAAGTCATGATTTCTTGATTTTATCAAACAATTATATCGAAAATAACTAGCAACTAAATATAAATAAAAGTGAAAAATTAGACATGCCTACAAAGCTTCCAACCATCCCAATAAGAAGGGTGAATCAAACATCTAGAACTAGAGGCGGTTGTGGAAGGAGGGTGCGATGGGGATGGAAAATGTAATGGAAACATTGAAGGAGCTAGTGTTTTTTATTTGGGGTAGAATAATGAGAATTAGCATAGATGTGGTTGGGAATAATGGTTTTAAGGCAGGATTCAATCGCGATTTAAGGTTTTAGGGAAGCAAAAATGGATTTTGGATTTTGAGAGAGGAGAGATAAATAGAGAAACGTGTTACAATGGGAAATGGAAATCCTAAAGGTTACGCCGGAGAAGAGGTAAAAAGTAGAGATGGAGGGAAATGAAAATGGATCGAAATAAATTTGAGTTTTCTTCGGTTGAGCATGAGTGGGAAGGTTATTAGTTGCGTTCTAACGGAATAAACGGTAAAAATAAGAGATGCCAAACTTTCTTCAGATGCACTTACTTTACAAACGCCGCTAAAATATGTCACTAAAAGTAATTTTTCTTGTAGTGAGCTCATGATATTCTGGTTGATTATACTTTGGATTATGGAGTTGGAAATGCACTTCAAGTGCGAATACGAATGGATTTGGATTTTGGATTTCTCGAATTATAAGAACTTTAGATTTTGGAACTTGATTGTAGGTGCGTACAAGCTTGGGTAATTGATCGAGCCAGGACTTAGCTTGCTTAGGATAATCATTAATCGATTAACCTGGATTTAGATTTTTGGTTGCCCAATCTGCCTACCCACGTAGGGAATCCAACAAAATTCCTAGGCATAGTCTTTGCAGATGAGAAATCATTTAATTCCTTTCACTTAATAAACTTGAAATCGAAAATGGCTAAGTTGGCTCATCCACATAGGAGATTAGGATTTGGTCCCCTTGCGAGCTTTGTACCCGGTGATAAATCTTTAGGCTTTCTTTTGGATTTGTAATTACTTAAATCTTTTTGAACTTCAATGAAATTATTTCGTTTTTATGGATTATGCTAGTGTAGTATAAAATTGGAAATTGGAATTTACAAGTCTAATAACTAATCACCATGTACGGATTATGCATGGGAAGAGTAGTGTCGTCTCATCAGGATTTGGCAAAGAATGCTTGGTCAATGCCCAAGTCTGGACTATACTCAAGTGGATGTGGATTGTTCTGTCAAGACATAGCAGATCAATTCACTTGTTTTTTTTTTACATTTATCGATTGGTTAGGCCTGGTGAGGCATGAATTGCAGCTTGCATTGGATATCCTTGTTTTTCGGATTTTGATTTTCTCAAATTTACTAGATTTCTATTTGGACTTCTCGCAGATTACGGCTTCTAGATTCATGGATTCTTGGATTCCTAGACTATATAAAAGATATCTTCTACATATAGATATGTTTTAGGGGGCAAGTGTTGATAGCTTTTTTATAAATCCATCATGCAATTTATTTTTGACTGTCAGAGTGCTTAGGACTTGTATACAGACCTGGGCAAACTCGGAAAGACTCGGTTGAAGTCGTGGAGTTTATATAATCTCGAAGTATGGGTTCTTCTCCTGGGTCGATAACCTTCTTCTACTTGGATTCTTTCTCTGGATTCTTCTCCTTTGATCAGTATTCTTCTTCTTCTCCTTGATCAGTATTATTTTTCTTCTCTGTAAGTTCTTCTTCCTAAATCAGTATTACTCTGCCTACTTTGGACTTGAAAATGTGGAAATTTGGCCAAGTCAGGGGGGTCTTACTGTAACACCCCATATTTTATTTGAATATAAAGTAACAAAAGAAAGTATACTTAATTCTTAAAAGAAGAAGTAAGGGAAACAGGTTACGCCATTACTTTCATCTCAGAATTCTTCTTGAGATAGAGTCCGAGTTTGCGTAAATCGGACTCCGTATGAAGAAGTTATGGCACCTGGAAGTTTCAGGAATTTAAAATAAAAACCAACCCGAATTCAAAATTTAAAAGTTCGAAATACAAAACAGACACCCGGGCTGGGCGGGAAATTTCCCGCCCAGGACCCAAGTCGACCTGGGGTCGACCTGGGGGTCAACCAGGGTAGAACAGGTCGACCATGGGGTTGATCTCCCCCCTTTCCAGATCCATAGACAGATTCGTTTTTCTGCATTTAGACGCCTGTTCTGACTAGATTCGTTGCTTCTAAGCTATTTAAACACCCCCAAACCTCACTTTCTCTCCACACAATTTCATTATGCCCATACTCTCCCCTAATTCATATTAAAATAAATCAATGGCGTCGTTACTCTGCTGAAACCTAAGCTAGAACTAGTGCTTCTTCTTCTTCCAATCTGAATAGGATTAAAAGAGAACAACTACAACCTTTCTCTTTTAGAATCCAACTAAGGTGAGTACAGTTATTTTCAGATATGAAATTTAATTATGATCTTGACATGGTTATAAATCTGAATTGGAGATTATGCATATTCTTGTTTATCAGATCTGTTTTTCAGTGTAGATCTATCTTATTAATATTATTGTAACTATTCTATATCTCTTCCTTCCTTCTGTTCTATAGCCAGGCTACCACGAGCCTGAGCCAAATCTCATAAGAGATTGACGCACAAATGCTAAATTTGGGGAAAATAATGAATGATGCATTATTGGACATGACTGATTTGTGACTGATTTAAGAAAAGGGTATATGTTGTAATTTAAGATTTAGATCTAGGCATACTATATATGACGGTTTATGATTTGGAAGAAGGAGAATTATTGTATGACAACATATTACTTGTAATTTGGCGACATAATTCATTTTATAATTCAAGATCTGATTTTGAGGACATAATACATGTTGTAATTTAAGATCTAGATTTGGGGCGTATTTTATATGACTATCTATGACTTGGAAGAAAAGGATATGTGACTTAGGCCTGAAAAACCTATATTATAACAGGGATAATTATAAATGTGAATACGCCTAATTCGGATTTTTGGATATTTGATATACGCGGTAATCAATGGCTATAATTTGGCATAATTTATATTGTGCATCATGATTTGGGGTTTTTAGAGAATATTATGTACGATGCAAATTTAACTAAAATTTGGGACGTATGTGAACTATGACCATAATTTAGGCATGTAAAATTAGGCTTAATTTTATGATTAAGCGAGGTATGTCAATGGAATTTTAGAGAATGATTAAATCTGTTAAATTACCCAATCTGCTAAATCTGCTGAAATTGAATATGGTAATTGGGGTATGGAAATCTGTGGGCTCAATCTAAAATTGAGCAAGACATGTTGATAGAACTTTGAGATATCTGCTATAACTTGTAAAGAAGCTAATTTGTTAAATTGGCATAATTTGTCTGATGTTGGCATAATTTGTGAATGAATAATTTAGCTAAAATAAGAATGCTGAGACATGAGGTTAGACTCTGTTTGTGGTAGAAGCCTGCCCGGACCCGACCGGCTTAACCAGCAACCGCAAACCATCAGCCTAATGTGAGAGGTCGTAGGCATAAAGATGCTTAGACACTAGGTTAGGTCTAGCTTGTGCTAGAAGTCGGCCCAGAACCACCCGGCACATCCAGCGGCCACAAGCCACCGACCTAATGTGAGAGGTCTATGCATTAATATTTAATTAATGCAAATCCAAGATAAACGTGATACCTAAAACGTGTTGGGTGGATAGGGTTAAAACAACTGGCCTGATGAATCTAATAAACCTATTTCGTAAATCTGTAGGCCCAATACAAGGTTAGGGGAAACAATCTGTAAGTCTGTTAATCTGTATATCTGATCCGTTGTCTGAAAACTTGTTAACCTATATGTCTGATCTGAGAACTAGTTAATCTGAACTTTGTAAATCTGAAATTTGTAAGCAAGTTAATCTGAAATCGGTTAGTCGGGGAACACAAGGTTAGGAGGGGTAATTACTAGTGTCTTCTATTGTTTGGGACCCATATTAGTCAGTAACCCTTTCTGGTATCAAAACTATGACCCAACACTAAGAGGGGTCCGGGCACGCTTACTAAACTAATTGTAAGAGGTTCACTCTGATAATGGCGAGGGGTATTGATGGCGCATTCCAACCAAGTCATGTGCGTGCATGGATCCGGTCTGCTCTGAGGATGTAAGACACTGTGACATCTGTAAATAGGTCTGTGTCTATAGGTTGCCACTTTAGGGAATGATACACCCTTCTGTGGGGCCGACACAGGGTATTTATGTATTAGGGAGCCGATCGCTTAGGGTAGAATTTAGGGTACACTTAGTTATGTCTGTTTCTGTTATGGTACCATCTGTTTCTATTGGGGTGGTAACACATGTCTTTTTCTGTGCGGTACCGTCTGTTGGGGTGGTAAAGGCCCATTACTAGTGTACGCCTAATTCTAATACTCTGTTTCCATTGGGAATATTCTGTTTCCATCTCTAATTCCGTTTCTGCCTCTGTTTCTATATCGTCTGTCTCTGTTCAGGTGGTAAAGGCCTATTACTGGCATTCTGTTTCTGTACCGTCTGTCTCTGTTAGGGTGGTAAAGGCCCATTACTAGCATCGTGCTTTTGAAGAGATCGTTCTGTTTTCTGTTTAGACATTAGGACAACACCTAATTCTGTTATACTAGTATTAGTGCGGAGAAGTGAAAACCAAGTAAGAAGCTTAGTTTAGCCTATATCATTCTGTCTCTTCTGTTAATTTGCTACTCCTGTTACGGCTATCTCTCACCCAGTTTAATTTACATATCTTGATACTATTATTTGTTTATATGCTGAAAGTCACTGGGCACACCAGACTTATGTCTGACCTAGTTTGTTTTGCCTCTTTTCTTTCGTTTCCCCCCAGGTTCTCAGGGAGGAAATACGTAAGCTTAGTTCTGATATCCCTTTCTTCCAGCTTGAAGTTGAAGATGTATTGCTTGGCTTTGATTCTGCTTGTTTATGGCATTTTCTGTTGGGGATTATTGCTTTAAAATTATGCACTCTGAAGGCTTTTATACAAGACTGATATTTATATACTTGAGTTTTGAAAGATGTAACCAAACTTATTTCTATTCCTGCTGTAATAAAGTTATAAAATTTTCAAGTACTACTTTATGTATCTGTCTTGTAATATTCTGTTCTGTTTACTTATAATGTTCCACCAAAGTTAAGGCATTCCCTTTGTGAGTGACCTTAACGGAGGTGGGGGGTTACACTTGGTATCAGAGCTGAAGGTTACCAGATTAGACAAGAGTTTTTGAAAACTATTTTCAAAAATGTTTTAAAAAGGAAGTATTTTCAAAAGTAGAGTTTATTTCGAAAAATATAATCCCCAAAAGCCATATATATGTCTTTCGATTCTCCATTTTGTATCTCTTCCTTTTTCTTTTTTCAGCATGTCCGGGGTACCCGAGATACCCAAAGGAATACCGATACCAACTTAGTTCAGAAGGTATTTGGAGGCTAGGGCCACCGCTGTAGGTCTAGCAGATGTCCCTCCTCCTCCTCATCCTCCTCCCTGCGTAGATATGCAAGGACTTTCGGGCAATGGGCGGGAAACCATTTCACGGGTCAGAGAAGTTTGTTGAAGCTCGAAATTGGCTTAAGGAAGTGGAAGATTTGTTTGGTATCTTCGAGATAGAAGATGGAATGAAGGTCCAATTAGCTGCTTGGTTAATGAAGGACGAAGCCTCGTTTTGGTGGGAGTCACGAGTGGAGAGCGTCCGACATACACATGGATGGATTTCAGGCGCAGGTTCGAGATGAAATTTCTCTCACAAGCAGAAGAGAATTTATAAATAGAGAGCTTCTTGGCATTAAAACAAGGGAATTTATCAGTAAAGGAGTATGTCAACAATTTCAATCAGTTGGTGAGATTTGGCTTAGACTTGGTGAACACACCTGAAAAGAAGGCCCTAAGATTCGTTAAAGGTTTAAATGAGCCGCTACACGGGTTGGCTATGACCCACATTCCTATAGGGGCTACCTTCGAGAAATTGGCTGACATGGCATTAATGCATGAAGAGGAAGCCAAAAGTGAGAAGAAAGAAGAAAAGCTCGAAGGACCACAGAACAAGAAAGCATGGCCCAGAAAGGAAACACAAAAGAAGGATGAAAAGTCTGAAGATAAGAAGGGGAAAAAGTGCTTTACTTGTGGAAGCTTGACACATCTGAACATGGATTGTAGAAAGAGGAAGGGCGCTTGCTTCAACTATGGTGAAATGGGACATTTCACTCGGGACTGCCCGAATAAACGAGGGCAAGGGTAGAGGACAGAAACTATTTCTGGAGGGCAGGTGAATGCTCACATGGCTGGTGGATAGGATAGGGATAGGAAAATTTCTATAGGAGGTTTAATTTCCTTATCTGATTATTGAGTTAAAACTCTTTTTGATTATGGCATTTTGATTCTGTAATTGAGACTCTGCACTTTAATACTAGTCTTTTTTCTGATCCGCTATAGTCTCAAACCCCATAAGGGTTACGACTCTTCTGTTTGTGATAAATTGGGGGTATCTGTGTTGGGCCTTAAGTTGACTATGACACATACATTCTGGGTTTTGGTAATCTGATTTGTACCAGTAGTATGTAAGTATCTGAATATTTCTGAAAAGGATAGGGGTTTTTACTCGAAGCATGAAGTAGATTTCCAGTTTTGACATTGTTTAATGGGAGTAATTCTCTGAGTGTCAATCTGATGTTGATTTCGTTCTACGGGGTTGATACTTAGGGATTCATTCTCTTAACCGATGTCTAATGGGAACAGAACTTTTGTTTTAATTTTACTTGCTTCTATCACTCGGTTGTATCCTATCGATCGAGTTTTCGACCTTTAGGTAGAAAATAATGGGTGTAAACATGTATTTGAGACAAGTTATGTTTGATAGTTGCAAGTGGATGCAAGTGGTTGTTAGTGGTTGCTCGTGGATGCATAAACACACACTAAGCACACAATCGGCTCAAAAACACTCTCATACCGCATATGGATGTGTGTGCATTTTTCAATTTTTTGGATGCAAAATGATTGACTCATCACATGGAGTTGCATTTGGATGAACGGTTATGCACTCATATAGAAATGATGTGTATCAGATAGGATTTCTTGCATACATTGTTGTAACAGTATGATTTTTGTTTGATGATAACAACCAAATATATTTTATTATTGAATGTGTTTGTAACTGTACTGGTATACTACACAACAGATAGCAATATAATATTTCTATTTGAATAAAATACAACTATACAAAAATTTAAATATTCACACAGTATTTTATTTGAATAAGAATATTTTATTTCGATATTTAAACAGTACAGATTTACAACTCCACTATTTGTACATATATCACTGATATACATTTCAATATATTCAATTTTGTACTTAGCTCCTCTTTACAACACTTACAATTTCATACACACTACATTTATATACAGTTCACTCGTATATACCGACACATATGAATATCATCGTCTTCAGTCTTCTTGACTTCACAGCATTCCACAGTCAATTTAGTCATCTTCATACCTGTTCATACAAAAGAACACACACAGTAGACTGCAACAAAAATAAAATTAAATAAAAGCAAATAAATTTTTAATTTTTATTTGCCTCAGAATTACGGTGTGTTTCTCATCATTTTTCTAGACTTGGTCTGATATGCAGGGACTGAAAAACCCGTTTGGATGGCTGCATATACACACGTGTATGCATGTGTGCACTGCCACGCCAATCCAGTGTCGCGACTGAGGAGTATCCACAAGGACCGTCTCGACTCAGTGGACATTAAAAGAAAAAGAAAAAAAAAGATATTAACCAAGGAGCAAAACAGAAATATGGTGATACATGCGAGAAGTCAATGCAACATCAATTTTCAAGTCAACCAGCATAGAGCAATGTTACATGATCAAGTTGTTCAAGGCAGCATAAACATGGTCACATGGTAAATATCAGGGAACAAGCATGTTCATGTAATGAACAAAGTCAAAAATGCACAACATGGCATGCAACTCAGCAAAGTTTAAATGAGCATAGTCAAGACCACAAGGCAACTGTCAAATGCAATCACATAGTAAAGACCTGATGGGATCAAGTTTTATATGGCATGAAATCGGTGCAATGTACAACAGATTTATGATAAGAGTGTTCAACAACTAAGCAGCATGTCGAACTGAACCAGCAAGTGAACAATGAGAACAAGGTGAAATCAGGAAATCTATGTATCAACAGTTTTTTAGCAAATTGCAATCAGTGACAAGTCCACAAATCAGAGAAAATCATCTCAATAAATCAAGACAGATAAGGCATGAAATCAATTCTCAAATAAGGGTCGAAATCATCAATTAACAGTGCAAGACTTGACAAGTTTTTAAATCAGTTTCTTTAATAGAGCAGAACAGTGTAAACATTGCCAAGGGCCTACATCAATGAAGAAAATGCACAAAGGAGGACAACAAGTGCAGGCTATTCAGTTCTAAGCAATTCAACAACATAATGTTCATGAATGATTCGGCAAGGTACAAGTCAACATAAAAGTCAATGACTCAAGGCAAGCATCAATGAAACATTGAAATGGTTCAGCGTCATGGTGATACACAGGGTATGAATGATGCAACAAAACTATACATAGTTCACAGGAGCTCAAGGCAGTATATACATGAGTAAACTGTTTGATTCAGATTCAAGGGTGTACATGATCAAGTATAGTGTCTGATCTTATCAAAGCATGAATAAATCAATTCAACTAGTCATGGGAAAAAGCAAGTAATGCAAAGACAAGGCACAAACTCAAAACAGTGGAGCAGCTAAAAATCAAACATGCCAAACACCAAAGTATAATAATATAGCACCAGTTCAAATGTTTGGCAAAACATAGGATCTGTTCTTATCAGTTCAAATCAGAACTTAGCATTAGTTCTAAGTGGAGTGTACTCAAGAAGGAAGTCAAAGAATAAATGAAGTTCCAGTTCAAAAATCAAAATACTAAATCTGTTCAAGTTTAAGGCAAGATCAGACAAGTATTAAATCAAATTAAATGATCAAGTTTTGTTAAAAGGAAAATATCAAGTGCGGTATCAGTTAAAAACATAATCAACGAGACTGCTCTCAACTAAATCAAGAGAAATTTCTGTTCTGGTTTTTAAATCATCAGAAAAGCATCCATTCAAATGAATTGACAAACCAAAAATCAAAGAAACCGATTTCAAAGTGGAGTGTGTTTTGGAAAATCAGGTTTAACATCTGTTCATAAGAAGAAAGTTTAAATCCAGAAATTGTCAAATTCGAAGAATGAAGTACAGTACAGGTTCATATCAGTTCTTTTGAAGCAGTTTATTTAAGATAATATCAGCCCAAAATGATATTAATCAAAGCCCCAGAAAATTAGCTCAAAAGGAATTCATGGTTTTTTTTTCGAGATTATTTTTAGTAATACTTAATCCAAAAAGTTTCAGAAGTTAACACAAAATTCAAATCGAAGAAATCTCCAGAATTTCAAGAACTATTCAAAGCCACGAAGAGTTCAAGGTCCAAAATTCATGAATATATCTCGACCAAGTAATACACGAAATTAGAGCATATATTTCGGATTTACAATCTTATATAAACACCAATCATCATCGGCTATCATAATCCAAGTTCAAGCACAATAAAAGAGAAACTTGAATTAAAAATCATACCAGAGAACAAGTAAGCAACTTGGACCCAAATCGAAGCATTTGAAAGCAACATCGAAGTCGCGCATCAAAGAATCGCATCTCCATCACTCAAGCGCAGAGATTTGGGGGAAGACTGAAGAAACCCTAGGAATTTCTCAAGAGCCGCCGCCATTTCTTTATTTCAGAGAAAAGAGTCGAGCTAAAGTAAAGAGGTGTAGCACAAGTAAAAAAGGAGACCGGCCAAGGGTTATACAAAAGGAGGATAACCCTAATTTTAACTCCTAAGGGTTTTTCTATTTTTTTACATTTGTTTTTTTTTTGTTTAATTCATAAAAACAAACAAACAGTTTCTAGATCTGTAAAATCTAGGGAAGACGAATTACGGGAATTGTAATTCAAGGAAATCTGGTTTCGGGGATAGAAACCAGTGCAGGGTTTTGAGCGTAGGGTTAAGAACAGTTGGGAGCGAGTGTCGCGAGTTTACAGGGGATTGTAAGCGTAGAGATTGTTTTAACTCCTAGTAGAAACCTTGGGGAATGCAGCAGTAGGCAGGGTTTTGCCGAAGCTGGGTATATCTGTGTGTTATTTATTTTCTGCATTTCTTCTGATTATTATCTGTGCTGTGATTATTTAATTACTCTGTGAAAATCTGCAATAAACCCTATTCACCCCCCCCCCTCTAGGGTTAATTTAGATCCTACATACATAAGTGGACTCATGACACTAACATAATTTGCATTAAGGAGGTCAGCTGAATCAGTAGACCGCCTGATCTTTGCATTAGATAAGAGACATGTAGATAAGAGACATATACACACACCTTTGCATATGTTCATACAACATTAGAAGTTTTCTAAGGACAATGGATGCTTGTGGATGATGGTTGAGTGGATGGGTGATTGGATGGTAGGACACATTCTTCGTAACTTGAAGATTTCGGGGACGAAATCCTTTAAGGAGGGGAGAATGTAACACACCCTATTTTCTATGAACATAAAGTAACAAAACAAAGTATACTTAATTTTTAAAAGAAGAAGTAAGGGAAACGGGTTACGCCATTGTGTTCGTCTCGGAATTCTTCTTGAGATAGAGTCCGAGTTTGCATAAATCGGACTTCGTACGAAGAAGTTATGGCACTTAGAAATTTCAGGAATTTAAAATAAAAACCAGCCCGAATTCAAAATTTAAAAGTTCAAAATTCAAAACAGACACCCGGCCTGGGCGGGAAATTTCCCTCTCAGGACCCAGGTCGACCAAGGGTTCGACCTGGGGGTCGACCTGGGTAGAACAGGTCGACCATGGGGTCGACCTGGGGGTCGATCTCCCCCCTTTTCCATATCTATCGGCAGATTCGTTTATCTGCATTTAGATGCCCGTTCTGGCCAGATTCATTGCTCCTAAGCTATTTAAACACCCCCAAACCTCACTTTCTCTCCACACAATTTCATTACACCTATACTCTGCCCTAATTCATATTAAAATAAATCAATGGCGTCGCTACTCTGCTGAAACCTAAGCTAGAACTAGTGCTTCTTATTCTTCCAATCTGAATAGGATTAAAAGAGAACAACTACAACCCTTTTTCTTTTAGAATCCAACCCAGGTGAGTACAGTTATTTTCAGATATGAAATTTAATTATGATCTTGACATGATTATAAATCTGAATTGGAGATTATGAATATTCTTGTTTATCAGATCTGGTTTTCTATTTAGATCTATCTTACTCCTGTTTAGTAGATCTGTTTTTCTTTGTAGATCTATCTTATTAATATTATTGTAACTATTCTGTATCTCTTCCTTCCTTCTATTCTATAGCCAGGCTACCACGAGCCTGAGCCAAATCTCAAAAGAGATTGATGCATGAACGCTAAATTTAGGGAAAATAATGAATGTTGCATAATTGGACATGACTGATTTGTGACTGGTTTAAGAAAAGGGTATATGTTGTAAATTAAAATTTAGATCTATGCATACTATATATGATGGTTTATGATTTGGAAAAAGGAAAATTATTGTTTAACAACATTTGACTTGTAATTTGGGGACATAATGCATGTTATAATTAAAGATCTGATTTTGAGGACATAATACATGTTGTAATTTAAGATCTAGATTTGGGGCGTACTTTATATGGTGATCTATGACTTGGAAGAAAAGGATATGTGACTTAGGCCCGAAAAACCTATATTATAATAGGGATAATTATAAATGTGAATACGCCTAATTCGGATTTTTGGATATTTGACATATGCGGTAATCAACGGTTATAATTTGGCATAATTTATATTGTGCATCATGATTTGGGGTTTTTAGAGAATATTCTGTACGATGCAAATTTAACTAAAATTTGGGACGTATGTTATATTATGAATTATGACCATAATTTCGGCATGTAAAATTAGGCTTAATTTTATGATTAAGTGAGGTATGTTAATGGAATTTTAGGGTATGATTAAATCTATTAAATTGCCTAATATGCTAAATCTATTGAAAATGGTAATTTGGGGTATGGAAATCTGTGGGCTCAATCTAAAATTGAGCAAGACATGTTAATAGAACTTTGAGATATCTGTTGTAACTTGTAAAGAAGCTAATTTGTTGAATTGGCATAATTAGTCTGATATTGGCATAATCAGTGAATGAATACTTTAGCTAAAATAAGAATGCTGAGACACGAGGTTAGACTCTGTTTGCGGTAGAAGCTTGCCCGGACCCGACCGGCGTAACTAACAACCGCAAACCATCTGTCTAATGTGAGAGGTCGTAGGAATAAAGATGCTTAGACACGAGGTTAGTTTTGGCTTGTGGCAGAAGTCTGCCCGGAACCGCCCGGCACTTCCAGCGGCCACAAGCTACCGACCTAATGTGAGAGGTCTGTGCATTAATATTTGATTAATGCAAATCCAAAATAAATGTGATACCTAAAACATGTTGGGTGGATAGGGTTAAAACAACTGGACCGATGAATCTAATAAACCCGTTTCGTAAATATGTAGGCCTAATACAAGGTTAGGGGAAACAATCTGTAAGTCTGTTAATCTGTATATCTGATCCATTAGTCTGAATACTTGTTAAACTAGATGTCTGATCTGAGAACTAGTTAATCTGAACTTTGTACATATGAAATCTATAAGCAAGTAAATATGAAATCCGTTAGTCTGGGAACACAAGGTTAGGAGGGGTAATTACTTGTGTCATCTATTGTTTGGGACCCATGTTAGTCAGTAACCCTTTCTGGTATCAAAACTATGACCCAGCACTAAGAGGGGTCCGGGCACGCTTACTGAACTAATTGTAAGAGGTTCACTCTAATAATGGCGAGGAGTGTTTATGTCGCATTCCAACCGGGTCATGTTCATGCATGGATCTGATCTGCTCTGAGGATGTAAGACACCGTGACATCTATAAATAGGTCTGTGTCTATAGGTTGCCACTTTAGGGAACGATACACCCTTCTGTGGGGTCGGCATATGTTATTTATGTATTAGGGAGCCGATCGCTTGGGGTATAATTTAGGGTACACTTAGTTCTGTCTGTTTCTGTTAGGGTACCGTCTGTTTCTTTTGGGGTGGTAACACCTGCCTGTTTCTATGTGGTACCGTCTGCTAGGGTGGTAAAGGCCCATTACTAGTGTACGCCTAATTCTAATATTCTGTTTCCATAGGGAATATTCTGTTTCCGTCTCTGATTCCGTTTCCGCCTCTATTTCTATACCGTCTATCTCTGTTCGGGTGGTAAAGGCCCATTACTAGCATTCTATTTCTGTATCGTGTGCCTCTGTTAGGGTGGTAAAGGCCCACTACTAGCATCGTGTTTCTGAAGAGATCGTTCTGTTTTCTGTTTAGACATTAGGAAAACACCTAATTCTATTATACTAGTATTAGTGCGAGAAGTGAAAACCAAGTAAAAAGCTTAGTTTAGCCTATATCATTCTGTCTCTTCTGTTAACTTTCTACTCCTGTTATGGTTATCTCTCATCCAGTTTTATTTACGTGTCATGATACTATTATTTGTTTATATGCTGAAAGCCACTGGACTCACCAGTCTTATGAATGACCTAGTTTGTTTCGCCTCTTTTCTTCCATTTCCCCCCAAGTTCTCAGGGAGGAAATACGCAAGCTTAGTTCGGATATCTTTTTCTTCCAGCTTGAAGTTGAAGAAGTATTGCTTGGCTTTGATTCTGCTTGTTTATGGCATTTTCTATTGGGGATTATGGCTTTAAAATTATGCACTCTGAAGGATTTTGTACAATACTAATATTTATGTACTTGAGTATTGGATTTGAAAGATGTAGCCAAACTTATTTTTGTTCCTGCTGTAATAAAGTTATAAATAAGTACTACTGTATGTATCTGTCTTGTAGTATTCTGTTCTTCTTACTTATAACGTTCCACCGAAGTTAAGGCATTCCCCTTGCGAGTGATTTAATGGAGGTGGGGGTTACACTTACCAATCCCTGAGTCGACAGAAGTATGGAATTTGGATAAACCTAGCGCGTCTTACCAATCCCGAAATTGATAGAGATATGGAAATTTGGCTAAATTTAGCTAGTCTATCTGACCCTAAGTTGGCAGATGTGTGGAAATTTGGCTAACTCCAGGGAGTCTTACCGATCTCTGGATATGGAACTCCCAAAATTTGGTTAAGTTTTTGGGATATGAATTTCAATACACGAAGTTTGGGATACGAATTGTTGGATGAGCCCACAACTCCTACAACTACAAACAGGCCTGGGTTTGGGCATTTTGGAGGATCTTATGGCCCTCATATGCAGGGACTATGCAAGTATAAACACTCAACTTTTTTTAATCTACTTATCCCTAAATCATAAGGATTGTACTTGTAATCATACACTATAAACTGTAATAAATACCTCACGACATAGCACAATTTTCCGAACCACTATAGATACTATGTTCACTTTATTTTTTGTACTTTGTGTCTGGATTTAGTGATTTACTCTGTGATTGCTTTCTGGATTTGGTTGTTGCATTCAATTGATCAAAAACAACATTGACTACATATATACACACACACATATATACTTATATACATGTGTATATGTGTGTGGGTATTATAGTCAAATCATGGCACAATATCTTTCGAGTGACTATGGTTGGTTAAGTGGAAGAATTAGAACTGAAGCACTATTCAAAAGAAGATTCGTTCCCTTAGTTATATGAGGATAGTGCCATAATCAACTCAAAGACAAAGTATTCGGTCAAAGAATTTCAGTTAATATAATTGTTATTATTGAAGCAATGACTTTATATTAGAACTATAGAGTTGTATGCAGAAACATTATGAAATTCCATAAGTCCAAACTGGTACAGTTTAGACAAAGTGAATTAGCGTATGTCAATATCACAAATGGTAATGCTTGTTAAATTAAATTGTGATTTTATTAAGATTGAGTAAGAAATAAATTTGGACATAATGTAACTCCGCCTAGAAATTGACGTGTGTATGTTAACACACGAATAGTTTTATGACAATTACTAACTGAATTTATACCCAAGAGTTAAACGATCGAATTTACCCTTAAGATTTACACAGTCAAAATCATGAATTCTCTTAAGACCAAATGATTTAACTGACTTATAATTACTACAAATAGTTAAACTTTAATTATCAAACTTAAACATGATTTGGGAAATAAATAATGTTATATACGTCTAAAATAGTTATATATAAATGGAGACGGCCCAAACTTCCCCGTAAAGGAAAGCCCGGATTGCTTCAAGAGCACGACAAACCAGAACATAAATAGAAGAACATTTCATTGCTTACAACAATTCCATCAGAATATACGAATATAACAGAGTATGAATAAATGTTATACATCAGAAAAATATCAGAGTTTTAAATTACATTTAAATACATAGCAGCGGAAAATGATACAAAACACAACTGAAAGAGATACACGGATACAGAGCTTTCCGAATATCATTCCATCTATAAACCAAGATCCTGTGAATATAAATCAGCAAAAAACCCAACTACTAGCTGCTCGTGTGGAAAATAGGGGCACCCAGAGTTTTGGTTAAAACAATAAACTCCAGGTCAGTCGTGTGACAGGTGTGAGAACTAAAACAGTTATTCAAAACTTTACTTTAAAATGAGGTAAATCAAGGGACCACGCCGCATAACACGGAACGGGTTTACCACCAAGAATACCGATGCCTAAAACAAACAGCGCAATGCTAAATAAAGAAAAAATGAAGCTATTATAAGACTCAGGTCCCATCACACAGTGCAACGCAAGCCGAAGGATAGAGTTTTACCTTATAATAGCCAAATATGCTTGGTACATTTTAAAACAAACCTTTTATATTATTACTATAAGTGAAGAAATCAGCTTCAAATATAAATGTATCAATCCTAGGTGGCATGAGCGCCCTATCCCAATATGTCGCCATATATAGTATACAATCAAAACCGAAAAATGTTGTATTTGGAAATTGGATTTCCATACTGGTGCACTACAACAAAAATCACTTTTCGCAATAGGCCATATCTGTTGTAGTAGACCTATTGCAACAGACCAGCGTCCGTCTATATAGCCGAAGTTGCAAAAGGTCGGCCCCTTTTCGCAACAGTACCAGTTGCAATAAGATGTTGCGGTATACTTTTTTGCAACGGGCTTTTGTTGTTGCAACATATACTTTTGCAACAACAAATGATCGTTGTAAGCCTATATTAGGCATCAACAAACAAGATACCGCAACTATTTTTGATAGCTGCAGTAAATCAAATTACAACACTTATTAAATGTTGCAATAGGTAATTTTGCAACAGCAATTGCCTGTTGTAAATTTTTAATACAACTGCTATTTACTGTTGCTAATGACTCAACTGCAACTGATAGTTGCAAATACTACATACAATTCACCCGTATTTACATTCGATAATTTACTGTAGTAACGATAAGACATATTACGAAGAAATACATATACATTCGAAAAGGCTTTGACAAAACAATAGATTCACTAACTTTAGAACATTCCAAAAGATTAGTTGAAGTTGCATTCAAAAATATGCATAGTAACAAACGTGATCCATACATAATATAAACGGATACCGTACCAACAATTCCAAGTATCATTACATCTAAAAGTTAAACAGCACATATTACTCTAGTGAAACGAAGTCTTTGTGCCACGCCAGTTGTTCCAACGGCCTCTTGAATGGTGTACATCTTCGAATTATGCCTTAATAGAAAAGCTTTTGAATCCATGGCTACATTAACCCATACCTTCCAAAAGCAATACAATACACATCAAACTTCTAATTTTAATGCAAATAGTGAAAGCAAAGACCAACATACTAGGAAAAAAAGTGGATTAGAAAGATAGAAGCTCCGAAAGTTGCTATGTGTCTCGCATCTTATTTATAATGAAAGTTGAGCAATACAAGATAGTTATGATAATGGACTCTAAATGAAATTACAAGTAATGACAGTACAAAATGACTTAAACTAAATGAAGCATGTATAGACGGGTCAAAGAACAAGAATACATGTTTTATCAAATAATAATAATATAATAAATAAACTGTAAGCTATATTAACATGCTAAACTTTTAACTTGCAAGCATATGAAACCGGAACACTTACTTATTGGACGAGTTTATATCTTACGGTAAAATCTGATTTTTACGAGTTTATATCATCCATATGTCACTGTAAACCATGTTTGAAGATAAGAGGGCAGGAAAGGTAAATCGGGCCGCCATCGATTGTTAAGAGCCAAATAGAGATATTAAATCAATTCAGTGGTTGAACACAAAAACTGACTGAAGAGTCAAATTAATGCAACTTATATTTGAGTAATCAACTGTCCTGGTAAGCGGTAAATGCTAGTATGCACAGGCGAAAAAAATTGTTTTTTTCTTTAACGTACCATAGTCAATATGTGCATGAATATACGACATGCATAATTTATGCAATCTTAAGATATGTTTAAAAGTTTAGTTGTTTCTAATTGTTTTTTCAACTATATATGTGCATGAACAATTGCTTTCTCGGTCGTTAACTTGCATAATTTTAATTGGTTTTTTTCTTTAACTTAAAGGAGGTTGGCACTGACTCTTTTCTCGTTCGTCACATGAATGCAACCGTGCCAACATTAAAACGGCGTGCATAATTATGTATTTGACCATCGATATAATCTTGAAATATGCGTTATTTTACTTCTTACTCTACTAAATTATATTACTCATGCACTATAAAGTTATGGTCTGTATCTGGTTTTTTCATTGCTATAGGATACAAGTAACTTTCGCATTATGATGATTTAGTAATATAGAACTATTCATTCACAAATTTTACACCACTAATAAAAAGAGGGTAAAATCATTAAGCGTTGTATCAAGCTTATAATATATTGTACTAATGTGAAGTAATTCACCTCCATCTAGAAGTAAAAATAAGTGGACATACGTACGATTTAGATTCTTCGCTGGTCAACATCTGACCCAGTAATCTATCACTGTTCAAACTACGGATCGAATTTACCCCAAATGTTAAACTAATTTCAGTTTTAAATATGGAAACGATAGAGTTACAATAGTCTGTTTGGACTAAATTCCCTACTACATATGCACAATTACTGACAGCTTAGGAAGTTGTAGCTTAATTTGTTTGTAGATATATCTCTAAATATTCTAGTAAATCATAGAAGAATATCAAACTTACTATTAGTTGCTCTCAGGAAATCTTTAGCTTACTTCATTTCGAACCAATTCAAGTGCCTCACAGATTGTTTCAAGTTATTGCTGCTCTTTCTTTTCAACTAGAAATTACTTAAAAACATTTGCTTCTTATTAGCTCCATCTCTAAAAGACCAATCCAAAAATAAGTCGTTTCTTTCATACTATATTGCATATACTACTGCACTCTCCAATATTTAATACACTTTATATAGTAGTAAACAACATCTTTTTAGTATTTATCTAGGATCTTAGTTGCATATTTCATGCCGTGAGGCTCTATTTTCAACATATACATCAACCTTGCAGACTATGTTTAATTAAACGTCCACAGAAGTAGACATCTATTTTGTTCTGTAGGATGGTTGTTTTTTATAACTAACCTATTCACCTTTTTGCAATAATGAACTTTGCTACCATTCCCAATCCTTTTTATTTTTTCAACAATAAAATTTTGAAAACAACTTTGCATATTTTTGAAAAGAGTATAAACGTAGGAAAAAGCTAAAATAGAAACAGAGATACATGTCCCACTATCTACCCTAGTTAGGTATCGACCACGGTAATGATAGAACTTTTGAACATATGACATCAGTTGTTACGTGAGCACTAGGATCCCACACTATCTTTGAAAATTAGAAAGGAAAAAAGAAGAAAAGAAAATTTCAATTTAGTAGTTATAGCATATATACTAATTTGACAGTGTTGCATATTGGCACACTAGTTAGTTTTTTTTAGGTCTAGCATTAGTAACTGCTTTATTTTCCTTTAAGTTAACGACCGAGAAAGCAATTGTTCTTTCAACTATATACCGACTTAAGATATGTTTCTAAGTTTGCAAGTGCTAAGTGTATAAAATTATGCAATAATTATTAAGTGCTCATATTTAGTATTTAGATAAGTTTCATGATCAAACATTTTGTCCTTTCAGGGTTTTAGATAAGTGAAGGGACGTATATACCCAAGTTTACAAAATAAGGTAAATGAAAATTTTCTTAGGTTTAGAGTGGGGTGCTTCATGCTATCCAGAATCATGTACAACCCCAATTTATAACTCAAGGAATATGTGGAGGAACTAAAACCAACCTGAGAGTGTCCCAAACAATTAAATAAAACCATATAGTGATGTTTTAAGTTAACCCCCTTCGTTTTTGAGCTGATCTGTAAGGACAACAAGGTTTTAACCCATGGGCAAGCTAAACAAAGCAGGTCAAAGCTCGAATAATGGCCATACACGAACAAACATGCCAAACTACAGAATTTAGTCAAGTTGATTGGATACGAAATACATAATAAGTTGAGTCAGAAATTATGTCAACATACTTTGATATCAATTTATCAAAGAGCATATAAGCATGCAGTAGCTTTTATTTCACTCTAACATCATATATTGTGAATACAGGAAATGTCCTACTGCATTTCCTCCGCAATTGCAAATACGATGAATAATTCAGTCAACTATATGGCTAGTATTCGAAACTTGGCTTTCTTTGAAGATTTTACTAACATATTTATAAAATATTTTAACAACCTATAGCGAGAACTAAACCTTTGTGGCTTCTTTGACAAAGTAATCACTTTACTATATTCAGGACCAAAGTATAAATAAAGCAAAATTTCAAGACATAGAAAATAACAAGCGCGTCACTTATTAAATATATTTGGCATCCTAGAACTCATAGTGAAGATTAAATGTTTACATATAAATGTATAAATGTAGTTACTAGCAACAATGATATTGCTACTACTACTTCAACAATAATATTATCGTTATTGTTGCCATAACTGCAAATTGACAAAAAAATTGAATTAATTTAAATTGACAACAAATTTGAATTAATTGAAATTGATTGTAATAATGAGTGGTTGGGGATTTAGTTTGTTCCTGAAGTGGGAAAATAACTACATATGTAAAATTGGGTTAAGTATACATGACCAGATGATATGTAGACATGGGTTAAGCATATGTACATAAACAACTGATATACAGACTTGAACATGAATCGAATTCGAATAGATTATTAGTAGCTTTGTTGATCTAAGCATAACAACACATAATTCAACCAAAACATTTACGTGTATCCATTTTTATATCTCAACATGAGCATCTACTTGATTTGCAATCATTATGGTATCTTAAAGTAGTCTTTTTCTGTTATTTGATAAATTTTGAGTCAAATTACACGCAAAAGGTTGGGCTTAATTGATAACTTAACAAAATTAATAGTGCGAAAACTGATGCTATTTACTTTGGGTATTAGAAAAAGTGCACATAACATTATTTGATAGGAATTCCTACATAAAATTTGATTACTTGCATGTTTCTAAATATCTTACCTCTGTTAAGTCTTGGTCCTTTTTCCCCATTGATACTTCTTATTCAGTTATCTTCAACCTAAAAAAACATTATACAAAGTGTTAGAGATAGCATATTACCAGCAAGGAAGAGATGAAATACACAAACGGTCCAAAGACTTTATGCAAATTAGTATAAAAAAAAAAGTGTATAATACTTTATGCAAAATTTGGGTTTGTAAAGCAAAATATGGTATATGAATATAATCATCATAATTTTCTTGGAATGTCCAATGATTTTCCTTTTCGTTTTCTGATTGAATTTACAGATTGGTGAAGATTTTTACCATGCAAGTGTTTGATATGATTGAAACGGTTCTGGTTAAAAAAATGCATTTTTCACCTGGACTTACTCTTCGCCTCGTTGCCCGAAATACATACGTGGGTAATGCTTTTAACATTTGGTTGCCTAAGTATTTAATATATATATCTTTTCCGGAAATGTCATGTTTAAATTTCTCTCGTGTTATCAATTCAATGAAGCTTTCACTATGCTTGTGGCCATTTGCATCCCATTTTTTGGTGGACTTCTTGGATTTTTTTGGAGGATTTTCATTTGCGCCTATTACGTATTATGTACGTTAAATTCTCTTTGCAATTTCATTTATTTTGCCAACACATTAACTGCAAACAATTACATACTATTTAACTCAATATAAAATATAATCCCTCATTTTTTAGTTCAAGTTCTTCTGAATTTTTTTTTATTTAGTTACATCATCAATGAGTAATGACTGTACAGCTCCCTTGCATAATATGGCGGGCCATCAAGAAGCCCAAAAGATTTAGCCTATCGTGGTGCATAAACTGGGTAGATTTCATCGATTGCATAGGAGACGAAATCGAGCAAACAATTACAACGAAGGAAATGTAGGGTTTGAATTTTACCTGATACCAGAATGCCAGCACGAAGCGGATCGATTTTGAGACGGTGGAGATTAAACGTCGACACGAACTGAGGGCTTCTGGATGGACCACTGAACAGTGGCGGCGGATCGATTGAAGATGGAAAAAACGTGGGTTCGCAACCTAGGGTTAAGAAGAGGAAACTGAGGATAGTGGAGAGAGAAATGTTTCACTGCAGAAGTGGAGAGAGCGATTCGATTTTGATCGACTTTTGAAATTGATCGATGGGCACATGGACTACGTTATGTATATAACTTTTAAAATTGGTCACTACTACGCACGATATCCACTAGGTAATACCTCTTTGAAATTTAATAGTAGAGCGCAATAGTTGCATATATCATTTCTTTATTAACTCATACTTATTTTAAAATCAAACAATAAAACTTTTAAAATTAAATGGAACTAAATTATGGTTATCGAATATCATACATTATTAAATATATTAATTAGTAACAGTTAGCCCACATTATTATATAGTTATTATTATGTGTTGAATAATAATTATTTATTATATTATACTAATTACTTATTAAAATATAAGTCATTATTTACTAACTTTTATTGATTGCCTATTATTTCATTACTATAACTGAATGTTAATCAAATATATAAGTATGTATATATATACTCATTTTCAATATACACACACACACACACATACATACATATATATACATAATATGTATATTAACTATTATGCTTATACTTCTTATATTATAACCGAATATTAGTTAGAGAAAAAATAGTTTTCAATAGTACGTTTTTCGCTAGTGTCTTTACCAGTTGCAAAAAAATTATAGTTATCGCAAGTGACTAAGACAATTGCTAAATATATATTTTTCACAACTAATTTGAAAGTGTAGTTGCAAATAATATTCCTATTGCAACTGGAATGATGTAAAGACCCGTAACTTCCCCGTAAAGGAAAGTGTCGGATAGTTCGAGAACAAGCCACAACAGAACTCATACAGAAGAACATTTCATTGAATATTACAACAATGCATCAGAATACAAGATTATACAAAGTATAAACAAATAAATATTACACAGAAATATCAGAGATTTAAATTACATTTAAATACATCGCAGCGGAAAATAATACAATACACAACTAGAAGGAGATATACGGATACAAAGCTTTCCGGATATCGTTCCAGCTGTAAACCAGGATCCTGTGAATATAAATCTGCAAAACCGAAACTACTAGCTGCCCGTGTCAAAATAAGGGCACCCAGAGTTTAGGTTAAAACAATAAACTCCAGGTCAGTCATGGGACTGGTGTGAGAACTAAAAACAGTTATTAATCTTTATTTTTAATGTTCGGTAAATCAAGGGACCACGCCGTATAACACGGAACGGGTTTCCTCCCAAGAATACCAGTGCATAAAACAAACAGCGCAATGCTAAATAAAGAAAAATGAAGCTGTTATAAGACCCAGGTCCCATCACACAATGCAACGCAGCCGAGGATAGGGTTTTCCCTTATAACAGCCAAAGAATGCTTGATACGGTTAAAACAAATCGTTTGATACTATTATAAGTGCATAGTGTATAAAACAACTTCAAATCATAAGTATCAATCATAGGCGGCATGAGCGTCCCATGCCACTATGTCGCCATATATAGGATTACAACTAAAACCGCAAGATCACGTATTTGGAAATTGGATTTCCGTCTATGAACCGAGGCAAAAGATAGTCCTCAACCGATTCGAGACGCTCTAGCCCGCCCCTCAGGCACAGCCGCAACCGTACCTTGGATCGTCAGGGCCGGTCCACCGATGTGGATTATAATGCCTGAACAATACGTTTCTCTGCCCTTTGGGGCGTAGGTGAGCCAACTAAATGACTCCATCGGACCCGGATCGTCCGATCAAACCGAGGCGCCTCGCAACAGCAACAACCACAAAAGTCAAACTCGTCAGGGCGTGTAAAACCACTGACGCCACTTCTAGCTAGAAAGAAAACGCATGTCCCCCCTGAGGTCCGTCTCCCGTTTTTGGTTCATACCGGGTGTGAAACTCGCGAAGCAAACGTTACACAAAGCTACGCCACAAAGGCCTTGCTTTGATCATCACCACAAGACTTTGCTTTTCAACAGAAGCCTCGATCAATTGCCACTTAGGCATGTCACACAGGCAATTCACTCCATGCGTTTGATATCCATCAATATATAACCCCTGAGCTCGTACGTCTCAGAGAAGGGCGTTAAGCAAGAGAATAAATTCTCCGCCGCCAAACAGATATATATTTAATAGAGATCAATCACACGGACTAAAATCCAATGTCAGACACACAGTCCATTTACAAGTCCGTTCTGGGTCTGAACGAAACCGGAGGCACCTAGTACCCCGCATATCCATCGATCTCCAAGTACGTCTGGACGATCACCAACTATTTCCATCTTCTTGGGTGTACAGCCCAATCAAGATCATCAGTAATCACCCAAACGACGTGAAGACTTCCGGTCTTCGACCACCGTCTTCATCTTCGACTTATCGTCGTATCAATTATTCAGAATGGGATAAACCCGGTCTTTCCGAATAACTCGCGTATATTTTAAATAAGTGTTACACAAACACAACATACGCCTCATTCCAGTTCATTAGTCACTAACCGTAAATTAATCAAGAGAATAATTCCCCAAATATTAACCCCGAAGGCCGAAACCAACATCAGATCAATATCCAGAAAACCATTCTGCTTGGCTAACCGACAGTTAGTTTCTAAATTTCACATTCATAGGGAAAGGTTCCCATTAATTTTATCCAAGATAAATTCTTGAATTTATTCTTTAATCTATTTTTGAATATCAATTCAAAACTAGTTGGGATTAGCGAACCTTACCGAAGTAATCATTTGTTTTAATTTCCCAATCCCAACCTATTCATCCCATGAAGTAAAACTGGTAATACTTCATATCTAACACCACGGTGTTATCGGTAAATTCAATTACCATTTCACGTTCAAATCTAATTAAAGATTTAACTATCGCCTGGAGCAAAACTGGTGATACTCCATTCTCGATCATTTCAATCTAATTAAAGATTCATTAAAACTCCACTTAGTTTTAATCTTCGACTGGGTTAAAGAATCAGTGTCATTTAAAACACGGTTCACGATAAACCCAAAATCACATTCCATTAATTATCGGGTTAAAGAACAAGTGTTATTTAAAACACTGTTCACGATAAACCCAAAAATCAATATCAATTCAATTCCAATTAAATATTATTTAATTGGTACACTTCATTAAATCTAAATAAAAAGATTTAATCATTTCTCAACTGGGTTCAAGAACAGTGTTAGTGAAGACACCGTTCACGACAAACCCAAATCACATTCGATATTCAATACAAGGCTCTGAATAGAAAATATATCGGCCTATATTCAATATCAAATTCTACGATTAACAAATGTCGTATTGGAAATAACGATATATATATATATATATATCTTTCAAATTTCCATAACAACACCTGTATAATCACGAATTCCAACATCGAAATATTCCAAAGACAATTTCGATTCAAATCCACTCCAATGCAACCATTGGAAATTTTGGTTATTTTCAAAACCCTTTTCGAATTCAATTTATTTATTTAAAAATAAATAGAATTATAATTCTAGTTCAAAACTAGTTCATTTCGATAAAAATCTATTTTTATCTTTTCAAATATGGAGTTTTTTATCCCAATTCTTTCTAAATCATTTCTTATGATTTTACACAAATTATTACTATTTTTAATAATTTTATCAAGGCCCGTACAGTCGATTTCCATCAATGGCCATCGAACTGCACTTACAGCGACCTTTTTCAAATTTGATTTGGACGTAACTCCAAATCCAACCGTTAGATTTCAAATTTCTAATATTCGTTAGAAAGCTCTTTTCGATACGAACCCAACGGTTCCGGTTTTAGGAGAATCCGACGGTCGGATCTCCCGTAATGTCCGTTTGAAATAAATGGTCGAAATTCACGAACTGCCGCGGCGCGGCGCGTTCTATTCAGGCCATTATATTATATATATAATATATATAATATATACTTCGTCGATTTCTATTTAAAACGAATTATATTAATAGTTTTAAAATCGTTTCAAAAGCAATTTCAACTTCCGTTTCAATTCAAATCAAAATTGAATTCTTCTTTATAAATTCGTTTCAAAATTCATTTCTATTCAATTCAAATTTCAATTCAATTTGAATTCATTTCAATTCAATTCATTTCGAAATCGTTTTCAATTCATTTCATTTCGAAATGGTTTTCAATTCAATTCATTTCGAAATGGTTTTCAATTCAATTCATTTCGAAGTGGTTTTCAATTCAATTCATTATGAATAAAATCGATATAAATATCGTTCACGTCAAAATGGCGTCAATCTAATCAACACGGCTTCATAAATTCCTATTTTCAAATATTCTATTTCAAATATTTCTTTATTCAAAATAGTTGTTATTATCAAAATATTTCGTTCAACACATGACCAATCTCAATGGATGAGTACTGTCAACACATGAACCTTTATTTTATATTGATAAAGATGTAAATCTTATTACTAAAATATTTCGTTCAACACATGACCAATCTCAATGGATGAGTACTGTCAACACATGAACCTTTATTTCATATTGATAAAGATGTAAATCTTATTACTAAAATATTTCGTTCAACACATGACCAATCTCAATGGATGAGTACTGTCAACACATGAACTTTTATTTTATATTGATGAAGATGTAAATCTTATTACTAAAATATTTCGTTCAACACATGACCAATCTCAATGGATGAGTACTGTCAACACATGAACCTTTATTTTATAATATTCTTTATTTTTCAAATTGGAATGAGGCCTAATCAATTACCATATAATGTTAATTATATGGATTTCCATACAACAAATGTATATAATAGCAACGATAGATAATCAACCATCAACCAAAGTGCACTACACTGTATAAGCATCAAATATAGATATCTAACGCTTATAACAGCCCGTCAATCAATCGATCGACATATTTAATCAATCAGGATGAGTGAGATTCATATTTCATCCCAACACCCGTGTGGGGTTTTCAAACAATCTAACACAGATTTTAGTTGTGCAGTTGGGCGATGTGTAAAATTTATCGTCCCAATCAATATCAGTCAAATCAGTGTATATAAACAAATCGGCCGATTTGTTTATAAATATCTATTTATTCACTTTCACGTTAAAAATTATATTTTTAACGATAAAACATTTTATTCAACCTATGAATATTCTATTCGGTTCATTTATTCAATAAAATGATATTTTTATTTTTCTAACATATTTTAGAAAATTTCGGCGGCATAACGGCACGATACTAGAAACGGGACGAGGCCTAGCCTTATCCCCGGTCTAGTGAAGGCCCACGCCATTCACACATCAATCAAATTCACCAAACCAAATAATTTAACCAACTACACAACCAAACAATTTAACAAACAAGCCATCCATGGTCTGTGGATGACGGGTGTCAGGTGCTACTAAGCACCGTCTGCATCCTAGTATATATATATATAACTAGAAAATTTAAATTGAAAGGTGAGAAGTTCTCACCTATTGCTATCCTAGCTCCACGACACTTCTAATGCAGGAAATCTTCACTGTTCTCGTCTCTTATCACTTTCTACGCCCGTAGCCACTATATATAAAAATCACATTTTTACTTCGATGTTCAATATATAAAAATCATATTTTTACTTCGATGTTCAATATATAAAAATCATATTTTTACTTCGATGTTCAATATATAAAAATCATATTTTTACTTCGATGTTCAATATATAAAAATCATATTTTTACTTCGATGTTCAATATATAAAAATCATATTTTTACTTCGATGTTCAATATATAAAAATCATATTTTTACTTCGATGTTCAATATATAAAAATCGATTTTTTACTTCGCTATTCAATATATAAAAATTTAATTTTTACTTTGCTACTTTCTATACAAATATTTCTTCTTTTCAAAAATAAATATTTCTCCCTGTTCTACTTTAAAGATGTCGTCTTTCACTACATAAAAATATCATCTTTTTATATCCTACCATATAAAGATCACATTTTTATCATCTATATAATATGAAAATTATATTTTCTACCTTTACCTACGATAAAAATTATATTTTGAACTCTCTACAATATAAAAGATTGTATTTTTATCCTCCTACAATATGAAAGGTTGTATTTTTATTACTCTAAAGATATATATTTCAGTTCTGAATTTTTTAATAATGGAATCTATTTTTAAAACTACAATAAAATTGAAATATATGTAAAAACTGAAAATAAAGACTCACCGTTTCTATCGAACGAGGGGGCAGTTTCATCGTGCGAATCGAGGAGGCGGCAGGGGGGTTGCTTGCTGGGGGTCGCCAGTCTGCTGGTCTGAGGACTGTCGGCAAAGGTCGGAGGGGGTTTGGGCTTGGGGACTGGCGAGGGACAGGGGGGGTGCGGCGCCTGGCTCCGGGGGTGGAAGCGGTGATGGGCGCCGGGGTTAGGGCACGGTTGGAGGGGTGGTTCGACATCGCGTCGAGAGGAGGGCGAGATCGATAGAGGTGAGGGGAGGAGCAGGGGGGTTTGGTGCCATGAGCGGCGGTGGCGTCGCCTGGAGGAGGGCACGACGTCCATCGTCGTTCTCCCCTTTTCTTTTTTTTTTCTTTTTTTTCTGTATTGAATCGGCTTGGGGAGGAAGAATAAGGGCTTGGCCCATTATATAAATAATATATAATTAAATTTAAATTACTTTATCTCTCTAAAAAGTAGCTTTCTAATACGAACTCGGAATCAAACTCACCGACTGTCGTCCCTAGCATATTACCCCCATCCCGAACACAATGGGATATGTATCGCAGATTGGTTCGACTGTTTGAATCAGTTTCCGTTGAATTTACATTTAAATCACTATATTGAATTTTTAAACGTACATTTCAAATTACTGGGGTCACATACTAACACTAAAAATTGCAGAAAAATATTTTCTAGCTTCGTATTGACGATACGGTCCTAACAAAACTAGTTTCGATGAATTCTGAGACCGTCTGAAAAATGGCCATTTTCCAGTCGATTAAAATCAACTGAAACTGGTCAAACGCGTTTTCCTTTGCCACGCTCACATATTGATTCGAAAAATTATGAAATTTGGAATCTAGCAATAAATTAACATCACGGACCCAACAAAACTGGTTTCGTCGAAATCCGAGGTCATTTGCAAAATGTCCATTTTTAAGGGCCTGAATTCCATAGCGACTATTCAGAATTTTCAACTGGACCTATCTTTTGATTCCCGCTATGAAATTTTGTTTTTTCGGATTCGTTGGAAAGATACTATCAATTAGATCCTAATGTTTTTGGTTTCACTAAAATCCGGATTGTTTTGCACCCGGTACATTCATTTGAAGTTTGAAATCGAATTATCGAACTACCGCGCCATTTTCAATTCTATTTATAATTATATATAAATATTTATATTCTAACGACGACGTATATAATATATACGTCGAATTTCAATTCAAAATAAATTTCTCGTCGATATTACTTAAAATAATTCATTTTAAATAATCAATGTTCGCTAAAATTGCCAAAATAAAATTTTCAAACTGGCTCGCATTTTACGGGTTGTTACAATCTCCCCCACTTAAAACTTTTCATCCCCGAAAAGGAACAAAGTCGAAAGTGGTTTGATTAATCAACTCTACTTCCAATTTGGCTTCCATCCTCCAACTTTTCAGTTTCTGAGAATTTTCAAAATTTCAAAAATTTGGCTAACACCCTAAATTTTCGAAAAATTTCGCCATAACCTCCCCTGCACCGGGAGCATCGGGGAATTTCAAATAGCTTCCCCGGTCCTTCAGATCTCAAAAAGAAAAAGAAAAAGCCAAGCGGCTAGCCAATAGGCTCATAAAATCATCATCACCCAAACAAAACAGTAAATTATGTAGTAAACATGTACCTATTTGTCGGGCAAACAAATTTTATTCTCTGCTCTAGCCTCCTTGCTATGACCTGTTCAATATAAGTATATGTATATGCAAGCAAATGCGACCAATTTTCAATACAATTCAATATTTGTTTCAATTAGGCTAAATGGTTCAAAATTAGCAAACAAATGAACAAACAACGCAAACATCAATCAATTAGTGAATTAGAGTTTCAAATTCATAATTTTGAACCATATACAAAAATCATGTTTTTGATGCCAAATCACAACAATAGGCCTTATCTAATTTTTGGTTCTCACACCAGTCAATAGGAAATATATAGATATTACACGTTCGTCACTCGAATATAAATTCTGATGATGATATATCAACCATCAGAATCACCCCCGGGTGACTAGAGTGTAACTCTATATCTATCCAATATATCAAAACATCGAATACACGCTAGCTAGACGCATACGCAAAATTTTTATATATTGGATTGTCCTGATCAATATGAAATAAATAATCAAATACGAATAATTGATTTAAATTTTCAAAACAAAATTTGTTTTCATTTGAAAAATATACTCTTCACACTCGTTCTAGGATACTACTGATCCCATCTCTAACGAATCATTCCCATTGGATATTGCTAATCCAATTTCTGATGAATTCTTTCGTACGGTTCTAATGTGTCTTGTTCTCTGCTTTGTAAACCAAAGCTCTGATACCACGTGTAAAGACCCGTAACTTCCCCGTAAAGGAAAGTGTCAGATAGTTCGAGAACAAGCCACAACAGAACTCATACAGAAGAACATTTCATTGAATATTACAACAATGCATCAGAATACAAGATTATACAGAGTATAAACAAATAAATATTACACAGAAATATCAGAGATTTAAATTACATTTAAATACATCGCAGCGGAAAATAATACAATACACAACTAGAAGGAGATATACGGATACAAAGCTTTCCGGATATCGTTCCAGCTGTAAACCAGGATCCTGTGAATATAAATCTGCAAAACCGAAACTACTAGCTGCCCGTGTCAAAATAAGGGCACCCAGAGTTTAGGTTAAAACAATAAACTCCAGGTCAGTCATGGGACTGGTGTGAGAACTAAAAACAGTTATTAATCTTTATTTTTAATGTTCGGTAAATCAAGGGACCACGCCGTATAACACGGAACGGGTTTCCTCCCAAGAATACCAGTGCATAAAACAAACAGTGCAATGCTAAATAAAGAAAAATGAAGCTGTTATAAGACCCAGGTCCCATCACACAATGCAACGCAGCCGAGGATAGGGTTTTCCCTTATAACAGCCAAAGAATGCTTGATACGGTTAAAACAAATCGTTTGATACTATTATAAGTGCATAGTGTATAAAACAACTTCAAATCATAAGTATCAATCATAGGCGGCATGAGCGTCCCATGCCACTATGTCGCCATATATAGGATTACAACTAAAACCGCAAGATCACGTATTTGGAAATTGGATTTCCGTCTATGAACCGAGGCAAAAGATAGTCCTCAACCGATACGAGACGCTCTAGCCCGCCCCTCAGGCACAGCCGCAACCGTACCTTGGATCGTCAGGGCCGGTCCACCGATGTGGATTATAATGCCTGAACAGTACGTTTCTCCGCCCTTTGGGGCGTAGGTGAGTCAACTAAATGACTCCATCGGACCCGGATCGTCCGATCAAACCGAGGCGCCTCGCAACAGCAACAACCACAAAAGTCAAACTCGTCAGGGCGTGTAAAACCACTGACGCCACTTCTAGCTAGAAAGAAAACGCATGTCCCCCCTGAGGTCCGTCTCCCGTTTTTGGTTCATACCGGGTGTGAAACTCGCGAAGCAAACGTTACACAAAGCTACGCCACAAAGGCCTTGCTTTGATCATCACCACAAGACTTTGCTTTTCAACAGAAGCCTCGATCAATTGCCACTTAAGCATGTCACACAGGCAATTCACTCCATGCGTTTGATATCCATCAATATATAACCCCTGAGCTCGTACGTCTCAGAGAAGGGCGTTAAGCAAGAGAATAAATTCTCCGCCGCCAAACAGATATATATTTAATAGAGATCAATCACACGGACTAAAATCCAATGTCAGACACACGGTCCATTTACAAGTCCGTTCTGGGTCTGAACGAAACCGGAGGCACCTAGTACCCCGCATATCCATCGATCTCCAAGTACGTCTGGACGATCACCAACTATTTCCATCTTCTTGGGTGTACAACCCAATCAAGATCATCAGTAATCACCCAAACGACGTGAAGACTTCCGGTCTTCGACCACCGTCTTCATCTTCGACTTATCGTCGTATCAATTATTCAGAATGGGATAAACCCGGTCTTTCCGAATAACTCGCGTATTTTTTAAATAAGTGTTACACAAACACAACATACGCCTCATTCCAGTTCATTAGTCACTAACCGTAAATTAATCAAGAGAATAATTCCCCAAATATTAACCCCGAAGGCCGAAACCAACATCAGATCAATATCCAGAAAACCATTCTGCTTGGCTAACCGACAGTTAGTTTCTAAATTTCACATTCATAGGGAAAGGTTCCCATTAATTTTATCCAAGATAAATTCTTGAATTTATTCTTTAATCTATTTTTGAATATCAATTCAAAACTAGTCGGGATTAGCGAACCTTACCGAAGTAATCATTTGTTTTAATTTCCCAATCCCAACCTATTCATCCCATGAAGTAAAACTGGTAATACTTCATATCTAACACCACGGTGTTATCGGTAAATTCAATTACCATTTCACGTTCAAATCTAATTAAAGATTTAACTATCGCCTGGAGCAAAACTGGTGATACTCCATTCTCGATCATTTCAATCTAATTAAAGATTCATTAAAACTCCACTTAGTTTTAATCTTCGACTGGGTTAAAGAATCAGTGTCATTTAAAACACGGTTCACGATAAACCCAAAATCACATTCCATTAATTATCGGGTTAAAGAACAAGTGTTATTTAAAACACTGTTCACGATAAACCCAAAAATCAATATCAATTCAATTCCAATTAAATATTATTTAATTGGTACACTTCATTAAATCTAAATAAAAAGATTTAATAATTTCTCAACTGGGTTCAAGAACAGTGTTAGTGAAGACACCGTTCACGACAAACCCAAATCACATTCGATATTCAATACAAGGCTCTGAATAGAAAATATATCGGCCTATATTCAATATCAAATTCTACGATTAACAAATGTCGTATTGGAAATAACGATATATATATATATATCTTTCAAATTTCCATAACAACACCTGTATAATCACGAATTCCAACATCGAAATATTCCGAAGACAATTTCGATTCAAATCCACTCCAATGCAACCATTGGAAATTTTGGTTATTTTCAAAACCTTTTTCGAATTCAATTTATTTATTTAAAAATAAATAGAATTATAATTCTAGTTCAAAACTAGTTCATTTCGATAAAAATCTATTTTTATCTTTTCAAATATGGAGTTTTTCATCCCAATTCTTTCTAAATCATTTCTTATGATTTTACACAAATTATTACTATTTTTAATAATTTTATCAAGGCCCGTACAGTCGATTTCCATCAATGGCCATCGAACTGCACTTACAACGACCTTTTTCAAATTTGATTTGGACGTAACTCCAAATCCAACCGTTAGATTTCAAATTTCTAATATTCGTTAGAAAGCTCTTTTCGATACGAACCCAACGGTTCCGGTTTTAGGAGAATCCGACGGTCGGATCTCCCGTAATGTCCGTTTGAAATAAATGGTCGAAATTCACGAACTGCCGCGGCGCGGCGCGTTCTATTCAGGCCATTATATTATATATATAATATATATAATATATACTTCGTCGATTTCTATTTAAAACGAATTATATGAACAGTTTTAAAATCGTTTCAAAAGCAATTTCAACTTCCGTTTCAATTCAAATCAAAATTGAATTCTTCTTTATAAATTCGTTTCAAAATTCATTTCTATTCAATTCAAATTTCAATTCAATTTGAATTCATTTCAATTCAATTCATTTCGAAATCGTTTTCAATTCATTTCATTTCGAAATGGTTTTCAATTCAATTCATTTCGAAATGGTTTTCAATTCAATTCATTTCGAAGTGGTTTTCAATTCAATTCATTTTGAATAAAATCGATATAAATATCGTTCACGTCAAAATGGCGTCAATCTAATCAACACGGCTTCATAAATTCCTATTTTCAAATATTCTATTTCAAATATTTCTTTATTCAAAATAGTTGTTATTATCAAAATATTTCGTTCAACACATGACCAATCTCAATGGATGAGTACTGTCAACACATGAACCTTTATTTTATATTGATAAAGATGTAAATCTTATTACTAAAATATTTTGTTCAACACATGACCAATCTCAATGGATGAGTACTGTCAACACATGAACCTTTATTTTATATTGATAAAGATGTAAATCTTATTACTAAAATATTTCGTTCAACACATGACCAATCTCAATGGATGAGTACTGTCAACACATGAACTTTTATTTTATATTGATAAAGATGTAAATCTTATTACTAAAATATTTCGTTCAACACATGACCAATCTCAATGGATGAGTACTGTCAACACATGAACCTTTATTTTATAATATTCTTTATTTTTCAAATTGGAATGAGGCCCAATCAATTACCATATAATGTTAATTATATGGATTTCCATACAACAAATGTATATAATAGCAACGATAGATAATCAACCATCAACCCAAGTGCACTACACTGTATAAGCATCAAATATAGATATCTAACGCTTATAACAGCCTGTCAATCAATCGATCGACATATTTAATCAATCAGGATGAGTGAGATTCATATTTCATCCCAACACCCGTGTGGGGTTTTCAAACAATCTAACACAGATTTTAGTTGGCAGTTGGGCGATGTGTAAAATTTATCGTCCCAATCAATATCAGTCAAATCAGTGTATATAAACAAATCGGCCGATTTGTTTATAAATATCTATTTATTCACTTTCACGTTAAAAATTATATTTTTAACGATAAAACATTTTATTCAACCTATGAGTATTCTATTCGGTTCATTTATTCAATAAAATGATATTTTTATTTTTCTAACATATTTTAGAAAATTTCGGCGGCATAACGGCACGATACTAGAAACGGGACGAGGCCTAGCCTTATCCCCGGTCTAGTGAAGGCCCACGCCATTCACACATCAATCAAATTCACAAAACCATTCAATTCAAACCAAATAATTTAACCAACTACACAACCAAACAATTTAACAAACAAGCCATCCATGGTCTGTGGATGACGGGTGTCAGGTGCTACTAAGCACCGTCTGCATCCTAGTATATATATAACTAGAAAATTTAAATTGAAAGGTGAGAAGTTCTCACCTATTGCTATCCTAGCTCCACGGCACTTCTAATGCAGGAAATCTTCACTGTTCTCGTCTTTTATCACTTTCTACGCCCGTAGCCACTATATATAAAAATCACATTTTTACTTCGATGTTCAATATATAAAAATCATATTTTTACTTCGATGTTCAATATATAAAAATCATATTTTTACTTCGATGTTCAATATATAAAAATCATATTTTTACTTCGATGTTCAATATATAAAAATCATATTTTTACTTCGATGTTCAATATATAAAAATCATATTTTTACTTCGATGTTCAATATATAAAAATCATATATTTACTTCGATGTTCAATATATAAAAATCATATTTTTACTTCGATGTTCAATATATAAAAATCATATTTTTACTTCGATGTTCAATATATAAAAATCGAATTTTTACTTCGCTATTCAATATATAAAAATTGAATTTTTACTTTGCTACTTTCTATACAAATATTTCTTCTTTTCAAAAATAAATATTTCTCCCTTTTCTACTTTAAAGATGTCGTCTTTCACTACATAAAAATATCATCTTTTTATATCCTACCATATAAAGATCACATTTTTATCATCTATATAATATGAAAATTATATTTTCTACCTTTACCTACGATAAAAATTATATTTTGAACTCTCTACAATATAAAAGATTGTATTTTTATCCTCCTACAATATGAAAGGTTGTATTTTTATTACTCTAAAGATATATATTTCAGTTCTGAATTTTTTTATAATGGAATCTATTTTTAAAACTGAAATAAAATTGAAATAAAATTGAAATATATGTAAAAACTGAAAATAAAGACTCACCGTTTCTATCGAACGAGGGGGCAGTTTCATCGTGCGAATCGAGGAGGCGGCAGGGGGGGTTGCTTGCTGGGGGTCGCCAGTCTGCTGGTCTGAGGACTGTCGGCAAAGGTCGGAGGGGGTTTGGGCTTGGGGACTGGCGAGGGACGGGGGGGGGGGGGGGTGCGGCGCCTGGCTCCGGGGGTGGAAGCGGTGATGGGCGCCGGGGTTAGGGCACGGTTGGAGGGGTGGTTCGACATCGCGTCGAGAGGAGGGCGAGATCGATAGAGGTGAGGGGAGGAGCAGGGGGGGTTTGGTGCCCTGAGCGGCGGTGGCGTCGCCTGGAGGAGGGCACGACGTCCATCGTCGTTCTCCCCTTTTCTTTTTTTTTCTTTTTTTTTCTGTATTGAATCGGCTTGGGGAGGAAGAATAAGGGCTTGGCCCATTATATAAATAATATATAATTAAATTTAAATTACTTTATCTCTCTAAAAAGTAGCTTTCTAATACGAACTCGGAATCAAACTCACTGACTATCGTCCCTAGCATATTACCCCCATCCCGAACACAATGGGATATGTATCGCAGATTGGTTCGACTGTTTGAATCAGTTTCCGTTGAATTTACATTCAAATCACTATATTGAATTTTTAAACGTACATTTCAAATTACTGGGGTCACATACTAACACTAAAAATTGCAGAAAAATATTTTCTAGCTTCGTATTGACGATACGGTCCTAACAAAACTAGTTTCGATGAATTCTGAGACCGTCTGAAAAATGGCCATTTTCCAGTCGATTAAAATAACCTAAAACTGGTCAAACGCGTTTTCCTTTGCCACGCTCACATATTGATTCGAAAAATTATGAAATTTGGAATCTAGCAATAACTTAACATCACGGACCCAACAAAACTGGTTTCGTCGAAATCCGAGGTCATTTGCAAAATGTCCATTTTTAAGGGCCTGAATTCCATAGCGACTATTCAGAATTTTCAACTGGACCTATCTTTTGATTCCCGCTATGAAATTTTGATTTTTCGGATTCGTTGGAAAGATACTATCAATTAGATCCTAATGTTTTTGGTTTCACTAAAATCCGGATTGTTTTGCACCCGGTACATTCATTTGAAGTTTGAAATCGAATTATCGAACTACCGCGCCATTTTCAATTCTATTTATAATTATATATAAATATTTATATTCTAACGACGACGTATATAATATATACGTCGAATTTCAATTCAAAATAAATTTCTCGTCGATATTACTTAAAATAATTCATTTTAAATAATCAATGTTCGCTAAAATTGCCAAAATAAAATTTTCAAACTGGCTCGCATTTTACGGGTTGTTACAAATGACAGAGCCGTTGCTAAAAGTATGTTTTTGCAACAAGTATGAAAGCGCTGTTGCGAAGAATATTCTTTTCGCAATAGGAGGAAAAAGCCTGTTGCTAAATCTTATTTATTGTAATAGCTACGGAAGGCCTGTTGCTAAATATCATTTACCGCAACTGTAATTTAACACTTGTTGCGAATAGCTAGTTGCAATAGGGTATTTTTCTTGTAGTGGTGACTCCTGATCCGAAAGACCTATCGCGTAGTACAATTCCCAACGACTTACATCGCAGGCATGCGAAAACACCGTAATGCACATCCTTACTATCCAGGAAACAAGTTACTGTGGCTTACGTCGCAAGCATGTGGAAACACCACTAACTCTATCCATTAGGGAATCGGGAGGTGTGCCCTATCCCTCACCTCGGTCGACCGAATCCATGACTGCCCATAGATGTCTATCCTCATCTCTAAAGCTTACTGATCTAGCCATCAGTTTGCCACCATACCGGTGTGTGAGGCTCGCGAATTAATGCTACACAAAGTTGTGCTATTTTAAAGCTGTGCTTTGATCATCAACTACAATACTCTGCTTTTCAACGGAAGCCTTGATCATTTGCCACTTAGGCATGCCACACAGGAAATTTATGCTATGCGACCGATGTCTATCGATATATAACCTCTGATCCCGTACGTCTCAGAGAAGGGTGAAGTAAGGGAATAAATTCCCCTTCACCAGGAAGATGTATATTTAATAGAGATCAATCAACACAGAATAAAATCCAATGTCAGACACAGCATCCATTTACAAGTCCGTTCTAGGTCTGAACGAAACCGGAGGCACCATATTCCTCATCCTGTATGTCCAATACAAGAGAGGGGCCCTCGCATATCCTTACAATCAACAAGTACGTCCGGACAGCTACCACTATAGCCCTTTTAAGGTAGCTACTCCAATCATGAGCAACAGTAGCAACCCATCCATTCGATGTGAAGATCGTCGGTCTTGCACCATCTTCAATCTCTTCGACTTTTCTACGTATCAGTTATCCAAAATGGGATAAACCCGGTCTTTCCGAATATCTCGCGTATCTTATAATCAAGTGTTACACATCATACGCCTCATTCCAATCTAGAATATTCTTTTATTCAAATATTCTTTTCCTTTGGGAAAGGTTCCTATTAATTTTATCAAAGATAAATTCTTTTAAATTTATTCTTTAATCATCCTTTGGATATCAAACCATATTAAGGTTTTCCAAACTAGTTAGGATTAGCGAACCACATCGAAGTAATCATTTATTTTATTTCCCAATCGCAACATATTCATCTCATGGAGCAAAACTGGTAATACTCCACATCTAACACCACGGTGTTATCGGTAAATATTAATTACCATTTCACGTTCAAATCTATTAAAGATTTAGCTATCGTTTGGAGTAAAACTGGTGGTACTCCATTTTTCGATCATTTTCTTGAATTGATAATTTTAATTATCACATTCACTTTTCAATCTAATCATCGATTCATTAAAACTCCATTTAGTTTTAATCTTCCCAGAAATCAATATTAATGATTATTCAAAGCTAAGAAAGTAATCTTATCTTTAACTGCGTTAAAGAACCAATGTCATTTAAAACACGATTCAGGATAAACCCAAAATCACATTCCATTAATTATGGGATCTTCACGGAAAAACAAATCAATAAATAATCGATATCAGTTTCTGTATCCGACTAATGATATAAATGGAATAACGACAAAGCCTTTTAAATTCCATATGTATTAACAGTCTTCCTCCACAGAAGCTCACTTCGGTTATTACCAAATCGAATTCCATTAAATTCCAATTTAATATATTAAATTGGAAATCTTTACTTTGGAAAATTCCATAAATCTTAACTAAAATATTATAAATTCCAAATCAAATTCTTCACTGTTAATTGGGTTAAAGAACAAGTGTTATTTAAAACATCGTTCACGATAAACTGAAAAATCCAATTCTTTTATTCAATTGCAATTAAATATTAATTAATTGAAAAACTTCACCAAATCTTAGTTTAAAGATTTATTCTTTTCTCAATGGGGTTAAAGAACAGTGTTAGTGAAGACACTGTTCATGACAAACCCATAATCCAATTTGATATAAAATACAAGGCTCTGAATAGAAAATATATCGGCTTATATTCAATATCAAATTCTGAAATCAACAAATACCGTATTGGAAAAACGATATATATATATATATCTTCCAAATTCCTCAACAATATCCGTATAATCACGGAATCCAATATCGAAATATTCCGAGGATTATTTCCATTTCGAATCCATTTCCAGTTTATTCTTTAGGAAATTCTGGTTAATTTAAAACCATTTTCAAATCCAATTTATATATTTTAAAATTAAATAAATTAATATTCTAGTTAATAACTAGTTCGTATCGATAAAAATATATTTTATCTTTTCAAAACTGGAATTTTTCACCCAAAATCTTTCCAAATCATTTATTATGATTTTACATAATTTTTCCATATTTTTAATAATTTTATTATCGCACGTACAGTCGGTTTCCAATAACGGCCACCGAACTGCATCCATTGCGATCTTTTCTAGAATTAATTTGGACATATCTCCAGATCTAACCGTTAGATTTCAAATCTCTTATATTCATGGAAAGCTCTTTTCGATACGAACCCAGCAGTTCCGGTTTTAGGAGAATCCGACGGTCGGAACTTCGTAACATCCATTTGAAGTTAATGGTCGAAATTCTCGAACTACCGCTACGCGGCACGTTCTATTCAGGCCATTATAATATATATAATATATATATTATACATATTTCGTGATTTCCATTTAAAACGAATTTTATAAATCGTTTTAAATTCATTTCAAAAACGATTTCCACTTCCATTTCAAATTCAAATATAAATTGAATTTTCTTTTATAAATTCATTTTAAATTCATTTCAAAACGATTTCAATTCAATTCATTTTAAATCGATTTCAATTTCATTTTAAATTCATTTCAATTGATCTCAATTTCATTTTAATTTCATTTCAATCGATTACATTTCTATTTTAAATTCATTTCAATCGATTTCCATTCTATTTTAAATTCATCTCAATCGATTTCAATTCTATTTTAATTTCATTTCAATCGATTTCAATTCTATTTTCGAATTCAAATCAAAATTTAATTTTCCATATCATTTCAACATTAAAACGATAATATTTTCCAAAATATCTGATTTTGAAATCACTTTTCGATATTCATTATAAAATGAATAAAATCGACAAAATTCCCATTCATGTTAAAATGGCATTTAACTATTTAACAAGGCTTCACATTTCAATATTCACTGAATATTATTTTAAAATATTCGTTAATTCTTAACTGGAATCAGACTCAATCAATTACCATATAATTTTATTTATATGGATTTCATACATCACATGTGTACAACAATAATGATAATTAATCATTAAAAATTCAAACAATATCCAGAGTGCATTCTACAACTGTATAAGCTCTAAAATAAATAAATAACGCTTATACAGTCTGTCAACCCATCGATTGACATACCACTAATTATTGGGTTCAGTGTATGTCAAATATTATCCTAATACCTGTGTGGGGTTTTCAAACAACAAATACTGTTTATTATTTGTGCAGTTGAGCGATGTGTAAAAATTTTCGTCCAAATTAATATCAAATAAATTGGTGTACATAAACAAATCGTCACGTTTGTAAACGAATATTTATTTTATTTCACGATAATTTATATATATATTTTATATAAATAATTTTTATAAACAACACGTCAATACATGACAATCAAATCACAATCCACACAAACAATACAATCAAACAAGTCGTCCATGGACTGTGGACGACGGGGAGCAGTTCATACATGCACTTACAAAATAATTTAAATAATTGTATAAAAATAATAGTGAGAAGATCTCACATTGGGAGCCACTCCGTCAATTTTAATTGTGAACTTCCGTTCTACTCGAGTTTGAATTTGCCACAAATTTCAACAAGCTCCATTTTGGTTTTGGTCAGTTTCATGTTATAGAGTTCTCCGCCACGGTCACAACGCAACTGAAATCACTGGATTTTCGACCTCGTACGAGAGAGATATGACGTTACAAACATTATTTACTTAATTTAATTAATAAATTAATCATTAAACTTTAATCACCTTTAATAACGCTTAGGAAAAACATTGCCATCCCCTTTCCCATTGAAAAAACCATCAGCTCAAATCCTTCATCGCGCCGCCACCGTTGTCACAGACTGCCGGAGTCGGATCCGGACTTCCCATGATGTCGACCTCGCTCCGTCCTCCTACGCCTCGATTTGCGCGCAACCCGAGCCCCTATCGCGACCGGAAAACCACTGCGAGCGGCGTCAGTTCGTGACAGAAATTCACGAACAACACTTCATTAAATTTGATCACAGTGGTACCAGTTGAAAGATCTATAAACTCTCTATGATTTTCTCTTTGAGGTGGGGAAGTAATTCGATTTGGATGAAGGGCGATTTGGGCTTTAAAATCGGACGATTTCGTCCATCAGTTTCTGAAAACGTGGTGACTAGGGTTTTATGAAGGAGGATGAGGGTTTATTTAATATTTTAAATAATAATTATTCATTTAGTTTTCTAATTAATTTGTTCCACATCTGAACACCAATTAAATTCCAATGACTGTCGCCCCTAGCCAAATACTTCCATTCCGAACATAATGGGATATGTTTCGTATGCCAATTCGACTGTTGGAATCTGTTTTTATCAAAATTAAAATATAAATCAATATATATATATTGAATTTCAACATACATTTCTATTTACTGGGGCCACATACTGACTCTAAAAATTCCAGAAAAATTAATCTAGCTATGTTGGACGATACGGTCCCAACAAAACCGGTTTTGTTGAATTTGAAGACCGTTTGAAAAATGGTCATTTTCTGGTCAATCCAAATTGACTAAAACTGTCAAAATATGTTTTCTTTTTCCATGCTCACATATTGATTTCAAAAATTATGAAAATTAGAATCTAGCAATAACTTGACATCCCAGATCTAACAAAAGTGGTTTCGTCAAAATCGGAGGTCATTTGCAAAATCGCTATTTTTAAGGGCTATATTTCCACAGCGACTATTCTGAATTTTCAACTGGGCATAATTTTTTATTCCTGCTATGAAATTTCAATTTTTCAGATTCGTTGGGAAGATATTTTCAAATAGACTCTAATATTTTTGGTTTCGCTAAATCTGGTTTTTTTTAATCCTATATATTCATTTGAAATTTGAAATAGAATTTTCAAACTACCGCGCCATTTTCAATTCCTTTTATAGTTAAAATAAATATTTGTATTCTAACTTCGATTCAAATAAATATATACCTTCTAATTCTATTCAAAATATATATCTATACATTATTATTTAAAATAAATCATTCTAAATATTCAAAATTCATTAAAATTGCCAAAATAAAAAATTTAAATTGGTTCTGATTTTCCGGGTTGTTACAATCTCCCCCACTTAAAATCTTTTCGTTCTCAAAAAGGAACATAGCTGAAAGTTGTTTTATTAACCAACTCAACTTTCATTCTTTATCTTTTCAGTTTCTAAGAATTTTATTCTTCAAAAATTTGGCTGATGCCCTAAATTTTCGAAAAATTTCGCCATAACCTCCTTTGTACGGAGAGCGGTTTGGAAATTTATTGGGCCGTATTAGGCACCCAATAAACCCTAAAAAGCATACACATATTTTTAGTGATATATTCCGGTTCCATAGGGGAGTGTGTATAGATCATAACTCCAGAGAATAAATTCTTGTCACTCTATAAATAGTTTTTGTGCCTTAATTACTAGAGAGATGTGATTATTGTCATCTCTAGACTCGTATGGGTTTTTTATTAATCTGGCAATTTACTGTTATAATTTATATAGTCCATATCAGTCTTTGGTTCAACCTAAAATATAGTCATCGCTATACAAGCCTCTCGCTTGTATGGTAAATCTTCAACCTCATCACATAAGCTCCAAATGCTTATGTGGTATATGATAGAGTATGCTATCTTCACGCATTATGGCATGTAGTGTAGTTCAAAATTAATTGTTACTATCCTATGACGACATTTATGATTTCACACAGAACAACCAGCACTCCACATCCAATGGCATTCACAGGACTTTGTATAATAAATAAAATTGCGCATCCAACTCATTAAGGTTTATCTATTTGTCGGGCGCGCAAATATATTCTTTACTCCACAGCAAATCCATTTACCTGTTCAACGTATATGCATGTATATATAGGAAACTCTAACAAAACTTCAATCTAGTTCAATATTAGGTTGAGTTGGCTAAATTTACCTTTCCTTCTCATGTTGGTTTTATTATTCCAATGTTATTAATTAGTTAAACTAACAATCACCCAACACAACCAGCAATCTATTTATGAATTAAATTTCCAAAACATATAACTTTTGTATATTCAAAAATCATATTTCTAGTGTCAAATCACAAACAATAAATTCTAACAAAGGTTTTGGTTCTCACACTAGTCGATTGTAAATATATAGATATTCCACTTTCGAAACTTGAACATAAATATTGATGATATAGCTACCATCATCAGAATCATCTCCGGGCGACTAGCGTGTGATTCTATATCTACCCAGTATATTTGAGACTTTGAATACACGCTTGCAAGGCGTATATTCAAACTCTTCTTACACTTGATAGTCCAATTTCAATATAAATAACTATTCAAATATGGATAATTAGATATAAATTTACAAAACAAAATATGTTTTCATCTTTATTTTAAAAATAACACTCTTCACGCTCGTTCTAGGATACTACTGATCCCATCTCTAACGAGTCATTCTCATTGGATATTACTAATCCAATCTCTGATGAATTCTTTCGCTCGGTTCTAATATGTCATGTTCTCGAGCCCTGTAAACCAAAGCTCCAATACCAAATGAGACGACCCAAACTTCCCTGTAAAGGAATTCCCGGATTACTTCGAGAACACGACAAATCAGAACACAAATAGAAGAACATTTCATTGCTTATTACAACAATTCCACAAGAATACACGAACATAACAGAGTATGAATAAATATTATACATCAGAAAAATATCAGAGTTTTAAATTACATTTAAATACATAGCAGTGGAAAATGATACAAAACACAACTGAAAGAGATACATGGATACAGAGTTTTCTGAATATCATTCCAGCTGTAAACCAGGATCCTGTGGATATAAATCTGCAAAAACCCAACAACTAGCTGCCCATGTGGAAAATAGGGGCACCCAGAGTTTAGGTTAAAACAATAAACTCCAGGTCAGTCATGTGACTGGGGTGAGAACTAAACAATTATTTTAAACTTTACTTTAAAATGAGGTAAATCAAGGGACCACGTCGTATAACACGGAACGGGTTTACCCCCAAGAATACCGGTGCCTAAAACAAACAGCACAATGCTAAATAAAGAAAAAATGAAGCTGTTATAAGACTCAGGTCCCATCACACAATGCAACGCAAGCCAAAGGATAGAGTTTTACCGTATAATAGCCAAATATGCTTGGTACGTTTTAAAACAAACCTTTTATATTATTACTATAAGTGAAGAAATCAACTTCAAATATAAATGTATCAATCTGAGGCGGCATGAGCGCCCCATCCCACTATGTCGCCATATATAGTATACAATCAAAACCGAAAAATGTCATATTTGGAAATTGGATATCCATACTGGTGGCTCCTGATCTGAAAGATCTATCGCGTAGTACAATTCCCAACGGCTTATGTCGCAGGCATGCAAAAACACCGTAATGCACATTCGCACTATCCAGGAAACAAGTTACGGCGGTTACGTCGCAACATGCGAAAATACCGCTAACTCTATCCATCAGGGAATCGGGGGGTGTGCCGTATCCCTCACCTTGGTCGACCGAATCCATTACAACCCATAGGGTGCCAATCCTCATCTCTAAAGCTTACTGATCTAACCATTTGTTTTACACCATATCGATGTGTGAGGCTCGCAAATTAACGCTACACAAAGCCGTGCTATATTAAAGTTGTGCTTTGATCATCAACCACAAGACTCTGCTTTTCAACAGAAGCCTTGATCATTTGACACTTAGGTATGCCACACAGGCAATTTATGTTATGCGACCGATGTCTATCGATATACAACCTCTGATCCCGTACGTCTCAGAGAAGGGTGAAGTAAGGAAATAAATTCCCTTTCACTAGGAAGATGTATATTCAATAGAGATCAATCAGCACAGAATAAAATCCAATGTCAGACACACCATCCATTTACAAGTTCGTTCTAGGTCTGAACGAAACTGGAGGCAGCTTATTCCTCGTCCTGTATGTCTAATACAGGAGAGAAGCCCTCGCATATCCGTACAATCAACAAGTACGTCTGGACAGCTACCACTGTAGCCCCTTCAAGGTAGCTACTCCAATCATGAGCAACAGTAGCAACCCATCCATTCGATGTGAAGATCGTCGGTCTTGCGCCGTCTTCAATCTCTTCGACTTTTCGTCGTAACAGTTATTTAAAATGGGTTAAACCCAGCCTTTTCGAAGAACTCGCATATCTTATAATCAAGTGCTATAACAATACATCATAAACCTCATTCCAATCCAGAATATTCTTTTATTCAAATATTCTTTTCCTTTTGGAAAGGTTCCCATTATTTTTATCAAAGATAAATTCTTTTAAATTTATTCTTTAATCTTCCTTTGGATATCAAACCATATTAAGGTTTTCCGAACTAGTCGGGATTAGCCAACCACACCAAAGCAATCATTTATTTTATTTCTCAATCCCAACCTATTCATCCTATGGAGCAAAACTGTTAATACTCCATATCTAACACCATGGTGTTATCGGTAAATATTTATTACCATTTCACATTTATATCTATTCAAAGATTTAGTTATCGTCTGGAGTAAAACTAGTGTACTCCATTTTTTGATCATTTTCTTGAGTTGATAATTTTAATTATCACATTCACATTTCAATATAATCAAAGATTCATTAAAACTTGTAATGACCCAAGGATTTTCGGCCCTGAAAATCAATATAATTACCTTTACCATAACTCATGCCGACCTTCTAAACACCGGAAACACTGGAACATTTATAGAAAGAAATTAGAGGGTGAGATAAGAAAGAAAGAAAGTTGGAATAGAAGAAGAAGAACCAATACAGCATAATCAGAGTCTCACATCACAGCGGAACAAAATATAATACAAAAATAAATCTTTATTGAGAGCTTTTAAAAATACTTACAATATCAGAGTACATCACACAACGGGATAGTTACAATAACCTGTTCCCATATACAACACACCACAGAATAGCAGCTATATAATATTATATGTCAGAACATCTCCAGGTCATCTCTGGACTTCACAAGATTCGATAACCTGAACCTGTACACCCTGGGTTAAACCGAGCATTTACAAAACACCGGGTCACTCTGGTGAACCAGAGTGAGAAAAATTCGCACAGTATTAAGGATATCACACGACTTGATTTTAAAGTTAAAATCCTTTCGAAAGAAAAGGATAATCGTAAGACCAAATCCACACATAAATACGGACGGTTTTATAGTTACGATAACCCAAAACATTTTGAAATCAATATTTTTTTGGGATATTATAATAGTGTCTAAATACAAGTAGATATCAATCTAGTGGAACGCTTGCATCTCACGTTCCACATATATAGTATACAATCAAAACCGCGGGCGCATATTGGAGATTGTATTCCGACTATGACAAGGTATGGGACCACCTGCCGATAGTGTATCTCTAGAGGCGAATACACTGGGTTCAACAAGAATGTCTTACAACCCGGCCCTCACATGACTGACCACTTATTTCGCTTGAGTGTATCGAATGTATATCACCACTCGTTGGGCTCAAACCACCGTTTCTCGAAATCGGACAACATCAAAATAGATTAAAGAATGAAATGGATTTTCTCTAGATGGGTGATTATACACCCTAATGGGAGCGACCCACATAGCTATCCTACCTGCCCGATTTTTTGTCAATTCCTGGTTGATGAGGCTTGAGGTTTAGAACATCTGGCCACCATTCACTTTTAACAGCACATCGTCAGATCCATCAAGTCACTAATTGACATCCAAAAATATACTCTGGGTATAAAAGAGGTGCCCCTCTTTGCCACCACTCGGTATATTTGTAAAAATCAACGTACGTGGTTTCAGGAAATGCTCTATCAAACATTCGTCCATACAAGTCATCCAGGAACAGGATGAACTGAAAGTACTCTCCTACAGCATCCAATATAGGAATCACCCCATGGATCAGTAGAGATAGTCCTTGCCAATCTACAAATTTCAACTACGACAGAACCCCAGTATATCTCCGCGTCGAATCGGAGATTGTAAGTGGTTCTTCCGTTTTATGAAGATCTATGGTCTTCAAATGCTCCATCTCGATCGTCGTCTGATCTCTTCTATATTTTCATATTTGTTGGTCGGAATGGTTTTCAAATATACATTTGATCCCAGTCTTTCCGTACCAACAATCGTAAAGGTCAAATTTGATAGTCGGTTGTATAACTATCAAATAAACATCCATGAAATCGTAAAAAATAAATTTACTGGTTTAGTACTTAGCATCACTTGGCTTCTTTAATTAAAATTAATTGACTTGAATATTCCAATATAGAGAAAACATTTCACTTATTACTTTAATATAAGTATATTCGCAAAACCATTTCATTTTGATATTTAATGAGAATATAATATATAACGATATCCAATACTCAATTTGACTACCATCTGCAAAAACATTTACTATAACATCTCATTAGTTAAAACTGAGAAATCAGTTCAACTTACTATTCAATGCTACGCCAACTCTTTTGTTTTCATTACTTGGGAAAAGTATCCAATCCTTATTCTTATAGAAAAAAAAAACATTTTTTATCTCATTCCTTTACTCTTCGAAATTATCGCCCAATCTCCTTTTAATTTCGTTGCTAAGGAAAATATCATCTTATATTATTTCCATTACTTCGGAAATCTTATCATACATTTTCGCCATTAACAACTAGTATCATCCTTGGATAGTCCCGATTCGTTCAAGTTGGGGTATTTCAATTACCTCTCAAACTTTGATCAACAACGTTCTTATCTTAAGATACATACGAGCTGTAATTCAAGAATCGATATTCAATCTAATATCAAAACACATCCCACTAACTGAAATATAGTTTTATAGTTCTTCTTATATTTTGGAAGTTTCTCCTTTTAAGTATAATAAATATTTCTTAATTCGTTAATTAAACAATTGCTTACTATACATCACTTTTATTAACTCTCGCCTTATTCAAATAACTTTGTTTCAAAAACTGAATTATTATTACAAATTCTATTTCCAACCTCGTTTACCAAGCTCAAATTAAATCCCCTTTTTCCAATCCCCTTTTCTTTCGGAAAACCTCTTTTCAATTCTATGAATTTAACTAAATTCCATTACTAAGTATTTCCAGTTCCAAAAAACGATGCTTAAACTCATATTCCATTTAAAATCCTTGTTTATAAATCTAGGTTTAACATAAACCCTCTTTATATCCCCATCTCTCTCCACTTAATCCAAACGTTAAGTAACATTTCCAATTAAGCTATCGTATCCGGTTAGAACTCTTTATTACTTCATTATAAAACTCGAGTTCAAATGTAAAACTTGTTCATAACTTCTTTTCAAAACTCAACTTTATTCCATTCCAAAACAGTTACCTTCTTAAATGTATTTAAGAAGTACTTACTTAAATTAAAATGAATAATTTACTTTTACATTCACTAGTGTAAAATTAGTTAAATGCTTTATTTAAAAAATAAATAATACAATGTCTTTTTAAATCTTCTTAAAATTTGAATAACTATTTGTTAAGTGATTTTATTTAGGTCACTAAAAACAAACTAATTAAAAGTCAATTTCATTTAAAACGTGTCGACTTGGTCAATCCAAAAAACGATTACTCCTCTAACCAATTCCATTTAATTCCTCCTTTAAATTAATTAAAATATAATTAATTTAAATACCTTTATTTAATCGTTCCTTAGGCGTGATTTATTAAATACTTAACTTCTTGCTTATTTCCTGCTTATTTTCTTATAATTCTTACTAACAGAAGAATTTTGTTTATGAAACAATTCATAGTTACTTATAACTTTAATTAATAAATAATTAATATTTGTTTCCTTCTAAATAACTTTTAATCAAAGTAATAGCTTTCAAAACCTATTCCCGTTATAAAATATAATTATAACTTCAATACTGTCGACCCACCGTCGATAAAATCCATATTTTATAAATCGATTGATTTATAGGCCATGTGATGCCAATTACCCAACCCATACCATCCATTGGTTAATATCAGAATAAATGTTGAAATATGGTTCAACCATCAACAATAATCAATCATTCAACCATACTGGATAAACTGTCCATATAAAGGTATTGTGAAAATAAACAATAAATTTGAGGAATGGTTATCTCAAATCAAATCACTTATTTTCATTTAACCGATAATTTCTATAATGACCATCAATAAATTAACTGAGCATTCAACTAATTCAAACACGTCTATAAACATGACCAATCAAGGGAAACAACCTTTATTGGATTAAATCATAATGAGTGGTATGTTATTGAAATTAAACGACCGTTTAATTTCATTTGTTGAATCAATGATTATTATATGACTAGCAAACGGTCAACCAATAAAAATCAGAATACGCAAAATAAAAACCCAATTTATATAAAATATAAATGGGGAGAGCTGAGTGAGTTTAACTCACATTGGTTTGAATTTGTCGATAAACATTTTGTTTTAGTCAAATAAAACTGACGTTTAATTCGACTAAAATTTCCAGTTGCTTCAGATCCGGACTAGACCTGCTCCATCTCGATGCTCTCGTCTCTACGGTCCCAATGAGACAGACCGTGCTTAAATCTGACAATGTGGGCACGAGATATCGTATTAACAGATTTTATAAAGTAACTTAATTAATAAAACATGGATTTAAAATTTTGGAAATGGGCCTCTTACCTTAAAATCATTCGGCCCAACCGCTTTACTCCTCAAAAACCCTCATCGGATTACCGTAACCCTCACTTTCATTTAATCCGCTGTCACCACAAAATTTTCTCTTCATGGCCGAAATCAAATTCCATCTTCCTCCTTTTTAATCTGCCAATTCGAGATTTACGGCTTCGCCCCCTCCTCTATTCAACCACTCTCCGATCTTCCTTCCTTCTTCAATCGATCAGCCAGACCTCAAACAAACCCCTCACGCTCCGCACCTCCGATCTGTCTGTTACCCCTTCAACCACCATCACTGCTTCGTGATCAACCACTCAGCCTCCCAGAACAAGCGAGCCTCCACCAACAAAATGAGGAATTCCATCTCGTAAATTTGACGATCCCTAGGTCTTTGATTTCAAACGGCTTCATCAAGGATCAGTCAAAACCCTTCAGATCCGAACGCTTTACTCCTTCGAATCAAGCTAAGTCTTTTACTCGATTTCAGTATTATTTGTTTGTGATTTTTTTCTGGTTTTTCCGAATGGGATTTTTCTGGTTTACTGTGTTGGTTTATTCGAATGGGTTCTGGTTTGGCTAAAACACCACTGTGTGACCCATATTTATATTGCGGTTTGGTTGTAGATAATATTGATGTCTATCAGTAGCAATACATAGGTAGTTCAACTAAAATCTCTAGGCCATATGCTTCTATCCCTTTCCAGGTTGTATGAACTGATGATGGGAGTGATGATGTGTGATGTTTAGCATAGATTTTGTTGAATTTCGTATAGGATTCTACAACACTGTTGATCAGTCATATAGGTATTAATCGAACATGTATAGGTTAGGTAGTACTATGGCTAGGAATCATTTATTGGGTTCAGAGATTTTGGGCTGTGATATAGATTTTGTTCGGATTTTTAAATTTATGTAATAGTGAATGTACTGCCTGAATAACAGTGATTTTGGTATATGAGATTTACTATGTATTAGCGGTTCGATTCTGTAAAGAATTGGTGTATATAAATATGCAAACATTTGATTTTCTTTTCTACTTTCCTTAGTTGTTCTTGTCTATTCTTCTTTAGCTGTTTTGTAACTATTCTGAAGCTATTCAAGATTTGATGTGTGAATATCTTCAACTATTCATTTAGCTGTATGAATTTGATACACATCTATTTATCATCTTAGCCATACTGTTTATGTAGAAAATTTCCACTTTACTGTTTTGTGAAAGAAACAGTCATGATGTTGGATTTTTAATATGAATTCTTTTGATCTTGCATGTGTACAAATAGATTTGTGAATGTATGTGGTTCACTTTTTGCATTGATCGGATTCCATCTGTTTTCTAGCTGTGTAATTAGCTGCTTGAAATAAATTTGTTTATTTATTTTCTCTCAGCTGTTTTCTTTTTACTTCTTTTTAAGATCAAAACTGATCGAGACGATGGATGCACTGTTTCTTGAAAGAACAAAGGCCCGCTGATATTAAATAATGAATCCTTTTAATTCTTTGTATTGTTTTGGCTTGTCATTGATTTTGAATCTGAGATTAATTGTATATGAATATATATAGATGCAGTTCTGTAGATTTGATGTGTATAAACTGTTGAAATGTATATATATATATATATATATATATATATAGTTTTTTTCGATCTGATGTTTCAATATGTTGATGATATATATAGCTGTTCTGTTAGTCTTTAGCTGTTATTAGATTAGCTTAGCTGTTTTGTCCGTTAGGTTCAGCATTTGTACAAAAAGGTTAATGATATATGCGGGTTTTTGAAAGAGGGTAAATGAATTCAAGACAGAATCTGCAAAGAGGTATCACATAAAACATTGATGTCGCCAATTGTATATCAGTGTTTGGATTATATACTATCTCAAAACATTGATGTATAGATTACATTTTTACAATGATATAAAGTATCATTTAAACATCCTGATTGGTTTGAAATGATATAAAGTTAATATCAAAACATTGCAATGATATAAAACACTGATAGTTAATATCAATGTTTATATCAACATAAAACACTGTTTGCGATGATATAAAGTTCAGCATTTTTACTGTTTTACTGATTGGTTTGTCATGCAGTTAATATCAACAAACCGCTTCATTTTCTATCCATATAGAATTCAAAATTCAACATTTAAACATCCTGGTATTAAAAAATATTCCAATTATATAAAATTGTTTAATATTTATAAATAAATTGTTATAATTTAAAAACGATTTCATAGCGACTATTTGAAAATTTGAATTGGACATAACTTGAAATCTATAAGCTGAAATCTTGATTTTTCTCTTTTATTAGAAAAATATAATCAAACCTGTTCAAATATTTCTTATTTCACAGAAATCCGACTTATATTGGATTCTGTATATTCAGTTAAAGTTCAAATCGAAAATTTCGAACTACCGCGGCATTTCGAGCTCGTTTTAATTAATTTATAATTATATATATTCGAACTCCATTTTAAATAAATGAATTCGATTAAAAATCCATTATATTGACATTATAATATATAAACTGATTTAAATATTTAAATGGTCGAAAAATCTGGGACTTTACAATCTTCCCCCCTTAAAATGATTTCGTCCTCGAAATTGCAAAGTAAGAAGAATATTCTGAACCATATTATTTTAAAATCATTACTTTAGAATTATCATCAAAATAAATTCAAACTCTAAAAATTCCCGAAAATTTCGCCAGCACCTCCTCTGCACGGCTCGATCGGTATTACTACAACTGCCACTCTGGGCCTCAACTTCTTCGAAAATAAAATTAAAAATCCAAATGGCAACCCACTCAGGGTATAAATAAATTGCTTAACCCATAATATAAGGTTTACCTATTTGTCGGGCATTCCAATTCAAATTCCAATTTTCAAAACGTATCAAGTAGCTGCTCATCGTCTGCATTTCCAGTATGTATAACCAAATCATCTCCGCAACCTTCAGGATTCTGCACTTATTCCACTTATAATGCAAAAAATAATCTGGGTTAGATAATTCTGTGTCCATTTGACAACCAATCTTGTTTCCCATCCACTATACCAGGATTTATCTCCTTGCTTTCCAATCATACAATTTCTTATTAACCCCAACTAGTTTGATTAAATTCAATTAGTATTTAATATCTGGTTTGCATCTGCTTTGGTTTAACATCCATTGATATCCATCAATTAATATCAAAATTAATTCCTATTATTTATCCATAAATTTTCAAATCCCAATTTATTTAAGTTCGCTCGATTTGAATTCCTTCTTAAATTGATTTTACTTAAGCAGGTTCAGTTTCTCATTCATATTCGATTCAATTTACGAATTGATTGTCTAATCAGTTCAACATTATTTCATATTTCAATTTGATTTCAAAACAAATTAATCATAACAACAAAACAACCCACATTATCATAATATGTAAAATTGTTTCCTTTTCCAGATAAAAATATACCTTGGGTAAAATTATTTTATTTACCCTCTTTTATAAAACAATATTGTGTCCATTCGCTAGTTCAATGCTTCTCAACACTTGAACTAGTCAAATAACACAATACAAAACATTTGTATATAAAATCTTACAAATACGCTCTCATATATATATATATATATATATACACACACACACACACACAAAAACTCAATCTAGGGTGTTACTAACCCCATTCTCTATTGAGTTACGCCACATAGCCAATGTTACTACTCAACAAATAGCTCTAATACCACTGTAACGACCAAAGGATTTTCGGCCCCGAAAATCGACATAATTACCTTTACCATAACTCATACTGACCTTCTAAACACCGAAAACACTGGAACGTTTATAGAAAGAAATTAGAGGGTGAGATAAGAAAGAAAGAAAGTTAGAATAGAAGAAGAAGAACCAATACAACATAATCAGATTCTCACATCGCAGCGGAACAAAATATAATACAGAAATAAATCTTTTTTGAGAGCTTTTAAAAATACTTACAATATCAGAATACATCACACAATGGGATAGTTATAATAACCTGTTCCCATATACAATACACCGTGGAATAGAAGCTATATATATCATATGTATGAACATCTCCAACTAGTCTCTGGACTTCACAGCATTCGATAACCTGAACCTGTACACCCCAGGCTAACCCGAGCATTTACAAAACATCGGATTAGTCTGGTGAACCAGAGTGAGAAAAACTCACACAGTATTAAGGATATCACACAACTTGATTTTAAAGTTAAAATCCTTTCGAAAGAAAAGGATAATCGTAAGACCAAATCCACACATAAATACAGATGGTTTTTACCTTACGATAACCCAAAACATTTTGAAATCAATATTTTTCTGATATTATAATAGTGTCTAAATACAAGTAGATATCAATCTAGTGGAACGCTAGCATCTCACGTTCCACATATATAGTATACAATCAAAACCGCGGGCGCTTATTGGAGATTGGATTCCGACTAGGACAAGGTATGGGACCACCTGCCGATAGTGTATCTCTAGAGGCGAATAAACTAGGTTCAACAAGAACGTCTTGCAACCCGGCCCTCACATGACTGACCACTCATTTCGCTTGAGTGTATCGAATGTATATCACCACCGGTTGGGCTCAAACCACCATTTCCCGAAAAGGGACAGCATCAAAATAGATTAAAGAATGAAATGGATTTTCCCTAGATAGGTGATTATACACCCAAATGGGAGCGACCCACATAGCCATCCTGCTTGCCCGATTTTTTATGATTTCTCGGTTGATGAGGCTTGAGGTTTAGAACATCTGGCCTCCATTCACTTTTAAGGCTACATCGTCAGATCCGTCAAGTCACTAATTGACGTCCACAAATATACTCTGGGTATAAAAGAGGTGCCCCTCTTTGCCACCGCTCGATATATTTGTAAAAATCAACGTACATGGTTTCAGGAAATACACTATCAGACATTAGACCATACAAGTCATCCAGGAACATGATGAACTGAAAGTACTCTCCTACTGCATCCAATATAGGAATCATCCCATGGATCAGTAGTGATAGTCCTTGCAAATCCACAGATTTCAACTACGACAGAACCCCAGTATATCTCCGGGTCGAATCAGAGATTGTAAGTGGTTCTTCCATTTTATGAAGATCTATGGTCTTCAAATGCTCCATCTCGATCGTCGTCTGATAACTTCTATATTTTCGTATTTGTTGGTCGGAATGGTTTTCAAATATACATTCGATCCCGGTCTTTCCATACCAACAATCGTAAAGGTCAAATTTGATAGTAGGTTGTTTAACTATCAAATAAACATCCATGAAATCATAAAAAATATATTTACTAGTTTAGTACTTGGCATCACTTGGCTTCTTTAATTAAAATTAATTAACTTTAATATTCCAATATAGGGAAAACATTTCACTTATTACTTTAATGTACTGATATTCGCAAAACCATTTCATTTTTTTATTTAGAGGGAATATATTATATAACGATATCCAATACTCAATTTGACTACCATCTGCAAAACATTTACTATAACATCTCGTTAGTTAAAACTGAGAAATCAGTTCAACTTACTATTCGACATTACGCCAACTCTTTTGTTTTTCATTACTTGGGAAAAGTATCCAATCCTTGTTCTTATAGGAAAAAAACATTTTTTTTATCTCATTCCCTTATTCTTCGAAATTATCGCCCAATCTCCTTTTAATTCCGTTACTAGCGAAAATATCTTCTCATATTATTTCCATTTCTTTGGAATCTTATCATACATTCTCGCCATTACCAACTAGTATCATCCTTGGATAGTCCTGATGTCGTTCAAGTTGAGGTATTTCAATTACCTCTTAGACCTTGATCAACAACGTTCTTATCTTAAGATACATACGAGCTATAATTCAAGAATCGATATTCAATCTAGTATCAAAACACATCCAAGTTAAAATAGAGTTTTATAGTTCTTCTTATCTTTTGGAAGTTTCTCCTTTTAAGTATAATAAATATTGCTTAATTCGTTAATTAAACAATTGCTTACTAAACATCACTTTTATTAACTCTCGCCTTATTCCAATAACTTTGTTTCACAAACTGAATTATTATTACAAATTCTATTTCCAACCTCGTTTACCAAGCTCAAATTAAATCCCTTTTTTCCAATCCCCTTTTCTTTCGGAAAACCTCTTTTCAATTCTATGAATTTAACTAAATTCCATTACTAAGTATTTCCAATTCCAAAAACGACGTTTAAACTCATATTCCATTTAAAACCCTTGTTTATAAATCTAGGTTTAACATAAACCCTCTTTATATCCCCATCTCTCTCCACTTAATCCAAACGTTAAGTAACATTTCCATTTAAGCTATCGTATCCGGTTAGAACTCTTTATTACTTCATTATAAAACTCGAGTTCAAATATAAAACTTTTTCATAACTTCTTTTCAAAACTCAACTTTATTCCATTCCAAAACAGTTACCTTCTTAAAGTTATTTAAGAAGTACTTACTTAAATTAAAATGAATAATTTACTTTTACATTCACTAGTGTAAAATTAGTTAAATGCTTTATTTACAAAAATAAATAATACAATGTCTTTTTAAATCTTCTTGAAATTTAAACAACTATTCGTTAAGTGATTTTTTTTAGGTCACTAATGACAAACTAATTGAAAATCAATCTCATTTAAAACGTGTCGACCTGGTCAATCCAAAACACAATTACTCCTCTAACCAATTCCATTTAATTCCTCCTTTAAATTAATTAAAATATAATTAATTTAAATACCTTTATTTAATCGTTCCTTAGGCGTGATTTATAAAATACTTAACTTCTAGCCTATTTCCTGCTTATTTGCTTATAATTCTTACTAACATAACAATTTTGTTTATGAAACAATTCATAATTACTTATAACTTTAATTAATAAATAACTAATAATTAATTCAATACTGTCGACCCACTGTCGATAAAATCCATATTTTATAAATCGATTGATTTATAGTCCATGTGATGCTAATTACCCAACCAATACCATCCATTGGTTAATATCAAAATAAATGTTGAAATATTGTTCAACCATCAACAATAATCAATCATTCAACCATACTGGATTAACCGTCCATATAACGGTAATGTGAAAATAAACAATAAATATGAGGAATGGTTATCTCAAATCAAATCACTTATTTTCATTTAACTGATAATTTCTATAACGACCATCAATAAATTAACAGACCATTCAACCAATTCAAACACGTCGGTAAACATGACCAAACAAGGGAAACAACCTTTATTGTGTTAAATCATAATGAGTGGTATCCTACTGAAATTAATGACTGTTTAATTTCATTTGTTGAATCAACGATTATTGTATAACTAGCAAACAGTCAACCAATAAGAATCAGAATACGCAAAATAAAAACCCAATTTATATAAAATATAAATGGGGAGAGCTGAGTGAGTTTAACTCACATTGGTTTGAATCTGTCGATAAACAGTTTGTTTTAGTCAAATTAAACTGACGTTTAATTCGACTAAAATTTCTAGCTGCTTCAGATCCGGACTAGACCTTCTCCATCTCAATGCTCTCGTCTCTACGGTCCCAACGAGACGGACCGTGCTTAAATCTGACAATGTGGGCGCGAGATATCTATTAACAGATTTTATGAAGTAATTTAATTAATAAAACATGGATTTAAAATTTTGGAAATGGGCCTCTTACCTTAAAATCATTCGGCCCAACCGCTTTACTCCTTCAAAAACCCTCATCGGATTACCGTAACCTTCACTTTCATTTAATCTGCCGTCACCACAAAATTTTCTCTTCATGGTCGAAATCAAATTCCATCTACCCCCTTTTTCTGTTGCCAATTCGAGATTTACGGCTTCTCCCCCTCCTCTATTCAACCACTCTCCGATCTTCCTTCCTCCTTCTTCAATCGACAGACCAGACCTCAAACAAACCCCTCATGCTACGCACCTCCGATCCGTCTGCTACCCCTTCAACCACCATCACTGCTTCGCGATCAACCACCCAGCCTCCCAGAACAAGCGAGCCTCCACCAATAAAATGAGGACTTCCATCTCGCAAATTTGACGATCCCTAGGTCTTTGAATTCAAACGGCTTCATCAAGAATCGGTCAAAACCCTTTAGATCTGAATGCTTTACTCCTTCGAATCAAGCTAAGTATTTTACTCGATTTCAGTATTATTTGTTCGTGATTTTTTTCTAGTTTTTCTGAATGGGATTTTTCTAGTTTACTGTGTTGGTTTGTTCGAATGGGTTCTGGTATGGCTGAAACACCACTGTGTGACCCATATTTATAGTGCGGTTTGGTTGTAGATAATATTGATGTCTACCAGTAGCTTAACATAGGTAGTTCAGTTAAAATCTCTAGGCCATATGCTTCTATCCCTTTCCAGGTTGTATGAATTGATGATGGGAGTGTTGATGTGTGATGTTTAGCAGAGATTTTGTTGAATTTGGTATAGTATTCTACAACACTGTTGATCTGTCATATGGGTATTGATCGAACATGTATAGGTTAGGTAGTACTGTGGCTAGGAATCTTTTATTTGGTTATGAGATTTTGGGCTATGATATAGATTTTGTTCGGATTCTTAAATGTATGTAACAGTGAATGTACTGCCTGAATAACAGTGGTTTTGGTATATGAGATTTACTGTGTATTAGCTATTCAATTCTGTAAAGATTTGGTGTATATAAATATGCATACATTTGATTTTCTTTTCCCCTTTCCTTAGCTGCTCTTGTTTATTCTTCTTTAGCTGTTTTTATACTGTTCTGAAGCTATTCAAGATTTGATGTGTGAATAACTTCAGCTGTTCATTTAGCTGTATGAATTTGATACACATCTACTTATCATCTTAGCTGTACTGTTTATGGAGAAATTTCCACTTTACTGTTTTGTGAAAGAAACAGGTCATAACGTTGGATTTTTAATATGAATTCTTTTGATCTTGCATGTGTACAAATAGATTTGTGAATGAATGTTGTTCACATTTTGTATTGATCGGATTCCATCTATTTTCTAGCTATGTAATTAGCTGTTTGAAATAAATTTGTTTATTTATTTTCTCTCAGCTATTTTCTTTTTACTTCTTTTTCAGATCAAAACTGATCGAGACGATGGATTCACTATTTCTTGAAAGAATAATGGCCCGCTGATAATAAATAATGAATCCTTTTAGTTCTTTGTATTGTTTTGGCTTGTCATTGATTTTGAATCTGAGATTAACTGTATATGAATATATATAGATGCAGTTCTGTAGATTTGATGTGTATAAAGTGTTGAAATGTATATATATATATATATATATTTGTTTTCGATCTGATGTATCAATATGTTGATGATATATATAGCTGTTCTGTTAGTCTTTAGCTGTTATTAGATTAGTTTAGCTATTTTGTCTGTTAGGTTCAGCATTTGTACAAATAGATTAATGATATATGCGAGTTTTTGAAAGAGGGTAAATGAATTCAACACAGAATCTGCAAAGATGTATCACATAAAACATTGATGTCGTCAATTGTATATCAGTGTTTGGATTATATACTATCTCAAAATATTGATGTATAGGTATTGTTCATTTTTTTGCATTAGATTTCATTTCTGCAATCATATAAAGTATCATTTAAACATCCTGGTTGGTTTGAAATGATATAAAGTTAATATCAAAACATTGCAATGATATAAAACACTGATAGTTAATATCAATGTTAATATCAACATAAAACACCGTTTGCGATGATCTAAAGTTCAACATTTTTACTGTTTTACTGATTGGCTTGTCATGCAGTTAATATCGACAAATTGCTTCATTTTCTATCCATATAGAATTCAAAATTCAACATTTAAACATTCTGTCTTTAAAAAATATTCCAATTATATACAACCATTTAATATTTATAAATAAATCGTTATAATTTAAAAACGATTTCATAGCGACTATTTGAAAATTTGAATTGGACATAACTTGAAATCTATAAGCTGAAATCTTGATTTTTCTCTTTTATTAGAAAAATATAATCAAACCAATTCAAACGTTTCTTGTTTCACAGAAATCTGACTTATATCAGATTCTGTATATTCAGTTAAAGTTCAAATCGAAAATTTCGAACTATCGCGACGTTTCTAGCTCGTTTTAATTAATTTATAATTATATATATATTCGAACTCCATTTTAAATAAATGAATTGGATTAAAAATCCATTATATTGCCATTATAATATATAAATTGATTTAAATATTTAAATGGCCGAAAAATCTGGGACATTACAAAACTCTATTTAGTTTTAATCTTCCTAAAAATCAATATTAATGATTATTCAAAGCTAAGAAATTAATTTTATCATTAACTGGGTTAAAGAACCAATGTCATTTAAAACACAATTCACGAAAAAGACAAAATCACATTCCCTTAATTATTGATTCTTCATGGAAAAACAAATCAATATTTAATCGATATCAATTTTCATATCTGACTAATAATATAAATGGAATAACTACAAAGCCTTTTAAATTCCATATGTATTAACAGTCTTCCTCTACAGAAGCTCACTTCGATTATTACCAAATAAAATTCCGTTCAATTCCAATTTAATATATTAGATTGGAAATCTTTACTTTGGAAAATTCCATAAATCTTAAATAAAAGATTATAAATTCCAAATCATATTCTTCACTGTTAATTGGGTTAAAGAACAAGTGCTATTTAAAACATAATTCATGATAAACCCAAAAATCCAATTCTTTTATTCAATTCCAATTAAATATTAATTAATTGGAAAACTTCACTAAATCTTAGTTTAAAGATTTATTCTTTTCTCAACTGGGTTAAAGAACAGTGTTAGTGAAGACACCGTTCATGACAAACCCATAATCCAATTTGATATCAAATACAAGGCTCTGAATAGATAATATATCGGCTTATATTCAGTATCAAATTCTAAAATCAACAAATATCGTATTGGAATAACGATATATTTATAATTTCCAAATTCCTCCATAATATCTGTATAATCACGGGATCCAATATCGAAATATTCTGAAGATTATTTCCATTCTGAATCCATTTCCAATTTATTCTTTGGAAAATTCTGGTTAATTTAAAACCATTTTCAATTCCAATTTATTTATTTTAAAATTAAATAAATTAATATTCTAGTTAATAACTAGTTCATTTCGATTAAAAAATATTTTTGTCTTTTCAAAACTGGAATTTTTCACCCAAAATCATTCTAAATCATTTATTATGATTTTACATAATTTTTCCCTTTTTTTAATAATTTTATTATCGCCCGTACAGTCAGTTTCCAATAACGGCCACCGAACTGCATCCATAGCGACCTTTTCTGAAATTTATTCGGACATATCTCCAAATATAACTATTAGATTTCAAATCTCTTATATTCATTGGAAAGCTCTTTTCGATACGAACCCAATTGTTTCGGTTTTAGAGAATCCGACGGTCGGATATCCCGTAACGTCCATTTGAAGTTAATGGCCGAAATTTACGAACTGTCGCTGCGCGGCGCGTTCTATTCAGCCATTATAATATATATAATATAAACATTATATATATTTCATCGATTTCCATTTAAAACGAATTTTATAAATCGTTTTAAATTCGTTTCAAAAACGATTTCCACTTCCATTTCAAATTCAAATGAAAATTGAATTTTCCCTTATAAATTCGTTTTAAATTCATTTCAAAACGATTTCAATTCAATTTCAATTCGTTTTGAATTCATTTCAAATCGATTTCAATTTCTTTTTAAATTCATTTCAATCAATCTCAATTTCATTTTAAATTCATTTCAATCGTTTCAATTCTATTTTAAATTCATTTCAATTGATTTCAATTCTATTTTAAATTCATTTCAATCGATTTCAATTCTATTTTAAATTAATTTCAATCGATTTCAATTCTATTTTCGAATTCAAATCAAAATTTAATTTTCCATATCATTTCAATATTAAAACGGTAATATTTTCCAAAATATTAGATTTTGAAATCACTTTTCGATATTCATTTTAAAATGAATAAAATCGACAAAATTCCCGTTCATGTTAGAATGGCGTTTAACTACTTAACACGGCTTCACATTTCAATGTTCACTGAATATTATTTTAAAATATTCGTTAATTCTGAACTGGAATCAGACTCAATCAATTACCATATAATTTTATTTATATGGATTTCATACATCACATGTGTACAACAATATTGATAAACGATCATTAAATATTCAAACAACATCCAGAGTGCATTTTACAACTGTATAAGCATTAAAATCAATAAATAATGCTTATACAGTCTGTCAACCCATCGATTGACATACCACTAATTATTGGGATCAGTGTATGTCAAATATTATCCCAATACCCGTGTAGGGATTTCAAACAACAAATATTGTTTATTATTTATGTACTTGGGCGATGCGTAAAATTTATCGTCCTAATCAATATCAAATACATATGTATACATAAACAAACCGTCCAATTTGTAAAAAATATTTATTTTATTTCCTGATAATATATATATATATATATATTTTATACAAATAATTTTTATATACAAGACATCAATACATGACAATCCAATCACAATCCACACAAACAATACAATCAAACAAGTCATCCATGGTCTGTGGACGATGGGAAGCAATTCATACATGCAGTTACAAAATAATTTAAATAATTGTATAAAAATAATAGTGAGAAGTTCTCACATTAGGATCCACTCCGTCAGTTTTATTTCTTAATTTCCGTTCTGGTCGAGTTTGAGTTTTCCACCAATTTCAACGAGCTCCGTTTTGGTTCTGGTCAGTTTCATGTTATAGAGTTCTCCGCCACGGTCGCAACGCAACTGAAATCACTGGATCTCGACCTCGTATGAAAGCAATATGGCGTTACAAACATTATTTACTTAATTTAATTAATAAATAAATCATTAAACTTTAATCACCCTTTAATAACGCTTAGGAAAAACGTTGCCATCCTGTTTCACGTTGAAAAACCCATCAGCTCAAATCCTTCATCGCGCCGCCACCGTTGTCACAGACCGTTGGAGTTAGATCCGAACCTCCCACGACATCGATCTACGCGCCATCCCCCTGCACCTCGATTGGAGCGCCATCCGAGCCCCTATCGCGACCGAAAAACCACTGCGAGCGACGCCAGTTCATGGTAGAAATTCATGAACAACACTTTATTAAATTTGATCACAATGGTACCAGTTGAAAGATCTCTAAATGCTCTACGATTTTCTCTTTGAGATGGGGAAGCAATTCGATATGGATGAAGGGCGATTTGGGCTTGAAAATCGGACGATTTCATCCATTGGTTTTTGAAAACGTGGCGGCTAGGGTTTTATAAGGGAGGATAGGGGTTTATTTAATATTTTAAATAATATTTTATTCATTTAATTTTCTAATTAATTTGTTCCACATCTGAACTCCAATCGAACTCCAACAACTGTCGCCCCTAGCCAAATACCCCCATTCCGAACACAACGGAATATGTTTCGTAAGCCTATCCGACTGTTTGAATCAGTTTTTATCAAAATTAAAATATAAATCATTATATATTTAATTTAAATGTATATTTCTATATAATGGGGCCACATACTGACTCTAAAAATTCAGAAAATTTAATCTGGCTATGTTGGGATAATACGGTCCCAAAAAAACTAATTTCATCGAATTTGAAGGCTATTTGAAAAATGGTCATTTTTTGGTCGATCCAAATTGATTGAAACTGTCAAAACACATTTTCGTTTTCCACGCTCACATATCGATTTCAAAAATTAGAATCTAGTAATAACTTGACATCCCGGATCCAAAAAAAGTGGTTTCGTCGAAAACGGAGGTCGTTTGCAAAATCGCTTTTTTAAGGGCTATATTTCCATAGTGACTATTCTGAATTTTCAACTGCGTATAACTTTTTATTCCCGCTATGAAATTTCAATTTTCAAATTCGTTGGGAAGATATTTTCAAATAAATTCTAATATTTTTGGCCTTGCTAAAATCCGGCTTATTTTGAATCCTGTACATTCATTTGAAATTTGAAATCGAATTTTCAAACTACCGCGCCATTTTTAATTCCTTTTATAGTTAAAATAAATATTTATATTCTAACTTCGATTCAAATAAATATATACTTTCTAATTCTATTCAAAATAAATTTCAAGTCGTTTTTATTTAAAATAAATCATTTTAAATATTCAAAATTCATTAAAATTGCCAAAATAAAAATTTTAAATTTGTTCTGATCTTCTTGGTTGTTACATAAATACACTAAGCGATATATTAAATTGATTAGTGATTAAATTTTATTTAATTTCTTACTATTTTGGCCGGGCTTAAATGGATTTGTTGTCCATTATTAGAGCACCAAAACTTTAATTTTGGAAAGGATCAGGGGTGGGTAAAACATAGGTAATGGGTTTAGATATTTATCATTAAGATTAAGTGAGAATGGGTAAATCAAATTCTGCCTATTTTTCTCTCTTATGAAACTAGAAGTAAGGAACTTATCCCTATTATTTTATAATGTTTTATCCACCATTTATCCTCTCTTCTCTGGCCAAAGTAGGACTATAAATCAGCTTTTGAAATATCAATTAAACTAAATATTATTTGGTAACATAAGGTCGTTTATTACAGATAAGCAACCTGGCAGATCGGCGAAAACATAGAGGAGGGGATTCATTACATATACCAAAACTCAAAGGTCTTATTTAGTTGCAAATCCCATTTATATTATTAACTAATATATCATTCTTATAATGTATAAGTTGTCTATATCTGAAACCATATATGTATATGTCTACATGTTATTATGGAATACCATTTTAATAAAATTGAATATGTAGTTAGGAGAAATATTTATAGGTGAATGGAATTTCCACAGTTAAATTTGTTATGTTCATAATATATAAACTTATATTCATTTTTTTTGGCAAGGCCGATGAGGTTGAATGATCCCCAATTATTTTACTGCTACACCAAGAAACTTACAAAAAAGAAAATAAACAAGGAAAAAACTTGAGCAAAACAAAATACAAGGAAAATGTAGAACTGCGGTGTAACAATGCACTAGATAAAATAAAAGAGAAGAGGAAAAAAAAAGGAAAACAGATGGAAAAGGCAAAGCCCTAACATTCACATGAAGAGCTGCATTATGCCTGGGTAAGAAACAAAACTATTTTTGTAGATCAAGCTTCATTTCATACATTAGGAATAGAAAAAGTTGGATTCCGGTTTTTCTTTATATGGGTTAAGGATTATAACGTTTCTCCTCAACAAGACAAGCTTTAAAAATCTATTTTAAATGCAATTAGTGACCCTAGATTCCTTTCCTTGTGACTAATAGCCTTCAATAGTTTTTCTCAATCATTGTCATTGTTCAACTTGATATCATTCAAGCATAATTAATTCATGAGACATCGATACATGTTCTCTATCACCATGAATTCGGAGAAATGATGCATGCTATTTTTTGGCTGTTCACTACAAAATATGTAGTTAATACTAACTTTGGCACATTTGGATGTGAGTTTCACCTTGGTAAGGAGAACATTATATATAACTTTCCATAACATAAAATTGTCGGTAGCTCTACTGTCCATTCTTAAAAGACTCTTATGCCATCTATATTTATGTTGAATTGCATTGGTGCTTAACACATTATACATTTGATGAATTTTAAGCATGTTACCTATGTCTTTCTAGTGGACGCAGTGAGATGGAACTTGCTTGATACCAATTGTTTTAATTCACTCCAACAAATTCTACATCGTTTGATTAGATGTTCTTGGCATACAGTTAAATGTACAACCGTGTTACATTTATAAAATAAACTAGGGTTACAGGGGTATATTCGTAACTTGCCCTTCTATGCAGCTGTATTTTATCATTTTCTTCATTTTGGCAGCTTTATATATATGAGCATCGCATGTCATCAGTTTGTAAATTCAAAACTATCAATAATATCAATATAATAGTCTCTACTTTTCTATTATGGTATAAGCGAAAAGTGCACAACGGCAACAAGATCCAAATCCGTGGTGGAAGGGGTTTCGTTCTCATCTCAGCAAAAAGTCATCATCAAAGAGTAACGCCATTTCTCCCATCGAGATCTGCAGTTGTTCATTCAAGATATATGTTTCCACTGTTCTACCGTGCTATCCATAGGTTAATAAGCACTGACCTTAACCTCGGTTGCAACAATATTGCCACTAGAGTATTGTAACGAACCGGGGAATTCGCGATCTTGAGTAACTGACATAAACTCAATGTCGACTATTCAAGCATCGGAAACACCGGATATTCCATGAAAGAAATTAGAGGGTGAGAATAGATAAGATAGAAACTTAGAATAGAAGAAGAAGAACATACAACATCAGAGTAAACACGAATCTCACAGCGGAACGAACAATATATAATAGATACATAACTTTGAAATAAAATCAGTATATGTATAAAGTAACATATCAAAGTATAACACTTACAACACAGCGGAAATAAACAATATTTATATATTCCTGAAGCCTCCTGCTCCAAGCTCTCCAAGTATATCTGTAAAATCCTGACTACTTGACTGCCCGTACAAAATTGGGCACCCTAGAGTTTAGGGAAAATAAAAAAAAATAAACTCCGGGTCAGTGATGGAACTGGTATGAGTAAACAATTTAAAACAGTTTGAGAAAATAAACGATATCTCATAAGACCACGTCGTATAACATGGAACTGTTTTTTTCCCTTATGAGAATCCAAAACACTTGATTTAACATTCAAAATCCTTTTGAAAGAAACAAAAATCTTTATATCAAAACTCTTTTGATATTATAATAGTGTCTATCAACCACACTAAATAATCATCTAGCAGAACGTTTTCATCTCACGTTCCACATACATAATATATAATCAAAAACCATAAGCACTTATTGGGTAATGAATTCCAACTGGCAAGGTATGGGACCACCTTCTGACAGTGTATCTCTAGAGGAAAATACACCGGGTTCAACAAGAACGTCTTGTAACCCAAGCTAAACATGACCAGTCACTCATTTCGCTTGAGTGTACCGAATGTATTATCACCAACGGTCGGGATCAACAACTGTTTCCAAAAGGGACCGCATCGAAATAGATTATAGAAGTAAATGGAATTTCTCTAGATCAGGTGACAATACACCCTAACTGGCAGCTAACTACTTAGCCATGCGACCTACCCGATTTTATACCATTTCCTGGTTGTGAGGCTAGAGGCTATAACGTATAGATCACACCTTTATTTACTTTGAATGTCACATCATCATACCCGCCAAATCACAAATTGATTTCCCCAAAAATAACACGGGTATACATCTAAGAGAATAAATTCCTCTGCCACTAAACGTAAATACGTTTGAGGAGATCAACATACGCGATCCATTAAATATACTCTATTAGACATTCTTCCATATAGGTCGTCCTGGGACTGGAAAGACCGAAGGCGCTATTCTTTAAATCCATCTTAGGCAATTTCTTCCTAGGATCGTCAGAACAGCCCTTGCATAACTCCGCCTTCAGTTATCTTCATCATATTTGATTCGCAATGCTTATGCCATATGGAGTGGTTTTCAGATAATATATCTGATCCCAATCCCCTCGTATTGACGATGGAAAAATGGTCAAAAACTTTGATAGTCGGTGATTTAACTATCAAAGAAAACATGTGTACGAACAATGGTCGTATTTCCAAATGGAAATCTTACCGATCAATCATCAATCCACATTTTCTCCTTTTAAATTAATTCATCATTAATTTATTCTGTTACTGTGACGGCAAGGAATTTCGCTCGGTCCGAACCAGTCGCTAAACCGACCCAGACCGTTCGAAACACCCTATCGTTTGAGAACAAGACAAAACAGAACGCAAACAGAAGAACATTTCATTGTATATTACAACAATACATCAGATTACAAGAATATACAGAGCATAAACAAATAAATATTACACAGAAATATCAGAGATTCAAATTACATTTAAATACATCGCAGCGGAAAATAATACAATACACAACTAGAAGTAGATATACGGATACAAAGCTTTCCGGATATCGTTCCAGCTGTAAACCAGGATCCTGTGAATCTAAATCTGCAAAACCGAAACTACTAGCTGCCCGTGTCAAAATAGGGGCACCCAGAGTTTAGGTTAAAACAATAAACTCCAGGTCAGTCATGGGACTGGTGTGAGAACTAAAACAGTTATATATCTTTCTTTTAAAGTTAGGTAAATCAAGGGACCACGCCGTATAACACGGAACGGGTTTCCTCCCAAGAATACCAGTGCATAAAACAAACAGCGCAATGCTAAATAAAGAAAAATGAAGCTGTTATAAGACCCAGGTCCCATCACACAATGCAACGCAGCCGAGGATAGGGTTTTCCCTTATAACAGCCAAAGAATGCTTGATACGTTTAAAACAAATCATTTGATACTACCATAAGTGTATAGTGTATAAAACAACTTCAAATCATAAGTATCAATCATAGGCGGCATGAGCGTCCCATGCCACTATGTCGCCATATATAGGTTTACAAATAAAACCGCAAAGTCACGTATTTGGAAATTGGATTTCCGTCTATGAACCGAGGCAAAAGATAGTCCTCAACCGATTCGAGACTGCCTAGCCCGAGTCTCAGGATCAGAGCTCGAGTAACCCTTGGATCGTCAGGGCCGGTCCACCGATGTGGATTAAAATGCCTGAACACTGCGTTTCCCCGCCCTTTGGGGCGTAAATGAGCCAACGAATGACTCCATCGGACCCGGATCGTCCGATCAAACCGAGGCGCCTCGCAACAGCAACAACCACATAAGTCAAACTCGTCAGGGCGTGTAAAACCACTGACGCCACTTCTAGCTAGGAGGAAACGCAGGCCCTCCCTGAGGTCCGTCTCCCGTTTTTGGTTCATACCTGGTGTGAAACACGCGAGGTAAACGTTACACAAAGCTACGCCACAAAGGCCGTGCTTTGATCATCAACCACAAGACTTTGCTTTTCAACAGAAGCCTTGATCATTTGCATCTTAGCATGCCACACAGGCAAACCATCCTATGCAACCGATATCAGTCACACAGAATGAAATCCGATGTCAGACACACAGTCCATTTACAAGTCCGTTCTGGGTCTGAACGAAACCGGAGGCACCTAGTACCCCGCATATCCATCGATCTCCAAGTACGTCTGGACGATCACTAACTGTTTCCATCTTCTTGGGTGTACAGCCCAATCAAGATCATCAGTTATCACCCAAACGACATGAAGACCTCCGGTCTTCGACCATCGTCTTCATCTTCGACTTATCGTCGTATCAGTTATTCAGAATGGGATAAACCCGGTCTTTCCGAATAACTCGCGTATATTTTAAATAAGTGTTACACAAACACAACATACGCCTCATTCCAATTCATTAGTCACTAACCGTAAATTAATCAAGAGAATAATCCCCCAAATATTAACCCCGAAGGCCGAAACCAACATCAGATCCATATCCAGGAAACCCTTCTGCTTGGCTAACCGACAGTTAGTTTCTAAATTTCACATTCATAGGAAAAGGTTCCCATTAATTTTATCCAAGATAAATTCCTTGAATTTATTCTTTATTCTATCTTTGAATCTCAATTCAAACTAGTCGGGATTAGCGAACCTTACCGAAGTAATCATTTGTTTTAATTTCCCAATCCCAACCTATTAATCCCATGAAGTAAAACTGGTAATACTTCATATCTCACACCACAGTGTTATCGGTAAATTCAATTACCATTTCACGTTTAAATCTAATTAAAGATTTAACTATCGCCTGGAGCAAAACTGGTGATACTCCATTTTCGATCTTTTCAATCTAATTAAAGATTCATTAAAACTCCACTTAGTTTTAATCTTCGACTGGGTTAAAGAATCAGTGTCATTTAAAAACACGGTTCACGATAAACCCAAAATCACATTCATTAATCATCGGGTTAAAGAACGAGTGTTATTTAAAACACTGTCCACGATAAACCCAAAAATCAATATCAATTCTATTCCAATTAAATATTATTTAATTGCTAAACTTCATTAAATCTAAATAAAAAAATTTAATCTTTTCTCAACTGGGTTCAAGAACAGTGTTAGTGAAGACACCATTCACGACAAACCCAAATCACATTCGATATTCAATACAAGGCTCTGAATAGAAAATATATCGGCTTATATTCAATATCGAATTCTACGACTAACAAATGTCGTATTGGAAATAACGATATAAAGATATATCTTTCAAATTTCCATAACAACACCTGTATAATCACGAATTCCACCATCGAAATATTCCGAAGACAATTTCGATTCAAATCCACTCCAATGCAATCATTGGAAATTTTGGTTATTTTCAAAACCCTTTCCGAATTCAATTTATTTATTTAAAAATAAATAGAATTATAATTCTAGTTCAAAACTAGTTCATTTAGATAAAAAATCTATTTTTATCTTTTCAAATATGGGGTTTTTCATCCCAGTTCTTTCTAAATCATTTCTTATGATTTTACACAAATTATTACTATTTTTAATAATTTTATCAAGGCCCGTACAGTCGATTTCCATCAATGGCCATCGAACTGCACTTACACCGACCTTTTTCGAATTTGATTTGGACATAATTCCAAATCCAACCGTTAGATTTCAAATTTCTAACCTTCGCTAAAAAGCTCTTTTCGATACGAACCCAACGGTTCCGGTTTTAGGAGGATCCGACGGTCGGATCTCCCGTAATGTCCGTTTGAAATAAATGGTCGAAATTTACGAACTGCCGCGGCGCGGCGCGTTCTATTCAGGCCATTATATTATATATATAATATATATAATATATACTTCGTCGATTTCTATTTAAAACGAATTATATAAATAGTTTTAAAATCGTTTTAAAAGCTATTTCAATTTTCTTTTCAATTCAAATCAAAATTGAATTCTTCTTTATAAATTCGTTTTAAAATTCATTTCTATTCAATTCAAATTTCAATTCAATTTGAATTCATTTCAATTCGCTTTCAATTCAATTTGAATTCGTTTTCAATTAAATTCGATTTCGAATTCGTTTTCAATTCAATTCATTTTGAAATCGTTTTCAATTCAATTCGTTTCGAAATCTTTTTCAATTCAATTCATTTCGAAATCGTTTTCAATTCAATTCATTTCGAAATCGTTTTCAATTCAATTCATTTCGAAATCGTTTTCAATTCATTTCATTTCGAAATCGTTTTCAATTCAATTCATTTCGAAATCGTTTTCAATTCAATTCATTTCGAAATCGTTTTCAATTCATTTCATTTCGAAATCGTTTTCAATTCAATTCATTTCGAAATCGTTTTCAATTCAATTCATTTCGAAATCGTTAAAATCGATATAAATATCATTCACGTCGAAATGGCGGCAATCTAATCAACACGGCTTCATATATTCCTTTATTTTCAAATATTCTATTTCAAATATTTCTTTTTCAAAATAGTTGTTATTATCAAAATATTTCGTTCAACACATGACCAATCTCAATGGATGAGTACTGTCAACACATGAACTTTTATTTTATATTGATAAAGATGCAAATTTTATTATTAAAATATTTCGTTCAACACATGACCAATCTCAATGGATGAGTACTGTCAACACATGAACCTTTATTTTATATTATTCTTTGTTTTTCAAATTGGAATGAGGCCCAATCAATTACCATATAAAATTAATTATATGGATTTTCATACAACATATGTATATAATAGCATTGAAAATAATCAACCATCAACCAAAGTGCACTACACTGTATAAGCATCAAATATAGATATCTAACGCTTATAACAGCCTGTCAACCAATCGATCGACATATTCAATCAATCAGGATGAGTGAGCTTCAAATTTCATCCTAACACCCGTGTGGGGTTTCAAACAATCAAACACAGATTTAGTTGTGCAGCTGGGCGATGTATAAAATTTATCGTCCCAATCAATGTCCTTCAAATAGGTGTACATAAACAAACCGTCCGGTTTGTAAATGAATATTTATTTATTCACATTCACGTTAAAAATTATATTTTTAACGATAAAACATTTTATTCAACCTATGAATATTCTATTCGGTTCATTTATTCAATAAAATGATATTTTTATTTTTCTAACTTATTTTAGAAAATTTCGGCGGCATAACGGCACGATACTAGAAACGGGACGAGGCCTAGCCTTATCCCCGGACTAGTGAAGGCCCACGCCATTCACACATCATCAAATCAATTCATTTCACCACACAATTCAATTTCAATCAAACAATCTCTAATCTATGCAACCAAACAAACAAGTCCATGGTCTGTGGACGGTTGTGTCGGGTGCTACTAAGCACCGTCTGCATCCTAGTATATATATATAACTAGAAAATAAATTGAAAGGTGAGAAATTCTCACATATAGCTATCCTAGCTCCACGGCACTTCATTTGCAGGAAATCTTCGCCAACTCGCCTTTTGTCGCTTTCGTTGTCCGCTTTCACTACATATGTAAAAATCGAATTTTTACTTTGCTATCCAATATATAAAAATCGAATTTTTATTTCGCCATTCAATATATAAAAATCATATTTTTATTTCGAAGTTCAATATATAAAAATCCCATTTTTATCTCGATGTTCATTACATAAAAATTCTATTTCAAATCAGTTTTGCTCTTTAAAAAAAACCAGTTTTTAAATCTTTTACTTTCAAGACCAATTATATTTACTTTCAAAACCAATTCTACTTACTTTCAAAAGTAATTCTATTTATATTCAAAAACCAATGTTAATTTGTTTTCAAGAACCATACCATATATATGAAGTTCTAAAAAAAAACTGCATTATATACTTTGTAAAAACTGCTTTATATTCTCAATTCAAAGATATTTTTATTTTCCTTTTCAAAGCAATTTATTCATTCAAAAAAAAAAAAATCAAACTTTTTATTCATTCAAAAATCAAACTTTTTATTCATTCAAAAATCAAACTTTTTATTCATTCAAAAAATCAAACTTTTGATTCCTTCAAAAATCAAACTTTTTAAATCCTTTTCAAATCAGTTCAGTTTTTAATCCTTAAAAAAAAAACTGTTTTTAATCTAAAAAAAACTGTTTTTAATCCTTTTTCAAAATCAGTTTTAAAATCTTCTTAAAAAAAACAGTTTTTAAATCCCTTAAAATCAGAATCTAAAAACATAAAAAAACAGTTTTTAAAAATCCTATTAAATCAGTTTTTAATCTTTAACAAATCAGTTTAAACTAAATAAAAAAAATAAAAAAAAAACAGTTTAAAGTAAAATAAAAAAAACAGTAGGGAACTTACAGTGTTTTTTTTTTTTAAAGAGGGAGGGGTGCGGCTACTCAGGAGGAGGCGGCGCAGGCGAGCTTCGGGTGGGCGGCGTCGAGTTGAGCGACGGAGGGAAGAGCGGACTTCGATCCGCGGTGGCCTGGAGGTGCAGCTTCGACAGAGGGATGGCGCGCGTCGGTCTCGTGGCAGAAGGGAAGAGGATCGATGCGGAAAGGAGAAGAGGAGGAGGGAGATCGGATCGAGGCGGAGGGCGGATGAAGGTGGAGGAGGGTGGTGGATCGCGACGAGGTGGATGGTGGTTAGGGTTTTTTTCTTGTTTTTTTTTTTCTGGTTCGATTTCGGTTTTGAAATAGTGGGGGGGGGGCCAGAGTGATTTAAGGGGAAGAAGGTTTTTATTTTATTTTATTATTTTATTATTTATTTTTCTAAAAAAGTTGACTTTTACATACGACCTCTAAACGAGGACCACCGCCTGTCGTCCATAGCGTTTTACCCCCATTCCGAACAAAATGGGATATGTACCGCAAGCTGAATCGACCGTTTCGATCAGTTTCCGTTGCATTTACATTTAGATCAATATATTGAATTTTAAACGTGCATTTCAATTTACCGGGGCCACATACTAACTAGAAAAATTCCCGAAAAATATTTTCTAGCTTCGTATTGACGATACGGTCCTAACAAAACTAGTTTCGTCGAATTCTGAGACCGTTTGAAAAATGGCCAATTTCCAGTCGATTAAAATCAACTGAAACTGGTCAAACGCGTTTTCCTTTGCCACGCTCACATATTGATTCGAAAAATTATGAAACTTGAAACCTAGCAATAACTTTACATCCCGGACCCAACAAAACTGGTTTCATCGAAATCCGAGGTCGTTTGCAAAATGTCCATTTTTAAGGGCCTGAATTCCATAGCGACTATTCAGAATTTTCAACTGGACATATCTTTTGATTCTCGCTACGAAATTTTGATCTTTCGGATTCGTTGGAAAGATATCCACATTTAGATCCTATCATTTTTGGTTTCACTAAAATCCGGATTGTTTTGCACCCGGTATATTCAATTGAAGTTTGAAATCGAATTATCGAACTACCGCGCCATTTTCAATTCCTTTTATAATTATATATAATTATTTATATTCTAACGACGACGCGTATAATATATACGATCGAATTCTATTCAAAATAAATTTTTCGTCGATATTATTTAAAATAATTCATTTTAAATAATCAAAATTCGCCAAAATTGCCAAAATAAAAATTTTAAACTGGCCCAGAATTTCCGGGTTATTACAATCTCCCCCACTTAAAACTTTTCGTCCCCGAAAAGGAACAAAGTCGAAAGTGGTTTGATCAATCAACTCTACGCTCGATCAGGCTTCCATTCTCCAACTCTCTAGTTTCTGAGAATTTTCAAAATTTCAAAAATTTGGCTAACACCCTAAATTTTTGAAAAATTTCGCCATAACCTCCCCTGCAATGGGAGCATCGGGGAATTTCAAATAGCTTCCCCGGTCCTTCAGATCTCAAAAAGAAAAAGAAAGAGCCAAGCGGCTAGCCAATAGGCTCATAAAATCATCATCACCCAAACAAAACAGTAAATTATGTAGTAAACATGTACCTATTTGTCGGGCAAACAAATTTTATTCTCTGGCTCTAGCCTCCTTGCTATGACCTGTTCAATGTAAGTATATGTATGCAAGCAAATGCGACCAATTTTCAATACAATTCAATATTTGGTTCTGTTAGGCTAAATGGCTAAAAATTAGCAAACAAATAAACAAACAACACAAACATCAATCAATTAGTTGATTAGCTTTTCAAATTCATAATTTTAATACATATACAAAAATCATGTTTTTAATGCCAATTCACAACAATAGGCCCTATCTAATTTTTGGTTCTCACACCAGTCTAATGGAAATATATAGATATCACACCTTCGTTACACGAATATAAATTCTGACGATGAGTACTCAACCATCAGAATCATCTTCGGGCCACTAGAGTATGATTTTATATCTATCCAATATATTAAAACTTCGAATACACGCGGATCAGACGTATACGCAAAATCTTTATATACTGGACTGTCCAACTCAATATAAATAGATAATCAGATACGAATAATTGATTTAAATTTTCAAAACAAAAATTGTTTTCATTTGAAAAATATACTCTTCACACTCGTTCTAGGATACTACTGATCATATCTCTAACGAGTCATTCCCATTGGATATTACTAATCCAATCATCTGATGAATTCTTTCGTATGGTTCTAAGGTGCCTTGTTCTCTGCTTTGTAAACCAAAGCTCTGATACCAACTGTGACGGCAAGGAATTTCGCTCGGTTCGAACCAGTCGCTAAACCGACCCAGACCGTTCGAAACGCCCTATCGTTTGAGAACAAGACAAAACAGAACGCAAACAGAAGAACATTTCATTGTATATTACAACAATACATCAGATTACAAGAATATACAGAGCATAAACAAATAAATATTACACAGAAATATCAGAGATTCAAATTACATTTAAATACATCGCAGCGGAAAATAATACAATACACAACTAGAAGTAGATATACGGATACAAAGCTTTCCGGATATCGTTCCAGCTGTAAACCAGGATCCTGTGAATCTAAATCTGCAAAACCGAAACTACTAGCTGCCCGTGTCAAAATAGGGGCACCCAGAGTTTAGGTTAAAACAATAAACTCCAGGTCAGTCATGGGACTGGTGTGAGAACTAAAACAGTTATATATCTTTCTTTTAAAGTTAGGTAAATCAAGGGACCACGCCGTATAACACGGAACGGGTTTCCTCCCAAGAATACCAGTGCATAAAACAAACAGCGCAATGCTAAATAAAGAAAAATGAAGCTGTTATAAGACCCAGGTCCCATCACACAATGCAACGCAGCCGAGGATAGGGTTTTCCCTTATAACAGCCAAAGAATGCTTGATACGTTTAAAACAAATCATTTGATACTACCATAAGTGTATAGTGTATAAAACAACTTCAAATCATAAGTATCAATCATAGGCGGCATGAGCGTCCCATACCACTATGTCGCCATATATAGGTTTACAAATAAAACCGCAAAGTCACGTATTTGGAAATTGGATTTGTCTATGAACCGAGGCAAAAGATAGTCCTCAACCGATTCGAGACTGCCTAGCCCGAGTCTCAGGATCAGAGCTCGAGTGACCCTTGGATCGTCAGGGCCGGTCCACCGATGTGGATTAAAATGCCTGAACACTGCGTTTCCCCGCCCTTTGGGGCGTAAATGAGCCAACGAATGACTCCATCGGACCCGGATCGTCCGATCAAACCGAGGCGCCTCGCAACAGCAACAACCACATAAGTCAAACTCGTCAGGGTGTGTAAAACCACTGACGCCACTTCTAGCTAGGAGGAAAGGCAGGCCCTCCCTGAGGTCCGTCTCCCGTTTTTGGTTCATACCTGGTGTGAAACACGCGAGGTAAACGTTACACAAAGCTACGCCACAAAGGCCGTGCTTTGATCATCAACCACAATACTTTGCTTTTCAACAGAAGCCTTGATCATTTGCATCTTAGCATGCCACACAGGCAAACCATCCTATGCAACCGATATCAGTCACACAGAATGAAATCCGATGTCAGACACACAGTCCATTTACAAGTCCGTTCCGGGTCTGAACGAAACCGGAGGCACCTAGTACCCCGCATATCCATCGATCTCCAAGTACGTCTGAACGATTACTAACTGTTTCCATCTTCTTGGGTGTACAGCCCAATCAAGATCATCAGTTATCACCCAAACGACGTGAAGACCTCCGGTCTTCGACCATCGTCTTCATCTTCGACTTATCGTCGTATCAGTTATTCAGAATGGGATAAACCCGGTCTTTCCGAATAACTCGCGTATATTTTAAATAAGTGTTACACAAACACAACATACGCCTCATTCCAATTCATTAGTCACTAACCGTAAATTAATCAAGAGAATAATCCCCCAAATATTAACCCCGAAGGCCGAAACCAACATCAGATCCATATCCAGGAAACCCTTCTGCTTGGCTAACCGACAGTTAGTTTCTAAATTTCACATTCATAGGAAAAGGTTCCCATTAATTTTATCCAAGATAAATTCCTTGAATTTATTCTTTATTCTATCTTTGAATCTCAATTCAAACTAGTCGGGATTAGCGAACCTTACCGAAGTAATCATTTGTTTTAATTTCCCAATCCCAACCTATTAATCCCATGAAGTAAAACTGGTAATACTTCATATCTCACACCACAGTGTTATCGGTAAATTCAATTACCATTTCACGTTTAAATCTAATTAAAGATTTAACTATCGCCTGGAGCAAAACTGGTGATACTCCATTTTCGATCTTTTCAATCTAATTAAAGATTCATTAAAACTCCACTTAGTTTTAATCTTCGACTGGGTTAAAGAATTAGTGTCATTTAAAAACACGGTTCACGATAAACCCAAAATCACATTCATTAATCATCGGGTTAAAGAACGAGTGTTATTTAAAACACTGTCCACGATAAACCCAAAAATCAATATCAATTCTATTCCAATTAAATATTATTTAATTGCTAAACTTCATTAAATCTAAATAAAAAAATTTAATCTTTTCTCAACTGGGTTCAAGAACGGTGTTAGTGAAGACACCATTCACGACAAACCCAAATCACATTCGATATTCAATACAAGGCTCTGAATAGAAAATATATCGGCTTATATTCAATATCGAATTCTACGACTAACAAATGTCGTATTGGAAATAACGATATAAAGATATATCTTTCAAATTTCCATAACAACACCTGTATAATCACGAATTCCACCATCGAAATATTCCGAAGACAATTTCGATTCAAATCCACTCCAATGCAATCATTGGAAATTTTGGTTATTTTCAAAACCCTTTCCGAATTCAATTTATTTATTTAAAAATAAATAGAATTATAATTCTAGTTCAAAACTAGTTCATTTAGATAAAAAATCTATTTTTATCTTTTCAAATATGGGGTTTTTCATCCCAGTTCTTTCTAAATCATTTCTTATGATTTTCCACAAATTATTACTATTTTTAATAATTTTATCAAGGCCCGTACAGTCGATTTCCATCAATGGCCATCGAACTGCACTTACAGCGACCTTTTTCGAATTTGATTTGGACATAATTCCAAATCCAACCGTTAGATTTCAAATTTCTAACCTTCGCTAAAAAGCTCTTTTCGATACGAACCCAACGGTTCCGGTTTTAGGAGGATCCGACGGTCGGATCTCCCGTAATGTCCGTTTGAAATAAATGGTCGAAATTTACGAACTGCCACGGCGCGGCGCGTTCTATTCAGGCCATTATATTATATATATAATATATATAATATATACTTCGTCGATTTCTATTTAAAACGAATTATATAAATAGTTTTAAAATCGTTTCAAAAGCTATTTCAATTTTCTTTTCAATTCAAATCAAAATTGAATTCTTCTTTATAAATTCGTTTTAAAATTCATTTCTATTCAATTCAAATTTCAATTCAATTTGAATTCATTTCAATTCGCTTTCAATTCAATTTGAATTCGTTTTCAATTAAATTCGATTTCGAATTCGTTTTCAATTCAATTCATTTCGAAATCGTTTTCAATTCAATTCGTTTCGAAATCGTTTTCAATTCAATTCATTTCGAAATCGTTTTCAATTCAATTCATTTCGAAATCGTTTTCAATTCAATTCATTTCGAAATCGTTTTCAATTCATTTCATTTCGAAATCGTTTTCAATTCAATTCATTTCGAAATCGTTTTCAATTCAATTCATTTCGAAATCGTTTTCAATTCATTTCATTTCGAAATCGTTTTCAATTCAATTCATTTCGAAATCGTTTTCAATTCAATTCATTTCGAAATCGTTAAAATCGATATAAATATCGTTCACGTCGAAATGGCGGCAATCTAATCAACACGGCTTCATATATTCCTTTATTTTCAAATATTCTATTTCAAATATTTCTTTTTCAAAATAGTTGTTATTATCAAAATATTTCGTTCAACACATGACCAATCTCAATGGATGAGTACTGTCAACACATGAACTTTTATTTTATATTGATAAAGATGCAAATTTTATTATTAAAATATTTCGTTCAATACATGACCAATCTCAATGGATGAGTACTGTCAACACATGAACCTTTATTTTATATTATTCTTTGTTTTTCAAATTGGAATGAGGCCCAATCAATTACCATATAAAATTAATTATATGGATTTTCATACAACATATGTATATAATAGCATTGAAAATAATCAACCATCAACCAAAGTGCACTACACTGTATAAGCATCAAATATAGATATCTAACGCTTATAACAGCCTGTCAACCAATCGATCGACATATTCAATCAATCAGGATGAGTGAGCTTCAAATTTCATCCTAACACCCGTGTGGGGTTTCAAACAATCAAACACAGATTTAGTTGTGCAGCTGGGCGATGTATAAAATTTATCGTCCCAATCAATGTCCTTCAAATAGGTGTACATAAACAAACCGTCCGGTTTGTAAATGAATATTTATTTATTCACATTCACGTTAAAAATTATATTTTTAACGATAAAACATTTTATTCAACCTATGAATATTCTATTCGGTTCATTTATTCAATAAAATGATATTTTTATTTTTCTAACTTATTTTAGAAAATTTCGGCGGCATAACGGCACGATACTAGAAACGGGACGAGGCCTAGCCTTATCCCCGGACTAGTGAAGGCCCACGCCATTCACACATCATCAAATCAATTCATTTCACCACACAATTCAATTTCAATCAAACAATCTCTAATCTATGCAACCAAACAAACAAGTCCATGGTCTGTGGACGGTTGTGTCGGGTGCTACTAAGCACCGTCTGCATCCTAGTATATATATATAACTAGAAAATAAATTGAAAGGTGAGAAATTCTCACATATAGCTATCCTAGCTCCACGGCACTTCATTTGCAGGAAATCTTCGCCAACTCGCCTTTTGTCGCTTTCGTTGTCCGCTTTCACTACATATGTAAAAATCGAATTTTTACTTTGCTATCCAATATATAAAAATCGAATTTTTATTTCGCCATTCAATATATAAAAATCATATTTTTATTTCGAAGTTCAATATATAAAAATCCCATTTTTATCTCGATGTTCATTACATAAAAATTCTATTTCAAATCAGTTTTGCTCTTTAAAAAAAACCAGTTTTTAAATCTTTTACTTTCAAGACCAATTATATTTACTTTCAAAACCAATTCTACTTACTTTCAAAAGTAATTCTATTTATATTCAAAAACCAATGTTAATTTGTTTTCAAGAACCATACCATATATATGAAGTTCTAAAAAAAAAACTGCATTATATACTTTGTAAAAACTGCTTTATATTCTCAATTCAAAGATATTTTTATTTTCCTTTTCAAAGCAATTTATTCATTCAAAAAAAAAAAAATCAAACTTTTTATTCATTCAAAAATCAAACTTTTTATTCATTCAAAAATCAAACTTTTTATTCATTCAAAAAATCAAACTTTTGATTCCTTCAAAAATCAAACTTTTTAAATCCTTTTCAAATCAGTTCAGTTTTTAATCCTAAAAAAAAAAACTGTTTTTAATCTAAAAAAAACTGTTTTTAATCCTTTTTCAAAATCAGTTTTAAAATCTTCTTAAAAAAAACAGTTTTTAAATCCCTTAAAATCAGAATCTAAAAACATAAAAAAACAGTTTTTAAAAATCCTATTAAATCAGTTTTTATTCTTTAACAAATCAGTTTAAACTAAATAAAAAAAATAAAAAAAAACAGTTTAAAGTAAAATAAAAAAAACAGTAGGGAACTTACAGTGTTTTTTTTTTTAAAGAGGGAGGGGTGCGGCTACTCAGGAGGAGGCGGCGCAGGCGAGCTTCGGGTGGGCGGCGTCGAGCTGAGCGACGGAGGGAAGAGCGGACTTCGATCCGCGGTGGCCTGGAGGTGCAGCTTCGACAGAGGGATGGCGCGCGTCGGTCTCGTGGCAGAAGGGAAGAGGATCGATGCGGAAAGGAGAAGAGGAGGAGGGAGATCGGATCGAGGCGGAGGGCGGATGAAGGTGGAGGAGGGTGGCGGATCGCGACGAGGTGGATGGTGGTTAGGGTTTTTTTCTTGTTTTTTTTTTTCTGGTTCGATTTCGGTTTTGAAATAGTGGGGGGGGCCAGAGTGATTTAAGGGGAAGAAGGTTTTTATTTTATTTTATTATTTAATTATTTATTTTTCTAAAAAAGTTGACTTTTACATACGACCTCTAAACGAGGACCACCGCCTGTCGTCCATAGCGTTTTACCCCCATTCCGAACAAAATGGGATATGTACCGCAAGCTGAATCGACCGTTTCGATCAGTTTCCGTTGCATTTACATTTAGATCAATATATTGAATTTTAAACGTGCATTTCAATTTACCGGGGCCACATACTAACTAGAAAAATTCCCGAAAAATATTTTCTAGCTTCGTATTGACGATACGGTCCTAACAAAACTAGTTTCGTCGAATTCTGAGACCGTTTGAAAAATGGCCAATTTCCAGTCGATTAAAATCAACTGAAACTGGTCAAACGCGTTTTCCTTTGCCACGCTCACATATTGATTCGAAAAATTATGAAACTTGAAACCTAGCAATAACTTTACATCCCGGACCCAACAAAACTGGTTTCATCGAAATCCGAAGTCGTTTGCAAAATGTCCATTTTTAAGGGCCTGAATTCCATAGCGACTATTCAGAATTTTCAACTGGACATATCTTTTGATTCTCGCTACGAAATTTTGATCTTTCGGATTCGTTGGAAAGATATCCACATTTAGATCCTATCATTTTTGGTTTCACTAAAATCCGGATTGTTTTGCACCCGGTATATTCAATTGAAGTTTGAAATCGAATTATCGAACTACCGCGCCATTTTCAATTCCTTTTATAATTATATATAATTATTTATATTCTAACGACGACGCGTATAATATATACGATCGAATTCTATTCAAAATAAATTTTTCGTCGATATTATTTAAAATAATTCACTTTAAATAATCAAAATTCGCCAAAATTGCCAAAATAAAAATTTTAAACTGGCCCAGAATTTCCGGGTTATTACAGTTACCCATTTCCATATTTCCATAAATTCTTATTTTCTAAATTTAGAAAATATACGTTATTAATCATTGGAAAACATTTCCATATTTACTCTCATTTCAATTTTATTTTATATTAGAAAAAATTTCTTATTCTTATTTGGAAAACATTTCCAAAACTCCTTTATTGGATTTAAACAGACGTTTAAATAAAACACTGCTATGCCAACTAAAACCCTTACCTTCATTTACTAAATTCACTTAACCAACCTTCACTATCGAACCTTAAACATCCCTTAGTTAAAAATGGAGTCAATCAAGTTAGGGTATAACTACCTCTCAGACCTTAACTGAACAACATTTTTAACCTCGAAATAGATAAAGTTCACCTTTTAAATCTGTAACAAACTTCCTTACGTAACTCTCGGATTCTATTTACAAATCCACTTCTTTTACAAAAATCCTTTGATTATAACAATAGTGTAATAATCCCTACTTCTGAAATATCTAAATTCAAAATATAACTTTTATTCTTTAATTTAGCTAAATAACTAAATAGAAAATTTATAAATAAATAAATCTTGATTAAAATCAGAAAGTAAATAGTAATTCTCGAAATCGATATAGTCGAATTTCAACATATAACTCTCTTTCGAATAAATTATATTCGATAACTCCTTTTCGAATACTATATTGGATTAACTCCTTTCGAATAAACTATATTCAATTTACTCTCTTCAAATAAACTATATTCGATTAACTCCTTTCGAATAAACTATATTCGATTAACTCCTTTCTTCAAATAACAGTATTCGATAATCTCTCTTTTCTTCGAATAACTATATTCGATAATCTCTCTTTAAATAACTATATTCGACTAACTCTAATTTGATTAACTCTAATACGATTAACTCTATTCGATTAACTCTATTCGATTAACTCTATTCGATTAACTCTAATTCGATTAACTCTAATTCGATCAACTCTATTCGATTAACTCTAATTCAATTAACTTTGTTCGATTAACTCTAATCGATTAACTGTAATTGATTAACTCTAGTTGATTAACTCTAATTCGATTAACTCTAATTCGGTTAAATCTGATTCGATTAACTCTAATCGATTGACTCTATTCGGTTAACTCTATTTGGCTAACTCTAAACGGTTAACTCTAATCGATTAACTCTAATTCAATTAACTCTAATTCGATTAACTCTAATCGGTTAACTCTAAATGATTAACTCTATTTCGATTAACTATAATCGATTAACTCTATTTTATTAACTCTGTTCGGTTAACTAAATTTTATTTTAACCCTATCTCCTATCTTATTCAAATTCCCATTCGAATTTCTATTCAATATCCTATTTTCTTTATAAATGTTTTAATTTATAAACTATCTATTTCAATTCATTATTCACATCAAATATGAATAATATTTCTTTTATATATCAATTCAGTTTGATTTCGTATTTACAAATAATATCCCATTTCCAAATTCTATTTATACATCTATTTATGGAAATTTTCATATGAAATCTCCTTTTTAATTCTAACACTTAAATCTCATTTAAAATTCCCTTTTATAACTCTGTTTATTTCATAAATAAATATTTCCTTTTATAATCTATTTATTTTCTAAATAAATATCCCCATTTGTATTTCTATTTATTTTCTAAATAAATATTCCTTTTATAATTCTATTTATTTTCCAATTATATCCTTTTATAAAATCCTTTGATTTTATAATTATTTTCTTTTACAAAATCCTTTTACTTTTATATATAAAATCCATTGATTTTATATAAATGATTTTCTTTCAAAATACACTTTGAAAATCCCTTTTTCTACATCCCAGTATTTCTTACGTTATTTAAATACTAAATAACAATAATCGATATCATTCGAACACACGTAGTAAACAAGAGATTATATATCACATCGCTGTAACACCCCACATCCGTTAAGGTCACTCACAAAGGGAATGGCTTAACTTCAATGGAGCATTATGGGTACTGGAACAGAAATATTACAAGACAGACATATATAAAACAGCGGAAAGTAAAGTGGAAGTATTTCAAATCATTTATTAAATATGAGTGTTTACAAGAAAAGCCCATCAACTTCCAATACCCAATTACATAGTTAAAATATCTGTCTTACTCAAAACAAACATGAATAAAAATAAGTTATAGTATTCCCCAATAAAGCAAAGCAAGCCATAGCCAAGAAAAAATCCAAGCCTTGCATGAAAGAGCCTTGGAGCTTGATAAGGTCCGAGCTAAGCTGTATTCCCACCCTGCGAACCTGGGGGGGGGGGGGGACGGAAGAGAAAGAGGCGAAACAAAACGGGTCAGTCATAAAGACTGAGTAAGTCCTAGTGACTTTCAGCATAAAATAGGTAAAGATAATCTGGCATGAGTAAACTGAAAGTAAACATAAGCATGATGACAAGATAAGCAGTAGGCAAGATAACTAAGGATAACATGATGTGATTTTTGTCAAGTAACATCGCAAGGTTCCCATTCAAGATAAACTAAGTATAATTTCGTAAGATTCCTATCAAACATATCAGGATTCCTCTGCTTCACCATTAAAATATTTCTATGAGATCTACTTGCTCTGCACCACCTAACTAGCATCTTTACAAGTGTCTTACATGGAATGTTTCGTATTCCTACTAGTACTCCAACTAGTGTCCCCTGTAACAGGGATCCTTACCCCCTACTAGTGTCCCAACTAGTAGCCCATGTTATATAATAAGGTGATCCCACCCACTACTTAGAATTCATAATATTAGTCTTATGTACCCCTAGCTGACTACATAGGTGCCGTCTGCCCCTATCTCCACTAGGTGTACCCACCAACCCCATGCGATCGGCTCCCTAACTCGTAGATACCCGTGTTGGCCCCACAGTGGGGTGTATCACTCCCCAAAGTGCAACCCGATACAACTTGAGGATGCACGACTTATACCTACACGATGCAACAACGTCTTACCTACCAGCCTGGGTCCACACACGCATATGAAACCCGTTGGACTTGCATTGCCACCGCTAACCCATTTTGACCTCTTACAATCAAACCCAGTATGCGTGTCCCGTCCTCGACATGGGTCGAGCTCACAAAGATACGTAATGGACTACTGGTCTGAAAAGGGTCCCTCGACGCAAGCTTCCCTCCTATGCTTGGTCCCCTTTAGTAATCCTTACTTAACCCCTTCTTATTCATGTCCACTTACATGCTTAAATTTTGGTTAAGTATACACCAGTTATGTCTTACATGTTACCCATATCCCCCACTTAACCCCTACATCGTCCTCATGTCTTAATACATGCTTTATCTTGGTTAAGTGCTTATAGGTTATATTTTACATGTCATTCATATTACCCCCAACGTCTGGGTTTAACCAAGCGCCTTGGCTTTATCTGCCATTAGACCCTATGTCTATCTATTAACTATGCGCTTGTGCTACCTCATCAGTCTTATCATTTAACTTGGTTATTTCCATTTATACCAACCTTCAACTTGCTTATTAATTCAATTCTTAACTTGAACTATACTAAGTCCATTAATAAGCCCACAACATGTTATTCCTATGATTCATACATTAACCCTTGTTATGGTACAATAACATGTTCTTATTCAATCTTTACAACCAAGTACCCCTTAACTTACAAATACACTGGAGAGAGAGAATAATTCCCTAAATACCAACCCCGAAGACCGGAATCAACATCAGTTTGATACTCAGAGGGTTATCCAACCTAACCTATGTTTTGTTCCTTTTTATAATATAACTTATGTCGCCTTCACTTGTAAATTCATTCTTGTCTTTACATATTGCTTAATCTACAATGAAGCACATCTTTCCTTATTACATAAGTTATCTCATCTTATCTATTGTTCCGCCTAACTTACTTTATTCCATAAGTTATCATTCCCACTTAGGCATTAATTAAGATTTACTTAACTCAACCATTCATGTCATAACAGTTAAGTGTCATTAGTCTGGTCATATTACTTAACCCACCCATTCATACTATACTGGATAAGTGTCATTAGCCTAATCATGTTACTTAACCCACCCACTCATACCATATTGGTTAAGTGTCATCAGCCTAATCATATTACTTAACCCACCCATTCATACCATATTGGTTAAGTGTTCTTAGTTTACTTAACCCTACCCACTAGTCTAATTACCATGTTATGTTGGTTAAGTATTATTATTCATATTTCCACATGTCACCCACATGTCACCCACTTAACCCCCATGTCCCACCACATGTTTATCTGGTTAAGTATTTCTTAATTCATTAAGGCCGTAACCTTATAAAGACCTCTCACATTAGACTGACATTTATGGCAGCTGGATTCGCCAGGCGGGTCCGGGAAGTCTTACACCATAAAAGAGTCTAACCTCGTGTCTTTACAACTGTTACGCTTTTAGTTTGGGCCTAGGACCTCTCACATTGGGCTACCATTTGTGACTACTGGATTTGCCGGGCAGGTCCGGGCAGGTTTACGTCACAAATGAGTCCAACCCTGTGTCCTAAGCATCGATTATCACTTATAATCTTTTACCCCAGTCTTACTAATTTCCCTATTCAAATTATTAATTAATTCCTAATTTAACGATGTCCATAATTGACTCAATTATGTTCATCAATTAATGGTATGCAAAATCATACCAATTTTAGCACAATTTACCTTATGCCATTAACGGCAACTTATCTCAATTTATATTTATCCCTCCTTTAAGGCTATTACATGCCAACTACCCAAAACCCACTTAGGCGTGTTCATATTAGCCCCTTTTCAATATATAAATTATCATATGTGTTTCAACTACAAATTTCACATAATTAACATATGCCCAAGTTCTAGGTTACATGTCAGTTTTACATATGCCCAATTCATACCAAATTTACATATGTTCAATTCTTGCCTGTTTACATGTATGCCAAATTTATATATGCCTAATCTTAGACAATTTACATATATACCAAGTTTCATGCCTTTTTATACATATATCAAGATTCATAGTTTACATGTTTACAAAGCTATGCCCAATTCACATAGATCAATTTTTAGCCATATATATGTATCAATATTCTTGCCATATTTTACATAGGTCAAGTTTCATACCAACTACATGTATTCCATGTTTACCCCAATTTAACCAAGCTAGCAAAACTTTAATGATAATACCCAAATTCAAATTTAATGTTAATGGAAATAATACCCAAGTATCCAGTTTTCATATTATGCCTTCGATTCTACCAAACACATATATCCAACAAGGAAATATCCCAATATTTCCCCCGTATTCAATCGCACGCAAATCGCAGTTTAGGCCTAGGTCCGAAATTGACCAAGGTTCATCAAAAGAAAACAAATAGGGGAAAGGTAGAATTTTGCACCAAAATAAGATCGGAGAGAAAACATCATCACAGGCATATTAAGATTTCAACAGGCTTAATAGATCATGAACTAGACATGAGAGTGAAAATAGAAAAGTTTCCAAGATCCAAGAAGAAACAAGAATAGATCTGGATCGATAAACATACTTAATCCAATTCCACTTTAATTCATGGCCACGTTATAATTAAATATTTAAATCGGAAAGCAACTAGAACTTACAGAGCATGGCTAGCAAATTAAGAACTGAAATTGTCGTAGAACGTTGCAGCGTCATTGATCTATTCTCTTGAATTTGTTGTAGAAGCATTGATCTTTGTTTTGAATCTAGTTTGGACACTTAAGCTTTAATTTGGAGGCGGTGGCCATGGCTCAAGAGGGATTTTAGCAACATTTTGGTGTCATATGAATTTGTGTGAGTTAGGCTAGGTCTAGGTGTTATTTTATAGGGGTAGCAATTCATTTCAGCCATCGGATTAACCCTAAAACCCATCCGGACCATCAAAACTCGTCCCGGGCCTCAAAAATTGGTTCTGGGCCACCCCAGGCCGACCAAGTCGACCTGTACAGAGGGGGAGTCGACACTACAGTCGACACGGGGGGGGGGGGGGTGCAGGTCGACTTGGGTGTTGACACTACAGTCGACACGGGTAGTCTGCCAGAAAGTCTGCTGAAATCTTGTTTTGGCCATATCTTGGTCATACGGACTCCGATTTTCGAAAACTCGGACTCTATTTCGCATATTTTTCCGAGACGAACGCAATGGCGCAACCCGTTTCCCTTAATTCTGAATTTAAAATTTAATTCTGCCTTGATTTCTTGTTTTAACGGGTTGTTAAAATTCGGGTTGTTACATTCTTCCCTCCTTAAAGGATTTCGTCCCCGAAATCTCCAAGTTAGGAAGAACGTATCCTACCATCCATCTACTCAATACATCATCCACAAGCAATCATTGTCCTTAAAAAGATTTCTAATGCTATATGAACATATGCAGAAAGTGTGTGTATATGTTCCTTATCTAATGCAAATGATCAGGCCTGATTGTTCTTCTTAATGCAAAAATATGTTTAGTGTCATGAGTCCAACATGTATGCAAATAGTCCTAGTCACATAAACACTATATGTGTGCACAAACATCCATCCATATGCAACATCAGTATGATAACACATTCAATTTCATCCATAAACAAGTGTAAACACTAATGCATATGCAATATGAAAGGTGACTGAGCCGATCTAGTGCCTAATATGCGTGTATATGCATCCACGAGCAACCACGTGCAACCATCAATCATAACATGTCTCAAACACATGTTTACACCCAATTGTTCCTACCTAAAGATATAGTCGAATGATAGAAGCAAGTAAAAATTCTGCGCCCATCAAAGCTGGAAATCTATGTCACATATATACTGATTAGGAGAAGAATTCCCTAACCACCAGCCCCGAAGACCGAAACCAACATCAGACTGACACCCAAAGAAATTCTCAACCCAACCAATATATATGTGATTCTAGGAAACTAAGCATGATGGACTCCTTTTAGGTCACAAGAAATCCCTTCCTAAAACCAACCCATATCCTATAAAACCCAAAAGGTTTAATTAACCCAACGGACACCCTCAAGCCCCAACATGTAAAACTAACAGATGAGTCATACTCCCTATGGGGTTTGCAACAGAAATTGGATTGAGAATAGGACCGAGAGGATATACACAAAAGATAGCATGCAAGTAAGCTCTATAGGAAAAAGGAATCAAGGATATACTCTTAAAAAGTGATATGATGCACGAATATAGTCTTCAATCTTCTAAGCCACATTCCCTTGAGCTTAACTCCGTTGTGCTTTGACCATCTTTAACTTCACAATTTCGTAGCTTCTCAATTCTTGTTTCCAAAATATGAGTTGGAACTCATTTCACTATTGCCTCTCGTTCCACTTTCACTTATTCTCCTTTTAGTATACTCCGCTTACACATAACAACGTACTCATGGTTTCACACAAGCTCTCCAAAATTTACTAGTAAATCTTGGATCTCGTTCACTTACTAGAAAGCATTCCACATAGATGAATTATCTCTTGAAAATAAACAAATGTCAACCATGTTGCCCAATGTACTTACTTAGGTGACTCTCTACAACTCATGCATAAGCGAAATGACTCATCCGCCTTTGTGGCGAACACTACTCGAGCGGATCAACTAATGTATCAAGAGGTTCTAGGTAACTAATCCTAATTGAACCCTAAAGGTTACACGCGACTTCGAGGGTATTACCGAGGCAAGTCAAAAGTCTAACTACCCTCCTTTCGAAACCGAGAATGGCACCCTTATCGGATAACCACTTCTTCCCTAGAATCAACCCATGGCTCACCAAAAACATGAGCATTCCTTCTAAACTCAACACTTAGCATAGACATTCTCAAATCCTAACAAGTCATAAATAAATGAGCCGATTCCCCAACAGGATTTGAGACAAAAATGGGATCCTCTACTATGCTAGTACTAAGGTGCAGAGACTCAACTATCGAAGCAGAATTAAAAGGATGCGATGTACAAAAACAAAGTTCTAGCGGGATGATAGAAAAGAAAAGCCAAACTTTTCAATAGAAACGTTACCACTTTTCTTAGGTATGCTAGTAGTGAGAGCATACAATTGCCCTCTCGACGATCTTGTCCCTTGCCCTTGTCCTATAATACTTAACTATATGTCCCTCCTCACTAAAGATACTCTCTCTTGTCATGGGTTTTACTATTCTTTCACTTTGGCCTCTTTCCTTTCACCTTTTTACTCCTTCGTGGATTAAGCTATAGCAACTAGTTTCTTGTTCTTACTGTCCTTGTATAGTTTGTTGACAAGTCTCTCGAAGCTACCTCCAACGCACGGCAATTCTACCCAACTTGAAATAAGATTAGACGCAGATGGAACTACTGCGGCTACAGATGGAGGTTGGGCACTCCTTTGCCCTCCAACATATGTCGGATGCCTATAAACTATGGTGAAAAGAGAGAGAGAAGAGATTTCAAGAGAGAATCAAAAGATAGTGCATATGGCTTTGGGGAATATGCCTTTTAATCAAAACAAAATTTTCTTGAAAATTTTCTTCTTTGTAAACGTTTTGAAAATAATTTCAGAAGGTTTTTGAAAACTTTTGCCCAGTCTGGTAACCTTCTGCTCTGATACCAAATGTAACACCCCACATCCGTTAAGGTCACTCACAAAGGGAATGCCTTAACTTCAATGGAGCATTATGGGTACTGGAACAGAAATATTACAAGATAGACATATATAAAACAGTGGAAAGTAAAGTGGAAGTATTTCAAATCATTTATTAAATATGAGTGTTTACAAGAAAAGCCCATCAACTTCCAATACCCAATTACATAGTTAAAATATCTGTCTTGCTCAAAACAAAGAAGCATAAAAATAAGTTATAGTATTCCCCAATAAAGCATAGCAAGCCATAGCCAAGAAAAAATCCAAGCCTTGCACGAAAGAGCCTTGGAGCTTGATAAGGTCCGAGCTAAGCTGTATTCCCACCCTGCGAACCTGGGGGGGGGGGAGGGGGAACGGAAGAGAAAGAGGCGAAACAAAATGGGTCAGTCATAAAGACTGAGTAAGTCCTAGTGACTTTCAGCATAAAAATAGGTAAAGATAATCTAGCATGAGTAAACTGAAAGTAAACATAAGCATGATGACAAGATAAGCAGCAGGCAAGATAACTAAGGATAACACGATGTGATTTTTGTCAAGTAACATCGCAAGGTTCCCATTCAAGATAAACTAAGTATAATTTCGTAAGATTCCTATCAAACATATCAGGATTCCTCTGCTTCGCCATTAAAATATTTCTATGAGATCTACTTGCTCTGCACCACCTAACTAGCATCTTTACAAGTGTCTTACATGGAATGTTTCGTATTCCTACTAGTACTCCAACTAGTGTCCCCTGTAACAGGGATCCTTACCCCCTACTAGTGTCCCAACTAGTAGCCTGTGTTATATAATAAGGTGATCCCACCCACTACTTAGAATTTAAATATTAGTCTTATGTACCCCTAGCTGACTACATAGGTGCCGTCTGCCCCTATCTCCACTAGGTGTACCCACCAACCCCATGCGATCGGCTCCCTAACTCGTAGATACCCGTGCTGGCCCCACAGTGGGGTGTATCACTCCCCAAAGTGGCAACCCGATACAACTTGAGGATGCACGGCTTATACCTACACGATGCAACAATGTCTTACCTACCAGCCCGGGTCCACACACGCATATGAAACCCGTTGGACTTGCGTTGCCACCGCTAACCCGTTTTGACCTCTTACAATCAAACCCAGTATGCGTGTCCCGTCCTCGACACGGGTCGAGCTCACAAAGATACGTAATGGGCTACTGGTCTGAAAAGGGTCCCTCGATGCAAGCTTCCCTCCTATGCTTGGTCCCCTTTAGTAATCCTTACTTAACCCCTTCTTATTCATGTCCACTTACATGCTTAAATTTTGGTTAAGTATACACCAGTTATGTCTTACATGTTACCCATATCCCCCACTTAACCCCTACATCGTCCTCATGTCTTAATACATGCTTTATCTTGGTTAAGTGCTTATAGGTTATATTTTACATGTCATTCATATTACCCCCAACGTCTGGGTTTAACCAAGCGCCTTGGCTTTATCTGCCATTAGACCCTATGTCTATCTATTAACTATGCGCTTGTGCTACCTCATCAGTCTTATCATTTAACTTGGTTATTTCCATTTATACCAACCTTCAACTTGCTTATTAATTCAATTCTTAACTTGAACTATACTAAGTCCATTAATAAGCCCACAACATGTTATTCCTATTATTCATACATTAACCCTTGTTATGGTACAATAACATGTTCTTATTCAATCTTTACAACCAAGTACCCCTTAACTTACAAACACACTGGAGAGAGAGAATAATTCCCTAAATACCAACCCCGAAGACCGGAATCAACATCAGATTGATACTCAGAGGGTTATCCAACCTAACCAATGTTTTGTTCCTTTTTATAATATAACTTATGTCGCCTTCACTTGTAAATTCATTCTTGTCTTTACATATTGCTTAATCTACAATGAAGCACATATTTCCTTATTACATAAGTTATCTCATCTTATCTATTGTTCCGCCTAACTTATTTTATTCCATAAGTTATCATTCCCGCTTAGGCATTAATTAAGATTTACTTAACTCAACCATTCATGTCATAATAGTTAAGTGTCATTAGTCTGGTCATATTACTTAACCCACCCATTCATACTATATTGGTTAAGTGTCATTAGCCTAATCATGTTACTTAACCCACCCACTCATACCATATTGGTTAAGTGTCATTAGCCTAATCATATTACTTAACCCACCCATTCATACCATATTGGTTAAGTGTTCTTAGTTTACTTAACCCTACCCACTAGTCTAATTACCATGTTATGTTGGTTAAGTATTATTATTCGTATTTCTACATGTCACCCACTTAACCCCCATGTCCCACCACATATTTATCTGGTTAAGTATTTCTTAATTCATTAAGGCCGTAACCTTATAAAGACCTCTCACATTAGACTGACATTTATGGCAGCTGGATTCGTCGGGCGGGTCCGGGCAGTCTTACACCATAAAAGAGTCTAACCTCGTGTCTTTACAACTGTTACGCTTTTAATTTGGGCCTAGGACCTCTCACATTGGGCTACTATTTGTGACTACTAGATTTGTCGGGCGGGTCCGGGCAGGTTTACGTCACAAATGAGTCCAACCTCGTGTCCTAAGCATCGATTATCACTTATAATCTTTTACCCCAGTCTTAATATTTTCCCTATTCGAATTATTAATTAATTCCTAATTTAACGATGTCCATAATTGACTCAATTATGTTCATCAATTAATGGTATGCAAAATCATACCAATTTTACCACAATTTACCTTATGCTATTAAAGGCAACTTATCTCAATTTATATTTATCCCTCATTTAAGGCTATTACATGCCAACTACCCAAAACACACTTAGGCGTGTTCATATTAGCCCCTTTTCAAGATATAAATTATCATATGTGTTTCAACTACAAATTTCACATAATTAACATATGCCCAAGTTCTAGGTTACATGTCAGTTTTACATATGCCCAATTCATACCAAATTTACATATGTTCAATTCATGCCTGTTTACATGTATGCCAAATTTATATATGCCTAATCTTAGACAATTTACAAATATACCAAGTTTCATGCCTTTTTATACATATATCAAGATTCATAGTTTACATGTTTAAAAAGCTATGCCCAATTCACATAGATCAATTTTTAGCCAAATATATGTATCAATATTCTTGCCATATTTTACATAGGTCAAGTTTCATACCAACTACATGTATTCCATGTTTACCCCAATTTACCCAAGCTAGCAAAACTTTAATTATAATGATAATACCCAAATTCAAATTTCGTGTTAATGGCAATAATATCCAAGTATCCAGTTTTCATATTATGCCTTCGATTCTACCAAACACATATATCCAACAAGGCAATATCCCAATATTTCCCCCGTATTCAATCGCACGCAAATCGCAGTTTAGGCCTAGGTCCGAAATTGACCAAGGTTCATCAAAAGAAAACAAATAGGGGAAAGGTAGAATTTTGCACCAAAATAAGATCGGAGAGATAACATCATCACAGGCATATTAAGATTACAACAGGCTTAATAGATCATGAACTAGACATGAGAGTGAAAAAAGAAAAGTTTCCAAGATCCAAGAAGAAACAAGAATCGATCTGGATCGATAAACATACTTAATCCAATTCCACTTTAATTCATGGCCACATTATAATTAAATATTTAAATCGGAAAGCAACTAGAACTTACAGAGCATGGCTAGCAAATTAAGAACTGAAATTGTCATAGAACGTTGCAGCGTCATTGATCTATTCTCTTGAATTTGTTGTAGAAGCATTGATCTTTGTTTTGAATCAAGTTTGGACGCTTAAGCTTTAATTTGGAGGCGGCGGCCATGGCTCATGAGGGATTTTAGCAACATTTTGGTGTCATATGAATTTGTGTGAGTTAGGCTAGGTCTAGGTGTTATTTTATAGGTGTAGCAATTCATTTCAGCCATCGGATTAACCCTAAAACCCATCCAGACCATTAAACTCGTCCCGGGTCTCAAAAATGGGTTCTGGGCCACCCCAGGTCGACCAGGTCGACCTGTACAGAGGGGGAGTCGATACTACAGTCGACACAGGGGGGGCAGGTTGACTTGGTGTGACGGCAAGGAATTTCGCTCGGTCCGAACCAGTCGCTAAACCGATCCAGGCCGTTCGAAACGCCCTATCGTTTGAGAACAGGACAAAACAGAACGCATACAGAAGAACATTTCATTGTATATTACAACAATGCATCAGATTACAAGAATATACAGGGTATAAATGAATAATACACAGAAATATCAGAGATTTAAATTACATTTAAATACATAGCAGCGGAAAATAATACAATACACAACTAGAATGAGATATACGGATACAAAGCTTTCCGGATATCATTCCAGCTGTAAACCAGGATCCTGTGAATATAAATCTGCAAAACCAAAACTACTAGCTGCCCGTGTCAAAATAGGGGCACCCAGAGTTTAGGTTAAAACAATAAACTCCAGGTCAGTCATGTGACTGGTGTGAGAACTAAAACAGTTATTAATCTTTATTTTAAATCATTAGGTAAATCAAGGGACCACGCCGTATAACACGGAACGGGTTTCCTCCCAAGAATACCAGTGCATAAAACAAACAGCGCAATGCTAAATAAAGAAAAATGAAGCTGTTATAAGACCCAGGTCCTATCACACAATGCAACGCAAGCCGGGGGATAGGGTTTTCCCTTATAACAGCCAAAGAATGCTTGATACGTTTAAAACAAATCATTTGATACTATAATAAGTGCATATTGTATAAAACAACTTCAAATCATAAGTATCAATCATAGGCGGCATGGGTACCATATATCATGTCGCCATATATAGGTTTACAAATAAAATCGCAAAGTCACGTATTTGGAAATTGGATTTCCGTCTATGAACCGAGGCCAGGGATCGTCCTCTACCGATTCGAGACAATCTAGCCTACCATGTCTCAGGAACAGCCGCAACTGCCCCCTGGATCGTCAGGGCCGGTCCACCGATGTGGATTATTATGCCTGAACAATACGTCTCCCCGCCCTTTGGGGCGCAAACGAGCCAACGAATGACTCCATCGGTTCGAGAACGACCGATCAATCCGAGGCGCCTCGCAACAGCAACAACCACATAAGTCAAACTCGTCAGGGCGTGTAAAACCACTGACGCCACTTTTAGCTAGAAAGAAACGCATGCCCTCCCTGAGGTCCGTCTCCCGTTTTTGATTCATACCGGGTGTGATACTCGCGAATCAACGTTACACAAAGCTACGCCACAAAGGCCGTGCTTCGATCATCAACCACAAGACTTTGCTTTTCAACAGAAGCCTTGATCATTTGCATCTTAGCATGCCACACAGGCAAACCATCCTATGCAACCGATATCAGTCACACAGAATGAAATCCGATGTCAGACACACAGTCCATTTACAAGTCCGTCCTGGGTCTGAACGAAACCGGAGGCACCTAGTACCCCGCATATCCATCGATCTCCAAGTACGTCTGGACGATCACTAACTGTTTCCATCTTCTTGGGTGTACAGCCCAATCAAGATCATCAGTTATCACCCAAACGACGTGAAGACCTCCGGTCTTCGACCATCGTCTTCATCTTCGACTTATCGTCGTATCAGTTATTCAGAATGGGATAAACCCGGTCTTTCCGAATAACTCGCGTATATTTTAAAGAAGTGTTACACAAACACAACATACGCCTCATTCCAATTCATTAGTCACTAACCGTAAATTAATCAAGAGAATAATTCCCCAAATATTAACCCCGAAGGCCGAAACCAACATCAGATCAATATCCAGAAAACCATTCTGCTTAGCTAACCGACAGTTAGTTTCTAAATTTCACATTCATAGGGAAAGGTTCCCATTAATTTTATCCAAGATAAATTCCTGAATTTATTCTTTAATCTATCTTTTGAATATCAATTCAAAACTAGTCGGAATTAGCGAACCTTACCGAAGTAATCATTGGTTTTACTTTCCCAATCCCAACCTATTCATCCCATGAAGTAAAACTGGTAATACTTCATATCTAACACCACGGTGTTATCGGTAAATTCAATTACCATTTCACGTTCAAATCTAATTAAAGATTTAACTAACGCCTGGAGCAAAACTGGTGATACTCCATTTCGATTCTTTCAATCTAATTAAAGATTCATTAAAACTACACTTAGTTTTAATCGTTAACTGGGTTAAAGAATCCGTGTCATTTAAAACACGGTTCACGATAAACCCAAAGTCACATCCCATTAATTATCGGGTTAAAGAACGAGTGTTATTTAAAACACTGTTCACGATAAACCCAAAAATCAATATCAATTCAATTCCAATTAAATATCATTTAATTGGTAAACTTCATTAAATCTAAATAAAAAGATTTAATCTTTTCTCAACTGGGTTCAAGAACAGTGTTAGTGAAGACACCATTCACGGCAAACCCAAATCACATTTGATATTCAATACAAGGCTCTGAATAGAAAAATATCCCGGCTTATATTCAATATCAAATTCTACGACCAACAAATATCGTATTGGAAATAACGATATATAAATATCTTTCAAATTTCCATAACAACACCTGTATAATCCCGAATTCCAACATCGAAATATTCCGAAGACAATTTCGATTCAAATCCACTCCAATGCAATCATTGGAAATTCTGGTTATTTTTCAAAACCATTTCAAATCCAATTCATTTCTTTAAAAATAAATAGAATTATTTTTCTAGTTCAAAACTAGTTCATTTCGATAAAAATCTATTTTTATCTTTTCAAATATGGATTTTTTCATCCCAAACCTTCACAAATCATTTCTTATGATTTTACACAAATTATTACTATTTTTAATAATTTTATCAAGGCCCGTACCGTCGATTTCCATCAATGGCCATCGAACTGCACTTACAGCGACCTTTTTCAAATTTGATTTGGACGTATCTCCAAATCCAACCGTTAGATTTCAAATTTCTAACATTCGTTAGAAAGCTCTTTTCGATACGAACCCAACGGTTCCGGTTTTAGGAGAATCCGACGGTCGGATCTCCCGTTATGTCCGTTTGAAATAAATGGTCGAAATTCACGAACTGCCGCGGCGCGGCGCGTTCTATTCCGGCCATTATATTATATATATATAATATATATAATATATACTTCGTCGATTTCTGTTTAAAACGAATTATATAAATAGTTTTAAATTCGTTTCAAAAGCAATTTCAACTTCCATTTCAATTCAAATCAAAATTGAATTCTCCTTTATAAATTCGTTTCAAAATTCATTTCTATTCAATTCAAATTTCAATTCAATTTGAATTCATTTCAATTCGCTTTCAATTCAATTTGAAATCGTTTTCAATTCAATTTATTTCGAAATCGTTTTCAATTCAATTTGAATTCTTTTTCAATTCATTTCATTTCGAAATCGTTTTCAATTCAATTCATTTCGAAATCGTTTTCAATTCATTTCGAAATCGTTTTCAATTCATTTCGAAATCGTTTTCAATTCAATTCATTTCGAAATCGTTTTCAATTCATTTCGAAATCGTTTTCAATTCATTTCGAAATCGTTTTCAATTCAATTCATTTCGAAATATTCGATTTCGAAATCACTTTTCAATATTCATTTTAAGATGAATAAAATCGATATGAATATCGCTCACGTCAAAATGGCGTCAATCTAATCAACACGGCTTCATAAATTTCTATTTTTCAAATATTCTATTTCAAATATTTCTTTTTCAAAATAGTTGTTATTATCAAAATATTTCGTTCAACACATGACCAATCTCAATGAATGAGTACTGTCAACACATGAACTTTTATTTTATATCGATAAAGGTGTAAATTTTATTACTAAAATATTTCGTTCAACACATGACCAATCTCAATGAATGAGTACTGTCAACACATGAACTTTTATTTTATAATATTCTTTATTTTTCAAATTGGAATGAGGCCCAATCAATTACCATACAAAGTTAATTATATGGATTTTCATACAACACATGTATATAATAGCATTGAAAATAATCAACCATCAACCAAAGTGCACTACACTGTATAAGCATCAAGTATAGATATTCAACGCTTATAACAGCCTGTCAATCAATCGATCGACATATTTAATCAATCAGGATGAGTGAACTTCAAATTTCATCCCAACACCCGTGTGGGGTTTCAAACAATCAAACACCTATTTTATTTGTGCTGTTGGGCGAGGTGTAAAATTTATCGTCCCAATCAATGTCATTCAAATAGGTGTACATAAACAAACCGTCCGGTTTATAAATGAATATTTTATTTTATTCACTTTCACGTTAAAAATTATATTTTTAACGATAAAACATTTTATTCCAACATATGAATTTCTATTTAGTTCATTCTTTAAATAAAATGATATTTTTATTTTTCTAACATATTTTAGAAAATTTCGGCGGCATAACGGCACGATACTAGAAACGGGACAAGGCCTAGCCTTATCCCCGGTCTAGTGAAGGCCCATGCCATTCACATATCAATTTTAATCAATTTCCAATTCAACCAATCAATCAAATCCAAATCAACTAATCTAACCAACTACACAACCAAACAAACAAGTCCATGGTATGTGGACGGGTGTCGGGTGCTTCTAATAAGCACCGTCTGCATCCTAGTATATATATATATAACTAGAAAAAGAATTTGAAAGGTGAGAAATTCTCACATATAGCTATCCTAGCTCCATGGCACTTCATTTGCAGAAACCTTCGTCGCTTGCCCTTTTGTCACCTTCGTTGCCCGCTTTCACTTCATATGTAAAAATCGAATTTTGACTTCGTTATTCAATATATAAAAATCGAATTTTGACTTCGTTATTCAATATATAAAAATCGAATTTTGACTTCAAAGTTCCATATATAAAAATCGAATTTTTATTTCAAAGTTCAATATATAAAAATTCTATTTTTCTATCGAAGTTCAATATATAAAAATTCTATTTTTCTATCGAAGTTCAATATATAAAAATTCTATTTTTCTATCGAAGTTCAATATATAAAAATTCTATTTTTCTATCGAAGTTCAATATATAAAAATTCTATTTTTCTATCGAAGTTCAATATATAAAAATTCTATTTTTCTATCGAAGTTCAATATATAAAAATTCTATTTTTCTATCGAAGTTCAATATATAAAAATTCTATTTTGCTATCGAAGTTCAATATATAAAAATTCTATTTTTCTATCGAAGTTCAATATATAAAAATTCTATTTTTCTATCGAAGTTCAATATATAAAAATTCTATTTTTCTATCGAAGTTCAATATAGAAAAATTCTATTTTTAGTTCGCTATTCAATATATAAAAATCGAATTTTTATTTCAAAGTTCAATATGTAAAAATCGTATTTTTCTATTTTAAAAATAGGATCTTTATTTTTCTAAAGTTCTAATTTTTTTCTATTTAAAGTTTAAATCCTTTTTTCTTTTAAAATTCAAACCTTTTTCTATTAAAAGTTTTAAAATAAAATCAGTTTTAAACTCTTTCGAAAATCAGTTTTTAACATCCTATAAAAAATCAGTTTTAACTTTATAAAAATCAGATTTTCACTTTATATAAAAATCAGTTTTTTTTTTACTTCTAAAAATCAGTATTTTATACTTTATAAAATCAGTATTTCGTACCTAATTAAAATCAGTTTTCTAATCTTATTAAAATCAGTTTTCTAATCTTTTTATAATCAGTTTTCTAATCTTTTTATAATCAGTTTTCTAATCTTTTTATAATCAGTTTTCTAATCTTATTAAAATCAGTTTTCTAATCTATAAATATAAAACAAAATAAAATATAAATAAATAAATAAAAACAAAAACTTACAGCCGAGGGGGGGGGGTTCCTGCTGAGAGTTCAACGGAGGAGGGGGTTCGCGGGTTGTCAGGCGCGGTGGCCTGGAGGTGGGGCCAGGGGGTGAGGCTTTGGTGTCGCGTCGGGTTTTTGGGTCCAGGGGGGGCTGTGGGGTCGCGTCGTCGAGGTGGGTAGGGGAAGAAGGAAGGAGGAAGAAGAGGAGAGGGTGCGCCGCCTCTGGCGCGGCGGTGGCCAATCGGGGGGCGGGGGGGGGGGGGGGGGCGATGCGGTGTTAATCGCCAGCGCGTTTTTTTTTTTTTTATAAAAGGGGGCGTTGACTGGTAAATGAAGGAGAGAGAGGGAGAAAGGTAGGTATAGGTTTAATTATATATTTTTTTATTTTATTTTTCAAAACCCTCAATGTTGACTTTTAATTCGAACACCTATCGAGGCCCAACGACTGTCGCCCCTAGCGTTTTACCCCCATTCCGAACACAATGGGATATGTATCGCAAGCTGATTCGACTGTTTGAATCAGTTTCCTTTTGAAGTTACATTTAAATCGCTATATTGAATCTTAAACGTACATTTCAAATTACCGGGGTCACATACTAACTAGAAAAATTCCAGAAAAATATTTTCTAGCTTCGTATTGACGATACGGTCCTAACAAAACTAGTTTCGTCGAATTCTGAGACTGTTAGAAAAATGGCCAATTTCCAGTCGATTAAAATCAACTGAAAATGGTCAAACGCGTTTTCCTTTGCCCCGCTCACATATTGATTCTAAAAATTATGAAATTTGAAACCTAGCAATAACTTCACATCCCGGACCCAACAAAACTGGTTTCGTCGAAATCCGAGGTCGTTTGCAAAATTGCTATTTTTAAGGGCCTTATATATATAAAAATATATATATATTCCACAGCGACTATTTCTAATTTTAAACTGGACATATCTTATCATTTCTAAAATGAAATCTCAGTTTGTTAACTTCGTTACAAAGATATAGTTATACAGATTCAAATATTTCTTGTTTCGTTCAATTCTGACTTATATTGAATTCTGTATATTCATTTGAAATTAGAAATCGAATTTTCGAACTACCGCGCCATTTTCAATTCCTTTTATAATTATATATAATTATTATATATTCTAACGACGACGCGTATAATATATACGATCGAATTCTATTCAAAATAAATTTTTCGTCGATATTATTTAAAATAATTCATTTTAAATAATCAAAATTCGCTAAAATTGCCAAAATAAAATTTTCAAACTGGCTCGCATTTTACGGGTTGTTACAATCTCCCCCACTTAAAACTTTTCGTCCCCGAAAAGGAACAAAGTCGAAAGTGGTTTGATCATTCAACTCTATGTTCGATCTGGCTTCCATTCTCTAACTTTTCAGTTTCTGAGAATTTTCAAAATTTCAAAAATTTGGCTAACACCCTAAATTTTCGAAAAATTTCGCCATAACCTCCCCTGCACCGGGAGAATCGGGGAATTTCAAATAGCTTCCCCGGTCCTTCAGATCTCAAAAAGAAAAAGAAAAAGCCAAGCGGCTAGCCAATAGGCTCACAAAATCATCATCACCCAAACAAAACAGGAAATTATGTAGTAAACATGTACCTATTTGTCGGGCAAACAAATTTTATTCTCTGCTCTAGCCTCCTTGCTATGACCTGTTCAAAGATATATATGCATATGCAAGCAAATGCGACCAAATTTCAATACAAGTCAATATTTGATTCAGTTAGGCATAATGGTTCAAAATTATCAAACAATTAAACAAACAACACAAACATCAATCAATTAGTGGATTAACGTTTCAAATTCATAATTTTGATACATATACAAAAATCATGTTTTTGATGCCAAATCACAACAATAGGCCCTATCTAATTTTGGTTCTCACACCAGTCTAATGGAAATATATAGAAAATCACACCTTTGAAACTCGAATACCAATTCTGATGATGTCTAGACTATCATCAGAATCGTCTCCGGGCGACTAGAGTGTGACTCTATATCTATCCAGTATATTAAAATTTCAAATACACGTGGATCAGACGTATACGCAAAGTTTATATATACTGGACTGTCCAAAATCAATATATTAACTAATCAAATACGAATAGTTGATTTAAATTTTCAAAACAAAAATTTGTTTTCATTTTCAAAAATATACTCTTCACACTCGTTCTAGGATACTACTGATCCTATCTCTAACGAGTCATCCCATTGGATATTACTAATCCAATTTTCTGATGAATTCTTTCGTATGGTTCTAATGTGCCTTGTTCTCTGAGCTTTGTAAACCAAAGCTCTGATACCAACTGTGACGGCAAGGAATTTCGCTCGGTCCGAACCAGTCGCTAAACCGATCCAGGCCGTTCGAAACGCCCTATCGTTTGAGAACAGGACAAAACAGAACGCATACAGAAGAACATTTCATTGTATATTACAACAATGCATCAGATTACAAGAATATACAGGGTATAAATGAATAATACACAGAAATATCAGAGATTTAAATTACATTTAAATACATAGCAGCGGAAAATAATACAATACACAACTAGAATGAGATATACGGATACAAAGCTTTCCGGATATCATTCCAGCTGTAAACCAGGATCCTGTGAATATAAATCTGCAAAACCAAAACTACTAGCTGCCCGTGTCAAAATAGGGGCACCCAGAGTTTAGGTTAAAACAATAAACTCCAGGTCAGTCATGTGACTGGTGTGAGAACTAAAACAGTTATTAATCTTTATTTTAAATCATTAGGTAAATCAAGGGACCACGCCGTATAACACGGAACGGGTTTCCTCCCAAGAATACCAGTGCATAAAACAAACAGCGCAATGCTAAATAAAGAAAAATGAAGCTGTTATAAGACCCAGGTCCTATCACACAATGCAACGCAAGCCGGGGGATAGGGTTTTCCCTTATAACAGCCAAAGAATGCTTGATACGTTTAAAACAAATCATTTGATACTATAATAAGTGCATATTGTATAAAACAACTTCAAATCATAAGTATCAATCATAGGCGGCATGGGTACCATATATCATGTCGCCATATATAGGTTTACAAATAAAATCGCAAAGTCACGTATTTGGAAATTGGATTTCCGTCTATGAACCGAGGCCAGGGATCGTCCTCTACCGATTCGAGACAATCTAGCCTACCATGTCTCAGGAACAGCCGCAACTGCCCCTGGATCGTCAGGGCCGGTCCACCGATGTGGATTATTATGCCTGAACAATACGTCTCCCCGCCCTTTGGGGCGCAAACGAGCCAACGAATGACTCCATCGGTTCGAGAACGACCGATCAATCCGAGGCGCCTCGCAACAGCAACAACCACATAAGTCAAACTCGTCAGGGCGTGTAAAACCACTGACGCCACTTTTAGCTAGAAAGAAACGCATGCCCTCCCTGAGGTCCGTCTCCCGTTTTTGATTCATACCGGGTGTGATACTCGCGAATCAACGTTACACAAAGCTACGCCACAAAGGCCGTGCTTCGATCATCAACCACAAGACTTTGCTTTTCAACAGAAGCCTTGATCATTTGCATCTTAGCATGCCACACAGGCAAACCATCCTATGCAACCGATATCAGTCACACAGAATGAAATCCGATGTCAGACACACAGTCCATTTACAAGTCCGTCCTGGGTCTGAACGAAACCGGAGGCACCTAGTACCCCGCATATCCATCGATCTCCAAGTACGTCTGGACGATCACTAACTGTTTCCATCTTCTTGGGTGTACAGCCCAATCAAGATCATCAGTTATCACCCAAACGACGTGAAGACCTCCGGTCTTCGACCATCGTCTTCATCTTCGACTTATCGTCGTATCAGTTATTCAGAATGGGATAAACCCGGTCTTTCCGAATAACTCGCGTATATTTTAAAGAAGTGTTACACAAACACAACATACGCCTCATTCCAATTCATTAGTCACTAACCGTAAATTAATCAAGAGAATAATTCCCCAAATATTAACCCCGAAGGCCGAAACCAACATCAGATCAATATCCAGAAAACCATTCTGCTTAGCTAACCGACAGTTAGTTTCTAAATTTCACATTCATAGGGAAAGGTTCCCACTAATTTTATCCAAGATAAATTCCTGAATTTATTCTTTAATCTATCTTTTGAATATCAATTCAAAACTAGTCGGAATTAGCGAACCTTACCGAAGTAATCATTGGTTTTACTTTCCCAATCCCAACCTATTCATCCCATGAAGTAAAACTGGTAATACTTCATATCTAACACCACGGTGTTATCGGTAAATTCAATTACCATTTCACGTTCAAATCTAATTAAAGATTTAACTAACGCCTGGAGCAAAACTGGTGATACTCCATTTCGATTCTTTCAATCTAATTAAAGATTCATTAAAACTACACTTAGTTTTAATCGTTAACTGGGTTAAAGAATCCGTGTCATTTAAAACACGGTTCACGATAAACCCAAAGTCACATCCCATTAATTATCGGGTTAAAGAACGAGTGTTATTTAAAACACTGTTCACGATAAACCCTAAAATCAATATCAATTCAATTCCAATTAAATATCATTTAATTGGTAAACTTCATTAAATCTAAATAAAAAGATTTAATCTTTTCTCAACTGGGTTCAAGAACAGTGTTAGTGAAGACACCATTCACGGCAAACCCAAATCACATTTGATATTCAATACAAGGCTCTGAATAGAAAAATATCCCGGCTTATATTCAATATCAAATTCTACGACCAACAAATATCGTATTGGAAATAACGATATATAAATATCTTTCAAATTTCCATAACAACACCTGTATAATCCCGAATTCCAACATCGAAATATTCCGAAGACAATTTCGATTCAAATCCACTCCAATGCAATCATTGGAAATTCTGGTTATTTTTCAAAACCATTTCAAATCCAATTCATTTCTTTAAAAATAAATAGAATTATTTTTCTAGTTCAAAACTAGTTCATTTCGATAAAAATCTATTTTTATCTTTTCAAATATGGATTTTTTCATCCCAAACCTTCACAAATCATTTCTTATGATTTTACACAAATTATTACTATTTTTAATAATTTTATCAAGGCCCGTACCGTCGATTTCCATCAATGGCCATCGAACTGCACTTACAGCGACCTTTTTCAAATTTGATTTGGACGTATCTCCAAATCCAACCGTTAGATTTCAAATTTCTAACATTCGTTAGAAAGCTCTTTTCGATACGAACCCAACGGTTCCGGTTTTAGGAGAATCCGACGGTCGGATCTCCCGTTATGTCCGTTTGAAATAAATGGTCGAAATTCACGAACTGCCGCGGCGCGGCGCGTTCTATTCCGGCCATTATATTATATATATATAATATATATAATATATACTTCGTCGATTTCTGTTTAAAACGAATTATATAAATAGTTTTAAATTCGTTTCAAAAGCAATTTCAACTTCCATTTCAATTCAAATCAAAATTGAATTCTCCTTTATAAATTCGTTTCAAAATTCATTTCTATTCAATTCAAATTTCAATTCAATTTGAATTCATTTCAATTCGCTTTCAATTCAATTTGAAATCGTTTTCAATTCAATTTATTTCGAAATCGTTTTCAATTCAATTTGAATTCTTTTTCAATTCATTTCATTTCGAAATCGTTTTCAATTCAATTCATTTCGAAATCGTTTTCAATTCATTTCGAAATCGTTTTCAATTCATTTCGAAATCGTTTTCAATTCAATTCATTTCGAAATCGTTTTCAATTCATTTCGAAATCGTTTTCAATTCATTTCGAAATCGTTTTCAATTCAATTCATTTCGAAATATTAGATTTCGAAATCACTTTTCAATATTCATTTTAAGATGAATAAAATCGATATGAATATCGCTCACGTCAAAATGGCGTCAATCTAATCAACACGGCTTCATAAATTTCTATTTTTCAAATATTCTATTTCAAATATTTCTTTTTCAAAATAGTTGTTATTATCAAAATATTTCGTTTAACACATGACCAATCTCAATGAATGAGTACTGTCAACACATGAACTTTTATTTTATATCGATAAAGGTGTAAATTTTATTACTAAAATATTTCGTTCAACACATGACCAATCTCAATGAATGAGTACTGTCAACACATGAACTTTTATTTTATAATATTCTTTAATTTTCAAATTGGAATGAGGCCCAATCAATTACCATACAAAGTTAATTATATGGATTTTCATACAACACATGTATATAATAGCATTGAAAATAATCAACCATCAACCAAAGTGCACTACACTGTATAAGCATCAAGTATAGATATTCAACGCTTATAACAGCCTGTCAATCAATCAATCGACATATTTAATCAATCAGGATGAGTGAACTTCAAATTTCATCCCAACACCCGTGTGGGGTTTCAAACAATCAAACACCTATTTTATTTGTGCTGTTGGGCGAGGTGTAAAATTTATCGTCCCAATCAATGTCATTCAAATAGGTGTACATAAACAAACCGTCCGGTTTATAAATGAATATTTTATTTTATTCACTTTCACGTTAAAAATTATATTTTTAACGATAAAACATTTTATTCCAACATATGAATTTCTATTTAGTTCATTCTTTAAATAAAATGATATTTTTATTTTTCTAACATATTTTAGAAAATTTCGGCGGCATAACGACACGATACTAGAAACGGGACAAGGCCTAGCCTTATCCCCGGTCTAGTGAAGGCCCACGCCATTCACATATCAATTTTAATCAATTTCCAATTCAACCAATCAATCAAATCCAAATCAACTAATCTAACCAACTACACAACCAAACAAACAAGTCCATGGTATGTGGACGGGTGTCGGGTGCTTCTAATAAGCACCGTCTGCATCCTAGTATATATATATATAACTAGAAAAAGAATTTGAAAGGTGAGAAATTCTCACATATAGCTATCCTAGCTCCACGGCACTTCATTTGCAGAAACCTTCGTCGCTTGCCCTTTTGTCACCTTCGTTGCCCGCTTTCACTTCATATGTAAAAATCGAATTTTGACTTCGTTATTCAATATATAAAAATCGAATTTTGACTTCGTTATTCAATATATAAAAATCGAATTTTGACTTCAAAGTTCCATATATAAAAATCGAATTTTTATTTCAAAGTTCAATATATAAAAATTCTATTTTTCTATCGAAGTTCAATATATAAAAATTCTATTTTTCTATCGAAGTTCAATATATAAAAATTCTATTTTTCTATCGAAGTTCAATATATAAAAATTCTATTTTTCTATCGAAGTTCAATATATAAAAATTCTATTTTTCTATCGAAGTTCAATATATAAAAATTCTATTTTTCTATCGAAGTTCAATATATAAAAATTCTATTTTTCTATCGAAGTTCAATATATAAAAATTCTATTTTTAGTTCACTATTCAATATATAAAAATCGAATTTTTATTTCAAAGTTCAATATATAAAAATCGTATTTTTCTATTTTAAAAATAGGATCTTTATTTTTCTAAAGTTCTAATTTTTTCTATTTAAAGTTTAAATCCTTTTTTCTTTTAAAATTCAAACCTTTTTCTATTAAAAGTTTTAAAATAAAATCAGTTTTAAACTCTTTCGAAAATCAGTTTTTAACATCCTATAAAAAATCAGTTTTAACTTTATAAAAATCAGATTTTCACTTTATATAAAAATCAGTTTTTTTTTTACTTCTAAAAATCAGTATTTTATACTTTATAAAATCAGTATTTCGTACCTAATTAAAATCAGTTTTCTAATCTTATTAAAATCAGTTTTCTAATCTTTTTATAATCAGTTTTCTAATCTTTTTATAATCAGTTTTCTAATCTTTTTATAATCAGTTTTCTAATCTTATTAAAATCAGTTTTCTAATCTATAAATATAAAACAAAATAAAATATAAATAAATAAATAAAAACAAAAACTTACAGCCGAGGGGGGGGGTTCCTGCTGAGAGTTCAACGGAGGAGGGGGTTCGCGGGTTGTCAGGCGCGGTGGCCTGGAGGTGGGGCCAGGGGGGTGAGGCTTTGGTGTCGCGTCGGGTTTTTGGGTCCAGGGGGGGCTGTGGGGTCGCGTCGTCGAGGTGGGTAGGGGAAGAAGGAAGGAGGAAGAAGAGGAGAGGGTGCGCCGCCTCTGGCGCGGCGGTGGCCAATCGGGGGGGGGGGCGATGCGGTGTTAATCGCCAGCGCGATTTTTTTTTTTTTTTTTTATAAAAGGGGGCGTTGACTGGTAAATGAAGGAGAGAGAGGGAGAAAGGTAGGTATAGGTTTAATTATATATTTTTTTATTTTATTTTTCAAAACCCTCAATGTTGACTTTTAATTCGAACACCTATCGAGGCCCAACGACTGTCGCCCCTAGTGTTTTACCCCCATTCCGAACACAATGGGATATGTATCGCAAGCTGATTCGACTGTTTGAATCAGTTTCCTTTTGAAGTTACATTTAAATCGCTATATTGAATCTTAAACGTACATTTCAAATTACCGGGGTCACATACTAACTAGAAAAATTCCAGAAAAATATTTTCTAGCTTCGTATTGACGATACGGTCCTAACAAAACTAGTTTCGTCGAATTCTGAGACTGTTAGAAAAATGGCCAATTTCCAGTCGATTAAAATCAACTGAAAATGGTCAAACGCGTTTTCCTTTGCCCCGCTCACATATTGATTCTAAAAATTATGAAATTTGAAACCTAGCAATAACTTCACATCCCGGACCCAACAAAACTGGTTTCGTCGAAATCCGAGGTCGTTTGCAAAATTGCTATTTTTAAGGGCCTTATATATATAAAAATATATATAAATTCCACAGCGACTATTTTTAATTTTAAACTGGACATATCTTATCATTTCTAAAATGAAATCTCAGTTTGTTAACTTCGTTACAAAGATATAGTTATACAGATTCAAATATTTCTTGTTTCGTTCAATTCTGACTTATATTGAATTCTGTATATTCATTTGAAATTAGAAATCGAATTTTCGAACTACCGCGCCATTTTCAATTCCTTTTATAATTATATATAATTATTATATATTCTAACGACGACGCGTATAATATATACGATCGAATTCTATTCAAAATAAATTTTTCGTCGATATTATTTAAAATAATTCATTTTAAATAATCAAAATTCGCTAAAATTGCCAAAATAAAAATTTCAAACTGGCTCGCATTTTACGGGTTGTTACACTTGGGTGTCGACACTACAGTCGACACGGGTAGTCTGCCAGAAAGTCTGCTGAAATCTTATTTTGGCCATATCTTGGTCATACGGACTCCGATTTTCGAAAACTCGGACTCTATTTCGTGTATTTTTCCGAGAAGAACGCAATGGCGCAACCCGTTTCCCTTAATTATGATTTTAAAATTTAATTCTGCCTTGATTTCTTGTTTTAACGGGTTGTTAAAATTTGGGTTGTTACAATCGCATATTACAATATATGAAAAGAACAATATTATAAATATTGAGGAATCCAGTTGGATCCCTCTAACCTGTTTTCCTACATCCACAGATGTAAACAATATAATTAACATCAACTTCATTTCAATATGAAATATTCTGATAAACAGAATCAATATTTGATTAACGATATATATATATATATATATATATATATATATAACTACATCGATATTTTCAGCCAATCAATTAGCAGTTCAACCAACCAATCAATACACAACAATCAATCAATATTTATCAGTTCTAAAAATACGTTATGTAACACCCCGTATTTTCTGTGAACATTAAAGTAACGAATTAAAGAATACCTAATTTTAAAAGTATGAATTAAGGGAAATGGGTTATGCCATTGCATACGTCTTAGAATTCTGCTTGAGATAGAATCCGAGTTTACGTGAATCGGACCCCGTATGAAGAAGTTATGGAGATCAGAAGATTTCAAGTTCAAGTAGAAAATAAATATAAATAATAAAAACAACTCAGAATTCAAAATCGGCTGAGCGGAAAATTTCCAGCTCAGGGAGTTGACATAGGTGTCGACCCCCCTACAGGGGAGTCGATATAGGTGTCCACCCCCCCCCCCCCCCCCCGTAGGGAGTCGACCCCTCCCAGATCCAGCAGAATTTTTACAGCCATGTGCTTATGTGACTTTCTCTGATTGGCCAATGACTGACTTCTGAGGTATTATGGCATATGTGTCATGCTACTGTTGGCTGGATGGCACATCTCTTTGGTTTGATGGCTCTGATTTCTCCTAGACTAATCTAAAGGCTAGAATTGAACCTAGACTTCTATATAATCACCCCAAACCTCAACCCTAGAACTCATTCTATGAAGTCGTCATGCTGTTCGTCTACAAACTGGCCTAGCCTCCATCCATCTACCCTAAACTAGATAATCAAATTCAAACTTGGAATCAATTAGAAGAACTAGATAATCAAACGTCTACATCAAAGGATAGCTTTTCAAATTCAGAAATCAGATCCCAGAAATCAAGATCCGTCCTTTTTCTCTAAGTACTTTTATTGTTTAGATGTGAACACCTAATAAGAAATCATGACTGTAATAACTGGATCTAGAACTATGCCTAACTCTATTCGTGCATATCCTTTTGTCAATTCTGAATTGCTTATGCATATTGGGCTGTTATGACTGACATAGTAAAAACTATCATGCTTATTGGACTGTTGTGACTGACATAGTAAAACCTATCATTCCTATGGACTATTGGGACTGATACCATTGAAAAAATCATGTTGTATTAAATTTGTGGTTCTTTCATGTATGTAATTTAAATGCTAAGTTATGTTCATACGTGTTATAAGTTTAGATCCAAGCTAGTACCCATGTTTAAGGTCTATATAAGTTCATGTTTATACAATTAGACTTATGCTAGTTCGCATGTCAATTGGATCTAATTTAAATGCAAAATCACGTTTATATGCTTAATTAAGTTTATGTCGTTCTATGCCGAATTTATATTACACATATTAATCTATGTTGTTTTATGCCTGTTGGAATGTTACATGTCCCTTTTCTTTTCCCTTTTGTTTATAAGTTAGGCTAATTTGCGAGCCTAACGTTCTATGTGAATTGTGTGAGCGAATAACGGGGGAGACGTTGGGGGAAAATATTAAATTACATGCTATTGGCATTGATTGGCTCATAATCATGTAAATGATTAGTAGCATGAAATGACATAATTTGGACATAATTTAGAGGGTAAATGGGACATGACTTGATTTGACAACACTTGTGGATAATTTACATATAAACATGAATGGTAAATATGTAAATTAATTTAAAGATGAATATTCCTAACCCGAGGTTAGATTGAGTTGCGGTGTAAGACTGCTCGGAACCACTCGGCACATCCAGCGACCTCAACAATACAGATCAAATGTGAAAGGTTAGCGCATTAAGGTCGAAAAACCCGAGGTTAGATTGAGTTGTGGTGTAAGTTTGCCCGGAACCGCCCGGCACATCCAGCGACCGCAACAATACATATCTAATGTGAGAGGTTGGTGCACGTACTCCGGAGTGGAAAAGCAGGCACTGGGCATCAGTAGTATATACTATGCATCTTGAATTTGTGTCGGGTTGCCACTATAGGAATTGATACACCCCATGATGGGACCAGCAAAGTATCTACAATCGAGCGGGGCTGAATGACACAAGTAGCAAATGCATGCGAGTAGAAGCCGATCGGGAAAGGGATCATTTTGTTATGAACACATGATGGTAGTTGAAACATTCGTAGTAGGTGTAGAGAAATAGAAATCAGTGCGATAGTACAATCAGTTTATCTTATCTTATGTTATCTTATTTCTATGGTATTGTCCTATGTTCAGTTTATTCATGTCATGATCCTTTTACCTGTTTACATGATGAATAATCACTGCCATACTTATGTCTGACCTGTTTTCTTCTGCCTTCTTTTCTCCCGTTCCCCCAGGTCTGCAGGGAGGGAATACTTCAGCCTAGTGCAGACATTTGCAAGCTTGAAAAGAGTAGATGTATTGCTTGGATTCTCTTTTCTTGGGCTATGGCTGTGGTTACACTTTTATTGGGGATTTATGTTGCTTTACTTCTGTTTTATGTTTCTTTATGTACTTGGAGATTTAAATCAAGATAGATGTTTTGTTGTAATAATTTAGAAGTTGGGTTTTGAGATAATGCTTGTAAAGTTTTAACTGAACCACGCCATTTAATAAATAATTTCAGTTTTCTGCTACTTATACGTCTGTCTTGTAAATTATCTGTGTATTTTACCTAAAATGCTTCACCAAAGTTAATGCATTCCCTTTATGAGTGACCTTAATGGGGTTGTGGTAATACACTTGGTATAAGAGCAAGGTTTACTAGATCTGATAAAAGTTTTTGAAAACTATTTTTCAAAAAAGAAGCTTAAAGAAGCATTTTGAAGAAAGTGTTATTTTATTATAAAGGCATAATACCCGAAGCCATATGCACTATCTTTCTATCCTTTGTTTTGAACCTTTTCTTTTCGTTTCAGCATGTCTTGGGATCTTAATCTTCCTAAGGGCATAGCAGTACCTGTTTGGTTCAGAAGGTACTTGGAGGCTAGGGCTAATGACGCAAGCCCAGCAGACGTTCCTCCTCCCCCAGTTGCAGCTGTTCCTCCTCATCCTCCTCGTGTGAATGCTTTCTCGAAGATATGTAGAGACTTTCGAGATATGGGTGGAAAGAACTTTAATGGGACCGAGTCATTTGTGGAAGCAAGAAACTGGCTCAAGGAAACAGAAGATTTGTTTGTTATCTTCGAAGTGGACGATAGGCAGAAGATACAATTGGCTGTATAGTTAATTAACGACGAGGCCTCTTACTGGTGGAAGTTACTAATGCTGAGAGACCAATTGAAACTTGGGTGCATTTCAGAATGAGATTTGAAATGAAGTTCCTCTCGCAAGCTGAATGAAGCCTACAGATGGAGAAGTTCTTAGCTCTCAAACAGGGAAAACTATTGTTTAAGGAATACGTCAACCAATTCAACCAGCTGGCTAGATTCGGACTGGAGTTGGTAAACACTCCACATAAAAAGCCTCTCCGTTTCATGAAAGGGTTGAATGAGCCACTGCACAGCCTAGCTATGTCCCATATACCTATGGGTGCGACTTTTGAGAAACTGGTGGACATGGCACTATTACAGGAGGAAGACAAGGGTGGCAAGAAAGAGGCAATGGTGGATGAACCTCTAGACAATAAAGTGGAGGGATAACAGAATAAGAAGACGGGTTCCAAGAAAGGCGGGAAGAATAACAAACCCCGTGACAAGAGGAAGTGCAAGTTTTGTGGCATACCTGGACATCTAATTAAAGATTGCAGGAAGAAGAAGAGGAAGATGGGTGGCTATTTTCAATGCGGCGAGACAGGACGTATGGTTAAAGATGGCCCAAAAAGGCAAGGGCAAGGGCAAGGGCAAGGGCAGAGGACTGGAACCACTTCTGGAGGACAAATTCATGCTCTCATGGCCCTCCGCAAGAAAGAGGTAGAAATATTTCTGTTGAGAGTTTAGTTTATCTTTCTGATCATCCAGTTCGTACTCTTTTTGATTCTGGCGTATCGCACTCTTTTATATCTACTGCTTTAGTTGAATCTCTGCACCTAGATACCAGTATAGTAGAGGATCCCATGGTTGTTTCAAATCCAACTAGGGGCTCGGCTTATTTGTCGATGATTTGTTTGGATTTGGAAATTTCTATACTAAGCGTTGGGTTTAGATGTAATGCTTATGTTTTGGGTTTCACAGGCTATGGGTTGATTCCAGGCATGGATTGGTTGTCTAGTAATGATGCCATCCTCGATTGTGAAAGGAGAGTGGTTAGACTTATGACTCACCTCGGTAACACTCTCTAAATCTCTTTTAATCCCATGAATTCTGTTATGCTTAGTTACCTAGAATCTCTTGATGCGTCTGTTGAAAACATGCAATCTGTTAGAGTGGTCCATGAATACTCGGATGTCTTTGAAGTGGTGAAGGGTTTATCTCTGAAGCGAGAGATAGACTTTTGCATATACCTTGTTGATAACGCAAAACCTTTCGCTTTACTCGTTAGACACATGGCTCCAAGGGAAAGGAAAGAGCTCAGCAAGCAAGTTAAAGAGTTGCTTGAAAAGGGGTTCGTAAGGCGGAGTATTTCTGAATGGGGACCTCTAGTGGTATTTGCAACCAAAGCAGATGGTTCACTTCGCCTGTGCGTGGACTATAGGGAGCTAAACAAATTGACCAAGAAGAATAGTCACCCACTTCCTAGAATAGATGACCTATTTGACCAACTCGTAGGTGCCTCGGTTTTCTTCTAATTAGATTTAGCCACCAGGTTTCATCAACTAAGAGTGGTTGAAGACAACATTGGAAGAACACATTCAGGACCCTGGATGGTTTCTTCGAATGGCTTGTCATGCCTTTCAGCTTGACAAACGCACCTGCCTATTTCGTAGACCTAATGAGTAGGGTGTTCAGAGAGTTCCTTAATAAATTTGTAGTGGTCTTAGTGGACGACATTTTAATTTTCTCAAAAAGTGAGGAAGAACATGCTTTGCGTTTAAGGGAAGTTATGGATACTCTTCGTGTACACCAACTGAAAGCAAAATTCTCCAAATGCCATTTTTGGAGAGGTTGAGTAAGGTTTCTTAGACATGTTGTGTCCTAAGAAGAGATAGCTGTGGATCCCGCAAAAGTAATTGCAGTGCAAGGTTAGAAGATCTCACGGAATGCAAACGAAGTACGAAGTTTTCTCGGGCTAGTAGGCTTTTACAGAAAGTTCATTAAGGACTTCGTGAGGATCTCAGACCCACTTACTAGGTTGACGAAGAAGTACCTAACTTTTGCTTAGGATTTGGATTGTGATGTTGCTTTCCAACGATTGAAAAGAGCTTTAACAACGGCCACAGTTCTGACATTGCCTGATGGGAGTAAGATGTTTACTATATATACAGACGCATACAGAACAGGATGGGGCGCTGTCTTGATGCAAGAGGGAAAAGTATTTTGTTATGGAGGAAGGCAGTTGAAGGAACATGAGAAGAACTACCCAACTCATGATTTAGAACTAGCTGCCATTGTTTTTGCCCTTAAGTCATGACGTCATTACCTATTTGGAGAAAGGTTTGAATTGTTCACTGACCATAAATCATTAAAGTAACTTTTCTCATAGAAAGATCTTCACTTAAGACAACAAAGGTGGATGGAATTTCTGGCTTCATACGATTTTGAGATTGCTTATACCCCTGGCAAGGGCAATGTGGTAGCAGACACCTTAAGTCCTCTCTTTGTAGAAAGGCAAAGCTTGGAGTACATAGCAAACTTTTACTTTAGACCCTCCTTTGAATTTGTACCTGGTTTGTTAGCATCGCTAGAGGTGCGGCCTACTCTTTTGGACTCAATAGGAACCGCGCAACGTAAAGACCCTCAGCTAGCTGATGTGATGGATAAGCTAATTAGAGGTGAGACTTCTAGTCACCTCAATAGATACTCCATCGATGACAAGGGTTGGTTGAGAAGGGATGGAAGACTATGCGTCCCACAAGCAAGAGATTCGGTGAAAGCTGTTCTCGAAGAAGCACACCATTCTAAGTTGACCATACATCCAGGTGGGGACAAGATGTATAAAGACATAAAAAGGGTTTTCTTCTGGAATGGCATGAAGAAGGATGTAGCTGAGTTTGTCTCTAAATGCTTGATATGCCAGCAAGTCAATGGGGAACAGAAGAAGCCTGGTGGTCTGCTTCATCCTCTGGAGGTCCCACAATGGAAATGAGATAATATTTCGATGGACTCTGTTGATGGGTTGCCCAGGTCAAGAAGGGGCAATACCAGTATTTGGGTAATAGTGGAAAAGGCTCACTAAAAGCACTCACTTTATACTTATTAAGAGTAGGAGGACCACCTCATCGTTAGCATCCATTTATCTTAAAGAGGTGGTTTGACTGTATGGAATACCCTCTAACATAGTAAGTGATCGAGATTCTATCTTTACGAGTGAGTTTTGAAGAGTTTGCAAGAGGCTGTAGGCACACAGCTATGCTTAAGAACTGCCTATCACCCTCAAACCGTTGGTCAGATGGAAAGGGTGAACAAAGTATAAGAAGATCTCTTAAGATTGTGCATTCTTGATTTTGGGGGAACATGGGAGGATATCCTTCCTTTAGTGGAGTTCGCCTACAACAATAGCTACCAAGCCACCATAGGCATGGCACCCTTCGAGGCTTTATTTGGAAGACCATGCCGATCACCAACTTGTTGGTGGGAGTCTACTGACAAGTCGTACTTAGGCCTGACATGATCAGAGAAATTTCAGAGAAGGTGGACTTGATATGAAGACGAATGAATACCGCACAAGATAGACAGAGGTCCTACGCCGATAAAAGAAGGACTGACCTTGAGTTTGAGGTTGGAGACAGAGTTTTTCTTAAAGTATCTCCTTTGAGGAATGTCGTTCGCTTTGGGTCTACAGGAAAATTGGCACCAAGATTTGTAGGGCCATTTCCTATCATTGAAAGGATTGGGAAGATGACTTATAAAGTAGAGCTGCTCAAAAGATTGGCTGGAGTTCATAATGTTTTTCACGTCTCTCATATACGAAAGTGCTTACATGAGTCGGCAGAAATTGTGGAGCCCATCATACTAGAGGAAATAGAAGTGGAGCGAGAAGCGGCGGTGAGAAGATTTCCAACTCGTATCTTGGGTACAGAAGTTAAAAGGCTACACAATCGTGAAGTCAGGCTTGTAAAAGTACAACGGATTGATGCAGAGGAAGATGCGACTTGGGAGACTGAGGACAAGATACGTGCAGCCTACCCTTATCTTTTTGTGGGTACATCTTTGAACTCTTGTTTTCCATAAAGTTTATGCATGCTTATATCTATCCTTTTAAGTATATCTCCTCGGTCCTAGTCTTGATCCCTAGGTAGAAGAAACCAATGGATGTAAACATGTATTTGAAACATGTTATGATTGATGGTTGCAAGTGGTTGTTAGTGGTTGCTCGTAGATTCATATACACACACACTAAGTACTAGATCGGCTCAGTCACTTTCATATTGCATATGCATATATGTATTTATATATGGATTGTAACTTGATGTGTTATCATGTGGACGTCGCATTTGTATGAATGATTGTGCACTCATGTAGAAAGTATAATTAGGAATAATTGCATACATAACGGACTCATGGCACTGACATGGTTCGCATCAAGGAGTTCAACTGAATCAGTGGACCACCTGATTTTGCATTAGATAAGGACATATACACACACTATGCATATGATCATGAAAGCATTAGAAATCTTTTTAAGGACAATGGATGCCTGTGACTGATGGTTGAGTAGATGGATGATGTATGTTAGGATACATTCTTCTTAACTTAGAGATTTCGGGGACAAAATCCTTTAAGTAGGGGAGAATGTAAGACCCCGTATTTTCTGTGAACATTAAAGTAACTAATTAAAGAATACTTAATTTTAAAAGGGGAACTAAGGGAAAGGGTTACACCATTGCGTTCGCCTCGGAATTTTGCTTGAGATAGAGTCTGAGTTTGCGTGAATCGGACAACGTATGAAGAAGTTATGGAGTTCATAAGATTTTCAGTTCAAGTAGAAAATAAATATGAATAATAAAAACAGTTCAAAATTCAAAATCGGCTGAGCGGGGAATTTCCCGCTCAGGGTGTCGACCCCCCCCCCCAAGGGGAGTCGATATAGGTGTCGACCCTCCTATAAGGGAGTCAACATAGGTGTCGACCCCCTGTAGGGAGTTGACGCCTCCCAGATCCAGCACCTGTGATGAATTTTACAGCCGTATGCTGATGTGGCTTTCTCTGATTGGCCAACGACTGATTTCTAAGGTATTAGGGCATATGTGTCATGCTACGATTGGCTGGATGACACATCTCTTTGGTTTGATGGCTCTAATTTCTCCTAGACTAATCTAAAGGCTAGAATTGAACCTAGACTTCTATATAATCACCCGAAACCTCAACCCCAGAACTCATTCTTTGAAGCTGTCATGCTGTTCGTCTACAAACTGGCCTAGCCTCCATCCATCTACCCCAAACTAGAGAATTAAATTCAAACTAGGAATCAATTAGAAGAACTAGAGAATCAAACATCTACATCAAAGGATAGCTTTTCAAATTTAGAAATCAGATCCCAGAAATCAAGATCCGTCCTTTTTCTGTAAGTACAGTTATTGTTTAGATGTGAACACCTAATAAGAAATCATGACTGTAATAATTGGATCTAGAACTATGCCTAACTCTATTCGTGCCTATCCTTTTGTCAATTCTGAATTGCTTATGCCTATTGGACTGTTGTGACTGATATAGTAAAACCTATCATGCCTATTGGACTGTTATGACTGAGATAGTAAAACCTATCATGCCTATGAGACTATTGGGACTGATACCATTGAACTATCATGTTGCATTAAATTTATGGTTCTTTTATGTATGTAAGTTACATGCTAAGTTATGCTCACACATGTTATTTGTTTAGATCCAAGCTAGTACCCATGTTTAAGATCTATATAAGTTCATGTTTATACAATTAGACTTATGCTAGTTCGCATGTCAATTGGATCTAATTTAAATGCAAGATCATGTTTATATGCTTAGTTAAGTTTATGTTGTTCTATGTCGAATTTATATTATTCATATTGATCCATGTTGTTTTATGCCTGTTGGAATGTTACATATCCCTTTTCTTTTCCCTTTTTGTTTATGAGTTAGGCTAATTTGCGAGCCTAACGTTTTATGTGAATTGTGTGAATGAATAACGGGGGAGACATTGGGGGGAAATATTAAATTACATGCTATTGGCATAGATTGGCTCATAATCATGTAAATGATTAGTAGCATGAAATGGCATAATTTGGACATAATTTAGAGGGTAAATGGGACATGACTTAATTTGACAACACTTGTGGATAATTTACATATAAACATGAGTGGTAAATATGTAAATTAATTAAAAGACGAATATTCCTAACCTGAGGTTAGATGGAGTTGCGATGTAAGACTGCCCGGAACCGCCCGGCACATCCAGTGACCGTAACAATATAGATCAAATGTGAGAGGTTAGCGCATTAAGGCCGAAAAACTCGAGGTTAGATTGAGTTGCGGTGTAAGACTGCCCGGAACCGCTCGGCACATCCAGCGACCGCAACAATACATATCTAATGTGAGAGGTTGGTGCTTTAATGAATGAATTAAAGGTAAGGAACAAACAGGCTAAGAATGGTAGGGTTAAGTTAATATAGGCAATACTTAACATATACAACATGTTAATCAAATAAATGGGTGGGGTTAGGTAAAATGGAGAACACTTAACCTTATAACATGTTGATTAGGAAACCCTAGTAATGGGGACCCATTTCAGCAATAACCCACATAGATGTATCATGGTACCCTGAACTAAGCAGGGTGGGGCACGATTACTAGGCTGATTATAAGCGGTCAAAATTGCGGCAGAGGGTGCAATAGTGTAGTTCCGACGGAGTATGGGCATGCATGTACTCCGGAGTGGAAAACCAGGCACTGGGCATTAGTGGTATACACTGTGCATCTTGAATTTGTGTCGGGTTGCCACCATAGGAATTGATACACCCTATGGTGGGACGAGCACAAGTATCTACAATCGAGCAGGGTCGAATGACACAAGTAGCAAATGCATGTGAGTAGAAGCCGATCGGGAAAGGGATCACTTTGTTATGAACACATGATGGTAGTTGAAACATTCATAGTAGGTGTAGAGAAATAGAAATAAGTGCGATAGTACATTCAGTTTATCTTATTTCTATGGTATTGTCCTATGTTCAGTTTATTCATGTCATGATCCTTTTATCTGTTTACATGCTGAATAATCACTAGACTTACCAGACTTATGTCTGACACGTTTTCTTTCGCCTTCTTTTCTTCCATTCCCCCCAGTTCCGCAAGGAGGGAATACTTCAGCTTGGTGCAGACCTTTTCAAGCTTGAAGAGAGTAGATGTATTGCTTGGATTCTCTTTTCTTGGGCTATGGCTGTGGTTACACTTTTATTGGGGATTTATGCTGCTTTACTTCTGTTTTATGTTTCTTTATGTACTTGGAGATTTAAATCAAGACAGATGTCATGTTGTAATAATTTAGAAGTCGGGTTTTGAGGCAATGCTTGTAATGTTTTAACTGAACCATGCCATTTAATAAATAATTTCAGTTTTCCGCTGCTTATATGTCTGTCTTGTAAATTATCTGTGTCTTTTACCTAAAATGCTTCACCAAAGTTAATGCATTCCCTTTGTGAGTGACCTTAACGGAGGTGGGGTGTTTCATGTAATAAAAATATGAACTGGTAGAGTTAGTGAGATTTACTCACTTTTGACGGTTATCGTTAAATAACAAATAACTGTCGTTGATTTGATTTCGACAATTTATTTCGCTATAAATTGTAACGAGCTCCAATCCACTTCGAGTCAGTTCCATTATGTAGCTCCCATCGATACGGTCCCAACAGATCTTGTTTCGTTAGATTCTAATATCATATGATAAATTTATTGATTTTACAATATAATATGTTATTTAAATTGAATAAAAATTAAATTATATACTATATTGGCCCACCCCATCCTTAGCCCAATTGAAACAATACTCCACCGAGCCCAATTTAAAACATCTTCTTCCTCATTTCCAATTGCCGATGCCTGCACTGTATAAACCCATTCTAGCCAACTTTAATCCCCTCGATGACCTTAGATCCTTCACGAAATTCTACATTCTCTTCACCGTTGAACTCCTCTTCCTAATATCAACATCCTTATCCCAGTTTCACATAACTCGACGCCTCCTAGTGTTTTCTGTCCATCGGCCCAACCCCACAACGAACAGCAGACAACCGAACATTTAAATTCCCAAATTTCACCAAAAATTGCATATGAGTGTTAAATCCATCAACACACTCGAATCCAAACTTAGATTCAATATTCGCTCAACCCATTCGCGACAATCCCAAACCCTACCTTACGCTGTATTTTCGCAACACCCAAACTAATGTCGAACCATATAAAACTCACATAGCCTTGAAAAGAAACCCATCTCGGATCCAAATATGTGCATATCAAAATTTTTAGCTTTTTATTTTAATTGTTGAGAATTTATAAGTTTGGAATTTTACTATGAAGAGAGGTAGAGATGGCAGCTTGTTACATTAACCAGAGAAAATACGAGGAAGGGTTTTGCTGAGTTGATGATAATATATAGGATAAATTTAATATTTTTATATTCGATTTTATATTAATTTATTGTAACGACTCGGATTTTTCCCAGACCTAATCGATCGCAAAATCGACTAAGACCGTTCAAAAACCCGAATACTCTAACCTTTAGGCATACAACACATCAGAACAAATAACAGAAGACTTTTATTACATCATAATAATGCAACATCAGAGTACAAAATATCAGAGCACATCGAATATAATAATGAAACAGCGGAAGATAAATTTACAATGAATTTTAAAACAGTGCAGTGGAACTAATAATCTGATACAGCGGAAGTCTATTAATGCTCTAGACATAGCTTTAAACTTCGATCCAGAATCTTGCTTAATAAATCTACAAAATAAGCTACTCGACTACCCGTGTGGAAAAGGAGGGCACCCGATTTTGTAAAGTGAAACAAACTACGGGTCAGTCATGGGACTGATATGAGAAATCTTAAATTAACTAGTAAAAAAGCTAATCATAGGAACACGCCGCTAACGCAGAACAGGTTTACTCCATTGGATTGCCAGTGCATAATTTAAATAAAGTAAATCGTTAAACAATGAAATGCTTTTTAGAAAAATGAAACCATTATAAGCCTCAAGTCCCATCACATAATGCAATGCAAACCGGAGGATAGAGTTTTACCTTATAATGGTCAAAAATGCTTGATATGATAAAAATGGATTTGATATTATTATTAGTGTATATATGTTTCAAAAACATTTCAATCATAATGTATCAATCATAGACGGCATAGCTACCATATACTATGTCGCCATACTAGTTCTACAATCAAATCCACATGGGGTCGTATTGGAAGTTTGATTTCCATCATGAGTCAAGGCTAGGAACGATCTCCTTACCGATTCGAGACACTCTAGAAATGTCTCAGGATTCGGACGCTGGCGAACCCTTAGATCCTGTAGGGCCGGTCCACAAATACTTTAGTGGATTGGTAATTCCTGAACACACGCTTCCCAGTCCTATCGAACCTATAAATTGGTCACAATCGACCAATAAATCTAAGGCCTCGAAATCCATCATCCACATAAGTAAAAATGTCAAGGCTTGTAAATGCTAACACCACTTCTAGCTAGAAAGAAACGTGTGCACTCCCTGCGTTCCCCTGTCCCGTTTTTGACTCATATTGGGGTGTGAGGCTCGCGAGGTAACGCTATACACAAAGCTATGCCAAAATAGGCTATGCTTTGATCATCAACCACAAGGCTCTGTTTTTCAACAAAATCCTCGATCATTGACATCTTGGCATGCCACATTGACAATTCACGCCATGCGATCGATAACTACCAATATATAACCTTTAATCTCATGCGTTTCAGAGAAGAGTGTTAAGCAAGAGAATAAATTCTCCCCCACCACAGATATATCTTGAACAGAAATCAATTTACATGGAATGAAATCCAATGCCAGACACACATCCATTTACAAGTCCGTTCTAGGTCTAAACGAAACCGGAGACACCTTATTCCTCATCCCGTATGTCCCATATGGAAGAGAGGTGCTCGAATATCCGGACAATCAACAAGTACGTCCGGACAAACTACCACTTTTAACCCTTTACTGGGAGCGACCCAATTCAGGGCATCAGTACTCGCCAATTCGATGTGAAGATCACCGGTCTTCAATCACCGCCTTCAATGTCTTCGACTTTTAATCGTCGTAGTAATTATTCAGAATGGGTTAAACCCGGTCTTTCCGAATAACTCGCGTATTTTATAATAAAAAATCAGATCATATGCCTCATTCCAATTTATAATATTCTTTTAATAAAATATTCATATTAATAGGGAAATGTTCCCATCAATTTTATCAAAGATAAATTCTTTCAAATTTAATCTTTAATCATCTTTTTAAAGATTCAATAAAACTCTAATTTGATTTTAATATCAAATATCATTACTTTATGGTTATTGAACTTTTACAAACTTTATCTTGTCTTTAACAGGATTAAAGAATCAATGTCATTTAAAACACAATTCACGATGAACCCAAAATCGTCTTCCATTAAATATGGAATTTTCACAGAAATCAGATCAATATATAATCGATATAAATTTCTGTATCAGACTAATAATATAAATGGAATAACGGCCAAGTCTTCTTTTACAGAAGTCTATCTCGATTATTATCAAATCGAATTTCCACTCAATTCCAATTTAATATATTAAATTGGAAAACTTGACTGTGGAAAATTTCTTTTTAAATCTTAATAAAAAGATTTATAAATTCTAAATCATATTTTTTACTATTAACTGGGTTAAAGAGCAAATGTCGTTTAAAACATAGTTCACGATAAACCCAATTCACATATCATTTTATTCCAATTACTAAATATAATTGGAAAATCTAAAAATCTTAATTAAAAGATTTATTCTTTTCATACAGGGTTTAAGAACAGTGTTATTTAAGACACTATCCAAGACAACCCAAAATATAATTCTTTTATTTAAATCCAATTAAATATCTGTTAATCCGAAGACTTCATTAAATCTTGATTTAAAAGATTTATTCCTAGTTAATAACTAGTTTATTTCGATAAAAATGTATTTTTATCTTTTGTCCATCCAAAATGGGCATAGAAATCATCATTTTATTCTTTGTTGAATATTATTTTAAAATGTTCATTATTTAAAAATATTCTTTATGTAAAAAGATTCTTTATGCAAAATATTCTTTACAGTACAATATTCTTTATTTTAAAGTATTCTTTATATTGCAATGTTCTTTATATAAAAGATATTCTGAATCAAAATGCGATTCAGTCAGTTACCATATAATTTCGGTTATATGGATTTCATACATCGCATGTACACGACAATAATGATAAATAATCATTAAACAATCAATTCACATCCAAAGTGAAATTTACAACTGTATGAGCATTAAAATGAGTACATAACACTCATCGCAGTCTGTCAATCCATCGATCGACATACAACTAAATACTGGGACTACTGCATGTCAAATATCATCCCAATACCCGTGTGGGGTTTCAACCAACAACAATTCATCTAAGTACATAATTGGTTAATGAATTCAACCAATTTTAATTTCTGCTAACCTGTTGACGATAATGAACAAACATGTTATTATATTCCTATTGTCGAATAAAAATATATTTTACTCGCATAATTTTCCTACATGTTTCTAATGTCTAATAAAATGTAATTTATTTACATGGCATTGATGTTGATGACAAATGAAAATATAATTTTCATTTTCCTTTATTTGTATACAAATTTCTATTTTAAACTTTAACAAATAAAAAGAAATATTTTATTTGTATGTATAGTTTCAAATCATAGCATATGAAATGCCTCTTTATTCTGTACACAAGTTCTAAAGTAAAATTTGACAATAGAAATGTCATTTGGATTCGCGTACAAATTCCATTGTATAATTTAACAATAAAGTGTCACTTTAATTTACATACAATTCTAATGTATGTTTTGACCAATAATACGATTCTTATATTTGCATATAAACTCTAATGTATGTTATGCAAATAAAAATGATTCTTATATTTGCATATAAATTCTAATGTATGTTATGCAAATAAAATTGATTCATATATTTGCATATAAATTATATTTGAACAAATTGTATAAAAAGTGATACATCCATTTTGTTGACAATTCTATTTTTACAAAATGAATATTTTTGTTGTAACACAAAACCTATTTACCAAAAATGCTACTTGTGTTTTGACACAAACCTATTTAATAAAATGTTATTGGTGTTTTAACTCTTTTATTTATCAAAAATGTGATTTTTTTTATTCCAAATCTAATTAACAAAAATGTAATTTTTGTTTTCAACCATCTTATTTAACAAAATGTAATTTTTGTTTCAACTATTATATTTTAACAAAAATGAATATTTTTGTTCAATTAATCTATTTGGCCAAAAATGTTCATTTTGACAAAAATGTGCATTTTGATTCAACTAATCTATTTTGACAAAAGTGAATATTTTGACAAAAATATATGTTTTGATTCAAGTAATCTATTTTGACAAAACAAATAAGATGATGACTTTGTTTTGTCGGCAAATCTATTTCGACAAAACAATAAAAATGATAACTTTGTTTTGTCGACAATTCTAATTCAGGAAAACAAATGAAAGTGACATGTTTGTTTGTCAACAATTCTAATTCAGCAAAACAAATGAAAGTGACATGTTTATTTGTTTACATTTTTCTATTCAACCTAACAAATAAAAATGATAAATTTATTTGTTTACAATTTCTAATTCAACTTAACAAATAAAAATGACAATTTTATTTGTTTACAATTTCTATTTAACAAAAATGATATTATTGTTTCAACACAAATCTATTTGAAAAAAAAATTGTTCTACTCAATTCTAATTTACAAAAGTATAATTTTTGTTCTAACCATTATATTTTGACAAAAATGCCAATTTTGTTTCAACTGTTACATTTTGACAAAAGTGACAAAATTGGTTTCAACTATTATAATTTGACAAAAACGAAAAATTTGTTTTAACTATTATAATTTGACAAAAGTGACAAATTGGTTTTAACTATTATAATTTGACAAAAATGACAAATTGGTTTTAACTATGATAATCTGATAATAGTGACACATTTGATTTCAACTAATGTGTTTTGACAAAAATGGATATATTTATTTCAACTAACATGTTTTGACAAAATTGTTTATTTTAATTTCAACTAACATGTTGACAAAAATGTTTATTTTTAAATCTACTATTTTTATTTCATCTTGTAATAACCCGGAAATCTGGGCCAGTTTAAAATTTTTATTTTGGCAATTTTAGCGAATTTTGATTATTTTAAATGAATTATTTTAAATAATATCGACGAGAAATTTATTTTGAATAGAATTCGAACGTATATATTATATACGTCGTCGTTAGAATATAAATAATTATATATAATTATAAAAGGAATTGAAAATGGCGCGGTAGTTCGATAATTCGATTTCAATTTTCAATTGAATGTACCGGGTGCAGAATAAACCGGATTTTAGTGAAACATAAAATAATAGGATCTATTTGGGAATATCTTTCCAACGAATCCGAAAAATTGAAATTTCATAGCGGGAATCAAAAGATATGTCCAGTTGAAAATTCTGAATAGTCACTATGGAATTCAGGTCCTTAAAAATGGAGATTTTGCAAACGACCTCGGATTTCGACGAAACCACTTTTGTTGGATCCGCGATGTCAAATTATTGCTAGGTTTCAAATTTCGTAATTTTTCGAATCAATATGTGAGCGTGGCAAAGGAAAACGCGTTTGACCAGTTTTAGTTGATTTTAATCGACTTGAAAATGGCCATTTTTCAAACGGTCTCAGAATTCGACGAAATTAGTTTTGTTAGGACCGTATCGTCAATACGAAGCTAGAAAATATTTTTCTGGAATTTTTCTAGTTTGTATGTGACCCCGGTAATATGAAATGTACGTTTAAAATCCAATAGTGATTTAAATGTAAATTTGACGAAAAATGATTGTAACGATCGAATCAGCCTACGATACATATCCCATTGTGTTCGGAATGGGGGTGATTAGCTAGGGACGACAGGCGGTGGGTCCTGTTTTGAGATCGAATGGTAAAGTAACTTTTTAGAGAATAAAATAAAATAAAATATAAATAATTATATGCATATACCCCCCTCTTTCATTATACAGATCGAAAAAAAAAGATTCAGAGAGGGGCGACGTGGGGGGGGGACCCACCGCCGACACTATCGCGCCCCCCCAGGAGGTGCGCCGCCTTCTCCCCCCTCCTTCTTCTTCCTCCTTCCCTTTTCCCCTACCGATCCACTCCACCGCGACCCCCAGCTCCCTCCTCTGCCTGGAACGCAACCGACCGCACCCCCTCAGCCCCAAACCCCGAACCCTAATTCAACCGCACCCCCTCAGCTCCAAACCCCGAGCCGACCACCTGCGAGTGCTCTTTCCCCCCTGGCCATCTCCGCCTCGCGCTGATGAACTCCGACCATCGCCGGTCAGCGAAGACGAAGCGCCGCCACCTCTTTTGCTTACACGCTGTAAGTTTTTACTATTTGTTTTAATTTACTTAAATCGGTTTTAAAATAAATATAAATATTGTTAAAATTTTGAAATAATATATATGTTAATGTTTGATAATTCTGAAATTATATATATAGCACTGAAATATAATTTTTATACTATAGAAAGATTAAAGATGTAATTTTTATATAGTGGAAATGTTAAAGATGTGATCTTTATGGTAGTAGCAATGTAAAGATATGATTTTTATAGTGAGGAAAGAGAAAAGGCGAAATCTTTATGTATAGAATAACGATGTAAAAATAGAATTTTTATCTATATAGCAACGAAGTAAAAATTGGATTTTTATATATATAGCAACGAAGTAAAAATTCGATTTTTATATATTGAATAGCAAAGTAAAAATTCGATTTTTATATATTGAATAGCGAAGTAAAAATTCGATTTTTATATATTGAATAGTGAAGTAAAAATCCGAATTTTATATATTGAATAGCGAAGTAAAAATTCGATTTTTATATATTGAATAGCGAAGTAAAAATCCGATTTTTATATATTGAATAGCGAAGTAAAAAATCGATTTTTATATATTGAATAGCGAAGTAAAAATTCGATTTTTATATACTGAATAGCGAAGTAAAAATTCGATTTTTATATATTGAATAGCAAAGTAAAAATTCGATATTTACATATGTAGAGAATACGGGCAGAGAAAGTGACAAGAAGCAAGAACGGTGAAGATTTCTACATAAGAAGAGTCATGGGATTGGATTAGCTAATTGATGATAATTTCTCACTCTTTAATTTAATTTTCTAGTTATATATATATACTAGAAAGCAGACGGTGTTTAGTAGCACCCGACACCCGTCGTCCACAGACCATGGACGGCTTGTATGCTTGTTTGTTTGATTTTGATGTGTAGTTGATTGTGTGATGTGATGTGAAATGAAATAAAACATTTATATAGTTGAAATAAAATATTTTATAGTGGAAAATATTTTATAGTTAAAAATAGAATTTTTAACGTGTATAAGAAATGAAATAAAAACAACCAAATCAGACGATTTGTTTATATACACACATTTGACTGATATTGATTGGGACAATAAATTTTACACATCGCCCAACTACACAAATAAAATCTGTGTTTGATTGTTTGATACCCCACACGGGTATTGGGATGATATATGACATACACTAATCCCAATAGTTAGTTGTATGTCGATCGATTGATTGACAGACTGTTATGAGCGTTAAATATTTATATTTGATGCTTATATAGTGTAGAATGCACTTTGGATGATGGTTGATTATTCAACGTTGTTATTGTGTACATGTGGTGTAGAAAATCCATATAATTAACATTATATGGTAATTGATTGGGCCTCATTCCATATTTGAAAAAGAAATATTTGAAATAGAAATATTTGAAATAGAATATTTGAAAAATAAAAATATATGAAGCCATGTTGATTAGATTGACGCCATTTTGACATGAACGATACTTATATCGATTTTATTCATTTTATAATGAATATCGAAAGTGATTTCAAAATCTCATATTTTGAAAGGATTGAATTCGAATTGAAATTGAATAGAAATGAATTCGAATTGAAATTGAATAGAAATGAATTCGAATTTAAATTGAATAGAAATGAATTCGAATTGAAGTTGAATAGAAATGAATTCGAATTGAAATTGAATATAAATGAATTCGAATTGAATTGAATTGAAAACGAACTGAAATTGAATTAGAAATCAATTTGAATTGAAATCGATTTGAAATGAATTTAAAACGAATTTATATTGGATTATTCAATTTTAATTTGAAATTGAATATGAAGTTGAAACCGTTTTGAAAATGAATTTAAAAACGATTTATAAAGCACGTTTTGAATTGAAATCGATGAAGTATATATTATATATATAATATAATGGCTTGAATAGAATGCGCCGCACCGCGGCAGTTCGCGAATTTCGACCATTGACTTCGAATGAATATTGCGGGAGATCCGACCGTCGGATCCTCCTAAAACTAGAACCGTTGGGTTCGTATCGAAAAGAGCTTTCGAACGAATATTAGAAATTTGAAATCTAACGGTTGGATTTGGAATTATGTCCAAAACAAATTTGGAAAAGGTCGCTATAAGTGCAGTTCGATGGCCGTTGATGGAAATCGACTGTACGGGCCTTGATAAAATCATTAAAAATATCAATAATTTGTGTAAAATCATAAGGAATGATTTGTGAAGAATTGGGATTAAAAACTCCATATTTGAAAAGATAAGAATAGATTTTTATCGAACTAGTTTTGAACTAGAATTAAAATTCTATTTGTTTTTATAAATAAATAAATTGAATTTGAAAAGGGTTTTAAAAATAACCGGAATTTCCAATGATTGCATTGGAATGGATTTGAATCGAAATTGTCTTTAGAATATTTCGATGTTGGATTTAGTGATCATACAGATGTTGTTATGGAAATTTGAAAGATATGTATGTCTATCGTTATTTCCAATATAATATTTGTTGGTCGTAGAATTGGATATTGAATATAAGCCGATATATTTTCTATTCAGAGCCTTGTATTTAATATCAAATGTGATTTGGGTTTGTCGTGAATGGTGTCTTCATTAACATTGTTCTTAAGCCCAGTTGAGAAAAGATTAAATCTTTTTATTTAGATTTAATGAAGTGTACTAATTAAGTAATATTTAATTGGAATTGAATTGGTATTGATTTTTGGGTTTATCGTGAACAGTGTTTTAAATAACACTTGTTCTTTAACCCAATAATTAATGGGATGTGATTTTGGGTTTATCGTGAACCGTGTTTTAAATGACACTGATTCTTTAACCCAGCAAAAGATTAAAACTAAGTGGAGTTTTAACGAATCTTTAATTAGATTGAAAAGATCGAGAATGGAGTATCACCAGTTTTACTCCAGGCGATAGTCAAATCTCTAATTAGATTTGAACGTGAAATGGTAATTGAATTTACCGATAACACCGTGGTGTTAGATATGAAGTATGACCAGTTTTACTTCATGGGATGAATAGGTTAGGATTGGAAAATTAAAATAAATGATTACTTCGGTGTGGTTCGCTAATCCCAACTAGTTTGAATTGATATTCAAAAAGGAGATTAAAGAATAAATTTAAAGAATTTATCTTTGATAAAGTTAATGGGAACCTTTCCCAAAATATAAGAATATTGGAATAAAAGAATATTCTGGATTGGAATGAGGCGTATGTTGTGTTTGTGTAACACGTGTTTATTATATATATACGCGAGTTGTTCAGAAAGACCGGGTTTATCCCATTCTAAATAACTGATTCGACGTGGTGTCGAAGATGAAGACGGTGGTTGAAGACCGGAGGTCTTCACGTCGTTTGGATAATTACTAATGATCTTGATTGGGCTGTACACCCAAGAAGATGGAAACAGTTGGTGATCGTCCAGACGTACTTGGAGATCGATGGATATGCGGGGTATCAGGTGCCTCCGGTTTCGTTCAGACCCAGAACAAACTTGTAAATGGACTGTGTGTCTGACATTGGATTTTAGTTCGTGTGATTGATTTCTATTAAATATATATTGTTGGCGGCGGAGAATTTATTCTCTTGCTTAACGCCCATCTCTGAGACGTACGAGCTCAGGGGTTATATACTGATGGATATCAAACGTATGGAGTGAATTGCCTGTGTGGCATGCCTAAGTGGCAATTGATCAAGGCTTCTGTTGAAAAGCAAAGTCTTGTGGTTGATGATCAAAGCACCGCCTGTGTGGCGTAGCTTTGTGTAACGTGAATTCGCGAGCCTCACACCCCGGTTGTGAACCAGAAACGGGAGAGGACCTCAGGGAAGGCATGCGTTTCCTTCTAGCTAGGGTGGTGTTAGTGACCTACCAGCCATGACATTTATATACTTTTCACCTGTGTGGTTGTTGCTGTTGTGAGGCGCCTCGGTTTGATCGGACGATCCGGGTCCGATGGAGTCATTCGTTGGCTCATTGACACCCCCAAAGGGTGGGGAAACGCAGTGTTCAGGAATTTTAGTCCACATCGGTGGACCGGCCCTGATGATCCAAGGGTCACTCGAGCTCTGATCCTGAGACACGGGCTAGAGCGTCTCGAATCGGTAGAGGACTATCTTTTGCCTCGGTTCACAGACGGAAATCCAATTTCCAAATATGTGACATTTGCGGTTTTAATTGTAGAACTAGTATGGCGACATGATATATGGTACCCATGCCGCTTATGATTGATACTTATAATTTGAAGTTGTTTTATACACTATGCACTTATAATAGTATCAAATGATTTGTTTTAAACGTATCAAGCATTCTTGGCTATTATAAGGAAAAACCCTATCCCCCGGCTTGCGTTGCATTGTGTGATAGGACCTGGGTCTTATAATAGCTTCATTTTTCTTTGTTTAGCATTGCGCTGTTTGTTTTATGCACTGGTATTCTTGGGAGGAAATTCGTTCCGTGTTATACGGCGTGGTCCCTTGATTTACCGAACTTTAAAAATAAAGATTAATAACTGTTTTAGTTCTCACACCAGTCACATGACTGACCTGGAGTTTATTGTTTTAACCTAAACTCTGGGTGCCCTTATTTTGACACGGGCAGCTAGTAGTTTTGGTTTTGCAGATTTATATTCACAGGATCCTGGTTTACAGCTGGAATGATATTCGGAAAGCTTTGTATCCGTATATCTCTTCTAGTTGTGTATTGTATTATTTTCTACTGCTATGTATTTAAATGTAATTTAAATCTCTGATATTTCTGTGTAATATTCATTCATACTCTGTATATTCTTGTAATCTGGTGGAATTGTTGTAATATACAATGAAATGTTCTCCCGTCCGCGTTTTGATTTGTCTTGTCCTCACAGTAATTCGTTCTTTCTCATCTCTTCGGAGACCGGGGAAGTTCGGGTCGCTTCATTTGGTATCAGAGCTTTGGTTTACAAAGCTCAGAGAACAAGGCACATTATAACCATACGAAAGAATTCATCAGATATTGGATTAGTAATATCTAATGAGAATGACTCATTAGAGATGGGATCAGTAGTATCCTAGAACGAGTGTGAAGAGTATATTTTTAAAGATGAAACGAATTTTGTTTTGAAAATTTAAAATCAATTATTCGTATTTGATTATTTATTTCATGTTGATTAGGACAATCCAATATATAAAGATTTTGCGTATGCGCCTAGCTAGCGTCTATTCGAAGTTTTAATATACTGGATAGATATAGATTCACACTCTAGTCGCCCGGAGATGATTCTGATGATTGTAGCTACATCATCAGAATTAATGTTCAAGTGTCGAAGGTGTGATATTTATATATTTCCTATTGACTGGTGTGAGAACCAAAATTAGATAGGGCTTATTGTTGTGATTTTGCATCAAAAATGTGATTTTTGACTATATAACAAAATTATGCGTTTGAAATGCTAATCAACTAATTGATTGCTGATTGTGTTGTTTGATTATAGTTTAATTAATTAAAATGTTGAACCTTGAGCCAAATTGTATCAAATATTGAATTGTATTGAAATTTGGTCGCATTTTCTTGCATATATATGTACTTGCATTGAACAGGTCATAGCAAGGAGGCTAGAGCAGAGAAATAAAACTGTTTGCCCGACAAAAAGGTACATGTTTACTATAATCTACTGTTTTGTTTGGGTGATGATGATTTTATGAGCCGATTGGCTAGCCGCTTGGCTTTTTCTTTTTCTTTTTGAGATCAGAAGGCCTGTATGGCAATTTCGGGATTTTCCCGTGCTCCCGGTGCAGGGGAGGTTATGGCGAAATTTTTCGAAAATTTAGGGTGTTAGCCAAATTTTTGAAATTTTTGAAAAGTTCTTAGAAACTGAAAAGTTGAAGAACTTAAGCCGTAATAAAAATAATGGAAGTTGAGTTGAATTGTTAAACAACTTTCGACTTTGTTCCTTTTCGGGGACGAAAAGTTTTAAGTGGGGGAGATTGTAATAACCCGGAAATCTGGGCCAGTTTAAAATTTTTATTTTGGCAATTTTAGCGAATTTTGATTATTTTAAATGAATTATTTTAAATAATATCGACGAGAAATTTATTTTGAATAGAATTCGAACGTATATATTATATACGTCGTCGTTAGAATATAAATAATTATATATAATTATAAAAGGAATTGAAAATGGCGCGGTAGTTCGATAATTCGATTTCATTTTCAATTGAATGTACCGGGTGCAGAATAAACCGGATTTTAGTGAAACCAAAAATAATAGGATCTATTTGGGAATATCTTTCCAACGAATCCGAAAAATTGAAATTTCATAGCGGGAATCAAAAGATATGTCCAGTTGAAAATCCTGAATAGTCACTATGGAATTCAGGCCCTTAAAAATGGAGATTTTGCAAACGACATCGGATTTCGACAAAACCACTTTTGTTGGATCCGCGATGTCAAATTATTGCTAGGTTTCAAATTTCGTAATTTTTCGAATCAATATGTGAGCGTGGCAAAGGAAAACGCGTTTGACCAGTTTCAGTTGATTTTAATCGACTTGAAAATGGCCATTTTTCAAACGGTCTCAGAATTCGACAAAATTAGTTTTGTTAGGACCGTATCGTCAATACGAAGCTAGAAAATATTTTTCTGGAATTTTTCTAGTTTGTATGTGACCCCGGTAATATGAAATGTACGTTTAAAATCCAATAGTGATTTAAATGTAAATTTGACGAAAACTGATTGTAACGATCGAATCAGCCTACGATACATATCCCATTGTGTTCGGAATGGGGGTGATTAGCTAGGGACGACAGGCGGTGTGTCATGTTTTGAGATCGAATGGTAAAGTAACTTTTTAGAGAATAAAAATAAAATAAAATATAAATAATTATATGCATATACCCCCCTCTTTCATTATACAGATCGAAAAAAAAAGATTCAGAGAGGGGCGACGTGGGGGGGGGGGGAACCCACCGCCGACACCATCGCGCCCCCCCAGGAGGTGCGCCGCCTTCTCCCCCCTCCTTCTTCTTCCTCCTTCCCTTCTCCCCTACCGATCCACTCCACCGCGACCCCCAGCTCCCTCCTCTGCCTGGAACGCAACCGACCGCACCCCCTCAGCCCCAAACCCCGAACCCTAATTCAACCGCACCCCCTCAGCCCCAAACCCCGAGCCGACCACCTGCGAGTGCTCTTTCCCCCCTGGCCATCTCCGCCTCGCGCTGATGAACTCCGACCATCGCCGGTCAGCGAAGACGAAGCGCCGCCACCTCTTTTGCTTACACGCTGTAAGTTTTTACTATTTGTTTTAATTTACTTTAAATCGGTTTTAAAATAAATATAAATATTGTTAAAATTTTGAAATAATATATATGTTAATGTTTGATAATTCTGAAATTATATATATAGCACTGAAATATAATTTTTATACTATAGAAAGATTAAAGATGTAATTTTTATATAGTGGAAATGTTAAAGATGTGATCTTTATGGTAGTAGCAATGTAAAGATATGATTTTTATAGTGAGGAAAGAGAAAAGGCGAAATCTTTATGTATAGAATAACGATGTAAAAATAGAATTTTTATCTATATAGCAACGAAGTAAAAATTCGATTTTTATATATATAGCAACGAAGTAAAAATTCGATTTTTATATATTGAATAGCAAAGTAAAAATTCGATTTTTATATATTGAATAGCGAAGTAAAAATTCGATTTTTATATATTGAATAGTGAAGTAAAAATCCGAATTTTATATATTGAATAGCGAAGTAAAAATTCGATTTTTATATATTGAATAGCGAAGTAAAAATCCGATTTTTATATATTGAATAGCGAAGTAAAAATTCGATTTTTATATACTGAATAGCGAAGTAAAAAATTCGATTTTTATATATTGAATAGCAAAGTAAAAATTCGATTTTTACATATGTAGAGAATACGGGCAGAGAAAGTGACAAGAAGCAAGAACGGTGAAGATTTCTACATAAGAAGAGTCATGGGATTGGATTAGCTAATTGATGATAATTTCTCACTCTTTAATTTAATTTTCTAGTTATATATATATACTAGAAAGAAGACGGTGTTTAGTAGCACCCGACACCCGTCGTCCACAGACCATGGACGGCTTGTATGCTTGTTTGTTTGATTTTGATGTGTAGTTGATTGTGTGATGTGATGTGAAATGAAATAAAACATTTATATAGTTGAAATAAAATATTTTATAGTGGAAAATATTTTATAGTTAAAAATAGAATTTTTAATGTGTATAAGAAATGAAATAAAGATAAACAAATTAGATGATTTGTTTATATACAAACATTTGACTGATATTGATTGGGACGATAAATTTTACACATCGCCCAACTGTACAAATAAAATCTGTGTTTGATTGTTTGATACCCCACACGGTATTGGGATGATATATGACATACACTAATCCCAATAGTTAGTTGTATGTCGATCGATTGATTGACAGACTGTTATGAGCGTTAAATATTTATATTTGATGCTTATATAGTGTAGAATGCACTTTGGATGATGGTTGATTATTCATCGTTGTTATTGTGTACATGTGGTGTAGAAAATCCATATAATTAACATTATATGGTAATTGATTAGGCCTCATTCCATATTTGAAAAAGAAATATTTGAAATAGAAATATTTGAAATAGAATATTTGAAAAATAAAAATATATGAAGCCGTGTTGATTAGATTGACGCCATTTTGACGTGAACGATATTTATATCAATTTTATTCATTTTATAATGAATATCGAAAGTGATTTCAAAATCTCATATTTTGAAAAGGATTGAATTCGAATTGAAATTGAATAGAAATGAATTCGAATTGAAATTGAATAGAAATGAATTCGAATTGAAATTGAATAGAAATGAATTCGAATTGAAATTGAATAGAAATGAATTCGAATTGAAATTGAATAGAAATGAATTCGAATTGAAGTTGAATAGAAATGAATTCGAATTGAAATTGAATATAAATGAATTTGAATTGAATTGAATTGAAAACGAATTGAAATTGAATTAGAAATCAATTTGAATTGAAATCGATTTGAAATGAATTTAAAACGAATTTATATTGGAATATTCAATTTTAATTTGAAATTGAATATGAAGTTGAAACCGTTTTGAAAATGAATTTAAAAACGATTTATAAAGCACGTTTTGAATTGAAATCGACGAAGTATATATTATATATATAATATAATGGCCTGAATAGAACGCGCCGCGCCGCGGTAGTTCGCGAATTTCGACCATTGACTTCGAATGAATATTGCGGGAGATCCGACCGTCGGATTCTCCTAAAACTGGAACCGTTGGGTTCGTATCGAAAAGAGTTTTCTAATCAATATTAGAAATTTGAAATCTAACGGTTGGATTTGGAATTATGTCCAAATCAAATTTGGAAAAGGTCGCTATAAGTGCAGTTCGATGGCCGTTGATGGAAATCGACTGTACGGGCCTTGATAAAATCATTAAAAATATCAATAATTTGTGTAAAATCATAAGGAATGATTTGCGAAGAATTGGGATGAAAAACTCCGTATTTGAAAAGATAAGAATAGATTTTTATCGAACTAGTTTTGAACTAGAATTAAAATTCTATTTGTTTTTATAAATAAATAAATTGAATTTGAAAAGGGTTTTAAAAATAACCGGAATTTCCAATGATTGCATTGGAATGGATTTGAATCGAAATTGTCTTTAGAATATTTCGATGTTGGATTCCGTGATCATACAGATGTTGTTATGGAAATTTAAAAGATATGTATATATATCGTTATTTCCAATACAATATTTGTTGGTCGTAGAATTGGATATTGAATATAAGCCGATATATTTTCTATTCAGAGCCTTGTATTTAATATCGAATGTGATTTGGGTTTGTCGTGAATGGTGTCTTCATTAACACTGTTCTTAAGCCCAGTTGAGAAAAGATTAAATCTTTTTATTTAGATTTAATGAAGTGTACTAATTAAGTAATATTTAATTGGAATTGAATTGGTATTGATTTTTGGGTTTATCGTGAACAGTGTTTTAAATAACACTTGTTCTTTAACCCGATAATTAATGGGATGTGATTTTGGGTTTATCGTGAACCGTGTTTTAAATGACACTGATTCTTTAACCCAGCAAAAGATTAAAACTAAGTGGAGTTTTAATGAATCTTTAATTAGATTGAAAAGATCGAGAATGGAGTATCACCAGTTTTACTCCAGGCGATAGTCAAATCTCTAATTAGATTTGAACGTGAAATGGTAATTGAATTTACCGATAACACCGTGGTGTTAGATATGAAGTATGACCAGTTTTACTTCATGGGATGAATAGGTTGGGATTGGGAAATTAAAATAAATGATTACTTCGGTGTGGTTCGCTAATCCCAACTAGTTTGAATTGATATTCAAAAAGGAGATTAAAGAATAAATTTAAAGGATTTATCTTTGATAAAATTAATGGGAACCTTTCCCAAAATATAAGAATATTGGAATAAAAGAATATTCTGGATTGGAATGAGGCGTATGTTGTGTTTGTGTAACACGTGTTTATTATATATATACGCGAGTTGTTCAGAAAGACCGGGTTTATCCCATTCTGAATAACTGATTCGACGTGGTGTCGAAGATGAAGACGGTGGTTGAAGACCGGAGGTCTTCACGTCGTTTGGATAATTACTGATGATCTTGATTGGGCTGTACACCCAAGATGATGGAAACAGTTGGTGATCGTCCATACGTACTTGGAGATCGATGGATATGGGGGGTACCAGGTGCCTCCGGTTTCGTTCAGACCTAGAACGAACTTGTAAATGGATTGTGTGTCTGACATTGGATTTTAGTTCGTGTGATTGATTTCTATTAAATATATATCTGTTGGCGGCGGAGAATTTATTCTCTTGCTTAACGTCCATCTCTGAGACGTACGAGCTCAGGGGTTATATACTGATGGATATCAAACGCATGGAGTGAATTGCCTGTGTGGCATGCCTAAGTGGCAATTGATCGAGGCTTCTGTTGAAAAGCAAAGTCTTGTGGTTGATGATCAAAGCACCGCCTGTGTGGCATAGCTTTGTGTAACGTGAATTCGCGAGCCTCACACCCCGGTTGTGAACCAGAAACGGGAGAGGACCTCAGGGAGGGCATGCGTTTCCTTCTAACTAGGGTGGTGTCAGTGACCTACCAGCCCTGACATTTATATACTTTTCACCTATGTGGTTGTTGCTGTTGCGAGGCGCCTCGGTTTGATCAGACGATCCAGGTCCGATGGAGTCATTCGTTGGCTCATTGACACCCCCAAAGGGTGGTGAAACGCAGTGTTTAGGAATTTTAATCCACATCGGTGGACCGGCCCTGACGATCCAAGGGTCACTCGAGCTCTGATCCTGAGACATGGGCTAGAGCGTCTCGAATCGGTAGAGGACTATCTTTTGCCTCGGTTCACAGACGGAAATCCAATTTCCAAATATGTGACATTTGCGGTTTTAATTGTAGAACTAGTATGGCGACATGATATATGGTACCCATGCCGCCTATGATTGATACTTATGATTTGAAGTTGTTTTATACACTATGCACTTATAATAGTATCAAATGATTTGTTTTAAACGTATCAAGCATTCTTGGCTATTATAAGGAAAAACCCTATCCCCCGGCTTGCGTTGCATTGTGTGATAGGACCTGGGTCTTATAATAGCTTCATTTTTCTTTATTTAGCATTGCGCTGTTTGTTTTATGCACTAGTATTCTTGGGAGGAAATTCGTTCCGTGTTATACGGCGTGGTCCCTTGATTTACCGAACTTTAAAAATAAAGATTAATAACTGTTTTAGTTCTCACACCAGTCACATGACTGACCTGGAGTTTATTGTTTTAACCTAAACTCTGGGTGCCCTTATTTTGACACGGGCAGCTAGTAGTTTTGGTTTTGCAGATTTATATTCACAGGATCCTGGTTTACAGCTGGAATGATATCCGGAAAGTTTTGTATCCGTATATCTCTTCTAGTTGTGTATTTTATTATTTTCCGCTTCTATGTATTTAAATGTAATTTAAATCTCTGATATTTCTGTGTAATATTCATTCATACTCTGTATATTCTTGTAATCTGGTGGAATTGTTGTAATATACAATGAAATGTTCTCCCGTCCGCGTTCTGATTTGTCTTGTCCTCACAGTAATTCGTTCTTTCTCATCTCTTCGGAGACCGGGGAAGTTCGGGTCGCTTCATATCTAAAATGTAAATAAAAATGTAACTTTTAATTCTATTCTTTTTATTGCATCTAAATTGACAATAAAAATGTGACATTTAAATATATTCTTTTTATTACAACTAACATGTCAATAAAAAATGTCACTTTTAATTCTACGCTTTTTATTGCAATTAAAATGACAATAAAAATGAATCTTTTATTTCTATTATTTTGTTACATCTAAATTGACAATAAAGATGTAACTTTTAAAACTATGTTCTTTTCATTTGAATCAATTAAACACTAAAAATATGATCTTTTTAGTTGAGACAATTCGACACTAAAAATGTGTGCTTTTTAGTTGAAACAATTCGAAGCAAAACTATGTTTTATGTAACCAATAAAAATGAAAAAAAATTCATTGCAAATAATGAAAATGAATTTTCATTGCAAATCCAAATTTTGATAAAAATCCATGTTTCATGTAAGTTATGAAAATGAGATTTTATTACAAATCCCAATTCTGATAAAACTCATGTCCATGAAAACAATACGAATTGTAATTTTCATCGTTGATCAAATGTCATGTTCTTAAATCAAATCAAAGATGAGATCTTTAATCTACAACAATTACATGTTTCATGTATTAAAATAAAGATGGAATCTTTATTCTAACTCTAAATCCCAAGTTTATATATTTAATAAAAACTATATTTTTATGAATAAATCACATCAATATTAATGGATTTAAAAATAAAAGTTGAAATTTTTATTTCAATCAAATCTGTATGCATGGATCTAAAATGAAAGATATAGATCTGAATGACAGAAAGTAAATCTAGAAAATAGAAAAACGATTTTACTATAAACTATAGCCGTATCCATAGATCTAAAATAAAATATGATTTTAACTGCAACTAGAGATTCAACCAAAAATGAAATTTCATCGTAAACCTTGCAAATTATGAACATCAGAATATACTACAAACAACAATCAATAAATTCTAAATCACAAACATCGCAGATCTGGATTATCAACATACATACAATGATTTTAAAAGAGAGAAAATAATTTAAATTTAATTTAATTTTTAAATCAGAATTCTCACCTCGATTTGAATCGGATCTAAAATTCTAACAAGTTTAGAATCTGTTCCAATCTCTTTTAAAAAGTTGTATTTGGTGTCACGGTCCCAACGTCTCTTGTTTTGCTGTATTTGGTCATCGTATGAAAAGGATATCGTTGTTACAATTTAATTAATAATTTGCAACATTTATTAGTATTAAAAACAATTTGATTTTATACATTTAGATAACAGCCGTATTATTTTCAGTTTTGTTCAAATTTTTGGATCAACCTTTCTCCAAATCTGCTATATGAAATCCAGATCGGATTGCTTGAGGTCGATGGGCTCGGGCCGCGCAAGTTCACCAGCGACGGCGGGGGACTTGGCGATCTCCGGCGGCCTGGGCGTAGCACGAACGGCGCAGGCTTTGGAGGTTCGGTTCTCGGAAACTGTGCAGTTTCAGGGGGCGAACCTCATATGGATGCGAAGAGCACAAGATTCTTTACAAAAACTTCAAAAGGAGCACTCGAATTCGTTGAACGGTTTGACGGTTATTTGAGGTAGAAAGATAGAACGATTTAGGCCATTAAATAAAAGTGGCGACGGCTAGAACAATAGTGAACAGTGTTTAGGGTGTTGTTTGTTTTCTAATTATAATATAATATTATTAAATGTTCGAATTTACAAATAAACCCGTAAATTCTTTTCAGATGCAATTCCAGCCCAACGAAAGTTGTTCCTGGGCAAATACCCACGTTCCAGACGTAATGGGCTAGGTTCCGTCAACCCATTTGATCATCTTCAGCTTGTTTTCTTTAATTTTAAATATAGTTCATTTATTTATTTAATTCATTCGTACATTTTAATTTACCTGGCCACATACTAACTCTAAAAATTATTTAGTTATGTTTTGATGATACGGTCCCAACGAAACTAATTTCATCGAATTTGGAGACCGTTTGAAAAATGACTATTTTCTAGTTGATCCAATTTGACTGAAATTGACAAAACACGTTTTCTTTTGCCACGCTCACATATTAATTCTAAAAATTATGAAAGATAAAACCTAGCAATAATTTGACATTCCGGTTCCAACAAAAGTGGTTTCATCGAAAACGGAGGTCGTTTAAAAAATGGTTATTTTTAATATTAATATATATATATATAAATTCCATAGCGACTATTCTAAATTTTAACCTAGCCATAACTTTTGATTCCCGCTATGAAATTTCAATTTTTCGTATTCGTTGGAAAGATATTTTTAAATAGATTCAAATATTTTTGATTTCAATAAAATCCGATTTATTTTGCAACCATTAGATTCAATCAAAGTTCAAATTCAAATTTTCAAACTGCCGCGCTATTTCTAACTCCTTTTATAATTAAAATAAATATTTTTCGTTCTAACTTCAATTTAAATAAATTTCCAGTTGTTATTATTTAAAATAAAATATTTTAAATATAAAATCTCCATTAAAATTGCTAAAATAAAATTTTTAAATTGGTTCCAAAATTCCGAATTGTTACAATTATACTGTATCGCTACTGTATTTATCGATTTAAAATTCCTATGATCACATACGATACCCAAAAATCATTAAAATGGGATGCATTTACAGTTTGACATTACGGACCCAACGAAAATTGGTTTCGTCGAATTCCGACTTCGTTTGCTCACACAACGTATTTTTAAAGTCGAAATATTGATTATTTTTTACATTAAAATCCCGTACGGCCACACATTGACTCCAAAAACTTCGGAAATTGAAATCTAGCAATAATTTAATATTCCGGATCCAAAAGAATTAGTTTCATTGAAAACGGAGTTCGTTTGCAAAACTGGCTATTTTTAAAGCTCTAAATAAACCCATTTAAATATTAATATATTTAAAAATAATTAAATTAAATATTAATAAAAATTAATAGTATCGTATATATTCACACAGAATATCATATAGCTCCAAAATATATATAAATTTGGATTTATCACTCGATATTTCAAATCCCGGTTAAATCGATATTCGATTTATATTAAAAATCCTTTTATAATATAAATACATCATTACAAATTGTAAAGGAATTCCATAGCGATTTTTCGAAAATTTGATTTGGACATAACTCATAATCTACACGATGAAATCACGATTTTTCTCTTTCATTAGAAAAATATACTTCACCAGCTCCGAACGTTCCTTGTTTCATAGAAATCCGGCTTAAAACGGATTCTGTATATTCAATTGAAGTTCGAATCGCCAAATTATGAACTACCGCGCCATTTCGAGCTCGATTATAATCATAATATAATTTATACATTCAAATGGCATTTATATATATATTTGTTAATATAATTGTTAACCCACTTTGTGAACTGGGCAACACAAAGTCAAGATGTGAAATATTGAAAAAACTTGGGAAGTACAGAAGCAGGTCGGATCGAAGCAGTGTATCGGTTCGGATCGGATAAGGTCTTCTGTTCGGATCGGTGAACGATCATTGTTGGAATCAGAGAGGCACAGCTGTTCGGATCGGAGGGCAATCTACCTCAAGTTGGATCGGAAAACCACCCAGTTGCTACAGAAATAGATCGGAGCGGAGCAGAGTAAAAAGGAGAGAGAATTGGCCCTGGGTTAATCCTGGTCGGATCGGAGATGCCGATCCAAACCCCATGAGCATATCTCTCCGATCCGAACACATTTTACACGTCACTTTCCTGCATGAGCGCCTTGTTATTCGGAGCGGCTATGACCGGTTCCTACCCACAACGTCCACTGCTCTGATGCGTTGTCAACACAGAGATCCATCCGAATCTGAGGCTAATGGGATGGATGACACGTGGCTCCGATCCGGATCGGGTTCTGAGCAAATTCTCACCTATAAATACCCCGTCTGGAGACAAAGAAAAGGATCTTTTTCTGGCACTTTGAGAGTTCAACCACCTTCATAACCCGAATTCCAGCACTCCCGGAGAATCCAAATCTTCTTTCATTATTTGTTTTTAGTCAATTGAGTGATTGTAAGTGAGTTGTGAGAGAAATCAAGTGAATATTTCATTGTATTTGCAACTAAATCATTGAATATAGTGAAAGACAAGTGGACGTAGGCATTTCTTCGTCGAACCACTGTAAATCCTATGTGTTCATTTTTATTTTTGATCTCGTTTCATTTTGCTTTTAATCAATTTGGGTGTTAGAACCACTTTTCGGTCTAACATTTTGGTGCTTTCACTGAGAATTCATCTGAATTCTTTGTTTTTCGGGATTATCGTTCTACTTTTTGGACCGTTGAGTTCAAAGAAGTTAATCCTCAAGTTTCAACGCCCTTGGATATTTGTTGAAGTGATTGTCGAAGAATCATGGCCAAAGGAAAAGGCAAAGAAGTTCAATCTGGTCGAGGAAATGGAGCTGGCGAAGATCAGCAAAATGCGGTTGTAACAAGGTCTTGTGGGCAGAGTTCAGCAGCAGGACGAACTGATGCAGGAAACCCGAACCGCCTTCAGGGGGAGAGCTTTGATCCGATCTGGGTAGGAGATTCTGAAGCAGTGCATTCCCCCAACCTGAACCAACCCGAACAGCTTGCCATGTACCGGCCCGACCAGGCTCCCCAGCTCCGAACCGACCCGATCTCCCATCTCCGATCCGACCCGATACTTGGTGATGTTGGAACCTCTACTCGATTTCCTACGAATGCTCCAATTCCAACCACCAGGGTCAATGATCAGGTCAATCCATCTGCGCCCATTACTCAAGGAGATTTCTCGCGCCTATTTGACATGCTTGAGAGTACTAGGGAGGCTATGAAAGTCCACGAGCGCACCAATCTCATGATGTAGGAAAATATGAGGCTCATGAGCAGGGAGATTGGTGAACTCCATCGACAGAGGACCCCATCACCGGTTCGTCACACACCAGTGGATCAGTCATCTTCTTCTGAGGAAGAGCGGCCCCGTGAACGTAGGCCGCTCGAACGACCTCAGAATATGGAGCAGCTGACATTCGGATCTTTGGGGTCTCGCGAGGATATTGCACGAGCACTAGGAAACAACGATCCCATTCAGGGGCAAAGGCTCCAGTCCTCTCCTCCCGAGATCGACCGGGAGCGTAGGGAACGGAATAGAGCAGAAGCAGCTCGAAGAAGAAGGGCATCTCCTGAACAAGAGCCCAGAAGGAACCCGGATACCAGGGCCAGGGAACCTGAACGACCCCTAACTAATGCTGATGTATAGGCAATGGTGCACCAGATTATGTCCGAGAGCCAGAACTATACCAACGAAGATTATGGCATTGAGCGAAGCCATACTCCTTTCACTGACGACATCCTCGACTTTCAATTTCCCCAGCGTTTTAACCTGCCGCAGATGGACAAGTACTATGGGAGAACTGATCCGGGACAGCATTTGATGCGATATTCGTGGCTCATGAATGCTGCTGCTGCCCCTGATGCAGTGAAGTGTAAAGCATTCCCGATCTATTTAGAAGATGTGGCATTGTTCTGGTTTACCCGGCTTCCCCCTCGTTCGGTGTCGAATTATAGGGAACTGATCGAACGTTTTATGAATCAGTTCCGACTCCATACCCGAAAGTCCAAAAGTGTTATTGAATTATCAAGGATTAAGCAGGCACCAGGAGAGTCTTTGAGATCATATCTTGACCGTTTTAACTTAGCTGTGACTGAAGTTAGTGACCCGCATGAGCCAACCATTCTGATGGCCTTAAAAGAAGGAGTCGATCCTGAATCCAAGTTCGGGGATTACCTTTCTGGGAAGACACCCTCCACAAGAGAGATATTCTATGAAAAGCCGATATTTATTTAAGACGAGAGGAGGCCAGGGCAAACCGAAAGAGAAAGTCTGAAGCAGCTTCAGAAGAAAATGTGCAGAGTAACGTCGCTGTGAAGCAGTCTGGGGAAAATTCCGGAAAAGTTGAAGTAAATGTGGGAAACAAGAGTGGCAACAACAATGCTGGAAACGGGGGCAACAACAATAACCGTAATGCGAACGGTAACAGAAGAAATAGAAATAGGGGAAGTGATCCTAACAAAAGACCCCGATTCCAGACCTACGAGAATTATACACCATTGAAAGACACCCTGGAGAATATTTACCTGGATACGTACAATGTTTTGCAATACAAAAGACCGCCACCTCGTGATTCGACCGAGAAAGAAATGGCAACTGGGAAGTTTTGTTTGTTTCATGGAACTCATGGGCATTCAACCAATGAATGTCGGCATTTGAGAGATGTGATTGAGAAGCTGCTGCGTGAAGGGAAACTGGATGAATACAAGGTTGCCCCAAGGGACAGGGGGCAAGGAGAGCAAGCTCCAAAACAGATTCTACCTGCTCCCAAGCATACGGCGCAGCAGAAAGGCAAGGGAATTGTTATCAACTCCATAGTGGGTGGACCTCACCCAGCAATCCGTAGCTTTAGAGCAATGGATCAATATGTAAATGCTGCCAAGCACGTAGATGTGAATGAAGGTGATGATTTGGAAGATATCGCCCCCATAAAACAACAGAAGACCATGTTTGACGACGTGGTATTCCGCAGCAGAGATAATACTGGGATCCAATCACCCACTGATGATCCGTTGGTTATTACTACCACCATTGGGCCAGCCTTGGTTCATAAGGTATTAGTAGACAACGGAAGTTCTGTCAATATTTTATTTAAAAAGTCATTCGACCAGATGAAACTTGAGTCTGAAGATTTGAAGCCATGTGAAGGATGGATCAGAGGCTTCAACGGGGCATCAACAGCCCCCATGGGTTATATAGAATTGCCCGTGACCTTGGGGCAAGGAGAACGCCGAAGAGTGCGGATGCTTCAGTTCGTAGTATTGGAAGTAGATTCGCCTTATAATGCATTCTTGGGGAGGCCTGCCCTTGCTGAGTTCAGAGCTTGTATCGCCCCTTGGTGTTTATTGCTTAAGTTCCCAACAGAAGCCGGAACTGGAGTAATGAGAGGGGATCAAGTTTCCGGACGGGCCTGCTATGTTGCCGAATTAAAGATGTTGATGAAAGGACTTAACATCGAGAGTAAAGATGCCTCGCCTCCCGCAAAGGGGGGCTTGGCGTAGCAATTAGAGAGATTGACCCCGAAGGAGTTGCCCAAAGGAACGCCTGAAGACCTGGATCCCAGAAAAGACGAGGAACCAGAGACTAGAAATGCAACTCCTAATGAAGCGACAGTGGAAATTCCTATTGATGAAGCTGATCCAACAAGAGTTTTGAAGATTGGATCTCAATTGGATCCACGTCGAGCCAAAGAACTAACGGACTTCTTGAAGGCAAACTTGGATGTGTTTGCCTGGACCCACGCTGACATGTGTGGGATATCGCCATCCATTATAAGTCACAAATTAAATGTAAACCCGAAACATCCGCCTGTGAAGCAAAAGAGACGCATGCTGGGCCCAGAGAGGTCGGCTGCTCTCAAAGAGGAAGTGGAGAAGCTGAAGCAGAACGGGTTTATTCGAGATTCGACATATCCCGACTGGATATCGAATCCCGTCTTGGTAAAGAAGCCGAATGGAAAGTGGCGGACTTGCATTGATTTTTCAGATTTGAACAAAGCTTGTCCAAAAGATAGTTTCCCACTTCCCAGGATTGATCAGCTTGTAGATTCGACAGCAGGTCATGAACTTCTCTCTTTCATGGATGCATATTCTGGGTACAACCAAATTCCTATGCACGTGCCAGACCAAGAACATACGAGCTTCATTACGAATTTGGGATTATATTGTTATGTCGTAATGCCATTCGAATTGAAAAACGCCGGAGCCACTTATCAGCGCTTGGTGAACAGAATGTTTTATAATCAAATAGGGAAGACTATGGAAGTTTACGTGGATGATATGCTTGTCAAATCGAAACAGTCCTCCAGCCATACGCAAGACTTGGCGGAAATGTTTGGTATCCTGCGAAAGTATCGGATGAAGTTGAATCCTTTGAAATGCTCATTTGGAGTGGCATCGGGAAAGTTCCTAGGCTTCATTGTGAGCTCCCGAGGAATTGAAATCAATCCTAGCCAAATAGCAGCGATTAGAAACATTGAAGAACCAAGAAGAATTAAAGATGTCCAAAGTCTTGCGGGGAAAGTAGCCGCGTTGAGTAGATTCATCTCCAAAGCTACAGACAAGTGCGTCCCTTTTTTTGATTTGATTAAAAGGGGAAAGAAAAACTTTGAGTGGACTCCGGACTGTGTCGAGGCTTTTCGAAATTTATTGGAACTGCTAGAGAAACCGCCGATTTTGTCAAAGCCAGTGGATTATGAAGAATTGTTTGTTTACTTGGCAGTCTCGGCTCACGCCGTTAGCACAGCCCTGGTACGAGAAGAAGACAAAGTACAAAGGCCAGTGTATTATGTAAGCAAGAAATTAGCAGCGGCAGAGCGCAACTACCCAAAGATTGAGAAGCTCGCTTACAGCCTCCTAATCGCATCCCGGAAACTTCGTCACTATTTCCAAGCTCATCCCATAACCATATACACTGACCAGCCCCTGAGGCAGGTGTTGCAGAGACCCGAAGCATCGGGAAGGTTGATCAAATGGAATATAGAATTAAGCCAGTTTGATTTAAATTTTCAACCACGAAGGTCGATCAGGGGGCAAGCTCTGGCAGACTTTATAGCGGAGTTCACCATCCCAGAGGAGGAAGTAATCGATGACAAAGTGGTTAAGTCCGAGGATGAGTTAAAGATGGATCCGTGGAAACTATACACAGATGGAGCCAAGAACGACCGAAGGTCCGGAGCTGGAATCGTCTTAGTCACTCCCGAAGGACGGTCGTTATATTACGCCCTATGATTAGAATTTTCGGCGACTAACAATGACTCTGAATACGAAGCCCTGATTGTCGGGCTGAAGCTTGCTAAAGACCTCGGAATAAAAATGTTGGACATATTCTGTGACTCTAAAATCGTTGTTTGCCAAGTGCGAGAGGAGTTTGTGGCTCGGGGACCTCGACTTATTGCCTACCTCAGGAAAGTGAGAGAGCTATTGAGCAACTTGGAGTGGTACAACATAACACATATCCCAAGAGCTGAAAACCAGAAGGCGGATAGGCTGGCAAAGCTGGCTAGTTACGACAATCCGGAAGAGACTGAAATAATTCCAATTGAAACGTTGGAATCGCCAAGCTTTGAGTCGATGGAAATTGAGTTCGCTTTTGAAGCGGAGCCGGAAAAGGAATCGTGGATGACCCCAATTAAGAACTTCCTTAAGATTGGGACACTCCCGTCAAAGAAGAGTGAGAAAAGGGCTATAATTCGCAAGGCTACCAGATATGTCATACAAGATGATATTCTTTATAGGCAAGGATTTTCTATGCCCCTGTTACGATGTATTGCACACGACGACATCAAACGTGTACTAAAAGAAGTGCACGAAGGTGAGTGTGGAGATCATACAGGAGGTCAGACTTTAGCAAAAAAGATATTGCGATATGGATACTTCTGGCCCACAATTAATAAAGATGCAGCTGATTATTCACGACGCTGCGATAGGTGCCAAAGTTTCGCCAAAATCCCCAGAGCACCGTCGACCCAACTCAAGTCAATGGTCAGTCCTTGGCCATTTGCCACGTGGGGAATTGATATCATTGGAGTTCTACCAATTGCTAAAGGAGGAGCAAAATATGCAATAGTCACTGTGGACTATTTTACGAAGTGGGTGGAAGCTGAGCCCTTGACCAAAATCACGGCAAGAAAGGTGATAAGTTTCGTGGTTAGAAATATTATATGCCAGTTCGGGATTCCAAGGACCATTATAACTGACAACGGAACCCAGTTTGATGGTACTAAATTCAGAAATTTCTGCCAGAAGTATAAGATCGACAAGCGATACACTGCGGTTGCTTACCCGCAGTCAAATGGGCAAGTTGAGGCAATAAACAAAGTAATAAAATCCATCCTCAAGAAACGGTTAGAGCGCGCAAAGGCAAAATGGGTTGACGAATTGCCCCTAGCTTTGTGGGCATATCGGACAACATTGAAGACGGCTACTGGTCACACCCCTTTCTCTCTCTCCTTTGGCTCAGAAGCAGTAATTCCAGTTGAGCTGGAAGTTCCTTCCCACAGGGTGACGTATTATGACCCGATGACGAATCGGGCACTCTTACTTGAGTCTCTTGATGAAGTCGAAGAAAAAAGGGATGAAGCAGATTTGCGTGCGGCAAGACATCGACGTCAGATGGCACGCTATTACGACAAAAAAGTTCGCCTCAGGACTTTTGAACCAGGAGATTTGGTGCTAAAGAGAGTCTTCCCATCCCTTCCTCACCTCGGTCCAAAGTGGGAAGGACCCTTTGTCATCCAACGGAAACTTGAAAAAGGAACCTTCAAGTTAACGACCGTAGATGGCGAAGAAGTCCCTAGAGCATGGAATGCCCAACACTTAATGCGATATTTGGATTAGAAATGTTGTACTCTTTGTTATTTTTCTTATGAACTCTGTAATAAGGCACGACTTGCCTTGGGAAAATCTGACGATATGAATAAAGGACTATAAAGTGGATGTAGGCTACGACTTAGCCGAACCACTATAAAAATATTGTGTGTTATTTACTTTTATGCATTATATACATACATTCATCGATTATTCTGTTGTGATTATGGAATACAGGATGATTCAAAACCGGAAAAGGTTGAAGACAGTTTAAACATAAGAAAAAGCACAACGACTATTCGTGCGACAAGACATAAAAGAATGAGAAAACGACATTCTTAACTTTAACTCTCCAGAGAGAGAGAGAGAGTATAAAAGCGTCTCCGACTGAGCGCTGAAAAAGAAATTCTTCCCCTAACTCTAACTCTCCAGAGAGAGAGAGAGAGAGAGAGTATAAAAGCGTCTCCTACTGAGCGCTGAACAAGAAATCCTTCCTCTAACTCTAACTCTCCAGAGAGAGAGAGAGTATAAAAGCGTCTCCGACTGAGCGCTGAGAAAGAGATCCTTCCCCGCTGAAAGACCGGGGAATGAATAGATTGCTGAGCTCGAACTCTAACCCTCCAGAGAGAGAGAGAGTATAAAAGGACGGGAAGACGACGTCCTCTGAGGCATGAAGGTGCACCCAGGTGAGGGACCGCCTCAGTAAGAACTCTAACCTGAGTATAAGACAGGAGAGTATAAAAGAAATGCCAGGAAAAACAACAGGCACTGACGACACAGGAAATGCTATCCCGTCAAAAAATCGGGAGCATTCAGATTGCTTGATTAAGCACTAAATAATTTGTGAGAATTGACTGGGGGCATATATGTATACGCATATTTTCTCCCTCCGTAACTTCATTTCATAACTATAGTAAGACATGCATTTTTACATAAGTGCAGAACTACTGACAAACAGACGTTGCAGAAAATGAATTATTTTTTATTTATTTAAGAATGAATGAATTTGTACAGGAAAGTAGCTAAAAAAGAAGGTGCAAGAGCCGCTCTTGTAGCAGCAATTATTGGTTCACTAAATGCTAAAACGACACAAGGCAATTCACTATTTAGATTTCGAGTGAGCCTTGGACTTCTTGGCAGCTTTCTCCGCATCCTTTGCCTCTTTCTCGGCCTCTATCAAGATTCATTTCGATTTCTTCTTTCCTGAAGATGCGGTGCTGGAACCTGTTGACTTCTTCCCGGAGGGCAGAGCGCTGGAATCAAGAGAAGATTTTTTAGCGAGTTCCTCTGTAATAGATCTAGTTGAGAGCTTAACAATTAACCTTGATCCCGCATCCACAACTGCGAGGGGCTTGAGGGCCTCAGGGTCTAGTTCTTCGGCTTTTAATTGCAAGCGTTTGTCTTGATCAGCTTTTATCGCAGCCAAAGTAACATCATCAGCATTTTTTGACTCCCCGACTATTGCAACTTCTGGTTCCTCCTCATGACCTCCGTCACCGCCATCATCCTTTAAAGCTGCTATCATTTTTTCATCATGGGGAATGTCGGCCTTAGTCGGCTCACTTCCTTCTCCCAAGTCTATAGGAGCAGCCTTGTCCTCCCCTCCTTTTGCCTTTTCCGTAGGCTCTACCCCAGCGGTGGCTCCCTGAGTCACATCTGTTCTTCCGGATGGCTCAATACCTATAGAATGAGAAGCAACAGTTATCAACTCAGGCGAAAACAATGGGTTTTTCATCGATTGCTCGATCATGTGGCGAAAGGTAGAAATAGCCTTGACAAATTGAGGAGAAAAGGTAGGGATACCTTCCGAAGACTTCTCGGCAGGGGTAACTACTGCCTCTGATGCTGTTTCAGGAATAGGGGATAGCAGAGTTGTTCGGGGGATTCCCGGATTTTCAGGATCATACCCCTCTACTTCAGAAGTTGCAGGGGCAGCAGAAGAGGAACCAGCTTCGAGAACATTCTTCTGTTTAGACTTCCGTCTCTCTTCTTCCATGGCCTCAGCAATGAGGCGGCGCCCTTCAGCTAGGCGTTCTGGCTCATCATCCCTCAAGTATTTCTCCATTAGCTTATCTTCATCGATGGAATCGACCTTGAGCTCCTCTTTTTCCCACTCGACGATCTGATTCCATACTTGAGCTAGAGTGGATGGATAATCCTCGATCCAAGAAATGTTTCGGCGACGGATGATATGTGCGAAGAATTCAATCATTAATTCGCCAAAACCCTGAATATCAGCCTCCGCCTCTGAGCTGTTTGCGGGCTTCCTCCGCAGATTTGATAGCACACTCAACATTGCCCTCGGCCAGGGCAGCTCTGTTCTTTGCCTCCAATAGCTTTGAAGCCAAGTCAGCATTCTTCTTTTCTAGTTCAGCATTCCTCCTTGCTAACTCGACATTTTTCCGTTCGAGGTCAGTATAAGCAAGGCGTGTCTTAGCAGCTTCTGACTTAGCATCATCAGCTTGCTTTTTTTAACTCAGAACGCTCTTGAGTGTGAGATTCAAACAAGTCACGATAACGTTTTTGCATATCCTCAAATTGTTGCTTGAAGTTGGTAGCGTCCCTCTGAGCAATAGCAAGCTGGGCCTGTGTGTCCTCCAAATCTTTACCAAGGTTCTTTAAGGCCTTAGCATCTTCTTCCGCGGTTTTTTGCATTGAATCAGCATTCGTGATTAGAGTACGGATAATTCTAGAAAGATTGCGTGAATATTTAAACATCTCAGAATACTGCTTTTCAACCGCGTCTATCTTTGCTTTGGCCTCATCTGCCCACTTAGAAGAAATAGGTTCAAGGGCAGGTAAAAAAGTCAAAGTCTCGAAGTAGTGTTCGGGAAATTGCTCCTCCAAGTACGCCCGCTTTAGTGCAGTTTCCGCATCTAGTGGGGGAGAAGCGGGGATCGTCAATTCAGTGACCCTGTGTGTGGAGGATTCAATAGTTTCTTTGTCTGTCCTAGGTCGTTTAATAGCAGGGACCTTGCGCTTACTTCGAGACTCAGTATCTTTTGGAGGGCTTCTCTCTCTGCTGTGCTTTTCATGGGAAGAGGCGGAGTCTTTCGATTGTGGTCTGCCCTCTTCCCTACGGCTTTGATAACCTTTGTATTTCTCTTGTTCCGGCCGAACGGGAGAGCGAGAACGTGAGGGTCGAGAGCGATAGGGATCATAAGGCCTTCTCTCCTCCCTACCGCGATCATCGCGGCGATCATACTCGATATCCTGAGGTGGATTAGACATGCTGCGGCGAAGCTTCCTGATATCATAGTAAGATCGAGACATTGTGCCTGCACAATAAGACAAACGAAATTCAGAAACAATGAATTCACGGAGAAAGAGGTGCAATGAATGCTAATGCTGTTGTATAAAGTGTGTCCTAAGTGGTGTGTTTCCCCCCAACCAACCCGAGTCTGAAGCTAGACTAGTACGGGCAGGCTCTTTGGCCTTAGCAGGAGTGGTCTCTTCAGAAGAGGTGAAGACTAAAGGATCCTTCCTAAAATCCTCTGAAGTGTATATAGTTTCAGGTAAGGGGAGATCCCCCAAACCCTGAAATATTGGGTCATCAGTACTAGGGACATCTCCCTCGGAAGCATTAAGTGGCGACTCTTGGGAGGACGTTAACTTTTCCAGAGAGGTAGCCTCCTCGGGGGCAGTATATCCTTCACGATGCTTTTCGGCCAAGTTAGCCAATTCGTCATCCTGAGTGGAAGATGGAGAAGGTGAAGTTTGAAGAGGCACCGTTGGAACTCCCGAGCCTTCTCCTGTCTCTGGGACTACATCCACTGGAGGAATATACACGTATGGAGCCGTCCCATGACCAATACTACGAAAAACGGATAACAGCCCATGAAAGTGAAGATATTCGTCCTTAAGGACTTCATCGATAGTCAAGAATTTCTGGCCGCCATTAAGAAGTTGGTGCATCCGGTCGAAGAACACCTGATCTGATATTTGTTTTGGATTGTCAACTGCAAACAAAAAGGAAAACAAGTTAGGGTGATGACTCGAGTGCATAGAGCCCGGATTTAGAAAATCAGTGCATTACTTGATTTTGTCCACCTCCTGGCACATCCAGGCTGTCGCTTCACATAGAACCATTCCAGTCTGGAATATCCAGCTTTACTGCTGAATGGCGCCGAGATTATCTTCCTCTTAGGAACAGACTCGAAATAGCAGAAAGATGGAGTCTCTCGAGTCCGATGCTTGAAGTTATAGAAGAAATGAACGTCATTGAACGTGAGCTCTATGCCTAAGATCTCACGGTATGCTATGTACAAAGTGTGCAAATAGGCATAAGAATTGGGATGCAGCTGCATGGGGGCAATCCGTATTTGTCTTAGAAAGTCAACGATGAAGGGAGAAAATGGAGGGATAGCGCCGACCATACACATCAACCGAGTGACCGCCATATATCCTTCTGGAGGGTTGTGGGGACGGTCAGAGCTTGAAGGCACTAGAGTGTCCCTTTTCATTATCCCGTACTTTAAGCAAATTCGGATGAGTCGGTCATTATCAACTGTTGATTCAACAGAATCTTGGGACGATTCCAATATGACAGCCGATTCAAACTCATCAGGAGCCCGGTCGTCGCCAACCCCTCCTTCTTCTTCAAACCCTAAAGAAACTTCATTCTCTGAAGATGCTTCGTCACTTTTACGATTTCCGACGTCGTAGTCCGAACCCTCATTATCCCATTCTGGATCTGACGGGGAAGATATGTCCTCGAGAGCAATCTTGTTAGAGGTTTCCGGGGCTTCTTTCCTCTCAGCTAGTCGGGAAGAGCATCTGGGTCTCATGGTCATAAAACTATTGAAGAAGCAATAGCACAAATTAGAGCAAATTAGCCCGTATCCCCCCGTGCATGTGTGCAAACTAAAGTGTAAACAGTGTATATGGAAAGTGCAAAGTAAATGTTTAAAAGTGCGACGAAAAAGTTTGGCAAGATATAAAGAGTTGAAGTAATTCTTGATGTCCAGTCACGTTCGCAAGGCACTATCCTAACTGTCCATTAAATTGAAGATCATGCCAAAAGTTGATTGAGCCAGTTAGACGAGTTTTTATGCGTTAAGGTAGATTGTGCTTCGGTTCGGTTCGGGTCCATTCATTGGGATCAGATCGGGGGCATGGCTTTAGGCTTGAATATCACATTGAAACTCAGAAGTCAGAGACGGACCGGATCGGAGGCAAAGTCCCCTAACGGTTCGGATCAGATCACGTAATTATACTTCCCCTCCGTCATCTTACGGTCCGACCCGATCCGGGTAGGCAAGCTCCTTTTCCCCTTCTTTAAATACTTGCTCCGACCCGATCCGATCTCCTGGATTTCTTTTCTTGTTTCTTTCTTTACGTGCCCTGACCCGGTCCGATTTCCTGAACTCCCTTCCTCTTTCCCTCGTTTTGTTTTAACTTCCATGTCCCTCCGAACCGAACCGATTCTCCATCATCCTCTTCTTCTCCTTCACCCTCTTTCTTCCCTAACCGACCCCAAGGCCAATTTCGTGCCAGTCCCTCAAAGCAAAACCAGGCAATTACATGCTGGTGCACTCAACTATGGATTCTCGTTCCCTCCGTTCCAACTTCAAGACGGCGACAAGTCTACTGGCGACGATGACGAGGGGGAGGGTCATGGCGGCAAGGTCATCAGAATTTCATAGTTAAATCATCCTAATCGCTCACGAATCCGACTCAAGAATGATTAAAGAAGGAATTGATCGAAGTTTTATAACCTACCGATGTAATTACTTCGAGAATTAAAAGGAATTTTGATGCTTCATGAATTAGTTTTCTTTCTCTCGTTCTGCAGAATTTCAGGAGTAAAACAGTAAAAATGAAAGGAGGAAGAAGGCAGTGTTTATATAGAAGAGAAGAGTGTCTATTCGTCTCCCCATTCGGATCGGCAGCCCAGTAGGAGAATTCTCGTTCGGATCGGATGGACAGCCCAGAAGCGAAGCTTGGCCCAACAGTCCAGTGAAAAACAGAAAGGAGAAGGGATCTGTTCGGATCGGAATCCGAACCGAACCGAGTTCTTTAGCTCAGCAGCGAATTAAATTGAAATTTGAAGAAAAAGATGAAAACACAAGAAAAATCACCTTGACGAGCGCTGTGCGATGATAGTCAAAGTATGCTCCGTCTCCAACAGAAGCATCCATTGAGGGGGCAAAATGTTAACCCACTTTGTGAACTGGGCAACAAAAAGTCAAGATGTGAAATATTGAAAAAACTTGGGAAGTACAGAAGCAGGTCGGATCGAAGCAGTGTATCGGTTCGGATCGGATAAGGTCTTCTGTTCGGATCGGTGAACGATCATTGTTGGAATCAGAGAGGCACAGCTGTTCGGATCGGAGGGCAATCTACCTCAAGTTGGATCGGAAAGCCACCCAGTTGCTATAGAAATATATCGGAGCGGAGCAGAGTAAAAAGGAGAGAGAATTGGCCCTGGGTTAATCCTGGTCGGATCGGAGATGCCGATCCGAACCCCATGAGCATATCTCTCCAATCCGAACCCATTTTACACGTCACTTTCCTGCATGAGCGCCTTGTTATCCGGAGCGGCTATGACCAGTTCCTACCCACAACGTCCACTGCTCTGATGCATTGTCAACACAGAGATCCATCCGAATCCGAGGCTAATGGGATGGATGACACGTGGCTCCGATCCGGATCGGGTTCTGAGCAAATTCTCACCTATAAATACCCCGTCTGGAGACAAAGAAAAGGATCTTTTTCTGGCACTTTGAGAGTTCAACCACCTTCATAACCTGAATTCCAGCACTCCCGGAGAATCCAAATCTTCTTTCATTATTTGTTTTTAGTCAATTGAGTGATTGTAAGTGAGTTGTGAGAGAAATCAAGTGAATATTTCATTGTATTTGCAACTAAATCATTGAATATAGTGAAAGACAAGTGGACGTAGGCATTTCTTCGCCGAACCACTGTAAATCCTGTGTGTTCATTTTTATTTTTGATCTCGTTTCATTTTGCTTTTAATCAATTTGGGTGTTAGAACCACTTTTCGGTCTAACAATAATTCAATTCTAAACTGAATTATATATATTTTAAATTGTCCAATTCACACAATATTGTCAATTCACTATTTCCGACTATTTCGGAATTAAATATATTATTATATTATTTATATTAATTAAATATTCCATATTATATAATTAAATGACCATTTAAATTTACTAAACCATTATTGAATAATTAAATTAATTAATTATTTAACCACTAAAAATACGGGACGTTACAAGTATTCTCCTTATTTGGCTTGATAATTTCTTCCTCTATTCAAATTTTCATTATTGCAAGAGACAACAACAATAGTGGCACAGTAACACCATCGTTGTCATCAACCAATACCTTAGCCGCATCAGGCAATTCCCTAATTCCTGCGATAGATTCAAGAACCGCAATTAATCCAAAGGCTCATGTTATCACCATATAACTCAATGAAGGGAACTACTTATTATGGAAATTTTAGATCCTAACAGCACTGGCTGGGTATGGATTAGAGTATTATAGCAATGGAACAATGCCAATCCCTGCTAAAAACATTACAGACAACAAACGAAATATGATGATAAATCAAGATTTCACCCACTACAAAAGGCAAGTTAGCTTACTATGTTCTTGGCTATTCGCCTCTATCAACCCTACGCTTTTGACGCAACTAATAAGGTGCAAAAGCGCTCAAAATTTTTGGAAAAGAGTAAAGCAAGTGTTTAATACTCAGTCATCAGCAAGAATATAGCATTACAACCGTCAACTCAACAACATCAACAAGGGTAATATGACGATGAGAGAGTACTTAACAAAGATAAAGACGTTGTGCATTGGATGTGGCAAGGCACAAAATCACCGATGCAGATTTGGTTCTTACAATAGTGAGCGGACTTGATGACGATTATGGATCCAATGTTACGATGCTTTCCTCCCAGCCTATTATACCTCCTCGACAGCAGGTGCATTCTGCACTTATAGCCCATGAATGTAGAATTGATGCCAAGAAGGCCAAAAATGTTGGATACATTGTCAATTATGCCTCTACAGCCAAAAACAAAAATCTAGAAAGGTATTAGGTAAACAAGAATGATCAAGGAAACCATAGAAACATGCAGACTATTAGAGGCAGAGGGAGAGGAAGGTTTAATAACGAAAATAGAGTAAGGTGCCAAATCTACATGAAATTTAGGGACATAACCAGCAAATTCTACTTCAGGTTTGATCAGACCAGCAAGGCATCAATAGTCAAAGATCCAGCTGCATAAATGCAAACCTTGGCCAATCTAGTTTTGACAACATAAGTCAAGCAGGTACAGGAAAAAGCCAATGTGATTCAGATATGTTAACTATATTGAAAGACTTCTAGAATGAGGATGGGTTTCCAGATTCTGGAGACAAAAACCACATAACCAACGAACATTTAGAAATAAGGAGTACAAAGGTACGCAACATTTGCTTAAGGGTAATGGCACATCTACAAGTATCGCACACACTAGCACCGCAGTACTTAAAAGTAAAAGAAATTTATTCTTAAACAATCTACTTAGGGTGCCAGATATAAAGAAAAACTTACTTAGTGTTTCACAATTCACCAATGATAACCAAGTTTATTTCAATTTTTTCTTTGACTACTGTCTTGTAAGAGACATGCTAAGTAAAGAAATTCTATTATAGGGCAATACGCAAAATGGAATTTATGTGTTCAATCTTGTGAAGAAAAATAACATGTGTGACATAAGGCCCTGGTGCAACTACACTAAATGTGGAAGTGAAACTGTTACAAATAAACTTGATTCGTGGCATTGTAGATTGGGTCATCCCAACAATAGTATTGTAAAACAGATTCTGAGAAATAATAATATTCAGTTTAATGATATTTCTCACAATTATGTTTGCACTGCTTGCCAACTTGGCAAATGTCACAATTTACTTATTCCTATATCACAAACTAAGTATAACAGACCTTTAGAAATGGCAACCACTGATTTTTGGTGTGACGACCCGTAGATCCTCACCCTTTGAACCGACTATGAACCACACAAGTCTAATCCAAAATGTAAGCATCCACATGATGTCCTGCGATAAAATGAATTTCCGGTCTTCGGTAGTTGATATTCAACACATCCTTGGTGTTCATATACTACAAAACCAAATTTCGAAAACTCAATCCATTGGAGTTTATCAGAGCAAACACAACGGAATAAAACATACATATTTATTCAATATAACTTTACAACGAAAAAACATTTAAATAATCAAAGTGAACATACTATGGATAGTTATAAACTATATCCTCACATAATACAACCATGACATCCAAATATAGAAAGTAGAATATGCCTTTCTTTCTTACGAAGAACACCAACTCCTCTGGAATTGTCTGGGGAGTCTTCGAATCCCGCCTAAACCTGAAATACACTCGGATCTGACCCGAGTGCCAATACATTCGAGTCATGCTTGGATTAACCAGCTTAAGAACTAGGTAACAAATCATACATATATCAAACAATTATCAAAAGGGTTTTTTTAACTTCGTGCATGCTTTTTGGAAAATGAAGCTGCTATAAGATCCGCATCTCATCACACAATGCAAACACACACCATTAGGAGCAATTTTACCTATGATGACCAAATATGCTTGAAATGCGAAAATCATTTGATATTATCATTAGTATCTATCTTTGAAAACGTTTTAAAATAAATGTATCAATCCTAGCAGACATAGTACTCATATATTACGTCTATATACATAGATTACAACTAAAACCGTAAAGGATAGTATAAGAAGTTGGGTTCCATCACAGACCAAGGAAAAGGATCTTCCTTAACCGAGTTCAGGTACTCCTCTAGCGAGATGTCCCAAGATTAACAAATGCTCCTTTCCTATATTGGCAAAGTCAGTCCACCTATACAAGGTGTAGTTCGGATTTCTTCTGAACATAACGTCTCCTTATCGTAACCAACCATTATCTGAGGTGCCTCGATCTACCTTCCATTAAGTAAATTGCTTAACATCACTTTCTCAACTAAAAGGAAACATTTTCCTTAAATCTCCGGTACTTTATCCTATTTCGACTCACTATGGGGTTGTGAGGCCCTAAAGTCACGCTTCCACACAAAACTCTGCTTTACAACAAAAGCTTTGATCATCAATAACTCAACACTTAGCATGCCGCATTATCAATTCACAACATATTATTGGTGTCTATTAATATATAACCCTCTGAGTACGTATGTCCTAAAGGAGGGTGTTAAGCTAAGAGGATGGATTCTCTGCCACCTAGCTGATACATCAATAGAAACCAATTCATTATGTTGTAAAATACAATATTAGACATACATATATTTACAAGTCCGTTCTGGGTTTTAAACGAAACCGACGACACTTTATTCCACGACCTTGCCTGGGTGCGAAAGTCCTTGCAATCCGAATCGCTTCATGTACGATCAAATTGCTATCACAATATAACCTCATATTGGGTGGCCACCCGAGGCATCAACGAACAATCCTTACGATGTGAAGGTTTTCGGTCTTCAATCACAGTCATCGCCATTTTCAATTGGTCCTATCACATCGTATAGTTATTCTCGGTGAGGTGAAACCCGACCTTTCCGAATAACTAGCGCATCTTTACAATCAATATAGATGTACAAAAATATTACGAGTCCCATTCCATTTTGGAATATTCTTTTAATCAAATTATCCCTTATATTGGGCATTCTCATTTAAATCTTATCAAATATTTACATACTTTAAACTCTTGCTTAAATCTTTCCTTGGAAATCATTTCAAATTATGATAAAATCTCATTTCACAAATTTTACTTAAACCAAGTTTTCTACACTTTATCGGGATTACTTAACCTCACAAAAAAGGTAATTTCTCTAATCATTATCCAATTCCTATCATATTCATCCCATGGAGCAAAACTGGAAATACTCTATATCTAATTACCCTTGTATTCTGGTTAATTTAATTAGCTTTACTAGTTCCATTCTTTCATTCCAAATCAGATTAAAGATTTCATTATCTTTACAGGAAACCATATTTACCCAAAACCACCCATTCGTTGTTTGTTGATTAGGGTAAATTACTTTATCTTTCCTTGATCATATCTTTAGCGCAAAATCATACTTACTATATCCTAATCTTATCATTACACGAAAAACACGCTTACTAAAATACAAATCATTCACTAACCATAATTATGGTTTATTACTCTTAACTTTCCCTGATCATGTCTTTGGCGCAAAATCACAGTCACAATTTCTTAATCTTATTATTAGGAAAAACTCACTTATCTTTTAAACGATTTTTTAGCCTTGTTCCCATTATCGTTTGCTAAGGGAAACACTTTAATTATATCTTTATATTGAATTAAATAAGGATTACTCCTTAACTTAACTTGATAAATCATCTTTCCTTTAAATGTGTTACAGAATGAATGTTATTTAAAACATCATTCACTACAAACCCAAAATCATATTTTCATTAGAAATGAAATTATCACAGAAATCATATCAGGTCACAATTGATATAAATTACCATATCGGCCTAATACTATAAGTGGAATAATGGAAAATCCTTTTAAATTCCTTAAATAGTAAAGGACTTCATCCACAGAGACTCATCTTGATTATCACCAAATCGATTCCCATTCAATTCCAATTTAATTCATTAATTGGAAAACTTAAGCTTGGTTCTAAACTTTTCAAATCCTCAGAATATCTTCAAAGGTTCATTATAGTCCTTTGGATATATGTGCAAAACCTTTGGATAACATTGGTGTAATGATCGGGAATTTCGCTCGATCTGAATCGATCGCTAAACAGACCAAGAACGTTCAAAACCCCTGATTGTTTTGAGAACACGACAAATTGGAACACAAACAGAAGAACATTTCATCTTATTACAACAAGTCATCAAAATACAAGAATATATAGAGTATTAACAAATAATATACATTATAAAATATCAGAGATTACAATACATTACATAGTAGCGGAAAATAAAACAATACATAACTAGAAGTAATACACGGATACAGAGCTTTCCGAGTATCGTTCCAGCTGTAAATCAGGATCCTGTGAATATAAATCCGCAAAACCAAAACTACTAGCTGCCCGTGTCAAAATAAGGGCACCCAGAGTTTAGGTTAAAACAATAAACTCCAGGTCAGTCATGGGACTAGTGTGAGAACTAAAACAGTTATTAATCTTTATTTTAAAGTTAGGTAAATCAAGGGACCACGCCGTATAACATGGAACGGGTTTCCTCCCAAGAATACCAGTGCATGAAACAACGGCGCAATGCTAAAATAAAGAAAAATGAATCTATTATAAGACCCAGGTCCCATCACACAATGCAACACAAGCCGGAGGATAGGGTTTTACCTTATAATAGCCAAAGAATGCTTGATATGCTAAATTTCATCTTTTATTACTATAAGTGTATAGTGTCAAAACAATTTCAATCATAAATATCAATCATGGACGGCATGGGTACCATATATCATGTCGCCAATACTAGGCTCTACAATCAAAACCGCACATGTCACGTATTTGGAAATTGGATTTCCGTCTGTGAACCGAGGCAAAAGATAGTCCTATACCGAATTCGAGACTCTCTAGCCCGAGCCTCAGGCAAGTACTCTGTCAAGCCTTAGGAGCCACAGGGCCGGTCCACCGATGTGGATTAAAATGCCTGAACACTGCGTTTCCCCGCCCTTTGGGGGCGTAAATGAGCCAAATGACTCCATCGGCTCCACACAGTCACCGATATATGTGAGGCGCCTCGCAGTAGCAACAACCACATAGGTGAAAATAATATAAATGTCAGGGCTGGTAGGTCACTGACACCACCCTAGCTAGAAAGAAACACGTGCCCTCCCTGGATCCTTCTCCCGTTTCTGGTTCACAACCGGGGTGTGAGGCTCGCGAATCAACGCTACACAAAGTTATGTCACACAGGTCGTGCTTTGATCATCAACCACAATACTCTGCTTTTCAACAAAAGCCTTGATTATTTGCCACTTAGGCATGCCACACAGGCAATTCACTCCATGCGATTGATATCCATCAATATATAACCCCTAAGCTCGTACGTCTCAGAGAAGGGCGTTAAGCAAGAGAATAAATTCTCAGCCGCCAAACAGATATATATTTAATAGAAATCAATCACACAGAATAAAATCCAATGTCAGACACATAGTCAAGTTCGTTCTTGGTCTGAACGAAACCGGAGGCAACTTGTACCTCGCATATCCATCGATCTCCAAGTACGTCTGGACGATCACCAACTGATTCCCTCCTCTTGGGTGTACAACCCAATTAAGACCATCAGTAATCACCCAAACGATGTGAAGACCTCCGGTCTTCGACCACCGTCTTCATCCTCGACACCACGTCGAATCAGTTATTCAAAATGGGATAAACCCGGTCTTTCTGAATAACTCGCGTATCTAATAAACAAGTGTTACACAAACACTACACACGCCTCAATCCAATTCAGAATATTCTTTTATTCAAATATTCTTATACTTTGGGAAAGGTTCCCATTAATTTTATCAAAGATAAATTCCTTAAATTTATTCTTTAATCTTCCTTCGAATATCAATTCAAACTAGTCGGGATTAGTGAACCACACCGAAGTAATCATTTATTGTATTTCCCAATCCCAACCTATTCATCCCATGAAGTAAAACTGGTCATGCTTCATATCTAACACCACGGTGTTATCGGTAAATTCAATTACCTTTTCACGTTCAAATCTAATTAAAGATTTAACTATCGCCTGGAGCAAAACTGGTTCACTCCATTCTCGATCATTTCAATCTAATTAAAGATTCATTAAAACTCCACTTGGTTTTAATCTTCCAATAATCACTATCAATGATTATTTAACTTGGGAAATCACATCCTGTCTTTAACTGGGTTAAAGAACTAATGTCATTTAAAACATGGTTCACTATAAACCCAAAATCACATTCCATTAATTATCGGGTTAAAGAACAAGTGTTATTTAAAACACCATTCACGATAAACCCAAAAATAAATTCAAATTCAATTCCATTTAATTGGTACACTTCGTTAAATCTAAATAAAAAGATTTAATCTTTTTCTCAACTGGGTTTAAGAACAATGTTAATGAAGACACCGTTCATGACAAAACCAAATCCCGTTTGATATTAAATACAAGATCTCAATAGAAAATATATTGGCTTATATTCAATATCAAATCTACGACCAACAAATATCGTATTGGAAATAACGATATCAATATATCTTTCAAATTTCCATAACAATATTTGTATAATCAAGAAATCCAACATCGAAATATTCCGAAGACAATTTCGATTCAAAATCCATTCCAATTCAATTATTGGAATTTCTGGTTATTTTCAAAACCATTTCAAATCCAATTTATTTATTTTAAAAATAAATGGATTTTAATTCTAGTTCAAAACTAGTTCATTTCGATAAAAATCTATTTTTATCTTTTCAAATTTGGAATTTTTCATCCCAATTCTTCACAAATCATTTCTTATGATTTTACACAAATTATTACTATTTTTAATAATTTTATCAAGGCCCGTATAGTCGATTTCCATCAACGGCTATCGAACTACACTTACAGCGATCTTTTCCAAATTTGTTTTGGACAAAATTCCAAATCCAACCATTATATTTCTAATTTCTAATATTCGTTAGAAATCTCTTTTCGATACGAACCCAATGATTCCAGCTTTAGGAGAATCCGACGGTCGGATCTCCCGTAATATCCATTCGAAGTCAATGGTCGAAATTCGTGAACTACCGCGGCGCGGCGCATTCTATTCAGGCCATTAAATGTATATAATATACATATTATATATATTTCATCGATTTCCTTTCAAAACATATTTTATAAATCGTTTTAAATTTGTTTTCGAAACGATTTCAACTTCATATTCAATTTCGAATCAAAATTGAATATTCCACATCATCGATATACAAATGATAATATTTTCAAAACGTTAATCACATTCTTTTCTATATTCATTATAAAAATGAATAAAATCGATATAAATATCATTCACGTCAAAATGGCGTCAATCTAGTCAACACGGCTGAATATATTTCAATAACCTCGTTATTCTATTCAACAAATGAATATTTTATTCAACACATGAATATATATTTTATTCAACACATGAATATATATTTTTCTATTCAACACCTGAATATTTATTTTCTATTCAAGACATGAATTTATATTTCCTATTCAACACATGAATATTTATTTCTTGTTTTTCCAAATTGGAACAATTACCATATAACGTTTATTATATGGATTGCCTACAACACATGTATATAACAGCAACGATAAATCATCAACCATCATCCAGAGTGCACCACTCAACTGCATAAGCATTAAATATAAATAACTAACGCTTACACAGTATGTCAACCCATCGGCTGACATACAACTAAACAATCGGGATTAGTGTACGTCGAATATCATCCTAATACCCGTGTGGGGTTTCAAATCAACAAACACAGATTTTTATTTGTGCAGTTGGGCGATGTGTAAAATTTATCGTCCCAATCAATATCAGTCAAATCAGTGTATATAAACAAATCATCAGATTTGTTTATAAATATTTATTTTATATACACGTTAAAAATTATATTTTTAACTATAAAATATTTATAACGATAAAATATTCTATTTCATTCTCCACACCACACAATCAAATTTCACAACACAGCAATCAAACAAACAAGTCATCCATGGTCTGTGGACGACGGGTGTCGGGTGTTACTAAGCACCGTCTGCATCCTAGTATATATTTTAACTAGAAAATAATTTAAAGGTGAGGAGTTCTCACCCACTAGCTAAATCAACGCCACGACTCTTCTTATGTAGAAATCTTCGTCGTGCTCGCCTTTTGTCAATTTCATCGTCCGTAGCCACTACACATATAAATATCACATTTTTATATTGTTGCCATGTATATAAAAACTACATTTTTATAATCACTCTATATGGATAAAAATCACATTTTTATACCGCTACTATATAGATAAAAATTCTTTTTTTATACCGCTACTATATAGATAAAAAAATTATTTTTATACCAATGTTCATATAATAAAGAATATATTTTTACCACGCTAACTTCATAATAAAAATTATATTTTTATATCGCTCCTCTTCTAATAAAGATTATATTTTTACTTCGTTAAAAAAAACCAAATCTTTACTTCATTAAAAATCCAACCTTTCTTTGCTAACATCATATATAAAAATCTGACCTTTCTTAGCTAATATCACATCTATATTATTTCTACTATATAAAAATCAAATCTTTATTATTTCTACTATATAAAAATCACATCTGTGTTATTTCTACTATATAAAAATCACATCTTTATTATTTCTACTATATAAAAATCACATCTTTTTGTTCTTTTTAAAGATATATTCTTTGTCATAAAAATTAAATTTTTATTAATGTACATGCACCAAAAATCATACTTTTATCGTATTAAAAATCTTAGCGTTATTGTGTTAAAAATCATAGCCTTATACAAGTTAAAAACTAGAATTTTACAAAGTAAAATAAAATAAAAAAAAAATCAGAAAACTTACAGGGTTAATCGTAGGAAGGGGGAGGGTTTTGTGCGCTCGCCGGAGGATGGATAGCTTGGCAACGGCGGTAGTCTCTTGGTGGTCGGGCGTGTGGCGCAGCGGGTGGCGAGTTGGAGGAGCGTTGGCTCGCGGGGGAGGGGCTCTCGCGCGTCTCACGGTGGCTGTAGGTTAGAAGAAGAAGAGGAGAGGAGAAGGAGGGTCGAGGGGAGGGAGGTGCGATGGCCCCGCCCTAGGCGGTGGCGACGTTGAATCGACGGGGGGGCGGGGGGGGAGGGGAGGCGACTGCTCTTTTTTCTTTCTCTTATAAACTAAAATCGATTAGAACGAAAAGGGGGGCCTGAGAGTATAGAGAGGAGGGGTGAGGTGTTACAATATATTATTTAATTATTTCTAAAAGGTACCGTTTTATTTTGACCTCGGAATGAGACCCACCGTCTGTCGTCCATAGCAATTACCCCCATTCCGAACACAATGGGATAGGTATCATAGGCTGTTTCGACTATTTCGATCAATTTCCACCAAAATCAAAATATAAATCTATATATAGAATTTGAACGCACATTTCAATTTACTGGGGCCACATACGGACTCTAAAAATTCCCGAAAAATATTTTCTAGCTTCATATTGACGATACAGTCCTAACAAAACTAATTTCGTCAAATTTTGAGACCGTTTGAAAAATGGTCATTTTCCAGTCGATTAAAATTAACTAAAACTGGTCAAACGCGTTTTCTTGTGCCACGCTCACATATTGATTTGAAAAATTATGAATTTTGAAACCTAGCAATAACTTGACATCACAGATCCAACAAAAGTGGTTTCGTCGAAAACCGAGGTCGTTTGCAAAATTTCAATTTTTAAGGGCCAGAATTCCATAGCGACTATTCTGAATTTTCAACTAGACGTATCTTTTGATTCCCGCTATGAAATTTCAATTTTTCAGATTCGTTGGAAAGATATTCTCAATTAGATTCTATTATTTTTGGTTTCACTAAAATCCGGTTTATTTTGAATCCTGTACATTCTTTTGAAATTTGAAATCGAATTTTCAAACTACCGCGCCATTTTCAATTCCTTTTATAATTTAAAATAAATTTTTATATTCTAACGACGATCTATATAAATATATACATTCTAATTCTATTCAAAATAAATTTCCCGTTGTTATTATTTAAAATAATTCATTTTAAATAATCAAAATTCATCAAAATTTCCAAAATAAAAATTTTAAATTGGCTCAGATTTCTGGGGTGTTACAATCTCCTCCACTTAAAACTTTTCATCCCCGAAAAGGAAGGAAGCCGAAAATTATTTAACTAGTCAACTCAACTTCCGTTATTTTCGTCACGGCTTAAGTTCTTCAAATTTTCAGTTTCTAAGAACTTTTCAAATTTTTCAAAAATTTGGCTAACACCCTAATTTTTCGAAAAATTTCACCATAACCTCCCCTGCACGGGGGACTTCGGGATATTTCAAATAGCCTCCCATGGCCCTCACCAATCCAAAAAGAAAAAGAAACAGCCAAGCGGCTAGCCAATCGGCTCATAAAATCATCAAAAACCCAAGAAATACAATAAACATGTACCTATTTGTCGGGCAAACAATTTTATTCCTCTTCTCTAGCCTCCTTGCTATGACCTGTTTAATGTAAGTACATGTATATGCATGCAAATGCGATAAATTTTCAATACAATTCACTATTTAGTACAATTTGGCTAAATGGTTCAAAATTTAATTAATCAACCAATAATCAAACAACGCAATCAGCAATCAATTAGTTGTTTAACATTTCAAATTCATAATTTTGATACATAGTAAAAAAAATTAGATTTTTGATGCCAAATCACAACAATAAGCCCCATCTAGTTTTGGTTCTCACACCAGTCAATTGGAAATATATAGAAATCTCACTTTCTAAACTCGAAAATAAAAACTGGCGATGGTGCCCCATCACCAGAATTATCCCCAGGCAACTAGAGTGTGATTCTATAACTATCCAGTGCATTAAAACTTCGAATACACGTTTGCAAGGCGTATATGCAAAATCTTTATATATTGGATTGTCCAAATTAATTTAAAATAAATATTTAATTACATATAAAACGATTTAAATTTTCAAAACAAAATTGTTTTCAATTTTATTTACATACCCTTCACACTCGTTCTAGGATACTACTGATCCCATCTCTAACGAGTCATTCTCATTGGATATTACTAATCCAATTTCTGATGAATTCTTTCGTTTAGTTCTAATATGCCTTGTTCTCAGAGCTCTGTGAACCAAAGCACTGATACCACAATGTAACGATCGGGAATTTCGCTCGATTGGAATCGATCGCTAAACCGACCAAGACCGTTCGAAACCCCTGATTGTTTTGAGAACACGACAAATTGGAACGCAAACAGAAGAACATTTCATCTTATTACATCAATTCATTAGAATACAAGAATATACAGAGTATTAACAAATAATATACATTATAAAATATCAGAGATTACAATACATTACATAGTAGCAGAAAATAATACAATACAAAACTAGAAGTAATACACGGATACAGATCTTTCCGAGTATCATTCGAGCTGTAAATCAGGATCCTGTGAATATAAATCTGCAAAACCAAAACTACTTGCTGCCCGTGTCAAAATAAGGGCACCCAGAGTTTAGGTTAAAAAAATAAAATCTAGGTCAGTCATAGGACTGTTGTGAGAACTAAAACAGTTATTAATCTTTATTTTAAAGTTTAGTAAATCAAGGGACAACGCCGTATAATACGGAACGGGTTTCCTCCCAAGAATACTAGTGCATGAAACAATGGCGCAATGCTAAAATAAAGAACAATGAAGCTATTATAAGACCCAGGTCCCATCACACAAAGCAACACAAGCCGGAGGATAGGGTTTTACCTTATAGTAGCCAAAGAATGCTTGATACGCTAAATTTCATCTTTTATTACTATAATTGTATAGTGTCAAAACAATTTCAATCAAAAATATCAATCATAGACAGCATGGGTACCATATATCATGTCGCCAATACTAGGCTCTACAATCAAAACCGCACATGTCACGTATTTGGAAATTGGATTTCCATCTGTGAACCAAGGCAAAAGATAGTCCTCTACCAAATACGAGACTCTTTAGCCCAAGCCTCAGGCAAGTACTCTGTCAAGCCTTAGGAGCCACATGGCCGGTCCACCGATGTGGATTAAAATGCCTGAACACTGCGTTTCCCCGCCCTTTGGGGCGTAAATGAGCCAAATGACTCCATCGGCTCCAAACAGTCACTGATATATCCGAGGCGCCTCGCAACAATAACAACCACACAGGTGAAAATAATATAAATGTCAGGGCTGGCAGGTCACTGACACCACCCTAGCTAGAAAGAAACACATGCCCTCCCTAGATCCTTCTCCGGTTTTTGGTTCACAACCGGGTTGTGAGGCTCACGAATCAACGCTACACAAAGCTATGCCACACAGGTCGTGCTTTGATCATCAACCACAAGACTCTGCTTTTCAACAAAAGCCTTGATCATTTTCCACTTAGGCATGCCACACAAGCAATTCACTCCATGCGATTGATATCCATCAATATATAACCCCTGAGCTCGTACGTCTCAGAGAAGGGCGTTAAGCAAGAGAATAAATTCTCCGCTGCCAAACAGATATATATTTAATAGAAATCAATCACACAGAATAAAATCCAATGTCAGACACACAGTCAAGTTCGTTCTGGGTCTGAACGAAACCGGAGGCACCTTGTACCCCGCATATCCATCGGTCTCCAAGTACGTTTGGACGACTACCAACTGAATCCCTCCTCTTGGGTGTACAGCCCAATCAAGACCATCAGTAATCACCCAAACGATGTGAAGACCTCCGGTCTTCGACCATCGTCTTCATCCTCGACACCACGTCGAATCAGTTATTCAGAATGGGATAAACCCGGTCTTTCTGAATAACTCGCATATCTAATAAACAAATGTTACACAAACACGACATACGCCTCATTCCAATTCAGAATATTCTTTTATTCAAATATTCTTATACTTTGGGAAAGGTTCCCATTAATTTTATCAAAGATAAACTCCTTAAATTTATTATTTAATCTTCCTTTGAATATCAATTCAAACTAGTCGGGATTAGCGAACCACACCAAAGTAATCATTTATTTTATTTCCCAATCCCAATCTATTCATCCCATGAAGTAAAACTGGTAATACTTCATATCTAACACCACGGTGTTATCGGTAAATTCAATTACCATTTCACGTTCAAATCTAATTAAAGATTTAACTATCGCCTGGAGAAAAACTGGTGATACTCCATTATCGATCATTTCAATCTAATTAAAGATTCATTAAAACTCCACTTGGTTTTAATCTTCCTAATAATCACTATTAATGATTATTTAACTTGGGAAATCACATCCTGTATTTAACAGGGTTAAAGAACCAATGTCATTTAAAACACGATTCACTATAAACCGAAAATCACATTCCATTAATTATCGGGTTAAAGAACAAGTGTTATTTAAAAAACCGTTCACGATAAACCCAAAAATAAATTCAAATTCAATTCCAATTAAATTCCATTTAATTGGTACAATTCATTAAATCAAAATAAAAAGATTTAATCTTTTTCTCAACTGGGTTTAAGAACAGTGTTAATGAAGACACCATTCATGACAAATCCAAATCCCATTTGATATTAAATACAAGGCTCTGAATAAAACATATATCGGCTTATATTCAATATCAAATTCTACGACCAACAAATATCGTATTGGAAATAACGATATCAATATATCTTTCAAATTTCCATAACAATATCCGTATAATCACGAATTCCAACATCGAAATATTCCAAAGACAATTTCGATTCAAATCCATTCCAATTCAATTATTGGAATTTCTGATTATTTTCAAAACCATTTCAAATCCAATTTATTTATTTTAAAAATAAATGGATTTTAATTCTAGTTCAAAACCAGTTCATTTCGATAAAAATCTATTTTTATCTTTTCAAATTTGGAATTTTTCATCCCAATTCTTCAGAAATCATTTCTTATGATTTTACACAAATTATTACTATTTTTAATAATTTTATCAAGGCTCGTACACTCGATTTCCATTAACGTCTATCGAACTGCACTTACAGCGACCTTTTCCAAATTTTGTTTGGACATAATTCCAAATCCAACCGTTAAATTTCTAATTTCTAATATTCTTAGAAACCTCTTTTCAATACGAACCCAACGGTTCCGGATTTAGGAGAATCCGACGGTCGGATCTCCCGTAATATCCATTCGAAGTCAATGGTCGAAATTCGCGAACTGCCACGGCGCGACGCGTTCTATTCAGGCCATTAAATATATATAATATATATATTATATATATTTCGTCGATTTCCTTTCAAAATGTGTTTTATAAATCGTTTTAAATTCGTTTTTTAAACGATTTCAACTTCATATTCAATTTCGAATCAAAATTGAATATTCCACATCATCGATATACAAATGATAATATTTTCAAAACGTTGTATTTTGAAATCACTTTCTTTTCTATATTCATTATAAAAATGAATAAAATCGATATAAATATCGTTCACGTCAAAATGGCGTTAATCTAATCAACCCGGCTTTTTATATTTCAATAACCTCATTATTCTATTCAACAAATGAATATTTTCTACAACACATGAATACATATTTTATTCAACACATGAATATTTAGTTTTCAATTCAACACATGAATATTTATTTTCAATTCAACACATGAATTTATATTTCCTATTCAACACATGTATATTTATTTTCTATTCAACACATGAATATTTATTTCTTTTTTTTTTCAAATTGGAATGAGGCCCAATCAATTACCATATAACGTTTATTATATGGATTCCATATAACACATGTATATAACAGCAACGATAAATCATCAACCATCATCCAGATTGCACCACTAACCTGCATAAGCATTAAATATAAATAATTAACGCTTACACAGTCTGTCAACCCATCGATTGACATAAAACTAAACAATCGGGATTAGTGTACGTCAAATATCATCCCAATACCCATGTGGGGTTTCAAATCAACAAACACAGATTTTTATTTGTGCAGTTGGACGATGTGTAAAATTTATCGTCCCAATCAATATTAGTCAAATCAGTGTATATAAACAAATTGTCGGATTTGTTTATAAATATTTATTTTATATACACGTTAAAAATTATATTTTTAACTATAAAATATTTATAACGATAAAATATTCTATTTCATTCTCCACACCACACAATCAAATTTCACAACACAGCAATCAAACGAACAAGTCATTCGTGGTCTGTGGATGACGGGTGTCGAGTGCTACTAAGCACCGTCAGCATCCTAGTATATATTTTAACTAGAAAATAAATTAAAGGTGAGGAGTTCTCACCGACTAGGTAAACCAACGCCACGACTCTTCTTATATAGAAATCTTCGTCGTGCTCGCCTTTTGTCAATTTCATCGTCCGTAGCCACTACATATATAAAACTCACATTTTTATATTGTTGCCATGTATATAAAAATCACATTTTTATAATCACTCTATATGGATAAAAATCACATTTTTATACCACTACTATATAGGTAAAAATTCTATTTTTATACCGCTACTATATAGATAAAAAATTCTATTTTTATACCGGTGTTCATATAATAAAGAATATATTTTTACCACGCTAACTTCTTAATAAAAATTATATTTTTATATCGCTCTTCTTCTAATAAAGATTATATTTTTCTTCGCAAAAAAAAAACAAATCTTTACTTCATTAAAAATCCAACCTTTCTTCGCTAACATCATATATAAAAATCCGACCTTTCTTAGCTAATATCACATCTATATTATTTCTACTATATAAAAATCACATATTTATTATTTCTACTATATAAAAATCACATCTTTATTATTTATACTATATAAAAATCACATCTTTTTGTACTTTTTAAAGATCTATTCTTTGTCATAAAAAATCAAATTTTTATTAATGTACATGCACCAAAAATCATACTTTTATCGTATTAAAAATCTTATGTTTTTGTGTTAAAAATCATAGCCTTATACAAGTTAAAAACTAGATTTTTACAAAGTAAAATAAAATTAAAACAAAATCAGAAAACTTGTAGGGTTAATCGAAGGAAGGGGGAGGGTTTTTTGCACTCGCCGGAGGATGGATGGCTTGGCAACGGCGGCGGTCTCTTGATGGTCGGGGGTGTGGTGCAGCGGGTTGGAGGAGCGTCGGCTCGAGGGGGGTCTTGCGCGTCTCGCGGTGGCTGTAGTTTAGAAGAAGAGGAGGAGGGTAGAAGGAGGGTCGAGGAAAGGGAGATGCGGTGGCTCCGCCCTGGGCGGCGGTGGTGTTGAATCGATCGGGGGGAGGGGGACTGCTCTTTTTATTTATTTATTTATTTTTCTCTTGTTAAACTGAAATCAATTAGAACGAAAAGGGGGGGCCTGAGAGTATAGAGAGGAGGTGTGAGGTGTTACAATATATTTTTTAATTATTTAATTATTTCAAAAAGGTACATTTTTATTTTAACCTCAAAACGAGACCCACCGCATGTCGTCCATAGCTAATTACCCATATTCCGAACACAATGGGATAGGTATCGTAGGCTGATTCGACTGTTGCGATCAGTTTCTGCCAAAATCAAAATATAAATTTATATATTGAATTTGAATGCACATTTCAATTTACTGGGGCCACATACGGACTCTAAAAATTCCCGACAAATATTTTCTAGCTTCGTATTGACGGTATGGTCCTAACAAAACTAATTTCGTCAAATTCAGAGACCGTTTGAAAAATGGTCATTTTCCAGTCGATTAAAATCAACTGAAACTGGTCAAACGCGTTTTCCTGTGCCACGCTCACATATTGATTCAAAAAATTATGAAATTTGAAACCTATCAATAACTTGACATCATAGATCCAACAAAAGTGGTTTCGTCGAAAACCGAGGTCGTTTGCAAAATTTCCATTTTTAAGGGCTAGAATTCCATAGCGACTATTCTGAATTTTCAACTGGACGTATCTTTTGATTCCCGCTATGAAATTTCAATTTTTCGGATTCATTGGAAAGATATTCTCAATTAGATTCTATTATTTTTGGTTCCACTAAAATTTGGTTTATTTTGAATCTTGTACATTCATTTGAAATTTGAAATCAAATTTTCGAACTACCGCGCCATTTTCAATTCCTTTTATAATTTAAAATTAATTTTTATATTCCAACGACAATCTGTATAAATATATACATTCTAATTCTATTCAAAATAAATTTCCCGTCGTTATTATTTAAAATAATTCATTTTAAATAATCAAAATTCATCAAAATTGCCAAAATAAAAATTTTAAATTGGCTCAGATTTCCGGGTTATTACAATTGGTTGTATTAAAACCTTTTATTTCAACCCGTTCCAAAAATTAATGGAAATAGCGTTGTTAAAACATCTCATTTTCGTAAAATAGTTTTTTATCTTTCCAAAACATGGTATATTCAATCCAAATCCCTTCTAAACCGTTTATTACGATCTATCAAAATTTATCCCCATTTTTTTTATAATTTAACAATAGCTTGTTTCATTAATTTCAATTTTGGGTCCCAAACTGCATGAGCACTGTTTTTGTTCAAATTTGATTTGAACTTATCTCAAAATTTAACCATTGGATTATAAAACCTTGTTTCACATTTAAAAACTCTTTTCATTTTGAATCAAAAGATTTTTGTTTTGGAAAAATCCGGCGGTCAAAGCTCTGGTACGTCAATTTGAAGTCAACGGTTGAAATTCGCGAACTACCATTGCGCAACTAGTCCTCTTTAGATCAAACTTCGACTTATATTTAAAATCAAATCGAATTGCATTCAAAATGATTATTAATTATATAAAACATATATAATAACCATTGCGCAACTAGTCCTCTTTAAATCAAATCGAATTGCATTCAAATAAATTTTCAACCTTTACGAAAACTATTCGTAATTACATAAACTATCTTTCAAAATTATTTTGGATTAAAAATTCAAACTTTTTTCACTAATTATTTAATTAATAAAATATTTAATTAAATTCTGATTTGGAATAAAACTCAATCAATCAGAATTTTCTTGTGAATTACGGCAAAAACCTGATTATAATTCAAAGAAGTACCACCAAAAACCCACCCATTTCTCTCAGCCCAAATTTCAAATATGAACAGCTTCAAAATCTTCAGAAGTGCAATACCCTTACTTGTTTTCCATCTAGTAGCCTTGAAAACATTGAACCATTCAGTCCTGCTATCTCTAGAAGGTCTATAATAATTTCCAGTTGCTAATAATTTGCTCCAGACCAGAAAAACAAAGTTGCACTCAAAAAACAAGTGAGTATTGTTTTCTGCATCAGATCTACAGAAAACACATTTATTTTCTGCAATGACTCCCATTGAATATAGTTTCTCCTTTGTGTTGAGTGCATTGGATATAACCTTCCACAACAAGAAGTTTACTTTTGGATATTTGTACAGTTCTCTTTTGTAATTGTTTTTAGTATTAATAAATTTTTTACTGCCTTTCAAAAAAACATCCATTATCGGCCATTAACCATCATCAACATCCAATTATCAAATAACAACATCATTAACTTAAGCGTTAAGGCCATTAACACTTAATTACTATTTCAAATCACTTTAACTAAGTTATTAACCATTGTTAATAATTTATTTGTTATTATTAGCAAATCCTATCATGTCAAATTAATGTGAGTACACATTATATCAAGTTATCAAAAAATACCACATCAATATTGACTAATATTACATCAATATTAGCGGATGTCATAACCATCTGGATATTCACTTTAATTACTAAAATAATAAGTAATTAGCTTTTCTAACTTCAATTAACATTATTAAACCCAAAATTACTCAATGAGCTAGCAATGATAAAACATAGCATAATTAACTACATTAACTACAATAGTTAATCGAAACATGAGCAAAGTGTTCTCGCCATAGCTTCTCCAGTTTGCAAAACTTTAGCGCAGGACTTCTCTAACTTCGCTACATTTTCAACTTCCACTAAGCGACCAAGTTGTCACATTTTCTACTTCAAACACTTCATGAATACGACAGTATTAGTATATATATATATATATATATATATTTGCACATAAGAGAAGAAAGGTGGGATCTTTGATGGTTTTAGGCTTGGCCATAGGGTGTGCGGTCCACAACCCAGAGGATAGGGGTGTAGGATCAATATTAACCCTATAAGGGGGGTGAATAGGGTTTAACAGTAATAAAATCAATCACAGAGTAATGAAAAATTGCAGTAAGGAAAATCACACACAAAGATACCCAGCTTTGGCAATTTGTGCCTACTACTGCCTTTCTAAGATTTCTACTAGGAGTTACATACATATCCCACTTACAATCCTATGTAAACTCGCAACGCCTACTCCTGTCCTAACCCTAAGCTCAAAATCCTAGACTGGCCTGTGTATCCTATACCAGATTTTCCCAGACTATAGACCAGTAATCTGTAAACCCTAGTTTTAGTTGAAAGTAGAAAATGAGAATTGAAGTTAGATTGGAAATTACAAACAAAAAAAACACAAGTCCTTAAACAAAGAAAACCCCCTTTGTATTCTTCAATTAAAATCAAGCCATCCACATTTGTTTCTCCACTTAAAACCAGACCGTCCACTTTTGTTTCTCCAGAGAAAACATGGCGGCGGCTAGGGTTTCTTCGATTTGAGGTCTCGATAGGTTTGATTATGTTCTAGATGGTTGACAATGCTTTCTGGCTTGACTTTGAATGTCTCTCTCCTCCACTCCAACACTGTAAGCTCTCTGATTTGACTGTAGGGTTTTAATTGATTTCGAATGAGTTAGGTATTTTGTCGATGAGGAAATTGTGTGTATTTATAGGGAAATCAACACCCTAAATCTCTGATTTCATTTACTGGCTTGCCCTTATTTGATTTGAAGAACTTTGGAAACCATTTAAACCGAATTCTGCCCTTGTTGATTATCTCTGGAAAAATATTGATTGGTAAATTGCTTTGTTTCCTAAAATAACAACTTTGTAGATTCGAATTTGATTGTTGAAATTATTCCATATATTGATTGGCAAAATGTCCCAAATCCTCCAGATGAATTATTCCATAATTTTGTCCTCCTGTATGTATCTGGATGATTCTACCTTTATTGTTGAAATTGGATTTTACTGATGGTTGCCAAGATTGATTTATGTTGAATAACCATTCCATATATGGTTGAATTTGGTAAAAAGAAACGACCTAAACTGGTCCCATGCATAACTAAATTTCTGGAAAGAGATTTCAATATATTTTGGCACAAACATATTTATTTTGAACTTGCCAAAAAAAACATTGATTACAAATTTCTAATTCAGGACCCATTTGAATTTTGTTACCAAAGAAAAAAAACATTGTTCTGGAAGAATTATAAAATTATCTTTCCCAAACCAAAAGTTATTTTCCAGAACAAAAACATTTCTTTCCAAATAGAAATTCTTTTGCCACTTACTGAATTGTGTATACATTGATATTCTTGTATACACCATGCTGGTCAAAAGTGACACACAAGATAAAAACTTGCCCCTTGTTTTGATTTTGACTTGAGCATCTTGCATTTCTTGTTTCAGATCTGACTCGACTTGTTCATGCTGAAATGTTTGCTTATATATATGTCGAACTGATTTTGTTGATGTCATTCACTATTGCTTTCATGCTTTCTTGCTTTGTTTGAGTTGCACAATTCCTTATTTTTGAGCTGCTTTGACCTTGTAAAGTTGATAGGCTAAAGGTTGTTTTTATGCCACTATATTTCTTGTTCCTGACGTGTACACTTGTGAAGCACTCATGAGCTTTACCATTTAGTTGTTTATGCTCCTGTCAATTTTTTCTCCTGCCTTGTTGGTGTTGTGTTACTCATGTAACTTGAACCTGAACTTTCCACTGGAAAATGTATGATTCATCCTGCTCTTCCACTGTGTCTCATTTAGTTTGAATGCTTGCATTTGCCAAACACGTTGCTCATATGTACACTTGCACTTGATTATCACCATGTCTTATGCATTGTTAACTGATCCCACTGGCTCGAGCACTTGACCATATAAGATGTTGAGCTGCACCGTTGTGTCTTTCTGTTGGCCTGTCTTGCATAACTCTGTCCATATACTTGAGTTTGTCTTGCTTGTGTATCCACATGAACATGTTGTATCACCACTGTTTAAAATGTACTACCTATGCAGAATTTCCTTGACCATTTCTTTGTGCTGATGTATGTTTTTGGCACACTTGCTTCTATTCTGTTTTTCACCTGATATTGCTGTTGCCATCATGCATTGTTGTTATGCTATTCATGCTAAAGCATTTGCAGTTCCACATTTCTGTGTGTTGCATTATGCTTGACCACTTGTATTTGCTAATCTAAAATTTTGCACATCCATTTCTCTTTTGATTTTTGACCTGTCTTGTATGTATGTGACACCTGTAATAAACATTAGCAAACTGATTGTACTGTGTTGGGGCTGGTCAGAATCAGCTGAGTTTGATGCTGGTTTTGATCAGCAAACCAGTATGGTTATGTCGAGGCTGATCAAGTCAAAAAGATGATGAGAAGAACACACAGAAAATCTAAGGCAAATAAAAAATTATAAATTAAAATTTTATTTGTTCAGTGTCTATTTTCAGTTCCAGACTACTGTGTGTATTTCTTTTCTGTGAAGGGTTTCAGGATGATGCAGTAGGAGCAAAGGGACAGTAAGAGTGTGTAGAGATATGTAATCAAGTGTGAGAGGAGATGTGAATGAGAGAGACATATATGTGTGCAGTGAAAAACATTTGTATTTATATTTTGTATAGCAGAGAGTTCAAAGGAAAAAATGTACTATTTGGATTATAAAATAAATATATAATTTTCTGAATAATAACTGCTTGTGTAGATTTTCAATTTTTGTATAGAAACACTATTATACAAAAAGATATTTTTATTTCAATATGATGTGAAAGACAGTTAACAGTACAATTTTAAACACATTAATAAAATATGTTTGTTATCATCAAACAAAAAATCACAGGCTCAACAATCTCCCCCTTTTAATCATGACAAACATACTTAAGATTTTGAATACAGCAGAATGTGTTTGTATATGAACTCCCCCTATATATGTGCTCCCCCTATGAATGTAAACAGACATAAATAAAAATTTGAAAAAAATTAGAAAATAATTAAACATTTAGCATTAATGGCAAAATAAAATCTATAGATGTCTGTATACATATCAACATCTTAACTCCTTCTCCCCCTTTGTAATCATCAAAAGATGAACAGGGCTGGATATTTGCAAAGGATATGGACCACAGTAAGAGATCAAGTCATTTGACAGAATCACAAACCACAAACCCTAACCAATCAAACAAAAAATCATAATAATCCGTGAGATAGGAACATATTTCACAAACTAGGAGATGGAATAGATAGTTAGTTAACATATACCAAGGACGATTTTATATATTATTATGTCTACAGTTTTTTATTATTATTACATATATTTCAAGAGCACACTAACCATGCATAACCAGAGCTTGGATTTTTAAATGGAATTAGTTGCAGCATGAAATTAAATAAGTAATTTCATAACCATACATGACCAGAGCTTGGATTTTTAAATGAGGTCAGAGAAATACTTATTATTATTATATATAACCTTTTTTAATATACAAAATCCCCTTAATATATATAAAACAATAATGGATGATAGAAGGGTGATAGAGATAGAGATGGATGTGGAAAAAAAATCCTAAATTACTCATATTATAAAACATATTCGATCAAATCAGGGTCATAAAGAAGCTTTCAATCATCTCATATTCTAAAATCTAACACGGTCACAATTTTATTATAAATGTCCAAAATAAACTGTTCTTATCTTGATGATTTGAAGATTGGATTAATTTGCTAGAAAATGAAATCAATAATAGATCATCTTAAGAAAAAATTTACCCAAAAATGAAAAGAGATTAATTAATTTCTATAATCCCCAAATGCAATCGTAATCTGCAAAATCTATCTTCAGAAAGGGGTTTAGTGAAAATATCCGCAAGTTGAGATTCAGTTGGAATAAATTCAACACAAATGTCCTCACTAGCAATATAATCTCTAATGAAGTGGTATCTCACATCAATGTGTTTTGTGCATGAATGATGTACAAGATTATTTGAAAGATCTATTGACTGTCACACTTTAAAGGAACTTGTTTATAGAATATGAAAAATCAGACAGAGTTTGCATCATCCATAAAATTTGTGCACAACAACTTCCTAATGCAATATACTCAGCTTCAGTGGTGGATAATGCAACACAATTTTGTTTACGACTTTACCAATAAACAAGAGAATGTCCAAGCATGAAACAAGTTCCACTAGTGGTCTTCCTATCAGTGAGTGAACCAGCATAATCATCATCAGTAAAACCAACTAAATCAAAAATATCACAAGATGGATACCACAAGCCAAGTTTTAGTGTGTGCAATAAATACCTCAGAATTTGTTTTGTGGCTTTGAAATGATATTCTTTTGGATTAGATTGAAAACGAGCACATAAACAGATAGAAAACATAATATCGGGTCGAGAAGCAGAGAGATAGAGAAGTGAACCGATTATACCACGATGTTTTCTTTTGATCAATAGCAACACCTTTTTCATCTTTGTCAAGCTTAATTGTTGGGCTCATTGGTGTTCTCATTGGTTTTGCATCTTCAACTCCAAATTTCTTCAATAGCTCCATTACATACTTTGTGACGGCCCGCCCTGCACCAACCGGCATTTACTCCAAAAGTGCATTGTACACATGTCCAGTTAGCACGAGACGAATCGTCAGAAGAAAAGGGAAGAAGGAAGTGAACTAAAAAGGAACCTGTAAAATGTCTCACATCGCATGGAATAAAATATAGTAACAACATACTTGACATAAAACAGGTGAGACAGTGCATAAGCTGAAAACAAACTAACATAGCAGCGGAAAATCCAAGTACAGCTTATGATCCAAAGCTAACATTATTACAACTTTTCAAACTGTCTCAAAAGCAAAAGTAAGATAAAGGAGGTACACTACTAATGCCCAAGTAGCGACCACCAACGACACAGGGAGAATATCTATATATCATACGTGGAAGCCTCCTGCTCGCCTCCGAATCAGCTACTCACGCATCACCAACTAACCTGTCTCTAGTCTGCTCGTGTGAGCACCCAGAGTAATAAGAGGAGACATAAAAATCTGGGTCAGACATAAAGCCTGGTATGAGCGATAAGCATCTAAACAGAACAATAACAGGTAGACTAAAACATACCTGAACCTGGACCTGCAACCAAAGAGTTAGCACTACATACTGTACAACACCCTAAGGTGCCATTTCAAATGGTGTAAAGATAGCGGGGGTGGGGTGTGCATGTCATAGTGATGGCAAACAATCAAGCATAACAACCATCCTCAAATCTCTCACTCAGTGCATAAAGCATACGATATTCACCACTTCGAACATCCAACATACCTTGCTATGATCACTTTGCCCCATGAAGTCATAAATGGCTTCATTGTACTGATACATAGCCACTAATCCTTTGCTATGTCCACTTTGCCCCATGGAGTCGCAATGACCCCACTGCACTGGCTCATAGCCTCACTAATCCTTTACTATGTCCACTCTGCCCCATGGAGTCACAATGATCGCACTACACTGGCTCATAGTCTTACTACGCATCACTTTGCCCCTCAAGTTATCATGACTCTACTGCACTGAAAAAGTAGTCTTGCTACCATCACCTTGCCCCTTGAGTCATAATGACTCTACTGCACTGAAAAGTAGCCCATCATCCATTTTCAGTGGTGAATCGAAGTTATGAACGTCGACAACTCCTTAGCACACGTCCCGCAACAAAGTCCAACCATGAAGTGAACTCATTGGTTCCCAACTGGATCCTGAGCTCTAACTTCCATTTGGACTACCTTTGCATCTCGGGTTATTGGTCATCACCGGATCGGTTCGGATCCCCTCTTAGCCATCAGTTCGGTTCGGATCGGAGTGCTCCTCCTTCGTTGGATCGGATCGGGTCATCATCACCTCAGCGGGTCGGATCAAGTCTCCATGTCCAATTGCCATCATCGGTTCGGGTCGGAGTCCTCCAGTGTGCCACAGTTCGGATCGGCTTCTTCTAATCAACTCGGGTCGGGTCGTAGTCTCCAAGCCTCGTCGTAGTACATTGGTTCGGGTCGGGTACTACGGCAGATCGGGTCGGAGAACATCACGCGGGTCGGATCGGACGATGCATGCCACGAGAAGAGCGAATAGATCAAAGAGTAAAGTATAGGGGAGGATCGGGTCCTCCCTCCGTTCCGATCCGGATCGACCTGTTTTCTGTACCTTTCCAGCAAGCAATTTACGCCACTCGACGGCGTTTTCGACCATTCTACCTATTCTAATCAATCACAAAACATACCATACAGTCATAGCAACAAGTAGAAGTGACCTCAAACACCAAAACATCAATATGATAGTTAAAATGGATCAAACATACCCAAAAACCCCATATGTCCCCTTAAGCATGTTTAGGTGAAACTAATGATGTGATTAGCAAAACTTAACCAAATTAACCCAACTTCATATCTGAGGTCTGAAACATTATTTAAGAATTTATGAGTATTTTTCCAGAATTTATTAGTGTATAAATTCGCTAATTAACACTAATTACCCTTAATTAGCCATAATTAGTGAGGAACTATGCAAATCACTCACCTTAGCCACAAATAAACTAAGATCTGAAATAAATCTCTGATTTGGTGCGAATCCCGATGCTAAACAGCAGCTCTAACGTTGATTTGGTGTAGATCTCCCTTGATTTGATGTTGCTAAGCTTAATCCTTGATTAGAAGATGATTTGGAGGTGATTTAGAGGTTGGAGGCCATTTTTAGGGGTTCTAGGAGATAAGTGGAGGCTAGAAAACTGAAATGGAACGATTCTCTAACTCTTTTCAGCCTCCCCATAACCCTAATCCCGAAATGGGTTATGGGCCCATTCACTAATCACCCTATTTGGCCCGGTTAAGCTGTTTTTCACCTTCCAAACCTTATTTCAGCCATATCTCCCAAATGGTAAGTCCGTTTTTCACATGTGACCACTCTACGAAAAGGTAAAACATCAAACGAATCTAACGGAAGTGGTTTCAGGTCAAAATTCCTTTCCAATCAAAAGTTATGGCCAAAACAAGATCATCTAGGGGCAAAACGGTCATTTAAAAATCGACAAAAATCATGAACATGGGAAATGAGTCAAATGGTTGTTTCCCAAAGTTACATGACCATACGACTTCATATGGGAAAGAAATAAATATTCTACAATCCTCCGATGCGTAGAATGCAGGGTGTTACATTCTCCCCCTTAAGAAATTTCACCCCCGAAATTCCCTAACCAAAACACCCAAAGGGTCCCACATGCCTATCAACCATAAAACAACAATCAAACATGCAAAACAAGTCTATACTAGCATGTGGAATAACTAAATTGCAAAGTAAATCTTACCAAGCAAAGAGTTCTGGATACGTCTTTCTAATGCTCTCCTCTGTTTCCCAAGTACAGTCATCCTCGTTCTCGCCCCACTGAACCTCGACTAGCTTCACCGCCTTCCTTCGAAGTTGCTTCGTATCGTGCTCGACAATACGGATCGGCTTGCGGTTCCCAACCGCCTCGAGTTCTACTTCGAAGTCCTCTAACTGATCAGGTGAAATAGTCATATCTGGGTCGTGAATGAACTTCCTTAACTGGGAAACATGAAATACGTTGTGAACTCCCGCCATCTTCTCTGGTAAGTCAACTCTATATGCCAAATTCCCTACTAGTTCAAGAACAGGGAATGGGCCAACAAATCTTGGTGCCAACTTGCCTCTCCTGCCAAATCGTCTCACGCTCTTCAACGGAGAAATCTTGACAAACACCAAGTCACCAACGGAGAATTTTAAATCTCTTCTCCTCTTATCAGCATAGCTCTTCTGCCTATCTTGGGCAGCTTTCACTCGTTGTTGAATGATCTTAATCTTATCTGAAGTTTCCCTCACCACATCTAGTCCAAGCATAAACTTCTCGCCAGTCTCTATCCAACATGATGGTGAGTTGCACGGTCTTCCGTACAAAGCTTCATATGGAGCCATACCGATACTGGATTGGTAGCTATTATTATATGCAAACTCTACTAGATGTAAATGGTCATCCCATGATCCACCAAAATCCAATATACATGCTCTCAAGACATCTTCCAATATACGATTCACCCTCTCCGTCTGACCGTCGGTCTGAGGATGATATGCGGTACTGAGATGTAATTCTGACCCTAGAGCCTCTTGTAAGATCTTCCAAAACCCACTAGTGAACAACGGGTCTCGGTCACTCACAATGCTTTTAGGTACTCCATGAAATCTCACTACCCACTTCATATACAATTCTGCTAACTTAGTTGCCGTTCTGGTCGATTTGACTGGTATAAATCTTGCACTCTTAGTCAATCGATCCACAATTACCCAAATGCTATCATGTCCCGATCTAGTCCTCGGTAAACCATCGATGAAATCCATCGAGACTTGCTCCCATTTCTATTCGGGAATTTCTAATGGTTGCAACAACCCACTAGGTTTCTTTTGCTCGGCTTTAACTAACTGGCAATTCATGCATTTAGATATAAACTTCCCAACGTCTCTTTTCATCCCTTCTGAGTAGTAAGTCTGCTTCATGTCTCGATACATCTTATCACCACCGGGGTGTATAGTCAGTTTTGAGTGATGACATTCCCTAAGCACTTCATCCCTCAAACCATTCACGTAGGGTACAACTAGTCTTCCATTCTTTCTAAGCCATCCATCTCAATCAATCCCATACAAATTCATCTCCTCACCGCCGATGTCCATCTCTAACTTGGAGATGATTTCCAATAGATTAGGATCGTCCCTCTGGCTGGAACCAATCCGCTCTATCAAAGTGGGTCTGATCGCCAAACTAGCTAGCATTTCTGGATCCAATTCACACTTTGGTCTGAAATCAAACCCTGCGATATACTCCAGTTGCTTCCATTCAAGAAACATAGCCCCTAAACTGGCATGTCTCCTACTCAAGGCATCGGCTACCGCATTACCTTTCCCAGGTGTGTATGCGATATCAAAATCATACGAAGCCAAGAACTCTAACCATCTCTGCTGATGGAGATTTAGATCCTTCTGGGAGAAGAGATACTTTAACGATTTATGATCGGTGAACAACTCAAATCTTTCTCCCAAGAGATAATGTCTCCACATCTTCAGCGCAAACACGATCGCTGCTAATTCCAAATCATGGGTAGGATACTTCTTCTCATGCGGCTTTAGTTGCCGACTAGCATAAGCTACAACCCTACCTCCTTGCATCAATACAGCACCTAGTCCGGTACCACAAGCATCCGTGTATATCGTCATTTCTTCATTCCCTTTAGGAATTACTAATACTGGCGCACGCGTCAACTTTTCGTTTAGACTCTTGAATGCATTCTCACACACTCCGTCCCAGACGAAGGCCCGATTCTTCTTGGTCAACTGAGTCAACGGTGCTGCTGTCTTGGAGAAGTCCTGGATAAACTTACGATAATATCCAGCTAACCCCAAGAAACTTCTTACATCTATTGCATTCTTGGGCATAGGCCAATCTTGTACCGTAGCCACCTTCGCAGGGTCCACGGCGATACCATTCCCTGAAACAACATGGCCCAACAATCTCACTTCCCTTCTCCAAAAGTGACACTTCGAGAATTTCGCTTTCAATTGGTGTTTCCTCAACACCTCCATCACTGTTCTCAAGTGTCCCTTGTGCTCCTCCTCTGTCCTCGAGTAAACAAGGATATCGTCTACGAACACAAGAACAAATTATTCAACTGATCTCTGAATACTCGATTCATAAGATCCACACAATAGGCTGGTGCATTGGTCAACCCAAATGGCATGACCAACCACTCATATAATCCAGACGGCGTCCTAAATGCCGTTTTCGGAACACTCTCATCCGCTACTCGGAGCTGATGAAATCCTGTCGCGAGGTCCAACTGGGAGAACACTATTGCTCCTTCCAGTTGATCAAACAAATCATCTATCCGCGGTAGAGGATACTTATTCTTCCTCGTCACCTTATTCTACCCGCGATAGTCCACACACAAACGAAGGGAACCATCTTCCTTAGTGGCAAACACAACTGGTGCTCCCCACTCGGAGACACTTCTTCTAATAAATCCCTTCTTCAAAAGATTTCTGACTTGCACCCCGAGCTCTCGCTGCTCCCTTGGTGCCATACGACGAAGTGGCATCACTATAGGTCTGGCATCTTTCACTAAATCAATACAGAACTCAATCTCTCGGTGTGGTGGAAGCCCGGTCACCTCCTCGAAGACGTCCGGATATTGGCCAACCACGGGCACATCTGACAACTCATCCTGTGGGATGTCGAGGGAATTTATAAAATTAGCCATTACCCCATCACTAGGTACACTACCAAACACTACCCTCCGCCCATCATCCGCCCTAACTGTCACCAAAAAGCCCTTACAGTCTACCACCACCCCGTATCTTTGGAGCCAATCGACCCCCAATATAATGCCATACCCACTAAAGCCCAAAACAAAGCAATCACAAACAAACATACATCCATGACTCGATAAGACCAGATTTCGGCAAATCATACTAAGGCTAGTCGAACCACCAATCGGGTTCGTCACAACCAATGGTCTATCGACTATCTCGGGTTCCAGTCCCAACCTATCTACCAGGTCACTAGATATGAAGGAACGGGAAGCCCCAGTATCAAACAAAACTCGAACCGGTACATCATAAATAGAAAGCATACCTTGAATAACAACATTCTTTCCTTTCTCCGCCGCAGTTGGGGCATTCGACGAAGAAGGAACAACATCAATAGCATATGCTTTCACAATCTGCTTCTCCTTAAGAGGTTGAGGACACTTATCCTTATGATGTCCCACTTGGCCACAGTTGTAGCACTTCCTTTCCGCTGGCTTGGCCCGACATTCTTTAGCATAATTGCCCTTCTTACCACAGCTGAAGCACTCAACTTCTTTCTTGTTCTTTTTCTGGCCATCCTTAGATTGGCTCTGCTTCCTCTTATTCTGAGAGCTATTCTTGCCTCCACCGCCTGCTTGCGGCTTCAGCCCTTCTGCAGATGCAGCCTCAGTCTTTGACTTAGGGTAAAGACTCTCTGACCTCAAAGCTTTCCCCACAATCGATTCAAAAGTCTCATCGATGTGGTTGATAAGCCTTTCACCCAAGTATCCATCCAAACCAGTAATGAAATTCTCATTCTTCTTCTCAGGAGTATCAATAAGAGATAGTCCATACTTCGACAAAGTGTCGAACTCAGCAATGTAGTCAGAGACTGCCCTACCATTCTGCTTGAGTTCCAAGAATCTCTTAAACAACACTGACTTCTGGGCAGCTGGAATGAACTTCTCGCTAAAGCGAGCTTTGAACTGATCCCAAGTAACCTGATCTTCTGGAGTAGCTGTTCTAATGGCATTCCACCAATTCATCGCTCGCCCTTGCAGCTGACGAGACGCTAGCCTTCTCTTCATCGCATCCTCGATACCCAAGTCGTCGAAGATACGATCACAACTATCCAACCAATCCTGAACATCTGTGGCCGACTCCGTTCCGTGGAACGGCTTCCCACCAAGGTTAGTGTAATCCTTGCACAACTTGGCGAAATCGACCCTAGGCGCCAGCATTACTGGACCACCACCAATTCTGGGATTGGGAACTGCCCCTTGCACCTCCCTAAGCATGTCTCTCACGAGGTCAGTTAACATCGCCCTCATGTCAGCAGCATTCCCATTATTGGCTCCCCTACCAGCACCTCTAGCATATCGCCTCATCGTCAATTTGTAAAAAAGGAAATGATTAATGACCCCATAGTGGTGCTAGTGCAGTACGACTTCATTCTTATACTACCAATAGTATATATATATAGCTTTTGAAAACCAAAGTAATCACAAATACGCTCTCTCATATACGTACTATCTCTCCCTAGTGTTTTTCCCTAGGTTAACTACGCAACCTAGAGCTCTGATACCATGTGACGGCCCGCCCCGCACCAACCGATATTTACTCTAAAAGTGCGCTGTACACATGTCCAGTTAGCACGGGACGGATCGTCAGAAGAAAAGGGAAGAAGGAAGTGAACTAACAAGGAACCTATAAAATGTCTCACAGCGCATGGAATAAAATATAGTAACAACATACATGACATAAAACAGGTGAGACAGTGCATAAGCTGAAAACAAACTAACATAGCAGCGGAAAATCCAAGTACAGCTTATTATCCAAAGCTAACATTATTACAACTTTTCAAACTGTCTCAAAAGCAAAAGTAAGATAAAGGAGGTACACTACTAATGCCCAAGTAGCGACCACCAACTACACAGGGAGAATATCTATATATCATACGTGGAAGCCTCATGCTCGCCTCCGAATCAGCTACTCGCGCATCACCAACTAACTTGTCTCTAGTCTGCTCGTGTGAGCACCCAGAGTAATAAGAGGAGACATATAACTCTGGGTCAGACATAAAGCCTGGTATGAGCGATAAGCATCTAAACAGAACAATAACAGGTAGACTAAAACATACCTGAACCTGGACCTGCAACCAAAGAGTTAGCACTACATACTGTACAACACCCTAAGGTGCCATTTCAAATAGTGTAAAGATAACGGGGGTGGGATGTGCATGTCATAGTGATGGCAAACAATCAAGCATAACAACCATCCTTACATCTCTCACTCAGTGAATAAAGCATACGATATTCACCACTTCGATCACCCAACATACCTTGCTATGATCACTTTGCCCCATGAAGTCATAAATGGCTTCACTGCACTGATACATAGCCACTAATCCTTTGCTATGTCCACTTTGCCCCTATGGAGTCGCAATGACCCCACTGCATTGGCTCATAGCCCCACTAATCCTTTACTATGTCCACTCTGCCCCATGGAGTCACAATGACCCCACTGCACTGGCTCATAGTCTTAATACGCATCACTTTGTCCCTCAAGTCATAATGACTCTACTGCACTGATAACGTTGTCTTGCTACCATCACCTTGCCCCTCGAGTCATAATGACTCTACTGCACTGATATGTAGCCCATCGTCCATTTTCAGTGGTGAATCGAAGTTATGAACGTCGACAACTCCTTAGCACACGTCCCGCATCAAAGTCCAACCATGAAGTGAACTCATTGGTTCCCAATTGGATCCTGAGCTCTAACTTCCATTTGGACTACCTTTGCATCTCGGGTTATTGGTCATCACCGGATCGGTTCGGATCCCCTCTTTGCCATTAGTTCGGTTCGGATCGGAGTGCTCCTCCTTCACTGGATCGGATCGGGTCATCATCACCTCAGCGGGTCGGATCAAGTCTCCATGTCCAATTGCCATCATCGGTTCGGGTCGGAGTCCTCCAATGTGCCACAGTTCGGATCGGCTTCTTCTAATCAACTCGGGTCGGGTCGTAGTCTCCAAGCCTCGTCGTAGTACATTGGTTCGGGTCGGGTACTATGGCAGATCGGGTCGGAGAACATCAGGCGGGTCGGATCGGATGATGCATGCCACGAGAAGAGCGAATCGATCGAAGAGTAAAGTATAGGGGCGGATCGGGTCCTCCCTCCATTCCAATCCGGATCGACCTGTTTTCTGTACCTTTCCAGCAAGCAATTTACGCCACTCGACAGCGTTTTCGACCATTCTACCTATTCTAATCAATCACAAAACATACCATACAATCATAGCAACAAGTAGAAGTGACCTCAAACACCAAAACATCAATATGATAGTCAAAATGGATCAAACATACCCAAAAACCCCGTATGTCCCCTTATGCATGTTTAGGTGAAACTAATGATGTGATTAGCAAAACTTAACCAAACTAACCCAAATTCATATCTGAGGTCTAAAACATTATTTAAGAATTTATGAGTATTTTTCCAGAATTTATTAGTGTATAAATTCGCTAATTAACACTACTTACCCTTAATTAGCCATAATTAGTGAGGAACTATGCAAATCACTCACCTTAGCAACAAATAAACTAAGATCTGAAATAAATCTCTGATTTGGTGCGAATCCCGATGCTAAACAGCAGCTCTAACGTTGATTTGGTGTAGATCTCCATTGATTTGATGTTGCTAAGCTTAATCCTTGATTAGAAGATGATTTGGAGGTGATTTAGAGGTTGGAGGCCATTTTTAGGGTTTCTAGGAGATAAGTGGAGGCTAGAAAACTGAAATGGAATGATTCTCTAACTCTTTTCAGCCTCCCCGTAACCCTAATCCCGAAATGGGTTATGGGCCCATCACTAATCACCCTATTTGGCCCGGTTAAGCTGGTTTTCACCTTCCAAACCTTATTTCAGCCATATCTCCCAAACGTTCCGTTTTTCACATGTGACCACTCTACGGAAAAGGTAAACCATCAAACGAATCTAATGGAAGTGGTTTCAGGTCAAAATTCCATTCCAATCATAAGTTATGGCCAAAACCAGATCAGCTAGGGGCAAACGGTCATTTAAAAAATCGACAAAAATCATGAACATGGGAAATGAGTCAAATGGTTGTTTCCCAAAGTTACATGACCATACAACTTGATATGGGAAAGAAATAAATATTCTACGATCCTCCGATGCGTAGAATGCGAGGTGTTACATACTTTGTCTAAGAAATGAAGATTCCTTTATTGCTTTATTTGATTAGAAATCCAAGAAAGTATTTTAGCTCTCCGACCAAGCTCGTCTCAAACTTGTCCTGCATAACTTTTTCAAATTTCTCACACAAAATATCATTAGTATCACCATAAATGATATCATCAACATAAATCTAAACAATCAAGAAATCATTACCATCATGTAATAGAAACAAAGTAGTGTTAGCACATCCCTTTTTAAAACCATTTTCCAAAAGATATGAACAGAGACAGTCATACCAAGCTCGAGGAGCCTGCTTAAGACCGTATAATGCTTTTACTAGTTTGTACACATGATTTGGAAATTCATGACTCTCAAAACCATGGGGATGTTGAAAAAAGACTTCTTCTTTCAGCTCACCATTCAAAAAGGCACTCTTAACACCCATTTGCTTAAGTTTAAAACCTTTAAAACATGCAAAACTTAGCAAAATTTTATTGCTTCTAACCTAGCTACTGGAGCAAATGTTTCATCAAAATTAATTCTTTCAATTTGATTTTATCCCTTAGCAACCAACCTAGCTTTGTTTCTAATTACATTTCCACACTTCGCCATAGATGGCCTACGGTAGCCCCAGAGAAGTGATGCAGTAGGTGCCAAAAAGTGTTGCTATAGGCAAAAAATGATATGTGGCAACACTTTTTTGGGGTTGCCTTTTGTCGTGTTGCCTTAGAGTCAAAGGCAACACCTTTGCGACCCTATGGCAATATCGGTACAGGTGTTGCCACAAGTACCAATACAACAAAAAATACCCTTTCACAACTGCCAAAAACAATTGTAATATGTTTATTACAGCTGGCATGCATCACTAGTTATATTGCAATCATAATAAAGTCAACCATTTTTACAACTGTTTCTAGCAGTTGTTAAATTTTGTTTCACAACTGCTAAAAGAAATTATATCTCAACTGCTATTAATTAAAATTTCCATAATATTATAATAAATATTTATATAACACAGTATTTTAATTAAAATAATGTTTTATTTCAACATTTCAAATAGTACAAAATTTTTGACTCCACTATTTTAAATTCACTCGTATATTATACAATCAATCATATTTACATACATTCCTCATTACAATGTCACTCGATTCACTCGTATACGGACTCACACATACAATCATAAGCACGAATAAATACACGAAAATGATTATGTAAACTACTACCTTTATTTTTTTCCTTTTGGATGATTTGCTCGCAAAGTATGCACAACTTCTCTAGTTCAATCATAAATGAGCTGGACCCTTATAACTGTAATATGAGAAGAGTTAAAGACTAAAACTAGATTTTATTATTTTAAAATAGATAATAATCATCTAACTAGTAATTAAAAAACATAAGAAAAGTCGATGAATTGAATAACAACCGTTGTCTCAACTGAAAGGCAATCAAACTCACTAATACGACCGTAGCCTTTACGGTTGTATATCTCCATCTACTGAAACAAACTATCAGAGCTAGAATCTCTATATCCCTCGATTTATAAAATGAGGATTGTATCCTACTGGCATCAAATGACACAAGGAATTATATCCCTAAGGGTGCAGACTGTGTGATCATGTTGCTCTAATTTAAGTGCAACTAGTGTGATGGCAAAACAAGATATTAATGAAGAAATAAGATGCAGGTTCTATTTATATATCAACTAAACATCGCAAGAAATATTTACCTGCACATGAGGATGGTTCTTAGCATTAGGGTACTCTTTAGGATGTTTACGTAAAGTCTTTCTTATAACATAATTTTCATGCTCTATTTTTCTATTACTCATTTCCTAAATCCTAATTCACCTGATTCTTTTTTTTAAAGCAAGCAAAAATGTTATCGATAAAGCATGTAATTGAATATAGAAGAAAGATTACTTAAATATAACTTCAGTTTTACCTTAATAAGAAAGTCATTAAATGTCTCCACAGCATCTTCACATGTCCTGCAAGGCTGCAAAAGTAACAAAAAACAAGGTTATCATAATCACAAATAGAAGAACAAAATAAAATAAAACAAACCATTTCTTGGTTGAATTTGCATGAATGATAAGAATGCATGCCCCCCTAAGTTTCCAAGAGACCAGCTACTAAATATTTTGCAAATTGGGTAGAAGAAACCCAAGGTGGCAATTCATTTGCACTTCCGTAGTTAAGTGAAACTTCAAAGTCTGCATATGTACTCAGTTAAATGCTTTATACAAGGAAAATTCTTATATTGGTTTACTCGCACTTAGGTACATATCATACGTACACTGCCACATTGTCATATTACTGTGTTATTATTTAAGTAGATATACAAAATTTTAATACAAATGTTACACCAAAACAAGGTGATGTAACACCCCACGTCCATTAATGTCACTCACAAAGGGAATGCATTAACTTTTATGGAGCGTTTTAAGTAAGTATAGAACAAAAACTTAACAACAAGACAGATATAAATAGTACTCAAAGATTTAAAACTTTATTTCAGTGCAGCGGAAAACACATATGTTTGCTTACATCATCAAAAACCAGAGTCAAAGTACATAATATCCATCTTGACTATCAAAAGTACATAAACTGAAAGACATAATCCCCAATAAAAAATAGCCATAAATAAAAGAGAAGCTAAACTTTACTTCAGCGATCCAAGTAATCTTCTAAAAGCAGAGAAATGGCAGTCCAAGATCAAGCTCCACTGGTGCTAGTCCCAACCTGAGCACCTGGGGGGAAAAGGAAGAAAAGAGGAGGAAACAAAGGGGGTCAGACATAAAGTCTGGCGAGTGCGATAATTTTAACAATATAATTAACAAAGTAACTAGGCTAAGGCATAAGTTGGAAAATAAGGAAATGACCATGAACCGTTGAATATGGCAGAGTAAACAAGGAAACAAGATGAACATCGATATCGTTAAAGCGCCTCTAAACCACTATAAGATAATTACTGGACTACACCAACACTATAAGATAATTGCTATACTGCACCACCACTAGTCACCCTAAGGTTGATCCCGCCTACAGAACTTAATAATGATATTGGTAGTTTCGTGCACCCCTAGCTGCCTTCATAGGTGCCGCCTAACCCTATCTCCACTAGGTGTACCCACTACCCCCAAGCGATCGGCTCCCTAACTCGTAGACTATGCAGGTAAAGCCCCGCTAAAGCCCCGTATTATCCCCGCTATAGCCCATAGCGCTCTTCAACCGCTACGCTATTTTAATTTAGCGTTGATGAACAGTAGATCCGCTTCTAGCCCCGCTTTTTTCCGTTGCATCCGCTAAATCAAGGCTTTTTAGCGTCCGCTTTAGCAATATTAATATATAGAGCTTGATTTGACTAGTTCTCTTTTTCAAAAAATTCAGTAAAGGTAGCGTAAATGACTAAATTTAAGGCATAGGTGCCTAATATATTGTAACAATCAATTATGCTCATCAAATTTAGCTTGCATAACTATGTTATTATGTGATTTTGTTATATAAGATTAACAGATATTAGTTTCTTGTACACATATAATGTAAGAAAGATGATAAATTAATTTTTAAATATTTGTTTTTACATCTAATGAACATTTTTGCACCTCCGCTTTATCCCCGCTATTTCCCCGCTTTATCCCCGCTACACCTTTTTGCACCTCCACCACTATAGAACCGCTAAGCGCTTTAACTGCACAGCTCGTAGATACCCGTGCTGGCCCCACAGTGGGGTGTATCACTCCCCAAAGTGGCAACTCGATACAACCAACAATGCACGGCTTATACCTACATGATGCAACAACGTCTTACCTACCAGCCCGGGTCCACAGACACATATGAACCCGTTGGACTTGCTTTGCCATCGCTAACCCGGTTTGGCCTCTTACAATCAAGCCCAGTATGCGTGTCCCGTCCACGACTTGGGTCGAGCCCACAAAGATACGTATGGGTTACTGGTTGAAATTGGCCCCCAATTACTTGACACAAGCTATCCACCTAAGCTTGGTCCCCTCTAGTACATCCCACTTAACCTACTTCTTATTCATGTTTCAACTACATGTTTCAATTTTGGTTAAGTGTTTCTAATCGTATTTCCAAATGCCACCTAAGGCACCCACTGGATTCCACATGCCCCCCAAGTCTCCCACTTAACCCCCTCATGTCCACTACATGTTTATCTGGTTAAGTGTTTCTTAATTCATTAAGACTGTAACCTCATACAGACCTCTCATGTTAGACTGGCATTTGTGGCAGCTGGATTTGCCGGGCGGGTCCGGGCAGTCTTACACCACAAAAGAGCCTAACCTCGTGTCTTTACAATTGTTACGTATTTAATTTATGCCTAAGACCTCTCACATTAGACTGGCATTTGTGGCAGCTGGATTTGTCGGGCGGGTCCGGGCAGTCTTACACCACGAAAGAGCCTAACCTCGTGTTTTAGACGATTAATTACTCCTAATTAATCATTCCCCAATTTGAATTACTTTCCCTATTCAAATTATCAATCAATTCCAAATTTAATGATGTCCATAATTGACTCAATTATGTCCATCCATTTATGGTATGTAAAATCATAACAATTTTCACCACAACTTATTTTATGCCTTTTAAGGCATTTATACCAATTAAATCTTTTAATATTATCCCCTTTACCCCATGTTGTACGTTTGTTCGTTTAACGTAAAATATACGTTAGACTCGAATAGTCTAACTCATGGAATAAAGAGAAAACATCACAATATACACATAATGAAAACATAGATCTAAACATAGGGATGAACTTGCATATGTGAATGATGTTCTACATCTAAAACTTGCATAGGCCAAAGTTACAACTTGCATAAACAACATATGTCATGGATCCAAATCTAAAGGTGTGAACTTGCATAAATCATGTATGTCGTAGATCTACATCTAAAGGTGTAAACTTGCATAGGCAATAACCCAAAACTTGCATAACATGATTCATATCCCAAACTCATATATTTATATAAACTTGCATATGTGATTTATGCATCATAACAATGGGGTAAACTTGCATCTAACATGTAAAATACCATGTAGAATTTAGCATATAACTCGCACATGTCATAGCCTATCTTTGATCAAATTTTCACATAAACTAGATGTCATGACCATGTAAGGTCACATATAATTTTACCCAACTTGTATATGATTCATATTTACATAAAAATCTAAACTTGCATACATATGATCTATCATATGAATCAACATAACCAAACTTAGCATATGTACAACACGATGATTCTACTAGACATAGGCTAATCATAGAATTACAACATGGGTGATAGCATCATAACTTTACATCGTAAGTGATAGCATCATAACATAACATCGTAGAGATTTCAACACAATTCTACAACATAATTACAACATACGATCAATAATTCACATCACATCCATACAATCCACATCATAACTTAATCCAATTAAATTACTAATTATTTTATTAAAACTATTGAACTCACAACTCAAAAGCGGTCTTGAGTTTTGAATTCTGATTTCTGAAGTTGTATTAGCTCTCCTTTGAAGAAGATTCGCTGTTAGGGTTGAATAGAACTGATTTGATTTGATGTTCTTCCTCTTTAATTAGTGGCGGCTACTCTAGGGTTCAAGACGACAACATGAAGACCATAGTTTGAGTTTTAATTCTGATTTAGCGTTTGAGTCTATGGGTCTTTTTATAGAGTTTTGAATTAATTTAAGCCGTCGGATGATCTTAGGGTTAATCAAAACCATTTACTCGAGATAGGGTGGCACCTCAGCCCTAATGACTCAGCAAGGAGTCAGAAAGGACTCACCAACATGGGTCAGCCCGAACCAGAATGTTATGCAGGCCTGCTGCCTCGGCTTGGGCGCACTTGGCAGGTGCGCCAGTGCAAATTTGTATAGGCGCACTTCCCAAGTGCGCCAGTGCAATATTTTTTTTACTTTTTTCCACCAATCTTCGTTCGTCCATAACTCCTTCATCCAGTACCCGTTTCCCACAAACTCGGACTCTATTTCAACCAGAATTCCGAGACGAACACAATGGCGCAACCCCATTCCCTTAATTCTCACGCCTGAGATTAATTATTCTTTAATTTTATTTGATTATTCAAAAATCCGGGGTGTTACATTCTCCCCTCCTTAAAGGATTTCGCCCCCGAAATCTCCAAGTTAAGGAGAATGCATATCCTACTATCCAAACAACCATCTACTCAACCATCAAACACGGGCATCCATTGTCCTTATAGAATTTCTAATGATGTATGAACATATGCAAGAGTGTGTGTGTATGTTCCTTATCTAATGCAAAATCAGGTGGTCTACTGATTCAGTTGACCTCCTTAATGCAAACCATGATAGTGCCATGCGTCCATTATGTATGCGAAAGAATCCTATCGATACATATTATTTCTACATGTGTGCACAACCATTCACCAAAATGCAACATCCATATGATGTTACAACCATTATACATCCATTACTTAAATATGTGCACACATTTATATGCAATATGCAATATGAAGTGACTGAGCCGATCTGGTGCCTAAAGTGTGTGTATATGCATCCACAAGCAACCACGAGCAAACACTTTGCATCCACATGCATCCATCATACATAACATGTCTCAAACACATGTTTCAGCCATAGGACTATCCTATCTAAAGGTCAAAGATACTAGCGAGAGGACATACTAAAGATAAGATAAGTGCAAGGTAAGCGATAAAGGAGAAATTAAAAGACATACCCTCGAAAAGAAAAGGGTATAATGAACGCATCTTCGCTTCCGTCTCCCAAGTAGCGTTGCTCTCATCATCTCCCCATTGCACTTTGACTAGTTTGACCTCTTGATTCCTTAACTTCTTAATCTCCGACCAAAGAATGCACGTAGGAGCTTGTCGAATCGTCGCATCGCGCTCTATCTCCACCTCTCTAAGCAAGCTCGTCTCTACCACTTCCGCGATCTCGTGTAAGCACTTCCTCAAATGTGATACATGGAATACGTCGTGTACACCACTAAGTCTCTCGGCCAAATCCACTCTATACGCCATCTGCCCAATCCTTTCCTTAATAGGAAACGGCCCTACGAACCTTGGTGCTAACTTCCCAACGGACCCAAAGCGAACGACTTTCCGTAATGGAGACACCTTGACAAAGACCATGTCCCCAATATCAAATTCAAGATCTGTCCTCCTCTTGTCCGCCTAAGATTTCTGCCTATCTTGCGCCGTCTTCATCCTCCTTCGAATCAAATCGACCTTTTCCGAAGTCTCTCTAATCATATCGGGTCCAAGCAAGATATTATATGTAGACTCCCACCAACATGTAGGCGAACGACACGGCCGTCCATAAAGAGCCTCGAACGGTGCCATGCCAATGCTAGACTGAAAGCTGTTATTATATGCGAACTCCACCAACGGAAGATGCTCCTCCCATGTAACTCCGAAATCTAAGACACACAATCTCAATAAGTCCTCTAGAATACGATTCACCCTCTCGGTCTGGCCGTCCGTCTGAGGATGATATGCGGTGCTCAAACATAACTGAGTCCCTACCGCCTTTTGCAAGCTCTTCCAAAACTCGCTAGTGAAGATAGGTTCGCGGTCGCTCACCATGCTAGAAGGAACACCGTGAAAACGAACTATTTCTCGAATGTATACGGAGGATAACCATGGAGCAGTCCTCTTTCTCTTCACGGGAATGAAATGGGCGCTCTTAGTAAGTTTGTCTACCACGACCCAAATCCCCATATTACCCTTCCTCGATCTTGGTAATCCGTCAACAAAGTCCATCAAAACACTTTCCCACTTACATTGTGGGACCTCCAATGTGTGAAGCAATCCACCGGGCTTTTTTTGCTCTACTTTTACTTGTTGGCACACCAAGCATCTAGCAACAAACTTTGCCACGTCCTTCTTCATACCGGCCCAAAAGTAAACTCGTCTCATGTCCATGTACATCTTGTCCCCGCCGGGATGGATGGTCATCTTCGAACGATGTGCATCATCAAGAATGGTCTTCCTCAAGTTCTCGCCCTGTGGTACACAAAGTCTACCGTTCCTACGTAGCCAACCCTTATCATCTAGGGTATACCTATGGAGATGGCTCGATGACTCCCCTCTTTTGAGCTTTTCTACTAACTCAACCAACTGTGGGTCGTCTCGCTGTGCCTCGCCAATCCATCCCAAAAGCGTAGGTCTGACCTCTAAGGATGCTAGCAAACCGGGTACAAAGTCAACGGAAGGTTTAAAGTCAAACGTAGAGATGAACTCTAAGCTTCGCCACTCAACAAACAACGGACTCAAGGACAACCTTTTTCTACTTAAGGCGTCTGCCATCACGTTACCCTTGCCAGGGGTATATGCTATCTCGAAGTCGTAGGATGCTAAAATTTCCATCCACCTTTGCTGCCTTAAGTTCAAGTCCTTCGAAGAGAATAAGTATTTTAGCGATTTTTGGTCAGTGAATAATTCGAATTTTTTGCCAAGAAGATAATGACGCCAAGACGAAGACAATAGTAGCCAACTCTAGGTCATGTGTAGGGTAATTTCTCTCATGTACTCTCAATTGCCATCCACCATAGGCTATTACCCTTCCCTCTTGCATTAAGACTGCGCCTAGTCCTATCCTACAAGCATCGGTATAAACGGTAAATGGCCAACTCCCATCTGGCAGCACGAAGACTAGGGCTATGGTCAAAGCTCTCTTTAATCGTTGGAACGCATCATCACAATCTACGTCCCACATGAAAACTAAGTTCTTCTTCGTCAAGCATGTTAATGGGGCTGATATTTTTGTGAAGTCTTTGATGAACTTCCTATAGTAGCCAGCCAACCCTAAGAAACTCCTCACCTCGGAAGCATTTTTAGGAACCTTCCAATCTTAGATGGGCACTATCTTCGCGGGATCCACAACTATCCCTTCTTTGGAAACCACATGCCCTAAGAATCGCACTTCCTTCCTCCAAAAGTGACATTTAGAAAATTTAGCTTTAAGGCTATGTGTAACGACCCGGAAAATCCGAACCAATTTAAATTTTTATTTTAAATAATTTAGTGGAAAAATGTGGCAGAAGTTAAAATTTTCATTTTTAAATAATTTTAAAGCCAGTGAAAATAGTCAATTTTCAAACGATCTCTATTTTCGACGAAATCACTTTTGTTGGAACCGGAATGTCATATTATTGTTAGATTTCAATTTTTAGAATTTTTCAAGTTAGTATGTGAGCGTGGAGAAAGAAACTGTGTTTTGTTCAATTCTGTTGAATTTAATCGACTGAAAAATAGCCTTTTTCAAACGGTCTTGGAATTCGACGAAATTAATTTTGTTAGGACCGTATCGTCATAACGAAGCCAAATATTTTTTTTTTTTGGATTTTTCTGAGTCTGTATGTGGCCTCAGTGAATTTATTTATGCGAACAAATTAAATTAATAAAGGATTTAATTATTAAATTTAAATAAAACAGGCCATAGACAGCCGTTTGGGCTGACTGGACCTGTCCCGTTGGATCCGAAACATGGGCTATTGACTAGGGACACTTTCTGCTGGACTGGATTTGAAACGGTTAAGAAGATTTGGATTTAATTGTAAAAATAGATTGAAAATAGTATAAAAATAGGAAATTTAAAACCCTAAACTACTATTCACTATCTTCTTAGTTGCCGCCCTCCTTCTAATCTATGGCCACCGATGTTCCATCCTTCCCCTTCTAATTTCTCTTCCATCTCCGAAAATTATAACCCAACATACACATCACTTCGAAGCCCTCTCTCCCCCCTTCACATCCATACAGCGATCACCCACCATCATCACCTGTAGCGCCCGCCACGACCATCAAAACCCGTCGCCTTTGCACCTCCGCCCTGCCCCCTGTCAGCCGCCGAGTTCGCCGACGGCCTGGCCGTGGGCGTGCCGCCCAAAGCCCTCCAGTGTGCCACCTCCTGATCTTCGAATCATAGACTGGTTTGATCGATAAATGGATCAAAAGTTTTGAACTCCCTGAAGTAAACCACGGCCTTTGACTATAAAGAGGGAAGAAGGTGAAAATCCTCTTTGTTTAATTCATTAATTTAATTTAAAATATTTTCTAACTTAATTTAATCGTATCTAACTCATACGACATCGAAATCGAACGATTTTAGAAGCGTTGGATTCGCAACGAAAAATTCTACAACACAGTACAAACCAGATCTGGAAAGGAGCACTATCAAAATTCAAGGAAAATTTAGATCTAAATTATTCTGTGAGATTTCTTACCTTAAAAATAATTAAATAATTTAATTATTGTTCGTGATGGTTTGAATCATATAGATCTGCGATGTGATGATATGGTTATATGTTCATATGTTGATGAATGATGCTTTATCTGTTTGTTTATTATTCTATTAAATGAGATCTATATGTTAATAATAGATCAGTCGATTGAATCACACATTTTGATGTGATCTTCATATACGTTCTCGCCTTTATTTCTTTTTTAATTTATTCTTTTCAGAAAGTTTAAGTCTTTTGTTCGATTTATAAAACAAAAGAAAGTTTGAATCTTTTGTTTTGTTTTACAAAATAAATGAAAGTTTAAATCTTTTGTTCGATTTATAAAACAAAAGAAAGTCTGAATCTTTTGTTTTGTTTTACAAAACAAATGAAAGTTTAAATCTTTTGTTCGATTTATAAAACAAAAGAAAGTTTGAATCTTTTGCTTTGTTTTACAAAACAAATGAAAGTTTAACTCTTTTGTTCGATTTATAAAACAAAAGAAAGTTTGAATCTTTTGTTTTGTTTTACAAAACAAATGAAAGTTTAAATCTTTTGTTCGGTTTATAAAACAAAAGAAAGTTTGAATCTTTTGTTTTGTTTTACAAAACAAATGAAAGTTGGAATCTTTTGTTTGATTTATAAAACAAAGGTAAGTCTGAATCTTTTTGATTTATCAAAGTAAAAGAAAGCTTAGTTTTTTATTTATTTTTGATTTACAAAATAAAGATGGGACCTTTATGTTGATTCATGAAAGTTATACTCTAAATCATATGTTGTTGTTGTATGTGTTGACATGAAACTTGAACCAAATTAGCGATAGAACGTTATTTACATTTTTGTATGAAGATAAATGAACCAAATTAGCGATAGAACGTTATTTACATTTTTATATGTAGATAAATGAACCAAATTAGCGATAGAATGTTATTTACATTTTTATATGTAGATAATGAAACAAATTAGTGATAGAACATTATTTACATTTTTATATGTAGATAAACGAACCAAATTATCGATAGAACGTTATTTACATTTTTATATGTAGATAAATGAACCAAATTAGCGATAGAACGTTATTTACAATTTTATATGTAGATAAATGAACCAAATTAGCGATAGAACGTTATTTACATTTTTATATGTAGATAAATGAACCAAATTAGCGAACGCTATTTACATTTTTATATGTAGATAAATGAACCAAATTAGCGATAGAACGCTGTTTACATTTTTATATGTAGATAAATGAACCAAATTAGCGATAGAACATTATTTACATTTTTATATGTAGATAAATGAACCAAATTAGCGATAGAACGTTATTTACATTTTTATACGTAGATAAATGAACCAAATTCGCGATAGCACGTTATTTACATTTTTATATGTAGATAAATGAACCAAATTGGCGATAGAACGTTATTTACATTTTTATATTTAGTGATGGGACTTTATTTACCTTTTCTATATAAATAGGATATGTAGAAGAAAGAGATTACACATTTCGGTTTGCATTTCTAGGAGCAAACAAAACATAGTACAAGCATCACATTTTTGTTTACTTTCTTTAAAAAAAAGAAACATTTATTTACATATAGAGTAAATAAAAAAAAGGAAAAGTAACATTTATTTACATATAGAGTAAATAAATAAGAAAAAGGAAAAGTAACATATAGAGTAAATAAATAAGAAAAGAGAAAAGGAAATTTATTTACAATTAGTGTAAATAAATTTGTATAGAAAAAGATCACATTAATTTACATTTTGTGTAAATAAATATAAAAAGGAAGAAGAATGTTTTATTCACATTTAGTGTAAATAAAACATAAATTCAGAAAGGGACATTTTATTCATATCTAGTGTTAATAAAATATGACAAAGAAAAGATTACATATTTTGTTTGTATTTCTCGGTGCAAACAAAACATAGGAAGGAATTATACTTTTTATTTGCAAAGTAGTTGCAAATAAAAACATAAATATAAAGTACAGTATTATTTGGAGAAAAACATGAATTAGAAAAAGTAAAATTTTAGTTACTTTTTAAATGTGAATAATAACATAGAGAAAAGAAAGGTACATTTCATTTGTATGTTAAAGGTAAATAAGAGCAGAAAATATAAGTAATATTTTTATAGTCATTTTAGATGCGATAAAAAGAATGGGTTTTTATAGTTGAAATCACCAAATGATATAATTTTATATTTATATATATAAATATAAAATTAAAACAAAATGCGCGTGGCAGTTTGCGTATCGGCAATCGTAATTTTAAACGATTATATCAAAAGATCCGACCGTTGGATTTTCCCAAAACCAGAACCGTCAGTACCGCTTTGGGAAGAGCTTTCCAACGATATAAAACTTGTCAAAATCCGACGGTTAGATTTCAAGATATGTGTAAAACAAAATTTGGTAAAAAAAAACAGCGCCAGGGCATCCCACTGACCCGAAGCGTCGTTTATTTATTTTGAGCTATTTTCAGATAAATAAAAATAGCGATAAATAGTTATAAATATATATAAAATGATTTAAATGATGATTATGCGACAATTATTTGAAAAGACCGAGTTTAACTCATTTCAAATAATTGCACGGCGATTAAATCAAAGATATAAGAAGACGATGGTTGAAGACCGACGATCTTCACATCGAATGGATGACGACTACTGATGCTTTGGACTGACTTGCTCCCAGGACGAGGTTGAAGCAGTAGTTGTCCGGACGAATGGTTGATTGTCCGGATAAGCGAGAACCTATCAGGTGTCTCCGGTTTCGTTCAGACCTAAAACGGACTTGTAAATGGATGCGTGTCTGACATTGGAATTCATTCCATGTAATTAAATCGATTTGTATTAATATATGTCTGTTTGGTGGTGGGGAATTTATTCATTGCTTAACACCCTGGTATATAGTAATAGTTGTCGATCACATGGCGTGAATTGTCAATGTGGCACGCCAAGATGTAATGATCAAGGCTTTTGTTGAAAAGCAGGCCTTGTGGTTGATGATCAAAGCATAGCCTGTTTAGGCGTAGCTATGAGTATAGCGTGACTTCGTGAGCCTCATTCCCCGGTATGATTCAAAAACGGGATTAGGACTGCAGGGAGTGCACACGTTTCTTTCTAGCTAGGGGTAGTGTCAGTGCTTAAACTGGTTGGCATTTTACTTACGTGGATGTTGGATTGAGGTACTTCGGGTTTTATAGGTCGTTAGTGGCCATACTATAGGTTCAAAGGAACCGGGAAACGTGTGTTCAGGAATTGCCAATCCACTACCGTTAGGTGGGGACCGGCCCTGAAGATCCAAGGTTCACTGCGGGGAGTCCTGAGGCATTTGCTAGAGTGTCTCGAATCGGAGAGGACGATTCTAGCCTCGATTTCATGACGGAAACCAATTCCCAATACGACATTACGGTCTTGATTGTAAACTTATATATGGCGACATAGTAGGATGGGGTACTATGTCGTCTAGGATTGATACATTTATATTGAAGCATTTTAATTCTGCTTAGACACTAATAATAATATAAAAATATTATTTTACACGTATTAAGCATGTTTGATCATCATAAGGGAAAACTCTATCCTCCTGTTTGCGTTGCATTGTGTGATAGGACTTGAGTCTTATGATGGTTTCATTTTCCAAAAGTCATTTCATTGTTTTTGTGTAAACTTTATTAAATTATGCACTGGCAATCCAATGGAGTAAACCCGTTCCGCGTTAGCAGCGTGGTCCTATGATTCACCATAATGTTAGTTAGTATAGAAAGATTTCTCATACCAGTCCCACGACTGACTCGATGTTTGTTCCACTTTGCAAACTCGGTTTCCGTCTTTTTACATGGGCAGCCATGTAACATGTCTTTAGGGAGACATTTGCTGGATTGGAGACTGCTTGGAAGAAGAAGACGAAGACTCTCCTTTTATATTTTGCTTTAGAGACTTTATTCTATCTTGTATTTTGATGTATGTCATGGAGTTTAGACCTATTTCCTTTGAAACTTATTTCCTTTGATTCATACTTTTATTTTGCTAAGTTGTATCCTGTAAACTGTGTACTTTGGGGTTCTGTTTATGTGATATTTATGACTTTTATCTTTCTGCTGCAATAATTACGTGTTATGATATAATCGGAGATCTGTTGTTGTTATAAATATGTTGTATTCCAAATGATTATCCTTACTTTCGCACAACAGAAGTTTGGGGTCATCACAGTTGGTATCAGAGCTTAAGGTTAACCTTAGCTTCTGAATACAACATATTTAGAATAATTCGTCTAGATAGAATCCACATTATTCTATGGCGAGTAGCTCATTAGAGATAGGACTAGTAATGTCCTAGAATGAGCACAACAGAATAACACATATTTATCAGTCATTACATCATTATCTTTTCATCTTGTCCTTACCTTTTCTTTTCTTGAAAATTTTCATTTCTGTTGGTCTGACTCTTTCCTTGATGGTACAGACTGATTTAAATGGATACCAGAGCAAGAACAACCTAGGGTGGAGCCCAAGGTGGAGCTCGAGGCGGGGCAAGAGGAGGAGCCCGAGGGGGAGCTAGAGGGCAAACTAGAGACGAGATCCCCATTACTCAGGAACAGCCTACTTCAGAGGTCATAGCACAACCACCTCCACCTCCATAGCCCTTCGACTTGGAGAGAATGTCAAAGAAATTCAGAAATCTAGGAGGTGTACCCTTCACGGGGCGAGAGTCTGCGATTCAGGTAGAGGCATGGCTTAAGGACTGTGAAAAAATCTTAGAGGGCTTAGAATTGGAGGATCAGCGAAAGCGTTTCCTGGCAGTATGGCAATTAAAGGATGAAGCTGGACATTGGTGGGATACGGTCAAGATCTGCAATGATGTGGCCAATATGTCTTGGGCCAAATTTATAGAACTTTTCAATGACAAGTATGTTCCCCCACAAGTAAGAGAGCGCCTTTGCGAGCAGTTCGTCAACCTACAACAAGGGAGTATGCCTGTTTCTGAGTATGTGAGGAAGTTTGATGAGCTTTCACGATATGCTCCTGGGTTGATTCAAGATCCAGTAGAGAAGAATAAAAAATTCATCAAGATCCTTTCGAAGAAATATTTGAACAGAGTCACTGCTCATATCAAGCTCCCATTCAATGAAGTAGTAGAGATGGCTTGCCGCTACGAGGAGAATGATGAGTCTGGACAGCAGGATAGTGTGAAAAACCAAAGCAACAACCAGAAGGAACAGGCTAACAAGAAACCGGAGGCAAGCAATTCTTCTGCCGCTAAGCCCCAAGGGAAGAAGAGGGACAAGAGCAAGGTGACATGCTATAATCGCGGCAAGATTGGGCATTTTGATTTCGAGTGCAAAGCTTCGAAAAGAGTCAAGAGGAATGAAGCTGGACCTAGCCAGAATCATAGCCAGAGTTCTCAGGACAAGAGGGATTGCTACAATTGTTATCAAAAGGGGCACATCAAGGCAAGCTGCCCAGTACTAAAGAATGCTCAGGTGGCACATGTTTGTGAGGGAGCTGATGCACCAACTTCTGCCGAGGGGCCAGGTAAACCCGATGTCTTAGGAGGTACTCTTAATATTAAAGGCATTCCTATTAATGTCTTATTTGACACTGGTGCAGCACGAAGTTTTATCTCTAATGATGCAATTAAAAAGTTAAAACTGAAACCAAGAAAACTTAAAAAATCGATTAAAGCAAATAGTCCGATAGGAGGTTCTCTTATTCTCGATCAGTATTGTAGAGTACTTGTTTCTTACTCTTGCTACCAGTTCCCCTTTGACTTGATCGTCATGAATTTCTCTGGTTATGATGTCGTACTGGGGATCGATTGGCTAACAAAGTATGAGGCTGAGTTAATATGTGCCAAGAGAATCATCAAAGTTAAAGCTAAGCTTGGAAATATTACTATCCCATGCCACAGCTCAGCCACTGACAGAAAAGCATTCTGGTCTTCTCTAGAAGTCACCTCTACTTCTATTGAGGACTTTCATGTTGTCAAAGATTACGCTGATGTATTCAAAGAAGTTGAGGGCTTACCTCCGCATAGAGAAATTAGCTTCAGAATTGACTTAGCTCTGAATGCAAGGCCTGTCGTATATCCTATTCGAAGAATGTCGCCAAAAGAAAAGGAGGAGCTGAGAAATCAAACCAAGCAGCTTTTGTGGAAGGGTCTGATCAGGCCTAGCTTCTCAGAATGGGATGCAGCAGTGGTGTTCGTCCCAAAATCTGACTGTACACTCAGGCTATGTGTGGACTACCGCGATCTCAACAAACAAACACTGGAAAAAAATCCACTGCCACGAATTGATGATCTATTAGACCGATTGCATGGAGCACGAGTATTCTCTAGGATGGACCTGGCCACAGGATTCCATCAACTTCTCATTGCAGAAGAGTGTGTGCCTTTAGCTGCTTTCAGAGGATCGGATATCTTTTATGAATGGCTAGTAATGCCCTTCGGTCTATGTAATGCTCTAGCATACTTTGTTGATTTGATGAATAGAGTTTTCCGTGTTGTTTTAAATAAATTTGTGCTCGTGTTCATCGATGACATCCTCATCTTTTCTAAATCCACTGCTGAGCACGAACAACATCTGAGGGAAGTCTTGGAGATTTTGCAAAGAAATGTGCTGAAAGCCAAATTCTCCAAATGCATATTCTGGCAAGAAGAGGTGAAATTCCTCGGCCGTGTTGTATCAAAAGAAGGCATCTCAGTTGATCCAGGAAAGATCTCAACCATCCAAGAGTGGAAGCAGCCTAGAACTCCCACAGAGGTCAGAAGTTTCTTAGGACTAGCTGGCTATTATCGGAAATTTGTCAAAGACTTTTCAAAGGTAGCTTGTCCATTGACAAACCTGACCAAGAAGCATACGAAATTCAATTGGACACCTGAATGTGAGGCAGCTTTCCAAGATCTAAAAAAGAGGTTGACCAATGCTCCGGTGTTGACCATCATAGATGGCAATCAGGATTTGAAAGTCTGGACCGATGCTTCTAAACAAGGTATTGGTGCGGTGCTGATGCAAAGAGGCAAAGTAGTCGCATATGCTAGCCGCCAGCTGAAACCGCATGAGAAGAATTATGCCACGCATGATCTTGAGCTAATGGCTATTGTGTTTGCTCTTAAAATATGGAGGAACTATCTCTTGGTTGAGAAGTTCGAAATATATACGAATCACAAATCCTTGAAGCATCTATTTACCCAAAGAGATTTGAATATGAGGCAGCAACGCTGGGTTGAATTTCTTGCAGCCTATGACCTGGATATCCTATATACTCCAGGGAAAGCCAACATTGTAGCCGATGCGCTTAGTAGAAAGAATGCAGATAACGACAATCTCATCCTCCCCAGTCTCATTATCACTCCTACTTTGATTGATAAAATTTCTGCTCTTCAGAAGAATAATAAATTTATCCAGAAGCTTTGCAAGCGAGTTCGAAAGGGCGAAGCATCAAGCTTCCAAATTGGCAGTAATGGGACCTTAGATTGCAAGGGCGAATTTGTGTGCCAGACATTGCTGAGCTAAAAAGAGAAGTTATGGATGAGTGCCACAAATCTAAAATTAGCGTCCATCCAGGTGTAAGCAAGATGTACCATGATCTTAAATGCACCTTTTGGTGGAAGGAGATGAAGAGAGATATTTCTATTTACGTTGCTAGATGTCCCACTTGTCAGCAAGTTAAAAGTGATCAACAAAAGTTGGCCGGTTTGTTGCAACCGCTGGGAGTTCCAGGTTGGAAGTGGGAGGAAATTTCTATGGACTTTATAGATGGCTTGCCCCGAATCAGAAAAGGGAATAATAGCATATAGGTGATTGTGGATCACTTAACAAAGTCTGCCCATTTCATCCCTGTCAGATCCAATAGAACAGCTCGAAGTTTGGCGCAGCTTTATTTTAAAGAGGTAGTCAGACTGCATGAGGTCCCCAAAAGCATTGTTAGCGATCGGGATCCTATATTTACTAGCAAATTCTGGGAAGCTTTCCAAGAAGAGCTTGGGACCAAGTTGAATCTGAGCACTGCCTATCACCCTCAGACAGATGGTCAAACTGAGAGGGTGAATCGTATTTTAGAAGACTTGTTGCGAGCTTGCATTCTTGATTATGGCGGTTCATGGGAGGATCACTTGCACTTGGTGGAATTCTCTTACAATAATAGCTACCAGTCAAGCTTGAAGATGTCACCGTTTGAATTATTATATGGCAGACCATGCAGATCTACGACATGTTGGGTGGACTCAGGCAACCGACTAGTCTTGCTCCCCGACATGGTTCGTGAAGCATCAGATAAGGTTGATTTGATTAAGAAGCGCTTGTTGACTGCTCAGAGCCGACAGAAGAGCTATGCAGACCAGTCAAGAAGAAATTCAGAATTCTCTGTTGGTGATCGAGTATACTTGAAGGTTTCTCCATTGAGAGGCGTAATTCGATTCGGGAAGACTGGAAAGTTAGCACCGAGGTTCATTGGTCCATTTCCTATTCTCGAAAGGATTGTTACTCTCGCTTATAGAGTGCAGCTGCCTGACTGGTTGCCAGGGGTGCATGATGTATTTCATGTGTCTCAACCCCGCAAGCATTTGCATGATCTAGATCTGATTGAGGATGAGTTAAATCAACAGGTCTTAGATATTACTCCAAATCTAACAGTGAGAAAAGACCCGATAAAGATCATTGGCAAAGAAACCAAAATTTTGAGGAATAAGAGGATCAACCTAGTCAAAGTTCAATGTAGTGGGGATCCTGGAGACTGTACTTGGGAGACAGAGGATAGCATCAAAAAGGCTTACCCCAAGTGCAGAGTGGACATCTCCGAATGACTCTTGTGTTAAGGTACATTTACAATAATTTACATTTTCCATCTTGTTTCCTACTTTACTTTGTTTCCTTTTTGAGGATGAAAAACTCTTAAGTGGGGGAGATTGTAACGACCCGGAAAATCCGAACCAATTTAAAAATTTTATTTTAAATAATTTAGTGGAAAAATGTGGCAGAAATTAAAAATTTTATTTTTAAATAATATTAAAGCCAGTGAAAATAGTCAATTTTCAAACGATCTCTGTTTTCGATGAAACCACTTTTGTTGGAACCGGAATGTCATATTATTGTTAGGTTTCAATTTTTAGAATTTTTCAAGTTAGTATGTGAGCGTGGCGAAAGAAACTGTGTTTTGTTCAATTTAGTTGAATTTAATCGACTAAAAAATAGCCATTTTTCAAACGGTCTCAGAATTCGACGAAACTAATTTAGTTAGGACTGTATCGTCATAACGAAGCCAAATATATTTTTTCTGGATTTTTCTGAGTCCGTATGTGGCCTCAGTGAATTTATTTATGCGAACAAATTTAATTAATAAAGGATTTAATTATTAAATTTAAATAAAAAAGGCCAAAGACAGCCGTTTGGGCTGACGGGACCTGTCCCGTTGGATCCGGAACATGGGCTATTGACTCGGGACACTTTCTGCTGGACTGGATTCGAAACGTTTAAGAAGATTTGGATTTAATTGTAAAAATACATTGAAAATAGTATAAAAATAGGAAATTTAAAACCCTAAACTACTATTCACTGTCTTCTTAGCCGCCGCCCTCCTTCTAATCTATGGCCACCGATGTTCCATCCTTCCCCTTCTAATTTCTCTTCCATCTCCGAAAATTAGAACCCAACACACACATCACTTCGAAGCCCTCTCTCCCCCCTTCACATCCATACGGCCATCACCCACCATCGTCACCTGTAGCGCCTGCCCCGACCATCAAAACCCGTCGCCTTTGCACCTCCGCCCTGTCCCCTGTCGGCCGCCGAGTTCGCCGATGGCCTGGCCGTCGGTGCGCCGCCCAAAGCCCTCCAGTGTGCCACCTCCTGATCTTCGAATCATAGACTGGTTTGATCGATAATGGATCCAAAGTTTTGAACTCCCTGAAGTAAACCACGACCATTGACTATAAAGAGGGAAGTAGGTGAAAATCCTCTTTGTTTAATTCATTAATTTAATTTAAAATATTTTCTAACTTAATTTAATCGTATCTAACTCATACGACATCGAAATCGAACGATTTCAGAAGCGTTGGATTCGCAATGGAAAATTCTAAAACACAGAACAAACCAGATCTGGAAAGGAGCACAATAAAAATTCAAGGAAAATTCAGATCTAAATTATTCTGTGAGATTTCTTACCTTTAAAATAATTAAATAATTTAATTATTGTTCGTGATGGTTTGAATCATATAGATCTACGATGTGATGATATGGTTATATGTTCATATGTTGATGAATGATGCTTTATCTGTTTGTTTATTGTTCTATTAACTGAGATCTATATGTTAATGATAGATCAGTCGATTGAATCACACATTTTGATGTAATCTTCATATACGTTCTCGACTTTATTTCCTTTTTAGTTTATTCTTTTCAGAAAGTTTAAATCATTTGTTCGATTTATAAAACAAAAGAAAGTTTGAATCTTTTGTTTTGTTTTACAAAATAAATGAAAGTTTAAATCTTTTGTTCGATTTATAAAACAAAAGAAAGTTTGAATCTTTTGTTTTGTTTTACAAAACAAATGAAAGTTTAAATCTTTTGTTCGATTTATAAAACAAAAGAAAGTTCAAATCTTTTGTTTTGTTTTACAAAACAAATGAAAGTTTAAATCTTTTGTTCGATTTATAAAACAAAAGAAAGTTTGAATCTTTTGTTTTGTTTTACAAAACAAATGAATGTTTAAATCTTTTGTTCGATTTATAAAACAAAAGAAAGTTTGAATCTTTTGTTTAGTTTTACAAAACAAATGAAAGATGGAATCTTTTGTTTGATGTATAAAACAAAGGTAAGTTTGAATCTTTTTGATTTATCAAAGTAAAAGAAAGCTTAGTTTTTTTTTTGATTTACAAAATAAAGATGGGACCGTTATGTTGATTCATGAAAATTATACCCCAAATCATATGTTGTTGTTGTATATGTTGACATGAAACTTGAACCAAATTAGAGATAGAATGTTATTTACATTTTTATATGTAGATAAATGAACCAAATTAGCGATAGAATGTTATTTACATTTTTATATGTAGATAAATGAACCAAATTAGCGATAGAACGTTATTTACATTTTTATATGTAGATAAATGAACCAAAGAACCAAATTAACGATAGAACGTTATTTACATTTTTATATGCAGATAAATGAACGAAATTAGCGATAGAACGTTATTTACATTTTTATATGTAGATAAATGAACCAAATTAGCGATAGAACGTTATTCACATTTTTATATGTAGATAAATGAACCAAATTAGCGATAGAACGTTATTTACATTTTTATATGTAGATAAATGAACCAAATTAGCGATATAACGTTATTTACATTTTTATATGTAGATAAATGAACCAAATTAGCGATAGAACGTTATTTACATTTTTATATTTAGTGATGGGACTTTATTTACCTTTTCTATATAAATAGGGTATGTAGAAGAAAGAGATTACACATTTTTGTTTGCATTTCTAGGAGCAAACAAAACATAGTACAAGCATCACATTTTTGTTTACTTTCTTTTCAAAAAAGAAAAAGTAACATTTATTTACATATAGAGTAAATAAAAAAAGGAAAAGTAACATTTATCTACATATAGAGTAAATAAATAAGAAAAAGGAAAAGTAACATATAGAGTAAATAAATAAAAAAGAGAAAAGGAAACTTATTTACAATTAGTGTAAATAAATTTGTATAGAAAAAGATCACATTCATTTACATTTTGTGTAAATAAATATAAAAAGGAAGAAGAATGTTTTATTCACATTTAGTGTAAATAAAACATAAATTCAGAAAGGGACATTTTATTCATATCTAGTGTTAATAAAATATGACAAAGAAAAGATTACATATTTTTTTTGTATTTCAAGGTGCAAACAAAACATAGGAAGGAATTATACTTTTTTTTTGCAAAGTAGTTGCAAATAAAAATATAAATATAAAGTACAGTATTATTTGGAGAAAAACATGAATTAGAAAAAGTAAACTTTTAGTTACTTTTTAAATGTGAATAAAAACATAGAGAAAAGAAAGGTACATTTCATTTGTATGTTAAAGGTAAATAAGAGCAGAGAAATATAAGTAATATTTTTATCGCCATTTTAGATGCGATAAAAAGAATGGGTTTTTATAGTTGGAATCACCAAACGATATAATTTTATATTTATATATATAAATATAAAATTAAAACGAAACGCGCGCGGTAGTTCGCGTATCGGCAATTGTAACTTTAAACGATTATACCAAAAGATCCGACCGTTTGATTTTCCCAAAACCGGAACCGTTAGGACCGCTTTGGGAAGAGCTTTCCAACGATATAAAATTTGTCAATATCCGACGGTTAGATTTCAAGATATGTGTAAAACAAAATTTGGTAAAAAATAGCGCCAGGGCAGCCTAACAACCCGAAGCGTCGTTTATTTATTTTGAGCTATTTTCAGATAAAAATAAATAGCGATAAATAGTTATAAATATATATGAAATGATTTAAATAATGATTATGCGACAATTATTTGGAAAGACTGAGTTTAACTCATTTCAAATAATTGCACGGTGATTAAATCAAAGATATAAGAAGACGATGGTTGAAGACCGGCGATCTTCACATCGAATGGACGACGACTACTGATGCTTTGGACTGACTTGCTCCCAGGACGGGGTTGAAGCAGTAGTTGTCCGGACGAACGTGTTGATTGTCCGGATAAGCGAGAACCTATCAGGTGTCTCCGGTTTCATTCAGACCCAGAACGGACTTGTAAATGGATGCGTGTCTGACGTTGGAATTCATTCCATGTAATTAAATCTATTTGTATTAGTATATGTCTGTTTTGTGGTGGATAATTTATTCTCTGCTTAACACCCTGGTATATAGTAATAGTTGTCGATCACATGGCGTGAATTGTCAATGTGGCACGCCAAGATGCAATGATCAAGGCTTTTGTTGAAAAGCAGGCCTTGTGGTTGATGATCAAAGCATAGCCTGTTTAGGCGTAGCTTTGAGTATAGCGTGACTTCGCAAGCCTCACACCCCGGTAAGATTCAAAAACGGGATTAGGACTGCAGGGAGTGCACACGTTTCTTTCTAGCTAGGGGTAGTGTCAATGCTTAAACTGGCTGGCATTTTACTTATGTGGATGTTGGATTGAGGTACCTCGGGTTTTATAGGTTGTTAGTGGCCATACTATAGGTTCAAAGGAATGGGGAAACGTGTGTTCAGGAATTGCCAATCCACTACCGTTAGGTGGGGACCGGCCCTGAAGATCCAAGGGTTCACTGCGGTGAATCCTAAGGCATTTGCTAGAGTGTCTTGAATCGGAGAGGACGATCCCTAGCCTCGATTTCATGACGGAAACCAATTCCCACTACGACATTACGGTCTTGATTGTAAACTTATGTACGACGACATAGTAGGATGGGGTACTATGCCGTCTAGGATTGATACATTTATATTGAAGTATTTTAATACTGCTTAGACACTAATAATAATATAAAAATATTATTTTACACGTATTAAGCATGTTTGATCATCATAAGGGAAACTCTATCCTCCTGTTTGCGTTGCATTGTGTGATAGGACTTGAGTCTTATGATGGTTTCATTTTTCAAAAGTCATTTTATTGTTTTTGTATAAACTTTATTAAATTATGCACTGGCAATCCAATGGAGTAAACCCGTTCCGCGTTAGCGGCGTGGTCCAGTGATTCGACATAATGTTAGTTAGTATAGAAAGATTTATCATGCCAGTCCCACGACTGACATAATGTTAGTTAGTATAGAAAGATTTATCATGGAGTTTAGACCTATTACCTTTGAAACTTATTTCCTTTGATTCAGACTTTTATTTTGCTAAGTTTTATCCTGTAAACTGCATGCTCTGGGGTTCTGTTTATGTGATGTTTATGACTTTTATCCTTCCGCTGCAATAAATATGTGTTATGATATTATCGGAGATCTGTTGTTGTTATAAATATGTTGTATTCCAAATGATTATCCTTACTTTCGCACAACGGAAGTTTGGGGTCATTACACTATGCGCTCGAAGAGTCTCCAACACTTCCCTAAGATGTAGGGCATGCTCTTCCTCGCTTTTAGAAAAGATCAAGTTGTCGTCCACAAAGACTACCACGAATCTATTAAGGTACTCCCTAAACACCCTACTCATCAAGTCAACAAAGTATGCGGGGGCGTTTGTCGAACCGAAGGGCATCACAAGCCATTCGAAGAAACCGTCTGGAGTCCTAAAGGCAGTTTTGTCTATGCTATCCTCAGCCACTCTCAACTGATGGAAACCAGTGGCTAAGTCCAACTGTGAAAACACTGAGGCGCCAACTAACTGATCGAAGAGATCGTCAATCCTCGACAGTGGGTGTCTATTCTTCTTAGTAAGTTTATTAAGCTCTCTATAGTCCACACAAAGTCTAAGGGACCCATCCGCCTTCGTGGCAAATACTACTGGAGCACCCCACTCTAATATACTACGTCTGATGAACCCCTTCTCAAGCAATTCCTTCACTTGCTTACTGAGTTTCTCTTCTCTCTCTTGGAGCCATGTGGCGCACTAGTAATGCAACTGGCTTTGCATTATCTACTAGATATATCCGAAAGTCTATCTCATGTTTTGGGGGTAAACCCCTCACCTCATCAAAGACATCAGCATATTCACGGGCTATGGGAATGGAATGTAAATCATCATCGGATGCGTCAAGGGATTCTAGGTAGCTAAGCATTACTGGACCTCTAGGGTCACAAGAAATATCAAGGGTCTTTCCAAAACGAGTCAACAATCTAACTACCCTTCTTTCACAATCTAGGATGGCCCAATAACTAGTTAGCCAATCCATACCTAGAATTAAACCGTAGCCCATGAAGCCAAGAACAAAAGCGTTGCAATTAAACTCAACGCCCAAGATAAACACTCTCAAATCCCGACAAATCATAGAAAGATGAGCCGAACCACCGATAGGATTTGAGACTACTAAGGGATCAGTAACTAGACTAGTATCAAGGTGCAATGTTTCAACTAATGATGTAGAAATAAACGAATGTGATGCGCCAGAATCGAACAAAGTACGGATAGGATGATCAAACAGAAAAGCTAAACTTTCAACGGAAATTTCTCTACCTCGTTCTTACAGCGGTGGGACCACGAGAGCCTGAACTTGTCCCCTTGCCTTCCCTGGTGCGATAAGAGCTTGCAATTGTCCTCCCGAGGTAGACCCTGCCCTCTGCCCTTTCTTTGGGCAGTCCTTAATAAGATGTCCCGCCTCGCCACAATGGAAACAACCAGTCTTCTTTTTCTTCCTACAATCTTTGCTTAGATGGCCAGGTGTCCCACAGTTAAAGCATCTTTTCTTTCCCTTAGCATTGTTGCCTTTGCCACCTTTCTTGTTCTGTTGTTGCTGTTGCGGCTTCTTTTGATCCCCTTTCTTCTCGGGTGCCTTATTAGCATTGGTGCCCTTCTCCCCTTCATGCATGAGCACCATGTCAACTTGTCTCTCGAAGGTAGCCCCCATGGGAATGTAGGTCATAGCTAACCCATGAAGCGGCTCGTTTAAACCCTTAACAAATCTTAGAGCCTTCTTTTCCGGAGTATTCATAAGTCCAAGCCAAATCTTGCCAATTGGTTGAATTTGTTGATGTACTCTTTCACCGATAGATTCCCTTGCTTCAGCGCCAAAAACCTTTCCATGTATAGATTCTCTTCAACCCATGAGAGAAACTTCGCCTCAAACCTCTGCCTAAAATGTAGTCGTGTATCGACTGGACGTCCCCCATTAGTGACTTCCCACCAAAACGAGACCTCATCCTTCATTAGCCAGGCAGCTAGCTGGACTTTTCTTTCATCATCCACTTCAAAGATTCTAAACAATTCTTCCACCTCCTTTAGCCAGTTACGAGCTTCAATAAATGTCTCCGTCCCGTGAAAAGGTTTTCCGCCCATTGCTCTAAAGTCCTTACATATCTTAGCAAAAGTATCGAAGCGAGGAGGAGGGGCTGGAGGAGCATTTGCTAGACATGCGGTGGTGGCCCTAGCCTCGAGATATTGACGAAACCAACCGGGTACATGAACACCCTCTGGTATCTCAGATGCTTCAGACATGCTGAAACGAAAAGGAAAGATTCAATATAAAAGAACCGAGGGAGAGATATATGGCTCTTGGGTTATGCTTTCTAAAATAAGCTTTTTTTCATGAAAATACTTTCCTTAAAACATACTTTTGAAGGTACTTCTTTATAAAAATTGTTTTGAAAAATAGTTTTTTCAAAATTCATATATGTTCTGGTAACCTTCAGCTCTGATACCACGTGTAACACCCTACGTCCATTAATGTCACTCACAAAGGGAATGCATTAACTTCTATGGAGCGTTTTAAGTAAGTATAGAACAGAAATTTAACAACAAGATAGATATAAATAGTACTCAAAGATTTAAAACTTTATTTCAGTGCAGCGGAAAACACATATGTTTGCTTACATCATCAAAAACCAGAGTCAAAGTACATAATATCCATCTTGACTATCAAAAGTACATAAAATGAAAGACATAATCCCCAATACAAAATAGCCATAAATAAAAGAGAAGCTGAACTTTACTTCAGCGATCCAAGTAATCTTCTAAAAGCAGAGAAACAACAGTCCAAGATTAAGCTCCACTGGTGCTAGTCCCAACCTGAGCACCTAGGGGGAAAAGGAAGAAAAGAGGAGGAAACAAAGGGGGTCACACATAAAATCTGGCGAGTGCAATAATTTTAACAATATAATTAACAAAGTAACTAGGCTAAGGCATAAGTTGGAAAATAAGGAAATGACCATGAACCGTTGAATATGGCAGAGTAAACAAGTAAACAAGATGAACAGCGATATCGTTAAAGCGCCCCTAAAGCACTATAAGATAATTACTAGACTACACCAACACTATAGGATAATTGCTATACTGCACCACCACTAGTCACCCTATGGTTGATCTTGCCTACAGAACTTAATAATGATATTGGTAGTTTCGTGCACCCCTAGCTGCCTTCATAGGTGCCGCCTGCCCCTATCTCCACTAGGTGTACCCACTACCCCCAAGCGCTTGGCTCCCTAACTCATAGATACCTGTGCTTGCCCCATAGTGGGGTGTATCACTCCCCTAAGTGGCAACCCGAAACAACCAACAATGCACGGCTTATACCTACACAATGCAACAACGTCTTACCTACCAGCCTAGGTCCACATACGCATATGAACCCGTTGGACTTGCGTTGCCACCGCTAACCCGGTTTGGCCTCTTACAATCAAGCCCAGTATGCGTGTCTCGTCCTCGACTTGGGTCGAGCCCACAAAGATACGTATGGGTTACTGGTTGAAATGGGCCCCCAATTACTTGACACAAGCTATCCACCTAAGTTTGGTCCCCTCTAGTACATCCCACTTAACCTACTTCTTATTCATGTTTCAACTACATGTTTCAATTTTGGTTAAGTGTTTCTAATAGTATTTCCAAATGCCACTCAAGGTACCCACTGGATTCCATATGCCCCCCAAGTCACCCACTTAACCCCCTCATGTCCACTACATGTTTATCTGGTTAAGTGTTTCTTAATTCATTAAGACTGTAACCTCATAAAGACCTCTCACATTAGACTGGCATTTGTGGAAGCTGGATTTGACGGGCGGGACCGGGCAGTCTTACACCACAAAAGAGCCTAACCTCGTGTCTTTACAATTGTTACGTATTTAATTTATGCCTAAGACCTCTCACATTAGACTGGCATTTGTGGCAGCTGGATTTGCCGGGCGGGTCCGGGCAGTCTTACACCACAAAAGATCCTAACCTCGTGTCTTAGATGATTAATTACTCCTAATTAATCATTCCCCAATTTGAATTACTTTCCTTATTTAAATTATCAATCAATTCCAAATTTAACGATGTCCATAATTGACTCAATTATGTCCATCCATTTATGGTATGTAAAATCATACCAATTTTCACCACAACTTATTTTATGCCTTTTAAGGCATTTATACCAATTAAATCTTTTAATATTATCCCCTTTACCCCATGTTGTATGTTTGTCCGTTTAACGTAAAATATACGTTAGACTCGAATAGTCTAACTCATGGAATAAAGAGAAAACAACACAATATACACACAATGAAAACATAGATCTAAACATAGGGGTGAACTTGCATATGTGAATGATGTTCTAAATCTAAAACTTGCATAGGTCAAAGTTACAACTTGTATAAACAACATATGTCATGGATCCAAATCTAAAGGTGTGAACTTGCATAAATCATGTATGTCATAGATCTACATCTAACGGTGTAAATTTGCATAGGCAATAACCAAAAACTTGCATAACATGATTCATATCCCAAACTCATATATTTATATAAACTTGCATATGTGATTTATGCATCATAACAATGGTGAAACTTGCATCTAACATGTAAAATATCATGTAGAATTTAGCATATAACTCACACATGTCATAGCCTATCTTTTAATCAAATTTTCACATAAACTAGATGTCATGACCATGTAAGGTCACATATAATTTTACCTAACTTGTAAATGATTCATGTTTACATAAAATTCTAAACTTGCATACATATGATTTATCATATGAATCAACATAACCAAACTTAGCATATGTACAACATGATGATTCAACTAGACATAGGCTAATCATAGAATTACAACATGGGTGATAGCATCATAACTATACATCGTAAATGAAAGCATCATAACATAACGTCATAGAGATATCAACACAATTCTACAACATAATTACAACATACGATCAATAATTCACATCACATCCATACAATCTGCATCATAACTTAATCCAATTAAATTACTAATTATTTTATTAAAACTATCGAACTCACAACTCAAAAGCGGTCTTGAGTTCTGAATTCTGATTTCTGAAGTTGTGTTAGCTTTCCTTTGAAGAAGATTCGCTGTTAGGGTTGAATAGAACTGATTTGATTTGTTGTTCTTCCTCTCTAATTGGTGGCGGCTACTCTAGGGTTCAAGACGACAGCATGACGGCCATAGTTTTAATTTTATTCTGATTTAGGGTTTGAGTTTATGGGTTTTTTTTATAGAGTTTCGAATTAATTTAAGCCGTCAGATGATCTTAGGGTTAATCAAAACCATTTAATCGGGATAGGGTGACCTCAGCCCTAATGACTCAGCAAGGAGTCAGAAAGGACTTAGCAACATGGGTCAGCCTGAACCAGAAAGTTGTGCAGGCTTGCTGCCTCGGCCTGGGCGCACTTGGCAGGTGCACCAGTGCAAATTTGTACTGACGCACTTCCCAAGTGCGCCAGTGCAATATTTTTTTTCTTTTTGCCACCAATCTTCGTTCGTCCATAACTCCTTCATCCGGTACCCGTTTCCCGCAAGCTCGGACTCTATTTCAACCAGAATTCCGAGATGAACACAATGGCGCAACCCCGTTCCCTTAATTGTCACGCTTGAGATTAATTATTCTTTAATTTAAGTTAATTCGATTATTCAAAAATCCGGGGTGTTACAGGTGATATCATCAAAGGAATTTAAACAAACTGTATGCCTCATTTTATGATTCCAGTACATTGGAAAATAGAATATTACTTCTCAAAAGAAGTACCACGCCACTCACATAGACACAAAATTTATTTTTATACAAAACAGGGATCTTCTTATTCATCCATTTTCTATGGAAGCCAAACTAAGTCTTAGAATCATACAGCTTTTAAAATTAAAATATGGTTTGTACCAATTTTCTTTGTGCATCAGTTCTATAAACTTGGATGGGTCTGTCATATTGCCTAGTTTGCACTAGCTATAAAGCACCTGAATTCGACCATACTTATATATACACATATACCAGCAATGAGCAGTAACATCAAAAACTAGCAATATATATCACGGCACTACTACCTGATTCCTAGAACTTTCACGCAATTGCTCTCAGGTAATTATTTAGCATGACCCATGCAAAGAGCATTCAACTTAAGAGAGCTTTTTCTGCAATTCAGATTCATTCGATTCTTAAGTCACAACAGATTAACCAAAGCAGTTTCTCTAAGATATACAGGAATCATTTATCATACATTAATGTACTTAAAACAGAGCATGATATAGTCAGACTATTGCCTGGTGTGAGTAAATTCACTTAATACATGACATTGAGCTTGTTAAATTAGCCAAGTGTGTTACCTATATGTATATATATAGTGGTATTGGCAGTTTCTAGGTACTTGTTTCACATGGCACAGTCATGATATAGGACGTGTGGGTGCTTATTAGTTTTCCCATACTCATTTCTTTCAGCAATAAAAAAACATCTATACGGGCACAAATAACAGTCGGAGCAACAACAAAGAATGGCTAGAAATATCATAGCATAAATGAGATCAGAAGAACTTAGTGTATAGGACTTATAAACAGGGTTTTCATCATTTATCTTCATTAGTACCTTTATGGGTCATAGCATAGCATTTGCAACCATTGCATACCCATCACCAACATGTTTAACTCAATCATCATAGCCAATCATCCAATTCATCCAACACAATCAAGCATAGAACTAAACAAAACAGACATGCCAGTAACTAGAATAATTAAGGATGCCTATAACTAGGGCTTAGTGCCAAATAGAAAGTGAGAATACTCACCTAAACTCTCGGCTTCCCTCTTCTTCATTCTCGATTCGGCTTTGGTTCTCGAAGGAGCTGCTGCCTTCATCTCGATTCCGTCCGCACTTTGTTTTGCGAGGAGACAGCCTTCGATTCCATGATTTGGCTTCCTATTTCTATTGCGAGAAAGCGTTGAAGTTTGATTCTGGAAGTTAGACTGACACATAACTGGATCGATCGACAAGGGAACGAGTGTACACGAAATAGCTGCAGAGGGAAGAAGAACTGACGGCATCCTGAATCTGAATCTAATGACGATGACGAGGGTTTTCAAATACCCTTTTTTCTTATTTGGGGATTTCTGTAGGTTTAGATTTGATAATTTAGGGTTGGGGATAGATGGAAAAGGGATGAAAAGAGGCAGAAAATAAAAATTAGGGATTCCAAAATATTTGTGAAGTTTTGGAGGCGGGAAGGGAATGAATAGAAAAGCGGGAGAATGAAAATAAAAGTAAGAAATAGAGATGAATGAGGTGTGGATTGATGGTGTGGATGAACGTTTGAAATTCGATTTTAACTGATTGTGTGGATCGCTGAGGTGTAATTTTTACCTTTATTTTTTTACTTAGAATATATCTATAGCTATCGCAACACACTGCTGATATCTATGCTAACACATTGAAGCGTGCGTTGCCATAGACAAAAAACAGTATAGCAATGGCAACGTTGTAGCTAGCAACAACATGGATTTTCGTTGCCATAGGCAATCTATGGCGTAGTGCCAGATTCGTCAAGTTTATTTTTAAACACCCATTTTGTTCAAACAACTGGATAGTCTTTTGGCCTAGGCACCAAATTCTAGACTTTGTTTCTCTCAAACTGGTTAAGTTCCTCTTGCATAGCTAAAATCATAGATTCATCATTAAGAGCAATATCATACGAACTTGGTTCAATTTCAGAAATGAAAGCACTGAGAATACATAAAGCACAAACATTTTTGTCCAGAGAGGAACGGGTGCGAACCCCAGCTGTTGGACTTCCAATAACCAAATCTGGAGGGTGGATGAGTTTGAATTTCAACCTCTCAGCTTCAGCTATTGCTTCTGCAACTTCTTTGTTGTTTGCCTCAACTTCATTGCTTTCTTTTTCATCTTCTTGCACACCACCTTCATCTTTATCTCTTTTTGAATCTATCTCTAAGTCTGATACGTTGAACTTCACATTAATGGTCTCCACAATTGTTCTTGATTCCTTATTGAAGATTCTGTAAGCTTTGCTCCTTGAAGAATAACCAATGAAGATCCTATTGACTGTTTTTGGTTCAAACTTTCCAAGCTGATCTCCTGTGTTCAGAATATAACAAGGACATCCAAAAACTCTTAAATATGAGATGTTAGGCTTTTTGTCAGACCACAGTTCATATGACGTTTTATTAAGAATTGGTCTAATCATGACTCTATTCATTACATAGCATGAAGTATTAACTGCCTCAGCCCAGAAGGTTTGAGGTAATTTATATTCACATAACATAGATCTAGCCATCTCTTGCAATGTACGATTTTTCCTTTCGACAACCCAATTTTGTTGAGGTGTTCGAGGGGCGGAAAATTCAGGTTTAAAACCATTTTCATCACAGAATTTTTCAAAATCTAAATTTTCAAATTCACCTCCATGATCACTTCTCAAGGTTTTAATTGAAACACCATTTTCATTTTGAACAAGTTTTGAAAACTTTGAAAAATTATCAAATGTTTCAGACTTTTTGGCTAGAAAATAAACCCATGTAAATCTAGAGTAATCATCAACCAATACATAACAATAACATTTACCATTTAAGCTAGCGGTATCAGTTGGTCCAAAAAAATCCATATGAATCAATTCAAGAACATGTGAAGTACTAACAACATTTTTTGGATGGAATGACGAACAACTAAGTTTATCCATGGAGTAAGCCTTACACACTTTGCTATTTTTAAATTTCTGATGAGGTAAACCTCTAACAACTTCATTTGTTTCTAGTTTTTCAAGGAGATGCATACTAGCATGCGCTAGTCTTCTATGCCATAAAACTACCTCTTCTTCAGTGGCAACCAAACATCTAGAAACAGTTACATCATCAAAAGAGAGCGTGTAGATGTTTCCTTTTCTTTTGCCAGCAAAAACAACTTTTCCAATGGACATATCGATGATCTTGAAAATCTCACTATCAAAAACTACATTCATTCCTCTGTCACATAGTTAGCTTATGGAAATAAGATTGTGATACAAATTATCAACATATAAGACATCAGCTAAGGCAAAAATTTTGTTACCTACTTTTCCCTTACCAATAATCTTACATTTGATGTTCTCACCTAATGTCACACTCCCACCTTTATATCTTTCTAGGCTAAGGAACAATCTCTTGTCTCCTGCCATATGTCGGGAGAAACCTGAATCCAAATACCATTTTTGTTGATCCTTATCCTGCCAACATACCTACACAAGAAGAGAGGAAGATGACCTAGAGACGTTCCTAGGTCCACAAATATTAGTGACTGAAGTATGATGAAAGTAAGAATCTTTTGGAAACCATATTTGTTTTGTCCTCTTATTTGTGTTCCAGAATTTATGGTATTTGCGTGCCAAGTATTTAGGAACCCAAATTCTAGTGAATTTTCTGATTTTATTCCTATTCTTGCAATTTTCAAAATTATGGCCAATTTCCCCACACTTTACACACTTAGGAAAGATGCTTCTACCTTTTGCATTGTCAATCATAGTCACATCACTTTGTACTTTACCAAAACCAAGTCCTTTTCCATTGTTAGCAAACAATTGGTTTCCAAGCAATATTTTGAAAGATGTTTTTCCAATTGAAAACTTATTTAAGGTGACTTCAAGATTTTAGAAATACCCCACCTCCGTTAAGGTCACTTACAAAAGGAATGCCTTAACTTAGGTGGAGCATTTTAGGTAAAAGATGCAGATAAATTACAAGATAGATAAATAAAACCGTGGAAAATAAAGTCATTTTATAAACAATGTGGTTCAGTCAAGCTTTTACAATAGTTGTCTCAATCATACTTAAAAGTAATACATAGAACTTCTGTCTTGATTTAAAAACTTCCAAATATAAAAGAAGCATAAAAATAACAATGATATTACCCAATAAAGCATGAACCAGCCATAGCAGTGGAAGAGAGAGTCCAAAGCAATACATCGACTATCTTCGAGCTTGGAAAGAAAACTGAGCTAAGTGGTAACATTTCCTCCCAGTGAACTTGGGGGGGGGGAATGGAAGAAAAGAGGCGAAACAAAACTAGGTCAGACATAAGTCTGGTAAGTCCAGTGACTTTCAGCATATAAACAGGCAAAAGCATCATGACATGAATAAACTGAATATAAGACAGTACCGTGAGAACAAGGATAACAAGATAACATACGATTAGTATAGATATGATAAGGCAAGATAAACTGAATGCGTTTCTACTCTTTCTCTGCCTCGCTACTACTTGTTATTCTGATTTTTATATCTCTGCACCACCAAACTAGTGTCCCAACTAGTAATCTATATAAAATGATCATATTGTAATGTGATCCCAATCCCTGCAGTTGTGGTAGGCTTCAGGTGTACATCTATCGTGAGGATTCCACCTCAATCTGCCTAATTGCCATGAACATGTTAGATGTACCCTTACTACCCTATCGATCGGCTCTCTACTTGTATTAATTTCTCTTGTGTCTATGTCAATCGACCCCCTCTTGCATGTAGATACCCTGTGTTGGTCCCACCATAAGGTGTATCAATCCTTATGATAGCAACCCGACACGATTCAAGATGCACAGTTTATAACTACTGGTACCCAGTGCCTGCTTTTTCCCACTCCAGAGTACATGCACGCCCGTAAACCGTTAGAACCTACACTGACGTACCCCTTGCCACTATTTTGACTGCTTATAATCAGCCCAGTAATCGTGCCCTACCCTGCCTAGTTCAGGGTACCATGATACATCTATGTGGGTTACTACTGAAATGGGTCCCCGTTACTAGGGTTTCCTACTGGTTAAGTTTGTGGACCTATATTTACTAATATTACCCACCAACCCGATATGTACTTAACCCTCCTACTGATTCAAGCGTGTTTATTTAATGTTTAAGTTTATGGGCCTATATTTACTAACATTACCCACCAACCCGATATGTACTTAACCCTCCAACTGATTCAAGCCTGTTTGTTTAATGGTTAAGTTTGTGGGCCTATATTTACTAATGTTACCCACTCAACTTGATATGTACTTAACCCACCCACTAATTCAAGCATGTTTATTTAATGGTTAAGTTTGTGGGCCTATATTTACTAATATTACACACCAACCCGGTATGTACGTAACCCTCCTACTGATTCAAGCATGTTTATTTAATGGTTAAGTTTGTGGGCCTATATTTTGTAATGTCCCGCATTTTTATCGGTTTGTATTTGAATATTTAAATCAGTTTAAATAATGAATTCATAATATAAGTGGATTTATATATTAATTAAAACAAATTTGAACGTATAAAAATATATATTAAATATAATTGACCCTATAATATCACGGCAGTTCGTAATTTAACATTTTGAACTTCAACTGAGTATACAGGATCCGTTATTAGTCGGATTCCTTTGAAGAAATAAATGTTGGAATCTGTTGAACTATATTTTTCTAATGAAAGTGGAAAACCAAGATTTCATATTATAAATGAGAAATTATGTCCAAATTAAATATTCAGAAAAATAGCAGCATATTCGTTTATGGCCATAACAGTTATTTAAATAATTTAAATATCAGATTCGAATTTAGACAAGATTCTTTTGAGACATAGTGATGAATTAATTTTTAGAATTTTACTGTAATTTTTTAAATAATTAAATACGCAATTTTTTATTTGGAGTATTTTGCACTCTAAATCAGCATTTTCGGGTTTCACGAGTTAACCTACCGATATTATTATATTTTTGGAATGGTGACACACCGCTCGACACGATCGTGATTTTATTTTTGTCCATAACAGCTCTTCTGGAAACGAAATTATATGAATGTAACAAAACAAGTGTGACGAAGTGATGTATCAACTCATAAAACATGAACAAGTTCAAAGGTCACTAATTCTACATAAGCTAAAGCGCCATCGGGATTTTGTTGATGCATGTAAAAGATGAGTTAAGGTTGGTGAATGCAATCATTTGTATGATTGTATAAATAGAATGTAGCTTTACATGTGCGCAATATGTTCATATTTAACTAGTTTAAGGAGCCATTCTGTTCATAACAATTTTAGAAAATACAATATCTTTTTATACACATTTCACATGGATGCACATGTGAAGACCTAAGAACGTGCCTTCCCTATATGTGCCACTCCAAAACAAACATGCCCTATAAAATCAAATGTCCCAAAATCAAATCACAATCACCCTACATACATAGCTAGGTTGAAAAATATATCCCTACGTGGTACGAACTGGAAAATGATGGCTGAGAATGTAAAGATTGAACGCAACTCTGCTTCTGAATAGATAAAAGAAAACGTTTCACTTAACCAATGTTCAAACTAACTAAGCAAGCATCGTCATCTTCAAACCAACAGAAATTTGGTTCAAATCAAAACGTAGACCCCTAAATAAACCTAAACTAAACTACCCCCTAGTCCTATTCTTCCTTCGTAGTAAAGTATCAGTGAAAAGAAAGCCTACGAGGAGCAAATTCAACTGCTAACTAGATGCCTAATACTTAGCATCCAAGTATTGAAATCACCATATATACAGGGTACTCTGCTCATTTCTTTTCAGCAAACCAAACCCCAGCTGTTGGAATTCACTTAAAAATCGAAAACAAGTAAAAACTTCACGGGAAAAATCCTACAACATATATATATATATATGAATTCCAGAAATCCCCAACTTGAATCTTTTAGCTACTACAATCCTATACTATAATTTAAGGGAGCCGATAATATGGGAGAAGAAGAATGGTTGGCTAGCCATTGCGTTTAAAGGAGTGTAGTATATTACACGGCTATTGGTGAATGTGAGGGGAGTTTAATTAATGGGTTCTACAGTAAGTCGGTTTATGTTTAAGGTTAGTGGAGGAGCACATAAAGTATGGAATACGAAGGAAGCATCTGTACCCACGGCAAGATCGAAGAGAAGACAATGAGGTTCGGACATGGTGTGGGAAATAAACGGAGCACGCGGTGTGAAAAATCTGAAGGGGCAAAACAAGCTGGCGGTCAGTGTAACGACCCGGAAAATCTAAACCAATTTAAAAATTTTAAATTGGCTATTTTAGTGGATTTTAAATATTTAAAATAAATATTTAAAATAATTGCAATGAAAACTGAGTTTGAATCGACAATTGGAAACGAATATAATTAATTGGAATTATAAACAAGGCCTGAAATGGCGCGGTAGTTTCAAAATTTGAATTCAAACTTTGGCTGACTGTACCGGGTGCAAAACAAAACGGATTTGAGTGAAACCAAAAATATTTAAATCTGTTAGTGAATACCTTTCTAACGAATCTGAAAAATCAAAGTTTCATAGCGGAAAGCAAAAGTTATGGCCAAATGAATTTTCAGAAAGGTCGCTATGGAATTTATATAGCCCGTGAAAATGTTCATTTTGCAAACGACCTCGGAATTCGACGAAACCACTTTTGTTGGATCCGGGATGTGAAGTTATTGCTAGATTTCAAATTTCATAATTTTTGAAGCTAGTATGTGAGCGTGGAAAAGGAAAATGTGTTTTGGCCAATTATAGTTAAATTGGATCGACCAGAAATGGGCCATTTTTCAAACAGTCTCAGAATTCGACGAAACTAATTTTGTTGGGACCGTATCGTCAAAACATAGCTAGATTTATTTTTCGGGAATTTTTAGAATCAGTTTGTGGCCCTGACAAATTGAAATGTATGTTCAAATTGAATATTGAATGTTTTATATTTTAATCTGAGGTAATACTGACTGAAACAGTCGAATGGGCCTACGAAACATATCCCATTGTATTCGGAATGAGGGTAAAACGCTAGGGACGATAGTCTTTGGGTTCGGATTGGTGTTCGTGTGTGAAAGAGGGTATTTTTGAAAAAAAATATATAAATAAAATTAAAAAAATTTGATTGGCCACATTTTATTCTCTCTCCCCGCTCCTCTCAGAAACCCGAGGGGACGGAAAAAACTCCAGACCTTCTCTCCTCGATTCTTCGTTATACACTCAATAAAATCCAACGCCACAGTTAGGGATTTTGTAGCTCCGAATCCTCTTCAAATCCATAGCAACCCCACCCCCTATCGTTCGTCGTACCTCGAGTCTCGAGCCCAGGAAGATCCGGACTTTCCGCCGCCGCCACGAACACTAGGGTCCACCGAGTTGGCCCACTCCCCCACGCACGCGAAGCTCTCTCCTAGCCCTTCGACGCTGCGAAGGCCGATCGTCCTCTAGCTTCACGGATTTTGCGAAATTCCCAACCCTAGTTTCGAATCAAAAACTGAGGTAACGGCTTTGGTATATTTTCAACTGTTTTAACACCTTTAGACCGTTGCAAACTTGTAAAAATCATATCCTTTTCGTTTCTTTACGAAATTCAGTGAAACAAGAGACAGTGGACTCGTGTGGACGTCTTCTACATTATAGAAGAGACCGCATATTTTTCTGAGCCATCTGTTATTTATGGTGGAGTGGAACCCAATGTGAGATTTCTAAATTATAAACGATATGGAAGACGACGATGTATAAATTATATAATCGATGTATGAGTTATATAAGCGTTGTACACCTCTTGTATAAGCATTGTATAAGTTGTACGTTCGATGTATAAGTTATATATGCATTGTAAAAATTATATAAGTGTTAAAATAGAAGTGAAATGCTATATATATATATACACACGCCCCTCGTCCACAAACCATGGACGATATTTATTGGTTGTGATTGGTGTGAAAATTGATTGATAGAGAATGGTTGAGTGAAATTGTTTGTGGTTGGAATTGATTGATTGTGGTTGAAAAATACCTGTTTGTGGTTGAGAAATATTTGGTTGAAACCACATAGTATTAGTTTGGGGAAATGAAAAAAATATACATGCCGCCTGCGTGCGAACTAGATGCATGATTCCCCATTGTCAAAAGCTGCGAGGCTTTAAGGTAGAGCAAGGAGCCGTACTAGGGACGGTCCCGGTTTTAACTACCCTACCGTTATGCTGCCGAAATTTTGAATAATATTCATGTGTTAGAATTATTTTCCTGTGTTGAAACTATATTCGTCTGTTGAATAGAAAACCTTCATGTGTTGAATAGAAGTTCATTCGTTGAATCATATTCATGTGTTGAGTGGTATTCGTGTTTTAAATATAAAAATCACCTTTTTATCTATATACACAAACTATTGAAAACCTTCATGTGTTGAATTGAAATTCATTCGTTGAATAGAATTCATGTGTTGAATGGTATTCGTGTTTTTAAATATAAAAATCACCTTTTTATCTATATATACAAACTATAGAAAACCTTCATGTGTTGAATTGAAATTCGTTCGTTGAATAGAAATTCATGGTTTGAATGGTATTCGTGTTTTAAATATAAAAATCACCTTTTTATCTATATATACAAACTATAGAAAACCTTCATGTGTTGAATCGAAATTCATTCGTTGAATTGAAATTCATGTGTTGAATGGTATTCCTATTTTGAAAGAAATTGTTTTATAATAAAAATCATATTTTTATCATCTATATGAACTATATAAAGTAGTCGTGTTTTGAAATAAATTGTTCTACATAAAAATCACATTTTTATTATATACATGAATTGTTAAAAATAGTGAAGTGTTGAAATAGAAGACAGTAGATAAACAAAATATCATTTTTATCAAAAGTATGAATATCATATAGTTTTGAAATCGAACAATCGATATATATATATATATAAATAGAATTGAAATATATCGAATAACGAAGCTGCAGTTCATATTTTGAAACCGTGATTTCAAACGATTAGTGCGGGAGATCCGACCATCGGGTCTTCCCGAAACAGCAACCGTTGGGTTCGCTTTGGAAATATCTTTCCAACGGCACCAACTTTGTAAAAATCCAACGGTTGGATTGCCTGGAATGTTTAATTCAAATTTGAAGAAAACCAGTGCCAGAATCAATTATATTTATATATATATAAATATAATTATATTAAATCGAATAACGACGTTGCAGTTCGTATTTTGAAATCGAAATTTCAAACGATTATACCGGGAGATCCGACCGTCGGATTCTCCCGAAACTGGAACCGTTGGATTCGTTTTGAAAAATTCTTTCTAATGATATAAATTTGGAGAAGATCCAACGGTTAGAATTTTAGATATGTGTAAATCCAATCTGAAGAAAAACAGCGTCACGGCCGCGTTATGGCCTGAAGCGTCGTTTTGAATAAATTGGCTATTTTAAAATAAATAAAAATAGCGATAAATCATTATAAAATATTATAAACGATATGGATGTGAAATTTAGAAACTAACTGAAGGTTGGCTAAGTCGAATGGATTCCTAGATGTTGATCTGGGGTTGGTTTCGGCCTTCGGGGTTAATATTTGGGAAATCGTTCTCTTACTGATTGACGGTTAGTGACTAATGAATTGAAATGATGCGTATGTATGTTTGTGTTGCACTTGTTTATTATATACGCGAGTTTCTCAGAAAGACAGGGTTTATCCCATTCTGAATAACTTAATCGACGATAAGAAGTCGAAGATGAAGATGGGGGTTGAAGACTGATCTTCACCTCGTTTGGATGGTAACTGATGTCCTGATTGGGAGGCATCCCGAAATATGGATAATGAGTGGTGATCATCCAGACGTACGTGGGGATCGATGAATATACGAGGTATTTAGTGCCTCCGGTTTCGTTCAGACCCAGAACGGACTTGCAAATGGACTGTGTGTCTGACACTGGAATTAATTTTGTGCGATTGATAGCCATTAGTTGCACGGTGTGAATTGTCTGTGTGGCATGCTAAGATGCAATGATCAGGATTTCTGTTGAAAAGCAAAGTCTTGTGGTGATGATCAAAGCACCGCCTGTGTGGCGTAGCTTTGTGTATAACGTGAATTTGCGATCCTCACACCCCGGTATGAACCAGAAACGGGAGCAAGACCTCAGGGAGGGCATGCGTTTCTTTCTAGTTAGAAGTGGCGTCAGTGGTTTTACATGCCCTGACGAGTTTGACCTATGTGGTTGTTACTGTTGCGAGGCGCCTCGGTTAGATCGGACGATCCGGGTCCGATGGGGTCATTCGTTGGCTCATTTACGCCCCAAAGGGTGGGGAAACGCAGTGTTCAGGAATTTTAATCCACATTGGTGGACCGGCCCTGTCGCTCCAAGGGCCTACCTGAGTCTGGGTCCTAGGGCTCGGGCTAGAGAGTCTCGGATTCGATAAGGACTATCTTTTGCCTTAGTTCATGACGGAAATCCAATTTTCAAATACGACATCGTGCGGTTTTGATTGTGTATATATATATATATATGGCGACATGATATATGGTACCCATGTCGTCTATAATTGATAGTTATGATTCGAAATTGTTTTTGAAACATGTAAACACTAGTAATAATATCAATTGCTTTTGTTTTATTCGTGTCAACCATATTTTGGCCATTATAAGGTAAAACTCTATCCTCCGGTTGCGTTGCATTGTGTGATGGGAACTGAGTCTTATAATGGCTTTATTTTTATAAAAAGCATTGCGATGTTTACAAGAATGATTTGTTTTAAAGCACTGGCAATCCAATGGAGTAAACCCGTTCCACGAAAGTGGCGTGGTCCTGTGATTAGCCATATTTTGAATGTGTTGAGTAGATTTCTCATACCAGTCCCACGACTGACTCATAGTTTGTTTCACTTTCAAACTCGGGTACCCCTTTTTCTACACATGCAGCCTTGTATTCAGGTTTTAGCTGGCTTTTGTCTGGATAGCTGGAGCTGAAGATGGATTCAATCATTTATCTCTTTTTATGTTGTTCAGCACCTATTGTACATTATGTTTGTTTTCCGCTGTAGACATTTATGTATAGCTGAACTGTATTTGTACTAAGTATGATCCTGTATACTGTGTAACTCTGATGTTTACGTTTATCCAGTATATTCTATTGTGCATTATCTAGTGTATTTATTTAATTCTGCTCTGCTGTTATCTGTTTATGTGTTATATTCCAAAGATTACCCTTGCTGCCGTCAGTACGGGGTTTGGGGTCGTCACATTTAGTATCAGTGTTCTTGCAACCGCTTGACGTTTCAGGCTGGAAGTGGGAACATATTTCCATGGACTTCATAGATGGTTTGCCTAGAACCAGAAAAGGGAATGACAGTATTTGGGTGATCGTAGATCGCTTCACGAAGACCGCCCATTTCTTACCTGTCAGATCAAACAGAACTGCTCAGAGTCTGGCGCAGATATACTTCAGCGAAATTATAAGGCTACATGGAGTGCCGCTCAGTATAGTCAGTGATAGAGATCTAATATTTACTAGCAAATTCTGGGAGGCATTTCAAGTCGAACTGGGAATGAAGTTGAACTTGAGCACCGCTTATCATCCTCAGACAGATGGTCAAACTGAGAGGGTGAATCGTATACTAGAAGATCTATTGCGGGCTTGTGTTCTAGATTTCGGTGGATCATGGGAAGACCATCTACATATGGCTGAATTCTCTTATAACAACAGCTACCAGGCGAGCCTGACAATGTCACCATTCGAAGCATTGTATGGTAGACTGTGTCGATCCCCTGCTTGTTGGGTCGAACCCAGTAATAGACTTGTATTGGGACCTGATATGATCCGAGAAACTGCCGACAAAGTCGATTTTATTAAGAAACGATTACTGGCCGCTCAAAGCCAACAAAAGAGCTATGCCGATAGGAGAAGAAGAGATATATCATTTGCTGTTGGCGACTATGTATATTTGAAAGTATCGCCGATGAGAGGAGTTATCCGGTTCGGTAAAACTGGGAAGTTGGCGCCCGAATTCATTGGTCCGTTTCCTATTCTTGAACGGATCGGAACGCTCGCTTATAGGGTTAAATTGCCTAATTGGTTGCCTGGAGTGCATGATGTATTTCACATATCTCAACTTTGAAAGCGCGTTCATGATCCAGACTTGATCGTGGAAGAAGCAGCTCAACAGGATATTGAAATTACCCCAGAATTGGCTGTGAGAAGAGAGCCGCTAAAGATCATCGGCAAAGAAACCAAAGAGATGAGGAACAAGAAGGTTCACTTAGTCAAAGTGCAATGGAGTGGAGATCCACGAGATTGTACTTGGGAAACTAAGGAGAGCATTCAGAAAGCCTATCCTAAGTGTCGAGTGGATATCTTTGATTGACTCCGGTGCAAGGTACATTTACCATACATTGCACTACCAATTAGTTCTCTACTCTGTTGTTATTTTCTTTCCATGGATGTGCACTTTTAATTCTATAGTCTGAATGATTTTAAGAGAGTATAGAAATTGATTAGTATATTTTTGAAAAGTTAAAAACAATTTGATTGTTGTTTGTGTTGTGTGATAGTAAATTTGATTAATTAAATTATTAAAACGATAGTTAATTTAATCAATAATGGAATGAATAGTAGAATTTATTCGATTAAATCACACATTGAACTGATTAGAAAATAGATAGAAATATATACTTGTGCATTATATATGTTTGAACAGGTAAATGGATAGCTGTTGAGTAAAGAATTTATTTGCATGCCCGACAAATGGGTAAACCATAATGAGTTGGATGCGAAATATTATTATATCAACTCCTGTGAATGCCATTGGATGCGGAGTGCTGGTTGTTCTGTGTGAAATAATAAACCTCGCCATAGGATAGTAACAATTAATTTTGAACTACACTGCATGGCATACTTCTGAAGATAGGCATACTTCATCATATACCACATAAGCATTTGGAGCTTGTGTGACGAGGCGGAAGATTTACCATACGAGCGAGAGGCTTGTATGGCAATGACTATATTTTACAGGTTGAACTGATGACTGATATGGACATAAAATTGTAACGATAAAGTGCCAGATTAGTAAAAAAACCCACACGGGTCTGGAGTTGACAATAATCACGTCTCTCTAATCGTTAGATACGACACATGTATTATTAATTTCCCAAACGGGACGAGATGACGAGGATTTATCCCCTGGAGCAATTAAAATACACACTCCCTCAGGCTTTGACAGGGTGACGAGAATTTATTCTCTGGAGTTATTATCTATACACGCTCCCCTGTAAACACCAGAATATATCACTATAAATATGTGTATGCTTTATAGGATTTATTGGGTACCTAATACGGCCCAATAAATTTCCAAACCTCTCCCCATACAAAGGAGGTTATGGCGAAATTTTTCGAAAATTCCGGGTGTTAGCCAAATTTTTGAAGAATATGAAAATTCTCAGAAACTGAAAAGTTGGAGAATGGAAGCCATATTGAACGTAGAGTTGATTAATCAAACCACTTTCGATTTTGTTCCTTTTCGGGGACGAAAAGTTTTAAGCGGGGAAGATTGTAACGACCCGGAAAATCTAAACCAATTTAAAAAATTTAAATTGGCTATTTTAGTGGATTTTAAATATTTAAAATAAATATTTAAAATAATTACAATGAAAACTGAGTTTGAATCGACAATTGGAAACGAATATAATTAATTTGAATTATAAACAAGGCCTGAAATGGCGCGGTAGTTTCAAAATTTGAATTCAAACTTTGGCTGAATGTACCGGGTGCAAAACAAAACGGATTTGAGTGAAACCAAAAATATTTAAATCTGTTAGTGAATATCTTTCTAACGAATCTGAAAAATCGAAGTTTCATAGCGGAAAGCAAAAGTTATGGCCAAATGAATTTTCAGAATGGTCGCTATGCAATTTATATAGCACGTGAAAATGGTCATTTTGCAAACGACCTCGGAATTCGACGAAACCACTTTTGTTGGATCCGGGATGTGAAGTTATTGCTAGGTTTCAAATTTCATAATTTTTGAAGCTAGTATGTGAGCGTGGCAAAGGAAAACGTGTTTTGGCCAATTATAGTTAAATTGGATCGACCAGAAATGGGCCATTTTTCAAACGGTCTCAGAATTCGACGAAACTAGTTTTGATGGGACGTATCGTCAAAACATAGATAGATTTATTTTTCGGGAATTTTTAGAATCAGTTTGTGGCCCTAGAAAATTGAAATGTATGTTCAAATTGAATATTGAATGTTTTATATTTTAATCTGAAGTAAAACTGACTGAAACAGTCGAATGGGCCTACGAAACATATCCCATTGTGTTCGAAATGGGGGTAAATTGCTAGGGACGATAGTCGTTGGATTTGGATTGGTGTTCGTGTGTGAAAGAGGGTATTTTTGAAAAAAAATATAAAAAAAATAAAAAAAATCTGATTGGCCACACTTTATTCTCTCTCCCCGCTCCTCTCAGAAACCCGACGACGGAAAAAACTCCAGACTTCTCTCCTCGATTCTTCGTTATACACTCAATAAAATCCAACGCCACAGTTAGGGATTTTGTAAAGCTCTGAATCCCCTTCAAATCCATAGCAACCCCACCCAGTATCGTTCGCCGTACCTCGAGTTTCGAGCCCAGGAAGATCCAGACTTTCCGCCGCCGCCATGAACACTCGGGTCCACTGAGCTGGCCCACTCCCCCACGCGCGCGAAGCTCTCTCCTAGCCCTTCGACGCTGCGAAGGCCGATCGTCCTTTAGCTTAACGGATTTCGCGAAATTCCCAACCCTATTTTCGAATCAAAAACTGAGGTAACGACTTTGGTATATTTTCAACTGTTTTAACACCTTTAGACCGTTGCAAACTTTTTAAAAATCATATCTTTTTCATTTCTTTACGAAATTCAGTGAAACAAGAGAGAGTGAACTCGTGTGGACGTCTTCTACATTCTAGAAGAGACCGCATATTTTTCTGAGCCATCTACGATTTTTGGTGGAGTGGAACCTAATGTGCGATTTCTAAATTATAAACGATATGGAAAATGACGATGTATAAATTATATAATCGATGTACGAGTTATATAAGCGTTGTACACCTCTTGTATAAGCATTGTATAAGTTGTACGTTCGATGTATAAGTTATATATGCGTTGTAAAAATTATATAAGTGTTGAAATTGAAGTGAAATGCTATATATATATATACGCCCCTCGTCCACAAACCATGGACGATATTTATTGGTTGTGATTGGTTTGAAAAATGATTGATAGCGATTGGTTGATTGAAATTGTTTGTGGTTGGAATTGATTGATTGTGGTTGAAAAATACCCGTTTGTGGTTGAGAAATATTTGGTTGAAACCACATAGGATTAGTTTGTGGAAATGAAAAAAATATACATGCCGCCTGCGTGCGAACTAGATGCATGATTCTCCATTGTCAAAAGCTGCGAGGCTTTAAGGTAGAGCGAGGAGCCGTACTAGGGACGGTCCCGGTTTTAACTACCCTACCGTTATGCTGCCGAAATTTTGAATAATATTCATGTGTTATAATTATTTTCCTATGTTGAAACTATATTCGTCTGTTGAATAGAAAACCTTCATGTGTTGAATAGAAGTTAATTCGTTGAATCATATTCATGTGTTGAGTGGTATTCGTGTTTTAAATATAAAAATCACATTTTTATCTATATACACAAACTATAGAGAACCTTCATGTGTTGAATTGAAATTCATTCGTTGAATAGAATTCATGTGTTGAATGGTATTCGTGTTTTTAAATATAAAAATCACCTTTTTATCTATATATACAAACTATAGAAAACCTTCATGTGTTGAATTGAAATTCATTCGTTGAATAGAAATTCATGAGTTGAATGGTATTCGTGTTTTAAATATAAAAATCACCTTTTTATCTATATATACAAACTATAGAAAACCTTTATGTGTTGAATCGAAATTCATTCGTTGAATTGAAATTCATGTGTTGAATGGTATTCCTATTTTGAAAGAAATTGTTTTATAATAAAAAACATATTTTTATCATGTATATGAACTATATAAAGTAGTCGTGTTTTGAAATAAATTGTTCTACATTAAAAATCACATTTTTATTATATACATGAATTGTTAAAAATAGTGAAGTGTTGAAATAGAAGACAGTAGATTAAAAAAATATCATTTTTATCAAAAGTATGAATATCATATAGTTTTGAAATCGAAGAATCGATATATATATAATTGTATCGAATAATGAAGCTGCGGTTCGTATTTTGAAACCGTGATTTCAAACGATTAGTGCAGGAGATCCGACCAATCGGATCTTCCCGAAACAGCAATTGTTGGGTTCGCTTTGGAAATATCTTTCCAACGGCACCTACTTTGTAAAAATCCAACGGTTGGATTGTCTGGAATGTTTAATTCAAATCTGAAGAAAAACAGCGCCATTATCGATTATTTTTATATATATATATAAATATAATTATATTAAATTGAATAACGACGCTGTAGTTCGTATTTTGAAATCGAAATTTCAAACGATTATACCGGGAGATCCGACCGTCGGATTTTCCCGAAACTGGAACCGTTGGATTCGTTTTGAAAAGATCTTTCGAATGATATAAATTTAGAGAAGATCCAATGGTTAGAATTTCAGATATGTGTAAATCCAATCTGAAGAAAAACAGCGCCACGGCCGCGTTATGGCCCGAAGCGTCGTTTTGAATAAATTGGCTATTTTAAAATAAATAAAAATAGCGATAAATCATTTTAAAATATTATAAACGATATGGATGTGAAATTTAGAAACTAACTGAAGGAGGGCTAAATCGAATGGTTTCCTGGATGTTGATCTGATGTTGGTTTCGGCCTTCGGGGTTAATATTTGGGAAATCGTTCTCTTACCGATTGACGGTTACTGACTAATGAATTGAAATGATGTGTATGTATGTTTGTGTTGCACTTGTTTATTATATACGCGAGTTGCTCAGAAAGACCGTGTTTATCCCATTCTGAATAACTGAATCGACGATAAGAAGTCGAAGATGAAGACGGGGGTTGAAGACCGATCTTCACCACATTTGGATGGTAACTGATGTCCTGATTGGGAGACATCCCGAAATATGGATAATGAGTGGTGATCGTCCAGACGTACGTGGGGACCGATGAATATGCGTGGTATTTAGTGCCTCCGGTTTCGTTCAGACCCAGAACGGACTTGCAAATGGACTGTGTGTCTGACATTGGAATTCATTCTGTGCGATTGATAGCCATCAGTTGCTCGGTGTGAATTGCTTGTGTGGCATGCTAAGATGCAATGATCAGGACTTCTGTTGAAAAGCAAAGTCTTATGGTGATGATCAAAGCACCGCCTGTGTGGCGTGGCTTTGTGTATAACGTGAATTCGCGAGCCTCACACCCCGGTATGAACCAGAAACGGGCGCAAGACCTCAGGGAAGGCATGCGTTTCTTTCTAATTAGAAGTGGCGTCAGTGGTTTTACACGCCCTGACGAGTTTGACTTATATGGTTGTTACTGTTGCGAGGCGCCTCGGTTAGATCGGACGATTCGGGTCCGATGGGGTCATTCATTGGCTCATTTACGCCCCAAAGGGCGGGGAAACGCAGTGTTCAGGAATTTTAATCCACATCGGTGGAACGACCCTATCGCTCCAAGGGCCCACCTGAGTCTGTGTCCTGAGGTTCGGTCTAGAGAGTCTCGAAATTCGATAAGGACTATCTTTTGCCTTGGTTCATGATGGAAATCCAATTTCCAAATACGACATCATGCGGTTTTGATTGTATATATATATGGCGACATGATATATGGTACCCATGCCATCTATGATTGATAGTTATGATTCGAAATTGTTTTTGAAACATGTAAACACTAGTAATAATATCAATTGCTTTTGTTTTATTCGTATCAACCATATTTTGGCCATTATAAGGTAAAACTCTATCCTCCGGTTTGCGTTGCATTGTGTGATGGGAACTGAGTCTTATAATGGCTTCATTTTTATAAAAAACATTGCGATGTTTAAAAGAATGATTTGTTTTAAAGCAATGGCAATCCAATGGAGTAAACCCGTTCCACGAAAGTGGCGTGGTCCTGTGATTAGCCATATTTTGAATGTGTTGAGTAGATTTCTCATACCAGTCCCATGACTGACTCGTAGTTTGTTTCACTTTCAAACTCGGGTGCCCCTTTTTCTACACAGGCAGCCTTGTATTCAGGTTTTAGCTGGCTTTCTCTGGATAGCTGGAGCTGAAGATGGATTCAATCATTTATCTATTTTTATGCTGTTTAGCTCCTATTGTACATTATGTTTGTTTTCCGCTGTAGACATTTACGTATAGCTGAACTGTATTTGTACTAAGTATGATATTGTATACTGTGTAACTCTGATGTTTACGTTTATCCAGTATATTCTATTGTGCATTATCTGCTGTGTTTATTTAATTGTGCTCTACTGTTATCTGTTTATGTGTTATATTCCAAAGATTACCCTTGCCGCCGTCATTACGGGGTTTGGGGTCGTCGCAGTCAGGGAGTTAAAAACAAAGTGCTTTCTGAATGGATCCATGTTGTTTTTTTTGTGAAGTTAGTGTAAACCGCATGTAAATATTGGCATGCACGTGTTGTTCGGGGAAGTGCCATATATATGTAAAAGGGAAAATGGCCAAAAGTTTTAGATGTGAATCATTTGAAAATGGAAGACTGGAGCGGACGTTTTGGTGTTGAAGTGTACACAAGAGGAGCTGTCGTGAATTATGGTGGAAGACGCTATTCATTTAGGGAGACGTTTGTCTCGTTTTTTTTTTAAAAGAAGCAAGGGGACAACAGCTTACGGTGGAGTATGTGTAGTGATTCTAGGAACGTTGAAGGTGGTGAAGGCCGTTGTTTTGGTGATATAATAAGGATTGATAGTGGGCACGGATGCTTCAAAGTTTGGATAGTGGAGCAAAACGCTGCAAACATTAAATCCGAGTTTACAAATTGGAGCTGGCGTTGGAATTATAAGGGAAGAAGACACTATTTATAACCAGGTCCGAATATATATAAGAATGGGCTGACTTTATTAGGTAAAGCCTGGTTCAAAATATAAAGTAAGTTTTCATTTAATTTAACACGTATACAAAACTTTTGAATGTAGTATCTTGTGCATTCGAACTCAGATTGACGAGACGTTTGTCATGTTGGAATCGTATGGACGCAAGCTGCATATTGGAACTAGTTTGAAGCGATTTGGAGGTCATTACAATTTGAGGCAATTAAAGCGCCGAGTATAATCAACTGATATAAATCGTTATTTAATGGTTAACGCACCAAGGTGAGTAAATTCACTAACTCTGATTCATTTTAAAATATTATAATTATATATTAATAGTGATAAATATTGGTTGAATGTTGTGCGATGGTCATTTAGGTAGATTACCATTAAAATTGGTTGAAACATATATATCATTGCATATGTACACATCATTGGTTGGATATTGATTTAAATATTCCCTAGTATGGAATCAGAATTAATTGTTTGACTAACATCCGTGGATGCGGGAAACCGGTTTGAGGAATCCAGCCGGATTCCACAATATTTATCAGTACTGTTTGTTTTATATTATTTATATAAGCACTGTTTGAACCCAAATGGCATTTAAACCCTGTATGGATATTGATTAAATCAATAGACGATTTTGATTAAGAAAGTGGCAACAACTAGCCGTAAATCCATCGTTTGTTTAAGAAATTGGTTGGCCATCAGGCAAATCAACGAAGTTAGTTATAAAAATTATATAGTAGAAGTTCTATTCTAAACTGGTATTTATAGTTCGTTTATAAACGATTATTTGATATTTAAATAAGATATGAAGCTGTAATTATCCTACAAGTAAATAATTTGGAAAATTATTTAAGGGAAAATGATTGAGAAATATTTTCAGATTAATTATATTAATCTAATGGTAAGAAGTAATTAAATCATCTAACAAATTAACTGATGGTTGGAAGTTGATTAAATCAACTATTTATTGGAAATTGATTTTAAGATTAATTGGCTTCAATTAATCTAATGAAAATAACTTAGCGGTAAACTGATCAAAAATAAAGAAGATTCCTTATTAATTACCCTTTCTAATTAATGAGGTATTAAATAATTATTTAACCAACATAATTAGTTATTGTTTATATACAGTAGGCAACCAATCTATTTTAGATAAATGATGAAGTAAATTGTTTACTTCAGCAAAGATGAAGTAAAATATTATTTAATTATTTTTAATTAAATAATTGTTTCTTAAATGGACCTCATTTAATCTGTTATTGAATTAGTGATGAGATGTTACTTACAATGGCTCAAATAAAAGTAAAATTTCAAGAGATGAAGAACGTAAATGTATTTTGGTAAAAGGAGTAATAAATATAATTGTATAACGAAGATGCGGCAAAGAGTTAATATTTAAATAAACAGTTGTAAACAATGGAGTTTTCAAATTATGGATATGGCATTATAAAACCAAATTTAAATTATAACAAGAAGTACGATTTGATGGATTATAAAGTATAAGGGGTTAGAGTTACGAACTTATACCTATTCTAAGATAAGAATGTTGTTGATCAAGGTCTGAGAGGTAATTAAAATACCCCAATTTGAACGGCTTCACTATTATCGAGGGATGGTATTAGCTGTAACGGAAAGAGACGTCGAGATTAGTTATAAAGTAAAATATAGTAGCATATTACAAGTCTTGAAACTATAACGATAAAATAACGTTATTGACTAGGCTTAAGCGTGATTGTTATGTCGAGATTAGTTATAAAGGGAATATTATAGCGTATGACAAGTTTTTGAACTATAACGATAAATTAGCGTTGTTGACCAAGCTTAAGCGTGATTTTTATATATAGCACTACTCCCTAGGGAATGTAAACAGTTTGGTTTGAAATCCACTTATTCTTAAATAATAAGTAACGATGTTTGTTCAAAGAAATATAAGAATAAGGTTAGAAAGAGAACTGGAGAATCATTTCAGAAAACGATGACATCATTTCGACGTTTGGAATATGATTAGAACTAAATAACATTATTAGGAATTGGAACTATAATTCGACGATGTCAAATGTATTAAAGTAAATTATTTTTAAGAATTGTAATCTGATAGGATAGTTAATATTTAGGTTTAAACCAATAAATTATAATAGGATATGTAATCAATATGTAGTTATAGACTTGACATTGATTTACCAAGAAGTTGACTTAGAAACAGAGTTATAAAGTAGAATGGGAATATAAAATTATGAAAGAGATTTCAGTGAACGAGATAAGAGTAATTATTACTTGAATGAGGATTATTTAATAAAGGTGTTCAGATTTTTATAATAGAGATGATATTCACATTTTAAAGTGAATAATGTTTTAAAAGTGAATGTTTGGCAGATTAAAATGTTTATAATGAAATTGGAAACATTATCCAATGTAGATAGGGTATATTATCCAAGTATAGGAAATAAATAATTGAAAAGAATGGAAATGTTCGAACATTAATAACGTATATTTTCTGGAATATGGAAGAATAAGGGTTTATAATATTTGGAAATGTTTTCAAAGAAATATGAATGGCTATACAGGTTTTGGGAAATATTTGGGAAGATCCGGGAAACTAGAAAATGAATGTTAAATAAAAAGTGTCTGTAATTATATGATGTTTAGTTATACATTAGAATTGATGTTTGTTTTTTACTTCGATAGTTAAATAATCGACTATCGAAGTGTTTTGACCATCATTGTCAATACGGAGAGACCAGTTGGATATATTATCTGAAAACCACTCCGTATAGGCATAAGCGCCGTGAATTTGATTATGCTGAAGACAATTGAAGATGGAGTGAAATGCAAGGGTCATTCTGTTCCAGAATTGTGCTTTCTGTTTCTCCAGTCCCAGGCCAACTTGTATGGACGAGTGTCTGACAGAGTATACCTAACAAATCATGTACAATTGATCTCTTAAAGGTATTACGTCTGGTGGCACAGGAACTCGTTCCTCTTAGCTTTTTACACCCGTGATATTTTTGGAAATCGATTAGTGAATTGATGGGTTTGACGATGTGACATTCAAAGTGAATGGTGATCCGATGTTCTGGAGTGATTATAACCTCAAGCCTCATAACCGGGAAATGACAAAAATCGGGCAGGCAGCATGGCTATGTGGGTCATTCCCATTAGGATGTATTGTCACCATCTAGAGAAAATTCATATTTGTTCTTCTTTCATTTCTGTATCTTCGGATAACGGTTATGTGGGCCCAACCGTAGGTGGCAATATATTCGATACACTCAAGAGAAATGAGTGGTCCGTCATGTGTGGGTCGGGTTGCAAGATGTTCTTGTTGAACCCCAGTGTATCCCCTCTAGAGTACACTGATTGGGAGGTGGTCCAATACCTTGTCATAGTTGGAATCCAATCTCCAATAAGCGTCCTGCGGTTTTGATTTTATACTATGTATGTAGAGCGTGAGATGCAAGCGTTCTACTATTTGATTATTTATTTGATTAGACGTTATTATAATATCACTGGATTTTGATATCAAAAAATTTTGGTTATAGTAAGGTAAAAACCGTCCGTGTTTATGTGTGGGTGGTCTTACTATTACCATTTATTTCAAAGGATTTTTCGAAGTTAAACAAATTGGTTGGAGTTTGCTCACACCAGTCCCATGACTGACCCAGAGTGTATTTTGTTTCTGTTTTCCCTAAACTCTTGGGTGCCCAAATTTGTACAGACAGTCAAGTGTTCAAGCTTTGCAGATTCACTTGGAGGAGCTCAAAGCAGGAAGATTCACCGCTAGTTATTAGAGATTATTTCCGCTATGATGTATATGAGTTATATTCTGATATAGTATGTATATACAAATTTCAGATTTGTATTTCAAAGTGGTATATAATATATTTTATTCGTTCCGCTGTGAGATTCGTGTTTACTCTGATTATGTTCAGTTGTGTTCTTCTTCTTCTATTCTATAAGTTCTATCTTTCCTATATCATCTTCTAACTTCTTTCTATTAAAGATCTGTATTTTCGTGCACTTTGAGTTGAATTTGTGGGATATTAGTCAGCTCAAATTGGTATGGATTTACGGGCCTTTACAGTTGGTATAAGAGCTGAAGGTTAAGTGATTACCTTAGCTCTGTGGCGTAACTCAATAGAGACAAGGTTAGTAGTACCTTAGATTGAGTTTGAGTGTATATATATGAGCGCGTATTTGTAAATTAATATAAAAACTGCTTTATATTGTGATGACTGGTCAGTCGAGTGGTTTATAAATTCTGGTCGAAACAGTAATGTAAACTGTGTCGATAGGTGTTTCTAAACTCTTGAAAAGAGTAACTCGACACAGTATGTTTTGAAAAAAGGGTAAATGAAATAATTTTACCCAGAATATATTTTGACATAAAAAGGAGTATATATATTGGATGTGTGATCATTATTATGATCAAATAAGTTTTGTAATTGAGTTGGTTATATAAATAACCAATCGAAATATTATATAAGTATAATATGCAAAATTAGATAAACTGAATCTGAATTTAAAACCAGAATTGAAATAAAACTCTAGAAACTTGGAAAAGAGTTGGAAATAATGTTTGGATTAAATATATGAGAATTTTAAAATCCTGGGAGATTTGAAATTGTTTTCCAAGCACTATGAAAGATAATTTGAAGTGATTTTCAAATAAAAGTGTTTGAAATAAGTTTTGACATTGATATGGTATTGAACTCACTTCGGTTGCTGGGAAATAAATTCTGATGATGAAGTCGACCATCATCGGTGTTCATTTCCGAGTTTTTAAGTGACAGATTACTACCAAAGATTTTGTTTTGAATTATTGTGAGGAAACAAGTTGTCCGAAATTCAAATATATGATTTCAAACTAATTTGAAGTAAATCCCAGGAATTTGAATTCTGAAATAAAAATTTAACTTATGGAGTTAAATGGTAAAAGTGGAACCGAAACTAATATAAACAAATTTGGATTAAATTTGGAACGATCCAGAATGGAAATTGTAAAAGAGAATTACTGAAGATTCAAGTTATTAAAATGAATTGATTCTTGGAGAATAAGAATCGAATTTCGAATTTGGAGATGAAGATAGCTGATTTGAGAAATAAATCAGTTAATGGAATTGGAGTTGAAATAGAAATTTTGCTTAGTAAAAGCGAAAGATTGGTTTGAAAACGGATTGATGGGAGATTAACCAAAGATGCTTGGATATATGTTAAAGTGATAGCAAATGGCAGAGACAGAGTTAAATGTCAACAAAAGGTACACGTTTACCTTATATTCGAGTATGAGATTATGAACTATTGTTGGGAAGCCGCTTGGCTGTTTGATTTTCTGTTGAATTGGAGAAGGCCCAAAGAGGCGAGATGTAGTAGTACCGGATGAGCTGTGCAGAGGTGATGCTGGCAAAGTTCTCTGAAAAATTAAGCTGTTAGGAAATTTTTAGAATTTTCAAAGATATTCGGAAATAAGAAGAACTAATATTTGGAATTAATCGATTCAGTTGAAACTAAATTTCAGAAATTAAATAAAAGATTTTTACCCGGTTATAATAGAGATCATAGCATTTTTCTACCTTAGTAATTTCGGGGACGAAATTCTTTTAAGGGGAAAGGAATGTAATGTCACGCATTTTTATCAGTTTGTATTTGAATATTTAAATCAGTTTAAATATTGAATTCATAATATAAGTGGATTTATATATTAATTAAAATGAAGTTGAACGTATAAAAGTATATATTAAATATAATCGAGCCTGTAATATCGTGGTAGTTCGTAATTTAACGTTTTGAACTTCAACTGAGTATACAGGATCCGTTATTAGTCGGATTTCTTCGAAGCAAGAAATATTGGAATCTATTGAACTGTATTTTTCTAGTGAAAGTGGAAAACTAAGATTTTGTATTATAAATGAGAAGTTATGTCCAAATTAAATATTCAGAAAAACAGCGACATATTCGTTTATGGCCACAACGGTTATTGAAATATATTTAAATATCGGATTCGAATTTAGACAAGATTCTTTTGAGACATAGTGATGATTCAATTTTTAGAATTTTACTATAATTTTTTAAATAATTAAATACACAACTTTTTATTTGGAGTATTTTGCACCCTAAATCTGCATTTTCGGGTTTCACAATATGAGTTAACCTACCGATATTATTATATTTTTGGAATGGTGACACACCGCTCGACACGATCGTGATTTTATTTTTGTCCATAACAGCTCGTCTAGAAATAAAATTGTATGAATGTAAGAAAATAAGTGTGGCGAAGTGATGTATCAACTCATAAAACATGAAAAAGTTCAAAGGTCACTAATTCTACATAAGCTAAAGCACCATCAGGATTTTGTTGATGCGTGTAAAAGATAAGTTAAGGTTGGTGAATGCAATCATTTGTATGATTGTATAAATAGTATGTAGCTTTACGTGTGCGCAATATGTTCATATTTAACTAGTTTAAGGAGCCATGCTATTCATAACAATTTTAGAAAATACAATAGCTTTTTATATACATTTCACATGGATGCACATGTAAAGACCTAAGAACGTGCCTTCCCTATATGCGCCACTCCGAAACGAACATGCCCTGTAAAATCAAATGTCCCAAAATCAAATCACAATCACCCTACATACACAGCTAGATTGGAAAATATATCCCTACGTGGTTCGAACTGGAAAATGAAGGCTAAGAATGTAAAGATTGAATGCAACTATGCTTCTGAATAGATAAAAGAAAACATTTCACTTAACCAATGTTCAAACTAACTAAGCAAGCACCGTCATCATCAAACCAACAGAAATTTGTTTCAAATCAAAACGTAGACCCCTAAATAAACCTAATCTAAACTACCCCCGGTCCTATTCTTCCTTCGCAGTAAAGTATCAGATAAAAGAAAGCCTATGAGGAGCAAATTCAACTGCTAACTAGATGCCTAATACTTGGCATCCAAGTATTGAAATAACCATATATATAGGGTACTCTGCTCATTTATTTTCAGCAAACCAAACCCCAGCTGTTGAAATTCACTTAAAAATAGAAAACAAGTATTGGAAAAATCATACAACATATATATATATATATATGAATTCCATAAATCCCCAACTTGAATCTTTTAGCTACTAAAATCCTATACTATAATTTAAGGGAGCCGATAATATGGGAGAAGAAGAATGGTTGGCTAGCCGTTGTGTTTAAAGGAGTATAGTATGTAACGCGGCTATTGGTGAACGTGAGGGGAGTTTAATTAATGGGTTCTACAGTAAGTCGGTTTATGTTTAAGGTTAGTGGAGGAGCATGTAAAGTATGGAGTACGAAGGAAGCATCTGTACCCGCGACATGATCGAAGAGGAGACGATGAGGTTCGGACATGGCGGGGGAAATAAATGGAGCATGCAGTGTGAAAAGTCTGAAGGGGGAAAACAAGCTGGGGTCAGGGAGTTAAAAACGAAGAGCTTTCTGAATGGATCCTTGTTGTTTGTGAAGTTAGTGTAAACCGCATGCAAATATTGGCATGCACGTATTGTTCGGGGAAGTGCCATATATATGTAAAAGGGAAATGGCCAAAAGGTTTAGATGTGAATCATTTGAAAATTGAAGACTGGGGCGGACGTTTTGGGGTTGAAGTGTACACAAGAGGAGTTGTCGTGAATTATGGTGGAAGATGTTGTTCATTTAGTGAGAAGATGGTCTAATTTTTTTTTTAAAAAAAGAAGTAAGGGGACAACAGCTTACGGTGGAGTATGTGTAGTGATTCTAGGCACGTTGAAGGTGGTGAAGGCCATTGTTTTGGTGATATAATAAGGATTAATAGTGGGCATGGGTGCTTCAAAGTTTGGACAGTGGAGCAAAACGCTGAAACATGAAATCTGGGTTTAAAATTGGAGCTCGCGTTGGAATTACAAGGAAAGAAGACACTATTTATTATCAGGTCCAAATATATATAGGAATGGGCCGACTTTATTAGGTTAAGCCCGATTCAAAATATAAAGTAAGTTTTCATTTAATTTAACACGAATAGAAAACTTTTGAATGTTGTATCTCATGCATTCTGACTCAGATTGGCGAGACGTTTGTCACGTTGGAATCGTATGGACGCAAGCCACATATTGGAACCAGTTTGAAGTGATTTGGAGGTCGTTATAGTTTTAGGCAATTAAAGCGCCGGGTATAATCAACTGGCGTAAATCGTTATTTAACGATTAACACTCCAAGGTAAGTAAATTCACTAACTCTGATCTATTTTAAAATATTATAATTATATTTTAATAGTGATAAATATTGATTGAATGCTGTGTGATGGTCATTTAGGTAGATTACCATTAAAATTGGTTGAAACATATATATATCGTTGCATATGTACACATCATTGGTTGGATAATGATTTTAATATTCCCTAGTATGGAATTGGTATTAATTGTTTGACTAACATTCGTGGATGCGGGAAACCGGTTTGAGGAATCCAACCAGATTCCACAATACTTATCAGTACTGTCTGTTTTATATTATTTATATAAGCACTGTTTGAGCCCAAATGTAATTTAAACCCTGTATGGATATTGATTAAATCAACAGACGATATCGATTAAGAAAGTGGCAACAACTAGCCATAAATCCATCGTTTGGTTAAGAAATTGGTTGGCCGTCAGGCAAATCAACGAAGTTAGTTATAAAAATTATAATATAGAAGTTCTATTCTAAACTGGTATTTATAGTTCGTTTATAAACGATTATTTGATGTTTAAATAAGATATGAAGCTGTAATTATCCTACAAGTAAATAATTTGGAAAATGATTTAAGGGAAAACAGTTAAGAAATATTTTTAGATTAATTATATTAATCTAATTTTAAGAAGTAATTAAAATCAGTTAGCAAATTAACCGATGGTTGGAAGTTGATTTAATCAACTGTTCATTGGAAATTGATTTTTAGATTAATTGGTCTTCAATTAATCTAATGAAAATAACTTTGCGGTAAACTAATCAAAAATTAAGAAGATTCCTTATTAATTACCCTTTTTAATTAATGAGGTATTAAATAATTATTTAACCAAAATAATTAGTTATTGTTTATATATAGTAGGCAACCAATCTATTTTAGATAAATGATGAAGTAACTTGTTTACTTTAGCAATGATGAAGTAAAATATTATTTAATTATTTTTAATTTAATAATTGTTTCTTAAATGGACCTCATTTAATCTGTTATTGAATTAGTGATGAGATGTTACTTGCAATGGCTCAAATAAAAGTAAAATTTCAAGAGATAATGAACGTAAATGTATTTTGGTAAAAGAAATTATAAATATAATTGTATTACGAAGACGCGGCAAAGAGTTAATATTTAAAGAAACAGTTGTAAACAACGGAGTTTTCAAATTAAGGATATGGCGTCGTAAAACCATATTTAAATTATAGCAAGAAGTATGATTTGACGGATTATAAAGTATAAGGGGTTAGATTTACGAACTTATACCTATTCTAAGATAAGAATGTTGTTGATCAAGGTCTGAGAGGTAATTAAAATATCCCAACTTGAACGGCTTCACTATTATCGAGGGATGGTATTAGTTGTAACGGAAAGAGACGTCGAGATTAGTTATAAAGTAAAATATAGTAGCATATTGCAAGTCTTGAAACTATAACGAAAAAATAACGTTATTGACTAGGCTTAAGCGTGATTGTTATATCAAGATTAGTTATAAAGGGAATATTACAGCATATGACAAGTTTTTGAACTATAACGATAAATTAGCGTTGTTGACCAAGCTTAAGCGTGATTTTTATATATAGCACTACTCCCTAGGGAATGTAAACAGTTTGGTTTGAAATCCACTTATTCTTAAATAATAAGTAACGATGTTTGTACAAAAAAATATAAGAATAAGGTTAGAAAGAGAATTGGAGAATCGTTTCAGAAAACGATGACATCATTTCGATGTTTGGAATATGATTAAAACTAAATAACATTATTAGGAATTGGAACTATAACTTGACGATGTCGAATGTATTAAAGTAAATTATTTTTAAGAATTGTAATCTGATAGGATAGTTAATATTTAGGTTTAAACCAATAAATTATAATAGGATATGTAATCAATATGTAATTAAAGACTTGATATTGATTTAACAAGAAGTTGACTTAGAAACAGAGTTATAAAGTAGAATGGGAATATAAAATTATGAAAGATATTTCAGTGAACGAGATAAGAGTAATTATTACTTGAATAAGGAGTTATTTAATAAAGGTGTTCAGATTTTTATAATAGATATGATATTCACATTTTAAAGTGAATAATGTTTTAAAAGTGAACGTTTGGCAGATTAAAATGTTTATAATGAAGTTGGAAATATTTTCCAATGTAGACAGGGTATATTATCCAAGTATAGGAAATAAAGAATTGAAAAGAATGGAAATGTTCGAATAATAATAACGTATATTTTCTGGAATATGGAAGAATAAGGGTTTATAACATCTGGAAATGTTTTCAAAGAAATATGAAGGGCTAAACAGGTTTTGGGAAATATTTGGGAAGATATGGGAAACTAGAAAACGAATGTTAAATAAAAAGTGTCTTTAATTATATGATGTTTAGTTATACATTAGAATGGATGTTTGTTTTTACTTCAAAGGTTAAATAACTGACTATCAAAGTGTTTTGACCATCGTTGTCAATATGGAGAGACCGGTTGGATATATTATCTGAAAACCATTCCATATAGGCATAAGCGCCTTGAATTCGATTATGCTGAAGACAATTGAAGACGGAGTGAAATGCAAGGGTCGTTCTGTTCCAGAATTGTGCTTTCTGTTTGTCTAGTCCCAGGACAACTTGTATGGACGAGTGTCTGACAGAGTATACCTAACAAATCACGTATGACTGATCTCTTAAAGGAATTATGTCTGGTGGCGGAGGAACTCGTTCCTCTTAGCTTTTTATACCCGTGATATTTTTGGAAATCGATTAGTGAATTGACGGGTTTGATGATGTGACATTCAAAGTGAATGGTGATCAGATGTTCTGAAGCGGTTATAACCTCAAGCCTCACAACCAGGAAATGACAAAAATCGGGCAGGCAGCATGGCTATGTGGGTCATTCCCATTAGGGTGTATTGTCACAATCTAGAGAAAATTCATATTTGTTCTTCTTTCGTTTCTGTATCTTCGGATAATGGTTATGTGGGCCCAACCGTAGGTGGCAATATATTCGATACACTCAAGAGAAATGAGTGGTCGGTCATGTGTGGGCCGGGTTGCAAGATGATCTTGTTGAACCCCAGTGTATCCCCTCTAGAGTACACTGATCGGGAGGTGGTCCCATACCTTGTCATAGTTGGAAATCAATCACCAATAGGCACCCTGCGATTTTGATTTCATACTATGTATGTAGAGCGTGAGATGCAAGCGTTCTACTATTTGATTAGACATTATTATAATATCAATGGATTTTGATATCAAAATATTTTGGTTATAGTAAGGTAAAAACCGTCTGTATTTATGTGTGGGTGGTCTTACTGTTACCTTTTCTTTCAAAGGATTTTTCGAAGTTAAATAAATTGGTTGGAGTATACACATACCAGTCCTATGACTGACCCAGAGTTTATTTTGTTTATGTTTTCCCTAAACTCTTGGGTTCCCAAATTTGTACGGTTAGTCAAGTGTTTAGGCTTTGCAGATTCACTTGGAGGAGCTCAAAGCAGGAAGCTTCACCACTTGTTATTAGAGATTATTTCCGCTGTGATGTATATGAGTTATATTCTAATATGGTATGTATATACACATTCAGATTTGTATTTCAAAGTGGTATATTCGTTCCGCTGTGGGATTCGTGTTTACTCTGATTATGCTCGGTTGTGTTCTTCTTCTTCTATTATATAAGTTCTATCTTTCCTATCTATCATCTAACTTCTTTCTATTAAAGATCTGTATTTTCATGCACTTTGAGTTGAATGTGTGGGATATTAGTCAGCTCAAATTGGTATGGATTTACGGGCCTTTACATATTTACTAATATTACCCACCCAACTTGATATGTACTTAACCCCCTTGCTGATTCAAGCATGTTTATTTAATGGTTAAGTTTGTGGGCCTATATTTACTAATATTACCCACCAACCCGATATGTACTTAACCCTCCTACTGATTCAAGCATGTTTATTTAATGGTTAAGTTTGTGGGCCTATATTTACTAATATTACCCACCCAACTTGATATGTACTTAACCCCCTTGCACATTATGCCATATTATTTAAGTGTTGTCCATTCATGTTAACTTAACCCACCCATTCATCATGTCATGTTGGTTAAGTGTTTCTTATTAACTTAACCCTCCTCACTTATCATGTTTGATTGGTTAACTGTTTCCTATTAACTTAACCCCGTTCGTCCATCAAGTTATATTGGTCAAGTGTTTCTTGTAAACTTAACCCCACGTGTTCATCATGTTGTATTGGTTAAGTGTCATCAATCAATTCAAGTTGCTTAACCTACCTACTTGTCATGTTACTTTGGTTAAGTGTTGCCTTCTTGTGTCAACTTAACCCTACCACAAATCAAGTTATATTTTTAAGTGTTGCCCTCTTGTTTTAACTTAACCTTACCGCAAATCAAGTTATATTGGTTAAGTGTTTCTTATTACTTAACCCTACCCATTCATCATGCTATACTGGTTAAGTGCTTCCTATTAACTCAACCCTAGTCATTCATGTTATATTGGCTAAGTGTTTCACATTAACTTAACCCTAGTCATTCATGTTATATTGGTTAAGTGTTCCTATGAACTTAACCCTAGTCATTCATCTTGTTATATTGGTTAAGTGTTTCTCATTAACTTAACCCTAGTCATTCATGTTATATTTGTTAAGTTTTCCTATGAACTTAACCCTAGTCATTCATGTTATATTGGTTAAGTGTTCCTGTGAACTTAACCCTAGTCATTAATCTAGTTCATTAGCATTAATTTATTTATTAATGCACCAACCTCTCACATTATATATGTATTGTTGCGGTTACTGGATGTGCCGAGCGGTTCCGGGAAGTTTTACACCATAAATCAATCTAAACTCGGGTTTTTCTTAGGCATGATGCACTAACCTCTCACATTAGATAGGCATTGTTGTGGTTACTGGATGTGCCGGGCGGTTCCGGGAAGTTTTACACCACAACTCAATCTAACCTCGGGTTAGGCATGTTCATCTTTAATTTACACATTTACCATATATACCCAAATCTAAAATTTACATGCTAATTACCAAATTTACCAAAACTAGTCATGTTCCCATTCCCAAGTTATGCCCAACAAATTCCAATTTCAAGTTATTAATCAAAATTAGTTATACCCAATCTCCCCTAAATTTGCAATAATAGTCATGCCCAAAATCACTATGCATTATGTTTGGCGTCCCAAATCAATAGTTATGCCCAAGCTAAAGTTCATATTCCAATTTTCAGTTTATGCCCAAAACTAGGTTTTTCATGCGAAATTTCATAATTTGTCATTCATGCCAATTCTAGGTTCAATATGTCAAATTACATATTCCATAATTTATGTCAAATTACTCCAAATTGTATCTTAAAAGTTATGCTATGATACATGTTCCAAATTATGCCAAATAAATGTCAATTTCATGTTATACCTATTTACCCCCGCATTCATAACGTACATATTTCAAGATTCAACGCAAGATTCATGAAATAAGTGGAGAAATAATATGGAACATAAGAGGCATAAGAATAGGGATATGACGATAAGAACTATTGGTCCAATAAATTTGATATACCAAATTGACAAGTTTTGCATAGAATACATTGCAAACATATAGATATGATATGAATATAATTATGAACCATCACAGACATATAGGTTTGACAATAGTTATATCATGAACTTAAACAGGATTACAATTTCGGTATACAACAATGAAAGATATGATTGGACCAATTCCATAGTCAATAATGATTCCCAAAGGCATATACAAGCGCGGATTCAAATGAAAGGATTACTTACACTAGGCATAAATCTAATGGATTAGATTTGAATAACATCACAGGCATAAATCTAATAGATCAGATTTGATAAATCTAAAAGGATTATCACATAATCAAGTATAGCTTAGATCCAGATTATTACATGCCAAGAATTTCAATTAAGAACTCACAACTGAAAGTAACTTGAACCTACAAAAAGAGAATGATTCTTGTATTTTTGGAATTTGTTTTCTCAAACTGAAAAGCTATCCCTTGACGTAGATTATCGATCCTCTAATTTAAATTTGATTCTTAGAAAATAGTTGTTGAAGTCGTTGAATTAGCATTTGAATCTATACTTGAATTCTAAACTTAATTTCTTGAAGAACTAGAGCAGCATAAGGACGTCTTTAATTTATTTTGATATGAATTAGGGTAGAGTATAGGCGTAATGGAGTTATGTAGAGAAAACTGTAGCCTTAGGGGTGTTTATATAGCATAGGGATCAACGAATCTGGTCAGAACGGGCGTCCAAATGCAGGAAAACAAACCAGTCCTCGGATCTGGAAATAGAGGGGAGGTCGACCCCCTGGTCGACCTATGTTGACCGAGGTCGACACCCAGGTCGACCTCCTGGTCGACCTGGGTCCTGGGCGGGAAATTTCCCACCCAGCCCGGGTGTGTGATTTGAATTTCGAACTTCTTTTTATTTATTTATTTAAGTTCCTGAAACTTCTAAGTCCCATAGCTTCCTCATAAGAAGTCTGATTTACGAAAACTTAGACTCTATTCCAAGCAGAATTTCGAGATGAACGCAATGTTGTAACCCATTTCCCTTAATTCTCACTTTAAAAATTAATTACTCTTTAATTCGTTCTTTTAATATTCTCAGAAAATACAGGGTGTTACATTCTCCCCTTCTTAGAGGATTTCGTCCCGAAATCTCTAGGTTAAGAAGAATGCATGTCCTAACATCCAACATCCATCTACTCAACCATTCAATCGCAGGCATCCATTGTCCTTAAAAAGATTTCTATTGCTTTCATGATCATATGCATAGTGTGTGTACATGTCCTTGTCTAATGCAAAATCAGGCGGTCTACTGATTCAGTTGACCTCCTCAATGCGAATTATGTCAGTGCCATGAGTCCATCATGTATGCAATTGTTCCTAATTGTACTTTATAACTTCTACATGAGTGCACAATCATTCATACAAATGAAACATCCATATGATAACACATCAAGTTTCAGTTCATATATATATAAAATCACTCATGCATATGCAATATGAAAGTGACTGAGCCGATCTAGTGCCTAATGTGTGGGTATGCATCCACGAGCAACCACTTGCAACCACCAATCATAACATGTTTCAAACACATGTTTACATCCATTGGTTTCTACCTAAGGATAAGGAACAGAATCAAGGAGATATACTTAAAAGGTAGATACAAGTAGGCATAAACTTAAGGAAAGAGAGATCAAGGATGTACCCTCAAAAATAAAAGGGTAAGCTGTGCGTATCTAGTCTTCAGTCTTCTAAGTCACATCTTCTTGAGATTCACTCCACTGTACCTTAACTAATTTAACTTCACGATTGCAAAGCTTCTTGACCTTCATTTCCAAAACCCACTAGTAAAGATAGGACCTCGATCACTTACTATGCTGGAGGGTATCCAATGTAGTCAAACTATCTTTCCAAGATAAACAGATGTTAACCATGATTCCAAGTGTATATACTAAGATGATTAGAGGTCTCTCCTCTACTTATCTTATCCATCATGTCACAAATCTGAGGGTCTAAAGCTAAAGGTTGCTATGTACTTTTTACCTCTCTTACGGCCAGTCTTACATAGGGCGCCTGCCACAACCATTTATTTCTCACGCAAACCATCCTAGTCGAATTCGGCATCCCTCAAGTACAAGCCCCAAAGGCCAAAACCAATATCAGACAAGCACCCAAGGAATACGTCCTCCGAATTTGGACGATCTATGTGAGATGATACTAGCAAAACAACCAAACAATTGAGCACTTAACCGACTCTAGCTATCCTCGCCAATCTTGCTCCAAAACTATCTTTGATTGCATAACTGGCTTTGCATTGTCAACTAGATATATAAGGAAGTCTATCTCGAGTTTTTAGGGGGAAAACCCCTAACCAAATCAAAAACATCTGCGTACTCATGGACTACTCTAACGGATCGCAAATCGTCGATAAATGCATCAAGTGATTCTAGGTAGCTAAGCCTAACTGATCCCTTAAGATCGCATGAAGTCTCGAGGGTATTCCCGAGGCAAGTAAAAAGTCTAACTACCCTCCTTTTGCAATTACTAGCTAACCAACCTATGCCTAGAACCAACCTATAGCCCATGGAACCAAAAACATAAGCATTATACTTAAACTCAATCCTTGATGTAGATATTCTCAAATCCTTACGAACCAAAGATAAATGAGCCGAACCACTGATTGGATTTGAGACAATAATGGGATCTTCCACTATACTAGTACTAAGGTGTAGAGACTCAACTACGAAAGAAGATATAAGCGAATGTGAAGCGTAGAAATCAAAAAGAGTACTAACAGGATCATCAAAAAGAAAAAAAGAAACTTTACTATCTTTCTCTCAGGTACGCTGGCGGTGAAAGCATGCACTTGCCTTCCTGAAAATCCTGTTCTTTGCCCTTGTCCTTATCCTCCGGGCAATCCCTGATAAGATGCCCCGCCTCACCATGCTGAAACCACCACCTGTCTTTTACTTCCTTAATTAAATGACCTGTTATACTGCAGAAAAGACACTTCCTATTGTTGCGGGATCTATTATTTCCTCCGCCCTTCTTATATTCCAATCCCTTGTTTATGATTCTTCCCCTTTGGCCACTTTCTCTTTACCTCCTTTGTGAACCATGTTGATAAGCCTTTCGAACATTGCCTCCATCGTACGAGAAAACCTACAAAGCTAGGAAGAGAATTAGCCGCAGGTGAAACTACTACGACTATGGATGGAGGTTGGGCATTTCTTTGCCCTTTGACAGGTGTTGTAGTCTCATCGAGCCTACGGAACCATGTCGCGATGAGATTACCTCCCAGAAATCCAGGAGCCCCGGAGACTCAGGAAAGAAGGAAACAAGGATTCAAACAGAGGATCAAAAGATGGTGCATATGGATTTGGGGAATATGCCTTTAAACAAAGTCTTTCTTTTGAAAATGCTTCTTTTAAAACCGTTTTGAAAATAATTTTTCAGATCTTTTATCTGATCCGGTAACCTTCGGCTCTGATACCAAGTGAAACACCCCCCCCCCCCCACCGTTAAGGTCACTCACAAAGGGAATGCCTTAACTTCGGTGGAACATTTTAGGTAAAAGATGAAGATAGCTTACAAGACTGACAAATAAAGCAGTGGAAAATAAAGTCATTTTATAAACAATGTGGTTCAGTCAAGCTTTTACAATAATTGTCTCAATCATACTTAAAAGTAATACATAGAACTTCTGTCTTGATTAAAAAACTTTCAAATATAAAAGAAGCATAAAAATAACAATTATATTCCCCAATAAAGCATGAACCAACCATAGCAGTGGCAGAGAGAGTCCAAAGCAATACATCGACTATCTTCGAGCTTGGAAAGAAAACTAAGCTAGGTGGTAACATTTCCTCTCTGTGAACCTGAGGGGAGGGGGAAATGGAAGAAAAGAGGCAAAACAAAACTAGGACAGACATAAGTCTGATAAGTCCAGTGACTTTCGGCGTATAAACAGGCAAAAGCATCATGACATGAATAAACTGAATATAAGACAATACTGTGAGAACAAGGATAACAAGATAACATGCGATTAGTATAGATATGATAAGGCAAGATAAACTGAATGTGCTTCTAATCTTTCTCTGCTTCGCTACTACCTTGTTATTCTGATTTTTATATCTCTGCACCACCTAACTAGTGTCCCAACTAGTAATCTATATATAATGATCATATTGTAATGTGATCCCAATCCCCGCAGTTGTGGTAGCCTTCAAGTGTACATCTATCGTGAGGATTCCACCTCAATCTGCCTAATTGCCATGAACATGTTAGATGTACCCTTACTACCCTATCGATCGGCTCCCTACTTGTATTAATTTCTCTTGTGTTTATGTCAGTTGGCCCCCTCTTGTGTGTAGATACCCTGTGCTGGTCCCACCATAAGGTGTATCAACCTTATGATAGCAACCCGACACGATTCAAGATACATAGTATATAACTACTAGTACCCAGTGCCTGCTTTTTCCCACTCCGGAGTACGTGCATGCCCGTAAACCATCGGAACCTACACTTACGTACCCCTTACCGCTATTTTGACCGCTTATAATTAACCCAGTAACTATGCCCCACCCTTCCTAGTTCAGGGTACCATGATACATCTATGTGGGTTACTGCTAAAATGGGACCCCGTTACTAGGGTTTACTACTAGTTAAGTTTGTGGGCCTATATTTACTAATATTACCCACCAACCTGATATGTACTTAACCCTCCCACTGATTCAAGCATGTTTATTTAATGGTTAAGTTTTTGGGCCTATATTTACTAATATTACCCACCAACCCGATATGTACTTAACCCTACTACTGATTCAAGTTTTTTTTATTTAATGGTTAAGATTATGGTACCCACCCAACTTGATATGTACTTAACCCTCCCACTGATTCAAGCATGTTTATTTAATGGTTAAGTTTGTGGGCCTATATTTACTAATATTACCCACTAACCCGATATGTACTTAACCCTCCTACTGATTCAAGCATGTTTATTTAATGGTTATGTTTTTGGGCCTATATTTACTAATATTACCCACCCAACTTGATATGTACTTAATCCCCCTGCACATTATGCCATATTGGTTAAGTGTTGTCTGTTCATGTTAACTTAACCCACCCATTCATCATCTCATGTTGGTTAAGTGTTTCTTATTAACTTAACCCTCCTCACTTATCATGTTGGATTGGTTAAGTGTTTCCTATTAACTTAACCCCGTTCGTCCATCAATTTATATTGGTCAAGTGTTTCTTGTTAACTTAACCCCACGTGTTCATCATGTTGTATTGGTTAAGTGTCATCAATCAATTCAAGTTGCTTAACCCACCTACTTGTCATGTTACTTTGGTTAAGTGTTGCCTTCTTGTGTCAACTTAACCCTACCACAAATCAAGTTATATTGGTTAAGTGTTGCCCTCTTGTTTTAACTTAATTTTACCACAAATCAAGTTATATTGGTTAAGTGTTTCTTATTACTTAACCCTACCCATTCATCATGCTACACTGGTTAAGTGTTCCCTATTAACTTAACCCTAGTCATTCATGTTATTTTGGTTAAGTGTTTCTCATTAACTTAATCCTAGTCATTCATGTTATATTGGTTAAGTGTTCCAATGAACTTAACCCTAGTCATTCATCTTGTTATATTGGTTAAGTGTTCCTATGAACTTAACCCTAGTCATTCATGTTATATTGGTTAAATGTTCCTATGAACTTAACCCTAATCATTAATCTAGTTCATTAGCATTAATTGGTTTATTAATGCACCAATCTCACACATTAGATATGTATTGTTGCGGTTACTGGATGTGCCGGGCGGTTCCGGGCAGTTTTACACCATAACTCAATCTGACCTCGGGGTTTTCTTAGGCATGATGCACTAACCTCTCACATTTGATAGGCGTTGTTGTGGTTACTGGATGTGCCGGGCGGTTCCAGGTAGTTTTACACCACAACTCAATCTGACCTCGGGTTAGGCACGTTCATCTTTAATTTACACATTTACATGTATATCCAAATCTAGAATTTACATGCTAATTACCAAATTCACTAAAACTAGTCATGTTCCAATACCCAAGTTATGCCCAGCAAATTCGAATTTCAAGTTATTAATCAAAATTGGCTATACCCAATCTCCCTTAAATTTACAATAATAGTCATGCCCAAAATCACTGTGCATTATGTTTGGCGTCCCAAATCAATAGTTATGCCCAAGCTAAATTTAATATTCTAATTTACAGTTTATGCCCAAAACTAGGTTTTTCATGCGAAATTTCATACTTTGTCGTTCATGTAACACCCCGCCTCCGCTAGGGTCACTCGCAAAGGAATGCACTAGCTTTAGAGGGGCATTATTGGTAAACATGCACAGAAATATCACAAGACAGAACATATAAAATAGCGGAAGTAAAATTGAACTTTCATAAACATTAATAATTAAGGTCTAAAGCCTTTTACATCAGAGTACATCAAAACCTGTCTTGCAATAGTAAAGAAGCATAAAGACTTTTTCATAAATTATTCCCCAAGTAAAAACAGTAAAGTAGCCATAGCCAAGAAAAGTCCAAGCCATCCACGATGACCTTCAAACAGAAGAAATCCGAACTAAACAGCAGTATTTCCTCCCTATAACCTGGGGGGAAACGGAAGAAAAGAGGCGAAACAAAACGGGTCAGTCAAAAAGACTGAGTAAGCCCTATCTACTATCAGTATAAAAACTAGTAAAGTTAACTGACATGAGAAACTGAGATGAACATAAGCATGATGACAAGATAGATAAGCTAAATCAGAATAACAGGATGAACTACTGAACTCAGATAAACTAAGGTGTCATGATACATTACGGTGTTAAGATAGAACAAGGTATCCCATCGTCAAGTTCCTATCAAATATAATATCCCCAAGATATCTATCACGTATAACCCCATGGTATCTATCCTGTCTTTTAGCTCTGCACCTACCGTACTAGTATCCCCACTGTATCATGTGTTATCCATGAATGACCCTTACTCAAAAGTCGTGTAATGGTCTGTGTCAACCTAATATATCGCATATATAGGTTACTCAACTCGTATGTTTTATTCCATGTAAATGTTCAGTCCCTTGCCGTAGACCATACGGGCTTTCCCATGAGATTCTATATTACTTTAACATAGCTCCATGATCCTTAAGATCGGTTTGGACTGTTACCCTAAACCTAGCTAGGGTCTTCCAACATGAATTATCGTTTATACAACTAGGACTTATGCTACCTAGGGCTACTAGGGATTACGCTTACCTATTGCACGCTTTCGTATCTCGGTTTTGGTTCAACCACCCAGGGCCACTAGGATTTACGCTAACCGTCAACCGTGCCCTTTTTCCCACGCATTCATCGTGAATCGTTTTTCCATGACTGTATGCACATGTATCACATCGTGCCATCCGAGTCCTGTCACAGGGCAGACCAGGAAATACAGGACTCGGTCGGGAGCTTTCGATTTATCTGCCGATGCAGATGCTAAGGTCTGTTTTTCTATACGTGGCTATGGTCCCACGCGACCCCTCCCTCAACTAGCGAAAGACAAGACAGGATAAATCCTGTACGAGAACACACTACTGGCCAACCCACAATCCTAGCCTTACCGCAACCATAATTAGATAGCAATCATGGTCTATTGGGTGTTCTCTGCCTTTCCGTACGTACACGCTTGACCAAAGATGGTAGGTAGCCTGACGAAAATGCTATCTAGGGTACGACCGTGTATCGTCGACTATACCCTATCCATCCCCGTCTTTAGGTCGCTCGTATAGCAACCAAGGCATACTCTTGGTTCTTCTAACGCAGACCTTAACCTCTCATGAGCCTAGTATAATTACCTGGCAGCTCACAGAGGGATACCAAGAATATCCTCCCGTTCCCCGAAGCCGCTGCTTCGTTACCCAGTTCGCTGGAGCCTTTATCTAAACCAGATACTTGCTCCTACTCGTATACTTAAACGATGACCTACCGTATCAGGTTACTCATCTATCTATGAACTGGTCTTAATTTCCCTGACTAAGAATCATTACTTAGTTATTCTTCAACTAAGGTTTACCACTTAGCCTTATTCACGTTATCCTTGCTAACTACGGTTATCCACCTAATCCTCAGAACTAGGGTTTACACGATGGATTAAGTGTCACTTAAGCTCATGACTTAACCCGTCTACAAATCATGTCAAAATTGGCTAAGTATCCAAGTTCAAGACTTAACCCTACAAACCATGTGTCAAGTTGGTTAAGTATACTAAGCAATTCGCGACTTAACCTCGTCCAATTATCATTCCAGATTGGTTAAGTTTATATTAGCTTGACCCTATCAAGTTACTTAGTTTCATGCCTTAACCCGTCTACAAATCATGTCAAAAATGGCTAAGTATCCAAGTTCAAGACTTAACCCTACAACCCATGTGTCAAGTTGGTTAAGTATGTATTAACTTGACCCCATCTATTTACTTAGTCAAATCGATCAAGTGTATTCAAGCGATTCATGACTTAGCCTTATCATGTTTTCACGTTATATTGGTTAAGTATGGGTTAACTTAACCACATCAAATTAACGAGTTAGATTGGTTAAGTATAGGTCACTTAACCACATCAAATCATCGTGTTAGATTAGTTAAGTGTTTAACTTAACCCCCATTAAACTACCAAGTGGGATTAATTAAGTCCAGGCTAACTTAACCCCATCCGATTATCATGTTTAGACTAGTTGAGTCTAATCTTAACCCCTTCCATTAACTGTATCTTTCGGTTAAGTGTCATTAAGAAAACTTACTTAACCTTACCAAGTTATCGCGTTGGATTGATTAAGTGTTGGTTAACTTAACCCCGTCCACTAGTCGTATAAAAATAGTTAAGTGTCATTAGGCAAATCAAGTCACTTAACCTCCCCAACCTTGTCATGTTTTGTTAAGTACCATTAGCCTGATCAATTTAATTAACCCACTTGTCCATGTCATATTTGGTTAAGAGTCATTAATCAAATTAACTTAACCCTATCATGTGGCATTAATTACTTAATGCACCTCAACCTCTCACATTAGACTTTGTTGTGGTTACTAGTTAAGCCGGTCGGTTCCGGGTAGCTTTACACCACAACTTGGTCTAACCTCGGGTCCAAGCACAACATGACCAACTTCTCACATTGGGTCCTATTGTTTGCAACTACTAGTTAGGCCGGTCGGTTCCGGGTAGTTTTACGTTGCAAACTCAACCCAACCTCGAGTTGGCCACTTTCATGTTTAGTCTAGTGTCATGTTCATATTCAAGTTTTCAAGCAATTGGGTAGACCTAACTTAATAGGTAAATTCCCAATGGGTAGACCTAACTTAATAGGTAAATTCCCAAGCTTATGTTTTTAAGCATACTTACATGTCAACTTCCATGATATATTTCAAGTCATGTTTTCAAGTATAAACACATGTCATATTTAACGTTACATGTTGTCATGTTTATACCCATTTACCCAAATCATGTTCATGTCATTATGTTTTCCCATAATGTGACCCCAACGCTTTTAAACTCGCATATACGTTCGCAACAACGTAATGGATTAAAAGAATAGACTTGGCAAAGGCATGGCAAAAATGGATATTAAGCCACAAGTTAATCATGGTGGCAAATGAGGCAGAAATGTGTTCATTAACTTGCATGTTACATTCTTAAGCCTCAAAAACATGCATAAAGCCAAACTTGGCACATAAACGAATCATGGTGACAAAAGACATGGAATGATAACTAGAAACTCGCATATATCATCATATAAGGGTTATGACTTCATATGCAAGTTGACATAAAGATTATGAGTGTTCTCATGTTGCATAATGCAACATTTCAACATAAAGGTTGTAGCTTTTAGCTCATAAGATCAAGATAATGACTTCATAAACTTGCATGACATGATAGCATGTATCATTCCCAATGATCAAACCCAAACTTGCAACATGAACATTTAACTTCATAGTTAATATCTAAGAGTAGGGAAAGGGCTTACATTGCTATGAAGGCACAAATCGAAATGCAAAACAAAGATTGTGATGAAGCCTATGCATGCCATCACCCAAAAACCCAAAGATGGATGCTCCAAATCAATAAAAAAAACCCATCTTGATGAACAAAGGTCATAGCTTTTGCCTTGAAATCAACTTGAGAAGCTCTCATACTAACATAGGGACTCTCTAACACTCTCATGATCATGAAACCTCTCATAGAAATGAAGTGGAGGCTATGATTTTTAGTGGAGGCCATGAGTGGAGCAATTTTGCCATAGTTTAGTTGCATGAGTGAATAATGAGGGTTTAGGGGTAGGTTAGGGGCTTATTTATAGAGATTAGGAGTGATCAGGACCTTAGGATTAACCCTAGGATCAACCTGAGCCGTCAGATTTCAAACCAGGCCCAAAAACCTAGCCAAGATAGAGAATAGGTGCACCAGGCAAAACTGCCCGGCCACCATAGGTCGACCCCCAAGTCGACAGGGCTGTCGACTTGGGTCAAGCATGTCGACTCCCAAGTCGACAGGGCTGTCGACTTGGGGTGCCTGGCGGGAATTTTTCCCGCTTAGCCTTCCAGCCCTAATTCTTGAAATTAGAACTCGTTTTCGAACTTGAATTTTCTGAAAACTTCGTCGGACCATAACTTGGTCATACGGACTCCGATTCTCGAAAACTCAGACTCTATTTCGCGTATTTTTCCGAGACGAACGCAATGGCATAGCCCGTTTTAATTGATTCAGAATTTAAAATTAAATTCTGCCTTGATTCTCGTTTTAACATGTTATCGAAATACGGGTTGTTACATTCTCCCCACCTTTTAGGATTTCGTCCCCGAAATCTCCAAGTTAGGAAGAACATATCCTACCATCCATCATCCATCTACTCAAAACATCATCCACAAGCGACCATTGTACTTAGATGATTTCTAATGCTGTATGAATATATGCAAAACGTGTGTGTACATGTTCCTTAGCTAATGCTAATGATCAGGCCTGAATAATCTTTCTAATGCAAAATATGTATAGTGCCATGAATCCAACATGTATGCAAATAGTCCTAGTCATATAGATACTATATGCGTGCACAATCATTCATTCATATGCAACAACCGCATGATAATACATTCGATTTCGTCCATAAACAAGTATAAATACTCGTGCATATGCAATATGAAATGTGACCAAGTCGAGCTAGTATCTAATGTGTATTCGCGCATCCACGAGCAACCACTTGCAACCATATCAATCATAACATGTTTCAAATACATGTTTACATCCATAGGGTTCTACCTAGGATTCCCTGAAACAGGGTCGAGAAGATAAACAAGACAAACTCCTTACGGGGTTTGTAACAGAAAATAGGACTGAGAGGATGTCCACAAAAGATAGCATACAAGTAAGCTCTACAGAAAATAGGGATCAATGATATACTCCCAAAAAGAGATATCATGCGCGTATATAGTCTTTGACCATCAGAGTCGTATTTCCTCGAGCTTAATTCCATTGTGCCTTGACCGTCTTTTAACTTCGCAATTTCGTAGCTTCCTATTTCCTGTTTCCATAACATGAGCTGGAACTCATTTCTTCGTCGCCTCTCGTTCCACTTGCACTTATCCTTTTTCTAGAATACTTTGCGCAAACCTTCGTACTCATGATCCCATGTGAGCCCTCCAAAATTTACTAGTGAATCTTGGATCTCGTACCACAAGGTATTCCACGTAGAAGAACTTTCTCTTGAAAGTAAACAGATGCCAACCAGGTTATCAAGCGCACTTACTAGGGTGATCTCTATAACCCATGCATAAATGAAATAAACCACCCGTGTTATCGGCGAACACCACTCGATCGGGCTTCAAATTTCCAATAAAGGCACCAAGGGATTCTAGGTAACTAGTCATGACAGAACCTCAAAATGGTTACACGATACTTCGAGGGTATTACTAAGGCTAGTCAAAAGGTCCAACTACCCTCCTATCAAAACCGAGAGTGGCACCCCCTACTGGATAACCACTTCATCCCTAGAACCCATCCATAGCTTATAAACATAAGCATTATTTCCAAACTCAACACTTGGCATAGACATTCTCAAATCCAAACAAGTCATGTATAAACGGACTGATTCTCCAATAGGACTTTGAGACAAAAATGGGATTCTCCATTACGCTAGTACTTAAGGTGCAGAGACTCAACTATCAAAGCAGACTTAAATGATACGATGATCAAAACAAAGTCCTAACGGGATGATAGAGAAGAAAAGCTAAACCTTTAACAAGATCGTTACCCTCCTTTGGAGGTACTCTAGAAATGAGAGCATACTACTGCCCTCCCGATAATCTTGTCCTTGCCCCATGATACTTAACTATCATGCCAAAGGTACTCTCTTGTCATGGGTTTCATTGTTCATCTTTCTCCCTCCTTTGAGGACTAAGCCATACCAACAAGTTGCTCATCCTTAAGCTCGTATTCTTTATCCTTTTTCTCACTATCCTTTCTTATAACGCGGCCACTGGTCTCTCGAGAACCACCTCCATCGTATGGAAAGCACTTCCGTAGATATAAAAGACTAGTCGCAGTTAAAACCACTGTGACTACAGATGGAGGAAAGAAAGGAAAAGAGATTCAATTAAGGAAACAAGGATAGTGCTAATAGCCTTTAGGGAATAGCCTTTTTCTTTTAAAAGAAAATTTTCTTGAAAAATGCTTCTTTGTAAACGGTTTTCAAATAGTTTTCAGAAGGTCTTTAAAGACTTTTGCCAAGTCTGGTAACCTTCTGCTCTGATACCAAAAACGTAACACCCCGCCTCCGCTAGGGTCACTCGCAAAGGAATGCACTAGCTTTAGAGGGGCATTATTGGTAAACATGCACAGAAATATCACAAGACAGAACATATAAAATAGCGGAAGTAAAATTGAACTTTCATAAACATTAATAATTAAGGTCTAAAGCCTTTTACATCAGAGTACATCAAAACCTGTCTTGCAATAGTAAAGAAGCATAAAGACTTTTTCATAAATTATTCCCCAAGTAAAAACAGTAAAGTAGCCATAGCCAAGAAAAGTCCAAGCCATCCACGATGACCTTCAAACAGAAGAAATCCGAACTAAACAACAGTATTTCCTCCCTGTAACCTGGGGGGGAAACGGAAGAAAAGAGGCGAAACAAAACGGGTCAGTGAAAAAGACTGAGTAAGCCCTATCTACTATCAGTATAAAAACTAGTAAAGTTAACTGACATGAGAAACTGAGATGAACATAAGCATGATGACAAGATAGATAAGCTAAATCAGAATAACAGGATGAACTACTGAACTCAGATAAACTAAGGTGTCATGATACATTACTGTGTCAAGATAGAACAAGGTATCCCATCGTCAAGTTCCTATCAAATATAATATCCCCAAGATATCTATCACGTATAACCCCATGGTATCTATCCTGTCTTTTAGCTCTGCACCTCCCGTACTAGTATCCCCACCGTATCATGTGTTATCCATGAATGACCCTTACTCAAAAGTCGTGTAATGGTCCGTGTCAACCTAATATATCGCATATATAGGTTACTCAACTCGTATGTTTTATTCCATGTAAATGTTCAGTCCCTTGCCGTAGACCATACGGGCTTTCCCATGAGATTCTATATTACTTTAACATAGCTCCATGATCCTTAAGATCGGTTTGGACTGTTACCCTAAACCTAGCTAGGGTCTTCCAACATGAATTATCGTTTGTACAACTAGGACTTATGCAACCTAGGGCTACTAGGGATTACGCTTACCTATTGCACGCTTTCGTATCTCGGTTTTGGTTCAACCACCCAGGGCCACTAGGATTTACGCTAACCGTCAACCGCGCCCTTTTTCCCACGCATTCATCGTGAATCGTTTTTCCATGACTGTATGCACATGTATCACATCGTGCCATTCGAGTCCTGTCACAGGGCAGACCAGGAAATACAGGACTCGGTCGGGAGCTTTCGATTTATCTGCCGATGCAGATGCTAAGGTTTGTTTTTCTATACGTGGCTATTGTCCCACGCGACCCCTCCCTCAACTAGCGAAAGACAAGACAGGATAAATCCTGTACGAGAACACACTACTGGCCAACCCACAATCCTAGCCTTACCGCAACCATAATTAGATAGCAATCATGGTCTATTGGGTGTTCTCTGCCTTTCCGTACGTACACGCTTGACCAAAGATGGTAGGTAGCCTGACGAAAATGCTATCTAGGGTATGACCGTGTATCGTCGACTATACCCTATCCATCCCCGTCTTTAGGTCGCTCGTATAGCAACCAAGGCATACTCTTGGTTCTTCTAACGCAGACCTTAACCTCTCATGAGCCTAGTATAATTACCTGGCAGCTCACAGAGGGATACCAAGAATATCCTCCCGTTCCCCGAAGCCGCTGCTTCGTTACCCAGTTCGCTGGAGCCTTTATCTAAACCAGATACTTGCTCCTACTCGTATACTTAAACGATGACCTACCGTATCAGGTTACTCATCTATCTATGTACTGGTCTTAATTTCCCTGACTAAGAATAATTACTTAGTTATTCTTCAACTAAGGTTTACCACTTAGCCTTATTCCCGTTATCCTTGCTAACTACGGTTATCCACCTAATCCTCAGAACTAGGGTTTACACGATGGATTAAGTGTCACTTAAGCTCATGACTTAACCCATCTACAAATCATGTCAAAATTGGCTAAGTATCCAAGTTCAAGACTTAACCCTACAAACCATGTGTCAAGTTGGTTAAGTATATTAAGCAATTCGCGACTTAACCTCGTCCAATTATCATTCCAGATTGGTTAAGTATATATTAGCTTGACCCTATCAAGTTACTTAGGTTCATGCCTTAACCCGTCTACAAATCATGTCAAAACTGGCTAAGTATCCAAGTTCAAGACTTAACCCTACAACCCATGTGTCAAGTTGGTTAAGTATGTATTAACTTGACCCCATCTATTTACTTAGTCAAATCGGTCAAGTGTATTCAAGCGATTCATGACTTAGCCTTATCATGTTTTCACGTTATATTGGTTAGGTATGTGTTAACTTAACCACATCAAATTAACGAGTTAGATTGGTTAAGTATAGGTCACTTAACCACATCAAATCATCGTGTTAGATTAGTTAAGTGTTTAACTTAACCCCCATTAAACTACCAAGTGGGATTAATTAAGTACAGGCTAACTTAACCCCATCCGATTATCATGTTTAGACTAGTTGAGTCTAATCTTAACCCCATCCATTAACTGTATCTTTCGGTTAAGTGTCATTAAGAAAACTTACTTAACCTTACCAAGTTATCGCGTTGGATTGATTAAGTGTTGGTTAACTTAACCCCGTCCATTAGTCGTATAAAAATAGTTAAGTGTCATTAGGCAAATCAAGTCACTTAACCTCCCCAACCTTGTCATGTTTTGTTAAGTACCATTAGCCTAATCAATTTAATTAACCCACTTGTCCATGTCATATTTGGTTAAGAGTCATTAATCAAATTAACTTAACCCTATCATGTGGCATTAATTACTTAATGCACCTCAACCTCTCACATTAGACTTTGTTGTGGTTACTAGTTAAGCCGGTCGGTTCCGGGTAGCTTTACACCACAACTTGGTCTAACCTCGGGTCCAAGCACAACATGACCAACTTCTCACATTGGGTCCTATTGTTTGCAACTACTAGTTAGGCCGGTCGGTTCCGGGTAGTTTTACGTTGCAAACTCAACCCAACCTCGAGTTGGCCACTTTCATGTTTAGTCTAGTGTCATGTTCATATTCAAGTTTTCAAGCAATTGGGTAGACCTAACTTAATAGGTAAATTCCCAATGGGTAGACCTAACTTAATAGGTAAATTCCCAAGCTTATGTTTTTAAGCATACTTACATGTCAACTTCCATGTTATATTTCAAGTCATGTTTTCAAGTATAAACACATGTCATATTTAACGTTACATGTTGTCATGTTTATACCCATTTACCCAAATCATGTTCATGTCATTATGTTTTCCCATAATGTGACCCCAACGCTTTTAAACTCGCATATACGTTCGCAACAACGTAATGGATTAAAAGAATAGACTTGGCAAAGGCATGGCAAAAATGGATATTAAGCCACAAGTTAATCATGGTGGCAAATGAGGCAGAAATGTGTTCATTAACTTGCATGTTACATTCTTAAGCCTCAAAAACATGCATAAACCCAAACTTGGCACATAAACGAATCATGGTGACAAAAGACATGGAATGATGACTAGAAACTCGCATATATCATCATATAAGGGTTATGACTTCATATGCAAGTTGACATAAAGATTATGAGTGTTCTCATGTTGCATAATGCAACATTTCAACATAAAGGTTGTAGCTTTTAGCTCATAAGATCAAGATAATGACTTCATAAACTTGCATGACATGATAGCATGTATCATTCCCAATGATCAAACCCAAACTTGCAACATGAACATTTAACTTCATAGTTAATATCTAAGAGTAGGGAAAGGGCTTACATTGCTATGAAGGCACAAATCGAAATGCAAAACAATGATTGTGATGAAGCCTATGCATGCCATCACCCAAAAACCCAAAGATGGATGCTCCAAATCAATAAAAACCCCATCTTGATGAACAAAGGTCATAGCTTTTGCCTTGAAATCAACTTGAGAAGCTCTCATACTAACATAGGGACTCTCTAACACTCTCATGATCATGAAACCTCTCATAGAAATGAAGTGGAGGCTATGATTTTTAGTGGAGGCCATGAGTGGAGCAATTTTGCCATAGTTTAGTTGCATGAGTGAATAATGAGGGTTTAGGGGTAGGTTAGGGGCTTATTTATAGAGATTAGGAGTGATCAGGACCTTAGGATTAACCCTAGGATCAACCTGAGCCGTCAGATTTCAAACCAGGCCCAAAAACCTAGCCAAGATAGAGAATAGGTGCACCAGGCAAAACTGCCCGGCCACCATAGGTCGACCCCCAAGTCGACAGGGCTGTCGACTTGGGTCAAGCATGTCGACTCCCAAGTCGACAGGGCTGTCGACTTGGGGTGCCTGGCGGGAATTTTTCCCGCCTAGCCTTCCAGCCCTAATTCTTGAAATTAGAACTCGTTTTCGAACTTGAATTTTCTGAAAACTTCGTCGGACCATAACTTGGTCATACGGACTCCGATTCTCGAAAACTCAGACTCTTTTTTGCGTATTTTTCCGAGACGAACGCAATGGCATAGCCCGTTTTACTTGATTCAGAATTTAAAATTAAATTCTGCCTTGATTCTCGTTTTAACATGTTATCGAAATACGGGTTGTTACAGTTCATGCCAATTCTAGGTTCAATATGTCAAATTACATATTCCATACTTCATGTCAAATTACCCCAAATTGCATCTTAATAGTTATGCCATAATACATGTTCCAAATTATGACAAATAAATGTCTATTTCATGTTATACCTAATTACCCCTGCATTCATAACGTACGTATTTCAAGATTCAATGTAAGATTCATGAAATAAGCGGAGAAACAATATGGAACATAAGAGGCACAAGAATAGGGATAGGACGATAAGAACTATTGGTCTAATAAATTTGATATACCAAATTGACAAGTTTTGCATAGAGTACATTGAAGGCATATGGATATGATATGAATATCATTATGAACCATCACAGACGGATATGTTTGACAAGAGTTATATCACGAACTTAACAGGATTACAATTCCGATATACAACAAGGATAGATATGATTGGACCAATTCTATAGTCAATAATGATTCCCAAAGGCATATACAAGCACAGATACAAATGAAAGGATTACTTACACTAGGCATAAATCTAATGGATTAGATTTGAATAACATCACAGGCATAAATCTAACAGATTAGATTTGATAAATCTAAAAGGATTATCTCATAATCAAGTATAACTTAGATCCAGATTATTACATGCCAAGAATTTCAATTAAGAATTCACATCTGAAAGTAACTTGAACTTACAAAAAGAGAATGATTCTTGTATTTCTGGAATCTGTTTACTGAAACTGAAAAGCAATCCCTTGACGTAGGTTATCGATCCTCTAATTTTGATTTGATTCTTAGAAAATAGTTGTTGAAGTCGTTGAATTAGCCTTTGAATCTCTACTTGAATTCTAAACTTGATTTCTTGAAGAACTAGAGCAGCATAAGGACATCTTTAATTTACTTTGATATGAATTAGGCTAGAGTATAGTGGAGTTGTGTAGAGAAAACTGTAGCCTTAGGGGTGTTTATATAGCATAGGGATCAACGAATCTCATCAGAACAGTCGTCCAAATGCAAAAAAACGAACTGGTCCTTGGATCTGGAAATAGGGGGGAGGTCGACCCCCAGGTTGACCCCCTGGTCGACCCCCAGGTTGACCCCCTAGTCGACCCCCTGTTCGACCCCCAGGTTGACCCTATGGTCGACCCCCAGGTCGACCCCCTGGTCGACATGGGTCCTGGGCGGGTGTAACGACCCGCATTTTTCAGCGATATAATTAATTTATTTAATTATTTAAATAGTGATTTAGGGAATTAAATGGTCGTTAAATTAAATAATATTGAATATTTAATTAATATAATAATATATTTAATTTCTGAAAATAGTCAGAAATAGTGGAATTCACAAAATGGTGTGAATTGGATAAACTGTGGTATTTAATTCAGTTTAAAATTGAATTAGAATAACGAATATATTATTTGGATGACAGTTTGAATGTATAATTATAATATAATTATAATCGAGCTCGAAATGGCGCGGCAGTTTGCTATTTGGTGATTTGAACTTCAACTGAACGTACAGGGTTCATTTTAAATCGGATTTCTGTGAAACAAGAAACACTGGGAGCTGGTGAAGTATATTTTTCTAATGGAAAAGAAAAAACGGGATTTCGTCGTGTAGATTTTGATTTATGTCCAAATAAAAATTCAGAAAAGTCTCTGTGGAATTCCTTTATAATTTATATCGATTTTTTTTATATTTTAAAATGGATTTTTAAATATAAATCGAATACCGATGTAACACTGGATTTGAAATATCGAGTTATAAATTCCAGTGTAACAGTATGATATTCTGTTGTGAATATATAAGACAATAGTTAATTTTAAATATTAAATTTAAATGTTTTTAAATATATTTATATATTTAAAAAGGGCTATTTAGAGCTTTAAAAATAGCCAGTTTTGGAAATGACCTCAAAATTCGATGAAACTAATTTTTTTGGATCCGAAATATTAAATTATTATTAGATTTCAATTTTCGTGATTTTTGAAGTTAGTATGTGGCCGTACGGATTTTTAAAGTGAAAAACAGTCAGTATTTTGACGGTTAAAAATATGCTGTGTGAGCAAACGAAGTCGGAATTCGACGAAACCTGTTTCTTTGGGTCCGCAACGTCGAACTGTAGCTACGTGTCCAATTTTGTGATTTTTCGGTACCATATGTGATCACAGGAATTTTAGAAGACAAATAAAAACAGCGATTGCTTAAAATAAAATAGAATAATCAAATAAAATAATATTATTTCTATACTATAAAATACCCTTAACTCCTCGAAACCTAAAATACCTCATTCCACAGTCAATGAAAAATTTCACCAACACTTTCTTCCTCAGAAAAAATAAACGGTGAACAAATCCATCTCCTAATTTCAAGATAAATTCATACAAGTTTCTATAAAATACAAAGCCGGTATCTTTGGATTTGTTGAGCGATCAGCTTCATTTCTGTGCTGATTTTATGTAGTGCGACGCAATATTTTGTCACTCCAGTTGTCAAGCAGTGACCTAGGGTTGAGGTTGTAGTGAAATAGAAGTAGTAATTCACTAAATCGAGTTCGGATTTGGATCAAGGAGATCAAGTGGGGTTTTTTGGCGAAATTGTGGGGTTTTTGGTGACAAAAACTGCTACGCTTTGCACTGTAGGGTGCAGTTTTGGGTTGACATCAGGTTTCCCGTGGATGGTGCGAGCTGTACAGTTGAGGGTTTAGGAGATAGAGCTCGAGAAGTGGAGGCTATTGGTGATTTTTATTTGAATTTAAAGAAGGGAAAGAAGGAGATAGGAGCTTGGAAAAGATGCGGCTATGGCGTTCATTCATGAGGAGCAGGCTGTGTGTACGGGAGGGAGGAAGAAGAGTATTGCGGTTCGGGCTTAAAAAGGGTGATGGGCCGATAGTAAATGGTATAGGCCATTGAATAATAATTTTCAGCCTATTTAGCTTTAAATTAGCAGATAAACTTTAAAAATGCGTAACTCCCTCGTATGATATCGAAATTCAGCGAAACGAGATCCGTTGGTATCGTATGGATGGTGACTACACCATGGAACTGACCAGGAGTGAATTGGGGTCCATTTGGATTTATGGTGAAATTAAACGTCTAAATCAAATCAATGACCAATTATCGTTATTTAACGATAAACTGATCAAGGTGAGTAAAACTCACTAACTCTTCTCAGTTATATTTTCATAACGTATTTTTATAACTGATAAACGATGGTTGTTTGCTATGTGTTGGCTGTTTGGTTGAACTGCTAGTCAATTGATTGAAAATATAGATAATGATATAGATATAAATCGTTAATCAAATATTGATTCTGTTTAGTAGAATATTTCATATTGAGATGAAATTGATTTTAATTTTATTGTTTAACATCTGTGGATGCAGGGAAACAAGTCGGAGGGACCCAACTGGGTTCCTCAACATTTATTTTACTGTTTTTCATATATTATGTTATATGATGTGATATGAAATCTGTTGTTGATTTTGTATGGTTGAATGATATCGATCATTGTTATATGGTATGTTAAATACCATAAGGGATACAAGAATGTTAAAAGGGAAATTTTCAATGTTATATTGAAAAAGAAATATTTATAAAATCAAAGATTTTATAAAAAGAAAATATTTATTTTATAAATAAATAGAATAAAAAGAAATATTTGTAACTATTTACAAATAGAGTTGAAAAGGAATATTTATTTGAAATAAACAGAATAGAAAGGGGAAATATGTGTAAAGTAAATAGAAAAAGAAATAGTTAGATTATCAATGGGATTACATATAAAATCAATAGATTTTATAAATAGAGAACATTTTATCGAATAAATAGAATTATCAAAAGGGGATTTATTTTGTAAATAAATAGATTTAAAAAAAGAAATACTTGAAAAGTGACTAGAATGGTATAAAAGGAGAATTTTACATTTGAAAAGTTTAGACCCGTGCTTCGTACACGGGTATAACTTGATATGGATTTAAAGTAAAGATTTTAAATAGAATCTATTCTAACCATGGATTGGTAAGATAAATTTATAAATAATATTTTATAAATTAAATGAAATATTTATCATGGATAAATAGAATATATAAGTCAGGACTTATATAGAGAAGTTAGAATCGATTCCAACATCGGTATTTGAAACTGAATAATCAGTTAGAGTTAATCGAATCAAAATTAATTGAATATTAGTTCTTCAATTAGAGTTGATCGAATACAGTTATTTGAGATAGAGTTAGTCAAACATAGTTATTTAGGATGTGTTGCCATTTCGTACGACTGCTAGCGAAATTCGCAGGGGTGCATATAGCCTATGCCGGTCGGATGTTTCCTGAGGGAATCAGGCGTAACCATTGTGATCGCTGCGATCTAGAGTCAAGTGAATGGAGTTAAATTGAATATTAGCCATTCGAAATAAAGTTAAAAAATGGCATAACTATTCGAATATAAGTTAGTCAAATATTAGTTATTCGACAGAAGTTAAATAAGTTGAGTTAATCAAACCGAGTTAATCCAAACGAGTGAATCCAAAGGAGCTATTCGAAATAGTTTATTCGAATAGAATTAAAGGAGTTATTCGAAATAGTTTATTCGGATAGAATTAAGGGAGTTAATCGAATATAGTTATTCGAAAGGAGATTAATCGAATGTAAATCCAAAGGAGCTATTCGAAATAGTTTATTCGAATAACCCAATGTAACCATTCCTTCTACGTGAATTTATTTATATTCTATACCGTAGACAATATCTATTTACAACTATACTTATCCTAATAAATGGTTGGATGTTATTGAGGGGATTACCATTACAGACATGCGTACGACCTCTCACTGTATTGAGATATGTGTTACTTAAATGTTGAGTTATTCACGCGGTTTCTAGCCTGATTCGGGTGTTATTTTGCAGCAATGGCCGGGTCAGACCGAGTACATTTGCAGATCAGATTTGGATTGCTTTGGAGCTTCAGAAGAGGAGTTGGTGACGAGACATATACTCATAATCTTTTATTTTATCCCTCTATGTATGTTATTGTATGTATCAACAATTGTAAGGATAGGTTATTATAACTGTTCAGGCTGATTCATTGTGTACTCTGATTGATGTATGTATATTTTAAGGTTTTTCCGCTTTTTGTAAAAGAGAACTGTTGTTATTATAGATTATTCATTCTGTTATGAGATTCTGTTTTGTATCTTCTTTCTTCTATTCTCCTATCTTCTTTCTTTCCCCTTAACTATCAAACTTTATCGTACTTGAATTGAGAAACATGAATGCAGAGGATTTATAAGTATTGATTTTCGAGAGCTGAAAATTCGGGTCATTACAATGACAAAGAATTCAAAGGAGAATCAAGACTAATGAGTATAAAGATAACAAGATTTCAAGAGTTCAAGATTATCAAAGTAATAGAGTCTAGTTAATATGTAAAACACTGGTTAGCATTTTCAAATTCTGCTTTCAAACTATTACAAACTTTTTCAAATTGATGTCAAAATTATTTCAAACTCCTTTCTAAATAATTTCAAATTATTAAATGTTTTCCTTATGTTTTCAAACATATATATTTATTATATAATTTATATATTATAAAGTTTTATAATTTATATGTTTATAATTATAATATATAGTTTTATATCATATAATTTTTTATATATTTAAGTTATATATATTACTATATTTTTATGCTTTTGGAAATATATTTTAATAACTAGTTTTGATTCAAGAATTTCCAGAATATATATTAGTTTAAACACTTGAAAAATTGTTTAAAAAATCAAATTACATAGCATATGTTGACATGTAAGTTTTGACATGTCGACATACAACTGTCGCATTTTCAAAATTCAAAGGAAGTGTCTTTTCATTATTTGAAACGTTTCAGAACTGTTGCGACCTTTGGAAATCTATATAAAGGGATCATTTTCAAAATTTTAACTAATTTTTCTTCTCTTTCTTCATCCCTTCTCTTGCCACCATTATTATACTTTAATTTCTTTATTTCTACACTTATACTCTTCCAATTTCAACACAAATTATATCATTCTCTTTCTATTCACAATCTCTATCAAATATTATCTGATTGGAAGTGTTATTTAACAGTTCTAGGGCTATTTTATTCATTTGGGAATTGTTTGGGATAGGGTGTGTTCACTATAGCCTGTAAATCAAGGAAAGGGAGCAGTGTTAACCTTGTAGCCATGAAATCAAGGGTGGTGGAATCAGTGTTAACCTTGTATCCATGAAATCAAGGGTGTTGTAATTGGATTATGATATTAATAAAACTCTACGCAATCTAGCATTGCGTGGTACTAAATGTAGGAGTATTCCGAACTAGTATAAAATCTGGTGTGTTCCTTCCTTTTCTGCATTTTATTTCTGTTTATGTCTACATCTGTGATTGTTTCTGTTGTGATATTCATTCTATGATTCATATAGTTGTTTGAATAATTGTTATTTGTTTAAGTTTTCCATAATATCTTTTAAACGCTATTCACCCCCCTCCAATGTTAATATTTTCTTAGGATCCACAATCTGCATCCCTAACAATTGGTATCAGAGCATAGGTTATCAAAAATTTCATCATCTGAATTTTGGCAATATTAAATGGCAATTTTTAACACCATTTTTCATGTGGATATGTCACAGGAATATCATGATGTCATTATTTAAAATTACAATTAGTTCTTTTGAAAAGTCACTGGATTCTTTGAAAATATGTGTTGTTTTGCAGGGATAGAGTTATGTCTGATGACTACCGGCCAAAACACACCAAGATGACCGTTCATCAATCAAAAAGAAAAAGATGGATATGTAATTGACAATCTACATTGAAATGGGTACCTGATCTACAAAACTATTTTTCTTCTTCGATTTGAGTCAATTCTATACTTCTCTTCACCTGCTCTGCAATGCTTCTGGTTTCATACAAATCCATAAAGGAATGGACAAATTATGATCAAATGAAGTTTTGGTGCACAAGGGAAAAGGAGACCAAAACTGTGATTGGTATTTCTCATATTTAGCCCAGATATTTGTATTATATCTTCACAACTCCTTTTCCAGATTGTTGTTCTTGTTCTCGGGGTCGTTTTTATGAGTGGATCATCAAATTCTGATTAAAATTGAGTAAGATATGGTAGTTTGAAGTTGGCTATCCAAAATAAAAAATTGTATATGGGATTTTCTGTTTTCCACTCACTAGTTTGGCCTGCTGCACCATAGTACCATACAACTTCTTCACTAATCGGTTATTAAATCATATCCTTTGCCTTCCTCTTCGATTTTCCGCTGGTTTCATCCAATTCTATTAAGAAATGAAGAAGTTATGCCTCCCAGAAGATTGATTGAAAGTGAAAAAGGGAAGAAGAAGAAGAAGAAGGGAAAAAATTATGAAGGGATATGACTTTTGGGCTTATTTATAGTAGTTAAAGTGTTAATTCATTCAAAGTTCAAATTTAAATTCAAAATTTTGTCACAAGATGGTTAAACTACTAAATCGTCAATATATTTCTCATACGATCTTCAAATTCAGCAAATGGATATACTATGTTAATTAGAAAAACGAGCCTGTCGCAATAGAGTAGGTCCCATCATCAAATTCTAGAAGATGTGAATGTGTGGCTGATTACAATTGAATAACAACAAAAAGAGGTACACTTTACAAATATTTCATAATCATAATTGAATTTAGAATATAAATCTATGCACAAAGTTAGGTATAGAAATTTATCTCTTTTATAATTCTAGATATTTTGGTTCATATGTCGATACACCATAATATACATATATACCAATCTAATTAAATTTATCTCTTAGCTTATTCTAAATTTAAATTTCACTATTCTTCGATTTGGTTTTGAAAAATTGAAAGGACATCTTGAAATGACCCAAACTCCCCCTTACGGGAAAGCCCGGATAGCTTTAAGAACACGACGCATCATAACACAAACAATAGAACATTTCATTGCTATTACAACAGTTTGCATCAAATTATAAGAATACATCAGAGTTCAAATAATATACAGCAGAAAAATATCAGAGATTTAAATTATGAAACAGCGGAAAATATATACACGAATATAATATGCAGCGGAAAATATCGACTACCGCAACTGAAGGAAATACATGGATACGAAGCTTTCCAAATATAGATCCAGCTATAAACCATGATCCTGGGAAAAGAAATATATGTGAAAACAAAAACTACTAGCTACCCATGTGGAAAATATGGGCACCCAGAGTTTAGGTTGAAAACATTTAACTCCAAGTCAGTCATGGGACTGGTGTGAGAACTGAAACAGTTATTAGCTTTTATTTTAAAGTTAGGTAAATCGCAGGACCATGCTGTATAATATGGAACGGGTTTATCCCCCATGAATACTAGAAAACAAAACTCGCAATGCCAAATAAAAGAAAATTGAAGCTATTATAAGACTCAGGTCCCATCACACAATGCAATGCATGCCGGAGGATAGAGTTTTACCTTATAATAGCCAAATATGCATGGTACACGAAATTTATCTTTTATTATTACTTTAAGTATATAGTGTAGAAGTCAATTTCAAAAGTAAAAGTATTAATCCTAGACGGCATAATACCCCATCCTATTATGTCGCCATATATAGGTTTATAATTAAAATCGCAAAGCTCGTATTGGAAAGTTGGATTTCCATCATGATGGCTATTGATCTGAAAGATCTATCGCATAGTGCAATACTCAATGGCTTACGTCCCAACTAGTGAAAACACTGTAATGCACATCCGCCTTTTTGGGAAATCAAGTATCACTGCGGCATATGTCCCAGCTAGAGAAAACACCGCTTACTCTATCCCTCCGGGAATCAGGGGGCGTGCCCTATCCCTCTAAGTGTGGAGCGACCACACTCATCTCATCTCGGTCGACCGAATCCATGACAACCTTATGATCGTCTATCCTCATCTCAAAAGCATACAGACCTGACCATCAGTTCACCATCACACCGGTGTGTGAGGCTCGCGAATTAACGCTACACAAAGCTATGCTAATTAAAACTATGATTTGATCATCATCCACAAGGCTCTGCTTTTCAACAAAAGCCTTGATCCATGCATCTCAGCATGTCACATTGTCAATCCATACCATATCATTTATTTCTTCCAATATATAACCTCTAAGCTCGTACGTCTCAGAGAAGGGTGCTAAGCAAGAGAATAAATTCTCCGCCACCAAACAGATATATATTTAGCAGAGATCAATGACTACATCATAAAGGAATATAACATCAGACATACCATCCATTTGCAAGTCCAGTCTGGATCTAAACGAAAATGGAGGCACCTTATTCCTCGTCCCATATGTCCAATATAGGACAGAAGCCTTCGCATATCCGGACAATCAACAAGTACGTCCGGACCACTACCACTTAACCCCTCTGTGGGAGCTACCCAAACCTAGGGCATCAGTAGTAATCCATTCGACGTGAAGATCGTCGGTTTTCAACCACCGCCTTAAATATCTTCAACTTTTAGTCGTCGTATCAATTATTCGGAATGGGTTTAACCCAGTCTTTCCGAATAATTCGCGTATCTTATAATCCAGTGCTATGAAAACACATCATAGACCTCAATCCAATCCAGAATATTGTTTTATTCAAATATTCTTTACATTGGGAATTATTCCTCAAAATCTTATCAAAAATTTAATTAATTTAAACCTCTTATTTAAATCTTCACTTGGAAACCATTTCAAAAGATTTGGTATTATATTTTCACAACTTTAAACCAAATTAAGGTTTATCAAACTAGTCAGGATTATCGAGCCTTACCGAAGTAATCATTTATTTTATTTTTCCAATCCCAACCTATTTATCCCATGGAGCAAAGCTGGTAGTGCCCCATATCTAACACCCACTGTGTTATTGGTAAATTCAATTGCCATTCTACGTTCAAATCTAATTAAAGATTTAACTATCACATGAAGTAAAACTGGTGATACTTCATTTTTGAACACTTCTCGAATTTGGAAAATTCAGTTACCACCTTAACATTCCAATCTAAATAAAGATTCATTAAAACTCCTCTTAGTTTTAATCTCCAAAAATCATTATTTAATGATTATTCAAATTTAGGAAATAAATCTTGCCATTAACTGGGTTAAAGAATGTAACAACCCAGAAATTCTGAGCCAATTTAAAATTTTTATTTTGGCAATTTTAGCGAATTTTGAATATTTACAACAATTTATTTTAAATAATGATGACGAGAAATTTATTTTGAATAGAATTAGAAAGTATATATATTTATTTGGATTGTCGTTAGAATATAAATATTTTATTTTAAATATAAAAGGAATTGAAAATGGCGCGATAGTTCGAAAATACGATTTCAAAGTTCAAATGAATGTACAAGATTAAAAATAAATAGGATTTTAGTGAAACCAAAAATATTCGAATCTAATTGAGAATATCTTTCCAACGAATCCGAAAAATTGAAATTTCATAGCAGGGATAAAAAGTTATGTCCAATTGAAATTCAGAATAGTCGCTATGGAATTCTGGCCCTTAAAAATGAAAATTTTGCAAACGACCTCGGTTTTCGACGAAACCACTTCTGTTGGAACCGTGATGTCAAGTTATTGCTATGTTTCAAAATTCGTAATTTTTCGAGTTAATATGTGAGCGTGGCGAAGTAAAACGTGTTTTAATAGTTTCAGTCAATTTCGATCAACCAGAAAATGGTCATTTTTCAAATAGTCTCGGAATTTGACGAAACTTGTTTTGTTAGGACCGTATTGTCAATACGAAGCTAGAAAATATTTTTCGGGAATTTTTAAAGTTTGTATGTGGCCTCGGTAATTTGAAATGTGCGTTCAAATTCAATATATAGATTTATATTTTGATTTTGATGGAAACTGGTCGAATCAGTCGAATCAGCTTACGATACATATCCCATTGTGTTCGGAATGGGGGTAATTAACTATGGACGACAGTCGGTGGGTTCGATTTCGAGGTCGAAATAAAAAGTTGCTTTTTGAAATTAAATAATTAAATAAATATAAATAAAATAAAATCTCCCTTTCATCTCTATATACTCTCAGGCCCCCTCCCCCCGTTTATTTAGAAAATAAAAAAAAACGAAGGAGCGACGGGTGGGGAGGAGCCGCCGCCGCTCCTCAGAGCAGTGCGCCGCCACCGCCGGCGCGAGGCGCCCCCCTTTCTTCCCCGATCCTCCTTCCCTCCAGCCTCCTCCCCCGCTTCTAAAACCGTGCCGCCCTCGAAATCACCCCCCTCCGCCGCGCTGGGTGCAAACCCCCTCTCCCTTGACCTGCGAGCTCCGGCACCCCCTCCTCTGCCACGTCACTGCAATGAGAGCCTTCCTCCCTTGAAGATATGATTTTATACAAAAAAGGGGTGAGTTCTTGTTTATTTTTATTTTAAATATCAGTTTTACATATAAGGTTAGGTGAAAATATAATAGCAAGAAAAAGAATGGGTTCATGTGGTTTTCATGATAGGAAAAATATGATTTTTATATTATAGAGATAATAAAAGTATGATTTTTATTATATGTAGGGATTAAAAATATGATTTTTATTATATGTAGGGATTAAAAATATGATTTTTATTATATGTAGGGATTAAAAATATGATTTTTATATAGTAGAGATAATAAAAATATGATTTTTATTTATGTAGAGTAATAAAAATAGAATTTTTATCTATATAGTAACGGTATAAAAATAGAATTTTTATCTATATAGTAGCGGTATAAAAATAGAATTTTTATCTATATAGTAGCGGTGTAAAAATGTGATTTTTATCCATATAGAGTGGTTATAAAAATGTGATTTTTATATACATAACTACAATACAAAAATGTGATTTTTATATATGTAGTGGCTACGGACAAAGAAATTGACAAAAGGCGAGCACGACGAAGATTTCTACATATGAACAGATGTGGCATTTGGTTTAGCTAGTCGGTGAGAACTTCTCACTTTAAATTTTCTTATCTAGTTAAAATTATATACTAGGATGCAGACGGTGCTTAGCAGCACCATACACCCGTCGTCCACAGACCATGGACGACTTGTATGCTTGTTTGATGTGTCGTGAAGTTTGTTTGTGATGTTGATGTGAAATGGGTAATAAACATTCATGTGTTGAAATAAATTAATTATCGTTAAAAATATAATTTTTAACGTGAATGTGAATAAATAAATATTCATTTACAAACCGGACAGTTTGTTTATGTACACCTATTTTAAAGGACATTGATTGGGACGATAAATTTTACACATCGCCCGACTGCACAAATAATATTCAGTGTTTGTGGATTGAAACCCCACACGGGTGTTGGGTTGATATTTGACGTACACCAGTCCCAATTGTTTAGTGGTATGTCGATCGTTTGATTGACAGGCTGTGTAAGCGTTTATTATTTATATTTAATGCTTATGCAGTTGTGTGGTGCACTTTGGATGATGGTTGATTATTTATCGTTGCTATTATATACATGTGTTGTATGGAATCCATATAATTAACATTATATGGTAATTGATTGGGCCTCATTCCAATTGGGAACATAAAGAATATTATAAAATAAAGATTCATGTGTTGAATAGAATAAATAGTCATGTGTTGATGATGCTCATGTGCTGAGAATAACTCATGTGTTGAAAGAAATATAGATTCATGTGTTGAATAGAAAATATTCATTTGTTGAATAGAATAACGAAGTTATCAAAATATATAAAGCCGTGTTGATTAGAGATGCACCATTTTGACGCGAACGATATTTATATCAATTATATTCATTTTTATAATGAATATAGAAAAAGGAAGTGATTTCAAAATATAACGATTTGAAAATATTATCATTTATATAGTAATGATATGAAATATTCAATTTTGATTTGAAATTGAATATGAAGTTGAAATTGTTTTGAAAACGAATTTAAAATGATTTATAAAATACGTTTTAAAAAGAAATCAACGAAATATATATAATGGCCTGAATAGAACGCGTCGCGCCGCGGCAGCTCGCGAATTTCGACCATTGACTTCGAATTGACGTTGCGGGAGATCCGACCATCGGATTATCCCAAAACTAGAACCACTGGGTTCGTATCGAAAAGAGATTTGCAATGAATATTAGAAATTTGAAATCTAACGGTTGGATTTGGAATTATGTCCAAATCAAATTTGGAAAAGGTCGATGTAAGTGCAGTTCGATTGCCGTTGATGGAAATCGACTGTTTGGGCCTTGATAAAATTACTAAAAATAGTAATAATTTGTGTATTTAAACTAGAATTAAAATCAATTTATTTTTGAACTAGAATTAAAATCAATTTATTTTTGAAATAAATAAATTGAATTTGAAAGTGGTTTTAAAAATTATCAGAATTTCCAATATACGAATTGGAATGGATTTGAATCGAAATTATCTTCGGAATATTTCGATGTCGGATTTCGGGATGATACAGAGATGGTTGTGGAAATTTGAAAGATATATTTATATCGTTATTTCCAATACGATATTTGTTGATTTCAGAATTTGATGTTGTATATAAGCTGGTATATTTTCTATTCAGAGCCTTGTATTTAATATCAAATGGGATTTTGGGTTCGTCGTGAATGGTGTCTTGAATAACACTATTCTTGGACCCAGTGTAAAAAGATTAAGTCTTTCTATTTAGATTTAATGAAGTGTACCAATTAAATAATATTTAATTGGAATTGAATTTGAATGTGATTTTGGGTTCGTCGTGAATAGTTTCTTGAATAACACTGTTCTTGGACCCAGTGTAGAAAAAATTAAATCTTTCTATTTAGATTTAATGAAGTGTACAAATTAAATAATATTTGATTGGAATTGAATTTGAATGTGATTTTGGGTTTATTGTGAACCGTGTTTTAGATGACGTTGGTTCTTTAACCCGGTTAAAGACAGGATATTGATTTTTGAGAAGATTAAAACTAAGTGGAGTTTTAATGAATCTGTAATTAGATTGAAATGCGAATTGATAATTTAAATTATCAAATTTGGAAAGTGATCGAGAATGGAGTATCACCAATTTTACTCCAAGGCGATAGTTAAATCTTTAATTAGATTTGAACGTTAATGGTAATTGATATTTACCGATAACACCGTGGTATTAGATATGGAGTATTACCAGTTTCGCCCTATGGGATGAATAAGTTGGGATTGGGGAATAAAATAAATAATTACTTAGGTGTGGTTCGCTAATCCCGACTAGTTTGGAAAATCATAATATGGTATGAAATGATATCCAAAGGAAGATTGAAGAATAAATTTTTTAAAAAAATTATCTTTGATAAAATTAATGGGAACCTTTCCCTAAGAGAGTGAAAATTTGAATAAAGGAATATTCTGAATTGGAATGAGGCGTATGTTGTGTTTGTGTAACACGTATTTATTATATAAGCGGGTTTTTCGGAAAGGCCGGGTTAATACCCATTCTGAATAACCGATTCGACGATAAGTCGAAGATGAAGACGGTGGTTGAAGACTGGAAGTCTTCACATCGTTTGGATGATTATTGATGTTCTTGATTGGGCTGTACACCGAAGAGGAGGGAATCAGTTGGTGATCGTCCAGACGTACTTAGAGATCGATGGATATGCGAGGAAATTGCCTCCGGTTTCATTTAGACGCAGAACGAACTTATAAATGGACTGTGTGTCTGACATTGGATTTTATTCCATGTTGACTGATCTCTATTAAATATACATCTGTTCGGCGGCAGAGAATTTATTATCTTGCTTAACGCCCTTCTCTGAGACGTACGAGCTCAGAGGTTGTATATCAATGGACATTAGTCGCATGGAGTGAATTGCCTGTGTGGCACGCCTGAGGGGCAAATGATCAAGGATTCTGTTGAAAAGCAAAGTCTTGTGGTTGATGATCAAAGCACGGCCTGTGTGGTGCAGCTTTGTGTATAACGTGAATTCGCGAGCCTCACACCTCGGTATGAGTCAAAAACGGGATAAGGACCCAAGGATTGCACGACGTTTCTTTCTAGCTAGTGGTGGTGTTAGTTCTTAAACTGGCTGACATTTATATACTTTTCACCTGTGTGGTTGTTGGAATGTGAAGCGCCTCGAATATATGGTCGATAATTGGCACTATGTGAGCCAACGTACAGAACATTATATAGGTCCTATAGGACCGGGAAACGTGTGTTCAGGAATTGCCAATCCTCAAAAGTAAGAGAGGACCGGCCTTGGAGGTTCCGAGGGATCGCTGTGTGTGGTCCTGAGACATTTGCTAGAGTGTCTCGAATCGGAGAGGAGCTTGCCCCTTGCCTCGACTCATGACGAAAATCCAATATCCAATACGTGATATTGCAGTTTTATTTGTAAAGCCTGGTATGGCGACATGATATATGGTACCCATGCCGTCTATGATTGATATTTATGATTGAATTTGTTTTGACACTATACACTTATAGTAATATCAAAATGATTTGTTTTAAACGTAACAAGCATGTTTGGCTATTATAAGGGAAAATCCTGTCCTCCGGCTTGTGTTGCATTGTCTGATGGGACCTGGGTCTTATAATAGCTTCATTTTTCCAAAAAGCATTGCGCTGTTTTGTTATATGCACTAGTGTTCTTGGGAGGAAACCCGTTCCGTGTTATACGGCATGGTCCCTTGAATTACTCTCTTTTAAAGTAAAGTTTTAAATAACTGTTTTAGTTCTCACACCAGTCACATGACTGACCTGGATTTTATTGTTTTAACCTGAACTCTGGGTGCCCTTATTTTCCACACGGGCAGCTAGTAGTTTTAGTTTTGCAGATTTATATTCACAGGATCCTGGTTTACAACTAGAACGATGCTCGGAAACCTCTGTACCCGTGTATTACTTTCAGTTGTGTTTTGTATTGTTTTCCGCTGCTATGTAATTTATTGTAATCTCTGATATTTATCGAATGTGTAATATTTATTCATACTCTGTATATTCTTGTATTTTGATGGAATTGTTGTAATAAGCAATGAAATACTCTTCTGTTTGTGTTCCAATGTGTGTTGTTGTCAAAGCAATCCGGGCTTTCCTTACCGGGGAAGTTACATGTTATCACAGTGGTATTAGAGCTTTGGTTTACAGAGCTCGAGAACAAGACACATTAGAACCATATGAAAGAATTCATCAGATATTGGATTAGTAATATCCAATTAGAATAACTTGTTAGAGATAGGATCAGTAGTATCCTTGAATGAGTGTGAAGAGTATATTTTTCAAATGAAAACAATTTTTTTTTGAAAATTTAAACCAGTTTATACGTATTTAAATATTTTATTTGTATTGAATTTGGACAATCGAGTATATAAAGATTTTGCATATACGTGTCATGAACGTATATTCGAAGTTTTAATATACTGGATAGATATAGAATCACACTCTAATCGCTCGGAGATGATTTTGATGATGGAGCTCCATCACCAATATTTATTTTCGAGATTCGAAAGTGAGATTTCTATATATTTCCATTAGACTGGTGCGAGAACCAAAACTAGATAGGATTATTGTTGAAATTTGCATCAAAAACATGATTTTCTGTATGTGTATGTATCAAAATTATGAATTTGAAGAGCTAATCAACTAATTGATTGATGGTTGTGTTGTATGATTATTGTTCTGATTAATTAAAAATTTGAACCATTTTGCCTAATGGAACCGAATGTTGAACTGTATTGAAAAATGATTACAATTGCATGCATATACATGTATATCTGTTGAACAGGTCATAGCAAGGAGGCTAAAGCAGAAGAATAAAATTGTTTGCCCTAGGTACATATTTATTGTATTTCTTTGGGTTTGGATGATTTTATGAGCCGATTGGCTAGCCGATTGGCTAGCCGCTTGGCTTTTTCTTTTTCTTTTGGATTGAAGAAGGCGATGGGAGGATATATGAAATATCCCGAAGTCCCCGGTGCAGGGGAGGTTATGGCGAAATTTTTCGAAAATTTAGGGTGTTAGCCAAATTTTTGAAAATTTGGAAAGTTCTTAGAAACTGAATAGTTGAAGAACTTAAGCTATAAAAGAAAATAATGGAAGTTGAGTTGGTTTGTTAAACAACTTTCGGCTTCGTTCCTTTTCGGGGATGAAAAGTTTTAAGTAGGGGAGATTGTAACAGCCCGGAAAATCTGAGCCAATTTAAAAATTTTATTTTGGCAATTTTAGCGAATTTTGAATATTTAAATAATTTATTTTAAATAATGACGACGAGAAATTTATTTTGAATAGAATTAGAACGTATATATATTTATTTGGATCATTGTTAGAATATAAATATTTTATTTTAAATATAAAAGGAATTGAAAATGGCGCGGTAGTTCGAAAATACGATTTCAAAGTTCAAATGAATGTACAGGATTCAAAATAAACCGGATTTTAGTGAAACCAAAAATATTTGAATTTAATTGAGAATATGTTTCCAACGAATACGAAAAATAGAAATTTCATAGTGGGGATAAAAAGTTATGTCCTATTGAAATTCAGAATAGTCGCTATGGAATTCTAGCCCTTAAAAATGGAAATTTTGCAAACGACCTCAGTTTTCGATGAAACCACTTTTTTTGGATCCATGATGTCAAGTTATTGCTAGGTTTCAAAATTCGTAATTTTTCGAATCAATATGTGAGCATGGAGAAGTAAAATGTTTTTTAACAGTTTCAGTCAATTTCGATCGACCAGAAAATGGTCATTTTTCAAACGGTCTCGGAATTTGTCGAAACTAGTTTTGCTATGCCCGAATCGTCAATACGAAGCTAGAAAATATTTTTCGGGAATTTTTAAAGTACGTATGTGGCCTCGGTAAATTGAAATGTGCGTTCAAATTCAATATATAGATTTATATTTTGATTTTGACGGAAACTGATTGAATCAGTGGAATCAGCTTATGATACATATCCCATTGTGTTCGGAATGGGGGTAATTAGCTATGGACGACAGTCGGTGGGTTCGATTTCGAGGTTGAAATAAAAAGTTGCTTTTTGAAATTAAATAATTAAATAAATATAAATAAAATCTCCCTTTCATCTCTCTGTACTCTCAGCCCCCCCCCCCGGTTTATTTAGAAAACCAAAAAAAATGAAGGAGCGATGGGGAGGGAGGAACCGCCGCCGCTCCTTCGAGCAGCGCGCCGCCACCGCCGGCGCGAGGCGCCTCCCCTTTTCTTCCCCGATCCTCCTTCCCTCCAGTGTAATAACCCGCAAATTCTGGGCCAGTTTAAAAATTTTATTTTGGCAATTTTAGCGAATTTTGATTATTTAAAATGGATTATTTTAAATAATATCGACGAGAAATTTATTTTGAATAGAATTCGAACGTATATATTATACGCGGCGTCGTTAGAATATAAATATTTATATATAATTATAAATAGAATTAAAAATGGCGCGGTAGTTCGATAATTCGATTTCAAACTTCAATTGAATGTACCGGGTGCAAAACAATCCGGATTTTTGTGAAACCAAAAACATTAGGATCTAATTGATGATATCTTTCCAACGAAGTTGAGAAACTGAGATTTCACTTTATAAATGATGAGATATGTCCAGTTGAAAATTAGAAATAGTCGCTGTGGAATTTATATATATTTTAATATAATATATAGCCCTTAAAAATAGCCATTTTGCAAATGACCTCGGATTTCGACGAAACCAGTTTTGTTGGGTCCGCAGTGTCAAGTTATTGCTAGGTTTTAAATTTCATAATTTTTCGAATCCATATGTGAGCGTGGCAAAGGAAAACGCGTTTGACCAGTTTCAGTTGATTTTAATCGACTGGAAATTGGCCATTTTTCAAACGGTCTCAGAATTCGACGAAATTAGTTTTGTTAGGACCGTATCGTCAATACGAAGCTAGAAAATATTTTTCTGGAATTTTTAAAGTTCGTATGTGACCCCGGTAATTTAAAATGTACGTTTAAAATTCAATATAGTGATTTAAATGTAAATTTAACGAAAATTGATTGTAACAGCCGAATCAGCTTGCGATACATATCCCATTGTGTTCGGAATGGGGGTAATTAGCTAGGGACGACAGGCGGTGGGTCTCGTTTCGAGGTCGAAATTAAAGGTTACTTTATGGATTTAAATAATTAAATAAATATATTTATTTGTTTATACTCTGTATATTCTTGTAATCTGATGCACTGTTGTAATATATAGTGAAATGTTCTTCTGTATGCGTTCTGTTTTGTCGTGTTCTCAAACGATAGGGCATTTCGAACGGTCTGAGTCGGTTTAGCGACTGGTTCGGACCGAGCGAAATTCCTTGCCGTCACAGTTTGGTATCAGAGCTTTGGTTTACAAAGCTCAGAGAACAAGACACATTAGAAACATATGAAAGAATTCATCAGATATTGGATTAGTAATATCCAATGAGAATGACTCGTTAGAGATAGGATCAGTAGTATCCTAGAACGAGTGTGAAGAGTATATTTTTAAAAATGAAAACAAATTTTGTTTTGAAAATTTAAATCAATTGTTCGTATATGATTATTTATATTGATGTGGACAATCCAGTATATATAGATTTTGCGTATACGTCTGATCCGCGTGTATTCAAAGTTTTAATATATTGGATAGATATAGAATCACACTCTAGTCGCCCGGAGATGGTACTGATGATAGCACGTGCATCATCAGTATTTATTTTCGTGTTTCGAAGGTGTGATTTCTATATGTTTCCATTAGACTGGTGTGAGAACCAATACTAATATAGTTAGAACACTTTGTTGTGATTTGGCATCAAAAATCTGATTTTTGTATATGTATCAAAATTATGAATTTGAAACTCTAATTCACTAATTGATTGATGTTTGTGTTGTTTGGTTATTTGTTTGCTAATTTTTAGCCATTTAGCCTAATTGAACCGAATATTGAATTATATTGAAAATTGGTTGCATTTGCTTGCATATACATGTATGTCTTTTGAACAGGTCATAGCAAGGAGGCTAGAGCCAGAGAATAAAATTTGTTTGCCCAACAAATAGGTACATGTTTACTAATAATTTACTGTTTTGTTTGGGTGATGATGATTTTGTGAGCCTATTGGCTAGCCGCTTGGCTTTTTCTTTTTCTTTTTGAGATCTGAAGGACCGGGGAAGCTATTTGAAATTCCCCGATGCTCCCGGTGCAGGGGAGGTTATGGCGAAATTTTTCAAAAATTTAGGGTGTTAGCCAAATTTTTGAAATTTTGAAAATTCTCAGAAACTAAAGAGTTGGAGAATGGAAGCCGGATCGAACGTAGAGCTGAATTATCAAACCACTTTCGACTTTGTTCCTTTTCGGGGACGAAAAGTTTTAAGTGGGGGAGATTGTAATAACCCGCAAATTCTGGGCCAGTTTAAAATTTTTATTTTGGCAATTTTAGCGAATTTTGATTATTTAAAATGGATTATTTTAAATAATATCGACGAGAAATTTATTTTGAATAGAATTCGAACGTATATATTATACGCGGCGTCGTTAGAATATAAATATTTATATATAATTATAAATAGAATTAAAAATGGCGCGGTAGTTCGATAATTCGATTTCAAACTTCAATTGAATGTACCGGGTGCAAAACAATCCGGATTTTTGTGAAACCAAAAACATTAGGATCTAATTGATGATATCTTTCCAACGAAGTTGAGAAACTGAGATTTCACTTTATAAATGATGAGATATGTCCAGTTGAAAATTAGAAATAGTCGCTGTGGAATTTATATATATTTTAATATAATATATAGCCCTTAAAAATAGCCATTTTGCAAATCACCTCGGATTTCGACGAAACCAGTTTTGTTGGGTCCGCAGTGTCAAGTTATTGCTAGGTTTTAAATTTCATAATTTTTCGAATCCATATGTGAGCGTGGCAAAGGAAAACGCGTTTGACCAGTTTCAGTTGATTTTAATCGACTGGAAATTGGCCATTTTTCAAACGGTCTCAGAATTCGACGAAATTAGTTTTGTTAGGACCGTATCGTCAATACGAAGCTAGAAAATATTTTTCTGGAATTTTTAAAGTTCGTATGTGACCCCGGTAATTTAAAATGTACGTTTAAAATTCAATATAGTGATTTAAATGTAAATTTAACGAAAATTGATTGTAACAGCCGAATCAGCTTGCGATACATATCCCATTGTGTTCGGAATGGGGGTAATTAGCTAGGGACGACAGGCGGTGGGTCTCGTTTCGAGGTCGAAATTAAAGGTTACTTTATGGATTTAAATAATTAAATAAATATATTTATTTGTTTATACTCTGTATATTCTTGTAATCTGATGCACTGTTGTAATATATAGTGAAATGTTCTTCTGTATGCGTTCTGTTTTGTCGTGTTCTCAAACGATAGGGCATTTCGAACGGTCTGAGTCGGTTTAGCGACTGGTTCGGACCGAGCGAAATTCCTTGCCGTCACATCCAGCCTCCTTCCCCTCTTCTAAAACCGTGTCGCCCTCAAAGTCACCCCCCGCCGCCGCGCTGGGTGCAAACCCCCTCTTCCTTGGCCTGTGAACTCAGGCACCCCCTACTCTGCCACGTCAGTGCAATGAGAGCCTTCCTCCCTTGAAGATCTGATTTTATACAAAAAAAAGGGGTGAGTTCTTGTTTATTTTTATTTTAAATAATCAGTTTTACATATAAGGTGAGGTAAAAATATGATAGCAAGAAAAAGAATGGGTTTGGTTTAGCTAGTCGGTGAGAACTTCTCACTTTAAATTTTCTTTTCTAGTTAAAATTATATACTAGGATGCAGACGGTGCTTAGCAGCACCCGACACCCGTCGTCCACAGACCATGGATGTAACGACCCGGAAAATCTGAACCAATTTAAATTTTTTAAATTGGCTAAAATAATGGATTTTAAATATTTAAAATAAATATTTTAAATAATAGCAATGAAAAGTGAATTGAATCAACATTTGAAAACGAATATAATTAATTCTAATTATAAACAAGGCCTGAAAAGGCGCTGTAGTTTCAAAAATTGAATTCAAACTTTGTCGGACTGTACCGGGTGCAAAACAAAACGAATTTGAGTGAAACCAAAAATATTTAAATCTGTTAGTGAATACCTTTCTAACGAATCTGAAAAATCTAAGTTTCATAGCGGAAAGCAAAAGTTATGGCCAAATAAATTTTCAGAAAGATCGCCATGGAATTTATATAGCCCGTGAAATTGGCCATTTTGCAAACGACCTCGGAATTCGACGAAACCGCTTTTGTTGGATCCGGGATGTGAAGTTATTGCTAGGTTTCAAATTTCATAATTTTTGAAGCTAGTATGTGAGCGTGGCAAAGGAAAACGTGTTTTGGTCAATTAAAGTTAAATTGGATCGACCAGAAATGGGCCTTTTTGCAAACGGTCTCAGAATTCGACGAAACTAGTTTTGTTGGGACCGTATCGTCAAAACATAGCTAGATTTATTTTTCTGGAATTTTTTGAATTAGTTTGTGGCATTGGTAAATTGAAATGTACGTTCAAACTAAATATTGAATGTTATATATTTTAATTTGAAGGAAAACTGACTGAAACAGTCGAATGGGCCTACGAAACATATCCCATTGTGTTCGGAATGGGGGTGAAACGCTAGGGACGACAGTCGTTGGGTTTGGATCGGTGTTCGTGGGTGGAAGAGGGTATTTTAGAGATTTTAAAATATATAAATAAATAAATAAAATCCATTGGTCAGAAAACATATTCTCTCTCCCCGAAATATCGCGATGAACGACGGAAACACGTTCATCACTTCCCGTTCATTTTCCGATCAATCCACGCAAAATTAGCCCCTCCTCCAGTTGAAGATTTTGTAGATCTCCTCGAGATCTTCAAATCCATATAAAGTTTGGAATTTTTCGTGGCCTGTGGAGTGAGAATCGAGCTCAGGAAGTTTGGGTGTTTTCGCCGCTGCCCCGCCTGCTATAGGCGATCGAATGCCTCCCCCCTCCAGGCGCCAGCGCGCCTCTCCTCTCCCTTCTACGCTGCGAAGGCTGATCGACGAATAGCTACACGGATTCGAAGAAAAATCCAAACCTAGTTTTGAACGAAACAGCTGAGGTATGGCCATATTTATTTTCAACAGTTTTAACACCTTTAAACCGTTGCGAACTTTGAAAAATCATATCTTTTTCGTGTATTGACGAAATTCAGTGAAACATGAGACAGTGGACTCGTGTGGATGTCTTTTACCATCTAGAAGAGACCGCATATTTTTCTGAGCCTTCTGCTATTTTTGGTGGAGTGGAACCCAATGTGAGATTTCTAATTTATAAACGATATGGAAGACGATGATGTATAAATTATATAGTCGATGTATGGGTTATATAAGCGTTGTACACCTCTTGTATAAGCGTTGTATAAGTTATACGTTCGATATATAAGTTGTATATGCGTTGTAAAAATTATATATGTGTTGAAATAGAAGTGAAATGCTATATATAAATATATATATATATATATATATATATATATATATATATATATATATATATATATACGCCCCTCGTCCACAAACCATGGACGATATTTATTGGTTGTGATTGGTGTGAAAATTGATTGAGTGAATGGTTGATTGGAATTGTTTATGGTTAATATTGATTGGTTGTGGTTGAAAAATACCCGTTTGTGGTTGAGAAATATTTGGTTGAAACCACATAGGATTAGTTTGTGGAAATGAAATAAATATACATGCCGCCTACATGCGATCTAGATGCATGAATCCCCATTGTCAAAAACTATAACGACCCGGATAATCTGAACCAATTTAAAAAATTTAAATTGGCTAAAATAATGGATTTTAAATATTTAAAATAAATATTTTAAATAATAGCAATGAAAAGTGAGTTTGAATCGACGTTTGAAAACGAATATAATTAATTCTAATTATAAACAAGGCCTGAAAAGGCGCTGCAGTTTCAAAAATTGAATTCAAACTTTGTCGGACTGTACCGGGTGCAAAACTAAACGGATTTGAGCGAATATAAAAATATTTATATCTGTTAGTGAATACCTTTCTAACAAATCTGAAAAATCGAATTTTCATAGCGGAAAGCAAAAGTTATGGCCGAATGAATTTTCAGAAAGGTCTCTATGGAATTTATATAGCCCGTGAAATTGGCCATTTTGCATACGACCTCAAAATTCGACGAAACCACTTTTGTTGGATCCGGGATGTAAAGTTATTGCTAGGTTTCAAATTTCATAATTTTTGAAGCTAGTATGTGAGCGTGGCAAAGGAAAACGTGTTTTGGTCAATTATAGTTAAATTAGATCGACCAGAAATGGGCCTTTTTGCAAACGGTCTCAGAATTCGACGAAACTAGTTTTGTTGGGACCGTATCGTCAAAACATAGCCAGATTTATTTTTCTGGAATTTTTCATATCAGTTTGTGGCCCTGGCAAATTGAAAGGTACGTTCAAATTAAATAGTGAATGTTTTATATTTTAATTTGAAGAGAAACTGACTGAAACATTCGAATGGGCCTTCGAAACATATCCCATTGTGGGGGTAAAACGCTAGGGACGACAGTCGTTGGGTTTGATTTCGAGTTCGTGTGGGAAAACCCTAATTTTCGAATAAATATATATATCGGCCAATCATTAAATTCCATTCATTATTTAATTTCTAATTAAAAATCAAACCCCCCCACCCACCTCGTTATTCGCGCTCGACGGCGGAGCTGCTCCTTCGTTCCAGGCCTGATTCCGGCATCCACGATCGTCGTTGACCCCCGCCACCACCCAAAATCGAAAGCCCTCCTCCTCCCCTTCAAATCCGACGAACCCATGCCCTCTCTCTCCTCGCCAGCGTCGAGAACGATGCCCAGGAAGTCGACGTCTTGAAAGCGCCGCTGCCGCCTCCACAGGCCATCGATCTAGCCAAAAACCCCGGCGCCGCGAAGCCCTTTCCACCCTCTTCGACGTCACACAACCTGATCGGGACGAAGTGCTACGGATTTCACGAATTTTCGAAACCTAGTTTTGAACAGCTTTGAAAGGTAACGGCTGAAATTAAATTAAACTATATTATAGCAGTTTAAAGCGCTATGATTTTTGTTTTCACTGTAAAAATCATATCTTTTTCATTTCTTGACGAAATTCAGTGAAACAAGAGACAGTGGACTCGTGTGGACGTCTTCTACATTCTAGAAGAGACCGCATATTTTTCTGAGCCTTCTGCTATTTTTGGTGGAGTGGAACCCAATGTGAGATTTCTAATTTATAAACGATATGGAAAACGACGATGTATAAATTATATAGTCGATGTATGGGTTATATAAGCGTTGTACACCTCATGTATAAGCGTTGTATAAGTTGTACGTTCGATGTATAAGTTGTATATGCATTGTAAAAATTATATATGTGTTGAAATAGAGTTAAAATATATCGAATAACGACGCTGTAGTTCGTATTTTGAAACCGTGATTTCAAACGATTATACCGGGAGATCCGACCATCGGATTTTCCTGAAATCGCAACCGTTGGGTTTGCTTTGGAAATATCTTTCCAACGGCACCAACTTTGTAAAAATCCAACGGTTGGATTGTCTGGAATGTTTAATTCAAATCTGAAGAAAAACAATGCCAGAATCGATTATATATATAATTATATTTAATCGAATAACGACGCTGCAGTTCGTATTTTGAAATCGAAACTTCAAACGATTATACCGGGAGATCCGACCATTGGATTTTCCTGAAACAGGAACCGTTGGATTCGTTTTGAAAAGATCTTTCTAATGATGTAAATTTTGTGAAGATCCAACGGTTAGATTTTCAGATATGTGTAAATCAAATCTGAAGAAAAACAGCGCCACGGCCGCGTTATGGCCCGAAGCGTCGTTTTGAATAAATTGGCTATTTTAAAATAAATGAAAATAGAGATAAATCGTTATAAAATATTATAAACGATATGGATGTGAAATTTAGAAACTAACTGAAGGTTGGCTAAGTCGAATGGTTTCTTGGGTATTGATCTGATGTTGGTTTCGGCCTTCGGGGTTAATATTTGGGAAATCGTTCTCTTACTGATTGACGGTTAGTGACTAATGAATTGAAATGATGCGTGTGTATGTTAGTGTTGCACTGGTTTATTATATACGCGAGTTGCTCAGAAAGACCGGGTTTATCCCATTCTGAATAACTGAATCGACGATAAGAAGTCGAAGATGAAGACGATGGTTGAAGACCGGAGATCTTCACCTCGTTTGGATGGTAACCGAGGTCCTGATTGGGAGGCATCCCGAAATATGGATAATGAGTGGTGATCGTCTAGACATACGTGGTGATCGATGGGTTTGCGAGGTGTATAGTGCCTCCGGTTTCGTTCAGACCCAGAACGGACTTGTAAATGGACTGTGTGTGTGACATTGGATTTTATTCTGTGTTGATTGATCTCTGTTAAATATGCATCTGTTTGGCGGCGGAGAATTTATTCTTTTTCTTAACGCCCTTCTCTGAAACGCACGAGCTCAGAGGTTGTATATCGATGGACATCAGTCGCATAGCATGAATTGTTAGTGTGGCATGCCTAAGTGGCAAATGATCAGGGCTTCTGTTGAAAAGCAAAGTCTTGTGGTGATGATCAAAGCACCGCCTGTGTGGCGTAGCTTTGTGTATAACGTGAATTCGCGAACCTCACAGCCGGTATGAACCAGAAACGGGAGGAAGGACCTCAGGGAGGGCATGCGTTTCTTTCTAGCTAGAAGTAGTGTCAGTGGTTTTACACGCCCTGACGAGTTTGACTTATGTGGTTGTTACTGTTGCGAGGCGCCTCGGTTTGATCGGACGATCCGGGTCCGAAGGAGTCATTCGTTGGCTCATTTACGCCCCATAGGGCGGGGAAACGCATTGTTCAGGAATTTTTATCCACATCGGTGGACCGGCCATGACGATCTAAGGGTCACTCGAGCTCTGATCCTGAGACATGGGCTAGATTGTCTCGAAGTCGGTAAGGACTATCTTTTGGCTTGGTTCATGACGGAAATCCAATTTCCAAATACGACATCATGCGATTTTGATTGTATGTATATATATATATATATATATATATATGGCGACATGATATATGGTACCCATGCCGTCTATGATTGATAGTTATGATTCGAAATTGTTTTTGAAACATGTAAACACTAGTAATAATACCAATTGCTTATGTTTTATTCGTATCAACCATATTTTGGCCATTATAAGGTAAAACTCTATCCTCCGGTTTGCGTTGCATTGTGTGATGGGAACTGAGTCTTATAATGGCTTCATTTTTATAAAAAGCATTGCGATGTTTAAAAGAATGATTTGTTTTAAAGCACTGGTGATCCAATGGAGTAAACCCGTTCCACGAAAGTGGCGTGGCCCTGTGATTAGCCATATTATAAATGTGTTGAGTAGATTTCTCATACCAGTCCTATGACTGACTCGTAGTTTGTTTCACTTTCAAACTCGGGTGCCCCTTTTTCTACACGGGCAGCCTTGTATTCAGGTTTAGCTGGCTTTCTCTGGATAGCTGGAGCTGAAGATGGATTCTATCATTTATCTCTTTTTATGTTGTTTAGGTCCTATTGTACATTATGTTTGTTTTTCCGCTGTAGACATATATGTATAGTTGAACTGTATTTGTACTAAGTAAGATCCTGTATACTGTGTAACTCTGATGATTACTTTTATCCATTATATTCTATTTTTTCATTATCTGGTGTATTTATTTAATTCTGTTCTGCTATTATCGGTTTCTGTGTTATATTCCAAAGATTACCCTTGTCTCCGTCTGTACGGGAAATGGGGTCATCTCACCGTGGTATCAGAGCTTTGGTTAAGCTTAGTTCTGGAATATAACATATTAACGAACTCTTTAGAAATAGAACCAGTAGTGTTCTAGGACGGGTAACTCTATACAGATAGGATAAGTAATATCCTAGTATGAGTAAATCAGAATGAAATTACACCTCGATAGACACATTTACTTTGGAAGTATGTGTTTCTATATTTTAAATTATCTTTTCTGTGACCTAACACTTGATCTGCCGTTTGCAGAAGTACTAGAAAAATGAGTGTCGGAAACAGGAGAAATGCAGAACCCGATCTAGAGGCTCTATTAAAGAGATATCAAAATCTGAACGGAGCACAGTTCTTGGGCAATGAATCTATTATTCAAACTCATGCTTGGGTGAGCTCTGCATAAAGAATATTTGAGCGTATCCAGTTGAGAGACGATCAGAAAAGATTAGTAGCATCTTGGGAGCTCAAAGAAGAAGCATTAATCTGGTGGGAAACAATCATCAAAGATAATCCAAAAGGTGATATCACCTGGGACAGATTCAAAGAGATTTTCCTAGAAAGATTTACTCCTCCTGAAGCGACGGAGCGATTATGTGATGAATTTTCTTATCTGATACAAGGTGATATGACCATCCCAGAATATCATAAGAAATTCAACGAACTTGCTCATTTTGCTCCTCATCTGATTCAAGATCCAAAGAGGAAAAATCTGAGATTTATTCATGGCCTGCAAAGGAGATATCAGAATAGTGTAATGAGGAATGTGAAGCTTCCTTTTTCAGAAATGATATACATGGCTTATCAGTATGAAGATCTCCATAAGAAAGGAATGTTGCGCGACGAAGAAGAAGTCTGTTCTAGTGACAAAGAAGAGTCTGAAACTGATCGTCCTAAGACCAGTACGGTGTCTGAGGTGAGTAGGAAGCCCAAAGTAAATCAGAAAAGGGCTAGATCGGAAAAAGAACCAGCAACGACTGCCATATGCAATAACTGCCATAAGCCAGGGCATTTTCAGGGGAATTGCAAACCCTCAAAAAAGCGAATAAAGAGTGGATCTAAATCCAAGGAGAGATTTCAAGAGAAAAGAAAATGTGGTGGATGTCATCAGACAGGTCATCTTTTAAAGGCCTGCCCGCTATTCAGAAAACCTGAAGCAGTACATGTAAATGAAGTGGCAGAAGTGCCTGCATCTTTGTCTGCTCAAGAGAGGCCAGATGTTTTAGAAGGCACGCTAACTGTCAAAGATATTCCAGTTAAAGTACTGTTTGACACAGGCGCGTCACGAAGCTTCATTGCAAAGGATGCAGCTAAAAAAATGGATTTGAATTTGAAAAAGCTCAAGGAACCAATGACTGTCCAGAACCCGGTTGGGGGTTCCATTGATCTCAGTTGGGTTTGTGGAGTGCCGGTTTCTTTTTCTCGTTATCGGTTTCCTACCATCGCGGTCGTCATGAATTTTAAAGAGTTTGATCTTATCTTGGGGTTAGAATGGTTGACCAAATATGAAGCTGAAGTTAAATGCGCCGACAGAGTCGTAAAGGCGAAGATTAAATCAGGTGATTATATAACCATTCCCTGTGAAGGTCAGAATGCCAATAGAAAAGACTTCTGGGCAGCTCTCGATGTTTCTCCAGCCCAAATAGAAAATATCCCTGAAGTCACAGAGAATATTGCTGACCTCATCAAAGATATTCATGTCGTCAAGAACTATGCGGATGTGTTCGAAGAAGTTGTTCACTTACCTCCACATAGGGAAATAGATTTCAAAATTGCTTTAATTCCAAATGCAAGGCCAGTAGTTCACGCTATTCGAAGAATGTCCTTGAAAGAGAAAGAGGAATTAGACAATCAAACACGACAGCTCGTATGGAAGGGTCTGATCCGGCCTAGTTTCTCAGATTGGGGTGCAGTAGTGGTGTTTGTCCCAAAATAAGACGGTACTCTACGGCTATGTGTGGATTATCGTGATTTGAACAAGCAGACCATAAAGAATAAATATCCATTGCCGCGGATCAATGATTTATTGGATCGTCTGAATGGAGCACAAGTATTCTCAAGGATGGACCTAGCTACAGGCTTCCATCAGCTTTGAATTGCCGAAGAATGTGTTCCAATGACAGCATTCAGAGGTCCCGACTTATTCTACGAGTGGTTAGTAATGCCGTTCGGCTTGTGTAACGCTCCAGCTTACTTTGTCGATCTGATGAATAGAGTGTTCAGAGGGGTTTTGAATAAATTTGTTCTGGTTTTTATTGACGATATTCTAATATTCTCTAAATCAAAGGCCGAACATGAAAAGCATTTGGAACAGGTTCTGGAAATCCTCAGGAATGTATTAAAAGCCAAACTATCCAAATGTATATTCTGGCAGGATGAAGTGAAATTTCTAGGCCACATCGTATCTAAAGAAGGAATTGCTGTGGATCCAAGTAAAATCACAGCTATTCAGAATTGGAAGCAGCCCAGTACTCCTATAAAAGTCCACAGTTTTCTCAGATTGGCTAGTTATTACCGGAAGTTCATCAAAAACTTTTCTAAGATATCTGGTCACTTAACGAAGCTTACAAAGAAGCACTCTAAATTCAAATGGACTCAAGAAAGTGAGGAGGCTTTTGAAGAGCTAAAGTTAAGATTAACGACAACTCCAGTGTTAACCATCATTGATGGCAATCAGGATTTGAAAGTCTGGACAGATGCTTCTAGAGAAGGCCGCGGCGCAGTGTTGATGCAAAGGGGACAAGTGATTGCTTATGCTAGCCGTCAGCTGAAGCCGCACGAGAAAAACTACGTAACTCATGATCTTGAGTTATTGGCTATAGTATTCGCCTTGAAAATCTGGAGACACTATCTTCTGGGTGAGAGATTTGAATTGTTTATAGATCACCAATCGTTAAAGTATCTGTTCACCCAGAAGGACTTGAATCTGAGGCAGCAACGTTGGTTGGAGTTTCTTGCAGCATATGACTTTGAGATTATATACACTCCAGGGAAAGCCAATGTCGTGGCCGATGCGTTGAGTCGAAAAAATGAAATGATCGCCAGTTTTATTATCACGACTTCACTGATAGATAAAATATCTGCTCTTCAGAAGGATGATCACTTCATTCAGAAGATCGGAGAGATAATTCAAAAGGCCGAACCCTCGAGTTTTCAGGTTGATAATGAGGGGATTCTAAGGCTGAAAGGTCGAATTTGTGTTCCTAACATTCCTGAGCTCCGAAAGGAAGTACTTTACGAATGCCACAAGTCAAAACTTAGTATCCATCCGGGAGTAAGAAAAATGTATAATGACATCAAACGCACTTTCTGGTGGAGGTCGATGAAGAGGGACATTTCTTTATATGTTAGCTGATACCCTACTTGCCAACAAGTCAAGAGTGACCAACAGAAACTGGCTAGATTGTTACAACCGCTAGACGTTCCTGGTTGGAAGTGGGAACATATTTCCATGGACTTCATTGATGGTTTGCCCAGAACCAGGAAAGGAAATGACAGTATTTGGGTGATCGTAGATCGCTTCACGAAGACCGCCCATTTTATACCTATCAGATCAAACAGAACTGCTCAAAGTCTGGCACAGATTTATTTCAAGGAAATAGTTAGACTAAATGGAGTGCCGCTCAGTATAGTCAGTGATAGAGATACAATATTTACTAGTAAATTCTCGGAGGCATTTCAAGTAGAGCTGGGAACAAAGTTGAATCTAAGCACCGCTTATCATCCTCAGACAGACGGTCAGACTGAGAGGGTGAATCGTATATTAGAAGATCTATTACGGGCTTGTGTTCTAGATTTCGGTGGATCATGGGAAGACCATCTGCATTTGGCTGAATTCTCATATAACAACAGCTACCAGGAGAGTCTGACAATGTCACCATTCGAAGCGTTGTATGGTAGACCGTGCCGATCTCCTGCTAGTTGGGTCGAACCTGGTAATAGACTTGTATTGGGGCCAGATATGATCAGAGAAGCTGCCGACAAAGTCAATTTTATTAAGAAGCGATTACTTGCCGCTCAAAGCTGACAAAAGAGCATTCAGAAAGCCTATCCTAGACGCCGAGTGGATATTTCTGACTGACTCCGGTGCAAGGTACATTTACCATACTTTGCATTACCAATTAGTCCTATATTCTGTTGTTATTTTCTTTCCATGGATGTGCACTTTTAATTCTATAGTCCGAATGATTTTAAAGGAATATAGAAATTGATTAGTATATTTAAAAAAAAATTAAAAACAAATTGATTGATGTTTGTGTTGTATGATAATAAATTGGATTAATTAAATTATTGAAAGGATAGTTAATTTAATCAATAATAGGAATAATGGTAGAATTTATTCATTTAAATCACACATTGAATTGATTTAAAAATAGATAGAAATATATATACTTGTGCATTATATATGTTTGAACAGGTAAATGGATTAGCTGTTGAGTAAAGATTTTATTTGCGTGCCCGACAAATAGGTAAACCTTAATGAGTTGGATGCGAAATATTATTATATCAACTCCTGTGAATCCATTGGATGCGGAATGCTGGTTGTTCTGTGTGAAATAATAAATATCGCCATAGGATAGTAACAATTAATTTTGAACTACACTGCATGGCATACTTCTGAAGATAGGCATACTTCATCATATACCACATAAGCATTTGGAGCTTGTGTGACGAGGTGGAAGATTTACCATACGAGCGAGAGGCTTGTATGGCGATGACTATATTTTACAGGTTGAACTGATGACTGATATGGACTATTTAAATTATAACGATAAAATTGCCAGATTAATAAAAACCCCACACGGGTCTGGAGTTGACAATAATCACGTCTCTCTAGTTATTAGATACGGCACATGGACTATTTATTTCCCACACGGGACGAGGTGACGAGGATTTATCCTCTGGAGCATTTAAAATACACGCTCCCTCAGGCTTTGACAGGGTGACGAGAATTTATTCTCTGGAGTTATTATCAATACACGCTCCCCTGTAAACACCAGAATATATCACTATAAATATGTGTATGCTTATTAGGATTTATTGGGTACCTAATACGGCCCAATAAATTTCCAAACCTCTCTCCATACAAAGGAGGTTATGGCGAAATTTTTTAAAAAATTCCGGGTGTTAGCCAAATTTTCGAAGAGTTTGAAAATTCTCAGAAACTGAAAAGTTGGAGAATGGAAGCCAGATTGAACTTAGAATAGATTAATCAAACCACTTTTGACTTTGTTCCTTTTCGGGGAAGAAAAGTTTTAAGTGGGGGAGATTGTAACGACCCGGAAAATCTGAACCAATTTTAAATTGGCTAAAATAATGGATTTTAAATATTTAAAATAAATATTTTAAATAATAGCAATGAAAAGTGAGTTTGAATCAACGTTTGAAAATGAATATAATTAATTCTAATTATAAACAAGGCCTGAAAATGCGCTATAGTTTCAAAAATTGAATTCAAACTTTGTCGGACTGTACCGGGTGCAAAACAAAACAGATTTGAGCGAAACCAAAAATATTTAAATCTGTTAGTGAATACCTTTCAAACGAATCTGAAAAATCGAATTTTCATAGCGGAAAGCAAAAGTTATGGCCGAATGAATTTTCAGAAAGGTCGCTATGGAATTTATATAGCCCGTGAAATTGGCCATTTTGCATATGACCTCGGAATTCGACGAAACTACTTTTGTTGGATTCGGGATGTGAAGTTATTGCTAGGTTTCAAATTTCATAATTTTTGAAGCTAGTATGTGAGCGTGGCAAAGGAAAACGATTTTTGGTCAATTACAGTTAAATTGGATCGACCAGAAATGGGCCTTTTTGCAAACGGTCTCAGAATTCGACAAAACTAATTTTGTTGGGATCGTATCGTCAAAACATAGCCAAATTTATTTTTGTGGAATTTTTCGAATCAGTTTGTGGCCCTGGAAAATTGAAAGGTACGTTCAAACTAAATATTGAATGTTTTATATTTTAATTTGAAGAGAAACTGACTGAAACATCCGAGTGGGCCTTCGAAACATATCCCATTGTGTTCGGAATGGGGGTAAAACGCTAGGGACGACAGTCATTGGGTTTGATTTCGAGTTCGTGTGGGAAAACCCTAATTTTCGAATAAATATATATATCGACCGATCATTAAATTCCATTCATTATTTAATTTCTAATTAAAAATCAGAAACCCCCCCCCCCCGTTATTCACGCTCGACGGCGTAGCTGCTCCTTCGTTCCAGGCCTGATTCCGGTGTCCACGATCGTCGTTGACCCCCGCCACCACCCAAAATCGAAAGCCCTCCTCCTCCCCTTCAAATCCGACCAACCCCTGCCCTCTATCTCCTTGCCAGCGTCGAGAACGACGCCCAGGAAGTCGGCGTCTTGAGAGCGCCGCCGCCGCCTCCACAGGCCATCGGTCTGGCCAAAACCCCCGGCGCCGCGAAGCCCTTTCCACCCTCTTCGACGTCACACAACCTGATCGGGACGAAGTGCTACGGATTTCACGAATTTTCGAAACCTAGTTTTGAACAGCTTTGAAAGGTAACGGCTGAAATTAAATTAAACTATATTATAGCAGTTTAAAGCGCTACGATTTTTGTTTTCACTGTAAAAATCATATCTTTTTCGTTTCTTGACGAAATTCAGTGAAACAAGAGACAGTGGACTCGTGTGGACGTCTTCTACATTGTAGAAGAGACCGCATATTTTTCTGAGCCTTCTGCTATTTTTGATGGAGTGGAACCCAATGTGATATTTCTAATTTATAAACGATATGGAAAACGACGATGTATAAATTAAATAGTCGATGTATGGGTTATATAAGCGTTGTACACCTCATGTATAAGCGTTGTATAAGTTGTACGTTCAATGTATAAGTTGTATATGCATTGTAAAAATTATATATGTGTTGAAATAGAAGTGAATTGCTATATATATATACACGCTCCTCGTCCACAAACCATGGACGATATTTATTGGTTGTGATTGGTGTGAAAATTGATTAATAGCAAATGGTTGATTGGAATTGTTTGTGGTTGATATTGATTGATTGTGGTTGAAAAATACCCATTTGTGGTTGTGAAATATTTGGTTGAAACCACATAGGATTAGTTTGTGGAAATGAAATAAATATACATGCCGCCTGCGTGCGAACTAGATGCATGATTCCCCATTTTCAAAAACCGCAAGGTTTTAAGGTAGAGCGAGGAGCCGTACTAGGGACGGTCCCAGTTTTAACTACCCTGCCGTTATACTGTCGAAATTTTGAATAATATTCATATGTTTGAATTATTTTCATTTGTTGAAACTATATTTATTCGTTGAATAGAAAACCTTCATGTGTTGAATTGAAAATCATTCATTGATTAGAAATTCATGTGTTGAATGGTATTCGTGTTTTAAATATAAAAATCACATTTTTATCTATGTATATAAACTGTAGAAAACCTTCATGTGTTGAATAGATATTCATTCGTTTAATTGAAATTCATGTGTTGAATGGTATTCATATTTTGAAATAAATTGTTTTATAATAAAAATCACATTTTTATCATCTATACGAACTATATAAAATAATCTTGTTTTGAACGAAATTGTTTTATAATAAAAATCCTATTTTTATTACCTATATGAACTATATAAAATAATAATGTTTTGAAATAAATTGTTTTACAATAAAAATCACATTTTTATTATATACATGAATTGTTAAATATAGTGAAGTGTTGAAACAGAAGACAGTTAGATAAAAATATCATTTTTATCAAATGTATGAAAAGAATATAGCTTTGAAATCGAAGAATCGATATATATATATATAGAGTTAAAATATATCGAATAACGACGCTGCAGTTCGTATTTTGAAAACGTGATTTCAAACGATTATACTGGGAGATCCGACCATCGGATTTTCCTGAAATCGCAACCGTTGGGTTCGCTTTGGAAATATCTTTCCAACGGCACCAACTTTGTAAAAATCCAACGGTTGGATTGTCTGGAATGTTTAATTCAAATCTGAAGAAAAACAATGCCAGAATCGATTATATATATAATTATATTTAATCGAATAACGACGCTGCAGTTCGTATTTTGAAATCGAAACTTCAAACGATTATACCGGGAGATCCGACCATTGGATTCGTTTTGAAAAGATCTTTCTAATGATATAAATTTTGTGAAGATCCAATGGATAGATTTTCATATATGTGTAAATCAAATCTGAAGAAAAACAGCGCCACGGCCGCATTATGGCCCGAAGCGTCGTTTGGAATAAATTGGCTATTTTAAAATAAATAAAAATAGCGATAAATCATTATAAAATATTACAAACGATATGGATGTGAAATTTAGAAACTAACTGAAGGTTGGCTAAATCGAATGGTTTCTTGGGTATTGATCTGATGTTGGTTTCGGCCTTCGGGGTTAATATTTGGGAAATCGTTCTCTTACTGATTGACGGTTAGTGACTAATGAATTGAAATGATGCGTGTGTATGTTAGTGTTGCACTGGTTTATTATATATGCGAGTTGCTCAGAAAGACCGGGTTTATCCCATTATGAATAACTGAATCGACGATAAGAAATCGAAGATGAAGACGATGGTCGAAGACCAGAGATCTTCACCTCGTTTGGATGGTAACCGAGGTCCTGATTGGGAGGCATCCCGAAATATGGATAATGAGTGGTGATCGTCTAGACATACGTGGTGATCGATGGGTTTGCGAGGTATATAGTGCCTCCGGTTTCGTTCAGACCCAGAACGGACTTGTAAATGGACTGTGTGTCTGACATTGGATTTTATTCTATGTTGATTGATCTCTGTTAAATATGCATCTGTTTGGTGGCGGAGAATTTATTCTTTTTCTTAACGCCCTTCTCTGAAACGCACGATCTCAGAGGTTGTATATCGATGGACATCAGTCACATAGCATGAATTGTTAGTGTGGCATGCCTAAGTGGCAAATGATCAGGGCTTCTGTTGAAAAGCAAAGTCTCGTGGTGATGATCAAAGCACCGCCTGTGTGGCGTAGCTTTGTGTATATCATAAATTCGCGAACCTCACAGTCGGTATGAACCAGAAACAGGAGGAAGGACCTCAGGGAGGTAATGTGTTTCGTTCTAGCTAGAAGTGGCGTCAGTGGTTTTACACGCCCTGACGAGTTTGACTTATGTGGTTGTTACTGTTGCGAGGCGCCTCGGTTTGATCGGACGATCCGGGTCCGATGGAGTCATTCGTTGGCTCATTTATGCCCCATAGGGTGGGGAAATGCATTGTTCAGGAATTTTAATCCACATCGGTGGACCGGCCCTGACGATCCAAGGGTCACTCGAGCTATGATCCTGAGACATGGGCTAGATTGTCTCGAAGTCGGTAAGGACTATCTTTTGCCTTGGTTCATGACGGAAATCCAATTTCCAAATACGACATCGTGCGGTTTTGATTGTATATATATATGGCGACATGATATATGGTACCCATGCTGTCTATGATTGATAGTTATGATTCGAAATTGTTTTTGAAACATGCAAACACTAGTAATAATATCAGTTGCTTATGTTTTATTCGTATCAATCATATTTTGGCCATTATAAGGTAAAACTCTATCCTCCGGTTTGCGTTGCATTGTGTGATGGGAACTGAATCTTATAATGGCTTCATTTTTATAAAAAGAATTGCGATGTTTAAAAGAATGATTTGTTTTAAAGCATTGGCGATCCAACGGAGTAAACCCGTTCCACGAAAGTGGCGTGGTCCTGTGATTAGCCATATTATAAATGTGTTGAGTAGATTTCTCATACCAGTCCTATGACTGACTCGTAGTTTGTTTCACTTTCAAACTCGGGTGCCCCTTTTTCTACACAGGCAGCCTTGTATTCAGGTTTAGCTGGCTTCCTCTAGATAGCTGGAGCTGAAGATGGATTCTGTCATTTATCTCTTTTTAGGCTATTCAGCTCCTATTGTACATTATGTTTGTTTTTCCGCTGTAGACATATATGTATAGTTGAACTGTATTTGTACTAAGTAAGATCCTGTATACTGTGTAACTCTGATGATTAATTTTATCCAGTATATTCTATTTGTTCATTATCTGGTGTATTTATTTAATTATGTTCTGCTATTATCGGTTTTTGTGTTATATTCCAATGATTACCCTTGTCTCCGTCTGTACGGGAAATGGGGTCATCTCAAAAACCGCGAGGTTTTAAGGTAGAGCGAGGAGCCGTACTAGGGACGGTCCCGGTTTTAACTACCCTGCCGTTATGCTGCCGAAATTTTGAATAATATTCATGTGTTTGAATTATATTCATTTGTAGAAACTATATTTATTTGTTGAATAGAAAACTTTCATGTGTTGAGTCGATATTCATTCGTTGGATAGAAATTCATGTGTTGAATGGTATTCGTGTTTTAAATATGAAAATCACAATTTTATCTATATATATAAACTATAGAAAACCTTCATGTGTTGAATCGATATTCATTCATTGAATTGAAATTCATGTGTTAAATGGTATTCGTGTTTTAAATATAAAAATCACCTTTTTATCGATATATACAAACTATAGAAAAGCTTCATGTGTTGAATCGATATTCATTCGTTGAATTGAAATTCGTGTGTTGAATGGTATTCGTGTTTTAAATATGAAAATCACCTTTTTATCGATTTATATAAACTATAGAAAGCCTTCATGTGTTGAATCGAAATTCATTCATTGAATTGAAATTCATGTGTTGAATGGTATTCATATTTTGAAAGAAATTGTTTTATAATAAAAATCCCATTTTTAACATCAATATGAAATGTATAAAATAATCTTGTTTTGAAATAAATTGTTTTATAATAAAAATCCTATTTTTATCACCTATATTAACTATATAAAATAGTCGTGTTTTGAAATAAATTGTTTTACCTTAAAAATTACATTTTTATTATATACCTGAATTGTTAAGAATAGTGAAGTGTTGAAATAGAAAACAGTTAGATAAAAATAACATTTTTATCGAAAGTATGAAAGTTATATAGTTTTGAAATCGAAGAATCGATATATATATATATATATATAAATAGAATTGAAATATATCGAATAACGACGCTGCAGTTCGTATTTTGAAACCGTGATTTCAAACGGTTAGTGCGGGAGATCCGACCATCGGATTTTCCCGAAACTGCAACCGTTAGGTCCGCTTTGGAAATATCTTTCCAACGGCACCAACTTTGTAAAGATCCAGCGGTTGGATTGTCTAGAATGTTTAATTCAAATCTGAAGAAAAACAGCGCCAGAATCGATTATATATATATATAATCGAATAACGACGCTGCAGTTCATATTTTGAAATCGAAACTTCAAACGATTATACCGGGAGATCCGACCGTCGGAATTTCCCGAAACTAGAACCGTTGGATTCGTTTTGAAAAGATCTCTCTAATATGTATATTTTGTGAAGATCCAACGGTTGGATTTTCAGATATGTGTAAATCAAATCTGAAGAAAAATAGCGCCACGGCCGCGTTATGGCCGAAGCGTCGTTTTGAATAAATTGGCTATTTTAAAATAAATAAAAATAGCGATAAATCGTTATAAAATATTATAAATGATATGGATGTGAAATTTAGAAACTAACTGAAGGTTGGCTAGGTCGAATGGTTTCTTGGGTGTTGATCTAATGTTGGTTTCGGCCTTCGGGGTTAATATTTGGGAAATCGTTCTCTTACTGATTGACGGTTAGTGACTAATGAATTGAAATGATGCATATGTATGTTAGTGTTGCACTTGTTTATTATATACACGAGTTGCTCAGAAAGACCGGTTTTATCCCATTCTGAATAACTGAATCGACGATAAGAAGTCGAAGATGAAGAATGGGGTTGAAGACCGATCTTCGCCTCGTTTGGATAGTCACTGAGGTCCTGATTGGGAGGCATCCCGAAATATGGATAATGAGTGGTGATCGTCCATACGTACGTGGGGATCGATGAATATGCGAGGTATTTAGTGCCTCCGGATTCGTTCCGACCCAGAACGGACTTGCAAATGGATTGTGTGTCTGACATTGGAATTTATTCTATGTGATTGATAGCCATCAGTTGCATGGTGTGAATTGCCTGTGTGACATGCTAAGATGCAGTGGTCAGGGCTTCTATTGGAAAGCAAAGTCTTGTGGTGATGATCAAAGCACCGCCTGTGTGGCGTAGCTTTGTGTATAACGTGAATTCGCGAGCCTCACTCCCCGGTATGAACCAGAAACGGGAGAGGACATCAGGGAGGGCCTGCGTCTCTTTCTAGCTAGGAGTTGTGTCGGTGTTTTTACACGGCCTGACATTTTACATATGTGGATGATGGATAGCGAGGCGCCTAGGATATATCGGTCGATCCGGGACCGATGGAGTCATTCGTTGGCTCATTTACGCCCCATAGGGCGGGGAGACGTAGTGTTTAGGCATAATAATCCACATCGGTGGACCGGCCCTGACGATCCAGGGGGCAGTTGCGGTTGTTCCTGAGACATGAGCTAGATTGTCTCGAATTCGGTAAGGGCTATCTTTTGCCTTGGTTCATGACGGAAATCCAATTTCCAAATACGACATCGTGCGGTTTTGATTGTATATATATATATATGGCGACATGATATATGGTACCCATGCGGTCTATGATTGATAGTTATGATTCAAAATTGTTTTGAAACATATAAACACTAGTAATAATATCAATTGCTTTTGTTTTATTCGTATCAACCATATTTTAGCCATTATAAGGTAAAACTCTATCCTCCGGTTTGCGTTGCATTGTGTGATGGGAACTGAGTCTTATAATGGCTTCATTTTTATAAAAAGCATTGCGATGTTTAAAAGAATGATTTGTTTTAAAGCACTGGCAATCCAATGGAGTAAACCCGTTCCACGAAAGTGGCGTGGTCCTGTGATTAGCCATATTATTAATGTGTTGAGTAGATTTCTCATACCAGTCCCATAACTGACTCGTAGTTTGTTTCACTTTCAAACTCGGGTGCCCCTTTTTCTACACGGGCAGCCTTGTATTTAGGTTTTTGCTGGCTTTCTCTGGATAGCGAGAGTTGAAGATGGATTCTATTATTTATCTCCTTTTATGCTGTTCAGCTCCTATTGTACATTATGTCTGTTTTCCGATGTAGAAATTTATGTATAGCTGAACTGTATTTGTACTAAGTATGATCCTGTATACTGTGTAACTCTGATGATTACGTTTATCCAGTATATTCTATTGTGCATTATCTGGTGTATTTATTTATTTTTGTTCTGCTATTATCTGTTTCTGTGTTATATTCCAAAGATTACCCTTGTCACCGTTAGTACGGGATTTGGGGTCATCACAACGTGGTATCAGAGCTTTGGTTAAGCTTAGTTCTGGAATATAACATATTAACGAACTCGTCAGAAATAGAACCAGTAGTGTTCTAGGACGGGTAACACATTACAGATAGGATCAGTAATATCCTAGTATGAGTAGAAGAATGAAATAACACCTAGATAGACACATTTACATTCAATTATTTGTCTCTATATTTTGAAATATCTTTTCTGTGACCTGACACTTGATCTGCTATTTGCAGAAGTACTAGAAAATGAGTGCCAGAAACAGAAGAAGTAGTACTGACCCGGATATAGAAGCTCTATTTATGAAATATAGAAATCTGGGTGGAAAACCCTTCTCGGGTGAAGAATCAATTATGAAAACACAAGCATGGGTTCGTTCGGCTGAGAAAATCTTTGAAGGATTAAAGCTAAGGGATGACCAGAAAAGATTACAGGCCTTCTGGGCACTCAAAGACGAAGCTTTGTTATGGTGGGATTCGGTTATCAAGGATAATTGTGACGAGAAGGAATTTCGCTCGGTCCGAACCAGTCGCTAAACCGATCCAGGCCGTTCAAAACGCCCTATCGTTTGAGAACACGACAAAACAGAACACATACAAAAGAACATTTCATTATATATTACAACAATGCATCAGATTACAAGAATATACAGAGTATAAACAAATATTACACAGAAATGTCTGAGATTTAAATTACATTTAAATACATCGCAGCGGAAAATAATACAATACACAACTAGAAGGGGATATACGGATACAAAGCTTTCCGGATATCGTTCCAGCTGTAAACCAGGATCCTGTGAATATAAATCTGCAAAACCGAAACTACTAGCTGCCCGTGTCAAAATAAGGGCACCCAGAGTTTAGGTTAAAACAATAAACTCCAGGTCAGTCATGTGACTGGTGTGAGAACTAAAACAGTTATTAATCTTTATCTTAAATCATTAGGTAAATCAAGGGACCACGCCGTATAACACGGAACGGGTTTCCTCCCAAGAATACCAGTGCATAAAACAAACAGCGCAATGCTAAATAAAGAAAAATGAAGCTGTTATAAGACCCAGGTCCCATCACACAATGCAACGCAGCCGAGGATAGGGTTTTCCCTTATAACAGCCAAAGAATGCTTGTTACGGTTAAAACAAATCGTTTGATACTATTATAAGTGCATAGTGTATAAAACAACTTCAAATCATAAGTATCAATCATAGGCGGCATGGGTACCATATATCATGTCGCCATACTAGGCTCTACAAATAAAACCGCAAAGTCACGTATTTGGAAATTGGATTTCCGTCTATGAACCGAGGCAAAAGATAGTCCTCAACCGATTCGAGACAATCTAGCCCATGTCTCAGGATCAGAACGCATCAACCCTTTAGATCGTCAGGGCCGGTCCACCGATGTGGATTATTATGCCTGAACACTACGTTTCCCCACCCTATGGGGTGTAAGTCTGGTCCGTCTGCCAACCAGAATGCATCGGCCGAAACCGATATAACCGAGGCGCCTCGCAACAGCAACAACCACATAAGTCAAACTCGTCAGGGCGTGTAAAACCACTGACGCCACTTCTAGCTAGAAAGAAACGCAAGTCCTCCCTGATGTCCTTTCCCGTTTTTGGTTCATACCGGGTGTGAAACTCGTGAAGTAAACGTTACACAAATCTACGCCACGAAGGCCGTGCTTCGATCATCAACCACAAGGCTTTGCTTTTCAACAGAAGCCTTGATCATTTGCCACTTAGGCATGCCACACAGGCAATTCACTCCATGCGTTTGATATCCATCAATATATAACCCCTGAGCTCGTACGTCTCAGAGAAGGGCGTTAAGCAAGAGAATAAATTCTCCGCCGCCAAACAGATATATATTTAATAGAGATCAATCACACGGACTAAAATCCAATGTCAGACACACAGTCCATTTACAAGTCCGTTCTGGGGCTGAACGAAACCGGAGGCACCTAGTACCCCGCATATCCATCGATCTCCAAATACGTCTAGACGATCACCAACTGTTTCCATCTTCTTGGGTGTACATCCCAATCAAGATCATCAGTAATCACCCAAACGACGTGAAGACCTCTGGTCTTCGACCATCGTCTTCATCTTCGACTTATCGTCGTATCAGTTATTCAGAATGGGATAAACCCGGTCTTCCCGAATAACTCGCGTATATTTTAAATAAGTGTTACACAAACACAACATACGCCTCATTCCAATTCATCAGTCACTAACCGTAAATTAATCAAGAGAATAATTCCCCGAATATTAACCCCGTAGGCCGAAACCAACATCAGATCAAAATCCAGGAAACCATTCTGCTTAGCTAACCGACAGTTAGTTTCTAAATTTCACATTCATAGGGAAAGGTTCCCATTAATTTTATCAAAGATAAATCCTTTAAATTTATTCTTTAATCTATTTTTGAATATCGATTCAAACTAGTCGGGATTAACGAACCTTACCGAAGTAATCATTTGTTTTAATTTCCCAATCCCAACCTATTCATCCCATGAAGTAAAACTGGTTATACTTCATATCTAACACCACGGTGTTATCGGTAAATTCAATTACCATTTCACGTTTTAAATCTAATTAAAGATTTAACTATCGCCTGGAGTAAAACTGGTGATACTCCATTCTCGATCTTTTCAATCTAATTAAAGATTCATTAAAACTCCACTTAGTTTTAATCTTCGACTGGGTTAAAGAATCAGTGTCATTTAAAACACGGTTCACGATAAACCCAAAATCACATTCATTAATTATCGGGTTAAAGAACGAGTGTTATTTAAAGCACTGTTCGCGATAAACCCAAAAATCATTCCATTAATTATCGGGTTAAAGAACAAGTGTTATTTAAAACGCTGTTCACGATAAACCCAATATCAATATCAATTCAATTCCAATTAAATATTATTGAATTGGTACACTTCATTAAATCTAAATAAAAAGATTTAATCTTCTCTCAACTGGGTTCAAGAACAGTGTTAGTGAAGACACCATTCACGCCAAACCCAAATCACATTTGATATTCAATATAAGGCTCTGAATAGAAAATATATCGGCTTATATTCAATATCAAATTCTACGATTAACAAATGTCGTGCTGGAAATAACGATATAGATATATATCTTTCAAATTTCCATAACAACATCTGCATCATCACGAATTCCAACATCGAAATATTCCGAAAACAATTTCGATTCAAATCCACTCCAATGCAATCATTGGAAATTCTGGTTATTTTTAAAACCCTTTTTAAATTCAATTTATTTATTTAAAAATAAATAGAATTATAATTCTAGTTCAAAACTAGTTCAGTTCGATAAAAATCTATTTTTATCTTTTCAAATATGGAGTTTTTCATCCCAATTCTTTCTAAATCATTTCTTATGATTTTACAAAAATTATTACTATTTTTAATAATTTTATCAAGGCCCGTACAGTCGATTTCCATCAATGGCCATCGAACTGCACTTACAGCGACCTTTTTCAAATTTGATTTGGACGTAACTCCAAATCCAACCGTTAGGTTTTGAATTTCTAATATTCGTTAGAAATCTCTTTTCGATATGATCCCAACGGTTCCGGTTTTAGGAGAATCCGACGGTCGGATCTCCCGTAATGTCCGTTTGAAATAAATGGTCGAAATTCACGAACTGCCGCGGCGCGTTCTATTCAGGCCATTATATTATATATATAATATATATTTCGTCGATTTCTATTCAAAACGAATTATATAAATAGCTTTAAAATTCGTTTCAAAATCTATTTCAACTTCCATTTCAATTCAAAGCAAAATTGAATTCTTCTTTATAAATTCGTTTTAAAATTCATTTCTATTCAATTCGAATTTCAATTCAATTTGAATTCATTCCAATTCGCTTTTAATTCAATTTGAATTCGTTTTCAATTCATTTCGAAATCGTTTTCAATTCATTTCATTTCGAAATCGATTTCAATTCATTTCATTTCGAAATCGTTTTCAATTCATTTCATTTCGAAATCGTTTTCAATTCATTTCATTTCGAAATCGTTTTCAATTCATTTCATTTCGAAATCGTTTTCAATTCATTTCATTTCGAAATCGCTTTTCAATTTATTTCATTTCGAAATCGCTTTTCAATATTCATTTCATTTCGAAATCGTTTAAAATCGATATAAATATCGTTCACGTCAAAATGGCGTCAATCTAATCAACACGGCTTCATAAATATCTATTTTCAAATATTCTATTTCAAATATTTCTTTTTCAAAATAGTTGTTATTATCAAAATATTTCGTTCAACACATGACCAATCTCAATGGATGAGTACTGTCAACACATGAACCTTTATTTTATATTGATAAAGATGTAAATTTTATTACTAAAATATTTCGTTCAACACATGACCAATCTCAATGGATGAGTACTGTCAACACATGAACCTTTATTTTATATTGATAAAGATGTAAATTTTATTACTAAAATATTTCGTTCAACACATGACCAATCTCAATGGATGAGTACTGTCAACACATGAACCTTTATTTTATATTGATAAAGATGTAAATTTTATTACTAAAATATTTCGTTCAACACATGACCAATCTCAATGGATGAGTACTGTCAACACATGAACATTTACTTTATATTGATAAAGATGTAAATTTTATTACTAAAATATTTCGTTCAACACATGACTAATCTCAATGGATGAGTACTGTCAACACATGAACCTTTATTTTATATTGATAAAGAAGTAAATTTTATTACTAAAATATTTCATTCAACACATGACCAATCTCAATGGATGAGTACTGTCAACACATGAACCTTTATTTTATATTATTCTTTATTTTCTAAATTGGAATGAGGCCCAATCAATCACCATATAATGTTAATTATATGGATTTTCATACATTACATACATATAATAGCATTGCAAAATAATCAACCATCAACCAAAGTGCACTACACTGTATAAGCATCAAATATAGATATCTAACGCTTATAACAGCCTATCAATCAATTGATCGACATATTTAATCAATCAGGATGAGTGAACTTCAAATTTCATCCCAACACCCGTGTGGGGTTTCAAACAATCAAACACAGATTTTATTTGTGCAGTTGGGCGATGTGTAAAATTTATCGACCCAATCAATGTCCTTCAAATAGGTGTACATAAACAAACCGTCTGGTTTGTAAATGAATATTTATTTATTCACATTCACGTTAAAAATTATATTTTTAACGATAAAACATTTTATCTTAACATATGAATTTCTATTCAGTTCATTCTTTAAATAAAATGATATTTTTATTTTTCTAACTTATTTTAGAAAATTTCGGCGGCATAACGGCACGATACTATAAACGGGACAAGGCCTAGCCTTATCCCCGGTCTAGTGAAGGCCCACGCCATTCACACATCAATCAAATTCACCAAAACAACCCAATTCAAATCAAATAATCTGACTAATCTATGCAACCAAACAAACAAGTCCATGGTCTGTGGACGATTGTGTCGGGTGCTACTAAGCACCGTCTGCATCCTAGTATATATATAACTAGAAAAAGAAATTGAAAGGTGAGAAATTCTCACAGATAGCTATCCAGCTCCACGACTCTTCCTTTAGAGAAATCTTCATCGTTATCGCCTTTTTGTCCTCTTCGTTACCCGTAGCCACTACATACGTAAAAATCGAATTTTTACTATGCTATTCAATAAATAAAAATCATATTTTTACTTCGATGTTCAATATATAAAAATCATATTTTTACTTCGATGTTCAATATATAAAAATCATATTTTTACTTCGATGTTCAATATATAAAAATCATATTTTTACTTCGATGTTCAATATATAAAAATCATATTTTTACTTCGATGTTCAATATATAAAAATCATATTTTTACTTCGATGTTCAATATATAAAAATCATATTTTTACTTCGATGTTCTATTAGATAAAATTGATTTTAAACAACGTTATATTTATAATAAAAACTAGATTTTATTAATACTATCTTATATTCATTTCAGATTTTAGACAATGCTATGATTTTTAAAACAATTCTGAAATTTTTCTAAACAATTTTGTGTACGTTAAATATTATGATTAGTTTAAATGAAATAAAACAAAAAGGAACAGAACCTTTCTCTTCATTTAACCCTCCAGGATAGAACCCATCGATTCACGCCACTAGGGCTTTCCGCGCCGCCACCCACAGTTGATCGGAGTTCGATCAGACCACCTCACTTCCACCACGGCGCCGCCCTCTTCCAACGCCAGCAACCACCTGCGATTCGATCTCCTCTTTGCTTCCAGAAACCGGTGCGAACGGGGATGCTTCAGGCTCGAAGTCGTGCGAAAGGCTACACGATAATCCATCCAACTAGTGCCAAATCGAAGATCTCATAACACTCTTGAGTTTTCATTCGAATGGTTCCTCGAATCAATCAGTGGATTGTGCGGAAAAAGGGGGAGAAATCTTGAAGAGTTCCGCCGTTTATTTCGAAGGAGGCGCGTTGTATTCGAGCGTTGACCACAGAAATGGATTTCTAGGGTTTGACCTCTTAGCTTGAGCACTTATATTTATATAAAAAAAAATCATTTAATTCCAAAAATATTTGTTCATCGATTCGAACTTCAAACCAAACCCAACGACTGTTGCCCCTAGCTAAATACCCCTATTCCGAATGCAATGGGATATGTTTCGGAAGCCAGTTCGACTGTTTCGATCAGTTTCTGTTTAATTTAAAATATAAATCTTTATATATTTAATTTAAACGCACATTTCAATTTACTGGGGCCACATACTAGCTCTAAAAATTCTCGAAAAATATTTCTAGCTTCGTAATGACGATACGGTCCTAATAAAACTAGTTTCATCGAATTCTGAGGCCGTTGGAAAAATGGCCAATTTCCAGTCGATTAAAATCAACTGAAACTGGTCAAACACGTTTTCCTTTGCCACGATCACATATTGATTCGAAAAATTATGAAACTTGAAACCTAGCAATAACTTGACATCCCGGACCCAACAAAACTGGTTTCGTCGAAATCCGAGGTCGTTTGCAAAATGTCTATTTTAAGGGCCTGAATTCCATAGCGACTATTCAGAATTTTCAACTGGACATATCTTTTGATTCCCGCTATGAAATTTCAATTATTCGGATTCGTTGGAAAGATATTATCAATTAGATCCTAATGTTTTTGGTTTCACTAAAATCCGGATTGTTTTGCACCCGGTACATTCAATTGAAGTTTGAAATCGAATTATCGATCTACCGCGCCATTTTCAATTCTATTTATAATTATATATAAATATTTATATTCTAACGACGACGTATATAATATATACGTTCGATTTATATTCAAAATAAATTTCTCGTCGATATTATTTAAAATAATCTATTTTAAATATTCAAAATCCGCTAAAATTACCAATTTAAAATTTTCAAACTGGCACGCATTTTCCGGGTTGTTACAATAATCCAGAAGGTGATATCACCTGGGATAGGTTCACAGTGATTTTCCTGGAAAAATTTACTCCTCCTGAAGCGATTGAGCGACTATGTGATGAATTTTCTTATTTGATACAAGGAGATATGACCATTCCAGAATATCATAAGAAATTCAATGAACTTTCTCACTTTGCCCCTCATCTAATTCAAAATCCGAAGAGGAAGAATTTGAAATTTATCAACGGGCTTCAAAGAAAATATCAGAACAGTGTAATGAGGAATGTGAAGCTTCCTTTTTCAGACATGATTTATATGGCTTATCAGTACGAAGATCTAGACAAGAAAGGTATGTTACTGTATGAAGAAGAAGTCAGCTCTAGTAATAAAATTGAGTCTGAAACTGATTGTCCAGAGGCCAGTACAATGTCTGAGGTCAGCAAGGAGCCCAAAGTCAATCGAAAAAGGGCCAGATCCGAAAAAGAACCAGCGACGACTGCCATATGCAATAACTGCCATAAGAAAGGGCATTTGCAAGGAAATTGTAAATCCTCGAAGAAACGAAAGAATGATGGATTTAAATCCGGCGGAAAGCTTCAGGAAAGTAGAGAATGCAATCTCTGCCAACAGGCTGGTCATGTAAAGCAAGATTGTTGGCTATTGAAAAAGACCAAAGAGGCTTAGGTAAATGAAGTAGCAGAAACTTCAGCACCCTCGGCTAGTCAGGGAAGATCTGATGTTTTAGAAGGAACGCTTACTGTCAAAAACATTCCAGTAAAAGTACTATTTGACACAGGTGCGTCACGAAGCTTTATTGCAAAGAATGCAGTTAAGAAGTTGGATTTGAAGTTGAGAAAGCTTAAAGATCCAATGACTGTCCAAAATCCGGTCGGTGGTTCCATTGATCTCAGTTGGGTTTGTACAGTACCTGTCTCTTTTTCCTGCTATAAATTCCCTACTATCTCTATCGTTATGAATTTTAATGAATTCGATCTTATTCTGGGATTGGATTGGCTAACCAAATATGAGGCAGAGGTTAAATGAGCCGACAGGATCGTTAAGTCAAAGATAAAATCAGGTGGTTATATAACCATTCCCTGTGAAGGTCAGAATGCTAATAGAAAAGACTTCTGGGCAGCTTTGGACGTCTCTCCAGCCCAAATAGAAAATATCCCTGAAGTCACAGAGAATATTCCTGACCTCATCAAAGACATTCCTGTCGTCAAAAATTATGCGGATGTGTTTGAAGAAGTTGTTCGCTTACCTCCGTAGAGAGAAATAGATTTCAAGATTGCTTTGATTCCGAATGCAAGGCCGGTAGTTCACGCTATTCGAAGAATGTTCTTGAAAGAGAAGGAGGAATTAGACAATCAAACATGACAGCTAGTATGGAAGGGTCTGATCAGGCCTAGTTTTCTGATTGGGGTGCAGTAGTGGTGTTTGTCCCAAAATCTGACGGTACTCTACGGCTATGTGTGGATTATCGTGATTTGAACAAGCAGACAATAAAGAACAAATATCCATTGTCGCGAATCGATGATTTATTAGATCGTCTAAATGGAGCACAGGTATTTTCAAGGATGGACCTAGCTACAGGCTTCCATCAGCTTCGTATTGCCGAAGAATGTGTTACTATGACAGCATTCAGAGGTCCCGACTTATTCTACGAGTGGTTAGTAATGTCGTTCGGCTTATGTAACGCTCTAGCTTAATTCGTCGATCTGATGAATAGAGTGTTCAGAGGGGTTTTGAATAAATTTGTTCTGGTTTTCATTGACGATATTCTAATCTTCTCTAAATCAAAGGCCGAACATGAAAAGCATTTGGAACAGGTTCTGGAAATCCTCAGAAGGAATGTATTAAAAGCCAAACTATCCAAATGTATATTCTGGCAAGATGAAGTAAAATTTCTGGCCATGTCGTATCAAAAGAAGGAATTGCTGTGGATCCAAGTAAAATCACAGCTATTCAAAATTGGAAACAGCCCAGTACTCCAACAGAAGTACGCTATTTTCTCGGATTGGCTAGTTTTTACCGGAAGTTCGTCAAAAACTTTTCGAAGATATCTGGCCACTTAACGAAGCTTACAAAGAAGCACTCAAAATTCAAATGGACTCCAGAAAGTGAGGAGGCTTTGGAAGAGCTAAAGTTAAGATTAATGACTTCTCCAGTGATAACCATTATAGACGGCATTCAGGATTTAAAAGTCTGGACTGATACTTCTAGAGAAGGCCTTGGTGCAGTGTTTATGCAAAGAGGTCAAGTGATTGCTTATGCCAGCCGTCAGCTGAAGCCGCATGAGAAAAACTACGTAACTCATGATCTTGAGTTATTGGCTATAGTATTCGCCTTGAAAATCTGGAGACACTATCTTCTGGGTGAGAGATTTGAACTGTTTACAGTTCACCAATCGTTAAAGTATCTGTTCACCCAGAAGGACTTGAATCTGAGGAAGCAACGTTGGCTGGAGTTTCTTGCAGCATATGACTTTGAGATTATATACACTCCAGGGAAAGCCAATGTCGTGGTTGATGCGTTAAGCCGAAAGAATGAAATAATCGCCAGTTTTATTATCATGACTTCACTGATAGATAAAATATCTGCTCTTCAGAAGGATGATCACTTTATTCAGAAGATCAGAGAGATAATTCAACAAGGCAAACCCTCGAGTTTTCAAGTTGATAGTGATGAGATTCTAAGGCTGAAAGGTCGAATCTGTGTTCCTAAGATTCCTGAGCTCCGAAAGGAAGTACTGGATGAATGCCACAAGTCAAAACTTAGTATCCATCTGGGAGTAAGCAAAATGTACAATGACATCAAACGCACTTTCTGGTGGAAGTCGATGAAGAGGGACATTACATTATATGTTAGCCGATGCCCTACTTGCCAATTAGTCAAAAGCGACCAACAGAAACTAGCTGGATTATTGCAACCGCTAGACGTCCCTGGTTGGAAGTGGGAACATATTTCCATGGACTTCATTGATGGTTTGCCCAGAACCAGAAAAGGAAATGACAGTATTTGGGTGATCGTAGATCGCTTCACGAAGACCGCCCATTTCATACCTGTCAGATCAAACAGAACTGCTCAGAGTCTGGCGCAGATATATTTCAAGGAAATAGTTAGACTACATGGAGTGCCGCTCAGTATAGTCAGTGATAGAGATACAATATTTACTAGTAAATTCTGGGTGGCATTTCAAGTAGAGCTGGGAACAAAGCTGAACCTAAGCACCGCTTATCATCCTCAGACAGATGGTCAGACTAAGAGGGTGAATCGTATTTTAGAAGATCTATTGCGGGCTTGTGTTCTAGATTTCGGTGGATCATGGGAAGACCATCTGTATTTGGCTGAATTCTCTTATAACAACAACTACCAGGCGAGCCTGACAATGATGCCATTCGAAGCATTGTATTGTAGACCGTGTCGATCTCCTGCTTGTTGGGTTGAACCCGGTAATAGACTTGTATTGGGGCCAGACATGCTCCGAGAAGCTGCCGACAAAGTCGACTTTATTAAGAAGCGATTACTCGCCGCTCAAAGCCGACAGAAGAGCTATGCCGACAAGAGAAGAAGAGATAAATCATTTGCTGTGGGCTACTATGTATATCTGAAAGTATCGCTGATGAGAGGAGTTATTCGGTTCGGTAAAATTGGGAAGTTGGCGCCCAAATTCATTGGTCCCTTTCCTATTCTGAAACTGTAACACCCCACATCCGTTAGGGTCACTCACAAAGGGAATGCACTAAGTTCTATGGAGCATTTTAAGGTAAAAGATGCAGACGATTTACAAGACAGACAAAAGTTAGAACAACGGAAAATAAAACTTTGTTTATTGATAGAATAGTTTGTACAACGATTTCTTTACAATATCAGAGTTTCATCTGTCCTACTAAATAAAGAAGCATAAGACAACATTTATATTCCCCAATGTAGCAAGAGCCAGCCATAGCATCTGAAAAGAGAATCCAAGAAAAACTTCGACAAATCTTCAAGCTGGAAAAGAGTGACAGTCCAACTTAACCTGAGCTATACTATTCCCTCCTTTACTACCTGGGGGGAAACGGAAGAAAAGAAGACGGAAGAAAAGAAGACGAAAGAAAAACAGAGTCAGACATGAAGCCTGAGTAAGTTCAGTTACTTCTAGCATGTGAACATGGAAAACCAAAACGACATGAATTAACTGAATACAAGATAACACCATGATGATAGGATCAACAAGATAAGATAAGATTAACACAAGATATGCTAAGACAAGATAAACTGGATATGCTCTAATACTTTCGCCGCTTCGCTATTTCCTTGTTATACTGGTTTCTATATCTCTGCACCACCTAACTAGTGTCCCAACTAGTAATGATAACGTGATCCCAATCCCTGTAGTTTCCATTGCTTTCAGGCATACATTTATTATTTGTTACCTAGATCTAATCTAGGGTTTTCTATCAAGTGCTTTCTAGATTCAAATAGAGTTTACGCTATCTGCTGAACGCTTCTCGGATTCAGGGTTTATGCCACCTAGTCCAACTAGGGATTATACTATCTGTCGAACGATGGCCCCAGGTATGATACACTACCTAGAGTGGTATATGTTCCTAGACTTCCCCACGCATGTATCGCGAACCGTTATCGCTTGTCTAGATGCACATGTCCTGTAATGTGCGGCCCGAGTCCTGTGGCAGGGCAAATCAAGAAACACCGAACTCGGTCGGGTGCTTTCAGATATCTGCCGATGCAGATGCTAAGGTCTGTTTTTATTCCAGTGGCTATGGTCCCACTTGACCCCTCCCTAAACTAATGAAAGGCACACCTTGAAAAAATGAGAACTATACGCAGGCCCCCTATGCCACACTAATCTATGGCCATTCACAACCGCAACCATAACTAGATAGCAAGTATTTGGTCCGTAGGAGTTCTCCGCCTTCCCGCTTAATGTATCTCGATTGACTGAAGATGGATGGTAGATAACGAGTTGCTATCACAAGGCTACCGGTTTCTCGCCGAATCACGCTGGTCCATCCTGGTCTTTAGGTTGCCATATTTTGCAACCAAGGCATACCCTTGGTTCTTCTAACACAGACCTTAACCTCTGTGAGCCCAAGAGGATCATCTGCAGCCTCACAGAGGGATTCCAAGAGTACCCTTACGTCCCCTCGAAGCCTCGGGCTTCGTAACCCAATTCGTTGGAGCTTTCTTTAAAATTAGATGGATGTTCGCTCCTTCCCGTGTTATACTAAGAATTACTACTTAGTTTTGCTAACTAAGGTTTACCACTTAGTTTCCAGAATCGTTGTCTTCTTAACTAAGGTTTACTACTTAGCTCCTTTTAACTAAGGTTTACTACTTAGTTCTCTTTCTCGTCAATTTGGATTGGTTAAGCGTCATTAGTCAATTCAAGCTAACTTAACCCTCTTCATTTATCCTGTTAAACTGGTTAAGTGTTATCAGTAATTCATTTTGACTTAACCCTACCACAAACCAAGTTATATTGGTTAAGTATTTCTTATTACTTAACCCTACCCATTCATCCTGTATCGGTTAAGTGTTCCTTTTTAACTTAACCTTGCCCATCTATTTTTAACTAACATTCTTTTTTCAATGGTTAAGTATTGTCCCTTCATGTTTTAGACTTACCCCTATTCCTTTATCACATTCTGATGGTTAAGTGTTCAAGTTTACTTAACCCTACGGTCTAGTCCAGCTAACATATCAAATTGGCTAAGTGTATTAAATTTTACTTAGCCCCAACTTCTAGTCTAGTTAACATGTTAATTTGGCTAAGTGTATTAACTTTACTTAACCCCACCTTCTAGTCTAGTTAACATGTTAATTTGGGATAAGTGTTTTCTTAGTTACTTAACCCCTACAAATCTTGTCTTGTTACGATGTTAAGTCTGGTTAAGTGTCCCTATGGACTTAACCCTCCCATTCTAGGTTAACTGTGTTAAGTTGGTTAAGTGTTCCTATGGACTCAACCCTCCCATTCTAGCTTAACTGTGTTGAGTGTCTGTATGAACCTAACCCCACCCATTGGTTTGGTTATCATGTTGAATTGGTTAAGTGTCTTAGTTAACTTAACCCTACCATTCTTGTTCTAGCTTTAACTAAATAAATTAAAGCCGCGACCACTCACATTAGACAGATATTGTTGCGAATACTGGATGTGCCGGTTGGTTCCGGGCAGGTTTACATCGCAACTCAGTCTAACCTCGGGTTAGGCATATTCGTGTTTTCTAAGTTCAAAGGGTTTTGATTAATTTTTCAAATCAGGTTTTGAAAGTAACCATCCCGTCCGTCGGATCAGTTAGGGATAGCCAGGGAGAGCAGGAAACTTGTATTTTCCAAACCCAAGCCTAGACACTATCCTCTCTGTCACCCTAGAACTTTCTGGTGTGTTATTAAAAGAGATGTCGTTAATAAACCTTTAATTTGTCTAAATTTACATTTTCTCATTTAGGACAAATTCTATAAGTAAATTATTCCTAGTTTACTTATTTCATAATTACTCTTTTAATGTAAATTGTCAACATTTATTGTTAAGGCCCATTTTCCCCTCTATATCATATTTATAATTTTTGGTATGTAAACTATACCAAATTAAGTGTCACTGACCATGATTTTGCTAAACATGACAATTACTCACGATTATGGCCAATTTCAAATTTATGCCAATATACTTATTATGCCAAATTAGCTAATCCAATTCTGATTTAACATTCTAATTACCGTTCATGTCAAACTAGACATATTATTCTAGTTCACAATTCATGTAAATGCAAGATTTACAAGTCAATACTAGATTCAAATTACACATCCTATAATTCATGTAAAATTTATCCAATTTGCATTTTTATAAACATGCCATAATACATGTTCCCAATTTATGCCAATTTCCCAGTTTATAACTACGTTTTAGTAAATCTCATGTTTTTCCCAAAACGTATTCCCATCGTTCGAAAAATCGTGATTCAACCTAGATTATAAATAAATCTAGATTCGTGGATAAAAGGGAATGAACCAAAATGCCATGAAAGAATAGACATAATAACTGGCATAAGATGATAATTCATAGGCATATAGATCTGGTAATATTACGACATGAAAAGGGTTGAATAGTATAGGTTCAAGAACATGGGTAGACCTAACTTAATAGGTAAATTCCCAAGATCAAGATCCAAGGATAACTAGAAATAGAAAGTCAAGCCTAGATCCAATATAATGCCAGTTTGGGGTACAACATGGTTTTGTTTCTACAGTGTCATGGGCATAAATAATAATCTTATATCCATAGTCATAGGCAATAAATCCTTACAGTTAATGAATCACAGTCATAGGCGATGTTCATAGTCAAAGGAATTCTCACAGTCATGAGTCACAGTCATAGGCAATGTTCATAGGCAATGTTCATAGTCAAAGAGGCATATGGTTTTAAGGTCCATAGTTTCATAGTCACAGTCTTATTGGTCATCGAATCATAACAGTTCTTAATTAGGTCCAAGGATATAAGCACTGATTCGAACAGAAAGATTTGGCATATTCTTTTATTCCTTTAATTTCATGTCACGAATAGAGAAAACGTTCAAATCTAAAATGTAACCGACTTATAGAGATTATATTAGATTCGTAGAAAAACAGTCGTTTGAATCTTCACTTGAATCCTATCTTGTTTTGAATCTCCTCTTGAAAGTCTTGAGCAGCATTTCCTCGTCTTGATTTATTTTATATATCATTTTATTTATTTATACATTTTCTCAGAGGCAGCATAAGGATAGAATGAAATGGTGTAGAGAGAAGGAGGCTAGGAGGCTGTTTATATAGGATTAGGCGGACGAATCTAGGCAGAAAACGAGACCAGGTACATCAGAATGCACCCAGGCCCAAAAGTGGGTTTTTGCACCCAGGTCGACTCCCATGTCGACTGGGCAGTCGACCTGGTCAGGGGGGTCGACTACCCAGTCGACTCCCCAGTCGACCGGGGTCCTGGGCGGGAATTTTCCCGCCCAGCCCGCTTCTGGTTTTGAATTCGAATTTCGAGCTGTTTTCGAGTCTGAAAATTCCTGAAACTTCGTTGGGTCATATCTCCCTCATACAGACTCCAATTCTCGCAAACTCGGACTCGTTTCCAAGCAGAATTTCGAGACGAACACAATGGCACAACCCGTTTCCCTTGATTTTGATTTTAAAATTTAATTCTGCCTTGATTTGTGAATCCTAGTGTTACAGAATTACGGGGTGTTACATTCTCCCCCACTTAAAAGGATTTCGTCCCCGAAATCTTCAAGTTAGGAAGAATGTGTCCTACCATCCAATCACCCATCTACTCAACCATTCATTCACAGGCATTCATTGTCCTTAAAAGATTTCTAATGCTTTCATGTTATTATGCATAGTGTGTGTATATGTCTTTGTCTAGTGCAAAATCAGACGGTCTACTGATTCAGTTGACCTCCTTAATGCGAATCATGTCAGTGCCATGCGTCCAATCATGTATGCAAGCATCTCTAGTTATGTAAATACTACATGTGTGCATAGCCATTCATCCATATGCAACATCCATATGATAACATATCAAGTTCAACTTACAAACAAATACATATCTGTAAATGCAATATGAAAGCGTTCGAACTGATGTAGTGCCTAATACGTATGTATATGCATTCACGAGCAACCATTAGCAACCACTCACAACCATCAACCATAACATGTTTCAAATACATGTTTACATCCAAAATAGTTTCTACCTAAGGATCGAAGATACGACCTAGAGGATATACTTTGGAAAGAGAGAAACAATTATGCGTAAAGCTCCTACAAAAAAAGAAATCAAGGATGCACCCTTAAGGAAAAGGGTTATGATGCTAGTATCTAGCCTTCTTGAGCTTTACTCCACTGTATCTTAACTAATTTAACTCAACGATTGTGAAGTTTCTGAGCTCCATTTCCAAAATAAACAGATGTCAATCACGGTACCAAGTGTATGTACTAAGATGATTAGAGGTCTCCCTCTTAACCACCATGCCATAACTATAAGTGTCGAAAAGGTCACTACGTGCTTTTTAGAGTGCCTGCCACAACTATTCTTCTCTCACGCAAACCATCCTAGTCGAACTCGACATTCCTCAAGTACAAGCCCCAAAGGCCTAAACCAATATCAGACAAGCACCCAAGGAATATCTCCTCCGAATTTAGACGATCTACGTGAGATGATATAAGCAAACTTGATAGCTATTCTCAAATCCCTACTAACCAAAAATAAACTGGTCGGACCACCAATTGGATTTGAGACTCTAGTGGGATCTTTCTACTATACAAGTACTTATGGTGCAGAGACTCAACTATGGAAGTGGATATGAACAAATGCGAAGCGCTAAAACCAAAGTAAAGAGTACGAACAACAAAACTAGACTCTTCCAACAGAACTTTACTACCCTTCTCCTGGGTACGCTTGGTGGCAAAAGTAGGTACTTGCCCTTCTGAAACTCTTGTCCTTTGCCCTTAATTACATGCCCTATTACACCTTAGTAAAGAAACTTCCTCTTGTCTTAGGTTTTATAATTCCTACCTTCTTTGTGAGCTAAATCTACATCCATGAATTCCTCATCCTCTTCCGTGTGTAGTCATGTTGACAAATCTCTCGAAAGCTGCTTCCCCCGTACAGAAAACCCTATAAGCTTGAAAGAAAACTGGTCGTAGGTGAAACAACTACGGCTATGGATGGAAGCCAGGCACGACTTCGCCCACCGATGAGGTTACCTCCCAGAAAGCCAGGAGCCCCAGAGACTCAAGAAAGATGGAGACAAGAATTCAAACAGAGTAAGAGAAGATAGTGCGTATGGCTTTGGGGAATATGCTTTTAAAACAAATCTTTTCTCTTGAAAATGCTTCTTTTAAAACCGTTTTGAAAATAATTTTTCAAATTCTTTATCTGATCTGGCAACCTTCAGCTCTGATACCACGTGTAACACCCCACATCCGTTAGTGTCACTCACAAAGGGAATGCACTAAGTTTTGTGGAGCATTTTAAGGTAAAAGATGCAGACGAGTTACAAGACAGACAAAAGTTAGAACAACGGAAAATAAAACATTGTTTTATTGATAGAATAGTTTGTACAATGATTTCTTTACAATATCAGAGTTTCATCTGTCCTACTAAATAAAGAAGCATAAGACAACATTTATATTCCCCAATGTAGCAAGAGCCAGCCATAGCATCTGAAAAGAGAATCCAAGAAAAACTTCGACAAATCTTCAAGCTGGAAAAGAGTGACAGTCCAACTTAACCTGAGCTATACTATTCCCTCCTTTACTACCTGGGGGGAAACGGAAGAAAAGAAGACGAAAGAAAAACAGAGTCAGACATGAAGCCTGAGTAAGTTTAGTTACTTCTAGCATGTGAACATGGAAAACCAAAACGACATGAATTAACTGAATACAAGATAACACCATGATGATAGGATCAACAAGATAAGATAAGATTAACACAAGATATGCTAAGACAAGATAAACTGGATATGCTCTAATACTTTCGCCGCTTCGCTATTTCCTTGTTATACTGGTTTCTATATCTCTGCACCACCTAACTAGTGTCCCAACTAGTAATGATAACGTGATCCCAATCCCTGTAGTTTCCATTGCTTTCAGGCATACATTTATTATTTGTTACCTAGATCTAATCTAGGGTTTTCTATCAAGTGCTTTCTAGATTCAAATAGAGTTTACGCTATCTGCTGAACGCTTCTCGGATTCAGGGTTTATGCCACCTAGTCCAACTAGGGATTATACTATCTATCGAACGATGGCCCCAGGTATGATACACTACCTAGAGTGGTATATGTTCCTAGACTTCCCCACGCATGTATCGCGAACCGTTATCGCTTGTCTAGATGCACATGTCCTGTAATGTGCGGCCCGAGTCCTGTGGCAGGGCAAATCAAGAAACACCGAACTCGGTCGGGTGCTTTCAGATATCTGCCGATGCAGATGCTAAGGTCTGTTTTTATTCCAGTGGCTATGGTCCCACTTGACCCCTCCCTAAACTAATGAAAGGCACACCTTGAAAAAATGAGAACTATACGCAGGCCCCCTATGCCACACTAATCTATGGCCATTCACAACCGCAACCATAACTAGATAGCAAGTATTTGGTCCGTAGGAGTTCTCCGCCTTCCCGCTTAATGTATCTCGATTGACTGAAGATGGATGGTAGATGACGAGTTGCTATCACAGGGCTACCGGTTTCTCGCCGAATCACGCTGGTCCATCCTGGTCTTTAGGTTGCCATATTTTGCAACCAAGGCATACCCTTGGTTCTTCTAACACAGACCTTAACCTCTGTGAGCCCAAGAGGATCATCTGCAGCCTCACAGAGGGATTCCAAGAGTACCCTTACGTCCCCTCGAAGCCTCGGGCTTCGTAACCCAATTCGTTGGAGCTTTCTTTAAAATTAGATGGATGTTCGCTCCTTCCCGTGTTATACTAAGAATTACTACTTAGTTTTGCTAACTAAGGTTTACCACTTAGTTTCCAGAATCGTTGTCTTCTTAACTAAGGTTTACTACTTAGCTCCTTTTAACTAAGGTTTACTACTTAGTTCTCTTTCTCGTCAATTTGGATTGGTTAAGCGTCATTAGTCAATTCAAGCTAACTTAACCCTCTTCATTTATCCTGTTAAACTGGTTAAGTGTTATCAGTAATTCATGTTGACTTAACCCTACCACAAACCAAGTTATATTGGTTAAGTATTTCTTATTACTTAACCCTACCCATTCATCCTGTATCGGTTAAGTGTTCCTTTTTAACTTAACCTTGCCCATCTGTTTTTAACTAACATTTTTTTTCAATGGTTAAGTATTGTCCCTTCATGTTTTAGACTTAACCCTATTCCTTTATCACAGTCTGATGGTTAAGTGTTCAAGTTTACTTAACCCTACGGTCTAGTCCAGCTAACATATCAAATTGGCTAAGTGTATTAAATTTTACTTAGCCCCAACCTCTAGTCTAGGTAACATGTTAATTTGGCTAAGTGTATTAACTTTACTTAACCCCACCTTCTAGTCTAGTTAACATGTTAATTTGGGATAAGTGTTTTCTTAGTTACTTAACCCCTACAAATCTTGTCTTGTTACGATGTTAAGTCTGGTTAAGTGTCCCTATGGACTTAACCCTCCCATTCTAGGTTAATTGTGTTAAGTTGGTTAAGTGTTCCTATGGACTCAACCCTCCCATTCTAGCTTAACTGTGTTGAGTGTCTGTATGAACCTAACCCCACCCATTGATTCGGTTATCATGTTGAATTGGTTAAGTGTCTTAGTTAACTTAACCCTACCATTCTTGTTCTACCTTTAACTAAATGAATTAAAGCCACGACCACTCACATTAGACAGATATTGTTGCGAATACTGGATGTGCCGGCTGGTTCCGGGAAGGTTTACATCGCAATTCAGGCTAACCTCGGGTTAGGCATATTCGTGTTTTCTAATTCAAAGGGTTTTGATTAATTTTTCAAATCAGGTTTTGAAAGTAACCATCCCGTCCGTCGGATCAGTTAGGGATAGCCAGGGAGAGCAGGAAACTTGTATCTTCCAAACCCAAGCCTTGACACTATCCTCTCTGCCACCCTAGAACTTTCTGGTGTGTTATTAAAAGAGATGTCGTTAATAAACCTTTAATTTGTCTAAATTTACATTTTCTCATTTAGGACAAATTCTATAAGTAAATTATTCCTAATTTACTTATTTCATAATTACTCTTTTAATGTAAATTGTCAACATTTATTGTTAAGGCCCATTTTCCCCTCTATATCATATTTATACTTTTGGTATGTAAACTATACCAAATTAAGTGTCGCTAACCATGATTTTGCTAAACATGACAATTACTCATAATTATGGCCAATTTCAAATTTATGCCAATATACTTATTATGCCAAATTAGCTAATCCAATTCTGATTTAACATTCTAATTACCGTTCATGTCAAACTAGACTTATTATTCTAGTTCACAATTCATGTAAATGCTAGATTTACAAGTCAATACTAGATTCAAATTACACATCCTATAATTCATGTAAAATTTATCCAATTTGCATTTTTATAAACATGCCATAATACATGTTCCCAATTTATGCCAATTTCCCAGTTTATAACTACGTTTTAGTAAATCTCATGTTTTTCCCAAAACGTATTCCCATCGTTCGAAAAATCGTGATTCAACCTAGATTATAAATAAATCTAGATTCGTGGATAAATGGGAATGAACCAAAATGCCATGAAAGAATAGACATAATAACTGGCAAAAGATGATAATTCACAGGCATATAGATCTGGTAATATTACGACATGAAAAGGGTTGAATAGTATAGGTTCAAGAACATGGGTAGACCTAACTTAATAGGTAAATTCCCAAGATCAAGATCCAAGGATAACTAGAAATAGAAAGTCAAGCCTAGATCCAATATAATGCCAGTTTGGGGTACAACATGGTTTTGTATCTACAGTGTCATGGGCATAAATAATAATCTTATATCCATAGTCATAGGCAATAAATCCTCACAGTTAATGAATCACAGTCATAGGCGATGTTCATAGTAAAAGGAAAATAATTCTCACAGTCATGAGTCACAGTCATAGGCAATGTTCATAGGCAATGTTCATTGTCAAAAAGGCATATGGTTTTAAGGCCCATAGTTTCATAGTCACAGTCTTTTTGGTCATCGAATCATAATAGTTCTTAATTAGGTCCAAGGATATAAGCACTGATTCGAACAAAAAGATTTGGCATATTCTTTTATTCCTTTAATTTCATGTCACGAATAGAGAAAACGTTCAAATCTAAAAAGTAACCGACTTACAATGATTATATTAGATTCGTAGAAAAACAGTCGTTGAAGTCGTTTGAATCTTCACTTGAATCCTAGCTTGTTTTGAATCTCCTCTTGAAAGTCTTGAGCAGCATTTCCTCGTCTTGATTTATTTTATATACATTATTTTATTTATGTATACATTTTCTCAGAGGAAGCATAAGGATAGAATGAAATGGTGTAGAGAGAAGGAGGCTAGGAGGCTGTTTATATAGGATTAGGCGGACGAATCTAGGAAGAAAACGAGACCAGGTACATCAGAATGCACCCAGACCAAAAAGTGGGTTTTTGCACCCAGGTCGACACCCATGTCGACTGGGCGGTCGACCTGGTCAGGGGGGTTCGACTATCTAGTCGACCTGGGTCCTGGGCAGGAATTTTCCCTCCCAGCTCGCTTCTGGGTTTGAATTCGAATTTCGAATTCGAATTTCGAGCTGTTTTCGATTCTGAAAATTCATGAAACTTCGGAGGGTCATATCTCCCTCATACGGACTCCGATTTTCGCAAACTTGGACTCGTTTCCAAGCAGAATTTTGAGGCGAACGCAATGGAGCTACCCGTTTCCCTTGATTTTGATTTTAAAATTTAATTATGCCTTGATTTGTGAATCCTAGTGTTACATAATTACGGGGTGTTACAGGAACGGATCGGAACGCTCGCTTATAGAGTCAAATTGCCTGATTGGTTGCCTGGAGTGCATGATGTATTTCACATATCTCAACTTCGAAAGCACGTTCATGATCCAGACTTGATCGTGGAAGCAGCAGCTCAACAAGATATTGAAATTACTCCAGAATTAGCTGTGAGAAGAGAGCCGCTAAAGATCATCGGCAAAGAAACCAAAGAGCTGAGGAACAAGAAAGTTCACTTAGTCAAAGTGCAATGTAGTGGAGATCCACGAGATTGTACTTGGGAAACTGAGGAGAGCATTCAGAAAGCCTATCCTAGATGCCGAGTGGATGTCTCTGATTGACTCCGGTGAAGGTACATTTACCATACTTTGCATTACCAATTAGTTCTCTACTCTGTTGTTATTTTCTTTTCATGGATGTGCACTTTTAATTCTGTAGTCTGAATGATTTTAAAAAGATATAGAAATTGATTAGTATATTTTTGAAAAGTTAAAAACAGTTTGATTGTTATTTGTGTTGTGTGATTGAAAATTTGATTAATTGAATTATTGAAACGATAGTTAATTTAATCAATAATTAGAATAATGGTAGAATTTATTCATTTAAATCACACATTGAACTGATTAGAAAATAGACAGAAATATATACATGTGCTTTACATATATGTTTGAATAGGTAAATGGATAGCTGTTGAGTATAGATTTTATTTGCGTGCCTGACAAATAGGTAAACCTTAATGAGTTGGATGCGAAATATTATTATATCAACTCCTGTGAATGCCATTGGATGCGGAGTGCTGGTTATTCTGTGTGAAATAATAAACATCGCCATAGGATAGTAACAATTAATTTTGAACTACATTACATGGCATACTTCTAAAGATAGGCGTACTTCATCATATACCACATAAGCATTTGGAGCTTGTGTGACGAGGTGGAAGATTTACCATACGAGCGAGAGGCTTGTATGGCGATGACTATATTTTACAGGTTGAACTGATGACTGATATAGACTATTTAAATTGTAACGATTAAATTGCCAGATTAATAAAAACCCCACACGGGTCTGGAGTTGACAATAATCACGTCTCTATAATTACTAGATACGGCACATGGACTATTTATTTCCCACACGGGATGAGGTGACGAGGATTTACCCTCTAGAGCATTTAAAATACACACTCCCTCAGGCTTTGATAGGGTGACGAGAATTTATTCTCTGGAGTTATTACCTATACACGCTCCCCTGTAAACACCAGAATATATCACTATAAATATGTGTATGCTTATTAGGATTTATTGGGTACCTAATACGGCCCAATAAATTTCCAAACCTCTCCCCGTACAAAGGAGGTTATGGAGAAATTTTTCGAAAATTTCGGGTGTTAGCCAAATTTTTGAAGAATTTGAAAATTCTCAGAAACTGAAAAGTTGGAGAATGGAAGCCAGATTGAGCGTAGAGTTGAATAATCAAACCACTTTTGACTTTTTTACTTTTCGGGGACGAAAAGTTTTAAGTGGGGGAGATTATAACGACCCGGAAAATCTGAACCAATTTAAAATTTTTAAATTGGCTAAAATAGTGGATTTTAAATATTTAAAATAAATATTTTAATTAATAGAAATGAAAAGTGAATTGAATCGACGTTTGAAAACGAATATAATTAATTCTAATTATAAACAATGCATGAAAAGGCGGTGAAGTTTCAAAAATTGAATTCGAACTTTGTCGGACTGTATCGGGTGCAAAACAAAACGGATTTGAGTGAAACCAAAAATATTTAAATTTTTTAGTGAATACCTTTCTAACGAATCTGAAAAATCGAAGTTTCATAGCAGAAAGCAAAAGTTATGGCCAAATGAATTTTCAGAAAGGTCGCTATGGAATTTATATAGCCCGTGAAATTGGCCATTTTGCAAACGACCTCAGAATTCGACGAAACCACTTTTGTTGGATCCGGGATGTGAAGTTATTGCTAGGTTTCAAATTTCATAATTTTTGAAGCTAGTATGTGAGCGTGGAAAAGGAAAACGTGTTTTGGTCAATTACAATTAAATTGGATCGACCAAAAATGGGCCTTTTTGCAAACGGTCTCAGAATTCGACGAAACTAGTTTTGTTGGGACCGTATCGTCAAAACATAGCTAAATTTATTTTTCCGGAATTTTTGAATCAGTTTGTGGCCCTGGTAAATTGAAATGTATGTTCAAACTAAATATTGAATGTTGTATATTTTAATTTGAAGGAAAACTGACTGAAACAGTCGAATGGGCCTACGAAACATATCCCATTATGTTAGGAATGGGGGTAAAACACTAGGGACGACAGTCGTTGGGTTTGGATTGGTGTTTGTGGGTGGAAGAGGGTATTTTAGAGATTTTAAAATATATAAATAAAAAAAATTCATTGGTCAGAAAACATATTCTCTCTCCCCGAAATATCACGACGAACGGCGGAAACACGTTCATCACTTCCCATTCATTTTTCGATCAATCCACGCAAAATTAGCCCCTCCTCCAGTTGAAGATTTTGTAGAGCTCCTCGAGATCTTCAAATCCATATAAAGTTTGGAATTTTTCGTGGCCTGTGGAGTGAGAATCGAGCTCAAGAAGTTCGGGTGTTTTCGCCGCCGCCCCACCTGCTACAGGCGATTGAACGCCTCCCCCCTCCAGGCGCCAGCGCGCCTCTTCTCCCCATTCGACGTTGCGAAGGCGGATCAATGAATAGCTACACGGATTCGAAGAAAAATCCAAACCTAGTTTTGAACGAAACAGCTGAGGTATGGCCATATTTATTTTCAACAGTTTTAACACCTTCAAACCATTGCAAACTTTGAAAAATCATATCTTTTTCGTGTATTGATGAAATTCAGTGAAACAAGAGACAGTGGACTCGTGTGGACGTCTTCTACCTTCTAGAAGAGACCGAATATTTTTCTGAGCCTTTTGCTATTTTTGGTGGAGTGGAACCCAATGTGAGATTTCTATTTTATAAACGATATGGAAGACGACGATGTATAATTTATATAGTCGATGTATGGGTTATATAAGCGTTGTACACCTCTTGTATAAGCGTTGTATAAGTTGTACGTTCAATATATAAGTTGTATATGCGTTGTAAAAATTATATATGTGTTGAAATAGAAGTGAAATGTTATATATATATATATATATATATATATATATATATATATATATATATATACGCCCCTCGTCCACAAACCATGGACGATATTTATTGGTTGTGATTGGTGTGGAAATTGATTGATAGCGAATGGTTGATTGGAATTGTTTGTGGTTGATATTGATTAGTTGTGGTTGAAAAATACATGTTTGTGGTTGAGAAATATTTGGTTGAAACCACATAGGATTAGTTTGTGAAAATGAAATAAATATACATGTCGCCTGCGTGCGAACTAGATGCATGAATCCCCATTCTCAAAAACCGCGAGGTTTTAAGGTAGAGCGAGGAGCCGTACTAGGGACGGTCCCGGTTTTAACTACCTTGCCGTTATGCTGCCGAAATTTTGAATAATATTCATGTGTTTGAATTATTTTCATTTGTTGAAACTATATTTATTCGTTGAATAGAAAACCTTCATGTGTTGAGTCGATATTCATTCGTTGGATAGAAATTCATGTGTTGAATGGTATTCGTGTTTTAAATATAAAAATCACATTTTTATCTAAATATATATAAACTGTAGAAAACCTTCATGTGTTGAATCGATATTCATTCGTTGAATTGAAATTCATGTGTTAAATGGTATTCGTGTTTTAAATATAAAAATCACCTTTTTATCGATATACACAAACTATAGAAAACCTTCATGTGTTGAATCGATATTCATTCGTTGAATTGAAATTCATGTATTGAATGGTATTCGTGTTTTAAATATAAAAATCACCTTTTTATCGATTTATATAAACTATAGAAAGCCTTCATGTGTTGAATCGAAATTCATTCGTTGAATTGAAATTCATGTGTTGAATTGTATTCATATTTTGAAAGAAAATGTTTTATAATAAAAATCCCATTTTTAACATCAATATGAAATGTATAAAATAATCTTGTTTTGAAATAAATTGTTTTATAATAAAAATCCTATTTTTATCACCTATATTAACTATATAAAATAGTCGTGTTTTGAAATAAATTGTTTTACCTTAAAAATCACATTTTTATTATATACATGAATTGTTAAAAATAGTGAAGTGTTGAAATAGAAAACAGTTAGATAAAAATATCATTTTGATCGAAAGTATGAAAATTATATAGTTCTAAAATCGAAGAATCGATATATATATATATATATATATAATTGAAATATATCAAATAACGACGCTGCAGTTCGTATTTTGAAACCGTGATTTCAAACGATTAGTGCGGGAGATCCGACCATCGGATTTTCCCGAAACCGCAACCGTTGGGTCCGCTTTGGAAATATCATTCCAACGGCATCAACTTTGTAAAGATCCAACGGTTGGATTGTCTGGAATGTTTAATTCAAATCTGAAGAAAAACAGCGCCAGAATCGATTATATATAGATATATATAATTATATTTAATCGAATAATGACGCTGTAGTTCGTATTTTGAAATCGAAACTTCAAACTATTATACCGGGAGATCCGACCGTCGGAATTTCCCGAAACTGGAACCGTTGGATTCGTTTTAAAAAGATATCTCTAATGATGTAAATTTTGTGAAGATCCAACGGTTAGATTTCCAGATATTTGTAAATCAAATCTGAAGAAAAACAGCGCCACAGTCGCGTTATGGCCGAAGCATCGTTTTGAATAAATTGGCTATTTTAAAATAAATAGAAATAGCGATAAATCGATATAAAATATTATAAACGATATGGATGTGAAATTTAGAAACTAACTGAAGGTTGGCTAGGTCGAATGGTTTCTTGGGTGTTGATCTGATGTTGGTTTCGGCCTTCGGGGTTAATATATGGGAAATCGTTCTCTTACTGATTGACGGTTAGTGGCTAATGAATTGAAATGATGCGTATGTATGTTAGTGTTGCACTTGTTTATTATATACGCGAGTTGCTCAGAAAGACTGGGTTTATCCCATTCTGAATAACAGAATCGACGATAAGAAGTCGAAGATGAAGACTGGGGTTGAAGACCGATCTTCACCTCGTTTGGATGGTCACTGAGGTCCATATTGGGAGGCATCCCGAAATATGGATAATGAGTGGTGATCGTCCAGACGTACGTGGGGATCGATGAATATGCGAGGTATTTAGTGCCTCCGGTTTCGTTCCGACCCAGAACAGACTTGCAAATGGATTGTGTGTCTGACATTGGAATTTATTTTATGTGATTGATAGCCATCAGTTGCATGGTGTGAATTGCCTGTGTGACATGCCAAGATGCAGTGATCAGGGCTTCTGTTGGAAAGCAAAGTCTTGTGGTGATGATCAAAGCACCGCCTGTGTGGCGTAGGTTTGTGTATAACGTGAATTCGCGAGCCTCATACCCCGGTATGAACCAGAAACGGGAGAGGACATCAGGGAGGGCCTGCGTCTCTTTCTAGCTAGGAGTTGTGTCGGTGTTTTTACACGGCCTGACATTTTACTTATGTGGATGATGGATAGCGAGGCGCCTCGGATATATCGGTCGATTCGGGACCGATGGAGTCATTCGTTGGCTCATTTACGCCCCATAGGGCGGGGAGACGTAGTGTTCTGGCATAATAATCCACATCGGCGGACCAGCCCTGACGATCCAGGGGGCAGTTGCGGCTGTTCCTGAGACATGGGCTAGATTGTCTCGAATTCAGTAAGGACTATCTTTTGCCTTGGTTCATGATGGAAATCCAATTTCCAAATACGACATCGTGCGGTTTTGATTGTATATATATATGGCGACATGATATATGGTACCCATGCCGTCTATGATTGATAGTTATGATTCGAAATTGTTTTGAAACATATAAACACTAGTAATAATATCAATTGCTTTTGTTTTATTCGTATCAACCATATTTTAGCCATTATAAGGTAAAACTCTATCCTCCGGTTTGCGTTGCATTGTGTGATGGGAACTGAGTCTTATAATAGCTTCATTTTTATTAAAAGCACTGCGATGTTTAAAAGAATGATTTGTTTTAAAGCATTGGCAATCCAATGGAGTAAACCCGTTCCACGAAAGTGGCGTGGTCCTGTGACTAGCCATATTATTAATGTGTTGAGTAGATTTCTCATACCAGTCCCATGACTGACTCGTAGTTTGTTTCACTTCAAACTCGGGTGCCCCTTTTTCTACACGGGCAGCCTTGTATTCAGGTTTTTGCTGGCTTTCTCTGGATAGCGGGAGCTGAAGATGGATTCTATTATTTATCTCCTTTTATGCTGTTCAGCTCCTATTGTACATTATGTTTGTTTTCCGCTGTAGACATTTATGTATAGCTGAACTGTATTTGTACTAAGTATGATCATGTATACTGTGTAACTCTGATGATTACGTTTATCCAGTATATTCTATTGTGCATTATCTGGTGTATTTTTTTTATTTTTGTTCTGCTATTATCTGTTTCTGTGTTATATTCCGAAGATTACCCTTGTCACCGTCAGTACGGGATTTGGGGTCGTCACAATGGACGACTTGTATGCTTATTTGATGTGTTATGAAGTTTGTTTGTGATGTTGATATGAAATGGGTAATAAACATTCATGTGTTGAAATAAATTAATTATCATTAAAAATATAATTTTTAACATGAATGTGAATAAATAAATATTCATTTACAAACTGGACGGCTTGTTTATGTACACCTATTTGAAGGACATTGGTTGGGACGATAAATTTTACATCGCCCAACTGCACAAATAATATTCAGTGATTTGTAGATTGAAACCCCACACGGGTGTTGGTATGATATTTGACATACGCTAATCCCAATAGTTTAGTGGTATGTCGATCGTTTGATTGACAGGCTGTGTAAGCGTTAATTATTTATATTTAATGTTTATGCAGTTGTGTGGTGCACTTTGGATGATGGTTGATTATTTATCGTTGCTATTATATACATGTGTTGTATGGAATCCATATAATTAACATTATATGGTAATTGATTGGGCCTCATTCCAATTGGGAAAATAAAGAATATTATAAAATAAAGATTCATGTGTTGAATAGAATAAATAGTCATGTGTTGATGATGCGCATGTGTTGAGAATAACTCAGGTGTTGAAAGAAATATAGATTCATGTGTTGAATAGAAAAAATTCATTTGTTGAATAGAATAACGAAGTTATTGAAATATATAAAGCCGTGTTGATTAGAGATGCGCCATTTTGACGCGAACGATATTTATATCGATTATATTTGTTTTTATAATGAATATAGAAAAAGGAAGTGATTTCAAAATATAATGTTTTGAAAATGTTATCATTTATATAGTAATGATATGAAATATTCAATTTTGATTTGAAATTGAATATGAAGTTGAAATTGTTTTGATAACGAATTTAAAACGATTTAAAAAATAAGTTTTAAAAGGAAATCGACGAAATATATATAATATATTATATATATAATGGCCTGAATAGAACGCGTCGCGCCGCGGTAGTTCGCGAATTTCGACCATTGACTTCGAATTGACGTTGTAGGAGATCCGACCGTCGGATTCTCCTAAAACCGGAACTGTTGGGTTCGTATCGAAAACAGATTTCCAATGAATATTAGAAATTTGAAATATAATGGTTGGATTTGGAATTATGTCCAAATCAAATTTGGAAAAGGTCGCTGTAAGTGCAGTTCGATGTCCTTTGATGGAAATCGACTGTATGGGCCTTGATAAAATTATTAAAAAGAGTAATAATTTGTGTAAAATCATAAGAAATGATTTGGGTAGAATTGGGATGAAAAACTCCATATTTGAATACATAAAAATAGATTTTTATCGAAATGAACTAGTTTTGAACTAGAATTAAAATCAATTTATTTTTGAAATAAATAAATTGAATTTGAAAGTGGTTTTAAAAATAATCAGAATTTCCAATATATGAATTGGAATGGATTTGAATCGAAGTTATCTTCGGAATATTTCGATGTTGGATTTCGTGATTATACAGAGATGGATGTGGAAATTTGAAAGATATATTTATATAGTTATCTCCAATATGATATTTGTTGATTTCAGAATTTGATATTGAATATAAGCTGATATATTTTCTATTCAGAGCCTTGTATTTAATATCAAATGGGATTTTGGGTTCGTCGTGAATGGTGTCTTGAATAACACTGTTCTTGCACCCAGTGTAGAAAAGATTAAATCTTTCTATTTAGATTTAATGAAGTGTACCAATTAAATAATATTTAATTGGAATTGAATTTGAATGTGATTTTGGGTTCGTCGTGAATGGTGTCTTGAATAACACTGTTCTTGGACCCAGTGTAGAAACGATTAAATCTGTCTATTTAGATTTAATGAAGTGTACCAATTAAATAATATTTAATTGGAATTGAATTTGAATGTGATTTTGGGTTTATCGTGAACCGTGTTTTAGATGACGTTGGTTCTTTAACCCGGTTAAAGGCAGGATATTGATTTTTGAGAAGATTAAAACTGAATGGAGTTTTAATGAATCTGTAATTAGATTGAAATGTGAATTGATAATTTAAATTATCAAATTTGGAATGTGATCGAGAATGGAGTATCACCTGTTTTACTCCAAGGCGATAGTTAAATCTTTAATTAGATTTGAACGTGAAATGGTAATTGATATTATCAATAACACCGGGGCGATAGATATGGAGTATTAGTAGTTTTTCTCTATGGGATGAATAGGTTGGGATTGGGAAATAAAATAAATAATTACTTCGTGTGATTCGCTAAACCCAACTAGTTTGGAAAACCATAATATGGTTTGAAATGATATCCAAAGGAAGATTAAAGAATAAATTTAGAAAAAAATATCTTTGATAAAATTAATGGGAACATTTCCCTAAGAGTGTGAAAATTTGAATAAAGGAATACTCTGAATTGGAATGAGGCGTATGTTGTGTTTGTGTAACACGTGTTTATTATATACGCAGGTTATTCGGAAAGGCCGGGTTTATACCCATTCTGAATAACCGATTCGACGATAAGTCGAAGATGAAGACGGTGGTTGAAGACCGGAAGTCTTCACATCATTTGGATGATTATTGATGATCTTGATTGGGCTGTACACCCAAGGGGAGGGAATCAGTTGCTGATCGTCCAGACGTACTTGGAGATCGATGGATATGCGAGGAAAGTGCCTCTGGTTTCGTTCAGACCCAAAACGAACTTGTAAATGGACTGTGTGCCTAACATTGGATTTTATTCTGTGTTGATTGATCTCTATTAAATATACATCTGTTTGGCGGCGGAGAATTTATTCTCTTGCTTAACGCCTTCTATGAGACGTATGAGCTCAGAGGTTGTATATCGATGGACATCAGTCGCATGGAGTGAATTGCCTGTGTGGCACGCCTGAGTGGCAAATGATCAAGGCTTCTGTTGAAAAGCAAAGTCTTGTGGTTGATGATCAAAGCACGGCCTGTGTGGCGCAGCTTTGTGTATAACGTGAATTCGCGAGCCTCACACCTCGGTATGAGTCAAGAATGGGATAAGGACCCAAGGAGTGCACGACGTTTCTTTCTAGCTAGTGGTGGTGTCAGTGCTTAAACTGGCTGACATTTATATACTTTTCACCTGTATGGTTGTTGGAATGCGAAGCGCCTCGAATATATGGTCGATAACTGGCACTATGTGAGCCAACGTACAGACCATTATATCGGGAAACGTGTGTTCAGGAATTGCCAATCCTCAAAAGTAAGAGAGGACCGGTCTTGGAGGTTCCAAGGGATCGCTGTGTGTGGTCCTGAGACATTTGCTAGAGTGTCTCGAATCGGAGAGGAGCTTGCCCCTTGGCTCGACTCATGACGGAAATCCAATTTCCAATATGTGATATTGCGGTTTTATTTGTAGAGCCTAGTGTGGCGATATGATATATGGTACCCATGCCGTCTATGATTGATATTTATGATTGAAATTTTTTTGACACTATACACTTATAGTAATATCAAAATGATTTGTTTTCAACGTACCAAGCATGTTTGGCTATTATAAGGGAAATGTAACAACCCGTAAAATGCGAGCCAGTTTGAAAATTTTATTTTGGCAATTTTAGCGAATTTTGATTATTTAAAATGAATTATTTTAAATATAATCGACGAGAAATTTATTTTGAATATAATTCGACGTATATATTATACGCGTCGTCGTTAGAATATAAAATATTTATATATAATTATAAATAGAATTGAAAATGGCGCGGTAGTTCGATAATTCGATTTCAAACTTCAATTGAATGTACCGGGTGCAAAACAATCCGGATTTTAGTGAAACCAAAAACATTAGGATCTAATTGACGATATCTTTCCAACGAAGTTAACAAACTGAGATTTCACTTTATAAATGATAAGATATGTCCAGTTGAAAATTAGAAATAGTCGCTGTGGAATTTATATATATTTTTATATATATAAGGCCCTTAAAAATGGACATTTTGCAAATGACCTCGGATTTCGACGAAACCAGTTTTGTTGGGTCCGTGATGTAAAGTTATTGCTAGGTTTCAAATTTCATAATTTTTCGAATCAATATGTGAGCGTGGCAAAGGAAAACGCGTTTGACCAGTTTCAGTTGATTTTAATCGACTGGAAATTGGCCATTTTTCAAACGGTCTCAGAATTTGACGAAACTAGTTTTGTTAGGACCGTATCGTCAATACGAAGCTAGAAAATATTTTTCGGCCATTTTTAGAGTTAGTATGTGACCCCGGTAATTTGAAATGTACGTTTAAAATTCAATATAAGGATTTAAATGTAAATTCAACAGAAACTGATTCAAACAGTAGAATCAACCTACGATACATATCCCATTGGGTTCGGAATGGGGGTAAAACGCTATAGGCGACAGTCGGTGGGTCCCATTTCGACTTCGAATAAAAAGTCAACTTTTAATAGAAAATAAAATAAAATAATAAATATATAACTCAATTACTCTCTCTCTCCCTCTCACTTCTCAGATGAAAAAAAAGAAAAAAGAAAAAGGGCTTCGAGCCCTAATCGTCGACGCCGCGCCGCCAGGGGGGGGGGGTGACCCATCGCCGCCGCCCTTTCTTCCACCAGCCCCCTCCTCTTCTCGAGCTCCATCCACCTCCGTTCGAAGCCGTCCCCAAAGAAAAACCGCGACGCCCCCTTTTTGCTAACCACCGCTTGAAGCCTCCTCCACCACTGACGAACGCGAGACCCCCCCCCCCTTCCTCGCTGTTGCAGCCTACGATCAGCCCCCCCTGTAAGTCCCCTGATGTCCTTTATTTTATTTTTTTTAACTGTTTTTTTTTTTTAAACTTACTTTAACTGTTTTTTTATTTTACTTAAACTGTTTTTTATTTTATTTTACTTGAAACCTGTTTTTTTTTATTTATTATGAAAACTGTTTTTTTTTTTTTTATTTGATTTTTAAAACTGAATTTTTTTAAAAATGATTTTAAAACTGATTTTTTGAAAAAAAAATGTAAAACCTGATTTTAGATTTAAAATGATTAAAAACTGATTTAAAAGGAAAAATAAAAACTGATTTTATTTTAAGGTTTAAAATAGGAAAAAGGTTTAAACTTTGAAATAGAAAAAGGTTTTAACTTTAAAAGGAAAAAGATTTGATCTTTATTAGAAAAAAGGCGAAAACTTTTTATTAGAAAAGGCGAAGTCTATATTTTTGAAATGGAATTTTATCTATATGGCGTCGCAATAAAAATTTAATTTTTATATATTGAACTTCGATAGAAAAATAGAATTTTTATATATTGAACTTCGATGTAAAAATAGAATTTTTATATATTGAACTTCGATAGAAAAATAGAATTTTTTATATATTGAACTTCGATAGAAAAATAGAATTTTTATATATTGAACTTCGATAGAAAAATAGAATTTTTATATATTGAACATCGAAGTAAAAATTCGATTTTTATATATTGAATAGCGAAGTAAAAATGTGATTTTTACGTATGTAGTGAAAGCAGCAACGAAGGTGACAAAAAGGCGAAGACTTCTGCAAATGAAGAGCCGTGGAGCTAGGATAGCAATATGTGAGAATTTCTCACCTTTCAAATTTATTTTCTAGTTATATATATATATACTAGGATGCAGACGGTGCTTAGTAGCACCCGACACAATCGTCCACAGACCATGGACTTGTTTGTTTGGTTGCATAGATTAGTTGGATTATTTGTTTGAATTGTTTGGTGAGATGAAATTGATATGATTGATGTGTGAATGGCGTGGGCCTTCACTAGACCGGGGATAAGGCTAGGCCTCGTCCCGTTTCTAGTATCGTGCCGTTATGCCGCCGAAATTTTCTAAAATATGTTAGAAAAATAAAATTATCATTTTATTTAAAGAATGAATTGAATAGAAATTCATAGATTGAAATAAAATGTTTTATCGTTAAAAATATAATTTTTAACGTGAAGTGAATAAAATAAAATATTCATTTATAAACCGGACGGTTTGTTTATGTACACCTATTTGAATGACATTGATTGGGACGATAAATTTTACACATCCCCCAACAGCACAAATAAAATAGGTGTTTGATTGTTTGAAACCCCACACGGGTGTTGGGATGAAATTTGAAGTTCACTCATCCTGATTGATTAAATATGTCGATCGATTGATTGACATGCTGTTGTAAGCGTTAGATATCTATATTTGATGCTTATACAGTGTAGTGCACTTTGGTTGATGGTTGATTATTTTCAATGTTATTATATACATGTGTTGTATGAAAATCCATATAATTAACTTTATATGGTAATTGATTGGGCCTCATTCCAATTTGAAAAATAAAGAATATTATAAAATAAAAGTTCATTTGTTGACAGTACTCATCCATTGAGATTGGTCATGTGTTGAACGAAATATTTTGATAATAACAACTATTTTGAAAAAGAAATATTTGAAATAGAATATTTGAAAATAGAAATTTATGAAGCCGTGTTGATTAGATTGACGCCATTTTGACGTGAACGATATTTATATCGATTTTAACGATTTCGAAATGAAATGAATTGAAAACGATTTCGAAATGAAATGAATTGAAAACGATTTCGAAATGAAATGAATTGAAAACGATTTCGAAATGAAATGAATTGAAAACGATTTCGAAATGAATTGAATTGAAAACGAATTCAAATTGAATCGAAAGTGAATTGAAATGAATTCAAATTGAATTGAAATTTGAATTGAATAGAAATGAATTTTAAAACGAATTTATAAAGAAGAATTCAATTTTGATTTGAATTGAAAAGAAAGTTGAAATAGCTTTTGGAACGATTTTAAAACTATTTATATAATTCGTTTTAAATAGAAATCGACGAAATATATATTATATATATTATATACAATATAATGGCCTGAATAGAACGCGCCGCGCCGCGGCAGTTCGCGAATTTCGACCATTTATTTCAAACGGACATTACGGGAGATCCGACCGTCGGATTCTCCTAAAACCGGAACCGTTGGGTTCGTATCGAAAAGAGCTTTCTAACGAATATTAGAAATTTGAAATCTAACGGTTGGATTTGGAATTATGTCCAAATCAAATTCGAAAAAGGTCGCTGTAAGTGCAGTTCGATGGCCGTTGATGGAAATCGACTGTACGGGCCTTGATAAAATTATTAAAAATAGCAATAATTTGTGTAAAATCATAAGAAATGATTTAGAAAGAATTGGGATGAAAAACTCCATATTTGAAAAGATAAAAATGGATTTTTATCGAAATGAACTAGTTTTGAACTAGAAATATAATTCTATTTATTTTTAAATAAATAAATTGAATTTAAAAAGGGTTTTAAAAATAACCAAAATTTCCAATGATTGCATTGGAGTGGATTTGAATCGAAATTGTCTTCGGAATATTTCGATGTTGGAATTCGTGATTATACAGGTGTTGTTATGGAAATTTGAAAGATATATATATTTATATCGTTATTTCCAATACGACATTTGTTAGTCGTAGAATTTGATATTGAATATAAGCCGATATATTTTCTATTCAGAGCCTTGTATTGAATATCGAATGTGATTTGGGTTTGTCGTGAATGGTGTCTTCACTAACACTGTTCTTGAACCCAGTTGAGAAATGATTAAATCTTTTTATTTAGATTTAATGAAGTGTACCAATTAAATAATATTTAATTGGAATTGAATTGATATTGATTTTTGGGTTTATCGTGAACAGTGTTTTAAATAACACTTGTTCTTTAACCCGATAATTAATGAATGTGATTTGGGTTTGTCGTGAATGGTGTCTTCACTAACACTGTTCTTGAACCCAGTTGAGAAAAGATTAAATCTTTTTATTTAGATTTAATAAAGTGTACCAATTAAATAATATTTAATTGGAATTGAATGGATATTGATTTTTGGGTTTATCGTGAACAGTGTTTTAAATAACACTTGTTCTTTAACCCGATAATTAATGGGATGTGACTTTGAGTTTATCGTGAACCGTGTTTTAAATGACACTGATTCTTTAACCCAGTCCCAGATTAAAACTAAGTGGAGTTTTAATGAATCTTTAATTAGATTGAAAAGATCGAGAATGGAGTATCACCAGTTCTTGTCGCTGGCCCTGAGTAGGCCGGGTACGCATGATAGGGGGTTCTCGCTTCGCGGTTTGGTGGCGAACGGGAGACTCTTACCCCTACATGTCGCCGGGGAGGGCGTTGGTTCGCCAATAGGCGCGAGACTCGAGAGGGTCGCCGTAAAACAAGGGACTGGGGGACCACTTGTGAGCCGCGGTGGGTTTTACCTACTGCAATAGAGGAGGAAGGGATGGTTGCAAAGCCTACCGGATTTCGCCTTGCCGTCACAGTTGGTATCAGAGCTTTGGTTTACAAAGCTCAGAGAACAAGGCACATTAGAACCATACGAAAGAATTCATCAGATATTGGGTTAGTAATATCCAATTAGAATGACTCGTTAGAGATGGGATCAGTAGTATCCTAGAACGAGTGTGAAGAGTATATTGTTCAAATGAAAACATTCTTTGTTTTGAAAATTTAAATCAATTATTCGTATCTGATTATCTATTTATATTGAGTTGGACAGTCCAGTATATAAAGATTTTGCGTATACGTCTGATCCGCGTGTATTCGAAGTTTTAATATACTGGATAGATATAGATTCACACTCTAGTCGCCCGAAGATGATTCTGATGATTGTAGCTACATCATCAGAATTAGTGTTCGAGAGTTGAAGGTGTGATTTTCTATATATTTCCATTATGCTGGTGTGAGAACCAAAACTTATATATAGTTAGAACACATTGTTGTGAATTGGCATCAAAAACATGATTTTTTGTATATGTATCAAAATTATGAATTTGAAACTCTAATTCACTAATTGATTGATGTTTGTGTTGTTTGTTTATTTGTTTGCTAATTTTGAACCATTTAGCCTAATTGAATTATATATGGAACTATATTGAAAATTGGTCGCATCTGCTTGCATATACATATACTTACATTGAACAGGTCATAGCAAGGAGGCTAGAGCCAGAGAATAAAATTTGTTTGCCCGACAAATAGGTACATGTTTACTACATAATTTCCTATTTTGTTTGGGTGATGATGATTTTGTGAGCCTATTGGCTAGCCGCTTGGCTTTTTCTTTTTCTTTTTGAGATCTGAAGGACCGGGGAAGCTATTTGAAATTCCCCGATGCTCCCGGTGCAGGGGAGGTTATGGCGAAATTTTTCGAAAATTTAGGGTGTTAGCCAAATTTTGAAATTTTGAAAATTCTCAGAAACTGAAAAGTTGGAGAAGGGAAGCCAGATCGAATGTAGAGCTGATTAATCAAACCACTTTCGACTCTGTTCCTTTTCGGGGACGAAAAGTTTTAAGTGGGGGAGATTGTAACAACCCGTAAAATGCGAGCCAGTTTGAAAATTTTATTTTGGCAATTTTAGCGAATTTTGATTATTTAAAATGAATTATTTTAAATATAATCGACGAGAAATTTATTTTGAATATAATTCGACGTATATATTATACGCGTCGTCGTTAGAATATAAAATATTTATATATAATTATAAATAGAATTGAAAATGGCGCGGTAGTTCGATAATTCGATTTCAAACTTCAATTGAATGTACCGGGTGCAAAACAATCCGGATTTTAGTGAAACCAAAAACATTAGGATCTAATTGACGATATCTTTCCAACGAAGTTAACAAACTGAGATTTCACTTTATAAATGATAAGATATGTCCAGTTGAAAATTAGAAATAGTCGCTGTGGAATTTATATATATTTTTATATATATAAGGCCCTTAAAAATGGACATTTTGCAAATGACCTCGGATTTCGACGAAACCAGTTTTGTTGGGTCCGTGATGTAAAGTTATTGCTAGGTTTCAAATTTCATAATTTTTCGAATCAATATGTGAGCGTGGCAAAGGAAAACGCGTTTGACCAGTTTCAGTTGATTTTAATCGACTGGAAATTGGCCATTTTTCAAACGGTCTCAGAATTTGACGAAACTAGTTTTGTTAGGACCGTATCGTCAATACGAAGCTAGAAAATATTTTTCGGCCATTTTTAGAGTTAGTATGTGACCCCGGTAATTTGAAATGTACGTTTAAAATTCAATATAAGGATTTAAATGTAAATTCAACAGAAACTGATTCAAACAGTAGAATCAACCTACGATACATATCCCATTGGGTTCGGAATGGGGGTAAAACGCTATAGGCGACAGTCGGTGGGTCCCATTTCGACTTCGAATAAAAAGTCAACTTTTAATAGAAAAAAAAATAAAATAAAATAATAAATATATAACTCAATTACTCTCTCTCTCCCTCTCACTTCTCAGATGAAAAAAAAAAGAAAAAGGGCTTCGAGCCCTAATCGTCGACGCCGCGCCGCCAGGGGGGGGGTGACCCATCGCCGCCGCCCTTTCTTCCACCAGCCCCCTCCTCTTCTCGAGCTCCATCCACCTCCGTTCGAAGCCGTCCCCAAAGAAAAACCGCGACGCCCCCTTTTTGCTAACCACCGCTTGAAGCCTCCTCCACCACTGACGAACGCGAGACCCCCCCTTCCTCGCTGTTGCAGCCTACGATCAGCCCCCCCTGTAAGTCCCCTGATGTCCTTTATTTTATTTTTTTTAACTGTTTTTTTTTTTAAACTTACTTTAACTGTTTTTTTATTTTACTTAAACTGTTTTTTATTTTATTTTACTTGAAACCTGTTTTTATTTATTTATTATGAAAACTGTTTTTTTTATTTATTTATTTGATTTTTAAAACTGAATTTTTTTAAAAATGATTTTAAAACTGATTTTTTGAAAAAAAAAATGTAAAACCTGATTTTAGATTTAAAATGATTAAAAACTGATTTAAAAGGAAAAATAAAAACTGATTTTATTTTAAGGTTTAAAATAGGAAAAAGGTTTAAACTTTGAAATAGAAAAAGGTTTTAACTTTAAAAGGAAAAAGATTTGATCTTTATTAGAAAAAAGGCGAAAACTTTTTATTAGAAAAGGCGAAGTCTATATTTTTGAAATGGAATTTTATCTATATGGCGTCGCAATAAAAATTTAATTTTTATATATTGAACTTCGATAGAAAAATAGAATTTTTATATATTGAACTTCGATGTAAAAATAGAATTTTTATATATTGAACTTCGATAGAAAAATAGAATTTTTTATATATTGAACTTCGATAGAAAAATAGAATTTTTATATATTGAACTTCGATAGAAAAATAGAATTTTTATATATTGAACATCGAAGTAAAAATTCGATTTTTATATATTGAATAGCGAAGTAAAAATGTGATTTTTACGTATGTAGTGAAAGCAGCAACGAAGGTGACAAAAAGGCGAAGACTTCTGCAAATGAAGAGCCGTGGAGCTAGGATAGCAATATGTGAGAATTTCTCACCTTTCAAATTTATTTTCTAGTTATATATATATATATACTAGGATGCAGACGGTGCTTAGTAGCACCCGACACAATCGTCCACAGACCATGGACTTGTTTGTTTGGTTGCATAGATTAGTTGGATTATTTGTTTGAATTGTTTGGTGAGATGAAATTGATATGATTGATGTGTGAATGGCGTGGGCCTTCACTAGACCGGGGATAAGGCTAGGCCTCGTCCCGTTTCTAGTATCGTGCCGTTATGCCGCCGAAATTTTCTAAAATATGTTAGAAAAATAAAAATATCATTTTATTTAAAGAATGAATTGAATAGAAATTCATAGATTGAAATAAAATGTTTTATCGTTAAAAATATAATTTTTAACGTGAAGTGAATAAAATAAAATATTCATTTATAAACCGGACGGTTTGTTTATGTACACCTATTTGAATGACATTGATTGGGACGATAAATTTTACACATCGCCCAACAGCACAAATAAAATAGGTGTTTGATTGTTTGAAACCCCACACGGGTGTTGAGATGAAATTTGAAGTTCACTCATCCTGATTGATTAAATATGTCGATCAATTGATTGACATGCTGTTGTAAGCGTTAGATATCTATATTTGATGCTTATACAGTGTAGTGCACTTTGGTTGATGGTTGATTATTTTCAATGTTATTATATACATGTGTTGTATGAAAATCCATATAATTAACTTTATATGGTAATTGATTGGGCCTCATTCCAATTTGAAAAATAAAGAATATTATAAAATAAAAGTTCATTTGTTGACAGTACTCATCCATTGAGATTGGTCATGTGTTGAACGAAATATTTTGATAATAACAACTATTTTGAAAAAGAAATATTTGAAATAGAATATTTGAAAATAGAAATTTATGAAGCCGTGTTGATTAGATTGACGCCATTTTGACGTGAACGATATTTATATCGATTTTAACGATTTCGAAATGAAATGAATTGAAAACGATTTCGAAATGAAATGAATTGAAAACGATTTCGAAATGAAATGAATTGAAAACGATTTCGAAATGAAATGAATTGAAAACGATTTCGAAATGAAATGAATTGAAAACGATTTCGAAATGAATTGAATTGAAAACGAATTCAAATTGAATCGAAAGTGAATTGAAATGAATTCAAATTGAATTGAAATTTGAATTGAATAGAAATGAATTTTAAAACGAATTTATAAAGAAGAATTCAATTTTGATTTGAATTGAAAAGAAAGTTGAAATAGCTTTTGGAACGATTTTAAAACTATTTATATAATTCGTTTTAAATAGAAATCGACGAAATATATATTATATATATTATATACAATATAATGGCCTGAATAGAACGCGCCGCGCCGCGGCAGTTCGCGAATTTCGACCATTTATTTCAAACGGACATTACGGGAGATCCGACCGTCGGATTCTCCTAAAACCGGAACCGTTGGGTTCGTATCGAAAAGAGCTTTCTAACGAATATTAGAAATTTGAAATCTAACGGTTGGATTTGGAATTATGTCCAAATCAAATTCGAAAAAGGTCGCTGTAAGTGCAGTTCGATGGCCGTTGATGGAAATCGACTGTACGGGCCTTGATAAAATTATTAAAAATAGCAATAATTTGTGTAAAATCATAAGAAATGATTTAGAAAGAATTGGGATGAAAAACTCCATATTTGAAAAGATAAAAATGGATTTTTATCGAAATGAACTAGTTTTGAACTAGAAATATAATTCTATTTATTTTTAAATAAATAAATTGAATTTAAAAAGGGTTTTAAAAATAACCAAAATTTCCAATGATTGCATTGGAGTGGATTTGAATCGAAATTGTCTTCGGAATATTTCGATGTTGGAATTCGTGATTATACAGGTGTTGTTATGGAAATTTGAAAGATATATATATTTATATCGTTATTTCCAATACGACATTTGTTAGTCGTAGAATTTGATATTGAATATAAGCCGATATATTTTCTATTCAGAGCCTTGTATTGAATATCGAATGTGATTTGGGTTTGTCGTGAATGGTGTCTTCACTAACACTGTTCTTGAACCCAGTTGAGAAATGATTAAATCTTTTTATTTAGATTTAATGAAGTGTACCAATTAAATAATATTTAATTGGAATTGAATTGATATTGATTTTTGGGTTTATCGTGAACAGTGTTTTAAATAACACTTGTTCTTTAACCCGATAATTAATGAATGTGATTTGGGTTTGTCGTGAATGGTGTCTTCACTAACACTGTTCTTGAACCCAGTTGAGAAAAGATTAAATCTTTTTATTTAGATTTAATGAAGTGTACCAATTAAATAATATTTAATTGGAATTGAATGGATATTGATTTTTGGGTTTATCGTGAACAGTGTTTTAAATAACACTTGTTCTTTAACCCGATAATTAATGGGATGTGACTTTGAGTTTATCGTGAACCGTGTTTTAAATGACACTGATTCTTTAACCCAGTCCCAGATTAAAACTAAGTGGAGTTTTAATGAATCTTTAATTAGATTGAAAAGATCGAGAATGGAGTATCACCAGTTTTGCTCCAGGCGATAGTTAAATCTTTAATTAGATTTGAACGTGAAATTTAGAAACTAACTGTCGGTTAGCCAAGCAGAATGGTTTTCTGGATATTGATCTGATGTTGGTTTCGGCCTTCGGGGTTAATATTTGGAAAATTATTCTCTTGATTAATTTACGGTTAGTGACTAATGAATTGGAATGAGGCGTATGTTGTGTTTGTGTAACACTTATTTAAAATATACGCGAGTTATTCGGAAAGACCGGGTTTATCCCATTCTGAATAACTGATACGACGATAAGTCGAAGATGAAGACGATGGGAAGACCGGAAGTCTTCACGTCGTTTGGGTAATTACTGATGATCTTGATTGGGCTGTACACCCAAGAAGATGGAAACAGTTAGTGATCGTCCAGACGTACTTGGAGATCGATGGATATGCGGGGTACTAGGTGCCTCCGGTTTCGTTCAGACCCAGGACGGACTTGTAAATGGACTGTGTGTCTGACATCGGATTTCATTCTGTGTGACTGATATCGGTTGCATAGGATGGTTTGCCTGTGTGGCATGCTAAGATGCAAATGATCAAGGCTTCTGTTGAAAAGCAAAGTCTTGTGGTGATGATCGAAGCACGGCCTTTGTGGCGTAGCTTTGTGTAACGTTTACTTCGCGAGTTTCACACCCGGTATGAACCAAAAACGGGAGACGGACGTCAGGGGGGACATGCGTTTTCTTTCTAGCTAGAAGTGGCGTCAGTGGTTTTACACGCCCTGACGAGTTTGACTTATGTGGTTGTTGCTGTTGCGAGGCGCCTCGGATTGATCGGTCGTTCTCGAACCGATGGAGTCATTTAGTTGGCTCGCTTACGCCCCAAAGGGCGGAGAAACGTATTGTTCAGGCATTATAATCCACTTCGTGTGGACCGGCCCTGACGATCCAAGGTACGGTTGCGGCTGTGCCTGAGACTCGGGCTAGACAGTCTCGAATCGGTTGAGGACTATCTTTTGCCTCGGTTCATAGATGGAAACCCAATTTCCAAATACGTGACTTTGCGATTTTGATTGTATAACCTATATATGGCGACATAGTGGTATGGGGCATTCATGCCGCCTATGATTGATACTTATGATTTGAAGTGTTTTATATACTATGCACTTATAATAGTATCAAATGATTTGTTTTAAACGTATCAAGCATTCTTTGGCTGTTATAAGGGAAAACCCTATCCTCGACTGCGTTGCATTGTGTGATGGGACCTGGGTCTTATAACAGCTTCATTTTTCTTTATTTAGCATTGCGCTGTTTGTTTTATGCACTGGTATTCTTGGGAGGAAACCCGTTCCGTGTTATACGGCGTGGTCCCTTGATTTACCTAACTTTGAAAATAAAGATTAATAACTGTTTTAGTTCTCACACCAGTCACATGACTGACCTGGAGTTTATTGTTTTAACCTAAACTCTGGGTGCCCCTATTTTCGACACGGGCAGCTAGTAGTTTTGGTTTTGCAGATTTATATTCACAGGATCCTGGTTTACAGCTGGAACGATATCCGGAAAGCTTTGTATCCGTATATCTCATTCTAGTTGTGTATTGTATTATTTTCCGCTGCTATGTATTTAAATGTAATTTAAATCTCTGATATTTCTGTGTAATATTCTTTTATACTCTGTATATTCTTGTAATCTGATGCATTGTTGTAATATACAATGAAATGTTCTTCTGTATGCGTTCTGTTTTGTCCTGTTCTCAAACGATAGGGCGTTTCGAACGGCCTGGATCGGTTTAGCGACTGGTTCGGACCGAGCGAAATTCCTTGCCGTCACAGGAAAACCCTATCCTCCATCTTGCGTTGCATTGTGTGATGGGACCTGGGTCTTATAATAGCTTCATTTTTTCAAAAAGCATTGCGCTGTTTTGTTATATGCACTAGTGTTCTTGGGCGGAAACCCGTTCCATGTTACACGACGTGTTCCCTTGAATTACTCTCTTTTAAAGTAAAGTTTTAAATAACTGTTTGTAACACCCCGAATTTCAGTTAATGCTAAAATTCACTAATTGCAGAATAAATAATCACAGATGTGAGAATTGGGGGAAACGGGCTGCGTCATTTCGTTCGTCTCGGAAAAATACGCAAAATAGAGTCCGAAATTTTGTAAATCGGAGTCCGTATGGCCCGGTTATGGCCCAATGAAGTTTTCAGAGAATTCAAAGTTCAAAACATATTTAAAATTCAAATTCAGATTTGGAGATTAGGACCAGCGGGGTCAGGCGGGAAATTTTCCCGCCCTAGCCATGTCGACAGGGCTGTCGACAGGCCTGTCGACTTGGTCGAGGCCAAGTCGACTGCCCTGTCGACTTGCCTGTCGACACAGGGTGTCGAGCCAATTGACCTGGGTGCACCAGGTCTGGTTTTCTGGCTGGTTTGGGCTGAGTTCTGGAAACTTCCTAAATCTGACGGACCTAATCTAACCTAGGGTTAATCCTATGGTCTAAAACACACCCTAATCCTATAAATACACCCTAATGCAAGCATAATCCATACTAAAAATAGAATTGATACCATCATGCCGCCAAAATCAAACTTAGGAGGAGCCTCCACTAGTTTATGAAGAAAGTTGCAAGCTAATCAACCTCTAATCATCATCTTCCTCAAATATTGCAACTAGTTCTACTTCATAAGTTTGCTAATCTTGGTTTTGGTGAGTTTCTATCACTTTAATAACCAATTGCTAAATTAAGTAGATGAGATATGATGAGATCATGCGGTTTTGTATGCGGATTAGTGGGTTTTAAGTCATATGATATGATGTTAGTTTGCTAATCTATGTTTAATGTTAACCCTATGTTTATGCAAGTTTATATGCAAGTTTAAATGCAAGATTCATATGCAAGTTAGTCTCTTTTTATGATATGCATGACATATGTGAGTTTGCCTTAATGATATGACATGATATGCAAGTTAAGTATGTGGGTTTATGCATGCTAAGTATTTGATTTTATGCATGCTAAGCATTGGGTTTTATGCATGCTAAGTATTTGATTTTATGCATGCTAAGCATTGGGTTTTATGCATGCTAAGTATTTGATTCTATGCATGCTAAGTGTTTGGTTTTATGCATGCTAAGTATTTGATTTTATGCATGCTAAGTGTTTGATTTTATGCATGCTAAGTACTTGATTTTATGCATGCTAAGTGTTTGGTTTTATGCATACATTATGACATGCAAGTTTACCCTTTTTAAATAAGATGCATACATATGCAAGATGACACCTTTGTATGCTATGCATACATATGCATGTTTACCCTATTTATGATGCAAGTCACACATGCAAGTTCACCCTTTGTATAACCTATGAACACTTATGCAAGTTACCTTTATATGACATATGTGTATTCATGCAAGTTGGGTTATTTAATGATGCTAGTTGGGTTTAATATCATGATGCAAGTTGACAAGTGAAACCCATGATAATTGTGATGAATCTTCCCTTATAAAATATGTCATGTTAGCATAGTACGTGGGAACGATGGGGTTAATATACACTTAATAAAATTGTGTAAAAATACCATTAAGTGGATTAACATAATTGGGAATTTACCTATTAAGTTAGGTCTACCCATATTATGGAATTGGGAATTTACCTATTGAGTTAGGTCTACCCATACTATGGAATTGGGAATTTACCTATTGAGTTAGGTCTACCCATATTCTTGAAAACTTGAATATTAATTAAGGGATAATTAATATAAATTATGAGGGTGATTAATTAGGTGTAATTAATCGACTAAGACACGAGGTTGGACTCAGTTGTAGCGTAAAACTGCCCGGACCCAACCGGCTTAACCAGTTGCTACAAATGTTAGCCCAATGTGAGAGGTCTTAGGCTCAAACTAAATACGTGATTAATGTAAAGACACGAGGTTAGACTCGGTTATGACATAAGGCTGCCCGGACCCAACCGGCTTAACCAGCGGTCATAAAAGATAGTCTAATGTGAGAGGTCTTTATGAGGATCACGGTCTTAATTAATTAAGAAACACTTAACCATATTAGCATGTAGATGGACATGAGGGGTTAAGTGGGTGCCTTGGGGGGCCATGAGGAAATCTAGTGGGTGCCTTGTGTGGCAATTGAAATACGATTAGATGACTTAACCAAATTTTAAACATGTAAGTGGACATGATAACTAAATGGGTTAAGTGGGATGCACTAGATAAAGAGACAAGCTTAGGTGGGTAGCTTGTGGGGGCCCATTACAACCAGTATCCCATACGTATCTTTGTGAGCTCGGCCCATGCCGAGGACGGGACACGCGTACTGGGTTTGTCTATAAGAGGCCAAAACGGGTTAGCGGTGGCAACGCAAGTCCAACGGGTTTCATATGCGTGTGTGGGCCCGGGCTGGTAGCTAAGACGTTGTTGCATCGTGTAGGTATAAACCGTGCATCAGTGTTATTATCAGGTTGCCACTTTGGGGAATGATACACCCCACGGTGGGACCAGCACGGATATCTACGGTAGGGAGCCGATCACTTGGGAGTAGTGGGTACACTTAGTGGAGATAGGGGCAGACGGCACCTATGTAGTCAGCTAGGGGTACATGAAACTACTGGGTAAATTTTCTAAGTCCTTGGGAGGGATCAACCTTTAAGTAGGAATGACTGGTGTGGTGCAGTGTAGTAATTATCCTTGGGTGGGTAGATGCGTCTTTACGGTTATCTTAGTTTATCCTAAGTCTACCAAGCTGCTTAGTGTAGCCATTCATCCCCAGACATTACCGTATATCAAGCTTATGTCTTCTCTGGTTACTTTAATGATTGTATTGTTAAAGTTATAGGACTCGCTCAGACTTATGTCTGACCCCGTTGTTTTTATCTTTTTCCCAACCCTCAGGTTATCAGAGTGGGCCCAGTACGAGTGGGCTTTGATCAGGCTGCTTTATTCACTTTTGGAGCTTGGACCATAGGAGTAAAGCTCAGCTTATCCTTTTCTTTTATGGCTATCAGTTCATGTATTGGGATTATGTATTTTTATTTATCAGGATGGATATTTTGTACTTGACTCTTGTTATGGTTTTTGTGATGTAACCAAACATGTTTTACTTTCCGCTGCAATGAAATGATGTTTTACATTTTCAAGTATTACTTATATCTGTCTTGTTGTAATTTTTATGTTCTATATTCACTTAAAATACTCCACCGATGTTATGGCATTCCCTTAGAGAGTGACCATAGCGGGTGTGGGGTGTTACACTGTTTTAGTTCTCACACCGGTCATATGACTGACCTGGAATTTATTGTTTTAACCTAAACTCTGGATGCCCTTATTTTCCATACGGGCAGCTAGTAGTTTTGGTTTTGCAGATTTATATTCATAGGATCCTGGTTTACAACTGGAACGATGCACGGAAAGCTATGTACCCATGTATTACTTTCAGTTGTGTTTTGTATTGTTTTTCCGCTGCTATGTAATTTATTGTAATCTTTGATATTTATCGAATGTGTACTCTGTATATTCTTGTATTCTGATGGAATTGTTGTAATAAGTAATGAAATGTTCTTTTGTTTGTGTTCCGATGTGTGTTGTTCTCAAAGAAATCCGAGCTTTCCTTAATTGGGAAGTTACGGGTTATCACAAAGATCGAATGTCATTTAAAACATCGTTCACGATAAACCCAAATCATCTTCCATCAAAATGGAATCTACAGGAAATCATAACAGTGTATAATCGATATAAATTCCCATGTCCGACTAATAATATAAATGGCATAACAGAAAATCCTTTTAAATTCCATATATAGTAACGGCCTTCCTTTACAGAAGGTCATCTCAATTATTACCGAATCGAATTCCGTTCAATTCCAATTTAATATATTAAATTGGAAAACTTTACTTTGGAAAATTTCCACTAAATCTTGATTAAAAGATTTATAAATTCCAAATCATATCTTTTCTGTTAATTGGGTTAAAGAACAAATGTCATTTAAAACACCGTTCACAATAAACCCAAAAATCCAATCTTAATTCAGTTCCAAATAAATGTTAGTTAATTGGTAGACTTCTCTAAATCTTAATTGAAAGATTTATTCTTTTCTCAACTAGGTTTAAGAATAGTGTTATTTAAGACACAATTCACAACAAACCCAAAATCCAATTTGATATCAAATACAAGGCTCTGAATAGAAATTATATCAGCTTATATTCAATATCAAATTCTGAAACCAACAAATATCTTATTGGGAATAACGATATCTGTATCTTCCAAATTCCTCAACAATATCTGTATAATAACGGAATCCAATATCAAAATATTCCGAAGACAATTTCCATTCAAATCCATTCCAATATATTCGTTGGAAAACTTTGGTTATTTTAAAACCCATTTTTTTTCAATTCAATTTATTAATTTAAAAACCATTGGATTATTATTCTACTTTGTAACTAGTTCATTTTAATAAAAATATATTTCTATCTTTTCAAAATTCGAATTTTCATCGAAAATCATTCTAAATCATTAGTTATTATTTTACATAATTTTTCCATATTTTTAATAACTTTATTAAGGCCCTTACGGTCGGTTTCTAATAACGACCACCGAACTACATTTATAGCGACCTTTTCTGAAATTGATATGGATACATTTATAAATCTATCTGTAGATTTCAAATCTCTTATATTCATTGGAAAGCTCTTTTCGATACAAACCCAACGGTTCCGGTGTTAGGATAATCTGATGGTCGAATCTCCCATTACATCGATTTGAAGTTAATGGTCAAAATTCGCGAACAATCGTTGCGCGACGCGTTCTATTCAGGCCATTTAAATATATATATATATGATATATTTCGTCAGTTTCCATTTAAAATGTATTTTATAAATCGCTTATGAATTCGTTTTAAAAATAATTCCAACTTCCATTTCAATTTTAAATCAAAATTGAATATTCCATATCATTATAATATTAAAATGATAATATTTTCAAAATATCAAAATTTGAAATTAGTCCTTTTTCATATTCATTATAAAATGAATAAAATCAATCGTTAAACCCGTTCGAGTTAAAATGGCGTTTAGCTTCTTAACTCGGCTTCATATATTCCAATATTTTTGTGTCCATCCAGAATCGGACATCAAAATCATAATTTAATTCTTTTTACTGAATATTATTTTAAACTATTCGTTACTTTTAAATATTCGTTATTTTAAATATTCGTTATTTCTGAATCCGAATGTGACTCAATCAATTACCATATAACTTCAATTATATGGATTTCATACATTGCATGTATTCAATAATAATGATAAATAATCATTCAACATTCAAACATCATCCAGAGTGCAATTTACAACTGTACAAGCATTAAATATTTAAATAACGCTTATCACAGTATGTCAACCAATCGATTGACATACAACTAAATATTGGGATTAGTGTATGTCAAATATCATCCCAATACTCGTATGGGGTTTTCAAACAACAACAGTCTATTTGAAATAATCACTAGTTAATAAATTTAACCGGTTCTAATTCAATTTGAATTATTTTTCTAATTAACCAATTTTCACTGTTTAAATTATAAATGGATATTTATAATTTAATTTCAACTGTCCCATTAATGTTAACAAAATTTTCAATATGTCTAACATTTCAGCATCACAATCAAAACACAACACAGTCAATTAAATCGTCCATGGTTTGTGGATGAGGGAGGTGAGCTAACAGGCACCGTATACAATTTATAATGATTAAAACTGATAAAAATCTACACTGGCAATTCTATATATTTTTATACATAAATATAATAACATGATAAAATAATTTTTGAGTGAGAAGGAGTTCTCACTTTGTTTCCACTCCACCATTCTTTATTTCTGAATTGTATTTTTTAACTAAATTAAAAACGCATTTAATTTAGCTAAAAAATCCAGTTTGCTCCGTTTCCATTTTGGTTAATTCCATGTTGTGGCATTCGTTGCCATGATCGCATTGCAACTTGTTTCATCTGATTCTGTTTTCATTTGCAAAAGATACACTATTTAAAACATTGACTAATTGTAATTAATTAATTGATTATTAAACACCCCCCCTTAATTAATTTAACCTGTCATCTTCCTTAAGCTTTCAGACTATTGCTCAAAACGAAAATCCACATGCGCGTCGCCCCACGTCCAGCCGGAGTTCGATCTGCCCCTGCCACGCCGATCATCGATGCTCCACCTTCCCACGGCTAGAATAGTGGCAAAATCGATCGCCTATCAGGACCTGAAAGCAGCCGAGAACGGCAGTACTTCTGGGGATGATTTCGCCCAAAATAGAAAACGAAAATCCATCGTCCATCCATCCTCGAAGCTCTCACAAACTCTATCATTTTCGTTTTGAATTGATGGCTTAATTTGAATCGTGGAGGAAGAAATTTAGAGATGAAATTTGGAACATTGTGGTCGTTCGCTGCTAGGGCCAGCAGGAAAAATATGACGAGGGTTTTCCACGTTTTTCAATATATATATATTAATATTTAATTATTATTTAATTCCTTTAATTTCCAAAAATACCAGTTTATTAATACGAACTCCAAATCCAACCCAATGATTGTCTCCCCTAGCACCCCCATTCTGGACACAATGGGATAGGTTTCGTAAGAAAATTTGACTGTTTCGATTCGTTTTTATCAAAATTAAAATATAAATCAATATATATTGAATTTAAACATACAATTTAATTTTCCGGGGCCACATACTGACTCCAAAAATTACAGAAAAATTATATCTAGGTATGTTTTGACGATACAGTCCTTAAAAACTAATTTCATCGAATTTGGAGACTGTTTGCAAAATGGCAATTTTTAAGGGCTATATATATTAAAATATAAATGAATTCCATATCTACCATTTTGATTTTTAAATTGGACATAACTTTCAATTTATATTATGAAATCTCAATTTTTCACATTCGTTAGAAAGATATAATTAAACAGATTCAAATGTTTCTTGTTTTATTGAAATCCAGTTTATATTGAATTCTGTACATTCAATTGAAATTTAAAATTGAATTTTCAAACTACCATGCCTTTTCGAGTTCATTTTAATTAAATTTTAAACTTATACATTCTAACTTCGATTTAAATAAATTTTTATTTGTTATTATTTAAAATAAATCATTTTAAATTCTTAGAATCCATTAAAATTGCTAAAATAAAAAAATTAAATTGGTTAAGAAATTCCAGGTTGTTACACATCTTTCCAATATGAAAATTTCAGTTCAAACTATAGTTATCGATTTTGTTCATCTACTATTGTTTCGTATATTTTGTTTCAAAAATATATATTGAAAGTATATAAATCAAAAAACTTATGTATATATATAGTACATAGATATGTTAATATGCTTGAAATAATTAAAATTTTCAAACATTTGATATTGTTATAAAATATAAATTTATATATCAATTATATGAAGTTTAAACATACATAGTTTAACTTATATATAATTTCATAATAGTTTTGGGTTATATTATCACAAATACTATTTGTAACTTAATACTAATTTTGATTTCTTATTAAGATTTATTAAAACTCAATATTTTGGAAAAATAAATAAATATATATATATATAATTTTTATGTCTTAAATTTATAGTTTTATAGTTCAATTCATATGATACAATTTTATATTCTCTCTAAAAAAAGATCTTTAATTTTATTACTATATTATTTTTAAAGAAACAACCTACTAAGAGTATTTAACTTCATATTTCTCATAGAATTATTCTGAATATTTTACTACCTATCACGAATATATTTTTTATAAATATTAAACTCTTATCTTCACTATTTTTTCAAATCTCTTTCATTAGTATCATTAACCTAAGTTTAGAAATTAATGTATATATAACGACCCGCCCTTTTTGCCTGATTCTTGCCGGTAATTAAACCAACTTAAACCGTTCACAAAGACGAATTGTTATGGGTACATACATATATTAAACAAAATAACAAGACTTTCATTGCAAATTACAATGTTACATCAGAGTTACATAGAATATCAGAGTTACAAATATATACACAGCGGAAGAAAAGAAAATAACTTTACTCTCATCGGAAGATCAAAACACAGCGGAAGCTTCAATTCTATCGGACTCCAACTCTAAAAGCGCTCTAAATCCTGCTCCAGCGATCCATAACTGCAAAACTAAACTACTGGTTGCCCGTGCGAAAATCATGGGCACCCAGAGTTTAGGTGAGGGAACAATAAACTCCAGGTCAGTCGTGGGACTGGTGTGAGAACTCAAAACAGTTAGGTTCATTCTTAAAGTTGGGAACTTCACCGGATCACGCCGCTAACGTGGAACGGATTTACTCCAGGTGGATACCCGTGCATATAAATGCGCAATGTCTTTTGAAAATGAAGCTATCATAAGCTCGTCCCACATCACACAATGAAAGCGCACACCAGATGGGCGAGTTTTATCTTATGACAACCAAATATGCTTTCATACGTAAAATTCTCTTCAATACCATAATATATATAGTGTGGAAAACATTTCGCAAGTAAATGTATTAATCCTAGATAGCATATACCCCATAATATATGTTGCCATGTATATATACAATCAAAATCGTATGGCTCGCATAAGAACTTTGGATTTCCAACTTGATGATTCCTGGCACGAAAGATCAATCAGGGATACAAAACGAAGTGCCTCAACGGCTTTTTCGACCATACGCGGACACTGAATACACATCGTCAGGGCAGATCAACGGTTTTCGACCAGACACGGCCCCCCGAACATACCCAACTTCCCCAGGTTCATAAGTGGTTTCCCACTGCTGCACAACTTCATCATCAATTCATATATAAGTAAAAACCTAACCGCCAGTTTCTCATCAATCCGGGGTGTGAGGTTTGTCGATGTTACGTCATGCACAAAGCGATGCTTCGATAAGCCATTCTTTGATCATCACTAGCTCGTCTCATAACTTAGGTATGCCACATTGACAAATTCACGACATATCACTGATTCTTATCAATGCATACCCTCTAAGCTCAGATGACTTGGAGACAAGGATAATATATTGCCACAAATCTGATACACATTAACAGAATCAGTGTTATGCGGTAAATTTCAATGTCAGACACACCATCCATCAAGTCCGTTCTGGGTCTGAACGCAACAACAACCCGGAAATACTTGAATATGTTCAGGTCTCATGCAACCCATACCTCGTATTGGGTGGCCTACCCAACCAAGACATAAATCGACAATTAATCTAAACAATTCAAATGTTCCCAGTCTTCGTTCGTCGTTACCAAGTCTTGAAATACGTCGTATTACTACTTGGAATGAATTTCGAACATATACTCGATCCGGTCTTTCCAAGTAATAAGCATATTTTTTAAAAATTGTAGTTACGGGTTACACAGGCTTTTCAAATCCAAATCTCCTCCCAAACAGTTATTTATAACTCAAGATTTGAATTACTATAAATTTCATATATCTCGTTATCATCTTATCTCTTCTTTGAAATCAAGGATTACAACTTCGCCTAAATTCCTTATCTTTAATTCCCTTGAATCAAAGATTCGATAAAATCCCCAATTACGATATGAATTTCCACCATTCAATCTTATCGGGTTTCAAGAATGATATTATTGCAGATACGATTCACCAAATAAATTGATATCGAATCATAAATTACACAGAAATTTCTCCACTTATATTCGATATAAATTCTCATATTCCACGAATACTATAAGTGGAATAGTGATATAATAATATCTTCCAAATTCCCCAGATGGTATTCATTTACACCATGAAATTTTATACCGAATATCGAAGATTATTTCTGTCTAACTTATTTCCATTATGTGGAGGAACCCATATTTTAATCAAAAGATTTATTCAACTCTTTGATATTTGATCTGGATAGAAATAACGTCAACTTATCTTCAATATAAATCTCTGTATCCAACCCATATTATAAGTGGAATAACGGTGAAATACCTTTTTAAATTCCTCCGATAATATGAATTTTCATCCACCGAGTTAATATCAAACATCCGAAGATTTATCTCCAACCATATCCAAATTTTAAATTTGGAAAACCCATTTCACATAAATATTTCCAATACTTAATAATCATCGAATTTTTTTTTAATCGTTCTAAATCAAATAATAGTCCACGTTCATAAATTTCAAACCAATAATAACATTTGGAATGTTACCAAAGGTGTTGCTATTAACACAGCCATTCAAATTACATAGATTTAAAATTGTTTGAAATTCAAATATTTTAATGTTTTCAAAACTATTACTATTTGCAATTCAACATTTCTTATTTACATCAAATAAATTTTCAAATAATCAAGTTAAAACTATTCAAACTTGAAGTCGATATTACGAATCATAGTGCGTTCTCAACCCATATAATGATTCAAATATAAATTATTCAATTCCTTTCAAATTAAATTTATATTCCAAATTATTTGAAATAGTTTCCAAATATGTATTTCAAATTAGATATTTGAATTACCATCCCGTTGTCGGATCAGTTAGGGATAGCCAGGGAGAGCAGGAAACTGAATTTCCAAACCCAAGCCTAGACACTATCCTCTCTGTCATCCTAGAACATTCTGGTGTATATTATATTATTAATATAAAGAGACATCGTTAATAAATATATAACCATATCCAAATTTCAAAAATCTCATTTCAGATTTAAATTGAAAATAATATATTATATATATATTATTATTTTTTCAAAACTAATTTCAGATAAAGATCATTATACAAAAAAAACAATACATGGTTCAAATCCTTTCCCAAATCCTTATTCAACATTTAAAAGTTGATATTAAATTCAACAAAAATTTTAAATATTATTTAGTAATTAAATAAAATCGTATATGGGAAGGAGATTCTAAATCGATCACCCATACAACCACGGTGTGTGTGTGAGTGCAATATCATGCAATTGTAACCATATTTATTCAAAATGAAGCATACAATCAGATGGATACGGAATCACAAACAAACATTTAACTGTGCACCAGCGTTATGGTCAATAACGCTTACTAGTGTTCAGTGTATTGTCTAATTATATGAGCAAACATTCAAAACATCAACATCCATCACACAATCGTCATCAATAAATCATAATAAATCTCATCTGATCATAATTAACTAATTTAAATCAATATTTAAATTAAAAGTTCTCACCATTCAAGCTCCAACATCTTTATTACCAAGACGAACAGACCAGTGATCCCTGCCACTGCTGCTTGTACTGTTCTCGATCATTTTTTATTAGCAGTTGATGATTTTCTGCTAATTTATATATCGGAATTAAATTAATAATGATATTTGGTATAAATATTTATATATAAGGCATTTTATTTTATTTTTATTATAATTTATATCATAAACAAAACTATCAAAATTACATATCGTTGGATTCTATTTTCCGATACGGTTTTAACGCATCTGGCGGTGAGCGAATCGGATTTAAAACGAGCAAGTTATAGGGGTTTGTTTAAAGCTAATAACTTAAATAATAATTGAAACAAATCATACCAAAAGTTAGGCCCAAGCCCAATAGTTTGCACCCAACTCCAAAGTTCTACTCCACGGCCCATCTTCCCTCCTCCTTCTTCTTCTTCTTCTCCTCATTATTTTCTTGCGCCTGAACCCAACTCAGCCGTGCAAACTCGTGCACATGCACGAGTTAAGTACTCCACCAAACTCCAATTCGAAAACACCAACAAGTTTCTCTTCACGTCCTCACTCAAACACACCTGCTCGTCGTCGACAAGTCACGCTCCATCAAAATCCGAACATCCTCCCGAGACTGGAACGACAGAAACACGCACGCACAAGCCACAAAAGATCGACACTTTTTCTCTCGGATTTCCACCAAACTACTCCAAATCAAAGCCCATTCTTTACTCGTCATTGCTCCATGCTCGGATTCATCTCTTGTCGCTCCATTCTCCGTCAAACTCCAACCCTAGTTTCGAGCTTTCCAAATCATCGTCACAGAATCGCTTCATACTTTCACCAAAAATCCTACATCCTCCATTGATCGTAATGGTGGTGACAGCGTCGAGTATTTCACAGCGGATTGAGAGATTTGATTTTTCTAAATTTCCTTTACAAATTTTGATTTTTCTGTAAATTCACGATTTCTCTTTCGTTTGTTGATGGAATTTGGATCTGTCAAATTCTAAAAATCACAAACGATGATCTGAACAACTTTCACGCGGATCGTTTGAGATGAAGATGAAGGAATTGAGAGGTATGGGTCATTGAGTGATGTGGGAAATATATTTACATTTACTGTAAATGGAGGAACAAGAACAAGAGGTGAATGCCGTGAGAAAAATTGATAAAGGCTGATGCAAATGGAAAGGGAAATGCTCTCCTTATATTTTTATTTTAATATATTTACTTATCACCTCAATCCAAGCCACATGGCACAAATTTCACATGCATAAGGCCACCTATGTTTATTTTAAAAATTGGCCAATGCATGCTTGGCAAAATGATCTTTTTATTTATTTATAAGTTGGAATTTTAATCACAACATTATAACATTTGTATTTGTAACCAATTTCACTCCTATAAATGACACCAATATACTACTTAAGATTTTGCAAAGATATTTAATATTTCCAAATATTTTGTTATATTATTTTGTCAATTTTAAATTATTAGAATAATGTTTAGGTATTTAACAAATATTTATGGAAATCGATATTAAATAATATTGAAAATAAAATCATAAAAGTCTTTAAAATAACTTACAAAAACCTATACTAACAAATGGTAAAAAATAAATACTTATCAAATATGGGAATCTTCAAATCTTAAATATGGTCTAAGATAAATGTAACCAATTTATTACCTAAAGTTTATCAAGATATTTATAATTTATTAATATTCCAGAATATTTATCTATATTATTCAGCAAATATATTTATATATATACTTTACCAAAATTTCATATTGTATGGTTTAAAAGTCAATGCTTAATAAATGTTGTAAACATCATTATAAATCATCTCACTTGCTGATATTAAAAATCACCCTTGTGAAATCTTTACCATAAATTACTCCTTAACAAATCCATACTTTACAAATCAATATTATCCAAATTTGAAAATATTAAAAATCTTTAATATAACAAATTAAAACAATATACTCATTTGAAATAAGACTTCATACACAAACCTTAAATTATCAAATTTATATTTAGATAATCAGAATTTTATAAAAAAAAATCCAAACTAAACTTAGTTAAAGTTCTGGGATGTTACATTCACCCCCCCCCCCCTTAGAAACTCTTCGTCCTCGAAAAGGAAGTCGAGTAAATTTAAACTCCTTTACAAAATCCAAATTCCAATTTCTCTCTTAACATCTCAGAAATGATTTGGTCAGAACCAAGGCTCACATCATCCTCAGGGTACTATGTCTGATTCTCACTAAAGGTAGAGTCTAAGGAAACTTCTATAATCTTGTGATTACTAGGGTCGTCACCGGTCTTGATTTAAACTTATCTGAGTTAGTCTCAGTGCTGTTACCACTACCACCAAGGCGAAACTAGAATGGATACAGCCTAGTACTTAGAGGTCCATGACTCTAAGAAAAAATTTATATTTTGGAAATTATCCTTCTAACTTACTCTCACGGAACCCGTGATTGTCTTATCGATTATAAGACCAAGTGCTTAACTTAGAAATTTAAATCCAAATCCTCAGATAATCCTTTCCATAATCATTTAATTATCCAGTAAAATACCATCTTGGTTAACTTCAGTATTAGAAATTCTATTGTTCTCAATACAACTTCAAGTTAAATTTAAGAGATAGTCTAAATTACTGATTTCTAATCCAAATCCATTCACTTATCCATGGCTTTATCAGAGCAGGGCAAAAGGAAGAATTCAGAAATAAAGTTGAACGGACTATTCGGGGTGATTACCAAAAGATGCCAATGGGTCGAGCAAAACCCAGTGACAAGGGAAGAGGTAGAGTTATATTTCTGAAATACTCATTCTATTTCGAAAGTTCCAATCGTTTCAAATCTCATATTAACTCATTTATAAGTTAAATTTATACTTATTTAATATTCATATTTTAGTTGTCATATTCACCTAATCGAATAACACTTTTCTAAATCCACTTTAAAATTCATGAATATATATACTCTTTTCATTCTTGTTGAAGTATCAAATTTCGTTTAGAAAATTTTTCTTACTCAACTAGCCGAAAAAATCTCTTAAAACAGTTTTACTTAAAAATACCATCATGCTTCCTCTGCGCACTCTGATTATGCATACACGGGTTCAAGCTAGGGTTGTTCAAATATTGATCTTAACATCTTCAGAACTCACTTCTTCAATTTAATTTCAATGATCCAAAATTTTCCTACTTCGATGTTTGTTACTATGTAAACTAACTTTTTAAACTCATTCTTAACTTAAGTCAAACTCATCACTTCAAACAAATTCTTAACTTAAGTCTAAAGCATTTTCAAATTCCTTAAGGGGTTCTGATAGCTAAGATATTCTTGGATATTCTCATTTACAATTCATGTTAAGGATTTATCCAAATCTATTGCTTACATTAACATATTAATATTTTTGAGAAATATAATATCTTTTCTGATTACAACTTATTAGATCATATTCAACATCTGTTATGACTTGTTTAACTTGAAGTATGGGTGCTATTTTTGACATAATTCCTCAGTGTATTATCTTATTTCCCACGTTTGCTTCCAAATCTTTAAGTGGATTTACCTCAAAATCCTTCTGGTTATTAAAAGAGTTTGATTTGTATTTATAACATATTAAATTCCCTCTTAATAGTTCCAATGTATCGAAATAGTTCAAGTATCCCTCGACGTCTTAATCGAAACCATATGGTCATCCCACTTTCGAAACTCGAAAATAAAAAATCTGTGATGTCGCGATCATCAACGGAATTATCCTCAAGCGACTAGAGTGTGACTCTATATCTACCTAGTATATATTGGACTTCGTATATACGTTGATCAGACGTATATTCAAAATCCTTACATACTCGATAGTCCAATTGTGACGTCGTATAAAACACTCGAGACCCTTATTTCCAATTATATTCAAAAATATATTTCAAATAATTATCGTTTTCAAAATGGTTTATTTGTTCAAAATAATTTATATAGGTTTTAAAAATACGCTCTCTCGTCATAATATTCCAAAATCTCATTCTAGGGTGTTTCTAACCCTATCTCTAATGAGATAATATAACTATGAGGAGTTCTATCCTTTTGACCAAAATATGTCATACCCTAAAGCTTTGTATAAACCAAAGCTCTGATACCAACTGTAACGACCCGCCCTTTTTGCCCGATTCTTGCCGGTAATTAAACCAACTTAAACCGTTCACAAAGACGAATTGTTATGGGTACATACATATATTAAACAAAATAACAAGACTTTCATTGCAAATTACAATGTTACATCAGAGTTACATAGAATATCAGAGTTACAAATATATACACAGCGGAAGAAAAGAAAATAACTTTACTCTCATCGGAAGATCAAAACACAGCGGAAGCTTCAATTCTATCGGACTCCAACTCTAAAAGCGCTCTAAATCCTGCTCCAGCGATCCATAACTGCAAAACTAAACTACTAGCTGCCCGTGCGAAAATCATGGGCACCCAGAGTTTAGGTGAGGGAATAATAAACTCCAGGTCAGTCGTGGGACTGGTGTGAGAACTCAAAACAGTTAGGTTCATTCTTAAAGTTGGGAACTTCACCGGATCACGCCGCTAATGCGGAACGGATTTACTCCAGGTGGATACACGTGCATATAAATGCGCAATGTCTTTTGAAAATGAAGCTATCATAAGCTCGTCCCACATCACACAATGCAAGCGCACACCAGATGGGCGAGTTTTATCTTATGACAACCAAATATGCTTTCATACGTAAAATTCTCTTCAATACCATAATATATATATTGTGTGGAAAACATTTCGCAAGTAAATGTATTAATCCTAGATAGCATATACCCCATAATATATGTTGCCATGTATATATACAATCAAAATCGTATGGCTCGCATAAGAAATTTGGATTTCCAACTTGATGATTCCTGGCACGAAAGATCAATCAGGGATACAAAACGAAGTGCCTCAACGGCTTTTTCGACCATACGCGGACACCGAATACACATAGTCCGGGCATATCAACGGTTTTCGACCAGACACGGCCCCCCGAACATACCCAACTTCCCCAGGTTCATAAGTGGTTTCCCACTGCTGCACAACTTCATCATCAATTCATATATAAGTAAAAACCTAACCGCCAGTTTCTCATCAATCCGGGGTGTGAGGTTTGTCGATGTTACGTCATGCACAAAGCGATGCTTCGATAAGCCATTCTTTGATCATCACTAGCTCGTCTCATAACTTAGGTATGCCACATTGACAAATTCACGACATATCACTGATTCTTATCAATTCATACCCTCTAAGCTCAGATGACTTAGAGACAAGGATAATATATTGCCACAAATCTGATATACATTAACAGAATCAGTGCTATGCGGTAAATTTCAATGTCAGACACACCATCCATCAAGTCCGTTCTGGGTCTGAACGCAACAACAACCCGGAAATACTTGAATATGTTCAGGTCTCATGCAACCCATACCTCGTATTGGGTGGCCTACCCAACCAAGACATAAATCGACAATTAATCTAAACAATTCAAATATTCTTAGTCTTCGTTCGTCGTTACCAAGTCTTGAAATACGTCGTATTACTACATGGAATGAATTTCGAACATATACTCGATCCGGTCTTTCCAAGTAATAAGCGTATTTTTTAAAAATTGTAGTTACGGGTTACACAGGCTTTTCAAATCCAAATCTCCTCCCAAACAGTTATTTATAACTCAAGATTTGAATTACTATAAATTTCATATATCTCGTTATCATCTTATCTCTTCTTTGAAATCAAGGATTACAACTTCGCCTAAATTCCTTATCTTTAATTCCCTTGAATCAAAGATTCGATAAAATCCCCAATTACGATATGAATTTCCACCATTCAATCTTATCGGGTTTCAAGAATGATATTATTGCAGATACGACTCACCAAATCAATTGATATCGAATCATAAATTACACAGAAATTTCTCCACTTATATTCGATATAAATTCTCATATTCCAAGAATACTATAAGTGGAATAGCGATATAATAATATCTTCCAAATTCCCCAGATGGTATTCATTTACACCATGAAATTTTATACCGAATATCGAAGATTATTTCTGTCTAACTTATTTCCATTATGTGGAGGAACCCGTATCTTAATCAAAAGATTTATTCGACTCTTTGATATTTGATCTGGATAGAAATAACGTCAACTTATCTTCAATATAAATCTCTGTATCCAACCCATATTATAAGTGGAATAACGGTGAAATACCTTTTTAAATTCCTCCGATAATATGAATTTTCATCCACCAAGTTAATATCAAACATCCGAAGATTTATCTCCAACCATATCCAAATTTTAAATTTGGAAAACCCATTTCACATAAATATTTCCAATACTTAATAATCTTCGAATTTTTTTTTAATCGTTCTAAATCAAATAATAGTCCACGTTCATAAATTTCAAACCAATAATAACATTTGGAATGTTACCAAAGGTGTTGCTATTAACACAGCCATTCAAATTACATAGATTTAAAATTGTTTGAAATTCAAATATTTTAATGTTTTCAAAACTATTACTATTTGCAATTCAACATTTCTTATTTACATCAAATAAATTTTCAAATAATCAAGTTAAAACTATTCAAACTTGAAGTCGATATTACGAATCATAGTGCGTTCTCAACCCATATAATGATTCAAATATAAATTATTCAATTCCTTTCAAATTAAATTTATATTCCAAATTATTTGAAACAGTTTCCAAATATGTATTTCAAATTAGATATTTGAATTACCATCCCGTTGTCGGATCAGTTAGGGATAGCCAGGGAGAGCAGGAAACTGAATTTCCAAACCCAAGCCTAGACACTATCCTCTCTGTCATCCTATAACATTCTGGTGTATATTATATTATTAATATAAAGAGACATCGTTAATAAATATATAACCATATCCAAATTTCAAAAATCTCATTTTAGATTTAAATTGAAAATAATATATTATATATATATTATTATTTTTTCAAAACTAATTTCAGATAAAGATCATTATACAAAAAAAAAAAATACATGGTTCAAATCCTTTCCCAAATCCTTATTCAACATTTAAAAGTTGATATTAAATTCAACAAAAATTTTAAATATTATTTAGTAATTAAATAAAATCGTATATGGGAAGGAGATTCTAAATCGATCACCCATACAACCACGGTGTGTGTGTGAGTGCAATATCATGCAATTGTAACCATATTTATTCAAAATGAAGCATACAATCAGATGGATACGGAATCACAAACAAACATTTAACTGTGCACCAGCGTTATGGTCAATAACGCTTACTAGTGTTCAGTGTATTGTCTAATTATATGAGCAAACATTCAAAACATCAACATCCATCACACAATCGTCATCAACAAATCATAATAAATCTCATCTGATCATAATTAACTAATTTAAATAAATATTTAAATTAAAAGTTCTCACCATTCAAGCTCCAACATCTTTATTACTAAGACGAACAGACCAGTGATCCCTGTCATTGCTGCTTGTACTGTTTTCGATCCTTTTTGATTAGCAGTTGATGATTTTCTGCTAATTTATATATCGGAATTAAATTAATAATGATATTTGGTATAAATATTTATATATAAGGCATTTTATTTTATTTTTATTATAATTTATATCTTAAACAAAACTATCAAAATTACATATCGTTGGATTCTATTTTCCGATACGGTTTTAACGCATCTGGCGGTGAGCGAATCGGATTTAAAACAAGCAGGTTATAGGGGTTTGTTTAAAGCTAATAACTTAAATAATAATTGAAATAAATCATACCAAAAGTTAGGCCCAAGCCCAATAGTTTGCACCCAACTCCAAAGCTCTACTCCACGGCCCATCTTCCCTCCTCCTTCTTCTTCTTCTTCTCCGCCTTATTTTCTTGCGCCTGAACCCAACTCAGCCGTGCAAACTCGTGCACATGCACGAGTTAAGTACTCCACCAAACTCCAATTCGAAAACACCAACAATTTTCACTTCATGTCCTCACTCAAACACACCTGCTCGCCGTCGACAAGTCACGCTCCATCAAAATCCGAACATCCTCCCGAGACTGGAACGACAGAAACACGCACGCACAAGCCACAAAAGATCGACACTGTAACACCCCGAAAATTCGATAACTGTGAAATTCATAAATTAAAGTATAATCAAATTCAAATCAGAGAACTAAGGGAAACGGGATACGCCATTGCGTTCGTCTCGGAAAAATACGCGAAATAGAGTCCGAGTTTTCGAAAAACGGAGTCCGTATGAAGAAGATATGGCCTTCGGAAGATTTGAATTAAATTTAAAACTCAAACAGAATTAAATAATTAAATATTCCGAAGTGGGGCCCATTGGGCCAGAAAAGCGCCGCCTGGGCCACCCAGGTCGACTGGGCTGTCGACCTGGGCTACCCATGTCGACAGGGCTGTCGACAGCCCTGTCGACAGGGGTATCGACCTGGTCGAGCCCAGTCAACCTGGCTGGCCAGGTCGGTGTGTGGTCGAATTTCTGTGGTCTGCTTTGTCATTAGGGCTAGGTGGCGGGTTTTTATTGGTCTCTCTTCCTAATGAATGGCTATGATCTAACCTAGCAACATCAAGGGTCCTAATTAGTTCCTAACCTCTATATAAACAACCCTAGACTAAACCCTAATCTATTCATTAAAAATTAAGAACATAGCCGCCATGTTGCTGAGGAACGACAAAGCATAGCCGCCAACTAAAGAGAGGATTAGGGAGGAAGTTCTAAGGCCTAAAGCAATTCAAGCAACCTAAAGCTAATCAATTCAACAAAGGAATTTGCGTCTTCGATCCCTAAACTAGAGAATTCATCAAACCATTGTAAGTAGAGTATTACTTTGGTATAATAAACAACTGTGTTGATGTGTATGCTTGAATTGTGGCAATGGAAGTAATTCATATTTGTGCGTTCTTATCAATTTATATACGTTTGGATACTCTTGAATTATATTATTCATTATAAAGAACTACATGCGGTAGTTCTATGCAAATATACGTTTGGAATATTGCGCAAATTATGTAGTCTATGTTGAAGCTACATGTATATAGTTGAGTGAAATTTATGCAAGTTTGGGGCTTTGTTATTATGCCATTATGATGTATGTTTTTATGTATAAATCATTTTGCAAGTAATTGAAACAAGTTTGGTTATTATAGTTCATATGAAACTATGTGGAATTTTGACACCATGTATTAGTCATGCTTTTGCAAACTTATGAATATGGCTAGGAATGATATTTGGCATAATTGAGATCTATGATTAAGTCTATTTTGTTTTAAAGAATTATATGATGACATATGTGAGACATGGTTAGATTAGACTCAAAAATCCCCTTTTTGCAAGTTTAAAGCAAAACACCATGATTAGGAATATTTATGCATAAGTATGTTTATACCATCGTTATGTGATTAGGCTTAAATCATGATTAAGTTGAATTATGTTATGTTCATGCTAGAAGTATTTTATGCCATGCTTATGTTTGACAATATGCCATGTTTATGCTAGAAGTATTTAGGCCATGCTTATGTTTGACATTATGCCTAAATAAGAATATAGGTTCATGTTGTAGTTAAACCTATGCAAGTTTACATGCCTTGATTTATGTCACCTATGTTGTATGACCAAAATACATGTCACCACTATGCAAGTACACCAATTTCTATTATGTATTTTCCAACGTCATATGCAAGTTCATGCGCTCACTTTCCCCTCTTTGTGTATACGCCATAAGCCTCCCCTTTCGCATGGCTAAATTGGGCTTTAAAAGGCTAAGCCCAATATATATGAACGGACGTGTAAAACGGGGGAAAAATAACGTTGGGTTAACATTAATTTAATGAATGAAAACTAAAGTAAAAGGGCCCAAATTCAAGTATGGGTTGGGCCCATGGTTGGTGTAACCTTTACACCATTAACATAATAATGGGCCGCAAATATTTACATATAAGAAATAAAGAAGAATGACAAAATATGTAAATGTAGAAAAGACGATGTGTTTAACCCGAGGTTGGATTGAGTTGTGATGTAAACCTGCCCGGAACCGCCCGGCTGTCCAGTAGTCACAACAATACCTATCCAATGTGGGAGGTTAAACATGGAGCCCAGCAAGGACCCGAGGTTAGACTGAGTTGTGGCATAAGACTGCCCGGAACCAACCGGCAACAGGCAGCCACAACAATACCTGTCTAATGTGAGAGGTCAGGGCCTTAATAAGACAATTAAGGCTGAGTCAGGATTGTTAGGATTAAGTGAACTAAAGACTTAATCAAACTGGAACATGCTAAACTAAAACGGACTGGTGGGGTTAGGTTAGGAAACACTTAACCAACTTAGCATGTTGGCTAGAGATAGAAAACCTAGTAACGGGGGACCCTTTTCAGCAGTAACCCTAAAAGGTGTATCAGGATACCCTGAAACTAGGCAGGGTGGGGCACGATTACTGGGCTGATTGTAAGAGGTCAAATCGACGGCGGTGGTGTAGCAGTGTAGGTTCTAACGGTGTGCGGGCGTGCACGCACTCCGGCGCAGAAAAATAAAGCACTGGACACCAGTAGCGTACCTTTGCACTCTAAGGTTGTGTCGGGTTGCCACTATGGGACTTGATACACCCCATGGTGGGACCAGCATAGGTAACTACAGACATCGGGGGCCGTAAGACACATGTAACTATGCGAGTAGGAGCCGATCATCGTAGAATGGATCACACTACCCTGATTATGGGGTGCAAATTGGAAACTAGTTTATATGGGTTCAGAGATTAACATGGGGTACGATAGTATATTCGACCCTAGATAACTTAACCAAGTTTATAATGTTGCCCACTTCCTGTTTACTTATCATACCCGGTTCTTTATTCATAGACAAAGTAGTACTGGACTTACTCAGGCTTTATGTCTGACTCTATTTTTCTTTCGTCTTCTTTCTTCCGTTCCCCCCCCCCAGGTCCTCAGGGAGGGAACACAGCAGCTTGATCAACCTCAACATCCAGCTTGAAGAAGAGAAATGTATTGCTTGGACTTTCCTGTTTTGAACTATGGCTTTGGACAATTCACTATGGGGCTTTGGCAGTTTATCTATGCTTTATTTATGCTTCTTTAAAAATAATGTACTCAAGACAGATTATGAAGTATTATGTTATGTTTTTGGAAGGGATGTTGTTGTAACACGTATTTGACTTTATGAAAATTTCATAAAGTCAAATACGTGTTACAACAACATCCCTTCCAAAAACATAACATAATACTTCATAATCTGTCTTGAGTACATTATTTTTAAAGAAGCATTTTTAAAAGAAAAATATTATTTTATTTTAAAAAGGCAAAAGTCCACTCCCCAAAGCCATAGGTATTATCTCTTATCCTTCGTTTTGAATCTATCCTTTTTGTTTCAGCATGTCCCAAGAACTTAACTTGCCTGAAGGGGTGCCCATACCTGGTTGGTTTAGACGTTTCTTAGAAGCAAGGGCCACTCAGCCAGGTCCTACCGTTCCTCCTCCTCCAGCTGAAGGAAATCATCCAGCTGCAGCAGCACCTTTTCCTCCACCTCCTCCACGGGGAAACACATTCGCTAAGATATGTAAAGATTTTAAAGCTATGGGAGGAAGGGATTTCCATGGAACTGAGTCCTTCGTAGCAGCTAGGAATTGGCTAAAAGAAACCGAAGACCTATTCATCATCTTCGAGGTAGAAGATAGGCAAAAAGTACAGTTGGCAGTGTGGCTATTGAAGGGCGAGGCTTCCTACTGGTGGGAAGTCACCAATGCTGAAAGACCAGTGGATACATGGGAGAACTTTAGGGCAAGGTTTGAGACTAAGTTTCTCTCAGATGCAGAAAGAAGTTTGCAGTTGGAAAAATTCTTATTTCTTAAGCAAGGAGACAAGACTGTTAGAGAGTATGTGAATCAGTTTGATGAGCTGGCTAGGTTTGGGCTTGACCTAGTCAACACCCCGCACAAGAAGGCTCTCCGTTTCGTCAAGGGGTTAAATGAGCCATTACATAGTTTGGCCATGACCCATATACCCATGGGAGCCACGTATGAAAGATTGGTGCAAATGGCATTGCTGAATGAAGAGGACAAGGGCAAGAAGGAGACAAAGGCAGAAAGCTCTCAAGGGAAGAAAGAGGGTTTGCAGCCTAAAAAGACAGACTTCAAGAAAGGCGGGAAAGGCAACAAGGAGAAGAGGAAGTGTAATTTCTGTGGCAAAGTGGGGCACTTAGTAAAGGACTGCCGGAAAAAGAAGGCCAAGGAAAATGGTGGGTGCTTTTCATGCGGACAGACAGGCCACAGGGCTAAGGACTGCCCAAGGAAACGAGGGCAGGGGCAGGGGGCTGGATCCACCCCAGGGGCACAGGTTCATGTGCTAGAAGCGCCACCATTGCAACAGCGAGGTACAAATACTTCTGTAGAAAGTGTAGTTTATCATTATGATCACCCCGTTCGCACTTTATTTGATTCTGGCGCATCACACTCCTTTATCTCGTCTGCTTTAGTAGAATCTCTGCACCTAAAAACTAGTATGGTAGAGGACCCCTTAATTGTTTCAAACCCAATTGGGGGCCCAGCTCATTTGTCTATGATCTGTCTGGATTTGAAAATTTCTATCCTAAGTGTTGAATTTCTATGTAGTGCCTTTGTTTTGGGCTTTTCGGGGTATGGTTTGATTTTGGGTATGGATTGGCTATCCAGTAATGGGGCCATCCTTGATTGTGAGAAAAGGGTTGTTAGGCTCCTAACCCAGCTCGGTAATACTTTGGAAATTTCTTGTAATCCCTCGTATGCGGTTATGCTTAGTTATCTTGAATCGCTAGATGCCTCTGTTGAAAATTTGAAATCAGTTAGAGTGGTCCGGGAATATCCGGATGTCTTCGAAGAGGTGAAGGGCTTGCCTCCGAAGCGGGAGATAGACTTCCGCATATATCTTGTAGATAATGCAAAGCCCGTTGCGTTGCCCGTTAGACATATGGCTCCACGAGAAAGGAAAGAGCTCAGTAAACAAATTAAAGAGCTTCTAGAGAAGGGGTTCATTAGGAGGAGCATTTCAGAGTGGGGCGCTCCAGTGGTGTTCGCTACAAAGGCGGATGGTTCACTCCGTCTATGTGTTGACTATAGGGAGCTCAACAAGCTAACGAAAAAGAATAGGCACCCTCTCCCTAGAATTGACGATTTATTTGACCAGCTTGTAGGAGCGTCTGTTTTCTCCCAACTCGATTTAGCAACCGGTTTTCATCAGCTAAGGGTGGCTGAAGATAGCATCGATAAAACGGCTTTCAGAACCCCAGACGGTTTCTTTGAATGGCTTGTCATGCCTTTCGGCTTGACAAATGCACCTGCTTACTTCGTGGACCTGATGAGTAGGGTATTTAGAGATTTCCTCAACAAATTCGTAGTGGTTTTCGTAGATGATATCCTTATCTTCTCAAAGAGTGAAGAGGAACATGCTCAGCACTTAAGGGCAATCATGGAAACTTTGCGAGTCCATCAACTAAAAGCCAAATTCTCCAAATGCCACTTTTGGAGAGAAGAGGTGAGGTTCCTTGGGCACATAGTATCCAAACAAGGGTTAGCGGTGGACCCTGCTAAGGTAGTGGTGGTACAGGATTGGAAGACGCCAAGGAATGCAACTGAGGTCCGAAGCTTTCTAGGGCTAGCGGGTTTCTATCGGAAATTCATAAGGGATTTTGCGAAAATCTCAGCTCCGCTCACGAAATTGACTAAGAAGAATCTAGTATTCAATTGGGACTTGGATTGCGAGTTTGCTTTCCAACGGCTGAAAAGGGCTCTTACGACAGCCCCAGTTTTGACGCTGCCAGATGGGGGTAAGATGTTCACTGTTTATACGGATGCATGTGGGACAGGGCTAGGCGCCGTCTTAATGCAAGAAGGAAGGGTAGTAGCTTATGGCGGGAGGCAATTGAAGGTGCACGAAAAGAACTACCCAACCCACGATCTAGAGCTAGCCGCCATCGTCTTTGCACTCAAGTCTTGGCGACACTATCTCCTAGGTGAGAAGTTCGAACTTTACACTGACCATAAATCGTTGAAATATCTTTTCTCGCAGAAAGATCTTAACTTGAGGCAACAAAGATGGATGGAGTTTCTTGCCTCGTACGATTTCGAAATCTCCTACACTCCGGGCAAAGGCAACGTAGTGGCAGACGCGTTGAGCCGAAAGAAATTGACCCTAAGCCCGTTGTTTGTTGAAAGACAAAGCCTAGAGTTTATAGCCAGCTTCGACTTTAGGCCCTCCTCCGATTTCGTACCGGGCTTGCTTGCATCTCTCGAAGTGCGCCCAACTTTAGTAGATTCAGTAGGGGCAGCACAACGCGAAGACCCTCAGCTTGTGGAAATAATTGATAGGCTAATTAGGGGTGAGACTTCAAGTCACCTCAACAGATACTCCATTAACGATAAGGGTGTACTAAGGCGAGATGGAAGACTATGCGTCCCACAGACAAACGATTTAATAAAGAAGGTTCTCGAGGAAGCACATCACTCCAAGATGACGATACACCCCGGCGGAGATAAAATGTACAAAGACGTAAAAAGGACTTTCTTCTGGAACGGCATGAAAAAGGACGTGGCAGAATTCGTTTCTAAGTGTATGGTGTGCCAACAGGTTAAGGCGGAACAGAAAAAGCCTGGCGGACTACTACATCCTCTAGAGGTCCCGCAGTGGAAGTGGGATAGCATCTCAATGGACTTCATCGATGGGATGCCTAGGTCTAGGAGAGGCAACACTAGTATTTGGGTAATAGTGGATAGACTTACTAAAAGCGCCCACTTTTTACCTGTCAAAAGTAAAAGAACTGCCTCATCCCTAGCATCACTTTACCTCAAGGAGATCGTTCGACTCCATGGAATACCATCTAGCATCGTTAGTGACCGAGACCCCATCTTCACCAGCGAGTTTTGGCGGAGTCTGCAGGAAGCAGTAGGAACGCAGCTATGCTTGAGCACGGCCTATCATCCCCAAACCGACGGCCAAACAGAGAGAGTGAACAGAGTTTTGGAAGACCTTTTAAGGTTATGCGTCCTCGACTTCGGAGGGACATGGGAAGACCACCTCCCTTTGGTGGAATTTGCCTACAACAACAGCTATCAAGCAACCATCGGAATGGCGCCCTTCGAAGCTTTATATGGAAGACCGTGCCGATCGCCCACTTGTTGGTGGGAGTCCACGGATAAGCTCGTGCTTGGAACAGATATGATCCGAGAGACCTCAGAGAAGGTAGACGTAATACGAAGAAGGATGAAGACGGCCCAAGACAGACAAAAGTCCTATGCCGACAGGAGAAGAACCGACCTTGAATTTGAAGTTGGAGACAGAGTTTTTCTCAAGGTATCACCGCTAAGGAACGTTGTTCGTTTTGGAACCACAGGGAAGCTAGCGCCAAGATTCGTAGGGCCATTCCCTATCATCGAGAAGATTGGCAAAATGGCCTATAGATTAGAGCTACCCGAGAAGTTGGCTGGAGTCCACAACGTTTTTCACGTTTCACATCTCCGAAAATGTCTGCATGAGTCAGCTGAAGTGGTAGAGCCAAACATCCTCGAAGAGGCCGAAGTGGAACGCGAAGCAACCATAAGAAGAGTTCCAACCCGCATCTTAGGAACGGAAGTAAAGAAGCTACGCAACCGCGAAGTCAAGCTCGTCAAAGTCCAGTGGAGCGACGCCGAGGGAGACGCGACTTGGGAAACTGAAGCTAGAATCCGCACTGCCTACCCTTTTCTGTTCGAGGGTACATCCTTGATCTTTCTTTTTCCTTAAGTTGCGCTTTTATCTACCTTTTTAGGTATCGACCTTATCTTTAGGGTAGAAACCTTTTGGATGAAAACATGTAATTGAAACATGTTATGTATGATGGTTGCAAGTGGTTGCAAGTGATTGCTAGTGGTTGCTCGTGGTTGCATATACACACACAATCTAGGTTTTAGATCGGCTCAGTCACTTCATATTGCATATGCATATATGTTTGTATTCGTATGTGGTTGAACTATAATGTGTTGTCATGTGGATGTTGCATTTGTATTGAATGGTTGTGCACTCATGTAGAATCAAGAATAGGAAAATTTTGCATACATAATGGATGCATGGCACTTACATAATTCGCATTAAGGAGGTCAACTGAATCAGTAGACCGCCTGATTTTGCATTAGATAAGTACATGTACACACACACTTTGCATATGATCATGAAGCATTAGAAGTCTTTTAAGGACAATGGATGCTCGTGTTTGATGGATGAGTAGATGGATGATTGGATGTTAGGATTTACATTCCTCCTAACTTGAAGATTTCGGGGACGAAATCCTTTTAAGTGGGGGAGAATGTAACACCCCGAAAATTCGATAACTGTGAAATTCATAAATTAAAGTATAATCAAATTCAAATCAGAGAACTAAGGGAAACGGGATACGCCATTGCGTTCGTCTCGGAAAAATACGCGAAATAGAGTCCGAGTTTTCGAAAAACGGAGTCCGTATGAAGAAGATATGGCCTTCGGAAGATTTGAATTAAATTTAAAACTCAAACAGAATTAAATAATTAAATATTCCGAAGTGGGGCCCATTGGGCCAGAAAAGCGCCGCCTGGGCCACCCAGGTCGACTGGGCTGTCGACCTGGGCTACCCATGTCGACAGGGCTGTCGACAGCCCTGTCGACAGGGGTATCGACCTGGTCGAGCCCAGTCAACCTGGCTGGCCAGGTCGGTGTGTGGTCGAATTTCTGTGGTCTGCTTTGTCATTAGGGCTAGGTGGCGGGTTTTTATTGGTCTCTCTTCCTAATGAATGGCTATGATCTAACCTAGCAACATCAAGGGTCCTAATTAGTTCCTAACCTCTATATAAACAACCCTAGACTAAACCCTAATCTATTCATTAAAAATTAAGAACATAGCCGCCATGTTGCTGAGGAACGACAAAGCATAGCCGCCAACTAAAGAGAGGATTAGGGAGGAAGTTCTAAGGCCTAAAGCAATTCAAGCAACCTAAAGCTAATCAATTCAACAAAGGAATTTGCGTCTTCGATCCCTAAACTAGAGAATTCATCAAACCATTGTAAGTAGAGTATTACTTTGGTATAATAAACAACTGTGTTGATGTGTATGCTTGAATTGTGGCAATGGAAGTAATTCATATTTGTGCGTTCTTATCAATTTATATACGTTTGGATACTCTTGAATTATATTATTCATTATAAAGAACTACATGCGGTAGTTCTATGCAAATATACGTTTGGAATATTGCGCAAATTATGTAGTCTATGTTGAAGCTACATGTATATAGTTGAGTGAAATTTATGCAAGTTTGGGGCTTTGTTATTATGCCATTATGATGTATGTTTTTATGTATAAATCATTTTGCAAGTAATTGAAACAAGTTTGGTTATTATAGTTCATATGAAACTATGTGGAATTTTGACACCATGTATTAGTCATGCTTTTGCAAACTTATGAATATGGCTAGGAATGATATTTGGCATAATTGAGATCTATGATTAAGTCTATTTTGTTTTAAAGAATTATATGATGACATATGTGAGACATGGTTAGATTAGACTCAAAAATCCCCTTTTTGCAAGTTTAAAGCAAAACACCATGATTAGGAATATTTATGCATAAGTATGTTTATACCATCGTTATGTGATTAGGCTTAAATCATGATTAAGTTGAATTATGTTATGTTCATGCTAGAAGTATTTTATGCCATGCTTATGTTTGACAATATGCCATGTTTATGCTAGAAGTATTTAGGCCATGCTTATGTTTGACATTATGCCTAAATAAGAATATAGGTTCATGTTGTAGTTAAACCTATGCAAGTTTACATGCCTTGATTTATGTCACCTATGTTGTATGACCAAAATACATGTCACCACTATGCAAGTACACCAATTTCTATTATGTATTTTCCAACGTCATATGCAAGTTCATGCGCTCACTTTCCCCTCTTTGTGTATACGCCATAAGCCTCCCCTTTCGCATGGCTAAATTGGGCTTTAAAAGGCTAAGCCCAATATATATGAACGGACGTGTAAAACGGGGGAAAAATAACGTTGGGTTAACATTAATTTAATGAATGAAAACTAAAGTAAAAGGGCCCAAATTCAAGTATGGGTTGGGCCCATGGTTGGTGTAACCTTTACACCATTAACATAATAATGGGCCGCAAATATTTACATATAAGAAATAAAGAAGAATGACAAAATATGTAAATGTAGAAAAGACGATGTGTTTAACCCGAGGTTGGATTGAGTTGTGATGTAAACCTGCCCGGAACCGCCCGGCTGTCCAGTAGTCACAACAATACCTATCCAATGTGGGAGGTTAAACATGGAGCCCAGCAAGGACCCGAGGTTAGACTGAGTTGTGGCATAAGACTGCCCGGAACCAACCGGCAACAGGCAGCCACAACAATACCTGTCTAATGTGAGAGGTCAGGGCCTTAATAAGACAATTAAGGCTGAGTCAGGATTGTTAGGATTAAGTGAACTAAAGACTTAATCAAACTGGAACATGCTAAACTAAAACGGACTGGTGGGGTTAGGTTAGGAAACACTTAACCAACTTAGCATGTTGGCTAGAGATAGAAAACCTAGTAACGGGGGACCCTTTTCAGCAGTAACCCTAAAAGGTGTATCAGGATACCCTGAAACTAGGCAGGGTGGGGCACGATTACTGGGCTGATTGTAAGAGGTCAAATCGACGGCGGTGGTGTAGCAGTGTAGGTTCTAACGGTGTGCGGGCGTGCACGCACTCCGGCGCAGAAAAATAAAGCACTGGACACCAGTAGCGTACCTTTGCACTCTAAGGTTGTGTCGGGTTGCCACTATGGGACTTGATACACCCCATGGTGGGACCAGCATAGGTAACTACAGACATCGGGGGCCGTAAGACACATGTAACTATGCGAGTAGGAGCCGATCATCGTAGAATGGATCACACTACCCTGATTATGGGGTGCAAATTGGAAACTAGTTTATATGGGTTCAGAGATTAACATGGGGTACGATAGTATATTCGACCCTAGATAACTTAACCAAGTTTATAATGTTGCCCACTTCCTGTTTACTTATCATACCCGGTTCTTTATTCATAGACAAAGTAGTACTGGACTTACTCAGGCTTTATGTCTGACTCTATTTTTCTTTCGTCTTCTTTCTTCCGTTTCCCCCCCCCCCCCAGGTCCTCAGGGAGGGAACACAGCAGCTTGATCAACCTCAACATCCAGCTTGAAGAAGAGAAATGTATTGCTTGGACTTTCCTGTTTTGAACTATGGCTTTGGACAATTCACTATGGGGCTTTGGCAGTTTATCTATGCTTTATTTATGCTTCTTTAAAAATAATGTACTCAAGACAGATTATGAAGTATTATGTTATGTTTTTGGAAGGGATGTTGTTGTAACACGTATTTGACTTTATGAAATAAAATTTGTTGTTCTTCCGCTGGTTTACAAATATGTGTTATTATATCTGTCTTGTATATCTGTGACTTGTACTTATAAACCTCCACCAAAATTAGGGCATTCCCTTTGAGAGTGACCCTAACGGAGGTGGGGTGTTTCAGACACTTTTTCTCTCGGATTTCCACCAAACTACTCCAAATCAAAGCCCATTCTTTACTCGTCATTTCTCCATGCTCGGATTCATCTCTCGTCGCTCCATTCTCCGTCAAACTCCAACCCTAGTTTCGAGCTTTCCAAATCATCGTCATAGAATCGCTTCATACTTTCACCAAAAATCCTACATCCTCCACTAATCGCAATGGTGGTGACGGCGTCGAGTATTTAACAACGGATTGAGAGATTTGATTTTTCTAAATTTCCTTTACAAATTTTGATTTTTCTGTAAATTCACGATTTCTCTTTCGTTTGTTGATGGAATTTGGATCTGTCAAATTCTAAAAATCACAAACGATGATCTGAACAACTTTCACGCGGATCGTTTGAGATGAAGATGAAGGAATTGAGAGGTATGGGTCTTTGAGTGATGTGGGAAATATATTTACATTTACTGTAAATGGAGGAACAAGAACAGGAGGTGAATGCCGTGAGAAAAATTGATAAAGGCTGATGCAAATGGGAAGGGAAATGCTCTCCTTATATTTTTATTTTAATATATTTACTTATCACCTCAATCCAAGCCACATGGCACAAATTTCACATGCATAAGGCCACCTATGTTTATTTTAAAAATTGGCCAATGCATGCTTGGCAAAATGATCTTTTTATTTATTTATAAGTTGGAATTTTAATCACAACATTATAACATTTGTATTTGTAACCAGTTTCACTCCTATAAATGACACCAATATACTACTTAAGATTTTGCAAAGATATTTAATATTTCCAAATATTTTGTTATATTATTTTGTCAATTTTAAATTATTAGAATAAGGTTTAGGTATTTAACAAATATTTATGGAAATCGATATTAAATAATATTGAAAATAAAATCATAAAAGTCTTTAAAATAACTTACAAAAACCTATACTAACAAATGGTAAAAAATAAATACTTATCAAATATGGGAATCTTCAAATCTTAAATATGGTCTAAGATAAATGTAACCAATTTATTACCTAAAGTTTATCAAGATATTTATAATTTATTAATATTCCAGAATATTTATCTATATTATTCAGCAAATATATTTATATATATACTTTACCAAAATTTCATATTGTATGGTTTAAAAGTCAATGCTTAATAAATGTTGTAAACATCATTATAAATCATCTCACTTGCTGATATTAAAAATCACCCTTGTGATATCTTTACCATAAATTACTCCTTAACAAATCCATACTTTACAAATCAATATTATCCAAATTTGATAATATTAAAAATCTTTAATATAACAAATTAAAACAATATACTCATTTGAAATAAGACTTCATACCCAAACCTTAAATTATCAAATTTATATTCAGATAATCAGAATTTTATAAAAAAAAATCCAAACTAAACTTAGTTAAAGTTCTGGGATGTTACAGTATATTACCGTCGTTTGCTTAAAATAATTTATAATATATATGTATATGCATAATAGTTAGATAACACTTTGAATATCTTTTACCGAAATAGATATCATCACCAAATCATTCTACATATTATCATTACACATCTTGTTTCATATCATACATCATTATTATAAATTACTGTGCATCTCAAATTAAAAATGTTCATATCACAAGTTGCATTTCATTCAATATATTTCATCTCATATTGCTTTGCATATGACATACATTTCATACTGCATTATAACCAACAAACTACATCACTTTGTCTTGATTAACTTGTTTGGCTTGATTGATTTATTTGACTTGATTGACTTATTTGAATTGTTTGACTTAATTGATTTGTTTGACTTGTTTGACTTGAATTACTTGATTAACTTGCTTGACATGGTTGAATTTCATTTATGGTTGATATGTTTGTTAGAAATATAATTATGTATATAATTTTAATATATAATTTTATATATGTTTAAGTTATATATATATTACTATATATTTATACTTTGGAAAATATATTTTAACAACTATTTTGGTTCAAGAATTCCGATAATATGCATTAAGTTTAAACACTTGAAAAATGGTTTAAAAAATCAAATTATATAGCATATGACGACATGTAAATTTTGACATGTCGACATACAACTGTCACATTTTCAAAATTCAAAGGAAGTGTCTTTTCATTATTTGAAACATTTCAGAACTGTTGCAACCTTTAGAACTCTATATAAAAGGGTCATTTTCAAATTTTTAACTACTTTTTCTTCTATTTCTTCATCCCTACTCTTGCCACCATTATTATACTTTAATTTCTTTATTTCTACACTTATACTCCTCCGATTTCAACATAAATTATATCATTCTCTTTCTATTCTCAATCTCTGTCAAATATTCTCCGATTTAAAGTGTTATTCAAGAGTTTTAGGCCTATTGTAATCATTTGGGAATTGTTTGGGAAAGGGTGTGGTCCTTGTACCCCGTAAATCAAGGAAAGGGAGCGGTGTTAACCTTATATCCATGAAATCAAGGGTGGTGGAATCAGTTTTAAACTTCTAGCCGTGAAATCAAGGGTGTTGTAATTGGATTCTGATATTAATAATACTCTACGCAATCCAGCGTTGCATGGGACTGGATGTAGGAGTAATCCGAAGTAGTATAAAATCTGATGATTCTGCATTTTATTTCTGTTTATATCTGCATCTGTGATTGTTTCTGCTGTGATATTCATTATGTGATTCATATTATTGTTTGAATAATCGTTAATTCTTTAATTTTTCCATATTCTCTTTAAAACACTATTCACCCCCTCTAGTGTTAATATTGCCTTAAGTTCCATAATCTGTATCCCCAACAACATCAAGTACTATAACTCAGTTTATAGCACAAATAGAAAAATAAACTAATTTCAAAGACAAAATTTTGCAAACTGATGAAGGTTCAGAATACAAATCTGGCAAGACCTACTTTATCTCTGTAACGGCCCAGATTTTTGAACAATAATTACGAATATTGAATTTTGTTAAAAATATTATATTAGAAATAGAAATGGATATTTTTTAGAAATTTATTTATGAAAATGAAGTTTGAACTTTAAATTTATATATATTTTTAAAACGAGATCGCAACGCCACGGTAATGCACAATATTACGTTTTGAACTTCAATTGAATATACAAAATCAATTCTAAGTCAGAATTCTTTGAAATAAGAAAAGTTTGAATTTATTATAAGAGAGAAAGTTCGAGATTTTACCTTGTAAATTGTGAGTTATGTCTAAATCAATTTTCATATAGTCACTATGGAATCGTTTATAAACCATAATGTTTATTTAATAATTTTAGAAGGGATTTTTATAAAATTTGGGTATCATTTAACTCAAATTTTATAATGTTTAGTTATAAATCCATATTGGTTTCAGATTTGAAGCTATATATAGTACATTTGGATAAATACGATAATAATAATTTGTTGCTTTTTTTATTTGGAATTCTTTGGAATTTATTCATATTTTATCAATATTATATAAGCCTTAAGAATAGTCATTTTGCAAACGGCCTCAATTTTCGATGAAATGAGCTTCATTGGACCCATAACGTTAAATTATTGAATGAAACTGAATTTTTTGATAATCCAATGTCGTGTTCGACAACAATAGCCATAAACGCTTAGTCGTTTTGTATGGTGTTAAATTAAATGAATGTAATATAAATAGATGAGTATTTGTGTATAACTTGAGAAAATGATCGAATTAAGACGAGAAACCAATTCCGTTGGATTCGTATCGACGCTTATAATCGGGATAGGTAGGTGGTTCATAATTTTTGGATATCAGATATTTTGATATCCAAAATAGCATTGTTTTGCATATAAAATATCATTCCTGGGAAACGGTCTCGGAATGCGATGAAATTTGTGCCTTGGATTCGTATTCATAAGTTATTGTTGGATTTCGATTTGCATGCCAATCGAACTAACCGTTTTATCGTGCGAATGGTAAACGCTTAGATTTTTATTTATTCATTTTATCGAGTTAATATGAAATTATAGAATAACCAATTTTCTAACAAACTGGGATTTCATTGAAACTAATTTAATTAAATCTGTAATGATTAATTATTGTAGAATTTTAAATTTCAATTTAATTGGATTTATTTTGTGAGCGCAATTTAAACGTGTGTCTATTCACACTATGAATTATAAATGATTTTTTACAAATTATCTCAAAATTAGATGAAACCTATTCCATCATGTCCGGAATATTATTTCATGTTAGGATTTCAATTTGCATCCCTATCGGAGATCATATATGGTCATTTTAGCATGTTATTTCATGCCTAAGTTTAATATAATATTATTATATTCTAGGCTTGTCTATATATAAGAGGTGAAACCCTAATTTTTCTTGGTCAATGTATATTTTCCTCCTCCGCCATTAACGAACGATCCATGATTTTTTTATCCTTCCTCCTAAATTAACACAAAATTCATCAACCAATCCAAGAAACATTCAACTGCCAAGTTGTTCAACACAACGAGATCTTGAATCTAGACGGTTGCAATCGGATTTAGAGCTGTATCATTGTCGAAATCTTTCCTGACAATGCTGGCGTTGGAAGTTTATTTTGGAGCGATTGAGGACATCGAGTTGCGCATATTTTTGGGTGATGGTCGGGGGAGTTGGGGTGCAGGTGGTGGCGATGTCCGATCGACCTCAGGTGATCTACTGGAGGTGCAGCGGGGGATTGTTAAAATTGACATGGGTTTGTTTGGTCTAGAATGAAGCTGCGAACGATTGGGTAGAAGAGAAAGTAATTGGCCAGTTTAATTGTTAAACAAATATGATTAAGGTTTAACTAATTATAGTGATTAAGGAGAGTTAACTATATAACTTAAAACATTAATAACTCATTCATATGTGAATTGAGGATAAACTAAGTGGCATTGGAATCGTGTTGAGGAGCACTACATCATGGAATAGAATTGGACGTGTTTGGAATCAACTGGAACTTTCAATTAAATTAAATGCTTGTTTAATTTAACTGAAACGAGCTATTTAAACAACGAATCAAATCAAGGTGAGTTTACTCACTAGGTTTATCCCATTTATATTTTATATAAGTCGGGTTTAAAATTTGTGTACTATAGTTGTTTAATGTTGGATGATTACTAAATAATGTGTTTATATATATATATATATATATTGGTTAAACTGGTTAAATTAAACGTTCGTTTAATTTAACTGAAATGAGTCGTTATTTTTAACAATTGAAGCCAATTGAGATAACTTAACTTGTTGATCGCGTTTATAATATAAACGTGCTTAAATTAATGGATTGTTTGAATTATCGTGGTTGATTATTATATAAAATGGCTAATATTAAATTGATATTATTGATTGTTTATAGAAATCATCATTTAATTGATTTGGATGTTTTGATTTGAGGTAATCTATTTGGATGCAGGGATTAACAGGTTGGAGGGGTCCGATTGGATTTCACACCCTTAGTTATTAAATTTTATATGTTATAATATATGCTGAAATATGAATTTGTGATGTAGGAAATGACAGATTGGAGGAATCCAAAAGGATTTCTCACTGATATTGATAATGTTTATCAAAATACTTTGTTGTGTTTGTTTGAAAGTGAAATTGGTTGACAAAACACTTATTTCACTGGTTTGGTACTTTGTGGTTGTTCATCTCTTTAGTACTGTCGATAAAATAAAAGATTTTGGAATCAATGTTAAACCAATTCTGAACGTTTTCAATGTTATATTTATATATATTTGAAACATGATGTTTATTTTAAAAGAAACACCAAAGTTTTATTTATGTTTTAAAATCATTTAAATTATAATTAACGAAAATCCCAACATATTATTGAATAAATGGTTAAGAGGTGTAAATTGAATTGGAATGATAAAATAGTTTACGAAAAGAGCCTTAGGTGTTGTTAAGGAAGTTAATAAGATTTCAAAATGTTGAAATGGTTTAATAGGATCGTATGTATACAAGGATTTATTATAAAGTTGAAAAGTGATTTTCTATAACCAACAACGTTTTTGCAAAAATTGTCAAAAAATACGTAATGGGATTAAAAATAGATTCGTGAATGAAATTAGAGAATAAATGGAATTAGAAATGGAATGTGAGTACAAAACTATAAGTTAAATGGAAACCAAAATTTATTATTGAATTCAAAGCCTGGTATTTTAAATGGTTTGAAAAATGGAGAACGACTAGAGTTGAAATTAATAATATTGGCTTATAAATTTTAAGAGAATCATTTGGAAATACAGGAAAGAAATTATGGTATTAGTTTGAAAATGAATAATAGTTTGGTAAGTTATACTATAAAAGAAGTAAAGTGAGTTTTTAAGAAATAAACTTAAACGGCTAAGTTAGTGATAAACATAATTATTAATAATATATTATTGATTTCGTATATAATAAGAAATTCATAGATCGTAACACTATTATTATGAGAAATGATTTCCGAAGGAATATGATGTGATTTTTAAGAAATTGGAACCTATTGTATGTTGGTTGAGTCGAGTAACTTTCGAGGTATCAATGTGATGTTAGTTTTGGGCTACGGGTTTGTATACTTAGAGATTTATTCACTTACCAATTTACAACGAGAAGTAAATAAAGTAGAAGTGAAATGGTAATTGATTTTTCTTATATTAAATAAGAAAAAGTGAAATATTTTCCTAATATTGGAAGTCTTAAAAGTTTTAATTAATGACTGGTTAATTAAAGAGATAAATGATGTTGGATATTGAATCAGTAAATTCATTTTCTTTTTATGTAAATAGTTGTTTATTTGATAGTTAAGTAACCGACAACCAAATTTGGCCTATACGATTGTTGGTGTGGAAAGACCAGGATCAAATTTTTATTCAAAAACCATTCTGAACAAGTGAATACGAAAGCGTGCAAATATCAGAAGCTGGTTGAAGATGCAGAAATTGAAGACCATGGATCTTCATAAAGCGGAAGAATTACTCAAAATCTCTTATTTGCAACCAGAGATATACTCAACCCGCATTTTACATAACGAAGGATCGTAAAATATTTATATTTTATTCCCTGAGGGTTGGATCATTCTCACATTTTAATATGTTGCTTATGGGATGTGATACATGTCCATAATTTTTACCAATTTTGTTTGTGACCATTTTTCCCCTGTCAGTCTTGTACAGTAACTTTTTACTTATATCGAATCATCTAGTAAGACATGTGCCATTGGAAAGGAAATGTTGGTTGTCTTTCCGTAGAGTGATCACATTAAAGATTTAGCTCAGCGGTTTTGGAGGAATCGTTGTTTCATGGTTTAACAGTTGCTTGTTCAGGTTTGTGAAACCTTAAAGGGCTGATTTGGAGAGGCCCATTAGTGGGCTGGTGGAAGGGTATAAATAGAGGGTGGGAGGCATGATAAATGGTTTAGTTTCTCTATTCTCTCATTTGGTGGCCTATGTTTCACCTTCCTCTAACACCTTTCCACCATTAAAAAACAAAATCTAAGGAAGGAAATCGAAGATTTACACCATTTGAATCTAGATCTACATCATTTGGAGTGAGAATTCATTGGATCGAGGAGTTTGGCTCGAATTTCTCACTATCCAGAATCATATTTCTATTATTTTGGGTTGTTTTGGAGAATAGGTGAGTGATTTGCATCTCCCACATGGATTCAATGAAGTATATGAATGTTTAATCATGTTTTTCATCAAATTCAAGTGTTTTACCATAGATCTACACCATGGTAAGTTCATTTTCATATAAATCACCTTAGGATCTAATTTAGCATGTTTATACCGGTAATTCCCATGCTATTTCATATGTTTATGCAAGTTAGATCCGCAAATTAGACCATGTATTCATTTATCATTATTTTTGTGAAATTGTGTAATTGTGGTGGTAATCGTTGTTTTCATGTTGTTAGTGAGTTCATATCATGTTTATGGTCATGTTTGATGAGTTGGACGAGTTTGTTTCATTGGATTTATCGTTTGGCGAAGTTTTGGTCGAATTTGGAGGCGAACAGGGTCTATGCAGGTTTTAGGTCGAGCGTAGTACAAGTGTAGTACAGAAGAGTGGTCGGTCGCACACAAACGGGGTTTTGTCGGTCGGTGGAAGTGGTCGGTCGAGCACACATGTGGTCGGGTCGAACGAGCAAAATAGGGTCAGGTCAAGCATAGGCTTGAGCATGGTTATGGAGGAAGGCAGTGCATACAAGGGTCGGTCGAGCACCGGGTCAATCGCACAATTTGGTCGAGCATGGTTCGGGTCGCGCAGTAGGGTCGGTCACTGACTCAGGGCGTGGAGTCGGTCAGTCGTACTTCAGAGAGTTTGGGTCGAGCTAGACAGGTCGGTTGAGCAAACCAGGGGTCGGTCTCGTAGGGTGATTTCTAAAAAAAATATTTTTCGGGTACGACTCAGATTTGAAGAAAAGGGCAAGAAAAAAAAATTCGGGGGCAACCCCCCAAACCCTAGTCGCAGCGCAATGATGTAATTTGGTTCGGTGATGGCGTGACTTCGAAGTAAATCCAAGTACGAAGATTCGAAGAGTTGAAAGGTGTTCCTTAATCGGTGTTGAACAACGAGTGAGGTGACAACTCAAAGGTCGTGAGTTGGGATAATAGTTGCTCGAGAAGGTTGCTTGAGTTAAGAAAAGCCGTCGGGTTGGATGATTAGAGATATGATGGCCAAGAGATTATCGTTATCGTAAGTTCTAGCAGGCTTGAAGCAGGGGTACAATAGAGATGTCTAAAGACCGGTTGTAGGTCGAGTACCCTGGGTATCGTCGAAAGGCCTAGTTGTCAAGGTTGGACAAACATACATATCGTTGAAAGGAGTAGAGAGTTTATGCTAGAACTGGGGTTGCCATTAGCCCTTGACATATGGCAAGGTTGGTCGTCATACGATTAACGATGGTTTCGAAGCAGGATTGGCGGTGATAGCCAGAGTCACTCATGGATGTTTGATTGTTTGGATGCTCTGTTTGTACTGTCTCATATAGATTGTCCAACGTCGAAGGAGATGTTTCTTGGGTGCTTTTCTGATATTGGTTTAGGCCTGTGGGGCTTGTGCTTGGGGGATGTTGAGTTCGATTAGGATGGTTTACATAAGATATATATTTTGGATGTCATCAGTGATTTACCATGATTGAATGGGTGTTCTGGTTTCCATGGTCGAATAGTTTAATGTAAAGGATATCACTATCCGATGGGAGTTGAGTTCTTCTCTGGTGTTTGGTTGATTGGTTTGTTAATCTGCCTGTTCTCATATACTTTATTGATGAAGTTTGTTAGTATTGTTTTATCGCTCACTAAGACTGTTGTCTGACTCAAGGTTTTATGTTTCCCTCTTATTACCATGGGTTGTTCACCCAGTTGTGGATGGGCAGACTAGGTGGCAGGTGACAGGTGATTGCTTAGTATGGATGATGTAGATGTTTAGAGGCGAGCTAGAGGCTTACATACCAATTTTATTACTATCTAGTATTTCTGTTTATGCTGTTTGAGTTGCCCTACGCGTGTTGTAGTGAGGCTTTATGTTTGGACTTTGATATTTCCTACAATGTTTGGATAACCTTTCAGGATGTTGTGAAAGTTTAAAAAAAATTATATGATGCTTCACTATTATAACCCATTGTACATTTTCTACTATATTTTATCCATGCGCTGTGAGTTCTACGATAGGTATCGATTGTGTTTACCTACCTATGATGATCGTCCATAGCTGCCTGGCATACCTTTCAGCACATTATTCCTCTTGTTTAGTGCAGGGGTTGTGGCGGTCGTCACAATGATTCTACTGTAGTTGAAGTCTACAGATTTGCAAGGACTACTCACTAATGCTCCATAGGGCGATTCCTAAGATGTGGTAGGATGGTACCTTCGGTTCATCATGTTCCTTGATGATTGTATAAATATATGTCTTACATGGTATTCCCTAAAGGATCGTGTATGTTGGTTTCTGTAACAATTTAATTTGGTTGAGTTATGATTTGGGATTATATGGTTATATTGTGAATCATTGACCGTTATGTTGTTATCTATGTTGTAAATCTGTTATGCTACTATCCATGTTGTTATTGTCTATATTGTAAAGCTGTGATGTTATTTTGTAAATCTATATTAATTATTGGCTTATGTACAATCAATTCATATGCTAGTTTGGTTATGTTTGTGGAACTAATTCATATGTTAAGTTATATAAAGTTTAACTTGATAATTCTACATACAAGTTAGGATGTTAATTGAGGCATGGATCATATGCAAGTTAATGAAAATTTTATACAACTTTACATGTTTCATGACATCTATTTTATGTGTAAATTGGATCTACAGTTAGGCTATGACATGTGTGAGTTATATGCTAGTATACAAAATTCTATATGCTAGTTTACATGTTTAGATGTAAGTTTACACCATCGTTTATGTTGCATAAATCACATATGCAAGTATAAATATATATGTTTGGAGTATGAATCATGTAATGTAAGTTTGTGGTTATTGCCTATGCAAGTTTACACCTTATGATTAGATCTATGACATACATGGTTTATGCAAGTTTACACCTTTAGATTTAGATCTATGACATATTTAGTTTTATGCAAGTTTTAGATGAAGAACCTCATTCACACATGCAAGTTCACCCCTTATGTTTAAATCTAGTTTCATTTCTATGTATGTTGTGATGCTTTCTCTTTATTCCGTAAGTTAGACTATTCGAGTCTAACGTATACTTCACGTTAAACAAACGAACGTACAACGTGAGGCGAAGGGACAATATTAAAAGATTTAATATTGAGAATTGGCATAAATGCCTTAAATGGCATAAATTAAATTTATGATGATAATTGGTATAATTTTGCATACCATAAATGATGGACATAATTGAGTCAATTATGGACATAGTTAAATTTGGAATTGATTGATAATTTGAATAGGGAAATTAATTCAATTTGTGGGATAATTAATTATGTGTAATTAATCGCCTAAGACACGAGGTTAGGCTTGTTTGTGGTGTAAGACTGCCCGGACCCGCCCGGCAAATCCAGCTGCCGCAAATGCCAGTCTAATGTGGGAGATCTTAGGCATAAATTAAATGCGTAACAGTTGTAAAGACACGAGGTTAGGCTCGTTTGTGGTGTAAGACTGCCCGGACCTGCCCGGCAAATTCAGCTGCCACAAATGCCAGTCTAATGTGGGAGGTCTTTACAAGGTTACGTGTTAATGAAGTAAGAAACACTTAACCAGATAAACATGTGGTGGGACATGGGGGTTAAGTGGGTGCCTTAGGTGGCTTGTGAAATACGATTAGAAACACTTAACCAAAATTGAAACATGTAAGTGAACATGAATAAGGAGAGGATTAAATGGGATGTACTAGAGGGGACCAAGCTTAGGTGGATAGCTTGTGTCAAGTAATGGGGGCCCGTTTCAACCAGTAACCCATAAGTATCTTTGTGGGCTCGACCCAAGTGGAGGACGGGACACGCATACTGGGCTTGACTGTAAGAGGCCAAAACGGGTTAGCGGTGGTAACACAAGTCCAACAGGTTCATGTGCGTATGTGGGTCCGGGCTGGTAGGTAAGACGTTGTTACATCGTGTAGGTACAAGCCGTGCATTGTTGGTGGTATCGGGTTGCCACTTTGGGTAGTGATACACCCCACTATGGGGCCAGCACGGGTATCTACGAGTTAGGGAGCCGATCGCATGGGGGTAGTGGATACACCTAGTGGAGATAGGGGCAGGCGACACCTATGAAGGCAACTAGGGGTACACGAAACTACCATTATCATTATTAAAGTCTTGTAGGCGGGATCAACTTTTAGGGTGTTTGGTGTGGTGCAGTGTAGTAATTATCTTATAGCGACTAGGTGCGCCTTTGACGTTATCTTTGTTCATCTTATTTCTTTTAGTTTGCTCTGCCATACCCAATTGTTCACAGTCATTGCCTTATTTTCCAACTTATGCCTTAGCCTAGTTATTTTGGTAATTATATTGTTAAAGTTATCGCACTCGCTAGACTTTTTGTCTGACCCCCTTTGTTTCCACCTCTTTTCTTCCTTTTCCCCACCGGTGCTCAGAGTGGAACTAGCACCAGTGGAGCTTGATTTTCGACAGCTGTATCTCTTGCTTTTAGAAGTTGCTTGGATCGTTGAAGTAAAAGTTAAGCCTACCTTATTTATGGGTATTTTGTGTTGGGGTTATGTCTTTCAATTTATGTACTCTGATTTAGTCAAGATGGATATTATGCACTTTGACTCTGGTTTTTGAAGATGTAATCGAACCTATGTGCGTACCCCTGTAATGAATAAAATTTTAAATTTTTAAGTACTGTTTATATATGTCTTGTTGTTAAGTTTCTGTTCTATACACACTTAGAACGCTCCATAAAAGTTAATGCATTACCTTTGTGAGTGACATTAATGGACGTGGGGTGTTACACGTGGTATCAGAGCTGAAGGTAACCGGAACAGATATGAATTTTGAAAAACTATTTTTAAAAACTTTTATAAAGAAGTACCTTCAAAAGTATGTTTTAAAGAAAGTATTTTCAAGAGAGAAGCTTGTTTTAGAAAGCATAACCCCAAGAGCCATATATCTTTCCTTCAGTTCTTTTGTATTGAATCTTTCCTTTTTCGTTTCAGCATGTCTGGAATTCCCGAGATACCCGAGGGGATAACGATACCAGGATGGTTTAGGAGGTATTTGGAGACTAGGGCCACTACCGCAGGTCCAGCAAATGCTCCTCCTCCTCCTCGTGTCGATACTTTTGCAAAGATATGTAAGGACTTTCAGGCAATGGGTGGAAAACCTTTTCATGGGATGGAGACATTTGTTGAAGCTCGAAATTGGCTAAAGGGGGTGGAAGAATTGTTTGGGATCTTTGAAGTGGAAGATGGAAGAAAGGTCCAGTTAGTTGCTTGGCTAATGAAGGATGAGGCCTCGTTTTGGTGGGAGGTCACTAATGGAGAGCGTCCTGTTGATACATGGCCAGATTTCAGGCGTAGGTTTGAGACAAAGTTTCTCTCACGGGCTGAAGAGAATTTATATATGGAAAGATTTTTGGCGTTGAAGCAAGGGAATCTATTAGTGAAAGAATACGTCAGAAAATTCAATCAGTTGACGAGATTTGGCTTGGACTTGGTGAATACACCAGAAAAGAAGGCCCTGAGATTTGTTAAGGGTTTGAACGAGTCGCTTCATGGGTTAGCTATGACCCACATCCCTATAGGGGCTACCTTTGAGAGACTAGTTGACATGGCGCTTGTGCATGAAGAAGAGAAGGGCGCCAATGATAATAAGGCAAACAAGAAGAAAGGGGATCAAAAGAAACCGCAACAGCAACAACAGAACAAGAAAGGTGGTAAAGGCAACAATGGTAAGGGAAAGAAAAGATGATTTAACCGTGGGACACCAGGCCATCTAAGCAAAGATTGTAGGAAGAAAAAGAAGACTGGTTGTTTCCACTGTGGCGAAGCGGAACATCTGATTAAGGACTGCCCAAGGAAAGGGCAGAGGGAAGGGCCTACCTCAGGAGGACAGGTGCAGGCTCTTATGGCACCAGGGCAGGCAAGGGGGCAAGTTCAGGCTCTCGTGGTCCCACCGCTGCAAGAATGAGGTAGTACAATTTCTGTTGAAAGTTTAGTTTTTCTGTTTGATCATCTTATTCGTACTTTATTCAATTCTGGCGTATCACATTCGTTTATCTCTACATCATTAGTTGAAACACTGCACCTAAATACTAGTTTAGTTACAGATCCCTTAGTAGTCTCAAATCCTATTGGTGGTTCGGCTCATCTTTCTATGATTTGTCGGGATTTGAGAGTGTCTATCTTGGGCTTTGGGTTTGAATGCAACGCCTTTGTTCTTGGCTTCATGGGCTACGTCTTGATTCTAGGTATGGATTGGCTAGCTAGATACGGGGCCATCCTAGATTGTGAAAGAAGGGTGGTTAGATTGTTGACTCATTGTGGAAAGACCCTTGATATTTCTTGTGACCCTATAGGTCCAGTAATGCTAAACTACCTAGAATCGCTTGACGCATCCAATGATGATTTACATTATGTTCGTATAGTCCGTAAATATGTTGATTTCTTCGATGAGGTGAGGGGTCTACCCCCAAAACGTGAGATAGACTTTCAAATATATCTAGTAGATAATGCAAAGCCAGTTGCATTGCCAGTGCGCCACATGGCTCCAAGAGAGAGAAGAGAACTCAAGAAGCAAGTGAAAGAATTGCTTGAGAAGGGGTTCATAAGACGTAGTATATCGGAGTGGGGTGCTCCAGTAGTATTTGCCACGAAGGCAGATGGGTCCCTTAGACTTTGTGTGGACTATAGAGAACTCAATAAGCTTACTAAAAAGAATAGGCACCCACTACCGAGGATTGACGATCTCTTCGATCAGTTAGTTGGCGCCTCAGTGTTTTCGTAGTTGGACTTAGCCACGGGTTTCCATCAGTTGAGAGTGGCTGAGGATAGCATAGACAAGACTGCCTTTAGGACTCCGAACGGCTTCTTCGAGTGGCTTGTGATGCACTTCGGTTTGACAAACGCCCTCGCATACTTTGTTGACTTGATGAGTAGGGTGTTTAGGGAGTACCTTAATAAATTCGTGGTAGTCATTGTGGATGACATCTTGATCTTTTCTAAGAGCGAGGAAGAGCATGCCTTACATCTTTGGGAAGTATTGGAGACCCTTCGAGCAAATAGCCTTAAAGCTAAATTTTCTAAATGTCACTTTTGGAGGAAGGAAGTGCGATTCTTAAGGCACGTGGTTTCAAAGAAGGGACAGCTGTGGATCTCGCTAAGGTAGTGTCCATCTAAGTTTGGAAGGTCCCTAAAAATGCTACCGAGGTGAGGAGTTTCTTAGGGTTGGCTGGCTACTATAGGAAGTTTATCAAAGGCTTCGCAAAAATATCAGCCCCATTAACACGCTTGACGAAGAAGAACCTAGTTTTTACATGGGACGTAGATTGTGATGATGCGTTCCAACGTTTAAAGAGAGCTTTGACCACAACCCCAGTCTTAGTGTTGCCAGATGGGAGTAAGCCATTTACCATTTATACCGATGCTTGTGGGACAGGACTAGGCATAGTCTTAATGCAAGAGGGAAGGGTAATAGCCTATGGAGGAAGGAAGTTGAGAGTGCATGAGAGAAATTACCGTACACATGACCTAGAGTTGGCCGCTATTGTTTTCGCACTTAAGTCTTGGTGCCATTATCTTCTTGGCGAGAAATTCGAATTGTTCACTGACCACAAATCGCTAAAATACTTGTTCTCTCAGAAGTACTTGAACTTAAGGCAGCAAAGGTGGATGGAATTCTTAGCGTCCTACGATTTCGAGATAGCATAAACCCTTAGTAAGGGTAACGTGGTGGCAGACGCCTTAAGTAGGAAAAGGTTGTCCTTGAGTCCGTTATTTGTTGAACGGCGAAGCTTAGAGTTCATCTCTACATTTGACTTTAGACCTTCCATTGACTTTGTACCCGGTTTTCTAGCATCCTTAGAGGTCAGACCTACGCTTTTGTGACGGATTGGTGAGGCACGGCGAGATGACCCACAGTTGGTTGAGTTAGTAGAGAAACTCAAAAGGGGGGAGTCATCAAGCCATCTCAGTAGGTATACCCTAGATGATAAGGGTTGGTTACGTAGGGACGGTAGACTTTGTGTACCACGGGACGAGAATTTGAGGAAGACCATTCTTGATGATGCACATCGTTCGAGGATGACCATCTATCCCGGCGGGGACAAGATGTATATTGACATGAGACGAGTTTACTTTTGGGCCGGCATGAAGAGGGATGTGGATGAGCTTGTCGCTAGATGCTTGGTGTGCCAACAAGTAATAGCAGAGAAAAAGAAGCCCGGTGGGTTGCTTCACCCATTGGAGGTCCCACAATGGAAGTGGAAAAGTGTCTCGATGGACTTTATTGATGGGTTACTGAGATCGAGAAAGGGTAATACAGGGATTTGGGTTGTGGTAGATAGACTTACTAAGAGCGCCCATTTCATTCCCGTGAAGAGTAAGAGGGTTGCTCCATGGTTAGCCTCCGTATACATTCGAGAGATAGTTTGTTTGCACGATGTTCCTTCTAGCATAGTGAGCGACCGCGATCCTATCTTTACTAGCGAGTTTTGGAAGAGCTTGCAAGAGGCGGTAGGGACTCAGTGATGTTTGAGCACCGCATATCATCCTCGGACGGATGGCCAGACCGAGAGGGTGAATCGTATTCTAGAGGACCTATTGAGGTTGTGTATCTTAGACTTCGGAGGTACATGGGAGGAACATCTTCTGTTGGTGGAGTTCGCATATAATAATAGCTTTCAGTCTGGCATTGACATGGCACCGTTCGAGGCTCTTTGTGGACGGCAGTGTCGTTCGCCTACATGTTGGTGGGAATCTACAGATAAGATCTTGCTTGGGCCCGACATGATTAGAGATACATCGGAAAAGATCGATTTGATTTGAAGGAGGATGAAGACGGCGCAAGATAGGCAGAAATCTTATGCAGACAAGACGAGGACAGATCTTGAGTTTGATATTGGGGACATGGTCTTTGTCAAGGTGTCTCCATTACGGAATGTTGTTTGCTTTGGGTCCGTTGGGAAGTTAGCACCAAGGTTCGTAGGGCCGTTTCCTATTAAGGAGAGGATTGGACAGATGGCGTATAGAGTGGAGTTTCCCGAGAGACTTAGTGGTGTACACGATGTATTCCATGTATCACATTTGAGGAAGTGCTTGCATGAGACCGCGGAAGTGGTAGAGCCGAGCTTGCTTAGAGAGGTGGAGATAGAGTGTGATGCGACGATTCGACGAGCTCCTACGTGCATTCTTGGGTCGGAGATTAAGAAGTTGAGGAATTGAGAGGTCAAGCTAGTCAAAGTGCAATGGGGAGATGATGAGAGCAACGCTACTTGGGAGACGAAAGAGAAGATGCGTTCATTGTACCCTTTCCTTTTCGAGGGAATGTCTTTTAATTTCTCCTTTATCGCTTAGCTTGTACTTGTTTTATCTTTAGTATGTCCTCTCGCTAGTATCTTTGACCTTTAGATAGGGTAGTCCTATGGTTGAAACATGTGTTAGAGACATGTTATGTATGATGGATGCATGTGGATGCAAGTGGTTGCTAGTGGTTGCTCGTGGATACATATACACACACTTTAGGCACTAGATCGGCTCAGTCACTTCATATTGCATATAAATGTGTGTACATATTTAAGTTAATGGATGTATAATGGTTGTACAATCATATGGATGCAACATTTTGGTGAATGGTTGTGCACACATGTAGAAATACTATGTATCGATAGGATTCTTTCACATACATAATGGACGCATGGCACTATCATGGTTTGCATTAAGGAGGTCAACTGAATTAGTAGACCGCCTGATTTTGCATTAGATAAAGAACATATACACACACTTCTTGCATATGTTCATACAACATTAGGAATTTTATAAGGACCATGGATGCCTGTGTTTGATGGTTGAGTAGATGGTTATTTGGATGTTAGGATATGCATTCTCCTTAACTTGGAGATTTCGGGGGCGAAATTCTTTAAGGAGGGGAGAATGTAACACCCCGTAATTTTCTATATTAATTTTCTCAAATTAAAGAATCACTAATCTCAGATGTGAGAATTAAGGCAAACGGGTTGCGCCATTGTGTTCATCTCGGAATTCTGGTTGAGATAGAGTCTGGATTTGCCTGAATTGGACTTCGTATGAAGAAGTTATGGCCATCAGAAGTTTTACTAAAATTTAAACAGATTTCAAAAATTCGAATTTCAGAGTCAGATTGGACTAGGCGGGAAATTTCCTGCCAGGGCCAGGTCGACCAGGGGGTCAACCTACCCACACAGGTCGACCAAGGGCTCAACCTGCCCCCCTCCTCCCCCCCCCCCGGCCAGGAAGATTTGTTTGATGACGATTTAATGACTGTATGCTGAGTCATTAGGGTTTTTGATCTGGTTTGAATGGCTGGGGTTAATTTTGGGTTGATCGGATGACCTAATTAATCCTAAACTCTATAAAAACACATGTTGACTCAAACCCTAGAATCAAATAAAAATTTAGAATCATGCATATATGTTGTGTTCTTAGTGCATAGTACTTGAACATTTATTTAATATTAAGTGTGTTTATAATAGCATTTTGGTACACAAAGGTGTGCTTTAAAATTATTCATATGTTATAACGATTGAAATGAACTTATAGGGATGTCAGTGCTTTTTTTTAATAACATGCTAGCCCCTTTTAGCTTTAATTCAGGCCACTCAAGAAGTATTAAATAAATAAATAAAATCAATAAAATTTCCATTAACAAACTGATCTCAAATGCAATTAAAATTGGACTTATATGTATAACCATGATAGACCACCAGATCCATGCTTTCAGGAAATGGCTTGCTGCTTCTACTACAAAAGCTTTTGGCGATAATGTGAACCTAAATCTTGGAAATCAAATTATGGGTTTTTCATACTAGACAAAGCGAAGATATGGCACATATAGGGCATCATGTTCAAATGATATCCGATACATATGCACAGGTTTCTGAAACGGTAAAATTGCAAGATTAGCATGTACATCTTTACTACTAATAATGAGTATTGGTCTGATGTAATAGTCAAGATATTTTTCCAGACCTTTTTTTTACTTTATTTGCAAATTTGTTATGAATAAGTTATCTACATATAGGATGGATGGAGTTACATAAGTGAACACGATAATCGTTATCCAGTGGTAACCAGTTTTCTAACAATTGTTGATTGTGTTCACTTATTTGGATTAAGCTTAGAGAGGACATGTTCCTTAAATATTTATAATTACTTAAGCTCAGTGAGTCCATTTATTGTGTTCACTTATTTGGAGCTATAATATTTAGATGATATTCTTGCATTTATTAATATTCAAGATACCGTTTCACTTTCTTGACCTATAAAGAAGCAGTTGATGATAATTATAGGTTTCAAATCGTAATGTTATTGACTCAAATGATTAGCGTCTATTTATACTGCAATCCATTTATAGGTTGGGACATTTATAATTGGTATTATCACCTAAGCATTCTCTCTTCATAATTGGTATTATCCTTTTACTATTGTGGAGTTTGATTCACGTATATAGAGAAGATATTGTCAAAATAAAAAAAGTAGAACATCAATACCGAAATATGTTTTCCATTAATAAAATATTTATTGATTCATGTTTATTTTATTATTGACGAGAAGTACATGCATGCTTCAATGAGAATTCAGACATTTGGTCTTTTAAAATGCGCATGTTTTTTGAGTGCCATAGGCAATAAGTTCATAACGAAAAGATTTGAATGGTCACAAACTTAAATTATTTTCGTTCATATCTAATTTTTTTAGGATACTATTTTGGTTCTTCTCTTTGTGAAATATACATTTTGAAACCAACGAAGAAAATTAGATATGCCAATTGTTTCAATTCCTCAATGAATAAATTAATATCATATCTTTGGATATTGATACTGGAGAGAGTACAAGCTATTTTCATTCATATCTAATTTTTTATGAAATGTTTTTGGTTCCTAATCAATATCCTATACATTTAAACTTCATATTTGGTTTATTATTACGTAGTCATGCCATGTGTATCATTTATAATTGGTGAATCAAACTATTTTTTAGACATGTACCATGTTCAAAACATTTAGGAAAATTGACAAAGCAATTTCTTATGAATTAAATTTTTAGATGAAATGGCATTCACTAACGACCTCCAATTTTCTTCTCATTTTCCTCTAAATTTTTCTTTCTTCATCTTTTATTTTACGTAGAACATACCTGGCAATTTATATGATTTAAAAGACATCAGCAAATCCATTTTCTGTCCTAATATTTATTGCATGTAGAAACATTAGGCATTCCATTTTCAATCTTATATTTTATGTTTGAACCTTTTTATAAATAGGAATTTGTCGTAAGTCTTGAGATATTAAACACTCGATGGTTTCACAGTTTCTCTTATCATTAACTCAAACATGTTAGTTTCCACTGTAAGAATAGGTTTCTCATCTAATTTGAAAGCTTGCTTATGATAATTTTGTTCACGTAGTGCACATGTGTAAACTTGCACCATTGATACAATTATATGATTCAGCTGTAGCATCAAATATGTTATGGATTTGTTTCAATTCGTCCTTTCACTAGCTTCAGTATCTTGGACTGTTTTTTGTTTTTGTTTTTGTGTGTGTGTGTGTGTGTGTGTGTTTTGCTTTTTGATGCCATGATTTAGTTCAAACTGACAAAGTACTATCTTGGGTTCAGTTGTTGAACATTGTTCGGATTTGCTTGAAGTGTCTCTTCCATTTTCTCTGAAGTGTTCTCTTTGGCTTGGGGTTTTGTTTAAGCTTGGTTTTGGGGCTGACCATTCTGGCATTAAGGCATTTCAGTTTGGTTTGGTGTTCTTGATGATGCAGGTGTACTTGGTCTTTGCAGTTTTTTGGGCTTTTTGCTTGGTAACTGGAGTTTCTATGGAGCTTCTTTGGTCCTCTTTTCGTGATTTGGGTTTTAGTTTTAGGAGTTTGGTCTGGTGTTTTATTGTATAGTTAGAGCTGTTCGGCCTTTCTTGCTGGGTTTCTTTGTCTTTTGTTTTGCGCTGGTTTTTCCATTTTTTGTTGTATAGTATTTGTCTTCTGTTAGTGTAATTTTGTAACTTGCTCAATGCTTTTGTAATAAAGTACCCTTTTGTTCCAAAAATAAAAATAAAAAAATCAAATGGGTAATACGTATCAACTGAATAAAAAATATGAACGCACAAGTTTGGACACCATGCATGAGTCGATGACTTCTTTTATATGTCCTCACATGTTTTGTACCGAAGAATTCCCCGCAATTTTAGGTTGCCTCTTTTTTTTTTTACGCTTTACCAATATTTTCTTTCCATACTCAGTTTGTATCCATATTACAAATGAATTTTGAAGGATTAGCAATGGTCGATGACAGTGAAAATGTGCATAGATGTACACGTGTCCTACCTATTTTCAGAGTGCATTGTTGGTTACATACATTAATAAACGCAGCTAAAATATGTATTAAAATGAATTATTGTTTTTTGATTAACATAATTAATGATTGTGGATACATGTTATGGGCTTAAATGTCACATGAATGGCACATTAATTCTTGTAAGATGGATGAATGTTTGCGTATGCTGTGGATTTACATCAGGCTTCCACATCTGCTGCAATGATGCTAGGATGTAACAACGAATTTTCATTCATGGTAATTTATCATAAAGGAGCTAAGCACTTGCAAACTTAACTAAATGTTTCCTAAACAAGGGATTCACCATATGGTTATTTGAATATTTACACTGTTTCTAAGGTTGCTTATTTTACTTATTTTAGTTTGAACGTTAAGAGTGCTTTCATACAAACTATTGGATTATTTGTTTATATCTGAATTTATGTTGGTTTGCCGTCAATCCAAGGAAGGTAGTATTCATTTACTACTTCTGTTATGAATACGTCATCATTCATATAAACTTATATTTTCCAATTGAACTATGTTTGAACAATTTTGTTTTTAGTGCACTAGCATAAACATAGAGGTTGTCAATGAATATGTGAAAAATCTAAAAGTCGTTCATATTCGCATCTGAAAATCAAATAAATATTTGACATCTGGAATAAGAGACGAATTTGAATATAGGAACATCCGCGTTTGAAAATTATTCGTCTGCTTTTTTTCCATGATTATAGTTCAAATTATGTGTATTTTAGTATAATGAAATACATAAATTTATTGTTTTGCAAAGTTGAAAGTCTATAAAATGCATATTAAACGCTCAAAAAAATATACTATCATCATATTTAATTATTTTTAGCACTTTAGTAGTTAATTGGGTCAGAAAAATCTTATATTGAACTAAAAAAATTCACTTATGTTCGTTGATTTATCGATTGTTGGTGTAGCAGATAATTATCCGATATTCGTTCGTATCTGTGGATGCGTATACCTGATATCCGAAAATGATTTCGACTGTGAATGTCGATATGACACTATTCGAATCCTAAAGCATCAACTGACAAGCTTACATAAACATGATGATTGTTAGTTTTTATTCATTTCTGAAAAATTAGCAGACCACACTAATTTAGTGGTGATAAATGTTTATTACAATATTCGATTTATTCATTGCTTAAAATTCTGGAGTAAGAGCCATTAACCTGTGACGTTATTGCAAATGATTATGAATAAAATGTATAATCCATTAAAACATTTACATACGTTTTCTTGTAGTGAAAATATTAAAATAATTACCATGTTAGAGAATCTGTTATAAAATAGGTATTTGACTTCTTATACTGCACGAAAATATACATTATAAATGCTACTTAGTTTGTAAATAAAAAAGGTTGTATGTTAAACCAGCAAACAAAATTGAGTTTTAATATATATTATGCTATCTCTACAAATTTTATCACAAAATGATACTCCTTACTGGATCGTTCCTCCTTCCGGTTGTGTTTTAGATTTCATGCTCTCTAATTTACGTTTTAACCCATAGTTTTACTGCGGCAAGTAACACAAATTTTTGTTAACATGTCGCCATTAACAGAATTTATGTTTACTTGCAAGCTATATATAGCTATGTTGTTAATCTTTATTAATTAGTTGAGGTCTTTTATAAATGATTTGAAGGAATCATTAGTTGCATGAACTGTATTAGAATTTTATGTTTAAATTCACTATTTATTATTATTATTAGTACAATTATTAATTTTGAAATTCTGTGAATCGGTCATCGATAGTAATGGTAATTACATTTGAACAAGAATAAACTCGCAAATTATCCCAATACCCGACATTGCTTGTGCAACACAGAAAGGTTAAAAATGTGAAGCAGTGCAACTTTTATGTAACAATTAAAACGATATACACAAGAAATGCCTATATGCAGGCGGTTAGCAATATTGACACCACATTCACAACATTATTGTCAAGAATGTCATTATTGCCGAGGATGTCCCTTTTGTAAATTATCTTCAACAGTCTGCATTTTTTTACGAACCACCTGCCTGAGAACGGTACAATATCCACTGAATTGTAGTGTCTCACCATGTAGTGAATCAATAGAACTTCTTAAAATGCCATAAATAAATCAATGGGTATAAACAAAAGCTTCTCCAAAGAAGTCTCATTTGCACACTCTGGTGAGATAAATCCCATAGGAATATTAGAATATCTAATAACAAACTCAGCTGCAGCAGCAGCTATAAGACCATCTTCAATAATCCATCCGTTTGTACGCTTCTTCACCTTCTTGACAGTTGTCATCAAACGAGGTTTTCAGTCGTTAAATTTCTAATTTCGAATGACCGTGTATCACCATTACATCATGTATAATGTCAATTATGCCAGCAAAATGCCAGTGACAATGGAGGATCGTTATCTGCCTAAACTATCATATATTCTTGGTAGAAAGAAAGAACAATCAGCAGTATGATGGTAAATGCACGGTTAGATAGAACTTGAATCCAATTACGTTGTCCACCTTCTTTGAAATCATACTCCTATTTCTTTTTCTTATCCACTCCATACATTGTAAATTTAGATGATGTAAAGAATAAAACTAACAAAACAACTTCAGACCTAAATCCAACATGCAAATGAATCGTCATTACTAAGAATTCAGTGAGACCTCCACGTTATTGATTGATTTGCGCATGATTGTGATACATGATAAAAGAAAGATTAGCAGCATAAATAAGAATAACAAATCATCGACGTCTCTCAGTTACTTTGGGATTGCGTTTCAATTTCTTTAGTGGAAAAAGTGTGGGTAAATAGGTTTTAAATCTAAGGCATAAAGGAATCAAGGTATTAAATGATATTTAAATTCAACACCTACATTATTTTAATGGTTGTGATTAAATGTTAGAATGTCAGTCCATATGAAATCGCATGATGACAAATACTTAAACTATTTATGTAAAATTGAAGGAAATAAAAGATTAGTTTTTGTATCCAATATAATTTGATGAGAAAACTTAATCAAAGTAAAACTTATTTATATAGTTCTTAAAGTACTTCTTTCAGTTTTGCTACGTATGCATTACAATGCTACGTGCTTTCTTATTTTATTTTCCATGCACCTTGAAATGGAATTATAAGTCAAATTATTTTCCATGTTCAGTAAATTAATTTAAAAGGTATTATTTGGAATAACTTTCCACTAAATTTCTGAGCCACTATACAATCTGATATTTTAAAATTATTTTATCAGTATTACTTCTCTGATTTTTCATGGTAATTTATACCAATTGTAATAATCTTCAACAATTATTTAGTAAAATATGTATTTTTGGTATTATACGGGAACTAATTCGATGCGTTAGCCTAAAAGGATATAATATTGTGAATGTACTATCGTAACATTGGTTTGGATGAAAAATATGAAATTCAGTATTTGATATTCAAGTTTTGTCATATTTTTAGTTTCCTTTGTTTGCAAAAAAAGGTCCTCCAAAAGTTGTTATTAACATTTTAACTTTGCCAATTTTCATGCTACCTTACTTATTTGTCATGTGGCAACAACGAATCATTATGTTATGTTCTCCATTTCCTTACATATACAATTTTAATTTTTATATATGATTATTTCTCCGTATTAACTACAAAATTGGTAGTCTAATTTAATTATTCCATCGTGAAATGTATCGTACACACAACAAATAATCTATACGACAAAACTATAACTTCAGCTAAATTGATCGAAGAAAATATTACTTTTGAGTTTTAGATGTAATAAAATGTTAAAATGTAGCTTTTCACTGGCACTGATGTTTTTTAACTCACAAAAAGGGCCAAACCATCCCTTTTGTATTGTTCATAAGCTATTGTGTATGTGCACAATTCAATTCATTTCTTCGGCCTCCTAATTTTATATAGACTACATTCCCTTAATTTTAAACTTACAAACCATACATAACAAGAGTGATGCGGTGTTGCTGTAAGTACTATTATTGTCGAGTATTAAATCTACTGTTAAATTAATTTTATACTTTTATCTTAGCTTATTTCTAATCATTACAAAGACATAAGTAATTTTGTAGACCCGTGTGCGGGGCACGGGTTCGCACTTGTTTGTGATAAACAAATTTGATTGAAATAAAATATCATTTTATTGTGTTCAAATAAATTTGTCTATCGTATTCAGTTTATATACAAGTACAATATCATGTGAATTTGAACAAATAGTGGAGTTGAAAATATGTACTGTTTGAATGTTTGAAATAAAATATTATATTTAAATAAAATATTGTTTGAATGTTTAATTCTTGTGTAGTAGGATTCCATTTAAATTTTAATATTATGTTCCTATCTGTGATGTATATATGAAATAGTACAATAACAAACACATTTATAATAATATATATTTGGTTGTTATCATCAAATCATATAATTGTGTATACAACAACGTTATATACAACAATCTTCTCCTTTTTTGATGATGACAAACAAATATTAAGATTTTAAATATAAATAAATGTTTTTGACAGTGAATATTGAAATCCCCCTATTTGAATGCTCCCCCTACAATAGAAACTCCCCCTATAACTGTGTAAGAGTGAAAAGAATGCGAAAATGAATTGGAATTTTCAAAATGAAAATATTTATAAAATATTCACTCATAAATCAAAAACTCAATTCATTCTCCCCCTTTTGTTATCATCAAAAGGATACAGAAATTAAAATATAGATGAAAAATGACTAAAAATATAATTTTCAGCTTAAGAGGAAGAACGATCATCATAAATCTCAATCAGTCAAACAAAAATCACAATATTCTAAAAATTAGTGGCATATTTCACATTGTAGAGAATGATGAATTTATGATGAAATTTATAAAAAATGAAGAGAGTTTTAAAACAAATGATTTTCAATTATTTTCAGAAGAATTTTTTAAAATTGAACCACAAAACAGTGATGGATTTAGGCTATAACTATAATTTCAACTTAAGTGACAAAATCAAATAATCTCCCAATAACTATCAATCAACAAATCATAATCTTTCATAAAATATTAACACATTTCACAAATTAGAAAATGAATCGATAGGCTGGTTTTTACACAACAAGGAGAATTTCATAGAAATTTTTAATTATTCAAATTATTTTCTTTTCTTTTTCTTTTGATTTAAGAGCACAATGACCATGCATAACCAGATCTTGGATTTTTAAATGAGATCAGTTGCAGCTTAAATATAAGTAATCTCATAACTATGCATAACCAGAGCTTGAATTTTTAAATGAGGTTAGAGAAACACTTATGAATATTAAATTTTTAATATTTTCAGTTTCAAAATGAAATACTCCTAAGTATATAAAACCAATATGGATGATAGAAATGTGATAGGTACAGAAATGGTTTGTGAAATAAATTTCTAAATTAATCATATTATTAAATATGATCAACTATACCGAGATCATTGAAAATTTTCAATTATCACTAATTCTGAATAATAATATAACCACGATTCCATCACAAATATTTTAAACGTTTATTCAAGATGAATTTAAAAAAATATTAAACTCTCCACATTAATATAAAAAACATGATGGATTGAAGAATAACGATAGATAAAGAAGATGGTCATGAAATAATCGCCAATTCAAAGATATTATAATAATTATTCAACCATCATGAAAATCTAAATAAAATCTCCTCTTGTTGTAAAATATACTGTAGTCACAACTCATCACAATTTCAAAATCTGATAATTATTTTGATGAATTATAAATATAGTTCCATTTGGATATTGATTTCAATTTCTGAATGAATAATCAATAAATAACTTAAAATTGAAAATCAATTACAAGAGGAATAATAAATGGATTTTAATTAAAAAAATGTGAAATCTATACAAGGTGAAGATTCAAAAAACAGATGGGTGAAAAAGAATGAAGGGCTGATACCAATTGTAGTCTCCTTTTCGAGGATTTTGATCACACCTTGTGGCCTACTAAGGATATCTCAGACTAAAGAATTTTAAACATGAAACCCAATTAGGCAAGAAAATGTTTCAAAGATATTTCTAGCAATCAAAAAGATGATTCATGACCCATGATTAAAAATATAGTTTAGTTTAAATCATTTGATGGAATATGAAAATATTAGGATTCAATGAATCGATCAAACCAGATTATTAATTTCAGATTCAAGATATGTGTGAAGTTCAATAAATCAATAATTTCATATGATTTTCAACAAACAAATATTCAAATCAAATAATCATGAAATGACAGTAAGTTTCAAGGGCCAGATTTTTCAAAAGAATTTTTCACAACTTTTTCTGACAAGCACAGGAAAGATTTCAGATTATTTACATCGAATTTGAAGACATATTCATGATCCAAAAAATAAAACGGTTTATTCGAGATCACTTGAACAATTGTAAATTTTGAGATAAACTGAATTAATCACACAGGATTAATAATTTCAAATCTAAGAAGTGTGTGAATTCAAAATATCAGTGAATTTCAAATGATTTCAAACGAACAAAAAATCTAAACAAGACGATCATGAATAACAATGAATTTCAAGAAGTAACCAATGATTCAAGTCAATAAGTTTTCCAATACTGAATATCCAAGCCAATCTAAAAATTAATGAAATTATCACAACTGAAAAATACTAATGTGCTGTAATGAGTATAATTTTCAAGTCTTTTCTAAATGTATTGAAAGAAACTCAAAACAACAGAGGTGTGTGAAATTCCATTAGAATTCTAATTAATAGTGTTTAAGATATGATAAGAATACATCAAAACTGTTTGAAATTTAGAAAACAGAAAATAAACTTCAAAACTGTAGCGACCCGCAAATCCGTGCTACCTGAGTTGACTAATAACACCACACGTCCAACCCAAATTGCACAGAAATACGAATCATTAATAGAAAGAAGATAGAGGATGAGAAATAGAAAGAAAGAAATATTAGACTAGAAGAAAAACGAAGATCACAACTCACAGCGGAACAAATAAAATATATTATATAACATAACTTTTTGAAATACCAATCAATAACTTTATATACATACCATCATCAGAGTACAACAGTCATTTCTGGAACCGTTATAAACACCTGTTTCCAGATACAAACAAGGTCCACAGCGGAATATATGGTAGTCTATAGCTAACCGGTGAAGCCTCCTGCTTCCAGCTCCTCAAATTGAATCTGTGAAATCCCGACTACTTGACTGCCCGTACAAATTTGGGCACCCAAGAGTTTAGGGAAAACAAAACAAAATAAACTCTGGGTCAGTCATGGGACTGGTGTGAGTAAACTCCAACCACTTGTTTAACTTTAAAAATCCTTTCAAACGAAAAGATAATAGTAAGACCAGCCCACACATAAACATGGACGGTTTTTACCTTACTATAACCCAAACCATTTTGATATCAAATCCAGTGATATTATAGTAATGTCTACATCAAATAAATAACCAAATAGCAGAACGCTTGCATCTCACGCTCCACATATATAGTATATAATCAAAAACCGCATGGCGCTTATTGGAGATTGGATTTCCAACATGACAAGGTATGGGACCACCTTCCGACGATGTATCTCTAGAGGCAAATACACCTGGGTTCAACAAGAACGTCTTGCAACCCGGCCCACACATGACCGACCACTCATTTCGCTTGAGTGTATCGAATGTATATCACCAACGGTTGGACTCAAACCACCGTTCCCGAATGGGCAGAATCGATAGATTTAGAAACAAAAAGAATTTCTCTAGATAGGTGATTATACACCCTAATGGGTGCGACCCACATAGCCATGCTGCCTGCCCGATTTTTGTCCTTTCCCGGTTGTTGAGGCCTGAGGCTACGCATACTTACCATTCATTGATAGCACAATCACTTTGAATGCCACATTGTCAGATCCGTAAATCACTAGTTGAGTTTGCACAAATATTCTGGATATTATGCTAAGGGATAAATCCGTTGCAACCATATATATTTATACAGACCAACCCATTTGATCATTGGAAATACTCTGTCAGACATTCGTCCATATACGTTCGTTCTGGGATTGAACGAAACCGAAGGCACCATTTCTATTACTAGAAAAGCCCTTGCACTTTACTCCGTCTTCAATATATTCAGCATACTTGGTTCGCAACGCTTATGCCGATACGGAGTGGTTTTTCGGATAATAATCCAACCGGTCTCTCCATATTGACAACGATGGTCAAAAACTTCGATAGTCTGTGATTTAACTATCGAATAAAAACAAGTGTTCATCCAACATAGCAAACAAATCACTGGGCTCTTTAATTAATATTTTATTAATTAAATCACTTCTCTATTTTCTCTATCAATATTTGTTAACCAAATATTTTCAATAATCATCTTGCCTCTTATGCCATTTGGAAAACGTTTCCAAATTTAACTTCTTTTATTTTCTATATATTAGAAAATGTCTCTATTTGCAATTGGAAACAATTCCAATCACTTATCTCTATCCCCTTTTGTTTACAACATTCGATTTTTATATTCACTTTACTATCGAATTCAATACGTCGATACAATGATTTCAAATTATCAAAATATCTTAAAAATATTCTAACTCCTTAAATTTCCGGAAAATTTCGCCTAACCTCCCCTGTATCGGGAGCATCGGGAAATTTCAAATAGCTTTCCCGGTCCTTCTAATCTCAAAAAGAAAAAGAAGAAGCCAAGCGGCTAGCCGATACGGCGCATAAAACCCATATATGAATTTAAACATGTACCTTTTTGTCGAGCACACTAATTATATACCTTCATCACTTTATCCCATACCTGTCTCCTGTGTGTTTATACCTGTCCAATTTATTTCAACCCCATACACTCGTTTTGACTCCACTCGTTAAATTAACTCGTTATCTATCTCTTTGCCTATTTCGCTTGCATATTTGAATATAACATGTTTCAAATATATTTCCACTTACTTATCAAACAATTGAATTCAAATTTCAATTTAAGTTCTATATTCGATTTCGAATATATATTTACAATCCCAAATTTCACTTTTCAAAGTTCGACTTTAATTCAAACTCAATTAACTAATTCTCCTTTGATTTAGTTAATTCTATTCAATAATCAAAAATAGGATTATTGTTTCAAAAATCATCTTCTTTACTTCACTTGAGTTCACATTTTATTTTCTAACTCAAGTCTAGATTTTTAAATGGCAATCCGGATTTTTATTTGCTTAAAAATCCCAATATTTATATATAAAATCCATTATGGTTTATAATGGTTTATGGCGCTGCTTTTCTAAAAATTTGATTTTGACATAACTCAAAATCTATACGACGAAATTCAGATTTTTCTCTTCTATCAGAAAACTATTATCAAATCGGTCCGGACATTTCTTGTTTCGAAGAATTCCGACATCAATTGCGTTCTGTATACTCAATTGAAGTTCAAATCGCTATTTTACGAACTGCAGCGCTGTGGCGAGTTCGTTTTAATTATATTTATATATGTAAACCGTTAACTTCTTTAAAATGAATTCAATTCCATTTTAATTCTATTTGAAACTTCTATATTCCAATTTCTATATTTGAATTCTATTGAAATTCAAATATTCAAACTCCTTTTTAGATTCAAAATTCCATAGTTTAAAATTCCATTTGAATTCAATTTGAATCTCTTATATTCAAATTTCATTTTCCATTTCCATTTGAATTCTAATATTCAAATTCATCTCCAACCCATTTGAATTCTAATATTCAAACTTATTTTTAACACCCTTTTGAATTTCTTCACTCAAATCCATTTGAATTCCCTTGAATTCAAATCCCATTTCAAAACCATTTGGATTTCCTATTTTGAAATCCTATTTGAAATTCTATTTCCAATTCTACTTTGAAAATCCTATTTTCAAAGTTTATTTCAAATTCTATTTGAAATTCTACATGCAAATCTCTATTTGAATTTCTTTATTCGAATTCCTTTGAATTCAAATTTTATTTTAATTCCTTGAATTCAAATTTTATTTTAATTCCTTGAATTTAAATTCTATTTCCATTCTAATCTCGTCTATTCAAATTCTATTTGAACTTCTATTTGAAATTCTAATATTCAATCTCCTTTTAAAATTCAAATATTTAAACTCCTTTTAAAATTCAAATGTTATACCCAAATTTCATTTGAGTTATATATTTAAAAATTTCCTTTCACATCCTGTTTGAAATTCCATTTCAAATCCCAATTCCATGCTTGTATTTCTATTTTTGAATTATCAAATGATAATTCTTTTTATTTCATTTATAACTCCGTTATAAAAGAACTATTTATAAACTTCGTTTATAAAGGAACTACTTGTTATATTTTCCAAAAACAAGTTTTATATTTTTATTCCATTAAAAATTCAAATTCTATTTAAAAATAGAATTTTCCCTTTTAAAATCTCAAATATCCTTTCAATTGGCCCAGTGATATTTAAACACACAAAACAACGAATTATTTATTTTTCTTACACATCATATATAAAAATATATATGCAAACAAATAAACAAACAGATAATATATTTTTGAGGAATCCAGTTGGATTCCTCCAACCTGTTTTCCTGCATCCACAGATGTTAGCACATAAATAATACCCATTCTGCTTCGTGGCAGAATATCGCGGTATAGAAGGTCATCCACTAATCATAGCGTGGGGCGTATAGGGTAATCATCCGCTATGAAACTGCGGGCATCCGCTAATGAGACTGCGGGAATCCAACCAATCAATCAACCCAATATATATATATATAGCCTAAATAACTAATATATATAAAACAACCAGAAAACATTCACACAAGCAGCAAACAATTATTTTTAACGAAATAAAAATAATTAGAAATAAAAGGTGAGTGAGATTTACTCACCAGGATTTTCCATTTGTTGAATATCCATTTTAAAACTCCGTATCATCTGAGCTACGAATTTATTCGAGGCGTTTCTCTCGTACCTATAATTTATTCGATTCATATTTTAACCATTCATACCATTATGAACTTAAACTTATTTATTTAAATCGACTATAAAAATAAACGAATGAATTATTCTAGGTATATTAAATTATATAATAAAAAGAACATTACCTTATCACTTCTGCAAAATAACTTGATAAATTACGAAGTGTATCTTCGAATAGTAACAAAACCGTAATCAGCCCAAAACTGCGTTTTTTCCACTTGGACAATTCATTTAAATGTCCAAATTGTTGTGTCCACTCGAATCGCCTCAATCGAATATAATTTGTACCTATGATTATATGTTTTGATTTATCGATCAACTTATACTCATTATACATTAACTACAAAAATAAATAAATAAATTACTTTATAAAATTTTAATCTCATAAATATATATACCTCATTGCTCCTGTATACGCAAATACCACTGCTATTGTTGGTAGGATAAATGCTAAAATGTTCGAACCCATTAGCATAAGTAGGCAAAATCGATTCTTGGAATGCTTCCAACAGCAGCCCCATTTGCCCAAAAAAAATCCCATTTGAACAGCATATTTTTGGTCACCAATCCCATGCCCTGAACCCTATCTCACTGTCCATCCTCCAGCGCACCTGCATTCCAACCAAGATTGAACTCTCCAATCCCATAGTCAAACTCCTCACTCTTTGACCATCCTTACATCATCATCGCACTGCTCCCACTGCTGAACTTTCACAGATTCGAACTCCAATACCCAGTCCGTACCCCCTCCAAACTTCCAGTATCGCACCTCAACCCCGGTTCCGTGCTTCAGACACGAGTGAGCGAAAACCCTAACCACCGATGTCCCAATCCCGAGCTCCAGACATCACAATCGAGCCAAAAAACCGTGGGATGGTCGAGTTCTTGCACTTCGTGGTTTTCCCTTCAAACTGAATTGCGTGATATCGATTTTGGGTAACTAGAGATCTCGCGTTGCACCCCCTTGGAATCGCGATTTGATTAATCTCCTCTTCTTCTTTTTATTGAATGAGAGGTTCGGTTTTCGTGATTTATCTGAGGAAAAGAAACAAAGGGGGAAATGAAAAATACTTCGTTGGTTTCAGAGAACAGGAGAAAATGAAAGGCGAGGCTCTCAATTTATAGATGCGAGTGAGGGAACCGTTTGTACGCTGCCATTAAATTCTGTGTTTCCTTGCTATCGAAGTGGGGAGGCATAAGTTCGTGCTCGAGAAAGATAGCTGCGTGGAAATACTTCCTTAGGTCTGCTGAGTAAATGTATAGGTCGGCCTAAATTAAATATGATACGAAATTGATTTTATTTAATTTTATAACCAAAATATCTCACGGTCCATAATTCGCAACCCAGCACTCCTATCTAGTCATGACGACCGATATTTCCAAGTTTATACGGTATTCTAAACTTAAGGGATTCGATTTTGAAACTGAATTAGATTAAAATATAAAACTATTTCAAATAATTAAATTTAAATAATTTCTTTATCGTACTAATCCAGTATAGAATTTATATTAGTCGCCTGAATTGTTTTCGGTTCAGTTCTATCTTTGAATTAAATAAATTTCAGTTCCTCGTATTTCGATTATTTAATCGATAACCCAATAAAATACCATTTATATTATAAATTCAATATTGAAAACCATACTAAATATTTAAAATAAACTGTTCAAAAATCTGGGTCGTTACATTCTTCCCCCCTTAAAATAATTTCGTCCCCGAAATTGCTAAGGTAGGAAAAATACTATAAACTCACTAACTTTTCAAAACTCCTTTATATTGAAACTCACCTCTTCATATTTCAACAAATTAGCTCCAACCAAAACTTTTGGTTTTCTCACATTTAATTCAAATGATCTACGATCGATCCATTTATATTCAATCTATATTCCAATAAACCTATTCAAATTGATTCTAATCAATTCATTCACTTCGACCCATTTAACTTGTTTAAGTTAAATTTAAATTCCAGAATTCAAATCCCTGGGTTTTTCTTTCCAAATTCTTTTGAAATCCCATAAATATATACATATATTTATTTCCATTTCAAATTCAAAACATTTGAATTTTCAAACTACTTGTTTTCTTTCAAACAAATTTCCATCAAAACTTTTTCTAAGGTAGCAATTCATCACTTAGAAACTCGGAAATGAACACTGATAATGTTGCAATCATCATCAGAATTATTTCCCAGCCACTGAAGTGAGTTCAGTGCTTAACAATTTCAAAATCCATTTTAAATCCTTTTAAAACAAGCCATATTGCTCTAATATATTTCCAAAAATATTTCAAACTTCACAGGATTTTAAATTCCAAATTCTGGTTTGAATTTAACTTTAATTCATCCCATTTGTATATTTAATTCTTATACAAATTCTATTTTGGTTATATATAACCATTCAAATTTTATAATCTCGTTTGATTATAATCCTAACAATCAACACATCCATATATCATAATAATTTCAGAAAATTATTCTTTCTATATCAAAATAGAATTTTGGGTAAAATTATTTCATTTACCCACTTTAAAACAATATCGTGTTCAATCTTCTGTCCAAGTATTTAGAAATTCCTATCGACGTCGTGGCGTCCCACGATTCGATCAGAATTCATAAACCACTCAACAGACAAGCCAACACAATATAAAACAATTTTTATATCAATTTACAAATACGCTCTCTCGTATATATACACTCAACTCATTCTAGGGTACTGCTGACCCTATCTCTAATGAGCACATTTCCACCAAAGCCTAGGTATTCGCTCAACCTAAGCTCTGATACCAACTGTAGCGACCCGCAAATCCGTGCTACCTGAGTTGACTAATAACACCACACGTCCAACCCAAATTGCACAGAAATACGAATCATTAATAGAAAGAAGATAGAGGATGAGAAATAGAAAGAAAGAAATATTAGACTAGAAGAAAAACGAAGATCACAACTCACAGCGGAACAAATAAAATATATTATATAACATAACTTTTTGAAATACCAATCAATAACTTTATATACATACCATCATCAGAGTACAACAGTCATTTCTGGAACCGTTATAAACACCTGTTTCCAGATACAAACAAGGTCCACAGCGGAATATATGGTAGTCTATAGCTAACCGGTGAAGCCTCCTGCTTCCAGCTCCTCAAATTGAATCTGTGAAATCCCGACTACTTGACTGCCCGTACAAATTTGGGCACCCAAGAGTTTAGGGAAAACAAAACAAAATAAACTCTGGGTCAGTCATGGGACTGGTGTGAGTAAACTCCAACCACTTGTTTAACTTTAAAAATCCTTTCAAACGAAAAGATAATAGTAAGACCAGCCCACACATAAACATGGACGGTTTTTACCTTACTATAACCCAAACCATTTTGATATCAAATCCAGTGATATTATAGTAATGTCTACATCAAATAAATAACCAAATAGCAGAACGCTTGCATCTCACGCTCCACATATATAGTATATAATCAAAAACCGCATGGCGCTTATTGGAGATTGGATTTCCAACATGACAAGGTATGGGACCACCTTCCGACGATGTATCTCTAGAGGCAAATACACCTGGGTTCAACAAGAACGTCTTGCAACCCGGCCCACACATGACCGACCACTCATTTCGCTTGAGTGTATCGAATGTATATCACCAACGGTTGGACTCAAACCACCGTTCCCGAATGGGCAGAATCGATAGATTTAGAAACAAAAAGAATTTCTCTAGATAGGTGATTATACACCCTAATGGGTGCGACCCACATAGCCATGCTGCCTGCCCGATTTTTGTCCTTTCCCGGTTGTTGAGGCCTGAGGCTACGCATACTTACCATTCATTGATAGCACAATCACTTTGAATGCCACATTGTCAGATCCGTAAATCACTAGTTGAGTTTGCACAAATATTCTGGATATTATGCTAAGGGATAAATCCGTTGCAACCATATATATTTGTACAGACCAACCCATTTGATCATTGGAAATACTCTGTCAGACATTCGTCCATATACGTTCGTTCTGGGATTGAACGAAACCGAAGGCACCATTTCTATTACTAGAAAAGCCCTTGCACTTTACTCCGTCTTCAATATATTCAGCATACTTGGTTCGCAACGCTTATGCCGATACGGAGTGGTTTTTCGGATAATAATCCAACCGGTCTCTCCATATTGACAACGATGGTCAAAAACTTCGATAGTCTGTGATTTAACTATCGAATAAAAACAAGTGTTCATCCAACATAGCAAACAAATCACTGGGCTCTTTAATTAATATTTTATTAATTAAATCACTTCTCTATTTTCTCTATCAATATTTGTTAACCAAATATTTTCAATAATCATCTTGCCTCTTATGCCATTTGGAAAACGTTTCCAAATTTAACTTCTTTTATTTTCTATATATTAGAAAATGTCTCTATTTGCAATTGGAAACAATTCCAATCACTTATCTCTATCCCCTTTTGTTTACAACATTCGATTTTTATATTCACTTTACTATCGAATTCAATACGTCGATACAATGATTTCAAATTATCAAAATATCTTAAAAATATTCTAACTCCTTAAATTTCCGGAAAATTTCGCCATAACCTCCCCTGTATCGGGAGCATCGGGAAATTTCAAATAGCTTTCCCGGTCCTTCTAATCTCAAAAAGAAAAAGAAGAAGCCAAGCGGCTAGCCGATACGGCGCATAAAACCCATATATGAATTTAAACATGTACCTTTTTGTCGAGCACACTAATTATATACCTTCATCACTTTATCCCATACCTGTCTCCTGTGTGTTTATACCTGTCCAATTTATTTCAACCCCATACACTCGTTTTGACTCCACTCGTTAAATTAACTCGTTATCTATCTCTTTGCCTATTTCGCTTGCATATTTGAATATAACATGTTTCAAATATATTTCCACTTACTTATCAAACAATTGAATTCAAATTTCAATTTAAGTTCTATATTCGATTTCGAATATATATTTACAATCCCAAATTTCACTTTTCAAAGTTCGACTTTAGTTCAAACTCAATTAACTAATTCTCCTTTGATTTAGTTAATTCTATTCAATAATCAAAAATAGGATTATTGTTTCAAAAATCATCTTCTTTACTTCACTTGAGTTCACATTTTATTTTCTAACTCAAGTCTAGATTTTTAAATGGCAATCCGGATTTTTATTTGCTTAAAAATCCCAATATTTATATATAAAATCCATTATGGTTTATAATGGTTTATGGCGCTGCTTTTCTAAAAATTTGATTTTGACATAACTCAAAATCTATACGACGAAATTCAGATTTTTCTCTTCTATCAGAAAACTATTATCAAATCGGTCCGGACGTTTCTTTTTTCGAAGAATTCCGACTTCAATTGCGTTCTGTATACTCAATTGAAGTTCAAATCGCTATTTTACGAACTGCAGCGCTGTGGCGAGTTCGTTTTAATTATATTTATATATGTAAACCGTTAACTTCTTTAAAATGAATTCAATTCCATTTTAATTCTATTTGAAACTTCTATATTCCAATTTCTATATTTGAATTCTATTGAAATTCAAATATTCAAACTCCTTTTTAGATTCAAAATTCCATAGTTTAAAATTCCATTTGAATTCAATTTGAATCTCTTATATTCAAATTTCATTTTCCATTTCCATTTGAATTCTAATATTCAAATTCATCTCCAACCCATTTGAATTCTAATATTCAAACTTATTTTTAACACCCTTTTGAATTTCTTCACTCAAATCCATTTGAATTCCCTTGAATTCAAATCCCATTTCAAAACCATTTGGATTTCCTATTTTGAAATCCTATTTGAAATTCTATTTCCAATTCTACTTTGAAAATCCTATTTTCAAAGTTTATTTCAAATTCTATTTGAAATTCTACATGCAAATCTCTATTTGAATTTCTTTATTCGAATTCCTTTGAATTCAAATTTTATTTTAATTCCTTGAATTTAAATTCTATTTTCCATTCTAATCTCGTCTATTCAAATTCTATTTGAACTTCTATTTGAAATTCTAATATTCAATCTCCTTTTAAAATTCAAATATTTAAACTCCTTTTAAAATTCAAATGTTATACCCAAATTTCATTTGAGTTATATATTTAAAAATTTCCTTTCACATCCTGTTTGAAATTCCATTTCAAATCCCAATTCCATGCTTGTATTTCTATTTCTGAATTATCAAATGATAATTCTTTTTATTTCATTTATAACTCCGTTATAAAAGAACTATTTATAAACTTCGTTTATAAAGGAACTACTTGTTATATTTTCCAAAAACAAGTTTTATATTTTTATTCCATTAAAAATTCAAATTCTATTTAAAAATAGAATTTTCCCTTTTAAAATCTCAAATATCCTTTCAATTGGCCCAGTGATATTTAAACACACAAAACAACGAATTATTTATTTTTCTTACACATCATATATAAAAATATATATGCAAACAAATAAACAAACAGATAATATATTTTTGAGGAATCCAGTTGGATTCCTCCAACCTGTTTTCCTGCATCCACAGATGTTAGCACATAAATAATACCCATTCTGCTTCGTGGCAGAATATCGCGGTATAGAAGGTCATCCACTAATCATAGCGTGGGGCGTATAGGGTAATCATCCGCTATGAAACTGCGGGCATCCGCTAATGAGACTGCGGGAATCCAACCAATCAATCAACCCAATATATATATATATATAGCCTAAATAACTAATATATATAAAACAACCAGAAAACATTCACACAAGCAGCAAACAATTATTTTTAACGAAATAAAAATAATTAGAAATAAAAGGTGAGTGAGATTTACTCACCAGGATTTTCCATTTGTTGAATATCCATTTTAAAACTCCGTATCATCTGAGCTACGAATTTATTCGAGGCGTTTCTCTCGTACCTATAATTTATTCGATTCATATTTTAACCATTCATACCATTATGAACTTAAACTTATTTATTTAAATCGACTATAAAAATAAACGAATGAATTATTCTAGGTATATTAAATTATATAATAAAAAGAACATTACCTTATCACTTCTGCAAAATAACTTGATAAATTACGAAGTGTATCTTCGAATAGTAACAAAACCGTAATCAGCCCAAAACTGCGTTTTTTCCACTTGGACAATTCATTTAAATGTCCAAATTGTTGTGTCCACTCGAATCGCCTCAATCGAATATAATTTGTACCTATGATTATATGTTTTGATTTATCGATCAACTTATACTCATTATACATTAACTACAAAAATAAATAAATAAATTACTTTATAAAATTTTAATCTCATAAATATATATACCTCATTGCTCCTGTATACGCAAATACCACTGCTATTGTTGGTAGGATAAATGCTAAAATGTTCGAACCCATTAGCATAAGTAGGCAAAATCGATTCTTGGAATGCTTCCAACAGCAGTCCCATTTGCCCAAAAAAAATCCCATTTGAACAGCATATTTTTGGTCACCAATCCCATGCCCTGAACCCTATCTCACTGTCCATCCTCCAGCGCACCTGCATTCCAACCAAGATCGAACTCTCCAATCCCATAGTCAAACTCCTCACTCTTTGACCATCCTTACATCATCATCGCACTGCTCCCACTGCTGAACTTTCACAGATTCGAACTCCAATACCCAGTCCGTACCCCCTCCAAACTTCCAGTATCGCACCTCAACCCCGGTTCCGTGCTTCAGACACGAGTGAGCGAAAACCCTAACCACCGATGTCCCAATCCCGAGCTCCAGACATCACAATCGAGCCAAAAAACCGTGGGATGGTCGAGTTCTTGCACTTCGTGGTTTTCCCTTCAAACTGAATTGCGTGATATCGATTTTGGGTAACTGGAGATCTCGCGTTGCACCCCCTTGGAATCGCGATTTGATTAATCTCCTCTTCTTCTTTTTATTGAATGAGAGGTTCGGTTTTCGTGATTTATCTGAGGAAAAGAAACAAAGGGGGAAATGAAAAATACTTCGTTGGTTTCAGAGAACAGGAGAAAATGAAAGGCGAGGCTCTCAATTTATAGATGCGAGTGAGGGAACCGTTTGTACGCTGCCATTAAATTCTGTGTTTCCTTGCTATCGAAGTGGGGAGGCATAAGTTCGTGCTCGAGAAAGATAGCTGCGTGGAAATACTTCCTTAGGTCTGCTGAGTAAATGTATAGGTCGGCCTAAATTAAATATGATACGAAATTGATTTTATTTAATTTTATAACCAAAATATCTCACGGTCCATAATTCGCAACCCAGCACTCCTATCTAGTCATGACGACCGATATTTCCAAGTTTATACGGTATTCTAAACTTAAGGGATTCGATTTTGAAACTGAATTAGATTAAAATATAAAACTATTTCAAATAATTAAATTTAAATAATTTCTTTATCGTACTAATCCAGTATAGAATTTATATTAGTCGCCTGAATTGTTTTCGGTTCAGTTCTATCTTTGAATTAAATAAATTTCAGTTCCTCGTATTTCGATTATTTAATCGATAACCCAATAAAATACCATTTATATTATAAATTCAATATTGAAAACCATACTAAATATTTAAAATAAACTGTTCAAAAATCTGGGTCGTTACAAAAACAGTTGTAGAAAATTACAATTTTGAATTCAAGAACTGGAAAAATATTAAAACATCAGATTTTTATACAAATGAAGCGGATTTCCAGAAAATCATGAATTCTGCAATTTGAAGTTATTAAAGATCAGAAAGAAAGATAAAAGTATATGGCAGTGATAAATCAAAAATAGAGAAAATAGATAGAGGGGGTAGAAGGAAAAAAAATCAGACATAAGAGTAAAAACAAAGAATATACAAAAAATTGTGAGTCTAGAGACCATACCTGAAATCAGTGTAAGCAAATGAACTTCTAACTCAGCATCTTGGCCAAGGAACTGTGAATGATACAGAAATATAGATCAGCTTGATTTCAAATCCCTTTTTGCACAGCAGTTCCTCAACCTCCTCTGGTACCTAACTGTTTAGAGGATTGAGTGGTCTAACAAAGGCAGTAAAACCCTCACAGTTGTATTAGTTCGTTTTGGTACCCAAACTCGGTTATATAACAATCCATCCAAATTTACCTTTGTACCCTTTTGAACCCAAATCTATTTTAATTTAACGAAGTTTGTCTTATTTCTTTTTGGGATCCAGGATTGTTCAAAAGGATTATTATAAAACACATTCACATCAGGTTTATGATTCAAAAATCCTTTGAGATTATCAGAGTTTGAATTTCCAAATTAATTCTTTCCAAAGCAGTTTGAAGGATTTTTAAAACCATTAGAATTTCGTTTTTCAAAAACATTATTTTTCCCAAAGCCAAGACCGTTTTTATTTCCTAAAGAAAATTGGTTTTTCAATAACATATTCAAAGATTTTTCACTTTTAGAAAATTTTGCCAATGTTGTTTCAAGTCGTTGAATTTTAGATTTAAGATCACCATTTTCTTTCATTAAATCCAAACAACGGTTTTTGGTGATCTTACTCTTTTCAAAATTAGTTTTTAAAACCAAATTTTCAGATTAAAGTAATTTAATTCTGGCTTGGGATTTTGAAATCTGAGATTCAAATTAATTTTATTTTTTCAAGCTCAAGTTTTTCAAAATTTTCAGTTTCTTTTTCAAAGTTGATATTTTTTCTCAAAAACGATTTTGTTTTCATCTTTAGTTTCTCAGAAAATTTATGTTTGGAACTTTGGATCGTCATAAAATTATCCAATTCTTTTTGTAAAAAATTGTTTGTACTTTCTAGCTCAATCTTGTTCTCTTTCAAGATTTGAATTTCATTTTCAAGCATTTGAATATTTTTATTGAAATGAACAAGATTATTTTCTAAATTCAAACAATTTTCATAGTCATAATTTTCTAATTTCAAGAAATTTTCAAGTTTTGATTCCAAACAATCAATTTTGCATCGTAACTCAGATTTTTCAGATTTTAGAAGTTTATTTTTCTATTGGAGACGATTTACATATTTAGTTAAATCATTACAACGAGAAACCAATTCTGAAACACCCCACCTACGTTAAGATCACTCACAAAGGGAATGCCTAAACTTTGGTGGAGCATTATAGGTAAAAGATACAGATTATTTACAAGATAGATATGTATATAAGCAGCGGAAAAAAACAAACTTTATTTCAAACGTGGTTCATAACAAAACATTACAGCAAACTATTTCAAACCAACTTCTAAATCAATACATCAAAATCTTTGTCTTGATTATTACATAAAGAATCATAAAACACAATAAAACTACATAAATCCACAAGTAGTACTGTATCCAAAGCCATAGCCAAAGGTAAGAGATTCCATGCTATACATCACAGAGTCTTCAAGCTTGGAAAGATGAGCGGTCCAAATTAAGCTGAGTTATTCCCTCCCTGGCTACCTGAGGGGGGAAAACGGAAGAAAAGAGAGAGAAAGAAAATGGGTCAGACATAAGTCTGAGTAAGTCTAGTGATTTTTCAGTGTGTGAATAAGGAAAAGGGTCATGATAGGAATAAACTGAAAATAGGACCATACCAGAATAACTAACTAACATAAACCAAGATAAGGAAGTTTAAACCAATTATACTATCGCACCCATTCTACTTCTCCACACCTATTTATACTAGTCCCAACTGGCACCCCATATACATGGTGAAATGATCCCTTTTTATCGATCGGCTCTTACTCGCATACATTTGTCCCGTGTGTCATTCGGCCCCCGCTTGATTGTAGATACCTGTGCTGGTCCCACCATGGGGTGTATCAGATCCTACGGTGGCAACCCGACACGATTCAAGATGCACAGTGTATGAATACTGATGCCCAGTGCTTTCTTTTTCCACTCCGGGGTACGTGCACGCCTGTACTCTGTCGGAACCTACACTGACGCACCACCCACTATCGTTTTGACCGCATATAATCAGCCCAGTAATCATTCCCAACCCTGCCTAGTTCAGGGTACCATAATACATCTATGTGAGTTACTGCTGAAATGAGTCCCCGTTACTAGGGTTTTGTAGCCAACATGTTAAATTAGTTAAGTGTCCAAGTTTACCTAACCCCACCCATCAGTTTAGTTAAAATGTTTAATTGGTTAAATGTTTCTTTAATTGACTTAACCCTACTATTCTTGACTTAGCTTTAATTCATTTCATTAAAGCACCAACCATTCACATTAGACAAAGTATTGTTGTGGTCACTAGATGTGTTGTTCGGTTCCGGGCAGTTTTACACCACAACTCAGTCTAACCTTGGGTTCTTTTGGGCTCCATGCACTAACCACTCACATTAGATAGGTATTGTTACGGTTGCTGGATTTGCCAGGCGGTTCCAGGCAGTCTTATGCCGTAACTCAATCTAACCTCGGGTTAGGCATATTCATCTTTTTCTAAATTTACATATTTATCTTTTTATGTTTATATGTAAATTTGCCAACAATTTATTGTCATGTCCCACTTTCCCTCTAAATCAAGTTCATAATTTTTAGGTATAAAAATTATACCATTTTCATGCCATTTATCATGATTATGTCAAATATGCCAATTACATGTAATTTCATGTTTTCCCCAACGTTACCCCCGTTATACGTTCGCACAATTACATAGGATGTTAGGCTCGTTATTTTATCCTAACTTATAAAACAAAAAGGGGGAAATAGGAACTTTGCAATATTCCAACATCACACAAGAGTATGGATCTAACTACACATGTGTCACATGAATTTGGCATAGAACAATATACTTTTAATTATGAACTTGCTAATTAGATCTATGCAACATGAACCGCAAGCATGTGAATTTACATAAAACTATACAAATTAATCTTGGCATGTAGTGATGAACTTGCATAGGAGTTGAATCAAGTTAACATAGATCTAACATAAAGGCATATGGATCTAACATAAAGGCATATGGATCTAACACATAAAGTTGTAGATCTAAACATATAAGGTTGATCTAAACATGTTTGCATAATGGATCTAAACAATTAGGCAAAACGACACGACTTAGCCTAAAATTTGTATGTATCATAATATCATCAAGGTTATAGATCTAAACTGTATGCATAATGGATCTAAACAATTTGGCATAAACAACATGACTTAACCTAAAACTTGTATGTATCATAATATCATCAAGGTCGTAGATCTAAACATGTATGCATAATGGATCTAAATAATTTGGCATAAACGACACGACTTAACCTAAAACTTGTATGTATCATAATATCATCAAGGTCGTAGATCTAAACATGTATGCATAATGGATCTAAACAATTTGGCATAAACGACATGACTTAACCTAAAACTTGTATGTATCATAATATCACCAACTTACATATGATAATTTCATTCCCAAATTCCTATACAACATCATAGGTTTGTTCACCAATTTCCACATAACATGATAAGTTCGACAGACCACAACAGTTCATAGGCATAAATGATAGAATAGACATGAATCAGCATCACATACAACTTGATACAATTCTATTTTACAATTCATTACAAACCATGTCTTTAATTTATTCACATCTGAAAGATAACTATACTTACAACAAAAGGAAAAACTTGATTTCTGCATCTGTATTCTGAAACTGAATTGCTCGCCTTTGATGTAGAGTAATCTTTGTTCTAAATTATATTTGATTTAATTTGATATGAAGCTTCTATCTTGCTTTCAAGTGGAAGGAGGATGACAGCTACTCTAGGTTGGCCATTGATGGCATGACGACTCTTGGTATGAATATTTGTGATTTAGGGTTGAGAGTTAGGTTGCTTTTATAGAGGTTTAATTAAATAAGAGTCGTTAGATCAACCCTATACGCAATCAAGACCATCCAGACAAGATAGAATAGCCACATAAGCCCTAATGACTCAGCAGGGAGTCATAAATCGTCATCTTTCAAATCTGCCCCGGGGGGGTAGGTCGACCTGTATGGGGGGGGAGGTCGACCCCCTGGTCGACCTCCTGGTCGACCCCCTGGTCGACCTCCTGGTCGACCTGGCCTTGGGCAGGAAGTTTCCCGCCTAGCCCGCTTCTACTTCAGATTTTGAATTTTGAATTTCTGAACTATATTCTGAACTTTTTATTTAAATTCCTGAATCTTCTGAATGTCATAACTCCTTCATACGGAATCCGATTTACACAAACTAGGACTCTATCTCAAGCAGAATTCCGAGACGAACACAATGGCATAACCATTTCCCTTAATTCTTACATTTGAAATTAATTATTCTTTAATTCATAACTTTAATGTTTATCGAAAATATGGGGTGTTACCAATTCTTCATATGAAAAATCTCTATCGTCTGAATCATCATTAATGGCTCCAGTTAAGCACTCATCTGATTCTGAGTAGGTTGTTGAGGGTTTTGAGCAGCAATTAGATTTTCCATATAGCATGTTGAGAGTTTTCCAAATATCCTTCTTAGTTAAACAATGAGAGATAAATTTTAATTGATCATTATCAATATAGGAATAAATAATATGCATAATACGAGCATTCAAAAACTTATTCTTCTTATCTAACATATCTGCCAAATTTTCAATAATATTCCAATATTCAAAATTAACAGATTTTAAAAATAATTCGAATTTTGATTTCCATATTAAAAAATCTGTTCCATTGAAAATAATTGGAATATCACTGGACTTACTCTCAGAAGACGGACAACTAGGATGACCCATGACTCTAGATTTAATGAAATTACCAGGCTCTGATACCAATTGTGGGATCTAAATTAACCCTAGAGGGGTGAATAGGGTTTATTTAAATTTTACAGGATATTGAAATTTATCACAGATCACAAAATGCAGTAGAAAATAAAAGCAGAAAGGTAAATGACACAAGATATACCGAGCCTCGGCAAAATCATGCCTACTGTTACATTCCTAAGGTTTCTACTAGGTGATAGAATGGATCCCACTTACAAGACCATGTAAACTCGCGAACCCCTCGCTCCTATTCTAATCCCACGCTTAAAACCCTAGACTGATCTATGTCCTCTAGATCAGAATTCCCCTAGCTACAACCCTATAGCCAGCAAACCGTAGTTTGTATAGACTCTAGTAAACTGCTTAGTTTTACAGATGAAACTAGGAAACCACCTAGATTTTACAGACTCTAGCAGTTGTCAGTTAAACCCCTAAGTGAATCCCTAGATTTTATAGACTCTAGAACTGTTTTGTCGATTGTTTTACAACTCAAATACAAATAAAAACAAAACAAATAGAAACCCTAGATTATAAAATAGAAAAAAAAACCTTTAACACTGGACGTCTTGTAACTTGGTGCACCCTCCATTTCATTTATCCAATCACTATGCTTTGGAAAAACATGGCGACGGCTCTAGAGAAAAATTTCTAGGGTTTTCTGAATTCGCTCCAAATCGAATCGATTGCTTGATGAATGGATTAATCTCTGAAGCTCGAATTCATTGGTCTTCCTTATCTACGATTTGGGAATTTGCTTGATCGAAACGATTAAAAAAGCTTGTGAGTTTTTCTGAATTGATTTTTAGTGTTTCCTCTTGAATTGTTGTATTGGTTTTCGATGCTCATTGCCCTGAGGCAAAGGTGATACATATAGGATATAGAAATCCTATTATTCCTCTCTGATTTCGAATTAATGACTTGCTGATTTTGTGAGTGTTTCCTCTTTTATTTCTTTGATTTTCTCGGTTGGTTTTTGGAATTCCTTGATTGAAATGGGTCTTGATAACTTTCTGGAAATTGATTGAAGAGTTGTTCCCTATTAAATTGCTTGAATTCTAGAATATGCCTGTAACGACCCAGATTTTTATGGTCGATTCATTCTAAATATTTAATGTGGTTTTAAATATTAAGTTGACAGTATAAATTAATATTTATATTGTGTTATAGGTTTTATAATCAAAATATAATTTATTTCGAATATTTAAAATTATCGAAATATGAGAAGTTGAAATAATTCAATTCTAATTTAAAACGAGTTAAAATAATTCAAATGATTAATATGCATTTTATTTGAATTTAAAACAAAATTGAATCCATAATTTTAAACTGAATCAAAACAATCCAAATGACCGGTATAAATTCAATTTCAATATATGTTCTATTTGAATATAGATATAGACGATAATAATAATTTATTATCAAGGAATTAAATTGTTTTGAATTTAATTTATATCAGTTTAAATTAATATCTCCTCCATATGGTCGAATTGAGTTTCGATACCTGACCCAGTGTGTTCAGAATAGTGATTTTACCCTAGGAAGGTCAGTTGTTGTGCTCAAAAAGGAGTTGCGATCACGGGATATTTTAAAATTGAATGAACACTGTACCAGTTATTACCTACCCGTAATAAACTCTGTGCCTATTAAGACCTACCTCAGATAAATCCTACCCGGTACAACACCTACCTTAAATTCCTTAATTGCTAAGTATCTCCTCTCTATAAAATCACGACTTCTGTTCCTCAAATCTATTTCTTCTGGAAAAAAAATCCAGTCCATCTCCTAACAAAATCAAAATCTCTTTTCCCTCTTTTCATTATATTTCCGTTCATTGTTTTTCCAATCAAAAAAATATTGAAATCCATCCTCCTCAAAAACAAAGTAGCCGAGACCCCCTTTCTAAACCATTCGAACACTTGAGCAAACTGAGAAAGAGATCCCGGTTCTTTTTTCAACCCATGAATCCCCTACTCAAAATCGAAAAACAAATCCAGATGAAATCACAAATCACGATAAGTCCACGCAGGCGAGGTCATCGATCTGGTTTGGAGGAGCTACGTTCAGCGTCAGTAGATTTTTGGTTCTGGGGTTTTGGAGGATTGGTTGACGCTGTACAATGGTGCGCGATAGTTTCTGAAGCTCGACATAGATCTGAGCATGGGTAAATTAGGGTTGCGCGATGATGTTAAGTGATGCATGCGATGTGGCATGTGGAAGGGTTGAAGTCGCGATGGGGTGGAAAGCCTGGAAGGGATTTGTGTGATGTAATTTGGAGCAGGTGACCGTGAATTCTATAGTAGCGATGTTTGGAGGGTTTTCAACATTGGATTTAGCTGAAAAGGGGTTCGAATTTTTCTAGAAGGAAAGAGAGAAAAGGCGTGGTTTCTACAGTAGGAGGTTAAGGCAGTATTCAGCTATAGGGGTTCCTGTTTGTTTGAATTAAGGAAAGCAGGTAAATTCTTCTTATTATTATTTTAAAAAGCTTGCAAATTAGTTAAAACCAAATTTAATATTTCTGTTAGAAAAGAAGATACCATTCAACTACTAATTTGGAAACTGAAAGGAATATTTTAGGGAATCATTATGTACATTTCTGATTTAGAAAGTTAGCAATAACTTAGTTTGAATTAATATACTATTAAGAAGGAAGAAAGGTGTAATACGATAGGGTATATGTTTTCCCAGGATTTAAATGCGTAGAATAATTTAACTTTTTATTTTTAGTTTAGTCAATGAATAATTATTAATTAAAATAAATAATGGTAGGTACGAAACTAATTTATTCAAAGCAATGCATAACAAAGACGATTTGGAAATTAAGGAAGAAAGAGTTTGGAATTTAGGTATATTATTTTATGTTAATTAAATAAAAGTCGGATTATGTTAAGTGGAGAGAAAATAAATAGATATAGTCAATATAAGTTGCACATTTATAAATACTTCATTCAATTTATACAAGGTGCAAAATATGAATGCAAGTCGGGTCTGGAATCATAGCAGGAAAATGGATTTGGATTTTCCCAGAGTCAGATGGAATTTAAACAAACGTCTTCGATTTATTCCGACAATTAAAATAAGGTGAGTAAATATCACTCAAAATTTACTATTTAAATTTTATTTTGAATAGTTAAAAATATTGGTTGATTGTTTGGATTCGTTTAAATATTTTTGTGTGGCTATTATTAAATGTATTAGTTATTTAGGATTGGTGTTTTTGGTTATTACATATATATTGGTGATTGGATTGTTCCCGCAGCACCATTAGCGGATGCCCGCAGTATCATTAGCGGATGATTTCCCTATGCGCCCCACAATATATATAGTGGATGACCTTCATACCGCGATATCCTGCCTCGAAGCAGGATGGGTATTATTTTTATTGACTAACGTCTGTGGATGCAGGAAAACAGGTTGGAGGGATCCAACTGAATTCCTCAAAAACATTATTATTTGTTTGTTTTCACATATATTATCATATATGATGTGTTGATTGATAATTGAGTGGCTTGATTGTTTAAATATCACTGGGCCAAACTGTTGATATATAAAAATATCGTGAAAGGGATATTTGTTATTTAAAAAGGGAAATCTATTTTTTTTTAAATAGAATTTGAATTTTTAATGAGCTATAGGAATATTAACTTGTTTGAACAGGTATTGAATTTATAAACGATGTTTATAAATTGAAAAATGCAAGAAATTGAAGTGAATTTATAAACGGTGTTATAAATAAAATAGAATGATTTTCATTGGATAATCAGGAAATTGAATTGAACCTATAAAACAGTGTTTATAAATAAAGTGGAGAAATTATCATTTGAATATTTAAATTCAAATGTGAATAAAAAATATAAAAATAGGGAAATCGTTTTAAAGAAATAAACGATGGAATTTATTCTGATGTTCAGAATATAAATTGAACTAAAATAAATCGTAGGGATTTATGATTTGAATTCGATTAATTCGAATTTATTTAAGTAGAAGTTAAATTGAATATGAAAATAAATTGGGTGTTATAAGTTATTATAAATACAAATTCCCGAAGGAGACTTTGGTTTTAAATAGATTTCGAAATAGATTTGTTTAAATATAAAACAAGGAAAAATTTATAAAATGGTGTTTATAAATATAATGAGTTAATTATCAAGAGATAATTTGAATATTTAAATTCAAATATGAATTTAATATAGAAAATTCAAATGGAATTTGAATATAGGAAATTCAAATAGAAATGAGAGCAGAATTTGAATATAGAAATGAGAATAGAATTCAAATAGAAATTAAAATGGAATTTGAATATAAAGAATTCAAATAGAATTTGAATATAGAAATTTCAAAGAGAATTGAAAATAGAATTTGAAAATAGAAGGTTGAAATCATTTCGAAATGGGAACGACGAAATATATTTCAGAGTGCGGATTTTTAAACATAATATAAAATAAATCCAAAGGATTTACAATTTGTAAAAGGAATTGGGATTTAATATAGAAGATCGAAGTATAAATAAATTACCAAGTTAGGAAAAATCGACAATTTTAGAAAATCCGAAATATGATGTTGGATTGGGAAAACTGATTTGAGATATATTAAAAATATATCAGAATGGAGTGGAATTTATTATAAACAAAGTTTAAACGTTTATATATATAAATTTAATTAAAACGAACTCGCTGTAGCGCGGTAGTTCGTAAATTGGCGTTTCGAACTTCAATTGAGTATACAGAACTCAATTGAAGTCGGAATTCTTTAAAACAAGAAACGTTAGGACCGATTTGATAATAGTTTTCCAATGGAGGAGAAAAACTTGGATTTCGTCGAATAGATTTTGAGTTATGTCAAAATCAAGTTTTCAGAAAAACAGTGCCAGAACGATTATAAAACCATAACGATTTATTTAATTAAATAAAAATGATTTTGAGAAAATAAAATCCGAATTTCATTTAGGAAAAATCCAGATTTGAGTTATAAATAATACCTGAACTCGAGTGAAGTAACGAAATGATTTTTGAAACAAAATCAAACCAGGTGTTTAATTGTTGAATAGAATTAACTAATGTAAGGAAAAATTAGTTATGGAATTTTAAATCGAAATTGGACTTTGGATCGGAAAAAAAAGGTTTGTAAATTCATATTCGAAATCAAATATGAAACTTGAATTATAAATGACATTCGATTGTTTTGAAAATAAATTAATTTATATTTAAACGTGACATGTTCAAATAACAAGTGGAATAGGCTAAGAAGCAAATTTAAAGAATAAATGGGCAAAATTGAATTCATACGATTGGACTGAGTTGAATTGAATTGAAAACAGGTGAACATTTGTTAGACAGGTATGGAATGAAGTATATGAAGATTTTAATTTATGTGCCCGACAAAAAGGTACACGTTTAAATTCCATATGAGATTTTATGCGCTGAATCGGCTAGCCGCTTGGCTTTTTCTTTTTCTTTTTGATTGGAGAGGCATGTGTGGTGGTTTGAGGATTTTCCCGAAACTCCCGTTACAAAGGAGGTTATGGCGAAATTTTCCGAAAATTTAAGGAGTTAGAATATTTTTAAGAAAATTTGATAGTTAGAAATCAATGTATTGATATATATAAAATTCGATAAGTAATTGAACTTAAAAATAGAATATTATAAACAAAAAGGAAATCTATAAATTAGATTTGTTAAAAATAGAAAGTGAAGCATATACGTGTTTTAGAAATGGATAATTGGTTTTTATGGTGTTGATTATTCGGGAATAACGGTCTTGTCTGTTTTGAAGTTAAGGATGTTTTCAGTCAAGGTCAGAGAGGTAATTTTAACCCAACTCGATTGATTTCACTTTTAACCGATAAATTGCAAGATCTAGTCTCGAAGAGAAATGTTTGAATAAGAGTTAGTGAAATGCAGTATTTTGGGTTGTTTGTAACGATGTTTTACACAACAGTTGTTTTAACCCAAGTAAGTGGAATTTTGGAAATATATCATAAATATTTCCTAAGTATAAAAAATAACCGAGTCGGGAAAGATATGTGACTGAATTGTTTTCAATTGCAAATAGTATATATTTTCTAAATACTGAAAATAAAAGAAGAGGATATATGGAAATGTTTTCCGAATAGCGTTAGAGGCCAAGATGATTATCGGAAATATCGTGTTAACGAATATGGATAAGGAAAAAAAAGCGTTTTAATTAATGAAATATTAATTTAAAGGCCCAGTGATTTGTTTGATGCTTTGAATGGATGTTTGTTTTTCTTCGATAGTTAAATAACCGACTATCGAAGTGTTTGCCAATATCGTTGTCAATATGGAGAGACGGTTGGATTATTATCCGAGAACCACTCTGTATTGGCAGTAGCATTGTGAATCAGAATATATCAAGATAATCGAAGACGGAGTAAAGTGCAAGGACTTTTTCTATTAATAGAAATGGTGCCTTCGGTTTCGTTCAATCCAAGAACGACGTATATGGATGAATGTTTGACAGAGTATTTCCAATGATCATATATGTTGGTCTGTACATATATATATGGTGGCAACGGATTTATTCCCTTAGCATAATATCCAGAATATTTGTGCAAACCCAATTAATGATTAACGGATCTGATAATGTGGCATTCAAAGTAATTGTGTTATCAATGACAGAAGTAATCGTAGCCTTAGGCCTCAACAACCGGGAAATGACAAAAATCGGGCAGGCAGCATGGCTATGTGGGTTGCTCCCGTTAGGGTGTATAATCACCTATCTAGAGAAATTCATTTAATTCCATATTCTATTTGATGATGTCCCATCCGGGAAATGGTTGCTGATCCCAACCGTTGCTAATATACACTCGATACACTCAATCGAAATAAGTGGTTGGTCATGTGTGGGCCGAGTTGCAAGATGTTCTTGTTGAACCCAGTGTATTCCCCTCTAGAGATACACTATCGGCAGGTGGTTCCATACCTTGTCATGTTGGAAATCCGATCCCCAATAAGCGCCCTGCGGTTTTTGATTTTATATTATATATGGAGCGTGAGATGCAAACGTTCCGCTAGATTGTTATTTATTTGATTTAGACACTATTATAATATCACTGGATTTTCATATCAAAGTGTTTTGGGTTATAGTAAGGTAAAACCGTCTATGTTTATGTGGGTTGGTCTTACTATTATCCTTTCTTTCGAAAGGATTTTGAAAGTTAAACAAATGGTTGGAGTTTACTCACACCAGTCCCATGAATGACCCAGAATTTATTTTGTTTTGTTTTCCCTAAACTATTGGGTGCCCAAATTTGTATGGGCAGTTAAGTAGTCAGGATTTTACAGATTTACTTGGTGGAGTTTGAAGCAGGAGGCTTCACCCATTAGCTATAGACTATCATATTTCCGTTGTGTACTGTTGTAACGACCCAGAAAATCTGAACCAATTTAAAAATTTTAAATTGGCTAAAATAATGGATTTTAAATATTTAAAATAAGTATTTTAGATAATGGCAATGAAAACTGAGTTTGAATCGACATTTGAAAACCAATATAATTAATTATAATTATATATAGAATTGAAAATGGCGCGGTAGTTCGATAATTCGATTTCAAACTTCAATTGAATATACCGGGTGCAAAACAATCTGGATTTTAGTGAGACCAAAAACATTAGTATCTAATTGATGATATCTTTCTAACGAATCTGACCAATCGAAATTTGATAGCGGGAATCAAAAGATATGTCCAGTTGAAAATTCTGAATAGTCGCTATGGAATTCAGGCCCTTAAAAATGGACATTTTGCAAATGACCTCGGATTTCGACGAAACCACTTTTGTTAGATCCGTAGTGTCAAGTTATTGCTAGGTTTCAAATTTCATAATTTTTCGAATCAATATGTGAGCGTGGCAAAAGAAAACGCGTTTGACCAGTTTCCGTTGATTTTAATCGACTGGAAATTGGCCATTTTTCAAACGATCTCAGAATTCGACGAAACTAGTTTTGTTAGGACCGTATCGTCAATACGAAGCTAGAAAATATTTTTCTGGAATTTTTCTAGTTAGTATGTGACCCCGGTAATTTGAAATGTGCGTTTAAAATTCAATATAATGATTTAAATGAAAATTCAAAAGGAAACTGACTATAACGATCAAATCAGCTTGCGATACATATCCCATTGTGTTCGGAATGGGGGTGAAACGCTATGGGCGACAGGCGGTGGGCCTCGTTTCGAGGTCGAGTGTAACAGTCAACCTATTTGCAAAAATAATAATTAAATAATATATATAAAAAAAAAATTCCCTCCCCCCCTTTTATCTTCGTACTGCCCCCCCCCTTTTCAAAAGTAAATCGGCAGAGAAAGAAAGAAAAAAAAAAAAAAACCCTAACTCATTGAAGCCGCTCCCCCCCTCCGACGATCGAAGACGACGAAGCCCCCCTCCCCAAATCGCGCTAGCTCCGACGAAGCCCCCAACCCTCGTCTCGACGTCTGCGAAGAAGCCGCGCCACCCTCGAAACCGCCGACACCATCGAGCAACCGCGCCAACCTCGAAGCGCCTCCGATCTTCTTTCTACCCCCCTCTGTAAGTTTGTTTTTCTTTATTTTATTTTTATTTTATATGAACTGAATCTTTTATAAAAGAATTTTAAAACTGAAATTTTTATAAAAGAAAAACTGTTTTTATAAAAGAACTTTAAAACTGAATTTTTAAAAGTATTTTAAAACTGAACTGAATTTTTAAAAGTATTTTAAAACTGAATTGATTTTTTTTTTTAAAGTATAAAACTGTTTTTTTTCTAAGAAGAAAAATAAAAAAACTGCATTTTCTATGAAAAATAAAAACTGCATTTTCTATAAAAATAAAAAAAACTGCATTTTCTATGAAAAATAAAAACTGCATTTCCTATGAAAAATAAAAACTGCATTTCCTATGAAAAATCATATTTTTATATGTTGAAAGCAAAAGTAAAAATCATATTTTTATATGTTGAAAAATCATATTTTTATATGTTGAAAGCAAAAGTAAAAATCATATTTTTATATGTTGAAAAATCATATTTTTATATGTTGAAAGCAAAAGTAAAAATCATATTTTTGTATGTTGAAAGCAAAAGTAAAAATCATATTTTTGTATGTTGAAAGCAAAAGTAAAAATCATATTTTTATATGTTGAAAGCAAAAGTAAAAATCATATTTTTATATGTTGAAAGCAAAAGTAAAAATCATATTTTTATATGTTGAAAGAAAAAGTAAAAATCATATTTTTATATGTTGAAAAATCATATTTTTATATATTGAATAGCGAAGTCAAAAATTCGATTTTTATATATTGAATAGCATAGTAAAAATTCTATTTTTACATATGTAGAGAATACGGGCGAAAGCGACAAAAGGCGAAGATTTCTATAAGTGAAGTGTCGTGCAGTTGGATAGCTATTGGTGAGATTTCTGATTTAAAAATAATTATATATGTGTTGACAATGAAAGTGAATTGCTATATATTAATATCTATATATATATATATACGCCCCTCGTCCACAAACCATGGACGATATTTATTGGTTGAAATTGTTGTGATAATTGGTTGATAACGAATGGTTGTTTGGGATTGTTTGTGATTGATATTGGTTGATTGTGGTTGAAAAATACCCATTGGTGGTTGTGAAATATTTGGTTGAAACCACTTAGGATTAGTTTGTGGAAATGAAATAAATATATACATGCCGCCTGCGTGCGAACTAGATGCATGATTACCATTGTCAAAAACCGCGAGGTTTTAAGGTAGAGCGAGGAGCCGTACTAGGGACGGTGCCGGTGTAACTACCCTGCCGTTATGCTGCCGAAATTTTGAATAATATTTGTGTGTTTGAATTATTTTCATATGCTTAAACTATATTTATTCCTTATATAGAAAACATTCATGTGTTGAATTGATATTCATTCGTTGTTTAGAAATTCATGTGTTGAATGGTATTCATATTTTGAAATAAATCGTTTGATAATAAAAATCACATTTTTATCAATATATAGAAACTATTGAAAACATTCATGTGTTGAATTGATATTCATTCGTTGTTTAGAAATTCATGTGTTGAATGGTATTCATATTTTGAAATAAACTGTTTGATAATAAAAATCACATTTTTATCTATATATAAAAACTATAGAAAACATTCATGTGTTGAATTGATATTCATTCGTTGTTTAGAAATTCATGTGTTGAATGGTATTCATATTTTGAAATAAACTGTTTGATAATAAAAATCACCTTTTATCGACTATATGAACTATATAGAAGAATAGTGTTTTGAAATAAATTGTTTTACAATAAAAATCACATTTTTATTGTATGCATAAATCGTTGAAATGTGAAGTGTTAAAAATAGCCACTTGTTCAAAATAAACATATATGAGTTGAAAAATTCATTAATTAGCTAATGAAATGATTTGCGCCTATTTATGTAACATTAGAACGAATGGTGTTTTTAAATCAAATAAAAATCAAATTTGAAGTTGAATAGAAAAGGATAAATGATAAGAACTGTATATATATGTATATGCATATTCATTGAACAGGTTATAGCAAAGGGGCTAGAGAAGAGGAATAAAATTTTGTGCCCGACAAATAGGTACACATTTACTGATTTGTTTGGGTGATGATTTTGAGCCTGTTGGCTAGCCGCTTGGCTTTTTCTTTTTCTTTTTGAGATTAGAAGGACCGGGAACGCTATTTGCGATTTCCCGACGCTCCCGGTGCAGGGGAGGTTATGGCGAAATTTTTCCAAAATTTAATGTAACACCCCGCCTCCACTAGGGTCACTCGCAAAGGAATGCACTAGCTTTGGAGGGGCATTATTGGTAAACATGCATAATGATATAGCAAGGCAGGACATGACATATATATATATGTAAATAAACAGGGTAAGTAAATAAAACAGCGGAAGATTTATAAACCATTTCAAAACACAAGTCTGGTACATCAAAATGTCACTTTCCCAAAATTACAAGTCTAGATAAATACATCATCTGATAAACTGAAAATACATAAGTGCTATCCCCAATTAAGAGTGATAAACCATAGCGGCTCAAGTCCAAAGCATACTTGAGCTATCCAAGGAAGCAGCTAAAATCCAAGCTAGGCTCCAGTATTCCCTCCCTGAGAACCTGGGGGGGAAACGGAAGAAAAGAGGCGAAAGAAAACAGGTCAGTCAAAAAGACTGAGTAAGCCCTGCTACGATCAGTCTATAAACTAATAAAGTTAACATCATGATGGAAACTGAGATGATCATAGATAACAACATACTGGCATGATAAATCAACTACAAGATAGATAGAGGTGTCATCGCATAAACAGAGTTAAGTTTTGCACCACGGTGTACTAGCAAACCAACATAACAGGTATTGATCCCTTAGCCCAAACTTCGGCCCAATAACATGAAGTGACCTTAATAAAAGGTCCAGCCACGGTCTAGTCGATCGGCTCCCTATAAACCTAACACGTCAAGTGTTGGTGTCCATATGGCCCACATATGGATGTAGGTAGTCTGTGCTGGGCCCACCTTTGGGTGTATCAAGCCCTCGGTTGTCGACCCCGGACACTTAAGCAATAATGCACAGCCCTAACCTACTGGTACCCGTGCCTCGAGTTTGTCCAACATCGGACTACGTGCACGTCCGTAGCCCGCCGGACCCGCACCGCTGTACCACTCGGCCATCGCCCTTTGGTCATTTACATCCGTCCAGTAATCGTGCCCCGCCCTAGCCTAGTTTCTAGGGTTGTGATGATACCAAACTGGGATTACTGCCGGAACAGACCCGCCGCTAGGGTTTCCTAAGAGGGTTAAGTGTGATTTAACCCTTCACTAATCCTGGATTAAACTGGTTAAGTGTGGCTTAACCCCATTCTAATCCCTTGAACTCCCAAATGGATTAAACTAGTTAAGTGTAGCCAACGGTTCATAACTTAACCACATTCTAATCCCTCGAATCCCCAAATTGGTTAAGTATTAGTGGACCCTGACTTAACCCTAATCATGAGGCATTAATTAATTTAATGCACCTTAACCTCTCACATTAGACCTTGTTGTGGTTACTAGTTAGGCCGGGCGGGTCCGGGTAGCTTTACACCACAACTTGGTCTAACCTCGGGTCTTGGCACCCCATGACCAACTTCTCACATTGGGTCCTATTGTTTGTAGCCACTAGTTAAGCCGGTCGGTTCCGGGTAGAATTACGCTACAAACTCAACCCAACCTCGAGTTGGCCACACTTATGTTTTCTAAGTGTCATGTCCACTTTATTTCAAAACATAATTAAAAGTCAACAATTACTTGGGTAGACCTAACTTAATAGGTAAATTCCCAAGGGGTAGACCTAACTTAATAGGTAAATTCCCAATCTTATATTTTCATGTATTTTAAGTTTACCCAAAACCCCCAACGTCATTCTATCGCTTACATATTCGTAATAACGCATAAAGGATAGGGAGAGGGAACTTGGCACAACATATATGATAAACTTGCACAACAACCATTCATAACATGTTAGACTTGTACAACTTAGCATAGTGAACTTGCATATTGCCATAAACATGCATAACGTGTTAAACTCGCATAACTTAGCATAGTGAACTTGCATATTGCCATAAACATGCACAACTTGTCAAAACATGCACAACTTGTCAAAACATGCACAACTTGTCAAAACATGCACAACTTGTCATTTTAAACTTGCATAAGCATGCATAACTAAATAAACTTGCAAATCATGGCTTAGTAAACTTGCATAAACATGCATGACTCAATTAACTTGTAAATCATGACTTAGCAAACATGCATAAACATGCATAACTCAACTATCTTGTAAATCATGACTTAGCAAACATGCATAAACATGCATAACTCAATTAACTTGTAAATCATGGCTTAGCAAACATGCATAAACATGCATAACTTGTTAAACTTGTAAATCATGGCTTAGCAAACATGCATAAACATGCATAACTCATTTAACTTGTAAATCATGGCTTAGCAAACATGCATAAACATGCATAACTCATTTAACTTGTAAATCATGGCTTAGCAAACATGCATAAACATGCATGACTCAATTAACTTGTAAATCATGACTTAGCAAACATGCATAAACATGCATAACTCATTTAACTTGTAAATCATGGCTTAGCAAACATGCATAAACATGCATGACTCAATTAACTTGTAAATCATGACTTAGCAAACATGCATAAACATGCATAACTCATTTAACTTGCAAATCAAGGCTTAGCAAACTTGCATAAACATGCATAATCCATAAAACATGTACAAATCTCAACCTTCACCACATGATAACTTTAGAGTTTGTAAAGTAAAAGTAAGAGGGCTTACAATGCTTATGCGGACTCAAATGAGTATAACAAGTGCAAGAAACCCCTTATGCAACTAATTAAAACCCCCAAATGCAAGCAAACTTGATCTAGACTCCTCCTTTATGATGCCAATTGAAAAACAGCCTTTAATGCAAGCTAAGGAGGATCATACAAGCCTAAAGATGCTTGTATGCATGGAAAATCACTTAGGAATTAATTTAGGAATTGTATGAAGAGGGTGGAGGCCATGAGAGTTTTGATTTTGGCATAGTTTAGTTGCTAGGATGAATAATTGGGTTTTAGGGTAGGATTAGGGTTGTATTTATAGAAGATTAGAGTGATTTAGACCATAGGATTAACCATAGGTTAGTTTTGGCCCGTCAGATCTCGGAATCCTCTAGAACCAAGCCCCAAGACCCAGCCCAAATCAAAAATGGTGCACCAGGCTAGACTGCCTGGGCACCCCCTGTCGACAGGGCTGTCGACAGGGCAGTCGACTCCCTGGGGACCCTGTCGACAGGCCTGTCGACATGGGGCCCCTGGCGGGATTTTTCCCGCCTTGGCCCAGCTGGCCCAAACCCTTGTTTTTAATTTAAATTTAAATCTGTTTTAATTTTGGAAATTTCTGAAAACTTCCATGGGCCTTAACTGGGTCATACGGACTCCGATTTTCGAAAACTCGGACTCTATTTCGCGTATTTTTCCGAGACGAACGCAATGGCATAGCCCGTTTCCCTTGATTCAGATTTTAGAATTAAATTCTGCCTCAATTTCCATTATTACAGGTTATTGAAAATACGGGTTGTCACATTCTTCCCTCCTTAAAGGATTTCGTCCCCGAAATCTTCAAGTTAGGAAGAACGTATCCTACCATCCAATCATCCATCTACTCAAAGCACCATCCACGAGCAATCATTGTCCTTACAAGATTCTAAATGCTGGATGAACATATGCAAAAGTGTGTGTATATGTACTTACCTAATGCAAAAATCAGGCGGTTACTGATACAGTAAACCTCCTTAATGCATATGTATGTCAGTGAAATGAATCCATATGTATGCAAATTCCTAACATAATGTATAATATCTACATGTGTGCTCAATCATACATCCATATGCAACATCCATGTGATAGCATACGAATTTCATCCAAGAATAAGCATAAACACTCATGCACATGCAATATGAGGAGTGTGTGAGCCGATCTAGTGCCTAATCGTGTATAATGCATCCACGAGCAACCACTTGCAAACACTTGCAACCACTTGCAACCATCAAGCATAACATGTTTCAAATACATGTTTCATCCAAAGGGTTTCTACCTAAGGTTCTCATGACAAGATAAACACGATAAACTAGATAAACTCCTTCTTGGATTTACAAGAAATCCATTCAAACTTTGACATATAGTACTAACCGATGAGTCATAACCCCCTTATGGAGTTTACAACAGAAATAAGATCGAGAATGGGACCGAGAAGATAACTTGCAAGCAAGCTCCACAGGAAAACAAGGATCAAAGATGCACTCTTAAAAAGAGATATGATGCGCGTATCTAGTCTTCACTCTTCTTAGTTACGTTTCCTTGAGCTTAACTCTACTGTGCTTTGACTATCTTTCACTTCATGATTCCTTAGCTTCCTAACTCCTATTTCCCAAATTCGAGTTGGAACGCATTTCATTATCGCCTCTCGTCTTTCTTTTCCACTTATTCTTCCTTCTATATACCTGGCTTAAACATAATTATAATCCTCATGATTCGTGCAAGCTCTCCAAAATCCACTAGTGAATCCTGGATCTCGTCTACTTACTATAAAGTATTCCATGCAGCAGAACTTTCCTTGAAAATACCAATCCGCGTTGCCAATTGCCCTTATAAACATGATTTCCTATAACTCATGTTTAATCGAAATGAACCATCCGCCTATGAATGATAGATCATACCTAGATTCAATTGCCTAGCCGTGGCTTCCTGTAGGCCATTCCAAAACTGGCCAACTTCTTGAGGATAAACCGTTGCTAACCATGATACAGTCCTCTTGCTCTTCACCGGACTGAAATGAGCACTCTTCGTGAGTCTACCCATTTTGACCCACATACCCGTATTCCCTTTCTTTAATCTAGGTAGTCCATCCACATAACCTATCGAGATGTTTTCACACTTCCCTTGCGAAACCTCCAATGGAGGTTATGGCCCGCTGGGCTTCTATGACTTAGCCTAAACCTGGTGGCACAACATGCATCCTGAGACCAACTCGGCCACCTCCTCGAGTGATGCGCATCTTCAAGAACCTTCTTTACCAAGTCTTTCACTCGAGGAACACATAATCTCTCATCGTGCCTCAGTCATCCCTTGTCATCTATAATATATCTAGTGAGGTGACTTAACATCTCGCCTCGAACCGACTGGTCCATGTTTTTGACCAACTGCGGATCTTCTTCCTGCGAAACCTCCCCTTCTTGATCCAGAAGAGTAAGTCTAAGCTCTGGGAATGCTAACTAACTAGCCAAACAGAGGAGGCTTCTTACTTCAATTGCCCTCCTCAGAGTTTTCCGGTCTTAAACCGCAACCACTTTAGCGGAATCCACCGCTAGGCCTTACTTAGGAACTATGTGCCCAAGAAATCCAACTTCTTTCCTCCAAAGTGACATTTGGAGAACTTGACCTTCAATTGGTGGCCCTAAGCGTATCCATCTTCTCCTTGAGATGTATAGCATGTCCTTCCCCGTTCTTTTGAGGAGATCAAAATATCGTCTATGACGACCATGACAAACTTGTTCAAGGACTCCCTAAACACCCTACCCATCCAGTTTACGTAATATGCGGGTGCATTAGTCGAACCAAATAGTATGACTAGCCATTATAAAACCCATCCAGAGTCCTAAACGCAGTTTTGTCAATTCCATCCTCAGCCATCCTACGCTGATGGAATCCGGTAACTAGATCAGAAGAAAACAGATGCTCCTACAAGCTGATCAAACAAATCATTGATCCTTGGTAACGGTTATCTTACGATAATCAACACATAAGCGAAACAAACTGTCCACATCAGTAACGAATACTACTGGAGCACCCTACTCGAAAATGCTTCGTCTCAGGAAGTTCTTCTCAAGCAACTCCTTGACTTGCTTTCTTAACTCTCATCTCGTGAGGTCACGTGCCTAGCCGGCCACGAAACTGGCTTGGTATTACCAACCAGAAAATGCGGAAATCTATCCCACGTCTAAGGGTAACCCCTTCACTTCACCCAAGATATCAGGATATTCTCGGACCACCCTCACCGATTGCAAACTATCGATAGACGAGTTGAGGGATTCAAGATAACATAACATGACGGGACCCCTAGGGTTGCTAGAAATTTCTAGGGTATTACCGAGGAGAGTCATGAGCCCCACACCCTATATACAAAAACCCAGAATGGCTCCAAAACAGGCCAACCATTCCATGCCCAAAACCAACCCATATCCCCCGAAACCGAGAATATATACATCCCACGAGAATTCTATACTCAAAATAGAAACTTTCAAATCCACTCAGACCACAGGCAAACGGGCAGAACCCCCAAATTGGATTTGAAACACATACGGGATCATCAACCAGACTAGTACTTAGGTGCAAAACTTTCAACTAGATCAGATGAAATAAAACTTATGCGATATGCCAGAATCGAACGAAGTTCGAACAGGGAAAATCAGAAAATGTAAACAAGATTTTCAACAGAAACACTACCTCTATCATAAGCTGGAAGAACGATGTTGAGGGGATGAACTCTCCCTCCAGATAGTCCTGCACACTGAGTCTGACCTTGCCCTTGTTTCCTCGGGCAATCCTTGCTGAAATGTCCAAACTCACTACAAATGAAGCATTCGCCCCGCTTTCTCTTTTCCTTCTTCCTACATTCCCTGGCTATATGTCCAACTGTACCACAGAAGTTACATTTCATATTCTTGCCCCGTTTCCCGGAATTTACTCTCTTGCCTTGAGACTCATTCGCCTTGACCTCTTTCTTGTCATTGTTATCTTCTTCTTGAAGTAGGGCCATATTCACCAAATTCTCGAAAGTCGCCCCCAAGGGTATATGAGACAGGGTCAAATCACGTAATGGCTCGTTTAATCCTAGAGCAAAGTGCAGGGCCTTCTTCTGAGCTTTATTAACCAAATCTAAATCGTCATGAGCCAGTTGATTAAACTTATCTATGTATTCCCTAATAGTCATGTCCCCTTGCTTCAGTGATAAGAATCTCAGTCCAAACCTTCCTCTAAAGTCATCCCAAGTCTCAATTGGCCTGGTCGCGGTGGTGACTACCCACCAACGTGCGGCTTCTTCCTTTAGCAACCATACTGCCAATAAAACCTTCCTGCGGTCACCTATATCAAAGGTGGCTAAAAGATCTTCGGTCTCTTTCAACCAATTCCTTGCCTCTACTAAAGTCTCGGTTCCAAAGAAATTCTTGCAACCCATCATCTTAAAGTTCTTACAAGTTTCCGCAAAATCCGCTTGTGGAGGCTGAGGGGGAAGAGGAACATCAGCTACGGGAGGAGGAGGAGGAACAGCGGCCTCGACTGGGGAGACAACAATAGGGACACCCGGGACCGGTGCCGTGACTTCCAAGTACCGACGAAACCAATCGGGTATCGTTACTCCTTCGGGCAAGATGAGATTATCAGACATGCTGGAAACGAAAAGAGAAAAGTTCAAACGAGGGATCAAAGGATAGTGCTAATGGCTTTTTGGGGAATAGCCTTTTTAAAAATAACTAGACTTTTCTTTGGAAAATACTTAATACTTGGTTTTGAAAATAGTTTTTCAAAAGTTTTTAAAACCTTTTTATCCCTTCTCGTAAACCATATGCTCTGATACCAAAATGTAACACCCCGCCTCCACTAGGGTCACTCGCAAAGGAATGCACTAGCTTTGGAGGGGCATTATTGGTAAACATGCATAATGATATAGCAAGGCAGGACATGACATATATATATATGTAAATAAACAGGGTAAGTAAATAAAACAGCGGAAGATTTATAAACCATTTCAAAACACAAGTCTGGTACATCAAAATGTCACTTTCCCAAAATTACAAGTCTAGATAAATACATCATCTGATAAACTGAAAATACATAAGTGCTATCCCCAATTAAGAGTGATAAACCATAGCGGCTCAAGTCCAAAGCATACTTGAGCTATCCAAGGAAGCAGCTAAAATCCAAGCTAGGCTCCAGTATTCCCTCCCTGAGAACCTGGGGGGGAAACGGAAGAAAAGAGGCGAAAGAAAACAGGTCAGTCAAAAAGACTGAGTAAGCCCTGCTACGATCAGTCTATAAACTAATAAAGTTAACATCATGATGGAAACTGAGATGATCATAGATAACAACATACTGGCATGATAAATCAACTACAAGATAGATAGAGGTGTCATCGCATAAACAGAGTTAAGTTTTGCACCACGGTGTACTAGCAAACCAACATAACAGGTATTGATCCCTTAGCCCAAACTTCGGCCCAATAACATGAAGTGACCTTAATAAAAGGTCCAGCCACGGTCTAGTCGATCGGCTCCCTATAAACCTAACACGTGAAGTGTTGGTGTCCATATGGCCCACATATGGATGTAGGTAGTCTGTGCTGGGCCCACCTTTGGGTGTATCAAGCCCTCGGTTGTCGACCCCGGACACTTAAGCAATAATGCACAGCCCTAACCTACTGGTACCCGTGCCTCGAGTTTGTCCAACATCGGACTACGTGCACGTCCGTAGCCCGCCGGACCCGCACCGCTGTACCACTCGGCCATCGCCCTTTGGTCGTTTACATCCGTCCAGTAATCGTGCCCCGCCCTAGCCTAGTTTCTAGGGTTGTGATGATACCAAACTGGGATTACTGCCGGAACAGACCCGCCGCTAGGGTTTCCTAAGAGGGTTAAGTGTGATTTAACCCTTCACTAATCCTGGATTAAACTGGTTAAGTGTGGCTTAACCCCATTCTAATCCCTTGAACTCCCAAATGGATTAAACTAGTTAAGTGTAGCCAACGGTTCATAACTTAACCACATTCTAATCCCTCGAATCCCCAAATTGGTTAAGTATTAGTGGACCCTGACTTAACCCTAATCATGAGGCATTAATTAATTTAATGCACCTTAACCTCTCACATTAGACCTTGTTGTGGTTACTAGTTAGGCCGGGCGGGTCCGGGTAGCTTTACACCACAACTTGGTCTAACCTCGGGTCTTGGCACCCCATGACCAACTTCTCACATTGGGTCCTATTGTTTGTAGCCACTAGTTAAGCCGGTCGTTTCCGGGTAGAATTACGCTACAAACTCAACCCAACCTCGAGTTGGCCACACTTATGTTTTCTAAGTGTCATGTCCACTTTATTTCAAAACATAATTACAAGTCAACAATTACTTGGGTAGACCTAACTTAATAGGTAAATTCCCAAGGGGTAGACCTAACTTAATAGGTAAATTCCCAATCTTATATTTTCATGTATTTTAAGTTTACCCAAAACCCCCAACGTCATTCTATCGCTTACATATTCGTAATAACGCATAAAGGATAGGGAGAGGGAACTTGGCACAACATATATGATAAACTTGCACAACAACCATGCATAACATGTTAGACTTGTACAACTTAGCATAGTGAACTTGCATATTGCCATAAACATGCATAACGTGTTAAACTCGCATAACTTAGCATAGTGAACTTGCATATTGCCATAAACATGCACAACTTGTCAAAACATGCACAACTTGTCAAAACATGCACAACTTGTCATTTTAAACTTGCATAAGCATGCATAACTAAATAAACTTGCAAATCATGGCTTAGTAAACTTGCATAAACATGCATGACTCAATTAACTTGTAAATCATGACTTAGCAAACATGCATAAACATGCATAACTCAACTATCTTGTAAATCATGACTTAGCAAACATGCATAAACATGCATAACTCAATTAACTTGTAAATCATGGCTTAGCAAACATGCATAAACATGCATAACTTGTTAAACTTGTAAATCATGGCTTAGCAAACATGCATAAACATGCATAACTCATTTAACTTGTAAATCATGGCTTAGCAAACATGCATAAACATGCATGACTCAATTAACTTGTAAATCATGACTTAGCAAACATGCATAAACATGCATAACTCATTTAACTTGTAAATCATGGCTTAGCAAACATGCATAAACATGCATGACTCAATTAACTTGTAAATCATGACTTAGCAAACATGCATAACTCATTTAACTTGCAAATCAAGGCTTAGCAAACTTGCATAAACATGCATAATCCATAAAACATGTACAAATCTCAACCTTCACCACATGATAACTTTAGAGTTTGTAAAGTAAAAGTAAGAGGGCTTACAATGCTTATGCGGACTCAAATGAGTATAACAAGTGCAAGAAACCCCTTATGCAACTAATTAAAACCCCCAAATGCAAGCAAACTTGATCTAGACTCCTCCTTTATGATGCCAATTGAAAAACAGCCTTTAATGCAAGCTAAGGAGGATCATACAAGCCTAAAGATGCTTGTATGCATGGAAAATCACTTAGGAATTAATTTAGGAATTGTATGAAGAGGGTGGAGGCCATGAGAGTTTTGATTTTGGCATAGTTTAGTTGCTAGGATGAATAATTGGGTTTTAGGGTAGGATTAGGGTTGTATTTATAGAAGATTAGAGTGATTTAGACCATAGGATTAACCCTAGGTTAGTTTTGGCCCGTCAGATCTCGGAATCCTCTAGAACCAAGCCCCAAGACCCAGCCCAAATCAAAAATGGTGCACCAGGCTAGACTGCCTGGGCACCCCCAGTCGACAGGGCAGTCGACTCCCTGGGGACCCTGTCGACAGGCCTGTCGACATGGGGCCCCTGGCGGGATTTTTCCCGCCTTGGCCCAGCTGGCCCAAACCCTTGTTTTTAATTTAAATTTAAATCTGTTTTAATTTTGGAAATTTCTGAAAACTTCCATGGGCCTTAACTGGGTCATACGGACTCCGATTTTCGAAAACTCGGACTCTATTTCGCGTATTTTTCCGAGACAAACGCAATGGCATAGCCCGTTTCCCTTGATTCAGATTTTAGAATTAAATTCTGCCTCAATTTCCATTATTACAGGTTATTGAAAATACGGGTTGTCACATTTAAGGTGTTAGAAAAATTTTTGAAGTGAAAACGATATAGAAATCATTGAATGAACTATATTTATATAACTATATAAATATAAATAAAATTAAAACGTAACGAGGCCGTGCAGTTCGTATTTCGAAACCGTGATTTCAAACGACTAGTACGGGAAATCCGACCATTGGATTTTCCCGAAACCTCAACCGTCGGGTTCGCCTTGGAATAATCTTTCCAACGGCACCAACCTTGTAAAAATCCAATGGTTGGATTGTCTAGAATGTTTAATTGAAATCTGAAGAAAAACAGCGCCAGAATCGATTTTATTTATATATAAATATAAATAGAATTATATTTAATCGAATAACGACGCTGTAGTTCGTATTTTGAAATCGAAATTTCAAACGATTGTACCGGGAGATCCGACCGTCGGATTTTCCCGAAACTGGAACCGTTGGATTCGTTTTGAAAAGACCTTTCTAATGATGTAAATTTTGTGAGGATCCAACGGTTAGATTTTCAGATATGTGTAAATCAAATCTGAAGAAAAACAGCGCCACGGTCGCCTTATGGCCCGAAGCGTCGTTTTGAATAAAATGGCTATTTTAAAATAAATAAAAATAGCGATAAATAGTTATAAAATATCATAAGCGATATGGAATGGAAATAAACTGAATTTGCTTGATTTATGTGATGTTTGATGGTTGAATGTGTTTGGTGTGAAAATTACATTAAAGGACAAAACCAGTGTTGTCGAATAATTTAACCATTGAAATAAATCGATTTGAAATTCTAAATATACGTGAATTATTTGAAAAGGCCGAGTTAATTCTCATTTCGAATAATCGACCGACGATTGAAATTCGAAGATGAAGACGATGGTCGAAGACCGGAGATCTTCACCTCGTTTGGATGGTAACCGAGGTCCTGATTGGGAGGCATCCCGAAATATGGATAATGAGTGGTGATCGTTCAGACGTACGTGTTGATCGATGGGTTTGCGAGGTATTTAGTGCCTCCGGTTTCGTTCAGACCCAGAACGGACTTGTAAATGGACTGTGTGTCTGACATAGGATTTATTCTGTGTGGCATGCTAAGATGCAGTGATCAGGGCTTCTGTTGAAAAGCAAAGTCTTGTGGTGATGATCAAAGCACCGCCTGTGTGGCGTAGCTTTGTGTATAACGTAAATTCGCGAGCCTCACACCCCGGTATGAACCTAAAACGGGAGAAAGGACCTCAGGGAGGACATGCGTTTTCTTCTAGCTAGGGTGGTGTCAGTGACCTACCAGCCCTGACATTTATATACTTTTCACCTATGTGGTTGTTGCTGTTGCGAGGCGCCTCGGTTTGATCGGACGATCCGGGTCCGATGGAGTCATTCGTTGGCTCGTTTACGCCCCAAAGGGCGGGGAAACGCAGTGTTCAGGAATTTTAATCCACATCGGTGGACCGGCCCTGACGATCCAAGGGCCCACCTGTGTCTGGGTCCTGGGACACGGGCTAGAGCATCTCGAATTCGGTAAGGACTATCTTTTGCCTTGGTTCATGACGGAAATCCAATTTCCAAATACGACATCGTGCGGTTTTGATTGTATACCTATATATGGCGACATAGTGGTATGGGGCATTAATGCCGTCTATGATTGATAGTTATGATTTGAAATTGATTTCAAAACATATAAACACTAGCAATAATATCAAATGCCTTTGCTTTATTCGTATCAAGCATATTTTGGCCGTTATAAGGTAAAAACTCTATCCTCCGGTTTGCGTTGCATTGTGTGATGGGAACTGAGTCTTATAACGGCTTCATTTTTATAAAAAGCATAGCGATGTTTAAAAGAAAGATTTGTTTTAAAGCATTGGCAATCCAATGGAGTAAACCCGTTCCATGAAAGTGGCGTGGTCCTGTGATTGACCAATTATATATGTGTTGAGTGGATTTCTCATACCAGTCCCATGACTGACTCGTAGTTTGTTTCACTCTCAAACTCGGGTGCCCCTTTTTCTACACGGGCAGCCTTGTATTCAGGTTTAGCTGGTTCTTTCTGGATAGCTGGAGCTGAAGATGGATTCTATCATTTATTTCTTTTTATGCTGTTCAGCTCCTATTGTACATATTTTGTTTATTTCCGCTGTAGACATTTATGTATAGCTGAACTGTATTTGTACTAAGTAAGATCATGTATACTGTGTAACTCTGATGATTACTTTTATCCAGTATATTTTGTTGTTCATTATCTGGTGTATTTATTTAATTCTGTTCTGCTATTATATGTTTCTGTGTTATATTCCAAAGATAACCTTGTTTCTGTGAGAACGGGAAATCGGGTCGTCTCAACGTGGTATCAGAGCTTTGGTTAAGCTTAGTTCTGGAATATAACATTTGAACGAACTCGTCAGAAATAGAACCAGTAGTGTTCTAGGATGGGCGACTCCATACAGATAGGATCAGTAATATCCTAGTATGAGTAAAGCAGAATGATTACACCTTGATAGACACATTTACATTGAAGTATGTGTTTCTATGTTTTAAAATACCTTTTCTGTGACCTGACACTTGATCTGCCATTTGCAGAAGTACTAGAAAAATGAGTGCCAGAGACAGAAGGAATATCGAACCCGGTCTAGAGGCTCTATTCAAGAGATATCGAAATCTGGGTGGAGAAAAATTCTCGGGCAATGAATCTATTATTCAAACTCAAGCTTGGATGAGTTCTGTCGAAAAAATCTTTGAGCATATCCATCTGAGAGATGACCAGAAACGGTTAGTAGCATCTTGGGCGCTTAAAGAAGAAGCTTTAATCTGGTGGGAATCAATCATCAGAAATAATCCAGAAGGTGATATCACCTGGGACAGATTCAAATTGATTTTCTTAGAAAGATTTACTCCTCCCGAAGTAACCGAGAGATTATGTGATGAATTTTCTTATCTAATACAAGGTGACATGACCATTCCGGAATATCATAAGAAATTCAACGAACTTGCTCACTTTGCTCCTCATCTAATTCAAAATCCGAAGAGGAAAAATATGAGATTTATTCACGGGCTTCAAAGGAAATACCAGAATAAGGTATTGGGGCATGTGAAGCTTCCTTTTTCTGAAATGATATATATGGCCTATCAGTATGAAGATCTCTATAAGAAAGGAATGTTGCGAGACGAAGAAGAAGTCTGTTCTAGTGACAAAACAGAGTCGGAAACTGATATCGCTGAAGCCAGTATGAGGTTTGAGGACAGTAAAGAGCTTAAGGTAGATCGAAAAAGGGCTAGATCTGAAAAAGAACCTGTCACAACTGCCGTATGCAATAACTGCCATCAAAAGGGGAATTTGTCGATAAATTGTGGGCCCTTAAAGAAACGAAGCAAGGGTGGATTCAAATCCGGTGGGAAGGCTCGGGAAAGTAGGAAATGCCGGAAGTGCCATCAAGCTGGTCATATTGAGAAAAACTGCCCGCTATCTCAGAAATCTGAAACGGTACAGGTAAACGAAGTAGCAGAAACTTCTGAGCCCTCAGCTAATCAAGAAAGACCCGATGTTTTAGAAGGCACGCTTACTGTCAAAAACATTCCAGTCAAAGTACTGTTTAACACAGGCGCGTCACGAAGCTTCATTTCCAAAGATGCAGCTAAGAAACTGGATTTGAATTTGAAGAAGCTCAAGGAACCAATGACTGTCCAGAATCCAGTTGGGGGTTCCATTGATCTCAGTTGGATTTGTGGAGTGCCGGTTTCTTTCTCTCGTTATCGGTTTCCTACCATCGCAGTCGTTATGAATTTTAAAGAGTTTGATCTTATCTTAGGGTTAGATTGGTTGACTAAATATGAAGCTGAGGTTAAATGCGCCGACAGAGTCGTAAAGGCGAAGATTAAATCAGGCGATTATATAACCATTCCCTGTGAAGGTCAGAATGCTAATAGAAAAGACTTCTGGGCAGCTTTGAATGTTTCTCCAGCCCAAATAGAAAATATCCCTGAGATCACTGAGAATATTCCTGACCTCATTAAAGATATTCCTGTCGTCAAGAACTATGCGGACGTGTTCGAAGAAGTTGTTCGCTTACCTCCGCAGAGAGAAATAGATTTCAAGATTGCTTTAATTCCCAATGCAAGGCCGGTAGTTCACGCTATTCGAAGAATGTCCTTGAAAGAGAAGGAGGAATTGGACAATCAAACACGACAACTGGTATGGAAAGGTCTGATCAGGCCTAGTTTCTCTGATTGGGGTGCAGCAGTGGTGTTTGTCCCAAAATCTGACGGTACTCTACGGCTATGCGTGGACTATCGAGATCTGAACAAGCAGACTATAAAGAACAAATATCCATTGCCGCGGATTGATGATTTGTTGGATCGATTAAATGGAGCACAAGTATTTTCACGAATGGACCTAGCTACAGGCTTCCATCAACTTCGAATTGCCGAAGAGTGTGTTCCAATGACAGCGTTCAGAGGCCCCGACTTATTCTACGAGTGGTTAGTAATGCCGTTCGGCTTATGTAACGCTCCAGCTTATTTCGTCGATCTGATGAATAGAGTATTCAGAGGAGTACTGAACAAATTTGTTTTGGTTTTTATTGATGATATTCTAATCTTCTCTAAATCAAAGGCCGAACATGAAAAGCATCTGGAACAGGTTCTAGAAATCCTCAGAAGGAATGTATTGAAAGCCAAGTTTTCCAAATGTATCTTCTGGCAAGATGAAGTGAAATTTCTGGGCCATGTTGTATCGAAAGAAGGAATTGCTGTGGATCCAAGTAAAATCACAGCTATCCAGAATTGGAAACAGCCCAGTACTCCCACTGAAGTCCGCAGTTTTCTCGGATTGGCTAGCTATTACCGAAAGTTCGTTAAAGACTTTTCGAAGATATCTGGTCACTTAACGAAGCTTACAAAGAAGCATTCTAAATTCAAATGGACTCAGGAAAGTGAGGAGGCTTTCGAAGAGCTAAAGTTGAGATTAACTACAGCTCCAGTGTTAACCATCATTGATGGCAACCAAGATCTAAAAGTCTGGACTGATGCTTCTAGAGAGGGCCTTGGCACAGTGTTAATGCAAAGAGGTCAAGTAATTGCTTATGCTAGCCGTCAACTGAAACCACACGAGAAAAACTATGTAACTCATGATCTTGAGTTATTGGCTATCATATTCTCTTTGAAAATCTGGAGACACTATCTTCTGGGCGAGAGATTTGAACTGTTTACAGATCACCAGTCGTTAAAGTATCTGTTCACTCAGAAGGACTTGAATTTGAGGCAGCAACGTTGGCTGAAGTTTCTTGCAGCATATGACTTCGAAATTATATATACTCCAGGGAAAGCCAATGTCGTGGCCGATGCGCTGAGCCGAAAGAATGTAATGATCGCCAGCTTTATTATCACAACTTCCTTGATTGACAAAATATCTATTCTTCAGAAGGAGGATAATTTTATTAAGGATATGATTAAAAGGATTCAGAAAGGCGAACCCTCGTGTTTTCAAATAGATAACGACGAGACCTTGAGGTTAAAAGGAAGGATTTGTGTTCCTGACGTTCCTGAGCTAAAAAGGGAAGTGTTAGACGAGTGTCACAAGTCCAAGCTGAGTATCCATCCTGGTGTGGCCAAAATGTATAACGATCTCAAAAGAACTTTCTGGTGGAAGGCTATGAAAAGAGACGTTTCGATATATGTCAGCCGATGCCCTACTTGTCAGCTAGTCAAGAGCGACCAACAGAAATTGGCTGGATTGTTACAACCACTAGAGGTTCCTGGTTGGAAGTGGGAGCATATCTCCATGGATTTCATTGATGGTTTGCCCAGAACCAGAAAAGGAAATGACAGTATTTGGGTGATCGTAGATCGCTTCACGAAGACCGCCCATTTTATACCTGTCAAATCAAATAGAACCGCTCAGAGTCTGGCGCAGATTTATTTCAGGGAAATAGTTAGACTACATGGAGTGCCACTCAGTATAGTAAGTGATAGAGATACAATTTTCACTAGTAAATTCTGGGAAGCATTTCAAGTCGAGCTGGGAACGAAGTTAAACTTGAGCACCGCTTATCATCCTCAGACAGACGGTCAGACTGAGAGGGTGAATCGCATTTTAGAAGATCTATTGCGGGCTTGTATTATAGATTTCGGTGGATCATGGGAAGACCATCTGCATTTGGCTGAATTCTCTTATAACAACAGCTACCAGGCGAGTCTGACAATGTCGCCATTCAAAGCATTGTATGGTAGACCGTGCAGATCTCCTGCTTGTTGGGTCGAGCCTGGAAATAGACTTGTGTTGGGTCCCGATATGATTCGAGAAGCTGCCGACAAAGTCGATTTTATTAAGAAGAGATTACTCGCCGCTCAAAGCCGACAAAAGAGCTATGCTGATAGAAGAAGAAGAGATATATCCTTTGAAGTTGGCGACTATGTATATTTGAAAGTATCGCCGATGAGAGGAGTTATCAGGTTCGGTAAAACTGGAAAGTTAGCGCCTAAATTTATTGGTCCGTTTCCTATTCTGGAACGGATTGGAACTCTCGCTTATAGGGTCAAACTGCCTGACTGGTTGCCTGGAGTTCATGATGTATTTCGTATATCTCAACTTCGAAAGCACGTTCATGATCCAGACTTGATCGTGGAAGAAGCAGCTCAGCAGGACATTGAAATTACTCCAGAACTAGCTGTGAGGCGTGAGCCGCTAAAGATCATCGGCAAAGAAACCAAAGAGCTGAGAAACAAGAAGGTTCACTTAGTCAAAGTGCAATGGAGTGGAGATCCGCGAGATTGTACTTGGGAAACTGAGGAGAGCATTCAGAAAGCTTATCCTAGATGCCGAGTAGATATCTCTGAATGACTCCGGTGCAAGGTACATTTACCCTACTTTGCATTACCATTCAATTCTCTACACTATTGTTATTTTCTTTTCATGGATGTGCACTATCTATTCTATACTCTAAATGATTTTAAAGGGGTATAGGATTTGATTAGTATATTTTTAAAGGTTAAAAACAATTGGATTGGTTGTTGTATTTTGTGATCGTAGATTTATCAAACCACTTTCGACTTTATTCCTTTTCGGGGACGAAAAGTTTTAAGTGGGGGAGATTGTAACGACCCAGAAAATCTGAACCAATTTAAAATTTTTAAATTGGCTAAAATAATGGATTTTAAATATTTAAAATAAGTATTTTAGATAATGGCAATGAAAACTGAGTTTGAATCGACATTTGAAAACCAATATAATTAATTATAATTATATATAGAATTGAAAATGGCGCGGTAGTTCGATAATTCGATTTCAAACTTCAATTGAATATACCGGGTGCAAAACAATCTGGATTTTAGTGAGACCAAAAACATTAGTATCTAATTGATGATATCTTTCTAACGAATCTGACCAATCGAAATTTGATAGCGGGAATCAAAAGATATGTCCAGTTGAAAATTCTGAATAGTCGCTATGGAATTCAGGCCCTTAAAAATGGACATTTTGCAAATGACCTCGGATTTCGACGAAACCACTTTTGTTAGATCCGTAGTGTCAAGTTATTGCTAGGTTTCAAATTTCATAATTTTTCGAATCAATATGTGAGCGTGGCAAAAGAAAACGCGTTTGACCAGTTTCCGTTGATTTTAATCGACTGGAAATTGGCCATTTTTCAAACGGTCTCAGAATTCGACGAAACTAGTTTTGTTAGGACCGTATCGTCAATACGAAGCTAGAAAATATTTTTCTGGAATTTTTCTAGTTAGTATGTGACCCCGGTAATTTGAAATGTGCGTTTAAAATTCAATATAATGATTTAAATGAAAATTCAAAAGGAAACTGACTATAACGATCAAATCAGCTTGCGATACATATCCCATTGTGTTCGGAATGGGGGTGAAACGCTATGGGCGACAGGCGGTGGGCCTCGTTTCGAGGTCGAGTGTAACAGTCAACCTATTTGCAAAAATAATAATTAAATAATATATAAAAAAAAAAAATTCCCTCCCCCCCCTTTTATCTTCGTACTGCCCCCCCCCCCCTTTTCAAAAGTAAATCGGCAGAGAAAGAAAGAAAAAAAAAACAACCCTAACTCATCGAAGCCGCTCCCCCCCTCCGACGATCGAAGACGACGAAGCCCCCCTCCCCAAATCGCGCTAGCTCCGACGAAGCCCCCAACCCTCGTCTCGACGTCTGCGAAGAAGCCGCGCCACCCTCGAAACCGCCGACACCATCGAGCAACCGCGCCAACCTCGAAGCGCCTCCGATCTTCTTTCTCCCCCCCTCTGTAAGTTTGTTTTTCTTTATTTTATTTTTATTTTATATGAACTGAATCTTTTATAAAAGAATTTTAAAACTGAAATTTTTATAAAAGAAAAACTGTTTTTATAAAAGAACTTTAAAACTGAATTTTTAAAAGTATTTTAAAACTGAACTGAATTTTTAAAAGTATTTTAAAACTGAATTGATTTTTTTTTTTAAAGTATAAAACTGTTTTTTTTCTAAGAAGAAAAATAAAAAAACTGCATTTTCTATGAAAAATAAAAACTGCATTTTCTATAAAAATAAAAAAAACTGCATTTTCTATGAAAAATAAAAACTGCATTTCCTATGAAAAATAAAAACTGCATTTCCTATGAAAAATCATATTTTTATATGTTGAAAGCAAAAGTAAAAATCATATTTTTATATGTTGAAAAATCATATTTTTATATGTTGAAAGCAAAAGTAAAAATCATATTTTTATATGTTGAAAAATCATATTTTTATATGTTGAAAGCAAAAGTAAAAATCATATTTTTATATGTTGAAAGCAAAAGTAAAAATCATATTTTTGTATGTTGAAAGCAAAAGTAAAAATCATATTTTTATATGTTGAAAGCAAAGTAAAAATCATATTTTTATATGTTGAAAGCAAAAGTAAAAATCATATTTTTATATGTTGAAAGCAAAAGTAAAAATCATATTTTTATATGTTGAAAAATCATATTTTTATATATTGAATAGCGAAGTCAAAAATTCGATTTTTATATATTGAATAGCATAGTAAAAATTCTATTTTTACATATGTAGAGAATACGGGCGAAAGCGACAAAAGGCGAAGATTTCTATAAGTGAAGTGTCGTGCAGTTGGATAGCTATTGGTGAGATTTCTGATTTAAAAATAATTATATATGTGTTGACAATGAAAGTGAATTGCTATATATTAATATCTATATATATATATATATACGCCCCTCGTCCACAAACCATGGACGATATTTATTGGTTGAAATTGTTGTGATAATTGGTTGATAACGAATGGTTGTTTGGGATTGTTTGTGATTGATATTGGTTGATTGTGGTTGAAAAATACCCATTGGTGGTTGTGAAATATTTGGTTGAAACCACTTAGGATTAGTTTGTGGAAATGAAATAAATATATACATGCCGCCTGCGTGCGAACTAGATGCATGATTACCATTGTCAAAAACCGCGAGGTTTTAAGGTAGAGCGAGGAGCCGTACTAGGGACGGTGCCGGTGTAACTACCCTGCCGTTATGCTGCCGAAATTTTGAATAATATTTGTGTGTTTGAATTATTTTCATATGCTTAAACTATATTTATTCCTTATATAGAAAACATTCATGTGTTGAATTGATATTCATTCGTTGTTTAGAAATTCATGTGTTGAATGGTATTCATATTTTGAAATAAATCGTTTGATAATAAAAATCACATTTTTATCAATATATAGAAACTATTGAAAACATTCATGTGTTGAATTGATATTCATTCGTTGTTTAGAAATTCATGTGTTGAATGGTATTCATATTTTGAAATAAACTGTTTGATAATAAAAATCACATTTTTATCTATATATAAAAACTATAGAAAACATTCATGTGTTGAATTGATATTCATTAGTTGTTTAGAAATTCATGTGTTGAATGGTATTCATATTTTGAAATAAACTGTTTGATAATAAAAATCACCTTTTATCGACTATATGAACTATATAGAAGAATAGTGTTTTGAAATAAATTGTTTTACAATAAAAATCACATTTTTATTGTATGCATAAATCGTTGAAATGTGAAGTGTTAAAAATAGCCACTTGTTCAAAATAAACATATATGAGTTGAAATATTCATTAATTAGCTAATGAAATGATTTGCGCCTATTTATGTAACATTAGAACGAATGGTGTTTTTAAATCAAATAAAAATCAAATTTGAAGTTGAATAGAAAAGGATAAATGATAAGAACTGTATATATATGTATATGCATATTCATTGAACAGGTTATAGCAAAGGGGCTAGAGAAGAGGAATAAAATTTTGTGCCCGACAAATAGGTACACATTTACTGATTTGTTTGGGTGATGATTTTGAGCCTGTTGGCTAGCCGCTTGGCTTTTTTCTTTTTCTTTTTGAGATTAGAAGGACCGGGAACGCTATTTGCGATTTCCCGACGCTCCCGGTGCAGGGGAGGTTATGGCGAAATTTTTCCAAAATTTAAGGTGTTAGAAAAATTTTTGAAGTGAAAACGATATAGAAATCATTGAATGAACTATATTTATATAACTATATAAATATAAATAAAATTAAAACGAAACGAGGCCGTGCAGTTCGTATTTCGAAACCGTGATTTCAAACGACTAGTACGGGAAATCCGACCATTGGATTTTCCCGAAACCTCAACCGTCGGGTTCGCCTTGGAATAATCTTTCCAACGGCACCAACCTTGTAAAAATCCAACGGTTGGATTGTCTGGAATGTTTAATTCAAATCTGAAGAAAAACAGCGCCAGAATCGATTTTATTTATATATAAATATAAATAGAATTATATTTAATCGAATAACGACGCTGCAGTTCGTATTTTGAAATCGAAATTTCAAACGATTGTACCGGGAGATCCGACCGTCGGATTTTCCCGAAACTGGAACCGTTGGATTCGTTTTGAAAAGACCTTTCTAATGATGTAAATTTTGTGAGGATCCAACGGTTAGATTTTCAGATATGTGTAAATCAAATCTGAAGAAAAACAGCGCCACGGTCGCCTTATGGCCCGAAGCGTCGTTTTGAATAAAATGGCTATTTTAAAATAAATAAAAATAGCGATAAATAGTTATAAAATATCATAAGCGATATGGAATGGAAATAAACTGAATTTGCTTGATTTATGTGATGTTTGATGGTTGAATGTGTTTGGTGTGAAAATTACATTAAAGGACAAAACCAGTGTTGTCGAATAATTTAACCATTGAAATAAATCGATTTGAAATTCTAAATATACGTGAATTATTTGAAAAGGCCGAGTTAATTCTCATTTCGAATAATCGACCGACGATTGAAATTCGAAGATGAAGACGATGGTCGAAGACCGGAGATCTTCACCTCGTTTGGATGGTAACCGAGGTCCTGATTGGGAGGCATCCCGAAATATGGATAATGAGTGGTGATCGTTCAGACGTACGTGTTGATCGATGGGTTTGCGAGGTATTTAGTGCCTCCGGTTTCGTTCAGACCCAGAACGGACTTGTAAATGGACTGTGTGTCTGACATAGGATTTATTCTGTGTGGCATGCTAAGATGCAGTGATCAGGGCTTCTGTTGAAAAGCAAAGTCTTGTGGTGATGATCAAAGCACCGCCTGTGTGGCGTAGCTTTGTGTATAACGTAAATTCGCGAGCCTCACACCCCGGTATGAACCTAAAACGGGAGAAAGGACCTCAGGGAGGACATGCGTTTTCTTCTAGCTAGGGTGGTGTCAGTGACCTACCAGCCCTGACATTTATATACTTTTCACCTATGTGGTTGTTGCTGTTGCGAGGCGCCTCGGTTTGATCGGACGATCCGGGTCCGATGGAGTCATTCGTTGGCTCGTTTACGCCCCAAAGGGCGGGGAAACGCAGTGTTCAGGAATTTTAATCCACATCGGTGGACCGGCCCTGACGATCCAAGGGCCCACCTGTGTCTGGGTCCTGGGACACGGGCTAGAGCGTCTCGAATTCGGTAAGGACTATCTTTTGCCTTGGTTCATGACGGAAATCCAATTTCCAAATACGACATCGTGCGGTTTTGATTGTATACCTATATATGGCGACATAGTGGTATGGGGCATTAATGCCGTCTATGATTGATAGTTATGATTTGAAATTGATTTCAAAACATATAAACACTAGCAATAATATCAAATGCCTTTGCTTTATTCGTATCAAGCATATTTTGGCCGTTATAAGGTAAAAACTCTATCCTCCGGTTTGCGTTGCATTGTGTGATGGGAACTGAGTCTTATAACGGCTTCATTTTTATAAAAAGCATAGCGATGTTTAAAAGAAAGATTTGTTTTAAAGCATTGGCAATCCAATGGAGTAAACCCGTTCCACGAAAGTGGCGTGGTCCTGTGATTGACCAATTATATATGTGTTGAGTGGATTTCTCATACCAGTCCCATGACTGACTCGTAGTTTGTTTCACTCTCAAACTCGGGTGCCCCTTTTTCTACACGGGCAGCCTTGTATTCAGGTTTAGCTGGTTCTTTCTGGATAGCTGGAGCTGAAGATGGATTCTATCATTTATTTCTTTTTATGCTGTTCAGCTCCTATTGTACATATTTTGTTTATTTCCGCTGTAGACATTTATGTATAGCTGAACTGTATTTGTACTAAGTAAGATCCTGTATACTGTGTAACTCTGATGATTACTTTTATCCAGTATATTTTGTTGTTCATTATCTGGTGTATTTATTTAATTCTGTTCTGCTATTATATGTTTCTGTGTTATATTCCAAAGATAACCTTGTTTCCGTGAGAATGGGAAATCGGGTCGTCTCAACTATGTTGTATCTGGAAACAAGTGTTTATAACTGTTCCAGGAGTAACTGTTGTGCTCTGATGATGGTATGTATATACGGTTACTGATTTGTATTTCAAAAGTTATGTTATTTAATATATTTTACTCATTCCGCTGTGAGATTTGTGTTCTTCGTTTTTCTTCTATTCTGATATTTCTTTCTTTTTCTCATCCTCTAACTTCTTTCTAATAATGATTCGTATTTCTGTGCAATTTGGGTTGGAAGTGTGGTGCTATTAGTCAACTCAGATAGTACAGATTTGCGGGCGTTACAGTTGGTATCAGAGCTTAGGTTGGGCGAATATCTAGGCTTTAGTGGGATTGTGCTCATTAGGGATAGGGTCAGTAGTACCGTTGAATGAGTTGAGTATATGTATATATATATATATATATATATGAGAGTGCGTATTTGTTAATTGATATTAAAACTATTTTATATTGTGTTGGCTAGTCTGTTGGGTGCTTTATGAATTCTGGTCGAATCGTGGGACGCCACGGCGTTGATAAGAGTTTGAAAATATTTTAACAGAAGATTGAACACGATATTGTTTTAAAATGGGTAAATGGAATATTTTTACCCGAAAATTCTATTTTCAAATAGGAAGAATAATTTTCTGAAATTATTATAATATATGGATGTGTTGGATGTTAACGTTATAATCAAATGAGATTATAAGAATTGAAATGGTTATATATAACCGAATAGAAATTGTATATGAATAACATATACAAATGAAATTTGTAAGTAAATGAGACATACAAATGATATGAATTAAAATTTAATTCAAACCGGAATTTGGAATTTAAAATCCTGGGAAGTTGGAAAATATTTTTGAAGTATATTGAATCAATATAACTTTGTTTTAAAGGGATTTTGAATTGGCTTTGAATTGTTTAAGCACTGAACTCACTTCAGTGACTGGAAAATAATTCTGATGATGACTGCAGCATCATCAATGTTCGTTTTCGAGTTTTTCAGTGATGGATTGCTAACTTAGAAAATTTTTTGAAAGGAAATTTGTTTGAAAGAAACAAGTGGTTTGAAGATTCAAATGTTTTGAATTTGATTGGAAATAAATATATGTACATATTTAAGTGATTTCAAAAGGATTTGAAATGAAAACCCTGGGATTTGGATTCTAGAATTGAAATTTAACTTAAGCTAGTTAAATGGAGTAAAGTGAACGAATTGACTAGAATCAATTTGAATATATCTGAATGAAATATGAATTGATTGTAAATCATTCAGATTAATTGAATGGGAGCATATATTGCGTGCAATGTAAATGGAAACCAAAAGTTTTGGTAGAACGAAAATTGTTGAAATATAAAGTGTGGAGTTTCAACTTAAATAAATTTTGAGAAGTTAATGGGTTTTCAACATTTTTCCTACCATAGTAATTTCGGGGACGAAATTCTTTTAAGGGGGGGAATAATGTAACAACCTAGATTTTTATGGTCGATTCATTCGAAATATTTAATATGGTTTTAAATATTAAGTTGACAGTATAAATTAATATTTATATTATGTTATATATTTTATAATCAAAATACAATTTATTTCGAATATTTATAATTATCGAAATATGAGAAGTTGAAATAATTCAATTCGAATTTAAAACGGAGTTAAAATAATTCAAATGATCAATATGGATTTTATTTTAATTTAAAAAAAAATTGAATCCAGAATTTTAAACTGAATCAAAACAATCCACATGACTGATATAAATTCAATTTCAATATATATTCTATTTGAATATAGATATAGACGATAATAATGATTTATTGTCAAGGAATTAAATTGTTTTGAATTTAATTTATATCAGATTAAATTAATATCCCGTCCATGTGGTCGAATTGAGTTTCGATACCTGACCCAGTGCGTTCAAAATAGCGGTTTTACCCTAGGAAGGTCAGTTGTTGTGCTCAAAAAGGAGTTCGCGATCACGGGATATTTTAAAATTGAATAAACACTGTACCAGTTAATACCTACCCGTAATAAACTCTGTGCCTATTAAGACCTACCTTAGATAAATCCTACTCAGTATAGCACCTACCTTAAATTCCTTAATTGCTAAGTCTCTCCTCTCTATAAAATCACGACTTCCGTTCCTCAAATCTATTTCTTCTGAAAACAAAAGCCAGTCCATTTCCTAACAAAATTGAAATCCCTTTTCCCTCTTTTCATTATATTTCCGTTCGTTGTTTTTCCATCAAAAAGATATTTAAATGCATCCTCCTCAAAAATAAAGTATTCGAGACCCCCTTTCTAAACCATTCGAACACTTTAGCAAACTAAGAAAGAGATCCTGGTTCCTTTTTCAACCCGTGAATTCCAGATGAAATCACAAATCGCGATAAGTCCACGCAGGCGAGGTCATCGATCTAGTTTGGAGGAGCTACGTTCAGCGTCGATTGATTTTTGGTTTTGGGGTTTTGGAGGATTGGTCGACGCTGTACAATGGTGCTCGATAGTTTCTGAAGCTCGACATCGATCTGAGCACGGGTAAATTAGGGTTGCGCGATGAAGTTAAGTGATGCGTGCGATGTGGTATGTGGAAGGGTTGAAGTCGTGATGGGGTGGAAAGCCTAGAAGGGATTTGCGTGATGTAATTTGGAGCAGGTGACCTTAAATTCTTCAATAGCGGTGTCTGGAGGGTTTTCAATGTTGGATTTAGCTGAAAAGGGGTCCGAATTTTTCCAGAAGGAAAGAGAGAAAAGGCGTGGTTTCTACAGTAGGAGGTTAAGGCAGTATTCGGCTACAGGGGTTCCTGTTTGTTCGAATTAAGGAAAGCAGGTAAATTCTTATTTATTTATTTGTTTTTAAAAGCTTGCAAATTAGTTAAAAACAAATTTAATATTTCTGTTAGAAAAGAAGATGCCATTCAACTACTAATTTGGAAACTGAAAGGAATATTTTAGGGAATCATTATGTACATTTCTGATTTAGAAAGTTAGCAATAACTTAGTTTGAATTAATATACTATTAAGAAGGAAGAAAGGTGTAATACGATAGGGTATATGTTTTCCTAGGATTTAAATGCGTAGAATAATTTAACTTTTTATTTTTAGTTTAGTCAATGAATAATTATTAATTAAAATAAATAATGGTAGGTACGAAACTAATTTATTCAAAGCAATGCATAACAAAGACGATTTGGAAATTAAGGAAGAAAGAGTTTGGAATTTAGGTATATTATTTTATGTTAATTAAATAAAAGTCGGATTATGTTAAGTGGAGAGAAAATAAATATATATAGTCAATATAAGTTGCACATTTATAAATACTTCATTCAATTTATACAAGGTGCAAAATATGAATGCAAGTCGGGTCTGGAATCATAGCAGGAAAATGGATTTGGATTTTCCCAGAGTCAGATGGAATTTAAACAAACGTCTTCGATTTATTCCGACAATTAAAATAAGGTGAGTAAATATCACTCAAAATTTACTATTTAAATTTTATTTTGAATAGTTAAAAATATTGGTTGATTGTTTGGATTCGTTTAAATATTTTTGTGTGGCTATTATTAAATGTATTAGTTATTTAGGATTGGTGTTTTTGGTTATTACATATATATTGGTGATTGGATTGTTCCCGCAGCACCATTAGCGGATGCCCGCAGTATCATTAGCGGATGATTTCCCTATGTGCTCCACAATATATATGGTGGATGACCTTCATACCGCAATATCCTTCCTCGAAGTAGGATGGGTATTATTTTTGTTGACTAACATCTGTGGATGCAGGAAAACAGGTTGAAGGGATCCAACTGGATTCCTCAAAAACATTATTATTTGTTTGTTTTCACATATATTATCATATATGATGTGTTGATTGATAATTGAGTGGCTTGATTGTTTAAATATCACTGGGCCAAACTGTTGATATATAAAAATATCATGAAAGGGATATTTGTTATTTAAAAAGGGAAATCTATTTTTTTTAAATAGAATTTGAATTTTTAATGAGCTATAGGAATATTAACTTGTTTTGGACAAGTATTAAATTTATAAACGATGTTTATAAATTGAAAAATGCAAGAAATTGAAGTGAATTTATAAACGATGTTATAAATAAAATAGAATGATTTTCATTGGATAATCAGGAAATTGAATTGAACCTATAAAACGGTGTTTATAAATAATTTGGAGAAATTATCTTTTGATAATTTGAATATTTAAATTCAAATGTGAATAAAAATATAAAAATGGGGAAATCATTTTAAAGAAATAAACGATGGAATTTATTCTGATGTTCAGAATATAAATTAAACTAAAATAAATCCGTAGGGATTTATGATTTGAATTCGATTAATTCGAATTTATTTAAGTAGAAGTTAAATTGAATATGAAAATAAATTGGGTGTTATAAGTTATTATAAATTAAAATTCCCAAAAGGAGACTTTGGTTTTAAATAGATTTCGAAATAGATTTGTTTAAATATAAAACTAGGAAAAATTATAAAATGGTGTTTATAAATAAAATGAATTAATTATCAAGAGATAATTTGAATATTTAAATTCAAATATGAATTTAATATAGAAAATTCAAATGGAATTTGAATATAGGAAATTCAAATAGAAATGAGAATAGAATTCGAAAATGGAAATGATAATAGAATTTGAATATAGAAATGAGAATAGAATTCAAATAGAAATTAAAATGGAATTTGAATATAGAGAATTCAAATAAAATTTGAATATAGAAATTTCAAAGAGAATTGAAAATAGAATTTGAAAATAGAAAGTTGAAATCATTTTGAAATGGGAACGATGAAATATATTTCAGAATGCGGATTTTTAAACAGAATATAAAATAAATCCAAAGGATTTACAATTTGTAAAAGGAATTAGGATTTAATATAGAAGATCGAAGTATAAATAAATTACCGAGTTAGGAAAAATCGACAATTTTAGAAAATCGAAAATATGATGTTGGACTGGGAAAACTGATTTGATATATATTAAAAATATATCAGAATGGAGTTGAATTTATTATAAACGAAGTTTGAACGTTTATATATATAAATATAATTAAAACGAAGTCGCTGTAGCGCGGTAGTTCTTAAATTGGCGTTTTGAACTTCAATTGAGTATATAGAACTCAATTGAAGTCGGAATTCTTTGAAACATGAAATGTCAGGACCGATTTGATAATTGTTTTCCAATGGAGGAGAAAAACCTGGGTTTCATCAAATAGATTTTGAGTTATGTCAAAATCAAATTTTCAGAAAAACAGCGCCTGAACCATTATAAAATCATAGCGGTTTATTTAATTAAATAAAAATGATTTTGAGAAAATAAAATCCGAATTTCATTTAGGAAAAATCCAAATTTGAGTTATAAATAATATCTGAACTCGAGTGAAGTAATGAAATGATTTTTGAAACAAAATCAAACTAGATATTTAATTGTTGAATAGAATTAACTAATGTAAGGAAAAATTAGTTAATGGAATTTTAAATCGAAATTGGACTTTGGATCGGAAAAAAAGGTTTCTAAATTTGTATTCGAAATTGAATATGAAACTTGAATTAGAAATGGCATTCGATTGTTTTGAAAATAAATTAATTTATATTTGAACGTGATATGTTCAAATAACAAGTGGAATAGGCTAAGAAGCTAATTTAAAAATAAATGGGCGAAATTGAATTCAAACGATTGGATTGAGTTGAATTGAATTGAAAACAGGTGAACATGAGTATATGAAGATTTTAATTTATGTGCCCGACAAAAAGGTACACGTTTAAATTCCATATGAGATTTTATGCGCTGAATCGGCTAGCCGCTTGGCTTTTTCTTTTTCTTTTTGATTGGAGAGGCCTATGTGGCGGTTTGGAGATTTTCCCGATGCTCCCGGTACAAAGGAGGTTATGGCGAAATTTTCCGAAAATTTAAGGAGTTAGAATATTTTTAAGAAAATTTGATAGTTAGAAATCAATATATCGATATATATATAAAATTCGATAAGTAAATGAACTTAAAAATAGAATATTATAAACAAAAAGGAAATCTATAAATTAGATTTGTTAAAAATAGAAAGAGAAGCATATACGTGTTTTAGAAATGGATAATTGGTTTTTATGGTGTTGATTATTCGGGAATAATGGTCTTGTCTGTTTTGAAGTTAAGGATGTTTTCAGTCAAGGTCTGAGAGGTAATTTTACCCCAACTCGATTGATTTCACTTTTAACCGATAAATAGCAAGATCCAATGAGAAATGTTTGAATAAGAGTTAGTGAAATGCAGTATTTTGGGTTGTTTGTAACGATGTTTTACACAACAGTCGTTTTAACCCAAATAAGTGGAATTTTGGAAATATATCATAAATATTTCCTAAGTATAAAAAATAACCGAGTCGGGAAAGATAAGTGATTGAAATGTTTTCAATTGCAAATAGAATATATTTTCTAAATATAGAAAATAAAAGAAGACGATATATGGAAATGTTTTCCAAATAGCGTAAGAGGCCAAGATGATTATTGAAAATATCGTGTTAACGAATATGGATAAAGAAATGGAAAAGCGTTTTAATTAATGAAATATTAATTTATAGGCCCAGTGATTTGTTTGATGCTTTGAATGGATGTTTGTTTTTCTTCGATAGTTAATTAACCTACTATCGAAGTGTTTGCCAATATCGTTGTCAAAATGGGGAGACCGGTTGGATTATTATCCGAGAACCACTCTGTATTGGTAGTAGCGTTGCGAATCAGAATATATCTAGATAATCGAAGACGAAGTAAAGTGCAAGGACTTTTTGTATTAATAGAAATGGTGCCTTCGGTTTCGTTCAGTCCCAGAACGACGTATATGGACGAATGCTTGACAGAGTATTTCCAATGATCATATATGTTGGTCTGTACATATATATATGGTGGCAACAGATTTATTCCCTTAGCATAATATCCAGAATATTTGTGCAAACCCAATTAATGATTAACGGATCTGATAATGTGGCATTCAAAGTAATTGTGTTATCAACGAGGGAAGTAATCGTATCCTCAAGCCTCAACAACCGGGAAATGACAAAAATCGGGCAGGCAGCATGGCTATGTGGGTCGCTCCCGTTAGGGTATATAATCACCTATCTAGAGAAATTCATTTAATTCCTTTTTCTATTCGATGTTGTCCCATTCGGGAAACGGTTGCTGATCCCAACCGTTGATGATATTCATTCGATACACTCAAGCAAAATGAGTGGTCGGTCATGTGTGGGCCGAGTTGCAAGATGTTCTTGTTGAACCCAGTGTATTCCCCTCTTGAGATACACTATCGGCAGGTGGTTCCATACCTTGTCATGTTGGAAATCCAATCCTCAATAAGCGCCCTGCGATTTTTGATTTTATATTATATATGGAGCGTGAGATGCAAACGTTCTGCTAGATTGTTATTTATTTGATTTAGACACTATTATAATATCACTGGATTTTCGTATCAAAGTGTTTTGGGTTATAGTAAGGTAAAAACCGTCTATGTTTATGTGGGCTGGTCTTACTATTATCCTTTCTTTCGAAAGGATTTTGAAAGTTAAACAAATGGTTAGAGTTTACTCACACCAGTTCCATGACTGACCCAGGGTTTATTTTGTTTTCCCTAAACTATTGGGTGCCCAAATTTGTATGAGCAGTCAAGTAGTTGGGATTTTACAGATTTACCTGGAGGAGTTTGAAGCAGGAGGCTTCACCAGTTAGCTATAGACTATCATATTTTTTCTATGTACTATGTTGTATCTGAAAACAAGTGTTTATAACTGTTCCAGGAATAGCTGTTGTGCTCTGATGATGGTATGTATATTTGGTTACTGATTTGTATTTCAAAAGTTATGTTATTTAATATATTTTACTCAATCCGCTATGAGATTTGTGTTCTTCGTTTTCCTTCTATTCTGATATTTCTTTCTTTCTTTTTCTCATCCTCTAACTTCTTTCTAATAATGATTCGTATTTCTGTGCAATTTGGGTTGGACGTGTGGTGCTATTAATCAACTCAGACAGTACAGATTTGCGGGCCGTTACAATGCCGAATTTTATTTCTTCCCCAAATTTATTGATAACTTCTGAAAATACTGGAAAAAACGTGCTATGTATTTGTTTATTGATTTGCCTGTTTTATCCCATAAAACACTCACTTGATTTCATGTTAAATATGATTCATGAATTGTGGAAAAGTTTGAAAAAAAAAAACTTGCCAAAAAGTGAGATTGATTTCTAAAAAGAATTCTCGCCAAATTTGATCCCATGCTTGATTAAAAAAAAACTGGAAATGTATTAAACACTTCCCAAAAATGTTGTTCCCTGATTTGATTTCTTTGGCAACATTAAATTGTCAAAAGAAACTTTCTTGCACTTGAGTACTTGCCAGTTCTGGACACGTTTAAAACTTGAGTTGTTTCTTAAAACATGCATGCTGATTTTCATGAATTAAAAGATCCGTTGCCTTAAAAACAGTATATTGTTTTCCAGCATTCTTGACTGCATTGAGCATTAGTGTTTGCATGAGCATCTGTGATTTGTGTATACTTGAACCTTAGTTCCATTAATGTGAAAATTTTACACTGTTGATGACTAATCCTTGTATCATGTATTCATACATGCACCTTTTCTCCATGACTATCTTGATCTTTATCACTTGGTTGTGCATGATAATCCTCCTTCACAATGTTGAAAACATCACCATGTTTGTAAATGCACACCTTGTGTATACCCCTTTATGCATACTTGTGTATGTGCAGAAATTGCTTATGTCCGTTGGCTTGATGTTGCTGTTTTGATTCATGCATTAGCTCTATACTGTTTTGTGCACCATTCATTTGATAACCACACATTTAGCTGCTGCCTTAAGCATGCACTTTCTCTTCAAACTTGAATGTTGAGCTTCCATGACTTGTTTATCCAGTTTGTTGTACCATTCTAATGAATTACCATTTTGTTGTTTTGTGGAGTTGTTAGTCTTGTTGAAACATAGCTTAGACTAGTTGCTTTGGCATGCCTATTCATCTTTGCACCATGTTGTATTCTTAGTTTCATCTATCCAGTACTTCTTGTACATTTGCACATGCACTTGTGAGTCTGGGCAACTTTGTCATGCTTGCTGAAATCACTTTGTTTAGCCATTCACTTATGTTTGATCTGCCTTGTTGTGCTTCTTCATCGTTGCTGCACTATTGGACTTGACATGCTTGAAATCTGCTCCATTTTGCCAATATGTCTCAAACCATTCCCTTTCCGGTTGGACTATGACTTGTACATTCGGGTGTATTTATGCAAGGTTGGCCATTTGTGTTGATTACCATCACTTGTTTTGTTGCTTGGTTATTTGGCTTGATAATGATTTATGCACTAAGTCGAGTTGGTCCACATGGTTGCTCCTTAGTAGCTATACTGTATTTTGATGGGCGAGGCAGTGCACACGTGTACATATATACACGTGTGTATATGCAGCCATCAGACTAATTTTCCTGTCCCTGCACTGTAATATGTATATACACATTGTCTGTCTTGTGGTATTTACAGTGTATCACTGTGAATATCACAAGCTGTCTAGACACAGATGGATGGATTAATAAATCAGATCAAGTTATCAAAAAGGATGAGAAACACACCAAAATTCTTAGGCAAACAAAATTTAAAAATAAATTTATATTTGCATGTATTCAGATTTTATTTCTATTGCAGTGTACTGTGTGTGTTTCTGTATATGACAGGTAAGCAAATGATGACGTGACTGACAGTGGGCTGTGAAGACAGGAGATAGAATATATAAGTGTCAGAATGTATATGTAACAATGAATGCGTCTGTAGCTATATATGAGTGTTGAGTGAACTGTAGTGAGGAGCTAATGTACAGAAAATAGAAAATTGTACTGATATTTATAACAAACAAGTTTGATTGAAATAAAATATCAGTTTATTATGTTCAAACAAATTTGTCTATCGTATTCAGTTGATATACAGTACAATATCATGTGAAGTAATATCTGTGAATTTGAACAAATAGTGGAGTTATAAATTTGTACTTTTTTGAATGTTTGAAATAAAATATTATATTTAAATAAAAAAAAATTGAATGTTTAATTCTTGTGCAGTAGTATTCCATTTAAATATTAATATTATATTCCTATCTGTGATGTATATATGAAATAGTACAATAACAAACAAATTTATAATAATATATATTTGGTTGTTATCATCAAACAAAAATCATATAATTATGTATAAAACAACGTTATATACAACACTCCCACCTTTTAGGATTCTTCCGGCCATTACTTCCTTGTTGTCGCTTCCTTTTCCTATTTCTCATTCGCTGATTATGCTTCGTTCCACCCATCTGATTCTTCTAACTTTCACCACTCTGTCAGGGCCCACGTTACTTTGCAGCGTTGGCACTAGCAGCAGTTTCTATAGTAGACTCGTTCTCATATCCAGAAGCCTTATCCAAAGTAGCAATGATCCCTTTTTCTCGATTCTTAACTCGACGCCGCAACGATCCCTTTCTCTCAATTCTTAACCCGACGCCGCAGTTTCTATAGTAGACTCTTCACGATCGTTGCCATCATGGCGTCAAACATAACAGGATAGTCGGGCATAGCGGTTGCAACTCCCGACTGGCTATCGTCGCCTACACCTCCAGCCGTAGGCTCATCCCTAACAGTAGTCCTCGTATTCCTATTACTTATTCTTATTCTGAAACAAGAATGATTAGTTCACATCAGAGAAAGGCTGCAATGGTGTTCAAGTGCTTACTAACCTACTATACTATATATGTATATAATACTATAATCATCCAAATAAAATTACAAATGCGCCTCTCACTCACGTTTACGTTCGCAAAATTTGTGTAAAATTGATTAACCAAAGTTCTAATACCAAATGTGATGATCGACCCGTACCTCCTGCATAGGACTAAGGAAAAGTGCGCTATATGATGTACCAGGCCGATACGGTATGATAATCAAAGTAGAATTACTCGAAATGAACATGTCGTATAACTCACAACATAGATAATATATAATAATAAAATATACAACATGATATAGTAGTGAGGCATAACCGAACAGAAAATCAAATCTCTATAAAAACCATAGAACCTCATGTACAAAACATTTCAGTACATAAATCTCTGAAAACGATATTTCTCACTACATCCCTCAGAGTCTCAATAAACATCAGCGTACAGTGGAAAAAATACTAAATAGATAGTAATAGTACGTCAGCGTCCTGCTCGTCAGCGCATATCATCAACAACACCAAACCTCCTACTTGCTACTTAGTCTGCCCATCAATAACACTGATGAACAACCCAAGCTAATAAGAGGAAAACATTAAACCTTGAGTCAGACAACAGTCTTAGTGAGCGATAAAATGACTAGCAACAGTTACATAGGATAATATGAGTATAGGAGGATCAACCATCTAATCTGCCTAGCAACCAACAAGTTAATACGTGACAACCACCCATCACATACCATTATAGAATAGGAAAGGAATACCCCTAATCCCACTTCTCTTTGACATCTTACAGTGATAGCTTACCCAGAGAGAGAAGAAAACACACAATCAACCACAACATCCATAATGTAACAACCCGAATTCTGATAGAAGGGATTTTTTTTCAAAATTCCAATCTATCGAAACTCAAGTTGTTGTGCTTTGGTATACTTGAGAAAAGATAGAGACATAAAATATGTCAGAGCTTAGAAAACATCTCACAACGGAATGGATAAAATATAATATAATCAAAGTATAGCCTTACCGTACTAATAATACTGCCTAACCAGTATCCACAGCTATATTGTCTCTGCAACGAATCTAACTTGCGAGTATGTTATGAGGAGGGGGTCAGAACACAAGTTCTGGTGACTGGATTTAAATTATACACTTTGGATAATCTTACATATACCGTTCAATCATATTTTCTTATTTATTAGGTTACTTGGGTTAACGGCACTCAAGGCTTACATAAATGTCGTAACCATTTACTTCTCAGTGGATTAACCTAATATGGCATATATGTAGCTACCCCTCAATACTGAAGTACACTCCCATGGTGCCCCACTCGCACGGTCTCCACCGTAACGCCACAGAAATGAATGCAGTCCCTTATAGGAGTGATGTACGGATCTCTATATAAGAATGTTACGTTCCACATATACATGTCATTACTACGCTATGTAAGCATACGGACTACCATCGTCGATCGAATCAGAGTCCATACCGGAATTGTAACACCCCGTAATTCTGTAACATTAAGTTTCACAAATTAAAATATAAATAATTTTTAGAAGAAGAAGTAAGGGAAATGGGTTATGCCATTGCGTTCGTCTTGAAATTCTGCTTGAGATAGAGTCTGAGTTTGTGTAAATCGGACTCTGTATGAAGGAGTTATGATGTTCAGAAGTTTTAGCGAAAATTCAGAACCAGCTCATAAATTCAAAAATCGCAGAACTGGGCTGGGCGGGAAAAATCCCACCCAGGCAGGTCGACCTACCCCAAGGGAGGTCGACCTACCCCCAGATCTAGGCATAATTCACATTTCTGAACCTAGACGCGATTTTGGCCCTATACATTGATCTAACAGCTGTAAAAACACCCCTAGGCCTCATATTTTCTCCTCACAACTTCTCTACATCTATACTCTGCTCTAATTCTAATTAAAATAAAATAATATATAAATCTAAGACAAGGTTATGCTGCTCAAGTTTTTCAAGAAGAGAATTAAATCAAGTTAAAGCTTCAAAAAGGGAATTAAAGGCTAATTCAACGGCTTCGAGCAACACCACGCAAATCATAGCAAATCGCCTTTCTAAAACGATCACTGTAAGTTCGGTTATTCCTTAGATTTGAAGTGTAATTGGACTTGTAAATGTAATAAATTAAAATATAGAACTATTCCTATTGGCAAGTTAATTATCTTTGATTCATGCTTATGTCAAATCTAACGTTATCTATGCCTTTGGATCTAATTCTCGATTGTGGCCTAGAACTTATTGTGGCTAATTGCCAAAGACTATGACTATGGGGCTTTTGCCTATGCCTATGACTATGAACATAAGACTAATGCCTATGCCTATGACTATGAACATAAGACTATTGCCTATAACTACAAACATAAGACTATTTCCTATGACTACGAACATAAGACTATTGCCTATGACTATGATTCATAACAATGAGACTACCACCTATGACCATGCCTAGGACTATTGTGGTTAATTGCCTAGGACTATTGTGGTTAATTGCCTATGATTATTATGGTTAGTTGCTTATGCCCATAACACTATAGTAACAAATCATGATTGTACACCGAACTGACATTATGTTGGATCAAATCACCTATGTCTCCCTTGATTATGTTGGATCTCATATTTAGGGTGTAACTTGTCTAGTTTATTCCTATTCACTGTTATGTACATACAACCTATTGGGACCATCATTTTTGTATTTGGTTCATTTTTGCATGACTATTCTTTCATGTCAATTCTCGTGCTTATCCCCTATTCCTTTGGTTAGTTTCATTTCATGAGTACTTAGAAACTTGTGAAATCATGTTATACGTACGATTACGGCGCGGGAATTTGGGCGTAGCTCAATTTAGTTAATTTGGCATAATAAATATGTTGGCATAATCTGAATTGGCTATAATAGTAAATAATTTACATGCATATTATACTTGAGCGTAAATGGTAAATTGTTAATTGGCTGCAAAGTATGTAATTGGCATGTAAACCAAGTTTTGGGCATAAACTGTAAACTAGAATATCAAATCTAGTTTTAACATGAACTGTAAATTTGGATATTTAATCTAGATTGGGTGTAAAATGTAAATAGGAATATTAAATCTAGATGTGGAATGCCAAATATATGACATAGTGATTTTGGGCATAACTATTATGGCGAGTTTGGGAAGGTGGGGTATAGCCTATTATGATTAATAATTTGAAACTACTTGTAATTGTCATGTTTAGCATAATCATGGTTAGTGACACTTAATTTGCATAATTTACATACCAAAAATTATAAACATGATTTAGAGGGAAAGTGGGCCATAATAATAAGTGCTGATAATGTACATCAAGAGAGTAATCATGGCATAAGTAAATTAGGAATAATATACATATAGAATTTGTCCTAAATATGTGTATATTGTAGAAAATATGAATATTCCTAACCCGAGGTTAGATTGAGTTGTGGTGTAAAACTACCCGGACCCACCCGCTTTCCAGTAACCACAACAATACCAATCTAATGTGAGAGGTTAAGGCACTGAGCCCAATAAGAACAAGAGGTTAGACTGAGTTGCGATGTAAAGCTTCCCGGAACCGACCGGCACATCCAGTGATCGCAATAATACCTGTCTAATGTTAGTGGTTGGTGCTCTAATAAATGAATTAAAGCTAAGATAAGATTTGGTAGGGTTAAGATAATTAAGGTAACACTTAACCAATTCAACATTTTAACTAAACTGATGGGTGAGGTTAAGTAAAATTAAAACACTTAACCACTATAACCTGTTAATAAGACAAGTGGGTGAGGTTAAGTAAATTTAGAACACTTAACCGTTATAACATGTTAATTGAACAGATGGTAGGGTTAAGTTAACTTGAATTGATTGATGACACTTAACCAATATAACGTGGTAATCGAGTGGGGTTAAGTTAATATGAACACTTAACCAACATAACATGGTAAATGAATAGGGTTAAGTTAATAAATCACACTTAACCAATCCAACATGATAAGCAAGAAAGGTTAAGTTAATAAGAACCACTTAACCAACACGACTTGACGAATAGAAGGTTAAGTACACATTGGGTAGGTGGGTAATATTAGTAAATATAGGCCCACAAAACTTAACCATTAAATAAACATGCTTGAATCTGTGGGAAAGTTAAGTACACGTCGGGTAGGTGGTTAATATTAGTAAATATAGGCCCACAAAACTTAACCATTAAGAAAACATGTTAGAATCGGTGGGAGGGTTAAGTACATCTCGTATAGGTGGGTAATATTTGTATATATAGGCCCAAGAACTTAACCAGCAGGAAACCCTAGTAACGGAGACCCATTTCAGCAGTAACCCACATAGATGTATCATGGTACCCTAAAACTAGGTAGCGTGGGGCACGATTACTGGGCTGATTATAAGCGGTCAAAAATAGCGGTAGGGGGTACGTCAATGTAGGTTCCGACGTTTTACGAGCGTGCACGTACTCCGGAGTGGAAAAAGCAGGCATTGGGTACCAGTAGTTATACACTGTGCATCTTGAATCATGTCGGATGCTATCATAAGGCCTGATACACCTTATGGTGGGGCCAACACAGAGTATCTACATGCAAGAGAGGGCCGACTGACACAGACACACGGAAAATTAATACAAGTAGGTAGCATAATCCCTAGTTGGACCTAGGTCGCATAAACCCTGAATCCAAGAAGCGTTCAATAGGTAGCATAAACCCCAGTGGCCCTAGGTAGCGTAAACCTTAGTTGAATCTAGTAAGCACTCGATAGTAAACCCTAGATTAGATCTAGGTAATAAACGGAATCCCCATAATAGAAGCACACCTGAAGGCAACCACAAATGCGGGGATTGGGATCACGTTATCATATGATCATAGATTACTAGTTTGGACACCAGTTAGGTAGTGTAGAGATATAGAAATCAATATAAATAGGGTAGTTGCGAAGCAGAGATGGAGTAGAAGCGCATTCAGTTTATCAGTACATTCAGTTTATCAGTACATTCAGTTTATCGGTACATTCAGTTTATCTTGCCATGCCCCATGCTTATCCCATATTATCTTGATACTATGGTTTAGTTTTATATTTAGTTTATTCATGTCATGACCCCTTTCCTCGTTTAAATACTAAGAATCACTGGACTTACCAGACTTTATGTCTGACCTAGTTTAGCTTTCGCCTCTTTTCTTCCGTTCCCCGCCCCAAGGTAGTCAGGGAGGAATATAGCTCGGGTTTGTTTGGACCGTTACTCTTTCCGAGCTTGAAGACTCTTTGACGTGTTGCCTTGGACTCTCTCTTCTACTGCTATGGCTAGCTCATGCTTTATTTGGGGAAATCATTTTATGCTTCTTTATTTTTGTAAGCAAGACAGGATACTTTGGTATTGTAAAACAATCTTTGTACAAGTTGTTTATAAATGAAATAAAGTTTTATTTATTTGTCGCTGCTTTAATTGTCTGTCTTGTAATTTATCTGCATCTTTTACCTATAATGCTCCACCGAAATTAAGGCATTCCTTTTGTGAGTGACCTTAACGGAGGTGGGGTGTTTCACTTGGTATCAGAGCTGAAGGTTACCAGATCAGATAAAAGATTTGAAAAAAAATTACTTTCAAAACAGTTTTAAAAGAATCATTTTCAAAAGAAAAGTTTTGTTTTAAAGGCATATTCCCCAAAGCCATATGCACTCTCTTTTGACCCTCTGTTTGAATTCTTGTTTCCTTCTTTCCTGTGTCTCCGAGGCTCCTGGCTTTCTGGGAGGTAACCTCATCGCGGCATGGTCCCGTAGGCTTGATGAGACTACGACACTTGTCAAAGGGCGAATAAGTGCCTAACCTCCATCTATAGCCGTAATTTTCTTTCGAGCTTTGTAGGATTCTCCGTACGATGGAGTCAGCTTTTGAGAGACATGTCAACAAGTTACACAAGGATGGCAAAGTTGAGAATGAGGGGGTTTAGTTAAGGAGCGCAACACCAGGATGAAGAACCCATGGATATGGACTTGGTTCACAAAGGAAGGGAGGAAAGAATAGTAAAACCTAAAACAAGGGGAAGTATCTTTATTTTGGTATAACAGGTCATATAATTAAGGGAAAGGGCAAAGAACAAGGGATAGGATTTTCCGGAAGGCAAGTGCATGCTCTCACCGCCAGCATACCCGGGAGAGAGGTAGTAAGATTTCGGTTGAAAGAGTTTTTCCTTTTTGATTATCCTGTTAGTACTCCTTCCGATTTTAGTGCTTCACATCCGTATATATCTGCTTCCATAGTTGAGTCTCTGCACCCTAGATATTGTGTAGTACAGGATCGCATTATAGACTCAAATCCAATTGCTAGTTCGACCCATTTACCTTTGGCTTGTGAGGATTTGAGAATAGCTATATTTATGCTTATCTGTTTGGGCTATGGGTTGATTTTAGGCATTGATTGGTTAGCTAGTAATTATGAAACAAAGGTAGTTAGACTTTCAACTTGCCTCGAGAATACCCTTGAGATTTCGTACGATCCTAAGGGATCAGTTTGTCTTAGCTACCTAGAACCACTTTACTTATTTATCGACGATTTTCGATACGTTGGGGTAGTCCATGAGTATGCAAGATGTTTTGACTAGGGTAGGGGTTTCCCCCTAAGAACTCGAGACAGACTTCCGCATGTATCTAGATGACACTGCAAAGCCAGTTATGCGATCAATGATAATTCTGGAGCAAGTTTGGCGAGGATAGCCAGAGTCGGTAAAGTGATCAATTATTGGGTTGTTTTGTTAGTATCATCTCACATAGGTCGTCCAAATTTGGAGGAGGTATCCCTTGGGTGCTTGTCTGATATTGGTTTAGGCCTTTGGGGCTTGTACTTGAGGGATGCCAAGTTCGACTAGGATGGTTTGCGTGAGAAATAAATGGTTGGGGCTGGCACCCTAAGTTAGACTGACCCTAAGAGAGGTAATAAGCACACAGTTACCATTAGGTTTATACCCTCAGATTTGTAGCATGATGGATAAGCTAAGTAGAGGAGAGACCTCTAATCTTCTTAAGTATATACAATGGGTATCATATGTTTTTGTCGGGAGGATAGTTCGACTACATTGGATACCCTCTAGCATAGTAAGTGAGCAAGATCCTATCTTTACTAGTGGATTTTCGAAATGAAAGCTCAAGAAGACGCGACTTAAAAGACTGAAGACCAGATACGCGCAACATACCCTTTTTGAGGGTATATCCTTGATTCCTCTTTTTCTGTAAAATCTATTTGCATGCTAGTCTTTAGCTTTTAAGTATATCCTCTGGGTCATATCCTCAATCCTTAGGTAGAAGCCAATTGTAACACCCCGTATTTCTATTAACACTAAAGTAACAAATTAAAGAATAACTAATCTCAAATGTGAGAACTAAGGGAAATGGGTTGCGTCATTGTGTTCGTCTTGGAATTCTGGTTGAGATAGAGTCCGAGTTTGCATGAATTGGACTTCGTATGAAGAAGTTATGGCCATCGGAAGTTTCAGAAAAATTTAAACAGATTTCAAAAATTCAAATTTCAAAGTCAGATTGGGCTAGGCGGGAAATTTCCCGCCTAGGCCAGGTCGACCAGGGGGTCGACCTAGTGGTCGACCTACCCTCACCAGGTCGACCAGCCCCCCTCCCCCCCCCCCCCCGGGCAGATTTGTTTGATGACCTTTTTATGACTGTATGCTGAGTCATTAGGGTTTCTAATCTGGTCTGAATGGCTGGGGTTAATTCTGGGTTGATCGTACGGCTTAAATTAATACTAAACTCTATAAAAACACATGTAGACTCAAACCCAAAAATCAAATAAAAATTAGAATCATGGCCTCCATGCCGTCACCTTGCAACCTAGAATAGCCGCCACCAATTAGAGAGGAAGAAAAGCTAATCAAATTCAATTCTAATCTAAACCGCAACAAATTGTCTTCTCCAAAGGAAAGCTAAACCAATTTCAAAACTCAGATTTCAGAACTCAAGACCTTCTTTGAGTTGTGAGTTCGATTTCTTTAATAACATAATTAACAATTTAATTGGATTGAGCTATGATGTGGATTATATGGCTATGTTGTGAATTATTGACTGCATGTTATTATCTATGTTGTAAATTCTATGATGTTATCATCTATGTTGTAAAGTTGTGATGTTATCATCTATGTTGTAATTCTATGATTGGCTTACGTATAATCAATTCATAATGATGTTTCATATGCTAGTTTGGTTATGTTGTTGGAACTAATTCATATGATAAATCATATGTGTGTATGCAAGTTAGGATGTTAATTGAGGCATGGATCATATGCAAGTTAGTGAAAATTATATACAACCTTACATGTTTCATGACCTCTATTTTATGTGTAAATTGGATCTAAAGTTAGTCTATGACATGTGTGAGTTATATGCTAGTATACAAAATTCTATATGCTAGTTTACATGTTTAGATGTAAGTTTACACCATCGGTTATGTTGCATAAATCACATATGCAAGTATGTATATATATGTTTGGTTATTGCCTATGCAAGTTTACTCCTTATGATTAGATCTATGGCATACATGGTTTATGCAAGTTTGTGACTATTACCTAAACAAGTTTACACCTTTAGATTTAGATCTATGACATATGTAGTTTTATGCAAGTTTGTGACTTTGGCCTATGCAAGTTTTTAGATGAAGAACCTCATTCACACATGCAAGTTCACTCCTTATGTTTAGATCTAGTTTTATTTCTATGTAAGTTGTGATGTTTTCTCTTTATTCCATAAGTTAGACTATTCGAGTCTAACGTATATTTTACGTTAAACGAATGAACGTACAACGTGGGGCAATGGAAGAATATTAAAAGATTTAATATTGAGAATTGGCATAAATTCCTTAAATGGCATAAAATAAATTGATGATGATAATTGGTATAATTTTGCATACCATAAATAGATGGACATAATTGAGTCAATTATGGACATAGTTAAATTTGGAATTAATTTATAAATTGAATAGGGAAATTAATTCAATTGGAAGATAATTAGTTATGTGTAATTAATAGCCTAAGACACAAGGTTAGGCTCTTTTGTGATGTAAGACTGCCCAGACCCGCTCGACAAATCCAGCTGCCCCAAATGCCAGTCTAATGTGGGAGGTCTTAGACATAAATTAAATGCGTAACAGTTGTAAAGACACGAGGTTAGGCTCTTTTGTGGTGTAAGACTGCCCGGACCCGCCCGGCAAATCCAGCTGCCACAAATGCCAGTCTAATATGGGAGGTCTTTACAAGGTTACGGTGTTAATGAATTAAGAAACACTTAACTAGATAAACATGTAGTGGGACATAAGGAGGTTAAGTGGGTGCCTTGGGTGTCATGTGGAATTTAGTAGGTGCCTTGGGTGGCATTTGAAATACGATTAGAAACACTTAACCAAAAATTGAAACATGTAAGTGAACATGAATAAGAAGAGGGTTAAGTGGGATGTACTAGAGGGGACCAATCTTAGGTGGATAGCTTGTGTCAAGTAATGGGGGCCCGTTTCAACCAGTAACCCATAAGTATCTTTGTGGGCTCGACCCAAGTCGAGGACGGGACACACGTACTGGGCTTGACTTTAAGAGGCCAAAACGGGTTAGCGGTGGCAACACAAGTCCAACGGGTTCATATGCGTGTGTGGGCCCGGGCTGGTAGGTAAGACGTTGTTGCATCGTGTGTCGTGCATTGTTGGTGGTATCGGGTTGCCACTTTGGGGAGTGATACACCCCGCTGTGGGGCCAGCACGGGTATCTACGAGTTAGGGAGCCGATCGAATGGGGGTAGTGGATACACCTAGTGGAGATAGGGGCAGGCGGCACCTATGAAGGAAACTAGGGGTGCACGAAACTACCATTATCATTATTAAGTCTTGTATGAGGGATCAACTTTTAGGGAGTTTGGTGTTGTACAGTGTAGTAATTATCTTATAGCGACTAGGTGCGCCTTTAACGTTATCTATGTTCATCTTATTTCCTTTAGTTTGCTCTGCCATACTCAATTGTTCACAATCATTTCCTTATTTTCCAACTTATACCTTAGTGAAATGACCCAAAATCCCCCTTACGGGAAATCACGGATTGAGTTGGGAACAAGCCACATCGGAACGCAAACAGAAGAACATTTCATTGCTTATTACAACAATTCATCATAATACAAGAATATACAGAGTATGAATAAATATTACTTAGAAAATATCAGAGATTACAATACATTACATAGCAGCGGAAAAATAATACAATACACAATTGAAAGTAATACACGGATACAGAGCTTTCCGATTATCGCTCCAGTTGTAAATCAGGATCCTATGAATGTAAATCTGCAAAACCAAAACTACTAGCTGCCCGTGCGGAAAATGAGGGCACCCAGAGTTTAGGTTAAAAACAATAAACTCCAGGTCAGTCATGGGACTGGTGTGAGAACTAAAACAGTTATTTAAAGCTTTACTTTAAATCAGATATATCAAGGGACCACGCCGTATAACACGGAACGGGTTTCCTCCAAAGAATACCGGTGCATATAACAAAACAGCGCAATGCTTTTTGGAAAAATGAAGCTATTATAAGACCCAGGTCCCATCACACAATGCAACACAAGCCAGAGGATAGGGTTTTCCCTTATAATAGCCAAACATGCTTGGTACGTCAAAAACAAATCATTTGATACTATTATAAGTGTATAGTGTCAAAACAATTTCAATCATAAATATTAATCATAGACGGCATGGGCACCATATATCATGTCGCCATACTAGGCTCTACAATCAAAACCGCAAAGTCACGTATTGGAAGTTGGATTTCCATCTGTGAACCGAGGCAAAAGATAGTCCTCTACTGATTCGAGACGCTCTAGCCCGCCCCTCAGTACCCAGACTCAGGTGGGCCCTTGGATCGTCAGGTTCGGTCCTCCGATGTGGATTAAAATGCCTGAACACCGCGTTTCCCCACCCTTTGGGGTGTCAATGAGCCAAATGACTCCATCGGCTCCACACAGTCACCGATATATCTGAGGCACCTCGCAATAACAACAACCACAAAAGTCAAACTCGTCAGGGCATGTAAAACCACTGATGCCACTTCTAGCTAGAAGGAAACGCATGCCCTCCCTGAGGTCCTCTCCCGTTTCTGGTTCACAACCGAGGTGTGAGGCTCGCGAATCAATGCTACACAAAGCCATGCCACACAAGCTATGCTTTGATCATCAACTACAAGACTCTGCTTTTCAACAGAAACCTTGATCATTTGCCACTTAGGGATGCTGCACAGGCAATTCACTCCATGCGATTGATATCCATAAATATATAACCCCTGAGCTCGTACGTCTCAGAGAAGGGCATTAAGCAATAGAATAAATTCTCCGCCGCCAAACAGATATATATATTTAATAGAAATCAATCACATAGAATAAAATCCAATGTCAGACACATAGTCCATTTACAAGTTCGTTCTGGGTCTGAACGAAACCAGAGGCACCTGGTAACTCGTCTATCCATCGATCTCCAAGTACGTCTGGACGACCACTAACCGATTTCCTCCTCTTGGGTGTACGTCCCAATCAATATCATCAGTAATCACCCAAACAACGTGAAGACCTCCGGTCTTCAACCACCGTATTCTTCTTCGACACCACGTCGAATCAGTTATTCAGAATGGGATAAACCCGGTCTTTCTGAATAACTCGCGTATATAATAAACAAGTGTTACACAAACACAACATACGCCTCATTCCAATTCAGAATATTCTTTTATTCCAATATCCTTATACTTTGGGAAAGGTTCCCATTAATTCTATCAAAGATAAATTCTTTAAATTTATTCTTTAATCTCCTTTTGAATATCACTTCAAACTAGTCGGGATTAGCGAACCACATCGAAGTAATTATTTATTTTATTTCCCAATCCCAACCTATTCATCTCATGAAGTAAAACTGGTCGTACTTCATATCTAACACCACGGTGTTATCGGTAAATTCAATTACCATTTCACGTTCAAATCTCATTAAAGATTTAACTATCGCCTGGAGCAAAACTAGTGATACTCCATTCTCGATTATTTCAATCTAATTAAAGATTCATTAAATCTCCACTTGGTTTTAACCTTCCCAATACTCACTATCAATGATTATTTAACTTGGGAAATCACATCCTGGCTTTAACTGGGTTAAAGAACCGATGTCATTTAAAACACGGCCCATGATAAACCCAAAATCACATTCATTAATTATCGGGTTAAATAGCAAGTGTTATTTAAAACACCGTTCACGATAAACCCAAAAATCAATTCAAATTCAATTCCAATTAATTACCATTTAATTGGTGCACTTCATTAAATCTAAATAAAAAGATTCAATCTTTTTCTCAACTGGGTTTAAGAACAGTGTTAGTGAAGACACCATTCACAAAAAACCCAAATCACATTTGATATTAAATACAAGGCTCTGAATAGAAAATATATCGGCTTATATTCAATATCAAATTCTGCGACCAACAAATATCGTATTGGAAATAATGTTATAGATATATCTTTCAAATTTCCATAACAATATCTGTATAATCACGAAATCCAACATCGAAATATTCCAAAGACAATTTCGATTCAAATCCATTCAAATTCAATTATTGAAAATTCTGGTTACTTTCAAAACCATTTCAAATCCGCTTTATTTATTTTAAAAATAAATGGAATTACAATTCTAGTTCAAAACTAGTTCATTTCGATAAAAATCTATTTTTATCTTTTCAAATATGTAAATTTTCATCCCAATTCTTCACAAATCATTTCTTATGATTTTACACTAATTATTACTATTTTTAATAATTTTATCAAGGCACGTACAGTCGATTTCCATCAACGGCCATTGAAACTGCACTTACAGCGACCTTTTCCAAATTTTATTTGGACATAATTCCAAATCCAACCATTAGATTTCAAATTTCCAATATTGTTAGAAAGATCTTTTCGATACGAACCCAACGGTTCCGGTTTTTGGAGAATCCGATGGTCGGATCTACTGCAATATTCATTCGAATTCAATGGTCGAAATTCGCGAACTGCCGCGGCGCGGCGCGTTCTATTCAGGCCATTATATATATAATATATATATTATATATATTTCATCGATTTTTTTTTAAAACGTATTTTATAAATCGTTTTAAGTTCGTTTTCAAAACGATTTCAACTTCATATTCAATTTCTAGTCAAAATTGAATATTCCACATCATCGATATACAAATGACAATATTTTCAAAATGTTAAATTTTGAAATCACTTTCTTTTCTATATTCATTATAAAAATGAATAAAATCGATATAAATATCGTTCACGTCAAAATGGCCAATCTAATCAATACGGCTTTTATTCAACACATGAATGTTTATTCTATTCAACACATGAATTTATTTTCTATTCAACACATGAATTTATTTTCAATTCAACACATGAATTTATTTTCTATTCAACACATGAATTTATTTTCAATTCAACACATGAATTTATTTTCAATTCAACACATGAATTTATTTTCTAAATTGGAACGAGGCCCAATCAATTACCATATAATGTTAATTATATGGATTTTCTACAACAAATGTACATAACAGCAACGATAAATAATCAACCATTATCCAGAGTGCACCACACAACTGCATAAGCATTAAATATAAATAATTAACGTTTACACAGTCTGTCAACCCATCGATTGACATATAACTAAACAATCGGGATTAGTGTACGTCAAATATCATCCCAATACCCGTGTGGGGTTTCAAATCAACAAACACATATTTTATTTGTGCGGTTGGGCGATGTGTAAAATTTATCCCAATCAATATCAATCAAATCAATGTATATAAACAAATCGTCTGATTTGTTTATTACAATTTATTTTATATACACGTTAAAAATCATTTTTTTAACTATAAAATATTTTCCAGTATAAAATATTTTATTTCATTCCGCAACACACAATCAAATTTCACAACACAGCAATCAAACAAACAAGTCATCCATGGTCTGTGGACGACGGGTGTCAGGTGCTGCTAAGCACCGTCTGCATCCTAGTATATATTTCAAACTAGAAAAAAAATATAAGTGAGGAGTTCTCACCGAGAGCTAAACCAAACGCCGCGACTCTTCTTGTGTAGAAAATCTTTGCCATGCTCGCCTTTTGTCACTTTCGTTGACCGTATCCACTACATATATAAAAATCACATTTTTATTTCAATTCTAAAAATTATATTTTTTACTTCACTAAAGATTATATTATTCTTTCGATGTAAACAATATAAAGATCGATTTTTTTTTATCGCTACTTCATACATACAAAAATCGAATTTTTATCTTGCTAATGAATATATAAAAATCGAATTTTTACTTTGCTAATGAATATATAAAAATCAAATTTTTTTACTTTGCTAATGAATATATAAAAGTCGAATTTTTACTTTGCTAATGAATATATAAAATTCGAATTTTTTACTTTGCTAATGAATATATAAAAATCGATTTTTTACTTTGCTAATGAATATATAAAAATCGAATTTTTACTTTGCTAATGAATATATAAAAATTGATTCTTTTTACAAAGTAAAAATCATATTTTTCATGACAAAAAAACTAATCTTTCTTAAATATAAATCACATTTGTATACTTCCTCTTTTCGCACAAAAATCAGGTTTTTTTTATTTAATAATCAAAACTAATTAACGTATTTAAAAACTGAATTAATTAAATAAATTAAAAACGCACCTTTTTCTGAGAGAGGGGGGTTTCACGGCTAAGGAGGTTGTGGGTTTGGTGGCGCCGGATCTCTGGTGGTAAAAGGGGGGTCGCGCTGGTAAAAGGTGGGGCCAGCGACTTGGGCGTCGGGTTTTAGTTAGGGTTCGAAGGGGGCACGTCGCTTTAGAGGAGGAGAGAGGGACCTGGGGGGAGCGTCGGAGTTGAAGGGGGGGTGCGGTGGAGATGGCCGGCGGCAAAGGTGAAGGGGAGGAGGGGCGCAGTCGTAGGCTGAAAGGGGGAATCGAGGTTTTCTTCCTTGAACTGGAAAATAAAAGAAAAGGGAGGAGGTAAAGGGAAGGAGGAAGTATATAATTATATATATAATTTATTATTTTAATTTCAAAACGTACCTTTTAATTTCGACATCGAAATCGAACCCACCGACTGCCGCCTAAAGCTAACTACCCCCATTCCGAACACAATGGGATATGTACCGTAACCCAAATCAACTGTTACGATCAGTTTTCGTCAAAATCAAAATATAACTCTATATATTGAATTTGAACGCTCATTTCAATTTACAGAGGCCACATACGGACTCTAAAAATTTCCGAAAAATATTTTCTAGCTTCGTATTGATGATATGATCCTAACAAAACTAATTTCGTCAAATTCTGAGACCGTTTGGAAAATGGCCATTTTCCAGTTGATTAAAATCAACTAAAACTGGTCAAACGCGCTTTCCTTTTCCACACCCACATATTGATTCGAAAAATTACGAATTTTGAAACCTAGCAATAACTTGACATCACGGATCCAACAAAAGTGGTTTCGTCGAAAACCGAGGTCGTTGCAAAATTTCCATTTTTAAGGGCCAGAATTCCATAGCGACTATTCTGAATTTTCAATTGGACATAACTTTTTATCCTCGCTATGAAATTTCAATTTTCCGGATTCAATCGAAAGATATTCTCACATAGATTCTAATATTTTTGATTTCGCTAAAATCCGGTTTATTTTGAATCCTGTACATTCATTTGAATTTTGAAATCGAATTTTCAAACTACCGCGCCATTTTCAATTCCTTTTATAATTTAAAATAAATATTTATATTCTAACGACGATCTATATAAATATATACGTTCTAATTGTATTCAAAATAAATTTCTCGTCGTTATTATTTAAAATAATTCATTTTAAATATTCAAAATTCAATAAAATTGCCAAAATAAAAAATTTAATTGGCTTAGATTTCCGGGTTATTACAATCTCCCCCACTTAAAACTTTTCGTCCTCGAAAAGGAACGAAGCCGAAAGTTGTTTAACTAATCAACTCAACTTTCAATATTTTCTTTACGGCTTAAGTTTTTCAAATTTCCAGTTTCTAAGAACTTTTCAAATTTTTCAAAAATTTGGCTAACACCCTAAATTTTCGAAAAATTTCGCCATAACCTCCCCGGCACCGGGGACTTCGGGATATTTCAAATAGCCTCCCATGGCCCTTACCAATCCAAAAAGAAAACGAAACAGCCAATCGGCTCATAAAATCATCCAAACCCAAGAAATTAGTAAACATGTACCTATTTGTTGGGAAAACAATTTTATTTTTCTGCTCTAGCCTCCTTGCTATCACCTATTCAATATAAGTACATGTATATGCATGCAATTTCAAACAATTTTCAATTCAGCCCAACATTTGATATAATTTGGCTAAAGGTTCAAATTTTAATTAATCAAACAACACAATTAGCAATCAATTAGTTGATTAGCTTTTCAAATTCATAATTTTGATACATTGTCCAAAATCAGATTTTTGATGCCAAATCACAACAACTGCCCTATCTATGTTTGGTTCTCACACCAGTCTAATGGAAACATATAGAAATCCCACTTTCGTCACTCAAACATAAACTCTGATGATGTTTTGAACCACCATCAGAACATCCACAGGGGACTAGAGTGTGATTCTATATCTATCCAGTATATTAAAACTTCAAATACATGCGGATCAGACGTATACGCAAAACCTTTATATACTGGATTGTCCAAATTCAATATAAAAATAATATTCAAATACGAATAACTGATTTGAATTTTCAAAACAAAATTTGTTTTCATTTTAAAATATACTCTTCACACTCGTTCTAGGATACTACTGATCCCATCTCTAACGAGCCATTCTTATTGGATGTTACTAATCCAATCACTAATGAATTCTTTCGTTTGGTTCTAACATGTCTTGTTCCCCGAGCTCTGTAAACCAAAGCTCTGATACCAAGATGAAACGACCCGAAATCCCCCTTACGGGAAATCACGGATTGAGTTGGGAACAATCCACATCGGAACACAAACAGAAGAACATTTCATTGCTTATTACAGCAATTCATCAGAATACAAGAATATACAGAGTATGAATAAATATTACACAGAAAATATCAGAGATTACAATACATTACATAGCAGCGGAAAAATAATACAATACACAACTGAAAGTAATACACGGATACAGAGCTTTCCGAGTATCGTTCCAGCTGTACATCAGGATCCTGTGAATATAAATCTGCAAAACCAAAACTACTAGCTGCCCGTGCAGAAAATGAGGGCACCTAGAGTTTAGGTTAAAAACAATAAAATCCAGATCAGTCATGGGACTGGTGTGAGAACTAAAACAGTTATTTAAAGCTTTACTTTAAATCAGATATATCAAGGGACCACGCCGTATAACACGGAACGGGTTTCCTCCCAAGAATACCGGTGCATATAACAAAACAGCGCAATGCTTTTTGGAAAAATGAAGCAATTATAAGACCCAGGTCCCATCACACAATGCAACACAAGCTAGAGGGTAGGGTTTTCCCTTATAATAGCCAAACATTCGTGGTACGTTAAAAACAAATCATTTGATACTATTATAAGTGTATAGTGTCAAAACAATTTCAGTCATAAATATCAATCATAGACGGCATGGGTACCATATATCATGTCGCCATACTAGGCTCTACAATCAAAACTGCAAAGCCACGTATTGGAAGTTGGATTTCCATCTGTGAACCGAGGCAAAAGATAGTCCTCTACAGATTCGAGATGCTCTAGCCCGCCCCTCAGGAACCAGACTCAGGTGTGCCCTTGGATTGTCAGGGCCGGTCCACCGATGTGGATTAAAATGCCTGAACACTGCGTTTCCCCACCCTTTGGGGTGTCAATGAGCCAATGACTCCATCGGCTCCACACAATCACCGATATATCCGAGGCACCTCGCAACAGCAACAACCACATAAGTCAAACTCGTCAGGGCATGTAAAACCACTGACGCCACTTCTAGCTAGAAGGAAACGCATGCCCTCCCTAAGGTCCTCTCCCGTTTCTGGTTCACAACCGGGGTGTGAGGCTCGCGAATCAACACTACAAAAAGTTGTGCCACACAGGCTGTGCTTTGATCATCAACTACAAGACTCTGCTTTTCAACAGAAACCTTGATCATTTGCCATTTAGGCATGTCACACAGGCAATTCACTCCATGCGATTGATATCCATCAATATATAACCCCTGAGCTCGTATGTCTCAGAGAAGGTCGTTAAGAAAAAGAATAAATTCTCCGCCGCCAAACAGATATATATTTAGTAGAAATCGATTACACGGAATAAAATCCAATGTCAGACACACAGTCCATTTACAAGTTCGTTCTGGGTCTGAACGAAACCAGAGGCACCTGGTACCTCGCATATCCATCGATCTCCAAGTACGTCTGGATGACCACTAACTGATTTCCTCCTCTTAGGTGTACGACCCAATCAAGATCATCAGTAATCAACCAAACAACGTGAAGACCTCCGGTCTTCAACCACCGTCTTCAACCTCGACACCACGTCGAATCAGTTATTCAGAATGGGATAAACCCGTTCTTTCCGAATAACTCGTGTATACAATAAACATGTGTTACACAAACACAACATACGCCTCATTCCAATGCAGAATATTCTTTTATTCCAATATCCTTATACTTTGGGAAAGGTTCCCATTAATTTTTATCAAAGATAAATTCTTTAAATTTATTCTTTAATCTCCTTTTGAATATCAATTCAAACTAGTCGGGATTAGCGAACCACACCGAAGTAATCATTTATTTTATTTCCCAATCCCAACCTATTCATCCCATGAGGTAAAACTGGTCATACTTTATATCTAACACCATGGTGTTATCGGTAAATTCAATTACCATTTCAAGTTCAAATCTAATTAAAGATTTAACTATCGCCTGGAGCAAAACTAGTGATACTCCATTCTCGATTATTTCAATCTAATTAAAGATTCATTAAAACTCCACTTGGTTTTAACCTTCCCAATAATCACTATCAATGATTATTTAACTTGGGAAATCACATCCTGGCTTTAACTGGGTTAAAGAACCAATGTCATTTAAAATACGGCCCACGATAAACCCAGAGTCACATTCATTAATTATCGGGTTAAAGAACAAGTGTTATTTAAAACACCGTTCACGATAAACCGAAAAATCAATTCAACTTAAATTCCAATTAAATACCATTTAATTGGTACACTTCATTTAATCTAAATAAAAAGATTCAATCTTTTTCTCAATTGGGCTTAAGAACAGTGTTAGTGAAGACACCATTCACGACAAACCCAAATCTCATTTGATATTAAATACAAGGCTCTGAATAGAAAATATATCGGCTTATATTCAATATAAATTCTACGACCAAAAAATATTGTATTGGAAATAATGATATAGATATATCTTTCAAATTTCCATAACAATATCTGTATAATCACGAAATCCAACATCGAAATATTCCAAAGACAATTTCGATTCAAATCCATTCCAATTCAATTATTGGAAATTCTGGTTACTTTCAAAACCATTTCAAATCCGCTTTATTTATTTTAAAAATAAATGGAATTACAATTCTAGTTCAAAACTAGTTCATTTCGATAAAAATCTATTTTTATCTTTTCAAATATGGAAATTTTCATCCTAATTCTTCACAAATCATTTCTTATGATTTTACACAAATTATTACAATTTTTAATAATTTTATCAAGGTCCGTAAGGTCGACTTCCATCAACGGCCATCGAAACTGCACTTACAGCGACCTTTTCCAAATTTGATTTGGACATAATTCCAAATCCAACCGTTAGATTTCAAATTTCCAACATTCTTTAGAAAGCTCTTTTCGATACGAACCCAATGGTTCCGGTTTTAGGAGAATCCGACGGTCGGATCTCCCGCAATATTCATTCGAAGTCAATGGTCGAAATTCGCGAACTGTCGCGGCGCGGCGCATTCTATTCAGGCCATTATATATAATATATACTATATATATTTCATCGATTTTCTTTTAAAACGTATTTTATAAATTGTTTTAAATTCGTTTTCAAAACGATTTCAACTTCATATTCAATTTCTAGTCAAAATTGAATATTCCACATCATCGATATACAAATGATAATATTTTCAAAATGTTAAATTTTTAAATCACTTTCTTTTCTATATTCATTATAAAAATGAATAAAATCGATATAGATATCGTTCACGTCAAAATGGCGTCAATCTAATCAACACGACTTTTATTCAACACATGAATGTTTATTCTATTCAACACATGAATTTATTTTCTATTCAACACATGAATTTATTTTCAATTCAACACATGAATTTATTTTCTATTCAACACATGAATTTATTTTCAATTCAATACATGAATTTATTTTCAATTCAACACATGAATTTATTTTCTAAATTGGAATGAGGCCCAATCAATTACCATATAATGTTAATTATATGGATTTTCTACAATACATGTATATAACAGCAATGATAAATAATCAACCATCATCCAGAGTGCACCACACAACTGCATAAGCATTAAATATAAATAATTAACGTTTACACAGTCTGTCAACCCATCGATTGACATACAACTAAACAATCGGGATTAGTGTACGTCAAATATCATCCCAATACCCATGTGGGGTTTCAAATCAACAAACACATATTTTATTTGTGCGGTTGGGCGATGTTTAAAATTTATCGTCCCAATCAATATCAGTCAAATCAGTGTATATAAACAAATCGTCCAATTTGTTTATTACTATTTATTTTATATACACGTTAAAAATCATATTTTTAACTATAAAATATTTTCCACTATAAAATATTTTATTTCATTCCACAACACACAATCAACTTTCACAACACAACAATCAAACAAACAAGTCATCCATGGTCTGTGGACGACGGGTGTCAGGTGCTGCTAAGCACCGTCTGCATCCTAGTATATATTTCAAACTAGAAATAAATATATAAGTGAGGAGTTCTCACCGAGAGCTAAACCAAACGCCGCGACTCTTCTTATATAGAAAATCTTCGCCGTGCTCGCCTTTTGTCACTTTCGTTGACCGTATCCACTACATATATAAAAATCACATTTTTATTTCAATTCTAAAAATTATATTTTTACTTCACTAAAGATTATATTTTTCTTTCGATGTAAACAATATAAAGATCGATTTTTTTTATCGCTACTTCATACATACAAAAATCGAATTTTTATCTTGCTAATGAATATATAAAATTGAATTTTTTACTTTGCTAATAAATATATAAAAATCGAATTTTTACTTTTCTAATGAATATATAAAAATCGAATTTTACTTTGCTAATGAATATATAAAAATCAAATTTTTTACTTTGCTAATGAATATATAAAAATCGATTTTTTACTTTGCTAATGAATATATAAAAATCGAATTTTTTACTTTGCTAATGAATATATAAAAATCGATTCTTTTTACAAAATAAAAATCATATTTTTCATGACAAAAAAAAACTAATCTTTCTTAAATATAAATCACGTTTGTATACTTCCTCTTTTCACACAAAAATAAGGTTTTTTTTATTTTATAATCAAAACTAATTAACATATTTAAAAACTGAATTAATTAAATAAATTAAAAATGCACCTTTTTCCGAGAGAGGGGGGTTTCACGGTTGAGGAGGTTGTGGAGTTGGTGGCGCCGGATCTCTGGTGGTAAAAGGGGGGGTCGCGGTGGTAAAAGGTGGGGCCAGGGGCGTGGGCGTCGGGTTTTAGTTAGGGTTCGAGGGCGACCACGTCGCTTTAGAGGAGGAGAGAGGGACCTGGGGGCAGCGTCGGAGTTGAAGGGGGGGTGCGGTGTAGATGGCCGGCGGCGAAGGTGAGGGGGAGGAGGGGCGTAGTCGTCGGCTGAAAGGGGGAATCGGGGTTTTCTTCCTTGAACTGGAAAATAAAAGAAAAGGGAGGGGGTAAAGGGAAGGAGGAAGTATATAATTATATATATAATTTATTATTTTAATTTCAAAAGGTACCTTTTAATTTCGACCTCGAAATCGAACCCATCGACTGCCGCCCATAGCTAATTACCCCCATTCCGAACACAATAGGATATGTACCATAACCCAATTCGGCTGTTACGATCGGTTTTCGTCAAAAACAAAATATAACTCTATATATTGAATTTGAAAGCGCATTTCAATTTACCGAGTCCACATATGGACTCTAAAAATTCACGAAAAATATTTTCTAGCTTCGTATTGATGATACGGTCCTAACAAAACTAATTTCGTCAAATTCTGAGACCGTTTGAAAAATGGCCATTTTCCAGTCGATTAAAATCAACTGAAACTGGTCAAACGCACTTTCCTTTGCCACGCCCACATATTGATTCGAAAAATTACAAATTTTGAAACCTAGCAATAAATTGACATCACGGATCCTACAAAAGTGGTTTCGTCGAAAACCGAGGTCGTTTGCAAAATTTCCATTTTTAAGGGCCAGAATTTCATAGCGACTATTCTGAATTTTCAATTGGGCATAACTTTTTATCCCCGCTATGAAATTTCAATTTTTTGGATTCGTTGGAAAGATATTCTCAAATAGATTCTAATATTTTTGGTTTCGCTAAAATCTGGTTTATTTTGAATCATGTACATTCATTTGAATTTTGAAATCGAATTTTCATACTATCGCGCCATTTTCAATTCCTTTTATAATTTAAAATAAATATTTATATTCTAGCGACGATCTATATAAATATATATGTTCTAATTCTATTCAAAATAAATTTCTCGTCATTATTATTTAAAATAATTCATTTTAAATATTCAAAATTCAATAAAATTGCCAAAATAAAAAATTTAAATTGGCTCAGATTTTCGTGTTATTACACTTAGCCTAGTTATTTTGATAATTATATTGTTAAAGTTATCGCACTCGCCAGACTTTATGTCTGACCCCCTTTGCTTCCACCTCTTTTCTTCCTTCCCTCCCCCTAAGGTGCTCAGAGTGGAACTAGCACCAGTGGAGCTTGATTTTGGACAGCTGTATCTCTTGCTTTTAGAAGTTGCTTGGATCGCTGAAGTAAAAGTTCAGCCTATCTTATTTATGGCTATTTTGTGTTGGGGTTATGTCTTTAAATTTATGTACTCTAATTTAGTCCAGATGGATATTATGTACTTTGACTCTGGTTTTTGATGATGTAATCAAACCTATGTGTTTACCGCTGCAATGAACAAAATTTTTAATTTTTAAGTACTGTTTATATCTGTGTTGTTGTTAAGTTTCTGTTCTATACACACTTAAAACGCTCCATAGAAGTTAATGCATTTCCTTTGTGAGCGACATTAATGAACATGGGGTGTTACACTAATGGATGTAATCATGTGTTTGAGACATGTTATGTATGGTGGATGCAAGTGGTTGCAAGTGTTTGCTAGTGGTTGCTCGTGGATGCATATACGCACATAGGGCACTAGATCAGTTCAGTCACTTCCATATTGCATTTGCGTATATGTATTTGTTTATGGATTGAAATTGATGTGTTATCCTGTGGACGTTGCATTTGAGTGAATGGTTGTGCACTCATATAGAAATGATATGTATCGTTAGGATTGCATACATATTGGAAGCATGACACTGACATAATTCGCATTAAGGAGGTCAACTGAATCAGTAGACCACACGATTTTGCATTAGATAAGGACATATACACACGCTATGCACATGAACATAAAATCAATAGAAATCTTTTTAAGGACAATGAATGCCTATGATTGAATGGTTGAGTAGATGGATGACTGAATGGTAGGACACATTCTTCCTAACTTGAAGATTTCGGGTACGAAATCCTTTAAGGGGGAGAATGTAACACCCCGTAATTCTGTAACATTAAGTTTCACAAATTAAAGTATAAGTAATTTTTAGAAGAAGAAGTAAGGGAAATGGGTTACGCCATTGCATTCGTCTCGAAATTCTGCTTGAGATAGAGTCTGAGTTTGCATAAATCGGACTCCGTATGAAGGAGTTATGACGTACAGAATTTTCAGCAAAAATTCAGAACCTACTCAGAAATTCAAAAATCGCAGAACTGGGCTGGGCGGGAAAATTCCCGCCCAGGAAGGTCGACCTAGAGATCGACCTACCTCAAGGGAGGTCGACCTGGAGATCGACCTACCCCAAGGGAGGTCGTCCTACCCCAGATCTGGGCAGAATTCACATTTCTGAACCTAGACGCAATTTTGGCCCTATACATTGATCTAACAGCTATAAAAACACCACTAGGCCTCATATTTTCTCCTCACAACTTCTCTACGTCTATACTCTGCTCTAATTCTAATTAAAATAAAATAATATATAAATCTAAGACGAGGTTATGCTGCCCAAGTTTTCAAGAAGATATTTAAATCAAGTTAAAGCTTCAAGAAGGGAATCAAAGGCTAATTCAACGACTTCGAGCAACGCCACGCAAATCATAGCAAATCGCCTTACTAAATGTAACAACCCTGAATTTTGGGGTGAATTTAAAATTTTATTTTTAAGTAATTTTAATGAGTTTTGGCCATTTAAAATAATTCATTTAAATAAATAAAAAAAATCATTTTCTCCCTTTATGTTTTAAGGTGATAATAAGTAGCGAACATATATAATATTAGGATATTAGGTGAGATTTCTGAACTTTAAAATAGAAATCTATTATTTATTTCAATGTAAATTTATATATGTGTGAACTGATTGTCAACTAGTTGGATTTATTTGGATGTGATAGAACTTGGGATCAAAATTACACGTAAATTTAAAATGTCCTTTTTATTGTATATATTAATGGTAGAGTTGTATGCAAATAAAGAAATTTCCTTTTTATTTGTATTGTAAACATTAGAATTGGACACCAACATAAAAATTCCTTTTTATTTTGTATGTGAAAATAAAAATGTTATTTTATCGATAAATGATATCTATATAATAAAATTGCCCCCTAAGACAAACCAGGAGACAAACATGGAGACAAAGAGCGGCTGAGATTTATTCTTAGTTTGGACAAAGGACGGCCTGGATTTGTACACACATCGTTTCATTTATTCTTAGCTTACCAAAATCAGCGCACATCATCCCTTTTATAAGTAAATCTATTTAATCGCTATATATATAAGGAATGACTTATGTATAATTGTTAATTACAGCCAAGTAAAATTAATTGTATATAGTATATACAATTAATTTTTTCATATATGCTTATTTCAGATTTGAAATATTGAATGTTTTGTTAAAATTCATTATCTTACATATGATTCATCCCTTTTATAAGTAAAAGGGATTTAAATTAATTGTATATAGTATATACAATTAATTTTTTCATATATGCTTATTTCAGATTTGAAATATTGAATGTTTTGTTAAAATTCATTATCTTACATATGATTCATATATAGTATATTACCAATTGATATTATAAGTAAAGCTATTTAATCGCTATATATATAAGGAATGACTTATGTATAAATTTAAATTAATTGTATATAGTATATACAATTAATTTTTTCATATATGCTTATTTCAGATTTGAAATATTGAATGTTTTGTTAAAATTCATTATCTTACATATGATTCATATATCATATATAGTATATTACCAATTGATATTATAGATTTAACGCATTTATTAGTTACATATGGTACTCAATCGCTATAAATTTACATAACACCTTCTTTACTCTTCCTTCCACATTCATAGCCTCTCTTTTTTACTCCTCAGTTTTGTTCTCTTCCTAACATATCATGACTAAGGTAATTCCCTTTGTGTAACTTAACTCCTACTTTTTTTACCATCTACTTAGCTCATTTTACATTAAATCTATGCAGTCCAAGCTTTTTCTGCCAACCAAACAGTCTCAATTACCCATTTCAGCAAGAAAACATAAACGTAAAAGCATACGTCTAACTAAACCCCATAATTCAACCAGCTATGAAACCACCACAACTGTGACTAATGTCCCATCTCCTACTGCTCCTCAAGTTCAACCCAACGATTTTCAGAACGAAAATGAAGCTCACGATCTTCCGCCTACTACTCCACAACATACGGATAACGAAGACGAAGCTCATTGGAATGCAGTGGTTTGATACAATTTTTTTTCCACCATTCATACAACTATATGTATCATACGTATTCCTTTACTAACCAATTTCTTTTAAACTGCAGTTTGCGGACTGTGACAGGATCCAGGCAGAGCATCTGGCGTCAAATTTCTTTTTTTTAAATTTATGAAACTGAGAATGTATTCTGCACTAATAAATTACGTTTGTTTCTCATTTGCATTTCCGGTATAAACACCTAGATGTATTTCTCTGTGTACCCATTTCCCTTATGTAACTCTTATACATAAGCAGTATATTGCATAATTTTGTGTTCTGCTACACGTTTTTTTTGTTTTTTTTGTGCACCTGCTCATGTTGTCGACTCAGTTTTACTTTATGTTTCTAACTTCCTATGCACACTTTTATGCCTCATGTAAAATATCAACACCAACTCATAAAAAGTAGTGTGAAACTATTTCACCTCCCTGCAACATTTTGCCAAACTTATTTAAGTTTTAATTAAACCAATTTGTTATAAATATAGCTTCTCCTAGCATATGCATCTGAAACAGAAATGAAAAAAGTATTTTACATAGGCAGGTGGATATGATAATGTAAAATATTGTTCAGTGGAAATTAGGATCAATTGTTTTGGCATGTTTCTTGCTTGGCCACGTGTAATTATAAACTCATAGTTAATGGTTAATAAATGAGGCCTGCAACGACTAATCCTACACATAACTATATTTTCGTCTTATTTCTTGGGTATACTTTAATAAACTGTGATCAAATAGTTTACATACACAGTTGGATATGATAATGTAAAATATTGTTCAATGGAAATTAGGATCAATTGTTTTGGCATGTTTCTTGCTTGGCCACATGTAATTATAAACTCATAGTTAATGGTTAATAAATGAGGCCTGCAACGACTAATCCTATACATAACTATATTTTCGTCTTATTTCTTTGGTATAATTTCATAAACCTATTGGCACAAAATTAAAAATTGAATTGGATGAAAAACAATTCCTCATTTGAATGTTTTCACCATGGAAAGTAAATTCGGTTTCTTTTATATTTTGGCATTTTTCTTGCTTGGCCACGTGTAATTATAAACTCATAGTTAATGGTTAATAAATGAGGCCTGCAACGACTAATCCTACACATAACTATATTTTCGTCTTATTTCTTTGGTATAATTTTGGCACAAAATTAAGAATTGAATTGGATGAAAAACAATTCCTTATTTGAATGTTTTCACCATGGAAAGTAAATTCCATATACTTAGCTCCTACTTTTTTTACCATCTACTTAGCTCATTTTACATTAAATCTATGCAGTCCAAGCTTTTTCTGCCAACCAAACAGTCTCAATTACCCATTTCAGCAAGAAAACATAAACGTAAAAGCATACGTCTAACTAAACCCCATAATTCAACCAGCTATGAAACCACCACAACTGTGACTAATGTCCCATCTCCTACTGCTCCTCAAGTTCAACCCAACGATTTTCAGAACGAAAATGAAGCTCACGATCTTCCGCCTACTACTCCACAACATACGGATAACGAAGACGAAGCTCATTGGAATGCAGTGGTTTGATACAATTTTTTTCCACCATTCATACAACTATATGTATCATACGTATTCCTTTACTAACCAATTTCTTTTAAACTGCAGTTTGCGGACTGTGACAGGATCCAGGCAGAGCATCTGGCGTCAAATTTCTTTTTTTTAAATTTATGAAACTGAGAATGTATTCTGCACTAATAAATTATGTTTGTTTCTCATTTGCATTTCCGGTATAAACACCTAGATGTATTTCTCTGTGTACCCATTTCCCTTATGTAACTCTTATACATAAGCAGTATATTGCATAATTTTGTGTTCTGCTACACGTTTTTTTTGTTTTTTTTGTGCACCTGCTCATGTTGTCGACTCAGTTTTACTTTATGTTTCTAACTTCCTATGCACACTTTTATGCCTCATGTAAAATATCAACACCAACTCATAAAAAGTAGTGTGAAACTATTTCACCTCCCTGCAACATTTTGCCAAACTTATTTAAGTTTTTAATTAAACCAATTTGTTATAAATATAGCTTCTCCTAGCATATGCATCTGAAACAGAAATGAAAAAAGTATTTTACATAGGCAGGTGGATATGATAATGTAAAATATTGTTCAGTGGAAATTAGGATCAATTGTTTTGGCATGTTTCTTGCTTGGCCATGTGTAATTATAAACTCATAGTTAATGGTTAATAAATGAGGCCTGCAACGACTAATCCTACACATAACTATATTTTCGTCTTATTTCTTGGGTATACTTTAATAAACTGTGATCAAATAGTTTACATACACAGTTGGATATGATAATGTAAAATATTGTTCAATGGAAATTAGGATCAATTGTTTTGGCATGTTTCTTGCTTGGCCACATGTAATTATAAACTCATAGTTAATGGTTAATAAATGAGGCCTGCAACGACTAATCCTATACATAACTATATTTTCGTCTTATTTCTTTGGTATAATTTCATAAACCTATTGGCACAAAATTAAAAATTGAATTGGATGAAAAACAATTCCTCATTTGAATGTTTTCACCATGGAAAGTAAATTCGGTTTCTTTTATATTTTGGCATTTTTCTTGCTTGGCCACGTGTAATTATAAACTCATAGTTAATGGTTAATAAATGAGGCCTGCAACGACTAATCCTACACATAACTATATTTTCGTCTTATTTCTTTGGTATAATTTTGGCACAAAATTAAGAATTGAATTGGATGAAAAACAATTCCTTATTTGAATGTTTTCACCATGGAAAGTAAATTCGGTTTCTTTTATATTTTTCCTTTTTTATACCTGTAACATTTTGCATTCTTCCTTGGAATGAACGTGACTTTGTAATATAAATGGTATTTATTTACGCCGACATCTTTTTCATCTACTATTATAACTATTGCATTATTTTGTCAGTTTCCTTCAACAATCACCTTTACTGAATGTGCATTTTTGGTTTACTTTAAATACTTTGGTATTGTGTCGCTACTGTAATTGCATATTACCATTCGTGTTTCCTGTTCATTTATTTCCATAAATATATTTCCACTTAGGTTTGATTAATTTATAGTTGTAAAAATGGAAAATCGATGCTAATGTATTTATGCTGCTGTTCTTAATTTAAGCACTTGAATTATGCAATCATATATATTAAATTGACATTAATGAAAATGATGCCTAAATCAGATGAATCACAAGTTGAACAACTTTTTTAATATAGTTTGCGATAAATGGCAAGTACAATTAGTTTATCAACTATTGTAATCAACTTCATTTTTATATATATAGTTTACGATAAATGACATGTGTTAAAAAAAGAAATATATCCAACAGCATTTTTTACTAATATAAATATCCTATTATTAATATATTAACATTATATTATACTGTGTAAATATAAAAATCTATTGCCATTTTAACAGTGTCCTACCTAAATAAATTATTATTTATTATACTTGCAGACGTGAGATATTATCATACCAGCAAAGAGCGGTTCAGATATAAAAAAAGTAAAGACATCAAGCGACTGTCAATCAACCAAATAAGCAAACAATTAAACGGGTTATTACTGCTTAACGGTTTTAACCTTTTTAGCCACGTTAACAAGTCCCCCAGGATAGATTTCTATCCACTCTTATTTATCATAGTTCGGTTCTCATCTTCCCACACGATTGCCATATTCTCTCTCTTTTATCACGCCATCTTATTCTTTCTCTCCAAAATGAATACATTACCATCTTAAAGCTTTTTATTTAGAAGAAATAAGACAGTTAGCTGAAAAGCCAGGGATCTGCTAGAGCGACCGGGAAAGAAGAACGAACGGATATAGAAAAAGAAGAAAATGACGAAGGGTTTTGCGCGGATCTAAATTCTTTCTTTGTACCGCAATCTTTTATCTGCTTGGCGCCTGCAGATTTAGAATTCGTTCGTTTAAACAGAGGTAGCTTACGCTTGAAAAATTCAATTTAGAGATTGGTTTAATAGGTTTTTTACGGTATTATTACTTACATAAAGTTTCAAGCAATTTTTGATATAGTTAAATAAATGCTATTGAGATGTTGGTAATATTAATCTCATCACATTTAATAACTGAATATTGGTATTGTTTGATTAAGTGGAAATTTCAAAATTGCAATTTACTGACTTTTTTTGCATTTCCCGGCCATCATCAAACTTTACATTAATTGCTAGGATGATTCAAGATTGATGACGAAACTGGTCAGCTGTTAGATTGATTTAAGATTGGCAACAACATAGCTAAGGTAAGTGAATCATAACCTTTAGATGTATACTTTTTTAATCTCATGGGTTCACTTATTACTCTCGATTCAGGTTTAAGATGGGTTATAGCTTAAAATTCAAAGAGATAGGATATGAATGAGCCTAATTATATTACTTTTGACTTCTGCATTTCGTTCTCTTTCATTTTTTTTACTCTGAGTTGCTCCTTACACATTTCAATGCTTTTGTTACATTATTAAATATATAACAAGATTCTAAGTTGAAGCTTGGATTTGCGTACAATTGCTATAGTGGTCTTCCATTTCCGCTTCAGTTTGGACATGGGGAATTGAGCAAATCAACACCAACTCATAAAAAAATAGTGTAAAACTCTAGCACCTCCCTGCAACATTTTGCCAAACTTATTTAAGTTTTTTAACCAACATTACAAACGAGCAATGGAAGGGAAGATATATGTCATTCATTGCCCATTATTGATATTATCATCTTATATATTAAACCAATTTGTTATAAATATTGCTTCTCCTATCATATGCATCTGAAACAGAAATGAAAAAAGTATTTTACATAGGCAGGTGGATATGATAATGTAAAATATTGTTCAGTGGAAATTATCATCAATTGTTTTGGCATGTTTCTTGCTTGGCCACGTGTAATTATAAACTCATAGTTAATGGTTAATAAATGAGGCCTGCAACAACTAATCCTACACATTTCTGCAAAAATGCTACACAACTAATCCTACACATTTCTGCAAAAATGCTCTGGTGATGTTCATATTTTCCTTTCTGCTGACAAGTTAGTGGAAAATGAGGAAAATGATCGTTACCCAACTGAATTTCTGAATTCATTAGAGTGTAGTGGATTACCACCATTCAAACTTGAACTTAAAGTTGGATGCCCGATTATGCTGCTTAGAAACCTAGCTCCAAAAGAGGGACTCTGCAATGGAACAAGGTTGATAGTAGTTAGATGTGCAACACGAATAATTGAAGCTCAAATACTTACTGGAGATAAAGCTGGTAATTTTGTATTTATACCTAGAATATCTCTTCAACCATCTTCCTCAGAATTATCTATAAACATGTCAAGACGTCAGTTTCCTATTAAGCTTGCTTACGCATTAACTATCAATAAAGCACAAGGTCAATCTGTGAAGTACGTCGGTATTGATTTACGCACCGAAGTGTTTAGTCATGGACAACTGTATGTTGCTCTATCTAGATGCACTGCATTCCATAGAATTTCAATTCTGCTAGAATCAACCACAACAACATCTACAACAAATGTCGTTTATCCTGAGGTTTTGCTGTAATTTCACGAAAAAAAAATGGAGTACAAATGTACGTACTTTTCTCCTCAACAGTTAGTTTACTAAACCTTTTTTTTTAAAAAAAATTCTTACTGCAGTTTTACACCTATATTTTGTCTACAGATGCTTTGCAATAAAAATATTTGGCCTGCCACCGCACCAATGTCCATCTTTTTGGTTAGTTTATTTGTTTGTAAGTCCTTATTTTCTTCACTATTACAAGTGTTTTCGCAATTACTTATTAAGTTTGGTACCTTAACACTACGACTTCATACAAACTGCTTTTCTAACCATTTTTGAGCTTCACTGCAGTTTGCAGACTGTGATAGGATCGAGGCAGAGTATCTGGCAAGGCGTTCAATGAATTAATCAACCTGCTTCTCCATTATAACCTCATTTTCTTCTTTCCACTGTATAAAAATACCTGTCTTTTCTTTGTATGCATAAGTTTGTATTATGCAGTTTGTTTCTGCATTTTGTTTTTAATTATGACACTTTTTCCCTTTCATTTATTATTCTGTTGCCAACTTCGCGCATCTTTTACTACTCAGCTGAAATAATTCCAACATTTTACATTCATCCACTTCCAATTTACATTAAATAACCTACGACAAATAAAAAATTAAATATACAATTACTCCACATATAAATAACATTTGATGAACATCAATCGACGCGCAAACGACTTGCATCGATCACGCACGAAGCGCGTGCGACAACCACGCGCGTACAAACTACAACACCCTGTACTCTATGCTCCCGTGCAAACTACAACATCCCGTATATGATTACTTTCACTCTAAGTATATGATTATTACAATCCACGACACACACAATTGTATCATCTCAACAAATTATGACACCCAACATCTTATGCATCCGTGCAACGCACGGGTTTCCACTCGTGTATAAATAAATTTGCCACTTATGTAGAAAACATACTTTGTATATAAATATGTCATTTATTGAGATTTTATTCATGTCATGAATAAAAAATTTCTTTCTATTTGCATTTGAAATATAGGATTTGTCATAAGAACATTTTTTAGTAATGTTTATGTTAAAATAAAAGAGTCACTTTTGTTAGGAAGGTTAAATTGGATTAAATATGTCATTAGATTTGAAATGTCATGAAATGTCATTTATGTCATCTGTTTAGAGAATTAAGCATGTCATTTATTTAGAGAATTAAACATGCCATTTATTTAGGAGATGGAAGATGCCACTTTTATTAAAAATGTGCATTAGAAATGTCAGCAAAACATGTTAGGTTATACATTTTTGTCATTTATGTTAGGATTATGACATGCAATTAAAAGTGTCATTTATTGTTAGAATTATGTTAGATGTAAATTAACATATCCTTTTGAAAATTAACATTTGCGTTCATTTGAAAAGGTTAAACAAGACAATCATATATCTATGTATTGCAATATGGAAATTTGAAACCATATATATATACATAAAATATTGAAATTTAATATTGTTTTAAACAAACTGCTAAATTTATTTCATGAAGATTGATTATTCCATCTTTTCTACTTTTCTCAAATTCATCATCCTTTCTCCCTCCTCCATTGTCCTCATTAATCACGCATCCATCCTTATTTTAACATGTATGCATGTGTTTTAATCTATCATTTATTTTCTTTCCCTAAACTCACTACCTCCATTCTCTCCACTTAAATTCTTCATTAATAACGCATTTATTTCTTTCCATCATCCTACTAATTTACTTCCTTTATTTCTATTAACTTATTTCTCTTCACTCTAATTTAACGTATCTTATTTACACATTCTCATTTCTTATATTTCCATTCTCTTATTTATTTATTTTTATTTATTTATTTTCTTTTTCCTTTCTTTTTTTCTCTTCATTTCTTTTTTTCCTCTCTTTTTATTCTTCAAAAACTAAGGGACCCACGTGTATATTTCTATTCTGTTTATTCATGTCTATCCAATTGAATACCTTCCCATTTTATCTTTCCTTGTTTTATTTTGAAATTTGAATAGGAGATGACGAGTTCTTTCTTGAATTAATGAACTAAATAATTTAATATTATAAATAACCAACATTTAGCAAACCCTGATTGCCCAACTTCAACAGCTGCCGCCCTCTTCTTTTCTATGGCTGAAAACATCCCATTCTCATCTCTAAAATTCTCCCAACCTACTTAAAATTAAAAACCTCAACCCAAAAACAAATTGAAGAGATTGGGGAGCACTATGGATTCAATGGCTATGATGGGCTGAATCAATTCCTGGTGATCGGAATTGGACAGCAAAGGGCGCGACTTTGGAGGGCTTTTCGAGTGCCATGATGAGGCCGAGTTCAACCACGTTGCTGGTGCCAGGTGGGGTTGCGAAGGGGTACGAGGTGATGGTCTTTGATCGCTGGATGGTGGTTCGAGTAGAGGTGCGTGGTGGAGTTGGTCTATGCGACGATGGGTTCAAAAGGGCGGCCTTATTCCTGGAGTATGCGACGAAGAAGATGAGTAATTAAGAAAGGACCGTCATGATCGTAATTCATATGACTATTTTTCTATACTGATTAAGCACAGTTCCGAGCCAGCCTATTTTTTGGTCAAATTCAAAGAGGAGCAACACTTTGGTGAGAATTCTTTATAAATAATTATAATCAAATAATCATAATACTGTTGGAAATATTTATCCATCCGCTGTTAACTTCAGTTGATGTTATACACAACTTGATCTAAAATTATTGATGCTGTTTGGGCGTGATTCATTTGGTTAAAATTATATATAATGGAATTGTAGAGATTATTCAACAAAATAGGATTGTTTTGTATGTTCGATTTGAATTGACAAATTATAGATGACATGTATGTTCGATTTGAATTGACAAATTATAGATGCCATGTATGTTCGATTTGAATTGACAAATTATAGATGGCATGTATGTTCGATTTGAATTGACAAATTATTGATTCCATGTATGTTCGATTTGAAATTGACAAATCATATATGTCATGTATATTCTATTGAAATTGACAAATTATATATGTTATGTATGTTTAATTAGAATTGTTAAATTAGAAATATCAATTTTGTAGTTAGAAATTGTTTACAAATAGAATATCCTTTTATTTGTTATTAGAAAACATAGTAAATTGTTAACAAATACAACATTCTTTTATTTGTAATATATAATACATAGGAAATTGTTATGTTAATATCACCTTGTTGGGAACTGTTACGTTAACATAGAAAAATATCATTTATGTAAAACTGTTATGTTAACATGGAAAATATCTTTTATTTAAAAATGTATGTTAACAAAATTCGTCATTTTATATCGAAAAGGTTATGTTATCAAAATATATCATTAAATTAGAAGTGTTTATTTAGAACAAAATGTGTAATAAAGTTAGAAATGTTTATTTTGATTTAATATAACATATTTGTTTAGAAAAGTTATTTTGATTTAAAATCACATTTTTAGTATAAAATGTTGCATTATAAAGAGGATAACATTTTTAGTATAAAAGATTGCAATAGAATAAAAAAAACATGAATTTTGATAGATATGTTATAATAGAATAAAAACATCGTTTTAGTTAGATGATGTTAGGTGATATAAAATTGTCATTTTAGTTAAATAATGTCAGGTTAATATAAAATATTCCTGTTAGAGGAAATATCATTTTATTTATAATAAGGTCATGATAGAGAAATTTGTTATTTATTTATAATAATGTCAGGTTAGATAAAAGTAAACATTTTTGTAATAAATTATTGGGTTACATAAAAAATTTGACAGGACATTTATGTTAGATTGAAAGAGGGCATTTATGTTAAAATTTTGAAAGAACATTTATGTCAGATTAAATAGTAGTCATTAAATTATATAAGGAAGGATGTAATTGTGTTAACATAAAAATGAATGTCTTTTTAATTGTGTTTCTTAACACAAAACAGCATTGGAAAATGAATGGTATTTTTATTTGTGTTCTCTAACACAAATATAACTTATGAAACATAAACGATTTTTTTTATGTTCTATAATATAATTAAAAAGCAGAATTTGACGGTGTAATCAAAATCACATTATTATTTTTTATATATGTAACTATAGAAATTGAGAAGTCCCAAGTTTTACTAGGATTTGAAAGGGTAAGCTATAGGGTTTGAAATTGATATGGAATATTCCAAAATTAAGATATTTTTAAATGAGAAACATTTTAAAATAATATTATAATGGTTAATTAAAATTGTACTTGGACCCGAGGTTAGGTCACATTTGTGGTGGAAGTCTGCCTGGACCCGACCGACATATCCAGCAGCCACAAATGTTGGGCCTAACGTGTGAGGTCCAAGTGCGCAAATACAAATTGGGCCAAGACACGAGGTTGAGCCCAACTTTTGGGAAAAGTCTGCCCGGAACCGACCGGCCTATCCAGCATCCACAAGTTGCAGGCCTAATGTGAGAGGTCTGACCCATATTAAAATACAAATAGTTAAATAGAAAATGAACATTATTTTCACCATCATGTTTAAAAGAATGAAAAATTTCATTTTTATGTAATTAGATTAAAGAAAGAGAAAATTACATTTTTTTATGTAATTAGATTAAAAGAAGAAATTTATATTTTTATTAAAAGAAAGAAAGAAAATTACATCTTTATGTAATTAAAACCAAAAGTAAGAAATTTACATTTTTTGTGAAATTAAGATTAAAGGTAAAAGTTACATTTTTATGTAATTGATATAAATAAAGAAAAGTTTACATTTTAATGTAAATTAGATTAAAAAGGGGGAAATTTCATTCTTTCATGGATGTAGATTAAAAGTGTGAAATTACATTTTTATGTAATTGGATTTTAACTAAAAAGAATAAGGATATGAAATTTATATTTTAATGAATTAGTTTTTCATTAAAAAGATCAAAAATATGGAAATTTCATTTTCATGTAAATAGATTAGCACACAAAATTATCGGTTTGTTTGTAATGTAAAATTATTATTTTTGTGTTTTGCACTGAAAAGATAACAAAATTATCAATTTTTTTACATTGAAATAAACAAACAAAAATACTCATTTTTGTAGAAGTAAAAGTGGATGAACAAAAATATTCGTTTGTTGAAATTGAAATGAAACACAAGAATGCCTATTTTTGTTGGAATTGGTATGATACACAAAATACATTTTGTGTAATTCGAAGGATGAAACAAGAAAATGTACATTGTTATGTATAAGATGTGTATGTGTATGAAAATAAAAATAAACATTATGGTGTGTACATTGTACATTAATATTGTACATACGAATAGGAATGTTTTCGTTAGCAAAATGTAATGAAATAAAATAAATTTCATTACACATTATAAACATTTCGATAGGTTGTGAAGCAAAACATTCACTACTTGTTATGTAATTACGTTAATGAAATGGAATTTAATTATTTTTATATATATATAAATAAAGATAAATCATTACAAATTACTAATAATGATATGAAATGATTTCCAACTTATATATGTACTAGAATTATTTGGAAAGTCTGAGTCTATCTCATTCCAAATAATTTGAACGACGTTTAAAATTCAAGAGCTGAAGACGGCGATTGAAGACCGACGATCTTCATATCGAATGGACGACGACTGCTGATGCCCGTGATTGGAGTAGCTACCTTGAAGGGGCTACAGTGGTGGCCGTCCGGACGTAGTGTTGATTTGTACGGATTTGGCTTTCGCTCATACCCAGAGCATAAGCTTATAAATGGATTGTGTGTCTGACATCGTACTCCATTAAATATCATGTTATTAATCTTCTGTCGAATGTATGGATGTTTGGTGGTGGAGAATTTATTCTCTTGCTTAACACCCGTTCATATATTTCGGCAAAGGATTGGTAGTGTGATATGGAGTGACGATGTGGCATGCTAAGATGCATATGATCAAGGCTTTGTTGAAAAGCAGGCCTTGTGGGATGATCAAAGCATAACCTGTTTAGGCATAGCTTTGTGTATAGCGTGACTTCGCGAGCCTCACACACCGGTGAAGTCTAAATCGGGAGAAGGGAACGCAGGGAGAGCAGCACGTTTCTTTCTAGCTAGAAGTGGTGTTTAGGCTTTGACATGGCCCGACATTTTACTTATGTGGATGATGGAATGAGGCACCTCGGATGATAGGTCCTATAGGACCGGGAAACGTGTGTTCAGGGATTGCCAATCCACGAAGCTGTATGTGTGGACCGGCCCTGCAGGATCCAAGGGTTAACTGCAGGGAATCTTGAGACATTAGTTAGAGTGTCTCGAATCGGCAAGGAGCTCCTCCCTAGCCTTGACTCATGATGGAAACCCAATTTCCAATACGCCCCATGCGGTTTTGATTGTATTACTAGTATGGAAGCATAGTATTATGGTATCTATGTGTCCTAGGATTAATACATTATGATTGAAATGTTTTTGAAACTTATACACACTAGCAATAATATCAAATTCGTTTTTTTATCTTATCAAGCATTTTTGACCATTATAAGGTAAAACCCTATCCTCTGGTTTGCGTTGCATTGTGTGATGGGACTTGGGTCTTATGATGGTTTCATTTTTCCAAAAAGCATTGCGTTGTTTAACGATTTACTTTAACTTATGCACGACAATCCGTTGGAGTAAACTCGTTCCGCGTTAGCGGCGTGGTCCTTGGATTTGCCTTATTACAATTAGTTAAATTAGTTAAGAATTCTCACACCAGTCCCATGACTGACCCGTTGTTTGTTTCACTTTGCAAACTCGGGTGCCCTCTTTTCACACGGGCAGTCGAGTAGTTTTGTCTACAGGTTCTTATCTCAAGCAGGATCCTAGATTGAAGCTTAAAGCTGTGTCCAGAGCATAGTTGTCTTCCACTGCCTTAGTTACTTTGTTTCCGCTGCACTGTACTGTATTAAAATATTGTAATTTACCTTCCGCTGTATTTTATCGATGTACTGTGGTGTTCTGTACTCTGATGTTATATTATCATGATATAATAAAAGTCTACTGTTGTTGTTCTGATGTGTTGTATTCCCAAAGTTAAAGTATTTGTGGATTTCCAACCTTTGGGTCAGACTTGTGTGGTTTATGGTCGATCCAAAGAGCGGGAATTTATGGGTCTTTACACAAAACTGATCACTGTAAGTTCGGTTATTACTTAGATTTGAACGTTTAATTGGACTCGTGAATGTAATAAATTAAAATATAGAACTGTGCCAATTGGCAAGTTAATTATCTTTGATTCATGCTTATGTCAAATCTAACGTTATTTATGCATTTGGATCTGATTCTCGATTGTGGCCTAGAACTTATTGTGGCTAATTGCCAAAGACTATGACTATGGGACTTTCGCCTATGCCTATGACTATGAACATAAGACTAATGCCTATGACTATGAACATAAGAATATTGCTTATGACTACGAACATAAGACTATTGCCTATGGCTACGAACATAAGACTATTGCCTATGACTATGATTCATAACTATGAGACTACCACCTATGACAATGCCTAGGACTATTTTGGTTAATTGCCTTGGACTATTGTGGTTAATTGCCTACGACAATTGTGGTTAATTGCCTATGACTATTATGGTTAGTTGCTTATGCCCATAACACTATAGTTACAAATCATGATTGTACACTGAAATGGCATTATGTTGGATCAAATCACCTATGTCTCCCTTGATTATGTTGGATCCCATATTTAGGGTGTAACTTGTCTAGTTTATTCCTATTCACTGTTATGTACATACAGCCTATTGGAACCATTATTTTTGTAATTGGTTCATTTTTGCATAACTATTCTTTCATGTCAATTCTCGTGCTTATCCCCTATTCCTTTGGTTAGTTTCATTTCATGAGTACTTAAAAACTTGAGAAATCATGTTATACGTACGATTACGGCAGGGGAATTCGAGCGTAGCTTAATTACGTTAATTTGGAATAATAAATATGTTGGCATAATCTGAATTGGCTATAATAGTAAATAATTTACATGCATATTAAACTTGAGCATAAATGGTAAATTGTTAATTGGCCGCAAAGTATGTAATTAGCATGTAAATCAAGTTTTGGGCATAAACTTTAAACTAGAATATCAAATCTAGTTTTTCAGTAAATTTGGATATTTAATCTAGATTGGGTGTAAAATGTAAATAGGAATATTAAATCTAGATGTGGAACGCCAAATATATGACATAGTGATTTTGGGCATGACTATTATAGCGAGTTTGGGAAGGTGGGGTATAACCTATTCTGATTAATAATTTGAAACTACTTGTAATTGTCATGTTTAGAATAATCATGGTTAGTGACACTTAATTTGCATAATTTACATACCAAAAATTATAAACATGATTTAGAGGGAAAGTGGGCCATAATAATAAGTGTTGATAATGTATATTAAGAGAGTAATTATGGCATAAGTAAATTAGGAATAATTTACATATAGAATTTTTCCTAAACATGTGTACATTGTAGAAAATATGAATATGCCTACCCCAAGGTTAGATTGAGTTGTGGTGTAAAACTGCCCGGACCCGCCCGGCTGTCCAGTAACCACAACAATACCTATCTAATGTGAGAGGTTAAGGCCCAAGGTTAGACTGAGTTGTGATGTAAAGCAGCCCGGAACCGATCGGCACATCCAGTGAAAGCAACAATACCTATCTAATGTGAGTGGTTGGTGCTTTAATAAATGAATTAAAGCTAATACAAATTTTGGTAAGGTTAAGTTAATTAAGGTAACACTTTACCAATTCAACGTTTTAACTAAACTGATGGGTGAGGTTAAGTAAAATTAGAACACTTAACCACTATAACCTGTTAATAAGACAAATGGGTGAGGTTAAGTAAATTTAGAACACTTAACCGTTATAACATGTTAATTGAACGGATGGTAGGGTTAAGTTAACCTGAATTGATTGATGACACTTAACCAATATAACGTGGTAAACGAGTGGGGTTAAGTTAATATGAACACTTAACCAACATGACATGGTAAATGAACAGGGTTAAGTTAATAAATCACACTTAACCAATCCAACATGATAAGCAAGAAAGGTTAAGTTAATAAGTACCACTTAACCAACACGACTTGACGAATAGGAGGTTAAGTACACGTTGGGTAGGTGGGTAATATTAGTAAATATAGGCCCACAAAACTTAACCATTAAATAAACATGCTTGAATCTGTGGGAAAGTTAAGTACACCTCGGGTAGGTGGGTAATATAAGTAAATATAGGCCCACAAAACTTAACCATTAAGAAAACATGCTAGAATCGGTGGGAGGGTTAGGTACATCTCGTATAGGTGGGTAATATTTGTATGTATAGGCCCACGAACTTAACCAGCAGGAAACCCTAGTAACGGGGACCCATTTCAGCAGTAACCCACATAGATGTATCATGGTACCCTTAAACTAGGCAGGGTGGGGCACGATTACTGGGCTGATTATAAGCAGTCAAAAATAGCGGCAGGTAGTACGCCAGTGTAGGTTCCGACGGTTTACTGACATGCACGTACTCCGGAGCGGAAAAAGCTGGCACTGGGTACCAGTAGTTATACACTGTGCATCTTGAATCGTGTCGGGTGGCTATCATAAGGGTGGATACACCTTATGGTGGGGCCAGCACAGAGTATCTACACGCAAGAGAGGGTCGACTGACACAGACACATGGAAAATTAATACAAGTAGGTAACATAATCCCTAGTTGGACCTAGGTCGCGTAAACTCTGAATCCAAGAAGCGTTCAATAGGTAGCATAAACCCCAGTGGCCTTGGGTAGCGTAAACCCTGGTTGAATCTAGTAAGCACTCGATAGTAAACCCTAGATTAGATCTAGGTAATAAACGGAATCCTCATAATAAAAGCACACCTGAAGGTAACCGCAAATACGGGTATTGGGATCACGTTATCATGTGATCATAGATTACTAGTTTGGACACCAATTAGGTAGTGCAGAGATATAGAAATCAGTATAAACAGGGTAGTTGTGAAGCAGAGAAGGAGTAGAAGCGCATTCAGTTTATCAGTGCATTCAGTTTACCGGTACATTCAGTTTATAGGTACATTCAGTTTATCTTTCCATACCCCATGCTTATCTCATATTATCTTGATACTATGGTTTAGTCTTACATTTAGTTTATTCATGTCATGACCCTTTTCCTCGTTTAAATACTAAGAATCACTGGACTTACCAGACTTTATGTCTGACCTAGTTTTGCTTTCGCCTCTTTTCTTCCATTCCTCCCCCCCCCCCAAGTTAGTCAGGGAGGAATATAGCTTAGGTTTGTTTGGATCGTTACTCTTTCCAAGCTTGAAGACTCTTTGACGTGTTGCCTTGGACTCTTTCTTCTACTGCTATGGCTGGCTCATGCTTTATTTTGGGAAATCATTTTATGCTTCTTTATTTTTGTAAGAAAGACAGGATACTTTTGTATTGTAAAACAATCTTTGCACAAGTTGTTTATAAATGAAATAAAGTTTTATTTATTTGCCGCTGCTTTAATTATCTGTCTTGTAATTTATCTGCATCTTTTACCTATAATGCTCCACCAAAATTAAGGCATTCCACTTGTGAGTGACCTTAACGGAGGTGGGGTGTTTCACTTGGTATCAGAGCTGAAGGTTACCGGATAAGATAAAAGATTTGAAAAAAAAAGTTACTTTCAAAACGGTTTTAAAAGAAGCATTTTCAAAAGAAAAGTTTGGTTTTAAAGGCGTATTCCCCAAAGCCATATGCACTATCTTTTGACCCTCTATTTGAATCCTTGTTTCCTTCTTTCCTATGTCTCTGAGGCTCCTGGCTTTCTGGGAGGTAACCTCATCGCGGCATGGTCCCGTAGGCTTGATGAGACTACGACACTTGTCAAAGGGAAAATAAGTGCCTAACCTCCATCTGTAGCCGTAATTTTCTTTCGAGCTTTGTAGGATTCTCCGTACGATGGAGGCAGCTTTTGAGAGACATGTCAACAAGTTACACAAGGATCGCAAAGTTGAGAATGAGGGGGTTTGGCTAAGGAGCACAACACCAGGATGAAGAACCCATGGATATGGACTTGGTTCACAAAAGAGGGAAGGATAGAATAGTAAAACTAAAATAAGGGGAAGTATCTTTATTTTGGTATAACGGGTCGTATAATTAAGGGAAAGGGCAAAGAACAAGGGATAGGATTTTCCAGAAGGCAAGTGCATGCTCTCACCGCAAGCATACCCGGGAGAGAGGTAGTAGGATTTTGGTTGAAAGAGTTTTTCCTTTTTGATTATCCTGTAAGTACTCCTTTCGATTTTAGCGCTTCACATCCATATATATCTGCTTCCATAGTTGAGTCTCTGCACCCTAGATATTGTGTAGTACAAGATCCCATTATAGACTCAAATCCAATTGCTGTTTCGGCCCATTTATCTTTGACTTGTGAGGATTTGAGAATAGCTATATTTATGCTTATGTGTTTGGGCAATGGGTTGATTCTAGGCATTGATTGGTTAGCTAGTAATTATGAAACAAGGGTACTTAGACTTTCGACTTGCCTCGAGAATACCCTTGAGATTTCGTACGATCCTAAGGGATCAGTTTGTCTTAGCTACCTAGAATCACTTTACTTATCTATCGATGATTTTCGATACGTTGGGGTAGTCCATGAGTATGCAAGATGTTTTGACTAGGGTAGGGGTTTTCCCCCTAAGAACTCGAGACAGACTTCCGCATGTATCTAGATGACACTGCAAAGCCAGTTATGCGATCAACGATAATTCTGGAGCAAGGTTGGCGAGGATAGCCAGAGTCGGTAAAGTGCTCAATTGTTGGTTTGTTTTGTTAGTATCATCTCACATAGATTGTCCAAATTCGGAGGAGGTATCCCTTGGGTGCTTGTCTGATATTGGTTTAGGCCTTTGGGGCTTGTACTTGAGGGATGTCAAGTTTGACTAGGATGGTTTGCGTGAGAAATAAATGGTTGGGGCTGGCACCCTAAGTTAGACTGACCCTAAGAGAGGTAATAAGCAAATAGTAACCATTAGCTTTAGACCCTCAGATTTGTAGCATGATGGATAAGCTAAGTAGAGGAGAGACCTCTAATCATCTTAAGTATGTACACTGGGTATCATATGTTTTTCTCGGGAGGATAGTTCGACTACATTGGATACCCCCTAGAATAGTAAGTGGGCGAGGTCCTATCGTTACTAGTGGGTTTTGGAAATGGAAACTCAAGAAGATGCGACTTAAAAGACTGAAGACCCGATACGCGCAACATACCCTTTTTGAGGGTATATCCTTGATTCCTCTTTTTCTGTAAAATATATTTGCATGCTAGTCTTTAGCTTTTAAGTATATCCTCTCGGTCCTATCCTCAATCCTTAGGTAGAAGCCAATGGATGTAAACATGTGTTTGAGACATGTTATGTTTGGTGGATGCAAGTGGTTGCAAGTGTTTGCTCGTGGATGCATATACACACATAGGGCACTAGATCAGCTCAGTCACTTCCATATTGCATTTGTATATATGTATTTATTTATGGATTGAACTTGATGTGTTATCCTATAGACGTTGCATTTGAGTGAATGGTTGTGCACTCATATAGAAATGATATGTATCGTTAGGATTGCATACATATTGGACGCATGGCACTGACATAATTCGCATTATGGAGGTCAACTGAATCAGTAGGCCGCCTGATTATGCATTATATAAGGACATATACACACACTATGCATATGAACATGAAAGCATTAGAAATCTTTTTAAGGACAATGAATGCCTGTGATTGAATGTTTGAGTGGATGGATGACTGAATGGTAGGACACATTCTTCCTAACTTGCAGATTTCGGGGACGAAATCCTTTAAGGGGGGAGAATGTAACACCCCGTAATTCTGTAACATTAAGTTTCACAAATTAAAGTATAAATAATTTTTAGAAGAAGAAGTAAGGGAAATGGGTTACACCAAATCTCGAAATTCTGCTTGAGATAGAGTCCGAGTTTGTGTAAATCGGACTCTGTATGAAGGAGTTATGACGTTCAGAAGTTCCGGCAAAAATTTAGAACCAGCTCAGAAATTCAAAAATCGCAGAACTGGGCTGGGCGGGAAAATTCCCGCCCAGGCAGGTCGACCTACCTCAAGGGAGGTCGACCTACCCCAAGGGAGGTCGACCTACCCCAAGGGAGGTCTACCTACCCCAAGGGAGGTCGACCTGGGGGTCGACCTACCCCCAGATCTGGGCTGAATTCACATTTCTGAACCTAGACGCGATTTTGGCCCGATACATTGATCTAACAGCTATAAAAATACCCCTAGGCCTCATAATTTCTCCTCACAACTTCTCTACGTCTATACTCTGCTCTAATTCTAATTAAAATAAAATAATATATAAATCTAAGACGAGGTTATGCTGCTCAAGTTTTCAACAAGAGATTTAAATCAAGATAAAGCTTCAAGAAGGGAATCATAGGCTAATTCAACGGCTTCGAGCAACGCCACGCAAATCATAGCAAATCGCCTTTCTAAACCGATCACTATAAGTTCGGTTATTCCTTAGATTCGAACGTGTAATTGGACTCGTGAATGTAATAAATTAAAATGTAGAACTGTGCCTATTGGCAAGTTAAATATCTTTGATTCATGCTTATGTCAAATCTAACGTTATCTATGCCTTTGGATCTGATTCTCAATTGTGGCCTAGAACTTATTGTGGCTAATTGCCAAAGACTATAAATGTGGGACTTTCGCCTATGCCTATGATTATGAACATAAGACTAATGCCTATGACTGTGAATATAAGACTATTGCCTATAACTACGAACATAAGACTATTGCCATGACTACGAACATAAGCCTATTGCATATGACTATGATTCATAACCATGAGACTACCACCTATGACCATGCCTAGGACTATTGTGGTTAATTGCCTAGGACTATTGTGGTTAATTGCTTAGGACTATTATGGTTAGTTGCTTATGCCCATAACATTATAGTTACAAATTATGATTGTACACCGAACTGGAATTATGTTGGATCAAATCACCTATGTCTCCCTTGATTATGTTGGATCTCATATTTAGGGTGTAACTTGTCTAGTTTATTCCTATTCACTGTTATGTACATACATCCTATTGGGACCATTATTTTTGTATTTGGTTCATTTTTGCATGACTATTCTTTCATGTCAATTCTCGTGCTTATCCCATATTCCTTTGGTTAGTTTCATTTCATGAGTACTTAGAAACTTGTGAAATCATGTTATACGTACGATTAAGGTGCGGGAATTTGGGTGTAGCTTAATTAAGTTAATTTGGCATAATAAATATGTTGGCATAATCTGAATTGGCTGTAATAGTAAATAATTTTCATGCATATTAGACTTGAGCGTGAATGGTAAATTGTTAATTGGCCACAAAGTATGTAATTGGCATGTAAACCAAGTTTTGGGCATAAACTGTAAACTAGAATATCAAATCTAGTTTTAACATGAACTGTAAATTTGGATATTTAGTCCAGATTGGGTGTAAAATGTAAATAGGAATATTGAATCTAGATGTGGAATGCCAAATATATGACATAGTGATTTTGGGCATGACTATTATGGCGAGTTTGGGAAGGTGGGATGTAGCCTATTCTGATTAATAATTTGAAACTACTTGTAATTGTCATATTTAGCATAATCATGGTTGTGACACTTAATTTGTATAATCTACATACCAAAAATTATAAACATGATTTAGAGGGAAAGTGGGCCATAATAACAAGTGTTGATAATGTACATTAAGACAGTAATTATGGCATAAGTAAATTAGGAATAATTTACATATAGAATTTGTCCTAAATATGTGTACATTGTAGAAAATATGAATATGCCTAACCCGAGGTTAGATTGAGTTGTGGTGTAAAACTGCCGGACCCACCCGGCTGTCCAGTAACCACAACAATACCTATCTAATGTGAGAGGTTAAGGCATTGATCCCAAAAAGAACCCGAGGTTAGACTGAGTTGCGATGTAAAGCTGCCCGGAACTGACCGGCACATCCAGTGATCGCAACAATACCTGTCTAATGTGAGTGGTTGGTGCTTTAATAAATGAATTAAAGCTAATACAAGATTTGGTAGGGTTAAGTTAATTAAGGTAACACTTAACCAATTCAACATTTTAACTAAACTGATGGGTGAAGTTAAGTAAAATTAGAATACTTAACCACTATAACCTGTTAATAAGACAAGTGGGTGAGGTTAAGTAAATTTAGAACACTTAACCATTATAACATGTTAATTGAACAGATGGTAGGGTTAAGTTAATCTGAATTGATTGATGACACTTAACCAATATAATGTGGTAAACGAGTGGGGTTAAGTTAATATGAACACTTAACTAACATAACATGGTAAATGAACAGGGTTAAGTTAATAAATCACACTTAACCAATCCAACATGATAAGCAAGAAAGGTTAAGTTAATAAGAACCACTTAACCAACACGACTTGACGAATAGGAGGTTAAGTACACGTTGGGTAGGTGGGTAATATTAGTAAATACAGGCCCACAAAACTTAACCATTAAATAAACATGCTTGAATTTGTGGGAAGGTTAAGTACACGTCGGGTAGGTGGGTAATATTAGTAAATATAGGCCGACAAAACTTAACCATTAAGAAAACATGCTAGAATCGGTGGGAGGGTTAAGTACATCTCGTATAGGTGGGTAATATTTGTATGTATAGGCCTACGAACTTAACCAGTTGGAAACCCTAGTAATGGGGACCCATTTCAGCAGTAACTCACATATATGTATCATGATACCCAGAAACTAGGCAGGGTGGGACACAATTACTGGGCTGATTATAAGCGGTCAAAAATAGCGGCAGGGGGTACTTCAGTGTAGGTTCCAACGATTTACGGGCATGCACATACTCCGGAGTGGAAAAAGCGGGCACTGGGTACCAGTAATCATACACTGTGCATCTTGAATCGTGTCGGGTCGCTATCATAAGGCTTGATACACCTTATGGTGAGGCCAGCACAGAGTATCTACACGCAAGAGACGGCCGACTGACATAGACACACGGAAAATTAATACAAGTAGGTAGCATAATCCCTAGTTGGACCAAGGTCGCGTAAACCCTGAATCCTAGAAGTGTTCAATAGGTAGCATAAACCCCAGTGGCCCTGGGTAGCATAAACCCTGGTTGAATCTATTAAGCACTTGATAGTAAACCCTAGATTCGATCTAGGTAATAAACCGAATCCCCATAATAGAAGCACACCTGAAGGCAACCGCAAATACGGGGATTGGGATCACGTTATCATATGATCATAGATTACTTGTTTGGACACCAATTAGGTAGCGCAGAGATATAGAAATCAGTATACATGGTAGTTGCGAAGCAGAAAAGGAGTAGAAGTGCATTCAGTTTATCAATACATTCAGTTTATCAGTACATTCAGTTTATCGGTACATTCAATTTATCAAGCCATACCCCATGCTAATCACATGTTATCTTGATACTGTGGTTTAGTCTTATATTTTGTTTATTCATGTCATGACCCTTTTCCTTGTTTAAATACTAAGAATCACTGGACTTACCATACTTTATGTCTGACCTAGTTTTTCTTTCGCCTCTTTTCTTCCGTTCCCCCCCCCCCCCACCCCAGGTAGTCAGGGAGGAATATAGCTTAGGTTTGTTTGGATCGTTACTCTTTCCAAGCTTGAAGACTCTTCGACATGTTACCTTGGATTCTCTCTTCTACTGCTATGGCTGGCTCATGCTTTATTTGGGGAAATCATTTTATGCTTCTTTATTTTTGTAAGCAAGACAGGATACTTTGGTATTGTAAAACAATCTTTGTACAAGTTGTTTATAAATGAAATAAAGTTTTATTTATTTGCCGCTGCTTTAATTTTCTGTCTTGTAATATATCTGCATCTTTTACCTATAATGCTCCACCGAAATTAAGGCATTCCTTTTGTGAGTGACCTTAACGGAGGTGGGGTGTTTCACTTGGTATCAGAGCTGAAGGTTACCGGATAAGATAAAATATTTGAAAAAAAAAGTTATTTTCAAAACGGTTTTAAAAGAAGCATTTTCAAAAGAAAAGTTTTGTTTTAAAGGCATATTCCCCAAAGCCATATGCACTATCTTTTGACCCTCTGTTTGAATCCTTGTTTCCTTCTTTCCTGTGTCTCTGAGGCTCCTGGCTTTCTGGGAGGTAACCTCATTGCGGCATGGTCCCGTAGGCTTGATAAGACTACGACACTTGTCAAACGGCAAATAAGTGCCTAACCTCCATCTGTAGCTGTAATTTTCTTTTGGGCTTTGTTGGATTATCCGTACGATGGAGGCAGCTTTTGAGAGACATGTCAACAAGTTACACAAGGATCGCAAAGTTGATAATGAGGGGGTTTGGCTAAGGAGCACAACACCAGGATGAAGAACCTGTGGATATGGACTTGGTTCACAAAGGAGGGGAGGAAAGAATAGTAAAACCTAAAACAAGGGGAAGTATCTTTATTTTGGTATAACGGGTCGTATAATTAAGGGAAAGGGCAAAGAACAAGGGAAGGGATTTTCCGGAAGGCAAGTACATGCTTTCACAGCCAGCATACCTGGGAGAGAGGCAGTAAGATTTTGGTTGAAATATTTTTTCCTTTTTGATTATCCAGTTAGTACTCCTTCCGATTTTAGCGCTTCACATCCATATATATCTACTTCCATAGTTGAGTCTCTGCACCCTAGATATTGTGTAGTAGAGTATCCCATTAAAGACTCAAATCCAATTGCTGGTTCGACCCATTTATCTTTGACTTGTGAGGATTTGAGAATAGCTATATTTATGCTTATGTGTTTGGGCTATGGGCTGATTCTAGGCATTCATTGGTTAGCTAGTAATTATGAAACAAGGGTACTTAGGCTTTCGACTTGCCTGGAGAATACCCTTGAGATTTCGTACAATCCTAAGGGATCAGTTTGTCTTAGCTACCTAGAATCACTTTACTTATCTATCAACGATTTTCGATCCGTTGGGGTAGTCCATGAGTATGCAAGATGTTTTGACTAGGGTAGGTGTTTTCCCCTAAGAACTCGAGACAGACTTCCGCATGTATCTAGATGACAAAACTAGTTATGCGATCAACGATAATTCTGGAGCAAGGTTGGCGAGGATAGACAGAATCGGTAAAGTGCTCAATTGTTAGGTTGTTTTGTTAGTATCATCTCACATAGATCGTCCAAATTCGGAGGAGGTATCCCTGGGGTGCTTGTCTGATATTGGTTTTGGCCTTTGGGGCTTGTACTTGAGGGATGTCAAGTTCAACTAGGATGGTTTGCGTGAGAAATAAATGGTTAGGGCTGGCACCCTAAGTTAGACTGAGACTAAGAGAGGTAATAAGCACATAGTAACCATTAGCTTTAGACCCTCAGATTTGTAGCATGATGGATAAGCTAAGTACAGGAGAGACCTCTAATCATCTTAAGTATATACACTGGGTATCATATGTTTTTCTTGGGAGGATAGTTCGACTACATTGGATACCCTCTAACATAGTAAGTGAGCGAGGTCCTATCTTTACTAGTGGGTTTTGGAAATGGAAGCTCAAGAAGATGCGACTTAAAAGACTGAAGACCAGATACGCGCAACATACCCTTTTTGAGGGTATATCCTTGATTCCTCTTTTTCTGTAAAATCTATTTGCATGCTAGTTTTTAGCTTTTAAGTATATCCTCTCGGTCCTATCCTCAATCCTTAGGTAGAAGCCAATGGATGTAAACATGTGTTTGAGACATGTTATGTTTGGTGGATGCAAGTGGTTGCAAGTGTTTCCTCGTGGATGCATATACACACATAGGGCACTAGATCAGCTCAGTCACTTCCATATTGCATTTGTATATATGTAATTATTTATGGATTGAACTCGATGTGTTATCCTGTAGACGTTGCATTAGAGTGAATGGTTGTGCACTCATATAGAAATGATATGTATCGTTAGGATTGCATACATATTGGACGCATGGCACTGACATAATTCGCATTAAGGAGGTCAACTGAATCAGTAGACTGCCTGATTTTGCATTAGATAAGGACATATACACACACTATGCATATGAACATGAAAGCATTAGAAATCTTTTTAAGGACAATGAATGCCTGTGATTGAATGGTTGAGTAGATGGATGACTGAATGGTAGGACACATTCTTTTAACTTGAATATTTCGGGGACGAAATCCTTTAAGGGGGGAGAATGTAACACCCCGTAATTCTGTAACATTAAGTTTCACAAATTAAAGTATAAATAATTTTTAGAAGAAGAAGTATGGGAAATGGGTTAAGCCATTGCATTCGTCTCGAAATTCTGCTTGAGTTAGAGTCCGAGTTTGCGTAAATCGGACACCGTATGAAGGAGTTATGACGTTCAGAAGTTTCAGAAAAAATTCAGAACCAGCTCAGAAATTCAAAAATCGCAGAACTGGGCTGGGCGGGAAAATTCCCGCCCAGGCAGGTCGACCTAGAGGTCGACCTACCTCAAGGGAGGTCGACCTGGGGGTCGACCTACCCCCAGATCTGGGAAGAATTCACGTTTCTGAACCTAGATGCGATTTTGGCCCTATACATTGATCTGACAGCTATAAAAACACCCTTACGCCTCATATTTTCTCCTCACAACTTCTCTACGTCTATACTCTGCTCTAATTCTAATTAAAATAAAATAACATATAAATCTAAGACGAGATTTTGTTGGTCAAGTTTTTCAAGAAGAGATTTAAATCAAGTTAAAGCTTCAAAAAGGGAATCAAAGGCTAATTCAACGGCTTCGAGCAACGCCACGCAAATCATAGCAAATCGCCTTTCTAAACCGATCACTATAAGTCCGGTTATTCCTTAGATTTGAACGTGTAATTGGACTCGTGAATGTAATAAATTAAAATATAGAACTGTGCCTATTGGCAAGTTAATTTTCATTGATTCATGCTTATGTGAAAACTAACGTTATCTATGCCTTTGGATATGATTCTCGATTGTGGCCTAGAACTTATTGTGGCTAATTTCCAAAGACTATGACTATGGGACTTTCGCCTATGCCTATGACTATGAACATAAGACTAATGCCTATGACTATGAACATAAGACTATTCCTATGACTACGAACATAAGACTATTGCTTATGACTAAGAACATAAGACTATTGCCTATGACTATGATTCATAACTATGAGACTACCACCTATGACCATGCCTAGGAATATTGTGGTTAATTGCCTAGGACTATTGTGGTTAATTTCCTAGGACTATTATGGTTAATTGCCTATGACTATTATGGTTAGTTGCTTATGCCCATAACACTATAGTTACAAATCATGATTGTACACCGAACTGGCATTATGTTGGATCAAATCACCTATGTCTCCCTTGATTATGTTAGATCTCATATTTAGGGTGTAACTTGTCTAGTTTATTCCTATTCACTGTTATGTACATACAGCCTATTGGGACCATTATTTTTGTATTTGGTTCATTTTTGCATGACTATTCTTTCATGTCAATTCTCGTGCTTATCCCCTATTCCTTTGGTTAGTTTCATTTCATGAGTACTTAGAAACTTGTGAAATCATGTTATACGTACGATTACGGTGCGGGAATTTGGGCGTAGCTTAATTAAGTTAATTTGGCATAATAAATATGTTGGCATAATCTGAATTGGCTATAATAATAAATCATTTACATGCATATTAGACTTGAGCGTAAATGGTAAATTGTTAATTGGACGCAAAGTATGTAATTGGCTTGTAAACCAAGTTTTGGGCAGAAACTGTAAACTAGAATATCAAATCTAGTTTTAACATGAACTGTAAATTTGGATATTTAATCTAGATTAAATGTAAAATGTAAATAGGAATATTAAATCTAGACGTGGAACGCCAAATATATGACATAGTGATTTTGGGCATGACTATTATGGCGAGTTTGGGAAGGTGGGGTATAGCCTATTCTGATTAATAATTTGAAACTACTTGGAATTGTCATGTTTAGCATAATCATGGTTAGTGACACTTAATTTGTATAATTTACATACCAAAAATTATAAACATGATTTAAAGGGAAAGTGGGCCATAATAATAAGTGTTGATAATGTACATTAAGAGAGTAATTATGGCATAAGTAAATTAGGAATAATTTACATATAGAATTTGTCCTAAATATATGTACATTGTAGAAAATATGAATATGCCTAACCTGAGGTTAGATTGAGTTGTGGTGTAAAACTGCCCGAACCTGCCCGGCTGTCCAGTAACCACAACAGTACCTATCTAATGTGAGAGGTTAAGGCATTGAGCCCAATAAGAACTCGAGGTTAGACTGAGTTGTGATGTAAAGCTGCCTGAAACCGACTGGCACATCCAGTGATCGCAACAATACCTGTCTAATGTGAGTGATTGGTGCTTTAATAAATGAATTAAAGCTAAGACAAGATTTGGTATGTTTAAGTTAATTGAGGTAACACTTACCCAATTCAACATTTTAACTAAACTGATGGGTGAGGTTAAGTAAAATTAGAACATTTAACCACTATAACCTATTAATTAGACAAGTGGGTAAGGTTAAGTAAATTTAGATCACTTAACCATTATAACATGTTAATTGAACAGATGGTAGGGTTAAGTTAACTTGAATTGATTGATGTCACTTAACCAATATAACGTGGTAAACGAGTGGGGTTAAGTTAATATGAACACTTAACCAACATAACATGGTAAATGAACAGGGTTAAGTTAATAAATCACACTTAACCAATCCAACATGATAAGCAAGAAATGTTAAGTTAATAAGAGCCACTTAACCAACACGACTTGACGAATAGGAGGTTAACTACACGTTGGGTAGGAGGGTAATATTAGTAAATATAGGCCCACAAACTTAACCATTAAATAAACATGCTTGAATCTGTGGAAAGGTTAAGTACACGTCGGGTAGGTAGGTAATAATAGTAAATATAGGCCCATAAAACTTAACCATTAATAAAACATGCTAGAATCGGTGGGAGGGTTAAGTACATCTCGTATAGGTGGGTAATATTTGTATATATAGGCCCACGAACTTAACCAGCAGGAAACCCTAGTAACGGGGACCCATTTCAGCAGTAACCTACATAGATGTATCATGGTACCCTGAAACTAGGCAGGGTGGGGCACGATTACTGGGCTGATTATAAACGGTCAAAAATATTGGCGGGGGTACGTCAGTGTAGGTTCCGACGGTTTACGGGTGTGCACGTACTCCGGAGTGGAAAAACCAGGCACTGGGTACCAGTAGTTATACACTGTGCATCTTGAATCGTGTCGGGTCGCTATCATAAGGCTTGATACACCTTATGGTGGGGCCAGCACAAAGTATCTACACGCAAGAGAGGGCCGACTGACACAGACACACGGAAAATCAATACAAGTAAGTAGCTTAATCCCTTGTTGGACCTAGGTCGCGTAAACATGAATTCAAGAAGCGTTCAATAGGTAGCATAAACCCCAGTGGCCCTGGGTAGCATAAACCCTGGTTGAATCTAGTAAGCACTCGATAGTAAACCCTAGATTAGATCTAGGTAATAAACGGAATCTCCATAATAGAAGCACACCTGAAGGCAACCGCAAATACGGGGATTGGGATCATGTTATCATATGATCATAGATTACTAGTTTGGACACCAGTTAGGTAGTGAAGAGATATAGAAATCAGTATAAACAGGGTAGTTGCGAAGCAGAGATGGAGTAGAAGGGCATTCAGTTTATCAGTACATTCATTTTATAGGTACATTCAGTTTATCTTGCCATACCCCATTCTTATCCCATATTACCATGATACTATGGTTTAGTCTTATATTTATTTTATTCATGTCATGACCCTTTTCTTCGTTTAAATACTAAGAATCACTGGACTTACCAGACTTTATATCTGATCTAATTTTTCTTTCGCCTCTTTTCTTTCGTTCCCCCCCCCCAGGTTGTCAGGGAGGAATATAGCTCAGGTTTGTTTGGACCGTTACTCTTTCCAAGCTCGAATACTCTTTGATGTATTGCCTTGGACTCTCTCTTCTACTGCTATGGTTGGCTCATACTTTATTTGGGGAAATCATTTTATGGTTCTTTATTTTTGTAAGCAAGATAGGATACTTTGGTATTGTAAAACAATCTTTGTACAAGTTGTTTATAAATGAAATAAAGTTTTATTTATTTGTCGCTGCTTTAATTGTCTGTCTTGTAATTTATCTGCATCTTTTACCTATAATACTCTACCGAAATTAAGGCATTCCTTTTGTAAGTGACCTTAACGGAGGAGGGGTGTTTCAGGAATAATGCCCTCAAGTCTACGATACACAAGCCAGAGCCGACATGCATGTATCTAGATCGCCCCATATATGTGTCATCAATTGTAGCTCGATGCCTTAACCGCACGTCTTCTAATGTGCACCGAGTTCCATGGCAGGGCGATACAAGAAACATGTAACTCGGTCGGGGGCTTTTCCATATCTGTACAGGCCCGTCTTTTAGAGCTTCTATATACAGATATTACTAGGGTCTATTTCATGGTGGCTATGGCCCCACACTAGCCCCTCCCTCAACTAGTAAAGACTATAAGAGCTAAACGATTGCCCCCAATGAAAACAATCTAAACATCCATTTGGCATCTTTCCTCAACCACCATACCCCGATAGCGAAGGGTGAATAATCTATTGGTTTTCGCTCTAGTCCTTCCGCATCCCACTGGTTGCCGATGACAGGTATTCGACGGTCTACTATCCTTGTTGGTCGTGACCCTTCGCCTCCCCATTGAGGAAACCACTGAATCACCTTAGTGTCAGCGCGTCACTGCATTCTAACTGCATAGCTACTTCTACAGTCGAGGCCCACCCACCTAGTAGTTACGCGCATACCTAACCTCTGCGAGCACAACCTAAAACATCTGCCACTGCACAAAGGACTACTAGGAGCACCTTACGTACCTCAGGAAGCCGGGTGCTTCCCCTTCCAGTCCTTCAGAACCAACAAAATAGTCAGACGAATGTGCACTCCCCTCGTGCCTTATAACACCACGATGATCTACCCCGTTGGGTTATTCACCCTCAAACATGCGGACTGGTCCAACTGCCTCACTTTAATATGTTTTTAGACCCTATGTCTAAACATTCTTTTACGCGCTTGTGTTACCTCATCAGGTTTCCATTTAACTTGGTTATTCCAACTCATATTGAATTCTTAATCAAGTTACCAATTTCCTTTTGCTTATTAATTTTGGTTATATGACATAACCCATTTAAGTTTATTAATAAGCCAACAACATGTTATTTTCTAGATTGTGGTCCAAGGTCTGTAACCACAATCTCTTTTATATTCTTGTTTGATTTCATCATTACAACAAGTTGTTCTACTTAATATATAATTAAGTGTATCTCAATTCACATGTTCTTTGTTTAACATGTCAGTCATTATTTATGATTAAATATAACTTATTTCATAAGTTTTCCTCATTCTTTCTCATTTAATCAAAATTCTATTTCACACCGTCACTACAACTTATCGTTGTTACTTATTAACTTAGTTCTCTTAACTAAGGTCCATTAATAAGTTTCTCTACCCATTTATTATAACCTATGTTATAAGTTCCTCTTGTCCCTAGGACTGGTCCAAATATGTTATTCTTATCAGCATGTTTCAGACTTCCAAGTTACAGATTACTTAATTTATAATTAAGTACAACTTCTTATATTTTATATATTTTCCCCATTTTCTTAACTGGTTTCTGGCTTTTCCCATTTACTGATTACTTAATTTATAATTAAGTGTCTCCTATCTCATTTTCACAAGTTATCCCATTTCCTTACTAATTTATTATAACCTAAGTTATAATATTCACTTTTCCCTAGGACAAGTCTACCTATTATACAACATTCTCATTAATGTTAATTATTTATAATAGGTGATTATCATTCCCCATTCAAACAATTTTCTTTTATTGTTGTATTCTAGTATTCTTCATTCTCTATAATATATGTTCCTTATTTTATTAAGGAAAACACTTCATGCATCTTATCAGTTTGACTTATAGAAGGAATGGCGATTTATTTTCATAATGTATTCCCATCTAAATCCGTGGTGGCAAGTAATCTCTTTCCTTTTGTCACTTTATTCACTGTGACTTACTTGCAACCACATTCTCAGAAATAGGTCATTTAGGGAAATACATCACTTTTCATTCGCATCACACTAACTCAGTCCATTACATTCCTTTCTTATTTTCTGAGTTAGACATTTAATTACCATCACTGCCATTTATTCATATCTTGTCATATATATATATATATGCACTAGACCTCTCACATTAAGCCTACACTTGTGGATGTTGGATTTGTTGGGGGGTCCGGGCAGACTTCTACCACAAGTTGACTTAACCTCGTGTCTTAGTACCACTGCATGTTTTATTTATGCACTTAGACCCCTCATATTAGACTTACCGCTTTTGAATGCTGGATATGCCGGGCGGTTCCGGGCAGACTTCTATCACAAGTGCAATCAAACCTCGTGTCTAAGAGTGTTACAGTGTCAAATTACTGTGAATCTAGGCACATTCGTTCTTTAACAATTATTCCTATTTCATTATAGGTTTTTATATCCCTTTCCCAAGTCATATTTATCGTGTGCTATACGCCCAAATTAAGGTCGTTAATCATAGTTTGATTTATGCCCCAAACCATATTCATGTATTCAATCTAACATGAAACCATCTAATCATATAACTATGCCAATTCATATAAGTTAGGGTTCATGTGACAAATTAACATCTAGTATGAACAAAAGTAGTTGTTAACCATTTCTAACAAGTTGTTTTTCAACATGTAATCATTCCAATACTTTAACTGATTCAACATATGAATTATTCATATTAACATCCCAACTTGTTATAACAATAATTCTTAATTATTCTGACAAATCTGATTATACAAAATGGGGAATGGTAAACGATAACATATTATTATCTAAAATGTTATAGCTTAAACCCACTCAACTTGTACGCTTTCCTAATTCTGGATCTTATCCAGTTTTAGCATCCATGGTTTTTCCCTTAATCGAATTCAAAACCTAATGACCATGGATTGATTATTTTTGTTAAAAGAGAAAGAAAAGGAAGAGGAAGGAATTGAATAGATCGGATCTAGAAGTTACCTTACTTTTCAGATAATTCTGAACATCTTTTTATAAATATCAATCTCTTTCCTCTAGATCTTGATTTAAGATTTTCCTAACTGATAATTTATATTTTCAGAATAGATTTGAGGGGGGAGAGAGAGTAATGGAAGAGCTTCAGCGTAGCCTCAGAATTATGAGGTTTAGGTTTAGCTCTAGAGACTTATTTAGAGGTGTATCAGAGAAACCGGGACCCTCAAATTTGATTAAAAACCATCAGAAACGTCCAAATCTCAAAAAAACCTAATTTATCAAAATCTGCCATAAGGGGGTCGACCCCCTCTTGAGGGGGTCGACCCACCTTTTAGGGGGTCGACCTTGGGGTCTGCACCCTCCCCCCCCCCTTAGGGGTCGACACCCCTGGGCGGGAAATCTCCCGCCCTCTCAAATTTCGAATTTTGAACTAAATTTCGAATTTCTGAACCTATCTTTGAATTTCTAAACCTATTATATATATATATATTCTTCCTGCATGTATGCAAACTTCAAACCTTAATAACTTCTTCATATGATGTTCGATTTATGCAAACCAGGTATCTATCTTGACCAGAATTTCAAGACGGACGCAATGGCGCAATCCTTTTTTACTGAATTTTGAATATATAATTAAGTTATTCTTTTTTTATTATCTTAAGTTAAAAATGCTGGGTGTTACATTCTCCCACTTTTAGGGAATTTCGTCCCCGAAATTTGATAAGGGTAAAATCAATTAACCCCTTGCATAATATACATCCATCATGTGTGCTTCCAATTTTTGCAAACATCGTGCACTTGTACAAAGTGAAATACACCATAATAATGCATGTATGCCTAAGAGGTACCTCCTATGTGAATACGAATTTCTTCAAAAATCCTTTTAAAATATGATGTTCGCATCCTAAATATACTGGCAGTTTTACATGAATGCAATATTTTGAAAATCAAAATACTTTTTCATCTAAATTTTCCAACACTCTTCCTAGGTAAGAGCGTAGTTCATCCAATTATTGCAACCATAATCCTACCAACCAAATTTATTTTTTGAATTTCAGAAAAATCTAATTTTCTGTATTTGAATTCTTAAGTTACAAAAAGGTAGAAAACGAAAAATTTCACATTTTCTATTTTTCCGTTATATACCTTTTTCCAACCATACTTGGATTTTATGTAACTATTTATAAAGATTCCCTATTTTCCTATCCAAGCGCAGCCCACATAAGAAAATTTTCTTTTATTACTAATTTTCTTTTTCATCTCATCTTGGAAATTTTTATCTTTATCCATCTTTTCTCATAATTTATCTTGTCTGTTGCCTTATTGAATTTGTTGTTTCCTTTTTAGTTGTGCCATTTCTTTTTCCTTAGCTTATTTAATCATTTGATCTTAGTTTAAATTTAAATAAGCCTTATAGTCTTTCAACTAAAACAGGAGAACATACACCCTGCATAGCTACTACTAAGGGCGAAGAATCTCGGGACCATGTCCCCTTTAGACAGAAAAGTCAAACCATGGGATCGACGACAGGTTTAGGTGTTACCCTAACTACCCAAGAAGAACAAAATAAAGGAACGATCCCAACAGAAATGCAGTAACGAGTTTTACCCCTAATACGAAAACTAGAAACAGGATCTAAACACTTACTTGCCATTTACTATCTAGTAGTCACTACTAGTCCTAGATGTGTACCAATAATTATTTCAAGCAACACCCTAGGCTTTTCAATGCTTACGCATTCTACGGGAACTTACCATTATTCCAAGATAATTCTCGTTATTTACTTCATAGCCTCAAAACCTTTACTGTTTTCCCTAGGCTTTAATCCTCACCTACTCCTTACATTTAAAACATGGTTTGGCCTTTTTATTTATATTTTCTTCCAGAAATTTAAAAATGTCATAACTATATCAAAACTTGCTTTTGCCAAACCATAAAAAAACATGTCATCTTAAAAAAAATGTAAATAATTTTTTTTTTCAAATCACAAAAACTGGAGTAGATAAGGACAACTATTTCTCAATCGGGTTTATGACTTGTTCTTGCCTATAAGGTCAGTTCAGTCTCTTGCTACAAGGTGCAACCATCTACTCTATTCTTAATTTTTACAACTTATTTTGTCCACCCAACAAAATTATCTTGTTAAAATAGTTTATCAAAAAGGGTTGCCATAAGAATAGAGATTTCAGATCTTTCTTTATTAAAAATTCATGTATGAAACATAACAAGAAAACTAGTTAGCTATACGTGCTCTATAATATGCACCTTTTACTGAGAGAATTTTACTTTAGACAAAGTTTTCGCAAGAAAACTACTATTTACAAAATATACCCCATTTTACTTCAAAACCCAATATGTACTTCTTTACATATTTTTAAAACTATAACTTTAAAGATTAAAACTTGAAAACATCATAAACCATTTTCCCAAAACTTTAATAATTTCAAGTTCTTAAAAGTTAACAATGGGATTAGACTCAAAGCAGGTTTCCAATTTTTCTAGGATTTCCTAGACACTCCCCAAGGTCAATTCTCTCAACTACATATATTCCTAATCTATTTTTCTCTTTTTAACCTTTTCCAATCTATAAGGTTTTCAAGCCCACTAACCCAAAATACTAATATTATGGGATTCACTTTCCTTCCATACAAAGTACATTGTACACTCTCCACCTAAATTACCTGAGGGTCTCAGATTTCCATATTCATTACTTTAGTGTACAAGACAACCATACCATTTCTTACTATATTATACTCTTTCTATTTAGTGGGTTCCTCTTTGGATCTAGGTATATAAATAATATATTTATATTTAAAAAAAACAAATACGTTCACTCATTATTTTTACAAGAATCCTAAACCTAAGCTCTGATACTAGATGTAACAACATGAATTCCAATCATTTTTTTTTATACAAATAATATTCACTTTTCCCTAGGACAAGTCTACCTATTATACAACATTCTCATTAATGCTAACTATTTATAATAGGTGATTATCATTCCCCATTCAAACCATTTTCTTTTACTGTTGTATTCCAGTATTCTTCATTCACTATAATATATGTTCCTTATTTTATTAAGGAAAACACTTCATGCACCTTATCAGTTTGATTTATAAAGGGAATCAGTGAATTATTTTCATAATGTATTCCCATCTAAATCCTTGGTCGCATGTAATCTCTTTCCTTTTCTTATTATATTCACTGTGGCTTACTTACAACCACGTTCTCAGAAATAGTTCATTTAGGGAAATACATCACTTTTCCTTTGCATCACACTAACTCAGTCTATTACATCCCTTCCTTTGTTATTTTCTGAGTTAGACATTTAATTACCATCATTGCCATTTATTCATATCTTGTTTTATATATATATATATATATATATATATATATATATATATGCACTAGACCTCTCAATTAAGCCTACACTTGTGGATGCTGGATTTGTCGAGGGGGGGGGGGTCCGGGCAGACTTCTACCACAAGTTGACTTAACCTCATGTCTTAGTACCATTACTTGTTTTATTTTTGCACTTATACCCCTCTCATTAGATTTACCACTTGTGAATGCTGAATATGTCGGGCGGTTCCGGGAAGACTTCTATCACAAGTGCAATCTAACCTCGTGTCTAAAAGCGTTACAGTGTCAAATTATTGCGAATCTAGGCATGTTCGTTCTTTAACAATTATTCCTATTTCATTATAGGTTTTTATATCCCTTTCCCAAGTCATATTTACCATGTGCTGTATGCCCAAATTAAGGTCTTTAATCATAGTTTGATTTATGCCCCCAAACCATATTCATGTATTCAATTCTAACATGAAACCATTTAATCATATAACTGTGCCAATTCATACAAGTAAGGGTTCATGAGACAAATTAACATGTAGTATGAACAACAGTAGTCGCTAACCATTTCTAACAATTTGTTTTTCAACATGTAATCATTCCAATACTTTAATTGATTTGACATATGAATTATTCATGTTAACATTTCAACTTGTTATAACGGCAATTCTTAATTATTCTGACAAATCCGATTATACAAAATGGGGAATGATAAACGATAACATATTATTATCTAAAATGTTATAGCTCGAACCCACTCATCTTATACGCTTTTCCAATTCTGGATCTGATCTAGTTTTAGCATCCATGGTTTTTCCCTTAATCGAATTCAAAACCTAATGACCATGATTGATTATTTTTTAGTAAACAGAAAGGAAAGGAAGAGGAAGCAACTGAATAGATCGGATCTAGAAGTTACCATACTTTTCAGATAATTATGAACACCTTTTTATAAATGTCAATCTCTTTCCTCCAGATCTTGGTTTAAGATTATCCTAACTAATAAATTATATTTTTAGAATAGAATTGAGGGGAGAGAGAGAGTAATGGCAGAGCTTCAGCGTAGCCTAAGAATTATGAGGTTTAGGGTTAGCTCTAGAGACTTATTTATAGGTGTATCAGAAAAACTGGGACCCTCATATTTGATTAAAACCCATCAAAAACGTCCAAATCTCAAAAAAAAAAAAAAAAAAATCTGCCAAAATCTACCACAGGGGGGTCAACCACCACCTCCCCTGAGGGGGTCGACTTAGGGGTGTCGCGACACCCCTGGGCCGGAAATCTGCCGCCCTCTCAAATTTTGAATTTGAACCGAATTTCGAATTTCTAGACCTATTTTTGAATTTCTGAACCTATTATATATATATTCTTCCTGCGCATATACAAACTTCAAACCTTAATAACTTCTTCATATGATATCCGATTTATGCAAACCAGGTGTCTATCTTAACCAGAATTTCGAGACGGACGCAATGGCGTAGTCTGTTTTATTTAGTTCTGAATATTTATTTAAGTTATCCTTATTTTATTATCTTAACTTAAAAATGCAGGGTGTTACACATAACATCCAATATCTTAGCTATCACCGACTACAACCTTGAATCCATCGATAATTGAATTTGCTTTCAACGATCAAATGGGATAATGGAGAAACCCCAGATCTAGCCAAACTACCAGATGCCATCATGACTCATATGTTTTCCTTGCTCGACAAAGACAACTAAACCCATCATAACTGCCCAGGGTATACGATCTATCAAATTTGATCCTAACAGGCGTCCCCACAATACCCCTGCTTTGAGTCTGCTAGAACACTTCGATTATAGACGATCCCTTTACACATTAAACTTGTTAAGCCTTCCATCTTGGAGACTCAATCCATACCTCAAGCCATTGCATTATCATCCATAATTGACTTCCACCTTGTCAATCCATCACCGTACTGAATCGTATATCACATCGCGATCAATATCACATCAATCCGGCTCCGACCACTCTAAAGTCGGTTCACAGCCGAAGCACCATCCATCATTGAGTTTCACGTCGATAATATGAAGTCCATTTCAATCCAAACTTCACCAGCAACTTCTAAAAGCCAAAACAAAAAAGCTCCCCAAAACTCACCTTCACCAGGCCTTCCCAATGGGTCGGTGCTGACCCATCTACTTAGCCATTTTTGGCTACGTAGTTGGCCAGTATCTATCCTTGTCTCAAGCCTAACCTTCCGGTCCTTTCTCCAATCATTTTGACATTTGAGTTGAGTCTTCTTCGGTTTCATTCATATCTCGAGTACTCATCTATCGACCCATCCTAATCCAACTCCGAATGACTTGAAATCTTGTAGGAAGCCCTGATTCATCAACACGTTGAATCCCCCAAAACCTCGTCACCATTTGACCATCCCCCATGGGTCGGTGCCGACCTATCATGAGTCGGTGACGACCCATCACAGGTCGGTGACGACCCATGCACTTGGTTTATTTCAGCATGAAAATTTTCGTGCTCAATCTCTCATTTTCCAGAGACCCTCCATCAAGTTTCATCTGAATCTGATCATCTGAACCTCCGATTTGCTCTGTTTTTCAATCCAAAGATCTATAACAACCAATTCTAACAAGTAACTCAAACAATGCAGTCAATTCAAGCAAAACAAACATCAATTCATATAGCACTGAACGTACAAACATAAGTAATTCACAATTATGGCATAACATATCATAAACATAAGATCTTGCTTGATTTGGATCTAAACATATGTACAAACATGATTAACCTATCAATTATTTGGTTAATATGATCAAATTAGGTTTTCCTAGGGTTTCTAAATTTCAATTAACATATATGATCAGATCTAAGGTGATTATAACATATATTTATAAATATGATCCTAATTTACCCATATAATCCATAGTTTCCACGTGAAAGATATCTGTCACTCACCTAATCCCCAATTCGATGTAAATCCAATGAGATCAGTTCTAGATAGTGGTGATAACCTTCAACTTTGATTATGATGTGATCTAACTTTCCTTGATGACGATCTATCTTCTAAATTCAATCTAGTATGAATATGAATGAAGAAAATGGAGAAATACGGTTTTAGGTTGAATTGGAGAATCACAGATGCTCAACCTAAAGTTTAAAATGAAGAGAGTAGCCTTAATTCTCTCTCCACGTCCCCCTATTTATATCTACAGGTCATTAGTCTAATGGGATTGGCTAATCAGCCCATTCGCTATTGACCAATCTGCATAACACAAGCTGAAACTTAAAACAGTGATTCCTCCTAAACCGCTGAACCAAATCCTTCATGTGACCACTCTACGGAATTGCAAATCATCATTCCGATTCAATGAGACCAATTTCAACACCTAATTCGATTCCTGTCAAAATTTATGGCCCAAACAATAAACTCAAAGGCAAAATGGTCATACTTGAATTTGGTAAAAATCATGGGCATGTCTCACACCCCCATGAATAACATATTAAAGTTTGAGAATGATCCGACCACTAGGGAATAAAATATAATTATTTTACGATCAGCCGATACGTAAAATACGGGTCGCTACAAAACTTACCAGTATCATTTAACTTAACCACATCAAAACCTCTTTATTCTTCTTCATCAGTCGAATCATTTACTTGTAGAACCTCAAAACAATTGCTAATCTTTATAATTCTACTACACCTATAATAATTGCATTGATTCGAATCTTTTTGTGACTTACCTCCTTTTTTCAACTATAACATTATTGGTTTCTCCTGCATTAACATCAGTCTTTTCGAAATATTTTCCATCCTTAAATGTGACGACGGCTTTATATCTCTAGCAAAAATGATAGGATAACACGTTGAATGTCGTGCCACGCTGGTATAGGATGGTCACCAATGAAGATAAATCGAAACAGAACCTGTTAAATAACTCACAGTGCATGGATAATATGTAATAATAAAACATACAATAAGATATAGTAGTGAAGCATGATAAAACAGAAAATCCCATCTCCATAAAATTTTAGAAATCATATGAAATACATCTCAATATTTAAGTGTATCAAGTCTCACTACATTCCTCGTTAGAGTATATAATACTTGTAACAACCCGGAAATGCGAGCCAATTTAAAAAATTTATTTTGGCAATTTTAGCGAATTTTGAATATTTAAAATTAATTATTTTAAATAATTCGACGAGAATTTTATTTTGAATAGTATTCGAACGTATATATTTATATACGTCGTCATTAGAATATAAATATTTTATTTTAGTTATAAAAGGAATTGAAAATGGCGCAGTAGTTCGATAATTCGATTTCAAACTTCAAATGAATGTACCCGGTGCAAAATAAACCGGATTTTAACGAAACCAAAAATAATAGGATCTATTTGAGAATATATTTCCAACGAATCCGAAAAATCAAAATTTCATAGCGGGAATAAAAAGATAAGTCCAGTTGAAAATTCAGAATAGTCGCTATGGAATTCTGGCCCTTAAAAATAGCCATTTTGCAAACGACCTCGGATTTCGACGAAACCACTTTTGTTGGATCCGTGATGTCAAGTTATTACCAAATTCCAATTTTCATAATTTTTCGATTCAATATGTGAGTGTGGCAAAGGAAAACGCGTTTGACCAGTTTTAGTTGATTTTCATCGACTGGAAAATGGTCATTTTTCAAACGGTCTCAGAATTCGACGAAACTAGTTTTGTTAGGACCGTATCGTCAATTCGAAGCTAGAAATAATTTTTCTAGAATTTTTAGAGACTGTATGTGGCCCCGGTAAATTGAAATGTGCGTTCAAATTGAATATGTACTGATTTATATTTTAAATCCAACGGAAACTGGTCGTAACGATCGAATTGGCTTACCGAACATATCCCATTGTGTTCGGAATGGGGTCAATTAGCTAGGGGTGACGGTCGTTGGGTTTGGTTCGGAGTTCGTATGCAAAACCTAACTTTTTGAATTAAATAATATAATTTAAATATTATAGTACCCTAGAAAATATCCCCAAGTCCCCCTACCTTCTTTCTCTTTCCCCGACTAAATTCCTTTCAGAGAAAAAAAACCTCGCTGACCTTCTCCGATCTACCTCCATCGTCGTCGGTGGCCCACGCCACCTCTGCCGCTCGTTGGCGCTCCCCTCCCCCTCGCTTCCCGCTCTCTCTCCTCCTACCGCGCTTCTTCCTCTACCCTTCCTCAGATTTAAGCGTCGCCCCCTAAAACCCTACCCAATCCACCAACGTAGACCTCGAGTGTCACGCCTCCGCCTTCTGCACGACCACCGCTGGCCAACCGAGGTTCCCCCGCCACCTGTGAACCCCGACGAGCCCCAACCTCCCCTAGCAGATCGACATCAGTAAGTGTTTAGGCTTTTCTTGTCATTTCATAATATTTTTTATGTTATTGTTTTTAATAAACTCAGTTTTTAAGGTAAAATACAATTTTAAAATCAGTTTTTCCTTGTATAATGTAGCAAGATAACAATATGGATTTTATGTATGATTTCAAAATAAAAATCTAGGATTTTTGTTCACTCAAAGCTAGGATTTTTATGCGCTCAAAGCTATGATTTTTAACTTAGAAAAGGTGATATTTTTACATTAGAAAGCAATGATCTTTACTTATATGAGGTTTTGATTTTTAATATGAAGAAGTTAAGATTTTTGTTATGTAAAAGGAATGATTTTGCAAAACAAAAGTAGTGATTTTTAAAATTATAAAAATATGATTTTTATATAGTAGAAGAATAAAAATATAATTTTTATCATAATTGAAGATTAAAAATATAATTTTTATTATAGTAGAAAAGTTAAAAATATAACCTTTCTTATGAAGTGAACCATATAAAAATATAACCTTTCTTATGAAGTGAACCATATAAAAATATGACCTTTCGTATGAAGTGAACCATATAAAAATATGACCTTTATTGTGAAGTGAACAATTAAAAATATGATTTTTAATGCGATAAAAATTCGACCTTTATATAAGAAGTAGCGTTGTTAAAAATATAATTTTTAACATATACTTCGTGAAACAGACTGCGTTGGAAGAACGATGAAGATTTCCTACATATGAAGAGTCATGGAGTTGGATTTAGCTATCGGTGAGAACTTCTCACTTTAACTTTTCTTTTCTAGTTATATAAATATATACTAGGATGCAGACGGTGTTAAGTAGCACCCGACACCATCGTCCACAGACCATGGACTTGTTTGTTTGGTTGTTTAGTTGGTTAGATTATTTGATTTGAATTTGATTGTTTGGTGAAATGAAATGGATTTGATTGATATGTGTATGGAGTGGGCCATTATTAGACCGGGGATAAGGCTAGGCCTTGTCCAGTTTCTAGTATCGTGTCGTTATGCCGCCGAAATTTTCTAAAATAAGTTAGAAAAATAAAGATATCATTTTATTTAATGAATGAACCGAATAGAATATTCATAGGTTGAATAAAATAATTTGGTCGTTAAAAATATAATTTTTAACGTGAATGTGAATAAATAAATATTCATTTACAAACCGGACGGTTTGTTTATGTACACATATTTGAAGGACATTGATTGGGACGATAAATTTTACACATCGCCCAACTGCACAAATAAAATCTGTGTTTGATTGTTTGAAACCCCACACGGGTATTGGGATAAAATACGGCATACACCAATCCCAGTAATTAGTTGTATGTTGATCGATGGATCGACAGGCTGTTGTAAGCGTTAGGTATCTATATTTGATGCTTATACAGTGTAGTGCACTTTGGATGATGGTTGATTATTTATCATTGCTATTATATACATGTGTTGTATGGAATCCATATAATTAACTTTATATGGTAATTGATTGGGCCTCATTCCAATTTAGAAAATAAAGAATATTACAAAATAAAGATTCATGCGTTGACAGTACTCATCCGTTGAGATTAGTCATGTGTTGAACGAAATATTTTAACAATAAAATTTACATCTTTATTATATATAGAATTAGAAACTAACTTCTTTATAAAATAAAGGTTCATGTGTTGACAGTACTCATCCGTTGAGATTAGTCATGTGTTGAACGAAATATTTTAACAATAGAATTTACATCTTTATTATATATAGAATTAGAAACTAACTTCTTTATAAAATAAAGATTCATGTGTTGACAGCACTCATCCGTTGAGATTAGTCATGTGTTGAACGAAATATTTTAACAATAGAATTTACATCTTTATCATATATAAAATTAGAAATTAACTGGAAAATAGATGAGATGAGTGGTCTCCTGGATATTGATCTGATGTTGGTTTCGGCCTTCGGGGTTAATATTTAGGGAATCGTTCTCTTACTAATTTACGGTTGGAGTCTGATTTAAATCAAACGATATATACCATAATTTTTATAAAATATATTTAATAACAAAAATAGTTACACGTGGACAGTACTCATTCGTTGAGATTAGTCATATGTTGACAAAAATATAGATTCACGTATTGAATAGAATAAATATTCATTTGTTGAATAGAATAACGGAATTATTGAAAAATATAAAGCCGTGTTGATTAGAGATGCGCTATTTTGACGCGAACGATATTTATATTGATTAAATTCGTTTTTATAATGAAAATTGAAAAGAAAATGAATTCGAATTGAATTGAATTGAAAAGAAAACGAATTTGAATTGAATTGAAAAGAAAACGAATTTTAATTGAATTGAAAAGAAAACGAATTCGAAATGAATTGAAAAGAAAACGAATTCGAATTGGATTAAAAGGAGAACGAATTGAATTGAATTCAATTGAAAACGAATTGAAATAGAATTGAAATCGATTTGAATTGAAATCAAATTGAAATGAAGGTAAATCGAATTTATAAGAAAAAATTCAATTTTTATTTGAATTGGAAATGGAAGTTGAAATTGTTTTTGAAACGAATTTAAAACTATTTATAAAATTCTTTCTAAATAGAAATCGACGAAATATATATTATATATATTATATATATAATATAATGGCCTGAATAGAACGCGCCGCGCCGCGGCAGTTCGTGAATTTCGACCATTGATTTCAAACGGACATTACGGGAGATCCGACTGTCGGATTCTCCTAAAACCGGAACCGTTGGGTTCGTATCAAAAAGAGCTTTCTAACGAATATTAGAAATTTAAAATCTAACGGTTGGATTTGGAGATACGTCCAAATCAAATTTGGAAAAGGTCGTTGTAAGTGCAGTTCGATGGCCGTTGTTGGAAATCGACTGTACGGGTGTAACACCCCACGTCCATTAATGTCACTCACAAAGGGAATGCATTAACTTCCATGGAGGTTATAAGTGAATATAGAACAGAAAAATTACAACAAGACAGATAATAAATAGTACTTGGAAATCTAAAACTTCATTTTATTGCAATAGAAATTAAACATGTTTGTTACATCATAAAACCATAGATCATAACCAAGTACAATATCCATCTTCATAAAAACAAAATACATAATCCCATTACATAAATAGTCATTAAAAAGATTACAAGCTGGACTTTACTTCAACGGTCCAAGCTTTCCAAAGAGAGATGAAGCAATTCAATCAAACTCCACTAGAGCTGGGCCCAACCTGAGGACCTGGAGGGGAAAAAAGGATAGAAATAGAGGGGGTCAGACATAAAGTCTGGCGAGTATGATAATTCTAACAATACTATTATCAAAATAACTAGACATCTATATACCAAGACAAATGTCATCCCAATGTGATATGATCCTCAGGACGCCAGACTTTATGTTTGACCCCCTCTATTTCTACCCTTTTTCCCCCTCTAGGTCCTCAGGTTGGGCCCAGCTCTAGTTGGAGTTTGATTGAATTGCTTCATCTCTCTTTGGAAAGCTTGGACCGTGGAAGTAAAGTCCAGCTTATTATCTTTTTAATGGCTATTTACGTAATGGGATTATGTATTTTGTTTTTATGAAGATAGATATTGTACTTGGTTATGATCTATGGTTTTATGATGTAACAAACATGTTTAATTTCCGCTGCAATAAAATGAAGTTTTAGATTTCCAAGTACTATTTATTTTCTGTCTTGTTGTAATTTTTCTGTTCTATATTCACTTATAACCTCCATGGAAGTTAATGCATTCCCTTTGTGAGTGACATTAATGGACGTGGGGTGTTACAGGTTTCCTGGGTATTGATCTGATGTTGTTTTCGGCCTTCGGGGTTAATATTTGGGGAATTGTTCTCTTGCTAATTTACGGTTAGCGACTGCTGAATTGGAATGAGGCGTATGTTGTGTTTGTGTAACATTTGTTTACTATATACGCGGGTTATTCAGAAAGGCCGGGTTTATACCCATTCTGAATAACCGATTCGACGATAAGTCGAAGATGAAGAAGGTGGTTGAAGACCGGAAGTCTTCACATCGTTTGGGTGATTACTGATGATCTTGATTGGGATGTACACCCAAGATGAGAGAATCTGTTGGTGATCGTCCATACATACTTGGAGATCGATGGATATGCGAGGAAAGTGCCTCCGGTTTCGTTCAGACCCAGAACGAACTTGTAAATGGATTGTGTGTCTGACATTGGATTTTATTCTGTGTTGATTGATTTCTGTTAAATATATATCTGTTTGGCGGCGGAGAATTTATTCTCTTGCTTAACGCCCTTCTCTGAGACGTACGAGCTTAGAGGTTATATATCGATAGATATCAATCGCATGGCATGAATTGCCTGTGTGGCACGCTGAGTTGCATGGATCAAGGATTCTGTTGAAAAGCAAAGTCTTGTGGTTGATGATCAAAGCACGGCCTACGTGGCAGCTTTGTGTATAACGTGAATTCGCGAGCCTCACACCTCGATATGAGTTAAAAACGGGATAAGGACTGCGGGGAGAGCACGACGTTTCTTTCTAGCTTTGGTGGTGTCAGTGACTTACCAGCCCTGACATTTATATACATTTCACCTATGTGGTTGTTGGATGAGGCGCCTCGATTTTAGGTCTGTAAGGACCGGGAAACGTGTGTTCAGGAATACTAATCCACTAACGTAAGTGTGGACCGGCCCTGAAGATCCAAGGATTGCCTAGAGTGTGTAGTCCTGGGACATTTGCTAGAGTGTCTCGAAGCGGAGAGGAGCTTGCCCCTTGCCTCGACTCATGACGGAAATCCAATTTCCAATACGTATATTTCGGTTTTATTTGTAGAGCCTAGTATGGAGACATAGTGGGATGGGGCACTTATGCCGTCTATGATTGATACTTATGATTTGAATTTTTTTTATACACTATGCACTTACAATAGTATCAAATGATTTGTTTTAAACGTATCAAGCATTCTTGGCTATTATAAGGTAAAAACCCTATCCTCCGGCTTGCGTTGCATTGTGTGATGGGACCTGGGTATTATAATAGCTTCATTTTTAGAAAGAACAATGCGCTGTTTATTTATATGCATTGGTATTCTTGGGAGGAAACCCATTCCGTGTTATACGGCGTGGTCCCTTGAATTACTCTCTTTTAAAGTAAAGTTTTAAATAGCTGTTTTAGTTCTCACACCAGTCACATGACTGACCTGGAGTTTATTGTTTTAACCTAAACTCTGTGTGCCCTTATTTTGACACGGGCAGCTAGTAGTTTTGGTTTTGCAGATTTATATTCACAGGATCCTGGTTTACAGCTGGAATGATATCCGGAAAGCTCTGTATCCGTATATCACCTTCAGTTGTATTTTATATTGTTTTTCCGCTGCTATGTAATTTATAGTAATCTCTGATATTTATCGAATGTAATTCATTCATTTGTATTCTGTATATTCTTGTATTCTGATGGAATTGTTGTAATAAACAATTAAATGTTCTTCTGTTTGCGTTCTATTTTGTCGTGTTCTCAAGGTAATCCGGGCTTTCCTTCACGGGGAAGTCACGGGTCATCACAATACTCATGTGGCAAAACTCAACCAAATAGTTATAGTATAGTAATATGCAAGTCTCTAGCTAGTCACCACACTACAGCATCATCGTAAAGCCTTCCACCTACTACTCAATCTACTCAAAAACATCGTTGATGAGCATCCCAAGGTAACAAGAGGAGATATTAAACCTTGAGTCAGACAACAATCTGGTGTGAGCAATAAATTACTATTAATAGCTACACAGGAAAATATGATACTAGACACTTCAATTCTCACCTAATCCATCCCTGCAATCAAAGAATTAGAACATAAAAATCACATAAAATATGGTACTCAAACAACATAGATTTAGGCACTAGCCAGAATAGGATTCCTAATCCCCACTCCTCTTCAGTACGTTGTGGTGATAGTCTACCAGAGAAAATAGAAGAGAACACACAAAGAAATCATAGCAACCATGTCAAACAATATCCTAATTATCACCCTTTACGGCCTTGAATATGTCAATAATCCGTATGACCATCCTCACTTATGTTAAGGGATAATGGCGAACCCTGGTTCTAGTAGGACTACCATATGTCCCATATATGTTTATCATCCCAAGAAAACTAGAGCACTTCTTATGCAATCCAACACGATCCCCGATCCTGATAAGTGTCTCCATGATATCTCTGCTTCGGTTCTGAACCTATAACACGTCGAATTATCAACGATTCTTACACTTCCAATCAGATAAGTTACCCACAACTCCATCTTCAAGTCGTGTCCCACTAAAGTCATCCCATTATCTCGCAGCCTCATTCCATCCCTAGTTTCCCATTACATCCTCCTTTGACCACTCCCATCTGAGTTCACAATTAATGAATTAACACCTTGATGATGATAACTTCGACTCCATAGATGTTATCAACAAATTAGACCTCCAACAACACCTTGAAGACCTCTACTATCCATATCTATGACCCTCGTCTCCATCCCTGCAACTTGATGGATTGGTACTGGCCCATCCTCTATGGATCGGTGCCGGTCCTTATATTTTGCCATATTTTTGCTAACTTATGGACCCATCCAAATTAACACCTTCTTGGACCCCATATGCAAAGTTTCAAGCTATTTCGACCTTCATAACTCGTTTATGTCGTCCCATCACCTTGTCGTCATGATCCCTATCTTCGATCCATCCAATCTTCATGAAGATTCACCCAAAGCCTCCTCAAGACCCCTTTGACGCCACGCACCAAAAGTATCTCCATCTAAGTTGATTTGATGGACCAGTGCCAGTTCATAGGCTATGGACCAGTGTCAGTCTATACACCTAGATCATTTTCAACCCAAACACTATATGTCTCCTCTGAGTATCCTCCTGTTTGCGAACAAATTAGACAATTGTAAACAACTGTAAAATTCGTTCGGCTTTCCTAAACAACAAGGATTATTGTAGAGGGTGTCGAACTCTGGGACCAAAAATATTTTAATTAATAAATCCAATCAAGTTATCTCTAACTTTTGATTGGTGGAAAACAAAGAAAATAGAAGGAATTAAATAAAAGAGAGTTTTAACAATAAGTGAAAGCAATTAGGGGATAATGACATAGATCAGATTCATAATCATCAATAGCCAAAAGATTAACCAGATCTAATACATGTTTCTGTCACAAACATGAATCAACGATAATAGGTTTTTAGAAACAAATATGTAAATAACGACAAGCATAGCCTATGCAGGAGCTCAGCTCTACAACCATAGACTATCAGGACAGATTCACTAATTAATTTCTAAGACCCTAAAATTAGATCTAGATCTGATAAACGTTAGATCGAACACGAATATATCCTGTGAAGGAGCATAGCTCTTAAACGACACAAAATATGAAGGTTCAGATCTAACCCTTAATTCAGATCCAGATCTACATGTATACAGTCTTCATCTTTTGGCTATGTGATTCATATTGAATCATACTATCAGCGTCATCACCCCCTAATCAAAGGGGATTAGCTAGACATAGCTAAAGAAGAAGAGAAAAAGAAAATAAATAACATAAACATAAATAAAATAAACAAAAAGTAAAAAGAAAGGGAGAGAATGATTTTATTCCAAGAAGAGAATTACAGAATAAAACCGAATGTGTACCTTACAAGACTAAGATACAATGTATTTATAGCTGATATGACAAAGGCTAGCTAGCTAATTACATAATGTGGGACTAAAGAAATAACCCAAATAACACATAAGCCAGTGTGAACGCAGCTTTAGAGTGAGTGGTCTAGCAAATAGGCTAGTGTGAACGCAACATGAGTAAGAGGCCTTCCAAATGAGCTAATGTGAATGCAGTTTGAGTCTTTATTGAGCCAAATCTTCTTAACTGAAATATAATTGCAACCGTTCTTCAAGCTTTAGACTCTTCAAGCTTTAGCAATTTTAAACTTCACTCTTTTTAAGCAAATTCTTCATGCTTTATCCATCAAATGCTCTAAACCATGCTTCTTGTCAACAATCTGAAAATACAGCTATAAATACAAAATATCAATTTTTTTAAAGGGAAAATAAGATAAATAAGCGGATAAAATATACACATTTACGTGTATATCAAATACCCCCACACTTATCTTTTTATTCGTCCTCGAATAAACTAAACTAAGATATGTCACACTTTCGTAGGAAACACGATTGCATTTAGCGTATGCAATAAGCCGTTAAACCTCTGGGTGTCCCCAGTAGGACGAGTGTTGTCTCGTGAGGGTTTTCAGCGGATACTACCCACAAAATCCAAAGCGTCTTGAGTACGCGGATTAATCAAACAATATATTTAAGGTCTTTCACATTCCAAGGATTTCACCTAACTTCAATAATAACGGTTTAGCCCCAAATTGTCCGTCCCATAATTAGTGCAAAAATGAACAAAATTTTTCAAGCTGAATGGTAATTCCTTGATAACACTGTAATTGTCTTGAAGGTTAAGAGCGTGGTGTCAACCAAAGTTCTACACATCGACAACGTGCACCCAATCATTTCTTTATTCTTTTTTTTTCTTTTTTTTCTTTTTTTTTTTGGAATGATTCCACACCAATGTAACTGTAATGTATTGGATATGAGTTATGCATAGATGAAGGAAAATTTTGTAAGTTCTAAAAATGTTATGGATAAGAGGGCAAGTGTATTAGTTGAACTTCAAGCTACAAAAGATAAAGTAATACTAAGGCACATATGAACATTTTTATTTCCTTTCATCTCCTCTACTACAATCCTCACTTCCAAGTAAGGTATAATGGATGTGGATGGAATGGAACTGAATGCTTTATAGTCAAGAATGATGAATGACTATTTTATTCTGAGAGACTCTCTCTTTATTTCATTTTTTTTCTTTTTTTCTTTTTTTTTTCTTTTCTTTTCTTTTCCTTTTTCTTTTTTTTTTCTTTTGCATGATGAATGGAGATGGAATGATGACGTACATGATTTCATTTGATTCCTCCTCTACTACCAACACTTCATGAAAGGAAAGTTTTATGCCCTAGTTACTCTACTTCTATAACCTTAATTCAACACACAAGTCTGGATTGATGTTATACAAAAAACTGAAAGGAATGATAAGCAAAGTTTCATAAGATAGATAACCCATATAAAATAAGATGTGGTATATGGTTATCCTACCTTAAAACAAGTACGGAATGGGTAGTGTAATATTGGTATAAAAAGTGACATTTTTGACCTTTAAACAAAGGTTCTTGAGTATACCAATATAAGATAAACTTGTCGACACATGGATGTAAATCGACTAAAACTTGGGTTTGAATAATGTGGGGTATCGAAGAAGAATGCTACAATGAGTCATTTCTCCTTAATTGGGCCAAGTGGATTTTAGAACTTACGATTTTGAAATTTAGAGTGAAAAGAAAATATTATGCATGAAAACGAACTCAGAAAATCCAACAAATGTAGGTGCAAAATCCTTTTATTTCATGATTTTTTTTTGATTATTTTTACTTGCACATTCTAACATGTATAACAAAGGTTGACACGCTTACTCCAGACACGACTAACGTCTGCACGGTCTCAAGCTAGCATCTTAAAAAGACACATTACGATTCAATGAATAAATAATGTTCATTCCCATCACCCAACAATTCAACTTATCAAACAAGAACCAAGGTGTTATTTATGAATTTAAGTTAATCCTTGTTCAATGAATGACCTACTTCATAAAATTTGATTGCTGATGTAATGTAAATTCCCCCACACTTGAGTGTGACTGTGTCCTCACAGTCTTAATCAGCCATATCTTAGTGAAAGGGAAAAACAAATAAGAGAATATTTACATATGTACAAAAGAGGGTTAGTGCGTCTTACCGAATGTAATGTGGCTCATGGAGGACCATGAGCTCTTCCTCTTGGTTGGGTATTGGTTCCAAGTAAGGTTTAAGGCGTTGACCATTGACCTTAAAGGATGATCCATCAGTTGGATTCTCAATCTCTACTGCACCATACGGAAAAACAGTCCGTACAGTGTAAGGCCCTATCCATCTAGATTTTAGCTTACCCGGAAATAGATGCAGTTTTGAGTCATACAACAGAACTTTTTGACCTGACATGAAAGTTTTACGTAAAATTGATTTATCATGAAAAACTTTTGTTCTGTCCTTGTAAATTCGTTCATTTTCATAGGCATCATTTCGAATTTCATCAAGTTCATTAAGTTGAAGCTTCCTATGTTCACCTGCTTGCTCTAAATCAAGATTCAAAGTTTTTATTGCCCATAACGCCCTATGTTCTAGTTCAACTGGCAAGTGACATGGTTTACCAAAAATCAACCGATAAGGGGACATACCTAAGTTTGTTTTAAAAGCAGTGCGGTAAGCCCAAAGAGCGTCGGTTAACTTTTGGGACCAATCTTTACGATTTCGATTCACAGTTTTCTCAAGGACTTGTTTAATCTGCCTATTCGATACTTCAACCTGCCCACAAGTTTGAGGATGGTAAGGAGTGGATAACTTGTGGGTTATCGAATACTTTCTCATGAGGGCTTCAAAAGAACGATTACAGAAATGTGTCACGTTGTCGCTGATTATTGTGCGAGGTGTGCCAAACCTAGAAAAGATGTTTTCTTTTAAGAAGCGCACAACAACCTTATTGTTGTTCGTTTTGCATGGAATAGCTTCGACCCATTTAGAAACATAGTCAACAGCCAAGAGAATGTAAATGTTCCCAAAAGAATTAGGGAAGGGTCCCATGAAGTCTATACCCCATACATCAAAAATTTCGACCTCTAGAATGGGGTTTAAGGGCATCATATTCCGTTTAGAAATTTTCCCTAAGAATTGACATCGATCACAAGTTTTACAAAATTCATACGCGTCTTTGAAAAGGTTGGGCCAATAGAAACCCGATTGGAGAACCTTTTCGGCTGTCTTTTTGGGACCGAAGTGACCACCGCATGCTTGGTCATGACAGAAAGAGAGGACACTGTGAATTTCAGTGTCAGGAACACATCTTCGAATGATTTGGTCGGGACAATACTTGAAAAGATAGGGGTCGTCCCAATAAAAATGTTTCACTTGAGAAAAGAATTTGTGTTTATCCTGCTTAGACCAAAAAGAAGGGGTCTGCTTGGTGACTAAGTAGTTGACAATGTCAGCAAACCAAGGATCAGTGGATAGAGAAAACAGCTGTTCATCGGGGAAATTCTCGTTGATCGGAAGAGAAGAAGACGGGGCATTTGGAAGACGAGACAAGTGGTCCGCAATAACATTGTCGGATCCTTTTTTATCCTTAATGGTAAGGTCAAATTCTTGAAGTAGAAGGATCCAACGAATGAGACGAGCCTTAGCATCCTTTTTAGAGAAAAGGTACCTAAGTGCGGAATGATCGGTATAAACCGTGATGTGTGAGCCAACTAGATAAGGCCTGAATTTTTCTAGAGCAAAAACAACTGCCAAAAGTTCCTTTTCAGTGGTCGTAAAATTGATTTGGGCATCGTTCAAAGTCTTACTCGCATAGTAAATGACGTGAAGAATCTTATCGATACGTTGTCCTAAGACAGCGCCAACAGCAAAATTCGAGGCGTCACACATGATTTCAAAACGCAGCTTCCAGTTGGGAGAGCAGATGATCGGAGCAGAGACAAGTTCATTTTTAAGATGCTCAAAAGATGAAATGCATTCAGAATTGAAGTCGAAAGGAACATCCTTACCAAGAAGATTGGTCAAAGGTCGAGTGATTTTGCTAAAATCTTTTATAAAGCGACGGTAAAAACCAGCATGACCTAAAAAGGATCGGATGTCCTTAACTGATTTGGGAATGGGAAGATTTGAAATAACTTCGATTTTGGCTTTGTCTACTTCAATTCCTTTGTTAGAGATGACATGTCCCAAAACAATGCCATGTTTAACCATGAAGTGACACTTTTCCCAATTAAGCGTTAAGTGTTTCTCTTTACAGCGATTAAGAACAAGATCGAGATGATGTAAACACTCAGAGTAAGAATCACCAAATATGGAAAAATCATCCATGAACACTTCCAAAAATCGCTCGATCATATCAGAAAAAATGCTAATCATGCACCTCTGAAAGGTTGCAGGTGCATTACAGAGACCAAAAGGCATACGTCGGTACGCAAATGTACCAAACGGACAAGTGAAAATGATTTTTTCTTGGTTCTCAGGAGCGATAGGGATTTGATTATAGCCCGAGTACCCATCAAGGAAACAGTAGTACTCATGACCAGCTAGTCGTTCTAACATTTGATCGATAAATGGCAGCGGGAAATGATCCTTGCGTGTTGCAGCGTTAAGTTTCCTATAGTCAATGCAAACACGCCAACCAGTCTGGGTGCGGGTTGGGATAAGCTCGTTAGCTTCATTTTGGATCATAGTAATCCCTGATTTCTTAGGTACGACATGAATCGGACTAACCCATTGACTATCAGAAATTGGGTAGATGATTCCATTGTCAAGGCATTTAAGGATTTCAGCACGAACTGCTTCTTTCATGATAGGGTTTAGTCGACGTTGGGGGTCACGAGTGGGTTTGGCATCATCTATAAGGTGGATTCGATGTTGGACTATCGAAGGACTAATCCCCTTAATATCAGCCATGGACCAACCAATTGCCTCCTTATTTTTCTTAAGAATGGGAAGGAGCAATTGTTCCTGCTCTAAAGTAAGGTCAGAAGCGATGATGACAGGAAAAGTTTCATTGTCTCCTAAGTAAGTGTACTTAAGATGACTGGGCAACACTTTGAGTTCAGATTTTGGGGGAGACTCAACCGAAGAAATTGGTTGAGGGATAGACTCATTTGTGAGAGGCTCGACAGGAATCGAATCAGAGACATTTTCGGGAATATCTTGAAATAAGGTTTCGTAATTCGATTCAATTTCGTTATTCAGATGGTCGAGCTCAGATCCATTATCGTGGACAGCATGGATTTCAGAAAACTGGTCCACATAAGAGTTAGGAGAGTTTTCATTTCTGAAGATATTTAGCTCGACAGTCATGTTACCAAAAGAAAGTTTCATAGACCCATTTCTACAGTTGATAAGCGCATTAGAGGTTGCTAAGAAGGGTCGTCCTAGAATCAAAGGGATCTGGTTTGCAGGATTGCTAACCTGTTGAGTTTCTAAGACAATGAAATCAACTGGAAAGATGAATTCGCCAATTTTGATCAACACATCCTCGATTTCTCCCACAGGTTTCTTAATTGATCGGTCAGCAAGCTGAAGGGTAACCTTGGTGGGTTTCAATTCTCCTAGCCCTAATTGGCGATAGACGGAATATGGAAGCAAGTTAACACTAGCACCTAAGTCTAGCAGGCATCTATCGATTTTCTTGTCCCCGATAGTACATGATATTGTGGGGCAGCCAGGATCTTTGTATTTCACTGGCATCGATTGGGACAAGACTTCGCTTAGAGTTGCCGCTAGAAATACTTTCTTAGGTACATGTGTATGACGTTTTTGAGTGCACATATCTTTTAGAAATTTTGCGTATTGTGGAACTTGTTGTATAATATCTAAAAGAGGAATGTTCACTTTAACTTGCTTAAATATTTCAAGGATTTTTTCTAGCTGATCCGTCTTTTTCCTAGGTCGGAGTCTATGAGGAAATGGAGCAGACAACTCAGTAGGTTGGGCTACTTGAGTTTGAGGATGGTCCTTGTCAGAAATTGGCTCAATGTTTTGATCTGAGTTGTTCGAATTTTCGATAGGGTTTGGAAGATCGTCCGGTAAAGCATTTGGGTTGACCACATGGTTGTCAATCTTTTTGCTGGATCTAAGAGTCGTGACCGCATTCAAGTGACTCACGTTTGAGTCTTGAATGATGTGAATTTGGTTGGAGTTAGGATTTTGACGGTTGGGGTTTGGAATGGGTTGACTCGGGAAAGTGCCTCTTTCCCGTTCGCTTACCGAAGTGGCTAACTGACTCATTTGCATTTCAAGTTTAGCAATCGATTGACTCGTGTTTTGCATGTGCGAAGTCAATAAATTTTGAAGATTGGTATTTAATTGGAGATTTTGAGTCGTCGCTTTAGTCAATTCTTCGAGAGTTTTCTCCAGTGATGTCAATCGTTTATCATCTTGGGGAACAAAAGATTGTTGTGCTTGGTTTTGAAAAGGTGGCGCAGGATGTTGGAATTGAGTTTGTTGAAAGGGAGGTTTCGAAGGATTATTCGAAAATGACTGAAAAGGTGGTCGAACCGCATTCGAATTTGCATTGTTTTGGGTCCAAGAGAAGTTAGGATGGTTTCTCCAACCTGGATTGTACGTTGGGGAGAATGGGTCATTCCTAGCTTTGTTAAATGCGTTGAGTTGTTCCAATGAATGTGGGCATTGATCAGCTATGTGGTTAGGATCGTTACATTTGTAACATGATGTCTGAGACGCTTGAGCTTGATTTATTCGCGTTGATGAAAGGACATTATCGAATTTGGATATCATCGCGTCTATTTTTGCTTCTAAGGCAACTGATGATCCTACCGAATGAGCGTTAGATCGGGAATAAATCGATTTCTCGTTAGATCTTTCCCATTGAGCTGATTTTTCGGCCAAATTTTCGAGAAACTGCCAAGCGGCATTGTGATCTTGGACTAGAAAATTTCCTTGGCACATTGATTCGAGCATGGTTCGAGAGTTATTTTCAAGTCCATCGTATAAAATTTGACAAAGAGTCCATTTTTCGAAATTATGATGTGGACATTTGACTAGAAGCTCTTTAAATCTTTCAAAATATTTTGCAAAGAATTCACCACCAAATTGACGAAAATTGACGATTTCATTTCGAATTTTAGATGTTTTTTCCAGAGGGTAAAATTTCTTTAGAAAAATGTTTACAAATTCACCCCAAGTTCCAATCGTATTTGAAGGCAAGCTATACAACCATTTCTCAGCATAATCGGTAAGTGCAAATGGAATTAACCTAAGTTTGATTCCATCGTCACTTAATTGTTGAAATTTCATGGTTGCACAAACTTGTTCAAATTTGGTCAAGAAGATATAAGGATCATCACATTCTAAATTGCCGAACTTTGGAAGAGTATTTATGTGATTCGAATGAATTTCAAAGTGGTTACCCGTTGGGGCGGGCAATATGATGCAAGAAGGATTAGAAACCCGATCGGGGAAGTATCTATCCATAAGAGATCGAGGGGGATTTTCTTCGGCCATGGTTAAAGGACTGTTTGTTCGAACTAAATGATTATCCAAAGGATCACGAGTCCAATGACGCATGCACTAGCGAGAAGAATAAGGGAAGACGAGAAAAAACAAATTTGAGCGAATTTTTTTTTTTTTACAAAACAAGAATTATTTTGAATTTTTTTTTTTAGAGAAAAAGAATTAAACACAAAAGATTTTTTTTAAATGAACCTAATGCAATTTACAATTTCTAGAATTATATAATGACGGTTTGATTTATTTCAACAAAAGACTTCTCAGCCAGTTAACGGACAGGAGTTATCGGTGCACCAGGAATCACCCTAGCAATGCAGCCGAAGGTTTAAGTACCTTCAGAGGAACAACCGATATAATATTTACGAATCACCGTAATATTTATAAACAGTTATTACTCTGCCATAGTCTAGACACCGAGAAATAATCCGTTAGAACTAAACCAAATTGTCAAAATATAATGAAGTCTTTAGAAAGTAAAAACAAAACTACGATGAATGCAGATTTTTTTTTTTTAATCAGTCACAGAATGAACAGTCTCAGAACAGACACAGAATGAACAGTCACAGAATAGGCAATTGCAAAAATAAATAAATAAAAAAAATTTACAAGCAAGCCGATGCCCTGCAGAAGATTTTTACAAGCAATGTCTATATATATTTTTTATTTGCAGCAGCGGTCCCTGTAGAGTTAGAAAATACTCACCTTGATCAGTAGTCCGTCCAGTGCAATTGGGTAGCGCTAGCGCGTTCACACCCCACTTGGTGTGCAACCGCTCGAACACTGAATAGTCCGCTGCTTTTTATTGTTGTCGCCTTCTATTATTTGTCTGACTGCGCTGCGGCACGGGTTCGGGCTAGGAGCCCGAAAAAAAAAAATTAAGGCCTTTTTCAAAATACCACTGTACCTGTTTTTTTTTTTTTTTGAATTTGGAACCACAACGCAGAGACAAAAGGACCATTAATCAAGATGACATTCCTAGATTAAAGTCACGCACTCACAAATAAAAGGAAATGCACCCAAAAAAAAAACAGTAAAGAGCCAAGACGCCGTGACTCAGCAAAGCCAGCAACAATTATAAAACGACCCAAAACTCACGCCCCTTTAACCCTACTTCTCAGAAAACAAAAATCCCTAAACTCAAATCGAAGACAAAATTAAATTTCAAATTGAATTCGCAAACAGCTCAAAAGTATGGTTCCTTCTCCACAAAGAAAATCCGAACAGAGAATTAATCGCACCCCCTTTTTTTTCGATTCAATCACCGATAGTTCGGTGAGGATTTGAATTTGAAGATGCGGTTTGGGGTGGCTTTTGGTGGCGGGTCTGAGAGTTTGAGGAGGGTAATTGTCGGCTGTCGATTTGGTATTGGGGGGATGGACGTGGTATGGAATTATGATAATCGGTTTCAGGCTTTGCAATTCGCGGGTTCAGGAATTGCAGGCGGTTTCGAGTTGGTCTTTGTTGGGTTTTGAAAACTGGTTCCGATTGGTTGTTTCTGAAGGGAAATTGGTGAATGAAGTTGATTTTTTTTTCTTTTTGAACAAAGATTGAACGCAGTTTTGTGACTGTCGGTAATTGAAGCGTTTTTGCGGTGATCTTGTGGTGGCAACAGGGTTAAGTATGGATGAAGTTTGTTTGCTGAGGTGATGGAGTGTTTTTGGATTGAGGTGCGGTTTTAGTGTGGGATGGACGGGGTTAAATAAGGAGACGTGCAGGTGGTTCTTGACTTGCGAAGAAGTGTTGGGTTTGTGGTTTATGTCTGGTATGTGGTTGTGCAGGTTGTGAAGAGACTTGTTTGTGATCAACAGGAGAAGACGAGGGTGCTGCCTTGTAATTGGGTTTGTGATCAATAGTTCATTTAATTTTCTGTAGGAAGACAAGGCAAACTAGTCTAGACAGTGTAGTTTATCGGTGTTGAAGAAGTGTTAAAGAAGAGGTGAAGTTGCTGTGTCCATCGAAGTGGTCGGACAACAACGCAGTGGTGATGGATGTTTTCTGTGAGGTGGTTTGTTTTGTGATGAAGAGGATTGTGGTGTGTGGTCTGTTCTGATGGTTTTGTATACGAGATTGGCAGTAAAGAAAGAAAGAAAATCAGAGAAAAAGATCTTTTTTTTCCAGAAATTTGTAAAAATGAAAAGAGAGAGAATTGTATTGAAGAGGGAAAGAAATTGAAACAAAATCTGGCAAGAATATATTTTTCTCTTATTTGTTGAGATTATGGTATCACAAATCAAATACCAAATCAGCTAGCAAGAATTTTTTATTTTTTTGTCAAAATAAAAATATTTTTGTGCTTTTTTTTCTGAAAGAGAAAAAAAAAGAAAAAAAATAAAATAAAATAAAAATTATAACCCGAAGGATCTATTAAATAAAATTATTTTGGTCCCCGGCAACGGCGCCAAAATTTGTTTGCGAACAAATTAGACAATTGTAAACAACTGTAAAATTCGTTCGGCTTTCCTAAACAACAAGGATTGTTGTAGAGGGTGTCGAACTCTGGGACCAAAAATATTTTAATTAATAAATCCAATCAAGTTATCCCTAACTTTTGATTGGTGGAAAACAAAGAAAATAGCAGGAATTAAATAAAAGAGAGTTTTAACAATAAGTGAAAGCAATTAGGGGATAATGACATAGATCAGATTCATAATCATCAATAGCCAAAAGATTAACCAGATCTAATACATGTTTCTGTCACAAACATGAATCAACGATAATAGGTTTTTAGAAACAAATATGTAAATAACAACAAGCATAGCCTATGCAGGAGCTCAGCTCTACAACCATAGACTATCAGGACAGATTCACTAATTAATTTCTAAGACCCTAAAATTAGATCTAGATCTGATAAACATTAGATCGAACACGAATATATCCTGTGAAGGAGCATAGCTCTTAAACGACACAAAATATAAAGGTTCAGATCTAACCCTTAATTCAGATCCAGATCTACATGTATACAGTCTTCATCTTTTGGCTATGTGATTCATATTGAATCATACTATCAGCGTCATCACCCCCTAATCAAAGGGGATTAGCTAGACATAGCTAAAGAAGAAGAGAAAAAGAAAATAAATAACATAAACATAAATAAAATAAACAAAAAGTAAAAAGAAAGGGAGAGAATGATTTTATTCCAAGAAGAGAATTACAGAATAAAACTGAATGTGTACCTTACAAGACTAAGATACAATGTATTTATAGCTGATATGACAAAGGCTAGCTAGCTAATTACATAATGTAGGACTAAAGAAATAACCCAAATAACACATAAGCCAGTGTGAACGCAGCTTTAGAGTGAGTGGTCTAGCAAATAGGCTAGTGTGAACGCAACATGAGTAAGAGGCCTTCCAAATGAGCTAATGTGAATGCAGTTTGAGTCTTTATTGAGCCAAATCTTCTTAACTGAAATATAATTGCAACCGTTCTTCAAGCTTTAGACTCTTCAAGCTTTAGCAATTTTAAACTTCACTCTTTTTAAGCAAATTCTTCATGCTTTATCCATCAAATGCTCTAAACCATGCTTCTTGTCAACAATCTGAAAATACAGCTATAAATACAAAATATCAATTTTTTTAAAGGGAAAATAAGATAAATAAGCGGATAAAATATACACATTTACGTGTATATCACCTCCTGAACTTTTCTGCCAAGTTTCATCTGATTTCTATCTTCTAAACCATGCTCTAACTTTTGATTTAAGTCTTGTTCATCAATTCTAAACAACCAAATCTAGCATATCATATAATTTAAGGAATACAAATATTAATTCATGAAATTTCAATATACACGAACATATGGACACATATAAGCATGAATCATATCATAATAGTCATAAATCTCTAATGATTTGAGACTAACTTCATAGTAAACATGGTGGATTGAACAAAATACTTAATAAAAGTCAAAATTAGGTTATTAATTGTAACACCCCATAATTCTGTAATGCTAAGATTCACAAATACAAGTAGAATTAAAAGTTAAAATCAAAATCAAGGGAAATGGGCTGTGCCATTGCGTTCGTCTCGGAATTCTGCATGAAAACGAGTCCGAGTTTGCGTAAGTCGGAGTCCGTATGAGGGAGATATGGCCTCCGGAAGATTCAGCGAAGTTCAAAATTAAAAACAGGTCAAATTCAAATTTCAAAATCGGGCCGGATTGGCCAGTGTGGGAATTTTCCCGCCCAAGACACCCAGGTCGACTACATAGTCGACCTGGGGGTCGACCCCCCTGTTTTTCTAGCCTTCTGCACCCTATTCGTTCTGATGTATCTGGACGCCATTCTGACTAGGTTCGTCCGCCTAACACTATATAAACAGCCCTGGTCTTCTTCTCTATTCACAATTCTTTTCTACCCTTATGCTGCAAAGATTATTGACAAACATGGCTTCTTCTCCTCCTCTTAAATTAAATAATAAATAGAATAATATATATAAAATAAATCAAGACGAAGAGATGCTGCTAAAAGACTTTCAAGAAGAGGTTCAAGTCAAGCTGGGATTCAAGAAGAGGTTCAAACGACTTCAACGACTGTTTTTCTACGAATCCTAGCAACGCCATCTTTCTGTTCTGATCTAATCTCTGTAAGTCAGTTATTTCTAGATTTGAACGTTTTTCTTTGGTCGTGACATGAAATTAAAGGAATAAAAGAATATGCCAATTCTCTCCCTCTCTCTATTCGAATCAGTGCCTATACTCTTGAACCTAATTAAGAACTGTTGTGATTTGAGGACAAAATAGACCATGACTATGAAACTATGGACCTTAAAACCATATGCCTATGACCATGAACATTTGCCTATGACTATGAACATTGCCTATGACTATGAATATTTCCTATGACTGTGACTGTGACTATGTGGATTATTTCCTTGACTAAGCCTATGCCTTTGATTAGGAAACATAAACTATTGCCTATGACAAAACAAGGACATCTGTGATTAAACACCTATGATTCATGACTAGGAAAGTGTTGCTTAAGTTCTATGAGATTGGGTCTAAACCCAATTATTTATTCTGCTTGTCCTTGGTTTTCTTTGGTTTTAGACTATGGGAATTTACCTATTAAGTTAGGTCTACCCATGTTCTTGAACCTGCATCTCTATTCTGTCTATCCTTGGTTTTTGACCTTGGGAATTTACTTATTAAGTTAGGTCTACCCATGTTCTTGAACCTACGTCGTTATTCAAACCTTTTATGCCAGTTATTATGTCCATCCTTTTTCATAGCATCTTTGGTTCATTCCCTATTTTCTACGAGTCTATATTTGTCCAAAATCTAGATTGAATCGCAATTATACGAACGGTGGGAATACGATTTGGGCATAATGTGAAATGTACTAAAACATAGTTGTAAAACATGGAATTTGGCATAAATTGGGAACATATGTTCATGGAAATGCAAATTAGATAAATTTGACATAAATTATAAGATGTGTAATTTGAATCTAGTATTGACGTGTGAATCTAGCATTTTCATGAATAGAGAACTAGGGTAATAAGTCTAGTTTGACGTGAATTGGAAGGTTGAATCGGAATTGGATTAGCTAATTTGGCACGGTAAGTATATTGGCATAAATGTGAAATTGGCCATAATTGGGAATAACTGTCAGGTTTAGCAAAATCATGGTTAGTGAGACTTAATTTGGTATAGTTTACATACCAAAAAGCATAAATATGATTTAGAAAGGGAAAATGGGCCATAAGAATAAATGTTGACAGTTTACATTAAAAGATTAATTGGGAAATAAGTATATTAGGAATAATTTACTTATAGAATCTGGCCTAAATGAGGAAATGTGAATTTAGACAAATTAAAGGTTTATTAACGACAACTCTTTTAATAACACGCCAGAAAGTTCTAGGGTGACAGAGAGGATAGTGTCTAGGCTTGGGTTTGGAAAATACAAGTTTCCTGCTCTCCCTGGCTATCCCTAACTGATCCGACGAACGGGATGGTTACTTTCAAAACCTGATTTGAAAATTAGTCAAAACCCTTGAACTAGAAACACGAATAGGCCTAACCCGAGGTTAGACTGAGTTGCGATGTAAATCTGCCCGGAACCAACCAGCACATCCAGTAATCGCAACAATATCTGTCTAATGTGAGTGGTCGTGGCTTTAATCTATTAAATTAAAGCTAGAACAAGAATGGTAGGGCTAAGTTCACAAAGACACTTAACCAATTCAACATAATAACCAGACTAGTGGGTGGGGTTAGGGCCATACAGTTAAGCTAGAATGGGAGGGTTAAGTCCATAGGAACACTTAACCAATTTAACACAGTTAAGCTAGTATGGGAGGGGTAAGTCCATAGGGACACTTAACCAACTTCACATGGTAACTAGACTAGAAGGTGGGGTTAAGTAAAGTTAATACACTTAGCCAAATTAACATGACTAGAAGGTGGGGTTAAGTAAAGTTAATACACTTAGCCAAATTAACATGACTAGAAGGTGGGGTTAAGTAAAGTTAATACACTTAGCCAATTTGATATGTTACCTGGACAAGACCGTAGGGTTACGTAAACTTGAACACTTAACCGTCAGATTGTGATAAAGGAATCGGGCTAAGTCTAAAACATGAAGGGGTAATACTTAACCATTAATAACATGTTAGTTAAAACAGACGGGAAAGGTTAAGTTAAAAAGGAACACTTAACCAACACAGGGTGAATGGGTTAAGTAATAAATACTTAACCAATATAACTTGGTTTGTGGTAGGGTTAAGTCAACATGAGTTACTGACAACACTTAACCAGTTTAACAGGATAAATGAGGAGGGTCAAGTTGGCTTGAATTGACTAATGACACTTAACCAATCCAAATTGACGGGAAAGAGAACTAAGTAGTAAACCTTAGTTAAGAAAACAACGATTCTGGAAACTAAGTGGTAAATCTTAGTTAATAAAACTAAGTAGTAATTCTTAGTATAACGCGGGAAGGAGCGAATGTCCGTCTGAGTAGAAAGAAGGCTCCAACGAATTGGGTTACGAAGCCCGAGGCTTCGAGGGAACGTGTGGGTACTCTTGGTATCCCTCTGTGAGGCTGCAGATGATCCTCCTGGGCCCACAGAGGTTAAGGTCTGCGTAGAAGAACCAGGGGTATGCCTTGGTTGCAATACATGGCAACCTAAAGGCTGGGATGGACCGACGTGATTCGGCGAGCAAACGGTAGCCCTGTGATAGCGACTCGTCGTCTACCATCCATCTTGAGTCAATCGAGATACGTGAAGCGGAAAGGCGGAGAACTCCAAAAGACCATACACTTGCTATCTAGTTATGGGTGAGAATGGCCATAGGATAGTGGGGCACCAGGGCCGGCGTATAGTTCTCATTTGTCAAGGTGTGCCTTTCATTAGTTGAGGGAGGGGTCAAGTGGGACCATAGCCACTGAAATAAAAACAGACCTTAGCATCTGCATCGGCAGATATCTGAAAGCTCCCGACCGAGTTCTGTATTCCTTGATTTGCCCTGACACAGGACTCGGACCGCACATTATGGGACATGTGCATCTAGGAAAGCGATAACGACTCGCGATACATGCGTGGGGAAGTATAGGAACATATACCGCTCTAGGTAGTGTGTCCTAGACTTGGGGGCATCGTTCGACTGGTAGCATAATTCCTAGTTGAACTAGGTGGCATAAATCCTGAATCTGAGAAGCATTCAGCAGATAGCGTAAACTTTAGAGGAATCTAGAAAGTACTTGGTAGAAAACCCTAGATTAAATCTAGGTAACAAATAAATAAATGGATGCCTGAAGGCGATGGTAAATACAGGGATTGGTATCACATTATCGTTACTAGTTGGGACACTAGTTAGGTGGTGCAGAGATATAGAAACCAGTATAACAAGGAAATAGTGAAGCGGCGAAAGTATTAGAGCATATCCAGTTTATCTTAGTTTAGCATATCTTGTGTTAATCTTGTCTAACCTTGCCAACCCTAACATCATGGTGTTATCTTGTATTCAGTTAATTCATGTCATTTTGTTTTTCCCTTGTTCACATGCTAGAAGTTACTGAACTTACTCAGGCTTTATGTCTGACTCTGTTTTCCTTTCGTCTTCTTTTCTTCCGTCCCCCCTGGTAGTAAAGGAGGGAATAGTATAGCTCAGGTTAAGTCGGACTGTCACTCTTTCCCAGCTTGAAGATTTATCGAAGTTTTGCTTGGATTCTCGTTCCAGATGCTATGGCTGGCTCTTGCTAAAATCGGGGAATATAAATGTTGTTTTTATGCTTCTTTATTTTGTAAGACAGATGACACTCTGATATTGTAAAGAAATCTTTGTACAAACTATTTTATCAATAAAGCAAAGTTTTATTTTCCGCTGTTTAATTTCTGTCTGTCTTGTAATTTATCTGCATCTTTTACCCTAAATGCTCCACAGAACTTAGTGCATTCCCTTTGTGAGTGACACTAACGGACGTGGGGTGTTACACGTGGTATCAGAGCTGAAGGTTACCAGATCAGATAAAGGATTTGAAAAATTATTTTCAAACGGTTTTTAAAGAAGCATTTTCAAGAGAAAAGATTTGTTTTAAAGACATATTCCCCAAAGCCATATGCACCATCTTCTCTTCCTCTGTTTGAATTCTTGTCTCCTTCTTTCTTGAGTCTTTGGGGCTCCTGGCTTTCTGGGAGGTAACCTCATCGAAGGGCGAAGTAGTGCCCGGCTTCCATCCATAGCCATAGTTGTTTCATCTACGGGCAGTTTTCTTTCGAAGCTTATAGGGTTTTCCGGACGATGGAGGCAGTTTTCGAGAGATTTGTCAACATGACTACACATGGAAGGGGATGAGGAGTTTGGCTAAGGAGCATAACCCTAGGATGAGGAATCCATGGATGTAGACTTAGCACACGAAGGAGGAAGAAATTATAAAACCTAAGACAAGAGGAAGTATCTTTACTAGGGTATGATAGGGCATATAATTAAGGACAAGGGCAAGAACGAGGAACAAGATTTTCAGAAGGGCAAGTACATACTTTCACCACCAAGCGTACTTAGAAGAAAGGTAGTAAAGTTCTGTTGGAAGAGTCTAGTTTTGTTGTTCATACTATTTCCTTTGGCTTTAACGCTTCGCATTTGTTCATATCCACTTCCATAGTTGAGTCTCTGCACCATGATACTTGTATAGTGGAAAGATCCCACTAGGATCTCAAATCCTATTGGTGGTCCGACCAGTTTATTTTTGGTTAGTAGGGATTTGAGAATAGCTATCGAGTTTGCTTATATCATCTCACGTAGATCTTCTAAATTCGGGGGAGATATTCCTTGGGTGCTTGTCTGATATTGGTTTAGGCCTTTGGGGCTTGTACTTGAGGAATGTCGAGTTCGACTAGGATGGTTTGCGTGAGAGATGAATAGTTGTGGCAGGTACTCTAAAAAGTGCATAGTGACCTTTTAACCCTTATAGTTATGGCGTGATGGATAAGCTAAGAGGAGAGACCTCAAACCATCTTAGCACATACACTTGATACCGTAATTGACATCTGTTTATTTTGGAAATGGAGGTCAGGAACTTCACAATCATGAAGATAAGTTAGTTAAGATACGGTGGAGTAAAGCTCAAAAAGGCTAGATACTAGCATCATACCCTTTTTCTTAAGGGTGCATCCTTGATTTCTTTGTTTAGGAGCTTTACGCATAATTGTTTCTCTCTTTCCAAAGTATATCCTCTAGTTCGTATCTTCGATCCTTAGGTAGAAGCCAATGGATGTAAACATGTATTTGAAACATGTTATGGTTGATGGTTGCAAGTGGTTGCTAATGGTTGCTCGTGGATGCATATGCATACGTATTAGGCACTAGATCAGTTCGGACGCTTTCATATTGCATTTACAGGAACGTACTTGTTTGTAAGTTGAGCCTGATATGTTATCATATGGATGTTGCATATGGATGAATGGCTGTGCACGCATGTAGTATTTACATAACTAGGGTGGCTTGCATACATGATTGGACGCATGGCACTGACATGACTCGCATTAAGGAGGTCGACTGAATCAGTAGACCGCCTGATTTTGCATTAGATAAAGACATATACACACACTATGCATATAAACATGAAAGCATTAGAAATCTTTTAAGGACAGTGAATGCCTATGATTGGATGGTTGAGTAGATGGGTGATTGGATGGTAGGACACATTCTTCCTAACTTGATGATTTCGGGGACGAAATCCTTTTAAGTGGGGGAGAATGTAACACCCCGTAATTCTGTAACGCTAAGATTCACAAATCAAGGCAGAATTAAAACTTAAAATCAAAATCAAGGGAAACGGGCTGCGCCATTGCGTTCGTCTTGGAATTCTACATGAAAACGAGTCCGAGTTTGCGTAAATCGGAGTTCGTATGAGGGAGATATGGCCTCCGGAAGATTCAGCGAAGTTCAAAATTAAAAACAGGTCAAATTCAAATTTCAAAATCTGGCTGGATTGGCCAGGGCGGGAATTTTCCCGCCCAAGACACCCAGGTCGACTGGGTAGTCGACCTGGGGCACCAAGGTCGACTACATAGTCGACCTGGTGGTCGACCCCCCTGTTTTTCCAGCCTTCTGCACCTTGTTCGTTCTGATGTATCTGGACGCCATTCTGACCAGGTTCGTCCGCCTAACACTATATAAATAGCCCTGGTCTTCTTCTCTATTCACAATTCTTTTCTACCCTTATGCTGCAAAGATTATTGACAAACATGGCTTCTTCTCCTCCTCTTAAATTAAATAATAAATAGAACAATATATATAAAATAAATAAAGACGAGGAGATGCTGCTAAAAGACTTTCAAGAAGAGGTTCAAGTCAAGCTAGGATTCAAGAGGAGGTTCAAACGACTTCAACGACTGTTTTTCTACGAATCCTAGCAACGCCATCTTTCTGTTCTGATCTAATCTCTGTAAGTCAGTTATTTCTAGATTTGAAGGTTTTTCTTTGGTCATGACATGAAATTAAAGGAATAAAAGAATATGCCAATTATCTCTCTCTCTATTCGAATCAGTGCCTATACTCTTGAACCTAATTAAAAACTGTTGTGATTCGAGGACAAAATAGACCATGACTATGAAACTATGGACCTTAAAACCATATGCCTATGACCATGAACATTTTCCTATGACTATGAACATTGCCTATGACTATGGACATCGCCTATGACTATGAATATTGCCTATGACTGTGACTGTGACTATGAGGATTATTTCCTTGACTAAGCCTATGCCTTTGATTAGGAAACATAAACTATTGCCTATGACAAAACAAGGACATCTGTGATTAAACACCTATGATTCATGACTAGGAAAGTGTTGCTTAAGTTCTATGAGATTGGGTCTAAACCCAATTATTTATTCTGCTTGTCCTTGGTTTTCTTTGGTTTTAGACTATGGGAATTTACCTATTAAGTTAGGTCTACCCATGTTCTTGAACCTGCGTCTCTATTTTGTCTATCCTTGATTTTAGACCTTGGGAATTTACCTATTAAGTTAGGTCTACCCATGTTCTTGAACCTACGTCGTTATTCAAACCTTTTATGCCAGTTATTATGTCCATCCTTTTTCATAGCATCTTTGGTTCATTCCCTATTTTCTACGAGTCTAGATTTGTCCATAATCTAGATTGAATCGCAATTATACGAACGGTGGGAATACGATTTGGGCATAATGTGAAATGTACTAAAACATAGTTGTAAAACATGGAATTTGGCATAAATTGGGAACATATGTTCATGGAAATGCAAATTAGATAAATTTGACATAAATTATAAGATGTGTAATTTGAATCTAGTATTGACGTGTGAATCTAGCATTTTCATGAATAGAGAACTAGGGTAATAAGTCTAGTTTGACGTGAATTGGAAGGTTGAATCGGAATTGGATTAGCTAATTTGGCACGGTAAGTATATTGGCATAAATGTGAAATTGGCCATAATTGGGAATAACTGTCAGGTTTAGCAAAATCATGGTTAGTGAGACTTAATTTGGTATAGTTTACATACCAAAAAGCATAAATATGATTTAGAAAGGGAAAATGGGCCATAAGAATAAATGTTGACAGTTTACATTAAAAGAGTAATTGGGAAATAAGTATATTAGGAATAATTTACTTATAGAATCTGGCCTAAATGAGGAAATGTGAATTTAGACAAATTAAAGGTTTATTAACGACAACTCTTTTAATAACACGCCAGAAAGTTCTAGGGTGACAGAGAGGATAGTGTCTAGGCTTGGGTTTGGAAAATACAAGTTTCCTGCTCTCCCTGGCTATCCCTAACTGATCCGACGAACGGGATGGTTACTTTCAAAACCTGATTTGAAAATTAGCCAAAACCCTTGAACTAGAAAACACGAATAGGCCTAACCCAAGGTTAGACTGAGTTGCGATGTAAATCTGCCCGGAACCAACCAGCACATCCAGTATTCGCAACAATATCTGTCTAATGTGAGTGGTCGTGGCTTTAATCTATTAAATTAAAGCTAGAACCAGAATGGTAGGGCTAAGTTCACTAAAACACTTAACCAATTCAACATAATAACCAGACTAGTGGGTGGGGTTAGGGCCATACAGTTAAACTAGAATGGGAGGGTTAAGTCTATAGGAACACTTAACCAATTTAACACAGTTAAGCTAGGATGGGAGGGCTAAGTCCATAGGGACACTTAACCAACTTCACATGGTAACTAGACTAGAAGGTGGGGTTAAGTAAAGTTAATACACTTAGCCAAATTAACATGACTAGAAGGTGGGGTTAAGTACAGTTAATACACTTAGCCAAATTAACATGACTAGAAGGTGGGGTTAAGTAAAGTTAATACACTTAGCCAATTTGATATATTACCTGCACAAGACCGTAGGGTTAAGTAAACTTGAACACTTAACCATCAGATTGTGATAAAGGAATAGGGCTAAGTCTAAAACATAAAGGGGTAATACTTAACCATTAATAACATGTTAGTTAAAATAGACGGATAATGTTAAGTTAAAAAGGAACACTTAACCAACACAGGGTGAATGGGTAGGGTTAAGTAATAAATACTTAACCAATATAACTTGGTTTGTGGTAGGGTTAAGTCAACATGAGTTACTGACAACACTTAACCAGTTTAACAGGATAAATGAGGAGGGTTAAGTTGGCTTGAATTGACTAATGACACTTAACCAATCCAAATTGACGTGAAAGAGAACTAAGTAGTAAACCTTAGTTAAGAAAACAACGATTCTGGAAACTAAGTAGTAAATCTTAGTTAATAAAACTAAGTAGTAATTCTTAGTATAACGCGGGAAGGAGCGAATGTCCGTCTGAGTAGAAAGAAGGCTCCAACGAATTGGGTTACGAAGCCCGAGGCTTCGAGGGGACGTGAGGGTGCTCTTGGTATCCCTCTGTGAGGCTGCAGGTGATCCTCCTGGGCCTACAGAGGTTAAGGTCTGCGTAGAAGAACCAGGGGTATGCCTTGGTTGCAATACATGGCAACCTAAAGGCTAGGATGGACCGGCGTGATTCGGCGAGCAAACGGTAGCCCTGTGATAGCGACTCGTCGTCTACCATCCATCTTGAGTCAATCGAGATACGTGAACTTAGTGCATTCCCTTTGTGAGTGACACTAACGGACGTGGGGTGTTACATTAATCTAAAATAAATATATATGATTCGTTTTCAGGATGGAATCAAGATATAAGGTGTTTCACAATCCTAATTATGCATATAATCTAAAATAGCCATGTGAGATATCACTATCACTCAATAAAATCTAGACCTAAAACAATATGATGATGATCTGGTAAGGATTGCAATTTTCCATGAATTTCCCATTTTTCACTCAGCGACAGAACCTTGCTTATTTCTTTTTTTAAGGATCGACGAATCAAATGATATTTCTGTTCCAATTTCTGTCGTTTCTTCTCCCTCTGAATCAAACATTTTCTTGCCATAATGTTCAGTTCCTATTATTATCAATAATACAGTTCGGATCCTAGATGTAAAAATAAAAGAAGGGGAACCCCCTCTTCATTGAAAGAAATGAGATTGTTGCTGATACAGTAAAAAAAGAACTAAATTAACCAAATTTTCCTGATGTAGAGTCACAGGAGACAAACCTAATATTTGAATAAGGTGAAAAGTTCTAATTTTCTGCCTGTAATCACTATTTATAGTTGTAGGTCATTAGCGTAATCGGCTCATTAATTAGCCTAATATATGTTTAATAATCTATATCCCGTAGAAACCAAAAATTAAAATGGTGATTTCTCCTAACTCACTGAGCCAAATCCCAAATGTAACCACTTTACGAAATGACCGACCACCATGCCTATCTAACGAGACCATTAGAACACCTAATTTGGTCCCTATCAAAAGAAATAGCAAAAACAGTAAATCATAAGGGTAAAACAGTCATAAAAAGATCTAGTAAAAATCATGGACATGTATCACATATCCGTAAACCACATATCAAAATATTAGAATGATATGACCATTAGGGTAGAAAATAATATTATTTTATAATCCTCCAATATGTAAAATACGGGTCTTTATGTCAACCCCTTCTTCACTTGACAGGTGTTGGCTAATATAATATGAACAAGTTTATCCACATCAACATCATTATTTTGACGATTTGTTTTCTTTCTTTTCCAACCATCTATCATCTATATATTCTAGTTTTTCTCATTTCTTCTCATTTTTTTCCTCTAAAACAACAGTTCTCATTTCAGCTAGCTTCCTTTCTAATTGCACCACATTGTTTTCATTCTTTCCGCTTCCTTCTCATAGCTAACAAAAGTTTGCTTAAATGTTTTTGCAATTTCCACATACATTAGGTTTCCAAAAATACTTAACTTCAATTTTCTATGAGCCTCTATCAACTAATATCACCAAAAAAGCATCCACTAGCTTGCAATCTGGATTCACCTCTATTAGACATTTTGCATACTCCAACCTATATAATATATCTGTCATTTCATTGCTACATAAAATCCTACCAACTCTACTGACCAACTAGTTAATGCCCATGTGCGACCATGCAAATAGTGGAATTTTGTGGACTTGAACCTAAACTGGTACTGAACGAATACCACCGCATATATTGCTTTTTTTAGAAAACATTATATTACCACAAAAGAAGCTTTCTGGATCAAGGGAATAATACATAAGAGAAACAAAAAAAGAGGGTAAGTATATTAAAATAAGTAAACCCTGCAGCACTACGACCTTCAACCTAAGCCTAGGCAAAACAAAACAACAAGCCTAGGCGAACTAGATCAGGAACTAGCCTGGCGATAAACGAACCACCGAACAACCAACCGACTGATTACATCTAATAACATATGCAACCAAAAAAATCAAAGGATTCCGATTTAGAATCAAGGATGCAAGAAAGCTTGATTATCCAAATTGCACATCCGAAGATGCTCCAAAGCATAACACCAATGATCAAACCATATTTAAGGCCAATACCCACCCGAATTTAAGGAGAATTTCCTCTTGTGAACAATCATTACTAGAGGACACGTGGGAAATCCATTGGAAATGGAGTTAACCACAAATACCAAGATGACCAAATCCACTGACTAATCATGCAATACCAAAGATTTTTATGTAGAAAATGTGAGACATAAGGCGAAATGCCGACAGGATGGACAAATGAAACTAAAGAGAATAAGGGCTAGTAACGATAGCCTAAATAGTAGGAATAGGTGTTAACTTGGTTTTAAACACAAAATAAATATTCATGAAAAACAAGGGTGTCGTGACATCGGATTTGACCCAAGCTTCACAGAAAAGTTTAAAAGGAAGAACACTTGAAGCCCAAGAAAAATAGTGCAAAATGCACTAAGTACATGGACCGGCACCGGTCCATGCTATATGGACCAGCACAGATCCATAGATATGCACTCAGGCCCATCAAGGCCTATATCACCATGATTCCTATGGCTTAAATAGCCTACTTGTGAAGTTTCGAGTCAATTAGACGTACCTAGTTATTATATCCTGGGGGACTAAACTAAAATCAGACAAGTCAAGATGATGGATCTCTAAGTATAATCAAATGAAGACTAAATCATACCAAACATTAACGAAGGATCATATGAACATAAGAAGGTAGTTGACAGAGTTGAAGTGCCAAAAAGTACGGGTTTATGGACCAGTACCGGTCCATGGGCTAGGACTAGTACCGGTCCATTGAGTTGATTAGTATGCTCATGATATTTTAGGCACGGATTATAAAGGCTCTAGTGGACCTACTTGTGAAGTAATTCATCCCAGTACCCTCTAGAAATCCTATAATACTCCATACTCTCTTACAAAAAGGTGATCCGGTCTTTTCCTGTTGAAACTATGCCGGAATCTATCCTCAATCATCTTTGAGCTCCAACAACAAGAAGCCCTTTTCACCTAAACCAATTATCGAGATCTACTCTAATAATTTGTGGCACTTTTGATACTTATTTATTTACCTAGGAAATATTTGTATCTGTATTCACAATCATTGTACTCAAAATCATTGGATCTAGCATGGCATGCAAAGTATTAAAGATATTCAAAATGGGTGTAGGATTTATCAATGGTTCAACCCCTATAAACCTTGCGTCATTCTTTTTCTTTAAATTTTCATTTATTTTACTTATTCTATATTGTTTTCCCTTAAAGGGTGGTGCTTTTGCTGAAATCATATGTTAATGCCATTTTTGGCATTAACATTTAATGTTTTCATTCAGAACCGAACCAAGGAGAAGATATGGACTATCTACTATAGATCATCATTACCTAGAAGACAGATCCACTGTTAAAGATATGAAAAGGTTATAAGTTGGATCTGCAGCTCAAGCCATGAGAAGGTTGATCTCTACTTCCAAATTGAATAAAAAGTCTTGGCTTTAGAAGATTACAATTTCAAAGGACCATATAATGTTGGATTAGTAGTAAAATTCACATATACATTTAGAGAAGCATGAAAAGAAGGCTTGAAAAATTGGATGGAAAATATGCAAAGTAGATGGACAGGCACCGGTCCACCTCCTATGGACTGGCACCAATCTATATGGATTCGTCGACGTCACATCCAATACATGAATCGACTGCCAAAATCTACAATATCGCTCTAAAGAAGAAAAGTTCAAAAATTATCTAAGTAGATAGACCAGTACCGGTCCATACATTATGGACCCGCATCGTTCCATACCTTATAGATCGATACCGTTCCATAAGGAAAAAACTGAAGAAGATTTCAACCTTATGGAGGTTTTTCCATGTTACAAGATTGCTAATAGAAAAAAGTTAAGCAAATTTAACCTATTTCCAAGAATCGGTACCAGTCCATGGGTGATGGAGCAGCATTAATCCACCAAATTGGCTCAAATTCATCAGCAATTCCTTATAGCAATTATCCTAAGCTTCAGTGTTACTCTTTCATTTGTAATATGTACCATAATCTCCGGGTGTGTTGCCCCGGAACCACCAAACCAGGGTGCTTCGCCCCTGGACCCTGACCCACAGAACAGGCAGCCGGACAACTGTATGGATCACTCGAAGGGAGACATAATCAGTTCAAGGGACATTCAAACAAAGAGATAGGAAGTATTCTACAATGATAGGCTAAGAAAACATGGGAAATTATCTCTTTAAGGAATTTAGTAACCTGTCCCTAGCTCTTCCATGTGGGGGTAAGACTACTATGGAAGAACTACACAAATAAATGACTAGCTAAAGTCGAAAGAGGTAACGAGCTCAAAAGATGATGGACGTGTGAAACAGATATCTTGATTGACATCCTACGAGTCATGGTAAAGATATAAGAAAGAAATAAAAGAAGGGATGAAGAATGAGATACATACCAACCTGAGTTTCATTTATCAATAAAATCTGAAAATATGGTATTTAACTATGTTAGCAGTTCCTTCCTACAGTAATACAACTAATATAAAGTTTTCTCCTTTGTGGAGGCATCGCGGGACTATGGACAAAGCAACGAGAATTACTACAATCTAATGCAAAGGCCACAAAATCATTTAAGATTAGAAAAATAACTTGTCATAGATGAATTGAAACATATCTGACACTGAATAACCAAAGGAAGAAATGATAAACCATATCACATCAAATACTATGATCTCCGGTACCAGAGCAACGAGGCAGGACAAACCTTCTGGAGAATGCTTTGGTAAATTGTCAAAGATGTGTTAAAGGGTAAAGAAGCCACCAGACTAAAGGAGCTTTTAGCTCAACCATGTCTTCCCGCACACAACAAAGAAAAAAAACTGATGGTAGTAGCGCATCACTAAAAGATGGCAAGGCACTTCAATGCTAAGGTCACCACCAAACCTCCAAGGTCGACGATCTCCATCTCAAGTGTGTCATGACGAATACTTGAGTCTTTAGATCTAATTACGGAAAAAAACCTGCATTTTATCAAAATCATTTGGGTGAAACCATCAAGCTCGTGACTACGAAATAAGCATCCTCGTCTTCTCACAAGGATAAGTGCCTTTTACCGCTGAACTCATGACACTAAAGAGCCTTACTTCCCCTCAAGGTTGGGACATCCAAAGCTGAGCTTGTGACCCTAAAGAAACCATCCTCATCTTCACACCAGGAGAAGCACCTCTTACCACTGAGCTCACAACTCTAAAGAGAAGGCTCCCTAACTTCGCCTTGAAATCGGCACTTCCGAAGCTAAGCATGTGACTCTAAAGTAGTCATCCTCGTATTAACACAAGGAGAAGCGCCTCTTACCATTGAGATCAAGACTCAAAAGAAAAAGGCTCCCTCACTTTCTCTCAAGGTCGTCAGTTCCAAAGATGAGGTTGTGACTCCAAAGTAGTCATCCTCGTCTTCACGCAAGAAGAAGCGCCTATTACCTCTGAGAACACAACTCCAAAAAGAAGGCTCCCTCACTTCTCCTTAAGGTTGGCACTTCCAAATCTGAGTTCGTGACTCCAAGCAGGCATGCTCGTCTTCACACAAGGAGAAGAGCCTCTTACCACTGAGATCAGGACTCCAAAGAGAAGGCTCCCTCATTCCCATTTAAGGATAGAATCCCCCAACAATTGAGGCCAAATATCTCTAACAAGATAGCATCCTTTCCCTTTAGTGGTGGTCAAAACCCTTTAACGAATAGACTTAAAGTATCTAATGAAAGGGCTTCCTCAGCCCCAACTCAATTATAATTCCTCCGACAAGTGAGAATAATCATCTCCAATGTGCAGTCATTCCTTCCCTAAAAGGAAAAAGATCCTGACCATTACGGTGCAAAACTCAGTTCATCCCCAACGAGCAGTCATTCCTTCCCTAAAAGGAAAAAGATCCTGACCATTACGGTGCAAAACTCAGTTATCACTAGGAGCTCCCCGCCTTGAAGAATTTAGGCAAGTTATGCTCAAAAGGCGACTACGAAAACATAACATTATGCACAGCCAATGCAGCAACTGCGAACTCTAAAATATTAAGGTCGGTAAATTCCCACAATGACAACTCGAGATTTATGACGTTAAGCCAATCGCAATTTGATTAAGTTAAATAGTTATTATTAACTAGGGCAATAAATGCCAAGTAAAGCAGGTTCAAATGCATGACAACCATGTTGTGTGGGTAACACCACCCATAATGACATAAGCGCCTTTAGAATAAAACATACCACGGGCCTACCACGGTGAACCAAAAATACTACAAAAGAAATAAAGTGTTGTAACTAAATAAAATGTTACATAGATACAAAAATACTTGGGAACATTAAATTGTAGTCTAAAGAAATCTTATTATCACACAATGTTTATTTACAAAAGCACATCAAATCCAGGTAGCAAGACCTGAGACCAGTATAGTCCCGACCAAGAAAGTAAAAAATACGCGCTATATGTGACTACAAACAAAATAAGTCACTAAAAAAGTTTAGGATATTGGTTAAAGCGTACATACAAACTTGTGACACTGGAGCCAACCCCACGCTCAGATAATTTGGCCAAAGAAGTTGAGATGAATTATACCACTGTCCTAACACGTCCGAAACTATAATGCGGGCACAACTCAAATAATGCAATCTTGACCCGGTTAATTCTAAAAAGCGAAAAAGCGAACACTAAATAACATGAGTAAGAGCAAATACAAAACTGGGATATTCAACTCACTTATCACTCAACTTATTCGCACTGGTATCCAAATGCAATCTATAGGGTTCTCTGCCTCCCATATCAACCCAAAGTAGTCTCCCTGATGGAAATGGTTAGGATGGGCTCTAGTCCACATAAAAGTCAAGGCCATCCCGGTCCTGCTCGCAGCTCCTTTTAGTGATTCATTCTCACGATACCTCAAGGGATTCTTACCATGGTTAGAATCTTCCAAGTCTCCCTATGGGCCTTCTCCTGTGCCATTTTTTACCTTTATTCTTGATCTCGTATGTTCAATGCTAGCACATATCATCTTAGTCATATTGATGGGTCATCTAAACATTGCGATACAAAACCTGATTCAAGTAAGGCCCTAATTTTAAATTAGACATTAGATGGTGCTAACAAATCTGATAGAGATTATAAACGATGGTGGAGATAGTAAGGATAACGTCAGGCTCGATGAATTCAAAAGGTGGTAGGAAAGAAATCAAACTTTGGAGACTTCTATTACTAGAAAAGCAATCTTGTTAACTCATTGACTTATTTTTGATGAGAAGGAAGTTATCGTACTCGGACATGGAAAGGAAATTACCTACTAGTGCAATATAAGTATGAGCCTCGACATTAACAAACAAATATTATAGCTGAATCAAGCATGTACCTACTTGCAAAGTTTTAAAGGGGAATGTGACTACACCCCTAACTCTATGACTACAGACGTATCATAATGTTGTCCAAAGACTAGTGGCACCATCCAAATATTGGTCGAAATCAAGCAGTCGAATAACTAGATCCCGAAGACAGGAACTAACCAAACAAATCAAACAACCAATATATATTAATAATCCTTCCATTTTTGAAAGTATCCCTAAGAAGAAGCCCTAAATTCATGTTGCCGCAACTAGGCCACTAAAAATAGTAACCAGGCACAGCCAAGGTGTAACAACAAACATGAAAAGTATGGCCATGGTAAAACAATCATGCAAATGGAATGTTAATTTAAGAGGATGTGAGCATTCTTGCAACTCAGACTAGGGGCAGTCAAACAAATTGCATAGAGTGTCTAATTCCTTAACAGATACGGAAGCTCTCACATTTATGATTGCTAGCTCTCCCAACTAAGGAAAGTGAACTAGAAGTCAATAGAGATGGACCCAGTGCTGTCAGATAATAGAAAGTTCATGGGAATGGCTAAGCTATTTAACTTAATAATTTTGCTTCGCTAAAGAAGGCATTGTGGCAACTAAAGAAGAACTAAATAATATGATTTATTATCTTAAATAGGAAAGAATCCCCAAATGCGCAAAACGTGACAAATAGCACATCACAAAAAATAATTTATATAATTGAATAAATTGCTACATAGACAATCACGTCATATACACAAGCAATTTTGAAAAGCATGTAACATACCGGGGAAAGTATATATGTGAGATTACATTGGAAAAACTAATTTTTCCTAACCAAGATCTTTCATGTATAGGATAAGCAAGAGTGTTGCCTGCTTAAAACCTCAGCCAGATCCAACCTATGGAAAAACAGTGAACTAAAGCATAAACTATTGAGTGATCCCAATTTGAGACATGGGCTGAAGGACATACTTAGGCATGGGTAACTGAATAAGCCACCCCCAAGCATTTTCACATGTGCCCAAAAGCCAAGCATCTCGAGGTTAAACTTTATCACTAGAATTCAGCGTACAATGTACAAGGTGAAATGGTATTCCTTAGATGATGTTCAAAGATTTTTAAGCTAAACGGGAACTCGTCTCAAGAGAAGAAAGTGTCCCTTTCACTGAACTTGAAACTAGATGGCTAGAGAATCATTCTAGTTGACGATAGTCTATAATTGAGGCCATCGGATATGTTATATTTTGAAAAATAAGCCCATTTAAATGATGATTGGAATCCAAATGTGATTGACGAATATTAACCATTCGGGTTTTGAGTGACTACTAAGGCTTATGCAGTGTGTTATTCGAGCAAAGCATGGACGATGCCACAAATGCCACAAATGGACCATCATGAGCAAATATCTCATTAGCAATAAAGTAAAGTAACTTACGCATTATCACTTAATTATCCTCTTGAAACTTACCCATTTTGATAACAAAATGACAATGGAAGCGTTGTCCAAAGCAACATGGCAAACCTCCCTTTGTAAGATTAGATGAAAGTAGGAAAATAGGAAAGTTGTGTTGTAGAATCATCAATTAGGCATGGTTTCAAATAAATCTCTACATCATAATCTGTAATAGCATGCTCGGAATGGGCCTAAATTCCAACCATGAAAAGGACCATTGGAACTTAGAGCCATTCTAAATAGATCGTTGGTTCCTGTAAGGAATCACTTAAAACAAAATAACAGAGCAAACTATATGAAACTGAAATCCCACACAGTAGAAAAAATAAAATATAATATCAAAAAATAAATGTACCATTAAAAGAAAGCACTATAATGTATCTTATATAAGTATCTCAAAAGTTAATAATGGGTACATCACAATAATACTGATAACAATCCAAAAAATACAAAAGTAGTACTGACATAAAATGATCATAATTATGGATCCTCCATAGTCATACTCTATAACTCCATCGATCGAGCAAGTAATCCTACCTACTTTCATGTAATCATGTTAAGAGAAGGGATGTTTAAACATAAAGTTTGGGTGAATGAAAGTCACTTAAGTTTTAAGGAATAACTATTTCCTATATTTGGCAGTATATATTCTTCATATTATGTTTACGCAATTCAACGTAATCAATCGTATAAATTTATGAGGGGACTACCCTACAATCACTTAAGGCTTACACAACGTATTAATTTTAGGGCAGATTCTCTATCATCACTTGATACCTTACGAAGCGGACTACAATTCAATCACCTAAGTTCATCACTTTATATTCTTCCTTGGGCGGATTCCTACTATCACTTAATACCCTATGGCGGACACTAGTCACTTAAGACCCGGTGTTATAATCGTCAAGACTATTAAAAATTCTCTCTACTGTAATATGAGAAATAGTAATCTACCACTTAGTAACATGCTAAGATAGACCCTCATTGTCATTTAAGACCCCTCCGGCGGACCCATGTGTTACTATTTAACTGGTAATATGCGTGAACTCGTAGCCACTTAATACTTCTCTTAGATAGGTGATTCCCCTTACATGATCGGCGGGAGTTCTAGTAATCATCCCTAGGTTAACCCTTGTTTAATCCCTAGATGAGAAGCAGACACTTTCGGAGAACTACCAAACTTATACGTCATCGTTTTCTAGGAGAATTTAATATCATATAAGAGAAAAGCGGAACCAATAACCATTTAAGACCTAACAAGGGCGGGTAACATGATTCTAGTAGGGAACCATAAGAATGGACCTAGTCTTAAACATTTAATGCCTAACAATGTAGGTCAGGAACTTAATACCTTCTGAAGCTAGGCTTACTTCATGCAAAAATATAGACTTACACACTAGACATCTCATATTAAATAGACTACTTGTTGATGCTGAATTTGTTGGGCGATTCCGGGCAGGCTTCTACTACAAGTTGGGCTTAAGCTCGTGTCATAGTGTACCTATTATAATAGCCCATGACACATAGACCTCTGACATTAACCAGTCTTACTTGTAGATGTTGGATATGCCGGTTGGTTCTGAGCAAGCTTCTACCACAAGTAATGGTTAACCTCATGTCTCCGTGTCATTTATAATTAAAGCCATTGACTCACACATATACAAATTCCTATGGGGACATTTAAATTTCTAATTACCTAATTTAAATGTATTTCCTATGAATCTATTATGCATTAATAGTACGTTTAATTATGTTATAAATATATAGGAACAACTAAGAAGCAAATCATGTGTACGTAAAGAAACGTTCTAAGTCATTTGAAATGTCTATCCTAACAACATAATAAAGGTGCATAAGTTTATTTCCCCAAATTTCTCCAACGACAACATAAAATGTATATTACATTCAAATAACAGGGAAATAATAAACATTCATAGCATAACTTATAACCAAGGTTTGAGTGATTATCTTAATAAAAAAATAAGAGACTAAGTGCAGTATCTCCTAATACATATGTGAAAATCCTTATTTTGGTACTAATTCACCTTTTTAATATAATTTTCGTATACAAAATCTTAATACTTTAGTGACATGCAAAATAATACGTTCAAACAATCTATTTTGAAAATAGATGTTTAAACCTATTCATTTCACAATAATCAAGTTCTTAATCTATTGCAACAAAAATGCATATATATATATATATATATATGAATTTACATATTTACAATGAAGTGAATTAGACAACTTCTAGAATTATACAGACTCCCAAATGTATTTTCTTTCATTACATCAATAATCCAAACCCAAATATACTTCATTACCATTTCTACAAGCATATATAAATAATAAGGGATTTATGTGTTCTGATATTATTTTGTTTACGTATAAATCCAAATCCTTTTTAAGCACAATAATCCAAATTTTACACTATCAGAATATAAAAAATAGCAAACGTATGAAAATCCGACTCACTGTGATTTGAAGAAGAGATTAATGGAACATAGTGTAGAACTAACTATAAATCTGGATTTCTGCATTGGGATGAATGTATTCCAAATCTCTCTAACATATATATATATATATATATATATATATATATATGAGAATCGAAGTTTAGAATCTAATATATATATATATATATAACTTAATTCCAGAGTTTATATGTATAAGAATTAGATCTAGAAAGATAGAATGAGGTGAGAAGAGAGAAGTAAAAAACCTAACCCGAAATAAAGAAATGGAGGGACAAAGTGGAAGCGTGAAGATTCAGGTGTAGAGTTTTGGGAGGGTCTTATTTATAGTCGCAAACATGTATATAAGCCGTTAGATTAATTAGATTTAATATGGGCAATTTGTTTTGTGAAATAATAAATAAATCCAATAAAAAAGCCTCCTTCACCTCCAACACGAAGGGCGGTCGACCCTCTCTTCTACGGGGGGCGGTAAACCCCCCTTCTGGGTCGAGGTAAGGAATTTGTGTCCCTGAATGTTAGACTTAATATTAATTATTCAATTAATTTGATTGATTACTTTCCAATAGTTGATTATTCCTATCCCATTTGCATATGAATATACACACACAAATTCAAATCATCATGGAATATTCTTTTATTCCAATCTAATATTAATTATATTCTAGATTTATATTTAATTAGTTTGAATTTCATATCTTGTATGCAAACATTTATGCATAACTTGTTTTATTAATAACTTTTTCATACGTACTCTATTTTCAACAAATAAATATGAAAAAGGTTTAGAATCTTGCCACAAACATGACTATAATACTTCTGTGGCCATATTCTTAACTTCCGAAAATTCTATTTTTCTGCCCATTTATTTATTATGATTATTATTATTAAATTATATTATGTCTATTTAAGGTACATTTTTCGGGGTGTAACATTCTCCCTCTTTAAAAAAGATTTCATCTCGAAATCTTTCCAAAAGGGAGAAAATACAGCTCACTCTAATAACCATGTTATACACCTATGTTATTTTACAAACATCCATAAAACATCGGTAACTCATAGTGATTACGTATTACAGACTTGCGTAAGTTCGGTCCTAGCACGTACGTGTAGTATGTGATGTTGTATATATGTGAAACTTCCTAATATGCATATAATTCTATATGAGTGCACGGTGCATTCGTGTTACAACCATCTCCTACCATCCGACCTAGCAACCATAATGCAACCATAAATGGAATTTTATAGGAAATAATTAGCCGAGAAAAGCTCTGGATGAGTTTACGTAATTTTCTTCTCGGTTTCCCAGGTGCTTTCCATAAGGTTATCTCTCCATTGTACTTGGACTGGGCAAAATTCGATTCTATGGTTGCGTTGTGTGTCATGGAGAAATTCGTTGAGCGGGGATTGCTCAAGGGTACGGATGTTATCTATGGGAACCAGACGTAACCATTGTGTATCCACGATCCGTGGTTCGATTTGTTTGGATTGTACTTGTCATATCTATTTTAAAATACAAAGAAAAAGTTTTAAGGGTTTCACTGGAAGTTGAAGCAAGTATATTGCGTACTTAGAGATGTTTTGGTCATCCGTCGGTACCAGCATGTTCAAAACTTCCGTGAGAACATAAATAGACTTGTTAAACTTCGAGTTATTAAGTATTTTCAAACGTTAAACAACAAATCAATAATATGAAATTAAATTTATACAACACCAATATAATAAACAAATAAATGGAAGTTTTAATTGGTTTAAAATACTGCAGCATTGGATTTAAATAGAGTATATGTTTCTAAAATATTTTCAAACGTGAGAATCATATATTTTGAACCTGAGCTTTGGTTATAAGAAAATTTGAATTGTAAAAAAAGGTTAAAAAAAGATTTTGAATTCAATAAATAGATTTTATTATAATTAAACCTAATACATAGAATTTTGAATAAGAAACTGAGCCTGGAAAATCTTGGATCCATGTAAAAACGATAAATGAGATGTTTCAATAATAAATGGACATTGAATAAAAATAAATTGAAATAAACGAATTGCAAAAAATGTAAGTATATTAAAGGTGAACAAAATTGAAATCAACAAATTATGTGTGGATAAATAAATGTGATACATGAATTGAATTTGAATTAATCAAAGTGGAAAAAATTGCTAACGAAAGGAAACATGTAAATAGAATGAATGTTAACAAAATAAGAATTTATAATGAATATATGCATGGATTTAATGTAAATCAAAGTAAATAAAATTAGTACAACATGGACCAAAAAGAAGAAGAAGGAAAATTTTAAATGTGAATTGGAAAATTTTGTTTATGTATGTAACATTTAATTTCGTGAATAAACTGACTTTATGCATTTTTTCGTTGTCGTTAGGACTTGTTTACTTTAACTATTTGTTGGGTATGTTTTGTAGTTATTGTTTACAATACATATGTTAAGTATGATGCGTATATACTCGATTCTCATATGTTTATTAAGTATTTATTAGGTTGCAAAGGCATGCGCTTCAATTTGGAGCTTGCTTTTGCGCTCATTCGTTAAATTATAAGAAAATATGCTTAAAACGCTAATAAAAGGTACACATTTCGGATTAAATATGGTATTTTGGTTTATATATATTGTTTTCCCCTGTTTAGGGATGCCCCATCTATGATATGTATATTTGGTGTTTTTGTGGTTTTTGCGTATGGGAAATTTTTCCCGATCGAACCGTGCAGGGGATATGCTGCCAAAATTTTCCGTAAATCTGGGCGTTAGGAAATTTTTAAGTTGAAAAGTAACTTATATTTTCTTACAAGTTTAAAAACTACATATGAGATTATAAAATAAATAAATTGTTACATACATAAGTATAAATTTAACAGCTTTACTTTTCGAGGACGAAAAGCCTTAAGAGGGGAAGATTGTAACGAACCAGAATTTTCAGCATTTAAAATTAATTATAATTTTAGATATAATCTATGTTTAACTTGGTTTTGAATTGATTTTTTTAAGTGTGAATTTTAATTTTCAATATTTGAATCTGGGTAGTTGTTAAATTTTAAACGATATTAATATCTCAAAACAAATTGAAATGTCATTAGAGAAATTATAAATTTGACTTTTTTATTTAAACTGGAGACTTATTTATAATTTTTATACTTGATTTAAATGTTTTGTTAATTTAACGTTGGTAATACAAAAAAAACTAATTAAAATATGTTGTTTGAGAAATTTTAATTTTGACTTTCAATTTAACTTGAGATTTATTCATGATTTTATTTATTTAGTAGAATTTGGGTTTTAATTTAAAATTAGATGTGTATTTTTAGTGTATTGAATACAATAGTATTGTTGTATAGTATAATAGTATGTATATTGTGAGTATTCAAATGATATATATGTACCCTTTTATATATTTATTTGTTGGGTTGCCACTTATTCATCTTGGGTGAATAATTTTGATACTTGGTTCAATTTGCGTTGAAAATTAACATGTGTCCTCGTTGTTGCTTTTCTCACTGTTCCTTTTCTTTTTCTTATTTTTATTCTTGCCTTCTATATTTTTGTTACTAGCTGAATCATTTTGCCTTCCTTATTTTTACTCCATCTCCACCAAAAATCATTTCCTTCCCCAAACGAAATCAACAGCTTTCTCCCAATTTTTCCCCAAATTCGAAACGTAAACGGCCACCACCCTTTCAAATCAAATCGCTCCTCCACCATGTCTGCAATCCGAACCACTTCAAAGCATCGACTCCTCTGGTCGTCCATTGCCACGAGCCAGTGATCGATCCATCCAAAATCTCGTCCTTTGTCAAACCCTTTCACTGCTATCTCAACACGCCACTCGGTCCGGCTACTATAGCTCTCCCCATTCGATCGTTAGCTTCAGGTTCTAAAAATCATTCAAAGATGTTGTTGCATTCGTTGTGCACTTTGGAACGTGTCACCTTCCATCCTTGCTACTGCAGGTGAGTTTTAAACTTGTGGTTCACTTTAATTCAAGTATTTCAACTTCATTATTAACTAAGTAAATTAATTTGACCTTGGGTGTTGATTGTTGTTGTGTGTGATTCAACAAGTTTCATTCCTACTATTGTTTCATTTCTAATTGTTTGAAGTAAGATATGCATGTCTATTTTTAACCTGTATGGGTAAACACATAAATATATGTTTTTTGGCCTTGAACTACATGTTTTGTCCCTGTTGAATTTGTTGCTACACGCATTACTGCTCCATCATGAATGATTGTTGTCCATTTTTACAAATATTAGTATCCCCTGTTGTGAAATGGAAATTCATAAACCATATGCTAGAAACACTGTCATGTGCTACTTATTTTTCCTTCCTTCGTATGGCAGTCCATATATATAATGAATATGCATGTATGCATTTGAACAGGTGTATATAAACCATTTGTGTATTTTATAACTTTATGGCACCTAGAATATATTACCTATGCTTGAATTTATCATTTGTGCATATGTCTATAGCCTATAAGCTAGCCGCTAACTTTGCAAATTTCATTCTGTACTGTGCGTTAAATTTGTTGATGCACTATTTTTCATGATTCATGGCTTGGTTGGTCTCGAACTTGTAGCCTCCTCCTTTTGTCTTGGTTAAAGATTGTCATTGTATTTACTAGTTAGGGAAATTTGCAAATTGCTACACCAGTTCATACATTTCATTTTTTCTAATTCCTTGCTACTTCAACTTCCTATGCTTCTTATGTTTTTTGAACTAAGAGTTCACATCCATGAGTCTCTTATGTAAACAATATTTTATTAAAGAGGTAACCATACACATTGCATAAAGAGTAGGAACGGATTTGTATAATCCTGGGACGTATAGACATAAATATTTACATTATTTTATGCCATTTACTTTGTTGTCCTTGTGTAATTGTAGCAAGTACCACTATTTGGAAATTCACAATATAGCTTGCATTTGTTTACCATAGGCATATTTGCCTTCGTATAGTGTATGTCATTCATGACACTGATATATATATATATATATATATATATATATATATATATATATATATATCATTTGGGATTCTTATAGATTTGTTTATAATGCTAATAAAAGCTACATTTTAGATTCTTTAGTCACTATCGTATGTTGGTTCATTTGGTCTGAGAGAAATCAGAGATCTTTCCATTCTAATTCTGTTTCTACGGATAATTTAATCATTAAAATAGTTTATTATTGCTTGAATTGGATGTCTAATTCACATTACAAGCTATTTGGGAAATCGGGCTTTGAGAATCTATTGATTAAGGTAAGATTGAATTTGTATCTATTTATTAGAATTAACAGTTTTTTTCGTAATAGATATCGCATTGGTTGTTAATTTCTTCCTTATTAGTTTTTCATTGTATTTTCTTCTACACATATATGTATGGTTAATATATATGTATGAATATATATATATATATGCTTATATAATATATATATATATATTTAGACACATATATTTCCATATATATATGTATGTAACAAATTACTAATAGTTTATTGAGCTTTTCGCAGATTCAGGTTGTGGATTTAGAAGAGGCGCTTAGTTGATAGCTGGATGGATTGGTAGCAGTTATGTATCTTTGAGGATTGTTGTTTGGATTGATGATTCGTTTTTCATTTGGGCTTATTGTTAGAGAGTTTTTTTGATGTTGTATCTCATTATTTTTTGTTATTATATAGAGAGTATGGGTTATTGTATTGGAGAATATCTACTTCAATATCGGGTGGTGGCCTTGCCGGAACTCGATATTGGAGTAGATGGGCGGCGGTTTATCCAGAGCTCATTTATCTATGATCCTTACATCCCTAGAGCGTTGTTAGGTTTTATCTTGTATTCTTATGTTCTATAGTCATACTCTGTACCTTTATTTTTATTATATATATATATATGTGTGTGCTCTCTTCTCTTTAGAAGACCACCCATTTTTGTTTTCAAAAAAAAACATATTGTATGGGTGCATATGTATATTTGGGTTGGTCATAATTGAACTATTATATGCATTACAGGTTGTTTAACATGAAGCCGGTTGTTCCCTGTTAAATCTACCTAGTTAACCCTCTGTTTCAACAAAAAGCTTGCCATCTACTACTGTTCTTTTTACACATATTTTTTTTTTCACTGGTTGTTGCTTTATGTCCTACTTGTTCTTGTATATTTTACTAGTTACAACGCTGAAACATTTAATGCGGCAGTATTGTAACGATCCGGATTTCGTTCAGACCTAATCGATCGTAAAATCGACTAAGACCGTTCAAAAACCCGAGTACGCTAACTTTGGGCATACAACACATTAGAACAAATAACATAAGACTTTTATAAATATTACATTAATGTTACATCAGAGTACAGAATATCAGAGTACATCGAGATAAATACCACAGCGGAAGATTAAATTACAATAATTGTAATACAATGTAGCGGCAATGAATAACTAACACAGCGGAAGTCTATCAGAGCTTTGGATGCAGCTTTAAGCTTCGATCCAGAATCTTGCTCAATATATCTGAAAAATAAGCTACTCGACTGCCCATGTGGAAGATATGGGCACCCGAGTTTGCAAGTGAAACAAACTACAGGTCAGTCATGGGACTGGTATGAGAAATCTTACTTAACCAATTTAATAATAAGGTCAATCACAGGACCACGCCGCTAACGCGAAATGGGTTTACTCCATTGGATTGCCAGTGCATAAACATCAACCATAAATAAACATATGTCTATACAATGCATCAATCAACATGCAATTCGTTAATCTACCCATTTAGGCTTAATCCCTAAACTTAGATTTCAAAATCCAATTCACTTTACAGAAATTATTTCTTTGGACTTTATTTCCTGTTTTCTTGTATTTCGAACCATTTGAAATACATATCTTTTTTTTATATCAAAGTAGATTTCACTTGGGGATTTGAAAACAAAACATTTGGAAATATTAATTCCAAAACGTAACAAAACATACAAACAAGTATGAAACCAAATATCGGTCATGTTCCCTCAGGACCGGGCAGTATGCACCCGAACCGAACCAATATATATATATATATATATATGTGTGTGTGTGTGTGTGCGCGCACCAAACAGCTACACAGACAATGTACCATCCCACCAATTGGGGAAGACATGCACGCGCTCACACTGTTAGTCAATTTTGGGTCACCCGTATCTTCAGCCACATACTTGCTAAATCATTTTATATCCCAAAGTAGGGAAAATCATTTCACAACATAATCACAAGTATAATCAAATCTATAGAGATTTCTGCTTACAAATCATTTTGAAATCATCAGGTATAGCCCTCGAAATCTTTTCTGTTTTATAAAACATTTTTATAAAACATTCCCTATCCAAAATCGGGAACAACATTTCTTTTTACTTAAGAAATCTCATTTCAAAATCATTTATTAAATTTTGAAACAAACAACATCGCTAAACACCTTATTGTCAAATTGTGAAGTGTTTCACATGGTGTTAGCACATAGATATTTTTACCCAACCCAATGCTAAATGTAAAAACATATTTTGATCATAAACTGGTCGAGCACAATCCAAACAGTCAATCCATCACAATCAATATCAACAACCAAGTGTATTTGGTTCAATCACATTTCATATTTTACATATATAATAAAAAGGGAATTTTTACTGTAAACATATTTTCTATGTTGCTTATGAAAAATAAAAAGAAAGATTTTTATTGTCATAACATTTTCTATGTTGAACATGTTCTATATTTTCTAATGACAACATAAAAAGATAATTTTGTCTACCTGACATGTTATATAATTCTAATGACAAAATAAAAGATAATTTTGTCTACATGACATGTTATATAATTCTAATGACAAAATAAAAGATAATTTTGTCTACCTGACATGTTTTATAATTCTAATGACAAAATAAAAAGAGGTTTTACTTGCATAACATGTTCCACATTTCTAATGTCATATAAAAAGAAGTATTTATTTTCATGACATTTTCTATGTTGCGAATGACAAATAAAAAGGAGATTTTTATTTGTATACAAATTGCTATCATTAACATAACAAATAAAAGTGAATATTTATTTGTGCACAAATTTCACTCTTTAATATGACAAATAAATGTGAATATTTATTTGTTAAAATATCTCTATTTCAAAACAATGATCATTTTTTTACATATTCTATTTATACAATAAAAATGTGGTTTTTATTCTTAACATATTTTTATTTTCTATAATGATCATTTTTTACACTTTTCTTGTATACAATAAAAATGTGAATATTTACTGTTAACATATCTTCATTTCAAACAAATGAACATTCTTAATCCTTTCTGCATACACGATAAAAGTGTAAATTTTATCGTTAACATATTTTCATTTCAAACAAATGAACATTTTTATTTCTTTCTACATATACGATAAAAATGTAAATTTTATCGTTAACATATTTTCATTTCAAACAAATGAACATTTTTAATCCTTTCTACATATACGATAAAAATGTAAACTTTATCCTTAACATATTTTCATTTCTAATTTGTTAAACATGACAATTATAATTTAGCAATTCTAATTTAATTTAACAATTCTAATTTTTTAAACATGACAATTCTAATTTAACAATTCTAATTTGTTCAACACAACAATACTTAAGTCAATAGATCTACATAACAATGTCAATTCCAGATCAAATCACGTATGACAGTCAATACTATATTTTTAATGATCACCAAATGTAATAAAAATCTAATCTTTTTATTGTTGAAATATTTTATTTCATCAATGAATATTTTTTATTAACATAAATAAAATTAATGAATGATTATTTTATTACTTGTTAACATGCTAAGGATGGCAAATTTTAACGAACAACATATATTTAGATCCAACATCACAATCAAGATCAATCAAAATCTGTTTAAATATATATATATAATTTTATTTTGAATTTAAAACGAGAAATCTCACATTGATTTTTGTCTGAAATTTCAATGCGCTCCATTTCTGCTCTAGTCAGTTCCAGGTTGTACATCTCGTTTTTACGATTCCAACAGATCCGAAATCGCTTGATTCTGATAAGATTTGAATAATATACAATGGTTTAAAGATAATACAATTTAATTTATAATTTAATTTCTTAATTGGTCTTTATTAAGTTAATTACTCTATTAAACAAATCAGGGGCCGCCGCTTATTCTTCTTCCTGGTTCGAAATGAACCTAATCTTGGCAATCAACTCCTCCTAATGCGCCACCCTAGGATCCACCGTACCCAGATCGAAGACCACCAAATCATACCGCCTGAATTCGCCGCCCTCCCCTCTATACCTTACTCAACTCGCAGGTCCCTCTTGCCCAGAAAAACGCGCCAAAGTCCACCACTTCGAGCTCGCGCTGTGGCAAAATCGAAGCCCAGAATCTCATCTCGACCGTTGAGATTGTATATCTCTCGAAGCTGTACAGATTGCAGTTGTAAGTTATTGAAATTATTAATTGGATTGTAAGATTGAAGCGATCAAAATTCAGAAGAAATTGGCCATTGGTTTTGAGAAAGGCGGCTGCGTTATAGAGTGTTATGGTTTTAAGAAATACGGTGTATTTTAGGGGTATATATACTAGTATATATATTGATTTAATTTTCTTTTAATTCTGATAATTCTTGTTTAACGTCACGTATTTCAAATCAAACCCAACGAGTGTTGCCCCTAGCCAAATATCCCTGTTCTGAACACAACGGGCTAGGTCTCATCAGCCCTTTCGATCATCTTCAGCTTGTTTTCTTCAAATTATAATATAAATCATTTAATTATTTAATTTGATCGTACATTTAAATTTACTGAGGCCACCTACTAACTCTAAAAATTCCCGAAAAATAAATCTAGCTATGTTTTGATGATACGGTCCTAAAAAAATTAATTTCGCCGAGTTTGGAGACCATTTGAAAAAAATGGCCATTTTCTGGTTGATCCAATTTGACTGAAATTGACAAAACACATTTTCTTTTGCCATGCTCACATATTAATTCCAAAAATTATAAAAATTGGAATATAACAATAATTTGACATTCCGGTTCCAACAAAAGCGGTTTCGTCGAAAACGGAGGTCATTTGCAAAATGGCTATTTTTAAGGGCTATATATTATATTAAAAAATAATATAAATTCTGAAGCGACTTTTCTAAATTATAAACTGGACATAACTTTCAATTTATACAGTGAAATCTTAGTTTCTTAAATTCATAGAAAGATATAATTAAATAGATTCAAATATTTCTTGTTTCGTCCAATTCTGATTTGAAATGAATTCTGTATATTAAATTGAAATTAGAAATCGAATTTTCGAACTACCGTGCCATTTCAAATTCCCTTTATAATTAAATTAAATTTATCCGTTCTAACTTCAGTTTAAATAAATTTTTAATCATTATTATTTAAAATAAACCATTTTAAATATTCAAAATCCATTAAAAATTCTAAAATAAAATTTTAAATTGGTTCAGAATTTCCAGGTTGTTACAATCTCCCCCACTTAAAATCTTTTCGTCCTCGAAAAGTAACGAAGCTAGAAGTTTTTTAATTAAGTAACTCAACTTTCATTCTCTTTTTTGTTTCAATAAGTTTTTTGGTTGGATTAATAATCACACAACACAATCATCAATCAATTAGTTGATTAGTTTTTCAAATATATGTATATATAACTTTTATACATTTAAAAATCATATTTTCTAAGATTTTATTATATTTATAATTACAAATACGTTAATTATAAACTTGTTACTCTTAACTCATTCTAGGGCATTTCTAACCCCATCTCTAATGAGTTTTCTCACTCTAGGATACTACTGATCCTGTCTCTAATGAGTATTCTTTTATAGGATATTATTAATCTTACCTCTGATGAGTCTTTTGTTCAGTTCTAATGAGTTATACCCCAAAGATTTGAGTTAACCAAAGCTCTGATACAACCTGTAACGATTCGGATTTCGCCCGGAGCTAATCGATCGCAAAATCGACTAAGACCATTCAAAGACCTGAATACGCTAACTTTGGGCATAAAACACATTAGAAAAAATAACAGAAGACTTTTATAAACATTACATTAATGTTACATCAGAGTACAGAATATCAGAGTACATCGGGACAAATACCACAACGGAAGATTAAATTATAATAATTGTAATACAATGTAGAGGCAACGAATAACTAACACAACGAAAGTCTATCAGTGCTCTGGATATAGCTTTAAGCTTCGATCCAAAATCCTGCTCAATATATCTGCAAAATAAGCGACTCGACTGCCTGTGTGGAAGATATAGGGCACCCGAGTTTGCAAGTGAAACAAATTACAGGTCAACCATGGGACTGGTATGAGAAATCTTGCTTAACCTATTTAATAGTAAGGTCAATCACAGGACCACGCCGCTAACGCGGAACGGGTTTACTCCATTGGATTGTCAGTGCATAAACATCAACCATAAATAAACATATGGATCTACAATGCATCATTAACATGCAATTCCTTAGTCTACCCGTTTAGGCTTAATCCCTAAACTTAGATTTCAAAATCCAATTCACTTTACAGAAATTATTTCTTTGGACTTTATTTCCCGATTTCTTTTATTTCAAATCATTTGAAATACATATCTATTATTTTATATCAAAATAGATTTCACTTCAGGATTTGAAATCAAAACATTTGGAAATATGAATTCCAAAACGTAATAAAAACATACAAACAAGTATGAAACCAAATTTTGGTCATGTTCTGTAACGACCCAGATTTTTGAACAGTTTATTTTAAATATTTAGTATGGTTTTAAATATTGAATTCATAATATAAATGAATTTTTATTGGATTTGTCAATTTAATTATCGATATATGATTCAATATCGAATATATTTAATTATCATAATATGAAACGATAATAATTGAATTCAGAGTTAAAACTGAATTGAAACGATTAATATAAATTCTATATTTCATTAGAACAATGACAATGATTTATTATCGATAAATTTAATTGTTTGAATTCGATTTATATTTTAAATCGAACGTAATTTAAATTCATTAATTTAATGTGGTTAATTTGTACATACATTTAAATTAAAAATTGAAATACGCTCCATGTAATTCAGAATATCGTATCGACTTTAATTTCTTTTCAACGCCACCCTATTTTCCAATTCCTAGAGCCGACCTATGTTTATACGACACTGCCTATATTTTCTTGAGCAGAAATCTTTGTTCTCCTCCTTCCCAACAAAGCAAAGCAAAAATCAAATGGCGCCACCCTAAATCTGAGAATACAGGCCTATGAATAAACTTTGCTGTTGTATTTCTTCATCGAGCTGAAAATTTTGTCCCCCAACTTCACCACGAAGGAAGACAGGAAATTTATGGCCCTCGTACCTCTTGTTTACTCTCGCTTGTATATATTGAGCTTGCCTTCGAGTTTTTACCATCCACGAAACCATTCTGTTTCTTTCCCTTTTCGGTTCTCTTCCTCCAATCGAGACAACCGCTGTTAAATAAAAAAAAAAAAAATCAAATCAAACTCGCAACTTGAATCGCGAGTCTGGAGCTCGAATCCATGCCAAAGACGGTTGCAATTCGATGGAGTATCAGGGGGTGCGATTTGCTGAAGGCGATGGTGTGATGTAAATGAGGGCGATCGATCTGTGGAGGGCGATGTTAGCATCGGTCTGCGGAGGGTGCGATTTTAGGAGAAGTTGAAGTTGGGATTGATTTCAATCTAGTGGAGTTCGTATTGGGTTTTGGGAAGAGTCGGTCTGTGATATTTATGAGGGATGAATGTATGCGATTCAACGGTTGAACGATGGAGTTGGGGTAATCATGATGTGCGATGTAATGAACTAGTGTGGCCTGGAGTTCATCTGTAATTCACTGGAAGTGGGTCGACAGTTTGGAAGGGGAGGAGTGGTCTGGACGTTAAGGGCTGATGGGTTTTTGAAGCAATAATGTTGTAGGTTGCTGGTAAATGAAGCTTTAGGTGTTGAAATAGGAAGATAGAGTTTGTCAGCATAATGCTCGATAAAATGCCAAAATGATGAGAATCAGTTTTGGAAAAAAATACAGTAAAAGCTGACGGATTGGAGGCAGTCTTTGGAATGTTTAAGTGGGAAACTGCAGTTTTAGGGTTGTTTCCTATAGAATCGATCGACGATTTATTTTTAAAAGTTACTTCGCAGTTGATCAAGATCGTTGCAAGGCAATAAGGTATGTTTTTAAAATTTAAAAATACTTAGAATAATTTATTTAAATCAATAGTCGTTTAATAGTTTAAATAAAAATTGAATAATCATAGGCACAAAATATATCCATTCGAGATGATCAGAGATGATTCATAGCGGTGATGATTTGGCGTTTAATCGGATATTCGACAAATGGAAAATCAATGTGAGTAAATCTCACTCACCTTTAGAATTATTTTTATTTCATTAAAAATAATTGTTTGTTGCTTGTGTGAATGTTTTCTGGTTATTTTATATATATTAGTTATTTAGGCTATTATATATATATATTGGGTTGATTGATTGGTTGGATTCCCGCAGTCTCATTAGCGGATGCCCGCAGTTTTATAGCGGATGATTACCCTATATGCCCCACGCTATGATTAGTGGATGACCTTCTATACCGCGATATTCTGCCACGAAGCAGAATGGGTATTATTTATGTGCTAACATCTGTGGATGCAGGAGAACAGGTTGGAGGAATCCAACTGGATTCCTCAAAAATATATTATCTGTTTGTTTATTTGTTTGTATATATATTGTTATATATGATGTGTTAGAAAAATAAATAATTGGTTGCTTTGTGTGTTTTATCACTGGGCTTGAGTAATGATATTTAAAAATATCGTAAAAGGATATTGGAGATTTAAAAAAAGGGAAAATTCTATTTTTAAATAGAAGTTGAATTTTAAATGGAATAAAAATATAAACTTGTTTTGAAAAATAAAACAAGTAGTTCTTTTTAAACGAAGTTTATAAATAGTTCTTTTATAACGAAGTTATAAATGAAGTGAAAAGAATTATCATTTGATAATTCAGAAATAGAAATACAAGTGTGAAATTGGGATTTGAAATGAAATTTCAAAACAGATGTGAAATGGAATTTTTAAATATATAACTCAAACGAAATTAGAATAGAATTTGAATTCAAGGAATTAAATAAGATTTGAATTCAAAGGAATTCGAATAAAGAAATTCAAATGGAGATTTGAATGTAGAATTTCAAAATAGAGTTTGAAATATAAAATTTCAAAGAAGAATTTAAATAGAATTTGAAATATAGTATTTCAAAGAAGAATTCAAATATGAAATTTGAATAGAGATTTCAAAGAAGAATTCAAATATGAAATTTGAATAGAGATTTGAAATAGAAATACAAGTATTGAGTTTGAACATGGAATTGAATATAGAAATTCAAGTAGAAATTTGAATATGAGATTTCAAAATAGAATTTGAAATAAACTTTGAAAAATAGGATTTCAAAGTCGAATTGGAAATAGAATTTCAAATAGGATTTCAAATAGGAAATCCAAATGATTTCGAAATGGAATTTGAATTCAAGGGAATTCAAATGGATTTGAGTGAAGAAATTCAAATGGTATTAATAATGAGTTTGAATATTAGAATTCAAATGGGGCTGGAAACGAATTTGAATATTAGAAATCAAATGGAAAATGAAATTTGAATATAAGAGATTCAAATTGAATTTAAATAGGATTTGATCTATGAGATTTGAATATGAAATTCAAATGGGTTTAAACTATGGAATTTTGAATATAGAATTTAAAAAGGAGTTTGAATATTTGAATCTCAATAGAATTCAAATATAGAAATTGAAATATAGAAGTTCAAATGGAATTTAAGTATAAAGTTTGAATAAGAGAATTCAAATGAATTCAAGTCTAGAATTTGAATATAAGGGAATTCAAATAGAAATTCAAATATTGAATTTGAATATCAAATAGAAAAGGAATTGGAATTTGAATTTAGAATTCAAATAAAAGTGAGATTTGAAATTGAATCAAGTGGAGTTAAATGAAGTTGAATTCATTTAAAGAAGTTTAACGTTTATATATATATATAAATATAATTAAACGAACTCGCCGCAGCGCTGCAGTTCGTAAAATAGCGATTCGAACTTCAATCGAGTATACAGGACCCAATTGAAGTCGAAATTCTTTGAAACAAGAAACGTCAGGACCGGTTTGATAATAGTTTTCTAATGAAAGAGAAAAATATGAATTTCGTCGTATAGATTTTGAGTTATGTCAAAATCAAATTTTCAGAAAAACAGCGCCAGAACCATTATAAAACCATAACGGTTTATTTAATTAAATTAAAGGATTTTAAGCAAATAAAAATCGAAAATTCTATTTAGAAAAATCCAGATGTGAGTTATAAAATATATGTGAACTCCAGTGGAGTAATGAGTTGATTTCTGAAATAGAAATCAGATTTTTTATTTATTGAATAGAGTTAACTAATTCGAATAAAAATTAGTTAATGAGATTTCGAATGAATATTGAGCTTTAAATAAGTGAATTCGATTTGAGGATTTATATTCGAAATAGAAAAGAGAACTAGAATTGAAATTGAAATTCAATTTGGTTATGAACGAGTTAAATATTTTATTTGAACATGTTATGTTCAAACAAAGAAGTGAAATAGGAAAAAGGGCTAATTAAAGAATATTGAGCGGAACCAAATTCAAACGATTCAAATTTGAATTCAAACAAATAGATTGAGTTGAATTGAATTAGAAACAGGTGAACAGGTGTTAAACAGATTTGGAATGGAGTATATGAAGACCTTAATTTGTGTGCCCGACAAAAAGGTACATGTTTAATTCATATATGGGTTTTATGCGCCGTATCGGCAAGCCGCTTGGCTTTTCCTTTTTCTTTTTGATTGAGGAAGATACCGGGAAGCTATTTGAAATTTCCCGATGCTCCCGATACAGGGGAGGTTATGGCGAATTTTTCCGGGAATTTAAGGAGTTAGAATATTTTTAAGAAATTTGACAATTAGAAATCTATATCGACATATATAGAATTCGATAAGGAAACGAAATCAAAAATAGCGAAAAGGGCCAATATGGTTATTGAAATATTTGGTTAACAAATATTGATAAGGAAATGGAGAAGTGATTTAATTAATAAAATATTAATTAAAGAGCCAGTGATTTGTTTGATATGTTGGATGAACACTTGTTTTATTCGATAGTTAAATCACAGACTATCGAAGCTTCGAACATCGTTGTCAATATGGAGAGACCGGTTGGATTATTATCCGAAGAACCACTCCGTATCGGCATTAGCGTTGCGAACCAAGTATGCTGAATATATTGAAGACGGAGTGAAGTGCAAGGGCTTTTTCTATTAATAGAAATGGTGCCTTCGGTTTCGTTCAATCCCAGAACGAACGTAAATGGACGAATGTCTGACAGAGTATTTCCAATGATCAAATGGGTTGGTCTGTATGAATATATATGGTTGCAACGGATTTATCCCTTCGCATAATATCCAGAATATTTGTGCAAACTCAACTAGTGATTAACGGATCTGGCAATGTGGCATTCAAAGTGATTGTGCTATCAATGAAGGGTAAGTATTCGTAGCCTCAGGCCTCAACAACCGGGAAAGGACAAAAATCGGGCAGGCAGCATGGCTATGTGGGTCGCACCCATTAGGGTGTATAATCACCTATCTAGAGAAATTCCTTTTGTTTCTAAATCTATCGATTCTGCCCATTCGGGAAACGGTGGTTTGAGTCCAACCGTTGGTGATATACATTCGATACACTCAAGCGAAATGAGTGGTCGGTCATGTGTGGGCCGGGTTACAAGATGTTCTTGTTGAACCCAGGTGTATTCGCCTCTAGAGATGCACTGTCGGAAGGTGGTCCCATACCTTGTCATGTTGGAAATCCAATCTCCAATAAGCGCCATGCGGTTTTTGATTATATACTATATATGTGGAGCGTGAGATGCAAGCGTTCTGCTATTTGGTTATTTACTTGATGTAGACATTATTATAATATCATTGGACTTGATATCAAAGTGTTTTGGGTTATAGTAAGATAAAAACCGTCCGTGTTTATGTGTGGACTGGTCTTACTATTACCTTTTCTTTCGAAAAGGGTTTTGAAAGTTAAACAAGTGGTTGGAGTTTACTCACACCAGTCCCATGACTGACCCAGAGTTTATTTTGTTTTGTTTTCCCTAAACTCTTGGGTGCCCAAATTTGTACGGGCAGTCAAGTGTTTCAGGCTTTTACAGATACACTTGGAGGAGCTTGAAGCAGGAGGCTTCAACGTTAGTTATTTAGAGTTACTTCCGCTGGATCAAATGTTATGTGTACTCTGATGATGGTATGTATATATGTACAAAACAGATTTGTATTTCAAAGCTTATGTTATATAATATATTTTATTCGTTCCGCTGTGAGTTGTGATCTTCGTTCTTCTTCTATTCTAATATTTCTTTCTTTCTATTTCTCATCCTCTAACTTCTTTCTAATAATGAGTCGTATTTCTGTGTTATTTGAGTTGGACGTGTGGTGTTTTTAGTCAACTCAGATAGCACGGATCCGGGGCCTTTACAGTTGGTATCAGAGCTTAGGTTGAGCGAACACCTAGGCTTGTGTGGCATGTGCTCATTAGAGATAGGGTCAGTAGTACCCTAGAATGAGTTGAGTGTATATATATACGAGAGAGCGTATTTGTTAATTGATATAAAAGTTGTTTTATATTGTGTTGGCTAGTCTGTTGAGTAGTTTATGAATTTTGGTCGAATCGTGGGACGCCACAAAGTCGATAGGAATTTCTAAACACTTGAACAGGAGATTGAACACGATATTGTTTTAAAGTGGGTAAATGAAATAATTTTACCCAAAATTTCTATTTTGATATAGAAAGAATAATTTCTAGAATTATTATTATATGGATGTGTTGGATGTTGATTTTATAATCAAATGAGATTATAAATTTAGAATGGTTATTTATAACCAAAGTAGAATTTGTATAGGAATTAAATATACAAATGAGATGAATTAAAGTTAAATTCAAACCAGAATTAAGAATTCAAAATCCTGGGAAGTTGAAATTTATTTTTCAAAGTATAATTAAAATAATATGGAATTATTTTAAAGGATTTGAAAGAAAATCATGGATTTTGAAATAATAAGGCACTGAACTCACTTCAGTGGCTGGGAAATTATTCTGATGATGATTGCAACATCATCAGTGTTCATTTCCGAGTTTCTAAGTGATGGATTGCTACCTTAGAAAGATTTTGATGGAAATTTGTTTGGAAGAAAACAAATAGTTTGGAAATATTCAAATGTTTTGAATTTGAATTAGTTATAAATATATGTGATTTCGAAAAGAATTTAAAATGAAAACCCAGGGATTTGAATTCTGGAATTGGAATTTAACTTAAACAAGTTAAATGGGTTGAAGTGAATGAATTGATTTAAATCAATTTGAATAGGTTTATTGGAATATAGATTGAATATAAATGGATTGATCGTAGATCATTCGAATCAAATGTGTGAAGACCAAAAGTTTTGGTTGAAATTAAAGTCATAGAAATATGAGGAGTTGAGTTTCAACATAAGTGAGATGTTGAAAAGAAATGGATTTGTACCATTTTTCTACCTTAGCAATTTCGGGGACGAAATTATTTTAAGGGGGGAAGAATGTAACGACCCAGATTTTTGAACAGTTTATTTTAAATATTTAGTATGGTTTTAAATATTGAATTCATAATATAAATGAATTTTTATTGGATTTGTCAATTTAATTATCGATATATGATTCAATATCGAATATATTTAATTATCATAATATGAAACGATAATAATTGAATTCAGAGTTAAAACTGAATTGAAACGATTAATATAAATTCTATATTTCATTAGAACAATGACAATGATTTATTATCGATAAATTTAATTGTTTGAATTCGATTTATATTTTAAATCGAACGTAATTTAAATTCATTAATTTAATGTGGTTAATTTGTACATACATTTAAATTAAAAATTGAAATACGCTCCATGTAATTCAGAATATCGTATCGACTTTAATTTCTTTTCAACGCCACCCTATTTTCCAATTCCTAGAGCCGACCTATGTTTATACGACACTGCCTATATTTTCTTGAGCAGAAATCTTTGTTCTCCTCCTTCCCAACAAAGCAAAGCAAAAATCAAATGGCGCCACCCTAAATCTGAGAATACAGGCCTATGAATAAACTTTGCTGTTGTATTTCTTCATCGAGCTGAAAATTTTGTCCCCCAACTTCACCACGAAGGAAGACAGGAAATTTATGGCCCTCGTACCTCTTGTTTACTCTCGCTTGTATATATTGAGCTTGCCTTCGAGTTTTTACCATCCACGAAACCATTCTGTTTCTTTCCCTTTTCGGTTCTCTTCCTCCAATCGAGACAACCGCTGTTAAATAAAAAAAAAAAAATCAAATCAAACTCGCAACTTGAATCGCGAGTCTGGAGCTCGAATCCATGCCAAAGACGGTTGCAATTCGATGGAGTATCAGGGGGTGCGATTTGCTGAAGGCGATGGTGTGATGTAAATGAGGGCGATCGATCTGTGGAGGGCGATGTTAGCATCGGTCTGCGGAGGGTGCGATTTTAGGAGAAGTTGAAGTTGGGATTGATTTCAATCTAGTGGAGTTCGTATTGGGTTTTGGGAAGAGTCGGTCTGTGATATTTATGAGGGATGAATGTATGCGATTCAACGGTTGAACGATGGAGTTGGGGTAATCATGATGTGCGATGTAATGAACTAGTGTGGCCTGGAGTTCATCTGTAATTCACTGGAAGTGGGTCGACAGTTTGGAAGGGGAGGAGTGGTCTGGACGTTAAGGGCTGATGGGTTTTTGAAGCAATAATGTTGTAGGTTGCTGGTAAATGAAGCTTTAGGTGTTGAAATAGGAAGATAGAGTTTGTCAGCATAATGCTCGATAAAATGCCAAAATGATGAGAATCAGTTTTGGAAAAAAATACAGTAAAAGCTGACGGATTGGAGGCAGTCTTTGGAATGTTTAAGTGGGAAACTGCAGTTTTAGGGTTGTTTCCTATAGAATCGATCGACGATTTATTTTTAAAAGTTACTTCGCAGTTGATCAAGATCGTTGCAAGGCAATAAGGTATGTTTTTAAAATTTAAAAATACTTAGAATAATTTATTTAAATCAATAGTCGTTTAATAGTTTAAATAAAAATTGAATAATCATAGGCACAAAATATATCCATTCGAGATGATCAGAGATGATTCATAGCGGTGATGATTTGGCGTTTAATCGGATATTCGACAAATGGAAAATCAATGTGAGTAAATCTCACTCACCTTTAGAATTATTTTTATTTCATTAAAAATAATTGTTTGTTGCTTGTGTGAATGTTTTCTGGTTATTTTATATATATTAGTTATTTAGGCTATTATATATATATATTGGGTTGATTGATTGGTTGGATTCCCGCAGTCTCATTAGCGGATGCCCGCAGTTTTATAGCGGATGATTACCCTATATGCCCCACGCTATGATTAGTGGATGACCTTCTATACCGCGATATTCTGCCACGAAGCAGAATGGGTATTATTTATGTGCTAACATCTGTGGATGCAGGAGAACAGGTTGGAGGAATCCAACTGGATTCCTCAAAAATATATTATCTGTTTGTTTATTTGTTTGTATATATATTGTTATATATGATGTGTTAGAAAAATAAATAATTGGTTGCTTTGTGTGTTTTATCACTGGGCTTGAGTAATGATATTTAAAAATATCGTAAAAGGATATTGGAGATTTAAAAAAAGGGAAAATTCTATTTTTAAATAGAAGTTGAATTTTAAATGGAATAAAAATATAAACTTGTTTTGAAAAATAAAACAAGTAGTTCTTTTTAAACGAAGTTTATAAATAGTTCTTTTATAACGAAGTTATAAATGAAGTGAAAAGAATTATCATTTGATAATTCAGAAATAGAAATACAAGTGTGAAATTGGGATTTGAAATGAAATTTCAAAACAGATGTGAAATGGAATTTTTAAATATATAACTCAAACGAAATTAGAATAGAATTTGAATTCAAGGAATTAAATAAGATTTGAATTCAAAGGAATTCGAATAAAGAAATTCAAATGGAGATTTGAATGTAGAATTTCAAAATAGAGTTTGAAATATAAAATTTCAAAGAAGAATTTAAATAGAATTTGAAATATAGTATTTCAAAGAAGAATTCAAATATGAAATTTGAATAGAGATTTCAAAGAAGAATTCAAATATGAAATTTGAATAGAGATTTGAAATAGAAATACAAGTATTGAGTTTGAACATGGAATTGAATATAGAAATTCAAGTAGAAATTTGAATATGAGATTTCAAAATAGAATTTGAAATAAACTTTGAAAAATAGGATTTCAAAGTCGAATTGGAAATAGAATTTCAAATAGGATTTCAAATAGGAAATCCAAATGATTTCGAAATGGAATTTGAATTCAAGGGAATTCAAATGGATTTGAGTGAAGAAATTCAAATGGTATTAATAATGAGTTTGAATATTAGAATTCAAATGGGGCTGGAAACGAATTTGAATATTAGAAATCAAATGGAAAATGAAATTTGAATATAAGAGATTCAAATTGAATTTAAATAGGATTTGATCTATGAGATTTGAATATGAAATTCAAATGGGTTTAAACTATGGAATTTTGAATATAGAATTTAAAAAGGAGTTTGAATATTTGAATCTCAATAGAATTCAAATATAGAAATTGAAATATAGAAGTTCAAATGGAATTTAAGTATAAAGTTTGAATAAGAGAATTCAAATGAATTCAAGTCTAGAATTTGAATATAAGGGAATTCAAATAGAAATTCAAATATTGAATTTGAATATCAAATAGAAAAGGAATTGGAATTTGAATTTAGAATTCAAATAAAAGTGAGATTTGAAATTGAATCAAGTGGAGTTAAATGAAGTTGAATTCATTTAAAGAAGTTTAACGTTTATATATATATATAAATATAATTAAACGAACTCGCCGCAGCGCTGCAGTTCGTAAAATAGCGATTCGAACTTCAATCGAGTATACAGGACCCAATTGAAGTCGAAATTCTTTGAAACAAGAAACGTCAGGACCGGTTTGATAATAGTTTTCTAATGAAAGAGAAAAATATGAATTTCGTCGTATAGATTTTGAGTTATGTCAAAATCAAATTTTCAGAAAAACAGCGCCAGAACCATTATAAAACCATAACGGTTTATTTAATTAAATTAAAGGATTTTAAGCAAATAAAAATCGAAAATTCTATTTAGAAAAATCCAGATGTGAGTTATAAAATATATGTGAACTCCAGTGGAGTAATGAGTTGATTTCTGAAATAGAAATCAGATTTTTTATTTATTGAATAGAGTTAACTAATTCGAATAGAAATTAGTTAATGAGATTTCGAATGAATATTGAGCTTTAAATAAGTGAATTCGATTTGAGGATTTATATTCGAAATAGAAAAGAGAACTAGAATTGAAATTGAAATTCAATTTGGTTATGAACGAGTTAAATATTTTATTTGAACATGTTATGTTCAAACAAAGAAGTGAAATAGGAAAAAGGGCTAATTAAAGAATATTGAGCGGAACCAAATTCAAACGATTCAAATTTGAATTCAAACAAATAGATTGAGTTGAATTGAATTAGAAACAGGTGAACAGGTGTTAAACAGATTTGGAATGGAGTATATGAAGACCTTAATTTGTGTGCCCGACAAAAAGGTACATGTTTAATTCATATATGGGTTTTATGCGCCGTATCGGCAAGCCGCTTGGCTTTTCCTTTTTCTTTTTGATTGAGGAAGATACCGGGAAGCTATTTGAAATTTCCCGATGCTCCCGATACAGGGGAGGTTATGGCGAATTTTTCCGGGAATTTAAGGAGTTAGAATATTTTTAAGAAATTTGACAATTAGAAATCTATATCGACATATATAGAATTCGATAAGGAAACGAAATCAAAAATAGCGAAAAGGGCCAATATGGTTATTGAAATATTTGGTTAACAAATATTGATAAGGAAATGGAGAAGTGATTTAATTAATAAAATATTAATTAAAGAGCCAGTGATTTGTTTGATATGTTGGATGAACACTTGTTTTATTCGATAGTTAAATCACAGACTATCGAAGCTTCGAACATCGTTGTCAATATGGAGAGACCGGTTGGATTATTATCCGAAGAACCACTCCGTATCGGCATTAGCGTTGCGAACCAAGTATGCTGAATATATTGAAGACGGAGTGAAGTGCAAGGGCTTTTTCTATTAATAGAAATGGTGCCTTCGGTTTCGTTCAATCCCAGAACGAACGTAAATGGACGAATGTCTGACAGAGTATTTCCAATGATCAAATGGGTTGGTCTGTATGAATATATATGGTTGCAACGGATTTATCCCTTCGCATAATATCCAGAATATTTGTGCAAACTCAACTAGTGATTAACGGATCTGGCAATGTGGCATTCAAAGTGATTGTGCTATCAATGAAGGGTAAGTATTCGTAGCCTCAGGCCTCAACAACCGGGAAAGGACAAAAATCGGGCAGGCAGCATGGCTATGTGGGTCGCACCCATTAGGGTGTATAATCACCTATCTAGAGAAATTCCTTTTATTTCTAAATCTATCGATTCTGCCCATTCGGGAAACGGTGGTTTGAGTCCAACCGTTGGTGATATACATTCGATACACTCAAGCGAAATGAGTGGTCGGTCATGTGTGGGCCGGGTTACAAGATGTTCTTGTTGAACCCAGGTGTATTCGCCTCTAGAGATGCACTGTCGGAAGGTGGTCCCATACCTTGTCATGTTGGAAATCCAATCTCCAATAAGCGCCATGCGGTTTTTGATTATATACTATATATGTGGAGCGTGAGATGCAAGCGTTCTGCTATTTGGTTATTTACTTGATGTAGACATTATTATAATATCATTGGACTTGATATCAAAGTGTTTTGGGTTATAGTAAGATAAAAACCGTCCGTGTTTATGTGTGGACTGGTCTTACTATTACCTTTTCTTTCGAAAAGGGTTTTGAAAGTTAAACAAGTGGTTGGAGTTTACTCACACCAGTCCCATGACTGACCCAGAGTTTATTTTGTTTTGTTTTCCCTAAACTCTTGGGTGCCCAAATTTGTACGGGCAGTCAAGTGTTTCAGGCTTTTACAGATACACTTGGAGGAGCTTGAAGCAGGAGGCTTCAACGTTAGTTATTTAGAGTTACTTCCGCTGGATCAAATGTTATGTGTACTCTGATGATGGTATGTATATATGTACAAAACAGATTTGTATTTCAAAGCTTATGTTATATAATATATTTTATTCGTTCCGCTGTGAGTTGTGATCTTCGTTCTTCTTCTATTCTAATATTTCTTTCTTTCTATTTCTCATCCTCTAACTTCTTTCTAATAATGAGTCGTATTTCTGTGTTATTTGAGTTGGACGTGTGGTGTTTTTAGTCAACTCAGATAGCACGGATTTGCGGGTCGTTTCATGTTCCCTCAGGACTGGGCAGTATGTGCCCTAACCGAACTAATAAATATATGTGTGCACATAACGGCTACACTGATAATGCACGCCCTCACAGTGTTAGTTAATTTCGGGTCACCCGCATCTTCAGCCATATACTTGCTAAATAATTTTATATCCCGAAGTAGGGAAAATCATTTCACAACATAATCACAAGTATAATCAAATCTATATAGATTTCTACTTAAAGTCATTTCGAAATCATCAGGTATAGCCCTCAAAATCCTATCTGTTTTATAAAACATTTTTATAAAACATTCCCTGTCCAAAATCGGGAATAACATTTCTTTTTACTTAAGAAATCTCATTTCAAAATCATTTATTAAATTTTGAAACAAACAACATCGCTAAACACCTTATAGTCAAATCATGAAGTGTTTCACAAGGTGTTAGCACATAGATATTTTTACCCAACCCAATGCTAAATGTAAAAGCATATTTTTCTCATAAACTGGTCGAGCACAATCGGAATAGTCAATCCATCACAATCAATATCAGCAACCAAGTGTATTTGGTTCAATCACATTTCATGTTTTACATATACAATAAAAAGGGAATTTTTATTATAAACATATTTTCTATGTTGCTTATGAAAAATAAAAAGAAAGATTTTTATTGTCATAACATTTTCTATGTTGAACATGTTCTATATTTTCTAATGACAACATAAAAAGATAATTTTGTCTACCTGACATGTTATATAATTCTAATGACAAAATAAAAGATAATTTTGTCTACATGACATGTTATATAATTCTAATGACAAAATAAAAGATAATTTTGTCTACCTGACATGTTATATAATTCTAATGACAAAATAAAAGGAGGTTCTACTTGCATAACATGTTCCACATTTCTAATGTCATATAAAAAGAAGTATTTATTTTCATGACATTTCTATGTTGCGAATAACAAATAAAAAGGTGATTTTTATTTGTATACAAATTCCTATCTTTAACATAACAAATAAAAGGAATATTTTTTTGTACACAAATTTCACTCTTTAATATGGCAAATAAATGTGAATATTTATTTGTTAACATATCTCTATTTCAAAACAATGATCATTTTTTTTTACATATTCTATTTATATAATAAAAATGTGGTTTTTATTCTTAACATATTTTTATTTTCTATATGATCATTATTTAATCTTTTCTTATATACAATAAAAATGTGAATATTTATTGTTAATATTTCTTCATTTCAAACAAATGAACATTTTTAATCTTTTCTACATATAAGATAAAAATGTAAATTTTATCGTTAACATATCTTCATTTCAAACAAATGAACATTTTTAATCCTTTCTACATATACGATAAAAATGTAAATTTTATCGTTAATATATTTTCATCTCAAACAAATGAACATTTTTAATCCTTTCTACATATACGATAAAAATGTAAATTTTATCGTTAACATATTTTCATTTCTAATTTGTTAAATGTGACAATTATAATTTAACAATTCTAATTTGTTAAACATGACAATTATAATTTAACAATTCTAATTTGTTAAAAATGACAATTATAATTTAACAATTCTAGTTTGTTAAACATGAGAATTATAATTTAACAATTCTAATTTGTTAAACATGACAATTATAATTTAACAATTCTAATTTGTTCAACACAACAATACTCAAGTCGATAGATCTACATAACAATGTCAATTCCAAATCAAATCATGTATGACAGTCAATAGGATATTTTTAATGATCACCATATGTAATAAAATGTAATCTTTTTATTGCTGAAATATTTTATTTCATCAATGAATATTTATGACTAACACAAAAAAAATTAACGAATGATTATTTAATTATTCTTTAACATGCTAAGGATGACAAATTTTAACGAACAGCATATATTTAGATCCAACATCACAACCAAGATCAATCAAAATCAGTTTATATATATATATATATTTCAATATATATATATATATATATATAATTTTAAATTTAAAACGAGAAATCTCATATTGATTTTTGTTTGAAATTTCAGCGTGCTCCGTTTCATCTCTAGTCAGTTCCATGTTGTAGACGTCGTTTCTGCGATTCCAACGGATCTGAAATCGCGTGATTCTGATAAGATTGAATAATATACAATGGTTTAAAGATAATACAGTTTAATTTCTTAACTAATCTTTACTAATTTAATTACTCTGTTAAACAAATCAATGGTCGTCGCTTATTCTTCTTCCAGGTTCGAAACGAACCCATTCTTCACAATCAACTCCTCCCAACGTGCCACCCTAGGATCCACCGTACCCAGATCGAAGACCACCAAATCGTACCGCATGAAGTCGCCTCCCTCCCCTCCAAACCTTGCTCAACTCACGGGTCCCTCTTTCCCAGAAAAACGCGCCAAAATCCACCACTTTGAGCTTGCGTTGTGGCCAAATCGAAGCCCAGATTCTCATCTCGACCGTTGAGATTGTATATCTCTCGAAGCTCTACGGATTGCAGTTGTAAGTTGTTGAAATTATTAATTGGATTGGAAGATGGAAGCAATCAAAATTCAGAAGAAATCAGCCATTGGTTTTGAGAAAGGCGGCTTCGTTATAGAGTGTGACGACCCAAACTTCCCCATAATGGAAAGCCTAGATTGCTTTGAGAACAACACACAACAGAATCACAAACTGAAGAACATTTTATTGTTGCTTACAATAATTACATCAGAGTACAAGAAAATCATAGAGTATGAATATATATTACACAATAGGAATACAATAATATCAGAGATTTAAATTACATTTAAATAGCAGCGAAAAAATATTACAAATATACAACTGAAAGGAATACATGGATACAGAGCTTTCTGAATACCGCTTCGGCTGTAAACCAGGATCCTGTAAATATATCTGCAAAAAGCTACTCGACTGCCCGTGTGGAAAATATGGGCACCCGAGTTTGCCAGTGAAACAAACTACAGGTCAGTCATGGGACTGGTATGAGAAATCTTAACTTAACTTATCTAATAATAAGGCAAATCACAGGACCACGCCGCTAACGCGGAACGAGTTTACTCCATTGGATTGCCAGTGCATAAAATACAGTAAATCGTTAAACAACGCAATGCTTTTTAGAAAAATGAAACCATTATAAGACCCAAGTCCCATCACACAATGCAACGCAAACCAGAGGATAGGGTTTTACCTTATAATTGTCAAAAGATGCTTGATACGATAAAACGGATTTAGTATTAGTGTGTATATCTATGGGTATATATATATTTCAAAAACAATTTCAATCATAATGTATTAATCATAGACGGCATAGTACCCCATCCTACTATGTCGCCCTATTAGTTCTACAATCAAAACCGAAAGGTCATACTGAAAAATGGATTTCCATCATGAGTTGAGGCTAGGGGCAAGCTCCTCTCCGATTCGAGACACTCTAGCAAATGCCTCAGGATCACACCTATGGGCAATGTGACGGCAAGGAATTTCGCTCGGTCCGAACCAGTCGCTAAACCGACCCAGACCGTTCGAAACACCCTATCGTTTGAGAACACGACAAAATAGAACGCATACAGAAGAACATTTCATTGCTTATTACAACAATGCATCAGATTACAAGAATATACAGAGTATAAATGAATATTACACAGAAATATCAGAGATTTAAATTACATTTAAATACATCGCAGCGGAAAATAATACAATACACAACTAGAAGAGATATACGGATACAAAGCTTTCCGGATATCGTTCCAGCTGTAAACCAGGATCCTGTGAATATAAATCTGCAAAACCAAAACTACTAGCTGCCCGTGTCAAAATAAGGGCACCCAGAGTTTAGGTTAAAACAATAAACTCCAGGTCAGTCATGTGACTGGTGTGAGAACTAAAACAGTTATTAATCTTTATTTTTAAAGATAGGTAAATCAAGGGACCACGCCGTATAACACGGAACGGGTTTCCTCCCAAGAATACCAGTGCATAAAACAACAGCGCAATGCTAAATAAAGAAAAATGAAGCTGTTATAAGACCCAGGTCCCATCACACAATGCAACGCAGTCGAGGATAGGGTTTTCCCTTATAACAACCAAAGAATGCTTGATACGTTTAAAACAAATCATTTGATACTAATATAAGTGCATAGTGTATAAAACACTTCAAATCATAAGTATCAATCATAGGCGGCATGAGCGTCCCATGCCACTATGTCGCCATATATAGGTTTACAAATAAAACCGCAAAGTCACGTATTTGGAAATTGGATTTCCATCTATGAACCGAGGCAAAAGATAGTCCTCAACCGATTCGAGACGCTCTAGCCCGCCCCTCAGGACCCAGACTCAGGTGGGCCCTTGGATCATCAAGGCCGGTCCACCGATGTGGATTAAAATGCCTGAACATGCGTTTCCCCGCCCTTTGGGGCGTAAACGAGCCAACTAAATGACTCCATCGGTTCGAGAACGACCGATCAATCCGAGGCGCCTCGCAACAGCAACAACCACATAAGTCAAACTCGTCAGGGCGTGTAAAACCACTGACGCCACTTCTAGCTAGAAAGAAACGCATGCCCTCCCTGACGTCCTCTCCCGTTTTTGGTTCATACCGGGTGTGAAACACGCGAAGGAAACGTTACACAAAGCTACGCCACAAAGGCCGTGCTTTGATCATTACCACAAGACTTTGCTTTTCAACAGAAGCCTCGATCAATTGCATCTTAGCATGCCACACAGGCAAACCATCCTATGCAACCGATATCAGTCACACAGAATGAAATCCGATGTCAGACACACAGTCCATTTACAAGTCCGTTCTGGGTCTGAACGAAACCGGGGGCACCTAGTACCCCGCATATCCATCGATCTCCAAGTACGTCTGGACGATCACTAACTGTTTCCATCTTCTTGGGTGTACAGCCCAATCAAGATCATCAGTTATCACCCAAACGACGTGAAGACCTCCGGTCTTCGACCATCGTCTTCATCTTCGACTTATCGTCGTATCAGTTGTTCAGAATGGGATAAACCCGGTCTTTCCGAATAACTCGCGTATATATTATAAAAGTGTTACACAAACACAACATACGCCTCATTCCAATTCATCAGTCACTAACCGTAAATTAATCAAGAGAATAATTCCCCAAATATTAACCCCGAAGGCCGAAACCAACATCAGATCAATATCCAGAAAACCATTCTGCTTGGCTAACCGCCAGTTAGTTTCTAAATTTCACATTCATAGGGAAAGGTTCCCATTAATTTTATCCAAGATAAATTCCTTGAATTTATTCTTCATTCTATTTTTGAATCTCAATTCAAACTAGTCGGGATTAGCGAACCTTACCGAAGTAATCATTTATTTTAATTTCCCAATCCCAACCTATTCATCCCATGAAGTAAAACTGGTTATACTTCATATCTTACACCACGGTGTTATCGGTAAATTCAATTACCATTTCACGTTCAAATCTAATTAAAGATTTAACTATCGCCTGGAGCAAAACTGGTGATACTCCATTTTCGATCATTTCAATCTAATTAAAGATTCATTAAAACTCCGCTTAGTTTTAATCTTCGACTGGGTTAAAGAATCGGTGTCATTTAAAACACGGTTCACGATAAACCCAAAATCACATTCCATTAATTATCGGGTTAAAGAACAAGTGTTATTTAAAACACTGTTCACGATAAACCCAAAAATCAATACCAATTCAGTTCCAATTAAATATAATTTAATTGGTACACTTCATTAAATCTAAATAAAAAGATTTAATCTTTTCTCAACTGGGTTCAAGAACAGTGTTAGTGAAGACACCATTCGCGACAAACCCAAATCACATTTGATATTCAATATAAGGCTCTGAATAGAAAATATATCGGCCTATATTCAATATCAAATTCTACGATCAACAAATGTCGTATTCGAAATAACGATATAAATATATATCTTTCAAATTTCCATAACAGCACCTGTATAATCACGAATTCCAACATCGAAATATTCCGAAGACAATTTCGATTCAAATCCACTCCAATGCAATCATTGGAAATTTTGGTTATTTTCAAAACCCTTTTCGAATTCAATTTATTTATTTAAAAATAAATAGAATTATAATTCTAGTTCAAAACTAGTTCATTTCGATAAAAATCTATTTTTATCTTTTCAAATATGGAGTTTTTCATCCCAATCCTTTCTAAACCATTTCTTATGATTTTACACAAATTATTACTATTTTTAATAATTTTATCAAGGCCCGTACAGTCGATTTCCAACAATGGCCACCGAACTGCACTTATAGCGACCTTTTTCAAATTTGATTTGGACATAATTCCAAATCCAACCGTTAGATTTCAAATTTCTAACCTTCGCTAGAAAGCTCTTTTCGATACGAACCCAACGGTTCCGGTTTTAGGAGAATCCGACGGTCGGATCTCCCGTAATGTCCATTTGAAATAAATGGTCGAAATTCACGAACTGCCGCGGCGCGGCGCGTTCTATTCAGGCCATTATATTATATATATAATATATATAATATATACTTCGTCGATTTCTATTTTAAACGAATTATATAAATAGTTTTAAAATCGTTTCAAAAGCTATTTCAACTTTCTTTTCAATTCAAATCAAAATTGAATTCTTCTTCATAAATTCGTTTTAAAATTTATTTCTATTCAATTCAAATTTCAATTCAATTTGAATTCATTTCAATTCGCTTTCAATTCAATTCGAAATCGTTTTCAATTCAATTCATTTCGAAATCGTTTTCAATTCAATTCATTTCGAAATCGTTTTCAATTCAATTCATTTCGAAATCGTTTTCAATTCAATTCATTTCGAAATCGTTTTCAATTCAATTCATTTCGAAATCGTTTTCAATTCAATTCATTTCGAAATCGTTTTCAATTCAATTCATTTCGAAATCGTTTTCAATTCAATTCATTTCGAAATCGTTTTCAATTCAATTCATTTCGAAATTGTTTTCAATTCAATTCATTTCGAAATCTCAGATTTTGAAATCACTTTCGATATTCATTATAAAATGAATAAAATCGATATAAATATCGTTCACGTCAAAATGGCGTCAATCTAATCAACACGGCTTCATATATTCCTTTATTTTCAAATATTCTATTTCAAATATTTCTTTTTCAAAATAGTTGTTATTATCAAAATATTTCGTTCAACACATGACCAATCTCAATGGATGAGTACTGTCAACACATGAACTTTTATTTTATATTGATAAAGATGTAAGTTTTAATATTAAAATATTTCGTTCAACACATGACCAATCTCAACGGATGAGTACTGTCAACACATGAACCTTTATTTTATAATATTCTTTATTTTTCAAACTGGAATGAGGCCCAATCAATTACCATATAAAGTTAATTATATGGATTTTCATACAACACATGTATATAATAGCATCGAAAAATAATCAACCATCAACCAAAGTGCACTACACTGTATAAGCATCAGATATAGATATTCAACGCTTATAACAGCCTGTCAATCAATCGATCGACACATTTAATCAATCAGGATGAGTGAACTTCAAATTTCATCCCAACACCCGTGTGGGGTTTCAAACAATCAAACGCATATTTTATTTGTGCAGTTGGGCGATGTGTAAAATTTATCGACCCAATCAATGTCCTTCAAATAAGTGTACATAAACAAACCGTTCGGTTTGTAAATGAATATTTATTTATTCACATTCGCGTTAAAAAATATATTTTTAACGACTAAACATTTTATTCCAACATATGAATTTCTATTCCGTTCATTCTTAAAATAAAATGATATTTTTATTTTTCTAACATATTTTAGAAAATTTCGGCGGCATAACGGCACGATACTAGAAACGGGACGAGGCCTAGCCTTATCCCCGGTCTAGTGAAGGCCCACGCCATTCACACATCAATCATATCAATTTTATTATGCAAACCACAAAATTTGGAGTAAGTGTCTAACCTAGCCTTACTCCTTCGCCTTATAACGGCGCACGTCTAATCCTAACCAATTTATCGATTCGATTTTTCACACCACAAACCACATTCAAACCAATATCACAATCAATAACCAAACAGCCAAACAAACAAGTCCATGGTCTGTGGACGATTGTGTCGGGTGCTACTAAGCACCGTCTGCATCCTAGTATATATATATAACTAGAAAAATAAATTGGAAGGTGAGAAATTCTCACATATAGCTATCCTAGCTCCACGGCTCTTCATTTGCAGAAGTCTTCGTCGTTTCGCCTTTTTGTCACCTTCGTTGCTGCTTTCACTACATACGTAAAAATCACATTTTTACTTCGCTATTCAATATATAAAAATTGAATTTTTACTTTGATGTTCAATATATAAAAATTCTATTTTTCTATCGAAGTTCAATATATAAAAAAAATTCTATTTTTCTATCGAAGTTCAATATATAAAAAAAATTCTATTTTTCTATCGAAGTTCAATATATAAAAATTCTATTTTTACATCGAAGTTCAATATATAAAAATTCTATTTTTACATCGAAGTTCAATATATAAAAATTCTATTTTTACATCGAAGTTCAATATATAAAAAATTCGTTATTCCATATATAAAGATTATATTTTTAAACCGCTAAGATCTAATTTTTATCTCGTCAAAAATCTTATTTTTATCTCATCAAAAATCTTATTTTTATCTCATCAAAAATCTTAATTTTTCCGACAACAAAATTCTAAACTTTTTCTACCTCCTACGAATTCAAAATTCCTTCGAATAAAAATAATGTTTTATATACTTAAAAAAAATCAGTTTTCTATATTTTAAAAATTCAGTTTTCTATATTTTAAAATTCAGTTTTCTATATTTTAAAATTCAGTTTTCTATATTTTAAAATTCAGTTTTCTATATTTTAAAATTCAGTTTTCTACTTTTTAGAATTCAGTTTTCTATATTTTAAAAATTCAGTTTTCTATATTTTAAAATTCAGTTTTCTATATTTTAAAATTCAGTTTTCTACTTTTTAGAATTCAGTTTTAAAACTTTAAAATAAAAATCAAAGTAAAATAAAAATAAAAATAAAAAATCAGTTTTAAACTTACAGGGGGGGAGGAAGTGTCAGCGCGGTGGTCTTCATCGAAGGGAGGAGCTGGAAACGGAGGAGGGATCGCGCTCTGGCTGGACGGTGGAGGACTGGGCGGAGGCGCCTCGATTCTGGGGGTTTAGGGCTTGGAGGTTTCAGAAGGGGGTGCGGGTTCTCGAGGCGGGCGAGGAGGAAAGAGGGGGGGAAAGGAGAGAGGGTCGGCGAGAGGAGGAGGGGGGGAAGCGCCATCGATCGGCAGTGGCGGTGGGGGAGGCTGAACGGGGCTCGATTTGTTTTTTTTTCTTTAATTCTGAATTTTTGAAGTCAACGGTAGGGGAGAGGGAGGTAGTTAAAGGGGAGGGTTATTTATTAATTTATTAATTTAATTTTAATATTAAATCCATAAAGCAACTTTTTCGTTCGGACTCGAAACGAAACCCGCCGACTGTTGTCCATAGCTAATTACCCCCATTCCGAACACAATGGGATATGTATCGTAAGCTGATTCGATTGTTTGAATCAGTTTCCGTTAAATCTACATTCAAATCATTATATTGAATTTTAAACGCACATTTCAAATTACCGGGGTCACATACTAACTAGAAAAATTCTAGAAAAATATTTTCTAGCTTCGTATTGACGATACGGTCCTAACAAAACTAGTTTCGTCGAATTCTGAGACCGTTTGAAAAATGGCCAATTTCCAGTCGATTTAAAATCAACTGAAATGGTCAAACGCGCTTTCCTTCGCCACGCTCACATATTGATTCGAAAAATTATGAAATTTGAAACCTAGCAGTATCTTGACACTGCGGATCTAACAAAAGTGGTTTCATCGAAATCCGAGGTCATTTGCAAAATGTCCATTTTTAAGGGCCTGAATTCCATAGCGACTATTCAGAAATTTCAACTGGACATATCTTTTGATTCCCGCAATGAAATCTTGATTTGTCGGATTCGTTGGAAAGATATTCACTATTAGATTCCATTATTTTTGGTTTCACTAAAATCCGGATTGTTTTGCACCCGGTACATTCAATTGAAGTTTGAAATCGAATTATCGAACTACCGCGCCATTTTCAATTCTATTTATAATTATATATAAATATTATTTTCTAACGACGACGCGTATAATATATACGGTCGAATTATATTCAAAACAAATTTCACGTCGATATTATTTAAAATAATCTATTTTAAATATCAAAATTCGCTAAAATTGCCAAAATAAAAAATTTCAAACTGGCTCGCATTTTCGGGTTGTTACAATCTCCCCCACTTAAAACTTTTCGTCCCCGAAAAGGAACAAAGTCGAAAGTGGTTTGATAATTCAACTCTATGTTCGGTCTGGCTTCCATTCTCCAACTTTTCAGTTTCTGAGAATTTTCAAATTTTCAAAAATTTGGCTAACACCCTAAATTTTCGAAAAATTTCGCCATAACCTCCCCTGCACCGGGAGCATCGGGGAATTTCAAATAGCTTCCCCGGTCCTTCAGATCTCAAAAAGAAAAAGAAAAAGCCAAGCGGCTAGCCAATAGGCTCACAAAATCATCATCACCCAAACAAAACAGGAAATTATGTAGTAAACATGTACCTATTTGTCGGGCAAACAAATTTTATCCTCTGGCTCTAGCCTCCTTGCTATGACCTGTTCAAAAGATATACATGTATGCATGCAAATGCGACCAATTTTAATACAATTCAAAATTTGGTTCAATTAGGCATAATTGTTCAAAATTAGCAAACAAATAAACAAACAACACAAACATCAATCAATTAGTGAATTAGAGTTTCAAATTCATAATTTTGATACATATACAAAAATCGTGTTTTTGATGCCAATTCACAACAATGTATTCTAGTTATATATAAGTTTTGGTTCTCACACCAGTCTAATGGAAATATATAGAAAATCACACCTTCGAAACTCGAACATAAATGTTGATGATGCGATCGCTATCATCAATATCATCTCCGGGCGACTAGAGTGTGATGCTATATCTATCCAGTATATTAAAACTTCGACTATACGTTCATGACGCGTATACGCGAAATCTATATATACTCGATTGTCCAAATTCAAGATAAATAAATAATCAAATACGTATAAAGAGATTTAAATTTTCAAAACAAAATTGCTTTCATTTGAAAAATATACTCTTCACACTCGTTCTAGGATACTACTGATCCCATCTCTAACGAGTCATTCTAATTGGATATTGCTAATCCAATATCTGATGAATTCTTTCGAATGGTTCTAATGTGCCTTGTTCTCTAAGCTTTGTAAACCAAAGCTCTGATACCAACTGTGACGGCAAGGAATTTCGCTCGGTCCGAACCAGTCGCTAAACCGACCCAGACCGTTCGAAACACCCTATCGTTTGAGAACACGACAAAATAGAACGCATACAGAAGAACATTTCATTGCTTATTACAACAATGCATCAGATTACAAGAATATACAGAGTATAAATGAATATTACACAGAAATATCAGAGATTTAAATTACATTTAAATACATCGCAGCGGAAAATAATACAATACACAACTAGAAGAGATATACGGATACAAAGCTTTCCGGATATCGTTCCAGCTGTAAACCAGGATCCTGTGAATATAAATCTGCAAAACCAAAACTACTAGCTGCCCGTGTCAAAATAAGGGCACCCAGAGTTTAGGTTAAAACAATAAACTCCAGGTCAGTCATGTGACTGGTGTGAGAACTAAAACAGTTATTAATCTTTATTTTTAAAGATAGGTAAATCAAGGGACCACGCCGTATAACACGGAACGGGTTTCCTCCCAAGAATACCAGTGCATAAAACAACAGCGCAATGCTAAATAAAGAAAAATGAAGCTGTTATAAGACCCAGGTCCCATCACACAATGCAACGCAGTCGAGGATAGGGTTTTCCCTTATAACAACCAAAGAATGCTTGATACGTTTAAAACAAATCATTTGATACTAATATAAGTGCATAGTGTATAAAACACTTCAAATCATAAGTATCAATCATAGGCGGCATGAGCGTCCCATGCCACTATGTCGCCATATATAGGTTTACAAATAAAACCGCAAAGTCACGTATTTGGAAATTGGATTTCCATCTATGAACCGAGGCAAAAGATAGTCCTCAACCGATTCGAGACGCTCTAGCCCGCCCCTCAGGACCCAGACTCAGGTGGGCCCTTGGATCATCAAGGCCGGTCCACCGATGTGGATTAAAATGCCTGAACATGCGTTTCCCCGCCCTTTGGGGCGTAAACGAGCCAACTAAATGACTCCATCGGTTCGAGAACGACCGATCAATCCGAGGCGCCTCGCAACAGCAACAACCACATAAGTCAAACTCGTCAGGGCGTGTAAAACCACTGACGCCACTTCTAGCTAGAAAGAAACGCATGCCCTCCCTGACGTCCTCTCCCGTTTTTGGTTCATACCGGGTGTGAAACACGCGAAGGAAACGTTACACAAAGCTACGCCACAAAGGCCGTGCTTTGATCATTACCACAAGACTTTGCTTTTCAACAGAAGCCTCGATCAATTGCATCTTAGCATGCCACACAGGCAAACCATCCTATGCAACCGATATCAGTCACACAGAATGAAATCCGATGTCAGACACACAGTCCATTTACAAGTCCGTTCTGGGTCTGAACGAAACCGGGGGCACCTAGTACCCCGCATATCCATCGATCTCCAAGTACGTCTGGACGATCACTAACTGTTTCCATCTTCTTGGGTGTACAGCCCAATCAAGATCATCAGTTATCACCCAAACGACGTGAAGACCTCCGGTCTTCGACCATCGTCTTCATCTTCGACTTATCGTCGTATCAGTTGTTCAGAATGGGATAAACCCGGTCTTTCCGAATAACTCGCGTATATATTATAAAAGTGTTACACAAACACAACATACGCCTCATTCCAATTCATCAGTCACTAACCGTAAATTAATCAAGAGAATAATTCCCCAAATATTAACCCCGAAGGCCGAAACCAACATCAGATCAATATCCAGAAAACCATTCTGCTTGGCTAACCGCCAGTTAGTTTCTAAATTTCACATTCATAGGGAAAGGTTCCCATTAATTTTATCCAAGATAAATTCCTTGAATTTATTCTTCATTCTATTTTTGAATCTCAATTCAAACTAGTCGGGATTAGCGAACCTTACCGAAGTAATCATTTATTTTAATTTCCCAATCCCAACCTATTCATCCCATGAAGTAAAACTGGTTATACTTCATATCTAACACCACGGTGTTATCGGTAAATTCAATTACCATTTCACGTTCAAATCTAATTAAAGATTTAACTATCGCCTGGAGCAAAACTGGTGATACTCCATTTTCGATCATTTCAATCTAATTAAAGATTCATTAAAACTCCGCTTAGTTTTAATCTTCGACTGGGTTAAAGAATCGGTGTCATTTAAAACACGGTTCACGATAAACCCAAAATCACATTCCATTAATTATCGGGTTAAAGAACAAGTGTTATTTAAAACACTGTTCACGATAAACCCAAAAATCAATACCAATTCAGTTCCAATTAAATATAATTTAATTGGTACACTTCATTAAATCTAAATAAAAAGATTTAATCTTTTCTCAACTGGGTTCAAGAACAGTGTTAGTGAAGACACCATTCGCGACAAACCCAAATCACATTTGATATTCAATATAAGGCTCTGAATAGAAAATATATCGGCCTATATTCAATATCAAATTCTACGATCAACAAATGTCGTATTCGAAATAACGATATAAATATATATCTTTCAAATTTCCATAACAGCACCTGTATAATCACGAATTCCAACATCGAAATATTCCGAAGACAATTTCGATTCAAATCCACTCCAATGCAATCATTGGAAATTTTGGTTATTTTCAAAACCCTTTTCGAATTCAATTTATTTATTTAAAAATAAATAGAATTATAATTCTAGTTCAAAACTAGTTCATTTCGATAAAAATCTATTTTTATCTTTTCAAATATGGAGTTTTTCATCCCAATCCTTTCTAAACCATTTCTTATGATTTTACACAAATTATTACTATTTTTAATAATTTTATCAAGGCCCGTACAGTCGATTTCCAACAATGGCCACCGAACTGCACTTATAGCGACCTTTTTCAAATTTGATTTGGACATAATTCCAAATCCAACCGTTAGATTTCAAATTTCTAACCTTCGCTAGAAAGCTCTTTTCGATACGAACCCAACGGTTCCGGTTTTAGGAGAATCCGACGGTCGGATCTCCCGTAATGTCCATTTGAAATAAATGGTCGAAATTCACGAACTGCCGCGGCGCGGCGCGTTCTATTCAGGCCATTATATTATATATATAATATATATAATATATACTTCGTCGATTTCTATTTAAAACGAATTATATAAATAGTTTTAAAATCGTTTCAAAAGCTATTTCAACTTTCTTTTCAATTCAAATCAAAATTGAATTCTTCTTCATAAATTCGTTTTAAAATTTATTTCTATTCAATTCAAATTTCAATTCAATTTGAATTCATTTCAATTCGCTTTCAATTCAATTCGAAATCGTTTTCAATTCAATTCATTTCGAAATCGTTTTCAATTCAATTCATTTCGAAATCGTTTTCAATTCAATTCATTTCGAAATCGTTTTCAATTCAATTCATTTCGAAATCGTTTTCAATTCAATTCATTTCGAAATCGTTTTCAATTCAATTCATTTCGAAATCGTTTTCAATTCAATTCATTTCGAAATCGTTTTCAATTCAATTCATTTCGAAATCGTTTTCAATTCAATTCATTTCGAAATCTCAGATTTTGAAATCACTTTCGATATTCATTATAAAATGAATAAAATCGATATAAATATCGTTCACGTCAAAATGGCGTCAATCTAATCAACACGGCTTCATATATTCCTTTATTTTCAAATATTTCTTTTTCAAAATAGTTGTTATTATCAAAATATTTCGTTCAACACATGACCAATCTCAATGGATGAGTACTGTCAACACATGAACTTTTATTTTATATTGATAAAGATGTAAGTTTTAATATTAAAATATTTCGTTCAACACATGACCAATCTCAACGGATGAGTACTGTCAACACATGAACCTTTATTTTATAATATTCTTTATTTTTCAAACTGGAATGAGGCCCAATCAATTACCATATAAAGTTAATTATATGGATTTTCATACAACACATGTATATAATAGCATCGAAAAATAATCAACCATCAACCAAAGTGCACTACACTGTATAAGCATCAGATATAGATATTCAACGCTTATAACAGCCTGTCAATCAATCGATCGACACATTTAATCAATCAGGATGAGTGAACTTCAAATTTCATCCCAACACCCGTGTGGGGTTTCAAACAATCAAACGCATATTTTATTTGTGCAGTTGGGCGATGTGTAAAATTTATCGATCCAATCAATGTCCTTCAAATAAGTGTACATAAACAAACCGTTCGGTTTGTAAATGAATATTTATTTATTCACATTCGCGTTAAAAATTATATTTTTAACGACTAAACATTTTATTCCAACATATGAATTTCTATTCAGTTCATTCTTAAAATAAAATGATATTTTTATTTTTCTAACATATTTTAGAAAATTTCGGCGGCATAACGGCACGATACTAGAAACGGGACGAGGCCTAGCCTTATCCCCGGTCTAGTGAAGGCCCACGCCATTCACACATCAATCATATCAATTTTATTATGCAAACCACAAAATTTGGAGTAAGTGTCTAACCTAGCCTTACTCCTTCGCCTTATAACGGCGCACGTCTAATCCTAACCAATTTATCGATTCGATTTTTCACACCACAAACCACATTCAAACCAATATCACAATCAATAACCAAACAGCCAAACAAACAAGTCCATGGTCTGTGGACGATTGTGTCGGGTGCTACTAAGCACCGTCTGCATCCTAGTATATATATATAACTAGAAAAATAAATTGGAAGGTGAGAAATTCTCACATATAGCTATCCTAGCTCCACGGCTCTTCATTTGCAGAAGTCTTCGTCGTTTCGCCTTTTTGTCACCTTCGTTGCTGCTTTCACTACATACGTAAAAATCACATTTTTACTTCGCTATTCAATATATAAAAATTGAATTTTTACTTTGATGTTCAATATATAAAAATTCTATTTTTCTATCGAAGTTCAATATATAAAAAATTCTATTTTTACATCGTTATTCCATATATAAAGATTATATTTTTAAACCGCTAAGATCTAATTTTTATCTCGTCAAAAATCTTATTTTTATCTCATCAAAAATCTTATTTTTATCTCATCAAAAATCTTATTTTTTCCTACAACAAAATTCTAAACTTTTTCTACCTCCTACGAATTCAAAATTCCTTCGAATAAAAATCATGTTTTATATACTTAAAAAAAATCAGTTTTCTATATTTTAAAAATTCAGTTTTCTATATTTTAAAATTCAGTTTTCTATATTTTAAAATTCAGTTTTCTATATTTTAAAATTCAGTTTTCTATATTTTAAAATTCAGTTTTCTACTTTTTAGAATTCAGTTTTCTATATTTTAAAAATTCAGTTTTCTATATTTTAAAATTCAGTTTTCTATATTTTAAAATTCAGTTTTCTACTTTTTAGAATTCAGTTTTAAAACTTTAAAATAAAAATCAAAGTAAAATAAAAATAAAAATAAAAAATCAGTTTTAAACTTACAGGGGGGAGGAAGTGTCAGCGCGGTGGTCTTCATCGAAGGGAGGAGCTGGAAACGGAGGAGGGATCGCGCTCTGGCTGGACGGTGGAGGACTGGGCGGAGGCGCCTCGATTCTGGGGGTTTAGGGCTTGGAGGTTTCAGAAGGGGGTGCGGGTTCTCGAGGCGGGCGAGGAGGAAAGAGGGGGGGAAAGGAGAGAGGGTCGGCGAGAGGAGGAGGGGGGGAAGCGCCGTCGATCGGCAGTGGCGGTGGGGGAGGCTGAACGGGGCTCGATTTGTTTTTTTTCTTTAATTCTGAATTTTTGAAGTCAACGGTAGGGGAGAGGGAGGTAGTTAAAGGGGAGGGTTATTTATTAATTTATTAATTTAATTTTAATATTAAATCCATAAAGCAACTTTTTCGTTCGGACTCGAAACGAAACCCGCCGACTGTTGTCCATAGCTAATTACCCCCATTCCGAACACAATGGGATATGTATCGTAAGCTGATTCGATTGTTTGAATCAGTTTCCGTTAAATCTACATTCAAATCATTATATTGAATTTTAAACGCACATTTCAAATTACCGGGGTCACATACTAACTAGAAAAATTCTAGAAAAATATTTTCTAGCTTCGTATTGACGATACGGTCCTAACAAAACTAGTTTCGTCGAATTCTGAGACCGTTTGAAAAATGGCCAATTTCCAGTCGATTTAAAATCAACTGAAATGGTCAAACGCGCTTTCCTTCGCCACGCTCACATATTGATTCGAAAAATTATGAAATTTGAAACCTAGCAGTATCTTGACACTGCGGATCTAACAAAAGTGGTTTCATCGAAATCCGAGGTCATTTGCAAAATGTCCATTTTTAAGGGCCTGAATTCCATAGCGACTATTCAGAAATTTCAACTGGACATATCTTTTGATTCCCGCAATGAAATCTTGATTTGTCGGATTCGTTGGAAAGATATTCACTATTAGATTCCATTATTTTTGGTTTCACTAAAATCCGGATTGTTTTGCACCCGGTACATTCAATTGAAGTTTGAAATCGAATTATCGAACTACCGCGCCATTTTCAATTCTATTTATAATTATATATAAATATTATTTTCTAACGACGACGCGTATAATATATACGGTCGAATTATATTCAAAACAAATTTCACGTCGATATTATTTAAAATAATCTATTTTAAATATCAAAATTCGCTAAAATTGCCAAAATAAAAAATTTCAAACTGGCTCGCATTTTCGGGTTGTTACAGGCAACCCTTGGAGCGGTAGGGCCGGTCCCCACCTAATGGTAGTGGATTGGCAATTCCTGAACACACGCTTCCCGGTCCCTTTGAACCTATAGTATGACCACTAACGGCCTATAAAAATCCAAGGCGCCTCAAAATCCATCATCCAAATAAGTAAAATGCCAGCCAGTTTAAGTACTGACACTACCACTAGCTAGAAAGAAACGTGTGCACTCCCTACGGTCCATATCTCGTTTTTGACTCATACCGGGGTGTGAGGCTCGCGAAGTCACGATATACACAAAGCTATGCCGTAATAGGCTATACTTTGATCATCCCACAAGGCCCTGCTTTTCAACAAAAGCCTTGATCATTTGCATCTTAACGTGCCACATTGACAATTCACGCCATACGATCAATCACTATTAATATATACCTGGGTGTTAAGCAGAGAATAAATTCTCCACCACCAATCAGATAAACATTAATAAAAATCAATTTAATTCACATGGAATGAAATCCAATGTCAGACACGCATCCATTTACAAGTCTGTTCTGGGTCTGAACGAAACCGGTGACACCTGAGAGGTCCTCGCATATTCGAAACAATCAACAATAGTCCGGATGGCTACCACTGAAGCCCCTTCAAGGTAGCTACTCCCATCATGGGTCTCAGTAGCAACACATCCATCCGATGTGAAGATTGTCGGTCTTCAACCACCGTCTTCATCTTCGACTTTTCATCGTCGTAGTACTTATTCGGAATGGGTTAAACTCGGTCTTTCCGAATAACTCTCGTATTATTATAATTAAAAATCGAGTACTATAAAAACACATCCAACGTCTCATTCCAATTCATAATATTCTTCTAATAAAATATTCGCATTATTCTATCAAAGATAAATTCTTTAAACTACCTTTAAATCTTTTCTTTAAAGATTTATCAAAACTCAAATTTGGTTTTAAATACCAAAAATAAATATTCAATGATTATTTAAATTTAAGAAATTAATTCTATCTTTAACTGGGTTAAAGAACTAATGTCATTTAAAACATAATTCACGGTAAACCCAAAATCATCTTCCATTGAATACGGAATCTTCACAGAAATCAAATCAATATATAATCGTTATAAAATTCTGTATCCGACCAATGATATAAATGGAATAACGGCAAAGCCTCTTAAATTCATATGTAGTATCGGTCTTCTTCTACAGAAGCTTACCTCGGTTATTGTAAATTCGAATTCCATCCAATCCCAATTTAATATATTAAATTGGAAAACTTTACTTTTGGAAAATTCCCATTTAAATCTTAAATAAAGATTTATAAATTCCAAATCATATTTTCACTGTCAGTTGGGTTAAAGAACACATGTCGCTTAAAAACACAGTTCACAATGAACCCAACTCACATTCCTTTTTATATCCAATTTCTACGTATAATTGAAAACTTTAATAATCTTAACTAAAAGATTTATTCTTTTCATACGGGGTTTAAGAACAGTGTTATTTAAGACACTATTCACGACAAATCCAAAATCCAATTTATTCAATTTAATCTTCAATTAGATATTAGCAAATTGGAAAACTTCATTAAATCTTACTTTAATGATTTATTCTAGTTAATAACTAGCTCATTCAATAAAATATATTTTTCTAAAATATATTCTTTTCTAAAATATTCTTTTTCTAGGACATTTTCTAAAATATTCTTCATTGGAATGTGACTCACTCAACAACCATATATTGTATGTAATCAACAATCATGATAAATAATTATTAAACATCCAAATGATGACCAAAGTGGAATTTATAATTGTGTGAGCATTACAGTAAATAACTAACGCTCATCACAGACTGTCAATCCATCGATTGACAGAAAACTAAATATTGGGATTAGTGTGTGTCCAATATCATCCCAAAACCCGTGTGGGGTTTCATCCATCAAACAAATAATAAATTATTTGTGCACTTGGGCGATGTGTGAAAATTATCGTCCCAATCATATAAACAAGTCGAGTAACTTGTAAATGGGAGTGTAATATTCAAACTTGAATATACTAAACATTTATCTCTAATATATCAAACATTTCAACCTCACAGGCATATGTTTCAATTCTTTCTATTGTGAACAAATGGCAATAAAAATATAGCCTTTTATTTCCATTCTTTTTATTGTTAACAAATGACGATAAAAACCTTAACTTTTATTTCAATCCTCTTTATTGTTAACAAATGACGATAAAATCTTAACTCTTATTTATTTACCAAAAGTATATTTTTGGTCTCATTCATTTATAAATGACAAAATGGATATTTTACTACCTCCTTTTTTTTAAAATGACAAAAATGTCTCTTTTATTCTAATTCTTTTAAAGTGACAAAAATTGTAATTTTGTCTAATTCCCTTTAATGTACAAAATATGATCATTTTGTCAAATTCCTGCCAATGTACAAAATATGATACTTTTGCCTAATCTTTTAAATGTAACAAAATATGATAATTTGTCTAATCTTTTAATGTGACAAAAATGACTATTTTGTCTAACCTTTTTAATGTAAACAAAATTGTTTCTTCTATTCACTAATCAAGTTTGACACAAAAAATGGTATTTTTCTAATTCAACACTTCATATTGTAATCAATTTGATAACAAAAACATAATTTCTAATTCTACACTTTTTATTGTAATAAATATGACAATAAAAACATAATTTCTTTTTATTGAAAAAGAATGTTACAAAAAAATATGTTCTTTTTATTTGGGACCATTTTACATAAAGATGTAATCTTAAATTTTTATTCTTCAAAATAAAAAAAACAATTTTACATAAAAATATAATTCTCTAATTTTATTCTTTAGTTTCATAGAAAATGTAAACTTCTATTTAATCTTTTAATTACATAAAAAAAATGTAAATTTCTATTGAACCTTTTTACTTACATATAAAATGTAAATTCCTTTATTTCCTTTATTCCCTTTATTTACATTGAAAAATGTAAATTCTTTTAATTCCTTTTGTTTACATTGAAAAATGTAAATTCTTTTTATTTACATAAGAAAAAATGTAAATTTCAATACTTTGATTTGATTACATATAAAGATGTAATTTTTTTATACTTCATTCTTTTTAATGTATAAAAATACACCTTTTCCAATTCATTCTTTTAAATGAATAAAAATATACATTTCCTAATTCATTCTTTTAAATGTATAAAAATATACATTTTCTAATCCATTCTTTTAAATGTATAAAAATATACATTTTCTAATTCATTCCTTTAAAATGACCAAAATTGATAAATTTACCTAATCCTCTTAATGTAAACAAAATGACAAATTTGTCTAATTCTTTTTAATGTAAACAAAATATGAATTTTGTTATATCCTTTTTAATGTAAACAAAATATGATAAATTTTGTGTAATCCTTTTTATGTAAACAAAATGTAAATTTTGTCAAATTCTTTTTAAATAAACAATAATTTAAATCATTGTCTATTTCATTTAAATATATAAAAATGTATATTTTTCTACTCTTTCTATTATTAACATTAAAAATGGGTCTTTAATGTGAAAAATATTTCATAATGAAATATGTGTATTTTTCTACTCTTTCTATTATTAACATCAAAAATGGGTCTTTAATGTGAAACATATTTCATAATGAAATATGTATATTTTTCTACTCTTTTTACTTGTAACTAAATTGACAAATAAAACTTGTCTTAACATTCTACTAAAATATAAATAGAAAGGTAACTTCTAATTTGAAAGTAAAAAAGCAACTTTTATTTTAATGTTTTATTTGCATTAGTGAATGTAAATAAAAGAACAAACTAATTTTCATTGTATATTTGCACTAGTGAATGCAAATAAAAGAACAAACTATATTTTAATGCATATTTGCATTTGTGAATGCAAATAAAAGAACAGACTTTATTTTCAATACATATTTGCATCTGTAAATGCAAATAAAAGAACAAGTTTTATTGACAATTAAAAAAGTGATTTTATTTGTAAAATAAGTTCTACATTTCTAATCTAAACAAATAAAAAGATAATTTTTATTTGTTTACAACTCTATTTTAATGGAACATTTCATTCAAAAAGGTGATTTCTATTTTAACGTATGCTTCTGTTCTAATATAATATGTTAAACAAAATGATAATTTACTCTAATCTTTTTATTTATTTAAATCAAACATGAAAATAAAAAAATTTATTGTTTTTATTTTATACTTCAAATGTTGACACACATGAATATAAAATATTCTATACATACAATAATATATGATTTTATCGTATACACAAGATTCTAACAACCATAAATACACAATCACAACAATCGTTCATCAAAATCACAGCACAGTCAAACTTTTAAATGAATATATACATACAACCTGAATTTCATACTGAATGAACACAATAAAATAAATAAACAATTAATTTTAATTTTAAAATAGAAATCTCACCTCGATTTGTCTGAACAGTTCAGATCTGAATTTTGCTCAAATTCTAGTTTGCTCTGTTTCAGCTCTAGTCAGCGTCATCATGAAGTACTCTTCGATACGAGTCCAACGCAATTCATTTTGTCCGATTCCGACCTCATACGAAAAAGTTACGATTTAATTTGTGACGCTAATAATTTAAATATAATTATTTAAATCAATTAAATAATTTTAGTCCATCTTCTACCTTATACAGAACTCGACCGATAGTTTTAGCCACTTAGTTCAAAATTTGGTCTTTAAATTTTGATCCAATCTTGCAGCTTGGGGACGATCGGGTGACAGGACGTGGGAGGGCTCGGAGGCGCGCACGACCGGGCTGATTGCCGGCGAACTCGGCGGCGTGTGGTGGGCCCAGCGGCAGTCGAGACCGGCTGACTTTGGTTGGCTCATTCTCTCGATCCAGGCGACGATAACGGTTGATGGCCGTATGGATGTGAAGAGCGGAGGAAGTACTACAAAATTCTCGAGAGGACGGAGGTCTGAAATTGAATGGATAAGGAGAATTTAATCAAGGAAGAAGGGAGTACGGTGGCCATTGGAGTATACAAGGCGGCGACTAGGTTATAAGGGAATAGGGTTACGTATATGTAGCGTATTTAGACCGTATATATACTGTATTTATTTTATTTATTAATTCTTTTAATTCAAAAATTATTGTTTAACGTCACGTACCCCAAATCACACCCAACGAGTGTCGCCACCAGCGTAATACCCCCATTCCGGACATAATGGAACATGTTTCGTAACCCAATTCGGCTATTACGATATGTTTTTCTTTAATCTAAAATATAAATCAATTTATATTTAATTTAAACGTACATTTTAAATTACCGGGGCTACATACTACCTCTAAAAATTACAAAAAAAATTATTAATGGCTTTGTTTTGACGATACGGTCCTAACAAAACAAATTTCGTCGAATTCCGAGACTGTTTGAAAAATGGCCATTTTCTGGTCGATTAAATTCAACAGAAATTGGCAAAACACATTTTCTTTTACCACGCTCACATATTAATTCGAAAAATTCTGGAAAATTAAACTTAACAATAATTCGACATTCCGGTTCCAACAAAAGTGGTTTCATCAAAAACTGATGTCGTTTGCAAAATGGCTATTTTTGAGGGCCATATATTCTATTAAAATATATATAAATTCTACAGCGACTTTTCTAAATTTGAAATTGGACATAACTCACAACTTTTAAAGTGAAATTTCAGTTTTTCAGATTCGTTAGAAAGATATAATCAAACAGATTTAAATATTTTTGGTTTTAATGAAATCCGATTTATTTTGAATCCTGTACATTCAGTTTAAAGTTTGAAATCAAATTTTCAAACTGCAGCGCTGTTTTAAACTCCTTTTATAATTAAATTAAATTAAATTTATTCATTTTAAACTAAATTTTTAGTCATTATTATTTAAAATAAATCATTTTAAATATATAAAATCTATTAAAGTTTCTAAATTAAAAAAATTTAAATTGGCCCCAAAATTCCAGGTTGTTACAATCGCCCCCACTTAAAATCTTTTCGTCCTCGAAAAGGAACGTAGCTAAATGTTGTTTAATTAACTAACTCAATTAAATTTTATTTATTGGTTTCAATAATTTTGTTTAGTTAAATTAATTATCATTTCTATAATTTTGTTAGTTAAACCAATAATCAAACATCACAACCAGCAATCAATTAGGTAATTAAATTTTCAAATATATATAACTTTTATATAGTCACAAATCATATTTTTAGTTCAATCACAGCAATATATCCTATCTAAGTTTTGGTTCTCATACCAGTCAATGGAAATATATAGATATACCACCTTCGAAACTAGAACATAAATTCTGACGATGGTGCACCGATGATCAGAATTATCTTCGGGCGACAAGAGTGTGATTCTATATCTATCTAGTATATTAAAACTTCGAATATCCGTTAAATACTCGTATATTCGAAATCTTTATATACTCGATTGTCCACATTAAAATATAGTAATATACTCAAATACGTATTTTAAGATAAAATTTTCAAAACTAAATTTGTTTTCATTTTTTTTAAGAAAATAATACTCTTCACACTCGTTCTAGGATACTACTAATCCCATCTCTAACAAGTTATTCTCATTGGATATTTCTAATCCAATCTCCGATGAATTCTTTCATTTGGTTCTAATGTGTCTTGTTCTCGAGCTCTGTAAACCAAAGCTCTAATACCAAATGTGACGACCCAAACTTCCCCATAAAGGAAAGCCTAGATTGCTTTGTGAACAATACACATCAGAATCACAAACTGAGGAACATTTTATTGCTGATTACAACAATTACATCAGAGCACAAGAAAATCACAGAGTATGAATATATATTACATAATAGGAATACAATAATATCAGAGATTTAAATTACATTTAAATAGCAGCGGAAAAATATTACAAATATACAACTGAAAGGAATACACGGATACAGAGCTTTCCGAATAACACTTCAGCTGTAAACCAGGGTCCTGTAAATATATCTGCAAAAAGCTACTCGACTGCCCGTGTGGAAAATATGGGCACCCTAGTTTGCCAATGAAACAAACTACAGGTCAATCATGGGACTGGTATGAGAAATCTTAACTTAACTTATCTAATAACAAGGCAAATCACAGGACCACGCCGCTAACGCGGAACGGGTTTACTCCATTGGATTGCCAGTGCATAAAATAAAGTTAAACAACGCAATGCTTTTTAGAAAAATGAAACCATTATAAGACCCAAGTCCCATCACACAATGCAACGCAAACCGGAGGATAGGGTTTTACCTTATCATGGTCAAAAGATGCTTGATACGATAAAACGGATTTAGTATTAGTGGGTATATCTATGGGTATATATATAGTTCAAAAACAATTTCAATCATAATGTATTAATCATAGACGGCATAGTACCCCATCCTACTATGTCGCCCTACTAGTTCTACAATCAAAACTGCAAGGTTGTATTGAAAACTGGATTTCCATCATGAGTCCAGGCTAGGGGCAAGCTCCTCTCCGATTCGAGACGCTCTAGCAAATGCCTCAGTATCACACCTATGGGCAACCCTTGGAGCGGTAGGGCCGGTCCCCACCTAACGGTAGTGGATTGGCAATTCCTGAACACACGCTTCCCGGTCCCTTTGAACCTATAGTATGACCACTAACGACCTATAAAAATCCGAGGCGCCTCAAAATCCATCATCCACATAAGTAAAATGCCAGCCAGTTTAAGCACTGACACTACCACTAGCTAGAAAGAAATGTGTGCACTCCCTACGGTCCATATCCCGTTTTTGACTCACACCGGGGTGTGAGGCTCGCGAAGTCACGATATACACAAAGCTATGCCGTAATAGGCTATACTTTGATCATCCCACAAGGCCCTGCTTTTCAACAAAAGCCTTGATCATTTGCATCTTGGCGTGCCACATTGACAATTCACGCCATACGATCAATCATTATTAATATATACCAGGGTGTTAAGCAGAGAATAAATTCTCCAACACCAATCAGATATACATTAATAAAAATTAATTTAATTCACATGGAATGAAATCCAATGTCAGACACACATCCTGTAACGACCCAGAAAATCTGAACCAATTTAAAAAATTTAAATTGGCTATTTTAGTTGATTTTAAATATTTAAAATAAATATTTTAAATAATAGCAATGAAAACTGAGTTTGAATCGACGTTTGAAAACGAATATAATTAATTCTAATTATAAACAAGGCCTGAATTGGCGCTGCAGTTTCAAAAATTGAATTCAAACTTTGTCGGACTGTACCGGGTGCAAAATAAAACGGATTTGAGTGAAACCAAAAATATTTAAATCTGTTAGTGAATACCTTTCTAACGAATCAGAATAATCAAAGTTTCATAGCGGAAAGCAAAAGTTATGGCTAAATGAATTTTCAGAAAGGTCGCTATGGAATTTATATAGCCCGGGAAATTGGCCATTTTGCAAACGACCTCGGAATTCGACGAAACCACTTTTGTTGGATCCGGGATGTGAAGTTATTGCTAGGTTTCAAATTTCATAATTTTTGAAGCTAATATGTGAGCATGGCAAAGGAAAATGTGTTTTGGTCAATTACAGTTAAATTGGATCGACCAGAAATGGGCCTTTTTGCAAACGGCCTCAGAATTCGACGAAACTAGTTTTGTCGAGACCGTATCGTCAAAACATAGCTAAATTTATTTTTCTGGGATTTTTCGAATCAGTTTGTGGCCCTGGCAAATTGAAATGTACGTTCAAATTTAATATTGAATGTTTTATATTTTAATTTGAAGAAAACTAACTGAAACATTCGAATGGGCCTTCGAAACATATCCCATTGTGTTCGGAATGGGGGTAAAACGCTAGGGACAACAGTCGTTGGGTTTGGATTGGTGTTCGTGGGTGGAAGAGGGTATTTTAGAGATTTTAAAATATATAAAAAAAAATCATTGGTCAGAAAACATATTCTCTCCCCCCGAAATATCGCGACGAATGACGGATGGGTGTTCATCACTTCCCGTTCATTTTTCGATCAATCCACGCAAAATTAGCCCCTCCTCCTGTTGAAGATTTTGTAGAGCTCCTCGAGATCTTCAAATCCATATATAGTTTGGAATTTTTCGTGGCCTGTGGAGTGAGAATCGACGCCTGGAAGTTGACGCCTTCTCGCCGCCGCCACCATCGCCAGAGGCAATCAAACTGGCCGCCACCCCCCTGCGTTGGAAGCTCTCTTCTCCCCCTTCGACGCTGCGAAGGCCGATCGACGAATAGCTACACGGATTTCGAGATAAATCCAAACCTAGTTTTGAACGAAAAAGCTGAGGTACGGCCTTGTTTATTTTCAACTGTTTTAACACCTTTAAACAGTTGCAATATTTTAAAAATCATATCTTTTTCGTGTGTTGACGAAATTCAGTGAAACAAGAGACAGTGGACTCGTGTGGACGTCTTCTACCTTCTAGAAGAGACCGCATATTTTTCTAAGACTTCTGCTATTTTTGGTGGAGTGGAAGCCAATGTAAGATTTCTAATTTATAACCAATATGGAAAACGACGATGTATAAATTATATAGTCGATGTATGAGTTATATAAGCGTTGTACACCTCTTGTATAAGCGTTGTATAAGTTGTACGTTCGATGTATAAGTTGAATATGCGTTGTAAAAATTATATATGTGTTGAAATAGAAGTGAATTGCTATATATAAATATATATATATACGCCCCTCGTCCACAAACCATGGACGATATTTATTGGTTGTGATTGGTGTGAAAATTGATTGATAACGAATGGTTGATTGGAATTGTTTGTGGTTGATATTGATTGATTGTGGTTGAAAAATACCCGTTTGTGGTTGAGAAATATTTGGTTGAAACCACATATGATTAGTTTGTGGAAATTAAATAAATATACATGCCGCCTACGTGCGAACTAGATGCATGATTCCCCATTGTCAAAATCCGCGAGGTTTTAAGGTAGAGCGAGGAACCGTACTAGGGACGGTCCCGGTTTTAACTACCCTGCCGTTATGCTGCCGAAATTTTGAATAATATTCATGTGTTAGAATTATTTTCCTGTGTTGAAATTATATTCGTCTGTTGAATAGAAAACCTTCATGTGTTGAATAGAAATTCATTCGTTGAATCATATTCATGTGTTGAATGGTATTCGTGTTTTGAATAAATGGTTTTAGCAATAAAAATCTCATTTTTACCCTATATATACAAACTATAGAAAACCTTCAGTGTTGAATCGAAATTCATTCGTTGAATTGAAATTCATGTGTTGAATGGTATTCGTGTTTTAAATATAAAAAACACCTTTTTATTGATATATACAAACTATAGAAAACCTTCATGTGTTGAATCGATATTCATTCGTTGAATTGAAATTCATGTGTTGAATGGTATTCGTGTTTTAAATATAAAAATCACCTTTTTATCGATATATACAAACTATAGAAAACCTTCATGTGTTGAATCGATATTCATTCCTTGAATTGAAATTCATGTGTTGAATGGTATTCGTGCTTTAAATATAAAAATCACCTTTTTATCGATATATACAAACTATAGAAAACCTTCATATGTTGAATCGATATTCATTCGTTGAATTGAAATTCATGTGTTGAATGGTATTCGTGTTTTAAATATAAAAATCACCTTTTTATCTATTTATATAAACTATAGAAAACCTTCATGTGTTGAATCGAAATTCATTCGTTGAATTGAAATTCGTGTGTTGAATGGTATCCATATTTTGAAAGAACTTGTTTTATAATAAAAATCCTATTTTTATCACCTATATTAACTAAATAATCTTGTTTTGAAAGAAATTGTTTTATAATAAAAATCCTATTTTTATCACCTATATTAACTATATAAAATAGTCGAGTTTTGAAATAAATTGTTTTACATTAGAAAATCACATTTTTATTATATACATGAATTGGTAAAAATAGTGAAGTGTTGAAATAGAAGACAGTTAGACAAAAATATAATTTTTTAATCAAATGTATGAATAGAATATAGCTTTGAAATCGAAGAATCGATATATATATATATAAATAGAATTAAAATATATCGAATAACAAAGCTGCAGTTCATATTTTGAAACCGTGATTTCAAACGATTAGTGCGGGAGATCCGACCATCGGATTTTCCCGAAACCGCAACCATTGGGTTCGCTTTGGAAATATCTTTCCAACGGCACCAACTTTGTAAAAATCCAACGGTTGGATTGTCTGGAATGTTTAATTCAAATCTGAAGAAAAACAGTGCCAGAATCGATTATATTTATATATATATATAAATATAATTATATTTAATCGAATAACGACGCTGTAGTTCGTATTTTGAAATCGAAACTTCAAATGATTATATCGGGAGGTCCGACCGTCGGATTTTACCGAAACTGGAACCTTGGATTCGTTTTGAAAAGATCTTTCTAATGATGTAAATTTTGTGAAGATCCAACGGTTAGATTTTCAGATATGTGTAAATCAAATCTGAAGAAAAACAGCGCCACGGCCGCGTTATGGCCCGAAGCGTCGTTTTGAATAAATTGGCTATTTTAAAATAAAAAAAAATAGCGATAAACCGTTATAAAATATTATAAACAATATGGATGAGAAATTTAGAAACTAACTGAAGGTTGTCTAAGTCGGATGGTTTCTTGGGTATTGATCTGATGTTGGTTTCGGCCTTCGGGGTTAATATTTGGGAAATCGTTCTCTTACTGATTGACGGTTAGTGACTAATGAATTGAAACGATGCGTGTGTATGTTAGTGTTGGACTTGTTTATTATATACGCGAGTTGCTCAGAAAGACCGGGTTTACCCCATTCTAAATAACGGAATCGACGATATGAAATCGAAGATGAAGACGGTGGTCGAAGACCAGAGATCTTCACCTCGTTTGGATGGTAACCAAGGTCCTGATTGGGAGGCATCCCGAAATATGGATAATGAGTGGTGATCGTCCAGACGTACGTGGTGATCGATTGGTTTGCGAGGTATATAGTGCCTTCGGTTTCGTTCAGACCCAGAACGGACTTGCAAATGGACAGTGTGTCTGACATTGGAATTTATTCTGTGTGATTGGTAGTTATCAGTTGCACGGTGTGAATTTCCTGTGTGGCATGCTAAGATGCAGTGATCAGGGCTTTTGTTGAAAAGCAAAGTCTTGTGGTGATGATCAAAGCCCCGCCTGTGTGGCGTAGCTTTGTGTATAACGTGAATTCGCGAGCCTCACACCCCGGTATGAACCAGAAACGGGAGAAAGGACCTCATGGAGGGCATGCGTTTCTTCCTAGCTTGGAGTTGTGTCGGTGTTTTTACACGGCCTGACATTTTACTTATGCGGATGATGGATAGCGAGGCGCCTCGGTTAGATTGGACGATCCGGGTCCGATGGAGTCATTCGTTGGCTCATTTACGCCCCATAGGGCGGGGAAACGTATTGTTCAGGCATAATAATCCACATCGGTGGGCCGGCCCTGACGATCCAAGGGGCAGTTGCGGCTGTTCCTGAGGCTCGGGCTGGCCAGTCTCGAATTTGGTAAGGACTATCTTTTGCCTTGGTTCGTGATGGAAATCCAATTTCCAAATACGTGTCTATGCGATTTTGATTGTGTGTGTGTGTATATATATATATATATATATATATATATGGCGATATGATATATGGTACCCATGCCATCTATGATTGATAGTTATGACTTGAAATTGTTTTTGAAACATATAAACACTAGAAGTAATATGAAATGCTTTTGTTTTATTCGTATCAAGCATATTTTGGCCATTATAAGGTAAAACTCTATCCTCCGATTTGCGTTGCATTGTGTGATGGGAACTGAGTCTTATAATGGCTTCATTTTTATAAAAAGCATTGCGATGTTTAAAAGAATGATTTGTTTTAAAGAACTGGCAATCCAATGGAGTAAACCCGTTCCACGAAAGTGGCGTGGTCCTGTGATTAGCCATATTTTGAATGTGTTGAGTAGATTTCTCATACCAGTCCTTGTTGCTGGCCCTGAGTAGGCCGGGTACGCATGATAGGGGATTCTCGCTTCGTGGTTTGGTGGCGAACGGGAGACTCTTACCCCTACATGTCGCAGTTTAGAGCGTTGGTTCGGCAGTAGCCGCGAGACTCGAGAGGGTCGCCGTAAAACAAGGGATTGGGGGACCAGTGTGAGCCACGGTAGGTTTTACCTGCTGTACTGGAGGATGAAGGGATGGTTGCAAAGCCTACCGGATTTCGCGGTAACGTCACAACGTGGTATCAGAGCTTTGGTTTAGCTTAGTGCTGGAATATAACATATTAAAGAACTCGTCAGAAATAGAACCAGTAGTGTTCTAGGACGAGTAACTCAGTACAGATAGGATCAGCGATATCCTAGTAAGAGTACAGCATAATCAGAACAATTCGTTAGAGATGGGGTCAGAAGTGCCCTAGAACGAGTTGAGAGTTATAGGTTTTTAAATAACGTATTTATGATTATATATATAGTCTGGTTTTAGAAATTAATTAGTATATTTTTGAAAAGTTAAAAACAATTTGATTGTTGTTTGTGTTGTGTGATAGTAGATTTGATTAATTAAAATTATTAAAAAGATAGTTAATTTAATCAATAATAGAATGAATGGTAGAATTTATTCGATTATATCACACACTGAACTGATTAGAACATAGATAGAAATATATACATGTGCATTATATATGTTTGAACAGGTAAATGGATAGCTGTTGAGTAAAGATTTTATTTGCGTGCCCGACAAATAGGTAAACCTTAATGAGTTGGATGCGAAATATTATTATATCAACTCCTGTGAATGCCATTGGATGCGGAGTGCTGGTTGTTCTGTGTGAAATAATAAACATCGCCATAGGATAGTAACAATTAATTTTGAACTACATTACATGGCATACTTCGGAAGATAGGCATACTTCATCATATACCACATAAGCATTTGGAGCTTGTGTGACGAGGTGGAAGATTTACCATACGAGCGAGAGGCTTGTATGGCGATGACTATATTTTACAGGTTGAACTGATGACTGGTATGGACTATTTAAATTGTAACGACAAAATTGCCAGATTAATAAAAACCCCACACGGGTCTGGAGTTGACAATAATCGCGTCTCTCTAGTTATTAGATACGGCACATGGACTATTTATTTCCCACATGGGACGAGGTGACAAGGATTTATCCTTTGGAGCATTTAAAATACACACTCCCTCAGGCTTTGACAAGGTGACGAGAATTTATTCTCTAGAGTTATTATCTATACACGCTCCCCTGTAAACACTAGAATATATCACTATAAATATGTGTATGCTTATTATAATTTATTGGGTACCTAATACGGCCCAATAAATTTCCAAACCTCTCCCCGTACAAAGGAGGTTATGGCGAAATTTTTCGAAAATTCCGGGTGTTAGCCAAATTTTTGAAGAATTTGAAAATTCTCAGAAACTGAAAAGTTGGAGAATGGAAGCCAGATCGAACGTAGAGTTGATTAATCAAACCACTTTCGACTTTGTTACTTTTCGGGGACGAAAAGTTTTAAGTGGGAGAGATTGTAACGACCCAGAAAATCTGAACCAATTTAAAAAAATTTAATTGGCTATTTTAGTTGATTTTAAATATTTAAAATAAATATTTAAAATAATAGCAATGAAAACTGAGTTTGAATCAACGTTTGAAAATGAATATAATTAATTCTAATTATAAACAAGGCCTGAAATGGCGTTGTAGTTTCAAAAATTGAATTCAAACTTTGTCGGACTGTACCGGGTGCAAAACAAAACGGATTTGAGTGAAACCAAAAATATTTAAATCTGTTAGTGAATACCTTTCTGACAAATCTGAAAAATCGAAGTTTCATAGCGGAAAGCAAAAGTTATGGCCAAATGAATTTTCAAAAAGGTCGCTATGGAATTTACATAGCCCGGGAAATTGACCATTTTGCAAACGACCTCGGAATTCGACGAAACCACTTTTGTTGGATCCGGGATGTGAAGTTATTGCTAGGTTTCAAATTTCATAATTTTTGAAGCTATTATGTGAGCGTGGCAAAGGAAAATGTGTTTTGGTCAATTACAGTTAAATTGGATCGACCAGAAATGGGCCTTTTTGCAAACGGCCTCAAATTCGACGAAACTAGTTTTGTTGGGACCGTATCGTCAAAACATAGCAAGATTTATTTTTCTGGGATTTTTTGAATCAGTTTGTGGCCCTGGCAAATTGAAATGTATGTTCAAATTTAATATTGAATGTTTTATATTTTAATTTGAAGAAAACTGACTGAAACATTCAAATGGGCCTTCGAAACATATCCCATTGTGTTCGGAATGGGGGTAAAACGCTAGGGACGACAGTCGTTGGGTTTGGATTGGTGTTCGTGGGTGGAAGAGGGTATTTTAGAGATTTTAAAATATATAAATAAATAAATTTCATTGGTCAGAAAACATATTCTCTCTCCCCGAAATATCGCGACGAAGGACGGAAGGGTGTTCATCACTTCCCGTTCATTTTCCGATCAATCCACGCAATATTAGCCCCTCCTCCAGTTGAAGATTTTGTAGAGCTCCTCGAGATCTTCAAATCCATATATAGTTTGGAATTTTTCGTGGCCTGTGGAGTGAGAATCGACGCCTTCCCGTCGCCGCCACCATCCCTAGAGGCGATCGAACTGGCCGCCACCCCCCTGCGCTGGAAGCTCTCTCCTCCCCCTTTGACGTTGCGAAGCCCGATCGATGAATAGCTACACGGATTTCGAGATAAATCCAAACCTAGTTTTGAACGAAATAGCTGAGGTACGACCTTGTTTATTTTCAACTGTTTTAACACCTTTAAACCATTGCAAACTTTGAAAAATCATATCTTTTTTGTGTGTTGACGAAATTCAGTGAAACAAGAGATAATGGACTCGTGTGGACGTCTTCTACCTTCTAGAAGAGACCGCATATTTTTCTGAGCCTTCTGCTATTTTTGGTGGAGTGGAACCCAATGTGAGATTTCTAATTTATAAACGATATGGAAAACGACGATGTATAAATTATATAGTCGATGTATGAGTTATATAAGCGTTGTACACCTCTTATATAAGCGTTGTATAAGTTGTACGTTCGATGTATAAGTTGTATATGCGTTGTAAAAATTATATATGTGTTGAAATAGAAGTGAATTGCTATATATATATATACGCCCCTCGTCCACAAACCATGGACGATATTTATTGGTTGTGATTGGTGTGAAAATTGATTGATAGCGAATGGTTGATTGGAATTGTTTGTGGTTGATATTGATTGATTGTGGTTGAAAAATACCCGTTTGTGGTTGAGAAATATTTTGTTGAAACCACATAGGATTAGTTTGTGGAAATTAAATAAATATACATGCCGCCTGCGTGCGAACTAGATGCATGATTCCCCATTGTCAAAAACCGCAAGGTTTTAAGGTAGAGCAAGGAGCCATACTATGGACGGTCCCGGTTTTAACTACCCTGCCGTTATGCTGCCGAAATTTTGAATAATATTCATGTGTTAGAATTATTTTCCTGTGTTGAAATTATATTCGTCTGTTGAATAGAAAACCTTCATGTGTTGAATAGAAATTCATTCGTTGGATCATATTCATGTGTTGAATGGTATTCGTGTTTTGAATAAATGGTTTTAGCAATAAAAATCACATTTTTACCCTATATATACAAACTATAGAAAACCTTCATGTGTTGAATCGAAATTCATTCGTTGAATTGAAATTCATGTGTTGAATGGTATTCGTGTTTTAAATATAAAAATCACCTTTTTATCGATATATACAAACTATAGAAAACCTTCATGTGTTGAATCGATATTCATTCGTTGAATTGAAATTCATGTGTTGAATGGTATTCGTGTTTTAAATATAAAAATCACCTTTTTATCGATATATATAAACTATAGAAAACCTTCATGTGTTGAATCGATATTTATTCGTTGAATTGAAATTCATGTGTTGAATGGTATTCGTGTTTTAAATATAAAAATCACCTTTTTATCGATATATACAAACTATAGAAAACCTTCATGTGTTGAATCGATATTCATTCGTTGAATTGAAATTCATGTGTTGAATGGTATTCATGTTTTAAATATAAAAATCACCTTTTTACCTATTTATATAAACTATAGAAAACCTTCATGTGTTGAATCGAAATTCATTCGTTGAATTGAAATTCATGCGTTGAATGGTATCCATATTTTGAAAGAACTTGTTTTAAAATAAAAATCATATTTTTATCACCTATACTAACTGTATAAAATAATCTTGTTTTGAAAGAAATTGTTTTATAATAAAAATCCTATGTTTATCACATATATTAACTATATAAAATAGTCGAGTTTTGAAATAAATTGTTTTACATTAAAAAATCACATTTTTATTATATACATGAATTGGTAAAAATAGTGAAGTGTTGAAATAGAAGACAGTTAGATAAAAATATAATTTTTTTATCAAATGTATGAATAGAATATAGCTGTGAAATCGAAGAATCGATATATATATATATAAATAGAATTAAAATATATCGAATAACGAAGCTGCAGTTCATATTTTGAAACCGTGATTTCAAACGATTAGTGTGGGAGATCCGACCGTCGGATTTTCCCGAAACCGCAACCATTGGGTTCGCTTTGGAAATATCTTTCCAACGGCACCAACTTTGTAAAAATCCAACGGTTGGATTGTATGGAATGTTTAATTCAAATCTGAAGAAAAACAGTGCCAGAATCGATTATATATATATATATATATAATTATATTTAATCGAATAACGACGCTGCAGTTCGTATTTTGAAATCGAAACTTCAAACGATTATACCGGGAGGTCCGACCGTCGAATTTTCTCGAAACTGGAACTGTTGGATTCGTTTTGAAAAGATCTTTCTAATGATGTAAATTTTGTGAAGATACAACGGTTAGATTTTCAGATATATGTAAATCAAATCTGAAGAAAAACAGCGCCACGGCCGCGTTATGGCCCGAAGCGTCGTTTTGAATAAATTGGCTATTTTAAAATAAATAAAAATAGCGATAAACCATTATAAAATATTATAAACAATATTGATTAGAAATTTAGAAACTAACTGAAGGTTGTCTAAGTCGAATGGTTTCTTGGGTATTGATCTGATGTTGGTTTCGGCCTTCGGGGTTAATATTTGGGAAATCGTTCTCTTACTGATTGACGGTTAGTGACTAATGAATTGAAACGATGCGTGTATGTTAGTGTTGCACTTGTTTATTATATACGCGAGTTGCTCAGAAAGACCGGGTTTACCCCATTCTGAATAACTGAATCGGCGATAAGAAATCGAAGATGAAGACGGTGGTCGAAGACTGGAGATCTTCACCTCGTTTGGATGGTAACCGAGGTCCTGATTGGGAGGCATCCCGAAATATGGATAATGAGTGGTGATCGTCCAGACGTACGTGGTGATCGATGGGTTTGCGAGATATATAGTGCCTCCGGTTTCGTTCAGACTCAGAACGGACTTGCAAATGGACAGTGTGTCTGACATTGGAATTTATTCTGTGTGATTGGCAGCTATCAGTTGCACGGTGTGAATTGCCTGTGTGGCATGCTAAGATGCAGTGATCAGGGCTTCTGTTGAAAAGAAAAGTCTTCTGGTGATGATCAAAGCCCCGCCTGTGTGGCGTAGCTTTGTGTATAACGTGAATTCGCGAGCCTCACACCCCGGTATGAACCAGAAACGGGAGAAAGGACCTCAGGGAGGGCATGCGTTTCTTCCTAGCTAGGAGTTGTGTCGGTGTTTTTACACGGCCTGACATTTTACTTATGTGGATGATGGATAGCGAGGCGCCTCAGTTAGATCGGACGATCCGGGTCCGATGGAGTCATTTGTTGGCTCATTTACGCCCCATAGGGTGAGGAAACATATTGTTCAGGCATAATAATCCACATCGGTGGACCGGCCCTGACGATCCAAGGGGCAGTTGCGGCTGTTCCCGAGGCTCGGGCTAGGCAGTCTCGAATTCGGTAAGGACTATCTTTTGCCTTGGTTGGTGACGAAAATCCAATTTCCAAATACGTGACTGTGCGATTTTGATTGTATATATATATATGGCGACATGATATATGGTACCCATGCCATCTATGATTGATAGTTATGATTTGAAATTGTTTTTGAAACATATAAACACTAGTAGTAATATGAAATGCTTTTGTTTTATTCGTATCAAGCATATTTTGGCCATTATAAGGTAAAACTCTATCCTCCGGTTTGCGTTGCATTGTGTGATGGGAACTGAGTCTTATAATGGCTTCATTTTTATGAAAACATTGTGATGTTTAAAAGAATGATTTGTTTTAAAGCACTGGCAATCCAATGGAGTAAACCCGTTCCACGAAAGTGGCGTGGTCCTGTGATTAGCCATATTTTGAATGTGTTGAATAGATTTCTCATACCAATCCCATGACTGACTCGTAGTTTGTTTCACTTTCAAACTCGGGTGCCCCTTTTCCTACACGGGCAGCCTTGTATTCAGGTTTAGCAGGCTTTATCCGGATAGCTGGAGCTGAAGATGGATTCTATCATTTATCTCTTTTTATGTTGTTCAGCTCCTATTGTACATTATGTTTATTTCCGCTGTAGACATTTATGTATAGCTGAACTATATTTGTACTAAATATGATCCTGTATACTGTGTAACTCTGATGTTTATGTTCATCCAGTGTATTATTTGTTTGTCTTCTGGTGTATTTATTTTATTATGTTCTAATGTTATCTGTTTATGTGTTATATTCCAAAGATTACCCTTGTCTCCGTCTGTACAGGAATTGGGGTCGTCACACATCCATTTACAAGTCCGTTCTGGGTCTGAACAAAACCGGAGACACCTGAGAGGTCCTCGCATATTCGAAACAATCAACAATAGTCCGGACGACTACCACTGAAGCCCCTTCAAGGTAGCTACTCCCATCATGGGTCTCAGTAGCAACACATCCATCCGATGTGAAGATCGTCGGTCTTCAACCACCGTCTTCATCTTTGACTCTTCATCGTCGTAGTAATTATTCGGAATGGGTTAAACCTGGTCTTTCCGAATAACTCTCGTATTTTTATAATTAAAAATCGAGTACTATAAAAACACATCCAACGTCTCATTCCAATTCATAATATTCTTCTAATAAAATATTCGCATTATTCTATCAAAGATAAATTCTTTAAACTACCATTAAATCATTTCTTTAACGATTTATCAAAACTCAAATTTGGTTTTAAATACCAAAAATCATTATTCAATGATTACTTAAATTTAAGAAATTAATTTTATCTTTAACTGGGTTAAAGAACTAATGTCATTTAAAACCTAGTTCACGGTAAACCCAAAATCATCTTCCATTGAATACGGAATCTTCACAGAAATCAAATCAATATATAATCGTTATAAAATTCTGTATCCGACCATTGATATAAATGGAATAACGGCAAAGCCTCTTAAATTCCATATGTAGTATCGGTCTTCTTCTACAGAAGCTTACCTCGGTTATTATAAATTCGAATTCCATCCAATCCCAATTTAATATATTAAATTGGAAAACTTTACTTTTGGAAAATTCCCGTTTAAATCTTAAATAAAGATTTATAAATTCCAAATCAAATTTTCGCTGTCAGTTGGGTTAAAGAACACATGTCGCTTAAAAACACAGTTCATAATAAACCCAACTCACATTCCTTTTTATTTCCAATTTCTAAGTATAACTGAAAACCTTAATAATCTTAATTAAAACATTTATTCTTTTCATACGGGGTTTAAGAACAGTGTTATTTAAGACACTATTCACGACAAATCCAAAATCCAATTTATTCAATTTAATCTTCAATTAGATATTAGCAAATTGGAAAACTTCATTAAATCTTAATTTAATGATTTATTCTAGTTAATAACTAGCTCATTCAATAAAATTTATTTTTCTAAAATATATTCTTTTCTAAAATATTCTTTTTCTAAGACATTTTCTAAAATATTCTTCATTGGAATGTGACTCACTCAACAACCATATATTGTATGTAATCAACAATCATGATAAATAATTATTAAACATCCAAATGACGACCAAAGTGGAATTTATAACTATGTGAGCATTACAGTAAATAACTAACGCTGATCACAGACTGTCAATCCATCGAATGACAGAAAACTAAATATTGGGATTAGTGTGTGTCCAATATCATCCCAAAACCCGTATGGGGTTTCATCCATCAAACAAATAATAAATTAATTGTGCACTTGGGCGATGTGTGAAAATTATCGTCCCAATCACATAAACAAGTCGAGTAACTTGTAAATGGGAGTGTAATATTCAAACTTGAATATACTGAACATTTATCTCTAATATATCAAACATTTCAACCTCACATGCATATGTTTCAATTCTTTTTATTGTGAACAAATGGCAATAAAAATCTAGCCTTTTATTTCCATTCTTTTTATTGTTAACAAATGACGATAAAAACCTTAACTTTTATTTCAATCCTCTTTATTGTTAACAAATGACGATAAAATCTTAACTCTTATTTATTTACCAAAAGTATATTTTTGGTCTCATTCATTTATAAATGACAAAATGAATATTTTACTACCTCCTTTTTTTTAAATGACAAAAATGTCTCTTTTATTCTGATTCTTTTAAAGTGACAAAAATTATAATTTTGTCTAATTCCCTTTAATGTACAAAATATGATCATTTTGTCAAATTCCTGTCAATGTACAAAATATGATACTTTTGCCTAATCTTTTAAATGTAACAAAATATGATAATTTGTCTAATCTTTTAATGTGACAAAAATGACTATTTTCTCTAACCTTTTTAATGTAAACAAAAATGTTTCTTCTATTCACTAATCAAGTTTGACACAAAAAGGGTATTTTTCTAATTCAACACTTCATATTGTAATCAATATGATAACAAAAACATAATTTCTAATTCTACAATTTTTATTGTAATAAATATGACAATAAAAATATAATTTATTTTTATTGAAAAAGAATGTTATATAAAAATCTGTTCTTTTTATTTAGGACCATTTTACATAAAGATGTAATCTTAAATTTTTATTCTTCAAAATTAAAAAACAATTTTACATAAAAATACAATTCTCTAATTTTATTCTTCACTTTGATAGAAAATGTAAACTTCTATTTAATCTTTTAATTACATTAAAAAAATGTAAATTTCTATTAAACCTTTTTACTTACATATGAAATGTAAATTCCTTTATTTCCTTTATTCCCTTTATTTACATTGAAAAATGTAAATTCTTTTAATTCCTTTTGTTTACATTGAAAAATGTAAATTCTTTTTATTTACATAAGAAAAATGTAAATTTCAATACTTTGATTTGATTACATATAAAGATGTAATTTTTTTATACTTCATTCTTTTTAATGTATAAAAATACACCTTTTCCAATTCATTCTTTTAAATGAATAAAAGTATACATTTCCTAATTCATTCTTTTAAATGTAAAAAAATATACATTTTCTAATCTATTCTTTTAAATGTATAAAAATTTACATTTTCTAATTCATTCCTTTAAAATGACCAAAATTGATAAATTTGCCTAATCCTTTTAATGTAAACAAAATGACAATTTTATCTAATTCTTTTTAATGTAAACAAAATATGAATTTTGTTATATCCTTTTTAATGTAAACAAAATATGATAAATTTTGTGTAATCCTTTTTATGTAAACAAAATGTAAATTTTGTCAAATTCTTTTTAAATAAACAATAATGTAAATCTTTATCTCTTTCTTTTAAATATACAAAAATGTATATTTTTCTACTCTTTCTATTTTTAACATTAAAAATGGGTCTTTAATGTGAAACATATTTCATAATGAAATATGTATATTTTTCTACTCTTTCTATTATTAATATTTAAAATGGGTCTTTAATGTGAAACATATTTCATAATGAAATATGTATATTTTTCTACTCTTTTTACTTGTAACTAAATTGACAAATAAAACTTGTCTTAACATTCTACTACAATATAAATAGAAAGGTAACTTCTAATTTGAAAGTAAAAAATGCAACTTTTATTTTAATGTTTTATTTGCATTTGTGAATGTAAATAAAAGAACAAACTTATTTTCAATGTATATTTGCACTAGTTAATGCAAAAAAAAGAACAAACTATATTTTAATGCATATTTGCATTTGTGAATGCAAATAAAAGAACAGACTTTATTTTCAATACATATTTGCATCTGTAAATGCAAATAAAAGAACAAGTTTTATTGACAATTAAAAAAGTGATTTTATTTGTAAAATAAGTTCTACATTTCTAATCTAAACAAATAAAAAGATAATTTTTATTTGTTTACAACTCTATTTTAATGGAACATTTCATTCAAAAAGGTGATTTCTATTTTAACGTATGCTTCTATTCTAATATAATATGTTAAACAAAATGATAATTTACTCTAATCTTTTTATTTATTTAAATCAAACATGAAAATAAAAAAAATTGTTCTTATTTTATACTTCAAATGTTGACACACATGAATATAAAATATTCTATATATACAACAATATATGATTTTATCGTATACACAAGATTCTAACAACCATAAATACACAATCGATCGTTCATCAAAATCACAACACAGTCAAACTTTTAAATGAATATATACATACAACCTGAATTTCATACTGAATGAACACAACAAAATAAATAAACAATTAATTTTAATTTTAAAATAGAAATCTCACCTCGATTTGTCTGAACAGTTCAGATCTGAATTTTGCTCAAATTCTAGTTTGCTCTGTTTCAGCTCTAGTCAGCGTCATTATGAAGTACTCTTCGATACGAGTCCAACGCAATTCAGTTTGTCCGATTCCGACCTCATATGAATAAGTTATGATTTAATTTGTGATGCTAATAATTTAAATATAATTATTTAAATCAATTAAATAATTTTAGTCCATCTTCTACCTTATACAGAACTCGACCAATAGTTTCAACCACTTAGTTCAAAATTTGGTCTTTAAATTTCGATCCAATCTTGTAGCTTGGGGACGATCGGGTGACAGGACGTGGGAGGGCTCGGAGGCGCGCGCGACCGGGCTGATCGCCGGCGAACTCGGCGGCGTGTGGTGGGCCCAGCGGCAGTTAAGACGAGCTGAATTTGGTTGGCTCGTTCTCTCGATCCAGGCGACGATAACAGTTGATGGCCGTATGGATGTGAAGAGCGGAGGAACTACTACAAAATTCTCGAGAGGACGGAGGTCTGAAATTGAATGGATGAGGAGAATTTAACCAAGGAAGAAGGGAGTACAGTGGCCATTGGAGTATACAAGGCGGCGGCTAGGTCATAAGGGAATAGGGTTATGTATATGTAGCGTATTTAGATCGTATATATACTGTATTTATTTTATTTATTAATTCTTTTAATTCAAAAATTATTGTTTAACGTCACGTACTCCAAATCAAACCCAACGAGTGTCGCCCCGAACGTAATACCCCCATTCCAGACACAATGGAACATGTTTCGTAACCCAATTCGGCTGTTACGGTACGTTTTTCTTTAATTTAAAATATAAATCAATTTATATTTAATTTAAACGTACATTTTAAATTGCCGGAGCTACATACTACCTCTAAAAATTACAGAAAAATTATTACTGGCTTTGTTTTGACGATACGGTCCTAACAAAACTAATTTCGTCGAATTCTGAGATTGTTTGAAAAATGACCATTTTCTGGTCGATTAAATTCAACAGAAATTGGAAAAACACATTTTCTTTTACCACGCTCACATATTAATTCGAAAAATTCTGGAAAATTAAACTTAACAATAATTCGACATTCCGGTTCCAACAAAAGTGATTTCGTCGAAAATCGAGGTCATTTGCAAAATGGCTATTTTTAAGGGCCATATATTCTACTAAAATATATAAAAATTCTACAGCGACTTTTCTAAATTTTAAACTGGACATAACTCATAACTATTAAAGTGAAATTTCAGTTTTTCAGATTCGTTAGAAAGATATAATCAAACAGATTTAAATATTTTTGGTTTTACTGAAATCCGATTTATTTTGAATCTTGTACATTCAGTTTAAAGTTTGAAATCAAATTTTCAAACTACAGCGTTGTTTTAAACTCCTTTTATAATTAAATTAAATTTATTCGTTTTAAAATAAATTTTTAGTCGTTATTATTTAAAATAAATCATTTTAAATATATAAAATCCATTAAAATTTCTAAATTAAAAAATTTAAATTGGCCCCAAAATTCCGGGTTGTTACATAGAGTGTTAGGGTTTTAAGAAATACGGTGTATTTTAGGGGTATATATACTTGTATATATATTGATTTAATTTTCTTTTAATTCTGATAATTCTTGTTTAACGTCACGTATTCCAAATTGAACCCAACGAGTGTCGCCCTTAGCCAAATATCCCTGTTCTGAACACAACGGGCTAGGTTTAATCAGCCCATTCGATCATCTTCAGCTTGTTTTCTTAAAATTAAAATATAAATCATTTAATTATTTTAATTATTTAATTTGATCGTACATTTAAATTTACCGAGGCCACCTACCGACTCTTAAAATTCCCAAAAAATAAATCTAGCTATGTTTTGATGATACGGTCCTAACAAAATTAATTTCGTCAAATTTGGAGACCGATTGAAAAAATTGGCCATTTTCTGGTCGATCCAATTTGACTAAAATTGACAAAACACGTTTTCTTTTGCTATGCTCACATATTAATTCCAAAAATTATGAAAATTGGAGTATAACAATAATTTGACATTCTGGTTCCAACAAAAGTGGTTTCGTTGTAAACAGAGGTCGTTTGCAAGATGGCTATTTTTACGGGCTATATATTATATTATAATATAAATTCTACAAGGACTTTTCTAAATTTTAAACAAGACATAACTTTCAGTTTATATAGTGAAATCTCAATTTTTTACATTCATTAGAAAGATATAATTAAACAGATTGCAATATTTTTTGTTTCATCCAATTCTGATTGTAAATGAATTATGTATATTAAATTGAAATTAGAAACTGAATTTTCGAACTACCGTGCCATTTCGAACTCCTTTTATAATTAAATTAAATTTATTTGTTCTAACATCGATTTAAATAAATTTTTAATTGTTATTACTTACAATAAACCATTTTAAATATTCAAAATCCATTAAAATTTCTAAAATAAAATTTTAAATTGGTTCAGAATTTCTGGGTTGTTGCAAGTATGGACAATATTTTTGAATTTCAAGCTTCCTATAAAAGTCTGGTCTAACTATTTTATATTAGCTTTTATTGAAGTTAATTTGCTTGAACAAAGATTAATCCGAACTCGAGTGTTTTATGTTTATGCATGGAACGCTTGGGTTAGATATGAGTGATGCAAATTCTAAGTTTCAATTATCTAGGCTTGAAGCACGTGAAGAAGCACTCATTTTGGTTCGTTCTTCCGTTTTATTTTATTTAAATCTAATGTATGTATGGTGTATGTATTTAAATATTCCACTGTAAAATAAATTTTTGTAAAACTCTATTATTTCTATGTATAAAATTTCGTTGTGAGATATCGTTATCTTTTTTGTGTTGTGATTCTATGTGATATTCTGTTTAAACCCTGTAAGCTAGATAACTATCTGTCGTTTTGAACGTTTCGAGTTGGTTTAATTACCGATTGAAGCGGTCAAAAGGGCAGGTCATTTCACTTTAGGTTAGTTTTCAAACGCAAAGTTGGTTCGAAGTGTTTTTGGGTCTAGTTCCCATCTCTGTCTCTTCGAACTAACTCGTCAAAAACAAAAGGGGATATTTGATAGTCAATTCTTTAATTATCAAATCAAAACTGTACAGATCAGTACTTCAGCAGCTCAAACCCTTTTATTAAAATCCTTTCATCGATTTAAAAGTCATTTTCATACTTATCTCAACAAATCTCTTCTGTTGGTACTTTGAAAACAATATCCATTCTCTTATCTCTTGATACTAATCGTATTCCCACAACTCTTTCTATATTTCTTTACCTCAAAATATCGTTATATACTGACAAACTCAACTATTTTTATTTCCTTTATTTAGGAAATATCGTTGTATATTCTCAAACTCCTTTTATTTCCTTTGCTTTGGAACAATCACTTTATAAACTTAACCAATTTGTACCGATCACATCAACAAATCTTACATGGGCCAAAATATGTCATGCAACACTTTTCTTATTATATAAACCTAAAGGTTTTACTTAAATTTATAACTTTGCTAATTATATTTTACAATAACACTTTTGGAAATAGTAATTTCTATATGTATCTCGTTTCCAAACCAGTTTCACCTCTTATTTCATTTCCTCAAAATCATAGCCATTTACATATATTATGGAATAAACTTATTTTCAAAACCATACTTTTTCATTACTTAGAAAATAGTGCTATATACTTAACCAAATGGTATAAGTACATATGACACTTCATATCTGGGCCAAACAATGTTGAGTAATACATTGTTTGTTATAAAACGAATAGCTTTTATTATATTTCAAAACCTTGCATATAAAGTTGCAATACTACTTTCCTTATCGAAAATAAATTTCATTTCCAACATCTTTACCATTACAAACTAATAGCATCCTCAGATAATCCTGAATTCGTTCAAGTTGGGGTATTTTATTTACCTCTCAGATCTTGATCGACTACCTTATTATCTAAAGATAATATAAGTTTATTAACACCAACTCTAATATTTAGTAATTGTTACTGTAAGTTCCATTTACTGTTTGATTTAAATATGGCTTATTTAAACATATATTGACATGAACCAAACCCTCGCTCCGCGATGGAAAGGTCTGTCTTTGGAATATATCACATTTATCACATCAGACGATTACAGAATATAACATAATAGATAAAATCAGAGAATAATTTACATCATATCACAACAACGGAATCATAATCACCAACATCAGAGTTACACAAATGCAGGATCTTAGTTAGTACATAACCAGCTTCATCACATTGAAAATAAGTCCACAGCGGAATCGAATATAAACATACACAAGGTAGTGTTTAAGAGTTCGAAAGAAAGGATAAAAAGATAAGTCTTCATCTTCTGCCAAAAGAGCACCCAATGCTACGGTGCGTATCCAAAAGAAATCCAATCACCTATTCACTTGGTTGCCCATGTAAAAATATGGGCACTCGAGTTTGCAAAGGAAAAACAAACTATGAGTCGGTCATGATACTGGTATGAGAAATCTTACAATTACTTGAATTATTTACAAATAATGCAAATCACCAGACCACGCCGAATAACACGGAACAGGTTTACTCCATTGGATTGTCAGTGCATAAAATAAAGTAAATCAATAAAAAAATGCAATGCTTTTTAGAAAAATGAAGTCGTTATAAGACTCGGGTCCCATCACACAATGCAACGCAAGCCGAAGGATAGAGTTTTACCTTATAATGGCCAAATATGCTTGATACGCTTTAAAACAAATTATTTTGATATTACTATAAGTGCATAGTGTATAAAACAACTTCGAATATAAATGTATCAATCGTAGACGGCATAGTACCCCATCCTACCATATCGCCATATATGTTTACAACTAAAACCGAAAAGTTGCGTATTGGAAATTGGATTTCCAGCTATGAGTCGAGGCAAGGGATCTTCCTCACCGGTTTCGAGACACTCTAGTAAATGCCTCAGGACCCAGACACTAGTGAGCCCTTGGATTTTCAGGGTCGGTCCACTCTAACTTTTGTGGATTAGTTATTCATGAACAATACGTTTCCCAGTCCTATCGGACCTCCAAAATGGACATTGCCGACCAATTATATCCGAGGTGCCTCGCCATCCATAGACCACATAAGTAAAATGTATGGGCTCCATACCATGACAACACTTCTAGCTAGAAAGAAACGCATGCACTCCCTGCCGTCACAATCATGTTTTTGACTCATACCGGGCTGTGAGGCTCGCGATCAACACTATACACAAAGCTACGCTATATCAAATTCATGCTTTGATCATCAACCACAATACTCTGCTTTTCAACAAAAGCCTTGATCATTGCATCTCAGCATGCCACATTGACAATCCATGCCATACAACTAATGTCTATGAATATATAACCTCTAAGCTCGTACGTCTCAAAGAAGGGTGTTAAGCAAAGAGAATAATTCTTCGCCACCAAACAGATATATATTTAATAGAAATCAATCAATGCAGATTGAAATCCAATGTCAGACACATAATCCATTTAAAAGTTCGTTCTAGGTCTGAACGAAACTAGAGGCATCTTATTCCTCATCGCATATGTCTAATACATGAGAGAGATTCTCGCATATCAGGAAAATCAACAAGTTCGTCCGGACAACTACCACTATAACCCCTTCATGGGAGCTACCCATATCCAAGGCATTAGTAGTAATCCATTTGTTGTGAAGATTGCTGGTCTTGCACCGTCTTCAATATCTTTGACTTTTAGTCGTCGTTTAATTATTTGAAATGAGATTTAACTCAGGCTTTTCAAATAATTCTCGCATACATAATTCAAATAAAATTATTTTCCTTGGTTAATTTATTGGCCTTCATAATTCATTTCACTACCTTATTTAAAAAGGTTAAATCGAGAATTTAATTCGGTTGTCGAATTAAATACTCAAGTCATAACATATCCATAATCCATTTTAGAAGTTTTTATGCCAAATCGTACTTAACCATTTTTATTTTATAAACCAAGTAAAATTGGTTTACCCATATTCTAAATCTCTTATAATAATATAAAACGGTTTTTTCACTATTTTTATTTATATAAAAATAACTCAATTCAATCGAACGACGTTTCAGGTCATTCAACTGCACTGACGCTGTTATCATTCATTTTTGAATTAAACATTTCTAAAATTCTAACCATTGGACCTTAACACATCTATTATCTTGGAAAGTTATTTTCGAAACGAATCCAACGGTTCTAATTTCAGAAAAATCCGATGGTCAAATATCCCAGCGTTTAAAATTACAAGTCGATAACACGAACTACCGTTGTGCAATTCATTTAATTTAATTTATTATCTTCGTATAAAAATATAGTTCGTTAAACGACTTCTAAATTATTTAATTAATCAAATATTTGGCTAACGCCTTAAATTCGGAAAATTTTGCCATAACCTCCTTTGTACGGAGGGCTCGGAAGAATCACAAATGTCTCAACAGGCCCCCAATAAATCACCGTATCTCAATACAACATGTGTACACTAAGAGATGTGTAAAAATAAATCATCCCAATGCCCATGTGGGAATTAAAAATCATGTGAGAAACCATTGTGACTTACATACCACCCCCTGCCCATGCGCCCCAATTAGACAAGAGTGACACGTGTATGTTTTTGTCATCTCAAGACCTGTGTATGGTTTATTATTAAGTCCTACAATTTTCGTTATAAGTGATACTTAGTCTGAATCATGTCCTTTGTTCACATCTGATCAATATGCCATATACATGATCTCCAATCATTTGTTCTCATTGTACAACATCAAATAATTGAATACAATAAGATTCACAACATATAAGCAAAAAGCAACTACATGCTTATATGGGTATGTTGGGCTATGCTATAATATGTAGTCCAATACTTGATTTCTATCCTATGGTGCTATTCAATTAATCCAAGAAACCATCACTCGCAACCAATTCATACGCAGTAGTCATAAATAAATAAATCATCCACCAATGCCAATCAGGGCTCAAACATACTCAAATAAATCTAGGTGTGGAGTTCGGCTTTATAACTCAAGTAAACATAGCATATAATCGATAAAAATGGCATTTTTATCTAACCAGCTAATATTCAATGTAACAATGAACTGGTGATAGCAATGTTGAACATGATAAAATATTTTAATCTACAACTAGCAGTTATATAAAATCATACATTACTATTAAAAATTCTAGTTCAAAGCAAATCCCCATAATCATCCCCATGTTGATTAAAATAATATTTTCAATCGTACATTGATATCATGTTAAATTTATCTCATAAATTCGCAGTTAATTCCATTATTAACTACTATCTACTTTATGCTCAATTGTCCATTTTGTTAATTCAATTCACAATTCGATGTTATCAATACGGTTTTATTTACACATTACATATCTAATTTTACATCACATATATTAGGTAAAAATCATATTTTTATCTAACTAAAAATCATATTTTGATCTATATAAAAATCATTTCATAACTTAATAAATTTTATTTATCTCTAACACTAATTGTTCTAACTTAACAATTAACTTTCATGCAATTAAATTTCTAATCTACCCCTTTCTAAAGTGAGTTTAAATTTCTCACCGCGAGTTCCACTTCGCCAATTCTTTAACACGGAGGAATGCGACTACTCCAAGATCCAATGCGGATATCCGAAGGTCCGCGGTGCTCTAGCTTTGCTCCAATGTTCTCCAACGCTCGATGGAGATGAAATTAAGCACAATTGGGGTGCTCAAACCCTAAATCTCCGTTGTGTGGAATTTTGGTGGTGATTAGAAAGGGTTATGAAGGTGGAAATGAGGTTTAGAGGAGGTCAGAGGAAGGCAAACGGGTATATGAAGCTTTGGAGGAGAGAAAGATGGTGTTTTGGAGGAGGAAGAAGAACAGAGAGGGGGTGTGCGGCTACCACACACAGGGGGTAGGTGGTGTCGATGTGGGGTAGGGTGTGGCTAGCGGGAAGGAGGGTAGGCTAGGGATAGGGTTTGTGCGGAGGCCATTATTTCTTGAAGAAAGGAGGAAGAGAGAAATGAGGGAGAATTGAAGGAGGAAAGGAAGAAAAGGAATTTAAGTAGGAATTTTTCTCCCACTCAATCCGATTGCCCGACTACAAACAATCTCCGTTTACTGTGAAATTTCTTCACAAGATAAGACAAGTGATTACGAATCCAATGTATCAAGTTTCATCGAATTCCGAGTTAGTTTGACCTTCCATTTTATTTTTCGATCTAGCTTAAATTAGCTTCAAAAAATGTGATTTTAGCGTACTTTTTCTTCTCGTATGCCCACATGCTAACTCCAACAATTATGAAACTTGGAATTCTTCCATTATTTGACGATACAAATCCAAAAAAAAGTGTCATTGAATTTCGAGATCGTCTCAATAACGTTCCTTCATAAACTGATCGTCAATTTCTTAGCAAATGTGTTTGCTTCCCATGGCCACATGCTAACTCCATTTTTTCCATAAATTTAAATCTAACAATGATTTATTATTCTGAATCCAAAAAAAAATTATTGGCGGATTCTGAGTTCACTGCCAAAATTTCACTTTTTAAGGGCTATGTGATGGTTTAAAAATCAAAATTTTAAATTCTGACCCATTTTCTCCCAAAATTGTATTAAAAATAATTTTTAAATTGGTTGTGAAATTCCGGGTTGTTACACATATTCTTTCCTTTGAAAATCTTATTCCTATCTCAATTCATTTACCCAATTTAATTATTAAGCAAACTACCATTAAAAACAAATTTAACAAATCTACTACTTTAAACATTCTTCCAACATTTTATACGAGTTTTGATTTTGTTATAAATAGAATCCTTTTATAAAATTCCGTATAAATTTACTTCAAACTTATTTCGGTTTTATCTCAATAACACTTCATCTCATAATTAAATTATTCAGATTCAAAATCGAATCATTAATCTTAACTCGCATATCCAATTTCAATCCATTTTAGACCATAGGTTAGATTTCACCTCTTCTTTTTCTAGTTTTGAACCTTAATTCCATTTATAGGCCATTTCTTACGTTTATGATCAAATTATAGACTTACATCATTAGTTGAAACATTTACGAGCTATTCATTTAAAACTTGGTTTTTAATAACCTCGTACAACTAGAATTTCGATAAAAATCTTTTTAAATAGAATTTTTGATAAGAATTCAATTGAAAACTAACTTATATTAATATAACTCACTTGAAGATTCATTTAGCTGAAAACAGAGTCTTATGACTTCATAAAACTCCATTAAATGAATTCTAATTATACGGTCATTGCTTTGATTATTATTAATTAAATAATAATCAACTTTAATATAAAATAATTTACTTCAACATTAATAATAAACTAATCTTAAGAAGTTATTAAAAATATTAATTAATTATATTAATAATCAATAATTCACTGATCATCTTTATTCACGGTTAATTAAAAGATTATTAAATCTTTTAAGAACTGTATTTAATTTCACACAACTATTTGCCACAACTACATTTACTAAATTAATTGGTCACAAATTAATTTAATAACCAACTTCAAATAAAATAGTTGACTTATTCAACCCGGCAAAATGGTTAACTTGTTAACCAATTTTGATTAATCATTTATTTTTAAATTAATAATGTAATTAATTTAAATAATTCCATTTAATTGTTTCTTAAAAACAATTAATCCATATTACCAACCATTAGGTTAATCTCCGACTTACTTACCCATAATACTCATTTAAATACAAGAAATTATCAATAGAAATCATTTTACAATTACTTATCAAATTTAAATAATAAATATTAATTTTCTTTAAATAGAATTTTTATTAAAAATAAATCATATAAAATAGGTTTAAAAATTTAACTTCAGTTATAAAATAAATTTTATAACTTCAATTCAGTCGATTTACCTAACAGTAAATCAATAGCCATAAAACGAAGGATTATGGGTCATTTGCTGCCAATCACTTAATCAATATTGAATATTGATTAATAACATAAATGTTGAATATCCATTCAACCATCAACATCCAAACAGATTTCAATATCATCAATATCAGGTAGTTCATATAAAATAATATGAAATCAAATAATATTTAAAACAATTGAGGAATCCCGTTAGATCCCTCCAACATGTTATTCCTTGCATCACTGTTAACATAACACTTAACATACACATAAAACAGACAATTCAACCAATTTATTTTAAAATGTACCATATGCTTAATAGCAAGTAGTGTCAAGGTTTAATCCATTTATAAACAAAAATTGTTAACTAAAATCAAACATCAACCTATTTATCAATAATTAGTTAAACAACCAAACAAAAAAATATCCATCCAAATCATTTAACATATAGTCAATTATATCACATAATTAAATATCAATTAAACAATAGATATTTGTAATGTGATTTAATTTTTATGAGTATTTCAGGAAGCGTGAATTGATAACTCACCGGTCGTTCAATCGAAAATTCAACGTCATTTCATTTAATTTTAAATAGACATTTCAAATTAAATTAAATTCTGACTAGCTCCAATCCAATCCACTTTTCACGGACTTGTAGTACTCGCCCATACGATTCCGGCGTCTCTTGTTTCGCTCGATTCTGATAAAGTATGAGAGAGTTATGATTTTTACAAGTTATAAACGAATTTAAACAATCCAACATAATTAATTAATAAATAATAACCTTAATTACTTCCTTAATGGCGTTTAACTCTTAAACCCTCTTCCTCTATTTTCCAGTTCGAAACTGTATACAGTCATTACCGATCTTCATCTTTATACCTCTCCTTCCACCAGCGATCGTTTTCCAAACGAATAACACCGTTGAACTCCTCTTCACGCAAACTCTAACTCCATCACCACCTTGCTCAACCCGTCGGCCCCAGCAAATCGCGTTTGACAGCAAACCCTCTAAGCCAACAGTGAAGACATCGACATATTTAATCACTAAATCCCCCATTATTTTGCACACACGTGCTGAATCACCTCCTTAATTCAAAAACAATAACCAAATATCGAATCAATGCTTATAATTCACGAATTCTATAACCCTAATCGTGCTGTACATTTTTGCAGTGAACAAAAATCATGCCAAACCTGTCGAAATTTATATTAGAATGAAGAGAGAACTCACGTGGGTTCATTGAATCTAAAATTGCATGATTTCGTTGATGTTTAGAATTTATATGAATTTTTGAGTCAATTTGAAGGCGGCGGCTCAAATTCGTTTGGTGTTGACCATTGAAGAAACGATGAAGGGTTAAGGTAAGTCAAGGATAATATATAGGATAAGAATATATTTTTATTTTATTATTTAATTCAGCGATAACTATCGCAATTTCTGTTGGTCGTTTATAAATCCGAATGATCACATACGAAATTTGTTTGTGAAGAAAATGGACATACAACTATAGTTTGACATTCCGGACCCAATGAAATTTATTTCATTGAAATCCATGTCTGTTTGTACAAACAATGCTTGTTTGATTATTAATTAAAACTCCTTATACAAAATGATATATATATATATATATATATATATATATATATTGGCCAATTTTCAAAAAAAATATTGGTTACACATCAAAGTACATAGCACATCACTACAACTCATACAGTGAAAATAAATTAATACCGAAAATTATGGATATATGTCTCGACTTCGGCTCCTCTTCTGAAACTCCAAGAAAATCCTAACCTAGGAATATACTCAATCTGACCCGAGTACATTTAAAGCAAATTAGTCTGGAATACTTTCAGTGGTAACTTCATATTGCAAACAACTTGTTTAACTTTAGAAAATCCTTTGAAAGAAAAGGATAATCGTAAGACTAGTCCACACATAAACATGAACGGTTTTAACCTTCTAATAACCCAAAATATTTTTGATATAACAAATCCAGCGATATTATAATAATGCCTATCAAACAACAAATAAATAACCATCTAGCAGAACGCTTGCATCTCACGCACTATATATTTAGTATATAATCAAAAACTGCACAGCTCGTACTGGAGTTTGGATTTCAACCCTGATAAAATATGGGACCACCATACGATCAGTGTATTATATAGGGGTTACGCTGGGGTTTAGTAAGAACATCTTGCAACCCGGCCACACTTGACCGGCCACTCGTTCAACTTGAGTATATCGAATATATTGTCACCCATGGTAGGTACCAACATAACCATTTCCCGGGAGATATAGAAGCGACAAAAGAACAAAATGAATTTTCTCTAGATGGTGACAATATACCTTAATGGGAATGACCCACATAGCTATGTTGTCTGCCTAATTTATGTCATTCCCCGGTTGATGAGGCTTGAGGTTATGATTACCTTTTTAGAACACCACATCATCATTAACTTTAAATGTCACATCGTCGGATCCATCAAACCACTAATTGACGTCCACAAATATACTTTGGGTGTTAAGCTAAGAGAATGTGTCCTCTCCGCCACCAAACTTGGTATATTTGTAAAAATCAACGTACGTGATTCTCAAGAAATACTCTGTCAGATATCCGTCTATACAAGTCATCCAGGAACAGGATGAACCGAAGGTACCCTCCTACCGCATCCTATATAGGAATCAACTGTAATAACCCGAAAATCTGGGCCAGTTTAAATTTTTTATTTTGGCAATTTTAGCGAATTTTGAATATTTAAAATGAATCATTTTAAATAAAAACGAAGGAAATTTTATTTTGAATAGAATTCGAACGTATATATTATACGCGTCGTCGTTAGAATATAAATAATTATATATAATTATAAATAGAATTGAAAATGGCGCGGTAGTTCGATAATTCGATTTCAAACTTCAATTGAACATACCGAGTGCAAAACAATCCGGATTTTAGTGAAACCAGAAATCATAGGATCTAATTGGTAATATCTTTCCAACGAATCCGAAAAATCAGGATTTCATAGCGGGAATCAAAAGATATGTCCAGTTGAAAATTCTGAATAGTCGCTATGGAATTCAGGCCCTTAAAAATGGACATTTTGCAAATGACCTCGGATTTCGACGAAACCAGTTTTGTTGGGTCCGTGGTGTCAAACTATTGCTAGATTTCAAATTTCATAATTTTTCGAATCAATATGTAAGCGTGGCAAAGGAAAACGCGTTTGACCAGTTTCAGTTGATTTTAATCGACTGGAAATTGGCCATTTTTCAAACGGTCTCAGAATTTGACGAAACTAGTTTTGTTAGGACCGTATCGTCAATACGAAGCTAGAAAATATTTTCGGGAATTTTTAGAGACTGTATGTGACCCCGGTAAATTGAAATGTGCGTTTAAATTGAATATATATAGATTTGAATTTTAATTTAACTGAAAACTGATCGAAACGGCCGAACCGGCTTACGAAACATATCCCATTGTGTTCGGAATGGGGGTAAAACGCTAGGGACGACAGTCGGCGGGTTCGATTTCGAGTTCATATGAAAAGTCAACATTCATGGAGAAAATAAATAAATTAAATTATAAAATAACCTCACCCCTCACGTTCTCTGTCCACTCTCTCTCCCCCTTATCCTCTCAGTCCACATCAGAAAGAAGGAAAAAAAATTTTAAAAAAAAAAATATCCCGTCGATCTCGTCCAGACCCCTCCCCATCGACGTTGACGCCGACGCCGCCCTCCTTGGCACCACCGCCTCCACTTCCCCCCGTTCATCTCCTCCCCCTCGCGACCCAACCCGCTCCCTCACCGACGAACAAAAACCCGATCCTGTTGAACCCTACCTCGGATCGATTCACCACCCCCAAATCAGGCTGCGGTTCACCGCTTCCCACCCCGGATCCGCCAGTGCCACGAGGCCCCACATCGCGCAACTACCCTGAGTGCACCCGCCGCCTGGAGCTCCGACGGCAAGCTCCCTCCGTCCGATCAGACGCGGCTGAACTGCCTCCGTTGACCACTGCGAAGAGCCCCCCCCCCCCTCTGAAAGAAAGCAGTAAGTTTTAACTTTTAATTTAGCTTGTAAAACTGGCTTTTATGCTAGGTTAAAACTGATTTTTGAAGTGTATAAAAACTGAGTTTTGATGAGCTAAAAAAAACTGATTTTTTTTTACGAGCATAAGAACTGATTTTTGTTCAACATAAAAACCCAGTTTTTATTTATACAAAAGAGTAATGATTTTTATAGTATGACTGGTAATAAAAATATGACCTTTGCTGGGAGGAAAGCGTTTTAAAAATATAATCTTTACAGTATAAGAAGTTAAATAAAAATGTGAACTTTATTTTTATAATGAAGGGATGAAAATAAAAGTTCGATCTTTATATAGTAGCGATAATAAAAATCCGATTTTTATGCATATAGCGAATTAAAAATAGGATTTTTATATACTAGAGAATATAAAAATGTGATTTTTATAAACTTCATATTTGAAAAGGCGTAAACTTCATATTTGAAAAGGCGAAAACTTCATATTTGAAAAGGCGTAAACTTCATATTTGAAGAGGCGTAAACTTCATATTTGAAGAGGCGAAATCTTTATGTTTGAAAAGGCGAAGACTATATTTTTATAATAGCGAAGTAAAAATTTGATTTTTATATATTGAACATCGAAGTAAAAGTATGATTTTTATATATTGAACATCGAAGTAAAAATATGATTTTTATATATTGAATAACGAAGTAAAAATGTGATTTTTACATATGTAGTGGCTACGGGCAAAGAAAGTGATATCGACGAGAACAGTGAAGATTTCCTGCATTGGAAGTGCCGTGGAGTTAGGATAGCTATTGGTGAGAATTCCTCACTCTTCAATTTCATTTTCTAGTTATATATATACTAGGATGCAGACGGTGCTTAGTAGCACCCGACACAATCGTCCACAGACCATGGACTTGTTTGTTTGATTGCAAAAATTAGTTAGATTGTTTGATTGAAATTGAATTGTGTGGTGAAATGAATTGATTTGATGATGTGTGAATGGCGTGGGCCTTCACTAGACCGGGGATAAGGCTAGGCCTTGTCCCGTTTCTAGTATCGTACCGTTATGCCGCCGGAATTTTCTAAAATAAGTTAGAAAAATAAAAATATCATTTTATTGAGTAAATGAATTGAATAGAAATTCATAGGTTGAAATAAAATGTTTTATCGTAAAAAAATATAATTTTTAACGTGAAGTGAATAAAATAAAATATTCATTTATAAACCGGACGGTTTGTTTATGTACACCTATTTGAATGACATTGATTGGGACGATAAATTTTACACATCGCCCAACTGCACAAATAAAATATGTGTTTGATTGTTTGAAACCCCACACGGGTGTTAGGATGAAATTTGAAGTTCACTCATCCTGATGGATTAAATATGTCGATCGATCGATTGACAGGCTGTTATAAGCGTTAGATATCTATATTTGATGCTTATACAGTGTTGTGCACTTTGGTTGATGGTTGATTATTTTTCAATGCTATGATTTACATGTGTTGTATGGAATCCATATAATTAACTTTATATGGTAATTGATTGGGCCTCATTCCAATTTAGAAAATAAAGAACAACATAAAATAAAGGTTCATGTGTTGACAGTACTCATCCCTTGAGATTGGTCATGTGTTGAACGAAATATTTTAGTAATAAAATTTACATCTTTATCAATATAAAATAAAGGTTCATGTGTTGACAGTACTCATCCATTGAGATTGGTCATGTGTTGAACGAAATATTTTGATAATAACAACTATTTTGAAAAAGAAATATTTGAAATAGAAAATTTGAAAATAGAAATTTATGAAGCCGTGTTGATTAGATTGACGCCATTTTGACGTAAACGATTTATATCGGTTCTAAACAATTTCGGAATGAATTGAATATAAAACGATTTCGAAATGAATTGAATATAAAACGATTTCGAAATGAATTGAATATAAAACGATTTCGAAATGAATTGAATATAAAACGATTTCGAAATGAATTGAATATAAAACGATTTCAAAATGAATTGAATATAAAACGATTTCGAAATGAATTGAATATAAAACGATTTCGAAATGAATTGAATATAAAACGATTTCGAAATGAATTGAATATAAAACGATTTCGAAATGAATTGAATATAAAACGATTTCGAGATGAATTGAATATAAAACGATTTCGAAATGAATTGAATTGAAAACGATTTCGAAATGAATTAAATTGAAAACGATTTCAAATGGAATTGAAAGCGAATTGAAATGAATTCAAATTGAATTGAAATTTGAATTGAATAGAAATGAATTTTAAAACGAATTTATAAAGAAGAATTCAATTTTGATTTGAATTGAAATGGAAGTTGAAATTGCTTTTTAAACGAATTTTAAAACTATTTATATAATTCGTTTTAAATAGAAATCGACGAAATATATATAATATATATTATATATATAATATAATGGCCTGAATAGAACGCGCCGCGCCGCAGCAGTTCGTGAATTTCGACCATTTATTTCAAACGGACATTACGGGAGATCCGACCGTCGGATTCTCCTGAAACCGGAACCGTTGGGTTCGTATCGAAAAGAGCTTTCTAAAGAATATTAGAAATTAGAAATCTAACGGTTGGATTTGGAATTATGTCCAAATCAAATTTGAAAAAGGTCGTTGTCAGTGCAGTTCGATGGCCATTGGTGGAAATCGACTGTACGGGCCTTGATAAAATTATTAAAAATAGTAATAATTTGTGTAAAATCATAAGAAATGATTTGTGAAGATTTGGGATGAAAAACTCCATATTTGAGAAGATAAAAATAGATTTTTATCGAAATGAACTAGTTTTGAACTAGAAATATAATTCTATTTATTTTTAAATAAATAAATTGAATTTGAAAAGGGTTTTAAAAATAACCAGGATTTCCAATGATTGCATTGGAGTAGATTTGAATCGAAATTGTCTTCGGAATATTTCGATGTTGGAATTCGTGATTTTACAGATGTTGTTATGGAAATTTGAAAGATATATATTTATATCGTTATTCCCAATACGACATTTGTTAATCGTAGAATTTGATATTGAATATAAGCTGATATATTTTCTATTTAGAGCCTTATATTGAATATCAAATGTGATTTTGGTTTGTCGTGAATGGTGTCTTCACTAACACTGTTCTTGAACCCAGTTGAGAAAAGATTAAATCTTTTTATTTAGATTTAATGAAGTGTACCAATTAAACAATATTTAATTGGAATAGAATTGATATTGATTCTTGGGTTTATCGTGAATGGTGTTTTTAAATAACACTCGTTCTTTAATCCGATAATTAATGGAATGTGGTTTTGGGTTTATCGTGAACCGTGTTTTAAATGACACTGATTCTTTAACCCAGTTAACGATTAAAACTAAGTGGAGTTTTAATGAATCTTTAACTAGATTGAAATGACCGAGAATGGAGTACCACCAGTTTTGCTCCAGGCGATAGTTAAATCTTTAATTAGATTTGAACGTGAAATGGTAATTGAATTTACCGATAACACTGTGGTGTTAGAGATGAAGTATTACCAGTTTTACTTCATGGGATAAATAGGTTGGGATTGGGAAATTAAAACAAATGATTACTTCGGTAAGTTTCGTTAATCCCGACTAGCTGAATCGAAATTCAAAAATAGATTAAAGAATAAATTCAAGGAAATTATCTTGGATAAAATTAATGGGAACCTTTCCCTATGAATGTGAATTTAGAAACTAACTGTCGGTTAGCCAAGTAGAATGGTTTTCTGGATATTGATCTGATGTTGGTTTCGACCTTCGGGGTTAATATTTGGGGGATTATTCTCTTGATTAATTTACGGTTAGTGACTGATGAATTGGAATGAGGCGTATGTTGTGTTTGTGTAACACTTATTTAAAATATACGCGAGTTATTCGGGAAGACCGGGTTTAACCCATCCTGAATAACTGATACGACGATAAGTCGAAGATGAAGACGATGGTCGAAGACCGGAGGTCTTCACGTCGTTTGGGTGATTACTGATGATCTTGATTGGGCTGTACACCCAAGAAGATGGAAACAGTTGGTGATCGTCCAGACGTACTTGGAGATCGATGGATATGCGGGGTACTAGGTGCCTCCGGTTTCGTTCAGACCCAGAACGGACTTGTAAATGGACTGTGTGTCTGACATTGGATTTTAGTCCGTGTGATTGATCTCTATTAAATATATATCTGTTTGGCGGCGGAGAATTTATTCTCTTGCTTAACGCCCTTCTCTGAGACGTACGAGCTCAGGGGTTATATATTGATGGATATCAAACGCATGGAGTGATTTGCCTGTGTGGCATGCCTAAGTGGCAATTGATCGAGGCTCCTGTTGAAAATCAAAGTCTTGTGGTGATGATCAAAGCACAGCCTGTGTGGCACAGCTTTGTGTAACGTGAATTCGCGAGCCTCGCACCCCGGTTGTGAACTAGAAACGGGAGAGGACCTCAGGGAGGGCATGCGTTTCCTTCTAGCTAGGGTGGTGTCAGTGACCTACCAGCCCTGACATTTATATACTTTTCACCTGTGTGGTTGTTGCTGTTGCGAGGCGCCTCGGTTAGATCGGACGATCCGGGTCCGATGGAGTCATTCGTTGGCTCATTTACGCCCCAAAGGGCGGGGAAACGTATTGTTCAGGCATAATAATCCACATCGGTGGACCGGCCCTGACGATCCAAGGGGCAGTTGCGGCTGTTCCTGAGACACGGGCTAGAGCGTCTCGAATCGGTTGAGGACTATCTTTTGCCTCGGTTCATAGACGGAAATCCAATTTCCAAATACGTGACATTTGCGGTTTTAATTGTAAAACTAGTATGGCGACATGATATATGGTACCCATGCCGCCTAGGATTGATACTTATGATTTGAAGTTGTTTTATACACTATACACTTATAATAGTATCAAAATGATTTCTTTTAAACGTATCAAGCATTCTTGGCTATTATAAGGTAAAAACCCTATCCCCCGGCTTGCGTTGCATTGTGTGATAGGACCTGGGTCTTATAATAGCTTCATTTTTCTTTATTTAGCATTGCGCTGTTGTTTTATGCACCGGTATTCTTGGGAGGAAACCCGTTCCGTGTTATACGGCGTGGTCCCTTGATTTACCGAGCTTTAAAATAAAGATTAATAACTGTTTTAGTTCTCACACCAGTCACATGACTGACCTGGAGTTTATTGTTTTAACCTAAACTCTGGGTGCCCCTATTTTGACACGGGCAGCTAGTAGTTTTGGTTTTGCAAATTTATATTCACAGGATCCTGGTTTTCAGCTGGAACGATATCCGGAAAGCTTTGTATCCGTATATCTCTTCTAGTTGTATATTGTATTATTTTCCGCTGCGATGTATTTAAATGTAATTTAAATCTCTGATATTTCTGTGTAATATTCATTTTTACTCTGTATATTCTTGTAATCTGGTGCATTGTTGTAATATACAATGAAATGTTCTTCTGTATGCGTTCTGTTGTGACTTGTTCTCGAACTATCCGACGCTTTCCTTTACGGGGAAGTTACGGGTTTTTACAGTTGGTATCAGAGCTTTGGTTTACAAAGCTCAGAGAACAAGACACATTAGAACCATACGAAAGGATTCATCAGACATTGGATTAGTAATATCCAACGGGAATGACTCGTTAGAGATGGGATCAGTAGTATCCTAGGACGAGTGTGAAGGGTATATTTTTCAAATGAAAACAATCTTTGTTTTGAAAATTTAAATCAACTATTCGTATTTGATTATTTATTTATATTGATTTGGACAATGCAGTATATAAAGATTTTGGGTATACGTCTGATCCACGTGTATTCGAAGTCTTAATATACTGGATAGATATAGAATCACACTCTAGTCGCCCGGGGATGATGCTGATAATTGTGATCACATTATCAGTATTTACATTCGAGTGACGAAAGTGAGATTTCTATATATTTCCTATTGACTGGTGTGAGAACCAAAATTAGATAGGGCCTATTGTTGTGATTTGGCATCAAAAATCTGATTTTTGACTATATATCAAAGTTATGCATTTGAAAAGCTAATCAACTAATTGATTGATGTTTGTGTTGTTTGTTTATTTGGTTGATAATTTTGAACCATTTAGCCTAATTGAATCAAATATTGAATTGTATTGAAAATTGGTCGCATTTGCTTGCATATACATATGCTTACATTGAACAGGTCATAGCAAGGAGGCTAGAGCAGAGAATAAAATTTGTTTGCCCGACAAATAGGTACATGTTTACTACATAATTTACTGTTTTGTTTGGGTGATGATGATTTTATGAGCCTATTGGCTAGCCGCTTGGCTTTTTCTTTTTCTTTTTGAGATCTGAAGGACCGGGGAAGCTATTTGAAATTCCCCGATGCTCCCGGTGCAGGGAAGGTTATGGCGAAATTTTTCGAAAATTTAGGGTGTTAGCCAAATTTTTGGAAATTTGAGAATTCTCAGAAGCTGAAAAAGTTGGAGAATGGAAGCCAGATCGAGCGTAGAGTCGAATAATCAAACCACTTTCGACTTTGTTCCTTTTCGGGGACGAAAAGTTTTAAGTGGGGGAGATTGTAATAACCCGAAAATCTGGGCCAGTTTAAATTTTTTATTTTGGCAATTTTAGCGAATTTTGAATATTTAAAATGAATCATTTTAAATAAAAACGAAGGAAATTTTATTTTGAATAGAATTCGAACGTATATATTATACGCGTCGTCGTTAGAATATAAATAATTATATATAATTATAAATAGAATTGAAAATGGCGCGGTAGTTCGATAATTCGATTTCAAACTTCAATTGAACATACCGAGTGCAAAACAATCCGGATTTTAGTGAAACCAGAAATCATAGGATCTAATTGGTAATATCTTTCCAACGAATCCGAAAAATCAGGATTTCATAGCGGGAATCAAAAGATATGTCCAGTTGAAAATTCTGAATAGTCGCTATGGAATTCAGGCCCTTAAAAATGGACATTTTGCAAATGACCTCGGATTTCGACGAAACCAGTTTTGTTGGGTCCGTGGGGTCAAACTATTGCTAGATTTCAAATTTCATAATTTTTCGAATCAATATGTAAGCGTGGCAAAGGAAAACGCGTTTGACCAGTTTCAGTTGATTTTAATCGACTGGAAATTGGCCATTTTTCAAACGGTCTCAGAATTTGACGAAACTAGTTTTGTTAGGACCGTATCGTCAATACGAAGCTAGAAAATATTTTTCGGGAATTTTTAGAGACTGTATGTGACCCCGGTAAATTGAAATGTGCGTTTAAATTGAATATATATAGATTTGAATTTTAATTTAACTGAAAACTGATCGAAACGGCCGAACTGGCTTACGAAACATATCCCATTGTGTTCGGAATGGGGGTAAAACGCTAGGGACGACAGTCGGCGGGTTCGATTTCGAGTTCATATGAAAAGTCAACATTCATGGAGAAAATAAATAAATTAAATTATAAAATAACCTCACCCCTCACGTTCTCTGTCCACTCTCTCTCCCCCTTATCCTCTCAGTCCACATCAGAAAGAAGGAAAAAAAATAAAAAAATAAAAAAATCCCGTCGATCTCGTCCAGACCCCTCCCCATCGACGTTGACGCCGACGCCGCCCTCCCTGGCACCACCGCCTCCACTTCCCCCCGTTCATCTCCTCCCCCTCGCGACCCAACCCGCTCCCTCACCGACGAACAAAAACCCGATCCCGTTGAACCCTACCTCGGATCGATTCACCACCCCCAAATCAGGCTGTGGTTCACCACTTCCTACCCCGGATCCGCCAGTGCCACGAGGCCCCACATCGCGCAACTACCCTGAGTGCACCCGCCGCCTGGAGCTCCGACGGCAAGCTCCCTCCGTCCGATCAGACGCGGCTGAACTGCCTCCGTTGACCACTGCGAAGAGCCCCCCCCCCCCCCCTCTGAAAGAAAGCAGTAAGTTTTAACTTTTAATTTAGCTTGTAAAATTGGCTTTTATGCTAGGTTAAAACTGATTTTTGAAGTGTATAAAAACTGAGTTTTGATGAGCTAAAAAAAACTGATTTTTTTTGACGAGCATAAGAACTGATTTTTGTTCAACATAAAAACCCGGTTTTTATTTATACAAAAGAGTAATGATTTTTATAGTATGACTGGTAATAAAAATATGACCTTTGCTGGGAGGAAAGCGTTTTAAAAATATAATCTTTACAGTATAAGAAGTTAAATAACAATGTGAACTTTATTTTTATAATGAAGGGATGAAAATAAAAGTTCGATCTTTATATAGTAGCGATAATAAAAATCCGATTTTTATGCATATAGCGAATTAAAAATAGGATTTTTATATACTAGAGAATATAAAAATGTGATTTTTATAAACTTCATATTTGAAAAGGCGTAAACTTCATATTTGAAAAGGCGAAAACTTCATATTTGAAAAGGCGTAAACTTCATATTTGAAGAGGCGTAAACTTCATATTTGAAGAGGCGAAATCTTTATGTTTGAAAAGGCGAAGACTATATTTTTATAATAGCGAAGTAAAAATTTGATTTTTATATATTGAACATCGAAGTAAAAGTATGATTTTTATATATTGAACATCGAAGTAAAAATATGATTTTTATATATTGAATAACGAAGTAAAAATGTGATTTTTACATATGTAGTGGCTACGGGCAAAGAAAGTGATATCGACGAGAACAGTGAAGATTTCCTGCATTGGAAGTGCCGTGGAGTTAGGATAGCTATTGGTGAGAATTCCTCACTCTTCAATTTCATTTTCTAGTTATATATATATACTAGGATGCAGACGGTGCTTAGTAGCACCCGACACAATCGTCCACAGACCATGGACTTGTTTGTTTGATTGCAAAAATTAGTTAGATTGTTTGATTGAAATTGAATTGTGTGGTGAAATGAATTGATTTGATGATGTGTGAATGGCGTGGGCCTTCACTAGACCGGGGATAAGGCTAGGCCTTGTCCCGTTTCTAGTATCGTGCCGTTATGCCGCCGGAATTTTCTAAAATAAGTTAGAAAAATAAAAATATCATTTTATTGAGTAAATGAACTGAATAGAAATTCATAGGTTGAAATAAAATGTTTTATCGTAAAAAAATATAATTTTTAACGTGAAGTGAATAAAATAAAAAATTCATTTATAAACCGGACGGTTTGTTTATGTACACCTATTTGAATGACATTGATTGGGACGATAAATTTTACACATCGCCCAACTGCACAAATAAAATATGTGTTTGATTGTTTGAAACCCCACACGGGTGTTAGGATGAAATTTGAAGTTCACTCATCCTCATGGATTAAATATGTCGATCGATCGATTGACAGGCTGTTATAAGCGTTAGATATCTATATTTGATGCTTATACAGTGTTGTGCACTTTGGTTGATGGTTGATTATTTTTCAATGCTATGATATACATGTGTTGTATGGAATCCATATAATTAACTTTATATGGTAATTGATTGGGCCTCATTCCAATTTAGAAAATAAAGAACAACATAAAATAAAGGTTCATGTGTTGACAGTACTCATCCCTTGAGATTGGTCATGTGTTGAACGAAATATTTTAGTAATAAAATTTACATCTTTATCAATATAAAATAAAGGTTCATGTGTTGACAGTACTCATCCATTGAGATTGGTCATGTGTTGAACGAAATATTTTGATAATAACAACTATTTTGAAAAAGAAATATTTGAAATAGAAAATTTGAAAATAGAAATTTATGAAGCCGTGTTGATTAGATTGACGCCATTTTGACGTAAACGATTTATATCGGTTCTAAACGATTTCGAAATGAATTGAATATAAAACGATTTCGAAATGAATTGAATATAAAACGATTTCGAAATGAATTGAATATAAAACGATTTCGAAATGAATTGAATATAAAACGATTTCGAAATGAATTGAATATAAAACGATTTCGAAATGAATTGAATATAAAACGATTTCGAAATGAATTGAATATAAAACGATTTCGAGATGAATTGAATATAAAACGATTTCGAGATGAATTGAATATAAAACGATTTCGAAATGAATTGAATTGAAAACGATTTCGAAATGAATTAAATTGAAAACGATTTCAAATGGAATTGAAAGCGAATTGAAATGAATTCAAATTGAATTGAAATTTGAATTGAATAGAAATGAATTTTAAAACGAATTTATAAAGAAGAATTCAATTTTGATTTGAATTGAAATGGAAGTTGAAATTGCTTTTGAAACGAATTTTAAAACTATTTATATAATTCGTTTTAAATAGAAATCGACGAAATATATATTATATATATTATATATATAATATAATGGCCTGAATAGAACGCGCCGCGCCGCAGCAGTTCGTGAATTTCGACCATTTATTTCAAACGGACATTACGGGAGATCCGACCGTCGGATTCTCCTGAAACCGGAACCGTTGGGTTCGTATCGAAAAGAGCTTTCTAAAGAATATTAGAAATTAGAAATCTAACGGTTGGATTTGGAATTATGTCCAAATCAAATTTGAAAAAGGTCGCTGTAAGTGCAGTTCGATGGCCATTGGTGGAAATCGACTGTACGGGCCTTGATAAAATTATTAAAAATAGTAATAATTTGTGTAAAATCATAAGAAATGATTTGTGAAGATTTGGGATGAAAAACTCCATATTTGAGAAGATAAAAATAGATTTTTATCGAAATGAACTAGTTTTGAACTAGAAATATAATTCTATTTATTTTTAAATAAATAAATTGAATTTGAAAAGGGTTTTAAAAATAACCAGGATTTCCAATGATTGCATTGGAGTAGATTTGAATCGAAATTGTCTTCGGAATATTTCGATGTTGGAATTCGTGATTTTACAGATGTTGTTATGGAAATTTGAAAGATATATATTTATATCGTTATTCCCAATACGACATTTGTTAATCGTAGAATTTGATATTGAATATAAGCTGATATATTTTCTATTTAGAGCCTTATATTGAATATCAAATGTGATTTGGGTTTGTCGTGAATGGTGTCTTCACTAACACTGTTCTTGAACCCAGTTGAGAAAATATTAAATCTTTTTATTTAGATTTAATGAAGTGTACCAATTAAACAATATTTAATTGGAATAGAATTGATATTGATTCTTGGGTTTATCGTGAATGGTGTTTTTAAATAACACTCGTTCTTTAATCCGATAATTAATGGAATGTGGTTTTGGGTTTATCGTGAACCGTGTTTTAAATGACACTGATTCTTTAACCCAGTTAACGATTAAAACTAAGTGGAGTTTTAATGAATCTTTAACTAGATTGAAATGACCGAGAATGGAGTACCACCAGTTTTGCTCCAGGCGATAGTTAAATCTTTAATTAGATTTGAACGTGAAATGGTAATTGAATTTACCGATAACACTGTGGTGTTAGAGATGAAGTATTACCAGTTTTACTTCATGGGATAAATAGGTTGGGATTGGGAAATTAAAACAAATGATTACTTCGGTAAGTTTCGTTAATCCCGACTAGCTGAATCGAAATTCAAAAATAGATTAAAGAATAAATTCAAGGAAATTATCTTGGATAAAATTATTGGGAACCTTTCCCTATGAATGTGAATTTAGAAACTAACTGTCGGTTAGCCAAGTAGAATGGTTTTCTGGATATTGATCTGATGTTGGTTTCGACCTTCGGGGTTAATATTTGGGGGATTATTCTCTTGATTAATTTACGGTTAGTGACTGATGAATTGGAATGAGGCGTATGTTGTGTTTGTGTAACACTTATTTAAAATATACGCGAGTTATTCGGGAAGACCGGGTTTAACCCATCCTGAATAACTGATACGACGATAAGTCGAAGATGAAGACGATGGTCGAAGACCGGAGGTCTTCACGTCGTTTGGGTGATTACTGATGATCTTGATTGGGCTGTACACCCAAGAAGATGGAAACAGTTGGTGATCGTCCAGACGTACTTGGAGATCGATGGATATGCGGGGTACTAGGTGCCTCCGGTTTCGTTCAGACCCAGAACGGACTTGTAAATGGACTGTGTGTCTGACATTGGATTTTAGTCCGTGTGATTGATCTCTATTAAATATATATCTGTTTGGCGGCGGAGAATTTATTCTCTTGCTTAACGCCCTTCTCTGAGACGTACGAGCTCAGGGGTTATATATTGATGGATATCAAACGCATGGAGTGATTTGCCTGTGTGGCATGCCTAAGTGGCAATTGATCGAGGCTCCTGTTGAAAATCAAAGTCTTGTGGTGATGATCAAAGCACAGCCTGTGTGGCACAGCTTTGTGTAACGTGAATTCGCGAGCCTCGCACCCCGGTTGTGAACTAGAAACGGGAGAGGACCTCAGGGAGGGCATGCGTTTCCTTCTAGCTAGGGTGGTGTCAGTGACCTACCAGCCCTGACATTTATATACTTTTCACCTGTGTGGTTGTTGCTGTTGCGAGGCGCCTCGGTTAGATCGGACGATCCGGGTCCGATGGAGTCATTCGTTGGCTCATTTACGCCCCAAAGGGCGGGGAAACGTATTGTTCAGGCATAATAATCCACATCGGTGGACCGGCCCTGACGATCCAAGGGGCAGTTGCGGCTGTTCCTGAGACACGGGCTAGAGCGTCTCGAATCGGTTGAGGACTATCTTTTGCCTCGGTTCATAGACGGAAATCCAATTTCCAAATACGTGACATTTGCGGTTTTAATTGTAAAACTAGTATGGCGACATGATATATGGTACCCATGCCGCCTAGGATTGATACTTATGATTTGAAGTTGTTTTATACACTATACACTTATAATAGTATCAAAATGATTTCTTTTAAACGTATCAAGCATTCTTGGCTATTATAAGGTAAAAACCCTATCCCCCGGCTTGCGTTGCATTGTGTGATAGGACCTGGGTCTTATAATAGCTTCATTTTTCTTTATTTAGCATTGCGCTGTTGTTTTATGCACCGGTATTCTTGGGAGGAAACCCGTTCCGTGTTATACGGCGTGGTCCCTTGATTTACCGAGCTTTAAAATAAAGATTAATAACTGTTTTAGTTCTCACACCAGTCACATGACTGACCTGGAGTTTATTGTTTTAACCTAAACTCTGGGTGCCCCTATTTTGACACGGGCAGCTAGTAGTTTTGGTTTTGCAAATTTATATTCACAGGATCCTGGTTTTCAGCTGGAACGATATCCGGAAAGCTTTGTATCCGTATATCTCTTCTAGTTGTATATTGTATTATTTTCCGCTGCGATGTATTTAAATGTAATTTAAATCTCTGATATTTCTGTGTAATATTCATTTTTACTCTGTATATTCTTGTAATCTGGTGCATTGTTGTAATATACAATGAAATGTTCTTCTGTATGCGTTCTGTTGTGACTTGTTCTCGAACTATCCGACGCTTTCCTTTACGGGGAAGTTACGGGTTTTTACATCAACCCAAGGATCGGTAGCGAGAAATCGTTGCAATCCGAAGATTTCAATCAAGACAGAATCAAAAGTCATAATAACTGTAGGCACAAACCAGAGAAATTTAACAAGTAGTTCTTCGGCTCATGAAGATCCACATTCTTCAATGCTCCATCTTCATAACATCTCTGCAGATTAGTTTTGAACTCCCAGTCGGTTCGAAGTGATTTTGGATCTAGTTCCCATCTCGGTCTCTTCAAACTGACTCGTCAAAGGTCCAAACAATATTTATTGATAGTCGGGGTTTTAACTATCAACTCAAACAGTATAAATTAGTACTTTGGCAGTTCATGTCCTTTTTATCTAAAACCATTTATTCAAACTATTTTATTGACTCTTAAAAATCAATTTCATATACTTAGCTCAACTTAGTAATTTTATCCATAAAACTCCCTTGTTTTCGATTCCTTGAAAACAGTAACCAATACTTATATCCTTATAAAATAACATATTTTCCAAACTCCTTTCTTTATTTCTTTTATCTCGAAATATCACAACATTTCACAAAAACTCCTTTACTTTCTTTATTTCGTAATATCACTATATTTCTCAACCAATCGATATAGGTTTAATTTCCAAACTTTTACGGCCCAAAATAACGTAAAGTGGCGTACTTTCTATAATATAACCTTAATGGTTTTAAAACAATCTTGCTTACGGAATTTTTTTATTTTAAATATCCAAATTCCATTTCAAACCAATGTAACTTCTTGTTCTCACTTTCTCAGGATCCAAACCATTTAAACAAAACTATATCATATACCTTGCATAATAGGCGTATTCCAAAAATTCCCCATTTATATTTCTTCTTTACTGCAGAAATATCGCTATATTTCAAAAGCCCATTTATACTTCCTTACTTTAGACAAATAATTATATATTCTCAAACTCATTTGTATTTCCTTTACTTTGGAAATATCTTTATATATATATATATATTCACAAAAAAAAATCACTTCCTTTACCATTACAAACTAATACCATCTCTCGATAATAGTGAAGCCATTCAAGTTGGGGTATTTTATTTACCTCTCAAACCTTAGTTGACAATGTTCTTATCTTGGGATAAATAAAAGTATGTAACTCAAACATATCTTATAAATTCTATTTATCATTCCATTTTATTTTAACATGGTTTTATAAACCATTACTTGTATATGAGAGATCTTTTTTTTCAATTCTAATCGTATTTTTCTTAATTCAAATACTAAAATATTCGTTCAAAATCATCGTATTGGCTTTAAATCTCCTTATGAAATTTTGTTTATAAATTTGGATTTATAATAAAAACCATTGTCAAATCCCTTTGCACCTTTCCTTTTTATTTTTGCAGAATCTTCTTTTATTTGCAATCATTTTACTTAATCTGATTATTAAGTAAAACTTATTAAAAACCCTTCACGTTTGCTTTAATCCTTTATCAACTTTATTTGTCATACTTGGATTTATTATCAAACTCCTATAAAAAAAACTTTTTATAAAGTCAAGTTGAATCTCTTTACAACTCGATTACCTTTTTAAATGAAGTTTATTAAAAAAGACAATCACTTTAATTAACATGAAATATAATAATTATTAGCTTCATCATCAACCAAAACAAGAGTAGTTAACTTTGTTATTAACTTAAAATAGAATAATTAATTTCTTCTAAAAGGTCATTAAATTAATAATTAATCTTATTATAAATAAGAAATTTCTCGACAATTATCTTAAACTCTGGTTAACTAAAAGGTCAATTAACCTTTAAGAACATTCTTTAAGTTAACGATTATTTTAAGAACTAATTATATTAGATTAAATGAAAAACAAATTAATCTAATAAATAATGCCAATTAAAACAGTTGATTTGGTCAACTAGTAAACGTCAGCTAACTTGTTAGTTGATTCCCATTATTCCTTTCTATTAAATTAATTAATAATTTAATTAATTTGATAATAGCACTTAATTGTTTTCTCAAAATAATTATTTCAAACCATTAACCGTTAGGTTAATTCTGACCTCGTTTCTCATAAAACTTATAAAAATGTCAAAAAAAATCATTTATAACAACAAAATATTAATTTATTATTAAACTTCGATTTTATTTAAAATATAGTTCAAAACTTTGCTTCAATTACAAAAATAAATTTTATAACTTCAACTGCGTCAATTTTCCTGATGGTAAAATAAACGTCTAATAAGACAGGTTTTAGGTCATTTGCTGCCAACCACTTAATCGTACTGTCTATTGATTAAAACACAATGATAATTGAATTCCAATTCAACGATCAACATCCAATAAACAATCAATATCCAATCAAGATATAACATCATTTGGGATAATTAATTTATATATATGAATAAGATGAAAAATATATAACAAATAATTTTATTTGATGAATCCGGTTGGATCCCTCTAACTTGTTCTTCCTGGCATCACTGCTCTAAATATCATATTATAATAGCATATGAATATAAATTTCTAATTCAAACATTTAATCGATGGAATTATAAATATCAACTAACGTCGGTAACAACAACCGATAATCATCCATAACATCCAATTTATATTATTAACTATAATTTTTAGTTATATGAATTTAACCACGTTGTAGTTTTCAGAAATGTGAGAGTTAACTCATCGTTTTATTTTCAATTCGATGATGTTGCGTTATTTCGTATAATTTTAAACAAGCGTTTATAATTACACGAAATCCCAATCGCTTCCAATCTCAACCAAACCAACTCGACTGCATAGTCTTCTTCGATACGATTCCAACGTATCTGGATTCGGTCAATCTTGTTAACGGATGAATAAGTCATAATAATTACAAGCTAGTACGAGTTTTAAATTACCATTCACTTAAACTAATTAATTATTTAAATTAATCCTCAACTATCCTTAATCACATGGTCAATACCTTCCTCCTTAGTTAGAAAACAACATGCTCTAGTATGAAGCGCAGCCCGTCCATTTTCGATATATATATAATTTTAAATAAGGCCCAAGCCCACAACATAAATGCACAGCCCGCCTAAACATTTATTCTTCCTTCTTCATTTCAAACAACCGCTCCTAAAACCATTCTAACCCAGCAACTCCAATCCCAATTCTTTCTTTCTTTTTTCACTTTTTTTATATACACGAAAGCCCCAAAGCCTACGAATATAGGCCATCTCTTTTCTAACCCACTTCTTCTCCTTTTCATGCGAATAGTGCTAAAAAATATACCCAGCATCCTGAAAATAAGTTCCCCAACATGATGACCCATGCTCTGCCGCCTTCCCCACCAGCTCCAATCGCTGCCAACAATCGCCATCCCGACCCCTGGCAATACGACCCCACACCAGAGTTGAAACGACCTGCATTTTACGTATTGAAGGAACGTAAAATATTTTTATTTAATTCTCCAAGGGTTGAACCATCATCATCTTTCAATATGGTGTTCATGGGAATGCGATACATGTCCATGATTTTTACTAATTCTGTTTGTGCCATTTTGCCTCTATTATTTTTGTTTAGGGAATAACTTTCGAATGAGATTGAATCAGGAGCTAGGATCAATCTCATTGGATTGGGAATGGTGTTTTCGATTTTGTAAAGTGTTCACATTAAGGATTTGGCTGGACGGTTTGGGAGAAATCATTGTTTTGTGTTGCTTCTTTTCCTGACAGATTTCGTTTAGTGCCTGTGATTCTTCAGCCCAATCGAATACACCTCAACTCCATTTCAATTCATATATTTGTGAACTAGGATTGAGGATAAACATTGAGGAAAGGTAGATCACATTAACTGGATTGATTCGAAGGCCATTCTTCGCTGTCCGAGATTAGAGATTGTTGAATTGTGGTTATTTTGTGGTATATGGGTTTGTTTGATCTTAGATTCATTCATATAAGTTATATTCATCTAGACCAATATAAGTATATTTTGATTTCTAATCACACTATAGGATCTAATCTAATTAATTATAACGGCAATTCATATGTTAATATTGAGATCGCATGTTAATAATTGATTATATGTAAGTTAGATCCAATTATTGATTCGTTTATCGTTATTTCATGGTTTGGTGAATTTGATATGATTATATGAAGATTATTTGTTGTGTTAATGATTATATGGTTATTGGTTGTGTTGTTATTGATTGTTTAGTTGAAGATGGATGTTTTGAATAAATTGTATGTATAAATGTTCACCGTAAACTTAGATTGGTTGGTCGGAGCAATTCGGAGGTTCGGCTGATCAGAATCAGATGAAACTTAGCAGAGAAGCTCTGAAGGAGTCATGGAGATATGGAAATTTTGAGCTCCAAACTCCACAAACGGAAGTCAGTCGCATGGCTTGGATTGGGTCACGAACGACCCATCGAGAAGAGGTGTGGAAGCCTGGGGAAAAGCTTGAAATGAGGTGCGGTCCAGGATGGATCGGGTGTGATTCATGGGATGCGGTCCAGGATAGATCGGTGTGATGCATGGGGTGCGATCCAGGATGGATTGGTGCGGTCTAGGATGGATTGGCGCGATCCAGGGTTGTGATCCAGTGGGTGCGATCCATGGATGGGTCATGAATGATCCATCACAAAGTGACCAAAGTGAGTCGATTTTTGGTGAGATCAATGGGCATGGTTTAGGGAGGCTATCTATGAAGTTTCATAGCCATTGGACCTAATATGATGAAGGTGTGACTCGACAAATGTTGTGGCTTTGATGTTAAATTCAGATGGAATGTTCGAAGTAAAGCTGAGTGATCATTGATCGTGGGATGTTGCAATGAGGTTACGAAGATGACTAAAAAGGTGGGTTGCTCAAGAAGATGCTTGAGCTTATAGATATAGTTTTCGAGGAGGACGGCTTGTGTTTTGAAGCGCCAAGGGATCGTCATTAGTCAGAGGTTCAAGCGGACTCAAAACAAGGGTATAATGGGGGCGACCAAAAGACTTGGTGATTAGTCGAGTACCCTGAGCAGTCATGATGGGCCTTGATACGAGTCACGATGGCGTATGGGGTTTTGCTAGAAATAGGGTTACCATTAGCCCTTGACGGATGGCAGGATAGGCCAGTCATACGATTAACGATGAATTCAAGGCAATGCAGACGGTGATAGCCATAGTCATGGATGTTATTGTTTACTTCGATCATATTGTGTGGATTATTGGATGTTGAGGAAGATATTTCTTGGGTGCTTATCTAATGTTGGTTTAGGCCCTCAGGGTTTTGTGCTTAAGAGATATTAAACTTGATTAGGATGGTATATGCTTGATAATTGGTTGCTATGGATGTTACTGTTTGTTTTCTTCCCAAATTCTTTGGGAAGGTCATCACCGTAGGTTGTGGAAGAGAAATGGGATTGTGAATCCTATTCTATTGATATATTGGGCAAATCAGACGATTGAACTTCCTATTATCCATATGCTTTATTGTTTATGTTGATAGTTGTTTTATCGCTCATTAAGACTATTGTCTGACTCAAGGTTTATGTTTCCTCTTATTACCTTGCGTTGTTCATCAATGTTGTTGATGGGCAGACTAGGTGACAGGTAGTAGATCTTGATGAAGACGATGTTGCTGAGCGATGACCAGTAGGAGGCTGACGTATTACTATCCACTATGCATACTTGTTGTTTTCGTTGATGTTCTTGATATGTTACTCTGAGTGAAATTGTAGTGAGTCTCTTTGTACAGATTTCATGTAATATGGTTGTTGGTATTGGATATTTTCATTATGATATGAAAAGTTGGAATTTCGTTTCAATGTGCTTCTCTATTATTTCTTGTTGTATATGTTCTATCATATATTATCCATGCACTGTGAGTTATATGACAAGTTCCATTAGTGTTATTCTACCTTGATGATCGTCCATAGGTGCTTGACTCGTCTTTCAGCGCACTATTTCCTTTCTTAAGTGCGGGAGTTATGGGCGGTCATCACAATTGTTATTAGAGCCTTGGTTAATCAATTTTATCCAAAGTTCGTGGGTGTAATGACGTACGAGAGACGTTTTTGTACTTATCTAATGGATGATTACTGTATGATGGTGTATAGTATAGTACCACTTAATTGTTTTCTCAAAACAATGGCTGATTCTCATTATTCCTTTCCATTAAATTAATAATTTAATTAATTTAATAACACCACTTAATTGTTTTCTCAAAACAATTATTTCAAACCATTAGGTTAATTATGACTTCATTTCTCATAAAACTTATTAAAACTTCAAAAAAATCATCTATAAGTATAAAATATTAATTTATTATTAAAATTCTATTTTTTATTTAAAATATAGTTCAAAACTTTGCTTCAGTTATAAAATTAAATTTTATAACTTCAATTGCATCAATATGCGTGACGGAAAAATAAACGTCTAAAAATATAGGTTTTAGGTCATTCGCTGCCAACCGCTTAATCAATACTGTCTATTAATTAAAGTGCAACAATCGTTGAATTCTGATTCAACGATCAACATCAAATTAACAATCAAGATATAACATCACTTGGGATAAACAATTTACATATATGAATAAGACGAAAAACAAATAACATACAATTTTATTTGAGGAATCCGGTTGGATCCGTCCAACTTGTTCTTCCTTGCATCACTGCTCTTAATATCACATAATAATAGCATATGAATATAAATTTTCATTCAAACATTTAGTCGATGGAATTATAAATATCGACTAACGTCGATAACAACAACCGATAATCATCCATAACATCCAGTTTACATTATTAACGATAATTTTTAGTTATATGAATTTAACCACATCACAGTTTCTAGAAAGTGTGAGAGTTTGTTCAACATTTTATTTCCGATTCGATGATGTTGCGTTATTTCGTATAATTTTAAAGAAGCGTTTAAAATTACACGAAATCCCAATAGCTTCTGATCTCAACCAAACTAACTCGACTGTGTAGTCTTCTCCGATACAATTCCAATGCATCTGGATTCATTCAATCCTATTAACGGATAAACTAGTCAAAATAATTACAAGTTAATACAAGTTTTAAATTACCACTAACTTAAACTAATTAATTAATTTAAATTAATCCTTAACTATCCTTAATCACATGCTCAATACCTTCCTCCTTAGTCAGAAAACCACACGCTTCAGCATGAAACGCAACCCATCCATTTCCGATATATATAATTTTAAATGAGTCCCAATCCCATAACACAAATGCACATCCCTCCCAAACATTTCTTCTTCCTTCTTCGTTTCAAACAACTGCTCCTGAAACCATTCCAACCCAGCAACTTCGATCCCCATTCTTTCTTTCTTTTTTTCTCTTTTTCTTATATACATGAAAGCCCCAAAGCCCACAAATATAGGCCATCTCTTCTCTAACCCCACTTCTTCTCCTTTTCATGCGAACAGTGCTAAAAAATATTCCCAGCATCCTGAAAATAAGTTCCCCAACATGACGACCCATGCTCTGCCGCCTTCCCCACCAACGCTAGTCGCTGCCAGCAACCGCCGTCCCGACCCTCTGCCAAGACGACCCCACACCAGAGTTGTAACGACACGCGTTTTACATATCGAAGTATCGTTAAATATTTTTATTTAATTTTCCAAGGGTCGAACCATACTCATCATTCGATATGTTGTTCATGAGAATGCAAGACATGTCCATGATTTTTACCAATTATATTTGTGACCATTTTACCCCTATTATTTTTACTTAGGGCATAACTTTTGAATGGGATTGAATCAGGAGTTGGGATTGGTCTCATTGGATTAGGAATGGTGTTTATGATTCCATAAACAGGTCATATTAAGGATTTGGGTTGTTTGGAAGAAATCGTTGTTTTTGTGTTGCTTCTTTTCTGGACAGGCTAATTAGTCATTAGTTGGATGATTAGTGAGGTTCATTAAGGTTAGGGGATGTTGGCTATAAATAGGTGGGTTGGGGTAAAGAGATTTGTTTAATCTCTTCACTTTCTCATTTGATTTTGTGCCTATGATTCTCTGGGCCCATCAAATACACCTCCACTCCATTTCAATTCATAGATTTGTGAACTAGGATTGAGGATCAACATCAAGGAAGGGTATATCACATCTATTAGATTGATTCGGAGGCCATTCTTCGTTTTCCGGGATTAGAAATTGCTGATTTGTGGCTATTTTGTGGATTTGGTGAGTGATAATCATCTCTCACACAGATTTAATCGAGTATATGAGTTTGTTTGATCTTAGATTCATTCATACAAGTTACATTCATCTAGATCTAGCCAATGTAAGTATATTTTGAATTCGGATAACACCATAGGATCTAATCTAGTTAATTATAATGGCAATTCATGTGTTAATATAGAGATCACATGTTATGCAAGTTAGATCAAATTATTGATTCGTTTATCTTTATTTCATGGTTTGGTGAATTTGATATAATTGTATAAAGATTATTTGTTGTGTTAATGATTGTATGGTTATTGGTTGTAGTGCTATTGATTGTTTGGTCGAAGATGGATGTTTTTGATAAATTGTATGTATAGATGTTCATCGTTAAAACTTAGATTGGTTAGTCAGAGCATATCGGAGGTTTAGGTGATCAGATGTCCGAGCAAACTTAGATGGGCCAGTCATACGATTAACGATGGATTCATGGTAATGCAGACAGTGATAGCCAGAGTCATGGATGTTATTGTTTGCTTGTATCATCTTGTGTGGATTATTGGACAATGAGGGAGATATTTCTTTGGTGCTTATCCGATGTTGGTTTAGGACTTCGGGGTTTGTGCTTGAGAGATATTAAACTTGATTAGGATGATCCATGTTTGATAATTGGTTGCTATGGATGTCACTGTTTGTTTTCTTCTCAAATTCTCCGGGAAGGTTATCCCCATAGGTTGTGGAAGAGAAGTGGGATTGTAAACCCTATTCCGTTGATGTATTGGGCAGATTAGACGATTGAACTGCCTATTATCCATATGCTTTATTGTTTATGTTGATAGTTGTTTTATCGCTCATTAAGACTATTGTCTGACTCAAGGTTTATGTTTTCGCTTATTACCTTGGGTTGTTCATCAATGTTGTTGATGGGCAGACTAGGTGACAGGCAGTGAGGCTCTTTGTATAGATTTCCTTTAATACAGTTGTTACTATTGGATATTTCATGATGATATGAAAAGTTGAAATTATGTTCCAATGTTCTTCTCTATTATTTCTTGTTGTATGCATTCTATCATATTTTATCCATGCACTGTGAGTTACACGACAGTTCCATTGGTGTTATTCTACCTTAATGATCGTCCATACTACCTGAAACGTATTTCACTGCATTATTTCCTTTCTTAAGTGCGGGTGTTATGGGCGGTCATCACATTTTGTGTTAGAGCCTTGGTTAATCGATTTTATCCACAGTTCGTGGGTGTAATAACATACGAGAGACGTACTTTTACTTTTATAATGGACGATTACTATATGATGGTGTATAGTATAGTAGCGATATGTGTAGTTAAAGCGCTAAGCGGATCCAGTGCGGTAAAGGTCCAAAAAGTCATAGCGAGGATATAGCAGGATATAACAGTTGACTATAAAATAGCACATATAACTCATTTGTAATGTTTTTACGAATGTAAAAACAATAATAAAATGAATAACTAGCACTCAATTTAACTATAATTTGTACATTCTTAAATTTAAACAAAAATATGAGCAAATATCTATCAATAAACATAAATTGATATTTAACTTAATTAAATTTTATAGAATAAAGAGTAATTTTGTTTCTAAAGTGATACGGAAGAGAAGTGGGAAAAAAATATGATATGGATTTCATACCATCTCAGAAGCCTAATTTCGGTTTATTGACAAATCAATATGGTGCGCCGAGTTCAAAAACCCTAATTTCGGTTAACTAAAAAAATATGAGCAAACTCTTTTCAATTTACATGGTGACCAAAAACCAAAATTAGGGTTTTTGAACTCGGCGCACCATATTGATTTGTCAATAAACCATCCACCGCTCGAAGCCCAGTCCACTGCTGTCCATCGTCAACTCGCGCTGCTATTGAAGGTCAAAGCCCAGTCCACCGATCAGTCGCCTTCTTCTTTCTCGTCACCACTGAAGGTGAGTATTAGCTCACGGTTTAATTTGAATTTGAATTGAGTTTAAATTGGGTTTAATTTGAATTTGAATTGGGTTTAATCAATCTACCATTTACGTGTTTAATTTGAATTGGGTTTAAATTTGACTTTTAGACCTTCTCTACCTACTTTATTCATGTACGTGTTGTTGCACCTTGTGCTTGAACCCTTGACCTGCTTTACCTGCTTTAATTTTGGGTTTAATCTGAATTGGTTTTAATCTTTAAGGCTTGTCTACTTCTGTTTACATTTCTGGTCATGGTTCTCGAGTATGCCACTTGTGTTTGAATCCTTGACCTTGCTTGGCTTTATATGATGCCATTGTGCTTTTATATGTGCATTGTATTTCCCTTCCATGTTTCCTTTGCTTACTTGGTGTCATTTCCTTATGCATGCAATTTTTCTTGCTGCAGCACTAGTAATTTGTTGTTTGTGTTGGTCCAGCTTGACTTGAGCATTTGCATTTGCAATTTGACTTTGTTTCATTCACTTGAACTCCTTGTGTATTAGCAATCTGTATACTGCTCCTCCTATGTATTTGTGAACTCATGGCTGAAGGATGTGCATGCTATGATGTGTATGGCATTTCTTTCCATGCACATGCACCTTTGTCTTGTATTTGCATACTTATGATAGTAACTGATAGTATACTTGCTTGTTATGTTTCGTGATTGTTCACTTGCTTGCCACTAAGCAATTCTTTGTGACCTGTATCACTTGAGTTATATCACTCACATATGTGCATGTTGCACCTATGTTGATCTACCATATCCTTAGTACTTCCATCATGTAAGTGACTGATGTCATTGTGCATGTTGCACATTTACCTTGTCATCTAGTTTATAGTTGTTGCTATCATGTGAATATTTGCTTCGTTGTGCTTTGACACCTTGTGTTTGACCTTGAATACTGGTATGCTGTTTCACTTGAGCTCGATATACTGTTAGTTGTCTGAACCATGAAATATGTACTTGAACATTTTTGTCCTCACTGCACATAAACTTGGGCTTCTTTGCTTGCTCCATTGGTCTTCTAAAACACAATGTCAACTATTCAAGTATTGAAAATACCAAATCATTAATAGAAAGAAGTTAAGGGTGAGTTATAGCAAGAAAGAAGGTTAGAATAGAAGAAGAAGAAGAAGAAGATCACAACAGAATCAAAGAAACACGAATCTCACAGCGGGACGAGCAAAATATATATATATAACATAAATTTTGAAATATAAATTGAAACTGTATATACACATACCATCTCAGAGTACAATACATAACAACATGGAGGAAATAAACTTTACGTCTATCTAATGTTGAAGCCCCCTGCTCCAAGCTCCTCCACATATCTGTAGAATCTCGACTACTTGACTGCCTGTACAAATTTGGGCACCCAAGAGTTTAGGGTAAAACAAAATAAACTATGGGTCAGTTGTAACAACCCGTATTTTTGAATAACATGTTATAACATAAATGGAGGCAGAATTAAACTGTAAAATCTGAATCAAGGGAAAGGGGCTATGCCATTGCGTTCGTCTCGGAAAAATACGCGAAATAGAGTCCGAGTTTTCGAAAATCGGAGTCCGTATGACCAAGATATGGCCTCGCGAAGTTTCACGAAAAATTCCCAAATTAAAGTATACTTAATTAAGTGAAATGGGTTGCGCAGAGAAATATATATATTGATATATATATATATATATAATTGAAAATTAAATAAATAAATATGCAAAAATGTTCAAAACAGCGAATTGGGAGAGGGGAATAACCGAACCGGCCGATTTTTGAGGTCGACCCAAGCCCGCTGGGTCGACTAGGGGTTAATCCAGGGTGTTTGGCTGTCAACCCGTGGGCCGATTCGCTCAAATGCAGATTTTGCATTTGAATGGTTCTCATGGTTCATCTTTAATCTAAAGGCCCTAGATGGTTCCTACACTTGACTTCTTCCCCAAGACATGCTTTGATGGCTTGGATTGAATCTAGGTTTAATCCTATGGCCTAAAACACTTGCCTAATCTATAAATAAGACCCTAACCTACCCTAAATCATCATTATTCATTCATACAACTAAACTATGGCAAAATCAATCCTCTCATGGCCTCCACTCTCTTCATAAAATTCCTAAATAAATTCCTAAGTGATTTTCCATGCATACAAGTGTTTTCAAACTTGTATGAGCATCATTAGCTTGCATTCAAGTAAAGTTTATATATTTGCATCATAAAGAAAGAGTCTTGATCATTTTGGCTCAAGGGTTTTGCTTGCATTTTGGGTTTAATTGATTTCATAAGGGCTTTGTCATATTTTTGTGACTTCTTAAGCATTGTAAGCCCTATTCTACTTTCATACTTAAACTCTAAAGTTAAATGTATGATATGCAAGTTTATATGCAAGTTTATCATGTTGTGCTATGCAAGTTTATATGCAAGTTTATCATGTTGTGATATGCAATTTATATGCAAGTATGCAAAGTTATGTTATGCAAGTTTGGGTTGAACATTTTGTTCATGCTATCATGTTATGCAAGCTTATTTTGGGTTTATGAACATAAAGCTTTAAGTTTTATGCCAAAGGTTGCATTTTAGCAACATGTAAGTTATCATATCTCTTATGATAACTTGCATGTGAGGCTAAATGCGAACTTATGGCCATCTCTACATGTCATTTAGCACCATGTATCACCAATATGCTAAGATTGGTTTTATGCATGCTTTTGAGGCCTAAAAATGTAATATGCAAGTGTATGAACATATGAACATTTCATATGCCACCATGTTAAGCTTGTGGCTTCAATACCTTTATGTCATGATTATGCCAAGTTCCCTCTTTCTATCCTTTATGCGCTATTGCGATATGTAAGCGATGGGATTGCGTTTGGGGTTGGGTAAACTTAAAAGACATAAAACATAAGCTTGGGAATTTACCTATTAAGTTAGGTCTACCCATTGGGAATTTACCTATTAAGTTAGGTCTACCCAATTGCTTGAAAACTTGTAACATGTTTTGGAAACATGATGGACATGACACTTAGAAAAGATAAGTGTGGCCAACTCGAGGTTGGGTTGAGTTTGTAGCGTAAACCTACCCGGAACCGACCGGCTTAACTAGTTGCTACAAACAATAGGACCCAATGTGAGAAGTTGGTCATGTTGTACCTTGAACCCGAGGTTAGACCAAGTTGTGGTGTAAAGCTACCCGGACCCGCCCGGCTTAACTAGTAACCACAACAAGGTCTAATGTGAGAGGTTAAGGCGCATTAAATTAATTAATGCCTCGTGATTAGGGTTAAGTCATGGTCCACTTAATACTTAACCAATTTGGGCTTGGTAGATTAATCGGGGTTAAGTCGTGAACTCATCGTTACACTTAACCAAGTTAATCCAGGATTAGCAAGAGGGTTAAACCGTACTTAACCCACTAGAAAAATCCTAGCAATGGGGGCCCACTCCAGCAGTAATCCCAAGTTAGTATCATCATGACCCTAGGGACTAGGCTAGGGTGGGGGCACGATTACTGGACTGGAGGTAAGTGACCAAAAGCGACGGCAGAGGGTACGCCGGTGTAGTTCCGGGCGGACTCTGGTCGTGCACATAGTCTGTAGCCGGAGAAAACATGCACGGGTACCAGTAGATCGGGACTGTGCACTCATGTTCATGGTGTCCAGGGGTTGACACCCTAGGGCTTGATACACCCGAAGGGTGGACCCGGCACAGTTCGACTACAATTATGATTGGGCCGTATTGACACCAACACGTGACGAGTTAGGCTTAGGGAGCCGATCGACTAGACCGTTTGGTTGGACCTTGTATTAGGGTCATTTCATGTTATTGGGCCAAAGCTTGGGCCAAGGGATCAATACTTGTTTATTCAAGTCATGTTAGTTTGCTAGTACACCTGTGGTGCAAAACCTTAATCCTGATTATGCGATGACACCTTTATCTACCTTGTTAGTTAATCATCATGCTAGTATATTGTTATCCTTATGTTCATCCCTGCTGCTCATGCCAGTTAACTTTATCAGTTTACATTGATTGTAGTAGGGCTTACTCAGTCTTTTTGACTGACCTGTTTTCTTTCGCCTCTTTTCTTCCGTCCCCCCCCCCCCCCCCCCCCAAGGTTCTCAGGGAGGGAATACTGGAGCATAGCTTGGATTTCGGATTGCTTGCTTGTGGGATTTCAGCTCATGTACGGTTTCGACATGAAGCTAGCTATGGTTACCACTTAATTGGGGATAGCACTTATTTATTTCAGTTTTTCAGTTGATGTTGTTTTATCTAGACTTGTTTATTTGGAAAGCTATGTTGTACCAGACTTGTTTTGAAATGTTTTGAAATCTTCCGCTGTTTTATCTATGTTATTTACTCTGTTTACATATATACATATGTTCTTGTTCTGCCTTGATATATCATTATGCATGTTTACCTGATTCAAACGCCCCTCCAAAGTCAGAGTGCTTGCAAGAGCCACCCTGGTGGAGGTGGGGTGTTACATCAGTCATGGGACTGGTGTGAGTAAACTCTAATCATTTCGGTTTAAATTTTCAGAATCCTTTTCAAAGAAATTGTAATAATAAAACCGATCCACACATAAAAACGGATGGTTTTTACCTTACGATAACCCAAAACATTCTTTTAAAACAATACTTTTCTGATATTATAATAATGTCTAAATCAAGTAAATAACAATCTAGCAGAACGCTTGCATCTCACGTTCTAAATATATAATATACAATCAAAAACTATGGGCCCTTATTAGACAATGGATTTCCCACTATGACAAGGTATGTAACCACCTTCCGATCAGTGTACTCTAGAGAGGATACACTAGAGTTCAGCAAGAACATCTTGTAACTCAGCCATACATGACCGATCATTCATTTCTCTTGAATGTTCCGAATATATTGTCACATTACGTTTGGTATACCAACATAACCGTTCCCGAGAGATGTAGAAATGAAAAGAAGCAACAAATATGAATATTCTCTAGATGGTAACAATATACCCTAATTGAGTGCGACCCACTTAGCCATGTTGCCTGCCCGATTTTTGTCATTTCCTGGTTGATGAGGCTTGAGGTCATAATGTATCTTTTAACATATCACACCTTTATTTAATTTGAATGTCACATCGTCATACCCGCCAAATCACAAATTGATTTCCCCAAAAATACCATGGGTTTAAAGCTAAGAGAAACGAATTCCTCCGCCACAAAACGTAAATACGTTTGAAGAGATCAACTTACGCGGTTTATTAGATATACTTTGTCATACATTCGTCTATACACGTTGTCCTGCAATTGGACAAATAGAAGCACTACTCTGTAAATCCATCTTAGGCAATTTCTACCTAGGATTGCCAGAACAGCCCTTGCATAAACTTCGTCTTCAATTATCTTCATCGTATTTGATTCGAAACGCTAATGCCCATACGAAGTGCTTTTCAAATAATAAATATGATTCCGGTCTCTCCGTATTGACGCAAAAAAATTGTCAAAATCTTTGATATTCGGTTATTTAACTATCAAAGAAAAACATCCATACACACAACAACCTTATTTCCAAATGGAAATTTCATCGATTTACCATCAGTCAACACTGAGCCCCTTAAATTAATTTAACCTTAATTTATTCATTTCCCAATTTTCCGTTTGCCAATATTCTTAAAAACCGTTTAGCTTTTCACAATTCTCGGAAAAGCATTCCCATATATCCACTACTTCTTATTTTCTATATTTAGAAAATATACGCTATTAATATTGGACAACATTTCTATTTCCTATTCATGCATTACTATTCTTCCACCTTCATTAGTTCCTGACCATAAATTGGTAAGTGAATGACTTCTTAAGTATCAACCCCGAAGGTCGAAATCAACATCAGATTGATACTCAAAAAGCCGATCAAGTTAACTGATCTTTAGTCAGTTTCTAATTTCCTTAACTCCATTTTTATTATTTCTTATCAAATCATTGTTTACAAAATTCTCAGATTCAGTTCACGAATTCATTTCTTTAATGGAAATCATCGATTATAACGATAGCGTTATAATCTCTGCTCCTGAAATATTTAACTTTAAAATATAAATTTTATTTGAATAAATAAACAACTAATTTAAATAAATAAATAAATCTTGATTATAAACGGAAAGTAAATAGTATTTTCTCAAATTTGACATAATCGAATTTCAACGTATAACTCTCTTTCGAATAATTTATAATCGATTAACGTTTCGAACTTTGGAATAAACTCACCGTTTCAGGTCAACCCCATTTATAAATTCATTCCTGAATTTATCACTTCCACCATTTACCAATTTACTTTTATCACCATTCCAATTTGCAAAACGTTTTCTTTTAAACCATTATTCACTTTAAATTGTGAATATTATTCCTTTATAGAAAAATGGATTCATTATATCAATCTAATCTTCATTTTAATTTAAAAATACACTTACAGGTTCAAATCCTATTTACCGAGTTATTTTATAGATTCATATTCATAATTCACTTCATAAATTCTATTTATAAACCAATTTCTTATTAATTATATATTAAGTTTAAAACTTCATCTCGATTACATATTCGATTAAAAATTTATTGGTTACAAAGCAATATTAATTATCTTGTAAATTTTCAACTAATAAAATATATAATTTCTAAAAAATAAATTATTTCAATAACATTCGACATTGTCGAATTATAATTACAAATCCTAATAGTTTTATTCAACTCATATTCACATTTCGAACCTCGAAATAAATTCAACAATTTCCCTTTCCAATAGTCATTTTTAAATTAACAATCACGGATCTTTTAATAATAATTAATCCATTGTATTTCAAACATCAAACTACTTGTTTTAATAAAATTAAAACAAGTTATTTTTTTCTAGTCCCTTCGAAGTTCAACTTCCATTTAAAAATAGATTATTCTTTTAAAAACCCTAATTTCTTTTCCAATATATTTGAATATATTTTTCGGTGTTTAAATACCAATTATTTCTGGTTAGTGTTATTCAAACGCACAATAATCAACCATAGATTATTGGTCATATCATATAATACAATATATGAAAGACAATGGTATAATTGCTGAGGAATCTAGTTGGATCCCTCCAACCTATTTCCCTGCATTCACAGATATTAATCAACATAAATAACACTAATTTCATATCAATATGAAATATTATAATAAATGGAATCAATATTTAAGCAACGTTTTAAATATATAAAGGTATCTATAATTTCAACCAATTAACTAACAAATTATCCAAACAACCATCACACACAGCATTCAATCATTTTTATCAATAATGAATAACTTTTATAAAATTATAAAATTGGACAGAGTTAGTGAGTTTACTCACATTGGTCGATAATAGTTAAATAATGATTAACGTTCCATTGATCCAGTTAGCTATTTTATTTTTCCATAAATCAAAACGATATCCAAATAGTCCCGAACCAGCTTCATAATGTAGCCTGCCTTCACACGATTCCAATGAATCAAACCCCTAGCGATTCTAATATTGTATGTATAAGATATACCACTAAAAGTTTATGCACTATTTTTTTTCCAGCAAGGCCGACGGGGTTGAGTAGACCCCTACCACTTTATTAATGTACCGTAGAAGGGAAGTACAACACACACACACAAGAAAACATAGAAACCCCGTACATTAATCACAAGAAAACGAAAGCAAGACACATATTTACAACACAAAGCTATGCATTTCAGCACAGTAAATTCAAGATGCCAGGATCAAAGGTAAAGGTGAGAAGTTTAATACCATTGCGAAGTTCCAACTTAATACTTTTGCCAAGTTGCTCACTGGTTTTAGCCTTTAGAGGATCAAAGATCCGAACGTTTCTCTCTCTCCATATGTTCGACACAAACTTCTTCAATGTGTAGTTTAGCAAACGCCCTGCTCTCCTCTTTCTACTAGTCTTCTTTTCAAGTTCATGCCTTCAGTTCCATTGTTTCTTGAAGTACCAGACCTCCCTATAATGCACATGATTTCTCCCATAAATTGAAAACGCTTCGGCAGTTAAAAAACAGGTGTTCGAGCATTTCGTCTTGCTCCTTACACATAACACACCCCCATGTCGATTTGCATTCCACGTCCGTAAAGTCTGTCCTTCGTTAGCACCGCATTATTTACTAGTTACCATAACATCATATTCTCCTTCTCACTGCTATCTTTGTTCCATATCTTTTTACTCCATTTGCATGCCGCCATTGAATCCACACTAGCCAAGTTATTGTACATCATTTTAATGGAGAATGCTCCTCCTTTACTGCCCCAGTACGTGCTGTTGCTATCTTCAGCTACGATTTTCAAGCTTCTAGCCCTTCGCCAGTAAGCGTTCATAGAAGGCACAGTAACATGTTGAGGACAGAGAACATTGTGCTGTATTAACTGATTAACTTTTAAGGCCATTGGTAAGCCCGTGCTATCAATTTCAAGGTTAGTTAGAACTTTACAGAGAATGAGTCCGCACTCAATCCAAGGGTCATGCCATACTGATATATCAGAACTTGCTTTAATGTTGTATTTGAAAAATGGTAAGATTGAAGGCCTCAATTTAAGCGCACTTCTCCACGTCTAACTAAGCTTTTGAGGAGCATTCATAGTCCAGAAATTCTTTTGCTTAATGACATGTTTAAGTGACCAACCAACCCACACGCTCTCTCTTCTACACAGAATATCATCGATATGCTTTACAAAGGCAGCTTTATTCCACTTCATTAAATTCACAATGCCTAATCCTCCTTTGCTTAAAGGTTTTTCAACGCATTTGAAAGAAATGGGCGCATGATACCTTCCCATTAAGTTGCCTTTCCATAGAAACTGTATGAAAGTCGTTCGTAACATTTTAATGAGTTTAGCAGGTAAAATAAATGATCTTGCCCAGTACACTTCTGTAGAAAATGAGATCGACTTAATCAGAGTTAACCTTCCGGCTTGACTCAGTAGCCTTGTCATCCAATGATTCATTTTGGCTGTTATTCTAGTGAGCATCGGTAAGCAGTCAGAGGAAGTAATTTTTGTTGTCGTTAGTGGTAAGCCAAGGTAGGAGATTGCGCCACTATTACTCGACATGCCAGTTGTAACGACCCGCATTCTACGCATTATAGGATCGTAGAATATTTATTTCTCTCACATACGAAGTCGTATGGTCATGTAACTTTGGGAGACGATTATTGGGGTCATTTCCCATGTTCATGTTTTTTCCCGATTTTTAAATGACCATTTTACCCCTAGTTGGTACTGTTTTGGCCATAACTTTTGACTGGAAAGAAATTTTGACCTGAAACCACTTTCATTGGCTCCGGATGATGGTTTACAATTCCGTAGAGTGGTCACGTTAGCCAAACGGACTCACCGTTTGGGAGATATGGCTGAAACAAGTTTCAGATAGTGAAAAACAGCTTAACTGGGCTTAACCGGGTGATTAACAGCTAGGCCCAATGGGGGATTTCGGGATTAGGGTTATGACAAGGCTGAAACCAGTTAGAGAACGATCTTATCCTCATTTTCCAGCCGCCACTTTCATTCTTGAACCCTGACAATGGCCGCCAACATCTAGAAACATCCCCAAATCACTTTCTAATCAAGTTTTGGCTTAATCTACATCAAATTAAGGAGAGAAAACACGAAAGCAAGGTTAGAGCTACTGTTAGAAATCAGTATTCACCCAAATCAGTGAGGTTTCAGTTTTGAGAATTTTATTTGTGGCCAAGGTGAGTGATTTGCATAGTTTTGCACTAATTACGGTTAATTAAGGGTAATTAGTGAAGATTAGCGAATTTATACACTAATAAATTCTGGAAAAATATCTATAAATTCGAAAATAATATTTTATACCTCTGGCATAAATTTGGTTTTATTTGGTTAAGTTTTGTTAACCCCATGATTAGTTTTTCTTAAACATGCTTAAGGGAAAATATGGGGTTTTGGCTATATTTGATCCGTTTTACATGTTATGGATGATGTTTTGGTGTTTATGGTCACTTCTATTTGTTGCTATGACTGTATGAACTGTTTTATGATTGATTATTATAGTTAGATTGGTCGAAAACGTCGTCGAATGGCGTAAACAAGTTGCTGGAAAAAGTTGCAGAAAGTTGTGCAGGGATTTCAGATCGGATCGGGTATGGGCTCGGATCGGATAGGAGAGCTGGGCAAGGAATCCGACCCGAACTGAAGTCTGGCACAAAGGAAGTTTGGCAGGAAGGAAGGTCATTGCTTAGAGTTGGAGTTGGACAGAGGATCGGATCGGAGCTAGGGAGCGGATCGGAGCAGGAAAGCGAGCGGGATCGGATCGGGCGAATGGAGAAGGACGGGATCAGATCGGGAAACCTAGAAGGGAGCAACCACCGAACCGAACAGAGGATGGGCACTATACTTCCGAACTGAACCGAGAAGGGATGGAGTACTGATCCAGGCATGGACTATGTAACGACCCGGAAAAATGCGATCTTGGTTATCCGGTATACAACACATATCGAACATCCAAGGATCGAAAATAACCGAATAGTTAATGAAAGAAATTAGAAGGTGAGAATAGATAAGATAGAAACTTAGAATAGAAGAAGAAGAAGAACATAACATCAGAGTAACACGAACCTCACAGCGGAACGAATAACATATAATAGATAACATAACTTTGAAATATAACAGTTATGTATACAATAGCACTTATCAGAGTACAACACTTACAACACAGCGGAAATAACTATAGCTATATGATCTTGAAGCCTCCTGCTCCAAGCTCTTCCAGTATATCTGTAAAACCCGACTACTTGACTGCCCGTACAAATTTAGGCACCCAAGAGTTTAGGGAAAACAACAAATAAACTCCGGGTCAGTCATGGGACTGGTGTGAGTAAAACAGTTTAAAACAGGTATATGAACAAGTAAACGATATCTCATAAGACCACGCCGCAGAACGGAACGGGTTTTTCCCTTATGAGAATCCAAAATATCTTTATATCAAAAACCTTTTGATATTATAATAATGTCTATGTACAAATAGATATCAACTAGCAGAAACGCTTTCATCTCACGTTCTACATATATAGTATACAATCAAAATCGCAAGCACGTATTGGATAATGGATTTCCAACTATGACAAGGTATGGAACCACCTTCCGATCAGTGTACTCTAGGAACGATACACTGGAGTTCAACAAGAACATCTTGTAACTCAGCCACACATGACCGACCACTCATTTCGCTTGAGTGTATCGAATGTACATCACCAACGGTTGGGATCAGCAACCGTTCCCGTATATATATGGGACAGCATTGATAGATTTAAGAAACAAATGAATATTCACTAGATAGGTGATTATACACCCTACTTCGGTGCGACCGACTTAGCCATGCTGCCTGCCCGATTTCTGTCATTTACCGGTTGATGAGGCTAGAAGCTACGCTTTATCATCACATCAGATTCACTTCGAATGCCACATTGTCAGATCCATCGAAAAATCACTAATTGACGTCTACAACAATACATTACGTGTCAGCTAAAAGAAGTTTCCTTCTCCGCTTCCACTCTTGGTACGGTTGAAGAAATCAATGTACGTGACCTTTCTGGAATTACTCTGTCAGACATCCATCTTCATTCACTTAGAAATGTCACATCGTCATACCCGCCAAATCACAAATTGACTTATCCAAAAATAACACGGGTATACAGCTAAGAGAAACGAATTCCTCCGCCACCAAACGTGAATACGTTTGAACAGATCAACTTACGCGATCCATTGGATATACTCTGTCAGACCTTCGTCCATACAAGTTGTCCTGGGACTGGACAAACCGAAGGCACTATTCTGTAAACAGGATAGTCCTTGCATTTTGCTCCGTCTTCAATTATCTTTGGCATATATGATTCGCGACGCTTATGCCAATACAGAGTGGTTCTATGGATAATAATCCAACCGGTCTCTCCATATTAACAACGTTAAAATGGTCAAAAACTACGATAGTCTGTGAGTTAACTATCAAAGAAAAACAAGTGTGCAAACAACGATATTATTTCCAGATGGAAATTATATCGAACAAACATCATTTAACATTATTCTCTTTAGTTCATTTATTTACTTATCTCCTGTTTCCCTATGTTCTAAATTCTTATTTTCTTTTATCAGAAAACATTTCTGATTCTTGTTTGGAAAACATTTCCAAAACTCCTTTACGATCAAACCTTACCATTTCTTAGTTAAGAAGGAAGTCACTCAAGTTGGGGTATAATTACCTCTCAGACCTTAACTGAACAACGTTATAACTTTGAAATGGTCAAAGTTTGTCTTTTAATCTTTAACAACTTCTTTACGCCTTTCTCGGATTCAAATTTTACTAATCTACTTCTATATTTAAAACATTGGTTATAACGATAACGTTATAATCCTTACTTTCGAATTATCTAACTTTAATTATAACTTCTATTCTTATTAGTGAATAATTAACCTAACACTTATTTATTTATAAATAAATAAATCTCTATTTAAACACTGGAAAGTATAAGTACTTTCCCGAATTCGATATAATCGAATTTGCCGATTAACTCTCTTCGAGAAATCTCTATTTGATTAACTCTTCTTCGACTAACCTATATTCGATTAACTCCTTCTCGAATAAATGATATTCGATAATCTCTCTTCGAATAACTAATATTCGATAACTTTTCCTTTTCAAATATATCATATTTGAAAATCTCACTTCGATTAAACTATAATCGATAACTCCCTTCGATGAAACTGACATCGATAACTCCTTTCGATGAAACTAACATCGATAACTCCTTTCGATGAAACTAACATCGATTTATTTAACTCGACGAACTTAACTTGACTCGACTAACTCGACTTACTTGGTTCGACCAATTCGATTCGATTAACTAGGCTCGACTAACTTGGTCGAACCACCCTATCAACTCAACTTATTTAACTTAACTTATTTCTCAACTCGATCAACTCGATTAACTCCTATCGAATAACTAATATTCGATTAAACTCCATTCGCTTGACTCTAGATCGCAGCGATCACAATGGTTACGCCTGACTCCCTCAGGAAACATCAGACCGCCGTAGGCTATTTACAGCCCTGCGAATTACGCTAGCAGTCGTACAAGATGGCAACTTACCCTGAATACTATGTTTGACTAACTCTGTCTCAAATAACTATATTTGATTAACTCTAGTTCGTTTTAACTCTAATCGATTAACTCTAACTAATTAACTCCAACTGGTTAACTCTAACTGATTAACTCTAACTGATTAACTCTAACTGATTAACTCTAACTGATTAACTCTAACTGATTAACTCTAACTGACTAACTCTAACTGATTAACTCTAACTGATTAACTCTAACTGATTAACTCTAACTGATTAACTCTAACTGACTAACTCTAACTGATTAACTCTAACTGATTAACTCTAAATGTTTAACTCTAACTGACTAACTCGACTTGACTAACCCCTTTCGAATAACATATTCGATTAACTAACTTTCGAATACCATATTCGATTAACTAACTTCGAATACCATATTCGATTAACTTTACTTCGGATACCATATTCGATTAACTTTATTTACTTTATAAAGATTTCCTTTTTAACAACGTTTTATTCATTTGAAAAGATTTACTTTTAAATAATGGTTCTACATTTTAAAAATGATTTCCTTTTTATAATGTTCCCTTTCCAATTCTATTTGTAAATGGTTTACAAATATTTCCTTTCTCTATTTTATTCTATTTGCAAATGGTTTTCAAATATTCCCTTTTCAAATTTATTCTTAAAAATATTCTAACTCCTTAAATTCCTGGGAAAAATTCGCCATAACCTCCTTTGTATCGGGAGCATCGGGAAAATCCCCAAACTCGCCACACAGGCCTTTCCATTCAAAAAGAAAATGATTTGCAGTTATTTCCTTTTTGAATATCTCCTATTTATAAATATTCCAATTTATAAACATTTCTTATTTATAAATATTCCACTTTATAAATATCTCTTTTTCAATATCACTTTGAAAAATCTCCTTTATCTACATTCCGGTATGTTATGGTATTCAATCATATCAAATCACGATGTTCAATATCATCCATACACACACAATCAACAACAGGTTATAATTCACATCATATATTAAAATATATGAAAAACAATAAAATAACTGTTGAGGAATCCAGTCGGATTCCTCCAACCCGTTTCCCTGCATCACAGATGTTAGATAATATAGATAACATCACTTTCAGATCAATATGAATTATTCTGATAAACAGAATCAATATATAACTATATAACTGTTTATATATTATATATATAATTATATATATATAATATTTCATTAACTGACTAGCAGTTCAATCAAACAATCAACACACAATCAAACAGACAATTTTAACAGTTCTAAAAATACAACATGAAATTTTAAACTGTTCAGAGTTAGTGAGATTTACTCACATTTGCGCGTTAGCCGTTAAAGAACGGTTTGCGTTATTTGACTGCGACGGACAATTTATTTCGCCATAAATTGTAACGAGCTCGGATCCACTCCCAGTCAGTTCCACGTTGTAGTGTCCGTCCCTACGATTCCACTGCTTCAGACGGCGTTACGTTCTGATCACGTATGAATGAATCATTTAAGCAAACAAGTTATACATATTATATATACATGTACACAGTTTATATATGTTTTAAATCTTGTCAGGCCTAACCTTTTTAAATCGGTCCACTAAAATAAAACAACTCATGTTTCCTTCTCCATTTATCTTCATACTCATACTGTTGGCCTCCTCCGTCTTTGTTCATCGCCAGACCTTTGTATTTACTTTTGTTCTCGGTTCAAAAATGTATATGCCATTTCGTCTGTCCGAAACAGGATGTCCGACTTTTATTTCCCAGTTCCAACCTTGTTCAGCATCTCCCACCCTTCGTTCATGTTGACAGCCCGTCATCACGTTTATCTCAATTCCTTTCAGTAAAATCCAAATATACTTTTCATGTAATAACATCCCAACAATTTATTTACATGCAACTTCATACCCTTTTGGTTTCCTTCAGCCTCCTTTGTTTCGGATAGCCGAACTCTGATCAAACGATACTCCTCATTATCTCCCCTTCAACATATTTCCTACCCAACTCCTACGGTGATTCCCCACGTCTTCTTCATTTTGTAAAGACATCCTCTTCACAAACAAACCCGCAAGCACCCTCATTAACACAATACTACACAGCAGCTCCCTCTTCCCAAAACTCCATAAACCAACAGACCCAGACCACTGCCATACCCCTTGTCAACATCTCATCACCTCCTCCAGTCGACCTGACATCGACGACCCTTCATCACCTTAAAAACAACGGAACAACTCGCAGGCCTCCCCTCCTTTCACCCCCTCGTTCACTCGCGCCTTCCTTAGCTGAAGACGAACTCGCTCCTGTGACCAACGTCCCTTCCCATTCGCCAGAACGAACCCTCAACCGAAATCCCTTTCGTTGACTTCAACTCTGCCAAGAACGAACTGACGTGAGTGATTTCCAGCGAGCAAAGGAACAAAGCATTTGTATTTACTAGAATTTCTGAGGATTTTGAAGATCGAGATTTCATTTCCTTTTTCCAGAATGATGCGGCGGAAATTCTGATCCGAGAAATGGTAAAATTAGGTTTTAAGGGATGGGTTTAAAAGGTATTATATAGGGGATCTTTGATTTAGTTGGTGACTGAGAATAATTGGATCGTGGCCCTCTTTAGCTTCACAGAAAAACTTGGAATAATTCTTTAATTCCCTTTTTATTTATTTATTATTTGGTCCATGAAATTTCACTCAGTTCTGCTTACATACGGCAGCTACAGACGGAAAGAAAAACACCGTCGTGTCGGTTAATGTGCCACGACCCCAAACATATAAAAATATCGGTAGATTGACTCATATTGTGAAATCCCAAAATGTTGATTACAGGGTGCAAAATACCCCAAATAAAAAGTTGCTTATTTAATTAATTAAAAATTACAGTAAAATTCTAAAAATTAAATTATCACTATGTCCCAAAAGAACCTTGTCTAAATTCAAACCCGATCTCTCATTATATCGAATAAACTGTTACGGTCGATAAACGATTCTATAGCGACTATTTTAAAATTTGATTTGGACATATCTCAAAATCTACACGACGAAATCCCAATTCTTCTCTTCCACTAGAAAGATATACTCCCCCAGCTCCACACGTTTCTTGTTTCACAGAAATCCGGCTTAAAACGAATCCTGTACATTCAGTTGAAGTTCGAATCGCCAATTTACGAACTACAGCGCCATTTCGAGCTCGTTTATAATTATAATATAATTATACGTTCAAACTGTCATCGATTGAATATATATTCGTTATTATATTTCGAATCGAAACTCCACCAAATCTCGTATGCTATTTAATTCACACGATATTGTGAATTTCACTATTTCCGACTATTTCGACATTATAATATATTATTATATTATGATTATTTATTAAATATTCAATATTATTTAATTAAACGATCATTAACTTCTCTAAATCACCAATTATATAATTAAATAAATAAATTATATATCGCAGAAAATGCGGGTCATTACATTCTTCCACATTTAAAATAATTTCGTCCTCGAAATTGCTAAGTTAGAGGACGACCCTATCTATTGGAATTCCTAAGATTTGTTCACACCTTAATTCTGATTTCAACTGAACCAATTAATATTGATTAAAATATTTATTCATTCCGACTAACTAAAATTTTCAAAAATTTTGAAATTTTTCTAACACTTTAAACTTTCGAAAAATTTCGCCAGCACCTCCTTCGTACTGGTCAATAGCTCAAACTCCAACTCGCCTCTCTGGGCCTTCTTCAACCCAAAAGAAAATCAAAACGCCAAACGGCTTGCCAATTCAGCTCATAAATTCCAAACTCATATAAAATATAAACTTGTACCTTTTTGTTGGGCATATCATTATATCCCTACCATCTGTTATCAACTCGGCATATACAAATGCCATCCCAATCAACTCAATCACTTTTATATCGTCAAACCAAATCATTCGCTTATTCTCAAGTCGAATCCCATTATCAATCTCAAGTTTCATTCTTGATTTTCAAATTCTAAGTTCAGCTAAATTTCAAATTCTTAACTCATCAACTTAATCCCATTTCAGATTATTCTCTTATCACCCCAGTTTTCACTTAACTTAACAAGTTAAAGTTAAATTCTAGAATTTAAATTCCTGGGCTTTTATTTCAAGTCAATTTGAAATCATAATACCAATTCAAAACATTTGAATTCTCAAAAACTTGTTTTCGCAAAACAGATTTGAAAATAAAATCTTGGGTAGTAATCCATCACTTACAACTTGAAAATCACACTGATGATGTGTACACCATCATCAGAATTATTTTCCAGCGATCAAAGTGAGTTCAATACTATATTTCTTTTCAAAACTCCAACTTAACACTTCCATCTTGAATTAGTTCAAAATGTCCTTATTAAAACAAATTTAAAACCTCCCAGGATTTTAAAATTCACATATATCTAATCCAGATTCAATTACAATCACTTATCTGAATTTCCAGTTTTTTTTTATTTCAATTCTGACTTTAATTTCAGATTTAATTCACTTCGATTTCATATACTTCAATTATATGAATTTTGATCGATTATTTATATAACCATTATATTTATAATCTTACTCGATTATAATAACAACCAATATATCTCATATATTATAAATCCAATATATATATCAAATATACCTTGGGTAAAACTATTTCGTTTACCCTCTTTTTAAAACATACGATGACGGTTCATCGTATTCAAGCGTTTATTTACTCCTACCGATACAGTGGATCAAACTGATCGACCAGAACTCATAAACAACTCAGCCAATGAATCTCCACAATAGAAAACCATTTTTATATCAAATACAAATACGCACTCGTATATATATACACTCAAACTCAATCTAGGGTATTACTAACCCTATCTCTACCGAGTCACGCCACAGAGCCAAGTAATTCTTAACTTAAGCTCTGATACCAACTGTAACGACCCGGAAAAATGCGATCTTGGTTATCCGATATACAACACATATCGAACATCCAAGGATCGAAAATAACCGAATAGTTAATGAAAGAAATTAGAAGGTGAGAATAGATAAGATAGAAACTTAGAATAGAAGAAGAAGAACATAACATCAGAGTAACACGAACCTCACAGCGGAACGAATAACATATAATAGATAACATAACTTTGAAATATAACAGTTATGTATACAATAGCACTTATCAGAGTACAACACTTACAACACAGCGGAAATAACTATAGCTATATGATCTTGAAGCCTCCTGCTCCAAGCTCTTCCAGTATATCTGTAAAACCCGACTACTTGACTGCCCGTACAAATTTAGGCACCCAAGAGTTTAGGGAAAACAACAAATAAACTCCGGGTCAGTCATGGGACTGGTGTGAGTAAAACAGTTTAAAACAGGTATATGAACAAGTAAACGATATCTCATAAGACCACGCCGCAGAACGGAACGGGTTTTTCCCTTATGAGAATCCAAAATATCTTTATATCAAAAACCTTTTGATATTATAATAATGTCTATGTACAAATAGATATCAACTAGCAGAAACGCTTTCATCTCACGTTCTACATATATAGTATACAATCAAAATCGCAAGCACGTATTGGATAATGGATTTCCAACTATGACAAGGTATGGAACCACCTTCCGATCAGTGTACTCTAGGAACGATACACTGGAGTTCAACAAGAACATCTTGTAACTCAGCCACACATGACCGACCACTCATTTCGCTTGAGTGTGTCGAATGTACATCACCAACGGTTGGGATCAGCAACCGTTCCCGTATATATATGGGACAGCATTGATAGATTTAAGAAACAAATGAATATTCACTAGATAGGTGATTATACACCCTACTTCGGTGCGACCGACTTAGCCATGCTGCCTGCCCGATTTCTGTCATTTACCGGTTGATGAGGCTAGAAGCTACGCTTTATCATCACATCAGATTCACTTCGAATGCCACATTGTCAGATCCATCGAAAAATCACTAATTGACGTCTACAACAATACATTACGTGTCAGCTAAAAGAAGTTTCCTTCTCCGCTTCCACTCTTGGTACGGTTGAAGAAATCAATGTACGTGACCTTTCTGGAAATACTCTGTCAGACATCCATCTTCATTCACTTAGAAATGTCACATCGTCATACCCGCCAAATCACAAATTGACTTATCCAAAAATAACACGGGTATACAGCTAAGAGAAACGAATTCCTCCGCCACCAAACGTGAATACGTTTGAACAGATCAACTTACGCGATCCATTGGATATACTCTGTCAGACCTTCGTCCATACAAGTTGTCCTGGGACTGGACAAACCGAAGGCACTATTCTGTAAACAGGATAGTCCTTGCATTTTACTCCGTCTTCAATTATCTTTGGCATATATGATTCGCGACGCTTATGCCAAAACAGAGTGGTTCTATGGATAATAATCCAACCGGTCTCTCCATATTAACAACGTTAAAATGGTCAAAAACTTTGATAGTCTGTGAGTTAACTATCAAAGAAAAACAAGTGTGCAAACAACGATATTATTTCCAGATGGAAATTATATCGAACAAACATCATTTAACATTAATCTCTTTAGTTCATTTATTTACTTATCTCCTGTTTCCCTATGTTCTAAATTCTTATTTTCTTTTATCATAAAACATTTCTGATTCTTGTTTGGAAAACATTTCCAAAACTCCTTTACGATCAAACCTTACCATTTCTTAGTTAAGAAGGAAGTCACTCAAGTTGGGGTATAATTACCTCTCAGACCTTAACTGAACAACGTTATAACTTCGAAATGGTCAAAGTTTATCTTTAAATCTTTAACAACTTCTTTACGCCTTTCTCGGATTCAAATTTTACTAATCTACTTCTATATTTAAAACATTGGTTATAACGATAACGTTATAATCCTTACTTTCGAATTATCTAACTTTAATTATAACTTCTATTCTTATTAGTGAATAATTAACCTAACACTTATTTATTTATAAATAAATAAATCTCTATTTAAACACTGGAAAGTATAAGTACTTTCCCGAATTCGATATAATCGAATTTGCCGATTAACTCTCTTCGAGAAATCTCTATTTGATTAACTCTTCTTCGAATAACCTATATTCGATTAACTCCTTCTCGAATAAATGATATTCGATAATCTCTCTTCGAATAACTAATATTCGATAACTCTTCCTTTTCAAATATATCATATTTGAAAATCTCACTTCGATTAAACTATAATCGATAACTCCCTTCGATGAAACTAACATCGATAACTCCTTTCGATGAAACTAACATCGATAACTCCTTTCGATGAAACTAACATCGATTTATTTAACTCGACGAACTTAACTAGACTAACTTAACTTGACTCGACTAACTCGACTTACTTGGTTCGACCAATTCGATTCGATTAACTAGGCTCGACTAACTTGGTCGAACCACCCTATCAACTCAACTTATTTAACTTAACTTATTTCTCAACTCGATCAACTCGATTAACTCCTATCGAATAACTAATATTCAATTAAACTCCATTCGCTTGACTCTAGATCGCAGCGATCACAATGGTTACGCCTGACTCCCTCAGGAAACATCCGACCGACGTAGGCTATTTACAGCCCTGCGAATTACGCTAGCAGTCGTACAAGATGGCAACTTACCCTGAATACTATGTTTGACTAACTCTGTCTCAAATAACTATATTTGATTAACTCTAGTTCGTTTTAACTCTAATCGATTAACTCTAACTAATTAACTCCAACTGGTTAACTCTAACTGATTAACTCTAACTGATTAACTCTAACTGATTAACTCTAACTGATTAACTCTAACTGATTAACTCTAACTGTTTAACTCTAACTGACTAACTCTAACTGATTAACTCTAACTGATTAACTCTAACTGATTAACTCTAACTGATTAACTCTAACTGTTTAACTCTAACTGACTAACTCGACTTGACTAACCCCTTTCGAATAACATATTCGATTAACTAACTTTCGAATACCATATTCGATTAACTAACTTCGAATACCATATTCGATTAACTTTACTTCGGATACCATATTCGATTAACTTTATTTACTTTATAAAGATTTCCTTTTTAACAACGTTTTATTCATTTGAAAAGATTTACTTTTAAATAATGGTTCTACATTTTAAAAATGATTTCCTTTTTATAATGTTCCCTTTCCAATTCTATTTGTAAATGGTTTACAAATATTTCCTTTCTCTATTTTATTCTATTTGCAAATGGTTTTCAAATATTCCCTTTTCAAATTTATTCTTAAAAATATTCTAACTCCTTAAATTCCTGGGAAAAATTCGCCATAACCTCCTTTGTATCGGGAGCATCGGGAAAATCCCCAAACTCGCCACACAGGCCTTTCCATTCAAAAAGAAAATGATTTGCAGTTATTTCCTTTTTGAATATCTCCTATTTATAAATATTCCAATTTATAAACATTTCTTATTTATAAATATTCCACTTTATAAATATCTCTTTTTCAATATCACTTTGAAAAATCTCCTTTATCTACATTCCGGTATGTTATGGTATTCAATCATATCAAATCACGATGTTCAATATCGTCCATACACACACAATCAACAACAGGTTATAATTCACATCATATATTAAAATATATGAAAAACAATAAAATAACTGTTGAGGAATCCAGTCGGATTCCTCCAACCTATTTCCCTGCATCACAGATGTTAGATAATATAGATAACATCACTTTCAGATCAATATGAATTATTCTGATAAACAGAATCAATATATAACTATATAACTGTTTATATATTATATATATAATTATATATATATAATATTTCATTAACTGACTAGCAGTTCAATCAAACAATCAACACACAATCAAACAGACAATTTTAACAGTTCTAAAAATACAACATGAAATTTTAAACTGTTCAGAGTTAGTGAGATTTACTCACATTTGCGCGTTAGCCGTTAAAGAACGGTTTGCGTTATTTGACTGCGACGGACAATTTATTTCGCCATAAATTGTAACGAGCTCGGATCCACTCCCAGTCAGTTCCATGTTGTAGTGTCCGTCCCTGCGATTCCAATGCTTCAGACGGCGTTACGTTCTGATCACGTATGAATGAATCATTTAAGCAAACAAGTTATACATATTATATATACATGTACACAGTTTATATATGTTTTAAATCTTGTCAGGCCTAACCTTTTTAAATCGGTCCACTAAAATAAAACAACTCATGTTTCCTTCTCCATTTATCTTCATACTCATACTGTTGGCCTCCTCCGTCTTTGTTCATCGCCAGACCTTTGTATTTACTTTTGTTCTCGGTTCAAAAATGTATATGCCATTTCGTCTGTCCGAAACAGGATGTCCGACTTTTATTTCCCAGTTCCAACCTTGTTCAGCATCTCCCACCCTTCGTTCATGTTGACAGCCCGTCATCACGTTTATCTCAATTCCTTTCAGTAAAATCCAAATATACTTTTCATGTAATAACATCCCAACTATTTGTTTACATGCAACTTCATACCCTTTTGGTTTCCTTCAGCCTCCTTTGTTTCGGATAGCCGAACTCTGATCAAACGATACTCCTCATTATCTCCCCTTCAACATATTTCCTACCCAACTCCTACAGTGATTCCCCACGTCTTCTTCATTTTGTAAAGACATCCTCTTCACAAACAAACCCGCAAGCACCCTCATTAACACAATACTACACAGCAGCTCCCTCTTCCCAAAACTTCATAAACCAACAGACCCAGACCACTACCATACCCCTTGTCAACATCTCATCACCTCCTCCAGTCGACCTGACATCGACGACCCTTCATCACCTTAAAAACAACGGAACAACTCGCAGGCCTCCCCTCCTTTCACCCCCTCGTTCACTCGCGCCTTCCTTAGCTGAAGACGAACTCGCTCCTGTGACCAACGTCCCTTCCCATTCGCCAGAACGAACCCTCAACCGAAATCCCTTTCGTTGACTTCAACTCTGCCAAGAACAAACTGACGTGAGTGATTTCCAGCGAGCAAAGGAACAAAGCATTTGTATTTATTAGAATTTCTGAGGATTTTGAAGATCGAGATTTCATTTCCTTTTTCCAGAATGATGCGGCGGAAATTCTGATCCGAGAAATGGTAAAATTAGGTTTTAAGGGATGGGTTTAAAAGGTATTATATAGGGGATCTTTGATTTAGTTGGTGACTGAGAATAATTGGATCGTGGCCCTCTTTAGCTTCACAGAAAAACTTGGAATAATTCTTTAATTCCCTTTTTATTTATTTATTATTTGGTCCATGAAATTTCACTCAGTTCTGCTTACATACGGCAGCTACAGACGGAAAGAAAAACACCGTCGTGTCGGTTAATGTGCCACGACCCCAAACATATAAAAATATCGGTAGATTGACTCATATTGTGAAATCCCAAAATGTTGATTACAGGGTGCAAAATACCCCAAATAAAAAGTTGCTTATTTAATTAATTAAAAATTACAGTAAAATTCTAAAAATTAAATTATCACTATGTCCCAAAAGAACCTTGTCTAAATTCAAACCCGATCTCTCATTATATCGAATAAACTGTTACGGTCGATAAACGATTCTATAGCGACTATTTTAAAATTTGATTTGGACATATCTCAAAATCTACACGACGAAATCCCAATTCTTCTCTTCCACTAGAAAGATATACTCCCCCAGCTCCACACGTTTCTTGTTTCACAGAAATCCGGCTTAAAACGAATCCTGTACATTCAGTTGAAGTTCGAATCGCCAATTTACGAACTGCAGCGCCATTTCGAGCTCGTTTATAATTATAATATAATTATACGTTCAAACTGTCGTCGATTGAATATATATTCGTTATTATATTTCGAATCGAAACTCCACCAAATCTCGTATGCTATTCAATTCACACGATATTGTGAATTTCACTATTTCCGACTATTTCGACATTATAATATATTATTATATTATGATTATTTATTAAATATTCAATATTATTTAATTAAACGATCATTAACTTCTCTAAATCACCAATTATATAATTAAATAAATTAATTATATATCGTAGAAAATGCGGGTCATTACAAACTAGGACCACCAAACCGAACCGAGCTGGAAGATTACACCGAACCGAACCGAGCTAGACGAGGAACACCGAACCGAACCGTATGTGGGCTATTACTACTACGCGACAACTTTTCTGAAGAGAAACTCCAATTCGACCAAAACCCGAGATGCAAAGGAAGTCCAAGTGAGGAGCTTTGACTCAGGATCCAGTTGGGAACCAATGAGTGAGCTTCATGATTGGGCTTTGCTGCGGGACGTGTGCTAAGGGGTTGTCGATGTCTGTAACCTTGAATCACTATGTGTAGGGAGTACGTGAATGGATTCAGGGCCACAGTGGCCTAGGTACGACTAAAGATCTAGTACACCAATGAAGTCGGGTCATTTGTAAAGATTTGGTCGTGACTCCATGTGGTAAGCTTGGTAGTAGCAGTAGTTGTACAGGTCGAACTCCGTCACTGCTTCGATGGGTCTAGTGATTGACAGTGGTGGACATCGTATGCTTTACGCACTGAGTGAGAGATGTGAGGATGGTTGTTATGCTTGATTTGTTTGCCATCATTATGACATACACACCCCACCCCCGTATTCTTTACACTATCTGTTATGGCACCTTAGAGTATCGTACGGTATGTAGTGCTAACTCTTTGGTTGTAGGTCCAGGTTCAGGTATGGTTTAGTATACCTGTTATTGTTCTGTTTAGATGCTTATCGCTCATACCGGACTTTTTGTCTGACCCAGAGTTTTATGTCTCTTCTTATTACTCTGGGTGCTCACACGAGCAGACTAGAGACAGGTTAGCTGGTGATGCACGGGTAGATGATCCGGAGACGAGCAGGAGGCTTCCACGTATGATATATATAGTATTCTCCCTGTGTTGTTGAAGATCACTGCTTGGGCATTAGTAGTGCACCTTCTACTTTAGCTTTCTTTTGTTTTAGAGACAGTAAATTTTGGGAAGCTGTAATAAGCTGTACTTGGATTTCCGCTGCTCTGATGTTGATGTTGGTTTTAGTTATCAGCTTATGCACTGTCTCACCTGTTTTATGTCAAGTATATTATTATTATATTTTGCTCCATGCGCTGTGAGGCATTCTACAGGTTCTTGATTAGTTCGTTCTCTTCTTTCCTTTCTTCTGACGATCCGTCCCGTGTTAGCTGGGCATGTGTACAGCGCACTTACGGAGAAATGTCGGTTGGTGCGGGCGGGCCGTCACACTTGGTATCAGAGCTCTAGGTTGCGTAGTTAACCTAGGGAAAGACACTAGGGAGAGATAGTACATATATGAGAGAGCGTATTTGTGATTACTTTGGTTTTCAAAAATTATATATGTATATACTATTAGTAGTATAAGAATGAAGTCGTACTGCACTAGCACCACTATGGGGTCGTTAATCGTTTCCTTTTACAGATTGACGATGAGCCGATATGCTAGAGGTGCTGGTAGGGGAGCCAATAATGGGAATGCTGCTGACATGAGGGCGATGTTTACTGTCCTCATGAGAGACATGCTTAGGGAGGTGCAAGGGGCAGCTCCTAATGGTGGTAATGGTGGTGGTCCAATAGTGCAGGCGCCTAGGGCCGATTTCGCCAAGCTGAATAAGGATTATACTAGTCTTGGTGGGAAGCCGTTCCACGGAACGGAGTCGACCACAGATGTTCAGGATTGGTTGGATAGTTGCGAACGTATCTTCGAGGATTTGGGTATCGAGGATGCGATGAAGAGAAAGCTAGCGTCCCGTCAGCTGCAAGGGCGGGCAATGAATTGGTGGAATGCTATAAAGGCAGCTACTCCCGAGGATCAGATTACTTGGGAGCAGTTTAAGGTTCGCTTTAGCGAGAAGTTCATTCCAGCTGCTCAGAAGTCAATGTTGTTTAAGAAATTCTTGGAGCTCAAGCAGAATGGCAGAGCTGTCTCGGAGTATATTGCTGAATTCGACACTTTGTCGAAGTATGAGTTATCTCTTATTGATACTGCCGAGAAGAAGAATGAGAAATTCATAACTGGTTTGGATCAGTACTTGGGGGAAAGGCTTATAACCACATCGATGAGACGTTTGAATCGATTGTGGGGAAAGCATTGAGGTCAGAAAGTCTCTACCCTAAGCCGAAGACTGAGGTTGCATCTGCAAAGGAGCCAAAGCCACAAGCAAGTGGTGGAGGCAAGGGTGGTTCCCAGAATAAGAGAAAGCAGAATCAGACTAAGGATGGTCAGAAGAAAAGGAATAAGCAAGATGTTGAGTGCTTCAGCTGTGGTAAGAAGGGTCATTACGCTAGTAATTATCGGGCCAAGCCAGCGGATAGGAAGTGCTTCAACTGCGGCCAAATGGGACATCACAAGGACAAGTGTCCGCAACCCCCTAAAGAAAAGCAAATGGTGAAAGCATATGCCCTTAATGCTATTCCTTCTTCGTTAAATGCCCCAACTGCGGTGGAGAAGGGAAAGAATGTCGTCATTCAAGGTATGCTTTCTGTTTATGATGTTCCTGTTAGAGTTTTGTTTGATATAGGAACTTCCAGTTCTTTCATATCTAGTGACCTGGTAGATAGGTTGGGATTGGAGCCTGAGATTGTCGATAGACCTTTAGTAGTGACGAACCCGATTGGTGGTTCGACTAGCCTTAGCATGATTTGTCGTAATGTGGTCTTATCGAGTCATGGATGCATGTTTGTGATTGCTTTGTTTTGGGCTTTACTGGGTTTGGCATTATTTTGGGAGTAGATTGGCTCCAAAGATACGGAGTGGTGGTAGACTGTGAGGGCTTTTTGGTGACAGCTAGAGCGGATGATGGGCGAAGGATAGTTTTTGGTGGTCTACCCAGTGAGGGGGTATTGGCTAGTTTTCTAAATTCCCTCGACATTCTGCATAGTGAGTTGTCAGGTTTGCCCGTGGTTGGCCAGTATCCGGACGTTTTCGAAGAGGTGACCGGGCTTCCACCACATCGAGCGATTGAGTTCCGTATTGATTTGGTGAAAGATGCCAGACCTATAGTGATGCCACTTCGTCGTATGGCACCAAGGGAGCAGCGAGAGCTCGGGGTGCAAGTCAGCGATCTTTTGAAGAAGGGATTTATCAGAAGGAGTGTTTCTGAATGGGGAGCACCAGTTGTGTTTGCTACCAAGGCGGATGGGTCCCTTCGGTTGTGTGTAGACTACCGCGAGTTGAATAAAGTGACGAGGAAGAACAAGTATCCTCTACCGCGGATAGATGATTTGTTCGATCAGTTGAGTGGCGCGAGAGTATTTTCTCAGTTGGACCTCGCAACAGGTTTTCATCAGCTTAGAGTGAAAGCTGAGAGTATAGCTAAAACGGCATTTCGGACGCCATCTGGATTTTATGAGTGGTTGGTCATGCCATTCGGGCTGACCAATGCCCCAGCATATTTTGTGGATCTTATGAATAGGGTATTCAGAGATCAGTTGAATAAGTTTGTCCTTGTGTTCGTTGATGATATTTTGGTCTATTCGAGGACAGAGGAAGAACACAAGGAACATTTAAGGATAGTAATGGAGGTGTTGAGAAAACACCAATTGAAAGCAAAGTTTTCTAAGTGTCACTTCTGGAGGAGGGAAGTGAGGTTCTTGGGCCATGTTGTTTCAGAGAATGGTATCGCCGTGGATCCTGCGAAGGTGGTTACGGTACAAGATTGGTCTACGCCCAAGAATGCAACAGACATAAGAAGTTTCTTGGGATTAGCTAGATATTATCGTAAGTTTATCCAAGACTTCTCCAAGATAGCAGCACCGTTGACCCAGTTGACCAAGAAGAATCAAGCTTTTGTCTGGGATGAAAGGTGCGAGAATGCATTCAAGAGTCTAAAGGACAAGTTGATGTATGCACCAGTGTTAGTCACTCCTAAGGGGAATGAAGAGATGACGGTATATACGGATGCCTGTGGTACCGGACTAGGTGTTGTATTGATGCAAGGAGGTAGGGTTGTAGCTTATGCCATTGAAACCGCATGAGAGAAGATACCCTACCCATGATTTGGAATTGGCAGCGATCGTGTTTGCATTGAAGATGTGGAGACACTATCTCTTGGGAGAAAGATTTGAGTTGTTTACATATCATTAGTCGTTGAAGTATCTTTTCTCTCAGAAGGATCTAAACCTCCGGCAGCAAAGGTGGTTAGAATTCTTAGCTTCCTATGATTTCGACATCGCATATACACCGGGAAAGGGCAATGCGGTGGCTGATGCATTGAGTAAGAGACATGCCAGTTTAGGGGCTATGTTTCTAGAATGGAAGCAACTGGAATACATCGCTGGGTATGATTTCAAACCAAAGTGTGAATTAGATCCAGAAATGTTAGCAAGTTTGACGGTCAGACCCACTTTGATTGAGCGGATTGGCTCTAGTCAAAGGGACGATCCTAACCTATTGGAAATCATCTCCAAGTTAGAGATGGGTATCGATGAGGAGATGAACAAGTATGGGCTTGATCGAAATGGATGGCTTAGAAAGGATGGAAGACTAGTTGTACCCAATGTCAATGGATTGAGAGATGAAGTGCTTAGAGAGTGTCATCACTCAAAACTGACTATACATCCCGGTGGTAATAAGATGCATCGAGACATGAGACAGACTTACTACTGGGAAGGGATGAAAAGAGACGTTGGGAAGTTTATATCCAAATGCATGTATTGCCAGCTAGTTAAAGCCAAGCAAAAGAAGCCTAGTGGGTTGTTGCAACCATTAGAAATTCCCGAATGGAAATGGGAGCAAGTCTCGATGGATTTCATCGATGGTTTACCAAGGACTAGATCGGGACATGATAGCATTTGGGTAATTGTAGATCGATTGACTAAGAGTACAAGATTTATACCGGTCAAATCGACCAGAACGGCAGCTAAGTTAGCAGAATTGTATATGAAGTGGGTAGTGAGATTTCATGGAGTACCTAAAAGTATTGTGAGTGACCGAGACCCGTTGTTCACTAGTGGGTTTTGGAAGAGCTTACAAGAGGCTCTAGGGTCAGAATTACATCTCAGTACCGCATATCATCCTCAGACCGACGGTCAGACGGAGAGGGTGAATCGTATTGTGGAAGATCTCTTGAGAGCATGTATATTGGATTTTGGTGGATCATGGGATGACCATTTGCATCTAGTAGAGTTTTCATATAATAATAGCTACCAATCCAGTATCGGTATGGCTCTATATGAAGCTTTGTACGGAAGACCGTGCAACTCACCATCATTTTGGATAGAGACTGGCGAGAAGTTTATGCTTGGACCAGATGTGATGAGGGAAACTTCAGATAAGATTAAGATCATTCAACAACGAATGAAGGCTGCCCAAGATAGGCAAAAGATTTATGCTGATAAGAGGAGAAGAGACTTAAAATTCTCCGTTGGCGACTTGGTGTTTGTCAAGATTTCTCCGTTGAAGAGCGTAATACGATTTGGCAGGAAAGGCAAGTTAGCACCAAGATTTGTTGGTACATTCCCAGTTCTTGAGCAAATTGGGAATTTGGCATATAAAATTGAATTACCAGAGAAGATGGCAGGAGTTCACAACGTATTTCATGTTTCCCAGTTAAGGAAATTCGTGCATGACCCAGATGTGACTATTTCACCTGATCAGTTGGATGATATCGAAGTTGAACCCAAAGCGGTTGGGAACCGCAAGCCTATGCGTATTGTTGGGAACGATACGAAGCAACTTCGGAGGAAAGCGGTGAATCTAGTCAAAGTTCAGTGGGGCGAGAACGAGAATGACTGTACTTGGGAGACAGAGGTGAGCATTAGGAAGACGTATCCAGAACTCTTCGCCTGGTAAGATTTTACCTTCGATTTAGTCTTTCCGCATGCTAGGATAGGCTTGTTTGCTTGTTTTTCATGTTTGATTGTTGTATGTGGCTGGTAGGCATGCGGGATCCTTTGTATGTTTTAGGTTAAGGAATTTCGGGGACGAAATTTCTTAAGGGGGGGAGAGTGTAACGACCCGCATTCTACGCATCATAGGATCGTAGAATATTTATTTCTCTCACATACGAAGTCGTATGGTCATGTAACTTTGGGAGACGATTATTGGGGTCATTTTCCATGTTCATGATTTTTCCCGATTTTTAAATGACCATTTTACCCCTAGTTGGTACTGTTTTGGCCATAACTTTTGACTGGAAAGGAATTTTGACCTGAAACCACTTTCATTGGCTCCGGATGATGGCTTACAATTCCGTAGAGTGGTCACATTAGCCAAACGGACTCACCGTTTGGGAGATATGGCTGAAACAAGTTTCAGATAGTGAAAAACAGCTTAATTGGGCTTAACCGGGTGATTAACAGCTAGGCCCAATGGGGGATTTCGGTATTAGGGTTATGACAAGGCTGAAACCAGTTAGAGAACGATCTTATCCTCATTTTCCAGCCGCCACTTTCATTCTTGAACCCTAACAATGGCCGCCAACATCTAGAAACATCCCCAAATCACTTTCTAATCAAGTTTTGGCTTAATCTACATCAAATTAAGGAGAGAAAACACGAGAGCAAGGTTAGAGCTGCTGTTAGACACCAGTATTCACCCAAACCAGCGAGGTTTCAATTCTGTGAATTTTATTTGTGGCCAAGGTGAGTGATTTGCATAGTTTTGCACTAATTACGGTTAATTAAGGGTAATTAGTGAAGATTAGCAAATTTATACACTAATAAATTCTGGAAAAATATTTATAAATTCGAAAATAATATTTTATACCTTTGGTATAAATTTGGTTTTATTTGGTTAAGTTTTGTTAACCCTATGATTAGTTTTGCTTAAACATGCTTAAGGGAAAATATGGGGTTTTGGCTATATTTGATCCGTTTTACATGTTATGGATGATGTTTTGGTGTTTATGGTCACTTCTATTTGTTGCTATGACTGTATGAACTATTTTGTGATTGATTAGTATAGTTAGATTGATCGAAAACGTCGTCGAATGGCGTAAACAAGTTGCTGGAAAAAGTTGCAGAAAGTTGTGCAGGGATTTCGGATCGGATCGGGTATGGGCTCGGATCGGATAGGAGAGCTGGGAAAGGAATCCGACCCGAACTGAAGTCTGGCACAAAGGAAGTTTGGCAGGAAGGAAGGCCATTGCTTAGAGTTGGAGTTGGACAGAGGATCGGATCGGAGCTAGGGAGCGGATCAGATCGGAGCAGGAAAGCGAGCGGGATCGGATCGGGCGAATGGAGAAGGACGGGATCAGATCGGGAAACCTAGAAGGGAGCAACCACTAAACCGAATTGAGGATGGGCACTATACTTCCGAACCGAACCGAGAAGGGATGGAGTACTGATCCAGGCATGGACTAGGACCACCGAACCGAACCGAGCTGGAAGATTACACCGAACGAACCGAGCTAGACGAGGAACACCGAACCGAACCGTACGTGGGCTATTACTACTACGCGACAACTTTTTTGAAGACCAACTCCAATTCGACCAAAACCCGAGATGCAAAGGAAGTCCAAGTGAGGAGCTTTGACTCAGGATCCAGTTGGGAACCAATGAGTGAGCTTCATGATTGGGCTTTGCTGCGGGACGTGTGCTAAGGGGTTGTCGATGTCTGTAACCTTGAATCACTATGTGTAGGGAGTACGTGAACGGATTCAGGGCCACAGTGGCCTAGGTACGACTAAAGAGCTAGTACACCAATGGTCATTTGTAAAGATTTGGTCGTGACTCCATGTGGTAAGCTTGGTAGTAGCAGTAGTTGTACAGGTCGAACTCTGTCACTGCTTCGATGGGTCTAGTGATTGACAGTGGTGGACATCGTATGCTTTACGCACTGAGTGAGAGATGTGAGGATGGTTGTTATGCTTGATTTGTTTGCCATCATTATGACATACACACCCCACCCCCGTATTCTTTACACTATCTGTTATGGCACCTTAGAGTATCGTACGGTATGTAGTGCTAACTCTTTGGTTGCAGGTCCAGGTTCAGGTATGGTTTAGTATACCTGTTATTGTTCTGTTTAGATGCTTATCGCTCATACCAGACTTTTTGTCTGACCCAGAGTTTTATGTCTCTTCTTATTACTCTGGGTGCTCACACGAGCAGACTAGAGACAGGTTAGCTGGTGATGCACGGGTAGATGATCCGGAGACGAGAAGGAGGCTTCCACGTATGATATATATAGTATTCTCCCTGTGTTGTTGAAGATCACTGCTTGGGCATTAGTAGTGCACCTTCTACTTTAGCTTTCTTTTGTTTTAGAGACAGTAAATTTTGGGAAGTTGTAATAAGCTGTACTTGGATTTCCGCTGCTCTGATGTTGATGTTGGTTTTAGTTATCAGCTTATGCACTGTCTCACCTGTTTTATGTCAAGTATATAATTATTATATTTTGCTCCATGCTCTGTGAGGCATTCTACAGGTTCTTGATTAGTTCGTTCTCTTCTTTCCTTTCTTCTGACGATCCGTCCTGTGTTAGCTGCGCATGTGTACAGCGCACTTACGGAGAAATGTCGGTTGGTGCGGGCGGGCCGTCACACCAATCCTGTTCTTGAGATCATTAATAGCAGCCAAGGATAGTCGAGCTGTCTTCATATCAGATTTTCAAGGTTTATTTTCAAGCCAGTCATCTTGTAGAAAAGATCAAGCATATCGAAGATTGCATTGATAGTTGCTGCATTAGAAGTGCAAAAAATGACGAGATCGTCAGCAAACATCAACGACGAAATCCTTGATTCATGGCATTTAGGATGTAGCGAGAACTGGCCACTATCAACTTTGGCATTATGCAGGTGAGTTAACATCTCCATGACTATTATAAAAATATAGGCTGACAGCGGGTCGCCTTGCCTGATTCCCTGCTTGCTCTTGAAGAAGCCAACCGTCGAACCATTCACCAGGATATAAAAGTGGGGTGTAGAGATGCAAGAGTGAATCCATTTGATAAAGTGTGTAGGAAAATTCATGAAACTCATAATCCGAACAATCGAATCCCACTGAAGTAGATTGAATGCTTTCATGATATCAAACTTAAACGTAGCCCTGGGAGATATGTTAGCGCTATTATACCCATTAAGTAATTCATGAGACATAAGAACATTATCAAGGATGTTTCTAGATGGTAGGAAGGCCACTTAATTTCGCGATATAATAGTAGACAGCGTAGACTTTAGTCTTGCTGCAATCACCTTCGAAATGCACTTGTAAATAGTATTGCAGCAAGCTATAGGCCTGAAGTCAGTGACTCTAGAGGCATTCTTCTTCTTTGTAATGAGAGAAATATTGGTAGTTTTATACGAGAAATTCATATTTGCTTTTTTGAAGAAGTGTTTAACAACTGCACATACTTCAAGGTCAATGGAGTCCCAACAATTTTAGTAAAAGAAAGCGTTGAACCCGTCCAGATCGCCAGCAGAATTTCTATTCAAAGAAAACATAGCCGCTTTCACTTCATCATTGGTGACTTCAGATTTGAGATATAAGCAGTCACTGTTTGAAATCTTTTGCAATATGTAAGGGTCTATCAGCTAAATATTAGGTATAAAATTTTCTTTGTTTCCCAACAATTCAGAAAAGTGAGTTACAAAGGCAGTTTCAACTTCTTCCTGCGTATTAGTAGTATTACCATGTTTATCGATAACTGTTACCATGGTTTCCCTGCTCTGTTTATCCTTGAGCGAGGCATGAAAGTAAGCACTATTTCTATCTCCGTCGAGCTTCCATTTTATTCTTGCTTTTTGTTCGATCATGGAATCTTCTTTTTGAAGCGCATCTTGATAGTTAGTTACTATTTGACTTTCCATTGTCGAGTGCATCAAGTTGTTAGGGTATGTCATCATCAGAACTTAAACTTCCATAAGTTTAGTTCTCTAGTAACAGCTTTGCTTTTTTCCTTCACCAAAGTTCTTCTTAGCCCATTCCTTCAGAGTTGCTTTAGTCGCCTTCAGTTTGTACTGCAAAACAAACATGGGTTACCATAAGTTTGAATCCCTCAAACTACCTTTACAGTTTCCAAAAAGTCGGGTTCTAGGACCCAGTTATTAAAAAATTTAAAATTAGAGGAGATATTCTTATCAAACCCGCCAAGGGAGAGTATTAGAGGAGAGTGATCGGAATGCAGAGGGGGAGGTTTATTATAGGCTAAGCTGGCCATAAGGAGAAAGAGGATGGACTGCACAGAGCATGGTCAATAGGGGAGAAGGTTCGAGGACCATCATGTTTCTTATTATTCCAAGTAAAAGGGAGACCAGTACTTTTGATGACCGTAAAGTCCGTATTCGCAATCATATTTCTGAGGGGTTGAGTTTGAGCCAAGGAGAGGGAGTTACCACCAAATCTTTGTGAGACTTCATGACAACAGTTGAAGTCACCTATGACAATCCAAGGTTGATGAGAAGGGCTGAGGTTTGGCATTGCATCGAGAAAAAATTGTCTGGATTGAACCGAATTAGCAGTGTAAACTAAGGTAAGAAGGAAAGGGACTTGGTCAGAGCAGAAAAATGCAGAGCAGTGAAGCATTTGAGGGGTAGAGAGGATAGGGTTTAGTTGGATAATAACGGGATCATAAAGAGTTAAGATTCTTCTGTAGGGGGTGGTATCAAGGTTGTGGATGTAATGCCATTTTGGATTAATATATCTTAAAGCTCTTTTGGTAAGATCAAGATCAAAGCTTTGTTTCGGAAGAGCAGTTAAACATAATCTATTTTCAGCTATTAATATTTTGCATTGGTTCAATTTAGTATCTTTGTGGAAGCCGCGGATGTTCCACACTCCAAATGTTTTCTTCATTAATAAAACCTTTTTTCAACCTTTTTTCTTTTTTTCCTTTTCATGCCCGCCTCTACCTCTCTCCCGCCCAATCCCATCACTATCCCATCCAAACCCTCGAGCCAACCACCCATCGTACCTCCTCCTCTCAATTTGTCGCCCCTACTGCCTGATCCAACGCCATCCACAGCCTCATCCTCCTACCAATCAAATCCAATAAATGTAAACCTAGCTCCAGACCCAAGGTGTCAACAGCCTTGGACTTCCATGTTTCAGCGTCGGCCACCTAATGCCGGGAAGTACAACGTTGTTGACCTCAAACCAGTCATCGTAGATGGTGCTTTGCAGCTAATCGAAGGAGTTGCTGAAGCAGGAACTGTTGTGTGGAACGATTTCATAGTTGGCTTCTTCCTAGATAAGCCACTTTCATACACTGTAGTTATAACAAGGTTACAATCTTTATGGGCGCTGAAGGGATCAATAAAAGTTAGATCTGGCGGAGTTTTGTTTCTATTTCATTTCTCTTGCATTGAAGACAACGAAAAAAATCCTCCAATCTGACCTCATAATCATGAGCAATAAGTTATTCATCCTGAAACCATATGACCCAACAATTAGTAGTGTGCGTGGAAATATATGATCTATACCAGTATGGGTTAGATTATACAATATCCCTATCTTCGCTTGGTCTAATTTGGGATTAACTGGATTAGTTGTATGTTGCGTAGGTTGTTGTGTATGGATCAGATGATTGAAACTAGGGAGAGGCTACAACACGCCAAATGTCTGATAGAAGTCCAACCTGATAAGGAGCTAGTCAATAATTTTTTAGTCCAAACTATCGAAGTCAGGGTACAGAGAATCTATGTTGAGTACTTATGGAAGCCAAATGTTTGTGTAAAATGCAAAGCTTTTGGTCACGTCGCTGCCAATTGTGACACCAGTAAAGTTCAAGAGACCGGTAACAATATGTCTAAAAGAAAAGATGTGGTTTTCTATGGTGAGAAGCCGAGAGAACAAGTGATTTACAAGCCATGTGTGGACATGAGGAGTCATAACCAAAGTTGGAGAGTGGTTGCGAATAGGAAAAACAGAAATGCAGATAGTACTAATAACAAAGGTGAGGCAGACAAAAGATACACATCAGGAAGAAACATGAATGCAATCAAGGAGCCAGTTATTGTAGAGAGAAACAACTTTGCTATTTTAGAGGACGATGAATGTGAACAAGAAAACAACAATGAAACTGAAAGGTACGAAGACAATGTGGAGTTTGAAGATTATGTTGTGGAAGGAATTGATGACTTTGTCATGCCAACGCTTTAGGACCTACTAAAACAAGGCACTCAAAGTAATGGATTTCATGTAGTGGGAAGTATAATGAACACGGAAATGAATTATTGATGACCGAAGAAGCTAATGAAAGTGAAGAGCTATACGAAATGATCAAAGAGCTAGTAATGAAAGAAAGTGGGATTGAATCCATTAGCAAACAAAAAATGAACAACAACAGGGAAGAAAGGGAACCATAAAACAGATTAATAGATGTAGATAAAGTGGTTGAGAAAGAGAATAGTAGTGAAGATGCTTTAATAATAAATTCAGAAAGTATACAAAAAGCTGATGATCTGCTATTAAATGAGCCTTGAGATCAATTACACATGCAGATTGTCACGACCATACCACCACCTTTAGACCTTGATATAATAGTTCATTCACTTATTCCACCTCCTATTAAGATCCATCAACCCAAAGCAAACCCTTATTCAAATATCCTACCCCCTGAAGCCTTCAAAGAGCCGCCTCCTGAATCTTTTACCCCGGCAACATGTAAACGAGATAAAACCAAGAAGTTCACTCCTGCCTCTGAACCGCATAGGTACAAGTTTATGCACTATTTTAAATTAAAGTTAAACAAATTTATATTAGTTTTGGGCCTTACGCAATATTTCATCAGCCCATGGAAATAACACCATCCGCCCAATATAATCCTCTTCTTCCCCAATCTTTAACTCGCTCTCTCCAGACTAATTGGTACCCACCCTTTTTTATTTAAAATGGGATCACCAACATTATTCAGCCCATACCAAAATTGATCCGCGTTAACACAATGTTACTTTTTCATCAAATAATAATTTTCCTCCAGTATGCCTTCCAAGTTCCAACGCTATTCACACAGCCGAACCACAATCTCTCCCTCTCCCCAAAACTCCACCGTGAGTCCACTAACAAGCTTTTCCACATAGGTTTAATCACTTCCACCAAGTCTCCTTGAACTCGCCCCGAACTACCTTTGTCTCTGCGTCGACTCATACTGCAACAGATACCCCAAAAACATGCGACATGTTTTACTTCTCGTTCCTCTTAAAAGGCATCCGATGAATCCCCTCGACCTTAGAAATGCCACGCCACCATCCATCTCTTCCCTCATCGCCACCATCGCCAGAAAAGGCCCGCCCTAGGTCCATTGATGGGCTTTAGTTCGACAGAAAAGTGTTCGAACGCTGGAAAACCTATGTCAAGCTCCATAAAACTAGGACTAAGATGAAGCTCGGTTTCAGGATCACAAATAAATTCGTTTCAGAATCTTTAGTAAGGAAATAGATTTGTTAGAGAATTATAAAGTGGTGCGTTGCCATTTTTGAAATGTTGGAATTTGCTGAAGAAGAAGTGTAGCGCTTTGTTTATTTATAGCCTAACCAAACTTGACACGCGCACTTTAGGATCCTAGGGTAGCTGTAAAAACAACAGGTTTGTGATTTGAAGATTCATGGAGGGTTTTCCTTTGACGAGAAACATGGGCATGGAAAGGCAGTAAGAATAGAGTAGGGGACCGAGTTTTAGGGGTCTGCAGTATTCTTCACCATGAAGTATTAGAGACTTGTAGGTAGTACGCATGGCTACATGTACTAATATTACCAGGTTAGATTTTTTATAAGTAGCTTAGTGTTAAAATAAGTTTCCTACAGTATAGAGTAGTTGTAGTTTAGGTTTGCAGTGCGTCAATACCATAAAGTTTTGTTCTGGAAAAACTCATATTTTTAGAATCGATCCCTTTAACAGATCTGAAATGCAGTCGTTGAGTAAGGCCGATTTACATATGGTAAAGTATCCTAAAATTCGTTTAATTTGATGCCTTTACTACTATTGAAAACCCTTTTAATTTGTAGTCAAGCTCAATGTAAATCGAGTTGTGATTGGTACCCTGCATGGATTTGATCAGTTTATGAATCTCGTGATAGGCAACACACTTAAAGCCAATGGCAATGACATTGGAAGGGTTGTATGTACTTCTTCTTTGGACAATACCAGTTAAAACAAATGCTGCTTATCTATTTACCAAGCAACAAGGAAAAGTAAACCAGTGAAATCTCCTAACACTTTATTTTCGAAGTAAGCATGTTGGTTAGTCAAATAAAGTAATGAGAAAGGACTAAACTCACCAGTAGAACTCCTAATATTCACGGTGTACAGTTACCGTCTTAAAAATCAATATTACGTTAAAAAAATGTTATCTTTTAAATTTATTGGTTACAAACCAATATTAATTATCTTGTAAATTTCCAGCTTATAAATATATAATTTCTAATAAACAAAATATTTTAATAACATTCGACATCGTCGAATTATAATTACAAATCCTTATAATTTAGTTAAACTCATATTCACATTTCGAACCTCGAAATAAATTCAACAATTTCCCTTTCCATTACTCATTTTTAAATTAACATTCACGGATTTTTTAATAATAATTAATCCATTATATTTCTAACATCAAAGTATTTGTTTTAATAAATTAAAACAAGTTATTTCATTCTAGTCCCTTCGAAGTTCAATTTCCATTTAAAAATGGATTATTCTTTTAAAAGCCCTAATTTCTTTTCCAATATATTTGAATATATTTTTCGGTATTTAAATACCAATTATTTTAAGTCAGTGTTGTTCAAACACCCCCAAACACATAATAATCAATTATAGATTATTGGTCACGTCATATGATACAATATACGAAAAACAAAAATATAATTGTTGAGGAATCCAGTTGGATCCCTCCAACCTATTTCCCTGCATCCACAGACTTAAGTCAACATAAATAACACTAATTTCATATCAATATGAAATATTATAATAAATGGAATCAATATTTGTGCAATGTTTTATATATATAACCGTATTTATAATTTCAACCAATTAACTAGCAAATCATCCAAACAACCATCACACACAACATTCATTCATTTTTATCAATAATGAATAACGTTTATAAAAATACAAATCTGGACAGAGTTATTGAGTTTACTCACATTGGTCAATAATCGTTAAGTAACGATTAATGTTCTAATGATCCAGTCAGCCGTTTTATTTTTCCATAAATCAAAACGATCTCCAAATGGTCCCGAACCAGCTTCATAACGTAGCCTGCCTTCGTTCGGTTCGAACGAATCAAACCGTTCGCAATTCTGATATTGTATGTGTAAGATATACCATTAAAAGTTTATGCATTATTTTAAATTAAAGTTAAACAAATTTATTATTTTTGGGCCTTACCCAATATTTCATCAACCCATGGAAATAACACCATCCACCCAAAATAAACCTGTTCTTCCCCAATCTCTAACTCGATCCCTCCATACCAATTGGTACCCACCCTTTTATTTTTCTTTTTTTATTTAAAATGGGCTCACCAACATTATACAGCTCATACCAAAATCTACCCACGTTATGTAACAACCCGAAAATTTGGGCCAGTTTAAAATTTTTATTTTAGCAATTTTAGCGAATTTTGATTATTTAAAATGAATTATTTTAAATAAAAACGACGAAAGATTTATTTTGAATAGAATTCGAGCGTATATATTATATAGATCGTCGTTAGAATATAAATAATTATTTATATATATATATAAAAGCAATTGAAAATGGCGCGGTAGTTCGATAATTCGATTTCAAACTTCAATTGAATGTACCGGGTGCAAAATAAACCGGATTTTAGCGAAACCAAAAACATTAGGATCTAATTTAGAATATCTTTCCAACGAATCCGAAAAATAAAATTTTCATAGCGGGAATCAAAAGATATGTCCAGTTGAAAATTCTGAATAATCGCAATGGAATTCAGACCCTTAAAAATGGAAATTTTGCAAACGACCTCGGATTTCGACGAAACCACTTTTGTTGGATCCGTGATGTCAAATTATTGTTAGATTCCAAATTTCATAATTTTTCGATTCAATATGTGAGCGTGGCAAAGGAAAACGCGTTTGACCAGTTTCAGTTGATTTTTATCGACTGGAAAATGGCCATTTTTCCAACGGTCTCAGAATTCGACGAAACTAGTTTTGTTAGGACCGTATCGTCAATACGAAGCTAGAAAATATTTTTCTGGAATTTTTCGGGTTAGTATGTGGCCCCGGTAAATTGAAATGTGTGTTCAAAATAAATATATACAGATTTATATTTTAATTTTGATGAAAACCTATCGTAATAGTCGAATTGGCTTACGAAACATATCCCATTGTGTTTGGAATGCGGGTAATTAGCTAGGGGCGACAGTCGTTGAAGTTCGTTTGGAGTCCGGACGTAAAATTTCCTTAAGAAGCAAAATTAGCGAAATAAAATAATTATTAAATATTATAAATATACTCTCAACTTATCCATAACCCTAATTTAATTCCCAATTCCTTGAGCCGCCACCATCAGGTCTCGAACGACAGAAGTACTCCGACTTCTTCCTCCCATTTTCGAAAAATCCAATCAGTGATTCAACAAATTCCAATTACAGATCTCCTTAGCTCCGCGAGATCCTTCGTTTCAACGGCCACGATCGTCTCAGGTGACCTACATTTCTCGAAAGGGGCGCTGAAAGTCATCACGTTGAGCTGCGATTTCAGAGCTCCTGGGGCGTTCGAGCTCGACGTTGTTCCCGGCGTTGGGTACGACTTAGAGAGGGCTTCGAGGAGGAGTTGTCGGATCTGGGTCCGATTGCATGAGGAGGCGGTGTTGGGTGCCCTACAGGTTGAAGGTGGTTCGGGTATACCAGCTGTGAAGAACGACGGCTATAACGGTGAGCATTATTTTATTTTATTTATTTCTTTTTCAGATTTCAAATGTAAATATCATCGAATATTCTTCAAATTTCAAGGTAAATGGCATTATGAAAAAAATGTGTTATTTTTGATAATAAATAACATATATAAAAATGTGATCTTTTAGGAATAAATAGCAATATCAAAATATAATTCGCTTAGTTTTGAAAATATATATGAAGTGTTTGAAATTAAAATATATATGAAGTGTTTGAAATTAAAATATATATGAAGTGTTTGAAATTAAAATATACATGAAGTGTTTGAAATTAAAATATATATGAAGTGTTTGAAATTAAAATATATATGAAGTTGTTATTATAAAAATATAAATATACCTTTGTTTTTGAAATATACGAACTAGAACTTGTTTTTGAAAGGTACGAACTAGAATTCGATTTTGAAAATATAACTTAGAATGTTGTTTGGAAATTGTATATCACGTTGTTTTTGAAATAAAATATACATAGTTTATAAAATAGAAATAGCAGAATAAAAATATAATTTTTATATAGTAGAGATTATAATTTTTATAATATAAACATCGATTCGAAAAATAAACATCATATTAAAAGTGTGATTTTTACTATGAACAACATGAAGAAGATTGCGTTGGGATTTAGGGAAAATCCAAACGGTTCAGAATAGAAGTGGCGGAGTGGAACCCCTCGGTGAGAACTTCTCACCTTTAATTTAATTTTCTAGTTGAAATATATACTAGGATGCAGACGGTGTTTAGTAGCGCCCGACACCCGTCGTCCACAGACCATGGACGGTTTGTATGCTTGTTTGTTTGATTTTGATGTGTAGTTGATTGTGTGATGTGATGTGAAATGAAATAAAACATTTATATAGTTGAAATAAAATATTTTATAGTGGAAAATATTTTATAGTTAAAATAGAATTTTTAACGTGTATATGAAATGAAATAAAAATAAACAAATCGGACGATTTGTTTATATACACACATTTGACTGATATTGATTGGGACGATAAATTTTACACATCGCCCAACTGCACAAATAAAATCTGTGTTTGATTGTTTGAAACCCCACACGGGTATTGGGATGATATATGACATACACTAATCTCAATAGTTAGTTGTATGTCGATCGATTGATTGACAGACTGTTATAAGCGTTAAATATTTATATTTGATGCTTATACAGTGTAGAGTGCACTTTGGATGATGGTTGATTATTCATCGTTGTTATTGTATACATGTGTTGTAGAAAATCCATATAATTAACATTGTATGGTAATTGATTGGGCTTCATTCAATATTTGAAATAGAAATATTTGAATAGAAATATTTGAAAAGAAATATTTGAAAAGAAATATTTGAAAAAGAAATATTTGAAATAGAATATTTGAAAACAGAAATATATGAAGCCGTGTTGATTAGATTGACGCCATTTTGACGTGAACGATATTTATATCGATTTTATTCATTTTATAATGAATATCGAAAGTGATTTCAAAATCTGATATTTTGAAAAGAATTGAAATTCAAACCGAATTCGAATTGAATTGAATAGAAAACGAATTCGAATTGAATAGAAAACGAATTCGAATTGAATTGAATAGAAAACGAATTCGAATTGAATTGAATAGAAAACGAATTCGAATTGAATTGAATAGAAAATGAATTCGAATTGAATTGAATAGAAAACGAATTCGAATTGAATTGAATAGAAAACGAATTCGAATTGAATAAAAAACAAATTCAAATTGAATTGAATAGAAAACTAATTCGAATTGAATTGAATAGAAAACGAATTCGAATTGAATTGAATTGAAAACGAATTTGAATTGAATAGAAAACGAATTTGAATTGAATTGGAAAAAAAACGAATTGGAATTGAATTGAATTGAAAACGAATTTGAATTGAATCGAATAGAAAACAAATCTGAATTGAATTAAATTCAATTGAAAACGAATTGAAATCGATTTGAATTGAAATCAAATAGAAGTGAGTGTAAAAAGAATTTATAAGGGAAAATTCAATTTTGATTTGAATTTGAAATAAAGGTTGAAATTGTTTTTGAAACAAATTTGAAATGATTTATAAAGTTCGTTTTAAAAAAGGAAATCGATGAAATATATTTAATATATATATATTATATATATAATGGCCTGAATAGAACGCGCCGCGCCGCGGCAGTTCGTGAATTTCGACCATTAACTTCGAACGGACATTGCGGGAGATCCGACCGTCGGATTCTCCTAAAACCGGAACCTTTGGGTTCGTATCGAAAAGAGCTTTCTAACGAATATTACAAATTTGAAATCTAATGGTTGGATTTGGAATTAAGTCCAAATCAAATTTGGAAAAGGTCGCTGTAACTGCAGTTCGATGGCCGTTGATGGAAATCGACTGTACGGGCCTTGATAAAATTATTAAAAGTAGTAATAATTTGTGTAAAATCATAAGTAATGATTTGGGAAAAATTGGGATGAAAAACTCCATATTTGAAAAGAGAAAAATAGATTTTTATCGAAAAGAACTAGTTTTGAACTAGAATAATAATCTATTTATTTTTAAAATAAATAAAGTGGATTTGAAATGGTTTTGAAAATAACCAGGATTTCCAATATATAGATTGGAAATGCATTTGAATCGAAATTGTCTTCGGAATATTTCGATGTGGGATTTTGTGATTATACAGGTATTGTTATGGGAAATTTGAAAGATATACTAATATCGTTATTTCCAATACGACATTTGTTGGTCGTAGAATTTGATATTGAATATAAGCCGATATATTTCCTATTCAGAGCCTTGTATTTAATATCAAATGTGATTTGGGTTTGTCGTGAATGGCGTCTTCATTAACGCTGTTCTTAAACCCAGTTGATGAAAAGATTAAATCTTTTTATTTAGATTTAATGAAGTGCACCAATTAAATAATATTTAATTGGAATAGAATTGGTATTGATTTTTGGGTTTATCGTGAACAGTGTTTTAAATAACACTTGTTCTTTAACCCGATAATTAATAGAATGTGATTTTGGGTTGTCGTGAACGGTATCTTCAATAATACTGTTCTTAGATCCAAAGGAGTTAAGAAAATCAGAAACTAACTGGAGATTAGTTAAGTTGAATGGTTTCTGGGGTATTGATCTGATGTTGGTTTCGACCTTCGGGGTTAATACTTAGGGAATCGCTCACTTGCTAATTTATGGTTAGGGTCTGATTGAAATGTAATGTGATTTTGGGTTTATAGTGAATCGTGTTTTAAATGACACTGATTCTTTAACCCAGTTAAAGATTAAAACTAAGTGGAGTATTAATGAATCTTTAATTAGATTGAAAAGATCGAGAATGGAGTATCACCAGTTTTTCTCCAAAGCGATAGTTAAATCTTTAATTAGATTTGAACGTGAAATGGTAATTGAATTTACCGATAACACCGTGGTATTAGATATGGAGTATTACCAGTTTTGCTTCATGGGATGAATAGGTTGGGATTGGGAAATAAAATAAATAATTACTTCGGTGTGGTTCGCTAATCCCGACTAGTTTGGAAAACCACAATTTGGTTTGAAATGATATCCAAAGGAAGATTAAAGTATAAATTCAAGGAATTTATCTTTGATAAAATTAATGGGAACCTTTCCCTATGAATGTGAAAGTTAGAAACAAACTGTCGGTTAGCTAAGCAGAATGGTTTTCTGGATATTGATCCGATGTTGGTTTCGGCCTTCGGGGTTAATATTTGGGGAATTATTCTCTTGATTAATTTACGGTTAGTGACTGATGAATTGGAATGAGGCGTATGTTGTGTTTGTGTAACATTTGTTTATAATATACGCGGGTTGTTCGGAAAGGCCGGGTTTATACCCATTCTGAATAACCGATTCGACGATAAGTCGAAGATGATGACGGTGGTCGAAGACCGAAAGTCTTCACATCGTTTGGGTGATTACTGATGATCTTGATTGGGTTGTACACCCATGATGAGGGAATCAGTTGGTGGTCGTCCAGACGTACTTGGAGATCGACGGATATGCGAGGAAAGTGCCTCCGGTTTCATTCAGACCTAGAACGGACTTGTAAATGGATGGTGTGTCTGACATTGTATTCCTTTATATTGTATTCGTTGATCTCTGCTAAATATATATCTGTTTGGCGGTGGGGAATTTATTCTCTTGCTTAACGCCCTTCTCTGAGACATACGAGCTCAGAGGTTATATATTGGCAGAAATCAGTGGTACGATATGGATTGATAGTGTGGCATGCTGAGATGCAGTGATCCGGACTTTTGTTGAAAAGCAAGGTTTGGTGTATGATGATCAAAGCGCAGCTTTAATATAGCATGGCTTTGTGTATAGCGTTGATTCGCGAGCCTCACACCCCGGTATGGTGGTAAACTGATGGTTTGATCAGTATGCTTTTTAGTGGATGGGCACCTTAGTGGTGTCGTGGATTCGGTCGACCGAGATGAGCTTAGTGCTCTGGGATATATAGAGTAAGCGGTGTTTTCTCTCGCTGGGACGTAAGCCGCGGTGATACTCTGGTCCCAAAAGTGCGGATGTGCATTACGGTGTTTTCTCTTGCTGGGACGTAAGCCGTGGGGAATTGCACTACGTGATCGATCTTTCGAATCAGGAGCCACCATGATGGAAATCCAACTTTCCAATACGTGTATTTCGGCTTTATTTGTAGAGCCTAGTATGGCGACATGATATATGGTACCCATGCCGTCTATGATTGATATTTATGATTGAAATTGTTTTGACACTATACACTTATTATAGTATCAAATGATTTGATTTTTAAAACGTACCAAGCATGTTTGGCTATTAAAGGGAAAACCCTATCCTCCGGCTGCGTTGCATTGTGTGATGGGACCTGGGTCTTATAATAGCTTCATTTTTCTTTATTTAGCATTGCGCTGTTTGTTTTATGCACTGGTATTCTTGGGAGGAAACCCGTTCCGTGTTATACGGCGTGGTCCCTTGATTTACCTAACTTTAAAATAAAGATTTACAACTGGTTTAGTTCTCACACCAGTCCCATGACTGACCTGGAGTTTATTGTTTTAACCTAAACTCTGGGTGCCCTTATTTTCGGCCGTAGGCAGCTAGTAGTTTTGGTTTTGCTGATTTATATTCACAGGATCCTGGTTTACAGCTGGAATGATATCCGGAAAGCTTTGTATCCGTATATCTCTTCTAGTTGTGTATTGAATTATTTTCCGCTGCGATGTATTTAAATGTAATTTAAATCTATGATATTTCTGTGTAATATTCATTTATACTTTGTATATTCTTGTATTCTGGTGCATTGTTGTTATATACAATGAAATGTTCTTTCGTCTACGTTCTGTTGTGGCTTGTTCTCGAACTATCCGCGCTTTCCTCACCGCGGAAGTTACGGGTTTTCACAGTTGGTATCAGAGCTTTGGTTTACAAAGCTCAGAGAACAAGACACATTAGAACCATACAAAGAATTCATCAGAAATTGGATTAGTATTATCCAATGGGAATGACTCGTTAGAGATAGGATCAGTAGTATCCTAGAACGAGTGTGAAGAGTATATTTTTAAAATGATAACAATTTTTGTTTTGAAAATTTAAATCAATTATTCGTATTTGATTATATATTTATATGAATTTGGACAATCCGGTATATATAAATTTTGCGTATACGTCTGATCCACGGGTATTCGAGATTTTAATATACTAGATAGATATAGAATCACACTCTAGTCGCCCGGAGATGATTCTGATGATTGAAGCTTCATCATCAGAATTAGTGTTCGAGTGTCGAAGGTGTGATATTTATATATTTCCTATTGACTGGTGTGAGAACCAAAATTAGATAGGGCCTATTGTTGTGATTTGGCATCAAAAACGTGATTTTTGACTATATAGCAAAATTATGTGTTTGAAACGTTAATTCACTAATTGATTGATGTTTGTGTTGTTTGTCTATTTGTTTGCTAATTTTGAACCATTTAGCCTAATTGAACCGAATAGTGAATTGTATTGAAATTTGGTCACATTTGCTGGCATATACAAGTACTTACATTGAACAGGTCATAGCAAGGAGGCTAGAGCAGAGAATAATATTTGTTTGCCCGACAAATAGGTACATGTTTACTATATAATTTACTGTTTTGTTTGGGTGATGATGATTTTATGAGCCTATTGGCTAGCCGCTTGGCTTTTTCTTTTTCTTTTTGAGATCAGAAGGCCTGTATGGAAATTTCGGGATTTTCCCGTGGCTCCCGGTGCAGGGGAGGTTATGGCGAAATTTTTCGAAAATTCCGGGTGTTAGCCAAATTTTCGAAGAATTTGAAAATTCTCAGAAACTGAAAAGTTGGAGAATGAAAACCAGATCGAATGTAGAGTTGATTAATCAAACCACTTTCGACTTTGTTCCTTTTCGGGGACGAAAAGTTTTAAGTGGGGGAGATTGTAACAACCCGAAAATCTGGGCCAGTTTAAAATTTTTATTTTAGCGAATTTTGATTATTTAAAATGAATTATTTTAAATAAAAACGACGAAAGATTTATTTTGAATAGAATTCGAACGTATATATTATATAGATCGTCGTTAGAATATAAATAATTATTTATATATATAAAAGCAATTGAAAATGGCGCGGTAGTTCGATAATTCGATTTCAAACTTCAATTGAATGTACCGGGTGCAAAATAAACCGGATTTTAGCGAAACCAAAAACATTAGGATCTAATTTAGAATATCTTTCCAACGAATCCGAAAAATCAAATTTTCATAGCGGGAATCAAAAGATATGTCCAGTTGAAAATTCTGAATAATCGCTATGGAATTCGGGCCCTTAAAAATGGAAATTTTGCAAACGACCTCGGATTTTAACGAAACCACTTTTGTTGGATCCGTGATGTCAAATTATTGTTAGATTCCAAATTTCATAATTTTTCGATTCAATATGTGAGCGTGGCAAAGGAAAACGCGTTTGACCAGTTTTAGTTGATTTTAATCGACTGGAAAATGGCCATTTTTCCAACGGTCTCAGAATTCGACGAAACTAGTTTTGTTAGGAGTGTATCGTCAATATGAAGCTAGAAAATATTTTTCTGGAATTTTTCAGGTTAGTATGTGGCCTTGGTAAATTGAAATGTGCGTTCAAATTAAATATATACAGATTTATATTTTAATTTTGATGAAAACCTATCGTAATAGTCGAATTGGCTTACGAAACATATCCCATTGTGTTTGGAATGCGGGTAATTAGCTAGGGGCGACAGTCGTTGAAGTTCGTTTGGAGTCCGGACGTAAAATTTTCTTAAGAAGCAAAATTAACGAAATAAAATAATTATTAAATATTATAAATATACTCTCTCCTTATCCATAACCCTAATTTAATTCCCAATTCCTTGAGCCGCCATCATCAGGTCTCAAACGACAGAAGTACTCCGATTTCTTCCTCCCATTTTCGAAAAATCCAATCAGTGACTCAACAAATTCCAATTACAGATCTCCTTAGCTCCGCGAGATCCTTCGTTTCAACGGCCACGATCGTCTCAGGTGACCTACATTTCTCGAAAGGGGCGCTGAAAGTCATCACGTTGAGCTGCGATTTCAGAGCTCCTGGGGCGTTCGAGCTCGACGTTGTTCCCGGCGTTGGGTACGGCTTAGAGAGGGCTTCGAGGAGGAGTTGTCGGATCTGGGTCCGATTGCATGAGGAGGCGGTGTTGGGTGCCCTACAGGTTGAAGGTGGTTTGGGTATACCAGCTGTGAAGAACGACGGCTATAACGGTGAGCATTATTTTATTTTCTTTATTTCTTTTTCAGATTTCAAATGTAAATATCATCGAATATTCTTCAAATTTCAAGGTAAATGGCATTATGAAAAAAAATGTGTTATTTTTGATAATAAATAACATATATAAAAATGTGATCTTTTAGGAATAAACAGCAATATCAAAATATAATTCGCTTAGTTTTTAAAATATATATGAAGTGTTTGAAATTAAAATATATATGAAGTGTTTGAAATTAAAATATATATGAAGTGTTTGAAATTAAAATATATATGAAGTGTTTGAAATTAAAATATATATGAAGTGTTTGAAATTAAAATTTATATGAAGTGTTTGAAATTAAAATATATACGAAGTTGTTTTTATAAAAATATAAATATACCTTTGTTTTTGAAATATACGAACTAGAACTTGTTTTTGAAAGGTACGAACTAGAATTCGATTTTGAAAATATAACTTAGAATGTTGTTTGGAAATTGTATATCACGTTGTTTTTGAAATAAAATATACATAGTTTATAAAATAGAAATAGCAGAATAAAAAATATAATTTTTATATAGTAGAGATTATAATTTTTATAATATAAACATCGATTCGAAAAATAAACATCATATTAAAAGTGTGATTTTTACTATGAACAGCATGAAGAAGATTGCGTTGGGATTTAGGGAAAATCCAAATGGTTTAGAATAGAAGTGGCGGAGTGGAACCCCTCGGTGAGAACTTCTCACCTTTAATTTAATTTTCTAGTTGAAATATATACTAGGATGCAGACGGTGTTTAGTAGCACCCGACACCCGTCGTCCACAGACCATGGATGGCTTGTATGCTTGTTTGTTTGATTTTGATGTGTAGTTGATTGTGTGATGTGATGTGAAATGAAATAAAACATTTATATAGTTGAAATAAAATATTTTATAGTGGAAAATATTTTATAGTTAAAATAGAATTTTTAACGTGAATATGAAATGAAATAAAAATAAACAAATCGGACGATTTGTTTATATACACACATTTGACTGATATTGATTGGGACGATAAATTTTACACATCGCCCAACTGCACAAATAAAATCTGTGTTTGATTGTTTGAAACCCCACACGGGTATTGGGATGATATATGACATACACTAATCTCAATAGTTAGTTGTATGTCGATCGATTGATTGACAGACTGTTATAAGCGTTAAATATTTATATTCGATGCTTATACAGTGTAGAGTGCACTTTGGATGATGGTTGATTATTCATCGTTGTTATTGTATACATGTGTTGTAGAAAATCCATATAATTAATATTATATGGTAATTGATTGGGCTTCATTCAATATTTGAAATAGAAATATTTGAATAGAAATATTTGAAAAGAAATATTTGAATAGAAATATTTGAAAAAGAAATATTTGAAATAGAATATTTGAAAACAGAAATATGTGAAGCCATGTTGATTAGATTGACGCCATTTTGACGTGAACGATATTTATATCGATTTTATTCATTTTATAATGAATATCGAAAGTGATTTCAAAATCTGATATTTTGAAAAGAATTGAAATTCAAACCGAATTCGAATTGAATAGAATAGAAAACGAATTCGAATTGAATTGAATAGAAAACGAATTCGAATTGAATTGAACAGAAAACGAATTCGAATTGAATTGAATAGAAAACGAATTCGAATTGAATTGAATAGAAAACGAATTCGAATTGAATAGAAAACGAATTCAAATTGAATTGAATAGAAAACAAGTTCGAATTGAATTGAATAAAAAACGAATTCGAATTGAATTAAATTGAATAGAAAACGAATTTGAATTGAATTAAATGGAAAATGAATTCAAATTGAATTGAAAAAAAAACGAATTGGAATTGAATTGAATTGAAAACGAATTTGAATTGAATCGAATAGAAAACAAATCTGAATTGAATTAAATTCAATTGAAAACGAATTGAAATAGAATTGAAATCGATTTGAATTGAAATCAAATAGAAGTGAGTGTAAAAAGAATTTATAAGGGAAAATTCAATTTTGATTTGAATTTGAAATAAAGGTTGAAATTGTTTTTGAAACAAATTTGAAATGATTTATAAAGTTCGTTTTAAAAAAGGAAATCGACGAAAAATATAATATATATATATATATATATATTATATATAATGGCCTGAATAGAACGCGCCGCGCCGCGGCAGTTCGTGAATTTCGACCATTAACTTCGAACGGACATTGCGGGAGATCCGACCGTCGGATTCTCCTAAAACCGGAACCGTTGGGTTCGTATCGAAAAGAGCTTTCTAATGAATATTAGAAATTTGAAATCTAACGGTTGGATTTGGAATTATGTCCAAATCAAATTTGGAAAAGGTCGCTGTAAGTGTAGTTCGATGGCCGTTGATGGAAATCGACTGTACGGGCCTTGATAAAATTATTAAAAATAGTAATAATTTGTGTAAAATCATAAGAAATGATTTGGGAAAAATTGGGATGAAAAACTCCATATTTGAAAAGAGAAAAATAGATTTTTATCGAAAAGAACTAGTTTTGAACTAGAATAATAATCTATTTATTTTTAAAATAAATAAAGTGGATTTGAAATGGTTTTGAAAATAACCAGGGTTTCCAATATATAGATTGGAAATGGATTTGAATCGAAATTGTCTTCGGAATATTTCGATGTGGGATTTTGTGATTATACAGGTATTGTTATGGGAAATTTGAAAGATATACTAATATCGTTATTTCCAATACGACATTTGTTGGTCGTAGAATTTGATATTGAATATAAGCCAATATATTTTCTATTCAGAGCCTTGTATTTAATATCAAATGTGATTTGGGTTTGTCATGAATGGCGTCTTCATTAACGCTGTTCTTAAACCCAGTTGAGGAAAAGATTAAATCTTTTTATTTAGATTTAATGAAGTGCACCAATTAAATAATATTTAATTGAAATAGATTTGGTATTGATTTTTGGGTTTATCATGAACAGTGTTTTAAATAACAATTGTTCTTTAACCCGATAATTAATAAAATGTGATTTTGGGTTGTCGTGAACGGTATCTTCAATAATACTGTTCTTAGATCCAAAGGAGTTAAGAAAATCAGAAACTAACTGGAGATTAGTTAAGTTGAATGGTTTCTGGGGTATTGGTCTGATGTTGGTTTTGACCTTCGGGGTTAATACTTAGGGAATTGCTCACTTGCTAATTTATGGTTAGGGTCTGATTGAAATGTAATGTGATTTTGGGTTTATAATGAATCGTGTTTTAAATGACACTGATTCTTTAACCCAGTTAAAGATTAAAACTAAGTGGAGTTTTAATGAATCTTTAATTAGATTGAAAAGATCGAGAATGGAGTATCACCAGTTTTGCTCCAAAGCGATAGTTAAATCTTTAATTAGATTTGAACGTGAAATGGTAATTGAATTTACCGATAACACCGTGGTATTAGATATGGAGTATTACCAGTTTTGCTTCATGGGATGAATAGGTTGGGATTGGGAAATAAAATAAATAATTACTTCGGTGTGGTTCGCTAATCCCGACTAGTTTGGAAAACCACAATTTGGTTTGAAATGATATCCAAAGGAAGATTAAAGAATAAATTCAAGGAATTTATCTTTGATAAAATTAATGGGAACCTTTCCCTATGAATGTGAAAGTTAGAAACTAACTGTCGATTAGCTAAGCAGAATGGTTTTCTGGATATTGATCCGATGTTGGTTTCGGCCTTCGGGGTTAATATTTGGGGAATTATTCTCTTGATTAATTTACGGTTAGTGACTGATGAATTGGAATGAGGCGTATGTTGTGTTTGTGTAACATTTGTTTATAATATACGCGGGTTGTTCGGAAAGGCCGGGTTTATACCCATTCTGAATAACCGATTCGACGATAAGTCGAAGATGATGATGGTGGTCGAAGACCGAAAGTCTTCACATCGTTTGGGTGATTACTGATGATCTTGATTGGGCTGTACACCCAAGATGAGGGAATCAGTTGGTGGTCGTCCAGACGTACTTGGAGATCGACGGATATGTGAGGAAAGTGCCTCCGGTTTCGTTCAGACCTAGAACGGACTTGTAAATGGATGGTGTGTCTGACATTGTATTCCTTTATATTGTATTTGTTGATCTCTGCTAAATATATATCTGTTTGGCGGTGGGGAATTTATTCTCTTGCTTAACTCCCTTCTCTGAGACATACGAGCTCAGAGGTTATATATTGGCAGAAATCAGTGGTACGATATGGATTGATAGTGTGGCATGCTGAGATGCAGTGATCCAGACTTTTGTTGAAAAGCAAGGTTTGGTGGATGATGATCAAAGCGCAGCTTTAATATAGCATGGATTTGTGTATAGCGTTGATTCGCGAGCCTCACACCCCGGTATGGTGGTAAACTGATGGTTTGATCAGTATGCTTTTTAGTGGATGGGCACCTTAGTGGTGTCGTGGATTCGGTCGACCAAGATGAGCTTAGTGCTCAGGGATATATAGAGTAAGCGGTGTTTTCTCTCGCTGGGACGTAAGCCGCGGTGATACTCTGGTCCCAAAAGTGCGGATGTGCATTACGGTGTTTTCTCTTGCTGGGACGTAAGCCGTGGGGAATTGCACTACGCGATCGATCTTTCGAATCAGGAGCCACCATGATGGAAATTCAACTTTCCAATACGTGTATTTCGGCTTTATTTGTAGAGCCTAGTATGGCGACATGATATATGGTACTCATGCCGTCTATGATTGATATTTATGATTGAAATTGTTTTGACACTATACACTTATTATAGTATCAAATGATTTGATTTTTAAAACGTACCAAGCATGTTTGGCTATTATAAGGGAAAACCCTATCCTCTGGCTGCGTTGCATTGTGTGATGGGACCTGGGTCTTATAATAGCTTCATTTTTCTTTATTTAGCATTGCGCTGTTTGTTTTATGCACTGGTATTCTTGGGAGGAAACCCATTCCGTGTTATACGGCGTGGTCCTTTGATTTACCTAACTTTAAAATAAAGATTTACAACTGTTTTAGTTCTCACACCAGTCCCATGACTGACCTGGAGTTTATTGTTTTAACCTAAACTCTGGGTGCCCTTATTTTCGACACGGGCAGCTAGTAGTTTTGGTTTTGCAGATTTATATTCATAGGATCCTGGTTTACAGCTGGAATGATATCCGGAAAGCTTTGTATCCGTATATCTCTTCTAGTTGTGTATTGAATTATTTTCCGCTGCGATGTATTTAAATGTAATTTAAATCTCTGATATTTCTGTGTAATATTCATTTATACTCTGTATATTCTTGTATTCTGGTGCATTGTTGTTATATACAATGAAATGTTCTTTCGTCTACGTTCTGTTGTGGCTTGTTCTCGAACTATCCGCGCTTTCCTCACCGGGGAAGTTACGGGTTTTCACACGTTAACACAATGTTTCTTCTTCCTCAAATAATAATTTGCTTCCAGTATGCCTTCCAAGTTCCAATGCTATTCGCACAACCGAACCACGATCTCTTTCCCTCCCCAAAACTCCACCATGAGTCCACTAACAAGCTTTTCCTCACAGACTCCATCACCTCCACCAAGTCTCCCCGAGCTTGCACCGAACCACCCAAGTCTCTGCGTCGACTCATACTGCAGTAGATACCCTGAAAACATGCGACATGTTTTACTTCCCGTTCCTATCAAAAGGCATCCGATGAGCCCCTCAACCTTAGAAATGCCACGCCACCATCCCTCTCTTCCCTCAACGCCACCACCACCAGAAAAGGCCCACCCTAGGTCCATTGCTGGGCTTTAGTTCGATAGAAAAGTGTTCGAACGCTGGAAAACCTATGTCGAGCTCCATAAAACTAGGACGAATATGAAGCTCGATTTAAGGATCACAAATAAATCCGTTTCAGAATCTTTAGTAAGGAAATGGATTTGTTAGAGAATTATAAAGTGTGCATTGCCATTTTTGAAATGTTGGAATTTGCTGAAGAAGAAGTGCAGCGCTTTGTTTATTTATAGCCTAACCAAACTTGGCACACACGCTTTAGGATCCTAGGGTAGCTGTAAAAACAGTAGGCTTGTGTTTTGAAGGTTCATGGAGGGTTTTCCTTTGACAAGAAACATGAGCAGGGAAAGGCAGTAAGAATAGAGTAGGGGACCGAGTTTTGGGGGTCTACAGTATTCTTCACCATGAAGTATTAGGGACTAGGAAGTAGTACGCATCGCTACATGTACTAATATTACCAGGTTAGATATTTTATAAGCAGCTTACTGTTAAAATAAGTTTCCTACAGTATAGGGTTGTAACGAACCGGGATTTTTGACTCTGAAAATCAACACAAAACTACCATGTTGACTATTCAGACATCGGAAATACCTGATCATTAATAGAAAGAAGTTAGAGGGTGAGAATAGATAAGATAGAAAAATTAGATTAGAAGAAGAAGGAGATCACCACAGAACAGAATCAGAGTAATACGAATCTCACAGCGGAACGAATAAATATAATATATATATAACATAACTTTGCAATCTAACAGTATATACATAATAACCTTTTTAGAGTACAACACTTATACACAGCGGAAATAACAATAGCTATATAATCCTGAATCCTCCTGCTTCAAGCTCCTCTAAGTATATCTGTAAAGACCTGAACTACTTGACTACCCGTACAAATTTGGGCACCCAAGAGTTTAGGGAAAACAAAACAAAATAAACTCTAGGTTATTCATGAGACTGGTGTAAGTAAACCCAAATCATTTGGTTTAACTTTTCAAAATCCTTTTCAAAAGAAATGATAATCGTAAGACCGATCCATACATAAACACGGATGGTTTTTACCTTACGATAACCCAAAACAGTTCTGAAAATCAATCCTTCTTTGATATTATAATAATGTCTAATCACAAGTAAATAAGAATCTAGCAGAACGCGTGCATCTCACGTTCCACATATATAGTATACAAACAAAACCGCTGGCACTTATTGGAGTTTGGATTCCGACTATGACAAGGTATGGGACCACCTGCCGATAGTGTATCTCTAGAGGCGAATACACTGGGTTCAACAAGAACATCTTGCAACCCGGCTCACACATGACCGACCACTCATTTCGCTTCAGTGTATCGAATGTATATCACCAACGGTTGGGAGCTACCCACCGTTTCCCGAAAAGGGACAGCATCAAAAATAGATAAAAGAATGAAATGGATTTTCTCTAGATAGGTGATATACACCCTAATGGGAGTGACCCACCTAGCCATGCTGCCTGCCCAATTTCTGTCATTTCCTGGTTGATGAGGCTTGAGGTCATAACGTATCTTTTGGAACACCTGACCACCATTTACTTTGAATGCCACATCATCATACCCGCTAAATCACAAATTGATTTCCCCAAAAATACTACGGGTATAAAGCTAAGAGAAACGAATTCCTCCGCCACCAAACGTAAGTGCGTTTGAAGAGATCAACTTACGCGATCCTTTAGATATACTTTGTAAAACATTCGTCCATTCACGTTGTCCTGGGACAGGATAAACCGAAGGCACTATTCTATAAACAGGATAGCCCTTGCATTATTCCGTCTTTGACTATCTTCATCATATTTGATCGCAATGCTAACGTCCATATAGAGTGGTTTTCAGATAATAAATCTGATCCCGGTCTCCCCGTATTGACGACGGAAAAATGGTCAAAAACTTCGATAGTCGGTGATTTAACTATCAAAGAAAAATAGGTGTACAACCAACGATCATATTTCAATATGGAAATTCTATCGATCAATCGTCATTTAACATTTATCTCTTTAGTTCATTAATTTGTTTATTTCATGTTTCCATATATTCAACATTCCTTATTTTCTAAATTTAAAAAAAAATACGTTATTAATTATTGGAAAATATTTCCGTCTCATTTCACGTATCATTGTCATTCCAGTATTCTTTTCATTAAACATTTCATTTTGCATGATTAGAAAATATCTCTAATTATATTTGGAAAACGTTTCCAAAACTCATTCATCGGATTTTAAACAGATGTTTAAATAAAACATCGCTATGCCACTCAAACCGTTACCCTGATTAACTAATTTCACTTAACCAACCTTCACTATTGAACCTTAACCATTCCTTAGTTAAAACGAAGCCAATCAAGTTGGCGTATAACTACCTCTCATACCTTAACTGAACAACATTTCTAACTTCGAAATAGAGCAGATTCACCTTTCAAATCTTTAACAAACTTCCTTGCGAAACTCTCGGGTTCTATTTACGAATCCACTTCTTATTTGAAAACATTTATTATAACTATAGCGTTATAACCCCTACTTCTGAAATATGTAACTTCAAAGTATAACTTTTATTCCTTAATTTAACTAAATAACTAACCCACTAATTTATTAATGAATAAATAAATCTTGGTTTTAAAACAGAAAGTAATTGGTACTTTCCCTAATTCGATATAATTGAATTCAACATATAATTCTCTTTCGAATAATCTCTATTTGATAACTCCTTTCGAATAACTAATATTCGATAATTCTTTCTTCGAATAACTATATTCGATAATCTCTCTTCGAATAACTATATTTGATTAACTCTCTTCGAATGATTCTATATTCGATTAATCTCCTTTCGAATAAACTATATTCGGTTAACTCCTTTTAACTCTATTCGAATAACTAATATTCGATAATTCCCTTCGAATAACTAATATTCAATAACTCCTTTCGAATAACTAATATTCGATAACTCCTTTCGAATAACTAATATTCGATAATTCTTTTCGAATAACTAATATTCGATAATTCTTTTCGAATAACTAGTATGCGATAATTCTTTTCGAATGACTAATATTCGACTAACTCTAGTTCGACTAATTCTATCAAATTAACTCTATTCGATTAACTCTATTTGAACAACTCTAATTCGATTTAACTCTATTTGAACAATTCTAATTCGATTTAACTCTAATCGATTAGCTCTAATCGATTAACTCTAATCGATCAACTCTAACTGGTTAACTCTAATTGATTAACTCTAACTAGTTAACTCTAATTGATTAACTCTAACTGGTTAACTCTAACTGATTAACTCTAACTCTAATCGATTAACTCTATCAATTAACTCTATTTGATTTACTCTATCTAATTTCCAAATATCCCTTTTTATAAAACCCTATTTGTTTTATAAATATTTCTATTTATTTTCCAAATAATTCCTTTTATAAAATCTTATTTATTTTATAAATAATTAATTTTATTACTCTATTTATTTCCATTTTTAATCGATTTGTAAATGTTTTACAAATATTTCCTTTCCAATTTTATTTGTAAATGGTTTACAAATATTCCCTTTTCAATTCTATTTGTAAATGGTTTACAATTATATCATTTTCAATCCTATTTGTAAACGTTATACAAATATATCCTTTTCAACTCTATTTGTAAATGTTATACAAATATATCCTTTTCAATTCTATTTGTTTTCCTAAATATTATATTCACTCCATAAAGTTCTTTATTTACTTCTTATTACCTTCATTTAGTATTTTAACCAAATCGTTCTTTCAACTTCCATATAATTGTTGTTAACTTCATACAGAAGTTTTTTATTTAATTTTCAAATATCTCCTTTTAATAAGTCCATTTGATTTTATAAAATTCTAGAATCCCATATTCACTTCATACATTTCTTATTATAAAATACTTTGATTTTATACGAATATTTTTATTTCAATATACACTTTGAAAATTTCCTTTTTATATAAAATCCTTTGATTTTATATAATATTTTATTTCAAATTATAGTTTCCCTTTCCACACACCAGTATTTCCTTTGGTATTTAAAATTACCAAATAACAATGATCAAACACACATAATCAACAATAGATTATAAATCACAATATGAAAAACAGTAAAATAAATGTTGAGGAACCCAGTTGGGTCCCTCCGACCTGTTTCCCTGCAACAACAGATGTTAATCACATGAATGACACGAATATGGAATATTCTGATAACAGAATCAATATTCGATTAACGATTTATATCATATCGTTATCTATATTTTCAACCAATTAACTAGCATTTCAACCAAACAGCCAACACACAGCAAACAACCATCATTTATAAATTCTAAAAATATTTTATAAAAAATATAATTTGAGTAGAGTTAGTGAGATTTACTCACATTGGACGATCGCCGTTAATAACGATAACCATCGCTTGATTCAAACGGACAATTTATTTCGCTATAAATTGTAACGAGCTTCGATTCGCTCCCAGTCAGTTCCACTGTGTTGCTCCCATCCGTACGATCCTGATGGATCTTGTTTCGTCAATTTATGATCACGTATGGAGAAGATATGACTTATACAAGTTTAAATCTATTTAAATTAAAAAAAACTAAATTTCAATATTTTAATTGGGCCTTAACCTTTAAAATAAGTCGGCCCATTCAAAAGAATTCCGATCCACCACAAACACTTCTTCCTTCGTTATAATCGAACTCCAGGAACACCATAGCCGCACATTTCCAACCCCTTATCTCCTCTAATACACCAACGTTCCACAAACCACCGTCGTTCTCCTCGTCTCGCCCTCTTCTAACCTAATGCTATCAACTCGTGCTCGCGCAACCCCCTTAATTTCCGTTCTTGGTCTTAATACGTCGACATCATAACAGTATCGACAGCTATAACCACCGAAAACTCCAGAAATCCGCATACAAGTGCGGTTTTACTTCCTCAATTCAAAACTACCATCAAAACCATGAATTGCTACCTCAAAACTCCATGAAGTTGAAACCTAATTGCAAAAGGTTGTCGCTGTACAAAATCCGCGATGAACCAATAGCCGTCGAACCCCTTAAAAAGGGTACTGGACTGTAGAGAATCCTTCAAGAAGCTCATATATATATATATATATACTAGATGATTTTAGGATTTTTATACGGATTGTTTTGATTTTCTAACCTCTGATTTGTTTTGTTGTAAAGGAAATTTTGTGGCGGTGGGTTTGTAGAAAATTGAGAAATGATTTAGGGTTAGTAAGGGTTAAGATGTATTTGTAGGAAAGGTAAAATATTTTTGTATTTGATTTTTTCTTTTAAGCAATCGCTAATTTTATTCGTCCTCTAAAATTCCTGTGATCACATACGATACCCAAAAATCACGAAAATTGGCATGCAGCAACAGTTCGAAATTACGGACCCAACAAAACTAGTTTCGTCGAATTCTGACTCCGTTTGCTCACACAGTGTATTTTTAGCTGTCAAAATATCGACTGTTTTCACATTAAAAATCCATACGGCCACACACTGACCCCAAAAATCACGGAAATTGAAATCTAACAATAATTTGATATTGCGGATCTAACAAAATTAGTTTCGTCGAAAACAGAGGTCGTTTGCAAAACTGACTATTTTTAAAGCTCTAAATAACCTATTTAAATATATATATATATATGAACAATTAAATTAAATATTTAAAAATAAATATTATCGTATATATTCACACTAGAATAACATATAACTCCAATTGGGTTTATAACTCGATATTTAAAAATTCCCAGCTATATCGATATTCGATTTATGTTTAAAATCCTTTTATAATATAAATATATATTTATAAATTTCAAAGGAATTCCATAGCGACTTTTCTAAATTTTTATTTGGACATAAATCAAAATCTACACAATGAAATCCCAATTTTTCTATTCCACTAGAAAAATATACTTCACCAACTCCAAACGTTTCTTATTTCACAGAAATCCGGCTTAAAACGGATTCTGTATATTCAATTGAACTTCAAAGCGCCAAATAGCGAACTGCCGCGCCATTTCAAGCTCGATTTTAATTATAATATAATTATACGTTCAACTGTCATTCAAATAATATATTCGTTATTCTAATTCAAATTCTAAACTGGATTTTATATTTTGAATTGTCCAATTCACTTTATATCGTCAATTCACTATTTCCGACTATTTCTAAAACGGATTCTGTATATTCAATTGAAGTTCAAATCGCCAAATAGCGAGCTGCCGTGCCATTTCAAGCTCGATTTTAATTATAATGTAATTATACGTTCAACTGTCGTTCAAATAATATATTCGTTGTTCTAATTCAAATTCTAAACTGAATTATATATTTTGAATTGTCCAATTCACTCTATATCATCAATTCACTATTTCCGACTATTTCGAAATTAAATATATTATTCTATTGTTTATATTAATTAAACATTCCATATAATTTAATTAAAAAACCATTTTCACTATTGAAATAATTAAATAAATTAATTATTATCCGTATAAAAATGGGTCATTACATTCTTCCCCCTTTAAAATAATTTCGTCCGCGAAATTGCTAAGGTAGAAAACAAACCTTATTGACTGGGTTACAATTTATTTGTTTACTTATTAACTTCAGTTTTAACTAAACCAATTTGATTTCAATTATTTATTAATTTATTATGATTAACAGAAATTTTCAAAAATTCTGAAAATTTTCTAACATCCGAAATTTTCGAAAAATTTCGCCAGCACCTCCTTTGTATCGGTCAATAGTTCAAACCCCAACTCGCCTCTCTAGGCCCTTTCCTTTCAAAAAGAAAATCAAAAAGCCAAGCGGCTTGCCGATTCGGCACATAAAACCTCATATGGAAATTTAAACATGTACATTTGTCGGGCATATCATTATATTCTTGCCCTTGCTTCTACTCAATACCTGCTGATCATATATCCATCTATACCAATCGATTTCCAATCAGTTTCAATCAATCAAATCTCAACAAAATCATTCGCTTATCCAAAGCCAAATTCCATTTCAACTTGAGTTCCATTCTCGATTCCAAACTCCTAACTCACCAATCCAATACCATTCCAGATTCTTATCTCATAATTCAAAATCTGATTTTACTTGATATGTTATATCCCAATTCAATTTCCAGTTAATTGGTTTCAACTCATTTCATATTTGCTTCCACAAATTTCTGTTTAATTTGTTTTAGTTCAAATAGTCTCTTCTTGAGAGTTTTAAAACAACTTTGCTTTTCTCAAAAAAATCAATTATTCTCTTTCGGGATTCAAAACAACTTCCTTTTTCCCAAAATAATTCAAAACAAAACCTTTGGTAGTAATTTGTCACTTACAACTCGAAAATGAACACTGATGATGTGGTCAGCATCATCAGAGTTATTTCCCAGCTATCGAAGTGAGTTCAATACTATATCACTTTTCAAAACCATTTCTAAACACTTCCATTTTGAAATTCATTTCAAAATACTATTCCCAGTGCTTGTAAAACAATTTAAAATCTCCCAGTGTTTTAAAATTCTCATATATTTAATTCAAATCCATTTATAAACACTTATTCAAATTTCCAGAGTTTTAGTTTCAATCTTGATTTAAATTCAGATTTAATCCATCTAATTTCGATATTATACGAACTATAATTGGTTATTTATATAACCTTTTCAATTATAATCAACCAACACATCTAATATGCTATAATATTTCAAATATTAATCATTCTTTTATATTAAAATATAATTTGGGTAAAATTATTTCATTTACCCTCTATGAAAACATACTGTGTCGTTTACCGTATTCAAGCATTTAGAAACTCCTATCGATACAGTGAATAAAACTGATCGATCAGAACTTATAAATAACTCAACCAATAAATCTCCACAATATAAAACAATTTTTATATCAAATAACAAATACGTTCACTTGTATATATACACTCAACTCAATCTAGGGTATTACTATCCCTATCCCTACTGAGTCACGCCACAGAGCCAAGGTAATCACTTAACCTTCAGCTCTGATACCACTATAACGAACTGGGATTTTCGACTCCGAAAATCAGCACAAAACTACCATGTTGACTATTCATACATCGGAAATACCTGATCATTAATAGAAAGAAATTAGAGGGTGAGAATAGATAAGACAGAAAAAATAGAATAGAAGAAGAAGGAGATCACCACAGAACAGAATCAGAGTAATACGAATCTCACAGTGGAACGAATAAATATAATATATAACATAACTTTGCAATCTAACAGTGTATATATATATAATAACCTTTTTAGAGTACAATACTTACACATAGCGGAAATAACAATAGCTATATAATCCTGAAGCCTCCTACTTCAAGATCCTCCAAGTATATCTATAAAGACCTGAACTACTTGACTGCCCGTACAAATTTGGGCACCCAAGAGTTTAGGGAAAACAAAACAAAATAAACTCTGGGTCAGTTATGGGACTGGTGCGAGTAAACCCAAATCATTTGGTTTAACTTTTCAAAATCCTTTTCAAAAGAAATGATAATCGTAAGACCGATCCACACATAAACACGGATGGTTTTTACCTTACGATAACCCAAAACAGTTTTGGAAATCAATACTTCTCTGATATTATAATAATGTCTAATCATAAGTAAATAACAATCTAGCAGAACGCTTACATCTCACGTTCCACATATATAGTATACAAACAAAACCGCTGGCACTTATTGGAGATTAGATTCCGACTATGACAAGGTATGGGACCACCTGCCGATTGTGTATCTCTAGAGGCGAATACACTGGGTTCAATAAGAACATCTTGCAACCCGGCCCACACATGACCGACCACTCATTTCACTTGAGTGTATCGAATGTATATCACCAACGGTTCGAAACTACCCACCATTTCCTGAAAAGGGACAGCATCGAAAATAGATAAAAGAATGAAATGGATTTTCTCTAGATAGGTGATATACACCCTAATGGGAGTGACCCACCTAGCCATGCTGCCTGCCCGATTTCTGTCATTTCCTGGTTGATGGGGCTTGAGGTCATAACGTATCTTTTGGAACACCTGACCACCATTTACTCTGAATGCCACATCGTCATACCCGCCAAATCACAAATTGATTTCCCTAAAAATACCACGGGTATAAAGCTAAGAGAAACGAATTCCTCCGCCACCAAACGTAAGTACGTTTGAAGAGATCAACTTATGTGATCCTTTAGATATACTTTGTCAGACATTCGTCCATTCACGTTGTCCTGGGACTGGACAAACCGAAGGCACTACTCTGTAAACAGGATAGCCCTTGCACAATTCCGTCTTTAACTATCTTCATCATATTTGATCGCAACGCTAATGTCCATATAGAGTGGTTTTCAGATAATAAATCTGATCCCGGTCTCTCCGTATTGATGACGGAAAAATGGTCAAAAACATCGATAGTCGATGATTTAACTATCAAAGAAAAATAGGTATACAACCAACGATCTTATTTCCAGATGGAAATTCTATCGATCAATCATCATTTAGCGTTTATCTCTTTAGTTCATTAATTTGTTTATTTCCTGTTTCCATATATTCAACATTCCTTATTTTCTAAATTTAAAAAATATACGTTATTAATTATTGGAAAACATTTCCGTCTCTTTTCACGTATCACTGTCATTCTAGTATTCTTTTCATTAAACATTTCATTTTCTATGATTAGAAAATATCTCTGATTATATTTGGAAAATGTTTCCAAAACTCATTCATCGGATTTTAAACAGATGTTTAAATAAAACATCGCTATGCCACTCAAACCGTTACCCTGATTAACTAATTTCCCTTAACCAACCTTCACTATCGAACCTTAACCATTCCTTAGTTAAAACGAAGCCAATCAAGTTGGGGTATAACTACTTCTCAGACCTTAACTGAACAACATTTCTAACTTCGAAATAGACAAGATTCACCTTTCAAATCTTTAACAAACTTCCTTGCGAAACTCTCGGGTTCTATTTACGAATCCACTTCTTATTTGAAAACATTTATTATAACTATAGCGTTATAACCCCTACTTCTGAAATATGTAACTTCAAAGTATAACTTTCATTGCTTAATTTAACTAAATAACTAACCCACTAATTTATTAATGAATAAATAAATCTTGGTTTTAAAACAGAAAGTAATTGGTACTTTCCCTAATTCGATATAATCGTATTCAACGTATAATTCTCTTTTGAATAATCTCTGTTTGATAACTCCTTTCGAATAACTAATATTCGATAATTCTTTCTTCGAATAACTATATTCGATAATCTCTCTTCGAATAACTATATTCGATTAACTCTCTTCGAATGATTCTATATTCGATTAATCTCCTTTCGAATAAACTATATTCGATTAACTCCTTTTAACTCTATTCGAATAACTAATATTTGATAACTCCTTTCGAGTAACTAATATTCGATAATTCTTTTCGAATAACTAATATTCGATAATTCTTTTCGAATAACTAATATTCGATAATTCTTTTCGAATAACTAATATTCGACTAACTCTAGTTCGACTAATTCGATTCAATTAACTCTATTTGAACAACTCTAATTCGATTTAACTCTAATCGATTAGCTCTAATCGATTAACTCTAATCGATTAACTCTAACTGGTTAACTCTAATTGATTAACTCTAACTGGTTAACTCTAATTGATTAACTCTAACTGGTTAACTCTAACTCTAATCGATTAACTCTAACAATTAACTCTATTTGATTTACTCTATCTAATTTCCAAATATCCTTTTTTATAAAACCCTATTTGTTTTATAAATATTTTTATTTATTTTCCAAATTATTCCTTTTATAAAATCTTATTTATTTTATAAATAATTACTTTTATTACTCTATTTATTTCCACTTATAATCTATTTGTAAATGTTTTACAAATATTCCCTTTTCAATTCTATTTGTAAATGGTTTACAAATATTCCCTTTTCAATTCTATTTGTAAATGGTTTACAAATATATCATTTTCAATCCTATTTGTAAACGTTATACAAATATATCCTTTTCAACTCTATTTGTAAATGTTATACAAATATATCCTTTTCAATTTTATTTGTTTTCCTAAATATTATATTCACTCCATAAAGTTCTTTATTTACTTCTTATTACCTTCATTTAGTATTTTAACCAGATCGTTCTTTCAACTTCCATATCACTGTTGTTAACTTCATACAGAAGTTTTTTATTTAATTTTCAAATATCTCCTTTTAATAAGTCCATTTGATTTTATAAAATTCCAAAATCCCATATTCACTTCATACATTTCTTGTTATAAAATACTTTGATTTTATACGAATATTTTTATTTCAATATACACTTTGAAAATTTCCTTTTTATATAAAATCCTTTGATTTTATATAATATTTTATTTCAAATTATAGTTTGAAATTTCCCTTTCCACACACCAGTATTTCCTTTGGTATTTAAAATTACCAAATAACAATGATCAAACACACATAATCAACAACGGATTATAAATCACATCATATATCACAATATGAAAAACAGTAAAATAAATGTTGAGGAACCCAGTTGGGTCCCTCCGATCTGTTTCCCTGCAACCACAGATGTTAATCACATGAATAACACGAATATGGAATATTCTGATAACAGAATCAATATTCGATTAACAATTTATATCATATCGTTATCTATATTTTCAACCAATTAACTAGCAGTTCAACCAAACAGCCAACACACAGCAAACAACTATCATTTATAAATTCTAACAATATTTTATAAAAATATAATTTGAGTAGAGTTAGTGAGATTTACTCACATTGGACGATCATCGTTAATAACGATAACCATCGCTTGATTCAAACGGACAATTTATTTCGCTACAAATTGTAATGAGCTCCGATTCGATCCCAGTCAGTTCCACTGTGTTGCTCCCATCCGTACGATCCTGAGGGATCTTGTTTCATCAATTTCTGATCACGTATGGAGAAGATATGACTTACACAAGTTTAAATACTATTTAAATTAAAACAAACTAAATTTCAATATTTTAATTGGGCCTTAACCTTTAAAATAATTCGGACCATTCAAAAGAATTCCGATCTGCCAAAAACACTTCTTCTTCCTTCGTTATAATTGAACTCCAGGAACACCATAGCCGCACATTTCCAACCCCTTGTAACAACCCGTATTTTCAATAACCTGTAATAATGTAAATCGAGGCAGAATTTAATTCTAAAATCTGAATCAAGGGAAACGGGCTATGCCATTGCGTTCGTCTCGGAAAAATACGCGAAATAGAGTCCGAGTTTTCGAAAATCGGAGTCCGTATAACCCGATTAAGGCCCAACGAAGTTTTCAGAAAATTTCAAAGTAAAAACAGATTTCAAATTCAAGTTTGAATTTGAAAATTAGGTCATACAGGGCTAGGCGGGAAAATTCCCGCCAGAGCACCCAAGTCGACAGCCCTGTCGACTTGGGAGTCGACTTGGTTGGACCCAAGTCGACAGCCCTGTCGACTGGCTGTCGACTTGGTCCAGCCGGGCTGTTTAGCCTGGTGCACCATTTTGAGATTGTGTTGAGTTTGGGGGCCAGATTCGATTTTGAGGGCTGAGATTGGAACTAGGGTTTAATCCTAAGGTTGAAACTAGTCCTAATCTCTATAAATAAGGCCCTAACCTAACCCTAAATCATCATTATTCATTCAAGTAACTAAACTATGGCAAAATCAATCCTCTCATGGCCTCCACTCTCTTCATAAAATTCCTAAATAAATTTTTATGAGATTTGCCATGCATACAAGTGTTTTCAAGCTTGTATGAGCATCATTAGCTTGCATTCAAGTCAAGTTTCTATATTTGCATCATAAAGCAAGAGTTTTGATCATTTTGGCTTAAGGGTTTTTTTCTACTAAAGCTTGCATTTTGGGTTTAATTGGTTGCATAAGGGCTTTGTCATATTTTTGTGACTTCCTAAGCATGGTAAGCCCTATTCTACTTTCATACTTAAACTCTAAAGTTAAATGTATGATATGCAAGTTTATATGCAAGTTTGCTATGCTATGATATGCAAGTTTATATGCAAGTTTGCTATGCTATGATATGCAAGTTTACTATGCTATGATATGCAAGTTTATCATGTTGTGATATGCAAGTTTATATGCAAGTTTGCTATGCTATGATATGCAAGTTTATCATGTTGTGATATGCAAGTTTATATGCAAGTATGCCATGTTATGATATGCAAGTTCATCATGTTATGTTATGCAAGTATGCCATGTTATGATATGCAAGTTTATCATGTTATGCTATGCAAGTTTGCCATGTCATGATATGCAAGTTTATATGCAAGTTTACTATGCTATGATATGCAAGTTTATCATGTCGTGATATGCAAGTTTATATGCAAGTTTGCTATGCTATGATATGCAAGTTTATCATGTTGTGATATGCAAGTTTATATGCAAGTATGCCATGTTATGATATGCAAGTTCATCATGTTATGTTATGCAAGTATGCCATGTTATAATATGCAAGTTTATCATGTTATGTTATGCAAGTATGCCATGTTATGATATGCAAGTTCATCATGTTATGCTATGCAAGTTTGCCATGTCATGATATGCAAGTTTATCGTGTTATGTTATGCAAGTTTGTCATATGATATGCAAGTTATGTTATGCAAGTTTGGGTTGAACATTTTGTTCATGCTATCATGTTATGCAAGCTTATCTTGGGTTTATGAACATAAAGCTTCAAGCTTTATGCCAAAGGTTGCATTTTGGCAACATGTAAGTTATCATATCTCTTATGATAACTTGCATGTGAGACTAGATGCGAACTTATGGCCATTTCTACATGTCATTTAGCACCATGTATCACCAATATGCCAAGTTTGGTTTTATGCATGCTTTTGAGGCCTAAAAATGTAATATGCAAGTATATGAACATATGTACATTTCATATGCCACCATGTTGAACTTGTGGCTTCAACACCTTTATGTCGTGATTATGCCAAGTTCCCTCTTTCTATCCTTTATGCGCTATGGCGATATGTAAGCGATGGGATTGCGTTTGGGGTTGGGTAAACTTAAAAGACATAAAAACATAAGCTTGGGAATTTACCTATTAAGTTAGGTCTACCCAATTGCTTGAAAACTTGTAATGTGTTTTGGAAACACGATGGACATGACACTTAGAAAATATAAGTGTGACCAACTCGAGGTTGGGTTGAGTTTGTAGCGTAAACCTACCCGGAACCGACCGGCTTAACTAGTTGCTACAAACAATAGGGCCCAATGTGAGAAGTTGGTCATGTGGTACCTTGGACCCGAGGTTAGACCAAGTTGTGGTATAAAGCTACCCGGAACCGACCGACTTAACTAGTAACCGCAACAAAGTCTAATGTGAGAGGTTAAGGCACATTAATTAATTAATGCCTCATGATTAGGGTTAAGTCATGGTCCACTTAATACTTAACCAATTTGGGCTTGGTAGATTAATCACGGTTAAGTCGTGAACTCATCGTTACACTTAACCGAGTTAATCCATGATTAGCAAGAGGGTTAAACCGTACTTAACCCACTAGAAAAATCCTAGCAATGGGGGTCCACTCCAGCAGTAATCCCAAGTTTGTATCATTAAGACCCTAGGGCCTAGGCTAGGGAGGGAGCACGATTACTGACTGGAGGTAAGCGACCAAAAACGACGGCAGAATGGTACGCCGGTGTAGTTCCGGGCGGACTATGGTCGTGCACACAGTCCGAAGCCGGGGAAAACATGCACGGGTACCAGTAGATCGAGACTGTGCACGCATGATTATGGTGTCCAGGGGTTGACACCCTAGGGCTTGATACACCCGACGGGAGACCCGGCACAGTCTGACTACAATTATGTTTGGGCCGTATGGACACCAACACGTGACGAGTTAGGCTTATAGGGAGCCGATCGACTAGACCGTTTGGTTGGACCTCGAATTGGGGTCACTTCATGTTATTGGGCCAAAGCTTGGGCCAAGGGATCAATACTTGTTTATTCAAGTCATGTTAGTTTGCTAGTACACCTGTGGTGCAAAACCCTTAAACCTGATTATGCGATGACACCTTTATCTACCTTGTTAGTTAATCATCATGCTAGTATGTTGTTATCCTTATGTTCATCCCTGCTGCTCATGACAGTTAACTTTATCAGTTTACATTGATTGTAGTAGGGCTTACTCAGTCTTTTTGACTGACCTGTTTTCTTTCGCCTCTTTTCTTCCGTTTCCCCCCCCCCCCCAGGTTCTCAGGGTGGGAACGTTGGAGCTTAGCTTGGATTTCTGATCGCTTGCTTGTGGGACTTTAGCTCATGTACGGTCTTGACATGAAGCTAGCTATGGTTATCACTTATTTTGGGGATAGTACTTATGTATTTCAGTTTTTCAGTAATGTTGTTTTTTATCTAGACTTGTGTATTTGGAAAGTTGACATTATGTTGTACCAGACTTGTTTTGAAATAGTTTGAAATCTTCCGCTGTTTTACTTATCTTATTTACTCTGTTTACATATATACATATGTTCTTGTTCTGCCTTGATATATCATTATGCATGTTTACCTGATTCAAACGCCCCTCCAAAGTCAGAGTGCTTGCAAGAGCCACCCTGGCGGAGGTGGGGTGTTACACCCCTTATCTCCTCTAATACGCCAACGTTCCACAAACCAAAAGCACCGTCGTTCTCCTCTTCTCACCCTCTTCAAACCCAACGCCATCAACTCATGCTCGCGCAACCCCCTTAATTTCCATTCTTGGTCTCAACCCGTCGACATCATAACAGTATCGACCGCTATAACCACCGAAAACTCCAGAAATCCGCACACAAGTGCGGTTTTACTTCCTCAATTCAAAACTACCATCAAAACCATGAATTGCTACCTCAGAACTCCATGAAGTTGAACCCTAATTGCAAAAGACTATCGCTGTACAAAATCCACGATGAACCAACAACCGTCAAACCCCTTAAAAAGGGTGTGGACTGTAGAGAATCCTTCAAGAAGCTCATATATATATATACTATATGATTTTAGGATTTTTATACGGATTGTTTTGATTTTCTAACCTCCGATTTGTTTTGCTGTAAAGGAAATTTTGTGGCGGCGGGTTTGTAGAAAACTGAGAAATGATTTAGGGATAGTAAGGGTTAAGATGTGTTTATAGGAAAGATAAAAATATTTTTTTATTTGATTATTTTATTTTAAGTAATCGCTAATTTTATTCGTCCTCTAAAATTCCTGTGATCACATACGATACCTAAAAATCATGAAAATTGGCATGCAGCAACAGTTCGACATTACGAACCCAACGAAACTGGTTTCGTCAAATTCCGACTCCGTTTGCTCACGCAGCGTATTTTTAACTATCAAAATATCGACTGTTTTCACAATAAAAATCCATATGGCCACACACTGACCCCAAAAATCATGGAAATTGAAATCTAACAATAATTTGATATTGCGGATCCAACAAAATTAGTTTCGTCGAAAACAGAGGTCGTTTGCAAAACTGCCTATTTTTATAGCTCTAAATAACCTATTTATATATATATATTTATTTAAAAACAATTAAATTAAATATTCAAAAATAAATATTATCGTATATATTCACACTAGAATATCATACAACTCCAATTGGGTTTATAACTCGATATTTCAAAATTCCAGTTATATCGATATTCGATTTATATTTAAAATCCTTTTATAATATAAATATATATTTATAAATTTCAAAGGAATTCCATATCGACTTTTCTAAATTTTGATTTGGACATAAATCAAAATCTACACAATGAAATCCTGATTTTTCTCTTCCACTAGAAAAATATACTTCACCAGCTCCGAACGTTTCTTGTTTCACAGAAATCTGGCTTAAAACTGATTCTGTATATTCAATTGAAGTTCAAATCGCCAAATAGCGAACTACCGCGCCATTTCAAGCTCGATTTTAATTATAATATAATTATACGTTCGACTGTCGTTTAAATAATACATTCATTATTCTAATTCAAATTCTAAACTGAATTATATATTTTGAATTGTCCAATTCACTCTATATCGTCAATTCACTATTTCCGACTATTTCTAAAACGGATTCTGTATATTCAATTGAAGTTCAAATCGCCAAATAGCGAAATGCCACGCCATTTCAAACTCGATTTTAATTATAATATAATTATACGTTCAACTATCGTTCAAATAATATATTCGTTATTCTAATTCAAATTCTAAACTGAATTATATATTTTGAATTGTCCAATTCACTCTATATCGTCAATTCACTATTTCCGACTATTTCGAAATTAAATATATTATTCTATTACTTATATTAATTAAATATTCCATATAATTTAATTAAACAACCATTTTCACTATTTAAATAATTAAATAAATAAATTATTATCCGTATAAATACGGGTCGTTACAAGGGTAGTTGTAGTTTAGGTTTGTAGTGCGTCAACACCATAAAGTTTTGTTCTGGAAAAAGCTCATATTTTTAAAATCGATCCCTTCAACAGATCTGAAATGTAGTCGTGGAGTAATGTCGATTTGCATATGGTAAAGTATGCAAAAATTAGTTCAATTTGATGCCTTTACTATATTGAAAACCCTTTTAATTTGCAGTCAAGCTCAATGTAAATCGAGTTGTGATTTGTACCATGCGTGGATTTGATCAGTTTATGAATCTCGTGATAGACAACACAGTTGAAGTCAATGGCAATGACATTGGAAGGGTTGTATGTAATTCTTCTTTGGACAGTACCAGTTAAAACAAATGCTACTTATCTATTTACCAAGCAACAAGGAAAAGTAAACAAATGAAATCTCCTAACATTTTATTTTCTAAGTAAGCATGTTGGTAAGTCAAATAAAGTAAAGAGAAAGGACTAAACTCACCAGTAGAACTTCTTATATTCATGGTGTACAGTGATTATATACTGTGCATGGAATAAATTATTAATTTGTTAGTTTACAAAAAAGCAAATTCATCAATGTTCTCCATCTTCCCGGATATTAAATATAAATAGTTTGTTTAGTTCGTTTTAAGTTATAAAGTGTAGCGTACCCCATTGCGAAAAATTCCATTCGTCTATGGATCGCTAACAACAATATTAAAAATACCACTGTGACGAGCAATGTGCCACGATCCCAAAAATATAATAAAATAGACAAGTTGATTTATTTTGTGAAACCCAAAAATGCTGATATAGGGTGCAAATTACGTTAAACAAAGAGTTGTTTATTTTCCAAAATAAAAATTACAGGAATTTTTTATAAATTAAATTAAAAATACGTCTTAAAAATCTTGTCTAAATTCGAAGCCAGTATTTAATTATATTAAATAAATCGTTATGGTTTATAAATGATTCCATAACGACTATTTGCAAATTTGATTTGGACATAACTCACAATCTATAAGACGAAATCTCCATTTTTCAATTCCATTAGAAAAATATGATCTAACCGATTCAAACGTTTCTTGGTTCATAGAATTCTGACTTAAAACGGATTCTGTGTATTCAATTGAAGTTCAAAACTCAATATTACGAACTACCACGGCGTTACGAGTTCGTTTATAATTATATTATAATTAATACGTTCAACCATCGTTAAATAATATATTCATTATTATAACTCGAATATAAAGTTAATTAAATATCATATATTATTCAAATTACACAATATTGCAAATTCAAGCATTTCTGACTATTTCTGAAATAATTATGTTATCCCATTAATTATTATATTAATCAAATATTCAAAAAAGATAAATTCAAACCATTTAAATTATCAAACCATATATTATAATAACTAAATAAATTAATTATTAAATCAAAAAATTCCAGGACGTTACACCCAGTATTTGTTGCTACACCATTAAGTCGAGTCGACAGAGGTTTAGCTAGTCGACTAGTCGATTAGTCGTAGACTAGTCGATAGATATATTGCTGCCACCAAAAATTTGTCAATTCAAATATATCATTGCAAACAATTATATTATTACATCTTAAATGATGTTTAAATCAAATCTGCAGTTTAATTCATTATTCAGTATTTGCATTCAACATGTATACCTGAAAGGAGGCAGACAAGTCAATGGCTCAATCACGATTTGTCGACTAGTCGTAGACTAGTCGAGCGCCGTGATAACAGTGATCCACTTTCATGCTTGCCTGCTTAAATTGTGATTTAATTTGAATTGGTGTGTTTATGTGTGTCTGCGTCTTTATTTCTGTGTCTATGTCTGTGTCTGTGTGTATGTTGTATGTCTGTATTTGTGTGTTGTATATGTATGCAGTGAATGTGTGTGTCTGTGTCTGTGTGTTGTATATGAAATATGGTATGTACTCTGTTTATGTTAGCGTATGACTCATTGTTCTAATGCAAATTAGGTTGCAAGTATAGGCGAAGATGATGCATGTCTATTTTGGTTAAGAATTTATTGGGTGATCCACCAGCGAAGCCTCACCAAGCTGAAGGCTTTAACTCTCTGGTTAAGAATTACTGGGTGATTCACCAGGTGGATGCACTTTAGCTCACGCGCCTGGTTAGGTATTCATGCTAACTTATGCATCTAACTAAGCGACAGGACTAGCAAAGAGGATAATATCAAGTGTCAAATGCTTTTTTCCTAAGGTTAAGTGATGCAGTAGTTAACACTTGATAATTATCCCCTTTGCTAGTCCTCATGCTTATTAAATGCATAAGTTAGCATGAATACCCGACCAAGGTGCATGAGCTAAAATGCATCCACCTGGTTGATTACCCATTAAATTCTTAACCATAAAGTTAAAACCTTCAGCTTGGTGAATGGATTAGTTCAGTTGGAAAGCGGATCAAAGTGGTCGATCGCCAAAGTTGAAAAGTGAAGAGTGGTCGCCGAAATTGCTAAAATACTAAGTTTACCTTCTTTATTGTAATGTAATTATGAAACATTATATATGAAACATTATGTATCTTCTTTATTGTAATGTAACGAAACAACATGTATCTTCTTTATTGTAATTAATGAAACGACATGTATCTTCTTTATTGTAATGTAATGAAACGATATGTATCATTATATATGTTGTTTGATTGGTATGAAATATTTCATACAATTGTTTCGTTTACTATTATAATTTGTCAAATAGAGTTACTAGCCTTTTGTATATATTCGTATCTATAGATAATTTGGATATGGTATATACTCATATCTAGAAATAATTTAGATATGGCATAACGACATATGTTATTTGCATTAAGATATAGTTTACAGTCGCATCTATATATACTTTAGATACGGCTTAGAGTCGTATCAAATTTTGATTTTGATACGGCTTATGGCCGTATCAAATATTTAAACATGCCATTATTTGATACGACTTAGAGCCATGCCTAATTGCAGTAGATACGGCCCAAAACACAACCTAATTTGCATGTATGGTGTATAGTATGTGCCATAATTGTGGTAAGCGTGGATATTTCAAGAAAAAAGTCTAGAACCGTCGAAGGGTAAGTTGATAGTGAAGGCATATGCTTTGAAGGCTGTGCCAACTTCTTCAAAAACTCCTATGGCGGAGGAGAAAGGGAAGAATGTTGTTGTTCAAGGTACGCTTTCTTTCAGGGTATTTCAGTTCAGGTGTTGTTTAACACTGGCGAATCACATTCTTTCATTTGCAATGAGCTTGTGTGTCGGTTAGGTTTGGAACCGATATTATGGATAAACCATTGATTGTGACTAATCTAGTAGGGGGTTCATCTAGTCTTTGTATGATTCTTCGTGGTCTAGTGTTATCAATTCAGCGTTGCTCTTTTACGTTTGATTGCTTTTTTCTGAACTTTAGGTTTGGGATTATTTTGGGTATGGACCGGCTCAAGAGGTATGCGGTTAAAATGGATTGCGAAAAGCTCGAGGTGACAGTCAAGAATGTGGAAGGGCGAACGGTTGTGATTCAATGTAAACCAGAAGATGGGGTCTTCGTAAGTTTTTTTGTATTCTCTTGTGATTCCAAGGGAAGGATTGTCATCTATGTCGATCGCTAGTAAGTTTGATGATGTCTTTGACGAGGTAAAAGGTTCGTCGCTGCATCACGAGATTGAGTTCAGGATCGATTTGGTTGATGGATCTAGATCTATCGTTATGCCCCTTAGGCGGACGACACCTAGAGAATAGCGAGAGTTGGAGGTGCAAGTAAAAGACCTTTTGGAAAAAGGATTCATTTGGTGGAGTGTTTCCGAATGGAGTGCACCAGTTGCGTTTGCAACCAAGGCTGATGGATCTTTGAAATTGTGTGCGAATTATCGTGAATTGCACATGGTGACTAAGAAGAACAAGTATCCATTGCCGAGAATAGATGACTTGTTTGATCAGCTTCACGAAGCCAAGGTGTTTTCCTAAATGGATTTGGCGATGGGATTTCACCAGTTGAGAGTGACAAAGGATAGTGTGCCGAAGACCATTTTTAGGACACCATCCGGTTTCTTTGAATGGCTCATGATGCCATTTTGATTGACCAACGCACCAGCATATTTCGTGGATCTTATGAATAGAGTACTCAGAGATCATTTAAACAAGTTCTTTTTGTGTTCGTGGATGATATCTTGGTTTACTCCCGGAATGAGGAAGAGCATAAGACAAACTTGTGAATTGTTTGAAAATCTTGCGAAAGCATCATCTGAGAGCTAGGTTTTCGAAGTGTCACTTCTAGAAGAATGAAGTGAGGTTCTTAGGACATGTTGTTTCTGAAAACAGAATAGTGGTGGATCCCACTAAGGTGGCATCAATCCAGGATTGGGATAGACCTAAAAATACGACGGATGTTAGTAGTTATCTTGGGTTGGCTGGATATTATCGTCGATTTATCAAGGATTTCTTCAAGATAGCTACACCATTAACATGATTGACGAAGAAGAATCAAGTGTTCACATGGGATGCGAAGTGTGAGCATGCTTTTGGAATCTTGAAAGAAAGACTAACAATCGCTCCTGTTTTGACTATTCCAAGCAGGAAAGAGGAAATGGTCGTATATATTATGCATGTGGTACTGGACTTGGAGCAGGGCTGATGCAGAAGGATAGAGTTGTGGCCTATGCGAGTCGACAACTAAAGCTGTACAAAAGGAATCATGCGACTCATGATTTGGAGTTAGAAGTGATCGCGTTTTATTTGAAGATGTAGAGACATTACTTATTGAGAGTTCGGTTCGAGTTATTTATGGATCACAAGTTGTTAAAGTATCTTTTCTCCCAAAAGGATCAGAATCTTCGGCATCAGCGGTGGTTAGAGTTTTTGGCATCTTATGATTTTGGTATAGCTTATACTCTTGGTAAAGGTAACGTAGTGGCAGATGCATTAAGTAGAAGACATGCTAGTTTGGGAGCGATGTTTTCGGAATGGAAGTGCCATGAATTTTTGGTAGGATTTGATTTCAGGCCTAGGTGTGAGTTAAAACTGAAATGGTGGCAAGCTTATCGATAAGACCAACTCTCATTGAAAGGATTGGCGAAAACCAAAAGTATGACGAAAAGCTTGTCGAGATCATCCAGAAGTTGTAAGCGAGAGTGGATCAAGATAAGGTACTCAAGGTTGATCGAGATGGTTGGCTTCAGAAGAAAGAATGACTGGTTATTCCTGATATTGATGGATAGAGAGATGAGGTTCTGGGAGAATGTTATCACTTTAAGTTGACGATTCATCCTGGTGGTAATAAGATGTATCGGGACATGAAGCGAGCTTATTATTGGGAATGTACGAAGAGGGATGTTGGAAATTTTATTTCCAAATGCATGAACCTGTTAGTTGGTGAAAGCTGAACAAAAGAGGCCGAGTGGATTGCTTTAGCCATTGGAAGTTCCTACGTGGAAATGAGAGCAAGTATCGATGGATTTTATCGGTGGGCTACGTAGGACCAAGACCGGAAATGAAGGGATTTGGGTCCTAAGGATCACTTGACCAAAAGTGCAAGGTTTATTCCTGTCAGATCAACTAGAATGCATCAAAGTTGGCTGAGATATACATTAAATGGATAGTTCAATTCCATGGTGTCCAAAGAGTATAGTGAGTGATTAAGGGCCATTGTTCACTAGTAGATTTTGGAAGAGTTTGCAAGAGACTTTGGGAGCTGAGCTATGTCTGAGTACATCTTATCATCCCTAGACTGATGGTCAAATCGAGCGAGTTAATCAAGTATTGGAGGATCTACTTAGAGCTTGTGTATTGGATTTCAGGGGATCATGGGAAGACCATCTATATTTGGTTGAGTTTTCATATAATAACAGTTACCGATCTAGCAATGGAATGGCACCATACGAGGCATTGTATGGTAGACCATGTAATTCTCCAACATGTCAGTTAGAGATTGGGGACAAGTTGATGCTTGGGTCTGAGATGATAAGACAAACATCAGATTGTATTAAGATCATTCGGCAGCGAATGAAGCCGGCCCAAGATCATCAGAAATGTTACGCCGATAAGCGTCATAAGGATTTGGAATTCGACGTTGGCGATATGGTTTTTGTTAAGGTTCTACCTTTAAGGAACGTTGTTCTATTTGGAAGCGAATGAAAATTAGCTCCAAGATTCATTGATCCATTTCCGATAGTACAGTAAATTGGAAAGATGGCTTATAGATTGGTTTTACTATAGAAGATGTCGAGTATGCATAATGTTTTTCATGTGTCTTTTCTACGGAAGTGTATGCACGATTCGAATGTGGTGGTATCTCCGCATCAGTATGAAGACTTAAAAGTCGAACCCACAGTTTCAAGGCCTCGTAAGCCGCTTCGAGTTGTCAAAAATGAAACGAAATAGCTTAGGAGGAAGGTGGTTAAGCTAGTCAAGGTACAACGGGGTGAGAATGATGACAATTGTGCATGGGAAACAGAAGAGAGTATGAAGGCGACCCATCCAGAACTCTTCGTCTAGTACGACCCATAGAAATCGTGTCACCCTTATACCACGGTAACTTGTACTATTATTAGAATTTCGCATGCTAGGTTAATGCTATGGTTGAATGGCTTATTGGATGCTAGATTGGCCGCTCGTGGACGGTAGACATGCAGAATTGTTCTTGCTGTTTATGCTTGTTTGGAATTTCTGAGGCGAAATTCCTAAAGAGGGAGAATGCAACAACCCACATTTTACGTATCAAAGGATCGTAAAATATTATTATTTAATTCTCCAAGGGTCGAACCATCCTCATCTTTCAATATGTTGTTCATGGGAATGTGAGACATGTCCATGATTTTTACCAATTCTGTTTGTGACCATTTTACCCCTGTTATTTTTTGTTTAGAGCATAACTTTTGAATGGGATCGAACCAAGAGCTGGGATCGATCTCATTGGATCGGGAATGGTGTTTCCAATTGCATAAAGTGGTCGCATTAAGGATTTAGCTGAGCGGTTTGGGAGATATCACTTTTTTTGTTGCTTCTTTTCTGGACAGGCTAATTAGTCATTAATGGGTTGATTAGTGAGGCCCATTAAGGCTAGGGGTTGTTGGATATAAATAGAAGGGTAAGGGTAAAGATATTTGTTTAGACTCTTCACTTTCTCATTTAGTTTGGTGCCTGTGATTTTTTGGCCTAATCAAATACACCTCCACTCCATTTCAATTCATAGATTTGTGAACTAAGATTGAGGGTCAACATCGAGGAAAGGCAGATCACATCAATTTGATTGATTTTGAGGCCATTCTTCATTGTTCTTCGCTCTTCGAGATTGTTTATTTTGTGGATTTGGCGAGTGATAATTATCTATCACAAGGATTCAATCGAGTAAATGGCTTTGTTTGATCTTAGATTCATTCATACAAGTTATATTCAACTAGATCTAGCCAATGTAAGTATATTTTGAATTCGGATCACACCATAGGATCTATTATAGTTAATTATTACGACAATTCATATGTTAATATTGAGATTGCATTTTATCTATTGATTATATGCAAGTTAGGTCCAATTATTGATTCGTTTATCGTTATTTCATGGTTTGGTGAGTTTGATATGATTGTATGAAGATTGTTTAGTGTGTTAATGGTTGTATGGTTATTGGTTGTAGTGCTATTGATTGTTTGGGTCAAAGATGGATGTTTTGGATAAATTGTATGCATAGATGTTCATCGTTAAAACTTAAATTGGTTGGTCGGAGCAAATCGGAGGTTCAGCTGATCAGAATCAAACGAAACTTAGCGGAGAAACTCCGGAGGAGGAGTCAAGGAGATCTGGAAATTTTGAGCTTCAAACTCCCCAAAGGGAAGTCAATCGCATGGCTTGGATTGGGTCACGCACGACCCGTCGAGAAGAGGCATCGAGGCTTGGCTAAAAGCTTAAAATGGGGTACAGTCCAGGATGGATCGGTGCAATCCAGGATGGATCGGTGTAATGATGGATCAGTCCAGGATGGATCGATGTTAAATTCAGTTGGAATGTTCAAAGTAAAGTCGAGTGATCGTTGATTGTGAGATGATGCAACGAGGTTATGAAGATGACTCAAAAGGTGGATTGAACTCGTAGATAATGGATTGCTCGAGAAGATGCTTGAGCTTATAGATATAGTCGCCAAGGAGGACAGCTAGTGTCTGAAGCGCCAATGGAACATCGTCAGTCAGAGGTTCTAGCGAACTCAAAACAGAGGTATAATAGGGATGCCCAAAAGATAGGTGATTAGTCAAGTACCCCGGGTAGTCACGATGGGCCTACATACGAGTCACGATGGCGTATAGAGTTTTGCTAGAACCAGGGTTGCCATTAGCCCTTGACGGATGGCAAGATGGACCAGTTATACGATTAAGATGGATTCAAAGCAATGCAGAGGACGATAGCCAGAGTCATGGATGTTATTGTTTGCTTGTATCATCTTGTGTGGATTATTGGACGTTGAGGGAAATATTTCTTGGGTGATTATCTGATGTTGGTTTAGGCCTTTGGGGTTTGTACGTGGGAGATATTAAACTTGATTAGGATGGTCTATGTTTGATAATTGGATGTTACTGTTTGTTTTCTTCTCAAATTCTCCAGGAAGGCTATCATCGTAGGTTGTGGAAGAGAAGTGAGATTGGAATTCTATTCTTTTGATGTATTGGGCAGATCAGAATCAGACGATTGAACTGCCTATTATCCATATGCTTTAATGTTTATGTTGATAGTTGTTTTATCGCTCATTAAAACTGTCGTCTGACTCAAGATTTTATGTTTTCTCTTATTACGTTGGGCTATTCATCGATGTTGCTGATGGGCAGACTAGGTGACAAGCAATAGATCTTGATGAAGACGATGCTGATGAGCGATGACGAGCAGGAGGCTGACCTATTACTATCTGCTATACATACTTGTTGTTTTCGCTGATGTTGTTGACATGTTACTCTGAGTGAAATTGTAGTTAGGCTCTTTGTACATATTTCATGTAAACAGTTGTTGGTATTGGATATTTTCATGATGACATGAAAAGTTGAAATTATGTTTCAATGTGTTTCTCTATTATTTCCTATTGTATATGTTCTATCATATTTTATCCATGCATTGTGAATTATACGATAGGTTCCCTTGGTGTTATTCTACCTTGATGATCGTCCATAGCTTCCTGGCACGTCTTTCAACGCACTATTTCCTTTGTTAAGTGCAGGAGTTATGGGCGGTCATCACAAGAGTTTTCGACGCAGACCTAGCTTCATATGCCCAACAACAACCCACAACCATGACCCCAAAATGACTAGATATAGGCCATTACAGCTGACTTGAACCCATGACCCACCACTAGTCAACACCTTCTCCAACCTCTAGATCAACCAAGTGCTAGTTCGACCTCTGACCCCACGAACTCATCGGAACTTCTATTGATTAACCCACGTTGGCAAACGAGACAAAGAATCACCTTCTATCACACTCGAAGCTGAGTATACCAAGATGATGCTCTTTCTCCCCCAGTCCTAATGGGTCTAATTTCACACGATTTCGTTTTGTTTGGATTTTATGAAGTTTCGATGTATATATGTATAAGCTGGTTTTAGGTTTTGTCGTACTATTTTTGTGTTGAGAGGAAGAATACTGCCTCGTTATTTATAAGCAGCTTGGGTATTATTTTATTACGTTTTGGCACACGGAATGTTTTCGAATGAAATGAAAGAACGACAGAATTTCTCATGATTACTGCAAATTCATTCAGAGATTTTTGATGTGCACATGGTATGTGCGAAGGATTGAAAACGAAATTTCTTGGTCGGGATATATTCTTCCTATGCACATGGTTTCTGCACTGCGGTGTTATTCGATAATGACCAACGATATTTTTATGAAAGCAACTAACAATATTTTATGGCGTGTAACTTTCGATGGTTACAGTTCGTACGAACCCGTACGAATTCCAGTTGTGACAAAATCAGAAACCATGCAATAAATTAATATTTTGGACACAATGAAACTGGTTTCGTCAAATTCCGATATCATTTGTGAAATTGCAATTTTAATTTCAAACGGTTATACACTTTATATGTGTTTATATTATGCATGGCCCCAACAGCTCCAATAATCGTGAAACTTGAGATCTAACAATAATTAACCATTTCGGATTTTATAAAATTGCTTTCATTAAAATCCGAGTCGTTTGAAAAATGATTATTCTTAAGTTCCATATTTAATCGATAATATATACATTGTTTTCACAACAAATTCACTAATAATATATTATTATTATATACATTCACACAGAATCCTATATAATTTCAAAACAATAAATTTGAGATTTTAAACTCAGTAATTTAAAATTTCAGGTTAAAATGGTATTTAATTTATTTAACAGCCCTTTTTATTTTTATTAATAAATCATATGGTTTATAACGTTTCCATAACAACTTTTTGAAAATTTGAGTTGGACATAACTTAGTATCTTCAAGATGAAACCTTGATTTTTCACTTTCATTTGAAAATTGTTATCCAATAGATCCGGATGATTCTTATTTCAAAGAATTTCGACTTATATTGGATCATGTATATTCATTTAAAGTTCAAAACATAAAACTACGAACTACCGCGACGCTGCGGGCTCATTTTAGATTAAATTATAAACTATACTTTCAAACGTCGTTTGATAAACAAATTCGTTAATTATAATTCAATCCAAACCTAATTAAATCTCTTTATGTTGTCCAATTCACATTGTATTGCAAATTCAACATATCTTAACTGTATCAGAATTAAATTATTATTTTACTATTAATATATTATTCAAAATCATTAAATTCAAGCTATTTGAATTCCAAACAACCATTTAAACTACTAAAATACACACACACACATATATATATATATATGTGTATATATATATATATATAGAGAGAGAGAGGAGCGATCGGGGGCACCCATGTTGCACCCTCTATCCGTTCGTGAGCTACGGCGATTTAAATCTAACGGGAATTTGTAGATGTTCAATCCACACATATGTAATGATCTATCCAAAATTTGAGCTCGTTCCGACATTCGTAACATTTTCAAAATCATAGCTCAATCATTCACCATTCAGACATTTATTTAAACCGTTAAATTTAAACATCAAATATATTATTATACGAATGTCGGAACAAGCTCAAATTTTGGATAGATACTAATATACATGTGGATTGAACATCTACAAATTCTCGTTGAATTTGGATCGCTGTAGCTCACGAACGGATAGGGGGTGCAACATGGGTGCCCCCGACCGCCCCTCATATGTGTGTGTGTGTGTGTGTATATATATATATACACACACACACACACCCACACACACCACTAAAATGCGGAATGTTACACTGTCTAACTTGTCTCGGTTATTGTTTGTCTGTAAACAACGTGAGCATAATGTTTGTAAATGACAAAGCTACCATGTTTAGCTAGTCTTTGTCATTGATTGTCTGTAAAAAATGTAGCTACAGTGTCTACCTTGTATTGGTCAATGATTGTTTGTAAACGACGTGGCTATAATGTCTGCTCTATCTTGGTTGTTGATTGTTTGCAAGCAACATGGCTATAGTGTCTGTACTATCTTGGTCATTGATTATCTGTAAATAACAAAGCTCACAGTTGATACTATTCAACTTCGTATTCCTACTGCTTGTAAATTTTTTCCTGACTTTAAACATAAACGATTGAACTAAAATGTATATAATTAATAGGTCTTCTTCGGAGTTACTCATACTCGTGGAAGCATACACTGAAATTGATCACCTGCGTGAAAATATGTTGTGTACGAATGTGGTTATAAGGAATGTAATATTTTGAAACATCGTGAAAGAAGCTTACAATAATTATCCTAACTGATAAGCGAAGCGGTCTTAATTAGAAATCCATAAAATATATGATGTTTTTGTGATAGCTTTTGATAAGTACCACGAGGTTATCGAGAATAATTAAGAAGAAAACGTTTATTAATCAAACCGTTTTATTTTTGATTCATGTAACCTCTTAGAGTACAGAATGTAATTCGTTGATCACGAAGCATTTGAACTTCATTATAATTGGCTTACGCGTCTAGGCTCTAAATAAGCATTAATACTTCTTTAAGCTGTTAGTTTTTTTGTACCTTTGTTTTTTGTTTAGAAGTTCATGCAGTATGCTTTCACATTGTATAACATTTGTTATGAAAGTACTTAATATTCAATTTAATAAATTTCATTGGTTTTTCGTTAACAAACTACTTAACCACGGTTTTTCCGAAAATTTGATTTTGACATGTCTCGAATATTACATGATCAAATCAAAATTTGTCACTTTTAGTTGAAAGCTATATTCCAATAGATCCCTAAAAATCCTAGTTCAAAGGATTCCGACTGATTTTCGATCTTATGTATTAGTATGAATTTCATATCCGAGATTACGAACAACCACTGTGGATGAGCTTGATTTAATTAAACTAATTAAGTCGTTCAAACTTTATAAACATACAATGACCCGAGTTGTCTAACACATTCAGACGCTATACTGAAATTTCTAGCATAGACTCTTGTTTGAGTACATTGTATTGTCAACATCATTGAGTCTTACATCACTGGAGGACAATCCCATGTGGATGCAGTTAGTGACATTGACAAGATACTGGCCATTTTTTTAAGCATTGAATATTCATAAAACTTCAAATTCCATATTTTGAAATATTCAATTTAATAAATTCTTTAGCTTTGGTTCACTAACTACCTAACCACAGTTCTTTTGAAAATCTGATTTTATCATATCTCAAAATTTACAAGACCAAATCAAGATTTGTCGCTTTCATTTGAAGAATATATTCTAATAGATCCCAATGAATCATGTTTCAAAGGATTCCAACATGTTTTGGATTTTATGTATCAATTTAAACTTTAATCGGAAAATTACGAACTACCACTATGCGATGAGCTTGATTTAATTTAATTTAATTTAATCGTTCAAATATTATAAATAGAAGACGACCTGAGTTTTCTTACTCATTCAAAAGCTATATTAAAATATCTAACATATGTTCTTGTTTGAATACTTTGTGTTGTCAACATTAACGAGTCTTACATCGTTGGAAGACAATCCCTCGTGGTACAGTGACTGATATTGATAGGTGGTTTGACTCTATTTACATACTATGTTATGTGTCATGCGATAACAATAAAATGTGTCGTACATGTGATAATGTACTGAGTTGTCTCAATCATTCAAAAGCCATGTGAGATTTTGTTATGTCTCATGTTCTATTGTTTTCAGCCTATGCTTTGTGTTATGTGATAACATATTGAGTTGTCTTGGTCATTCAGAAGCCGTGTGATACCTTGACATATGTCATGTGCTAATGTTTCCAACCCATATAATGTCATATGCACCAATGTTTTCAAACTACTTCTCATATAATAAGCTCATAAGCTTTCAAAGAATAGCTCACCTCAATATTATAGTAAAAACAAAGATGAGTTTATCATCATTTCTCGAGTTCATGAAAGTTTTTGACAGTGATTTTGAGGAATAATATATTCTTCGGGAGGAAGCTGAAGAACTACAAAAAGTATATGTCATCAAGCTTATGGCTCCTTATTAAGATGCATGGTCGTAAGTTTATAAATAGTAATCAAGCTACATTCCATGATTCTTTTATGCAAGATTACTTTAATGTCAATTGCATGTTTGTACCAGATATGTTTTGAAGAAGATATAAAACGAGAAGAGAATCATTTCTGAGAATTTTAAATTGTTTAAAATTTTTAACCACAAGGATAAGAGACTAAAAACTTATTTAAAAGGACAAAACATAGCCCAAATTTATTCAAAATGACAATACACATATTTTGTAAACATAGCCCAAAAAAAAAAAATGTATTGTCCTTTTGAATAAATTTGGGCTCTATTTTGTCCTTTTGAATGAATTTTTAGTCTTTTGTCCTTGTGCTTAAAATTTTCAAACAATTTGACCTTCACGTTATCTTCCTGTATATTCAAAACAAAATAAATATTTTAAGTATTCGCCAAATGCTTCAAAAACATAGGTCCTTAGCGCTGAATAGACAATGATAGCCGCACCGAGAATGTCAGCTCGTGTCATCCTTGCAGACGCACTGAACGATGCATACCGAATTGTAGAGAGCATGACACTTGAAACTCTCAATTTTTTTTATCATGGATGTCTAACGGATTGAGTACCTAAGTTACGCGAAAAAAGCCAATGTTGTGCGGATCAGAGAAATGCACGAAACTAGAGAATGACTAGGTATGTTGAAAAGTCTCAATTGTATGCGTTGGAAATGCGAACTTCCTCAAGGCATATAAAGGATTTTATAGTGGCAAGAAAAGACGACCGATCCTTATTATGGTAGCCATAGCTTTCGTACAATTCGTGGATTTGACATGCTTTTTTTGGAATGTCTGATTCTAATAACGATTTAAATGTTATTGAAAGATCATATCCATGTAATGATCTAGCTCAAGGTTAGGTACCTCTGTAACATTCACTCTTAGGCAAAATAGTCATAATCATGGCTATTACCTAGGTGATGACATTTATCCAAAATGGAGCATCATTGTTAAAACGTACCTGAATAATATAACATTGAAACAAGCAAAATTAACAATGATATAGGAGGGACAAAGAAAAGACACAAAAATAGTGTTTGGCATTCTACAAGTTAGAATTGCAATGATCAATAATTCTTATCGTCTAGGTATAGAAAATATATCAACGATCATGTTTGTCTACATTGTTATGCACAATATGATAAATTAAGACGAGAGAGATACATATGAAGGACAACGATACTATGAATATGAAGAAACTTTCAACATTTATCTCGACCACCAACTTCCATTCAGAGTTGCACAACTACATAGTAGGCAACATAAAGATCTTATGAACTATATATGGAACCACTTTGGCAATTCTTACTTTCAATGACAATATGTTTGTTTACAGTTGTATGGAGTTGTGTTGAATTTATGATGCAGTACTTTATTAAAGGAAAATTCCATTTGCTTCAAGTTGTTATTTTAATTAATTAACAACTAGCATTCATAAAATTGAAATTAACTACTAATAGCAAAACTAACTAAATAAGTCAAATAAGCATTCTGTTGATAATTAAATAACCACTACAGCTCTAATAATAAAACAAACTACATATGAGGAAACTATGAAATAAGAATTTGCCTTTTGAGCTTCATCCAATCGTCCTTTTGAAAGTCATCCGTTCTGGTTAAGTCACTTTCCAGTATTGCTTGTTCCTACCATTATTGTTTTATATTATGTCTTTGTCGTTCTATAGCTAGTTATTGTGTTTCAGTTAGCAACTTCTGCTGCTCAATACTAACAACCATGCTTATTATCTTTATTTTCTTTTGAGCTTGCCAAGTTGTCTTGATGTTTACGTTCGTGCATTTCATGTGTGTCGTCGAGTTTTGCATCCACAACAAGGTCAACATTTTTCTTCCTCTTTGCAGTTTTGACGTCCGCCAATTTATAATCTTTATCGGGTCTTTGACTAAGTCCATCAACTTCATTTTCCACTCGAAATGATGATTTTTCTGGACTAGACGAGAAAGTTGATTTTGAAACTTTTTTCATTACTTATGCAGAAGTTTGAACATCGCGTAGATTCTTAACAGTAACATAGTTCTACTTTGATTGATTGGTAAGCAGCTCATAACAATTTGAAAATTGATAATAATATTGTTTCTTAGCCCTATTTTCTCTTATGTATTGCTTCATGAACTCCTCGTTTGTCCATTGTTTCTGGCAACAAAAATTTGTATTGGTTTGTAAAAAAATTATAGTTAACTCATTAACAAACATATGAAATAAAAAACATACCAAATGCTCTTCGCCTTGCATTCTACTAGGATTAATTTTCTTTATTTTACATATCTGCAATTCTTAAATAATGGTTGACAATTTATTTTTTCGAATTGACCTTGAATCATCGACATCGTTCATATGCTTTAGGATGCTTGTGGTTGAATGTATTCTTTATTCTTTTAAACTTATCACATAATTGGTCGCTATCCGTAACCGAATTCTGTGACTAGTGACAGCAGATATTACATTGATCGAAGTTTTCCTCGCTTGTCTATGAAACAATTGATTGCTTGCTCGAAAGAATATCTTGGTGGTTTTCGTGCCATCTTCGGAAATATAGGTTTCAGACATTATCGAATGTGTAAAATCTTCAAATGACGAAACAATTATTCAGTTTATGTTGCTTTAAGAATGTTATATAAGAAGGAAGAGAAATTGTATTGCAATTTTATAGTGTGAAACAGGAATGGAGCTAGGATTTGGAATTACCCGGGTTGTTATAACTCTCATACTTCGGCAAAATGCAAAAGAGAATAATAAATAATTATTATTAAAATAAAAAATATTTAGTTCCGTAGCATTAGAAGGTGAGCAGAAAAAAATACACTAAGAACATAACATAAATCGAACGCATGGGCAAACAATTTAATTTCGAACCCCATGTAAACGATGAATAATGAATGGTAAGACGAGGGTTGAACAATGAATGAATATAGTTTAAGCATTTGCTTAGTTCTCATTAGTTCAATTAACATATTATTTTACCTTTTTTCTGAGATCAAAATCAAATCTATAACCACATTTTTGTTTCTTTATTCAATTAGAAGGACAAAAAAAAAAAAACCTTTACTTCAGTGGCTGCACTCGTAATAAATAATTGCGTTGCAACTTAATGATCCGGGCTGCAGCCCAAGGTATAGATCCGTCCCAGGTGTGAACGATGATAATTTAAGGTCGAAAATACAAGGGTTGAAGAGAGCGTACGACCATTTTCCAGTGTTAAAGCTTGGGCCGACTTCTCCTTGCGGCTTAGTTTCCAACGTATAAATTTTCGTCTGCTAAACCCTAAACCTCCGACGAACATCTCGCTCACAAAATATGTCTACCGACGGCAGTTTCAATCTTCAATCATCTTTAGATAGGTTCCTTGCTCGTAACTCTAACTTGATCAGAGTGCCCAAATTGGCTGCCCTCTCGGAAAAAGGCGCTGCCTTGACCGCAGAGGAGTTTGCAGAATCGATTGCCGACCTATTTATTCATCCGAGCTATACAATTTCGATTGTCGGCTGTTTTCGTGCCATCGGGAAGAGTATTGTGGTGAAAGTAGTTCGGAAGTTGCAAAAATTTGATAACTTGTTGGGGAAAGATGAAAGGACTGAATCGGACGAAGAGGTTGCGGAAAATGATGTGGACGTGATTGATTTTTATCTGAGGAGAAAGAGGGGACTAAGAGTGCATGAGCTAGCTTGTCTGGCTTTTGTTCGAACTTTGAATTTGTCGCCATCGCTTTTAAGGTGATATTTTTTTCCCTGCATACCGGTGTATAATAATGCTTGCTTGTATGAGCTTAGGATGCGTATACTGCTTAAAATCGCTTATTTCATACAAATATAGTCCTTTGAATTCAAGCCATCTATAAGTAAAGTAAACATAGGCTTGATTTTATCTGATTCACCAGTTTGATGATTGTTTCTTGAAAACTACTACATGCTGATTATTTATTGAATAATCCTCGTAACATTTACGATTATCATTCCTAAGCCTTGGACACCTTTAATAGCGAACAAATCATCCAAACACACATTGCAAACATACATTTTGATGGCCGTGTACTTGTACATGAACATTTAGAGCCGGATTGAGGCAACTTACTTTCCAGCCATTTAAAAGTAGTTTTAAGTTGTAACAATAAATACCAAAATTGTTTGGATGTTTAACTTGAAATATTGGCTAATTTTTGTCATAAGAGATGCAAATAAAATAAACTACTTTTATTTTATTTTTGACATATCAACTTATTTGCAATATTATAAATGAATTATTTTAAGTGTTAGCAACCAAATTAATTTACTTAAGATACCTGCACGTTATTTCTTCTACTTATAAGATGATAAGCACCAGTCTTTGTGTCCATTTAACAACCAATTTCATATCTCATATAAAGTAGTTTTGGATGTGCAGGTAGTTTTGGGTAAGTAATAAGTAAAAGTTTTGGATAATTTTTTATATAAGTTAAAACAGATTAGTTTTGCAGTTTAATTACTCTTAATAATTAAATAGATATCGAATCAAAGATAGGGTGAAGTGTTAAAGAGTGGCATTTTCATGTGTAGTTTATTTCAAACATCAAGGATATTTTGGTAATTTATTTGGCCAAAATTACTTCCAAATTCTTTCACAAAGTTGAGAGTTACAAACGGTTGCTTCTCATATTAAGCAACTTATCCTCAGTTCTTGTTAGGAGCTTCCATACGTCTAAACACAATAAGTTGCAGATAGCAGTTTTGACAACATATAAGGAGTTCCCATACAGCATATTCTGACAGTTTCTAACGCAATTTGTAATTTCTTGTTGCAGCTGTATTTTAATTTATTTTAGATTTGCACCACCACCTTTTAAGAGAGTGCAGTCCATCAATGGCATGTCAGAACTGGTAAAAAACAAAGCTGTGCAGTTACTTGAGGTCATACGAGTATCATATCATTTCCTGCTCATGGATTATAACAATGTTTTTACTGGGCACTGGAATTGGTCTTGTTTTTTTGAGTTACTTAAGCATATGAATGAGTACCAGTTGAAAAATGAAGCAATTTTGGACATAATATGGAGTACAGTACAAATCCTATCTCTTAAAATAAGTTATAGGCCCGCTGAAAATTACATAAGAGAAGAACAAGCTCTTGCTTGCTTTCAAAGGTTAGTTCATTGCCCCACACACACGCGCGCGCACACACACACACACACACACACACTCTCTCTCTCTCTCTCTCTCTCCCTCCCTCCCTCCCGCTGCGCATGTGTGTGTGTCATATATAGACAAACACGAACACACACACACACACATACATACACACACACATACATACACACACACATACATACATATGTATGTGTGTGTGTGCGCGCATGTGTGCATGGAATTTCTAATGTCTTTTTAATGAGAAAATGTGCTCGCAGATGGATTGCTTATTGCCAGGACACATCATTAGAATATTTTAGCTATTATTACCAGCATTCAGAGTTTGAGGCTAAATCATGTGCCAGCGAAGATGTAGATTTTAGCCAGTGTATAGAGTCATGTGAAAATGATTATACAAGTTATGATGAGCTTGAGCCAAATAGAAAGAAAAATAGGAATGACGCGTCAAGGTACGCAACCTAATTTACCTAATCTGACATTTTCTATCTGCTTGTCACAGTAAAATGTGTAATGTCACATATGTTGTTGCATATGACTTTGCTTACACGGTGGTCCTTTACCAAGATAACGCACGCCGCACACAAGTGCACACATACAAGCAGTATTTTTGGTCATGGTCCAAGTGACATTCGCAGGCTTGCAGTTATTTATAGATGGAAAATATATTGTGATTTGTATGCTTGCAGTTATATGGAACTTTCTAGGTGCCCGTTTGTTTTGACCACGACACTGAGGAACAGTTTTGAAATGACTCAGATGGCAGTCAGCCAGAAGTGGCCTGTACTTCTTTGTGGACCTACAGGTTCTGGGAAGACTGCATTGGTCCAGCATTTAGCCGAAATTACTAAAAATCAAAGTAAGTGGCATAATTTATTATTTATAAATAAATCAAACCCATTAACCAAACAGTTCTTAAAAGGAGCCTATGTACATACTACAATCTGTTATCATTTGACTAATATTAAATATAACAAGTACATTATTTTGATACTGCTAGTCGGCTTTATTCCTTTTTTGCATAATTACACCTGCAAAAAAATAAAAATAAATTCTTTTTTCTGTTCAGTTCTCTTCATTCACATGGATGACCAAATGGATAATAAAACACTTATCGGGAGTTACGTCAGCACAGAGAGACCTGGGGAATTTAAATGGCAGCATGGTTCTTTAACACAGGTATGTTGTATTTCCTTGTAATAGTGTACAATAACCACAATTAAGTTCTGTACAATCGATTTGCGAAGAATAGAGATGGAAGTCCAATCTTTTATCACAAAGCAACATCCTAAAGTGAATCTATTGCTAAACCATAATGCGTTAATTATATAAAGATAAGAATTGTTCTATAAGAGTTGGGATTCACTGAACTTTTTAGTTTAACGCCCACGCACGTGTGATAAAATTTCGTTGATGTATTTATGAAGCAATAAAAAACCCTTTTATATAGGCTATTTTAAATGGATACTGGGTTGTGTTTGAGGATATAGACCAAGCACCGAATGAAGTGCAGTCTCTGTTGCTTCCATTGTTAGAAGGTTCAAGCTCATTTACAACTGGCCATGGAGAGGTATCCGCTTTCTGGCAGCTATTGAATTTGTAGTTTTTTTATACTTGTTAAAGCCAAATATGTTGGTATCAGTTCACAATCACCTTATTACCGTGGAAACATAAGTTACATAACACTTTATACAGGTACTAAGAGTGCCGGAAAGTTTCCGCTTGTTTGGTACTGTCTCTACTTCAAAACATCAAAGCACCATTGGAGTAGAAGGTTAATTATTATATTAGTTTGAGCTTTTATCCTGTTTCTTTCAATGTTTTTTTCATAGAGTTGTATTTGCATATTTTACATTTGATATCTGAGTTCATGGTTTGACTTATATAGACTTAATTAAAGATAGTGGCCTAAGAATATGAATTTGTTGTGCTATGTTGAGCTAAAAAAAGTGGAACATAAATGTAAGTTTGTTGCTAATATAGTCGGTCTCAATCGTCAATATTTCTAACCTTAATGTTTATAAGCCATAAAACTTGTTCCCCAAGTTATTTAATTGTTATGTTATTTTTTTTCCGTTGATGGTATTTTGCTCAGCAGCTTTTGCCAATTGGCATCCCCAGTTAGTTGTGGAATAAGGTTTTCCGCTGTGTTCTATGATAGAAAGCACACTTTTGCAATAGCTTATGTGGCCAAATTCGTTCTTTCTATGGGGTCGCAACATTTGCAAATAATGTTTGTGTATCACTGTGTGTCCGTGAGATTACTCTTTTAGCATCGATTATTTTTGTATACTGCACCACATTTCTGTTCACTGCCATAGCAGTGATTTTACGTTTTGGATGTACATTAACACAACTTATTTTGCTACCTAATTTCTAGCATTATAATTTGCATTATTTGTTATATGACAATATCTGGTCGTTTTTTTTCCTTCACTAGGAAGATGCTTCTTCTTTAGTCCTTTGTGGTGGAAAGTGATGACTGGAACTCCAAGCAATGCCGATATGCAAAAAATCGTGAATATATGGTATCCGAGTCTTGCACCTATTTCAGCAAGGCTTCTAGGTATGCTATGTCGATATATATATATATATATATATATATATATATATATATATATATATATATATATATATATATATATATATATATATATATATATATATATAGACACACACACTCTTTTGCTTTCAATCCCACTTTCTTAATTTTTTTTTTTATTTAATACCAGAGACGTTTCAAATGTTTTACGTTTCTTCTACGATCCGATATGCTGCCAACCATGGGAGTGGAATGTTATTATCTGGTAATTTTAACAGAATCTCTATAAGGTATAAGCATTACTTTTTCTTCTCTGCCACATAAACTATATTATGCAGTGCCAGTAATATTCTTTGTTTGAATCATTAGGGATCTTCTTAAATGGTGCAAAAGAATTGCAGGTGTAGACCTCATTTCTGGCACCGGTATATCTTCCATTGCTTGCCAGAAAATTTATACAGAGGTCTGAATACCAAAGTTTATGAAGCTGAATTCTATTGAGGTTCAATAATATTTTCCCATGATTATATTCTTTTTTTTCTTCTTCTTCAGGCCGTTGATATCTTTACGGGCTATTTAGCTTCTTTGGATAACCGTTTATCTGCAATGAAAGAAATTGATAGAATTTGGGGTAGTGTTTCCAAACCAGAAAATTTGTACCCTCTTAACAAGCCTATAATTCAGGTTGGTAATTTTTAATGTTGGTTGAGATTTAGATGTGAGACATAATGCATCTCAACAGCAATAGCATACGTATCTTTAAATTTGTTATCTCTAAATTTATCAACCATGTACATACTAAACAGACATGAATATAAACTAATTCCATACCTGCAATAATTCATGCTTTAGCATATTTGATGATAGCATGTTTTTCTCATTCATGCTTTATCATTTGAAATTGTGTTTTTGTTTCTTTGACAATGACGAAGGGAATAATATTTCTTAATTATTTATTGCCTACAATTCTTTAAAGATTCTATGTAACACATTAACTTCAATTAGGCGATATGATTTGTTTATATTGTCATCATTTTCTGTGTAGGTGAGGGACTCCCTTTTGTAACCAAACCCTCATAGAGTTATATCAATTATCATGAGACTGCCTTTACTTCAAACATCATCTATTTGAATTTTCGGTTGCATGTTTTTATTCCTAAAAAGTGCTATTTAAGTGAATGTGGTTTATATTTGATACGTGCTAATGTTTATTATTATGTTCAGTCATAAAAATATTTCTGACAGTAGATTCTTCTATTAATACTGCCATACAGGCAACTAAATCTTATTTACAAGTTGGTCGGGTTACCATCGATTGCCTCAGTGAGCCGGTACGTAACAGCACATACACAATCACATTCATTTTAGACTTTCCATATGATTGTAGTTCTTTCTGGAAATAAAATTCTATGATTTTATGCAGGTTACAACAAAAGATTTCATTAACCTTCGCTGTTCATTGCACGTACTTGAGAGGATTGCTTGTTCTGTTAAGTACAATGAGCCTGTTCTTTTGGTTGGTGAAACTGGCACTGGAAAAACTACATTAGTGCAAAATTTGGCTGAGAGACTAGGACGACCACTTACTGTTATGGTAATTCCTTGTAGCATTATCCCTTTCTCAGGGAAGAAAGAAAAATAAACACTTCATCTGATTTAGCAACTTGATTTGGTATTTACTTACAATTTTTTGTATCAACAGTATCAATGACACGGAAGATATGTTACAAAGCTTTGAGCTTGTGCTTGGCTTTGAGATCACATATAAGTTACTTGTTTATTTGAAGATGGTTTTTTAAATTGTTTATTTTACAGAACTTAAGTCAGCAAAGTGATGCTACTGATTTGCTGGGTGGATACAAACCTACTGATGCATTTTCAATGTGCTTTCCTATCTATAACGAGTGTCGGACTTTATTCGTGAAGTCGGTGTCCAAAACGGTAATGGGCTGTACTTTTATGCTATTTTCATAATTTACTGTTGCCTGATTCTTGTAGCAAAGTCGTGATTCACTTAAGCAGATTTTAAAAAATCAAGTAATTTCCAAAAAAGTGCAATAAGAAAAGGAAGCCCTTAAGCTATGTACACCATTTGCATGGCAGCAAGTTTCCATGTTCAATCAAATCTATCCAATAAAAATCCTTCTACATCAAGAACACCAGCTCGAAATGCTACCAAGTGCTAAAATTTTCAATTCTCTGTTCCCCTGGAAAGAAACTAAAAGCACAAATCTTTTTAAAAATTATATTTTGTGTTATGAACCACAAGCTCAAGTGGTAATAACTAGGAAATTCCACTTTTAAAATGAGTGCTCTATTTGAATAAAATACCACTTTTAAATAAGGAAAGGTTATATTCCGTGTTTTCTGTTAAACCTTCCTTTTTCCTTATTGGCTAGTGCAGTTGCAAAGTCGTAGACCTCTGGGTACTAAAGTATCATAACCAATTCGAGCCAGGAATTTCCTAGATGATTTATCTTTTATATTTTTAACTATTTAGTAATCAACAAAGTCTGCACCCTTCATGAATAGGTGAATGAAGGCTTGCTTCGAGAATGTGATGAATATGTCATGGGAAAGAAATGGTTAAAGCTTCTGAAATTTTGTAAGCTCTTAGCTTCTCATTTTCTGAATCAACCTATCAGCAGCCACAAAAGAAAAAAACCTCTAGATGAAGATATTCTTAGCCTCTGGAAAGCCTTTTATGCAAAACTCGAAATTGTAGAGAAGCAAATAAGATCTTCCTCAGGCATGTCATTCAAATTTGTAGAAGGTGCTTTCATAACTGCTCTAAGAAATGGCAACTGGATCTTGCTTGATGAAGTCAACCTTGCTCCCCCAGAAACATTGCAAAGAATTATCAGTGTTCTAGATGGAGAAAGTGGCACTATTTGTCTGGCTGAGAGAGGGGATATTACTTACATTAAAAGAAGCCCACATTTTCGGTTATTTGCATGTATGAATCCTGCAACTGATGCTGGAAAGCGCGAGTTACCATTTTCATTCAGAAGCCGGTTGACTGAATATTTTGTTGATGATGTTTTTGATGATGAAGACTTGAGGTTGTTCGTGAAGCAGTATCTTCCTAAGAAGCATCACAAGGAAATTCTTAACAAAATCGTGGAATTTTACAAAGAAGCAAAGAGAAAGTCAGAGGACAAGCTCCAAGATGGTGCCAATCAAAAACCACAGTTTAGCTTGAGGTCTCTTGCTCGTGCACTTAAATATTTGAACAAGGCTGAAAGGAAGTATGGTTTTGAAAGAGCTATATATGATGGGTTTTCCATGTTCTTTCTTACCCTGTTGGATGAACAAAGTGCTAAAATCATGGGAGATATGATAAAACACTACTTAATTGGTAGTACAAATCTCTCTAACATGACTTTTGCAGATTATGCAAATCTAGTTGATTCTTCGTCAGATAGTTTTATGTCGAGTTATGTGAAAACCAGGAGCGTGGAACGACATCTAACTAACCTTGCCCGAGCTGTCTACATAAAGAAATATCCAGTACTTCTTCAGGGGCCCACATCAAGTGGTAAAACTAGTCTTGTACGGTACCTTGCAACGTCAACTGGGCATAAGTTTGTACGCATAAATAATCATGAACATACCGATCTTCAGGAATACTTGGGATCTTATGTAACTGATTCTCTAGGAAAGCTCATATTTGAAGAAGGTATCTTGGTAAAAGCTGTACGTAACGGTTATTGGATTGTACTGGATGAGCTTAATCTTGCTCCTTCGGATGTTCTAGAAGCTCTAAATCGTCTTCTGGATGACAACAGGGAGATATTTGTGCCTGAAACTCAAGAGTTGGTCTCTGCACATCCTGAGTTTATGCTTTTTGCCACACAGAACCCACCAATGCTATATGGTGGTCGTAAAGTTCTTTCTCGAGCTTTCAGGAACCGGTTTTTGGAAATTCACGTTGATGAAATTCCCGATAATGAGTTATCTGAAATTTTGGTAAAAAGATGTGTTATTCCTGAAAGTCGTGCTGGTAATATGGTCAAAGTTATGAAGGATTTGCAATTGCATAGGCAGAACAGTAAGGCATTTGCGGGAAAACATGGATTTATTACCCCTCGAGATTTGTTTAGATGGGCATTGCGATATAAAAAGTTCGATGATTTGGCCAAGGAGGGATATCTTCTTCTTGCTGAAAGGTTAAGAGATGAGCATGAAAAGAGTGTAGTTCAGAAAACTTTGGAGCGTAGACTTCGTGTTAACTTAGCAATCGATGAGTTGTACAATGATGTGAGTTTTTGCTTTTCTTGCGTGCATATTTTACACTGAGTTTCATTTTAAGTTTACATCGTAGTTTTGTGCCTGTAATAACAGACATTTACATATCAATAACCTGGTAAATTCACTCCAATACATCAAAATGAAAATGCATTTAATTTTTGAAATAAACATTTCAGCCCTTCGATTGTTGATGATTTAATCGTATACCGTATCCTGAGTATTTAATAAGCATCAACAAGTTATCTGTTAATGACCGATATGCGGTGTTTAAGAAATAATGGATAGCATCAGAGTGATTTCTGGGTTTCTTAGGAAGTTAAAAACAATTGTGCTATTGACAAAAGACACAATTCATCAATATTTGCATGATAAATCGGTCTTGTATCGGTGATATATCAACAAGTATCAGCAATAGCCAATATATTAAGAAACCATAGTTAAATGTTATATTAACTCCTATTTGGAAAAAGTGTAGGCTGAAGTCTGAAATGCAGTATATTGTCGATATTTCTTGATGTTAGCTATCTGTCATATCTTCTACCTCAAGGTTCCCGTTCCTTGACATTTATATATCATACGGTGAATAACTTAATATCTCATGTGCAATTCCAGGGGAATAGCCAAACTGAACCAGCGAGCATCCAAAAGTGAGAAACAACCGCACCTTTTTAATAACTTTTATCTCACCCAAACTCCCATCAGAGCTTTTGTTCTCACATGTTATTTCTTTTGCAGTATTGTATGGACTAAAAGTATGAAGAGGCTGTATTTTCTTGTAAAGCGATGCTATGAAATGAAAGAACCTGTTCTTCTTATCGGTGAGACTGGAGGCGGGAAAACAACTGTCTGCCAGTTACTGAGTGAAGCTATTGGTAGAAAATTGCACATATTGAATTGCCATCAGTACACAGAAACTTCAGATTTTATTGGGGTAGTTATAATTTTTTTTTGTTTTGCTTTTGTTATTATGATTATCTTTTGTGTACATTAGCTATCAGGATTCCAGCTGGAATAAGCCTAAATTCTGATTCAGTTCGGTTCCTTTTCGTTTTTGCAAGTGTTAAAATAGTGTATTTTGATGTAGCAAGCGAGTCGATGCAATAAACGGATGACTAGATCATTTAAAAGTAACATGACACTCTTTGTTAAATTTAATCCAATTTAGCAGGATGTGAGACTACAAGAAAAATCAGTGATGAAATATGTTTGAAGTAAATACACGTTTTAAAATGCAATGCTCGTTTTGTTATCCTGAGTACATATGTACAATATTTATTGATGTATGTTTATGTTAAAAAGTGCTAAAATCAAAACTGGAATATCTGGAATTGACCGGAATTTTAAAATATTCAAATTATCAAAACGGTACTGGAATCTTGAACCTTCGTCTGCATACACTATTTGGTACATAACGTTTACAACAATTTTCAGGGGTTTCATCCTGTGAGAGATAGATCAAGGCTGTTTTTAGAATTCAAGTCTTGTATCGAAGAATTGAAGCGGTCGAAAGTTTTTCTGTGTGTCTCACAAGACTATGTATGTGTTTTCAGCTTCTTTTTAATGATGTAGCAGTTATCAATATTTCCTAGCTTATCGTTAGCTTCTTTATTCGCAGGTGCTACCAACAGATATTGCTGAAGCTTCATCAACCATAAATCGACTTAATGAATTTGAAGAAATTGCCGCCTCAAATCCTTGTCTTAACAAACAAGACATTGATGCTTTTGTTCTACTTAAAAAGAAAATTATTGTACTTATCCGTGATTGGCAGACGGTATTTCTTTGGCAAAATGGCCCACTTGTTCAAGCAATGGAGTCTGGTGATTTTTTTCTCATCGATGAAATATCTTTGGCCGATGATAGTGTCCTCGAGCGCTTGAATAGTGTTTTGGAACCAGAAAGGAAATTGGTACTCTATATTTGATTATTCGTACTTAATCACAAAAGCTTATAAGTCATACGAGTTGATCCCTTTACAAATCAAATCTCTCCAATTACAACTCAGATTTTCAAATTTCGATTCAAAGTCAATTTAAATTGCACTTGGAGAAAAATCGTTCCATGCCGATTTAAAAATAAAGTTATTGGTTTTCTGTAATTTAAATCATATTACTTTATTATCAAAATAAAATTGGAACAAGATAAATTTTTGATCTTTAGGTTTATACTTTATACTGACACTCAAGGTCAGTTTCAAGAATAATATTATTATGTTAAGAAGAATCAATACTTCCACGTTTTGAAATGTCAGCTGATAACCTAGATAACAAAAAATTACATACAAGTAAATATACACATTAAATATGAAAATTTGAGTCTACCAGCCACAATTTGATTCTAGATATTGACATGACAACCTACAAGTGGGAACAACTTTTGAAAACTTGATGATTCATATTAGTGTCAAAAAACATGATAAGTGATGCAATTACTATGTTAGATGCCTTAAAATAATATGTATTAGCAGTAACTTAAGTTTTAGATGGGTAATGGACATTACCTTGCTAGCAGTTGCTTCTGTATTCAAAGACGTTAAAGTTGGGTTTGATGTTAAATTATTAAGTGCAAAGTACAATTTATCTTTATAAGCATCTAATTATTAAGTGGAAAGTGTACAGTTTATCTTATATGCATCTAATCTAATTATTAAGTGGAAAGTACTATTTATCTATATGCGTCAAAGATGTTTTAAGTTACCATCCGCTTTCACAAAGATATATTTTTAAAATATGAACCATGAAATCAAACTTGATAAATTCTAAATTTTGAAATCGTAGAAGGCGAAGCAAACATATTTTATATTTTAAAATAGATATAAGTGGACACATCACTGCATTTTATTGTATTGAATTGTCTGTCAGGATACCTGGAATATTTTGATAAATGATCGTGTACTTTTAACTAGTTCTGTGTTTGGGTACTAGAGTACTTACGAAATTTGGTGTCCTATGCTGGATAATTAAATTTCCTTACTGTAATTTTTATGTTATCATGCTGCTTTACGGTATTAGGATTCTTAATATTTAACTAATGAACCGACAAACATAATTAGCTGTTTTAGGATAACATAGTACTTAGGGCATCCACACATCAACATATCAAAAATAAGATCCTAAAGAATCAATCGCTATTTGTGGCATCTCAATAAAATAAAAAGGAGGTGCTTTTAGACATCAAATAGAATTTTTTCCTTGGGCATTAACCCATATATAAGAGCTTAATGTGAGAATTAAGGGTTTTTAACTTTTTATACAAACAAACCTGATACAGTTCCTTAATTTAATTGATATTTAGAGTGATAATGGTAATGGTAAAATATACACTATCATTACATCAAATCTGTTTATTTTGAAAATATTGTAGTGTGTTTTTGTTTGGTGTTCTGGTTTCTAAATAATAAAATGTCTTTTAAGTTTTTAGCATTGATCACAACTTGGTGTCTTTTAGCAAAACCATAGAGAAGGCTAAAAGTGAATATATAACCTGAAGTGTAAATGCTGGCATGCTGAATATTTTCATGTGATATTTTAGAATTTATTTGCTCCAATTTATATTTATATTTATTTGTTTTTATATTATTATTGTTGTTGTTATGGTTACCATTATTATTGGTATATTTACAGTCATTGGCTGAAAAAGGTGGTTCTGTGCTGGAGGAGATAACTGCTCATAAAGATTTTTTCGTTTTGGCTACAATGAATCCTGGAGGTGATTATGGGAAAAAAGAGCTCTCACCTGCTCTTCGAAATCGATTTACCGAGATATGGGTTTCTTCAGTTACAGATTTTGATGACCTTAAACACATTTGTCTACAGAAGTATATTCATTGTATTTCTTCGTTCATTTTCTGATTCTGCATTAACTTATTTCTGGCTCTAATTTCTGAGTGAATTTTTCAGGTTCAAGAAACCAGAGCTCTCACTGTTTGCAGAGTACATTATAAAATTTTGGCAGGTATCTAGCGGTTTTTTTTTCTCATGTAAATATCTTGAGTTTGTAATTTTGTTTTCTTGTCTTAATGAATATGCTATATTATCTTTTACGATATTTGTAATATCTTGTTTGGGACGCTACACGTTCTAAAATGCCCTTGGTATGTAAGATCAGTCACAAGCTCGATCCAGTCCCAGCAATAAATTACATACATACATACACACACATATATACACATATACATAAACATACACGCGATCGTTATGGGCCTTATGGCACACGCTTTGCGCGTGATCATGGCATATGTTTTGCGCATGGGTTATGCTTTTAAAAACTGTATATGTTTAACATATTCAAGAGAAAATGATTTGCGTGAATTTTTATGTCTAATTTTTTCGTGGTGGCATCTAATTTTTATTTCTTTTAGTTTTTATTTGTGTTACTAGTAATAGAGAACGATGTTGTAAAGAATATTTGTTAGATCCTATTTATAATTGGTAATAAGGTTTGCTAATATTTGTAGAAATGGACTCTGAATTTTTAAAAATGATTTAACTGATAGGTCCTATTTTTAAGTGGCATAAAGATAAAAATATCGGAAGGCAATTTTAAAAGTTTGCGTTCGGACCAGGAGTTTGCGCTTTTAAGACAACTATTAATAAAGGTGTATATATATTGCATACGAGCATTACGCTTCACGCGTAATGATGTCGCATAAATTGTTTTCTATTAATTGTATATGGTTAACAACTTCAGGAGAAAATGATTTGCATAAATATCTAATTTTTTCCTTGAAATCATATGTAATCAGTTTGCATTTTTATTTTTAAGTCGCAATATCTATTTTTTTTGGTGAGCTTGAATTTTTATTTATATTATTAATTAATAAGAGCTAATTTATAAGGAATGGTTATTTATTGGATCATAATTTAAAGTGATATTGATAACATTGTAGTTAACATCTTGAATTTGTGAAGATTAAATTAATTATTAGATTCTAGAGTTAAGAAGGAAATTTAATTATTAGATTCTATATTTAAAAAGGAAATTTAATTATTGGATCCTACATTTGAAAAGGAAATTTAATTATTGGATCCTACATTTAAGAGATATTAAGAATTGATAATCTATGTAGAAGGGCATTTTTGGTGGTCCACGTCGATACGAAAAAGAGTGACACCAAAAGTATTACAACTGTTATTAAAGACACACACACACACACACACACACACACACACATATATATATATATATCGTTGTGTCAAAAACCCGCCTCAGTACTCGCCTTGATAAAATGAAGGAGAGGCTATCCTCAAAAGGCTTTTTACCCTAAAAGCTTAAGCCTAAGCCTCAACATTTTTGAGGCATATAAAGCATTCAAATCCTATGTCTCACATGCCTCAAAGTGCCAAGACTCAGATATGCGATTCAAAAATCTTTTTATCCTTAGTTGCAATAAATATCGAAATAAATATCGACAGTAAACGAAGATATTTGATTTCAATAAGCTTACATGTTTTGCGTTGTATTTTAATGCACCCCCCCCCCCCCCCCCCAACAACCCAAAAAATGAAAACCTCCTCATATATATAAAAAGCTTATTTGTGTCGAGTATATTTCCAGTGTATAAAACATTCGTTCTTCACGATCCTATTTTATGTTCATAAATATTATGCATTTATTTTGCTCTTGGTTTTCATGTTCAGTACTTATCACATGTTAATTTATTATTATTATTTCAGTGGCGATTATGTGCGTGCATGTCAGAATTACTAGTAAATAGTTTAATCATTTATTTTTTCTTCGAACAGTGGTTCAACCAGCTACAAACAGGAAGGATGCTTACAATCAGAGATCTTTTATCTTGGGTTTCATTTATCAATGAAACTGAGGAATCACTTGGACCTGTCCATGCATTTATACATGGTGCCTTCTTAGTCATACTTGACGGTTTATCTCTTGGTAATGTCTTGATTATCAGTTTCATTTTTTGCTCCCTTTTCTATCATGCACATCTTTGCTTTGTTGATTCTTTTAAATACCTATTCTGGTTTTTGTAATTTTTAGGAACTGGGCTTTCAAAAATTGATGCCAAAACGATAAGGGATAATGCACTCAATTTTATTAACGAGGAGTTGAAGGTGAGTTCAGTTTGCAACACATATATTTTTCCGTACTATGACCCAATCTCTTGGCAAAATAAATAAACAATGGTGGAAATTTTAATGGCCTAAATGATTGAAACATAACGTATTGATGCTGAGTTTGATATGTGGATTATAATGCATTTACTGAAATTGTATTCATATAGTTGTTATATTGACATTGTTGTGGTACACACTCTTTGTCTTTCCTTTTTCAATTTCTATTTTCCAAGTAATAATTAGTTTAATATATAACAGAAATATGAATGGTAAAAGGAGTGAGAGAAAGAGGGGTATTTTTAACTCTCTCATGCGCTTGCACAGTTGCCTTGGCATTACGTACAATAAAAAAACTGGACAATAAGTATTCAATTCTTAGTCAACCCAATAATTTTTTCCCTTCATCGTCATACCTTCTAGCTTCGTTGCTAATTTTGTTAGAATATCCACCCTTCAACTTCTTGTTGGTTGAATTGTTAGATCAAGGTAATTGAATGGTAAAAATTTATTTAATTTGAAGAGTAATAAGAAGTCAATGACAAAGCTTAATATTGATTGTGCAGTTCACTTGAACATTCAGTAATTTGTGCAGTCACATTTTCATACCAACTGTGCATAAGATCCTTGTTTTTTCTCTGTAATTTATTGATATGTCGTCACATTTTACAGTTAGTATCACTCGTGCTCGCTGAATAACATATTTAACACTACCTCATTTTTTCCCTTTTGTTCCACGGCTATTATTAATATGCATTTCTGGATGTGTATCAGGTTTCCAGTAGCGCTTCACTTGATTCTCATTTACTGAAATTAGAGAATTATGGATGGGGAGATGTCATGGAGTTTAAGGATGATCTGTCGGATAAGGATGACAAGAGATTTGGCATCAGTCCATTCTACATTCCAAAAAAGGGTAACGTTCATGATGATGTTAGATTTGGGATTGCACTGCAGCTACTCCAAGATTGAACCATAATTTTACGTTATATTTATTACTTACTATTTCAAAAATTATGTGCACAACGAACACGCATGTATATTTAGTATGGACAAGCCCGAATGGTACATGCTTCACTCATGCAAGAGAAATGATTAATAAGAACGATATATATAATAAAATAGAAATAGAAATTATACGTGTTCTATGTGAAAGATTTTAACAAAATTTGGAAAACGCTCACACTCTATATGGGAATGGTATAAACTGAAATTTATTTTTTTTAGAGTCGTTTCATCCAGAAAATATTTCAATGTTAAGTTTTGATATCATAACATCAGCGAAGCCTTGACATGTAATTTTAATTCTTTAATTTGATGAATTTTTATATAAAGCATAGTAGTTAAGGCGCACAACGGCTTGAGCCTTGGGCTTTTTTGTGCGACTTTTTAAAAAAAGCACACCACATATATTAAGAAAAAAAACCTGCAACAGATCGTAAACCTGCAACTTCGATTTCATGAATTTTTGAAGTTGAAATTTCAAATCGAAGTTGAAAAAAAACCCTAAAATCGAACTTCGATTTCGGTAGCGACATAGGCTGAGGGTTTTAGTTTTTTTATTGTTCGATGTCGACTTGGTTCAAATGGGTTGAAAACACTAAATGCTGTCGAGGCGCGCTTTTCTTCGCCTGGAGCCTCGCAAAAAGGCTCCAAAAGCGCGCCTTTCGTGCGCCTCCGTTAGAGGAGGCGCCTCGACAACCTGGAAGGAGCGCCTTTGCTACTATGATATAAAGATATATAGTTTGAAATGATTTTAATTGAAATGATTTTAAAATATCAAATTCTACATTAAAGTAATGTAAAGACCAAATGGTATGTGCAAGAGAAATGATCAATAGGAATGATTATAAATAAACCAGAATAGAAATTATACATGTTTTAGGTGAGAGACATTAATAAAATGTGGAAAGGGCTCACACTCTACATGGGAAAGGCGAAAGGTTATAAACTAAAATTCAAAAGCTTTAAAGTTATTTTCATTAAAATAAAAATAAAAAACTTCATTGTTGAGTTTTGATATCAAAGATTCAAAACATTAGCCAAACATTAACATGTAATTTTAGTTCTTTAATGTGATGATTTTTTAAAGAAAGATATATAATTTGAAATGATTTTGAAATATTAGATTCTACATTAAAGTTATGTAACACTATATATATATATATAATATATATGTGTGTGTGTATGTATATCGTCTTGGTTTTTTCTGTTGAAATGTTCTCTTCCAAGCATTCTTCAATTACGAGGAAAAAAAGTGTTCAGAATGCTACGTAAAATGATTTTATCTTATGATATATATGATGATTAGGTGAAAATATTTATTATTTTTAAATTTAAAAAAAAAAAAATCACAAAATATGCTAAAATAATACTAAAATTAAAATAAATAGTGCATTTGGCACAGCTTTTATATGTATATATAATATGCGTGCGTGCGTGCATGTGCTCACACGTTCGTGCGTGCGTGCGAAAGATCGTCATTGTTTAGGTTCCAACCTGTAACCTTAAAAATACTCCAATTTTTGTGTGTGTGTGTGAAAATGAAAGATTGTCACCATTCAGATTTCAACCTGTGACCATAATAATACATATAATCTTTTAAATAATCATGTAGACTAAGTTTCACATTTAGCGGAATTTGAACTTGTGACCTTGTCCTTATTTGTTTATGGTAGAGGTATTTTTTGGAACTTCACGGCCAGACCAAAAAAATGTGTTTCTATTTCAACTATTAATAAAGATATGTATGTGTATATGTAGAGGAGGGCTGCTAGGGGAACCAAATAAAATCTTCCTAATACCAAATCTGCAAGTATCAGCATAAACTTTTGAAATTCTTTCTAATATCATGCCTATTGAATTATGGTGTATAAAACACTTGAAAACAAACTTATGAAACATGATAACTTAAGTGACCTTTGCAGCACCCTTTTTGAAATATGGTTTGAAAATAGTAATCTTAGGTGCCTTTAGCAATATTCTTTCTTCCCGTACATGTGTTTGCATGTTGCTAGTTTATGCCAGGAAGGGTTTTTAAAGATGTTACTAACTATTCAATTGCATGTCATAACAGGTCGACCTCAATTGAAGAAATTGTAAATCATATTCATAATCACCTTAATATCACACATAACGTCACAAATAACCAAATAAATCTGTCTTTTTTTCCAGTCATGTATGTTTTTAATTGCGTCAGTGATGTGATAACTAATTTATGTGGCCATGCAAATGTTTTTAGTGGATAATCTCTGTAAAAGCAAAGGCTTTGAATTTCTAGCGCCTACAACACGGAAAAATGCTCTGCGGGTTCTTCGTGGATTACAACTTTCTAAACCTGGTAACACAAAAATTCTAATGTTTGTAAGTGCATATTTCCTTTTATGTATTGCATGATTAAAATATTGTTGTTGATAGTTTTGCTGGAAGGTAGTCCTGGTGTAGGGAAAACAAGCTTGGTAGTTGCACTGGCAGAATATTCTGGGCACGAAGTTGTCAGGATAAATCTATCTGAACAGGTCATTCATTATCAGTACACACATATACATACGTGCGTGCACACACATATACACACACACATACATGCATACACACGTGTGTGTGTGTGTGTGTGTGTGTGTTCATAAGTAGTTGGATTTTTGGCAGACTGGTTTAATTACATTTTCTTTTTCAGACTGACATGATGGATCTTTTGGGATCAGACTTGCCAGTAGAGGGTGATAATGGCATGGAGTTCTCTTGGTCTGATGGCATACTGCTCCAGGTTGATTTCTAGTTGTCTATAGTGTCTTGATGCTTTCTTTGCTTTTTTTTCCCCCCTTCTAATTTACAAGGGCAGCAGATATTTTAGTTACCTATTTTTGTGCAGGCTCTGAAAAAAGGAGACTGGGTTCTCTTGGATGAACTCAATCTTGCTCCTCAGTCTGTGTTGGAGGTATTTATCATTAAGATCTCTTCGTATTCCCTTTTTAGCATTCGAGTGTTTTTTTTAAATGGAATCAAATTGTAAATCGTAATGTTAAGGGTACATTTAATTTGAAACTGGATTTAATTTATGTAAATGCAAATAATTTAAGTTACAGTGTGTGTATATAACTGTCAGGCAAAAATGTTGTGTAGGTAATTAAGTTAAATTTAAGAATGCAAAGAAGCCAATTTGTTTTCCCATGAGGATAAATTATGATTTCAAATTAATTTTGGTATTTAAGCCTCTATATCTAGGAGCCCAAAGCTAAATTTTCTCTCGTGCAGCCATTATTCTTTTTTGGAAAGATTGAAATTTGAATTGTAGATTCAAGAAAGTATTCTTGATGCCTTTTCATTTGACTGCGGGGTTCATGTTTTTTTGTTTTTGGTTTATTTGAATTGTGGGTATAAGCGAGTTTTAAATTAGAGTATTTAATTTAAAATGGGAGTCAAATTGTAATATTTTAATATTCTTGTAATCATTGGTCCTTCTATTCTTTGTTTTAATCAACTTTTTTATTTATGTATCAAAATACCAAGGTTCGAAAACTCGGTTTCGGTTTCGGTCATTTGAAAATTGACTAGTTTCGGACGGTTTCGGCGATTTCGGCGGTTTCGGTTTTTGTTTCGGTTTCGGTCATCATTTGGATTTCTGTATTTTTATGGATAAATAATGTTAAAAGTTGCAAATATAATACACTGTTAAATAAATAAATATGATTAATACAGACCATTCATCGCATGTAATCACCGATTGTCTACGCGCTTAGGGTTTCGGCCCATCTAAAAATATTACTCATCCAGCAAGGCCGCTCAATAATGTTAAAAATAGTAAAATACCACTCTTCCACAAACAATATCAGACCAGTCATCTTACTTTTAAAATACTCAAGCCCACTATAATTTCAGCCCACCTAAAACCCTAACCAACACTTATCTCCCAATACATCGCTCGCTCAAGCCTCAGACTACAGCCGCAGGAAACACGAGACGAGAAAAAAAAAAAAAAACAATTTCGTTCGAACTGGAAGATCAAAGGAAAATATCTCGCGGTATGCATTCGAAATCGTAGGTCAGATGCGAACTATTCATCGCGTGTAATCGAGGTTGAACGAAACGCAAGAAGATGCTGGTCGAAGTCGATTTCGAAGTCAGATCTATGATTTAATTTGGTTCTTCTTTGAATTTGTAATGTTGTTTACCTTTTTATTTTAATTAAGGAAGCAATTTGCAAAAAAATTGATTTTTTTTCATCTACGATCAGCGGGACGAGATTCTGACCTGATCTCGTCCCGCCTCCGGCCGGAACCGAGACGAGATGGCCGGAATCTCGTGGTTCCGGCCGGAATTTCATACCATGCAAAATACTCATTCTGACTCATGATTCCTGATTCAGGGTTTAAATGCTATCTTGGATCACCGTGCTGAAGTTTATATTCCTGAACTTGGTAAGAAATTTAAGTGCCCGCCATCCTTTAGAGTTTTTGCATGTCAGAATCCATCATCTCAGGGTGGAGGTAGAAAGGGCCTTCCAAAGTCATTTCTCAATCGCTTTACCAAGGTTAGATCCCCCCCCCCCCCCACTCAAATTGCCATGGTGCTATTCGAAGTATCAAACACTCTTTACTCCAAAATACACTGAAGGCAATTTGAAACAATGCTGTTGCTAGTGCAATTTTTATATAATTTTGTGGAATTTTTTTTACCAGCACTATTACAGTTAATTTCATTTCATTTGATTTTTTTACCCTAATGTTTTTAGGTTTACGTGGATGAACTATCCGAAGAAGACTATAACTTCATCTGCCAGTCACGCTTTCCATCGCTATCACCTGATCTCATTTCAAATCTAATTTGCTTTAATAATCGCCTCTTTGAGGATACCATGGTTTCCCGCAAGTATGGTCAGGATGGTTCTCCTTGGGAGTTCAATCTTCGTGATGTTATCCGTTCTTGTCAAATTATGGAAGGTGCAATTAATTAACTTGTATAAATTGATATACAAATTAACGCCATGATTAGTATTCCGATTTTACCTTCGATTAGGTGATACAAGGTTAAAGGTCCTGATTAGGAGCCTGTTTAGACAATGGGGAACATTTTTTTGTTATAATTACTTCAAAAGTAGTTTTAGCATGAATAAACGAAGTGTCAAATAATTAAAGCTGAAATTCTGTTGTTAAAACAAAAAAAAAATTATTAGAAGTATTTAGGTGTATATTTAAAAGTAGCCCCCAAAGATGCTTTAAGGCGTCTAGTATTATTTACAGATAAAATAGTCATTAGCTGTTCACATTTATACGATCGATCATTAAGTGTGTAAGTATAAATAAGCAATGAATGCTATTATTACTACTATTTTGACGCAAGCTGATTTGATTTGAAGGTGCACCTGAGGCTTCAAAAGCCAGTAGCTTTTTGAACATTGTATACCTACAAAGAATGCGTACTGCCGCTGACCGCAAAGAAGTTGTGAAACTCTATGAAGAAATCTTCGGTTCCAAGCCCTTAATTAATGTATACCCAAATTTAAATGTCAGTTCCCATAAGCTAATCATTGGCAGTGCATCTGTTGATAGAAATTATCTCCTCCCACGCTGGATTTCAAAAAACCACCTTCACATGCTACCTGGGTTCTATCACAGTTTGGAAGCTATTGCTGAATGTGTGCAACATCAATGGCTTTGCATTTTAGTGGGCCCTTATTCTTCTGGAAAGACTTCATTGATTCACATACTTTCTTGCCTTACCGGAAACTCTTTAGTTGAGTTAAATCTCTCGTCTGGAACTGATGTTTCAGAACTACTAGGATGCTTTGAACAATACAATTCACATCACATATTAAGGGATTTGTTATGCCAGGTTGAACGCTATATTAAGGAATATTTTGCAAAATTAAGCATTGAAGATTTGAGAAGCAATAGAGTGAGCTTGTTTGCAAAGTGGCTTACATCCTTAGCATCTGGTAACTACAGCATTAATATGTCAGTATCCAGGAATATGATTGATGGGTTGCTTGCTTCAATAGGCGATTTGGTTGAGATTATGAATTTGTTGATTACTCATATTGAAAAATATGAGAATCTGTCCGTGTCATGGACGTGTAGTGATGTGACCAAAACACTTGAGACTGCTTTAGATCTGGAGAAAAAGTTGAGAACTGAGCAGTCATCCAAAACTGAGCAAACATCAAAGTTCAAATGGATGACTGGTGACTTAATCAAGGCTATTGAATGTGGAGACTGGGTTGTCTTGGACAATGCAAACCTTTGCAATCCTACGGTTAGTGCATTTTTCCATTAACAGTTATGTTACTGACAATTTGGCATTCGCTGTGCATGTATGCATAAATAATCGTTGGGAACAAATTGTAATTAATCTTAGTCGACAAACACTCATTTAGCATAGAACTTATATCAAGATTACAGAATCACTAGGTGGACGCTTGACAGAAGCATGAACTAGGATTTAATCGCATAGGATTATTATTAATCAAGGATCAACCGAAATAGGTGGTTTTGATAGAATCAACCATTTTGGATTTAAATAATTGGTATTTACTTATGAAAAATGATGTTATATAGGTTTATGATATTTTTGGAAGCAAAATTTGGTGTTTATAAGAAAAAATTGGTGCAAAACCCATTTGCTTGTTTAGATGTTGGAGTCAATCTCATTTAGGTGGATAAGTCACGTAGCCAGACAGTAAAGCTACCCTAGCACCTAGACGGGAGTCTAGAAGGATTTTCACAATAGAGGTTTCAGTATTGAACATGGATACATAAAATAAGTAGAATATTAAATATTTGAATGAAAAACGAATTTGGGAATAATAAAAACTTTAAAAATAAATTGACATAGGGAATTTTGTAAACATATAAATTGGAAAATAGAAAATAACAGGTACTGTTTTTTCTTGTAAAAAATGGGATTTGAGCTACTGAACTCGTTTGTATAACTGTGCATTTTTGGAATTACGTGGTTGAATGAATTTGTTTTGACCGCACTATTGTTACAAAAGTTCTATACCCTGCACTAGTAATACATGGACCGTGTCCGTAAACTATTTGAGGAATGCATGTAAGCATCATTGACATTGTTATATGATGAGGTAAACTTTACTGTTTTTCAGTTTAATATAATATTTTCTTCATCTTTTCCACAATATTTTTCTTTAATGATCTTGATTTATTTTCCCTTTTATTTACCTTGCCGATGCAACTATGTTATTATGAATCATTATCGTCCATTACATATAATACCAGAACTTCACATTAAACACAAGAACGTGATAAAGATGGCCTAATGCATCAGTACTTGTAAGAATACTTGCACGTGAATCATTAATTCTTAAGGGTTGTCCTTAAATTTCAGGTTCTTGATAGAATAAACTCGTTAGTGGAACAAGATGGTTTTATTACCATTAATGAATGTGGTCTAGTAGATGGCAAGCCTGTAAGAGTTGCGCCTCATCCTAATTTTAGGATGTTTCTGACTATGGATCCTAAACATGGTGAAATTTCCAGAGCAATGAGAAACAGAGGAGTGGAAATATTCATGATGCAACCTAATTGGTTTGGTGTGGAAGATTCCCCTGATACAGAAAATATCGAAATAAACGATGCTAGAAAGTTCCTTCTTCTGTCTGATATACCTTCGAAAAAATTAATTTTTGCTATGAGTGAGGCCCATATGTATGCGAGAAATATGGGTTCCAGTCTTGGTGTGCATATTACTCTACTCGAGCTTAGTCGCTGGGTTAAGTTATTTCAACAGCTTGTTTTTAATGGGAATCAGCCTAAATGGAGCCTTCACTCAAGTTATGAATACACTTACTTATCATCACTTGGTGAGAATGAAGGAAGGGACATAGTTGAAAAAGCAAAAAATTCTTGGTTGTCCTGTATTGATTGGTATTCATCAAGTCATATGTTGGAATATTCATCGTCATTACCAGGAGGATGGCCGTCTTCACATTCCATTAGAGATTTTATATTCTATCCAAAAGAAACACACATACGACAAAATTGTGCTTATTTGGAACATATTGGTTATCAGTTCTGTGCTTATAAGCTGAGCTCTTTACAGAATGGAGCTAAGTTTAGGGCCATGAAACCATCCTTGTTAACAAAGGATATGGTGCTCAGTCATCTTTTCCCTAAAACTACTCACAACGAGGAGCTTCCAGGGTTTGATGAGGATTTGGCTAACCAGATGCTTTATTTTGCTTCAAATTGGACGCTCGAGCAAGCAACTGAAGTTGATTATTCACTTTATCTACAATATTTCAATTGGTGCGATGCTGAAATGTTTCCACACTGTGATTTTTTCAAATCCTTGTTACAAGTTCTTGTTAAAGAAAAAACTCATCCCATTTGGAAACACTCTTTTGAGCCAAGTGCAGATTTAAAGCCAATTCAGTTGGTACGCCTTACCTACCATCAATGGAACATTGAAGATAGTACGCATGTAAACAACTGTTGGAAAGTGCTGAACTTATTAAGAGGGTTAGAAGAAAAGGTTCTTCGGATATTCAGCGATTCCCACGAATTTATCCGTATATACTCGAGTCTACTTGAAAATCATATTCTATTCTGGAAAAGTTATACAACATCTAAATTCGACCAGTCATCGATAATTTGGCATTGGTTAATGAAAGAAGCCATGAGGTTGAAGTCTACGTTCCCAGAGGAGGTAGACAAATTAAAAAAAGAAAAAATTCCTAAATGTGATATTTATTATCATACCCCAAAGTTGTGGGTCCATGCAGGGCACCCATTTTTGCCATCTTCTGCAGAAGCATATGAGAAAATGCTGCAACTGCTAAGCTTTTGTGAGGAAACATGGATAAATCACAATAATCAAATTCTTTCTGGTATGAATTACTACATTAAATAATAATAATATTTTGTCTCGATGATTAGCATTTCATTGTTAAGAATGCATCAATGTTTCAGGTGATGCTGCTGGTTTGAAGGTTGTTTTATCTGCTAATACAGAACTTCGACAGCTAGCAGTACAAGGTATTGGCCTCACTCTGTCTCCCTTCTTTTTTCACCATAATCATTAGTATATTGACCTGTTTATCCATAAATTGCATAAAATCAGCCGCTATGAACAGACAAATTAGTATTATTTTAAACAACTAGTCCTTTTCTTGCTAGTTAGTATGGATGGTTTTTAATCCAAGTTTTATAATTTTGAGTGAATTTATAATTACTACAATTTTTCTTCTTGATGGTATCCTTATTTGGTCATTGCTTTTATTTCATAATTTCATTTCCATTTGCCCAGCTGTTTGCATGCTCTGGTGTACTATAATGAACTGTGATCGAGATACTTCTAATTCTTGTTTTCAGTTGGAAGATATATATCAGGTATTTATCACTTCAATGACACAATGTTATATTGGTTTGCACTCAACATTGTGCATGCTAACTTATTCGCCTTATGCAGGGCCTTCGCCTTAGGGTTGAACATGAAAAAGAGAACCTCAAAATGATATCTATTTCTAGAGAATATTCAAATTATAAGTGTTGCTGCACCTTCCCTTCTGATATTTTATGCCTGAAATCTGGTTTTGATAGTTGGATGAAATCGCTCACTCTGCTTGACCAAAGAAGTTTTTTGATGGATATCACTTTACTAGATGAATTATCAGCTTGTGTACTAAGTGATTCCAAAATGGTTCATCAGGTTAGTTGTCGAAAGACTCGAAACCACCTCCAGTTGTAATTGACAAATATTCGATGCTTCACAAATGCTACGCCCCAATAATCCTTGATTGCCATATGTCCTAGTTACTTTAGAGTTTTCTTCCAAATGTTCCCTTTATTGCAAATATACGGTTCACTATTCAGTTTGCTTCAAATACCACGTATACACGGTAAGTAACCACTGTTGTTGCAAAAAACAATTTGGTGTTATAAGGGAGGCAACAATTTCTTCTTCTTTCTGTTCTACGATATATGATCAATGCTTCATATCATGTAAATCCTTTTTTTGTTGCAGGCCTTATTAAGTAGGTCTGATTTTATACAACACAATCTGGACTTCTCTATCTGTTACTCTACCCGACCACCTATGGATTTTGCTCCACATCAGGCAATCTTATGGCTTCTTAATGCTTGGACGTCCGTTGATTCTGGTTTGTGCATTCACACTTCTGTTAAGACCATCTCTCTCTCTCTGTATATATATATATATATATATATATATATATATATATATATATATATATATATTACCCAGGTCCCAGTCTGCATTTTACCCAATAATTCAATGTCAATTTTCTACTTTACCATCTTACACCCCAACAATTCAATCTCATTCTTTCACACTAGTTTTTTTCCCTTTCCAAACATCAGTCAAACTAAAACGTTTTTTTCAATGCAAAAAGTGGTAAAATCAATTATTTGAGGCATTGTTGTGAAAAAGCTTAAAATCCTACGTTTGAATCCCGTTTTAAATCAAATCTCTCCCTTTACGATTCGATTTATTTTCCGATTCAAACCAAGCTAATGCCACACTTTAGAAATATCATGCAATCCAAATCAATATATTCAATATATATATTTGGGTCTACAATTCCAATTTTTAATCATTTAAAAATAAATTAAAATTGGAACAAGAGAAAAAAAAAACGATGTTTTAGGTTTCGATGTAGAAGTTTAAACATCGAAATTTATTACAAAGTATGTGCAAACTTATAATGTATGTTTTCTGAATCTACGATTTAGGATTTAAATTCCATTTCGATTCATAGTTTAAATTTTACGATTCACGATTTGAATCTCATTTTGAAAACCTTGATTTGAGGTGTATGCTAGGTGTTTTAACTTGCTTTCATTGGGTAAGTGGAAGTGGGAAAATTAAACACATTTTGATTTTCCAATTCAGAATTGGATCGAAGTTTATATAAAATGAGGTGTATGCAGAAATGCAGCGTTTATGCCATTATTAAGTCACATGGAGGTCGAATGATACATGTTTTTATTATTTTCATTTCCTTTTGCAGTTAATACAAAACTTGCTTGTTTACTCAATGAGTTTTGGTTTAAGTGGCACACGTCATTGTGGAACTCTTCAAAAATAGTCGAGGTATGTTAGTTTTCAAGCCAAAAATTTACTGACAAATAACATAATTTGTTGAGTAAATAATTCTGTTTGTAATGTAGGAGCTATCTTTGAGTGGTGGGAGTGGATCATGCCATCTAATAGATCTAACGTCAACGGCAATTCTCAATAAGATTTTGTAAGAATACCCATCAATATTGCTGACCAGGCTTAACCAATAATTAGATTATTAAAATTTCCTCCTTGGTTCATAATTTTTTTTACAGCTTAGTTTTGCCTACTCTTTGAATGAAAGAAAAGTAGAGGATTATCGTTTGATTGCTAATGCATGCATGCATACACTTGTATGTTTGCATATGTGTTGTTCTATAGCCCTGCTAATACAGAAGACAAGGTTATTTAATTATTAGGGGTGGGGAGTGTTTTTTTTTTTTTTGGGGTGTTGGGGGGGGGGGGGGAGGAGGGGCTTCTTTTTTTGGGGTTTTGTGATGGGTGGGTAGGGGGGAGGTCGTGGGCTACGTTGAATCATGAAGTTCTGACTTTACAGTTAACAACCATATAAGGGGTGGGGGGAGGGTTATTTTTATTTTTTGGTTTTGGGGGGGAGGGGCTGGGAAGGGGGGAGGTCGCAGGTTACGTTGAATCATGTAGTTTTGACTTTACAATTAACAACCGCATATAGCTTGCATAACAATATTGTTTGCTCTTAAGATAGGTTTGCCTAATCTTTGAATGAGAGAGAAGTAGAGGATTATCGTTTCATGCTAACGCATGCATACACACACATATGTTTGCGCGCGTGTTGTCTTATTGCCCTGCTGTAATACAGAGGACAGTTTTTTTAGGGGTGGGGACTGTTCCTTTTTCTTTTAAAAAAAGGGGGAGGGGTGATCGTTTTTTTTTTTTTGGTTGGTATTGTGGGGGGTGGGGAGGTTGCGGGTTGCATTGAATTATGAAGTTCTTTAAAGTTAACAACCACATATTGCTTTGCATACAACGATATTGTTTGCTCTTAAGATTTTGTTATCTTTCTTTATGTATAAATATGGTTGTATCTCTTCAGTGAAGGCGCTGCCCTCATTAAGGACTATGAAGTGCAGTCGGTTAAGCTTAGAACTGTGTCTAGAATTCTTTGGAAAGACATTCCCGTAAGGAAAAATCTAGCTGACTCTCTGCTGTCTGCTGCATGTAACCTCCTCAAGCAGGTGATATATTTGGTGACAGATTTTTTTTGTGATTATTAATACTTAGAAATTATAACGAGGCTTTACTTCTTTCTCCGGAACAGATTGTATTAGTTCACAGGAAGTTTCTCAGCGAAGATGCACTTTCTCAACTTGCAGAAAATGATTCAACATGCCATTTGGTATATTCATTGCAATATTTGATAGACATTTTGGTGTACAATTCCTGCATATTCAGTATGATTATGCTTGTATTGCATTCGGTTCTTTTATTTTTAGTAGAAAAAAACTTATTTTAACCACAAGCCCCTTTAGAAACTTATTGCAATAAATAGACATGATTTTCTACCCTTTAGAAGTGTGTAACCCCAAATTTGCTCTTGTGCACTTTAAAAATTTGCAAACACAAAACTTGATTTGGTGAATACGTGTCTATTTTTGTAGTAAGTTCCAAACAAAGTCTATACTTAGAAGTTTTTTTCCCTTTTTCCAATTTAAGCCTAATCATAAAATTTTTCCCTTCATTTTAGCATACAATATTTGAATTCCTGTTTGTGCTCACTGCAGGCAGAGGTGATACTAAATATTAAATCCCTTTTATTGAAGTCAAGACATGGAATTTTGAGATCAGTTCGGGTGCCAGTCGTGGATGCTTTATTTAAAGAACTATACAATAAAAACCATCCGTCTGGTATGTGTATGTTACTTAAAGTTGCAATCAAAGAATTTTCTTTTGTTTCGCTACAGTTATAATTTGTTTGTTGGTGATTCTTATTTATCCAGACGCCTTCTGTCTTGCTTCTGCATGGGTACATATTGGTGCTCTGCGCTTCAGTTTGTTGCTAAAACCAAATGCTCCTGATCCAGCAATGAAGTATTCATTCAAGCATTTTGTTATATCAGAAAAAATATCTTTACTTGAGCTTGAAACTAAGGTAATACACAATATTGGATATTTATGATAGCATTATTGGTGTGTCTGTAAATTTTAGCTGTACTTCTACTTTGGTATATTCTAATATACCAAAGACAAACAATAATGAAAGGCTCGGACGGTTAAAGGAATCAGAAGATTTGTAATTAATATTATTGTTTGGCAATACCTGTTTTAGATTTCTTCAGGGTACAATTTATTTTAATGAATACTTGACGGGAGTTGTGTACCTGTGGTTTAATATTTGGATCAATTTAAGATTGCCCAGCAAGAGCTGCATTCGGTGCAAAGCTAAGGCAGCGTTGATTATTTACAATAGTGGTTTAACTAACCATAATAATGAATACAGTATACTGAGAAAAAAAAAGTAGATCTCTCTCTGAATTTATAATTCAATTTCAAACATAGTTGTCAAAATGTGCGTTATTGTGCGCTAAATCCCAAAAAAGCCAAAGCCCAGGGTGTGCACTTTTTAATCCACAAAGAACACGCTTGTCACTGAAAGCGTGATACAGCGCATTTTTTGCTGAAGCGTAAACAAGGCCATAGCATGAAATGCTTTTGCTTTCCCCCTGTATACTGCCTCTGAAAGAAAAATAGGCCAAATCCCGACTCAGTTGGTTGAAATAATTCATCTCTCACGTTATATTCTATTTAGACATCATCAAAGTATTAAAGCGCGAAAGGCGTACATGAGGCGTTTTTAGGTCTACGAGGCGAGGCGTAAGCCTCGAAACGTTGAGGCGTAAGCTTTTCATGTAAAAATAAAACACAAACAAATAAAGAAATTCTGACACTTTAAATCAACCAATGAAAAAAAAATGAAAAACAAATAATTTAAGATCCAACTTTTACCAACTATATATTTTTATTATAGATTAAAAATAATTGATCGAAACTCATATGATTCAAATTTCGATTTCTTAAAATTATTTGAAGATTACATCAAACTCCAATTTTGATACGTTCTGTCAATTCAAATCGATTTCCAAAATTTATTTCAAGATTTAACAAAGTTTATTGAAAAATATTCTTTAAATAACAATGAGAAAATTCGCTACATTGCTCATGATCATTATTTCATAAACAATTTTACTTGATCATGTCGATATTGAAATTGAAAAGTAAAAAATGCTACTTTTTTATTTTCTTAATTTTTTTCTATTTCCATTAAATGATTAAAGATTAATGACATTTATCTGTGTTAATATCTGCAACTAAAGATTAAAAGATTTTTATGTCATATGCCTTAGCTTTTGGAGGTGTGTGAGGCGTACACTTTATGGCTTTGTATGCCTCAAGTTGTTGAGGCGTAAGCTTTAGAGGTAAAAAGCCTTTTGGAATAAGCCTCAAGGCGTGTTTTACCTCTTATTTTCTCAAGGCGGGCCTTGAGGCGAGAATCGAGGCGGGTTTTTTAAAACAAAGGACATCATTTATCTTGAATTTCTTTTCAGCTTGTGTAGACTTGAATTATTGTGATTTCTTAGTTTTATTATAGTATATTTGAATTATATTCGTTCACCTTATGTGTAACTTGTCGTTGTGGTGTGTTATTTTCATTAAAAGTCATATTTTCAAATGTGTTGTTTTTCTTTTTTGTACATGTTATGCTGTTTGGTTCTTGTCACCAACGCATGGAAGAATTTTATCTTTTGTGCAAAATCTTGCAGTTGCAAGCTTATAGCACGGTCATATGTATAGCTTGGTGTTAGCATACATTTTTTTATTTATTTTAAAAAAAATGACACAAGTCAATGAAACCTATCATCCATTTCAAATGTACCATGGATTCATTACTTTTTTCTTTCTAATAATACTTACAATTTACAGAAAATACGTTTAGTCTTTAATTTCTTGGATGCCACACAATCAGCAAAAGGTTGCATTAACTTTGATTATCATGATAGATAGATAAAAAAAGGGTCAAAGGTTATAGTTTCGTGCGAAATAGCGTGCGTTAAAGTGCACAGTGCAAAAATAGTTCAAAGTGCAAGCCTAGCACAAGAAAAATACAAGGTGGCATGCCTTGTGCACAAAAGCCCAAGGCGCTATGCGCTTTCACCAACTCACTACTTTGATTTCAAGCATATAGCAAGCAAAGATTGCAAAAAATGTCATGCAACTTGGATGCCATTTCGAATCAATCTATCCTATATCAAGTCGATTCTAGAAATCTGGTTCATAACTTTCATAGTATAATTGGAAAAGAAAATATCATTCATTTCACGCTGAAATAAAATATCAAGGTTACTTATTTCAGTAAATTGTTTAAAATTTTGTTGTTTAGAAAAACGTAAAAGGTAGAGTCGAATAGAATTGATCTTTAAATTTAGATTTAGAAGTTTAAAGTTTAGGCATCAATAACAGTTCACAAATATTGATCATTAAAAGGAATGCCGAATTGATGCCTTTGCGTACTTAAATGTTATTTGACAACCCACATACAGCAGCTTATGCATGCGTGTGTATCTGTGTTTGCGCACGCACTCTAAAATATGGATATTTAAAATCTGCAGTCTACAGTTTAAATCTAATTTTAATTTTGAACATCATGATTTACATCGTGGATTCCAAACCTTGTATAGCAACATTAGCTTCTTTCAACTTATTATTTGTCTTTACAATATTACGTAGGTGCGAAAAGAATGCGCACAATTGGCTGGAAGAAACTCTACAAGAGACAATCCCCAGGAAAGAGTTTCTTTGTTACAGAATCTGGACGAGGAGCAACGACGTGTCCAGTCTAAGGTGCGCTCATCCCCCCCCCTCCTCCTCCCCGGGGGGTCAATCCATATCATCTATTCTGTAAGATAATACCAACACATATTTTGCTCACAGATTGTTTTTCGACCTCATTCCTCGAAGTACAAAACCCTGCGTAAAGAATGCTCTGAATTTGATCATCTTGTATCTAACTGCATGAATTTTGTGAAAGAATTGAAGTCTAATGCTTTTATTCAATCATCAATTGACAAAGCTAACAGTTGGCAGGTTTGGAAAATAGCATTACAAATTTAGTTAACTATTAATTTTATAGTCCACCAGTTTTTTTTCATGATATCTTTGATGTATAATAATTCAGATCACAGCATCCTCATTTGTTGATAAGCTGTCAAAGGATTATGCTGAATATAAAGATTTAATTCAGCCACTTCAAATTGCAATTTATGAAATGAAATTGGGTCTGTCATTAGCAGTATCTGGTGCTAAAGAGAAAATATATTTGAAGAAGGTTGATGAAGAAAATTGTGAAAGAATTACGGTATGTTATGTCTAGTTTTATGAACTATTTCATTTTACACCATTCACTTGTCTCTAAAGATGAGTTGGCACAAAATTTCATCAGATACTATTTCTCTAATTTCTGTTTTTTTATTTAACTCGAATTAACAGGTGCTAACTGGCTATCTACTTTTATTATATTTCAAAATAAAGTTGACAATGTTGTTGGTTAAAAAGCAAAGTATTTTTTGTTTTTACAATATTGAGGTGAAAGGCGATATTTTTTAGAAGATCATGTAACTGGATCTTTTCAACTTTTGTATTCAATGTATGCATGTTAATGGCCTTGAGCTCACATTGACACAATGTGGCGTCCTTATTTTACAAAACCACTACAAGACACACTGTTGGTCTCCCAATCCCCCCCCCCAAACTTTCCCCAAAAAAAAAGATAAAAATAAAAATAAAATTCACTAGCCCCACCCACCCCTCTTTTGTGTTTTAATTATTTGTTTCATAATTGTATTTGCTGATTTTTGGTACAGGTTCCTATCTATAATCTCGTGCGATTTCCCAGAGAGCTGGCTCATGAATTTACACCTGACTACATAAATTCCTTCCCTGTTTCTTGTATATCACATGCATCAATAATTTCTCAATTTACAGATGTCGATTTCCTCAAGAAGTTGGCCGCGGTTTCTTGTGATGCTGGATTTAATAGTGTGGTTAGTTGGCAATATTATTCCAACCTTAGATTCATTACCTGATAATTAAGTTTTTTTTTTTTTTTTTTTTTTCCATGTTCAATATTTTAGATACAAGCTAAGATTCACCACATTAAGCTCATTGGTGCTACACACTATGCTTGCACTTCACTCCTAATGGATAAAGCTGTATTCATGGTAAGCCCTATGGTCACCGTATTATTATGTTTATATTTTGTCGATAATTTTTATTCCAATACTTTTTCCTTCAAATACGTTAGCGGATATTACATATTTGAATTCAGGATATCAAAATGTGTACCAAATGTGTGCATACTCTCTTTTGACATATATTCAGAAGGTTAAAACTTGATCTGATTACCGTTTTTTTTTCCCGGCTGATTCATGTTTAGCACTTAAATTGAGTTGGATTTGAAAGAAGCTTTTTTTATTTGGTGGTGTTCTTTTGTTGCATTTCTGTACTATTTGTCTGATTTATTGCCCTTTTTGACTCATTTACAAGTTGCTGCGTTTATTTACATGTTCTATCGTATGTTACGTTTTTGAGCACATGAAAACTGGAACCACAATTTTGATTGGATTCCATTGCAGTCGTCACCAAAACTTGTTCGGAACGGCTATAATTCTTGCTCGAATCTTATTCATAGAAACACAAATTTCTTATCAAGTCTCTTGTGAGTTCTAATTGCTGAATCTGATGTTTTGTACATGTGAAGTTATTGTTTTCCTTTGTATATTCTTTCCTTAGCTTTTGGATGAGATCTTCAGTCACTTTGTTACCCTATGGATGGAAATGAAATCACGTGCCAAGGGTAAGGAAGATGGAGAGTCTGAGTATTTTAAATTTAAACCTCGTTCAATTGTGCTAGAAGATGTTTTGGATGCAAATTATATTTCTGATGAAAGCTCAGTATCTGGAAGTGATGAACTGTTGATGGAACACGAGTTTACTAGCATGGTTAGTTCAACTGCTATTTACAAACTATATAACTTAACCTTTTCCTATCTTGCAGTGCTCATTCATTCCTTTTGATTTTTTAGAAACATCCTGCCAACGAAGATAATGATACGGAGGAAGAATGGAGCATGATTCCTGAATATGTTTTGAAAAGCTTAGTAAATATTCACATCCTGTTGTTTGGGTCAAATAAACTCGTCGAACAAGTAAAATTTACTCTCCCTGTTTCATATATGTATCTTATATTGTATCCTTGGCTTGAAGTTTTCGTAAAACTTAAAGCGTTCTTATACTTGCTACACAATTAAACGGTTTGTGGTTGTAAACTAATCTGTATTCTCGTCGTATGTTCTTTCCAATTCATTTTGACTTAAGATTGTCCTGTTTTATCTTTTTCAGGCTCCGCTTAGTTTCAAACTTACAGAGGACAGATTATATTCCTTTATGGACTCATATGTGTTGGGTGCAAAAATAATACAAGGTGTTTTTTTCTTTCCTTTGTGAGTGATAGCTTATAGTCATACCATGCTTTAGAAGTGAATGACTTGATTGTTAATTTATTCCAGATCTCCAAGCGCTTTCCACTTCCACATTAGATGAAAGCTTGAAGCTAGAGCAATTACTCAATGTATGCTTGAGATATGATCAAATAGTGGCACCTCCGACTTCTCGATTAATACATGCCTACAATGTTTACAAGGTGAGAAATTGTACATGCTTATTATTAGGAAATGGTGACTGTATATATATTTCTCCATATTCCATAATTTCAATAACGACCCAAGTTTTTGATCCGATTGCAAACTTTTTGAAATGCCCTTTTTTGGATACAATGGCTATAACACCCCCCCCCCCCCCCCCCCAAAAAAAAATCAATATTCTTTTTTTAATGGAAGTTGGTATATAAATCAGAATACAAATTTCAGCCCTGAAAAGAAGTTCATGTCAGTATTCATTTATTTATTTCAGTTCATTGAGTTCTCAATATAGGCAATACTTTCTTTATTCTTCATAATTTTGCTTTACATTCATACAAAAATGACTAATTTCATGCTGAATGCTTTTCTGATTAAATACCATATTGGAATAATTACCAGCTCATGTTTTCCCGAAATAAGTGTTAGTCTTAATAACATTAATCTCCATTACTATTTATTTTGGCAGGATTCCAATGCTTTGCTTATTTCAAAGATTGATAAGCCTCTCACTGTTGTTCAAGAAAAGGTTGAAACTCTTTTGATGGAATTACCTGAACATCCCGCTCTTGAGAAAATCATGGAGACAACTAAAACGCTTCTTGATTTCCCATTAAGCACACCTGTGTCAAAGGTGGGCCATTTCTTGCTTCTCCTTTGATTGTTGTTGTAGATATTATGTTTAGATTTCAATTGATAATTTAAATTTATTATAAAATGCATATAGGTGCTGCTTGGGCTGCAGCTTTTGATCAGCAGAGTACAATCATTGAAGGAAAATTTCTCTCTCTCTCTTATTGGTAATATTTCGATTTTCTATTTCATCATAATTATTTTGAATTTTTAATTCTTCTTGTTAGAAGTTGTCTTGGTGACATGGAATGATTGCAAAAATCTTAAATTCTCACAATTTGAATTCAATTTTAATTGAATCTTCAAAGTTCATTTTCAGTTGAGGGAAATCGTTTAATCCACGTTGAAAATATACGAAGATACTTGTTCGATCTCGCACTTTCTTTGTTTATCAGGTAAAGATGGAACCAAATCTTGAGGCTTCAACTGAGGCATCAAGATTCCAGATTCACGTCGTTCCATTTTGATTTGAGGTAGTACTAAAATGGAGCGAAATTAAAGCTATGATTCAATAAAGAAACTGTTGAAATTCAACTTTAGGGAAAAAGTTATAAGAAGTTGAATATCTAAATTAGGAAAATTTGACTTTGTAGTTGTGCAAAACCACAAAGTATGTGAATAATGCAACTAAATAAATGTTCAAAACAAAGTAATTAATAAATATTTGTTAGTGTTATTAGTACCTATAGTCAATAATTATTGTTCATTTGTATCTTATTTTTCAATTGAAGACGAATTATAAATCTTGCTTCAATAAATTGAATAAATCATGTGTAAAGTAAAATAGTCGATGAAACCTAAAGCTGGAACCAAATTTTCTGGAATTTAATTTCTAAAGTTATTAGAGATCAAATAGAAATCTCAAACTTTAGGTTGAATCTCTCATGTTTGAACCTAACAATTGGCAGCTTTCGCTGCTCAGTGCGTGATTTAGTCAGAGTATCTGTTGGGGGTTTAGTGCATAACCCTTCAAATTTTACAAGCATGAGTTTGGTTCCATGTGATTAAAAAAAATAAAAGAAAGAAAGAGGAAAAAAGAATAAAAAAAGCAAGAATGGAAGGAAAAAGAGAATTAAGCTTTTAGATTCAAAATCTATTTATCAAAAATAATTTAAATAATAAAAATCGTGACTGTTAGCTGTAGTTTTTTACAAGGTACATGGAGCAAAATTTCTAGTGTTCAAGCACATGTATACATATTAAAATGTTGACCTTTTGAATCTGTGATTTGTTATTTGAATCCGATTTCAATCTAAAATCCGAACTTCCCGATTTACAACTTGAATCTGGTTTTGGAAACCTAGTGTCGCGATGATCTTAAGTCTTGAATATGATATATTGAAATTATCATTGATGCTAATCTTTTCCACTCTAATAAACCTTATTTTAACAGACCTGAATATGATTTTTTGAAATTATCACTAATACTAATTATTTCAACCCTAACTTAACCTTGTTTCAATACAGATATAGTACACCCTATTTACAGTTTAGTGTCTTCTTGGCAAAAGCTCGAGCTAGATAGCTGGCCTGTTTTGCTTGATGAAGTTCAGCAGCAGTATAAATCAAATGCTGAAAAGGTGAACTTACAAACTTGTTCATCGATTGATTGTTTTCTAGCTAACACGGAATGTCTTCTTATTTTGTTATTTAATTTGGATGGTACGCTATAGCTATGGTTTCCACTGAGAGCAATCCTTCACCGTAACCTATCAGTAGATGGTGAAATGGATACAATTCAGAGGTGTGTTAAAGCGTCTGTCTTAGATTTTTTTTTTTTTTCCTTTTACTTTTTTGAGTTGATAGATTGTAAGTAATATAGTTATATAACCCACTCAAATGTGCTTTGCAGTATCGAAGATTTTATACAGACTTCCAGCATCGGAGAATTCATGGGGCGTCTTCAGCTTCTCCATGCTTTCCATGGTCAACTCAGTCATGGTATTTATTTGCATGCTTATTCAAGGTAAGTTAAGTGTGTACATACATATCGATTTGATGTTGTAAATCTGTAGATATCAACTTCTTTTTATTGTTGCTCAATTTACCTTATAGCATTAATTAATATGTTTTTGAAGCAGTGGAAGTTCACATTTGAAGGAAAATATGAGTATTTTGTACAATGTCGTTGGATTTTACTTCCAATTTGTGCCTTTGTAAGTTTTGGGGATATATTTTATAATTTCAGTTTTTATTTTTATTCATTATGTATGAATATGAATTATAGTTGTATTATTTCTTCCTCTTTTTTAGGATTTTGGAGCATATTGAATCCGGGAGAAAAGAAGTAGAGAAAGAGTTGAAGGAGTGCCTCAAACTATACAACTGGGAACGTTCCACTTTGGAAAGTTTTAGAAGGACAAGACAAAAAATATGGAAACACGTCAAAAAATATAACGTACATCTCCGACTGACATGATTATTTTTGTCACATTTTAATTACACCCTTTAATTTTATTGCGATTGATTATCTGATGAAGTGCCTATGTGCTTTATGTAGACAGTACTGTGCAGTGCCATATCGATTCTATGTAATTGTGCACCATGACACTTAATATAAGCATTCATCCATTCATGTAAATTTGAAATCCATCTATTCATTGCAGATTTACATAAAGTACTTTGTAATGACATACTAATTGTAGATAATTGTACATTATTTCACTCCATTTAAACATTTATCTATTCATGCAAAATTTGCATAACAAACACGAATTATTCATGCAAATTTTGCATTACAATCCACAGGTGATATATATGCATGTCAGTTTACAAATACTCGTACCTGTATTACTATTTTTCCTTCTTTTGTGTCAGTCTTTCTAATTCTCAACGTTGCAATTCTTAGGAGCTTTTGCAACAACCGGTTATGATAATACTTAATCAAGATAGAGTTCGAAGGGGTGAAACTCCTCCATCTTGGCTTGAAAAGAAACTCAGCGACGAAAATGATATGGGTGTGGTTCAATTCCCACTAGATATTGGGCAACTCAAAAATGCCAAGAGGTTCTTACTTGTAATATATAAATTTCGCAAAATTTTTACCTTGTGATATATAATTGACATCTATCAATACATTCTGTAGATTCTTGTGGTTTGAGGAGTGGAAAGTGAAAGCTGAATCAACTTTAAAATCGCCGATTTTAAAAGGTAAATATTATCGACAAATATCTTTACAGGCTTAGCAACATTTCTAGCATACTCCACGTTTCATGTTCTAATTCCTTATTGGTTTGAAGTTTGAATTTTACGATTTACAATTTGAATCTGGGTTTGAAAATCTGGAAGTACTTCTAATGTTTGACCTCTTGCTATGTATTTTCTTCATATCATTTCAATTGTCGATTTGATGTGGTGATGCATTCCTTTTATTTCCAGAGAGCATATTAGAAAATTGTATAACAGCATGGAAGGAAAGCTGGAACTCGTTCGAAAAAATTAGTGTACACGCAGCCCAATTCGCTTATTCGTGGCAGCATGAAAAGAACAATCATAGAAAGAAAAGAGTTTTCAGAGGTTTACTGAAAACTTTAGAGCAATGTGGATTATCAAAAAGTAAAACCATGTTCTCTGAGGTTAGATATATCTCTAAGTTATTCTTTCTTTCCTACTAATTAAAGAAACCAATTTAATACGAAATGACAAACATGCCGTTTAGCTTTCACCACTCCATGATCACCATTTTAATTAATGTCCAAAATTTCAAGATTCGAATGGGCGATTGACAACTCGCTCATTTTTATCTTGTTTTTGCTACAATGTTTTATGTATCCAGGTTACTTTGTATATCCTGACAAACAATTATATTATATTCAAAAAAAATCTTATTTTTATTATTCTGAATGAATGAATAATTTTATGTAGAAATTACATATGCCAAAAAAAAGACATTTAAGTAACTATCGAACCCACATAAACCATACTACGTAATTTATGGTGTCATTTTCAATTATTATTTTGTAACTCGATTGCAAATCGAGTTAAAGTAATTGAAATCGACACAAAAAGTGGTTTATATATGAGTTTACTAGCCTAATAATATAGAACAAATCGAATATATATCAAGCTTACATGATAATCTTTTTGTTTAGTTGGAAAACATCGGAAGCTGTTCTGGCAGTTTGTTTCTTCAGCCTTCATATTGTGTGGAGAACATGCTACAATCCATAAAGTGTATACCGTCATGGGAGGCTGCGGATAAAATTTACTTCAGGAATTTGGGTATGGTTCAACAACTACGACAAGTTCGACTCAATTTTAACAAAACTCTAATTCTGGACCAGGTAATTTTTTTCCTTTGCCTTTTGAATTTACCATGTTTATCCATTCAACCGTAAACATCATGTATTAATCGTCAACATTATTTGGTATATTCAGGTGGAGCAAGCAGTATCTTTCATTGATCATCTGATTATTGTACAGCAAGAGCAGAGATATGCTGCTTATTATGTTGCTGAGCAGCTGCAAAATTTACAATGTCAGTTCAAGAATATAGGTGGAAGAGGTATGTAAATTTTTAAACTTATATTATCACAAGCTTACCCTACCACGTTGGGACCATTAATCTTGTGGTGAGGCTTCTGGATTGAATCTAGTGGTCTTGGGTTTGCGTCCTTCAGAGACTGGACTGGTTGCCTACTTTCAAAAAAGAAAAAAGAAACAGCCTATTCTATCATTGGTATTTGTTTAAACCTTACTTTATTTTTATTTTAATTGTAGAAATGGGTGATAATTTTATCTTGAGTCCAAGTCAGCGCACTGTCATCAAATTCACATGGCAGCAAAAGGTTTGTCATTCTGATATCATTGAATTCATACCGTTTACTGGTTGAATGTTATTTTACAATTGTAAACATAACACCTTTTTTTTGTGTTTATTGTTCTTGCCAGAACTTATTTGACAATCTTCTAGCCATGTCCAAAGATACACAATTATTTCTTCAGAAAGTTGAAAATTGTCACAAAAATTCTTGTGTAGTGAAAGCTGAAGCTGACAGTGTTTCTGTTATATTGGAGAAGTATATACCGGTATTTTTGCAGTCTAAGGTAATCGAAAGTGCTTCTTCTTAAATACACAGAAAAACACCTTTACCTTTTTTTATTGAAATATTTTTATTACAGGCATCTTTAGACAAGTACCTTATTGACAGCAGTGACACAATAACGATGTCTGTGAAGTGTATGCCTTTAGTCGCTTCTCAACAGATGGAACAATTATTAGCGCGTAATTTCCAAGTTATTCAGAACTTTGGAGAGGATGTCATTGCTTTGCGCTCGCAAAAGGAATTTAATTCAGCTGTGAGGGAATCTGTTCTAGATCGGCTTGAGAGTCTAGTCATTAAGGTTTGTTATGCTTAATTTTCTGGACAATTTTATCATTAGTTACACATTTCATTTATGAAAAACAAAGTAATCTTGGGTAAATTATATCTCAACCCCAGATTATACCCTATTCTTTAAACAAATTTTGTGCCATAGGACACACACCCTTATCTGAGTTGGTTAGAGCTTAGGATCATGATGCAAGTGGTTATGGGGTCGATTTTGTTGGACCCCTGTGCCAGGATCAGTGTTATTAATGGCGCACGGCGCAGAAAGGCGCAAATCCTCTCGGGAGCCTTAGCGCACGCCTTTTTACTTTACTGCACGTTTAATTTTTTTTAATAAATTTAATATTTTAACAAAAAAATTTAAAAAAATCAATATTTTTTGGTATAACATATGCAACAATTATTTTTTTATGCATTTTACAAAAAATAAAATAAAACATAAAGCATAAAATTTCAAGCATAATAGTTTTCAAATTCAAAATAATAACACACATTACTGATAAACTAAAAATTTGAATCTAATAAACTTAATGCTCGATTGTATTTAACAAATACCAGATCATGAAATTTTTTATGTTGCAGACAAATCGTACATAGATATTGGACATATTCACACATGCAAATTTTTTTATATCCAAGAGTATGTTTCGGAGCTGATTGAATGTTAATTTTCTTAGAATGCTTTCTCTTCCTCCAAAGCTGCTTCTCTTGATTTACCGTTCACGGGTTCTTAGTTCCATTCATTTGCTTTTGTATCTAGGCTAGGCAATATTTTATGATTTTTTATACATTACATTATGTATTTCTAACATTATTAAAATGAATCTAAACTACATTGGATAATAAAACATATGTCAGTTCTAAATGTCGGCATGCTAAGGTAAGTCAATTACATAGTTGTAAGGTTATTAACTCGTTGATGATAATCGAGTAGGAAATAATAATAATGTCATTATGTTTTCATATAATTGAAAAAAATAATATTAACAAAGTTATTCACATTTCATGTTATTATGATAATAATAGTAATAGTAGTAGTAGTAGTAGTGGTGATTGTAGCATAGTTATGAATGGCGTGCCGTGGCACGCGCCATGGCGCACGACGCGGCATCTGCGCCATTTCTACTTGCGGCGCGGCGCATATGAAAAGGTGCAGCAAATGGCGCAAAAGGCGCGCGGCGCAAAAGAGGCGCAAAATGGCGTGCCTTTTGTTTTGTTTTTTGCTTGTTTTTTTGTTTATTTTTTCATTTTTTGCATTTCACATGAAATTATTGTTAACCATATTGATCATATTATTGCGTTTGCTAATTTTTTGTATTTGGTTCTTATTTATTTTGTACGTTTTGATGGTTGGCTTTTCTACGGTTCTTTTTCCTTGAAGAGAAACAAACATATCAATCAATATTGAAAATATATTTCATTTTATGTAATACTCTTATATCAAATTGTACATAAAACATGTATTTCAATTGATTGTGTATTTTATTTCAAACAGTCTGTAGATGCACCAAATAGATTATTAATAAATATATTTCACTTCCTTTTTTTTTTTTTGCATAAAGTTATCAATTGCATTAGGGAAACAATAAACATGCGCAGTAAATCAGAAAGGCACACGCCGTTTGCCGCGCCGTGCGCCAAGGCTCCAGATTGATGTTGCGCCTTTTTGCGCCGTGCGCCATTAATAACTATGGATTGTAGTGATGGTAAGACTATTTATAGTAGAGTAATTATTAATTATTGTAGTTGAAATGCGAAAAAAACCCATAAAATAAAATGCGCGCCATTTCTGCGCCGTGTGCCATTTGCCACGCCTTTTCATGTGCGCCGCGCCGCAATAAAAAATGGCGCAAACACTGCACCGTGCTGCGTCATGGCACGCGCCGCGGCGCGCCTTTCACAACTATGGCCAGGATAGTATGGTCTATACTATCCAAATTTGTGTATAAGTACCAAATTTCAAAAAAAGAAATGAAAAAAATATTCGTGTCCATAGAGCTAGGTTCGATCCTTGCCTTGCACTTATCATAAAAAATAGTATGGGGGGTTTATAGGTGCCATGGATTGAAGCGGATGGACACACCTCACGAGTTTACCAGTCCACGGGGTTCTCCTGGGTACATCCAAAAAATGTGTCCATAGTGTACCCTATTCTTCTCTTTTTCAGCTTGCTGTCTACAACTAAATTTCCACAGCATTTAACTAACTTGATTTCAGTTAAAAAATTAGTATACACCATTAATATTAGATTTTACCAATTTCATCAACAAAAAATATTGAAATTTATTTTTCTTTGATTGATCCTTCAAAGAGAAATTCCGTTTGTAGAAAACTGACATTGAAAATTCTGGGTGAATGGTGCGAAAGAAGTAATTTGCTTCATTCTTTTTTTTTTCTTTCCCTCTTAATTCCCTTTTTTGGGTTTGCTAGAATGCATACGGTAAAAAGAAATGCCTTTCTGGGTGTTTATAGCAACACTCTTTTTTCCTTACTCATGTCAACTTATAACCAAATTTTAATGGAAACATGTATCTCCTACTTAATGCGAGCTAATATTATTAATTTATCAACCGATTATACCAATTTCTTAAAAAAATACGACCGGGGTGTATTTTGTTCAATGTTTTAAAACGCAAAAGAGGCATTTTCGGGTCCGTGAGGCGAGGCGTAAGCCTCGACGCGTAAGCCTTTCAGGCAAAAAAAAAGCGCAACACATATAATCACAAAATGTGTTGAGTGCATGCTAAATGTTGTTTAAAACGAGCAATCCCTCCGGTGCATTTATGATCACAAAATGCACAAAGAAAATATTTTAAATTGGTAAAATTCGGTAAATCTTTAACCCACTTCGATGCAATATCTCGTTTGCTCATTTTTAACTAGCCTAACATTAACAGATAATTAAAAAAACAAAATCCAGTTTACATAGACACAGCAGTTATAAAAAAATAAATAAAAAGAAAATCCATTTTTCACATTTTTAACTAGTCCAGACACAGCAGTTATATATATTAAAAAAAGGCCCTTTCTTTTGATTCTCACTGGAATCGATTTCAGTTCCAGTTTACTGGAATAGAACTCGATTCCAGTATACTATACTGGAATCGAAATCGATTCCTCTGGAATCGAGTTCGATTCCAACTCGATTCCTATTGTGGAATAGTATTCGATTCCTTCACAGGAATCAAGTTCGATTCCAGTTATGGAATCGAATTCGATTCCTGTTAAGGAATCGAGTTCGATTCAAAGTCGATTGGCAAGTTCAAGTTCTGAAAGTAGGGTTTTTGGCGATTTCTACGCCTCAGATAGTTGAGGCGTGCGTTTTTGGCGATTTCCACGCCTCAAACCATTGAGGCGTAAGCCTCACGAGGAAAACGCCTATCGAAGCACACCTCCAGGCGTTTCAGCCTCCGCCTCGCCTCGAGGCGCGCCTCAGGCGCGTTTTTTAATACATTGATTTTGTTGAAGAGAAAAAATAAACAACTTTGTAGAGTAGCCTTCTATCATACTATAGTTCTCTAATTTTATTCAGTTACAGATTTATAAATGGTACAAGCTTCTTATTTCTATAAGTAATAGATGATATGTTAGCAAGAAAATCGGTTAATAAATTGAACTTAATTTAATTTGTGGATTTAGGGTTTCAATAATTAAAGATTGAAAAACACATAAGTGATGCCATTGAAAATAAGGGTAGTTTGAGAAGGATTAGTTTTCGTCCGTGATTCTACTTATCTATACTTAAGTTTATTTCTATTTACAGGGGAAAACAATTTTTGCAAAATTCAATTCCGAAATAGAAGAAAGTCTGAAGCCATATTCCGAAGAGCAAAATTCTATGCAAGCGATTGAAGAAGTAAATATGCTACTGACAACAGTCTTTAAAAGGATGGGCACTATTTGTGATGATCACATTGTTCTTAGTGAATCATCTGCTCAACATATAACTGCACTTAAAGATCTTTTTGAATTCCACATAAAAGATATGAGCCTTGACCATTTGAATAGCACTCTCAAAAAAGCAATTTTATCAGTGGTCTGTTCTTTGAACTTAATCATTTGGCTTTCTACCTTTTTATTGCAATTGTGTGATTTTTCTTATATAATAATTTCTCAGGCCAATCTGAATAATTGCATAACGACTCGAATCAACATGCATCTTGGTAGCCTTCATTCATCATTGGACCTCCTCTTACAATTTGGTGAAAATTTGCTGTCCGAGTTTTTAGATGCACATAAAACAGTAAATATCCTGCCTGCTTTCATTTTGGAATCGTTCTGAAGAGTTTGTTAACGTATACTGAATCAATATTTGTTTTTTTTCCATGTGCAGATAGCTGAAATTACTCATGTGCTTGCGCACATGTTTATTTTATTATTTTCTAAAGGATTTGGTGATGCGGAAGAAGCAGATGATGAATGTGATGGATCAGAAGATGCTGCCGGAACGGGCATGGGTGAAGGCGAAGGCACAAAAGATGTCAGCGAGCAAATAGAAGATGAGGAACAATTGCTTGGAACGTCCGATAAGGTAATATTTGCTATTGTATGGTTGGTTGCTCAAAACAACCATATGTATTCTAAAGGTTGCATCACAGTGGCTTTATATAATTTTTTCTTAAGTTTCTGTTTTGGTTTTTCTAGCAAGTCATAGATTTGGTCCAGATGGATGACTTCAAAAGTTAATTTTTACTTAATTTTGAAATAATTCTTTTCTTGTTTTTCAACTGTTCGAGTAATTTTTGTTTTTTAACATTTCTGAAACAGAAAACTAAAGACTTGGTTTTTTTACGAAAGCTTTAAGCCTCGTTCGGTTTGCCATTTTTTGTTTTATGTTCTCGTTTGAACAAAAATGCATACTTCCTATGTGTTTTTCAAAACAAACAATTTTGAAAACTTGAGTTAACATAGAAAATAAAAACCAGGTGGGGATTTTTTTTTTTTTGGGGGGGGGGGGGGGGGGGACAAAATGATGAAAACAATTTGTCTCCTTCATGGTCCGTCAATCGTCACAATGGCTGAGAATTGTGAAAAAAGTTCTCATTTTTTCTTGTACTTTGTGGTGCAAATGGGAAACTTATGACATAAAATTCAAAAATGAAACCAAATGGGCCCTTATGTTTCATTGTGTTACATTAAATCAACATCTCAAAATATCTTCTTTGTAGCATCCATTTTTGGTCGATTTATTGACCAAAATCATAAATCACTAAAATAGAATCCAGATGTTATACGCATGCTAACTAAAATGAGGGACATTTAGGTTGTGTTTTTTTTCAAATAAATTTGGGTGGTCGAGTGCTGCTTAATTTTAGCCTTTGATGTGTTTATTTGAGATCAAATTTCATTCTTTCTGGTATTCTCATAATGTAACAACTTCAACAAGTACTACAGAAGTGCATTAAATGTGTTTATAGTCCAGTTTGATTTACCTGAAAAAATTAGAACATTTTTCTTTATATTAATTATACAGAGAGACGAAAAGGACAAATCAGAAAAATTACCCGACGACAAGGAAAAAGGAATTGAAATGGAAGAAGATTTTGAAGGCGATACATTCAGCGTGAGCGAAGATTCTGGAGATGATGAAAAAGAAAAGGAAGAAGATGATGTGAATATAGAATCTAAAATGGGAGAGACTGGAGATGACAAGGAAGTAGTTGATGAAAAGCTTTGGGATAGAAACGAAGATAATAAACCTGAAAAAGGCGATGTGGAGAAATACGAATCAGGGCCCTCAATAAAAGAAACAGAAACGGGTGATGAAGAACTTCGAGCAAAAGAAGATGATGCTTCTTCACCGGATGAATCAGGAGAAGTAGGAAATGATAAGGATGGTATTCATGAAGATGACAAAAACATACCCGAAGAAGAAAACGAATTAGATGATATGAAGCTTGACCAGAAAAATTCATTTGAAGATCCTACTGGGATTGAACTGAATGACCATGAAAAAGCTTTTGACGATGATGCCATGGAAGAAGCTGAGGAAGAATTCCAAGAAGTTAATGGTGATGAAGAAATGAATAATGATGGTGATGGCAGTGATGAAGAAATGAAAGATGATGAAAATAATCCTCAAGGTGATAATGACGTTGACAATGAGACTATGGATACTGGAGAAGAACAAGATAATACAACTATGGTAGCAGAGTCGAAAAAAGAAAACATTTTTCCTGAAAAAATAGAACCTTCGGATAATTTAACCCCCGATTCTGAGTCGGTAGAACCTGTGAACAATCCTTGTAGTGCAGATAAAGCTGAACCAGAGATGAGATGGTCTAATAGCAGTGATACAAATAACAATCTCGCTCCTTCAATGAATTTACAGTTTGAAAATGCTCCGAAAATGGAAGTCTCAAATTTGGGTGATAATTCTAAATTATCTTCCGATAATCAACCGGAAGCTCAAAATCAAGAAAATGATTCGCCCTCCGTTTCTAATTTCAAATCAAACCCATATAGGGATATAGGAAATGCCATGGAAGAATGGAAAGAAAGAGTTAAAGTTTCTGATAAATTAGAAGAAAATCAAATTGACAGCCTGTTAGATGAAACTATCGATGAGAACACTGATGAGTATCAGTACGTGTCTGATAGAGAGAAGTCTACTTCTCAAGCACTTGGATCTGCCACATCAGATCAAGTTAATGACAAACTTGAAAGCAAGCAGGAAACTGAAACTGATGTTGGGGATGAAGTTAGGAAAAAAGAAGCTGACAAAATGGATGTTATAGAGGAAAATTCAGATACCAAGCATTTAATGTCTAACCATAATGTGCCTATCAAGGAAAGTGCCAATGACCAAATTTTGAACACCGTGTTGGATGATGATGAAATAATGGAGGAGAGGGAACTTGATAGGTCTGAAAATGTCTTTGGTGATGCAGTTACATATAAGAATTCTTACATGAATGAGAGAGATATAATGCCTATGGATGATGATATTTTGGATGATGATTCAATCTTTCTAAAAGGAGTGGAGGTAGAAGAGCTTTCTGATGATGTGAAGCAAAAGGCCATGACTGATTGGAGAAGGTTCGAACTTTCCACTGCAAAAATATCACAAGAATTGGCTGAGCATTTGCGATTGGTTATGGAGCCTACCTTAGCTAGTAAGCTTCAAGGTGATTATAGAACTGGAAAGCGAATAAACATGAAAAAGGTATGTTTTTTCGTGGGTCTTTTTTGTACATTTATTTTTGTTAATCTTCATGTTGTCTGCAATTTTTTTAAAAGCTTCAGAAAGTTTCACAAAATAGCTGAAACCTTTGGCCGCAGAGTTCTAGGTAGTGTGGTGAAAAACTTGTTTTTGTTTACACTGGAAAATCGTGTTGCTTTGGTCCAAGGACTAAAATTTTTGTGGGAAAAAGGATGGTATACATTCACATATATAAATGCATTTCATCACAAAATGAGTTGCAGGATTACATATGAAATTCAGTAATCAACTAAACATGATACCAAAACAACCCCATTCAAAACAGCCATATCAACCCCCCCCCCCCCCTCCTTTCTTTTTTCCCCCTCCTGTTCTTCTTCAAAATAAAATAAAATCAATTCATATTGTAAGAAGAAAATAAAGTTCAGGACTGTTAATGTAGAAACCTAGGCATCGACTTGAGTTGAAAAAATGTTTATAAATTGGTAATAAGAAACTGGAAAGAAGAATCGATGTTTTAGCATGATTATTAAACTCCAGTTGACAACCTATGGGGAACTATTTGAACATATAACTGCGTGTACGTATTACACTGAATCATTTGAAGTTATGATCTATGATTTAATTATAGTTGCGATTTAAATTTTGAGCTTCTTAATTTTGTGATTCGAGGTCCATTTTGAGGACTTTCCTTTTGGATGTTTACGCACTCCTTATGAATTAATTCACAGGTTATTCCATTCATTGCTAGTCATTATCGCAAAGACAAAATTTGGTTGAGGAGGACAAAACCCAATAAGCGTGATTATCAAGTGGTGGTAGCGATTGATGATTCTAGAAGCATGTCTGAGAACAATTGTGGAACCGCCGCGGTAGAATCTCTTGTAACGGTGTGTCGAGCAATGTCACTGCTTGAAGTGGGTCAGTTTGCTGTCGCAAGCTTTGGTCAGAAAGGAAATATCAGGTTGCTTCATGAGTTTGATCAGCCTTTTACTAGTGAAGCTGGGGTAAAGGTGAGTTTATTTAATCAGGTTCTTGTAATAGGCCTATAGTTATACAGGCATATTGAATAAGAAACATGTGATAGGTAAATATTGAAGCATAATTTCGTAATGCGGAAGCATAAATTGCAGTTTTTACAATCATCAAATTACTTGTTAAAGTTTTTTTTTTTTCACAATCACCGCAGTAAGGTTACGGGAGTCTGGCGCAACGGTAAGGTTACCCGGTTGGTAATCTGAAGCGCGCAGGTTCGAGTTCCGGCCTCTTCACATATGTGAGGGAAAGGCTGTGTGCACTAATCGACCACCCCGCCCGGAAAACCATAAGAATAGTACTTGGACGGGAGACTGACGTGGGAAGTCCTTTCGCGTTTGAGTATGGGAGCCTTTGGCACTGGGTATCCACGACAATCACCGCGGTCTGAAAATAATTCAATGTTCCATTAAATTTTGTATGGCGGAGAACCCATTCATTAGGCTAGCTTCGACACCTGGAAAAGAATGAAAAATATTCCATCTTCGTTTGAATGTTATAATCTAGGTGTTCTAATTTTTTTGGTACTACTACTGAGGTAGCTGAATGAAAGAAATGTTTACAATTGGTTCATCTTGGAATGTGAAATTTGAAAAATTCTGTTGTTTTTATGCAGTTTGGACTTTAGGGAATAGTTTATTATTGGGTTTAAAAATCCAATCTTAAAAATAAGGATGGGCATGCGATTATATTGGAAATTTGAACTAACCAGACCCTGTTTGGTGAATAACTTGAAAACAGATGTTATCAAGTCTAACATTCAAGCAAGAGAATACAATAGCCGATGAACCAGTTGTTGAATTATTGAAGCATTTAAACATCATGCTTGATAATGCTGTGATGAAAGCTCGCTTGCCTTCCGGACATAATCCACTTAACCAGCTTATTTTGATCATTGCAGATGGACGATTTCATGAAAAGGTAGTTAATAATTTTTTTTGCACTATCTTTTTTATTAGTAATAAACCAGTAAAAGGGTACTTTTTCGGTGGTACAACGTCAGGACTGAATAACTTGTACACTGCAGGGTTTGTATGACAATTTACTTGTAATGTATAGTGTAAATAAAAATAGACTGGATTAATCCTTTAGAATCTGCTACTGAAAGTTAAACCATGACGTATATGTGTAGGAAAACTTGAAAAAATGCATAAGGAGAGCTCTTAACCGAAAGCGAATGATCGCATTTATACTTTTGGACAATGGTGATGAATCTATCATGGACCTTCAGGTATCAGCCCGTTGATCGTTCACTTCCTTTATAATAAATTCTGTTATCTATTGGTGCATAAATATTTTGGTATTTTGATATTTTCAGTCTGCATCATATGAAGGGAACAAGCTTTCTCTTACCAAGTACTTGGATTCATTTCCATTCCCTTATTATATAATATTGAAAAACATGGAAGCGCTTCCTCGTGCACTTGGTGATCTTTTAAGACAGGTATTTTGTGGCTGCAAAACCCTAAATTTTCGCAGTTTAGATGTATCCTTATATTTAAGCTTATTATATTGTATTTTTGTTGTTAATGCAGTGGTTTGAGCTAATGCAAAATAGCAGCGAATGACAAAGTAATGCGATGGAATAGTTTACATTGAGCTTTTTTTTAGCAGATTCTGATCAGAGGGCGATTCTGCAATTAGCTGCCCTAGAATAGGTTATATAAACAAAGCTTTTAAATATCAGACGATAGAAAGAGTTGAATGCTCTTGCATAGATGCAATATAAGAGTTTACGTAGACCTTTTAATTTTTCAACAGGTTTTGATTATAGGGCAATTTTGCAATTAGCAGTTTTCATATAAGTCAATGTTTAAAGTCAACAATAGAAAGAAGTGGATGCGTTTGGTAACTTCCACATTTTTTTGCATGCAATGTAAATAACTTGTTGCTTTACTCGCAAGCTTCGTATTTTATGTAATTCATCACATGCCGGTATGAATCATGTTGTGTTTATAAAGCTTTTGTAGGTTTTTCCATGATCATAGGTGTAGATGCACAATTTGCAGGGTAAACATTGCAATTTCTGAATGTGCTTTGATTTTACCGAAAATGCATGAATTATTTGACTTGCAATGTTGGTTACTCGTGTGTTTTTAGTTCATGAATTTATATGATTTCCAATCTTCTGACTGCTAAATCTGATCTCGTCAATTTTTGTATTGTATGCATTTACGAATCTGACCAATAAATCACAATCAATTTGTTCCAAATAATATTAGATTCTTTATCCAATGGTAACATTTGTAACAGCATCGAAGCTTTTATTTATGCACGTGCGTCTGTCATTTTGATTGATGTTACCTCCATAATAATTAGAGTTAGATTTGGTTTTTGGTTTGTAATGGTTGGTAGAAGTCAATAATACTTTCTTCCATTTGCAAGTCTAATGTCTATTTATTTTACAAGTTTTCATGTAAAAAGGGTAAATAATAAGAGCTGTTATTTTTTATTGTACGATTATTTATCACTTTTATTTTGTGTAGGCATGAAGTTAAAATGTTATGTAAAATCATATCCATTATAAGTATTACTTATAATGGGTAGCTGGAACCAAAGCATTAGGAGGATGACATCTGTCCTCTTTCACGTTTACACCCTATTCAGAACTACTAAACCTAACAGTTATTCTCCAATCTCGCAACATCCCCTTCTTCCACAATCGATTTCACGCCCATTTCCCCTTTTTCGATTTCACGCTCATTTCCCCATTTCCCCGTTTTCGATTTCACGCTCTTTTCCCCGCTAATAACCCTACATATTATATGATACGTTGAGAACAAAATCGCTGAAGCACACCTGTTTAAGGAGCAATTCAACCTGAAAACGGTATGAAGATAAATTCCTTCCACCCGTACTCAAACAACATTGATGCTTACGCCGATACAACTGATTCATGCCCTATCCACGCAGTCTGAAAGTTGGGCTTTAAGGTAAATGATTTTTTTTTTGGTATTTTCGATTTAAATTTTTAGACGATTGTATATCTTTCTTTAGAACGATATCATTGCATTTCAGATGTTTCGGGTACTGTATTTCTAACTGTACACTGATTTCAGATGTTTGGTTATTCAGACTTTCACATATGTAATTGATAACTGCTTCTCCCGCCTGATTATTATTTGATTGATGTCACTGCATCTACCGTCCAGTCTTAAATACCCAAAAAATATACAATCAATTATTCCTTTTTCCTGCGTTGAATGAAACCACTTTCGATGATTGTGGATGTTTTTCATCCTTTTGGGTGTTTGTCCTTTGATCCCAATCAACACAGTATTCCTCATTTTCCTCTAATTAAGTCTCCCACCTGTTAATTATCACCTTAATTTAACTGGATCAAAAAATCTGCAACCATAAGTACTCTGTATAAACTATTGCCTGGCCGATTTACATAATTATATTAACGTAAACCCCAGAAATATATAGCAACTTGATACGATATGCTTCAATGGGCGGTGGACAATCCCGTGTTTCTGAGAATCCATATTCTAATTTAATGTAATAATCTGTGCTCTGCAATCAGTTTCTGCTTTCATCTCATGTCGCTTTACAACAATTGATAGCAGATCAGTTATTTGCCGAGGTTAAATATATATATATATATATATATATATATATATATATATATATACACTAACTTGCCTCTTTTTTGCAAATTCTTATTCAATGGTTTTTTGTGCAATCCAGTTTGGACCTCTCCACGTTGCTTCCTGAATTTTAATTTTATTGCATGATTTAATGGTTTTTGTTATGTGCCGACTTCGTCTTTTTCAATACATACAATAAGACAACAAAAAAGAAGCGAATCATACTTTCTCACCTTTATACCTTATTTTGCTCAGTAATATAATTATTGTTTCCATCAGTGTATGGTGTATCCTATGCTAATTTAGCATCCCAATAGTTATGTTACTGTTTTTTAATTACGACACAGACATCAGAAATCAGGTGTCCAACACCCCTTTTGTTGAGCCTGCATGCTACGGCTATGGAATTCATTGTTTCTAAAGAAACACGTAAGTCCTTGATTTTTATTTTTGAATCATATGTACAAGTCATCACTATTATTTTTCACTATGTTTGTACCATTCTTTTGTAACATTGAAGATACAAAATCAACTGTCAGTGCAGACTTACATCTATATAGTTGCCTAATTGGCAACATAGCTATTGAGCGTAACTGACATGAATATGGGATTCTGACTTAGATTTCACTTTTGATAGGTATCTTATTCTGGTTTATTTTATTACTATTATTATGTTGGTTTTCAGCAAAAAAATTGCTATCTACATATGGCTTACAATTGCATGTTAGATTTTGAACCTCTCTAACAATTACTGTAGACTGTATCGGTAATCTATAAATATTGTTTTATTGGCAAAATTCAAAAAAGGGTTTATCAGGATTTGCGATTTTTTTAATCTATTTTCTACGAGTGGATTTTTTAATCTATTTTTCGATAAACGTTGTTCTACCGAATTAACTTCATCCAATTTCACTATCAACTTATGTCATCACTTACTAATAATTTGAATTATTCTTAAACCTTTTCGTTTAACTTGAAAGTTTATGAGCCAATATTTCTTTTACAATACAATGTGCGGTTTTGTATAAATATTTATGTTGTTAACATATGTTGCTGATTTGAATTACTTCTATAATTCAGAGATCATTTTAGTTCATTTGGAATATTGCATATATTGCTGATATTAATACATCCAGTCGATACAATTATCTATTACTTATACTGGAAAGCAGAAACCAAAACAATAACAGCTCAACACGTGGCATTCATCTCAGGATTTATACGAACATGCTTTCCCTTTTTAATTTCCTCCGTCAGTTTCTGTAACTGTTCATTCTCTCCCATGCCGTCTCTTTGCTTTTTCGCTTCCAATTTACTCGAAAACTACGATTGTACTTCCTCCAACTCTTCGTCCTTGCTGCTTCTCTTTAAAATGCCATAATTTTTCATGCCGACGCAAGTAGATCTACGTTATGAAGTTGGATTTGAATTACTGGTAGTCGATCGAATTGAGTGATGAATCTCAAATTAATTCCCGTCCTTTGAAGGTGCGTATAAAGCATTTTCTGTTCTCTTTCTTTTACCACACAAAACTGATTTTGACATATGGATTTTGACTGCATAGTCCCGATTTGGGGAGGTCTATTAAGTTATGAATAAAAACAACAATTAAGATTTTTTGGTAAATAGTTTTTTTTTCTTCTGTAGATGTATTTAAATCTAATGAATAAGTATTTAAATTTCAACTCAGTTTGCTTTGTTCTCTCTCCATAAAATTGTTGCTGTAAAATTCAGTAATTTACACTCCTTTGGGTTAATGAACATTTACTAATTTAAACTTAGGCGGTTTATCTTTTGAAGTTGAAAATGCTATGACTTAGTTGATACACAAACATGTATCTCTACTCAGAATTTTTACTGAATTAGATGATCAACTACAATTTTTACCATTAATTGTTCTTTGTATGTATGACAATGCAGAAACCAAATTTCACAATAGAAGGCAACTCACATGAAAGAATACGATTATTCGATTGTAAGACACATTCAAATATGTTTAAGGTTATATCTGTGTTGAAATTATTGATGAGAGTTTATAGTAGCAATATGTGAAAATTTGTTGCCTTCATAGGTGTAGATGTCTACTTTCATAGTTGATTAAGAGTATACGTGCATTATGGAAACATGTGTGTTGTGTCTTATATAGTCAGTACATTTTTTAAAATTAGTACTTACATTATAAAACGTGTTCCAATTTCGTCCAAGTTGGTGCCGGCAAGTCTGTAAGAAATGGATTCCTGTTCTCTACTTTTATCCTTCTCATACATGTTGATAACTTTGCTGTAGATGTCCTGTTTCTGAACTCACATGCATCTCTTAGCATTTTAGCTGCAGGTTTTATTAGGCTGAAATATAGTCATATTATTTATGCTTTTTCCAACCGTTTTTTAAAATAAGACTGAAGAAACAAGTTATCAAGGTTACGTAGATTGCAATGTATTTTAGTTAAAAATGCTATTATCAGCAGTGTAAATTTATAGTATGTATAAAGTTAGAATCACTGTTTACACCATACCTGATATCAATAGGAAAAGGGAACGGGGAATTTTTTTTTTTGTAAACTTACTTCACTCATGTGTCATGCATGCAGATTGATGTTGAAAAAGCCCATCTATGAAGTAAAGAAAGCAACTTGACGTGATTTCAGGACTCAACCACTGGAGACAAATATAAATGCCTTCCCTGTCCAGAGCGAACATTGACCAAGTATTGGATACAACCGATCATTTTTACATGGAAAAAGGATCGTACACATAATCTTATAAGAATAAAGAAGAAAATAAATATTAATAATAGACCAAAAGATGAAGATATTGGTCCCGTGCTTCAATTTTTGTGGGACTTTCACTCTTTGGAGCAGGTATGAACCGTCTTGGTTTTTCTTCAAGGGAGCCTCCATTATCTCTTAAGTTTACATTTGGAATTGAATCTGAAATGAGTTTTGTCTGTTCTTTTGAAATTTAATCTAAACTGAGTTTTCTTCTAGGGAGCCTCAATTATCTGTTGTAATAAATTTTCGTTTGAGCTGTTTGGGATTTGGCCATACATTTATAGGAGTCTCTGGCTGTTGGTGTTGTATATATGTATAATATTTTTTTTTTGTTATAAAGGATTTTTGTACACTCTTAAGAAAATGGATACAGCCGATAATTAAGTTATTTGATTTTCACTTGAGAATGTACCATGTGTACTGCTAGCATTTATAATATCCTTATATCTGTACAACTAAGGACATACTCATTTCTCTCTTTTTGATTGGTACTATCAGTTTTCAACCATAGATAAAGAATGACATAATTATGTGTAATTTATTGTTTTGCAAGTAATATAGCAAAGAATGACATAATTATGTATAATTTATTGTTTTGCAAGTAATATAGCTAGCCTAAATTTAGCAAGAGTATGATATATTTTTAATTTACCAATTTTTTCTTATACTTCACAATAAATTTAATCACTAGCAGCTCGATCCATATTTGTTTTATTATCTTATGATAAATTTGATCAGTTTTATCTTACATTATCGCATTTGTATTTACGATTTGTAAAGGATTTTCATTGTCCTAAATTTAATTTCTTGATAAATATAGTTAATTCGGGTAAAAAAGAAGGTTGCAAGTAAAAATTTGACATATTTTTTTCTCTTTTAGCCATGGATATGTAAGTCAACTTCAAATCTGAAATCATATCTACCTTGATGATTATGTTCGTTATACATTGTTTAAGCCAATGTGTTTATCAGCTGATATGTTGGTTTATATTGGTTCATGTGGCATATATTTCAACAAAAATTACGTTGAAACTACTTATAATAGTTTTCTAGGTTTTTGCACTTGCATGTGCTAAATTATACAACGCTATAAAAATTTCATATTGACCCATTTCTTAGCTTTAATGTTGCTTATAAAAAGTATATGTTCAAATAGTTTATCTACAATCAATTTAGGAAAATACACCGAACATCATTTTATTTTAGGACACTGTAAAAAACAATGCATATACCATCGACATATTCAACATAGTATATTTCCATATTTGATCAGTTGCTATGTTCTTGGTTACATAGAATATTATTTTCATAAGCCCAATTAAATAAGAAGAGTAAAATACAAAGATACATACCCTTACTTATAATGACACACCAAATAAGAAAGATAAACTGAATATTTTTAGCATTTAAACATTGCACAATATTGATTAGGATCCATTCACCTATTGAATAGACAAGAAGAGTGCAATCGAAAAAATGAATTTGGTAGCAATAATAGAATGTAGAAATAAGGAAAATTTGCTTCAAGTATAAAAACCATACATTCATAACTTAAAAGTAGCTATTCATACCTCCTTAACTACTTTGTTTTCGACCATCTCTATTATTCATTTCCTCATCTATATATTAAAATTTGCAGGTTTCAATCAATGAATTCAATATTTCCATGCATCGGCTAGGGCAATTCAAATTGATCCCCATCCTCAAAACCTAAATGGTTGGAATCCTGGGTACGACATTATCTAATTCTAAGAAGCCTTATGCAATGTTGAGAATGTTATAATCTGATTAGATTCATAAATTGGATCGATTTTGATCAAATTTTCTTTATTTGGTACTAATTTTAGCATTAGGCAAAATAAAGGAGATGGTGCATGGTATACAGGAAAATGATAACATTTATTTTGCTAAGTTCCAGTAAGGTCACGAAATTACTTTTAGTATTCTCCTATTTATATTAATCTTATCATTTTTTTGCCACATCTGATTTTTGACACTTTATGCTATCTGTGGCATATGGTATGCAGCCTTTGCATGTTGTGTTTAAAAATGATAGAAGGTGGATAGATGAGTTGAGCTAAAAGCATAGAATGCAGCCTTTGCATAACAAACATGGTATGCAACATAATAAGGAGTTTCAAAAGGAAACATAGATATTTTTCAAAAATCTAGAATCTCGATTACATAATGGAAGCTTAGTGGCTAGAAAGCACGGATACGGGTGCGTGGATGCGGGTGCACAGTACGGGGACACGGGAATTCAACAAATTCAAAAATATGAGGATTCAGGTGCGGAGGGATACAACAAATATTAAAATACTAAAAATATATTATATACATGATTACAGATGCATTTGTAAATAAAACATCAGACGAATAACATAATCACAGACACATTTGTAAAAGACGAGGATCTAGATAAACATAAAAACAAAGATCTTATTTTAAATCTTGAATTTGGTGGAGCTGTTAAGTGACATGTTTAGCTGATTAAGCTCGATTATTATTTTTTGGATAGTTTGCATATAGAACCAGTTAGATCCAAAGTCCAAACAGTTTGATTAATCTCAAAACAAGATTAAGTAATATCTCATTTGTTATTAACATAGTTAGGCAAATTTTCTTCTTTTTTCGCTGCCACTTTCCTCTCTCCTTCGCTCCCACCAGCTCCGTCTTCCTCCTATCCAAATTGAAGACCGCTTCTCAACATCGCAACCCTAAATCGAAGGCCACTTTCCTCTCTCCATCGCAACCCTAAATCGAAGGCCACTTTCCTCTCTCCATCGCAACCCTAAATCGAAGGCCACTTTCCTCTTTCCATCGCAACCCTAAATCGAAGACTGCTTCTCAACAAACCCATCGCAACCCTAAATTGGGGACACGCCAGAAGCCGTACGGGGTACGTACCCCATGCAGCACCGCAACACCCCTGCACCCGGCCGCACCCATTCGCGATTCGCCACCCACCCAGCCGCACCCCTGCTTCCCAGCTTAGCGGAGATACTTAATCAACATGTGTTATACTTCCAAGTTTTTGTTGCAAAAGATAGTTTGGCAAAATAAAAACTAAATCATCTTCTTTTCTGTAAGTAGTTATCCTCGACTCTACAAATGAAGGCATTACTGGATGTGTGACATGGAAATCTTACTAAATAACATTTGTTCATGTAAGTCTAATTTCATTGATTTATCCTTAACTGTTAATTATTGTCTTCTTATTTGCTTTTTTGGTCCCAACGTACAACAGACACTGAAGATCCCTTATAAACCAATCTGTTTTTTTATATATGTTTTAACTTATGCTATTTTCTTAGTAAGACGAAAAAAAAATCAAACTGAATTTTGATTGTTGATCAGTAAAATGCGTGCCTAATTAATTAAATCAAAATTTGATAGTTATGTGTAGACCGATGCAATAATCTTTTCTGAGGAACTTAATTTTTGGTTTTCTCCGAGTTCAACAAGTTAGTTATTTACCATTTCATGGTTAACCATTGGATGGACATTAAATTCGTTAAGATGGTAGTTGTTAACGAGTTGATATCTTTTACAGTTAGAAGTAAAATTAAGTTTCTCTATTTCATTATTTTTTAAATGAGTAAAAGTAATGTAATATGTCTTCACTTTGCTTATTAGTAAAAAGATTATGGGTTTTTAACTATTATAATTTGTAGGCGATAAAAAGATATAGGAGAAAATTTCAAAAATAATAGGAGATGGAAAACAACAATAAAAGAGTGATAAAGTGCTTTCACATGCGATGAAAGGTATGTGGAATTATATTGATGTTGTTATTATAGTAAAACTGTAGTTATTTTTTATAGTAACAGTGGCTTATTAGTTTAGAAAGTATAATATGAATCATGACTACTATCTTTCTGGTGTTTAATCATATTATGATTATCTTTTTTAAGTAAGAGTGTCTCCTAACACACCTAGGTAGATGATAAACTAATAAGTTGAACCATCATATTATGTATCTGGTGGCTCAGTTCAGTTGGTTTCAATGAAACACATTTCCTTTTATTTTTTTACTTTCAAATATAATATCAAAGTCAATAATGCAAATCCAACGAGTATATAGCTAATTTGGTAAACTATTCCAAAACAGACTCTAAGTCCATTAATCTACCTGGTTTTTTTCCTTTTATGTCCATGTACGGTAATTTTACTTAATTATATTATACTTAGGGTCTAAAATTATGTTATATACGTATTTTCTTATTGTGCCTCTACAGTATTAACTATCGCCACTTCCATAGGTTCTTGGTATACATAAATACAAAGAAGTTCTAACATTATTCCAGATGTAAATTATCTTACGATGACCAGAAATACGTTTGTAACTTTTTTCACAAACTCTTCTATTTGAATATTATTATGGCTTGAAGTTGAGTGCAATAAACGTAAGTATTTTATTGACATTTAACAAAAAGTGTAATAGTATTGTCAGTAATGATGTTTAAATTGATGCTAGCTCATAATGGGCTTTACACAGAGAAACATCTTCATGAGGAATTAAACTATTCTATATACATATGTTTCAGTCCATGCTAAGCTCATAAGGTCTGAGCCGAATTGGTATTGAAGATGTTTATATCTTTTTTATATTCCTTTCACTTAACCTATGGTTTGTTTGAGATTCTTTGAACAAGTGTGAATAATAATGAATGGGCAAATAATAGAAAAAATGCCTACTGTCTAGATATCTAACTTCTCCTACTATACCGATATGAATATTTGATGTCAGAAAGCATACTTGGTTAGTTTTTAACTTTTACTTGGGATTGGTGATTGATAGTCAGAAGGGATATTGCTTAGACTCATATCCTATTCAAAGCCTTCCTGTTATGTTATCGATCTCCTCTTTCAGTCTCTCATACCCTTTTGAAAGCCTTGAATACATTCTTAAGAAACATTATTTCTCTCAGGTTATTTATTTCCTTACAACTAAACCTAAGACTGTCATCCAAAAAACCTTTGTCCTTCCATTACAATGTAATAAATTTCAATTCTATGTCATTTGCAATTTACTTAAGGGATGAGCACTTTTGACATTTTGTTGATTCTCAGATTTTTTGAATTTTCAGGTATGGTAATTTTGGCCATTTCGTATGTGATTTTAAGCTTATATATTTTGATTTATGTTTCACATTTCCCTTTTTACTTACTTTGATATTACCATGCAGATGATAGATGGTGATAGATTAAAATATCTGCTAATTTTTTAATTCAATGGATTTGCTGAACATATGCTCTTGAATCAATTTGCTAAACTCAGTTCTATTTATTTTGCAATTTTAATTTTGGCTTTTGCTGAAGCTTCATAAGTATTCTTTCACAGTTAAGCACCTATGGAATGGTTTATATTTTACATCGTTGGCCAATAGTGCAAGAAAACATATACTCCATATTCATGCAATATTCTGTAACATTTTAAAACTATTTGCTAACCAATATTGCATAATCCATGTTCATAACACAAAGGTGAAGAATTGGTCCCTGGATATTGCATCAAATATCACATTGAATTGTCTACATTGGGCTTCTTTCCTTTCATATGGCTGCATCTAAAGCCTTAGGTAGTGCTTTACCCACTATATATAAAGACTATCTGTGGAAGCAGATGACAAAGATGCTTATTAAGGAAGTAGGGATGTTGGAGAGAATATCTGGAGCCTTCATATTAATATCAAACAAAGACGTGTTTCAAGAATTCTGTATTTTTAGATTTTGCATTAACAATGACTTTTGTTCCTGAAATTATGTATATGGGTAATTTATTTATGATGCAAAACCATCCACGAATAGTTTCTTTGATGTAAAATAAACCAAAGTTATTTTTTTCTTTTTTTTTCTTTTTTTAAATAACATTGACACTTCGTTGAAGCAGAGCATTACTTTTGATATTTTAATATCTTTATGGTTGCGCATGACATCTCAAACCTTGGTTTAGAGCATACCACTTTGGATTTGAAGTAGAGGTCTTTGACATGTTTGATTTACAGTTGATGTCAATTTGTGTACTTGATGAAAGACATTTACAACTTTAGTTGCTAGCTTCTGGCCTTAAGGTTATGGAGCTGATGGAACTTTTACCAGTGCAGATGGGTGCCATGTAGATGTAGCGGATTTAAAGAAGTTGAACCCATAAATCTTTAGGATTATTATTTGAGGCGCTAGGATTCCTACCTTCTGGGGCTTTTTTGCCTTTCTATATAGTCAAATGACGCTTTAGATTCATTTAAGAGTTGTAATTGAATTCTTCCCGCACCAGGTTTGTATGCAATCATTCTGTAACACCCCACCTCCCCTAGGGTCACTCACAAAGGGAATGCACTAGGTTTGGTGAAGCATTATCGAAGTAAACATGCATAGAAATATTACAAGACAGAACATATATATAAAACAGCGGAAGTAAAACAAATTTCATTACCTTATAAAATAAGGTCTAAAGCCTTTTACATCAGAATACATCAAAACCTGTCTTGCAATAGTAAAGAAGCATAAAACCTTTTCATAAATTATTCCCCAAAGTAAAGCGGTGAAGCAACCATAGCCAAGAGAAGACCAAGCTATACATGATGACCTTCAAGCATAAGAGGTCCGAACTAAACAACATCATTTCCTCCCTGAAACCTTGGGGGGGGGGGAACGGAAGACAAAGAGGCGAAAGAAAACGGGGTCAGTCATAAAGACTGGTAAGTCCTATCTACTTCCAGTATAAAAACAGGTAAAGGTAACATGACATGCATAAACTGAAAGTAAACATAAGGATGACGACAAGATAGATGAGTTAAACCAAGATGACTGGATGAACTACTGTAGCAAGATAAACTAAGATATCATGATAAACTACGGTGTCAAGATAAATCAAGGTATCATATCGTCAGGCTTCTATCAAGTATACAATCCCAAGGTATCTATCATGTATAACATCCCACGGTATTTATCATGTATATTTGCTCTGCACCTCTCATACTAGTATCCCAACCCACGTCATGTGTTAACTATAAATGTCCCTTGCCCAATGTCATGTAATGGTCCATGTCAACCTAATATATATAGCATATGTAGGTTTTCCCAACTCGTACGTTCCTTTCCATGTATAAGTTCAATCCTTTGCCGTAGGCCGTACGGGCTTTCCCATGTAAATCTATACCACCACAACGTAGTACCATTTTATCCTTGAAGTTGTTTTGGACTGCTATCCTTGATCTGGTTATGTTTTCTTACCATGAACTATCGCGTGTTCACTTAGGATTTATGCCACCTAGGACCACTAGGGATTATGCTACCTAATGAACGTTTCCATGTCTTGGTTTGGGTTCAAGCCACCTAGGGCCACTAGGGATTATGCCACCCGTCAACCACGCCCTTTATCCCACGTATATATCGTGAATCGTTTTCCATGTCTAGATGCACATGTATCTCAACGTGCCACCCGAGTCCCGTGCCAGGGAAAATCGAGAAATACGGAACTCGGTCGGGAGCTTTAAGTCGTCTGCTGATGCAGATATCAAGGTCTGTTTTTGTATCCGTGGCTATGGTCCCACGTGACCCCTCCCTCAACTACTGAAAGGCAATCCAAGAAAAATCATGTATGAGAACCACATCCCGGCCCCTCTATAGCCCCACTTTCCTATGGGCCAACCTCACCCATGACTCGATAGCAAGAACATGGTCTGTTGGGGGTTCTCTGCCTTTCCGTTCATACACGATTGACTAAAGATGGTAGGTAGTCGGCGACGTGCTATCCAGGGCAAAAACAAGTATCGTCGACTCCACGCTAATCCATCCCAGTCTTTAGGTCGCTCGCATAGCAACCAAGGCATACTCTTGGCTCTTCTACCGCAGACCTTAACCCCTGTGAGGCCGGGTTTCATGGACCATCTGCCACCTCACAGAGGGATACCAAGAGTACCCTCACGTCCCCCGAAGCTACCGCTTCGTCACCCAGTTCGTTGGAGCCTTTATCTAAGTCAGATAATTTGCTCCTCCTCGTGTTTTAAGCGATGACCTACCGTATCTGGTTACTCATCTATCTGTGAACTGGTCCAAATTCTTCGACTAAGAATTACTACTTAGGTTCCCAAACTAAGGTTTACCACTTAGTCTCCTTTCTCGTTATCCTTATTAATCCCGGTTTCCCACCTAGTCCCCTGAACTAGGGTTTTGTCTAATGGGTTAAGTGTTGTCATTCCAGTTCATGACTTAACCTGCCTACGAATCATGTCACGATTTGGCTAAGTATTCAAGTCCAAGACCTAGCCCTACAAGTTGGTTAAGTATACCAAGAAGCTCATGACCTAACCCTATTCAATCACCAAGTCATATTGGTTAAGTATTTGTTTATCTTAACCCTATCAGATTATCGTGTTAGATTGGTTAAGCATAGATTATCTTAACCTCATCGGATTATCGAGTCGGATTGGTTAAGTATAGGTTAACTTGACCTCATCAAATCATCATGTATAATTAGTTAAGTATAAGTTACTTAACCTCATTAAATTATCATGTTAAGTTGGTTAAGTATTGGTTACTTAACCTCATTGAATTACCAAGTTTAGATTGGTTAAGTGTTTAACTTAACCCCATCGAATTACCGTGTTTAGATTAGTTAAGTGTAGGTTACTTAACCCCATCTAATTACCGTGTTTAGATTAGTTAAGTGTAGGTTACTTAACCCCATCTAATTACCGTGTTTAGATTAGTTAAGTGTAGGTTACTTAACCCCATATAATTACCGTGTTTAGATTAGTTAAGTGTAGGTTAATTAACCCCATCTGATTACCAAGTCGGATTAGTTAAGTGTAAATTACTTAACCCCATCCCCTAATTGTCTTGTATGGTTAAGTGTCATTGAGAAATCAAGCCCGGTCCCACTTAACCTACCCATTCGTGTCATTTCGGTTAAGTGTCATTAGTCAAATTTACTTAACCTTATCATGTGGCATTAATTTAATTAATGCACTCTCAACCTCTCACATTAGACCTTGTTGTGGTTACTAGTTAAGCCGGGCGGGTCCGGGTAAAACACCATAACCTAGTCTAACCTCGGGTCTTAAGCGCGACATGACCAACTTCTCACATTGGATCCTATTGTTTGTAGCCACTAGTTAAGCCGGGCGGGTCCGGGTAGATTTATGCTACAAACTCAACCCAACCTCGAGTTGGCCACTTTCATGTTTGGTCTAGTGTCATATTACACTTACAACCCACACGTGTCTAGTTTCAAGTCCAATGTTTACCCCACATGTCATGCCCACATTTAGGTGTATCATAAGTGCCATATTTTCATGAAATCCCATGTCAAATTATCATGTCATAATCACGCACGTCTAACCTACCCCAAAGCGTGTTTCCAACCCAAGTAAAAGCGAGTCAACATAGTAAGGGTACTATGCTACATATTGGCCTCACAACATGCACGATGTCAAAAAGGGATTGGCCACAACATGCATGGTATCATAAGGGGTTTGGCCTCAAAATATGCATAGCATCATAAGAAAATTTGGCCACAAGCATGCATAGTATCATAAGGGAATTTGTCCACAAACATGCATAGTATCATAAGGGAATTTGGCCACAAACATGCATGATAACATAAGGGGTTTGGGTTCATTTACATGCATAAGCCCCCAAAGTCAAATCTTTGCCAATGTTTCACAAGTCAAATGGTTCCCAAAGGTTCATGCTAGCATTCCATAGATAAAGATTCAAACTTGCAAGACAAACTAGGTTAATCATAACATGAATAGCATGATTTAGTCACTAAGCATAGCCAAAAGTCATAGGTTCAAGCAAAAGAGGCATGACAAGGTTCATATAGGCTAGCATACTTAGTTTAATCTCGTTTTATTCCATGCCATCATTAAAACTACCGTTTAGATCTAGAAGTAGCTAGAACTTACTTAGCGTGGCAAGAGATTTAGGAGCATGAATCGTCTTGTCAAAGAATCTATGTTGAGATGATGATCAAAACCCTTGATTTGGTGTAGAAAGCTTGCACCTTTGTCTTGGATCTAGTTTGCAAGCACAAGCCCTTGAACTTGGGGATGGAGGCCATGATCAATGTAGATTTGGGCAGCACTTCGTTGCAAGAGTGATTTGGGAGGGTTTAGGGTAGGCTTAGGGGTCTTTTTATAGAGATTAGGACTAGTTTAGGCCCTTAGATTAACCCTAGGATAGATCTGAACCCTCAAAATTTGTCATAGGCCCATAAAACATGTCTTGAGAAACAAGTCAGGTGCACCCACTTCCAGGTGGTCGGACCACCTAGGTCGACAGGGGTGTCGACTGGGCAGTCGACACCACCTGAGGGGTGTCGACTCCCAAGTCGACTCCCTAGTCGACTTGGGGGTGGCGGGAATTTTTCCCGCCTCTTCTGCTTGGCTGAATTTGAATTCTGAATTCAAATTTTGAACTGTTTTTGAATTTGAAATTTTCTGAAAACTTTGACGGGCCATAACTTGGTCATACGGACTCCGATTTTCGAAAACTCGGACTCTATTTCGCGTATTTTTCCGAGACGAACGCAATGGCATATCCCGTTTCCCTTGATTCAGATTTTATAATCAAATTCTGCCTTAATTCTCGTCTTAGCATGTTGTAAAAATCCAGGTTGTTACATCCTCCCCAACTTAAAGGATTTCGTTCCCGAAATTTCCAAGTTAGGAAGAACGTATCCTACCATCTATCATCCATCTACTCAAAACATCATCCACAGACAACCATTGTCCTTAGACGATTACTAATGCCATATGAACATATGCAGAACGTGTGTGTATATGCTCCTTAGCTAATGCTAATGATCAGGCCTGAATGATCTTTCTAATGCAAAGTATGTTTAGTGCCATGAGTCCAACATGTGTGCAAATAGTCCTAGTCATATAAGTACTATATGTGTGCACAAACATTCATCCATATGCAACATCCGCATGACAACACATTCAATTTCATCCATAAACAAGTATAAATACTCGTGCATATGCAACATGAAACGTGACCACGTCAATCTAGTATCTAATGTGTATTCGCGCATCCACGAGCAACCACTTGCAACCATTTGCAACCATATCAATCATAACATGTTTCAAATACATGTTTACATCCATAGAGTTCTATCTAAGGTTCCCAAGATAGGATCGAGAAGATAAACAAGACAAACTCCTTACGGGGTTTGCAACAGAAACAGGACCGAGAGGATATCCACCAAGCGATAGCATGCAAGCAAGCTCTACAGGAGAACCAGGGATCAACAATATACTCTTAAAAAGAGACATGATGCGCGCGTCTAAGCCGCATTTCCTTGAGCTTAATTCCATTGTGCCTTGACCGCCTTTGACTTCATGATTTCTTGGCTCCTTGATTCCTATTTCCAAGGTATGAGTCGGAACTCATTTCACGGTCGCTTCTTGTTTCTCTTCCACTTATTCTTTCCCTAGTATGCTCGGCCCAAACATATCTGCGTACTCATGCAAGCTCTTCAAAATTCACTAGTGAATTCTGGATCTCGTTTACCGATGCCAATCCATGTTACCACGTGCACTTAATAGGGTGATTCCTACAGCCCATGCTTAAGCGGAATGAACCATCAGCCTTATTGGCGAACGTTGCTTGATCGGGTCAGAGGTTTCCGATAAATACATCAAGTGATTCTAGGTAACTAACCATGACAAAGCCCAAAAGGTTACACGAGGCTTCGAGGGTATTACCAAAGCAAGCCAAGAGTCTGACTACCCTCTTTTCAAAACCGAGAATGGTATCCCTTACTGGATAACCACTTTACCCCTAGAATCCATCCATAGCCCAACAATAGAAGCATTGCTTCTAATCTCAACACTTGGCATAGACGTTCTCAAATCCAAACAAGTCATGAATAAATGGACTGACTCTCCAACCAGATTTTTGGGACAAAAATGGGATCCTCTACCATGCTAGTACTAAGGTGCAGAGACTTAACTATCGAGGCAAACTTAATTGATGCGATGATCAAAACAAAGTCTGGACGGGATGATAGAAAGGAAAGGCTAAACCTTTAACAGAAACGGTACCATTCCTCTTAGGTACGCTAGAAATGAGAGCATACAATTGCCCTCTAGCTAATCTTGTCCTTATCTTCCTTTGTGGATCAAGCCCGTGTCCTTTATCCTTGCTCTTATTATCCCTTCTTATAACTTCGGTAACAGGTCTCTCGAGAACCTCCTCCATCGCACGGGAAAACACTTACGTAGCTAGACAAGGATTAGTCGCAGTTAAAACTACTGTGACTACAGATGGAGGAAAGAAAGGAAAAGAGATTCGATCAAGGAAACAAAGGATAGTGCTAATGGCTTTTGGGGAATAGCCTTTAAAAACTTTTCTTGAAAAATGCTTCTTTGTAAACGGTTTATCAAATAGTTTTCAGAAGGTTTTAAAAACTTTTGCCCAGTCTGGTAACCTTCTGATCTGATACCAAATGTAACACCCCACCTCCCCTAGGGTCACTCACAAAGGGAATGCACTAGGTTTGGTGAAGCATTATCGAGGTAAACATGCACAGAAATATTACAAGATAGAACATATATATAAAACAGCGGAAGTAAAACAAATTTCATTACCTTATAAAATAAGGTCTAAAGCCTTTTACATCAGAACACATCAAAACTTGTCTTGCAATAGTAAAAAGCATAAAACCTTTTCATAAATTATTCCCCAAAGTAAAGCGGTGAAGCAGCCATAGCCAAGAGAAGACCAAGCTATACATGATGACCTTCAAGCATAAGAGGTCTGAACTAAACAACATCATTTCCTCCCTGAAACCTGGGGGGGGGGGGGGGAACGGAAGACAAAGAGGCGAAAGAAAACAGGGTCAGTCATAAAGACTGGTAAGTCCTATCTACTTCCAGTATAAAAACAGGTAAAGGTAACATGACATGCATAAACTGAAAGTAAACAAAAGGATGACGACAAGATAGATGAGCTAAACCAAGATGACTGGATGAACTACTGTAGCAAGATAAACTAAGGTATCATGATAAACTACGGTGTCAAGATAAATCAAGGTATCATATCGTCAGGCTTCTATCAAGTATACAATCCCAAGGTATCTATCATGTATAACATCCCACGGTATTTATCATGTATATTTGCTCTGCACCTCTCGTACTAGTATCCCAACCCGCGTCATGTTTTAACTATAAATGTCCCTTGCCCAATGTCATGTAATGGTCCATGTCAACCTAATATATATAGCATATGTAGGTTTTCCCAACTCGTACGTTCCTTTCCATGTATAAGTTCAGTCCTTTGCCGTAGGCCGTATGGGCTTTCCCATGTAAATCTATACCACCACAACGTAGTACCATTTTATCCTTGAAGTTGTTTTGGACTGCTATCCTTGATCTGGTTATGTTTTCTTACCATGAACTATCGCGTGTTCACTTAGGATTTATGCCACCTAGGACCACTAGGGATTATGCTACCTAATGAACGTTTCCGTGTCTTGGTTTGGGTTCAAGCCACCTAGGGCCACAAGGGATTATGCCACCTGTCAACCACGCCCTTTATCCCACGTATATATCGTGAATCGTTTTCCATGTCTAGATGCACATGTATCTCAATGTGCCACCCGAGTCCCGTGCCAGGGCAAATCGAGAAATACGGAACTCGGTCGGGAGCTTTAAGTCGTCTGCTGATGCAGATATCAAGGTCTGTTTTTGTATCCGTGGCTATGGTCCCACGTGACCCCTTCCTCAACTACTGAAAGGCAATCCAAGAAAAATCATGTATGAGAACCACATCCCGGCCCCTCTATAGCCCCACTTTCCTATGGGCCAACCTCACACATGACTCGATAGCAAGAACATGGTCTGTTGGGGGTTCTCTGCCTTTCCGTTCGTACACGATTGACTAAAGATGGTAGGTAGTCGGCGACGTGCTATCCAGGGCAAAAACAAGTATCGTCGACTCCACGCTAATCCATCCCAGTCTTTAGGTCGCTCGCATAGCAACCAAGGCATACTCTTGGCTCTTCTACCGCAGACCTTAACCCCTGTGAGGCCGGGTTTCATGGACCATCTGCCACCTCACAGAGGGATACCAAGAGTACCCTCACGTCCCCCGAAGCTACCGCTTCGTCACCCAGTTCGTTGGAGCCTTTATCTAAGTCAGATAATTTGCTCCTCCTCGTGTTTTAAGCGATGACCTACCGTATCGGGTTACTCATCTATCTGTGAACTGGTCCAAATTCTTCGACTAAGAATTACTACTTAGGTTCCCAAACTAAGGTTTACCACTTAGTCTCCTTTCCCGTTATCCTTGTTAATCCCGGTTTCCCACCTAGTCCCCTGAACTAGGGTTTTGTCTAATGGGTTAAGTGTTGTCATTCCAGTTCATGACTTAACCTGCCTACGAATCATGTTACAATTTGGCTAAGTATTCAAGTCCAAGACCTAGCCCTACAAGTTGGTTAAGTATACCAAGAAGCTCATGACCTAACCCTATTCAATCACCAAGTCATATTGGTTAAGTATTTGTTTATCTTAACCCTATCAGATTATCGTGTTAGATTGGTTAAGCATAGATTATCTTAACCTCATCGGATTATCGAGTCGGATTGGTTAAGTATAGGTTAACTTGACCTCATCAAATCATCATGTATAATTAGTTAAGTATAAGTTACTTAACCTCATTAAATTATCATGTTAAGTTGGTTAAGTATTGGTTACTTAACCTCATTGAATTACCAAGTTTAGATTGGTTAAGTGTTTAACTTAACCCCATCGAATTACCGTGTTTAGATTAGTTAAGTGTAGGTTACTTAACCCCATCTAATTACCGTGTTTAGATTAGTTAAGTGTAGGTTACTTAACCCCATCTAATTACCGTGTTTAGATTAGTTAAGTGTAGGTTACTTAACCCTATCTGATTACCAAGTCGGATTAGTTAAGTGTAAATTACTTAACCCCATCCCCTAATTGTCTTGTATGGTTAAGTGTCATTGAGAAATCAAGCCCGGTCCCACTTAACCTACCCATTCGTGTCATTTCGGTTAAGTGTCATTAGTCAAATTTACTTAACCTTATCATGTGGCATTAATTTAATTAATGCACTCTCAACCTCTCACATTAGACCTTGTTGTGGTTACTAGTTAAGCCGGGCGGGTCCGGGTAGTTTTACACCACAACCTAATCTAACCTCGGGTCTTAAGCGCGACATGACCAACTTCTCACATTGGATCCTATTGTTTGTAGCCACTAGTTAAGCCGGGCGGGTCCGGGTAGATTTATGCTACAAACTCAACCCAACCTCGAGTTGGCCACTTTCATGTTTGGTCTAGTGTCATATTACACTTACAACCCACACGTGTCTAGTTTCAAGTCCAATGTTTACCCCACATGTCATGCCCACATTTAGGTGTATCATAAGTGCCATATTTTCATGAAATCCCATGTCAAATTATCATGTCATAATCACGCACGTCTAACCTACCCCAAAGCGTGTTTCCAACCCAAGTAAAAGCGAGTCAACATAGTAAGGGTACTATGCTACATATTGGCCTCACAACATGCACGATGTCAAAAAGGGATTGGCCACAACATGCATGGTATCATAAGGGGTTTGGCCTCAAAATATGCATAGCATCATAAGAAAATTTGGCCACAAGCATGCATAGTATCATAAGGGAATTTGTCCACAAACATGCATAGTATCATAAGGGAATTTGGCCACAAACATGCATGATAACATAAGGGGTTTGGGTTCATTTACATGCATAAGCCCCCAAAGTCAAATCTTTGCCAATGTTTCACAAGTCAAATGGTTCCCAAAGGTTCATGCTAGCATTCCATAGATAAAGATTCAAACTTGCAAGACAAACTAGGTTAATCATAACATGAATAGCATGATTTAGTCACTAAGCATAGCCAAAAGTCATAGGTTCAAGCAAAAGAGGCATGACAAGGTTCATATAGGCTAGCATACTTAGTTTAATCTCGTTTTATTCCATGCCATCATTAAAACTACCGTTTAGATCTAGAAGTAGCTAGAACTTACTTAGCGTGGCAAGAGATTTAGGAGCATGAATCGTCTTGTCGAAGAATCCATGTTGAGATGATGATCAAAACCCTTGATTTGGTGTAGAAAGCTTGCACCTTCGTCTTGGATCTAGTTTGCAAGCACAAGCCCTTGAACTTGGGGATGGAGGCCATGATCAATGTAGATTTGGGCAGCACTTCATTGCAAGAGTGATTTGTGAGGGTTTAGGGTAGGCTTAGGGGTCTTTTTATAGAGATTAGGACTAGTTTAGGCCCTTAGATTAACCCTAGGATAAATCTGAACCCTCAAAATCCGTCACAGGCCCATAAAACATGTCTTGAGAAACAAGTCAGGTGCACCCACTTCCAGGTGGTCGGACCACCCAGGTCGACAGGGGCGTCGACTGGGCAGTCGACACCACCTGGGGGGTGTCGACTCCCAAGTCGACTCCCCAGTCGACTTGGGGGTGGCGGGAATTTTTCCCGCCTCTTCTGCTTGGCTGAATTTGAATTCTGAATTCAAATTTTGAACTGTTTTTGAATTTGAAATTTTCTGAAAACTTTGACGGGCCATAACTTGGTAATACGGACTCCGATTTTCGAAAACTCGGACTCTATTTCGCGTATTTTTCCGAGATGAACGCAATGGCATAGCCCGTTTCCCTTGATTCAGATTTTATAATCAAATTCTGCCTTGATTCTCGTCTTAGCATGTTGTAAAAATCCGGGTTGTTATACATTCTGCATTGAATAGAAAAAACCCTACATTTCAGCTTGAAAGTTTTAAGTTTATGATAGAAATATTTAAAATGCGGGTTCTACTGTAATTGCGAAAGCAAATTCTTCCGTTAATCCAAAAACATTCTTCTCTTTGTGCATATGGAGGAGCACATCGTTGTATAGTAAATATAACGAATAACAATAATTTTAAGAACGTACATAGCTGCTGCGTTGTATGTCAAATCTTCAGGAAGATTTTGCATCATTGAGAATTCTGTATTATGTAGACAACTGCATGGTCTTGGTCTTCGCTTTCTGTAGAAAGCCCAACAAATTAGCAATGGGGTTATGACCAACATTGATTTTATTTGAATATATTATTGTTAATAACGAATCAATATAAAGGAACTAACTATAACAGTGTTACTATTTTCCCTTATTGTTTATAACTATTTTTTTTTTTTTTTATTAATTGTATAATGAATTATTTACAGTAGATTAGTTTTGTTCTAAACAATCAATAAATGTTGTAGTTATATTAGTTGCTCAACATAAAAAATAGAGATGCTAGAAAGCCCAAAAGTTGAATGTGAGGGAAAATGCAAGTTTGGGCAGAATTCCTAGAGGGAGCACTCATTTTTAAAGTTCAATTAAAACCAAGCCATTAGATCTGTTTCACTTTATTATTTATTTACAGCTTCGAGCCTCATAATTTTGTTACATGACCAAAAATGCTGTGTAATGAAATGATTGTTAAATTTTACACATAAAGCTGCACTACTTTTTTTTTAAATAGATTTCCAAAACCATCATTGCATATAAAATATGCAAGCCAAACCCAAAGGCTATTGATAGAGCGAAAATCCTGTAATAACAATACAAGCCAACCTCTAAGTAATCGTGCAAACATATGAAAGTTGTTGAAGAAAATGTAAAGGGGAAACAATAACACAGTGATCTTTTTTAAGAAACAACTTTCCTAAAAAGAAGTAAATGGTAGGGCATCTGTAGTAATTTCAAATAATATCAATGATGGAAAAGATCCACTAAAGAATTTCCTACCCGAAAAAACTTTAGATCCTAGAAAAAGAGGAGACAACCGAGAAAATTCAATTAAGAAGAGAAAGAAAAAAAATCTTCAATGTCTGTCTCCAATGAGCATCTAAGAAATATGAGATGTTGAATGCGCTAAAAGATAAAATTAATTTCAGTTAATTAGTGAAATGACGTACATCCCTTACAACTCACGAAGGATCGGAACTGAATTACACTTCAAATTTTGACGTAAAAATAGAGTAATGTGCAATATATTAGTGCAATACGATGGAAAATGTAATGACATAGGAAATGAGAACTCGTTGAAAGTAAGAGAATCCAGGCAGGTCAAGGCAAATGCCTAAGTTGGTGTTCAGGTTTTTTCCTACAAGCAGAAGACCAAAGGGAACTTAATCAGTACTGCTAGGGAGTATTTTTGCTATGTTTTGCAATTCAAGATGATCAGGTTATGGTTGAAAATATGCAATAGAATTATCAATTACATAACCTAGAACATAGTTTTATGATACATTTCAATTTTGCCTTAGTGAAAATACTTTGCAAGCCACTGCAAAAAACCACATTTCTACTTAACATAGGAAAATTCTACGTGAAATTAGTTAACAAATAACTAAAACATACATTAGTTCCTCGATGCCTCCTCTCTAATGCATTAATGTAAACGAAACACATCTACATATTACAAACATAAAATAACTATTTTGATATAATTACGAAGCTGCCCGTATGCGTAGCACGGGTCACACACTTGTTCTTTAAAGTATACACGATAAGAATTGCATTTAATTTGATAGCTTAATAATATTTTGTTATATTTTCTTTTAAATCATTATACTTTTAAATGCGATGCCATGTAATAGAAATATTATATATGCATACATACATATGTATATGTATATATATATATGTATGTTTATGTGTGCGAAGATATATGGTAGGTATGTTAATTATCATATATAATAGTTAATTATCATTGTCCAATCTTTAATAAGAATATGTTAGATTTCTTATCTATCATAATTTTGTTTTTATTTATTTATTCGTAACCTCCATAATTTTAAATTAGTAACTAAACTATATTTATTAATATCATTTGTAAATTTTAAGTTTATAATAGTTATTTATTTATTTATTTGAACTTAAAATAGTTTTAAATTTACTCGTAGCGTATCAATTTAAAGTTAAATCAGTTTTGAACAATTTTTCTTTTGGCTTATGTGTTGGTTAATTATTCATGATAATATAATGCATGCACTGGTTACATAGTTAGATTAGGGGCATTGGGAAAGGCTAAATGAGACAAAAATAAAAATGATATTTTTATCTTGAAAGCACGATCTTTTATAGTCTTCCAACACAATAGTCATATTTAATGTTTTTGAGAAATCCTCCATTCGATGAGGAGAACCTGCCAACAGATCGATATAATGTAAACAAAGTAAAGATCGAATAAAATAGGAAAAATAAGTCAAATCCAAAATACACTACAATATTTGCGAACTTGTCAGTAAAATACATTAAGAAAATTTAAAAGAATAAAATCAATGATTCGAGAATTATGCAGATGTTCAATATGAAAGTTCCGCTTTGGTTATAGTCAAATCATGGAATAACTTTCATCGACTCTTTAGACCAAGCGATTTAATAGACGTATAATTGTTATAAATTAATTAGTATTTATGAAACATTAACTAAAAATTAAACTTTGCTTAGAGTATATAATCAATACAGCAGAAACAAAGGCTTCATATCGTCTTCGATCAATAACATAACCTGATATCCAGTCTGCTCATCAGCATCGTCGATGAGCAGCGGGAACATATAAGCTTGGGTCAGTGTCCTAACGTGGTAGCCTATCCGAGGAAAGGGGAGAGAGAACAACATCCACATCAACCATAGAATTCATCAAACAAAGTCCTAGCTATCACCTTCTAAAAACTTGAATACATTCCCATACCACTTTTTGACGATCCCAAACTTACACCATCTTTTGGTTAAAAATAGAGTCAGGTAAGTGTAGGTAGCGTTACCTCTATGCATCGCCCTTACAGTGTTTTTAATCTTTGAAATCGACATAGTGTGATAAATGTATAACTAATTTTTTTATATAAGCAATATCATTTACAGAAATTTTCTTTCCATATTCATATCGAAAACTTTTAAACTTCAAAACTTGAACGGGATTCACATTTTAGATATTTGATAAAAAAAATGTTTTAACAATACTCCTTAGAATATTAGATCTAAAGAGATAATTTTATTTTTTAAAGTTTATCAAAAAGGATGGTCAAAACCAATATTATTTAAAACATCATTCCAAAAAACCTAAAACAATTTACACAGATTTAGTATCAAACCATTTTTATTTAATATCAAACCTACCCTTAAGCTTAAATTATAAATGAAAATGAGTTACTAACTTATTTGATTAACTGACAGGCCTCCAAACAACTCAAAAGGAAAACAAAAGCCAAATGGTCTCCCATATCAGGGGCATAAAATCACCGATCAAATCAAAAACCCAATCACTTAAATTTTTTGCGTTAAATTTTTATTTAGCATGGAATTTAATTCTCCTTGAGCTAAGGCAGGTACATAAGAAATCAACTAGCAATCTCCTATTCCAGTATTTACATAATCCAAATTAGATCTAGACTAACAAACGTGTAATATGATGCAACATGAAAAAGCGACGCAACAGTTAACAAAACAAGCATATGCAACCAAACTATGAGGGGTATCTGTAATTGTGATGCCCCGCCTCTATACTCGCGTTAGTCATGGTCATTGCAAGCAATGATGTCAACTAACCCGAAGAATAAGGATGTTGGGAAGCGACAATATGTATAATAGCTTTGAACGAGTGTTAAACATGTCAGATAATGTGTTCTTACTTTGTAAATCTCAAGAGGAAATATGACACATCTAATTCAAGTTCAAATCCAATACACAGTGGCTATATATAATTCAGAATCAATATAAAATATATAACAGTATAATCAGAGTCAGACACAGATATTCACATCACTTAGATGGAAATAGATTTGAATATAACACATAAGTATAATACAAAGATAGTGATCATACACGATCCACTATACAATAAAAGAATAATATATGTTCTAACCGAAAGAATATTTATAATAGATGTCTCATATACACGTAACCCAAAATTACTGCAATGATAATGTAGTTGCCAAAAGTCAAGAAGTGGTCCCCACTAGAAGTCGTGAGAAGCACCTGTAATACCTCGTTCCGACTGAAGTATTATTTATGAGAAAATAAACAATATACGGATTAGTCTACCTATACTTATCATAATAAACCAATATAGAAATAGAGATATAATCAGATTATGACATATAACCCCAAGAATGTCCATATAATATCTCAAAGAAATCTCAGTGCTATAAAAGAATATTACATTCTAAATGATACGACTACTCGCAAGAAATGATGTTACCTTTCAAATTAGCACGAAATAGGTAATATGATATCAACACATGAATACGGTCTGAAACCAAACCGATACCAAGATCGCCACAAGAAGGGAACCTAAAAACTCCATGAACCAAAGTTTCACGAATAGTCCAAAGACTCTCAAGATGAACCAAGTTCCAAAAATAATCCAAAGGTATCAAGGATGAACCCATGTTCCATAAGATAACACAAATCGAGATGATCCAAAGATCGGGAAATACACAATTACTCTTGAAATACACAATTCCAATAAACGAACCGAAGTTCCTTAGGATGATCCGAAGATCATCGATATAATATAATGAACCAAAGTTCCTAAAATGATCCGAGGATCCTCCAGAACTGAAACTGCTCCGAAATGAGACAGAGAGCAACCAATGATTCAGTCGACCGACCTACCCATATTCCATCAATTGAATCACTGCCTAGGCACTGGTTTTCCTAGGCAATGTACACTTATCGATTTCGGATGACTCATGAAGGCTTATAACATTATTCGAGGGAGAATGAGGCTTCAAAGACTCACCGAATCAACTGATATAACAAAAATCAAACATACTTAAAGAGTTACATTAGAATTCATCGAAATGGAATTAAGAACACTACAAATTGGTAATTCACGCAAACAAACCAGCACAACCAATGAGAACACAACAAAAGCGTACTAAGGGCACACTAGCCAAGCATGAAATGCTTGAGTCATAAATGTGAGTTCTCCAAGAACTCCCCTTTGATTGTTGGAATCAACTAGGAGATGCAAAACCAAGCTAAGTAGCTCCCTTCTCCAATATAACTCACTAATCTTCGACCTAAACACAAATACACAATATTTCCTAAGAATTAGGTTTAGAAAATAACAAGGATTAAAGAGGAAATAAGTTGCAGAATGTAACGTCCCGTATGTTCTAATAATTATTTGAATTATTTTATTGTTTTAAATGTTGATTTGAATTTAAATAACTGAATTTAATAATTTTGAATATTTTACTAATATAATAATATTTTAATTCCAAATTAGTGGGAAATGTTGAATGTGCAATATAATGTGAATTGACAACATAATAGGGTTTAATATTGTTTATCTTGGAATTTATTAACGAATTCATTTATTTAACGATGTTTGAACGTATAATTTATAATTTTATTATAAAACGAGCTGCAGCGGCGCGGTAGTTCGTAATATTAAGTTTTGAACTACAATTGGTTGCACAGGATCTAATATAAGTCGGATTTCTTTGAAACAAGAAATGTCCGAATCTATTGGATAATATTTTTCTAATGAAAGAGAGAAATCAAGTTTCCATGTTGTAGATTTTGTTTTATGTCCAGATCAAATTTTCAAATAGCCGCTATGGAATTCGTTAATTAATTTTAACAATTATTTATATAAATAAAAGGGTTTTTAAATTTATTGAATATATATTTGGCTTTAATTCAACCTGGAGTATTTTATTTTAAAAGTATATGAAATTCTGCCCGAGTATGTCAGATAATAATATATTATTATTATATTGAGGTATTTTAAAATTTATTTATTTTAATTTAAGTTGGACTCTTAAAAAGGGACTTTATTCAAACGATTTTCGTTTTCAACGAAATAAATTTTATTAAGACCGTAACAGCTAATTATTGCTAGATTTGAAGTTTCGTGCCAATTGGAGTTATTGTGTGAGCGTGACAAAATTAAATACAAATAAAACAACCATTTTTACTCGAACGAGCGCCGTTTTCACAAACGGATTCGGAATTCGACGAAACAAGTTTCATTAGGATCTTATCGTCGAACGATAGCTATACGTCCATTTTCACTATAAACGGAGTTCTTGTATGACCATAGAAATCAATAAAAATCATTCAGAAATGGCGATAGGCACGAAGAAAATATTGTCCGTCGTTTCAATAAATATTTTTAGTCAAATCAAATTAAATAAAAAAGTCAACCCCTATCCTTCTGGGTCGTCCTATTCTGAAACTTCACACGACCCTTTTCTTCGTTCTATGTTTATATAACCCTCTCCTCTTTAAAACTAGGCATCTTTGATTCTTTCTTTCAAAAACAGAAAACCACTTCATTTCTTTTCTCCTCCTGTCTGTTCGGATATAAATTCAAAATCGAAGCCGATATAGAAACACTTGCCTCATCTTCTTCCTGAAATATGCCATCCCGTTTCTTCGATCAAAAATAAACAAAACCCTATGTTTTGATTCTTAGAAAACCTGGAGGAGTCGTGTAGGTGACGTGACGATGTTTGAACGTGAGAACCAAGGCAACTGTTTTTCTGCGTCAAGTGTAGTGTTCGTCTGCGTCAAGTGTAGTGTTTGTTTTAATGGAGTGGAGCTCGCAGGTCGGAAGTGTGCAGGCGGAGCCAGGGTGGAGCTCGTCTCCGGTGGCTTCAGGTGGTTTCAGCAAAAGGAGGAAGGTGCTTGAGGAGTCACGGTCACAGGGGTTTGTAGCAGGGTTTCATTTTTGTGGAAGGTGCAGAAGGCCATGAAATGGTGGTGACGGCTGTGCATGGGTAGCTCGGTCAGGTCAAGGTAGCGGTTAAAAGGTGAAGGGGTCGGGGAGTACAACTCATTGGTGAGTACAGGAGGGGGTTTTCAGTTTGTGAAATATGTAGAGGAAGGCTTAGGAAAGTTTTGGTCATGGGGAAAAGGGCAGGAGGAGTTTTCACGTTGAAAATGAGATGCTACAAGTCAGTTGGGATCGTGACGACGAACCGAGGCGAACGAGCTGGTTTGATGTCAATCAGAAGTTGTTGGAATTTTATGTAATTTCAAACATATGTTTGAAATGTTTGAAATTATATAAACAACACAACAATCGCCAATCGAACAAATTGTGTGTTAACTCTCACAATTTTCTGGAATGTTGTGATGTGCTAAATTCATAAATTCATATAATTACAACGGATCATCGATAATATAAGATTGGATAATTGGGTGCTATGGATGCTATTGGTTGTTTATTGTTTGATTGGTTGACATTATTTATATTTCATCGTTTAAATGCATTATATTTATATAAACCATTTCATATATTATTATCAAACGTTGTTGTGATGTAGGGAAGACAGGTTGGAGGGATTCCTCAAATAAATTGTATGTTATTTGTTATGCATATTATTCATATATATATATATATATATTGTTTACTCCAAATGACATTAATATCTGTTTGGATGTTGGTGATTGAATGGATGTTAACTGTTGTTGTGATTTTAATCAGTCGATAGTATTGATTAAGTGGTTGGCAGTGATGGCCTAGAATCTATCGTTTTATGACGTCGTTTTGCCGTTAGGCGAATTGACGAAATTTTCGGTTATATAATTTATTTTTTAACTGAATTAAAGTTTTTAGTTTATTTTATGTAAGTTAATTAAAATAGAAATTTTTATAAATATATTTATATTTAAAATCATGTTCCGAAAATGGTTGTTAAATGTTTTATACAATGAATTCCTATGTCGTTTTATAACCAGAAAGCCAGAAACTAATCTACGGATTAGTAAAATTGAATAATTGTTTTTATAAAACAATTAAATGATGTTTTTTAATTAATTAAGTTATTAATTAATTTATGGGGGAAAGATGAATGGAAATCAGTTAACAGTTTAACTGATGTTTACAGTTGACAAAGTCGACTGTTTAAATTAAAATTGAAGATTGAGTTAATTTGATTTAAATTAATCTAATCAATAGTTTTCCGAATATTCATTAAACTTAACGAATATTGTTCAAAGTTAGTTAATCTCTGATTAACTATATTTTAAAGTGATTATCAAGTTAATTATTGTTAATAAAGTTAATTATTATTTAATATTCTTTTAGTAATGATTAATTATTCTATTTCTAGTTGATAATGAAATTAACTACTTTTAATGTAGTTAATTATTATTTTAATTAATCAAAGTGATTACTTTTTAGTTAGAATTCAATTATGAAGTAACTAAGTAGCGATAAGATTTGATTAAGGTTTTGTAGAGTTTCATTGGAGGGTTATAATTTGGGTTTACAAACAAAGTTTGTAAATGTTAATTGTAAGCTAATGCGAGAGTTTCAATAAGAGTTTATTTAATTAAGTAAAATGATTATGATCAAAATAAGACTTAAAAGGGGTTTGGTAATTAAGTAAAGAGATTATAAGGAGGTTACCAATATAGGAAATGGGTTATAAAACCATATTATGATAAATGAGATTTGTTTAGAGGAAGTTTACTTAATCAAGAAAAGGAAATTAACATGTAAAGTGGGTTTTCAAATAAAAGAAATAGTTTATAAAACCATAGTAAATGGAAGGGGAAATGAAATATTAGATTTTGGAGTTGAAAACTTTTATTATCTTAAGATAAGAACGTTGTCGATCAAGGTCTGAGAGGTAATTAGAATACCCCAACTTGAACGATTTCACTATTATCAAGAGATAGTATTAGTTTGTAATGGGTAAGGTTATTGAAAGTGGGTTATAGAACTATAGTGATATTTTCAAATATAAGGAAATACAAAAGGGTTTTGGGAAGATAAAACGATGTTTCCAAGATAAAGGAAATAAAAGATGTTTTATGGATATGGTAATATTTCCCGACAAAAGAAATATAAGGAAGAGATTTGGGTAAATACATTTATAAGTTATGGTTAATGTTTTTGGAAGGTAACGAGATAGAAGTGTTTTGTTGAGATAGAATATATAAATCGATTATGTGATCGATGTAATGGTTTAATGAAGTGTTTTAATATAAAGGACTTGAGCTGCCAATATACTTACCAGTACTGTTATGATTTGATTGTTAAGCAACCGACTATCAAATGAATTATTCTATTAGACCTTTTGACGTATTGTTTCGAAGAGACCGGGATGTGGACTAGACCCAAAACCACTTCGAATCACCTGTGCGTCCACGAGTAACTTCCAAGCTATAAAGGTGGAGCATCGAAGACCGTAGATCTTCATAAAATGGAAGAAGCACTTAAAATCTCTGAGTCGACGCAGAGATATACTGGGGTTCTGTCATATTTGAAATCTATGGATTGCAAGGGATACTCGCTACTGATCCTTGGGGTGATTCCCACATAAGAATGCGGTAGGAGGGTGCCTTTGGTTTATTCTGTTCCCGGATGACTTGTATGGACGAATATCTATTAGAGTATTTTCCGAGAGTCACGTACGTTGATTTTTACAAATATACCAAGTTTGGTAGCGGAGAAATTTTCTTGCTTAACACCCAGAGTATATTTGTGGATGTCAATTAGTGATTTGACGGATCTGACGATGTGGCATTCAAAGTAAATGGAGATGTGTTGTTCTAGAAAGGTAAACATGACCTCAAGCCTCATCAACGGGGAAATGACATAAATCGGGTAGGTCACATAGCTAGTTGGGTCATACCCAAGCAAGGTATATCGTTACCTGATCTGGAGAAATAAAATTCCTTGGTTGTTCCTTGTTTTTGTATGCTTTCGGTTATGTTGGTTAGCCCTCAACTGTGGTAATGATATATTCGGTCCATTCAAGTTAAATGAGTGACCGATCATGTTTAGCCTGGGTTGCAAGATGTTCTTGTTGAACCCCAGTGTATTCATCTCCAGAGGTATACTGTTCGGGAGGTGGTCCCATACCTTTCCATAGTTGGAATCCATTCTCCAATAAGTGCCCTGCGGTTTTTGATTTTATAATGAATATGTAGAGCGTGAGATGCAAGCGTTCTACTAGATGGTTATTTATTTGTGGTTTGATAGACACTATTATAATATCACTGGATTTCGATATATCAAAAATGTTTTGAGTTATGGTAAGGTAAAAACCTTCCATGTTTACGTGTGGGTTGGTATTACTATTATCCTTTCTTTCAAAAGGGTTTTATAAAGTTAAACAAGTTGTTTATATGGTGAATTTATCACTGAAAGTATTCCAGACTGATCCGGGTGAATTTTGTTTTGCTTTAAATGTGCTCGAGTCAAATTGAGTATATTTACAGGTTAGGTTCCGCTTGGAATTTCAGGAGCTGGAAGCAGGAGGCTCCACTGTTAGTTAAATAAAGTTTATTTCCACTGTGACTGATGTATGTTGTACTCTGATAAATGGTATGTATATATAGAGATTGTTTCTTAAAAGTTATAATGAAATATTATATTTTATTCGTTCTGTTGTGAGATTCTGATATTCTCCTTCTTTTTCTTCTATTCTAATATTTCTTTCTACTTCTCATCCTCTAATTTCTTTCTATTAAAGATTCATAATTTCGTGTAATTTGGGTTAGACGTGGGTTGTAATTCGTTAGCTCAAAGGGTACAGATTTATGGGCCTTTACAGAGAAGATGGAGATTGAGTTTACCTAAGCTTCTCCTTGGATTTGCACTTGATTTCAACAAGAATTGGAGCTCCTGGGATTAAACTAGGTTTAGGGAATTTTAACTTCCTTTTCCCCTTCCGAGTTCTATTTTCTTTGTAGTGTTGGAATGAAGTGGGGAGGAGCGGGGGATGTGGGGTTATAGGAAAGTAGGCTAGGTTTACTAGCCCAAGCCCCAATCAAAGTCCCAAATTTCACTGACTCCAAACATATTGATGTTTACAGTTTTTTATTGTCATTAACGATATTTTGAACTCAATGGAAGTGGCCTCGAGTCCAAATTCATCCATATGCAAAAAGTGCTTTTTGGACATACACTTGACTAACGATGTTATTTTTAAATAAATATTTAAATATATTATTGTGAAATTTGCGGGTTGTTACAGACTTCCACTCTTAAAGAAATTGCATCCCCGCAATTACCTAAAGAAAAACCTCAAAATGTAACAAGCTAGCGCCATCAAAAATGTATATGAAAGTAGATTAACTCAAGAAATTTACTTTTATTTTCATATTTATATATCATTCTTATACTAAAATTCAATTATGAATAATCTTATAAATTTTTAACTTTGGGTTATAAATCACTATATAACTTAAGTCTATGCACATATAATGTTCAAATAAAAAGTCATGAACATATATGAACAATCAAGTTATTCTTCTCATAACCGTTTTCAATAAATTAGAATTTTCCTTACCTAAAATTTAAATATTCTAAACCTCAATTTAAAAAATTATTTATATTTTAAATCCCAAAATACTGCACCGTGATTTTTCTGAAAATTTGGTTTAGACATATCTCAAAATTTACAAGATGAAATTCAAATCTTTTTCTTTCATTAGAAAACCATAGTCCAATAGATTCAGATAATTCTTGTTTCAAAAAATTCCGACCTATATTAGATCATATATGCACAATTGAAATTCAAATCGAAAAATTACAAACTACTACACAATGAGCTTGTTTTGATTAAATTCAATTAATTTGTTTAACATTCAATAAGTTTATAAATTTTAAATCTATTCTCTTACTTTTTCAACATAAACTAATTGAACATTTAAATTCAAACTTGGAAATATCGACTATCCAAAATCATTGAAAATTCCCTATCATGTTTTAGCTAGATATTTTATCCATTAAATTTTTTCTCTTCTAGCTCACAATTTTTTCTTTAAAAGAAAAGACGTATATGATTGTCATAAATATCCCATTCAAAAGTATAAGAGATCCCGTTGGGGAACCAAAAATTCGGGTTGCACACCCCAAATAAGAAATATTAGCATATTCTCTAATATTCTATAAAAAAGTAAATTGGAACCTCACATCTCCAAGTACTCCCCAATACTTCAAATTCGAAATATCAACATGTTCTCTAATATTTCAGGATCAATCTCTAAATCATGTGAACATGATAAATGGTAGAAGTTGAGAGAATTAAAGAAAATTTGAAAACCTTAGTTCAATTACAAAAGAATATCACCAACAAGGATGAGGTCAAATCAGTCGGGATATGACCTCGAAAACTTTGTCCACTACGGTTAACAAAATAAACTGCAATATTTGTTAAGCCTAATGACAAAACAAGCACTAAATGAAACCAAAGGAAGTCTATTCTTTTCGATCAAAAGTTGGCGAAACCCGATTGCTAAACCAAATAGTGGAATGACTTTTGCACTACTTACCTATTGAATATATCATCATTCCGAGGCATGGAATTAATTAAGCTTGTCGTGGTTATCGCAAAGCTTAATCGTTCCATCGGTTCTCTCTATACAGATAGCTTCCCTTTGTCCTTAGTGATCGATCACTAAAGAGGACAAACAAGTAGACTGAGTCACAGAAACAAAAAAAAAATCAATTTCCAACTCAATTACATCGATTCTAAAAATTTAGAAGAACATCACAAGGGAAAAGACACTCAAACCATAACGAGTACGAGCGTACAAATCCATAAACTACAAAGTTATTCGTAATGGGTTTTCATAATACAAAAGTGGACACACACAAAAGTCCACCATGCATAAATAAGTGCACGGATCCCTGGAAGAACACATAAGCAAGCAATCAAAATGCAGAGATCAGAAAATGGGTGGAGGTGACCTATCACAAGATGAGACGCAATTTCTAGGTAGCTAGCCTAAAGTACTGAGCATACAGCTCTGGTTGTGAGCACACAGCTCAGTGGCGAGAACACAACTCATGTGAGCATACAACTCAGTGGCAAGCGCACAACTCAGCTGAGCACACAGCTCAGGTGAGCACACAATTCAATGGTGAGCACACAGCTCAAACGAAAATTGTCAACATCGATGTATATAAAGATATAAAACACATGTGATCTCTCATTGATGTATATAAAGATATACAACACACAAGACAACTCCTTATCGGTGTATATAAATGTATATAACACATAAGGTTCCCGTCGATGTACGTAAATATATACAACACACGAGCTCAAGCGAAAATGATCAACATCGATGTGTATATAGATATACAACACATGTGATCTCTTAGCAATGTATATAAAGATATACAACACATGAGAAAACTACTTATCGACATATATAAGAATATACAATAAATTAGATTTCTGTCAATGTACATAAAGATATACGACACGTGAACCCAAACGAAAATGATCAACATTGATGTATATAAAGATATACAACACATGTGATCTCTCATCAATGTATATAAAGATATACAACACCTGAGAAGTAATAAAACAACCACACGTGATCCTGAGATTTTATCCAAATATGAAATCGAATCTCAGTTGACTTAATTCAGAAATTAACTGATGAAGTAAAAGCAAGTGTGTCAATCCACCCGTTTTTACCAAGACATTTAATTAAATTCCTTATTCAATTGTGGAGACAAATTTTCTTGTTTAAACAAGTAGTACTCCAAAGCAAATCAGAATACTCAATCATTACCCAAAGAAAGCTAAAAAATCGTAATAGCAAAATATATGGGTAAAACAAAAATCAAAGCATCTAAGAATTTTCATAAAACATAGGTTTGAATTTTTTTTGACATACATAGATATATAACAAACGGCCTGTAAAACCTAAGGATATGGTGTCCTCAAGTTCCGTTGATGCAAAGAAGGTGGATGATCACAATTTCAAAAGAACTCGAATGAGATGATCACGGAAATCTTCTTAATAAAGAATAGAGAGAAGGGCACCTTGATAGGCATTAGTTTCGTTTCTAAAATAAGATATCCCATTCTAAAATCATTATCTTATCAATATACTTATGGTTGCAAATTAACAATCAATACTAATGATTTGCCTAGCCATTTATTCATATCGAATTACTAATGCTACGGCTAAATGGCGATGCACATCATTAATATTCAATACAAGTGCTGTGTCAGAATTGTCTCATCGAAGTGTTCAGAAACTCCTATCGATATCATGGTGTCCTATCTCTCGATTAGAATTCCTATCATATTCAATGGGAAAATCAACATAATAAAACAAATTACGTCCAAATAGGGGCACCAATTTGTAAATAAATAATCAGAGGTGCAACCATTTATTCATGAATAATATTTGTGATCATAGATAAATAAACAACCATTTAATAGTGCTTAACAAAAATAATTTATCCGCTTTCGCCTCGCAAATAGAATCTCCAATGGATTAGTTTTTTACTTGGCCAAAATTATTTTGTTAAACCTTTTTATAAAATAATTAAGAAATCTTCACAACTAAATCCCAAAGGTTATTTCAACTCAAAAATTGGAAATAATCTAAGTTCCTACTCACAAAGGGGACCAGACTCTACATTTTCCTAAACCAAGCTTTGAAAAATATGAATTCAAATAAATTTGATTGGTAAAAAAAAGGCAAGATATAATATAGGATATGATGGTTCCTAAGACTCGAGTTAAATCCTAAACATGATTTCATAAGAGAGACTTAGGACAATAATCCTCGCCGTAATGTCTTATATTGCTCCGAACTTGGCTCTAATACCAAGATGTGACGCCCCACCTCTATACTCGTGCTAGCCAAGTTCATTGGAAGCAATGCATTTAACTATCCCCAGGAATAAGCTGTTGAGGCGCGACCATCTATATAATAACTTTGAACTGTGTTAAACATGTCAGATAATGTGTTCTTACTTTTTAAATCTTAAGAGGAAATCTGACACATCTAATTCAAGTTCAAATCCACTACACAGTTGCTATATATAGTTGGAATCAGTATAAAATATAATAGTATATTTAGAGTTAAACACAGATATTCACATCACTAAGGCGGAAATAGATATGAACATAACACATAAGTGTAAATACGAAGATAGTGGTCACACTCGATCCACGATACAATGAAAGAATAGGTACATATTCTAGCCGAAAGAATATTTAAACATAGATGTATCATATACACATAACCCAAAATTACTACAATGATAATGTAGTTGGAAAAAGTATAGAAGTGGTACCTACTAGAGTCATGAGAAGCACCTGTACTGTAATGCCTTGTTCTGACCGAAGTATTATTTATAAGAAAATAAACAATAAACAGATCAGTCTAGCTGTACTTATCATAATAAACCAAGATAGAAATAGATATATAAGAAGATAATGACATATACAAAATAAGAACAATGACCACAAGAAAATGTGAAACCCCAAGAATGTGCATATAATATCTCAAAGAAATCTCAGTGCTACAAAAGAATATTACATTCTAAATGATACAACTACTCATAAGAAATGATGTCCTCTCTCAAATCAATACGAAATATATAATGCAATATCAACACAAGAATATAGTCCTAGACCGAAATGATACTAAGATCGTCGCAAGTAGGGAACCTAAAAACTCCATGAACCAAAGTTCCAAGAATAGTCCGAAGACTCTCAAGAAGAACCGAAGTTCCATAAATAGTCCGAAGGCTCTCAAGGATGAATCGAAGTTACGTAAGGATAACACAAATTGAGATGATTCAAAGCTCGGGAAATACACATTTCTTCTTGGAGTACACAATTCCAATAAACGAACCGAAATTTCTCAAGATGATCGAAAGATCATCGATATAATCAAATGAACCTAAGTTCTTAAAATGATCCGAAGATCCTCCAGAACCGTAGTTCATAAAATGATCTACAGATCATCAATATAATCCAATAAAATGGAATTACCCAGGATGATCCAAAGATCATCGAGATAATAAAATCAACCGAAGTTCCTAAAATGATCCGAAGATCCTCTAGAACCGAAGTTCCTCAAATGATTATCATTGATCAAGGAAATTGTAAATTACTCCAAGCTAGAAAATATAAGAGTCAAGCTACAAGTCCCATAACCACTTGCTCTACTCAAATATTTATGAAGAAGTTGTATATTCCACTAGAATTACGAAAGGATCATTGCCACAGTTTTCAATCGAACGAGCCCAAGAATTAACCGCCAAAGCAAACAAAAGGGTTCATAGTCCTTGTTTTTAGTAAGGCGTTTAATTGGATTTCTCATACGAGCAAGGAAATGGTTTATATAAATATATACTAGCAGATTGAAAGACAAATTTTAAAATAACTTCGTATATTGAAGTAGGATCATAAACCATTTTAGTAAAAGTTTTGGTAATAATATAAAACCTTTTTTAGTTTTGATGTGGCAATTCTCATCAAATATCGATTGCAATAACGACCGATCTCAAACTTTATATTTTAATAACGTAAATCAAATCCCACGATTATCGATTATAAATTCATTTATCGCGAATAAATCAAACATTCATAAAAATCGAGCTATAGAAATATGTGAATCAGAAAAATTGAAAAGTCATAGAAAATTCCAAACGGGCTGAAACTTGGTCGGGAAAGAGTGTGAATGGGCCTAAACTGTTGACCGTGGTCTACTACAAGAAAAAAAACTTTTGATAGTGTTGGAAAAATGCTGCAAATTTTTTTAACAATGGAAATAAGAAGACCGTATAACGACATGTTGTAATAGGTCTTCAACTTTTAACCGTACTTTTAGAAATGCTGTAAAAACACCAGTGTTTACAACGTATAGATTGTGCTGTTATTTTTTTTTACAACATTCACAGTGGATTTTCAACATTGTAAAATAGATTTGTAAGTTTTCATCAGGCACGTTTAAAACATTATAAATAAATTTCTCAGCATTATATAAACGCTGTATATACATTGATATTAATTTTTGTTAGCATTATTTAGACGCTGTCTATAATTCACAATATCCTTTTCTCAGCATTTATGAAATGCTGTGTATACCTAAGAATTTTTTTTGTCAACATTTCTTAAACAGTATGCATATACTACACTGTTTTCTCCGCGTTTACGCCACAATATTCATTATATCCGATGTTATTATACAATAAAATAATATTATATGGCAGTATCATAGAAATCCAAATATATAAGAACATATTCAAACAATAATCAAGTAAACAAAACTGTGATAATTCTACGCATTATAATAAATATTAAAATTTTCAAAATATTCATACACCATATTTGCACATATCTATTACATACCAAAGTTTACCAAACCAAAAGAAATTCATTCTCTTACTACAAAAAGAACTTCAAACACTTGTAAATGCAAATAGGTGCTTATCATCTTCTCCGGATGTAACGCCCCACCCCGAGGCCCACACTAACAAAGAGAATTATGTAGTAATTCCTTCCGCTATTGTGTAGAATAGGGCCGCTTAGGGGCGACCAACTATAAATGTGTCTTAACTATCTACTGGACATGTCGATAATTGCTATCTATTTTTTTCAACTTCAGTGAATCGACATATTCAGTAAATAATTAATACAAGCTATAGTTGGATATGGATCTATCAAAACAAAACATCTAAATGGATATCTATATCACCACAGAACAATTACAAATATACTTATGTTTACATATACAATAATACATCTCAATATAATACAAATACTACAATAAAGTGGTATGACGACCACTCATTATAAAAGAGGCACAGAAAAAACAATACGATGGAATCTCTTATGGAAGCTATCAATCCCAAAAGAAAGACTTGATCCCCATAAAGAGGCTTCATAAAACAACTAAGAGGAAAAAGGGAGGATGATACCTGAAAAAACTCGGCCTAACCCGAGTGAAAACACACGGGTTAGGCTAGCTAAATTAACCAGTTAAATAGAACAAATGATAATGAGAAGGAAAGGAAAGATACGGCGTCCTTTTACTCAAAGGATACCATTCCATAAGAATGATTCACATCATAAGAAGAAATGATATCTCTTCAAGAGAAAAAGAAGAAATATCTAGGATATGGTCATACTCAAGTGACATAATCGATACTTAATAAAATAGACTTCAACTAGTAAGGTCTTAAAAGTAAGACTCAATCAAACTCACTTTCGCCTTATGTCAACGGTGGTATAATGGAATGTGGATAAATACTTCAAAAGAACTAAATATCTTCCTAAAAGAAAATATCAAAACATATATATATATATATATATATAAAGGATTCATATTCTTCACAAAAAGAAATAAATGCAATGATTATGCCTCATCATATCGACATATTCTCAAGTATCATCAAAGGAAATATAAAACTCAATCATAAAAGAAGCATCATACTTATCCATATCTCCTTTCATCGATAAAGTAAAAAATCATGTCCCATACCAGGTACTTTACTAAATCGTTTTGTTCTCATTCTTATACTTATGAAAAGTAAAAAAAATAGTTTATGTTCTTTCTAAAATAACTTACTAAGGAAACTGGGTTTTTGAAAATAATTTTCGAAATCCACAGAAATTCATTTATTAAAATTATACGTTTAATGTAAAATGAATATTGTATAGATACTTTTATCATTCCTAAGTATTCTTAAAAATATTCAAAATAAAATATTTAACATCGTAATTACTAAGTCAGAGCTGACATATACATGTTTATGGATGCAAATCAACTTTCAAGGGGCTAGAAAACAATAAGTGCAATAATAACATAAAACGAAAACATAGGATAATGGATAAAATCAGTTGTTTTGAGCTAGCAAACAGTAAAATGTTTTAAAATACTCTAAATGAAATTGTTACAAATAATTTAAGCTTTCCAAAACGAACAAGATCATCGAATTCCGATAAACGATTCAAAAGTTACAGTCGTTTTACTAACAATCATAAACATAGCCTTTAGCTGTGAATTAACAGGACAAAGACAAATAACTTCGATTTTAGCATAGAAGACATCAAAATCTGGCAAAATGATTAAAGAGAATTTTCAAGCTAGATTCTAAGCTTTCCGGTGTAACCAAGACCATCAAATTCCGATCGACAGTTCAAAAGTTACAACCATTTTACTAACAATCATAAACATAACCTATGGCTATGTATTAACAGGACAGAGACAAATAACTTTGATTTTAGCATAGAAGACATCAAAATCTAGCAAAATGATTAAAGAGAAAATTCTAACTTAGATTCTAAGCTCTCCGATTTTAACAAGTTCATCAAATCCCGATCGACGGTTCAAAAGTTACAGCCATTTTACTAACAATCACAAACTCAGCCTGTAGCTATATATTAACAGGACTAAGAAAAACAATTGCGATTTTAGCATTGAAAACTCCAAAATATGGCAACATAAAGAAAAGAAAAGTCATAGCTTAGTTTCTAAGCTCTCTAGAATGACCAAGATCGTCGAATTCCAATCAGTGGTTCAAAAGTTATGATCAAAATACCAACTAAGATTTTCAAAAGAATAAAACAACACAAAAATTGATTTACAACAAACCAATTTGCATATGCTCAAGCTAGAAACTATGAGTTTATTGCTCACCTTGATTACCTGTGAGGATTACCATGAATTTGCAAACAATTTGAAGTTTTCATCCTATCCAAATCTTGAAGTAGCGGGGAAAATGATATGCAACCCAATTCAATCAAAACATGCTGATTTTCATCCCTAGTACATTCAGAATTTAATTCAGCAAAACTATATATTTTCAAACGAAATTTAAGTTGAAGTTGAGCATATGAGTTGAGAGTAACATATCCAAATTTCAGAATTTTTTGATTTTTCTACATTATTTATGAGTTTTCTACTAACCTGTGTTTTCATGCTAGATCTAATCCGAAAATTGCTTGATGAAAAAAGATGTTTGAGGCCTCAAAACTGAACCAAATGCCATGAAACTTAGAGGAGAGGTGCTGGAATGTGTTATTAAGAACATATCTAAATTTGAGAATTTTTGGGATTGCACTAGATTTTTATACCAGCCAGGGTTTTTGATCATTTTCCTCGTTTTGGGGCTTTTTTTTTCTTTTTCTTGAAAAAGAATGAGGAGTACGTACATAAGATGGGAAGAGGCCAAAAATTACTTGTGTGGGCTAATAGGTCTTAATCAAAACTAGATGGCCCATTTCCAATACTTAATCAATTTTAGTTATTATGTGAGCATGTTTAATCATTTTATGCATAACCCATTCATTTTAACTCCTCTTTGAATGAAATAAAATACATTCTGTTTATTTTAACAAATGAACACTTTAACAACAACAGAATGTTATTTTCAACATTTAAAAATTAATTTAAAATACTAAATCCTTTATTTAAAAAAATATTTGACAATATTGTCATTCAGGGCCAAAAATCACTAATTTGACATATTTTCATCATGTAAAAATTATTTTCCACTTTCAAAACTTATACAAAACTGCTTTAACACTTTTAAAATACTAAAACATCATTTTCACATAATATTAAACTTTAAAATTCATTTACTTCTCATTTGTCCTTTTATTTTACAATAGAAGGCCATTATTTGAATAAAATTCCAATATTATCAATTTGACTCAAATTAATTACCATCTTTGTTTACTCCCAACCCAAATCACTAATAAAGTAATTGAAACTTTATTTCTCCAAAAACTTCTTAGATTTATTAACTACTCCCCAAATGAAAATTTTAAAATCCCAATTTATTTCCATTTACTATATCAAATTATAATCTTTGTTATAATTTAGTATGATAGGTAATCACCAAAAATCTGGTTGTTACAGATTTTCCCCCTTAATAAAATTGCATCCTTGCAATTTATAGAGAAAAGTTTGTACTCAACATCATAATTTCGTCATTCAAAGGAAAGCTAGACAAACACAAAACCAAAATTTTCCCATTTCTCATTTAAGATGAAGGAAAAGAAGAAGACAATTGTTTGATAATTCTGTAAATTTCTCCGAACATCTATATAGGGTAAGCGGTTTCCAGAAATTTTCCTCATGACATCTCAAAATTTGAAGCCACCTCACATTCGAAAGAGAACACAAAGGCAAAAATACCTCTCAAAATAAATCTTAAAAAATCCTCAAAATTCCTCGAATGAGGTTAAGATTCCACTTAACTTCATCTAAAACTCAAGACATCAAAAAGATTAACAACTCAAATTTTCCATATTCCACAACGGGAAAACTACTATAATGAATGAAATAACATTAAGAAGGATAAAGAAACTCAAGGGAAGGTGGTTCTTTCATAACCACTAACCTCAATGACCGTAAAATGCAAGTCATTAGATTATTTCTCTAAGGAAATAGAAGAACAAAGAATCAAGATATCTGAAAAATGGATATAAACTTCAAATTTTTTCCTTTCAAGAATTCATTACTTAGAAAAACAAAATCTTAAATTTTATTAATTATGAAAATTCTTGATCTTTTAATATAACTTCTCAGTTAGAAGTAATTTTAATTTTCATATTCTCTTACTTCATAAGATTAATTCCACATATAATTCTTTTGAGTCTATCCCAAAATAAAGTTTGAAACCTCATATTTCAAAGTTCCTAACAATGCATAAATCATTCAATTTAATTTTTGGGACCCTAAGTCTTTAAGATATGATATTTTTAAAATCTTATGAACTCTATTTGTCATGTTTGATTATCTTATCCTAGCATTTGGAAATTCCTATCGATAACGTTGATCAGCCACATCGACAGAATTCTGAATCACTCGATGGACTACCCAACACGAAAAAAATCATTTTCTATATAAAAAATACATTTCTTATAGTTATCAGTACATTTCTTATCTTAAAAATTAAAAACACAAAAAGAAATCGTCGAGATATTCTCGGAATACTCAACTCAAAAATTGATAGAATAACTAGAATGTTCATCATTTGCACTGTATAACTAACTACTAGGAGGATCTCTCGAATACGAGATATGGTACAGACCATGTTATCCCCCGTGACTCATAGTCAATGGAAGGCGACATAAGGTCAAGGAAGAGTAATAGCCCAATACCTCTCATATAATCAAAGAACATACGAGTTATAAAATAAAATCTAAGCATCAAATTCAAAAGAGAAGACATTACCCAAATACGAAGATCATTACTCTAAGCGAAGTAATATTATGAAGCACATCCATATATAGAAATCCAAAGCAAACATCTCGAAGGATATCTATGAGGCCTCAAATGAACATTTCAATCTATTATCTCATTCTTTAGTGTATATTCTCGAGAAAGAATGAACGAAAAAAGACTTAGGAGACGAAAAAAAGGACAACACGTCATTCGATTAACCGGTGGGTGATAAACTCAAATGAACTCTAATAACAAGGTCATCAAAATTGAAACTCGGAATATATATCATCACTGTCTCAACACATAAGAGTGAGCTCAAGGCTTGTCGAGTTACAAGCAACATAACCAAAATAAGAATACAAATCAAAAGGATAAGAGTATATAAATATAGTATCTACAAAACGTCGAGTGGGTTTTTAGAAACACTCAAACCACTCATCTTACCATGAATAATTCTAGAAAGGTCTAGATAGAAAATTTCCATGATAATATGCGTGAAAAGATAAATGATAAGGGATACATCCCTTGATTTCTAAAATCAAATCAAACGTTGTGGATTCTCTTAATCGAATTCTCAATTCTCAAAGGCACCGCGAGATAAAACATCAAAGATCATTCATAACTTCTTGGATATGGATGAGTGATAGGCTCGGCAGAATAATTCCATCGAATTATCCTTAAGATAAGACATCACAATTTAATTTGGGATACTACTGAATAAATATATTCCTAGGCATATCCCAAACTATCAACCCAACGAATCAAAGAAAGGCATGAACCCAAAGATGAGGGATTAGTAATACCCATATTATATTTGGATGTATCATTGTATGCGTTTTTGTTCTGTGATTATCGTATTTTGTTCTGAATCCCTGCTTTGATACCATGCTGTAATACCTCACCCCGAGGCCCACATTTACAAAGAGAATTACATAGTGATTCCGTCTGCTAATGTGAAAAATATGGCCGGTTAGGGGAGACCAACTATAAACTTATCTTAACTATCTATTGGATAAGTCGATAATTGCTATATTTCTCTTCAACTTCAGTGAATCGATATATTCAATAAGTAATTAATACAAGCTATAGATGGCTATGGATCTATCAGAACAAAACACAACATCAAAATGGATATCTATATCACCATAGAACAATTAAAAAATATACATACGTTTACATATACAATGATTCATCTCAATATAATACAAATACTACAATGAAGTGGTATGACGACCACTTATTATACAAGAGGCACATAAAACACAATACGATGGAATCTCATAAGGAAGTTATCAATCCAAAAAGAAAGACTCGATCCCATAAAGAAGCTTCATGAAACAGCTAAGAGCCAAAAGGGAGTCTGATACCTAAAACAAACTTGGTCTGACCCGAGTGAAAACATACGTGTCAAGCTAGCTAAATTCATCAGTTAAATATAACAACTAGCAATGAGAAGCAAAGGAAAGATATAGTGTCTTTTTACTCAAAGGATATCATTCTATAATAATGATTCACATCATAAGAAGGAATGATATCTCTTCTAGAGAAAAAGAAGAAATATATAGGGTATGGTCATACTCAAGTGACATAATCGACACTTAATAAAAGAGATTTCAACTAGCAGAGTCTTAAAAGTAAGGCTCAATCAAACTCGCTTTCGCCTTATGTCAACGGTGGTATAACAGAATGTGGATAAATACTTTAAAAGAACAAAATATCTTCCTAGAAGAGAACATCAAGACATTTATATATTAACGATACATATTCTTCACACATGGAAATAAATGCAATGATTATGCCTCATCTCATCTTATCATCAAAGAAAACATAAAACTCAATCATAAAAGAAGCATCATGCTTATCCATATCTCCTCTCATTGATACGAATGTAAATGCATCATAAATCTATCATTAAAACTCAACATATAAGAATCTCATAACCATTTGTACCTCATCTCAACTGTATGAATATAAATACATCATAAGTTTATCATTAAAACTCAACATATAAGAATCTTCACAACCATTTATACCCCATCTCAGCGGTATGAATATAAATGCATCATAAATCCATCATTAAAACTCAACATAAAATAATCTTCATAACTATTTATACCTCATCTCATCAATATGAATCTAAGCACATCTTAGATCCACCTTAAATCTCAAACTCATTTTTTTAGAAATGATCATAATAGAACTTATGGAGTATAAAATTTCTGATTTGAAATCACCATGAAACAATCAATTTAATTAAGCCTTCATCTGTCTCGAGGAAGCAATAAACATCATCATACGATGTTGAAATCCAAACACTTATAACATCCTGAGAAACTGCACGTGCATTACATCTTGACTAGTACTAAATTTTGGTACCATACATCGTGATGACTTGGGGTCATATAACATCATAACATCGTGATCATCATGATTGACTATAGTCAGAAACATCGTGCTGACACCCAATCATTAAAACCCGTAAGGAGTTTGTCTTGTCTATCTTCTCGATCTTATCTTGGGAACCTTAGGTAGAACGCTATGGATGTAAACATGTATTTGAGACATGTTATGATTGATATGGTTGCAAGTGGTTGCTCGTGGATGCGCGAATACACGTTAGATACTAGATTGACGCGATCACGTTTCATGTTGCATATGCACAAGTATTTATACTTGTTTATGGATGAAATCGAATGTGTTATCATGCGGTTGTTGCATATGAATGAATGATTGTGCACACATATAGTATCTATATGACTAGGACTATTTGCATACATGTTGGATTCATGGCACTGTACATATTTTTGCATTAGAAAGATTATTCAGGCCTGATCATTAGCATTAGCTAAGGAACATGTACACACACGTTTTGCATATATTCATACAGCATTAGAAATCATCTAAGGACAATGGTTGCTTATGGATGATGTTTTGAGTAGATGGATGATGGATGGTAGGATATGTTCTTCCTAACTTAGAGATTTCGGGGACGAAATCCTAAAAGGTGGGGGGAATGTAACAACCTGTATTTCGATAACATGTTAAAACGAGAATCAAGGCAGAATTTCATTTTAAATTCTGAATCAAGTAAAACGGGCTATGCCATTGTGTTCGTCTCGGAAAAATACGCGAAATAGAGTCCGAAATTTTGTAAATCGGAGTCCATATGACCCGGTTAAGGCCCAAAGAAGTTTTCGGGAAATTTGAATTTCGAAACATGCAGAAATGGGGCCAGGCGGGAAAATTCCCGCCCAGACAAGTCGACTGGGCTGTCGACAGGGCTGTCGAATTGCAAGTCGACAGGCATGTCGACGGGCAAGTCGACAGGACTGTCGACTTGCCCTGTCGGCTGATTCTGGTCTGGTGCACCTATTTCCTATCTTGGCTAGGTTTTTGGGCCTGGTTTGAAATCTGACGGTTCAGGTTGGTCCTAGGGTTAATCTAAGGGCCTAAAACTATCCTAATCTCTATAAAAAGACCCTAAACCTACCCCTAAACCCTCATTATTCACTCATGTAACTAAACTATGGCCAAATTTCTACTCTCATGGCCTCCATCTCAAATCCCTAGAGCCTATGCATTCAAATCGGGTTCAAATCAAAAGGTGCAAGCTTGCTACACCAAATAGAGGCCAAATCAACATTGCTATGCGAGTTTCATGAAGGTTCTTCTTCAAAGGAGCCACCTTTCTTCGTCAAGATGATGCATGACCCCTTTTCTAAGCCTTGCCTATGTAAGTTCTAGCTACTTTTGGATCAAAACGGTATTTTTAATGTTGACATGGGATAAAATGAGATAAAGCATAAGTATGCTTGCGTTGGGAAAACACGATTTTGGGTAGTTAGATAAACATGAACATGTCGCGAAATCTTAACTTGAATATGACATGTGTTTATACTTGAAAATATGACTTGAAAGATAACATGGAAGTTGACATGTAAGTATGCATAAAAACATGAGCTTGGGAATTTACCTATTAAGTTAGGTCTACCCTTTGGGAATTTACCTATTAAGTTAGGTCTACCCAAATGCTTGAAAACTTGTAACATGTTTTGGAAACATGATGAACTTAGATAATATAAGTGTGGCCAACTCGAGGTTGGGTTGAGTTTGCAACGTAAAACTACCCGGAACCGACCGGCCTAACTAGTAGTTGCAAACAATAGGACCCAATGTGAGAAGTCGGTCATGTCGCGCTTAAGACCCGAGGTTAGACTAGGTTGTGGTGTAAATCTACCCGGACCCGCCCGGCTTAACTAGTAACCACAACAAGGTCTAATGTGAGAGGTTAAGAGTGCATTAATTAAATTAATGCCACATGATAAGGTTAAGTAAATTTGACTAATGACACTTAACCGATATGACACGAATGGGTAGGTTAAGTGGGACCGGGCTTGATTTCCTTAATGTCACTTAACCATGCAAGATGATTAGGGGATGGGGTTAAGTAATTTACACTTAACTAATCCGACTGGGTAATTAGATGAGGTTAAGTAATTAAGACTTAACTAACCTAACCACGGTAATTAGATGGGGTTAAGTAATCCACACTTAACTAATCTAAACACGGCAATTCGATGGGGTTAAGTTAAACACTTAACCAATTTAAACTTGGTAATTCAATGAGGTTAAGTAACCAATACTTAACCAACTTAACGTTAATTTAATGGGGTTAAGCAACTTATACTTAACCAATTATACATGAAGATTTGATGTGGTTAAGTGACCTAAACTTAACCATTCTAACTCGTTAATTTGATGTGGTTAAGTGACCTAAACTTAACCAATCTAACTCGTTAATTTGATGTGGTTAAGTGACCTAAACTTAACCAATCTAACTCGTTAATTGGATGTGGTTAAGTGACCTATACTTAGCCAATCTAACTCGTGAATTTATGGGGGTTAAGTTAACCCATACTCAACCAATATAACGTGAAAACATGATAAGGCTAAGTCATGAATCGCTTGAATACACTTGACCGGTTTGACTAAGTAATTTGATAGGGTCAAGTTAATATATACTTAACCAACTTGTAGGGCTAAGTCTTGAACTTAAATACTTAGCCAATCGTGACGTGATTCGTGGGCGGGTTAAGGCATGGACTTGAATGATAACACTTAACCCAATAAGACAAACCCTAGTTAGAAGAACTAGGTAGAAAAACCGTGGTTAATCAAGGATAACGGGAAGGGAAGCTAAGTGGTAAACCTTAGTTAAGGGTAACTAAGTAATAATTCTTAGCTAAGGACATAGGACTAGTTCGCAAAGCAATGAGTAACCTGATACGGTAGGTCATCGCTTAGTATACGAGGAGGAGCAAGTTATCTGACTTGGATAAAAGCTCCAGCGCACTGGGTGTCGAAGCCGAAGCTTCGGGGGACGTGAGGATACTCTTGGTATCCCTCTGTGAGGTTGCAGATGATCCGCCTGGGCTCACAAGAGGTTAAGGTCTGCGGTAGAAGAGCCAAGAGTATGCCTTGGTTGCTATGCGAGCGACCTAAAGACTGGGATGGATTAGCGTGGAGTCGACGATTCTTGTTTTTGCCCTGGATAGCGCATCGCCGACTACCTACCATCTTTAGTCAAATCGTGTACGTACGGAAAGGCAAGGAACCCCCAACATACCATGTGCTTGCTATCGAGTCATGGGTGAGGTTGGCCCGTAGGAAAGTGGGGCTATAGAGGGGCCGTGGAGTGGTTCTTATACATGATTTTTCTTGGATTGCCTTTCAGTAGTTGAGGGAGGGGTCACGTGGGACCATAGCCACGGGTACAAAAACAGACCTTGATATCTGCATCGGCAGATGATTTAAAGCTCCCGACCGAGTTCCGTATTTCTTGATTTGCCCTGGCACGGAACTCGGATGGCACATTGGGGAACATGTGCATCTAGACATGGAAAACGATTCACGATACATACGTGGGATCAAGGGCGCGGTTGACGGGTGGCGTAATCCCTAGTGGTCCTAGGTGGCCAAAACCCAAACCGAGACACGGAAATGTTCATTAGGTAGCATAATCCCTAGCGGCCCTAGGTGGCATAAATCCTAAGTGGATGCGCGATAGTTCATGGTAGGGAAACACAACTAGATCAAGGGTTGCAGTCCAAAACAACTTCAAGGATAAAACGTTTACATGGGAAAGCCCGTACGGCCTACGGCAAAGGACTGATCTTATACATGGAGAGAAACATATGAGTGGGAAAACCTACATATGCTATATATTAGGTTGACATGGACCATTACATGACATTGGGCAAGGGACATTCATGGTTAACACGTGACGCGGGTTGGGATACTAGTACGAGAGGTGCAGAGCAAATATACATGTTAGAACTAGGAAGAATATACATAATAGATACCGTGGGATGTTAGACGGGGCAGATACCTTGGGATAATGTACTCGATAGAAATCTGACGATGTGATACCTTGACTTATCATAACACCGTAGTTTATCATGATACCTTAGTTTACCTTGCCACAGTAGTTCAACCGGCTACCCTGGTTTAGTTTATCTATCTTGTAGTTATCCTTATGTTTACTTTCAGTTTATGCATGTCATGTTACCTTTACCTGTTTTTATACTGGAAGTAGATAGGACTTACTCAGTCTTTTTGACTGACCCGTTTTGTTTCGCCTCTTTTCTTCCGTTTCCCCCCTCCAGGTTACAGGGAGGAAACAATGCTGTTTAGTTCGGACTTCTTCTGCTTGAAGGTCATCATGGATGGCTTGGACTTTTCTTGGCTATGGCTACTTTACTGTTTTATTTGGGGAATAATTTATGAAAAAGTCTTTATGCTTCTTTACTATTGCAAGACAGGTTTTGATGTACTCTGATGTAAAAGGCATTAGACCTTAATTATTAATGTTTATGAAAGTTCGATTTTACTTCCGCTATTTTATATGTTCTGTCTTGTGATATTTCTGTGCATGTTTACCTTGATAATGCTTCACCAAACCTAGTGCATTCCCTTTGTGAGTGACCCTAGCGGAGGTGGGGTGTTACAGTACGTCTCATGTAGGTCGTCCATTGTCAAAGGAGTTGTTCCTTGAGTGCTTGTCTGATATTAGTTTAGGCCTCTAGGGATTATGCTCGAAGGATGTTGAATTCGATTAGGATGGTTTACATGAGATATATGTAATCTGGATGTTATGAATGCTCTACCATGATTGAATAGGTGTTCTGGTTTCCAAGGATGAATGGTTGAATTGTTTATTGTAAAGGCTATCACTGTCCGATGCGGGGAAGATAAGATCGAGTTCTTCTCTGGTGTTGTGGGTAGATTAGTATGTTTATCTACCCATTCTCATATACTTTATTGTTGAAGTTTGTTAGCTGTTTTATCGCTCACTAAGACTGTTGTCTGCCTCAAGGTTTTATGTTTCCTTTTATTACCTTGGGCTGTTCATTTGGTTGTGGATGGACAGACTAAGTAGCAAGTGATAGGTGATTAGTGAGGACGATGCTGCTATGCGAAGGCGAACAAGAGGCTGGCGTATTACTTTTACTACTATCTAGTATTTCTATTTTCGCTGTTTGAGTTGCTCTATGAGTGTTGTAGTGAGGCTTTATGTACATACTTGATATTTCCTATGATGTCGGGATAATCTTTCAGGATGTTGTGAAAGTTTGAAAAGTTTGCTATATGATGCTTTACTACTATTACCTGTTGTATATGTTTTATTATATTTATCCTTGCACTGTGAGTTTTACGACAGGTTCCGCTTGAGTTTACCTACTTTGATGATCGTCCATAGCAGCCTGGCACATCTTTCAACGCATTATTCCTCTTGATTAGTATAGGGGCTGTGGGCGGTCGTCACATTTGGTATCAGAGCTCTGGTTAACGATTTTATTTAAAGTTCGAGAACGTAATTACGTATGAGAGACGTACTTGTCGATTTAAGTTGGATGCTTACTATATATATTAACATATATAGTAGTAGCGGTTGTGTTCCTTTAGCAATTTTTCTTGGTAGTGAATAATTATTCTAAAACGCAAATCTAGAATGAGTAGACGACCATCAAGACACGCTGCTAGGGGAGCTAATACTGGTGGGGAAATAGAGGTGAACCAGACTACCCTACCATGTTAGAACCAATTATGGAGGCATTCATGCGAAGGGTCCCCGCTCCAATGGCAACTACGGTAGATGTAGGAATTCAGTTGCATAGAGTTGTGGACTTTGCGAAGCTATGCAAAGATTATACATGTTTAGGAGGGAAACTAATCTAAGGATCTGAGCTAGTTGAGGAGGTTCAGAGGTGGATGGATTCTTATGTTTGTTTCTTTGGAAACTTGAGTTTGGATGGTGCAACCAAGAGAAAGCTTGCATCAAGGCAACTACAAGGCAAGGCCATGGAATGGTGGAGTTTAGTCATGCTTGTGTAACGACCCGCATTCTACGCATCGAAGGATGTAAAATATTTATTTCACTTACATATGAAGTCGTATGGTCGTGTAACTTTGGGAAACGACTATTGGGGTCATTTCCCATGTTCACGATTTTTGCCGAATCTTAAATAACCATTTTACCCCTGGCGAATCTTGTTTCGCCTATAACTTTTGATTGGTAAGGAGTTTTGACCTAAAACCACATCCATTGGATCCGGATGATGGTTTACCATTCCGTAGAATGGTCACAATACTCAAAAGGACTTACTGTTTGGGAGATATAGCTGAAATAATGTTTGAAGATGGAAAAACAGCTTAACCAGGCTCAATTTGGTGATTAGGCTCATAACCCATTTTGGGATTAAGGTTATGGGAGGGCTGAAAGTGTTTGGGAAAACATTTCATTTCAGTTTTCTAGCCGCTACAAACATTCCTCTAACCCTTGTAATGGCCTCCAACTTCTAAATTCATCCCTAATCATTTCCTAATCACATATTAAGCAACTCTACATCAAATTAAGGTGGCTGGCATCAAAATCGAGATAGAGCTATTGGACCACATAGGAATTCGACCCAAATCAGTGGAGTTTTCAGTTCTATAATTTATTTGTGGCCAAGGTTAGTGATTTGTACTTTTACTCATTAATTATAGCTAATTAGGGGTGATTAGTGATAATTAGTGAAATTATGCATCATAAAAGTATGGGAAAATATGTAAAAATTCTTAAATATTATTTTATGCCGCTGTTGAAAATTTGAGTTGATTTGGTTTAAGTTTGCTAATCATATAGTTAAAACATAGTTAAGGGGACTAAGGTGAAAATCATGGATTTTGGGTATGTTTGATCCAAAATAGCCTATGTGATTGATGTTTTGATCTTTTTGATTGAACCTATATGTTGATACTACTATTTGGGATGCTCTATGATTGTTTAGTAAAGTTAGAATGATTGAAAACGCCGTCATTTGGCGTAAATAGCTTGTTGTAAGAAGTGTAGGAAATAAGACCGATACCCCCCACTCGTGAAGCATGTATCACGAACCAACCCCGACTCGCACTCAAGCCTTGCGAGCTGCCTCCTAGAACCATGAAAAGATGATCACCCACGAACGGAGGACAACGAACCGTTCAAGCCGGTCACAAACCGATTGTCACGACCAGGACCCACGAACTGGAGCCTGGTGCCACGAACCACGAGCCGATCCCCACGACCCGGACCGAAGCACCACGAGCCACTTCGAGGACCATGAGCCGAACCATTTTGAGGGTCATGAACCGCCACGAGCCGGGATGATGATCATAAACTAGGATGATCCTCACGAACTGACCTTGATGATGACCGCGAACCAGACAAGGAAAAGAAAACCGAATCGAGTGGAAGCTTGTTTTCCGAACCGAACCGGAGGAGACCAAAACCCGAGATGCAAAGGAGTCCAGATGAGAAGTTATCGCTCAGGAACCATGTGTGAACCAACGAGTGAACTTCTAGAGTTGGGCTTTGCTGCAGGACGTGTGCAAATGGGTTATCGATATATATAACTTTGGTTCAGCATTGAAGAGAGGGGGCACGTAGACGAACCAGAGCCAGGGAAGTGTGCACTGGTTCGCCCTTAACCTAAAGCCAGGGATGTGTGGACTAGGTAGGGTTATTGACTATAGACCAGAGAAGTATGACCATAGCAATAGTCGGCGGAGTTGCCGTCATAGCCCTAATGGATTTGATGATCAAAGCAGTGGCTATCGTATGCTTTACGCATTGAGTGAGTGATGTGAGGATGATTGCTATGTTTGATATTTGCTACCACCATGACACGCACACTCTCATTTTACACTTTACGTTAGTGTTACCTTAGAGTACTGTACATCTTGTTGTGCTAACTCTTTGGTTACGGGTCCAGGTTCAGGTATGATTATTTATACCTGTTATTGTTTATTTTGCTGCTATCGCTCATAGCAGTCTTTTTTCTAACCCATAGTTTTATGTCTCTTCTTATTACTCTAGGTGCTCCTAAATGAGCAGACTAGAGATAGGTTAGGTAGTTATGCACGAGTAGCTGTCCGGAGACGAGCAGGAGGCTTCCACGTACTATTTACATATATTCTTCCTGTGTTGTTGGTCACTACATTGGGCATTTGTAGTGTACCTTTTCTATTTCCTTTTTAGAGACAGTATTTTGAAGTTGTAATAATGGTTTGGATCATAAGCTGTATTTTGGATTCCGCTGCTCTCGTGGACATGGTTTAGTTTTCAGCTTGTGAGTTGTCTCGCCTATTTTATGTCAAGTTATGTTGTTATTATATTTTATTCCATGCGTTGTGAGATATACTACAGGTTCTTTGGTGATTCATCGTTTTAATCCCTTTTCTTTTGACGGTCGTCCTGTGTTAGTCAGGCATTGGCACAACGAATTTCAGGAAAATGTCGGCTGGTTCGGGGCGGGGCGTCACACTTGGTATCAGAGCTAGGTTGTGTAGTTAACCTAGGGGAAGACATAACAGAGAGATAGTATACATACATGAGAGCACGTATTTGTAATATTTTGGTTTTCAATATATATATATATATATACATACTATTATTATATCTAAGGATGAAGTCGCACTGCACGGGCACCACTAAGGAGATGGTTAATCATTTTCTCTTTACAGATTGAACGATGAGCCGAAATACGAGGAGTACGAGTTCAGGGGCCAACAATGGGAATGTCCCTGATATGAGGACGATGTTTATTGCCTTCATGCGAGAGATGCTTAGGGAGCAATTCCTAATGCTGATAATGGTGGTGGTGCAGTGGTGTAGACGCCAAGAGCCGATTTCGCCAAGCTCTGCAAATATTATACTAGTCTTGGTGGAAAACCGTTCCATGGAACGGAATCGGCTACGGAGGTTCAAGATTGGCTTGATAGATGTGAGCGCATCTTCGAGGATTTGAGGATCGAGGATGCAATGAAGAGAAAATTAGCATCGCGTCAGCTTCAAGGATGGGCTATGAATTAGTGGAATGCTATTAAAGCAGCTACTCCGGAGGATCAAGTTACTTGGAATCAGTTTAAGACTCGTTTCAGTGATAAGTTTATTCCAGCTGCCCAAAAATAATCATTGTTTAGGAAATTTTTGGAGGTTAGGAAGAATGGTAAGGCAGTCTCAGAGTATATTGCTGAATTTGATACCTTATTGAAATATGGATTATCACTTATCGATACTGTCGAGAAGAAGAACGAGAAGTTCATAACTGGCCTAAATGAGTACTTGGGGGAAAGACTCATAAACCATATCGATGAGACATTCGAATCTGTTGTAGGGAAGGCATTGAGATCTGAGAGCCTTTACCCTAAGTTGAAGACCGAGGTTGCTATTACATTTGCAGAGGAGCCAAAGCCGCAGGTAAGTGGTGGAGGCAAGAATAATTCCCAGAATAAGAGGAAATAGAATCAGACTAAGGATGATCAGAAAAAGAATAAGAAAGATATCAAGTGCTATAACTGTGGCAAGAAGGGTCACTATGCCAAAGAGTGTCGAGCAAAGCCAGGGGAAAAGAAGTGCTTCAACTGTGGCCAAGTAGGGAATTTTAAGAATGAATGTCCACAACCCCCTAAGAAGAAGCAAATGGTGAAAGCATATGCTATCAACGTTGTTTCTTCTTCGTCGAATGCCCCAACTGCGGCGCAGAAGGAAAAAGGTGTCATTATTCAAGGTATTCTTTCTATTTTTGATGTTCCTGTTCGAGTGTTGTTTGATACCAGGGCTTCCCATTCCTTCGTATCTAGTGACCTGGTAGATAGGTTGGAATTAGAACCCGAGATAGTCGATACACCTTTAGTTGTGACGAACACGATCGGTGGTTCGACTAGATTTAGTATGATTCACTACAACAAATATACTATATTACAACGGTGCAAAAACGTTGTAAAAAGTTTTTACAACGGTGGAGCCACCGTCGTGTGTTAAGAAATTGTAATATACTTATATCTTTTACAACGTTTTTGCACAGTTGCAGCACCGTTATGAAATAGGGTATTTAACAACTTTTACTCACCGTTGTAATAAACTTAATTACAACTTTTATTCCCCGTTGTTGTATATTCTGTCATAACATCAGAGCATAGGTATAACAACTTTTGCCACCGTTGTAATTAACTTTATTACAATTTTTTTTGCTGTTGTAACTCATATACACCTTACTAATATAAAGAATTCATATATATTAATAATAATATGATTCATATTTCAATGCAACAAATATAATTATACGGAATCATTCATATATATTAATTAACATAATATTCGATCAACATACACATAGTACATCATCAACTAAGCCCATCACAAAAAACATAACCGTTTCAAAATACATACATCGATCTAATACAAAAGATACATAAGCATGCCCTACAAAAGCACTCTAGCTAAAAAAAATGTAATTTTTATTCCAAGCCACAATTGATCCAACAGCTTCTCCAATGATAGTCATTTCGGAATTCGGCTTCCACAAGAAAGCCTCTGAAACCTATGAAACCTATAAAGTTGAATTATGTATACAAATAAATATCTTGCTATTTTTATTCAACAAGAATCAAAGCAAAAAATATATCGAAAGAGTATGTAGACAAATGTGGCCGTATGAGAGAAGATATGAATCTATATTGCTAAGGCATGGCATCCTATATATCTAGCTAAGATTTTTTTTCTCCTGTTAAAAAATACAAAAGGAGAAGACGAAAAAGAAGGGGTCCAATTAATATTTTTTTTCTCCAATGGTGATCACTGATGCAAAAAGCTACACATAACACTGTCAGTTAAGGACTAACAAGATGAATTTTGAATACACTACATGTTTTAGTAACCGCAACTTGCACCTATTGCTCTACATCAATTACATGAGGCGCTTCCATGCAAGCTTCAAACTGCACCCCAAGTTCAGATGCGAAAGAGCCCATTGGAGACAGTTTTCTATAGCAACAAATCAAAAATCATTATTTTATCAAAAAGGATTAAAAAAACTAAAGAGACAAGTCTATTCAAATTCATATAGATACTACAACTAACTGCAACAATGAAGACATGTTTAATATCAGTTACTTTAATAATAAATTATGGCTGAACATCAAATTATAATTATCATTGAGAGCTGAATCATATAATTCAAAGATAACAAGATGGCATACCACAACATTATGTTTCATTTTTAATGTCATCTTCAAGAGAAATTATTTTCTATATGAACTTCACAAAGGTAAACAGAATACGGTTTTGCTTCATGTAGATGTCAGCGATACAGATCAAGTTTTGAACTGAATTGAGTGTATTTACTTAGTTGATGAGCATATCACTTAGACAAGGCAAAAAAAATTGACAACTGTGTTTCAATAATTACCCAGATGTAAGGATCACTGAAAGAGCAGTATTTGCTATATCTTTGAAAACCACAGCTGGGTTCAAGCACCACATGCTTAGTGAGTATATGAAGTCACCTGCAGCATTGCCTGTGTACCAATATAAAAAAATTATAATTAATATATACCATTTATCTCTTTCTGGAAAAATATTTGCTTTTGCTTTGTAATTATCATAAAGCGCAAGAAATTATGGATCCAATAAAAAGATACATTTTAAAAAAGGGAGGGGGAATATGCAAAATTTGTATAGTATTATGCCGTATACAATAGCGAGTACAACAGATGACTAACTAAAGTAGATAAAATATTGTGCTTATTAGCTATGACGAAACATTTTCATGGTATCTCATAATTCATATATCTTAAAACATGTATAACTGACTGTTATCTTTTTTGACATAGCGCTGCAGCACAAGTTGGTAATCAATTGCATGACGGCCGCTTTCAGAGAAAAATAATCCAAGTGCCATAGTAAGGGGGATACACTCACCTAGGTTTTCAATGTCGATTTCGTGCTTCCAGATCTTGATTTCTCCCTGTGGTTCCTCGGTTTTAGGCTTCGATCTCCTTTGATCTGCTGCCGCTTCCCTCTGAAGTTCGTCTGCTTCATGAGTCCATCGCCATTTCCGATGCGAGATGCCTTATTTGGATTTTTCCCTAATTTAGTTTTCTAGGGTTCAGCCATTATTTGGTTTTCTATTTTATCTTGTTTTTGGCTGAATGGAGAAAACATTTTGGGGTCGGCGTTCTTTTGTTTATTAGGTATATTACGGCTAGGGTTATTATCATAGGCTAATTCCAATTTTGCCCCCTTGGTTATATTAACCCATAGTAATTCTTAAGCCCATTTTCCACCACACTTAACAAATTTTCATGTCATATTTTAGCCCAATAGTAAACATGAATTTTTACTTGCAAATTGAACACACAAATAAACAAATGTGTGTATATCAATTTCTAACCATCCATTTATATATTTTTATTAATAAAAGATGATTATTTTAAGGCTATATAATTTTGGGTTCTCACATAGGGTTTCTAAAAAATTAGTATGTAGGTAGCGAACGAAAAGTAGAAGCGGGAATTGAAAATTAAGGTTGCGGGAATTTGATTTGTGATAAGACGGGAGGTGGGAAGTTTAAACATATTCCTATAAGACCAAGTTATGGGATTGTTTAACGTCACGCTTGAAAAAAGAGGGATCTAAAAAAATATTATCATAAGTTATTAGTTATTATTTATTAATTATTAATTATAAATAATTTATGAATAATCATTTGTATAGTAAATTATAAATGACTAATGATGTAGTTTATCATTTTTATAACTACAAGTTATAAAGTATTATTTATTAAATAACCAATGTTAATTATTAGCATTTAATTGTGAATTATTTATAAATTATATATTACTAATTAAATATTAAGTTTTCAAAATTTATTTATTTATTATCGAAAATCAATTGATTATTAATTACTAATTATTTATTTTAATCGATTCACAATTGATTATTAATTACTAATTAGTTATTATTTAACTTTTACTTATTTCTACTTAGTTATAATCGAGTAGTAATTGTTAAAAGCTTATAATGTATATGTTACTAATTATTAATTAATAATAAATTAACATAATAAATTACTACTTATTAATTATTTAATAATAATTAATAAATATTATTGATTCCTAAATTTATTATTGATTATAAATTATTATTAAATATTAATATAATTAGTTATTAAACATATATATTATAAAAATGAAGTTCGTAATAGGCATCTATTACAGCTAATAAAATGAAAAGTTGTTACTAATGTGTTTATTACAACTTTAGGAAATTAACAGTTGTAAAAAACATTTATCAGAAATTAGTTAGTATATATTAGTTATTACAACGGACAAAAAAGAAAAGTTGTGATATATATGTTTGTTACAACAGTGATTTTTCACAGTTGTAAAAAACATTTATTACAACAGTGCGTTTTGCACAGTTGTAAAAAAGCATTTATTACAACTGTGTTTTTCGCACAGTTGTAAAATTAAAGTTGTAATATGACATTTTTGTTGTAGTGATTTCTCGTAATTTGGTCTTATCGAGTCATGAATGTATGTTTACTTGTGATTGCTTTGTTTTGGGCTTTACTGGGTTTGGTATTGTTTTGGGAGTCGATTGGCTCCAAAGATATGGTGTGGTGGTAGACTGTGAGGGGTCTTCTGTGACCATTAGAGCTGACGACGAGCGGAGGGTGGTATTGGGTTGCCTACCTAGTGATGAGGTGATGGCTAGTTTTCTACATTCCCTCGACATCCCGCAGGATGAGTTATCAGATGTGCCTATTGCTGGCGAGTATCCGGATATCTTCGAGGAAGTGATCAGACTTCCACCACACTGAGAGATCGAGTTTCAGATTGATTTAGTGAAAGATGCCAAACCTATAGTGATGCCACTTCGTTGAATGGTGCCAAGGGAGCAGCGAGAGCTCGAGGTGCAAGTGGGCGATCTTTGAAGAAGGGATTTATCCGAAGGAGTGTTCTCGAGTGGGGAGCACCAATTGTATTTTCCACTAAGGCCGATGGTTCCCTTCGCTTATGTGTAGACCAGCGCGAGTTGAACAAGGTGACTAGGAAGAATAAGTATCCTGTTCCACGGATAGATGATTTATTTGATCAACTGAATGGAGCAAGAGTGTTTTCGTAGTTGGATCTCGCGATAGGTTTTCATCAGCTCTGAGCACCAGCTGAGAGTATATCTAAAACGACATTTCGAACGCCATCTGGATTTTAGAGTGGTTGGTCATGCCATTCGAGTTGACCAATGCACCAACATATTTTGTGGATCTCATGAATAGGGTATTCAGGGATCAATTAAATAAGTTTGTTCTTGTGTTTGTGGACGATATCTTGGTTTACGAGGATAGAGGAAGAACACAAGTAACATTTAAGGATAGTGATGGAGGTGTTGAGGAAACACCGATTGAAAGCAAAATTTTCTAAGTGTCACTTTTGGAGGAGGGAAGTGAGATTCTTGGGCCATGTTGTCTCAGAGAATGGTATTGCCGTGGATCCTACGAAGGTGGCTACAGTGTAAGATTGGTCTACTCCCAATAATGCAACAGACGTAAGAAGTTTCTTGGGATTAGCTAGATATTATTGTAAGTTTATTCAACACTTCTCTAAGATAGAAGCACCGTTAACTCAGTTGACCAAGAAGAATCAAGCTTTTGTTTGGGACGAAAGGTGTGAGAATGCGTTTAAGAGTCTATAAGAGAAGTTAACGTGCATATAAGTGTCAGTTATTCCTAAAGGAAATGAAGAGAAGATGGTATACACAAATGCCTGTGGTACCAGACTAGGAGCCGTACTGATGCACGGAGGTAGGGTTGTAGCTTATGCTAGTCGGCAACTGAAACCGCATGAGAAAAGATATCTTACCAATGATTTGGAATTGGCAGCGATCGTTTTCGTGCTAAAAATGTGGAGACATTATCTATTGGGAGAAAGATTTGAGTTGTTTACTGACCATAAGTCATTAAAGTATCTTTTCTCTCAAAAGGATTTAAATCTTCATCAGCAGAGATGGTTAGAGTTTTTGGCTTCGTATGTTTTCAATATCGCATACACACCGGGAAGGGCAATGCAGTGGCTGATGCGTTGCATAGGAGACATGCCAGTTTGGGGGCTATGCTTCTTGAATGAAGTAACTAGAATATATCGCGGGATATGACTTCAGACCTAAGTGTGAATTGCATCCAGAGGTGTTAGCAAGTTTGACGATCAGGCCGACTTTGATTAAGCAGATTGGTTCCAGCCAGAGGGACGATCCAAACCTATTGGAAATCATCTCCAGAGTAGAGATGAGTATCGATGGTGAGGAAATGAACAAGTATGGACTTGATCGAGATGGATGGCTTCGAAAGAATGAGAGACTAGTTGTACCTAATGTTAATGGATTGAGAGATGAAGTGCTTAGAGAGTGTCATCACTCAAAACTAACTATACATCCCGGTGGTAATAAAATGTATCAAGACATAAAGCAGACCTACTACTGGGAAGGGATGAAGAGAGATGTTGGGAAGTTTATATCCTAGTGCATGAATTGCCAGTTAGTTAAAGCCTAGCAAAAGAAGCCTAGTGGTTTGTTACAACCGTTGGAAATTCCCGAATGGAAATGGGAACAAGTCTCAATGGATTTAATCGATGGTTTACCAAGAATTAGACCAGTCATGATAGTATTTGGGTGATTGTGGATCAATTGACCAAAAGTGCAAGGTTTATACCGGTTAAGTCGAATAGAATGACATCTAAGTTAGTAGAACTGTATATGAAGTCGGTAGTGAGATTTCATGGAGTACCTAAAGGTATTTTGAGTAATCGAGATCCACTATTTATTAGCGGGTTTTGGAAGAGCTTACAAGAGACTTTAGGATCAGAATTACATCTCAGTACTACGTACCATCCTCAAACCGATGGTCAAACAGAAAGAGTGAATCGTGTATTAGAGGAACTCTTAAAGGCTTATATATTGGACTTTGGAGGATCATGGGATGACCATTTACATCTGTTTGAATTCGCATATAACAATAGTTATCAGTCCAGTATTGGTACGACTCCATTCGAAGCTTTGTACGGAAGACCATGCAACTCACCATCATGTTGGTTAGAAACGGGTGAGAAATTTGTGCTTGGGCCAGATGTAATAAGAGAAACTTTAGATAACATCAAAGTTATTCAACAACGAATGAAGGCTGCCTAAGATAGGCAGAAGAGTTATGCTGATAAAAGACGAAGAGATTTGAAATTCTTCGTTGGCGACTTAGTATTCATCAAGATTTGTTTGTTGAAGAATGTGATTAGATGTGGTAGGAGAGGTAAGATGGCACCAAGGTTTGTTGGTCCATTTTCAGTTGTCGAACAAGTTGGGAATTAAGTGTATAAAGTTGGATTACCTGACAAGATGGCGGGAGTTCGCGACGTATTTCATGTTTCCTAATTAAGGAAGTTCGTGCACGATTCTGAAATGACTATTTCACCAAATCAGTTAGATGATATCGAGGTAGAATCCGAGGCAGTTGGGAGCCGCAGGACGATTTGTATTGTGGGACACGATACGAAACAACTTCAAAAGAAGACAGTGGTACTAGTCAAGGGCCAGTAGGGCGATAATGAGAATGACTATACTTCGAAAACAGAGGAGAGCATAAGGAAGTCGTATCCAGAACGCTTTACCTGGTAAGATTTTAATCGCGATATAGTTATTCCCTTGTTAGTAAAACGACATGCTAGGATAGGCTTGTGATGTTATTATGTATGTTTGATTGTTTGTAAATGATTGATAGGCATGCGGGCCACCATTGTATGTTTTGGTTAAGGGATTTCGAGGGCGAAATTTCTTGAGGGGGGGGGGGGAGGGGGGAGAGGAGAGTGTAACGACCCGCATTCTACACATCGGAGGATCGTAGAATATTTATTTCACTTACATACGAAGTTGTATGGTCGTGTAACTTTGAGAAACGAATATTGGGGTCATTTCCCATGTTCATGATTTTTGCCGAATTTTAAATGACCATTTTGCCCCTGGCGAATCTTGTGTCGCCTATAACTTTTGATTGGTAAGGAGTTTTGACCTAAACCTACTTCCATTGGATTCAGATGATGGTTTACCTTTCCGTAGAGTGGTCAAATTACTTAAATGGGCTTACCATTTGGGAGATATGGCTGAAATAAGGTTTGAAGATGGAAAAACAGCTTAACCGGGCTTAATTAGGTGATTTATGGTTAGGCCCATAACCCATTTCGGGATTAGGGTTATCGGAGGGCTGAAAGGGTTTGGGAAAACATTTCATTTCAGTTTTCTAGCTACCACAAACATACCTCTAACACTAATAATGGCCTCCACCTTCTAAATTCATCCATAATCATTTCCTAATCACATATTAAGCAAATCTACATCAAATTATGGTGGATTGGCATCAAAATCGAGATAGAGCTGCAGAATACATAGGAATTCGACCCAAATCGGTGGAGTTTTCAGATCAATAATTTATTTGTGGCTAAGGTGAGCAATTTGCACTTTTACTCATTAATTACGGCTAATTTGGGGTGATTAGTGATAATTAGCGAAATAATGCATCATAAAAATCTGGAAAAATATGTAAAAATTCTTAAATATTATTTTATGTCCCTATTAAAAATTTGGGTTGATTTGATTTAAGTTTACTAATCATATAGTTAAAACATGGTTAAGGGGACTATGGGGAACATCATGGATTTTGGGTATGTTTGATCCAAAATAGCCTATGTGATTGATGTTTTGATCTTTTTGATTGAAACTATATGTTGCTACTACTGTTTGGGACGCTTTATGATCATTTATTAAAGTTAGAATGATTGAAAATGCCGTCGTTTGGTGTAAATAGCTTGCTTTAAGAATTGCAGGAAATAAGACCGGTTCGCCCCCACTCGTGAAGCATGTATCACGAACTGACCCCGCCGGCTCGCAATCGAGCTTCCTGTTAGAGTCATGAAAAGATGAGCACCCATGAATGGAGGACCACGAACCGTTCAAGCTAGTCATGAACCGATGGTCACGAGCAGGACCCATGAACTGGAGCCTGGTGCCACGAACCACAAGCCGATCCCCACGACCCGGACCGGAGCACCACAAGGCACTTCGAGGACCATGTAATGAACCATTTGGAGGGTCATGAACCACCACGAACCGGGTTGATGATCATGAACTAGGATGAGCCTCACGAACCGACCTTGATGATGACCGCGAACCGGACAAGGAAAAGAAGACCCAATCGAGTGGAAGCTTATTTTCCAAACCGAACCGGTGGAGACCAAAACCCAAGATGCAAAGGAGGTCCACATGAGAAGTTATCGCTCAGGATCTAAATGGGAAGCAATGAGTGAACTTCTAGAGTTGGGCTTTGCTGCGGGACGTATGCAAAGGGTTTATCGATATCTATAACTTTAGTTCACCGTTGAAGAGAGGGGGCATGTAGACAAACCATAGCCAGGGAAGTGTGAACTAGTTCGCCCTTAACCTAGAGCCAGAGATGTGTGGACTGGGTAGGGTTATTGACTATAGACCAGGGAAGTATGGCCAGAGCAATAGTCGAGGAGTTGCTGTCATGGCCCCAATGGATTTGGTGATCAAAGAGATGGATATCGTATGCTTTACGCACTGAGTGAGTGATGTGTGGATGACTGCTATGTTTGATGTTTGCTACCTCCATGACATGCACACTCCCATTTTACACTTTATGTTATTGTTACCTTAGAGTATTGTACATCTTGTTGTGCTAACTCTTTGGTTGCTGGTCCAGGTTCAGTTATTATTATTTATACCTGTTGTTGTTTATTTTGCTGCTATCGCTCATACCATACTTTTGTCTGACCCAGAGTTTTATGTCTCTTGTTATTACTCTGGGTGCTCCTAAATGAGCAGACTAGAGACATACTAGGTGGTTATGCACGAGTAGCTGTCCGGAGATGAGACAGAGGCTTCCACGTACTATTTACATATATTCTCCCTGTATTGTTGCTGGTCACTACTTTGGGCACTAGTAGCGTACCTTTTCTATTTTCTTTTTGGAGACAGTATTTTGAAGTTGTAATAATGGTTTGGATCATAAGCTGTATTTTGGATTTCGCTACTCTCATGGACATGGTTTAGTTTTCAGCTTATGCACTGTCTCGCCTGTTTTATGTCAAGTTATGTTGTTATTATATTTTATTCCGTGCGCTGTGAGATGTGCTACCGGTTCTTTGGTGATTCATTGTTTTAATCCCTTTTCTTTTGACGACCGTCCCGTGCTAGTCGGGCATTGGTACAACGCATTTTAGGGAAATGTCGGCTGGTTCGGGGCGGGGCCGTCACATCTTGAGATTCCAAAAGAAGAAATTTCATGGTAGCAATTCCAGGCTAAGTTTGAAGAAAAGTTTATCTCTACTTCTCAGAAGTCATCTTTGTTCAAAATGTTCGTGGAGCTGAATGGTCGTTCTTTGCTTGATTATGTTTCTGATTTCGAGGCCTTATCCAAATATGCTCTTTCATACATCAAAACACCTTAACAAAAGAACGAGTAGTTTGTTATGGGTCTGGATTCCTATATTGGAAGGCCTGGATTCCTATATTGGAAGGCCATTGGTGGATCATCTTGATGATTCATTCGAGAAGATTGTGGAAAAAGCTATTCGCCATGAGAGCTTGTTTCCTAAGGAAGTAAATGTTGTTGCTGCAACCAAAGAAGTTCAGAAATCACAGCAGGGTGGTAATAATAAGAAGAGGAAGCAGCAACAACAGAAGGGAAAAGATGGCCTAAAGAAGCCTAAGAGTGAGGTGGTTTGCTTTAACTCCCAATAGAAAGGCCATTTTGCTAATGAGTGCAAGAATCCTAAAGCTGAGAAGAAGTGCTTCAAATGTGGGAAGCCTGGGCATGAGAAGAAAGACTGTCCAGAATCAGTTAACGACAAGTAGGTTGTGAAGGCATATGCATTGGAAGCCGTGCCAACTTCTTCGAGAGCTCCTACTGCAGAGGAAAAGGGAAAGGGTGTCGTCGTGCAAGGTACTCTTTCTGTCCGAGGTGTTTCAATTCGAGTTTTGTTCAATACTGGAGCATCACATTCTTTCATTTGCAATGAGCTTGTGTGCCGCTTGGGTTCGGAACCCGAGATTTGTGAAAGACCTTTCGTAGTGACTAATCCACTTGGGGGTTCGTCTAATCTTTGCATGATTTTTCGTGGTCTAGTGTTGTCGAGTCATGATTGCTCTTTTGTGTGTGATTGCTTTGTGTTGAAATTCGCTGGGTGTGGGATCATCTTGGGCATGGATTGGCTCAAGAGATATGCGGCAAGGGTGAATTGCGTGAAGCTAGAGGTGAGGGTCGGGGATGTGGAAGGGCGAAAGGTGTTGATTAGATGTAAGCACGAAGAGGGTGTCTTCGTGAGCTATCTATATTCGGTTGGGATTCCACAGGGAGACTTGTCGTATGTGCTAATCGCAAAAGAGTTTGAGGATGTCTTTGACGAGGTCAAAGGGTTGCCGCCGCATCGTGAGATTGAGTTTAGGATTGATTTGGTCGAGGGTGCTAGAACAATAACTATGCCTCTTAGGCGGATGGTGCCTAAGGAACAAGGAGAGTTAGAGGTGCAAGTTTGTGACCTTTTTGGAAAAGGATTCATTCAGTGGAGTGTTTCCAAGTGGGGTGCTCTAGTCGTGTTTGCAACCAAGGCAGATGGCTCGTTAAGATTGTGTATGGACTATCATGAGCTGAACAAGGTGACTAAAAAGAACAAGTATTTGTTGCCAAGGATTGATGACTTGTCGATCAGCTTCACGAAGCCAAAGTGTTTTCTCAGATGGACTTGGCAACAAGATTTCACCAGTTGAGGGTGGCTAAGGATAGTGTGCCAAAGACTGCTTTTAGGACACCATCCGGTTTCTTCGAATGGTTGGTGATGTCACTTTGGTAGACTAACGCACCAACGTATTTTATGGATCTTACGAATAGGGTTTTCAGAGATCAGTTGAACAAGTTCGTGCTTGTGTTCATGGATGACATTCTGGTTTAATCTTGGAATGAGGAAGAACACAAGACACACTTGAGAGTCGTATTGGAAATCTTGCGAAAGCATCGTTGAGAGTTAAGTTTTTGAAGTGTCACTTCTGGAAGAGTGAAGTGAGGTTCTTAGGCCACGTAGTTTTTGGAAATGGGATAGCGGTTGACCCCGCTAAAATAACAGCAATCCAGGACTGGGATAAACCTAAGAATGCGACGGATGTGAGAAGTTTCCTTGGGTTGGCCGTTTATTACTGACGGTTTATCAAGGATTTCTCAAAGATATCTGCACCGTTGACAGGATTGACAAAGAAGAACCAAGTGTTCACATGGGATGTAAAGTGTGAGCAAGCTTTTGGAATCCTAAAGGAGAGATTAATGAGTGCTCCTATGTTGACCATTCCGAGTAGCAATGAAGAGATGTTGGTATATACCTGTGCATGTGGTACTGGACTTGGAGCGGTACTGATGCAAAAGGATAAGGTTGTGGCCTACGCGAGTCGACAGCCAAAGCCGCATGAGAAGAACTATCTAACTCATGATTTGGAGTTGGCAACGATTGTGTTTGGTCAGAAGATGTGGAGACATTACCTGTTGGGAGATTGATTTGAGTTGTTTACAGGTCGCAAGTCGTTGAAGTACCTTTTCTCCGAAAAGGATTTGAATCTTCGGCAGCAATGATGGTTAGAGTTTCTGGCGTCGTATGATTTTGATATAGTCTATACTCCGGGCAAAGGTAATGCAGTGGCAGATGTGTTAAGTTGAAGACACACAAGTTTGAGAGCGATGTTTTTGGAATGAAAGAGCCTCGAGTATTTGGCAAGGTTCGATTTCAGGCCAAGGTGTGAGTTGGAACCTGAAATGTTGGCAAGCTTGTCGATAAGACCTACTCTTGTTGAAAGGATTGGAGAGAGCCAAAAGCGAGATGCAAAGCTTGTCGGGTTTATGTTGAAACTGGAACCAGAAGATAAATAATTCGAGGTCGATCGAGAAGGGTGGCTTCGAAAGCAAGGGCGATTAGTCATTTCTGATATCGATGGATTGAGATATGAGGTTATGAGAGAATGTCATCACTCGAAATTAACGATTCATCCCGGTGGTAATAAGATGTATCAGGACATGAAGAGAGTCTACTACTGGGAGGGGATAAAGAGAGAGATTGGAAAATTCATTTCCAAGTGCATGAATTGTTAGTTGGTGAAAACTGAACAGAAGAAGCCGAGTGGTTTGCTTCATTTATTGGAAGTTCCTACGTGGAAGTGGGAGCAAGTATCGATGGATGTTATCAATGGACTACCTAGAACCAAAGCAGGAAATGAAGGAATTTGCTTCATTGTGGATCGCTTGACCAAAAGTTCAAGGTCCATTCCTGTCAAGTTGACTAGGACAACATCGAAATTGGATGAACTTTATGTGAAATAGATAGTTTAATTCCATGGTATCCTGAAGAGCATAGTGAGTGACTGAGATCCATTTTTTACAAGTGGGTCTTGGAAGAGTTTGCAAGAAGCTTTGGGAACCGAGTTTTGTTTAAGTACGGCTTACAATCCTTAGCCTGATGGTCAAACGGAGAGGGTCAACCGAGTTTTGGAAGATCTCCTAAGAGCTTGTGTGTTGGATTTTAGGAGACCATGGGAAGACCACCTGCATCTAGTTGAGTTTGCATATAATAACAGCTACCAGTCTAGCATTGGGATGGCACCATACGAGGCGTTGTATGGGAGACCATGCAATTCTCCAGCATGTTGGTTCAAAACTGGAGATAAGTTGGTACTTGGCCAGAGATGATTAGAGAGAACTCGGATTGTATCGAGATTGTTCGAAAATGAATGAAAGCGGCCCAATATCGTCAGAAGAGTTATACTGATAAGCATTGAAAAAAATTGGAATTCGATGTTGGCGATATGGTTTTCGTGAAGGATTCACCATTAAAGCAATTGGTTCGATTCAGAAGTAAAGGAAAGTTAGCTCCAAGGTTCGTTGGATCATTTCCGATAGTCGACCGAATTGGAAAGCTTGCATATAGATTGGAATTACCTAAGAAGATGTCGAGTGTGCATAATGTGTTCCATGTGTCGTTTCTACGGAAATTCATGCATGATTCGAATGTGGTGGTATCTCCAAAGCAGTACGAAGACCTAGAGGTAGAGATGCATGCAGTTGAGAAATCGTGTAAGCCACTTCGTGTTGTGGGGAATGACATGAAACAACTTAGGAGGAAGACGATTAAGCTAGTCAAGGTACAGTGGAGTGAAGATAGAGACGATTGTACATAGGAGACATAAGAGAGCATGAGGGCGACTCATCTAGAGCTCTTCATCGGTAGGACCATATGATATTGTATCATCATTATATGATTATATCTTGTTGATTGTTTGAAAGAATTCCGCGTGCTAGGATAAGGCTATGGTTGCATGGCTTGATGGTTGCTAGTTTGGGTGATAGAATTGGCCTCCTATGGATGATAGACATGCGGAATTGTTGTGTTTGCTTGGAATTTCGGAGGCGAAATTCTTAAGGGGTTGGGGGAGGGGGGGAGGGGGAGGGGAGAATGTAACAGCCTACATTTTACGTATCAGAAAATCGTAAAATATTTTCGTTTTATTCCTGGAGGGTTGGATCATTCTCGTATTTCAATATGTTGCTTATGGGGATGTGAGACATGTCCATAATTTTTACCGATTTTGTTTGTGACCATTTTGCCCCTATCGGTCTTGTATAGGGCATAACTTTCGACTCATGTCAAATCAGAGGGTGAGACCGATGCCATTGGAAAAGAAATGATGATTTCCTTTCCGTAGAGTGGTTACATTAAAGATTTGGCTTAGCGGTTTGGGAGGAATCACTGTTTTAAGGTTTTTTAGTTGGTTGTTCAGGTTTGGAGATCCATAATGGGCTGATTTGGGAAGGCCCATTTGTAACACCCCGAATTTTAGTTAATACTAAAATTCACTAATTACAAGATAAATAAACTCAGATGTGGGAATTAGGGGAAACGGGCTGCGTCATTACGTTCGTCTCGGAAAAATACGCGAAATAGAGTCCGGGTTTTCGAAAATCGGAGTCCGTATGGCCCAGTTATGGCCCAATGAAGTTTGCAGAAAATTTAAAAACTAAAACAGATTTAAAAATTAAAATATTCAAATTTGGAATGGGCCAGGCGGGGTCAGGCGGGAAGCTTCCCGCCCAGCCCATGTCGACAGGGCTGTCGACAGGCCTGTCGACAGGGGTGTCGACATGCCTGTCGACTTGCCTGTCGACAGGGTCCAGGCGCCCAGTGAACCTGGGTGCACCAGGTTGCACCAGGTTGGGTTTTAGGCTGGCTAGGAGGGCTGGTTCTAGAGATTTCCTAAATCTAAGGGTCCTAATCTAATCTAGGGTTAATCTAAGGGCCTAAAACACTCACCTAATCCTATAAATAAGACCATAACCCTACCCTAATTCATTCATAATTAAGTCTTGTAACTAAACTATGGCAAAATGAAATTTGAGCATGGCCTCCACTAGTTCATGAAGGAGTTGCAAGCAAATCCCTCTCAAATCATTCTCTAATCCATTCTAAGTATCTTAATCTTCTTCATTAGCTTGCTAATTGTGTTTTGGTGAGTTTCTATCACTTTAACATTGATTGTTAAAGTAAGTAGATTGGGTGTAATAAGACTTATGGTCTTAAATGCGGATTAGTGAGTTTGAATCATGTATAATGATATGTTACTCTATGTTGTTCTATGTTTATGCATATATGTGATAAGTTGGTTTATGCATGCTTAATAAGTTGATTTATGCATGTTTAACAAGTTGATATATGCATGTTTAATAAGTAGAATTATGCATGTTTAGCAAAGTGAGATATGCAAGCTAAGTATATGTTTAAATGCAAGTTGAAAGTGATATGCAAGTTAAGTGTATGTTTAAATGCAAGTTGAAAGTGATATGCAAGTTATGCATGCTTATGCAAGTGTATGGATGCTTATGCAAGTCATGTATATGGTTAAATGCAAGATTTATGTGATATGCAAGTTATGCATGCTTATGCGAGTATATGAATACTTATGCAAGATATGTATATGCTTAAATAACATGATATGCAAGTTATGCAAGTATGTGAATGCCTATATGCGAGTTTTAACATGTTATGCAAGATATGTGTATGATAATATGCAAGCTCATATGCAACATGTTATGCAAATCATGTGTATGATAATATGCAAGTTCGGGTTATATGTAGTTGGGTTAATATGCTCATATATGCAAGTTGACATCCTCTTAACCCATGACAAAGTTGTATGTTAAACCCATGATATTTGTGATGATCTTCCCCTTTGTTATGTCATGAAACGAGAACGATTTACGTGGGGAACGATGGGGTGGTAAATATGTTAATAAATGAATGATTGGGTATGATTAAGCATACCATAAAAATAAATTACCATAAGTGGGAATTTACCTATTGAGTTAGGTCTACCCCATGGGAATTTACCTATTGAGTTAGGTCTACCCATGTTATGGAAAACTTGATATTAATTAGGGATAATTAATATGGGGGTGATTAATTAGGTGTAATTAATCGACTAAGACACGAGGTTGGACTCATTTGTAGTGTAAAACTGCCCGGACCCGACCGGCTTAACCAGTTGCTACAAATGTCAGCCCAATGTGAGAGGTCTTAGCCATAAATTAAATACGTGATTAAGGTAAAGACACGAGGTTAGACTCTGTTATGACGTAAGACTGCCCGGATTCTACCGGCTTAACCAGGCGGTCATAACAGCTAGTCTAATGTGGGAGGTCTTTACGGGAGATCACGGTCTTAATTAATTAAGAAACACTTAACCATAATAGCATGTAGTGGGACATGAGGGGTTAAGTGGGTGCCTTGGGTGGCATGAGGAAATTTAGTGGTTGCCTTGGGTGGCATGTGGAATCTAGTGGGTTGCCTTGGGTGGCAATAGAAAATACGATTAGAATACTTAACCAAGAGAAACATGTAATTAAACATGATTAAAGGGTTAAGTGGGATACACTAGATATATGACAAGCTTAGGTGGGTAGCTTGTTGGGGGCCCATTTCAACCAATATCCCAAACGTATCTTTGTGGGCTCGACCCATGTCGAGTGACGGGACACGCATATTGGGCTTGATTATAAGAGGCCAAAACGGGTTAGCGGTGGCAACGCAAGTCCAACGGGTTCATATGCGTGTGTGGGCCCGGGCTGGTAGATAAGCCGTTGTTGCATCGTGTAGATATAAAGCCGTGCACCGTTGATAGTATTGGGTAGCCACTTTAGGGGAGTGATACACCCCACTGTGGGACCAGCACGGGTATCTACGGTAGGGAGCCGATCGATGGGGAGTAGTGGGTACACCTAGTAAGGATAGGGGCAGACGGCACCTATGCAGGGGTACACGAAACTACTGGGTAAAATTACTGGGTACACCTAGTGGAGATAGGGGCAGACGGCACCTATGTAGTGGGCTAGGAGTACATGAGATTACTGGGGAAATTTTCTAAGTCCTTGGAAGGGATCAACCTTTAAGTAGGAATGACTGGTGTGGTGCAGTTAGTAATTATCCTTGGGTGGGTAGATGCGTCCTGACGGTTATCTTAGTTTATCCTAAGTCTATCAAGCTGCTTAGTGTAGCCATTCATCCCCAGATATTACCGTAGGTCAAGTTTATGTCTTCTCTGGTTACTTTAATGATTGTATTGTTAAAGTTATAGGACTCACTCAGACTTATGTCTGACCCCGTTGTTTTTATCTTTTTCCCAACCCTCAGGTCCTACGGTGGATCCTAGCGGTAGTAGAGCTTGATCGGATTTCTGTTTCCAGTCTTGCAGAGCTTGGGTAGATGTAAAGCTCCAGTTATCCAGTTATCTTTTCTTTTCTTATGGCTATTGTATGAGAGAGTGGGATTATGTACTTCTTTATTTAGACAGATATTGTACTTAACTTTTATCATGGTTTTATGATGTAACCAGACATGTTTATTTCCGCTGTTATGAGATGATGTTTTAAATTTCAAATACTGTTTATATCTGTCTTGGTGTGATTTTTCTGTTCTATATTCACTAAAATACTCCACCGATGTTATGGCATTCCCTTAGAGAGTGACTATAGCGGGCGTGGGGTGTTACACCATTAGTGGGCTAGTGGAAGGGTATAAATAGGGGGTGGGAGGTATGAGAAAGGGTCTAGTTTCTCTATTCTCTCATTTGGTAGCCCATGTACCTCCTTCCCCTAACACCTTTCCGCCATTAAAATCAAATCTAAGGAGGGAAATCATAGATCTACATAAATTGAAGGGAAAATTCATCAAATTGAGGAGTTCGGATTCAATTGCTTACTGTCCGGAATCTTATTGCATTGATTTTTGCTTGTTTGGAAGAATCGGTGAGTGATTTACATCTCACACATGGATTCAATGAAGTATATGAATGTTTGATCATGTTTTTCATCAAATTTAAGTGTTTAACCATAGATCTATACCATGACAAATCCATTTTCATAAGAATCGCCCTATGATCTATTTTAGCAAGTTTAAATTGGTAATTCCTGTGCCATTTTATATGATTATATAAGTTAGATCTATAATTTTGTGCATATGATCAATCATCATGATATTGGAGTGATTTGCATAATTTTTAGTGATAATCGTTGTTTTCATGTTGTTAATGGATTCGTATCATGTTAGTGGTCATATTTGATGGATTTGACAAGTTGGTTTTGTCGAATCTATCGTTTGGTGAATTTTTGGTCGAAATCGAAGTGGAAATGAAGGAGTGCAGGTTTTGGGTTGTTCTTGACCATCAAGGGTCGGTCGTAGTGTTGTCTTGGAGAACAAGTCACATGGTCGGTCGCACGTAGTAGGGTCGAATCGACAGGGGTCGGGTCGAGCAGGCTTGAGGTCGAGCGAGCGTAGGGTCGAGTAGGACTTAGTCAGGGTCAAGCGTGCCAGGGTCGAGCAGCAATTCTGGTCGAGGAAGCTAGTGTCAGTCGAGCATGGGCTCGAGCATGGTTATGGTGGAAGGAAGTCCAGTCGGGCAGTGTTGGGTCGAGCATGGTAGGATCGAGCATGGCCTGGGGTTTGTCGTTCAAGAGGCTCCATCGTGCAGGATGGCTTCTGGTTGAAGGATTGGGGTTAAGCAACATCTGGTCAGTCGTGGTCATTGGGGTCGACCAAGATCTGGTCGGTCGTGCATATCTGGGTCATTTCTGTAAAATTTAATTTTTAGGTACGACTTAGATTTGAACAAAAAGGTCTGGAAAAAATATTTTTCGGGGGCTACCCCTCGAACCCTAGCCATAGCGCAGTGATGTAATTTGGCTCAATGATGGTGTGACTTGGAAGTGAATTCAAGGAGGAAGGTTCGAAGTGTTGAAATGTATTCGTTGATTGGTGTGGAACAGCGAATGAGGTGACAACTCAAAGGTCGTGAGTTGGTGAATAATGGTTGCTTGAGAAGGTTGCTTGAGCTATGAAAGGTCATCGGGTTGGATGACTAGAGACGTGAAGGCCGAGAGATTATCATTGTCGTAAGTTCTAGCAAGCTCAAAGCAGGGGTACGATAGGGGCACCTAAAAGACTGGTTGTAGGTCGAGTACCTTAGGTATCGTTAAAAGGCCTAGTTGTCAAGGTTGGACATACATACGTATTGTTGGAAGGCATATGGAGTTTATGCTTGAACTTGGGTTACCATTAGCCCTTGATATATGGCAAGGTTGGCCATCATACGATTAACGATGGTTTCAAAGCAGGATTGGCGGTGATAGCTAGAGTTAGTCATGGATGATTGGTCGTTCTGTTTGTACCGTTTCATGTAGGTTGTTTATCGTCTAAGGAGATGTTCATTGAGTTCTTGTTTGATATTGGTTTAGGCCTTTGAGGCTTGTGCTTGAGGGATGTTGAATTTGATTAGGATGGTTTACATGATATATATATATATATATAATCTGGATGTTATGAATTATTTACCATGATTGAATGAGTGTTCTTGTTTCCAAGATGAATGGTTGAATTGTTTATTGTAAAGGCTGTCACTGTCCGATGTGGGGAAGATAGGGTCAAGTTCTTCTTTAGTGTTGTGGGTAGATTAGTATGTTTATCTATCCATTCTCATATACTTTAGTATTGAAGTTTGTTAGCTATTTTATAGCTCACCAAGACTGTTGTCTAACTCAAGATTTTATGTTTACTCTTGTTACCTTGGGCTGTTCATCCTGTTGTGGATAGGCAGACTATGTAGCAGGTGACAGGTGATTAGTGAGGACGATGCTGTTGTGCGAAGGCGAGCAGGAGGCTGGCGTATTACTTTTACTACTATCCAGTATTTTTTTCCGCTGTTTGAGTTGCTCTATGAGTGTTGTAGTGAGGCCTTATGTATATACTTGATATTTCTTATGATGTCAGGATAATCTTTCAGGATGTTGTGAAAGTTTAAAAAGTTTGCTATATGATGCTTCACTACTATTACCTGTTGTATATGTTCTATTATATTTTATTCTTTCACTGTGAGTTTTACAATAGGTTCCGCTTGAGTTTACCTACTTTGATGATCGTCCATAGCAGCCTGACACACCTTTCAGCACATTATTCTTCTTGATTAGTGCAGGGGCTGTGGGCGGTCGTCACATCACCACTATGGTGCATTTGCACCACTATAATGGTGCACATGTGCACCACTACTGTGGTGAAATTGCATCACAGTGGGGAACTGCACCACATAGTGGTGAATCTGCACCATTGCAGTGGTGCATTTGCATGTGCAAATGCACCATATAGTGGTGCTGCTGCACCATGACAACGGTGCAGATGCACCACTATGTGGCGCAGTTCCCTTCTATGGTGCATTTGCACCACTACAGTGGTGCACTGTGCACCCCTACTGTGGTGTAGTGCACCTATAACAATGAAGTACCATTAGCAAGATGGTAAATTTATTTGTATACTTTATTTCACTATAACTCTAAATGTTTCATGAAGTACCTGATTCTTAATGATACCCGAAGTACCCATATATGAAATCCCTCAACACAATCCAAGCAAACACATTCTTAACCAATATCTCTATCCTTACGACCAAGGGATATAAGGATTAAGTAACATTAGCTCTCACATATTCATCATGGTTACCACTATTGAAAAACTAAGGACAAAACTTAGAAGAGAAAAGCAAAATTTAGATGCCTCGAATAGAATAAGACAACCCTGTATTAATCATTAACAAAAAACGAGTTGACTACTGCAATTAGTTACCAGTATTTTACATGACATACTCCTAAGGGTTTGAATCATGCATTAATTATTACACCTGTTCCTAAAATAGATAAGCACTCACAAATATTTGGTTATAGACCAATAACCTATGTAACATCTTTATCAATTTGACATTTATTGTTTGTGAATTTAGTAACTTGTAACTACTAAGTAAGCTTCTCATCTGTATCAGTTGTGAGGAACACTAAAAGTATAAAATGCGATCAAGGAATCTACCATGTATTAACAAAAACTGACCCATTCAAAAATTACTGTGTTCAGTCACATTAAATGTCACTCCATTGATGTAGTCACTTAATGGGTACAGTGTAGTAATTTAATATGTCAATGCCTGCCAAGATAAACTTTTGAAGATCCTGACACCGTTAAGTAGTGCTGCCAAAAATTTATTTCAAAACCATGTCGACAAGGTTTTTAGTATCTTTAAGATATAACAGCCAAATTTCATGAAAGTGGAACGTTTACGTTTTATTAAGTAAAACCATGAGTTATATCTGTTGATGGCAAAAAACGTCGTAAACGCCCAAAATTCCAATTACTAGGAATATTTAATTTGGTCGTATAGACAAGAGCGGAAAGCAGTAAATAACACAAGAGATTTATAGTGGTTCGACCTCGTGAGGGGCCTACGTCCACTTTGAAGCGTTGTTGGAATATTATTGATCACAAAAGATTACAAGGTTGAGACCATCTCATTACATTCATCCCAAAGCGATATTATGTCATCTCTAAGCTATATGATGTCATCTCTAAGGCTATATGATGTCACCTCTAAGACATAATGTTATCATTATCATATATGATGTCATAATTATCATATATTTAATATTCTAGGAAAATACACTTTTGCCCTTCTTCTTCCTCAAATGGGAGATGCCATTAAAGTAGCTCTCTAGAGGTCTTGAGCTCACCAATTCTAACCCCTTTCAAGTACGAAGTCATAGGGTATTTATAGGATGGAGTAGGTAGGAGTAGGTGGGAGTAGGTAGAAATAGGGGACCACACCCAGAATTTCGCATCTCAGGCCTACGCACCCTGAAATTTCACACCTGGAGCTTGGGGTGCAAATTTTCGCACCTCATGGGGTGTGAAACTCGTACCCCTAGGGGGTACAAATTCGCACCCGAGGGTTCGAATTTCATACTCCGGGGGTGCGAAATTCGCACCTCTGGGTACGAATTTCGCTCCCCTGCTGGGTGCAAAATTTACACCTGGTGGGGTGTGAATTTCATACCCCTGTTGGGTGTAAAGTTTGAACCTCTTGGTGGTGCGAAATTCGCATCCCCGGGGGATACGAAGTTCTTGCTCCAAGGGGTGCAAAGACCGTGTGAAGGAGGGGCTCAAGATCCAGGTTTGCGAGTTCTAAGGATCCGAGGCTTTGGTTCGGAAATGTGTTTGGGGGAGGCACGTGGTCCTTGGCGGTGCGGTCCATCTCCATCCCGTCTCTTTCGCTCCTAGGCGTCTCTTTTGGCTTTAGTCCCATGCGATGCGTTGAGTCGAACGTGGTTTATGTAATTTTGGGAACCAGACAAAAAGTCGGTTAACATTTACCCTCAAAGTACGTCTTGTGTTGACATGATGTGCTTTGGATTGGTTGAGGTAGTAATTGAGTTGCTAGTTTATCCTGTAAGTTAAAGTAAAACATATGTTAGTTGACAAGCTCGTTCACTGTAGGATTGCGAGTGAGCCGTTGCTGGTGTGGCGCCGTGCTCAAGTTGCTAAGTATTCATAGTGTGTTGCCTCCGCTTGTTCGCGGGGGTCAGTATGCGCATGGAATGCATGTACATGAGCATGCGACATGAAGCTTAAAACCAAGGGGTTTTATTTTTCCTTCTTTTCTCTCTCTCTCCCTTTCTCTTTTTTAGGGTGCGAAATTTCGAACCATAGGAGTTCAAAATTTTGACCTGCAGAAGTTCTAAATTTCGAAAACCTGAGTTTCAAAATTTCGAACCTAAGAGTTCAGAATTTCGAACTCGTGGGTTTGAAATTTTGAACTCATAGGCTCGAAATCCTCGGGAATGCCAAGGGACTTTTCCTTTTTACTATAAATATCCCCCCTTTTGCTTTTTCCATTCCATTTATTTTTTTGCCTTGACCGCCAATGATTCAGAGCTCCAAAGCCCATCCCCGTTTATTCCAAACCAGACTTACGTAGTGTTTGGATCGAGGTACGAGGAGGAAGGAGGTCAAAGTGTCGAGACTCGACGCTAGGGAGGCAGCAGCCTAAGCTAGGTCGGGAGGCTCGAATTTTCGAAACTTCGGGTTTCGAATTTCCGAGCCCTAAGAGGTTCGAATTTTCGAACCTGGAGGGGTTCGAATTTTTGAGCCTCCAGTGTTTGAATTTCGACCCCTGATGGGTTCGATCTTTTGAACCTAGAAGGGTTCAAATTTTCGAACCTCCAACGTTCGAATTTCCGAACCTCGGGGAGTTTGAAATTTCGAGCCTGGTGGGTTCAAATTTTCGAATCTTGAGGTGTTCGAGCTTCTGAACCTCGAGTGGTTTGAAATTTCTAACCTTGAGGGGTTCGAATTTTCGATCCCTGAAGAGGGCCGGAGCCTTTCTCGCCTGTTTAGATTTGCCGTTTTCCCCCTGCTTTGCGCCATGCCTTAGCGGGATACTGCTTCCTTTGTCCAAGACTTCGATCTTCTGACTTCCCGCCTTAGTGACTATATGACTGCATATATTCTGACTTGTCACATAGGATAGAGCATATATCTGAACCACGACTGAACTGTTGTACCTTTTCAATTTTCTTTCTACATCATAATTTTGCATGACCCCGCACACACCTATTAGCTTTAACCAGCACGAGGGGTACAAATTATTCCAATGCAATGTTTAATACTAGTGTGTTAAAGTATAGCTAGCAATGAAAACATCCTGGAAGCTGAGGCTTCCTCGCCATCATCACATACATCTAATTCTACCAATAGCGGTAGCTCGACTAGTAGCGAGCTTGAGATGACTGAAGGGTCCGTTCCTTCTCAAACGACCAGTTCACCCGGAGTGTCCGAACATGGGGAACAAACTGAGAGGTTACATTCTCCATTCATATATGCAGAGGCCGAGAACATGGATATTATGAGTGGAGATGCACCGGCAGTTACGGTTGCCCCGGATATGTTGGCTGATCTAGTCATCTTGGAAAATCAGGCTGACTCGGTACTATCGCGCATGGATGATACAACAGTTAGAATAATGGCGCTGCGGTTCAATATACTAGAGGATGACGTCCATGCACCAGGAGAGGGTGGCAGGGCCTACGCACCGGCCATGGGTTTGACTGCATCGAATATGCAAGCTTGTTTTGCAGGATGCATGCCCCTAACCAATGACTTTATTTGGGACATGCTGTTCTATTTCCGCCTTACACATTCGCAATTGCATCCAAATGCTTATTCTTCGCTCTTAGGCACTTACGTTCTCTACCAAGAACATTTGCACTTGGAACCTACCAGAGAGGACATTCGGTATTTTTTCAGTCTGAGGAGAGTGTCTAGCGGATCTCCTTACCAATGGTTCCTGGAAGCAACAGCCGCCACCAAATTCTTTGTCGGGAAGTGGCCCAGGCCGACTGTGTTCAAACAAAAATGGTTCTTTATGCGCTGCCCTCCTGGATTTGCAAGGTGGTGAATAGAAGGGGGCAAGTACTTTTGAACTCCGTTCCCAATTATAAAGTTCTTAGGTCCCATCTCTCATCATTATTCTTTTTATCATGGCAGGGAATCCAGAGGCACCTACCGGAGAGGAGTACAAGCAGCGCCTTCATGGTTTGCGAGCGATTCCCGAAGAGTCTTGCAAAATTTACTATGACGAGCCAAGAGCGCATTCACCGGGCTGGGATGCTCACGGATGATCGAGCTATAATTAGGCATGCCGTTGCGAGCAATGTGCCTAAAGGGAAGGTGATGGAAGGTTCTGCGGCTTCTGATTTGAAAAGAAAGCTGCCTTCTGCTGGTCCTAGGCCAAAAAGGCCGTCAATTTTCAAGGAGATGTATGTAGAGACGAGGCTCGTGGTCTGGAGAGGCCCGCCGAGGACGAGGATGTGTTGAGTATTCCAGTTCCTCCTCTGACAGGAGAGGCAAGGGAAGGAACATTAGACATACCCCAGTCTCCGTTGATTCCGACCGAGACTGCCGCCTTGCTCGAGATGGAGGGCCAGTTCAATGCCCTTAATCAACTTGATTTAGAAGTATCCCTGCGGCCGACTCTGGCTATCATGGATGAATTAGCTCTTGCTGTGGAGGGATTAACTCCTTCGAGTGAACCGCAATCTGGCTTGTTGAGAGAACACTTAGGGCATACACTCAATAACACTGCATAGCATAACGGCTTATCTGAGCGTGCGACTTAACTAACTTTTTTTATTTCTTTAATAGGTGATATGGCTAGAGGGCGTGGAGAATGATGTTACGGACATGGAGGCTGCCAACGCCCTAGGAATCCTTTCTTTGAGGGCTTTAGAAGAGGGACCATCTTGTACGACACTCGACCCCCGCCTGGTCGCGACAGTGGACACCGAGATGGGGATCGACCATGACGGTCTCTGACTCCTCCTCTTCCCCCTCTGATTTCGGTGTCCGATGGAGATTCTCGACTTAACTTGAGGGGTTCTCTGTGTCCGTCTTCGACAGCTCCTTTACATACAGCGGCTTCTGCGCCCATTCCAGTTACTAGAGATAGGGAGTCGCCACTCGGCCAACCAAAGCCAGAGAGGATGAATGTAACCGGACGCGAGAATTAGCGGCCTCTGAGCAACAAGGGCTTTCGTGGAGGAACGGAGGGCATGGTTGAAGACGACTTTCCCTCAACATTATTTTGATGAGTTGACAGTCCTTCTTAATTTCCGCCCGCCTCCAGCTAGGGATTCCGAGGAGATCTGGGGGCATGTGAGGCAAGCGTACTACTAGGCTGACGAGCTTACCACCTATTCCTTTCATTTATCGTAGCTGATCAAGAGGAAGAACATGGAACTCATGAAGCAAAAGTTAACTATTGATGCTGAGCAGACCACCGTCGTTCACCTGAACGTAGAAATAGGTGAGTTTGTTTTTTGTATCGTGGGCATATTGTGGGAATACTGTTGTCCATTCCTGTGCCTTTGAATGCTAATTCATGAATCTTGTTCTTGTCGCTGAGATGAAGGATGAATATGATACACTCAAGAGGGAGGCTAATCCCTCCTACTCCCTTTTCACTGAAACTGTAGCCGAGCTGACCACCAGAACACGACCCTAAAGAGGGACAAGGATGAGGTTGATAAGATGTGTGTCGATCTGGAAAGGGATAATGCGAGAGTATTCGATCTTCAAAATGACAACAATGCTTTGAGAGCGGAGAATGACAGCCTGAAGAGGCAGCTTGAGGAGATGAAAAAGGCCAAGGAGGACGTGGAGGCCAATAACCGGTATGTGTTGGGAATGATGGACGGATTGAGGGTGGCCCATCTGAGAGAGGTGGAACAACTGAGAGAAGGCTGAAGGATACAGAATTCCGGGTACAAACGTCTGTGGAGGAAGATATCCGAAACATATATAAAGGTTTTGAGATTCCATGGACTCTCATGGGTCGACGACTATCCCCAGGAACTAGCTCGGACTTGGGAGAGGTTGGTTCCGTATGAAGCCTTTTTGCGCCAAGTGGATGTTGGGTTCTTAGACGAACGAGAGCTTATGATTGTTCTCTTGACCGCTGAAGAGCGCGATAAGCTGGAGGAGGGTAAGAGGTTGTTGCTTGAGGATGCCGAGAGAGAGACTGACAAGACTAACTGCTGAAAAGGGGAAATCTATTATCAGTGAGAGTGTTGTTGTAACAAAATCTTTCATCGGAGGAAGCTCTTATCAACCGTTGCCATTTGAAACTGGCACTACTAACGGTCCGGTGGCTACAATCCGGATGTCAGCTGAGTATAACCCCGAATTCCCGGGGCTGGAAGAGACCGGATTTGTCCCGCCGGCGATGACGAGCACACTCCCCATCATCCCTACACCATTTATGACTAGCGGTAAATTCTCGTTACTGTGCATCCCCGAGGATGACGCGATTACCGAATTTGCGAAATAGAAGGTTGTGTTTTTTTACTGTGTAGCCCTTCTTGGATTGACCATGGCATCGGGCTCTGCCCCCGTAGGCCCACAAACAACTGAACCTGGGCTAGGAACTATGGCTGTGCAACTTGGAGAAGGTGGCGATTAGTTGGACACCTACTTGGATATAAGGATAACTCCCATCATGTGTGAGAGCCTTGTGGAGGAATGAGAGGCGGTTCATAGACAAAGTGCGGCTATCCGAGGCCCATTGGAGGATGATGTGCCTTCGATGGCTGCTATATTGGAGGCCCAAAAATCCAAAATGGTGGCTAAGTGTGAAGAGGTGGAGGAGAAGCAGAAGCATGATGAGGCTGCTAGGACAGGGGTCCTAATGAAGACCAGGCAGGATGCTAAGGCGAGAGCCGTTGAAATGGTTGCGAGGAGGAAGGCCGATGAGGAGGCGGAAAAGAAGAAGGCTGCTTACGAGGCCTGAAAGAAAAGGGAGGATGTGGAAAGCCCAAAAGAGGGCCGCCGAGTCTGTTGAGAAAACCAAGGCTGGTGATGTCACGCCTCATAAGTCCCAGAAGCTTGCTGCGTAGCGGGCTTCCAAAGAGGCCATGGAGAAAGCTGAGCGGGAAGGCAAGGCGGTCCCGAAGAAGGGTGACGCTGTAGTCGGCCTCGCTGCTGGAAGTGCTCCCAAACGTATGCCGCATGCCACCCTTATTGACATTACCAAGGTATCTAGTGGCAATGGGGCGGATGAGCGACGCCTTTCAGTTTCTCATGAATCGACTACTTCTCAGAAGGGCCGAGGAGGCAGGAGCGAGCCAAGGAAGAAGAGGCCTGGTGCAAAGGATAAACCGTCGAGCGTTGAATCTGCAAAAAAGCACAAGCACAAGAGGAAGAAACATGATTAGTGTTAGCATCCTAAGTAGAAGTTACCATTTATTTTGGTAGTGTAGGCCGATAGTTTACGCGAGTACGACCCTCACTTTTGGTTTCTCAAGACGTGGTGTGGTTTTCATTTACACCCTATCATTACAAAGAAAGATGTTAGACACGTAGTTTGCTTAATGTGTGTGTGTGGAAATTGAATATGAATTAGCAAAGATCGCGATTTGTGTCGAGTGTTCGGATGTTCTTATGTTTTCCAGCATCTTGTACTTGCATAAGCATGCTTAGCGTTACACTCAACAAAAAATCGATTGTGTACCGCGCTCTGGGTTGATTATTCCAGAGGGATGTGAAAAAGAACAGGCTTCTAGTAAGTTTTCCTCAGCTCAGGAAACCCGTAGTTTGCGAAGCCAAGCTGAGCGCCTGTTATTTTGGGTTGCTCAAGGTTAATCCCAAGTGTAGCGAAGGCGTATGACATCATGTTATGCGGTCCGTTTGGTGGGTGGCTCTCCTGTCGTTTATTGGGTTAAGGTGAGCCGTAGGCGTCGTTTATTCGCCTGAGAAGAGAAGCCCAGATCATCAGGCCGTAGGGTCTGATCGTGGCCATGGGCTACCCTTTATCCTTGAGAGCTTCGGGGAAGAAACGATTTAAGGGCCAGTCTCGGTTCTGTGCTAAGATTCGACCGACACTTGTAACCCGAGGGAGGTATTTGCATTACTCCTACCTGGTTGTTGGGTGGCACTAAGTCGCTTGGGACTTGGGCGCAGAAAGATTTATCCTTGGCTTTTTCACAGGGTCGAGGTTCAAGTTCGTGGTTATTTATACTCAGTTGCATCGCGGGCCGACGACTCGAGTAGCATGGCCGACTCCCTTGCTCGGGGTGCCGGTCGTAGCCATTGGTGTTTGGCCTCTATGTTGGCTCGAGGCCTGGATAGCGGTATCGGTGCCCGTGCTCGGGGGGTCGATACGGCGATTGTTTGTTACGTGGAAGTCGTCTGTCAGGATTAATCAAATGCGTCATGCGCGAAGTAAACACAAACAGGAAGAGATGGGAAGTTGAACATCATTTCCACTAATAAATTTGGCAGTAATAGCCTTTACAGTGCATTGAATTGCTAGAAAACAAAACATTTTTGGAAAGCATAAACAACCTTGTGCTAAGTTATGTAAAGTAGCGGCGGAGATGTTCACTGTTCCATGCCCTTGGAAGTTCAGCTCCGTCCACAGTTGCAAGTTTGAAAGATCCATTGCTGAGGTTCTGGAGTATGGAGTATGGACCTTCCCAACGAGGGGCGAGGCCTGTTGGTGGAGGAAAGATCCCCTTTAAGACGAGGTCGCCAACATTGAGGTCCTTATAACGGACCCTGGAATTGAAGTATCGGGCAACTCATTGCCTTTGGGCAGCGGCTCAGAGATCAGCTTCGTTCCTTTTTTCTTCCAGCAAGTCCAGTGAGCCTAAAAGTAATTCTTAGTTTGCCTTTGGATCAAAATAGATGACTCGTTGGGATGGAAGCTTGAGCTCAATGAAAATGACGACTTTTGATCCATAGGCAATGGAGAAGGGAGTATGTCCGGTTGCTGTCTTGTAGGTGGTTCGGCATGCCAATAGGGCTAGTGGTAGTTTGTCTTCCCACATGCCCCCAGAATTTTCCAGGCGCTTCTTGATGACGGACTTAATAACTTTGTTGACCGCCTCGACCTGCCCATTGGCTTGGGTATGAGCCACTGCTGAGAATCTCTTTTCGTTGCTGTGCCGCTGGCAGACATCTTTGAATTCAGTGCTCTTAAATTGAGTGTCGTTATCATAAATGATTGTTTGAGGGACCCCATATCGAGTAGTGATGTTGCGTAAAACGAAGTTGATCATCTTCTTGGTGGTAATCATGGCGAGAGCTTCGATCTCTGCCTAATTGGTAAAATAATGAAACGCGATGACGACATATCGTGCCCCGCCTCTGGCCATTGGAATAGTTCCAATGATGTTGATTCCCCACATGGCGAAAGGCCATGGGCTAATCATTTGTGTTAGCTCTGTAGGCGGGGCTCTCGGGATCTTTGAGAAGCACTGGCACTTGTCGCACTTGCGAGCATAGTCCACAACGTCTTGATCGAGCTTGGGCCAGTAATAACCATGTCTATGTATTTTTCTGGCCAGGGTTTCCCTTCCAGTATGGTCGCCGCACTCCTCCTCATGTACATCGGTTCAGACTTTGATGGCGTCATAATGTGCTATGCATCTGAGCAATGGGAAGGAGAAACCTCTACGGTAGAGCACCCATCCATAAGAAGATTGTGAGCTAATTGGCAGGTGAGCGCTTGTCTTTCCTTGTAGCTCCTCGAAAGGGTCCTGTGCTGTAGGTAATCCTTGATTGGTGTTATCCAAGATTCAGGTTTGGGTTCAGCGTTCATGCCCGCCTCAGTTTGAATTTGCTTGATACTAGGGGAGTTGAGCACTTCGACGGGGGCAAATCCCAAAAGTTGCGGATCCTAAGAGCTTGCTAGTTTGGATAGCGAATCTTCTTTTTCATTCTATTCTCGGGGTATGTGAGTGATGACGATGTGATCGAGGTAAGTGAGTAATTCCGGAATCTTGGTTAAGTACAAGGCGAGTCGTCCCCCCTTAGCTTGACATTCCCCTTGTACTTAATGCACGATGAGTTGTGAATCGAAGAAGATTTAGATTGTCTTTAGTTTGAGCTCGATCGCGATTCTAAGTCCAATAATCAAGGCCTCATATTCTACGTCATTGTTTGTAGCAGGAAAATTTAGTTTTAGCGTGTAACATATCAGGTGTTCCTTGGGGGTGATGGACACGACTCCGACCCCATAGCATCTGTGGTTGGAGGACCTGTACACGAACAATTTCCATTGAATACCGGGAGCTTCCGTTTTCTCTGCTGGAGTCTCCTTGGGGGAAGTGAACTCTGCTATGAAGTCAGCGAGAGCTTGGCAGAAGATGGCTCGGCGAGGAACGAATGTTATCTCAAATTGGTTCAGCTCCATACTCCACTTCAATAGCTGTCCAAACGCTTTGAGTCGCTGCAGGACTGGTCGTAGTGGCTGATCGGTGAAAACCTTTATAGGATGAGACTGGAAGTACGGTTGAAGTTCCCGAGAGGAAATGATCAAGCAGAATGCCAGCTTTTCCAGCTTTGGGTAATTCTTCTCTGCCCCTGTCTATCATTTTCTTATATAGTAGATGGTCCGTTGGATGCGGTCCTCCAGGCAGATTAACACCGAGCTGATTACCTGCGTAGAAATAGCCAAATAAATGTATAAGTTCTCATGGTCTATGGGCTTAGATAGGATAGGTGGTCGCTCTAAGTGATCCAAAATTCTTTGAACGCAGAAATGCATTCTGGGGTCCACTCGAAATTGTGTTTCCCTTTTCTAAGTAAATCGAAGAAAGGAATGCACTTGTCGTGGCATTAGATATGCACCGACTACAAGTGGCGACCTTTCCATTTAGACTTTGGACATCCTTGATGTTCTTTGGGATTTGAATGTCCCTAATAGCTTGGATTTTTTCTGAATTGGCTTCGATTTCTCGGGAGTCGACGATGAAACCTAAGAATTTTCCTGAAGCGACTCCGAAGGAGCATTTCAAGGGGTTGAGTTTCATGTCGTACTAGCGGAGGATATCGAGCATTTCAGAGAGGTCATGGACGTGACCGATTGATAGTTTAGATTTTACCAGCATGTCTTCCACGTACACCTCCATGGACTTCCCGATTTAGTTTTTAAAGAGTCAATTAATCATTTGTTGATAAGTAGCGCAGACATTCTTGAGGCTGAAGGGCATGACGCGATAACAGTAAAGTCCAAGGTCTGTTATGAAGGAGGTATGATCCTGGCCATGATGGTTCATTGGGATCTAATTGTATCCGTAGTAGGCGTCCATGAAAGATAGTAGTTGGTATCCAGCAGTTGAATCAACAAGTCGGTCAATCTTTGGGAGTGGGAAGCTGTCCTTAGGGCATGCCTTGTTTAAATCAGAGAAGTCGACGCATGTTCGCCATTTACCATTGGCTTTTTTGACCAGGACTAGATTGGAGACCCAATCGAGGTAGTCGGATTTGCGAATAAAGTTGTTCTTGAGTAGACGGTCCACCTCTTCCTCGAGTGCTTTGGACCTTTCGGGTCCCAAGAAGCGGTGCTTCTGCTTGATTGGAGGCATTGTGGGATCGATGCTTAGGTAATGGCATGCGACCATAGGGTCGATGCCTCTCACATCGGAGTGAGTCCATGAGAACACATCCAAATTTTCCTTCAAGAAATATACAAGCTCTTCTTTGATTGTGGAATGGAGTTGCGATCCTATCTTCAGCACCCTTGATGGATCATTGGGATTAACGGGAATATCTACTATAGATTCGACCGGGGTCACCCTCTGGTACTCGGGCTCTTCGTCCTTCCGTGGGTCGAGATCTTCGGAATGACGGCAGTGGCACCTGAGCCAAGGCCCAGACACCGCTAATTGCTATGCTGAAATAGTCTTGGCGCAAGAAGGCGTGGGCACTGCTTTTCCCTTGTCCTTATTGTGCGCATTCTTCCATTCTATTGCATAACATTCTATGGCGTTTACTTGGTCGCCTCTGATTGTTCCAATCCCGTTTTCTATCGGAAATTTCATTAGAAGAGACCACAGCGACATGCAGACCCAAAACTCTATGAGAAAAGGGCGTCCAAGGAAAGCGTTATAGGGGGAATCAATGTCTATAACCACGAAAGTGAGGATTCGGACCCGGCTCCGATCCCCCTCGCTTAGCTCCACAGGTAAATCAATCATTCCTACTGGGGAACTAGAAGCCCCATTGAAGCTATGGATCGTGGCGCGACATGGCTTTAAGTCATTTGTTTCAAACCTCATCTAGTCGTAAGCAGCTTTGAAAATGAAGTTGACTGAGCTTCCGGAGTCGATTAATACCTTTCAGACAGAAGCGACACCGATCTGAGCCGTGATAACTAGTGGATCGGTGGTTGAGATTTCCACCCTAATAGAATCTCTTTTGCGGAAAACGATGTTGTCCTGCATGGTCCTTTGGAGCTTGGCTGGGACGGATTAGTTGGGTGTGGAGCAAGTTTAATAAGTAACATGATTTATTGAACTAACAGACTCTTCCATTTTTCGGAAGCTGTCATGTGTGGGATAAGGTCCGCCACATATAGTGTTGATTACGATCCCACGCCTTATGTTAGATGGACCTGGAGCTGCCTTAGCGGATGCCTGAGGTGCTGGTGCCTGAGGCTTTGAATTGGCTTCGGGAGGAAAAGGCTCTTGGATATATTGCTCCAGTCGCTTCTCACGGATGAGTTTTTCGATCACATCCCTGAGCTGGCGACACTCATTGGTATTTTGGCCGTACATGTCGTGGTATCGGTAGTACCTTCTCGTATTTTTTTCGAGATCGGTTGATTCCCTGTTGCGCAGATTCTTATATGGAAAAGTGTTGTATGTCTCCATGTAAATTGTTTCTAGATCCTCGTTTGGGTGTATGTCTCGAAGGCTTAGTAAGGGCCGGGCTTTCTTAGCTCGGTTGGGGCCTGATCGTTGTTCTAGCCACCTTGCTTATCATTTTTCATTCTTTTCCTGTTGGGACCTGCCCCCTTATTCTGATCAAAGGGCTCTCCTACTTGTTTTCTTCTAAAGTTGCTATTTGCGATGCCTACTTGAGAGTCGTTAAGGCGACTGGTTGCAGTGAGTCGATTCCGTCTTGCCTCTTCTTGGCATAAGTACCATCCTGCCTTCTCAAAGAAAGCAGAGGCTTTTTGGCTGCTTCCGATCAATCCATTTCCTAAGTTCCAAAGTAGGAAGGACACCTTTTGCTAATTGAAAGAGTAAGGTGCGAGGATCTGGATCCTCAACCTCGGCGAGGGTGACATTGAACCGGGAGAGGTAACTTTTGAGCGACTCAATGGGCCCTTGGTATAAGTTGGAAAGAGTGAGGGAATTCTTTGTAGTTGGAATATGCATCCTAAATTGCTTGACCAACTGTGTTGCTAACTGGCCGAAGTTGTTAATGGAGTCAAGCGGGAGGCGAGAGAACCATTACAAAGAAGCTCCTGATAAGAAGACTAGGAAAGACTTGCATCTGACCGGATCGTTGCCCTGGTTCAAGTCCATTTGCCATTCATATCGATTTAGGAAGGCACCAGGGTTAGTGGTCCCATCGTAGAGCGGCATTTGCGGCATGCTGAAGCGTCGCGGCCATTCAGCTTCATTTACCCTTCTTGTGAAGGGGTTACGCCTAATGTGCGCTTCCCATGAATCATGCACATTTTCTCGCATTTCCCTCATGATTCTTCGGAACATGTCAGGAAGGTAAGTTAAATGGTGTTCCGCCATTGGGACCCATGGGTTTTGACGAGGTTCCGAAGTTTTGTTGCGGGGGAGTCTTCTATGATGGATGTACAGATCATCTTCGTCCATGTCCTCGACATCTATGATTAGGTCCTAGTGTGGATGGTGAGGTGGAGCAAGGTGATGCAGATCCTGTTCTAGAGGAACGCTGGCCATTGGAATAGCGGGCTCATCATCCTGATTAGCGACCGTAGGGTTGTGTCGATTAAGAGGCTAGTTAGTAGGACCTAGTCCGTCATTGATGATCAAGCGAGAGCGGTCTCGGTACTGTGCCCCTCAGTGTATGTGACTATAGTTCGGTCGCCGTTGTCTTTCCCATTGCCATTGGCATAGCCATTGCTGTTACCGTTGTCGAGGGCATTGGTGCGAGCGGCGACGTTTTTGATGAGGCTAAACCTTCTCCTTTGATGCGGGCCCCACAACTCGGAAGAGGAAGTTTCCAAGGTAGTTGGTCGGGGTCAACGTTGTTCTGAGTTAATTGAAGTCGAGCGATGATGAACTAACTTTCTTGAAGTTGTCGCATAAGGTTGATGTTATTTCTTAAATGCTTGATTAAGCTCGATTGCTATGTTCTCATATTTTTCATTAAGCGCGCGGATTTGAGCTTGTGTTGCAGGCACTTCAGAGTCCACAATTGGAGGGATGGTTTCATTAGTGGCCGGGATGTCGGCCGGTTGAGGTTGTTGGGATGTACTGGCCCCGGCTGTGGCTGAAGAGCCGACCATTGTGTTCTTTGGTCGCTTTACCATTGTGAGCATACTCGACGGAAGGTTTAGCAAGGAACCTAAAGCTCGTCGGGGGTCGAGATGACAATGTGCGACAAAGGTGCAAAATCCGAGTTTTCTCAGTGAAAGCACCAAATGTTGATGGCAAGAAAGGTTGTAAACACCCAAGATTCCAATTACTAGGAATATTAATTTGGTTGTATAGACAAGAGTGAAAAGCAGAAAATAACACAAGAGATTTATAGTGGTTCGGCCTCGTGAGGGGCGTATGTCCACTTTGAAGCGTTGTTGGAATATTATTGATCACAAAAAGTTACAAGGTTGAGACCATATCATGACATCTCATTACATTCATCTCAGAGCTATATGATGTCATCTCTAAGGCTATATGATGTCTCCTCTAAGACATGATGTCATCATTATCATATATGATGTCAAATTATCATATATTTAATATGCTAGGAAAAAGACACTTTTCCTTTCTTATTCCTCAAATGGAAGATGCCATTAAAGTAGCTCTTTAGAGGTCTTGAGCTAACCAATTCCAACCCCTTTCAAGTGTTAAGTCATAAGGTATTTATAAAAGAGGGAGTAGGTGGAAGTAGGTAGAAATGGGGACCACACCCAGAATTTCGCACCTCAGGCCTACACACCCTAAAATTTTGCACCTGGAGCCCGAGGTGCGAATTTTAGCACCTCGTAGGGTGCGAAATTCGCACCACTTGGGGGTGCAAAATTCGTTCCCTATGGGATACAAATTTCGCACCCTGCTGGGTGCGAAACTTGTACCCCTCGGGGGTACGAAATTCGCACCCTGGGCGGCTCGAATTTCGTACCTCCGAGGGTGCGAAATTCGCACCCCTAGGCACAAATTTCACACCCCTGCTGTGCGAATTTTACATCCGGTGGGGTGCGAATTTCGCACTTCTTAGGGATGTGAAATTCACACCTCTTAATGGTGCAAAATTCGCAACCTGTGGGGTGCAAAGTTCTTGCTCCGAGGGGTGCGAAGACCGTATGAAGGAGGGGCTCGAGATCCAGGCTTGTAAGTTCTAGGGATCCGAGGCCTTGGTTCAGAAATGTGTTTGGGGGAGGCACGAGGTCCTTGGCGGCGTAGTCCCTCTCCATCATGTCTCCTTCGCTCCTGGGCGTCCCTTTCAGATTTACTCCCACGCGATGCTTTGATTCGAGCATGGCTTATGTACTTTTGGTAACCAGACAAAAAAGCTGGTTAACAATATGCATGTACCTGGAGATAAGAGAGGTACTGAACAAGCTTTCTGTGGGCTGGTTAGGGAAACACTTCAAAATGAAGAAATTGATCATATGGATGAATATTTTCAGCTTGAGAAAACACTTCACATCATGACTCGGGATGTTCTTCATTACTTTTCGGGAGTTTTTGTTGACGAACTCTCGATATTGATTGAATTTGCTATGTTATCAAAAATTGGTTCAAAGCAAAAGGATTAGGTAAACTTGACAAGTTCAAGTGAAGTTTATAGGAAAAAATCATATATATATATATATATATGTGTGTGTGTGTGTGTGTGTGTGTATAGAGACATAGATCCAACAGTCATAAAATTTTCCGTTTCTTATTGAAATTTGAATATTTTTAAAGTTTTGGAAAGCTTGGAACATGATCTATAAGTTTCATGTTTTTAGTTTTCCACAATTTTATAGAAAACCTATTCGATTTTGCCCTTTTATATGACTGTCCTGAGAACAAAATTGACAGTAGCTCTAAGTATTTGGTCAGTTCCTTCTCCCATTCAAATCGGACAACCCTTTTTTTACGTCTTAATGTTTATTAATTTGGTCTGGTCAACAAACCAACTAACCTCGATTTATCCTGGGAGTTACTAAATTGATCCATTGAAACTTCTCTATCTTTGGAACTTGATTCTCCGAAGACGCCAACCTTTCAAAGAACTTTAACGGGAGAAGGTATTGATCAAACACTATTTTTTTTCAGTTTGTTCTTCAAACAATGTTTTGTTGCATAAGAAGTAAAGATGTTTATGCTCCAACCGAGTTGTGTTAACACAATGAATTCTATGTTAGTGTTACATTTCTATGTTAGCATTACTATACACTAACAATGAACCTTGATAGGAAACCCTACTATGTTAGTGTTACATTTCAAATTAATTTTTAGTCCATTAAATGTAGTCATTTAATGAGCACAGTGTAGTCACTTAACGGCTATAATGTCCAAGCGCATTTGCGTCAGGACACGAACAGTAGCAACACACATAACTCTAAGTTCGTACATTAATCTCATGTTGGACAAAAGTTGAAACATTATCCTTATTATCCTTCTTCTACCCTCCCGCCTTGGTTCTTTAATTTTTCAGCGGCTTCTAGAAGTTCTTCTTTCCTTGCTTGTGCATATACGACTGATCTTCTCTGCTTCTGCCACTGTTCATGCCTTCTCCGTGCATGAATTTTTTGGTAAAATTTCTTAGCATTCTGGACATCTCTTTGAGTGTATCTAGAAAATGACCTTTAGTTTGAGTAAAAACTAACATAATTCATGGATTTGGAGGTGGAAATCGCGTGAAAACCTTTCTTCTCATGGGCATAAAATGAGGAGACATTGATGAAAATGGAAATGGAGGCAGCTGGCTGTTTATGTTGTAAATTTACAAAGGCAAATCGTTTGCGGTTGTTAGTTTATAATGGTTAAAATTTTGTCATTATATTCCCTTCCCTGTGGCTAGTTCGACTTTTGGTTGCTCGATCCGTTCATCTAGTTATAATTTTGTAAGTTTTATCCAAGATGTAACTTCGTTTACGCACTAAAATTGATTTTTGTTTGTGGAAGTTCTCATTATTGTCTCCTTAGGTTGTTGCGTCCAGTGCTAAAAATCCTCAAAATATACTGCAACTTATATATTAGTGCCTCGCCTTGAGTAAAATGACAAATATGAACTATGAAAGATCTAGTACAAGGTGCACACCTATTACATCATTTACATGCACAAAATTTTATTAACCTCTATGGTTGAAACACATGTATTTAACTATTTGCTGGGTTTGAATGGTGAACACTTTTAAAACACACTAAAAGCCCAAAATTAGTCAATTTAGAGAATTTCAAGAAGATAAATATATGTTCTTTATAAGTTTGATCCTCCAACAAAAAATGTTTATGGCTGCTGAAAATGACAGAACACAGAAAATAGACTTCGCCTTATCAGACACTTCAACGTGCATAATTACTGCCTTGCTTAAGGAATGTTAAAGATTGAAACTTAGCTGGTTGTGAGTACAAGGAAAAAATTGTGTTTGATTGCTTTATTTATCGCAAATATGCAAACACACGGCTGCTTGCAGAACAAGAACAATTCCAAAGCAATCATGAATTTTTTGCTCAAGATTCAGTTTGAGTAGCAATAAAAACACTTGACTCTCAACTTGTTTATTAATCAAATTGAAACCAAATATTTATTAAAATAATCATTTCAAGCCACAACCTCTCATTTTGAAAGCAACTATTTTAGTTTATATGAGAAAAACCATTATTCATAATATAGTAACAAGAACTAATCAATTAAAAACATATAGAAATAGGACTTTGACATAATTGCCATCTTTTTAGCATCTTCGGATGCTAATCTTACCTAGGATTAAGAAATTAAAAAACATTTTATGGTAACAAAACAAATAAGAAAAAACTATAATAAAATACATACCATTATTTTGGAGAGTTCATAATTCTTAGAGGAAATAGAAGCCAGGATGCTTTGTCAGAGGCAAGGACAGGATGATTCACTTAACTGTCATAAATAATAAAAATCTGCACCTTTCAATCCGATGTTCCACAACTTTGAGAAACACCAGTGTAACAACCCGATAAATCAGAACCAATTTAAAAATTTTATTTTAAGAAATTTTGTTGGAAAATATGCTAGAATTTTAAAATTCCATTTTTAAATAATATCAAAGCTATTTAAAATAGCCATTTTACGAGTGACCTCCGTTTTCAACAAAACCATTTTTGTTGATCCGGAATATGAAATTATTGCTAGGTTTAAATTTCGATAATTTTTGGAATTAATATGTGAGCGTAATAAATTAAAATGTGTTAGTTAATTTCTGTTGAACTAGGCCGACCGTTAAAAAGGCCATTTTTCAAACGGTATCCAAATTCGGCGAAATTAATTTTGTTAGGACCGTATCGTCAAAACATAGCTAGATTTATTTTTCGGGAATTTTTAGATTCCGTATGTGGCCCTGATAAATTTAAATGTATGATCAAATTAAATAATTAAATGATTCATATTTTAATTTAAAGAAAAATGGGCAGAAACGATCAAATGGGCTGACGGGACCTATTCCATTGTGTCCGGAATAGGGGTATTTGGCTAGGGGCAACATTCGTTGGGCTGGATTTGGAGTTAACGTTTTTTTTGTAAATTAGATCATTTAATAATATTTTATTATAAATATAGATTAACTTCAAACCCTAATTCAGAATTGAGCCGCCACCATCGTTATTTTCTATGGACAGAACCATCCGAATTTCAACCATTAAATTCTCTCTATCCACTCAGTAAAATCCCTACGTTCTTTTGACAATTTTGTAGAACTTTTCATCCTCTTCAAATCAGTACGGACAACACCTCCTGTCATCGAGTCTTCATCGAGTTACAACACCCCGAACCCTACACGTTTGCAGCGCCGCCGCACCACCAAGGGCTGATCAAGCTCGATCGCGTGGGACCCCCAAAGTGCGACTCTCCTCTCTCCTTCGTGACACCCTACGATCATCACGAAGCTGAGTGATTTGATCAAGAAGTGTAAACCTAGGATTGAATGAATATAGAAAGGTGCGGCCTTGTTATCTGAGTGAAGAAGAAAGGTAGTTTTCTAATTAAATTAATTAACTAATTTAAAAATATTATCAATATAAATAAATTCGTAACTTATTCATACATTATCGGAATCGCGTGAAACACGAAGCGTTTGGATCGTGGCAGAGTCTACTTCGTTTTAGAAGCAACAAGAGAATTTAGTTCGATCGGAAATTTTTGGGAAAATCCAAAGCACTGTGAGATTTCTTATTTAAATAATTAAAATTAATTAATTATTATCATGTTGAGAAAGTCCTACATATACCCTGTTAAATTCAGTTGATTTTTTACACGATTTGATTTGAATTGGTTGACGCTGTTTGTGGTGATCTGTTTGATTTAATTGAATATAATGGAACTACTGAAAATTTGTATACAAATAAAAATTCACTTTTTATTTGTTATGATAAATATGGAAATTTGTATATAAATAAAAATTCACTTTTTATTTGTTATGGTAAATATGGAAATTTGTATACAAATAAAAATACACTTTTTGTTTGTCATGGTAAATATGGAAATTTGTATGCAAATAAAAATTCACTTTTTATTTGTTATGGTAAATATGGAAATTCGTATACAAATAAAAATTCTCTTTTTATTTGTTATGGTAAATATGGAAATTTGTATACAAATAAAAATTCACTTTTTATTTGTTATGGTAAATATGGAAATTTGTATATAAATAAAAAAAAATTTACTTTTTATTTGTTATGGTAAATATGGAAATTTGTATACAAATAAAAATATTCACTTTTTATTTGCTGTGGTAAATATGGGAATTTGTATACAAATAAAACTTCACTTTTTTATTTGTTCTGTTATTCAAATAAAATATATTTTTTATTTTTCATTAGAAAACATTAAAATTGTTATGCAAATAAAATATCATTTTTATTAGTAATTAGAAAACGTGGAAATTGTTATGCAACTAGAATATCCTTTTTATTTATCAGTAGAAAACATTGAAATTGTTATGAAAATAGAATATCTTTTTTATTTGTCATTAGAAAACAATGAAATTGTTATGCAAATAAACTATCCTTTTTATTTGTCATTAGAAAACATTGAAATTGTTATGCAGATAAAATATCCTTTTTATTTGTCATTAGAAAACATTGAAATTGCCATGCAGATAAAATATCCTTTTTATTTGTCATTAGAAAACATTGAAATTGCCATGCAGATAAAATATCCTTTTTATTTGTCATTAGAAAACATTGAAATTACTATGCAAATAAAATATCCTTTTTATTTTTCATTAGAAAACATTGAAACTGTTTTGCAAATAGAATATCCTTTTTATTTGTCATTAGAAAACATTGAAATTGTTATGTAGATAGAATATCCTTTTTTTTGTCATTAGAAAACATTGAAATTGTTATGCAGATAGAATATCCCTTTTATTTGTCATTAGAAAACATTGAAATTGTTATGCAGATAAAATATCCTTTTTATTTGTCATTAGAAAACATTGAAATTGTTATGCAAAGAAAATCTCTTTTTATTTGTCATTAGAAAACATTAAAATTGTTATGCAAATAAATTTTCCTTTTTATTTGTCATTAGAAAACATTGAAATTGTTATGCAGAGAAAATCTCTTTTTATTTGTCATTAGAAAACATTGAAAATGTTATGACAAAAGAAATCTTCTTTTTATTTGTCATTAACAACATAGAAAATGTTTTGCAAATGAAAATCTTCTTTTTGTTTGTCATTAGCAACATAGAAAGTGTTATGCAAATGAAAATCTACTTTTTATTTGTCATTAGCAACATAGAAAATGTTATGAAAATAAAATTCTACTTTTTATTTTGTTATGTAGAACATAGAAAATGTTATGAAAATAAAAAATCTTCTTTTTATTTGTCATATAAAATATATAATTGTTGTATAAATAAAATTCTTCTTTTTATTTATACATATAAAATGTAGAATACATGTAGACAATAAAATTCTCTTTTTATTTGTCATATAAAATATAGAATTGTTGTATAAATAAAATTCTTCTTTTTATTTATACATATGAAATGTAGGAATTGTGTAGATAATGAAACTTTCTTTTATTGTATATATGTGAACACATGAATGGTCAAAATTGTGTAAACATTAAAAGGAAACATTTTTAATGTATAAAATGATTCATTATTTAAAGAAACACATTCACTAGAAATTTGTAAACATTAAAAAGAAACATTTTTAATGTATAAAATGATTCATTATTTAAAGTGACATGTTTAATGCCAAAATAATGTAAACATTAAAAAGAAACATTTTTAAATGTATAAAATGTCGCATTAATAAAAATAATATGTACATTGGAAAAGAGATTAAAAGGGACATTTTAATGTTTATTTAGTTTCATTAAAAATGTCACATTTTACATGTACATTTAGATAAAAAGGGATTATAGGTTAAAATAGGATTTGTAATTAAAATATTACATTTTACGTGATAGTAAAATAGGAAAATGTTTAAGTACTAATATATGCTTTGTTTGTTGAAACCATCATTTTTAATATGTTAGTGAAATCGTCGAATGATTTATATATATTTATATATATAAATATAAATTAAAATTAAACGAATCGTGTGCGGTAGTTCGCGTTTCGGAATCATAATTTTAAATTATTATACCGATAGATCCGACTGTTGGATTTTCCCAAAACTGAAACCGTTAGGTTCTCTTTTGGAAAATCTTTTCAACGATATTAATTTTGTTAAAATCCAATGGTTAGATTTCGAGAAATGAGTAAATCAAATTTGGGTAAAACTGCGCCAGGGCCGCCTATTGACCTGAAGCGTTGTTAAATTAAATTGGGCTATTTTTATATAAATAAAAATTGTGATAAATCGTTATAAAGTAATATTAACGATATAAAATGATTTAAATTATATATATTTGAGAATTATTTGAAAAGGCTGAGTTCAATCTCATTTCAAATAATTACACGACGATTTAAATTGAAGACAATGAAGACGCGGATTGAAGACCCGCAATCTTCACATTGAGTGGACGACTACTGATGCTCGACATTGGGTAGCTCCCAATAAAGGGTTAAAAGTGGTAGTTTCCTGGACGTACTTGTTGATCGTCCGGATATACGAGCACCTCTCTTCCGTATTGGACATACGAGACGAGGAATAAGGTGTCTCTGGTTTTGTTCAAACCCAGAACGGACTTGTAAATGGATGCGTGTCTGACAATGGATTTCGCTCTGTGTGAATTGATTTCTATTTAATATATATCTGTTTGGTGGCGGAGAATTTATTCTTTTGCTTAACACCATTCTCTGAGACGTACGAGCTCAGAGGTTATATATTGGTAGACATTAGTCATATGGCATGGGTTTTCAATGTGGCATGCCAAGATGCAAATGATCAAGGCTTTTGTTGAAAACAGAGCCTTGTGGTAGATGATCAGAGCATAGCTTATTTAGGCATAGCTTTGCGTATAGCGTTACTTCGCGAGCCTCACACCCCGGTAAGAGTCAAAAATGGGATAAGGGAACGTAGGGAGTGCATGGCGTTTCTTTCTAGCTAGAAGTAGTATCATGGTATGGAGCCCAGACATTTTTACTTATGTGGATGATAGTATGCAGGGCCTCCATATATTAGTCGCTACTGGCCAAGTGATAGGTCCAATAGGACCGGGAAACATGTGTTCAGGAATTGCATATCCACTAAAGTATTTATTGACCGACCCTACAGGATCAAATGGTTCTCCAGCGTCCAAGCCCTGAGGCATTTGCTAGAGTGTCTCGAATCGGTAAGGAGACTACCCCTAGCCTTGACTCATGATGGAAACCCAATTTCCAATATGACATTACAGATTTGATTTGAAACCTATGTATGGAGACATAGTATATGGTAGCTATGCCGTCTAGGATTGATACATTTATTTTGAAAGTGTTTTAAAATTTACTAGACACTAATAATAATTATTGTTTTATACGTATAAAGCATGTTTGATCATTATAATGTAAAACTCTATCCTTCGGTTTGTGTTGCATTATGTGATGGGACTTGAGTCTTATAATGATTTCATTTTCTAAAAAGCATTGCGTTGTTTTTAAAAGATTTATTTAATTTATGCACTAGCAATCCAATGGAGTAAACCTGTTCCGCGTTAGCGGCATGGTCCTGTGATTGTCTTATTATTAGATAAGTTAAGAAATATTTCTCATACTAGTCCCATGACTGACTCGTAGTTTGTTTTCACTTGCGATCTCGGGTGCCCTTATTTTTACACGGGCAGTCAAGTGACAGATATCATGTTATTTTGGATATGTACCAAAGTGGAGTATGCTCTTGGTTAGAAGATGAAGATCATCTCTATCTTTTATTTATATTTTGGAACATTTAGACATCATTTATCCATGTTGTACTTGATGATGTTTTAGAATTGTTTCTATTTGCTGAGACTTTTTATGAGCAAAGTGTACCCTGTATCATGTGTAACTCTAGGTGTGGTTGACATTTTAATTCTGCTGTGATGATGATATTATTTTATGATTTCATGTGTTATATTGTTATCTATAATCTGCTGTTGTTATAAATGTGTTATATTCCAATGATTATCCTTGCTTTCGTATCACAGGAGTTTGGGGTTATCACAGTTGGTATCAGAGCTAATGGTTAACCTTAGTTTTATAGTATAACATATTTAAAACAATTCGTCAAGATGGAATCAACAGTATTCTAAGGCGAGTAGCTCATTAGAGATAGGATTAGTAATGTCCTAGAATGAGTACAACATAATAACACATCATAATCAGTCATTACATCATCATTTTTCCATACGTCCTTTACTTTTACCATTCCTTAAAAATTATCATTTCTGTTAGTTTGACTCTTTCCTTGATGGTACAGAACTGAATGAAAATGAGTACAAGAGCTAGAGCCAGAGGTAGAGGCGGAGGCAGGGGACAGGGAAGGGGTGAATCCTCGCTACTCCGGACCAGCCCAATCCAGAGGTAGTAGTACCACCACCTCCACTCTTGCAGCCTTTTGGTCTAAATAAAGTAGCCAAGAAATTCAGAAATTTGGGTGGCATGCCATTCACTGGCCGTGAGACAGTGACAGAGGCTTAGGCGTGGCTTAAGACATTTGAGAAGATTTTTGGGGGCCTGGAACTAGAAGACCATTGGAAGCGATTCATGGCGTCATGGCTGCTGAAGAATGAGGCTTAGATATGGTGGGAGACAACTACGATTGGTGGTATTGATGCTGATATGACTTAGGCAAAATTCAAAGAGATTTTTAATGAGAAGTTCATTCCTCAGCAAGAAGTCGAGCGCCTTCATGATGAATTTGCTAATCTCGACCAGGGAGATCAGACTATTTCTGAATATGTGAGGAAATTCGAGGAGCTTTCACGATATACACCTGAACTAATTCAGGACCTATTCCAGAAAAATAAGAGGTTCATTAATGGTCTTTCGTGGAAGTATCTCAACAGGGTGACAACACATATCGAGCTTCCATTCAACAAGATGATTGAGATGGCATGTAGATACGAAGAAAATGACAAGAATTCTCAGCAAGATATGGAAAGGAATCAGACTAATAACAAGAGGAAGCAGTCCGACAAGAAGCCAGAGGCGAGCAACACTACAGCAGCCAAGCCTCAAGAGAGTAAAAGGGCCAAGGCCAAGTGCTTTAACTGCCAGAAAATGGGTCACTATAATTATGAATGCAAAGCTCCAGAAAGGCCAAAGAGGTGTGAATCAGGGCCCAGTCAGAATACTTGTTAGAATCCTCGGGGGACTAGGGAATTCTTTAAGTGCCACAAGCCAGGGCATCTTATCAAGGATTGTCCACTACTGAAGAAATCCGAGGTGGCTCACATATATGATGGAGCAAGTGCACCAGCTTCTTCCGAAAGAGCAGGTAAACTAGATGTCTTGGGGGGTACCCTTACTATTAAGAATATTCCTGTTATAGTGTTGTTTGGTACTGATGCATCACGAAGTTTCATTTCTATTGACATAATTAAAAAGTTAAAACTCAAACCAAGAAACCTTAAAGAATCGATTAGTGTCCATAATCCGATAGGAGGTACCCTTACTCTCAGTCTATATTGTAGAGTGCCTATTTCTTATTCCTATTTCCAGTTCCCTTTTGACTTGATCGTCATGAATTTTTCCGAATATGATATCATACTTGCACTGGATTGGCTAACGAAGTATGAGGCAGAAGTAATATGCGCTGAAAGAATTGTCAAAATTCAAACCAAATTTGGAGATGTTATTGCTATACCGTGCCACGGCACGGAAACTGACAGGAAAGAATTCTGGTCTTCTCAAGAAGTTACTCCTCCTTCTATTGAGAATATTCCTATAGTTAGAGATTATGTGGATGTGTTTGAAGAAGTTGATAGCTTACCTCCGCAAAGAGAAATTGACTTCAGGATCGACGTAGTTCTGAATGCAAGGACAGTCGTGCATGCTATTCGGAGAATGACGCTGAAAGAGAAAGAAGAATTGAGCAATCAAACTAAACAACTCTTGTGGAAAGGTCTGATCAGGCCTAGCTTCTCGAATTGGGGTGCATCAGTGGTGTTTGTCCCAAAGTCATACAGTACCCTCCGATTGTCTGTGGATTACCGTGACCTTAATAAGAAGACACTGAAGGACAAATATCCATTACCGCGTATTCACGATTTACTAGATCACTTGAATGGAGCGCAAGTGTTCTCTAGGATGGACCTAGCTATGGGTTTCCATCAATTGCGCATTGCCGAAGAATGTGTTCCTTTGACATCTGTAACAGCCCGCACCTCTGTTCATGCAAGATATTGTCCCCAACTTAGCCACCGTATAGGTGTGGGGTTTTATTCCTCAAGAGGCCTCAGCATTAGTAAGAGATGGGCTCTGCTATATTAGTACCCACTTCACACAGGCTTCCACGATGTGGGACTTAGGGGTGTTACATTCTCCCCTCCTACAGAGCCCAACGTCCATGTTGGCTCACAAACACCTCACCCAGGCGTTGTGGTCCATACATGAGCCACAATTCCGCCTGGGTATTGGCGCAGCGGAAGCGTGGTGGGCCCATAACCCACAGGTCCTAGGATCAAAACCTGGCTCTGATACCACTGTAACAGCCCGCACCTCCGTTCACGCAAGATATTGTCCCCAACTTAGCCACCGTATAGGTATGGGGTTTTGTTCCTCAAAAGGCCTCGGCATTAGTAAGAGATGGGCTCTACTATATAAGTACCCACTTCACACAGGCTTCCACGATGTGGGACTTAGGGGTGTTACAACAGCTTTCAGAGGTCCAGACTTATTCTATGAGTGGCTAGTAATGCTGTTCAGCTTATGTAACACTCCTGCTTACTTTGTCGATCAGATGAACAAAGTATTCCGCGATGTCTTGAATAAATTTTTGCTGGTTTTCATTGACGGCATCTTAATCTTCTCTAAATCCACTGCTGAGTGTGAAAAACATTTGAAAGAACTTTTAGAGATTCTGAGAAAGAATGTATTAAAAGCCAAATTTTCTCAATGCATATTCTGGCAAGAAGAAGTGAAGTTCCTCGTCATGTCGTATCGAAGAAAGGAATTTTAGTAGACCCAGGCAAAATCACAGCCATTCGAGATTGGAAGCAGCCTAGAACTCCTACAGAAGTCAGAAGTTTTCTAGGATTGGCTGGCTATTATCGAAAGTTCGTTAAAGATTTTTCCAAGCTATCTTGTCTATTGACAAAGCTTACAAAGAAGCATACAAAATTTAATTGGACACCTGAATGTGAGGTAGCTTTCCAAGAGCTGAAATTAAGGTTGACCACCGCTCCAGTGTTGACCATTATTGATGGCAATCATGATTTAACATTCTATACTGATGCTTCTATTGAAGGTGTTGGTGCGGTATTAATGCAAAGAGGCAAATTAGTTGTATGCTAGTCGTCAGTTGAAGCCGCATGAGAAGAGATATCCTACTCATGATCTTGAGTTGTTAGCCATCGTATTTGCTTTGAAAACATGGAGGCACTATCTTTTGGGTGAGAAGTTCGAATTATATACAGATCATAAATCATTGAAGTATCTGTTCACCTAGAAGGACTTGAATTTGAGTCTGCAACATTGGTTAGAATTTCTTGCGGCATATGATCTGGACATCTTGTGTACTCCAGGGAAAACAAATGTTGTGGAAGATGCACTCAGCAGAAAGAATGCGATCATCGCCAATCTCATTATTATGCCTTCATTGATTGACAAAATCTCTGCTCTTCAGAAGAATGATGAATTTATTAAGAGAATTAGAAAAATAGTTCGGGAAGGTGAACCCTTGAGTTTCCAGATTGACAACAAAGGGTTTCTGAGGCTATCAGGTTGAATTTGTGTTCCGAACATTCCTGAGCTCAGAAGGGAAGTTATGGATGAATTTCACAAATCTAAACTTAGCATCCACCCAGGAGTACGTAAAATGTATCATGACCTCAAGCACACGTTCTGGTGGAGATCTACGAAGAGAGACATTTCCATATATGTTAGCAGGTGTTCTACTTGCCAATAGGTCAAAAGCGATCAACATAAGCTCGCAGGATTGTTGCAACCCCTAGTGCTTCCAAATTGGAAGTGGGATCAAATTTCTATGGATTTCATTGATGGTTTGCCCTGAACTATAAAAGGCAATGACAATATATGGGTGATAGTAGATCGTTTCACGAAGACCGCCTATTTTATTCCTGTCCGATCTAATAGAATAGCTCGAAGTCTGGCGCAGCTTTATTTCAAAGAGATTGTCAGATTACATGGAGTTCCCAGTAGCATTGTTAGTGATCGTGATCCGATATTTGCTAGTAAATTCTGGCAAGCATTCCAAGGGGAGCTAGGGAAAAAGTTGAATCTGAGCACCACTTGTCATCCTCAGACAGATGGCCAAACTGAGAGGGTGAACCGTATACTAGAAGACTTGTTGCAGGCATGCATTCTTGATTTTTGTGGGTCATGGGAGGATCACCTGCATTTAATTGAGTTCTCTTATAATAATAATTACCAAACAAGCTTGCAGATGTCGCCGTTCGAAGCTTTATATGGCAGGCCATGTAGATCTCCCGCATGTTGGGTTGAACCGGCCAATAGATTAGTATTAGGTCCCGACATGATTCGTGAAGCTTCAGATAAAGTCGATTTGATTAAGAAGCGACTTCAGACAGCTCAAAGTCGACAGAAGAGATATGCAGATTCTAGAAGAAGGAATTTAGAATTTTTTGTTGGTGATTATGTATACTAGTGAGTTTCCCCATTGAGTGGAGTAGTTCGTTTTGGGAAGACTTGGAAGTTGGCTCCTAGATTCATTGGTCCATTCCTTATTCTCGAAAGAATTGGAACTCTCGCTTATAGGGTTCAGTTGCTTGACTGCTTTCTAGGTGTACATTATGTATTTCACGTGTCTCAACTCCGAAAGCATGTACATGATCCAGACTTGATTGTGGAGGAAGCAGCACAACAAGATTTGGAGATTACCCCGAGCTTAGCAGTGAGAAGGGATCCGGTGAAAATTGTTGGCAAAGAGACCAAAATTCTGAGTAACAAGAGGATCCACTTAGTTAAAGTACAGTGGAGCGGAGAGACTCTGCATGGGAGACCAAGGATAACATCAAATAGGCTTATCCCAAGTGCAGAGTGGACATCTCTGATTAGCTCTTTTGTTGAGGTCCATTTACAATATTTTGCATTTTCCATTTTGTTTCCTACTTTACTATTGTTTCCTTTTCGGGGACGAAAAGTTTTTAAGTGTGGGAGATTGTAACAACCCTGAAAACCAAAACCAATTTAAAAATTTTATTTTAAGAAATTTTGTTGGAAAATGTGCCAAAATTTAAAAATTCCATTTTAAATAATGTTAAAGCTATTAAAAAAAGCCATTTTACGAACGACCTCCATTTTCGGTGAAACCGTTTTTGTTGGATCAGGAATCTCAAATTATTGCTATGTTTAAATTTCCATAATTTTTGGAATTAATATGTGACCGTAGTAAATTAAAATGTGTTTGTTAATTTCTGTTGAATTGGATCGACCGTTAAAAAGGTCATTTTCCAAATGACCTCCAAATTCGATGAAATTAATTTTGTTAGGACTGTATCGTCAAAAGATAGCTAGATTTATTTTTCGGGAATTTTTGGAGTACGTATGTGGCCTTGGTAAATTTAAATGTAGGATCAAATTAAATAATTAAATGATTTATATTTTAATTTAAAGAAAAGTGGACTGAAACGATCAAACGGGCTGACAGGACCTAGTCAATTGTGTCCGAAACAGGGGTATTTGGCTGGGGGCAACATTCGCTGGGATGGATTTGGAGTTAACGGTTTTTTTTTGTAAATTAAAGCATTTAATAATATTTTATTATAAATATATATTAACTTCAAACCCTAATTCAGAATTAAGCTGCCGCCATCGTTATTTTCTATGGCCAGAACCATCCGAATTTCATCCATTAAATTCTCTCCATCCACTCAGTGAAATCCCTCCATTCTTTTGACAATTTTGTAAAACTTTTCATCCTCTTCAAATCAGTACGGATAACACCTCCTGTCATCGAGTCTTCGTCGAGTTACAGTACCCCAAACCCCTCACGTTTGTAGCGCCGCACCACCAGGGGCTGATCGCCCCCCTGCGCGCCACTCTCCCTTCTCCGTCGTGACACCCTCCGATCATCACGAAGCTGAGTGGTTTGATCGAGAAGTGTAAACCTAGGATTGAATGAATATAGAAAGGTGCAGCCTTGTTATCTGAGTGAAGAAGAAAGGTTGTTTTCTAATTAAATTATTTATTTATTTACTTAATTAATTTAAAAATATTATCAACACAAATAAATTCATAACTTATTTACATATTATCAGAATCGCATGAAACAGGAAGCGTCTGAATCGTGGCGGAGTTAACTTCATTTTAGAAGAGACGAGAGAATTTAGATCGATTAGAAATTTTTGGGAAAATACAAAGCACTATGAGAATTCTTATTTAAATAATTAAAATTAACTAATTATTATCGTGTTGAGAAATTCCTACATATACACTGTTAAATTCAGTTGATTGTTGTACGCGATTTGATTTGAATTGGTTGATGCTGTTTGTGGTGATCTGTTAAACATTAAAATAAACATTTTTAACGTATAAAATGATTCATTATTTAAAGTGACATGTTTATGGTCAAAATTATGTAAAACATTAAAAAGAAACATTTTTAAATGTATAAAATGACTCAGTAATAAAAATTACATGTACATTGGAAAAGAGATTAAAAGGGACATTTTATTGTTTATTTAGTTTCATTAAAAATGTCCCATTTTACATGTACATTTAGATAAAAAGGGATTATAGGTTAAATTAGGATTTGTAATTAAAATATTACATTTTACATGATAGTAAAATAGGAAAATGTTTATGTACTAATATTTGCTTTTTTTGTTGAAACCATCATTTTTAATATGTTAGTGAAATCGTCAAACGATTTTTATATATATATATATATATATGTATAAATATAAATTAAAATTAAATGAATCACGCGCGATGGTTTGCGTTTCGGAATCATATCTTTAAACGATTATACCGAAAGATCCGACTGTCGGATTTTCCCAAAACTGAAACCATTAGGTTCGCTTTGGGAAGATCTTTCCGACGATATTAATTTATTTAAAATCCAATAGTTAGATTTTGAGAAATGTGTAAATCAAATTTGGGTAAAAACAGTGCTAGGGCCGCCTATTGACCTGAAGCGTCGTTAAATTAAATTGGGCTATTTTTATATAAATAAAAACAGTGATAAATCATTATAAAATAAGATTAACGATATAAAATGATTTAAATTATATATATTCGAGAATTATTTGAAAAGGCCGAGTTCAATCTCATTTCAAATAGTTACACGACGATTTAAATCAAAGACATTAAAGATGATGATTGAAGACCGACGATCTTCACATCGAATGGATGATCACTGATGACCGGCATTGGATAGCTCCCAATAAAGGGTTAAAAATGGTAGTTTCCCGAACGTACTTGTTGATCATCCAGATATGCGAGCACCTCTCTTCTGTATTTGACATGCGGGATGAGGAAAAAGGTGTCTCCGGTTTCGTTCAGACCCAGAACGGACATGTAAATGGATGTGTGTCTGACATTGGATTTCGCTCTATATGAATTGATTTCTATTTAATATTTTTTTTTTTGGTGGTGGAGAATTTATTCTCTTACTTAACACCCTCCTCTGAGACGTACGAGCTTAGATGTTATATATTGATAGACAACAGTTGCATGGCGTCGATTTTAAATGTGGCATGCCAAGATGCAAATGATCAAGGCTTTTGTTGAAAACAGAGCCTTGTGGTAGATAATCAAAGCACAACTTATTTAGGCATAGCTTTGTGTATAGCGTTACTTCGCGAGCCTCACACTCCGGTAAGAGTCAGAAATGGGATAAGGGAACGCAGGGAGTGCATGACGTTTCTTTCTAGCTAGAAGTAGTATCATGGTACGGAGCCCAGACATTTTTACTTATGTGGATGATAGTTTGTGAGGCCTTGATATACTGGTCGCCACTGGCCAAGTGATAGGTCCAACAGGACCGGGAAACGTGTGTTCAGTAATTGCCAATCCACTAAAGTATTTATGGACCGACCCTGTAGGATCCAAGGGTTCGCCAGCATCCGAGCCCTGTTACATTTGCTAGAGTGTCTCGAATCGGTAAGGAGAGTATCCCTAGCCTTGACTCATGATGGAAACCCAATTTCCAATATGACATTACAGATTTGATTGTAAACCCATGTATGGTGACATAGTATATGGTAGCTATGCCGTCTAGGATTGATACATTTATTTTGAAAGTGTTTTAAAATTTACTAGACACAAATAATAATTATTGTTTTATACGTATAAAGCATGTTTGATCATTATAAGGTAAAACTCTATCCTCCGGTCTGCGTTGCATTGTGTGATGGGACTTGAGTCTTATAATGATTTCATTTTCTAAAAAGCATTGTGTTGTTTTTAAAAGTTTTATTTAATTTATGCACTGGCAATCCAATGGAGTAAACTTGTTTCGCATTAATGGCGTAGTACTGTGATTGTCTTATTATTAGATAAGTTAAGAAATATTTCGCATACCAGTCCTATGACTGACTCGTAGTTTGTTTTCACTTGCAATCTCGGGGGCCCTTATTTTTACATGGGCAGCCAAGTGACATGTATCAGGTTATTTTGGATATATACCAAAGTGGAGTATGTTCTTGGGTAGAAGATGAAGATCATCTGTATCTTTTATTTCTATTCTGGAACATTTAGACATCATTTATCCATGTTGTACTTGATGATGTTTTAGACTTGTTTCTATTTGCGGAGACTTTTTATGTACAAAGCGTACCCTGTATCCCGTATAACTCTGATGTGGTTGACATTTTAATTCCGCTATGATGATGATATTATTTTATGATTTCATGTGTTATATTGATATCTATAATTTGCTGTTGTTATAAATGTGTTATATTCCAATGATTATCCTTGCTTTCGTGTCACGGGAGTTTGGGGTTATCACAACCAGAAAAAATAAAACTCCTTCAAAATGTAAAATAAAAAAATATATAACATGTTGATACCTATGGGTAAGGATAAAAGAACCGACTGTGCTTTGAAAACTAATTAAAGATAGAGGAATCAATAGTGTTGGCGAAGTAAAAAAATAGCTTATAAAATCTTAAGTACCATTATCGATGTTTGAATCACACTTACCTTTGGGGTTTCTAGAATTTGTCGAGAAGAAAGTTTGGTAAACAAACCTTGTGCCATCATTTTGGCCAATCACCAATTCTTTAGGGTTTGGACAACAATTTCAATCACATTTTATTCTTGCAACAAAATCATTAGTGGGTTGAAAAAAGTTCGTAAAAGCGTTTAAGTGACTGTGGAACAAAATCTTAATGGAAACAAAGACCAGTTAATGAATTCAAATAGAAGCAATTAAACATACATGTTTTAATGTTCATCTAAATATACCAATAACATCATCTATCCTTTAAATTAACAGTGTGTATGCTATTTTGTACAAAATTTCTACTAAGATAAAATGTTTTTTTATATGCTAAACATATACACATATTTACGAAGTGCAAGTTAATAATAAGAAATAATTTTCATGCAATTTATTTTGAAATGCAGATAAGTGTAAATATTTGCAAATCTATTTTGAAGTGCAAATATTATTTTAATAATTCTTTGCAATAAAAATATTTGGATTGATTGACTAGAAATTGATTTATCTTCTTCAATGTGCAGGAAAGCGCAAGTATTTACCCCCGTATATTCAAAGTGATGTCTTTTGCACTATGGTAGCCTACTTTGTGAACTAGGCTACACAAAGTTAGAAGATCAATTATGAAGGATGTTCACTAGAAGAATTCCCACCTCAATGACTGGATCAGATCGGTATTACTTGGTCAAGGCAAAACAAAGCAGAGAAGGAAGAAGCGCAGGCTGAACCGGATTGGTTCGAGGTTGACCCTACCCGTCCCTCTGATCCTAAGCATATCCGATCCGGGCCATAATCTGTGATAGTTATATCCCACATTCCCTGAAAGTTTGGAGCGGTTGCGAGCCCATCACCCCACGTTCACCTACTAACTTGATGCGCTGTCTTCATCAGAAGAGATCCGAACCCGACACTCAAGGGATGAGTGCCACGAGGATCCGAACCGAGGCCATCCCAGAAGTATTTTCCACCTATATATACACCTCCAAGGCTAATTTGAAGGGATCTTTTGGCATTTTCAGAGTTTATACCCCTTTTGAGAACTGAATTCCATCACCATTTTCATATTACAATTATCTTTTAAAAGTACATTTCAGAGAAGATTGAGTGAATCTTTGCATTGTATGAGTGAAAGTGAGTGAGAATTATTGTTGTATCTACATTCAAGTCATTAATTCAAAGAGTGGAAAGTGGACATAGGCTATTTAACGCTGAACCACTATAAATCGTGTGTTTTCTTCATTTTTATTTTCATTTCATTAGAAATTGTCACTAGTTTGGGTGTTAGAGCCATTTTTGGATCTAACATTTTGGTGCTTTCACTGAGAAATCTTTGAATTCTTCGCTTTTTGGGATTATCGTTCTACTATTTGGACCTTCATGTTCAAAGAAGTTAATCCTCTATTTTCGACACTTTCAAGAATTTGCTGATTAATTACTGAAGGATTGGACATTTTGGCTAAAGGAAAAGGAAAAGATGTGCAAGGCACTAGGGAGAACGATGCTAGAGAAGATCAACAAGCCATCGTATTGACGAGGTCGCAGGGACAAAGCTCTGGACAAATCCGATCCGAATCGGATATTCCGAACCGAGCTGATCAAGAGAATCCGAACCGACCAGGAAGTGCTGGAGCTGTTTAGAAGTCCCCTCCGAACCGATCCGACTCAGGCACCCTACTCCGAACCGAAACGAATGAGACTGAAGCTGGTACATCTGCTCGAGCCCCCACCAATGCTCCGATGCCGGCCGCAACGACTGGTGATCAACCTGCTCCATCTGCACCCATCATGCATCGGGATTTTTTGTGTTTTCTTGACATGCTTGAGAGTACTAGAAATGCGTTGGAAGCCCATAAACGTGACAGTCTTCGCATGCAAGAGAACATGATCACCATGAGTAGGGGACTCAATGAGCTCTGGAGGCAAAAGACACCTTCCCCAACATGCCGCCTTACTGCAGACTATTCATCTTCTTCGGATGAAAGATGTCCTCGTTAAAGAAGGCCTCTTGAGCAACCTCAAAATCTTGATTAGTTGACCTTTGGATCTTTAGGATCCCGTGAAGATGCTTTTCGTGTGTTAGGACCTGATGACCCGAGCCTGAAAGAACCTATGTTGCTGCCCATGTGTGGATCCAACGTTCTACCCGGGGATCCTAATATTACTAATCCTACGCAATATCAACTTCTCCAACCCCTTCCTCCTGAGATCGACCGGGAGCATAGGGAATAGTGTAGAGCAGCTGCCACCAGAAACATGAGGTTATCCCCTAATCAGGAACACAGGGGTAATTTGAATATCAGACCTAGAGAACCTGTGCAAACGTTAACAAATGCCGATGTATGGGCGATGGTGCGTCAAATCATGTCTGAAAGCCGACGATACAATAATGAGGACTGGGGCAATGAGCGAAGTCATACCCCCTTCTCAGATGATATATTGGAATTCCAGTTCCCTTGGCAGTTCAACTTGCCACAAATGGATCAATATTCAGGGAGAATCGACCTAGGACAACATTTGATGAGGAATGCATGGTTCATGAATGCCGCAGCAGCTCCAGAAGCTGTAAAATGCAAGGCCTTCCTGATTTATCTAGAAGACGTGGCATTAATGTGGTTCACCCGACTCCCTCCACGGTCGATATCAAATTTCATAGAAATGAGTGAACGCTTTATGAACCAGTTTCGACTTTACGCTCGAAAATCTAAAAGCATCATATAGTTGTCAAGGATTAAGCACGCTCTAGGTGAATCTTTGAAATCATATTTAGACCTTGTAACACCCCACCTCCGCTAGGGTCACTCTTTCGGGGGCACTAGCTTCTGGGGGGCGTTAGAACTGGGTAAGCATGCATAATGATATATCAAGGCAGAACAAGAACATAAATACATATGTAAAACAGAGTAAACAGCGGAATATCTCAAACCATCTCAAAACAAGTTTAGTACATCATAAAGTCAACTGCCAAAATAAACATGTCTAGTACATCATAAATAGAAATACTGAAATACATAGTGCTATCCCCAAAATAAAAATGATAAACCATAGCGAGCTCAATGTCCAGGCATACATGAGCTATCCAGCAAACAAGCAAGCGATCCAAGCTAAGCACCACTATTCCCTCCCTGAGAACCTGGGGGGGGGGGGAAACGGAAGAAAAGAAGCGAAAGAAAACAGGTCAGTCAAAAAGACTGGTAAGCCCTACTACGATCAGTCTATAAACTAATAAAGCTAACATCATGATGGAAACTGAGATGAACATACTGGCAATAGATAAAGGTGTCATCACATAAAGAAGATTAAGCTTTACACCACAGTGTACTAGCAAACTAACATGACAGGTATTGATCCCTCAGCCCAAAACTTTGGCCCAATAACATGAAGTGACCTTAATACAAGGTCCAGCCCAACGGTCTAGTCGATCGGCTCCCTACAAACCTAACACGTTAAGTATTGGTGCCCATACGGCCCACATATGGTTGTAGTCAGACTGTGCCGGGTCCACCTTCGGGTGTATCAAGCCCTCGGGTGCCAACCCCAGACACCTAAGCAATAATGCACAGTCTAAACCTACTGGTACCCGTGCCTCGAGTTTGTCCAACACCGGACTACGTGCACGTCCGTAGCCCGCCTGGACCCGCACCGCTGTACCACTCATCCGTCGCTTTGGTCGCTTACATCCGTCCAGTAATCGTGCCCCCGCCCTAGCCTAGTCCTCTAGGGTTGTGAATGATACCCAACTGGGATTACTGCTGGAACAGACCACGTTGCTAGGGTTTTCTAAGAGGGTTAAATGTGGTTTAACCCCTCACTAATCATGGATTAAATTAGTTAAGTGTAACCAACAGTTCACCACTTAACCCCATTTAATCCCTTGCATTCCCCAAAATTGGTTAAGTATTAGTGGGCCATGACTTAACCTTAATCATGAGGCATTAATTAATTTAATGCACCCAACCTCTCACATTAGACCTTGTTGTGGTTACTAGTTAGGCCGGGCGGGTCCGGGTAGGTTTACACCACAACTTAGTCTAACCTCGGGTCTCACGTGCAACATGACCAACTACACACATTGGGTCCTATTGCTTGTAGCCACTAGTTAAGCTGGTCGGTTCCGGGTAGACTTATGCTACAAACTCAACCCAACCTCGAGTTGGCCACACTTATGTTTTCTAAGTGTCATGTCCACTTTATTTTCAAAACATCATTACAAGTTTAACAAATACTTGGGTAGACCTAACTTAATAGGTAAATTCCCAAGGGGTAGACCTAACTTAATAGGTAAATTCCCAATCTTATATTTTCATGTATTTTAAGTTTTACCCAAACCCCCCAACGTCATTCTATCGTTTACATATTCGTTATAACGCATAAAGGATAGAAAGAGGGAACTTGACACAACATACATGATGAATCTTACATATCATAATAAACATGCATAACATGTTGGACTTGCATAACTTAGCATAGTGAACTTGCATACACATGCATAACTTGTCAAACTTGCAAATCATGGCATAGTGAACTTGCATAAACATGCATAACTTGTTAAACTTGCAAATCATAGCATAGTGAACTTGCATAAACATGCATAACTTATTAAACATGCATAACATAGCATAGTGAACTTGCATAAACATGCATAACTTATTAAACATGCATAACATAGCATAGTGAACTCGCATAAGTATGCATAACTTATTAAACATGCATAGCATAGCATAGTGAACTCGCATAAGCATGCATAACTTATTGAACATGCATAACATGGCATAGTGAACTCGCATAAGCATGCATAACTTATTAAACATGCATAACATAGCATAGTGAACTCGCATAAGCATGCATAACTTATTAAACATGCATAACATAGCATAGTGAACTCGCATAAGCATGCATAACTTATTAAACATGCATAAATCCCAACTTTCATCACATATTAACTTTAGAGTTTCTAAAATGAAGGTAAGAGGGCTTACAAATATTATGAAGACACAAATCTACTAATAAGGATTGAGAAGCCCCTTTATGCAAGCATATAAGAACCCAAAACAAAGCTCCAATTAACAAAAATCCCAAAAACTCTAGTTTAGCAAATAAAACATGCAACTTGATGATGTATGCAAGCTAATGATCATTCATACAACTTAGAAATGCTTGTATGAACATCATAATCTTCATAGGAATGATTTATGAAGAGGTTGGAGGCTAGGGTTTTTAGGTGGAGGCCATTTGAGAAATCAATTTGACATAGTTTGGTTGCTAGATTGAATAATGAGGTTTTAGGGTAGGATTAGGGTCTTATTTATAGAAGATTAGAGTGTTTTTAGCCCTAGGATTAACCCTAGGTTAGTTTAGGTCCGTCAGATTTCGGAACTCTCTAGAACCAAGCCACAAGACCAGACCCAAATCAAAAATGGTGCGCCAGGCAAAACTGCCCGGCCACCCCGTGTCGACAGGGCTGTCGACAGGGCAGTCGACACCCTTAGACCCCTGTCGACATGCCTGTCGACATGGGGGTCCTGGCGGGAGTTTTCCCGCCTGACGCCAGTTAGCCCTAATCCTTGTTTTTAATTTAAAATTTAAATCTGTTTTTAACAAGGAAATTTCTGAAAACTTCAATGGGCCTTAACTGGGTCATACGGACTCCGATTTTCGAAAACTCGGACTCTATTTCGCGTATTTTTCCGAGACGAACGCAATGGCATAGCCCGTTTCCCTTGATTCAGATTTTTAAATTAAATTCTGCCTCGATTTGTGTTATAACAGGTTATTGAAAATACGGGTTGTTACATTCTCCCCTCCTTAAAGGATTTCGTCCCCAAAATCTTCAAGTTAGGAAGAACGTATCCTACCATCCAATCATCCATCTACTCAAAGCATCATCCACGAGCAATCATTGTCCTTAAAAGATTCTAAATGCTGTATGAACATATGCGAAGGTGTGTGTATATGTACTTATCTAATGCAAAGATCAATGCAAAATATGTTAGTGAAATGTATCCACATGTATGCAATTCCTAACATAATGTATAATATCTATATGTGTGCACATAACATACACCCATATGCAACATCCATGTGATAACACGCAATTTTCATCCATGAATAAGCATAAACACTCATGCATATGCAATATGAGGAGTGTGCGAGCCGATCTAGTGCCTAATGTGTATCATGCATCCACGAGTAACCACTTGCAAACACTTGCAACCACTTGCAACCATCAAACATAACATGTCTCAAACACATGTTTCATCCAAAGGGTTTCTTCCTAAGGTTCTCATGACAAGATTAACACGCTAAACTAGATAAATATGGGTAGCAAAGAGAAATATATGCTAACAAAAGGAAAGAGATTGAGAGTGTACCCTCAAAAAGGAATGGATAAAGCCCACGCATCTTCTCCTCGGTTTCCCAAGTTGCGTCTTCTTCGGCTTCACCCCATTGAACCTTCACCAACTTGACCTCTTGATTCCTTAGCTTCTTGGTCTTCGTCCCCAAGATACGAATCGGAGCTCTCCTCAAGGTAGCTTCTTTCTCCACTTCCACATCTTCCAAAACACTTGGCTCCACAATCTCTGCTGATTTATGCAAACACTTCCGGAGATGCGAGACATGAAAAACATTGTGTACTCCGGCAAGCTTTTTGGGCAACTTCACTCTATAAGCCATCTGCCCGATCCTCTCAACAATGGGGAATGGTCCAACAAATCTCGGGGCTAACTTCCCAACGGCTCCAAATCGGACCACATTCCGCAAAGGAGAAACCTTCACGAAAACCATATCCCCTACATCAAACTCCAAATCAGATCTTCGCTTATCAGCATAGGATTTCTGTCGGTCTTGGGCCGCTTTCATCCGTCTCCGAATCAACTCGATTTTCTCGGATGTATCTCTGAGCATATCAGGCCCAAGTATGAGCTTATCTGTAGTCTCCCACCAACATGTAGGCGACTTGCACGGCCTCCCATATAGAGCTTCAAATGGTGCCATCCCTATGCTTGCCTGATAACTGTTATTATATGCAAACTCAACAAGTGGAAGATGGTCTTCCCAAGTACCACCAAAATCCAGAATACAAAGCCTCAACAGATCCTCGAGTACTCTATTCACCCTTTCGGTTTGACCGTCCGTCTGTGGGTGATAAGCAGTACTCAGATTCAACCTCGTGCCCAAGGCCTCCTGCAAGCTATTCCAGAACTGACTTGTAAAGATTGGGTCGCGGTCACTGACAATACTAGAAGGGACTCCATGAAGTCTCACAATCTCACGAAGATATACAGACGCTAGCCAAGATGCTATCCTCTTGCTCTTTACCGGAATAAAATGAGCACTCTTCGTAAGTCTATCCACAATAACCCAAATGCTCGTATTCCCTTTTCTTGACCTTGGAAGCCCATCAATAAAGTCCATGGAGATACTCTCCCACTTCCAAAGTGGAACGTCCAGAGGATGCAATAGCCCACCGGGCTTCTTTGACTCGGCCTTAACTTGCTGGCAAATGATACATCTAGAGACAAACTCCGCCACATCCTTCTTCATCCCAGGCCAAAAGAAAATACGCCTCATATCTTGGTACATCTTATCCCCGCCTGGATGTATAGTCAACTTAGAGCGATGCGCTTCCTCCAGAACTTTTCTTACTAAATCTTCTATCATGGGGACACATAACCTTCCATCTCTCCTTAGCCAACCCTTGTCATCAATAGAATATCGAGCGAGATGGCTAGACGTCTCTCCTCGAATCAGCTTATCCATAATCTCAACTATCTGAGGGTCTTCCTTCTGCGAAGCCCCAACTTGATCCAGAAGGGTAGGCCTGAGCTCAAGAGATGCTAAAGAACCGGTCATCGACTCAACTGCCAAAGAGAAATCAAAGGTTGCCAAGAACTCTAAATTCTTCATCTCAACAAATAGAGGACTTAGTGTCAACCTTTTTCTGCTCAACGCATCCGCTACAACATTCCCCTTACCAGGGGTATAGGCTATATCAAAATCGTAGGACGCCAAGAATTCCATCCACCTTTGCTGCCTCAAGTTCAGATCCTTCTGCGAAAAGAGATACTTCAAAGACTTATGATCAGTATACAGCTCAAATCTCTCTCCCAGAAGATAATGACGCCAAGCCTTGAGTGCATATACTATCGCTGCCAGCTCTAGATCATGAGTGGGATAATTCTTCTCATGCACCTTAAGTTGCCTACCACCAAAACATATAGCTCTGCCTTCTTGCATCAGAACGGCGCCCAATCCCGTGCCACAAGCATCAGTGTACACGGTAAACATCTTACCACCATCGGGTAAAGCTAGAACTGGTGCTGAGGTAAGGGCTCTCTTGAGTCTCTGAAAAGCAAGCTCACAATCCATATCCCAAGCAAAAACTAAGTTCTTCTTTGTCAACTTAGTAAGAGGAGCGGATATCTTCGCGAAGTCCTTGATGAACTTCCGGTAAAACCCTGCAAGACCTAGAAAACTTCTCACTTCGGTTGCATTCCTTGGAGTCTTCCAATCCTGAACCGCAACGACCTTAGCGGGATCCACTGCTAAGCCTTGCTTGGATATGATATGCCCAAGGAATCTAACTTCCCTTCTCCAAAAGTGACACTTGGAGAACTTGGCCTTTAACTGATGTGATCTAAGCGTATCCATTACCTCTACAAGATGCCTCGCGTGCTCTTCTTCATCCTTAGAGAAGATCAGAATATCATCCACAAAGACTACGACAAACTTGTTCAAGAACTCTCGAAACACCCTACTCATCAAGTCCACGAAATACGCGGGTGCATTCGTCAAACCGAACGGTATAACAAGCCATTCATAGAATCCATCTGGAGTTCTGAATGCAGTCTTGTCTATACTATCTTCAGCCACTCTGAGCTGATGAAATCCAGTAGCAAGATCAAGCTGAGAGAAAACAGAAGCACCGACAAGCTGGTCAAAGAGATCATCGATCCTCGGTAATGGGTGTCTGTTCTTCTTAGTCAGCTTATTCAACTCTCTATAGTCCACACAAAGTCGAAGAGAACCATCTGCCTTAGTAGCAAACACCACAGGCGCTCCCCATTCGGATATACTTCGTCTGATGAAGTTCTTCTCAAGCAACTCCTTTACTTGCTTGCTGAGCTCCCGTCTCTCACGCGGAGCCATGTGCCGAACGGGCAAAGAAACAGGCTTAGCATTATCCACCAGATAAATGCGAAAATCAATCTCTCGTTTAGGGGGCAACCCCTTAACTTCTTCAAAAACATCTGGATAATCTCGGACCACCCTTACAGACTGAAGGGCTTCCTCTGACGAGTCGAGAGATTCAAGATAGCACAACATGACGGGATCCTTCGGATTGCATGAAATCTCTAGGGTGTTGCCAAGGCGAGTCACAAGCCTCACAACCCTATGCTCACAATCAAGAATGGCTCCATATCTGGACAGCCAATCCATGCCCAATATCAATCCGTATCCCCTGAAACCAAGAACATACGCACTACACAAGAACTCTACACTGAGTATAGAGATCCTTAGATCCTCACATATCATAGATAGATGAGCAGAACCCCCAATGGGATTCGAAACACAAACGGGATCATCCACTAAGCTAGTACTAAGGTGCAAACTATCGACAAGATTAGATGAAATAAAGCTATGTGATGCACCAGAATCAAACAAGGTACGAACTGGAAGATCAGAAATATAAACAAGGTTCTCAACAGAAACACTACCTCGATCGGGAACTGGAGCGGTATTGAGAGCATGAACTTGCCCTCCTGAAGGTCCAGCCTGCCCTTTCTTCTTCGGACATTCCTTGCTGAAGTGTCCAGTCTCACCACAGGAAAAACATCCACCACTAAGCTTCCTTTTCTTCTTCCTACAATCCTTAGCAAAGTGTCCAGGCGCACCACAGTAATTGCACTTTCCCTTGCCTTTGTTGTTGTTCCCCTTCTTGTTCTTGCTCTGATTCCCCTGACTGCTTTGACCACCTTGATTGCCTTTACCCTGAGAATCAGTCTTCTTTGCTTGAGTATCACTCGACTTGACCTCTTTCTTTCCATCACCCTGAAGTAGAGCCATATCGACCAAACTCTCGAAAGTAGCTCCATGCGGAATATGTGACATCGCCAAGCCCTGCAGCGGCTCATTCAACCCTCTAGCGAATCGAAGAGCCTTCTTCTCAGGAGTGTTTACCATATCTAAACCAAAACGGGCCAGCTGATTAAACCTGTTCACATACTCCTTGACAGACATATCACCTTGCCTTAATGCAATGAACTTCTCCATCTGTAAATTCGCCTCAGCAGCAGATAAAAACTTAGCCACAAATCTAGTCCTCAAATCGGCCCACGTCTCGACGGGCCTTGTCCCATTGGTGACCTCCCACCAATAGGCTGCTTCGTCCTTCAAAAGCCACACTGTCAATAAGATCTTCCTCTCGTCATCAATCCCAAAGATAGCAAACAAGTCCTCAGTGTCTTTCAGCCAATTCCTAGCTTCAACAAAAGATTCCGTGCCTAGGAAATTCTTGCCTCCCATCGCCTTGAAGTCTTTACAAACCTTCGTGAACTCAACCAGAGGATGCTGAGGGGGAGGAGGAGGAGCCTCAGCAACTGGAGGGGGAGGAACAGGAACCACCGGAGGAGGGACATTAGGGTGAGGATTCTCAACTACAGGAGGAGGAGTGGGAATAGGGTTTGCGGGGCCAGCTACCGCCCTAGCTTCTAGAAGTCTCCTATACCAGAGTGGTACGTTTACTCCATCTGGGATGGCAAGATTCTCAGCCATACTGAAACGAAAGATAAGATAAGATTAGGTCAAGGGAACGAAGGATAACGCTAATGGCTTTTTGGGGAATAGCCTTTTAAAATACTAGACTTTTCTTTGGAAAATACTTTATACTTGTTTTGAAAATAGTTTTTCAAAAGTCTTTTAAAAACTTTTTGTTCTTTCTTGTAAACCATATGCTCTGATACCAAATTTGTAACACCCCACCTCCGCTAGGGTCACTCTTTCGGGGGCACTAGCTTCTGGGGGGCGTTAGAACTGGGTAAGCATGCATAATGATATATCAAGGCAGAACAAGAACATAAATACATATGTAAAACAGAGTAAACAGCGGAATATCTCAAACCATCTCAAAACAAGTTTAGTACATCATAAAGTCAACTGCCAAAATAAACATGTCTAGTACATCATAAACAGAAATACTGAAATACATAGTGCTATCCCCAAAATAAAAATGATAAACCATAGCGAGCTCAATGTCCAGGCATACATGAGCTATCCAGCAAACAAGCAAGCGATCCAAGCTAAGCACCACTATTCCCTCCCTGAGAACCTGGGGGGGGGGGGGGGAACGGAAGAAAAGAAGCGAAAGAAAACAGGTCAGTCAAAAAGACTGGTAAGCCCTACTACGATCAGTCTATAAACTAATAAAGCTAACATCATGATGGAAACTGAGATGAACATACTGGCAATAGATAAAGGTGTCATCACATAAAGAAGATTAAGCTTTGCACCACAGTGTACTAGCAAACTAACATGACAGGTATTGATCCCTCAGCCCAAAACTTTGGCCCAATAACATGAAGTGACCTTAATACAAGGTCCAGCCCAACGGTCTAGTCGATCGGCTCCCTACAAACCTAACACGTTAAGTGTTGGTGCCCATACGGCCCACATATGGTTGTAGTCAGACTGTGCCGGGTCCACCTTCGGGTGTATCAAGCCCTCGGGTGCCAACCCCAGACACCTAAGCAATAATGCACAGTCTAAACCTACTGGTACCCGTGCCTCGAGTTTGTCCAACACCGGACTACGTGCACGTCCGTAGCCCGCCTGGACCCGCACCGCTGTACCACTCATCCGTCGCTTTGGTCGCTTACATCCGTCCAGTAATCGTGCCCCCGCCCTAGCCTAGTCCTCTAGGGTTGTGAATGATACCCAACTGGGATTACTACTGGAACAGACCACGTTGCTAGGGTTTTCTAAGAGGGTTAAATGTGGTTTAACCCCTCACTAATCATGGATTAAATTAGTTAAGTGTAACCAACAGTTCACCACTTAACCCCATTTAATCCCTTGCATTCCCCAAAATTGGTTAAGTATTAGTGGGCCATGACTTAACCTTAATCATGAGGCATTAATTAATTTAATGCACCCAACCTCTCACATTAGACCTTGTTGTGGTTACTAGTTAGGCCGGGCGGGTCCGGGTAGGTTTACACCACAACTTAGTCTAACCTCGGGTCTCACGTGCAACATGACCAACTACACACATTGGGTCCTATTGCTTGTAGCCACTAGTTAAGCCGGTCGGTTCCGGGTAGACTTATGCTACAAACTCAACCCAACCTCGAGTTGGCCACACTTATGTTTTCTAAGTGTCATGTCCACTTTATTTTCAAAACATCATTACAAGTTTAACAAATACTTGGGTAGACCTAACTTAATAGGTAAATTCCCAAGGGGTAGACCTAACTTAATAGGTAAATTCCCAATCTTATATTTTCATGTATTTTAAGTTTTACCCAAACCCCCCAACGTCATTCTATCGTTTACATATTCGTTATAACGCATAAAGGATAGAAAGAGGGAACTTGACACAACATACATGATGAATCTTACATATCATAATAAACATGCATAACATGTTGGACTTGCATAACTTAGCATAGTGAACTTGCATACACATGCATAACTTGTCAAACTTGCAAATCATGGCATAGTGAACTTGCATAAACATGCATAACTTGTTAAACTTGCAAATCATAGCATAGTGAACTTGCATAAACATGCATAACTTATTAAACATGCATAACATAGCATAGTGAACTTGCATAAACATGCATAACTTATTAAACATGCATAACATAGCATAGTGAACTCGCATAAGTATGCATAACTTATTAAACATGCATAGCATAGCATAGTGAACTCGCATAAGCATGCATAACTTATTGAACATGCATAACATGGCATGGTGAACTCGCATAAGCATGCATAACTTATTAAACATGCATAACATAGCATAGTGAACTCGCATAAGCATGCATAACTTATTAAACATGCATAACATAGCATAGTGAACTCGCATAAGCATGCATAACTTATTAAACATGCATAAATCCCAACTTTCATCACATATTAACTTTAGAGTTTGTAAAATGAAGGTAAGAGGGCTTACAAATATTATGAAGACACAAATCTACTAATAAGGATTGAGAAGCCCCTTTATGCAAGCATATAAGAACCCAAAACAAAGCTCCAATTAACAAAAATCCCAAAAACTCTAGTTTAGCAAATAAAACTTGCAACTTGATGATGTATGCAAGCTAATGATCATTCATACAACTTAGAAATGCTTGTATGAACATCATAATCTTCATAGGAATGATTTATGAAGAGGTTGGAGGCTAGGGTTTTTAGGTGGAGGCCATTTGAGAAATCAATTTGACATAGTTTGGTTGCTAGATTGAATAATGAGGTTTTAGGGTAGGATTAGGGTCTTATTTATAGAAGATTAGAGTGTTTTTAGCCCTAGGATTAACCCTAGGTTAGTTTAGGTCCGTCAGATTTCGGAACTCTCTAGAACCAAGCCACAAGACCAGACCCAAATCAAAAATGGTGCGCCAGGCAAAACTGCCCGGCCACCCCGTGTCGACAGGGCTGTCGACAGGGCAGTCGACACCCTTAGACCCCTGTCGACATGCCTGTCGACATGGGGGTCCTGGCGGGAGTTTTCCCGCCTGACGCCAGTTAGCCCTAATCCTTGTTTTTAATTTAAAATTTAAATCTGTTTTTAACAAGGAAATTTCTGAAAACTTCAATGGGCCTTAACTGGGTCATACGGACTCCGATTTTCGAAAACTCGGACTCTATTTCGCGTATTTTTCCGAGACGAACGCAATGGCATAGCCCGTTTCCCTTGATTCAGATTTTTAAATTAAATTCTGCCTCGATTTGTGTTATAACAGGTTATTGAAAATACGGGTTGTTACAGACCTCTTCAACCTGGCTGTCATCGAAGTCAGTGACCCTCGTGAGCCCACTATTCTGATGGCCTTAATAGAAGGAGTTGACCTGGACACAGAATTCAGGGATTATCTATTCGGGAAACCATCCCCACTAGGAAATAGTTCTTCGAAAAATCCAATATCCGCTTAAGGCGAGAAGAAGCTCATGCAAATAGAAAGAGAAAGTCTAAAGGGGCCTCGAGGGAATGTGTCCAAAGTAATGTTGCTGTGAAGCAATCCGGTGACAGTTCGGGGAAGGTTGAGGTAAACATCGGCAACCAGAACGGAGGTAATAACAACAGGAATGGAAACGACAATATGAGGAATAGGAACCGAGGGAACAATTCCAGCAAAAGACCTCGATTCCAAACTTTTGAGAACTATTCACCATTGAATGACACATAGGAAAACATTTATTTGGACACATACAACATATTGCAATATAAAAAGCCGCCACCTAGTGACTCAACTAAAAAAGAGATTGCTACAGGAAAATTTTGTTTATTCCATGGAACCCACGGTCATTCCACCAACGAATGCCGTCATTTGAGAGACGTAGTTGAGAAATTGCTGCGGGAAGGGAAGTTAGACGAGTACAAGGTTGCCTTACAGGACAGGGGGCAAGGAGGGCAAGCACCGAACCACAACCAGCCTACTTCTAAACCCACAGCCCGGCAGAAAGGTGAAGGGATCGTTTTCAATACCATTATAGGTGGACCCCATCTAGCTAGCCATAGTTTCAAAGCAATGGATTAGTACATTAATGCCGCCAAACACTTTGAGGTAGGAGAATGCAGTAACCTCGAAGACATTACTCCAGTGAAACAATAAAAGACGATGTCAGACGACATCATATTCCATGGTAGAGATGATACCGGAATTCAATCACCAACTGAAGATCCATTGGTAATTACCACAGCCATCAGCCCCGCCTTAGTCCATAAGGTGTTGGTGGACAAAGGAAGCTCAGTTAATACCCTCTTCAAGAAATCTTTTGAACAAATGAGACTCGAAGCAAAAGATTTAAAGCCCTGCGAAGGATGGATACAGGGCTTCAATGGGGGCATCAACGACTCCAATAGGGTATGTAGAATTACCAGTGCCGTTAGGACAAGGAGATCGCCATAGAGTGAGAATCCTTCCATTTGTAGTTTTGGATGTTGAGTCACCTTACAATGCTTTCCTAGGCCGACCAGCCCTCGCAGAGTTTAGGGCATGTATTGCACCTTGGTGCTTACTGCTTAAATTCCCGACTGACGTAGGAGTAGGGGTGATGAGAGGTGACTAAGCTATGGGACGAGCTTGTTACATAACAGAGTTGAAGATGCTAACGAAGGGGTTGAATATAGAATCTAAGTACGTTTCTCCCCCTTCGAAGGAAAACTCAGCATAGCCATTAAGGGGTCCAGCCCCAGGAGAGTCGCCCTTAGATGTGCTCAAGGATATAGATCCCAGAGAGGATAGAGAACTCGAGGACAGAAAGGCGACTTCCAATGAGACAACAGTAGATATATCCATTGATGATGCGATTCGACAAAAGTACTGAAGATCAGACCGCAGCTAGATCCAATTCGAGCGAAAGTGTTGGCTGATTTTTTAAAGGAAAATTTAGATGTGTTTGCCTGGACTCACGCTGACATGTGTGGGATTTCGCATGCTATTATGAGCCACTCTTTAAGCATCAATCCAAAACACCCACCGATCAAGCAGAAGAGACGGATGTTAGGCCCAGAGCGGTCAGCAGCTTTGAAGGAAGATGTAGAAAAATTGAAGGATAATGGATTCATTAAAGACTCGAAATATCACGACTGGATATCAAATCCTGTCCTGGTCAAAAAATCTAACGGGAAGTGGCGTACGTGTATTGACTTCTCTGACTTGAACAAGGCTTGTCCGAAATATAACTGTCCTCTTCCTAGGATTGATCAACTAGTGGACTCGACGGCCGGACACGAGCTCTTATCCTTTATGGATGCCTATTCGGGATACAATCAAATTCCCATGCACATACCAGATCAAGAGCACACAAGTTTCATCACAGACTTGGGGTTATATTGTTATGTGGTAATGCCATTTGGATTAAAGAATGCAAGAGCCACATATCAGTTCTTGGTCAACCGCATGTTCTATAATCAAATCGGAAAAACCATGGAGGTTTATGTGGACGACATGCTTGTGAAGTCTAGACAATCTTCCGACCATACAAAAGACTTAGCCAAAATGTTCGGCATTCTCAGAAGATGGATGCAGTTAAACCCCCTAAAATGTTCGTTTGGGATCGCATCTGGGAAATTCCTCGAGTTTATCGTGAGCTCTTGAGGGATTGAGATAAATCCTAGTCTGATCGCAGCAATAAGGAATATTGAAGAAAAATGAAAGATTAAGGGTGCTCAAAGCTTGGCCGGAAAAGTTGCTGCATTGAGCAGGTTTATCTCCAAAGCCACAAATAAGCGTGTACCTTTCTTCGATTTGATAAAACGAGGGAAACAAAATTTTGAGTGGACTTCTGATTGTGTAGAGGCTTTCCAGAATCTATTAGACTTACTAGAGAAGCCTCCAATATTGTCAAAACCCGCGGGACATGAGGATTTGTTTGTCTAGCGGTATCGTCTCATGCCGTCAGTACAACATTGGTACGTGAAGAAGATAAAGTCCAGAGGCCTGTATACTACGTAAGCAAGATGCTAGCCGCTGCAGAACATAATTATCCAAAAATAGAAAAGCTTGCTTATAGCCTCCTGATTGCTTCCCGCAAACTTCGTCATTACTTTCAGGCTCACCCGATAGTTGTATACACTGATCAACCTTTAAGGAAAGTGTTGCAAAAACCCAAAGCATCAGGGCGTTTACTTAAATGGAATATGGAGTTGAGTAAATTCGATTTGAATTTTCAACCACGGAGATCAATAAGGGGGCAGGCATTGGCCGACTTCATAGCAGAATTCACGATTCCCGAAGAGGAAACGGTGGGTGACAAAGTGGTTACTTCAGAACAAGAGCCAAAGCTTAGTCTGTGGAGGTTATATACGGACGGGGCCAAGAATGATCGAAGGTCCGACGCCAAAATTGTTTTAATCACTCCTGAAGGACAATCTATTTACTATGCTTTGCGATTAGAATTTGCTGCTACCAATAACGATTCCGAGTATGAAGCCCTGATTGTCGGGCTAAAACTTGCCAAAGAACTAGGAGTGAAGACACTGGATATATGCTGTGACTCCAAGATAGTTGTCTGCCAGGTACGAGAGGAGTTTGTTACCAAAGGACCTCGGCTTGTTACTTATCCTAGAAAAGTAAAGGAGTTATTGGACAATTTGGAGCATTACAGCATAACACAAATTCCAAGAGCAGAGAATCAGAAGCAGACCGGTTGGCAAAATTAGCGAGTTCTGACAACCCTGAAGAAACCGAAAGGGTCCCAATAGAGATATTGGAGTCACCAAGTTTCGACCTAATGGAAGTGGAACCGGCCCTAGAAATCGAGCCAGAGAGGAAGTCATGGATGGCACCAATCAAGAACTTCCTCAAGAACGGAATTCTCCCTTTGAAGAAAAGCGAAAGACGAGCTGTAACACGTAAGGCAATGAGATACGTGCTACAGGAGGATGTCGTTTTTCGCCAAGGGTTTTTCGTGCCCTTACTACGATGTATCGCACACGACGACATCAAAAGTGTACTGCAGGAAGTACATGAAGGTGAGTGTGGAGATCACACCGGGGGGCCAAACCCTAGCAAAGAAGGTATTGCGGTACAGATATTTTTGCCCTACTGTGAATAAAGATGTAGCTGACTACTCATGACGCTGTGATAAATGTCAAAGATTCGCCAAAGTTCCCAGAGCACCTCTGACCCAACTTAAGTCAATGGTAAGCCCATAGCCATTTGCCATGTGGGGAATCAATAATATTGGAGTGTTACCTATCGCCAAAGGAGGGGCAAAGTACGCAATCATCGCCTGGATTATTTCACGAAGTGGGTGGAAGCCATACCCTTAACCACGATCACAGCAAGGAAGGTGATAAGTTGTGGTCAGAAACATTATCTGCCGATTTGGGATACCGACGACCATTATAACTGATAATAGGACACAGTTCGACAACATCGAATTCAGAAACTTTTATCAGAAATACAAGATCGATAAGAGGTATACCGCTGTAGCTCACCCACAAACAAATGGGCAAGTTAAGGCAATAAACAAAGTTATTAAATCCATTCTTACGAAGTGGTTAGAACGAGTCAAAGCCAAGTGGGTGGATGAGCTGCCACTAGCTTTGTGGGCCTACAGGACAACCTTTAAGATGACAACTGGCCATACTCCCTTTTCACTCTCCTTCGGATCGGAGGCAGTAATCCCAGTGGAGCTCGAAGTCCCCTCTCATAAGGTGGCATACTATGACCCGCTGTCGTATAGATAACTCCTCCTTGAGTATCTCGACATGGTTGAAGAAAAAAGAGACGAAGCTGACCTGCGTGCCTCAAGACCTCGACACCAAGTAGCACGTTGTTATGACTGAAAAGTTCACAAGACTTTCGAACCAGGGGACTTAGTGTTAAAACGAATCTTCCCGCCTTCAACCCAATTGGGTCCAAAGTGGGAAGGACCATATGCCATTCAACGGAAGCTTGATACAGGAGCCTTTAAGCTAACGACCGTGGATGGCGAGGAGATTCCCAAAGCCTAGAATGCTCAGCACTTGCGGCGATATCTGGGCTAAATATGCAATCTTTTCCTTTTGTTTTTATAAACTATGTAAAAGGCACGACTTGCCACAAAAAGTCTGTATATATGAGTAAAGGATTATAAAGTGGATGTAGGCTATGACTTAGCTAAACCACTATAAAAATATCGTGTGTCATTTACTTTCCTGCATTATTCCTATATTCAACGATTATTCTATCATGACCATGAAACACAAAACATTAAATTAGATTTGGAAAATTGGAGATAATGTATGTGCAGGAGCGAACGAAATGACCATTTGCATAATAAGATAGAAGGAATGGGAAGACGACATTCCTAACTCTAACTCTCATGAATCGAGAGGGAGTATAAATGATGGGAAGACGACGTCCCGTGAGGCGTGAAGGTGCACCCCGATAAGAGACCGCCTCAATAATACTCTAACCTGATTATGAGACATGAGAGTATAAAAATGACAGAAGAATAAACATCAACGACAAAAGAAATTTAGCCCCGCTAGAGAGTCGGGGGCAACTAGATGTTGAATTTAATCAATCTCGCATAAGTCCTAGTTAATCAGTCTATTCAAGATTGATTAGGGGCATATACATACACATGTTCCCTTTGTCATGACTTTATTGTATAATTATGGCATGATATGTTGTTTATCTGCATTTTTACTTAAATAATAAATTCACAAATATTTGACATTGCAGGGAACAAACTACTTTATTCATAAATACGTGAGTTTATACAGAAAGACTAAGCAAAAGATGCGAGGGCCACACCCACTACAACAATAACGGACTAATGAAATATCAAAACAAAAGGCAGAATTCGTTTTCACTTGGACTTCGGAGTAGACTTTGCCTTATTGGCATCCTTGAGCTTTTCCTTCTCTTCTTTCTCAGTCTCAGTGAAAATACGATTCGGTTTCTTTTTACCCGGAACAGTGACACTGGGATCAGTAAAAGATTTTTTAGCAAGTTCCTTAGTGATCGATCTAGTTGAAAGTTTAACGACTATCCTTGACCCAGGATGTACTATCGCAAGACATTTAAGATTTTCAGGATTTGTCTCCTCAACTTTCAATTGCATGCGTATATCTTGCTTGGCCTTCATCTCGTCCACAGATCACCAACATTTCCTGTATCCCCAGTTATAGTAACATCAGGGTCTTCATCATGCCCATCATTACCACCGTCATCTTTCAAAGTAGCTATTATTTCATCATCATGAGGAGTTCCGGCGTTAGGTGGTATGGGAGCTTTGTCGACAACCTCCTTTCTCTTTCCCTTGTCATCTTTCCCAGGTTCTGTAGTAGCAATCTTATCTTGTTTCTCCCGGGTCTCTTCAGTAGAACTTTTACCCGGAGAGGTCCTTTGCGAATCATCAGCCTTTTCAACTGGCTTAGTGCCTGCAGAGCGATAAGAAACTGTTATTAATTCAGGAGAAAACATGGGGTCTTCAATAGTCTGTCCGATAATATGACCAAAGGTTGGGATAGCTTTGATGAATTGAGGCGAAAAGGTAAAAATACCTTCAGCAGACTTCTCGATTTGAGTGGCAGTAACGTCGGAGGTAGACTCGGTTATAAGAGACAAAAGGGAAGCCTCAAGAATTCCTGGCCTTTCTGGGTCGTATCCCTCTACTCTAGCGATCTCTGCTGTAGCAGAAGAGGAGCCGGCTCCGATGATATTTTTTCCTTTGGCTTGACGCTTCTCTTCCTCCATAGCAGCAGCGATAAGTCTACGCCCTTCGACCAAATGCAATGGTTCCTCACCTCTAAGGAATGTCTATAAGCTTATTTTCGTCAATCAAATCTGCTCCAAGTTCTGCTTTCTCCCACTCGACCAACTATTCCCATGCATACACAAGGGGAGTGGGATAATGCTTCAGCTAGGCAAGGTTTCAGTGACGAATCACTTGAGCAAAAAATCTGACCATGGTTTCACCACTCTCGTCAATCTCCCTTTGAGCATCTTTCAGTTGTTCGTTGACCTCCTCAACTTTCTACAAAGCAGTATTTACATTTACTTCAGTAAGAGTCGCCCTCGTTTCAGCTTCCAATAACTTAGTCTCAAGCTCTGCATTCTTTTTGGCTAAATCTGCCTTCTCTTGAGAAAGACGAACATTCTCAGATTTGGCATCCTTGGCCTGCTTCTTTAAATCTATTCGCTCCTGACTATGGGATTCAAGCTCGGAATGATAGCGCTTTTGTAATTCCTCAAGCTGCTTCTTATAGTTGGCTGCATCGCGTTGTACAAGAGCAAGCTTAGCTTGGGCGTCCTCTAGATCTTTCTCAGAGTTTTCAATGGCCCCTGCATCATACTTCGCATCATCGGCCATGGATTTTATGTCTGCCATCAGATTACTAATGATTTTAGCATACTTCTTCATCTCTTTATATTGTTCATCCACGAAATCTATAGTAGCCTTGACATCGTTTGCCCAATCGGATTTTATCGGTTGGAGTTTTGGAACAAAGTGCATGTGCCCGAAATGGTTTTCGGGAAATTGCTGCCTCAGAACTTCTAGTCTAGCCTGGTTCTCGTCATTGAGAATGACCGGTCTTGTTGTGATGGCCCGTCCCGCACCAACCGACATTTCCTCCGAAAGTGCGTTGTACACATGCCCACCTAGCACGGAACGGTCGCCAAAGAAAGGAAAGAAGAGAATGAACTACTAGTGAACTAACAAGAACCTGTAGAATGTCTCACAGCGCAAGGAATAAAATATAATAATAACACACTTGACATAAAACAGGTGAGACAGTGCATAAGCTGAAACTAAACATCATAGCAGTGGAAAATCCAAAATACAGCTTATGTTCCACATCATCGTTATTACAACTTTTCAAACTGTCTCTAGAGCAAAAGAAAGGAAATGTACACTACTAATGTCAAAGTAGTGACCAGCAGCGACACAGGGAGAATATCTATCTATATATATATCATACGTGGAAGCCTCTTGCTCGTCTCCGGTACAGCTACTCATGCATCACCAGCTAACCTGTCTCTAGTCTGCTCGTGAGAGCACCCAGAGTAACAAGAAGAGACATAAAACTCTGGGTCATACAAAAGTATGGTATGAGCGATAAGCAGCAGAACAGAACAATAACAGGTACACTAAACCATACTTGAACCTGCAACCAAAGAGTCAGCACTACATACTGTACAATACTCTAAGGTGGCACTAACATATGGTGTAAATAATACGGGGTGGTGGTGTGCATGTCATAGTGATGGCAAACAAATCAAGCATAGCAACCATCCTCACATCTCTCACTCAGTGGATAAAGCATACAATATCAACCACTTTGATCACTAGACCCATCGAGGTAATGACGGAGTTCGACTTGTACAACTACTGCTACCACCAAGCTTATCCCATGGGATCATGAACAAACCTTTTCAAATGACCCCACTTCATTGGTCTATAGCCCACTAGTCGTACCTAGGCCACTGTGGCCCTAAATCCATTCACGTACCTCCCACTAATAGTGATCCAAAGTCAAAGACATCGACAACCCCTTAGCACATGTCCCGCAGCAAAGCCCAGTCATGAAGTTAACTCATTGGTTCCCAACTGGATCTTGAGTACAAACTTCCCACTTGGACTACCTTTGCATCTCGGGTTTGGTCTTCTCCGGATCGGTCTTCATTTGGTTCGCAACCCGTGCCTCGCGTCCAAGCTCCTTGGCTCAGCTCGTAGTATCTCCTCTGGTTCGGCCCGTGGTCATCAGCCTCATTCGGATCGGTCGTGCTCCCTCCGTTGGATCAGGTCGTGCTCCCTCCATCGGATCATGCATGGCAGCTCCTCCTCTAGCTCTTGGTTCATCCAGATCGGGTTGGATCGTCCTCACTCATCGGATCGGGTCGGGTGCATCCTCCCTAGTCTTCAGGTCGTGAGCTTTTGAAGTGATTCGGGTCGGGTCATGATCTTCAGGCTGGTGGCCTTCAAGGTGGAGCAGCTCGTTGTCTTTGTGGATGCTCGCGATCGGGTCGGGTCGTTGATGTGGGGGGCGATCCAATCCGGGTCCTGCATATTTCCTGCAAGTCTTCCAGTGACTGTTTTACGCCATACGACGGCGTTTTCGACCATTCTAAATTTTCTAATTAATCACAAAACATACTATACAATCATAGCAACATATAAAACTGACCACAAACACAAAAACAACAACTTGATAGGTTAAAACGGATCAAACGTTGCCAAAACCCCATATTCTCCCTTAAGCACGTTTAAACAAATCTAATGATAGGATTAGTAGAACTTAAGAAAATTAACCAAATTTTCTAACAGAGGCCTAAAACATTATTTTGAAATTTATCAATATTTTTCCAGATGTTTAACATGTATAAATTCGCTAATTATCACTAATTACTCTTAATTAACCATAATTAGTGAGGAACTATGCAAATCACTCACCTTAGCCACAAACAAATTACCAAATCTGAAATGATTCTCTGTTTGGCGCTGTTCCCAAAGCTATACAGCAGTTCTACCTCGATTCTTGTGCTAATCCTCTTTGATTTGATGTAGATTTGGCTTAATTAGCGATTAGGAGGTGATTTGGGGTGTTTTAGAAAGTGGAAGCCATGTCTAAACTTGAAGGAACAAAAAGTGGCGGCTGGAAAATGTTAGAAACTGAATTTCCTAACCCTATCAGCCTCCCCATAACCCTAATCCCAAAATGGGTTATGGGCCCACTCACTAATCACCCAAATTAGGCCCGGTTAAGTTGTTTTTCACCATCTGAAACTTGTTTCAGCCATATCTCCCAAAACGGAGTCCGTTTGGCTAATGTGACCACTCTACGAAAAGGTAAACTGTCATCCAGATCTAATGGAAGTGGTTTCAGGTCAAATCTCCTTTCCAATCAAAAGTTATGGCCGAAACAAGAACAGCTAGGGGCAAAACGGTCATTTAAAAATCGGCAAAAATCATGAACATGGGAAATGACCCCAATAGTCGTCTCCTAAAGTTACATGACCATACAACTTCGTATGTGAAAGAAATAAATGTTCTACGATCCTTCGGTGCGTAGAATTCGGGTCATTACACTCTCCCCCCTTAAGAAATTACATCCCAGAAATTCCTTAACCCAAAGCATACAAAGGATCCCTCATGCCTACCAGCCATATACAACAATCAAACATGCAAAACAAACAAAACAAATCTATCCTAGCATGCGGAAAGACTAAATCGAAACTGAAATCTTACCAGGGTTCTGGATACGTCTTCCTGATGCTCTCCTCTGTCTCCCAAGTACAGTCATTCTCATTCTCGCCCCACTGAACTTTGAGTAATTTCACCACCTTCCTTCAAAGTTGCTTCGTATCGTTCCCAACAATACGCATAGGCTTGCGGTTCCCAACCGCCTCGGGTTCAACTTCGATATCATCCAACGGATCAGGTGAAATAGTCACATCGGGGTCGTGCACTAATTTCCTTAACTGGTAAACATGAAATACGTTGTGAACTCCTACCATCTTCTCTGGTAATTCAACTTTATATGCCAAATTCCCAATTTGCTCGAGAACTGGGAATGGACCAACAAATCTTGGTGCTAACTTGCCTCTCCTGCCAAATCTTATCACGCTCTTCAACAGAGAAATCTTGACAAACACCAAGTCGCCAATGGAGAACTTTAATTCTCTTCTCCTCTTATCAGCATAACTCTTCTGCCTATCTTGGGCAGCCTTCATTCGCTGTTGGATAACCTTAATCTTAGCTGAAGCTTCCCTTATCACATCTGGTCCAAGCACAAACTTCTCACCAGTTTCTAACCAACATGACGGTGAGTTGCACAGTCTTCCGTACAAAGCTTCAAATGGAGCCATACCAATACTGGATTGATAAATATTATTATATTCAAACTCTACTAGATGCAAATGGTCATCCCATGATCCACCAAAATCCAATATGCAAGCTCTCAAGAGGTCTTTTAACTCTCGATTCACCCTCTCTGTTTGTCTGTGGTTTGAAGGTGATACGCGGTACTGAGATGTAATTCTGATTCTAACACCTCTTGTAAGCTTTTCCAAAACCCACTGGTGAACAACGAATCTCGGTCACTCACAATGCCTTTGGGTATTCCATGAAATCTCACTACCCACTTTACATATAGTTCAGCTAACTTAGCTGCCGTCCTGTTTGACTTGATGGGTATAAACCTTGCACTCTTAGTCAATCGGTCCACAATCAACCAAATGCTATCATGACCCGATCTAGTCCTTGGTGACCCATCAATGAAATCTATTGAGACTTGTTCCCATTTCCATTCTGGAATCTCTAATGGTGGCAACAAACCACTAGGCTTCTTTTGCTCAGCTTTAACTAGCTGGCAATTCCTGTAGTTGGATATAAACTTCCCAACGTCTCTTTTCATCCCTTCCCAGTAGTAGGTCTGCTTCATGTCTTAATACATTTTGTTACCACCGGGGTGTATAGTCAGTTTTGAGTGATGACATTCTCTAAGCACTTCATCTCTCAATCTATTGACATTGGGCACAACAAGTTTTCCATTCTTTCTAAGCCATCCATCTCGATCAAGCCCATACTTGTTCATCTCTCCGTCGATTCCCATCTCTAACTTTGAGATGATTTCCAATAGGTTAGGATCGTTCCTCTGACCGGAACCAATTTGCTCAATCAAAGTGGGTCTGATCGTCAAACTTGCTAACATTTCTGGATCCAATTCGCACTTTGGTCTGAAATCATACCCAGCGATGTACTCCAGTTGCTTCCATTCTAGAAACATAGCCCCTAAACTGACATGTCTTCTACTCAATGCATCAGCCACCGCATTGCCCTTTCCTGGTGTATATGCGATGGTCGAAATCATATGAAGCTAAGAATTCTAATCATCTTTGCTGTCAGAGATTCAGATCCTTCTGAGAGAAGAGATACTTTAACGATATAAGATTGGTAAAATACTCGAATCTTTCTCCCAAGAGATAATGTCTCCACATCTTCAATGCGAATACGATCACTGCTAATTCCAAATCATGGGTAGGATATCTTTTCTCATGCGATTTCAGTTGCCGACTTGCATAAGCTACAACCCTACCTCCTTGCACCAAAACAACACCTAGTCCGGTACCACATGCATCTGTGTATATGTCATCTCTTTATTCCCCTTAGGAATGACTAACACTGGTGCACATGTCAACTTTTACTTTAGAATCTTGAATGCATTCTCACACTTTTTATCCCAGACGAAGGCTTGATTCTTCTTGGTCAACTGAGTCAACAATGCTGCTATCTTGGAGAAGTATTGGATAAACTTACAATAATATCCAGCTAACCCCAAGAAACTTCTTATGTCTGTTGCATTCTTAGGCGTAGACCAATCTTGTACCATAGCCATCTTCGCAGGGTCCACGGCGATACCATTTTCTGAAACAACATGACCCAAGAATCTCACTTCCCTTCTCCAGAAGTGACACTTAGAAAACTTTGCTTTCAATTAGTGTTTTCTCAACACCTCCATCACTATCCTCAAGTGTTCCTTGTGTTCTTCCTCTGTCCTTGAATAAACAAGTATATCGTCCACGAACACAATAACAAACTTATTCAACTGATCTCTGAATACCCTATTCATAAGATCCACAAAATATGCTGGCACATTGGTCAACCCAAATGGCATGACGAACCACTCATAAAATCCAGACGGCGTACAAAATGCCGTTTTAGCTATACTTTAGCTTCCACTCTAAGCTGATGAAAACCTGTCGCGAGATCCAACTAGGAGAACACTCTCGCGCCACTTAGCTGATCAAACAAATCATCTATCTGCGGTAGAGGATACTTATTCTTCCTCGTCACCTTATTCAATTCGCGGTAGTCCACACACAATCGAAGGGAACCATCTGCCTTGGTAGCAAACACAATTGGTGCTCCCCACTCAGAAACACTTCTTCTGATAAATCCCTTCTTCAAAAGATCACTTACTTGCACCCCAAGCTCTCGCTGCTCCCTTGGTGCCATACGACGAAGTGGCATCACTATAAGTCTGGCATCTTTCACCAAATCAATATGGAACTCAATCTGTCGATGTGGTGGAAGCCTGATGACTTTCTCGAAGACGTCCGGATACTCGCCAACCATGGGAAAACCTAACAACTCATCATGCGGGATGTCGAGGGAATTCAGAAAACTAGCCATTACCCCATCACTGGGCAGACCACCAAACACTACCCTCCGCCCATCATTCGCTCTAGCTGTCACCAAAAAGCCCTCACAGTCTACCACCACCCCGTATCTTTGGAGCCATCGACTCCCAAAATAATGATAAACCCAGTAAAGACCAAAACAAAGCAATCACAAACAAACATGCATCCATGACTCGATAAGACCACATTATGGCAAATCATGCTAAGGCTAGTTGAACCACCAATCGGGTTTGTCACTACTAAAGGTATATCGACAATTTCGGGCTCCAATCCCAATTTATCTACCAGGTCACTAGATATAAAGGAACTGGAAGCTCCGGTATCAAACAAAACTCTAACAGGAACATCATAAATAGAAAGCATACCTTGAATAACGACTTTCTTTCCTTTCTCCGCCGCAGTTGGGGCCATTCGAAGAAGAAGGAATAGCAATAAGGGCATATGCTTTCACTATCTGCTTTTCTTTAGGGTGTTGCAGACACTTGTCCTTGTGATGTCCCACTTGGCCATAGTTGAAGCACTTCCTATCCGTTGGCTTGGCCCGACAATTACTAGCATAATGGCCCTTCTTACCACAGCTGAAGCACTCAACATCTTTCTTATTCTTTTTCTTCTGGCCATCCTTGGTCTGATTCTGCTTTCTCTTATTCTGAGAACCATTCTTGCCTCCACCGCTTGCTTGCGGTTTTGGCTCCTCTGCAGGTGCGACCTCAGTCTTCGACTTAGGGTAAAAACTTTCCGATCTTAAAGCTTTCCCCACAATCAATTCAAACATCTCATCGATGTGGTTAATAAGCCTTTCCCCCAAGTATCCATCCAAGCCAGTTATGAACTTCTCGTTCTTCTTCTCGGCAGTATCTATTAGGGATAACCCATATTTCGACAAAGTGTCGAATTCGGCAATATACTCCGAGACAGCTCTTCCATTCTGCTTGAGTTCCAAGAATTTCTTAAACAGAATTGACTTCTGAGCAGTTGGAATGAAATTATCGCTAAAGCAAACCTTAAACTAATCCAAAGTAATCTGATCTTCGGGAGTAGCTGCCTTTATAGCATTCCACCAATTCATTGCCCGTCCTTGCAGCTGACGGGATGCTAGTCTTCTCTTTACCGCATCCTCGATACCCAAGTCTTCGAAGATACGCTCGTAGCTATGCAGCTAATCTTGAACTTCCGTGGCCGATTCCATTCCGTGGAACGACTTTCCACTAAGACTAGTATAATCCTTGTTCAGCTTGGCAAAATCGGCCCTAGGAGCCTGCGCCGCTGGACCACCACCATTACCAGCATTAGGAGCTGCCCTCTAAACATCTGCCTCATGAGGTCAGTAAACATCGTACTCATGTCAGTAGCATTCCCATTATTGGCTCCTCTACCGGCACCCCTTGCGTATCGGCTCATCATTCAATCTGTAAAGAGAAAATGATTAACCATCTCCATAGTGGTGCCAGTGCAGTGCGACTTCATCCTTAGATATACTAGTAGCATATATATATAGCTTATGAAAACCAAAATAATCACAAATACGCTCTCTCATATACGTAATATCTCTCCCTGGTGTCTTTCTCTAGGTTAACTATGCAACCTAGAGCTCTGACCAAGTGTGACGGCCCGCCCCGCACCAGCCGACATTTCCTCCGAAAGTGCACTGTACACATGCCCGACTAGCACGGAACGGTCGCCAAAGAAAGGAAAGAAGAGAATGAACTACTTGTGAACTAACAAAGAACCTGTAGAATGTCTCACAGTGCAAAGAATAAAATATAATAATAACATACTTGACAGAAAACAGGTGAGACAGTGCATAAGCTGAGACTAAACATCATAGCAGCGGAAAATCCAAAATACAGCTTTTGTTCCACATCATCGTTATTAGAACTTTTCAAACTGTCTCCAGAGCAAAAGAAAGGAAAGGTACACTACTAATGCCCAAAGTAGTGACCAACAACAACACAGATAGAATATCTATATCTATATCTATATCTATATATATATATCATACGTGGAAGCCTCCTCCTCGTCTTCGGTACAGCTACTCGTGCATCACCAGCTAACTTGTCTTTAGTCTGCTCGTGAGAGCACCCAGAGTAATAAGAAGAGACATAAAACTCTGGATCAGACAAAAGTCTGGTATGAGCAATAAGCAGCAAAACAGAACAGTAACAGGTATACTAAACCATACCCGAACCTGCAACCAAAGAGTCAGCACTACATATTGTACAATACTCTAAGGTGCCACTAACATATGGTGCAAAGAATACGGGGTGGGGGTGTGCATGTCATAGTGATCGCAAACAAATCAAGCATAGCAAGCATCCTCACATCTCTCACTCAGTGCGTAAAGCATACGATATCCACCGCTTTGATCACTAGACCCATCGAGGTAATGACAGAGTTCGACTTGTACAACTACTGCTACCACCAAGCTTATCCCATGGGGACATGACCAAACCTTTTCCAATGACCCCAATTCATTGGTCTATAGCCCACTAGTCGTACCTAGGCCACTGTGGCCCTGAATCCATTCACATACCTCCCACACATAGTGATCCAAAGTCATAGACATCGACAACCCCTTAGCACACGTACCGCAGCAAAGCCCAGTCATGAAGTTAACTCATTGGCTCCCAACTGGATCCTGAGTACAAACTTCCCACTTGGACTACCTTTGCATCTCCGCTTTGGTCTTCTCCGGATCGGTCTTCATTTGGTTGGCAACCCGTGCCTCGCGTCCAAGCTCCGTGGTTCAGCTCGTAGTATCTCCTCTGGTTCGGCCAGTGGTCATCAGCCTCATTCGGATCGGTCGTTCTCCCTCCGTCGGATCGGGTCATGCTCCCTCCATCGGATCGTGCATAGCAGCTCCTCCTCTAGCTCGTGGTTCATCCAGATCGGGTCAGATCTTGCTCACCCATCGGATTGGGTCGGGTGCATCCTCCTAGGTATTCAGATCGTGGGCCTTTGAAGTGATTCGGGTCGGGTCGTGATCTTCTGGCTGGTGGCCTTCAAGGTGGAGCAGCTCGTGCTCTTTGCGGATGCTCGCGATCGGATCGTTGATGTGGGGGGCGATCCGATCCGGGTCCTGCATATTTCCTACAACTTTTCCAGCGATTGTTTTACCCCATATGACGGTGTTTTCGACCATTCTAACTTATCTAATTAATTACTAAGCATACCATATAGTCATAGCAACATATTAAACTGACCGCAAACATGAAAACAACAACTTAATAGGTTAAAACGGATCAAACATAGCCAAAACCCCATATTCTCCCTTAAGCACGTTTAAACAAATCCAATGATAGGATTAGTAGAATTTAACCAAATTAACCAAATTTTCTAACAGAGGCCTAATACAATATTTCAAAATTTATCAACACTTTTTCAGATTTTAACATGCATACATTCACTAATTATCACTAATTACTCCTAATTAACCATAATTAGTGAGGAAATATGCAAATCACTCACCTTAGCCACAAAAAATTACCAAATCTGAAATGATTCTCTGTTTAACGTTGTTCTCAAAGCTATACAACAGTTCTACCTCGATTCTTGTGCTAATCCTCTTTTATTTGATGTAGATTTGGCTTAATTTGCGATTAGGAGGTGATTTGGGGTGTTTTAGAAAGTGGAGGCCATGACTAAACTTGAAGGAACAAAAAGTGGTAGCTGGAAAATGATAGAAACTGAATTTCCCAACCCTATTAGCCTCCCCATAACCCTAATCCCGAAATGGGTTATGGGCCCACTCACTAATCACCCAAATTAGGCCCAGTTAAGCTGTTTTTCACCGTCTGAATTTTTTTCCAGCCATATCTCCCAAACGGTGAGTCCGTTTGGCAATTGTGACCACTCTACGGAAAGGTAAACCATCATCTGGATCTAGTGGAAGTGGTTTCAGGTCAAAACTCCTTTCCAATCAAAAGTTATTGCCGAAAAAAGATCAGCTAGGGGCAAAACGGTCATTTAAAAATCGGCAAAAATCATGAATATGGGAAATGACCCCAATAGTCATCTCCCAAAGTTACATGACCATACGACTTCGTATGTGAAAGAAATAAATGTTCTACGAGCCTTCGGTGCGTAGAATGCGGGTCGTTACACTTATGGTAGTTATGTCAACAGTGCGACGAGATAGCTTCATGGTGGGTCGTTTCTTCCCGGCATCTTTCCTCGATTCTGGTTGTTTCCCTTTGGGATCAGAAACCCTTTGCGAACTATCATATTGAGGAATTATGCCCTTAGATGGAACAGGAGGCTTGCCACTATGCTTGTCTTTCTCATGATCTAAAGGATGACTCTTGTGTTTCTCTGATCCTCAATGATGTGGGGATCGACAATGGGAGGGTCGATAAGACTTTGGAAGTCGATCCCTCCTATCGTCTCTACCCCTACTCTCATACTGATCATGTTTATCGTTGGGACCTATTAGGGGCATGCTCGAACGAACATCTCGCATATGATATCTTTGTCTTCCCATTTGTCCTGCAAAAAAGAAATGAAAGAATATTAAGATCAATATTAGCATAAAGCTCAAGTGTTATGACGTGCAGTGCTAGAGTGTCATGTGTATCCTAAGTGATGCTCCCCCCAAACAGACCAGAGCCCGGATTGATAGTCTCCCCGGCCTTTACAGGAGTGATCTTTTTCTCAGAAGTAAAAGTGAGAGGATTTGTTGGGAAATCCTCTAAAGAATAAAAAGTTTCGCATAGGGGAAGATCCCCCAAGCCCCGAAATGTAGATTCATCAGCTATGGGAGTATATCCAAGAGGAATAACTGACGACAACCCCTTTGGAGAAAGTAGCCCTCAGGAGTGGTCCCATCATCAAGAGTAATATATTTGTCCCTGTCAGCGGCAGGTATATTCGCTAGTATGTCATCTCGAGTTGCAAAAGATGAAGGAGAAGGAATCTTTTGAGGCACCGGAGGATCCTTCGGGCTACCTTCATGCCCCGGTGAGGCCTCAATTGGCCCTTCAATAGGAGGTATATACACATAAGGTCCCTCGCCATGCCCTATGCTATGAGTTATAGCAACAAGACGATGCCTATGAAGATAGTCATCCAACAAACACTCTTTGATGGTCAAGAATTTCTGGTCACCGTTGAGTAGCCGATTCAAGCGATCAAATTGTATTGGCTGTTTTTCTTGCAATGGATTAGGAACTGTAAGAAAAGACAAGTGGTGTTAGTACGTTTTTAAGGTTTGAAATTTAAAACATTGATGTCCTTACTTGACTTGAGCTGCCTTCTGGTGCACCCCATCTACTGCCTAATGTAAAACCATTTAGGCTTTGGATCCTCAGCATTGCTACTTAATGGAACAGTGATAATCTTTCCTTTTGGCACAGATTCGTAATATACAAAGGACGGAGTGTCATTGTTTTGTTGTTTGAAGTTGTAAAAGAAATGAACATCTTCAAAAGTCAACTCTTCACCAAGAATTTCTCTATAGGCTATGTACAGGGTATATAAATAGGCGTAAGAATTGGGAAGAAGCTGCATGAGGGCAATCCTCAACTTTCTTAGGAAATCAACGATGAATGGTGGAAATGGAGGTATCGCTCCAACAAGGCACATTAATCTAGAAATAGCCATATATCCTTCTGGTGGGTTATGGGAACAATCTATTTTTGAGGGTAAAAGGGTATCTCCTTGAAGAGTCCCATGCTTGAGGCGTATCAGTATTAGTTTATCGTTATCAATTGTCGACTCAACTGAATCTTTAGGCAATTCCAGGATAACCGCATCCCTGAATTCGTCGGGAGCACGGTTATCTCCTACCCCTCCTTCTTCTTCACCGAGAGAGATATCACCCCAGATGATGCTTCACTATTATGAACTTCCATCTCGTAGTCGGGACCTTCACTATTCCATCCTGAGTCTGAAGTGGAAGATACATCCTCGACAAATGGATTATCAAATGACCTTGCAACATCTCCACTTTTTGCCAATCTAGACGAGCGTCTTTCTGTCATGATCTCTAACCTATTAAAGAAGCAAGAATGGAAGTTAGAGAAAAGTTGCCTATATCCCCCTGTGCATGTGTGCGAACTAAAGTATACAAATTGTGTGGAAGAGCTTCAAAGTAAACGCATAAAGGTGCAATTCAAAATTTTGACAAAACAGTAATGTGTTCAGATAATCTTGGAATTTCAGTCATGATCATAAGGCTCTATCCTAACTGTCCATAGAGTCATAGACCACGACCAACATTGATTAAGTTAGTTGAGTAACTTTTAACAAAGTCTCTTCGGATCGGTTCGTTAGCCCTAGGTGGTATGGGATCGGTTCGAATGTGCGTGCTATGATCAGATTAGTTTAAGTTCCTTCTCTTATATCATGACCGGATAGGTTCGTTAGACCTACACGGTATGGGATCGGTTCGAGTGCACAAGTCATCAACAAGTAAGTTTGAATGGTTCACCGGAACAGATCGAATCAAATGGATTTAGAAGAAGGTAGCCACGAGTGGGTCGGTCGACACCAAACCGAACCATCCTTATGTCCTTAAGCTTATTTTTCCATGATCATGCTTCACCTTCCGACCCGACCTGATTAGATGAATTTATCTCTCCTCCCTCTTGTGAACTCCTGCTTCGAACCAATCCCATTCGTCTCCCACTTTTCTATCTTCTCCATTTCTTTATCAGCACCAAACCCGCCTCCTCTCCAAAGCTCATCCACTTTTCACGAACTCCATCACAATGGAGTACCTACGGATCTATATGTCCTGCACTAGCTCCAGCTTCCTCCGAAACCATCTCGAGGTGGCGACAAGACCACCAACGTCGATGGCGAAGGAGCACTCAACATCGCGTTGAAGTTGACACAATAATGGGCAAAAAATTTTGAATCACTCTTAAATTTCGAGTTAGAATCAATTAAGCAACAAATTAAAGCTTTACCTACGGATTTATTTCGAAGAGTTGAGGATTTTTTTCTTCGTGGTTTAAGAACTAGGGTTAGAGTTTGTGCTGAGCGACAAGGAGGAAGGCAGAATAAAGTGAAGAGGAGGAGGAATATTTGTGCAAATATATAGAAGGATAGGGGGATTTTTGTTTTCTTCCTGGGCTCCCAATGCCTGACTCGACCCGTTGTGAGAAAGGCCCATATCAGTGCATCCTTATGATTCATCACAGTGACAACCGGATCGGATAGGATGGACATATAAAGTCTGAAGCTCAACCCAGTGCGTTAAATTGATTCAGAAAAAGAAGTGGCAATCTAATAAATATGCATCATTAAGTTTACTTGGAGGAGCTACTAGACATCAAGCAAAATTCTCAAAGTTATTTGAAGTAACGAAAGCAATTTGTGAGCTCTTTGATGTATATATAGACACCAAGGGGTGCAACTTGATGGAGCAACAAAACTTTACAAGTGAATGGAAGCGACTATTCTATGATTTAAATTACGAGATCAATGGATAGACAATTTCGAAGCACACTCTATTTTCAATAGAAGAGTACTTTGAGGGGGCAAAATGTTAGCCAACTTTGTGAACTAGGCTACACAAAGTTAGAAGATCAATTATGAAGGATGTTCACTAGAAGAATTACCACCTCAACGACCGGATCGGATCGGTATTACTTGGTTAAGGCAGAACAAAGCAGAGAAGAGAAGGAAGAAGCGCAAGCTGAAACGGATTGGTTCGAGGTCGATCCGACCCGTCCCTCTAATGCTAAGCATATCCGATCCGGGCCATAATCTGTGATAGTTATAGCCCACGTTCCCTGAAAGTTCGGAGCGGTTGCGAGCCCATCACCCCACGTTCACCCACTAACTTGATGCGCTGTCTTCACCAGAAGAGATCCGAACCTGACACTCAAGGGATGAGCGCCACGTGGATCCAAACCGAAGCCATCCCAGAAGTATTTTCCACATATATATACACCTCCAAGGCTCATTTGAAGGGATCTTTTGGCATTTTCAAATTTGAAACCCCTTTTGAGAACCGAATTCCATCACCATTTTCATATTACAATCATCTTTTAAAGTACATTTCAGAGAAGATTGAGTGAATTTATGCATTGTATGAGTGAAAGTGAGTGAGAATTATTGTTGTGTCTACATTCAAGTCATCTATTTAAAGAGTGGAAAGCGGACGTAGGCTATTTAACGTCGAACCACTATAAATTGTGTTTTCTTCATTTTTAATTTCATTTCATTAGAAATTGTCACTAGTTTGGGTGTTAGAGCCATTTTTGGATCTAACACACTAAAATATAAGATAGTGCATATACATATGCTTTAAAAATGTCAAACATTCATACCAGTATACAAAGTACAAATTTATTACTATATAACTACAAATTTTCTCGATCTATTTTAATGTGCACATAATTGAAGTTATTTACAATCTGTGTTTCATAATGCAGGTAAATAACATTTCTGACAATGTAAGTTTTTAGGCTAACAAGTTATATAACCTTCAAACAATAGCTCAATAATTGGTTAGTTACATAAAAAAGGATTTCTTTTTTTATTAGCATTGTATGTCGTTATAATTGTGTTATCATTGTACTCATTTAACAAAACATGAGTTTCCCAACCAGATAGCAAAAGATAAAATATTATTAAATTATTTAAGCACCAAATATACCAAGCCACAAAATTAATTCAACTTCTAGTCAATGATTGTTGAATAGATATTTACTACTGAAACATCAAGTATGCTGGAACAACTTCACAATTGAAGCATGTTCGTCATAAAATTTAAATTTAAATTAAAATCACTTGAATAGTAGTTCCCATGTATGTGGCATTTGGTTCCTCGTAGATCAGATCTGCAACAAGCAACCCTAATGTGTGAACTCCAAGAATTTCTTCAGCTTCAGGCCTATATAATGACTGCAGAAGCATGATGGTACAAGTTAATAAGTACTCGTATTGTCGTATACAATCAATATTCAAAAAATGCTTAAAGTAGAAATGGAATCAAATGAACACAACCATAAAATGTGTATTTAATTGACTATTAGTTAATCAAACACATACTAGATGTTACTTAAGAGCATTAAAATTGTAAACTTTGGAGTAGCGATACAAATACAAATTAAATGCCAATTAAATGGTGTAAACAATTTTATGTGGTCATATGGTGTAAATAGTTTTATTATCATATGTGGTCGTATGATGATAAATAGTTTTATGCGGTCATATAACAAAAAAAATTTAAATTCCAATTAAAATTTTAAACTCTCAACATCTTCTTCAACTTCCATACATTAATTACGCAACCTCACCTAACCTCGTTCCTTTCCCAATCACAAACTGGACATTCTCCCTCTATCAACATCTTACTCCATCATCGAACTCAGCCTAAACACTTCTTCCTAATCACAAACACAATAGTGATCAGCACATCTAATCGCATCTACACTCTCTTATCGGACAACAACAACCGATAAGCATTACCACAACCCTCTTCATTCCTCTGCAATTTCAAACCAATGAAGCACCAAAAACGTGATCGAACACTCAAAAATACAACTCTCCTCTTATTATCAAACCAATCTCCATGCAACCTTCCTTTACCCATGAACGCCAACATATCCACTAATTTCCCTGCCCTAGAAGCCCAACAATCACCTGATTCAATCGAAACCACCATACAAACCCCTAATCAAATCTCCTCCCACCAGACATGCCTCAAAATAGATTTAATAAACTTATGTGAGCGACGTACCTTAAACCAATCAAACAAATTTAATAAACTTATGGTCAATTTTCTAAATTGTGAACAACCTACTTTAAATAATATTTCCTTAAAATTTTCTGAATTTGAATCGATCAGATAATAAACAATTATTTGAAATCGAATTAAAAACTAGAGTAAAAACAATGCTCACCAAGTTCTCTTCTCTCCACCGAGTTTTAGGGCAACCGCGAATAGGGAAACTAAAGTGGAAAAGGAAGCCGCCGAGTTAAAGACAATCGTAAGTGGGGATATCGAAGTGGAACATCGATTTTAGCTAGCAATATAGAAATCGACATGGTAAAAGAACGATTGAAATCAAGATTCAAGATCCACCTTTAGGAAACTGGAAATTGAGAAGAGGAAATTATTATTGCGCAGAGAGGGAAATTGGGTTATTTCCCAATGTACATGGGTCCAAGAGGTGGCAAAATTGAAATAAATTTTCCAGCGTTTATCTTAAAAATAAACCACTAAGTGTATTTTCTAACGTGTTCAACCGTTGAATGCTGGGAGTAAAGCATTTGAAATCGATTGCTAAGCCAAACAGTGGAACGACTTTAGCACTACTAACCTACTGAATAGATCATTCCGAGGAAAGGAATTTATTAAGCTTGTCATAGTTATTGCAAAGCTTAATCATTCCATCAGATCTCTCCACAATGATAGCTCCCTTTTGTCCTCAGTGTTCGATTACTAAAAAGGACAAATAAGTAGATTAAGCCACCGAAATAAAAAAAATCAAATTCCAACTCAATTACCTTGATTCTAGAAATCACCCGAAGAAATCTAGAAGAATATCAAAAGGGAAAAGACACTCAAATCATAATGAGTATAGCGTACAAATCCATAAACTACAAAGTTATTCGCAAGGGGTTCTCATTGTACAAAAGTGGATACACACGAAAGTCCACCAAACATAAATGAGCGCATGGATCCCCGGAAGAACACATAAACAAGAAATCAAAATGCAGAGATCGGAAATAGGGTAGAGGAGACTTATCTGAAGTTGAGATGCGATCTCTAGGTGGCTAGCCTAATGTTCTAAGCACACAACTATGGTTGTGAGCATGTAGCTCATATGAGCACACAACCCAGTAGCGAGAACATAGCTCATATGAGCATACAACTCAGTGGCGAGCAAGCAAACAGCTCAGGTGAGCCACAACTCAGGTGAGCACATAGCTCAGGTGAGCACACAGCTTAATGGTGAGCGAACAACTCAGATGAGCACACAACTCAAACGAAAATCATCAACATCGATTTATGTAAGGATATACAACACTTGTGATCTCTCATAGATGTATACAAAGATATACAACACATGCGACAACTCTTTATCGATGCATATAAAGATATATAACACATAAGGTTCCCGTTGATGTACATACAGATTTACAACACGCGAGCTCAAGAAAAAATAATCCACATCGATGTATATAAAGATATACAGCACATGTGATCTCTCATCGATGTACATAAAGATATACAACACATGAGGCAACTCCTTATAGATGTGTATAAAGATATACAACACATAAGGTTCCCGTCGATGTACATAAAGATATACAACACACGAGCTCAAATTAAAATAATCAACATTGATGTATATAAAGATATACAACACATGTGATCTCTCATCGATGTTTATAAAGATATACAACACATGAGAAGAAACAATATTACCATACATGATACTGAAATCTCATCCAAATATGGAATCGAATCTCAACCGACTAAGTCCAAAAATTAACCGACGAAGTAAACGCAGGTGTGTCGACCCACCTGTTTTTACCAAGACATTTAATTAAATTCTTTATTCAATTGAAAACACAAAATTAATTGTTTGAAACAAGTAATACTCCAAAGCAAATGAGAATAATCAATCATTACCCAAAGAAAGCTAAAGCATCATAATAGAAAAATATATTAGGTAAAACAAAAATTGAAGAATGTAAGAATTTTCATAAAACATAAGTTTGAAAAAAATTGACATACATAGATATAAAACAAGCGCATAATTAAACCTAAGGACATGGTGCCCCCAAGTTTCTTAGACGCAAAGAAGGTGGATGATCACAATTTCAAAAGAACTCGAATGAGATGATCATAAAAATCATCTTCATAAAGAATAGAGAGAAAGGTACCTTGATAGGCATTAGTTTCCTTTCTAAAATAAGATATCCCATTCTCAAATCATTATCTTATTAAAATCCCTACAGTTGCAAATTAACAATTAATAGTAATGGTTTGCCTTGCCATTTATTTATATTGAATTACTAATGCTAAGGTTCAATGGTGATCCACATCATTAATATTTGATATAAGTTTTGTATCAGAATTTTCTCATTGGAGTGTTTAGAAACTCCTATCAATATCGTGGCGTTCCATTTCGCGATTAGAATTCCTAAAATATTCAATGGCAAACTCAACACAATAAAACAAATTAAAACCAAATAGGGATATAAATTTGTAAATAAATAGTTAGAGGTTCAACCGATTATTCATGAATTAAATTTGTAATCATAGATAAATAAACAACCATTTTATAGTGCTTAGTGGAAATAATTTATCCACTTTTGCCTCGCAAAGATAATCTCAAAAAGATTAATACTTTACTTGGCCAAAATTATTTCATTAAACCTTTTTATAAAGAAATTTAGAAATCTTCACAACTAAGTCCTAATTCAACTCAAAAATTAGAAATAATATGAATTCCTACTCATGAAAGGGACAAGAGTTTAGGTTTTTCTAGGCCAAGATTTCACAAAGAAGAATTCAAATAAATTGGACTGGTCAAATAAAGGATCATGATATAAGATAGGAAATGACGGGTCCTAAGACTCAAGTTAAATACTAAACACGATTTCCTAAGAGAGACTTAGGACAACGATCCTCACCATAATATCATATATTGTTCCGAACTTGGCTATACCAAGATGTGATGCCCTACCTTTATTCTTGTGTTAGCTAAGGTTATTGCAAGAAATGATGTAAACTACCCAAAAAAATTAGGCTGTTGAGGAGCGATCATTTATACAATAGCTTTGAATGAGTGTCAAACATGTGCGATAATGTGGTCTTGCTTTTTAAATCTCAAGAGGAAATCTAACACATCTAATTCAAGTTCAAATCCACAACATAGTGGCTATTTATAATTCAGAATCAATACAAAATACATAACAGTATAACCAGAGCCAAACACAGATATTCAAACCACTAAGGTAGAAATAGACATGAATATAACACATAAGTGTAAGTACAAAGATAGTGTTCATACTCGATCCACAATACAACTATAGAATAAGTACATGTTCTAGCTGAAAGAATATGTATATATAGATGTCTCATATACATATAACTCGAAATTACTGCAATGATAATGTGGTTGCCAAAAGTCAAGAAGTGGTCCCCCGCTAGAAGTCATGAGAAGCATCTGTAATACCTTGGTCTGACCGAAGTATCATTTATAAGATAATAAACAGTAAACGGATCAGTCTAGCTATACTTATCATAATAAATCGAGATAGAATTTGAGATATAAGAAGATACCGACATATACCCAATATAAACAATGATTATCAGGAAATGTAAAACCTTAAGAATGTTTATATAATATCTCAAAGAAATCTCAGTGCTAGAAAAGAATATTACATTCTAAATGATATGGCTACTAACGATGTCCCCTATCAAATCAACATGAAATAGATAATACGATATCAACACGTGAATATGGTCCTAGACCGAAACGATACTAAGATCGTCACAAGATGGGAACCTAAAAACCTCCATGAACCAAAGTTCCACAAATAGTCCAAAGACTCTCAAGATGAACTGAAGTTCCATAAATAGTCCGAAGGCTCTCAATGATGAACAAGAGTCCCATAAAGATAACACAAATCGAGATGATCCAAAGATCGGGAAATACACAAATCCTCTTAGAATACAAAATTCCAATAAATGAAATGAAGTTCCTCAACTGAAGTTCCTCAGCATGATCGATATATCATAGATATAGTCAAATGAACTGAAGTTCCTAAAATGATCCGAAGATCCTCCAAAATTGAAGTACCTAAATAGACCCAAAGATCATCGATACAATCTATTGAACTGAACTTCCTTAAGACGATCCAAAGATCATCAATATAATCAAATGAGCCAAAGCTCCTAAAATAATCCGAGGATTCTCCAGAACCAAAGTTCCCAAAATGATCCGAATTCCTCTAGAACTGAAGTTCCTCAAATGATCATGATTAATCAAGGAAAGTGTAAATTGCTCCAAGCTAATAAATATTAGAGTCAAGCTACATGTCCCATAACCACTTGCTCTACTCGAATATTTACAAAAAATTTGTATATTCCACTAGAAATATGAAACGATCATTGCCACAATTTTCAATTGTACAAGTCCAAGAAATAACTGCCAAAGCAAACACAAGAGTTCATAGTTCTTATTTTTACTAAGTCAATTAATTTGATTTCTCATACGATCGAGGAAAACATTTATATAAATATATACTAGTGGAAGAAAATTTATAAAATAACTTCGTATAATGATAGGATTGGAAACCATTTTAGTAAAATATTTGGAATCTACTAAAAAAATAAAACCTTGTTTAGTTTTGAAGAGATAATTCTTATCAAATATCAATTGCAATAGAGATCAATCTCAACATTTACATTTTTATAACATAATGAAACCCTACGGCTATCGATTATTAATTCGTTTATCACGAATAAATCTGACAAGCATAAAAATCGAGCTATAGAAATCCGTGAATCAGAAAAATTGAAAAGTCATAGAAAAAAGCCGAACGGGCGGAAACTTGGTCGGGAAAGATCCTGAATGGACACAAACTGTTGACCGTGGTCTCCACTAGTAAACAATAAGCGACTGAACCATAGGGGCCAGTCAACTGACCTATAGCTAATAATTCAAATAGTGCATGTGCGTCATTTTAGTCGACCGAATAACTCCATTCAATCGATTGTTTGGTCATTTAGTCGACTGAATAGAGTATTTCAATCAACTGAAATTTCTCTGAAATGAGATAGCCTACCACTATTCAGTTGAATGAATCAGTGCCTCGGCACTGGTTTACCTAGGCAATGTACATTTATCAATTTCGGATGACTCATGAAGGCTTATAACATTATTCGAGGGAGAATGAAGCTTCAAAGACTTGCTGAATCTACTGATATCACAAGAACCAAATATACTTAAAGATTTACATTATAATTCATCGAAATGAAATTAAAATCACTACAAACGGGAAAGTCGTGCAAACAAACCAATACAACCAATGAGTACACAACAAAAACGTGCGAAGGGCACACTAACTAAGAATGGAATCCTTGAGTCATAGATGTGAGTTCTCGAAGAACTCACCTTTGATTGTTGGAAACAACTAGGAGATGCAAAACCAAGCTAAGTTGATCCCTTCTCCAATGTAACTCACTAACCTTCAATCTAAACACAAATACACATTATTTTATAACAATTAGATTTAAGAAACAACAAGGATTGAAAAGGAAACAAGTTGGAAAAGATGGAGATTGAGATTACTTAAGTTTCTCCTTGGATTTGCACTTGATTTCAACAAGAATTGGAGCTCCTAGGATTAAATTAGGTTTACGGAGTTTTAACTTCCCTTCCCCTATTTCTATTTTCTTTGAAGTGTTAGAATAAAGTGAGGTAAAGATGGGGCTATAGGGTTAGAGGAAAGTAGGCAAGGTTTACTAGCCAAGCCCCAATCAAAGTCCAAATTTTACTAACTCCAAGACTATTGATGTTTACAGTTTTTATTGTCATAAACGATATTTTGAACTCAGTCGAAGTGGTCTCAAGTCCAAATTCATCCGCATGCAAAAAGTGACTTTTCGGACATACACTAGAACTAACGATTTTATATTTAAATAAAATATTTAAACATATTATCACGAAATATATGGGTTGTTAAAGTAATACGTCAACATTTACCTAATATTCCTAACAAATATTTTAGAACTACTTTATTTGGTTTTATACTTAAAACATACTTTCACGTTTCTTTGAATAGAAATAAAACCAAAATTAAAACCAATTATGACAAGGAAAGGCCCCCTCCGACTGAAGCATGTTATATGTCTAAAAACAATATGTAGTATCTGGTGGTATTTTGGTTCCTAATACAACAACTAGAGTTAGCAGCTAATTAGCGAGTTTTTCAATCAGAAAACTCCTAAAAGAGCAATTTAGTCATTACTAAAAATTTGAAAATTTGAAACACATAATTTCCCAAATTCCTTTGAAATTTCATTTTCAAATTCACTAGGATTTAAGTCCTAATAAATAACAAAATTGTTTACAAATTGCAGTCTGTAAAAGAACATAATTAGCTAACTCAAAACAACCAATTTCTATTAATAAATAAACTAACGTAAAAATCAAAAAAACTCCCAATGGGAAATATTTAGTACTAAACTTTTTTTTTCAAGTTTCTTTAAAACTAATTACTTCAAAAATTACCTGGATTTGAGTCCTTACAAGCAACATAAATTATTATTTTTTTTGAATTTTTTTAGGGAGAAGCCTGCACTGCTGTAAAACTCCCCCTAGTGCACCTAATCTGGTCTGCGGGATCATCAGGCTTATGCACATGGTAAGCCCCCCTTACTTGAACTAAAGTGCGTGAGGCGGGAATCGAACCCTCTCCCTCTTCCTGGGGAGCTAGGAACCCCCACCACCCGCATTAGAGCTGCAGACAACTACATAAATTATACAAACCATAGATTATAAAAGCACGTAATTTATCAACCCAAGTCATCCAAATCATACTGTAATGACCCAGGAAATTTCGATTCCGAAAATAGACACAAAATACCAATGTCGACCATTCAAACATCGGAAATACCAGATAGTTAATAGAAAGAAGTTAGAGGGTGAGAATAGGTAAGATAGAAAATTTGAACAGAAGAAGAAGAAGAACATACAACACATCAGAGTAACACGAATCTCACAGCGGAACGAATAAAATATAACATAACTTTGAAATAAAACGGTATATATATACAATAATATTATCAGAGTACAACACTTATAACACAGCGGAAATAGCAATAATAGAAAACGTTGAAGCCTCCTGCTCCAAGCTCCTCCAATGATATCTGGAAATACCTGAACTACTTGACTGCCCGTACAAATTTGGGCACCCAAGAGTTTAGGGAAAAACAAAACAAAATAAACTCTGGGTCAGTCATGGGACTGGTGTGAGTAACTCCAACCATTCGGTTTATCTTTTAAAAATCATTTTCAAAGAAATGATAATCGTAAGACCGATCCACACATAAACACGGATGGTTTTTACCTTACGACAACCCAGAACATTTTCAAAATCAATACTCTTCTGATATTATAATAATTTTTTTTGGCAAGGCCGACGGGGTTGAGTGGACCCGTACCACTTTATTAATGTACTGAAGACAAAAACAAAAACAAACAACACTCACAAGAAAACTAAGAAACACGGTACATCAATCATGAAGAAAACACAACAAAACACATTATCACGAAATAAAATTAAGGCAGTAAACTAAGTAAGATTCCAAGGTCGAAAATAAAGTTTAACTGCCTTAACCCATTTCTTATTTCCACTCTGGCATTTCTCCTAAATTCTTGTGTATTTTTGGCTAGCAGGGGAGTGAAAACTCTTACATTTCTCTCTCTCCATGTAGAATGAATAAATTTCTTCAGGACAAAACATAATAGTCTGCCTTTCACTTCTTTCCTGCTAGTCTGCACACTTATCCTCCTCCATTCTCCATCATGGTCTTGAGTTGCATCGTTTCTTCCTATGTCAATCATTATCTCTTTCCAGACTTGGAAAATAACATTGCATTCAAAAAACAAGTGGTGCAAAGTTTCATTTTGCATGCCGCACAATACACATAAAGGATTAACATTCATACCTCTGACGATTAGTTTATCTTTGGTTAACTCTGCTCTGTACATTACTTTCCAAAGCATTAGATTTTCTTTCGCGCAATTATCTCTATGCCAAGTTTTCCAATACCATTTGTCAGTAGAAAGAACATCAAACCCTGCAATAGAATGGTACATGTCTTTAATCCGATAAGGTTTATTTCCAGTTCCCCATATAACAATTTGCTCATCACCACGTCCAATTTTAACCTGTCTTGCATTAGTCCAGTATTGATTAATACTAGGAACAGAGGAAACCAGTATTCTAATCTCACCATTGTTGAAAAAATCAGATACCCTAACACTTTCACTAATACCCGTAACATCAATTTCCTGGTCCGTAAAGGCATTCTTAAGGATTAAACCATTTCTTAGCTAAGGATCATTCCACAATCTAATGCGTGAAAATGGAAGCACTTTGAACTTGAAATGAGGCAGAATCAAGGCTCTCATTTTGAATATACTCCTCCATGTCCAACTTATTTTCTGCGGTTGTTTCATAATCCAAAAATCCTTGTCTTTAACTATATGCTTAGCTGACCATTCAACCCACACATTAGTTCTAGAATTAAGGTAGGTATCAATATGCTTGATAAATGCAGTTTTATTTCAAAGTAAAATGTTGGTGATGCCTAAACCCCCCTTATTCACGGGTTTTTCAGTTTCTTTGAATGCAATTGGAGTTAAAAAATTTCCTTCTACTCTGCCTTTCCATAGGAACCTCATAAACGCAGTTCTAACCATCCTAATGGGCTTAGTAGGAAGTATAAAGGTCCTGGACCAATACACTTGCATGGAGAAAACTACCGACTTGATTAAGGTTAGCCTGCCCGCCTGACTTAACAGTCTACTAGTCCAGTAGCTCAGTTTCACAATTATTTTATTAAAGAGGGGTAAACATTGGTTTGTGGTGTTCTTGGCTTTACAAAGAGGAAGTCCAAGGTATGATACAGTGTTCTCATTATCAGACAAACCAGTCCTTACTTGTATTTCATTAATTTGACTGTTTGAAAGACCAGCAGTAATCAAATCAGATTTGTCGATATTTACTCTCAGCCCAGTCATTTTGTAGAAACTACTAAGAGTACTAAAAATTGCATCTATAGTACCTGAATCAGGTTTGCAAAAGATCACTAAGTCATCGGCAAACATAAGCGAGGAGATTTTAGGATCTTTACACCTTGGATGCAACTGGAAATGGCCAGAATCAATTACACCATTCAACATCCCGGTAAGCATTTCCATGATCACAATGAAGATGTATGAAGATAGGGGATCTCCCTGTCTGATGCCTTGCTTGCTTCCAAAGAAACCAATAGGAGAACCATGCATTATGATAGAAAATTTTGCTGATGATATACAAGAGAGAATCCAAGCAATAAAATGGTGTGGAAAGTTCATAAACCCCATGATTCTGACAATTGAGTCCCACTGAATTGTATCAAAGGCCTTCATGATATCCAGTTTAAACATTGCTCTCGGTGTTATATTTTTGCTAGAGTAACCATTTAAAAGTTCAAGAGACAACAACACATTGTCAAGAATACTTCTTCCGGGCAAGAAAGCAGTTTGGTTTGCTGAGATGATAGAAGGAAGCACCTGTTTAAGTCTTGAAGCAATGACCTTTGATATGCATTTGTATATTGTGTTGCAGCATGAAATTGGCCTGTAGTCCATTACTTTCGACGCATTCTTCTTCTTCGGGATCAATGTAATATTAGTATTGTTGATAGTCACATTCATCCTTGCATTCTTGAAAAAATGTTTAATAGCAGCAAACACTTCACATTTGATAACATTCCAGCAAGAGTAATAAAAGTAAGCATTGAATCCATCCGGCCCACCGGCAGAATTTCTGTTTAGCGAGAACATTGCTTTCTCTATCTCAACATCATTGACATCAGCGCAAAGAAAATGACGTTCAAGAGCAGAAATTTTTGGAAGAATATAAGGATTTATCAGTTCTATTTCCGGCATAAAGTTTTCTCTATTGCCAAAAAGATCAGTGAAGTGAGCTAAAAATGCGCTTTCTACATCAGTTTGAGTGTTAAAAATGTTACCGAACCCATCTTCGATGGTGAGCATGTTTTCCCTGCAGTGTTTGTCTTTCAGCGAGGCATGAAAAAAGGCACTGTTGCAATCACCTTCAAGCTTCCGCTTCAGCCTCGCTTTCTGCTTGATCATTGCATCTTCAGAGGTCATAGCATCTTGATATTGCTTGGAAATGTAACATTCTGTACTTGAAAGGGAAGGGTTGGTTGGATCATGCATCATGGTTGCTTGAATATCTTGGAGTTTGCTTCTCTAATAGGTGGATTGTTTGCTTCCAGTTCCATATTTCTCTTTTGCCCATTCTTTCAGTTTAATCTTAGTTGCTTTAAGTTTGCACTGCAAAATGAAAAGAGGGTTACCATAGTTCGGCCTTACCCAAACTTCTTTGACTAGATCTAAGAAGTCAGGTTCACTGGCCCATTTGTTAAAAAAATTAAAACTTGAGGCATTTTTCATGTCCATACCACTGAGATGGAGTATTAAAGGGGAATGGTCTGAGATTAGTGGTGGTGGAAGGTTACAAGATAGGGCAGGCCAAGTGGCGAAGGAAAGCGAGTTACAGAAGGCATGATCTATTAAGGAATAGGTTCTAGGACCATCTCTTTTACTATTATTCCAAGAAAAGGCCATACCGGTTGCATTGATATTGATAAGGTCAGAATCTTCAAGAGCATTTTTGAGTGGAAGAATTTCAGAAAGGGAAAGCGAGTTTCCACCAATTCTTTGTGTTAAATCAAAGCAGCAGTTAATGTCACCCAAAATGAACCAAGGGTGGGAGTTTTGTCTGAGAGAAGGCATAGTTTGAAGAAGAAATTTCCTAGTAGTGACAGAATTTGTAGCATATACAAAAGTTATGAAGAAGGAGATATTGTCGGATAAGTCTAAAGCAGGGCAGTATATCATTTGGGGGGTGGACAGATATGGCTTTAGTAGAATGACAGAAGGGTCGTAAATGATCAAAATTCTACCGTAAGGTGATTCGGCTAAATTATGAATAAGCTGCCAGGAAGGGTTGATGAATTTGGAGGCTCTAACAATAAGGACATGGTCAAGCTTGGTTTCAAGAAGTGCTAGAACACAAAGCTTGTTCTCAGAAATAAGTAGTTTGCTTTGAATTAATTTATTGTCATCGTGTGCTCCTCGAACGTTCCAAACCCCTATGGTTTTCCTCATAATTAAACAGTAGGGGGTAGTGGAATGTCATATTTTATGCTCCTTAGCCCATAAGAGTGAGAGGCAGGAGTTTTGTGATTCTTATCCGTGGTACAAATCTTTGCATTTGGAGTAAAGGAGTCTTCAGGAGGTGCTTTATAGGCGTTGGGTGGGGGAGGATTGGAGTAACCGTTGTCACTTGTTGAAGTAATGATGTCTTCATGTCAAGGAGATTTCAACAGAGTTATATTCGGATCTAAAATGTAAGAAGTGGACGTGGGGTTCTGCATGGCTAACTGCTTTTGGGGTTCCATAGTTGCATGTGCATTTTGTTGAATAGTTTCATTTATAGCTGCCTCTTTACCATCCACTTTGCCAAGTATTAAATTCTGCATATCCTTCAATTGCTCACATTCATTGCTTGTAATTGTTTCATGTACCTCATTCTCTTTTCTTATTTCTTCTCACAAAACTGCTTCCTTCACCATTCCATTTATTTTCTCTTCCTCAACTACTTCATCATTTATTATTTCATCAACTAGTTCATTATTCACCTCTTCTATGTTATTACTCAGTTCGACACAAAAGTTGGCTTCCATGCACTCTTTACTTGCCGCACAAACATCAAAATTGGGTTCCTTGCTTAGTAGCTCCTGTAATGTAGGCACTACCATGTTACTAATATCCTGGAAGTCAAGATTTGAGTACTCCTCAATTATAGCATCTTCTTCATTAAGTTCAACTTCAACCACTTCATTTTCTACAATTCCTTCATCCTCGTCTTGTTCAATTTCCCCTTCTTCCAAAACAACAAAGCTGTTCCCCGTCTGCATTCTCTAAAAAAGTACTTGTTTTTGTCTATTGGGAGCACCGCTAGTACTTTGTTCAGCTCCTTTACTGTTAGCAACCATTACATCTCTCTTCTTCTTGTTGGCTACAACTTGCCATCTTTGATTGTTCCTCCTAACCTCCTCATGTCGCATGAATTTAACTTGTTCTCTCTGCCTATAACTTACTTGTTCTCTCTGCCCAACATGAACTTTATTAACATTTTCTTGCCTCTTGTCATCCCTCACTTCATTTTCATCCTCCACACTGAAACACCCCACCTCCGTTAGGGTCACTCTCAAAGGGAATGCCCTAATTTTGGTGGAGGTTTATAAGTATAAGTCACAGATATACAAGACAGATATAAGAACACATATTTTTGAACAGCAGAAAACAACAACTTTTATTTCATTAAAATACGTGTTACACCAACCATACCATAATTGTCTTACAATACTTCCAAAAACATAACATCTTCATAACTGTCTTGATTACATTATTTAAAGAAGCATAAAGAAAACATAAATAAACTGCAAAAGTCCCATAATTGCTGTCCAAAGCCATAGTCCAAAACAAAAAGATCCAAGCAATACATTCTTTCTCTTCAAGCTGGATATGAAGGCTGGTCAAGCTGCGGTATTCCCTCCCTGTGGACCTGGGGGGGGGGGAACGGAAGAAAAGAAGACGAAAGAAAAGTAGAGTCAGACATAAAGCCTGAGTAAGTCTAGGACTATTCAGTCTATGAATAAAGAACTGGGTATGATAAGTATAAACTAGAAATGGGAAAGCACCATAAACTTAGTTAAGTTGTCTAGGGTCGAATATACTATCGTACCCCATATTAATCTCTGTACCCATATAAACTAGTTCGCAACAGGCACCCCATAATCAGGGTGAAGTGATCCATTTTATGATGATCGGCTCCTACTCGCATAGTTACATGTGTCTTACGGCCCCCGATGTTGTAGTTACCTATGCTGGTCCCACCATGGGGTGTATCAAGTCCCATGGTGGCGGCCCGACACAATCCTAGAATGCACAGGTATGCTACTGGTGCCCAGTGCCTTATTTTTCTGCGCCGGAGTGTGTGCACCCCCGCTCCCCGTTAGAACCTACACTGCTGCACCACCGCCGTCGATTTGACCTCTTACAATCAGCCCAGTAATCGTGCCCTACCCTGCCTAGTTTCAGGGTATCATGATACCTTGTAGGGTTACTGAGGAAAGGGTCCCCCGCTACTAGGTTTTCTATTTCTAGCCAACATGCTAAGTTGGTTAAGTGTTTTATAAACCTAACCCCCAATCAGTCTGTTTAGTTTAGCATGTTCCATTTTGATTAAGTATTAATATAATTTACTTAATCCTATCAATCCTGACTCAGCCTTAATTGTCTTATTAAAGCCTTGACCTCTCACATTAGACAGGTATTGTTGTGGCTGCCTGTTGCCGGTTGGGTCCGGGCAGTCTTACGCCACAACTCAGTCTAACCTCGGGTCCTTATTGGGCTCCGTGTTTAACCACCCACATTGGATAGGTATTGTTGTGACTACTGGACAACCGGGCGGTTCCGGGCAGGTTTACATCACAACTCAATCCAACCTCGGGTTAAACACATCGTATTTTTCTACATTTACATATTTTGTCTCTTTTCTTTTTATATGTAAATATTTGCGGCCCATTATTCAAATTCATCTTTATTGGTTAAATTTCATTTATTCCACTTAATTGTTCTTTCAAGGTTGTTGGCATGCGTTAAACATGCCAACACATATGTTCTATATTTTAGCCCCAAACGTCATTACCCCCGTATTATACGTTCGCTCCAACGTAAGGTGTGTTGGGTTTAATACTTAAACCCAATTTAGCCAAATGAAAAGGGGAGGCTTATAACATGGTGTTTATAAGGTAACATGGAAAAGGGGAGTGTGAACGCATGAACTTGCAACGAACGATTCAATTAACATAAAATAGGCACATGTGAACTTGCAATTGTAACATCATATAATCATGGCATAACATGAATCATTTTATCCATATAATCATAGCATAAACAATACTTAAACATAAATCATTCTATTCATATGGTTAATGCATAGACAATACTTAAACATGAATTATTTTATTCATATGATTATGGCATAAGCAGTACTTAAACATGAATTAGTCATATGATAATGGCATAAACTTAAACATGAATCATAGGTTCAACTAACCATGTAAACTTGAAATTAAGAATATAACTAAATTAGATATCATTATTATTGGCACATGGTCTTGACTAGAAATATAAGCCTATATTTTTATTTAGGCATAATATAAACTAATCGTGTTCATAAAATCACTACATGTTAACAAAAAGGTACTTACTTTTGTCACAAATACAAAAGTATGGTTCAACTAGAATTATCCCAACCTAATTCTTATATGAATCATGGTTTTCATTCTATTCATAGAATTATAGCATAAACATATCTAAACTTACATCATGGTTTTTATTTTATTTATGTAAACTTGCAAGAGGAATGTAATTCTAATGTAATTCTAATGTAACTTATGATAACAACATGAGCCTAAAAACATGTTTTTCAATTAGGCATAATAACAAACATAGTTTAGTCATGTTCATAAAGGTGCTTACTTTTTTTTCTAACACAAAAGTATGATTTGCCAATTTCAACATAGATTCATATAAATCATAGTACTTAGTCGATTCAATTACACACTAAAAGTGGTCATAAAAGTATGTACATCATATTAGCATAATAACGAATCATATACCTGCATGAATTCCAATTAAAATATCATAACATATAGTTGTTAACATGAATCATATACTTGCATGAATCTTAAATAAACTTTTACAACATATAGTTGTTACTTTCAACATGAATCATATACTTGCAATTACCAAATGGGTGTTGTAAATAACTACCACAAACATGTAGTTTTCAATATGAAACTTATGCTTGCATGAGTCCCAATCAAAATTCCACAACATGTGGTTGTCAACATAAACCATATACTTGTATGAATCAAACCATAGCATTGCCAAATCGTTTAGAATCAAAATATCATACAAATATAAGTCATTATCGCCACAATTCCATTTCGTTTCCAACGCAAATCGCGTACTTGCAAATATCCAATCGCATACCATAATATTCCCAAATCGTTTTGCATCAAAGCAACATACAAATATAGATTATTATCGCCACAATTCCATTTCTTACATTACACAAATCAACACAATTATTTAATTCACATCGGAATAGCACTCTACTTACAGCGTATGACGAATCTTCAATTCAGGAATCTGAATTCTGAATTTGGAGATGCTATCCTTTGTTGTAGGCGTTGCTTTGATTTGATTAACGTTGCTTTAAGCTTTGAATTATCTCCTAGTTGTCTCTCTATTTCTGACGGCTATCCTTAGTCTCTCCTCAACAACATGACGGTCTCATCTCTATTTTAGTTTATGTGAATTAGGGTTAGTCTTAGGTCCTTTTTATAGAGTTTGTGAGTTGATTTAGACCGTCGATGAAGCTTGGTTCAACAATAGCCGTTTGTTTGAAGGAGAGACCAACCAGGAGCTGACACCTAGCCCTAGTGACAAGGCAAGGCTCAGAAAATCGACCAAACACAGACCTGGCCAGCCAGGACTTGACCAGACCTGACCAGCAGGTCATTTTTGACCTGGGCGCACTTGGCAGGTGCGCCAGGTCAAAAATGTACTGGCGCACTTCCCAAGTGCTCCAGTGCATTTTTGTTCTGGCGCACTTCCCAAGTGCGCCAGTGCATTCTGACCCGTTTTCTGGTTTTTCGCCCAACTTCGTTCGTCCATATCTTCTTCATACGATATCCGTTTTACACAAACTCAGACTCTATTTCAAGCAGAATTCCGAGACGAACGCAATGGCGTATCCCGTTTCCCTTAATTCTCTGATTTGAAATTAGTTATACTTTAATTTGTGAATTTCACGGTTATAGAATACACGGGGTGTTACATAACCATCATCACAATGCTCACTAACATGACCAAAGGACTTGCATATTACGCAAACATCTGGCTTCCATAGGTACTCAACATATATCCTTTGGACTCCCCCTTCCATGGTTTTGACTAGAAAATCATTGACTAGTTCTTTATCAGGATTAACTTCAATAAGGCATTTTGCATGGTGTAATCTTTCCCTACTCTCAGTCATTTCATCTATACATAAGACTTTACCTAGCATGCAACTGATCCAGTTAACCCCAAAGTTAGACCAAACAAATAAAGGGATATTAGACAATTTAACCCACACAGGAACGGAACGGACATTTCCACGAACATTACATATAGACTGGTCACATGGCTTAATAATGAAAAGCTTCTTGTTCATTATGATCAGATCCGACTGTAAAACTCTGTTCTTATCTTCTAAACTCGTGAAAGCAAAAAGAAAAAGCACTCCATCAGACTTCACCTTAACTGAGACTTTTAACTTCCTAAAGAGTTGAGTTTGTTGATCACTACAGTCCAAGAGAGCGGCCGACCCAAGAAAAAACCGACAAGGTAGTCATTCCACACTTCAGTGCCAGCTTCAGGCACGCCTTGAATTATCTGAAGAACACCATCGACAATGACAGGAGTAAGATCAGCAAGCGCGTACTTTCCAGCGTTAAGAGGATTTCGCTTGAATAAAAAAGTCCATGGCTGTTGATCTACAGGTTTGAGTGACGGAAAATCATTCGAGGAGGGCTGGCTAAGGGTTGCGGTAGGATTGGGGATAGCTGGATCTCGTGGTACGGGAGGCAGATCTAATGAAGGAGGAGCGATCGGCGGTTGGAACGAGGTTGGATGGGACAGGGGTACGGGGATGGGATTGGGCGGGATGGGGAAAGGAACAGTGGCAGAGGACATGAAAAAAGAAAAAAGAAAAACCGCGTTGAGTTCGACGAAAAATATATATTATAATAATTCTAATTACAAATAATTAACATTCTAGCAGAACTCTTGCATCTCATGCTCCACATATGTGAAGTATACAATCAAAACCGCAGGCGCTTATTGGAGATTGGATTCCGACTATTAAAAGGTATGGAACCACCTGCCTATAGTGTATCTCTAGAGAGGAATACACTGGGTTCAACAATAATGTCTTGCAACCCGGCCCACACATGACCGACCACTCATTTCTCTTGAGTGTATCGAATATATTGTCACCTACGGTTGCTAGCAACATAACCGTTCCTGGGAGATACAGAAGCGAAAAGAAGTAAAAAATATGAATATTCTCTAGATGATGACAATACACCCTAATGGGGGCGACCCACATAGCCATGCTGCCTGCCCAATTTTTGTCATTTCCCGGTTGATGAGGCTTGAGGTCATAACGTATCTTTTGATCATAGATCATACATTGATTTACTTTGAATGCCACATTGTCATACCCGCCAAATCACAAGTTGGTTTCCATAAAAATACCACAGGTATAAAGCTAAGAGAAACGACTTCCTCTGCCACCAAACGTGGATCCGTTTGAAGCGATCGACTTACGTGATCCATTAGATATACTCTATCAGACATTTGTCCATACACGTTGTCCTTGGTCTGGATAAACCGAAGGCACTATTCTGTAAATCCATCTTAGGAAATTTCTACCTAGGATCACCAGAACAGGCCTTGCACAACTCCGACTTCAATTATCTTCATCATATTTGATTCGCAACGCTAATGCCCATACGGAGTGGTTTAAAGACAATGAATCTGATCCTGGTCTCTCTGCTTTTATGACGGAAAAATGGTCAAAAAGTTTGATAGTCGGTGATTTATCTATCAAAGGAAAACATGTGTACAAATACCAGTGTATTTCCAAATGGAAATTTCACCGAGCAAATCATCAATCAAAACCGATCCCCTTTAATTTAATTTGTCATTCAATTATTCGTTCTCTATTCCCAATCCCATATATTCGTAAATTCTTATTTTCTATATTCAGAAAATATATGTTATTAATCATGGGAAAACATTTCCATATTTACTCCTATTTCTTATTTTCAATATTAAAACATTTCTGATTTCTTATTTGTAAAACATTTCCAAAACTCCTTCATTGGTTTTAAACAGATATTTAAATAAAATATCGCTATGCCAACTCGAACCATTAACACTTATTAACTAAATTCAATTAACTAACCATCAATATCAAACCTTAACAATTCCTTAGTTAAGAATGAAGTCAATCAAGTTGGGGTATAACTACCTCTCAGACCTTAACTGAACAACATTTCTAACCTTGAAATAGACAAAGTTCACCTTTTAAATCTTTAAACTTCCTTACGTAACTCTCGGATTCTATTTACAGGTCCACTTCTTTTATGGAACTCATTCGACTATAATAATAGTGTTATATTCCCATGCTTCCGAAATATAATAACTTAAATATAACATTTATTTATCAATTTGAATAAATAAACAATTAATTTATTAATGAATAAATAAATCTTTATTTGAAAACCTAAAAGTAAACAATACTTTCCTACACTCGATATAGTCGAATCCCAATGTATAATTCTTTCTTTAATAAACTTTATTCGATAACTCTCTCTTGAATAAACTATATTCAATAATCTCTCATTCGATTAACTATATTCGAAAATCTCTCCTTCGAATAACTATATTCGATAACTCTTTTCTTTGAATAACTATATTTGATTAACTTTATTCGAATAACTAATATTCGATTAACTCTATTCTAATAACCAATATTCTATTAACTCTAATTCAAATAACTAAAATTTGATTAATTCTAATTCAAATAACTAGTATTTGATTAATTCTATTCGATTAACTCTAATTTTATTCACTATTCCATTAACTCTAAGTTGATTAACTCTCTTTCCTATCCCATTCAAATTCCCATTTGAATTCCTACTTCAAAAGCCCAATTTCTTTATAAATGTTTTAATTTATAAAATATTTATTTTAATCCATTGTTCACATCGAATGTGAAAATATTCCCTTTATATGATCCATTAAGTTTTGATTTCGTATTTTTAAAATAATATCCCATTTCCAAATTCTATTTATACTTCTATTTAAAGAATTATTCATACGAAATCTCCTTTTTATTTCTGACACTTAAATCTCGTTTATAAATCCTTTATAATTGCTACAATCAATTTCAATCTCAAATATCGATGTTAAAACCGATTTTTACTTCCATATATAAATTCAGACTTATATATTCAATTTATCCAATGATAAATTATTTACTTAATTTGTAAAACATTATTTATAAATTAATCTTCTACATTTTATCTGTTAAAAAAAGATTTCTATTTAATTCTATTTTAAATTAATCTTTTTCGTTTATCTGTTAAAAACAAATTTCCATTTAATATTTATTTCCCACTTATTTTCTTTTATAAAGTTCTATTCATTTTATACAATACTCCCTTTTATAACTCCTATTTATTTTCTGAATAAATACCCCCTTTAAAATTTTATTTATAAATGATTCCAAATATTTCCTTTTCAATTCTATTTGTTTTACAAATATTTCCTTTATATAATTCTCTTTATTTCACATAAATATTTCATTTATAAAATTCTATTTATTTTATTAAAATATTTCCTTTATATAATTCTGTTTATTTTCTAAATAAATATCCCTTTTATAAAATCCTATGATTTTATAAATATTTGCTTTTCCAACTCTATTTATTTCATATAAATATTATATTTATAAAATCCATTGATTTTATAAAATCCTTAAATTCAATATCCACTTCGAAATTCCTTTTTATAAAATCATTTGATTTTATATAAATATATTTCATTTTCAATATACACTTTGAAAATTCGGTTTCTACATTCCAGTATTCCTTATGATATTTAACATACCATATAACAATGATCAATATCATCTAAACACACATAATCAATAACAGATTATATACCACATCATATATCAGAATATTTGAAAACAGTAAAATAAATGTTGAGGAATCCAGTTGGATCCCTGTGACCTGTTTTCGTGCATCTACAGATGTTACACGATATAATTCACAACAATTTCATTTCAATATGTACTATTCTGGTAAACAGAATAAAGGTTTGTTTAACGATATGTGTATATACTGTTATCTGCAATTTCAACCAAAAAACCGTAATTCGACCAAACAATCATCACACAGAAATAAATCTTCATTTATCAACACTAGATTATATTTATAAAAATATAAATAGAGCGAAGTTAGTGAGTTTTACTCACCTTGGTTGATTATCGTTCGATAACGATATTCGATCGTCGGACTGGTTCAGGTGTTTTATTTCGCCATAAATTGAAACGAACTCCAAGTCACTCCAAACCAGTTTTATTGTGAAGCCTACGTCCATACGATCACATCATGACCAGTTTCGCTAAATTCGGACAAATTATGAGGAAGTTATTGATTTTACAAGCTATATGATTATCTAACTTAAATTAAAACTTTAGAATTTAATTCCATTGGGCCTCACCCCTTTATTTCCTTGGCCCAAACCTGTTTTAAATACCCAACCCGATGAAAACAGTCTTCTTCCCCAATTCAATCCTCCCTGTAGCCTCGCGATGGCAATTTCCGATTCCTCAAACTCCCTAAGAAATTCCATTCTTCACTGAATTCGAAAACCGACTACACCAAAACACTCCTCTTCCTGAACTCGTCTTCTTCGTCACCTCCAAAGTCAGCTCGGCCTCCTCCTCCAGGTTGCATCGTCCAAGTTGTCGCGCAGTATACCAGTGAAGGTGCGACATACATTGGCTCCGAATTCACCCAAAAAATCACGCAGTCACGATTCTCCATCTACAATCCGAATATAAGATTGAAACTCACCCAAGCTTGCTTAATTTCTAGCATATTCGAGCCATAGCATTTGCTGCCATATTATCGAGTTCCAGAAAATGATTCGCACCCTTAAGGATTGATACTAGATCAGAGTGAATCACGCTGAGAATCCGAGTATACAAGTTTGGTGATTTATGGGTTTTTATCCCATTTGATTTTGAATTTTGAAGATCAAAATAGGTTACTGTAAGAAGAAATAGGACGACGGAAATTTCGTTGACCAGAGAAATGAGTTGATTTAGGTTTTGGAAAATTTGTAAGGTATTTATAGAAAGAGTTAAATATTTTTATATTTGATTTTATATTGATTTTTAAGCAACCGCTGTTGTATTTATCATTTAAAAATCCTCATGATCACACATGATATCTAAAAATCATGAAAACGGGTATGTAGCTAGAGTTTGACATTACAGACCCAACGAAATTGGTTTCGTTGAATTCCGACTCCGTTTGCTCACACAACGTATTTTTAACCGTCGAAATACCGACTGTTTTTCACATTAAAATTCGGCACGACCACATATTGACTCCAAAAATCACAAAAATTGAAATCTAATAATAATTTAATATTCTGGATCCAAGAAAATTAGTTTTGTTGAAAACGGAGTTCATTTCCAAAACTAGCAATTTTTAAAGCTCTAAATAAACCCATTTAAATATTAATATATTTGAAAATAATTAAATTAAATAATAATTTAATATTATTGTATTTATTCACATAGAATATTATCCAGCTCCAAAATATACATGTATGGATTTGTAGCTCGATATTTCAAATCCATATCATATCGATATTCCATTTATATTGAAATTCCTTTTAGAATATAAATAAATCATTATAAATTATAAAGGAATTCCATAGCGACTTTTTGAAAATTTGATTTGGACATAACTCATAATCTACACAACAAAAATCTCGATTTTTCTCTTCCATTCGAAAAATATACTTCACCAGCTCCGAACATTTCCTGTTTTATAGAAATCCGGCTTAAAACGGATTCTGTATATTCTTTTTATGTTTGAACCGCCGAATTACGAACTGCCACGCCATTACAGGCTCGATTTTAATTATAACATAATTATATATTCAGCTGTCGTTTATATAATATATTCGATAATATAATTCAACTATAAACTGAATTATGTATCATAAATGATCCAATTCGCACAATATTGCGAATTCCACTATTTCCGACTATTTCAGAATTATAATATATTTTTATATTATAAATATTAATTAAATATTCCATATTGTTTAATTAAATAACCATTTAAATCTATAAATCACTTTTTAAATAATTAAATAAATAAATTATTATACCGTAAAAATACGGGGCGTTACATTCTTCCCCTTTAAAATAATTTCATCCTCGAAATTGCTAAGGTAGAGAACAACCCTATTAACTGGTTTAAAATTATTCGTTCACTTTTTTCTCAGTTTCAACTGAATTAATTTATTTCAATTAAATTGTTAATTAATTCTTATTAATGAAAATTTACAAAAATTCTGAAAATTTTCTAATACCCGAAATTTTCGAAAAATTTCGCCAGCACCTCCTTTGTACGGCTCAATCGGTACAACTACAACTCGCCTCTCTAGGCCTTCTCTAACCCAAAAGAAAATCAAATAGCCAAGCGGCTTGCCAAACAGGCTCGTAAATCACCAAATTCATATAAAAGTAAACATGTACCTTTTTGTCGGACATATCATCATATCATTTCCATCTATTGCCAGTTCAGCATATACCAATGTCATTCCAATCAACTCCAATCAATTTATCCTCAACACATCTATTCTCTTAAACAAGCCAAATTTTATTTCAAACCAAAATTCCATTCTTGATTCCAGACTCTTAACTTACCCATCCAATACCATTTCAAATTCCTATCCCACAAATCCAATGTTTCACGATATCATTCTAATACAATTCAATTTCCGTTTAATGGCTTTAACTCAATTTCAATTAGTTTTCCCAATTTTTTTTTAAATTTGTTTTTAAATCAAATAATCTCTCCTGGGAGTTTTAAACGGCTTATTTTTTAATTCTTAAATCAGATATTCCTTTACGAAATTCAAAACAACTTGTTTCATTAAAACAATTCAAAAACAGTCTCTTTGGTAGTAATCCGTCACTTACTACTCGAAAATGAACACTGATGATGTGGCCAGCATCATCAGAATTATTTCCCAGCTATCAAAGTAAGTTCAGTACAATATCACTTTCAAAACCATTTCTTAAACATTTCCATTTTGGAATTGTTTCAAAAAATTCTTCTAATGTTTGTAAAACAATTTAAAATCTCCTAGGATTTTAAAATTCTCATATATTTAATTCAATCCATTTATAAACACTTATTCAAATTTCCATCGTTTTAGTTTCAATCCTGATTTAAATTCAGATTAAATTCATTTCGATTTCATATATTTCACTTATATGAATTCTGATTGGTTATATATAACCATTTCGATTATAACCTTATCTGATTATAATAACAACCAACACATCCAATATATTATAATAATTTCCAATATCTATACTTTCTTTTATATCAAAATATAATTTTGGATAAAATTATTTCATTTACCCTCTTATTGTGTCGGTTTATCGTATTCAAGTGTTTAGTAACTCCTACCGATGCAGTGGATCAAACAGATCGACCGGAATTCACAATCTACTCAACCAATAAATCTCCACAATATAAAACATTTTTTTATAGAATCTACAAATACGTTCACTCGTATATATACACTCAAACTCGATCTAGGGTATTACTAACCCCATCTCTACTGAGTCACGCCACAAAGCCAAGGTAATTACTTAACCTTCAGCTCTGATACCACTGTAATGACCCAGGGATTTTCGACTCCGAAAATTGACACAAAATACAAATGTCGACCATTCACACATTAGAAATACCGGATAGTTAATAGAAAGAAGTTATAGGGTGAGAATAGGTAAGATTGAAAATTAGAATAGAAGAAGAAGAAGAAGAACATACAACACATCAAAGTAACACGAATCTCACAGCGGAATGAATAAAATATAACATAAATTTGAAATAAAACAATTTATATATAATAGCATTATCAGAGTACAACACTTACAACACAGCGGAAATAGCAATACTAGATAACGTTGAAGCCTCTTGCTTCAAGCTCCTGCAATGATATACGGAAATACCTGAACTACTTGACTGCCCATACAAATTTGGGCACCCAAGAGTTTTGGGAAACACAAAACAAAATAAACTCTGGGTCAGTCATGGCACTGGTGTGAGTAACTCCAACCATTCGGTTTAACTTTTCAAAATCATTTTCAAAGAAATGGTAATCGTAAGACCGATCCACACATAAAAACGGATGGTTTTACCTTACGATAACCCAAAACATTTTCAAAATCAATACTCTTCTGATATTATAATAATGTCTAATCACAAATAACTAACAATCTAGCAGAACACTTGCATCTCACGCTCCACATATGTATAGTATACAATCAGAACCGCAGGCGCTTATTGGAGATTGGATTCCGACTATGACAAGGTATGGAACCACCTGCCGATAGTGTATCTCTAGAGAGGAATACATTGGGTTTAATAAGAACGTCTTGCAACCCGGCCCACACATGACCGACCACTCATTTCTCTTGAGTGTATTGAATATATTGTCACCTACGGTTGCTAGCAACATAACCGTTCCCGGGAGATACAGAAGAGAAAAGAGTAACAAATATGAATATTCTCTAGATGGTGATAATACACCCTAATGGGAGCGACCCACATAGCCATGCTGCCTGCCCAATTTTTGCCATTTCTCGGTTGATGAGGCTTGAGGTCATAACGTATCTGTTGACAGATCATACATTGATTTACTTTGAATGCCACATCGCCATACCCACCAAATCACAAATTGATTTTCACAAAAATACCATGGGTATAAAGCTAGGAGAAACGAATTCCTCCGCCACCAAACGTGGATCCGTTGGAAGCGATCAACTTACGTGATCCATTAGATATACTCTGTCAGACATTCGTCCATACACGTTGTACTGGGTCTTGTCAAACCGAAGGCACTATTCTGTAAATCCATCTTAGGCAATTTCTACCTTGGATCGCCAGAATAGCCCTTGCACAACTCCGTCTTCAATTATCTTCATCATATTTGATTCGCAACGCTAATGCCCATACGGAGTGGTTTTCAGACAATGAATCTGATCCCTATCTCTGCATATTGATGATGGAAAATTGGTCAAAAACTTTGTTGGTCGATGTTTTAACTATCAAAGAAAACATGTGTACAAACAACGGTGTATTTCCAAATGGAAATCTTACCAAGCAAATCATCAGTCAACACCGATCCTCTGTTATTTAATTTGTCATTCAATTATTCATTCCCTATTCCCAATCCCATATATTCGTAAATTCTTATTTTCTATATTTAGAAAATATATTTATTAATCATGGGAAAACATTTCCATATTTACTCCTGTTTCTTATTTTCAATATTAAAACATTTTTGTTTTCTTATTTGGAAAACATTTCCAAAACTCCTTCATTGGATTTAAATAGATATTTAAATAAAATATTGCTATGCCAACTCGAACCATTAACACTTATTAACTAAATTCAATTAACCAATCTTCACTATCGAATCTTAACAATTCCTTAGTTAAGAATGAAGTCAATCAGGTTGGGTTATAACTTCCTCTTAGACCTTAACTGAACAACATTTCTAACCTCGAAATAGACAAAGTTCACCTTTTAAATCTTTAACACTTCCTTATGTGACTCTCGGATTCTATTTACGGATCCACTTCTTTTACGAAATTCATTTGATTATAATAATAGTGTTATAATCCCATGCTTTCGAAATATAATAACTTAAATATAACTTTTATTTATTAATTTGAACAAATAAATAAACAACTATGGTCGAATCCCAATGTATAATTCTTTCTCGAATAAACTTTATTCGATAACTCTCTCTCGAATAAACTATATTCGATAATCTCTCCTTCAAATAACTATATTCAAAAATCTCTCCTTCGAATAACTATATACGATAACTCTTTTCTTCGAATAACTATATTCAATTAACTTTATTCGAATAACTAATATTCGATTAACTCTATTCTATAACCAATATTCGGTTAAGTCAAATTCAAATAACTAATATTTGATTAATTCTATTTCAAATAACTAATATTTGATTAATTCTATTCGATTAACTCTAATTTGATTCACTCTATTCCATTAACTCTAATTTGATTAACTCTCTTTCCTATCCCATTCAAATTCCCATTTGAATTCCAACTTCAAAACCCAATTTCTTTATAAATGTTTTAATTTACAAAATATTTATTTTAATCCATTGTTCACATCGAATGTGAAAATATTCCCTTTATATGATCCATTGAGTTTTGATTTCGTATTTTTAAAATAATTTTCCATTTCCAAATTCTGTTTATACTTCTATTTATAGAATCATTCATACGAAATCTCCTTTTTAATTCTAACAGTTAAATCTCGTTTATAAATCCTTTTATAATTGCTACATTCAATTTCAATCTCAAATATCGATGTTAAAACCAATTTTTACTTCCATATATAAATTCGGACTTATATATTCAATTTATCCAATGATAAATTATTTACTTAATTTATAAAAAATTATTTATAAATTAATCTTCTACATTTTCTCTTTTAAAAACAGATTTCTATTTAATTCTATTTTAAATTAATCTTCTTTGTTTATCAGTTAAAAACAGATTTCCATTTAATATTTATTTCCCACTTATTTTCTTTCATAAAGTTCTATTCATTTTATACAATACTCCCTTTTATAACTCCTATTTATTTTCTGAATAAATATCCCCTTTATAATTCTGTTTATAAATGATTCCAAATATTTCCTTTTCAATTCTATTTGTTTTACAAATATTTCCTTTATATAATTCTCTTTATTTCACATAAATATTTCATTTATAAAATTCTATTTGTTTTATAAAAATATTTTCTTTATATAATTCTATTTATTTTCTAAATAAATATCCCTTTTATAAAACCCTATGATTTTATAATATTTCCTTTTCCAAATCTATTTATTTCATATAAATATTTCTATTTATAAAATCCATTGATTTTATAAAATCCTTAAAATTCAATATCCACTTTGAAATTACTTTTTATAAAATCATTTGAATTTATATAATGTTTCATTTTCAATATATACTTTGAAAATTCTGTTTCTGCATTCCAGTATTCCTTATGGTATTTAACATATCATATAACAATGATCAATATCATCCAAACACACATAATCAATAACAGATTATACACCACATTATATATTAGAATATATGAAAAACAGTAAAATAAATGTTGTGGAATCCAGTTGGATCCCTCCGACCTGTTTTCCTGCATCCACAGATGTTACACGATATAATTCACAACAATTTCAGTTCAAAATGTACTATTCTAATAAACATAATAAAGGTTTGTTTAACGATATGTGTACATTTCGTTATCTGCGATTTCAACCAACAAATAATAATTCAAGCAAACAATCATCACACAGAAATAAATCTTCATTTATCAACACTAGATTATATTTTTATATAAATAGAGCGGAGTTAGTGATTTTTACTCACCTTGGTTGATTATCGTTAAATAACGATATTCGATCGTCAGACTAGTTCAGGTGTTCTACTTCGCCAAAAATTCAAACGAGCTCCAAATCACACCAATCCAGTTTCATTGTGAAGCCTACGTCCATACGATCCCAACGTGACCAGTTTCGCTGAATTCAGATAACGTATTAAGAAGTTATTGATCTTACAAGCTATATGATTATTTAAATTAAATTAAAACTTTAGAATTTAATTCCATTGGGCCTCACCCCTGTATTTCCTTGGCCCGAACCCATTTTAAATACCCAACCCGATGAGAACAGTCTTCTTCCCCAATTCAATCCTCCCTATAGCCTCACGATAGCCATTTCCAATTCCTTAAACCCCCACCGAAATTCCATTCTTCACCAAATTCGAAAGCCGACTACACCATAACACTCCTCTTCTTGAACTCGTCTTCTCCGTCACCTCCAAAGTCAGCTCGCCCTCCTCCTCCAGGTTGCATCGTCCATGTTGTCGCGCAGTATACCAGTGAAGGTGTGACATCCATTGGCTCCGAATTCACCCAAAAAAATCACGTATTCACGATTTTCCATCTTCAATCCGAGTATAAGACAAAACTCACCCAAGCTTGATTAATTTCAAGCATTTTCGAACCCTAGCATTTGCTGCCATATTATTGAGTTCCAGAAAATGATTCGCACTCTTAAGGAGTGATACCAGATCGAAGAGAATCACGCTGAGAATCCGAGTATACTAGTTTGGTGATTTATGGGTTTTTATCCCATTTGATTTTGAATTTTGAAGATCAAAATATGTTACTGTAGGAAGAAATAAGACGACGGAAAAATCGTTGACTAGAGAAATGTGTTGATTTAGGTTTAGGAAAATTTGTAAGGTATTTATAGAAAGAGTTAAATATTTTTAAATTTAATTTTATATTGATTTTTAAGCAACTGCTGTTGTATTTATCATTTAGAAATCCTCATGATCACACACGATATCCAAAAATCACGAACACGGGTTTGCAACTAGAGTTTGACATTACGGACCCAACGAAACTGGTTTCGTGGAATTTCGACTCCGTTTGCTCACACAACGTATTTTTAACCGTCAAAATGCCAATTGTTTTTCACATTAAAATTCGGCACGACCACATACTAAGTCCAAAAATAACAAAAATTGAAATCTAACAATAATTTAATATTCCGGATGCAACAAAATTAGTTTCATCGAAAACGGAGTTCGTTTGCAAAACTGGCAATTTTTAAAGCTCTAAATAAACCCATTTAAATATTAATATATTTAAAAATAATTAAATTAAATAATAATTTAATATTATCATATATATTCACATAGAATATTATCCAGCTCCAAAATATACATGTATGGATTCATAGCTCGATATTTCAAATCCATATCATATCGATATTCCATTTATATTGAAATTCCTTTTATAATATAAATAAACCGTTATAAATTATAAAGGAATTCCATAGCGACTTTTTGGAAATTTGATTTGGACATAACTAATAATCTACACAACGAAAATCTTGAGTTTTCTCTTCAATTAGAAAAAATATACTTCACCAGCTCCGAACATTTCTTGTTTCACAGAAATCCGGCTTAAAATGGATTCTGTATATTCGTTTAAAGTTTTAACCGCCAAATTACAAACTGCCGCGCCATTACGGGCTCAATTACAATTATAATATAATTATACGTTCAACTGTCATTTATATAATATATTCGAGAATATAATTCAACTCTAAACTGAATTATATATTATAAATGATCAAATTCACACAATATTGTGAATTCCACTATTTCCGACTATTTCGGAATTATAATATATTTTTATATTATAAATATTAATTAAATATTCCATACTGTTTAATTAAATAACCATTTAAATCTATAAATCTCTTTTTAAATAATTAAACAAATTAATTATTATACCGTAAAAATACGGTACGTTACACATACAAAGGAATTAATTAACACAATGACCAAACAAATTCCAACACTTAACCTTATTTAAAATGTCAAATAAATATCATCCATATTTTGGATGAGTCACACACTATATTTTTAATTATATGCTTGTCCATATGATATACATAAATCATTCTATGCTAAATTTGAGCCAATCGCTTGCTCAAATACATAGACTTCACCTCAGAACTAATACCACTCACTCGATCGCCTTGGTGCAGACTTCGTCAATGTTTCTTGATTAGAATTAACTTTCTTATATGATCCTATACTACGATGGCAAATTTCTGTATCATACTAAGAATCCAAGACAAATGTTTGATGTCAAAATCAAGTGAGAAATCCTTTTTTTTATTGGTGCAAATTATCAAGAAGTTATGTATCCATATTTTAGATTATCTATCTCACGAACCGAACGTTCTACACATACTCTACTTACTCAACTTGATTGGCTTCTTAATTGTACCAAAATTTCCAAAATCACTTTCAACTTTATTAACGAATTTTTACACAATACCAATATTATTTATGAATTAATTTGTTTATTTTCAGATAAGTCTATACTTCATAAAGATGAACCTTTATAAAATATCAAATCACTACAAGAAAATTGACTTTTTTAGTGCTAAAATAACACTACTAAGCATTTTTGGTGGCGTTTTGATAATCGTTACGAGAAAACATGCCATTAAAAATCGTTGAGTATTAGTTGCACTTTTTTTAACTCCACTGTAAATACTTTTATTGTGATGTTTTACAAATGCCACCATAAATATTTCTGTGGCACTTTAAAAACGCCATAAAAAAGCATTTTGATGCTGGTATTAAAATGTCTAACCCTGATTTACGGTTGTGTTTACTCAACGCCACTACATGTATTTCTATAGCATTTTTAAAACGCTACAATTTTTTTTGGTTACTTTGCTATATTTTTTCATTCAATTATTTCTTGTTAATAGTCTATTTTGTTTCTACATTACCAATCAATAATCATTCACATAATCATCATGTTCAAACAATTAAAAAAACAATTAACCATAAAATCAAATAGAATATGCATAGCCATTTCAATACAATAGTTCTGAATAAATGACCAAACTCACATACAATAACCATTGATATACAAATTTACACATCTAGTACACAGAAAATGTTAAACTAGCAAGTACTTACAAAACGCTCGATTACCCATAATTCTTTGTTGTATGCACAAGTGAAAGCAGCATCGTAAAAGTTCAACTTTGATCTTCGAACGTCCAATGATTGTATAAGTGAATGCGCAACATATAGTCAGACAACTCCTCCCTGATCTCACAACAAGATACACAAATCTACACATAGTCCAAATCTGCAGACATAAATATAAGCTCGCCAATTGTTTTTGAACTTCTCCCTGATCTCAAAACAAGATACACAAATGTAGAACTCAATGCTCCATATAGAACATAGTCAAATAAGCTCCCAAAAACAAAAAATTCTTCTGTATAAAACAGAAATTCGTACTGATAATTTTTAAAATAATAATAAAAGATTAACTGAAAGATTGTCCGCTATATGGTCAAATGCAGTAAGATTTTCCAGTAGTTAATCGATAAATAATATGAAAGGGTTGCATACCCAAAAATGAACATCAAAGCATCCAACAAACCCAGAAACCTTCATTCGATATGTATTGATAGTTGTACTGAAGTGTAGCTGTCAATCTATGAAAATTCATTTAACATACGCACATCTTAGCCACATGTTAAGTATCAATGTAAGCTAATAACTCTACTTGCTTTATAAAAGCTTCATGCAATGCCTGAGACATGCTAATAGTTACAAACCAAAGGACAAAGGTGGAAAGAAAATCATTTATCTTGAATAACGCTTTATGTGTAAAAACTTCAAACATCAAATATCCCAAATCTTATAATGGCATTGAAAGGCAAGCTATTACAACTTGATCATAATTTCTAATATTTTATAAGAGCTTATGATGGTGTGATGTAACACCCCATTAATGTCACTCTCAAAGGGAATGCATTAACTTTCGTGGGGTATTATTGGTGAATAGAAGAGAATATAACAAGATAGATACATATATTGGTACTTGAAAAATTTCAAAACAACATTTATTGCTGCGGAGAAATAGTTTGATTACAGCAACATCATAAACCAACAGAAAAACCAAGTACACTTAGTAACCATCTTGACAAATTGTTTTCTGAGTTCATAAAATAAAACGCATAACCCCAACACAAGTAGCCATAAAAGAGATGAGCTGAACTTTACTTTCAGCAATCCAAGCACTTCCAAAAGAGAGAGAAAGAGATCCAAGATCAAGCTCCACTAGTACTAGTCCTACCCTGAGAACTGGGTGGGGGGAGGGGGAGGGGAGGAAGAAAAGAGATGAAAACAAAGGGGGTCAGAAAAAAAGTCTGGCAAGTATAATAACTTTAATAATATAATTATTAAAGTAATTAGGATAAGGCATAAACTGGTAAAACAAGGTATGACCGTGAAACAAGTGGGCATGACAAAAGCAAACAAGAGGAATATTCTGGCGTTAACCTCGTTCCTAATCACTATAGGATAATTACTATACTGCACCACTACTAGCCACCCTAAAAGTTGATACCGCCTACTGAACACAATAATCATAGTGGTAGTTTCGTGTACCCCTAGCTGTCTTCATAGGTGCCGTTTGCCTCTACCTCAACAAGTTGTACCCACTACCCCCATGCGATCGGCTCCCTAACTCGTAGATACCCATGCTGGTCCCACAGTGGGGTGTATCACTCCCCAAAGTGGCAACCCGATACCACTAAAGATGCACGGCTTATATCTACACGATGCAACAACGTCCTACCTACCATCCCGGGCCCACACACACACATGACCCCGTTGGACTTGCGTTGCCACCGCTAACCCGTTTTGACCTCTTACAATCAACCCCAGTAAGCGTGTCCCGTCCTCGATCTAACTCGAGCTCATAAAGATACTTAGTGGGTAACTGGTTTGAAAAGGGTCCCCTTGTTTGACACAAGCTTTCCACCTATGCTCGGTCCCCACTAGAACTTCCCACTTAACCCCCTTCTTATTCATGTCTTCTTACATGTTTTCAACTTGGTTAAGTGTTTCTAATCGTATTTCACATGCCATCCAGGCCACCTACTTAACCCCCATGTCCCACCACATGTTTATCTGATTAAGTGTTACTTAATTCATTAGAACCGTAACCTTATAAAGACCTCCCACATTAGACTACCGTTTGCGGTTGCTGGATTTGCCGGCGGGTCTGGGTAGTCTTATACCGCAAACGAGCCTAGCCTCATGTCTTTACAATTGTTACGCATTTAATTTGTGCCTTTGACCTCTCACATTAGACTACCGTTCGTGGTTGCTGGATTTGCCAAGCAGGTCCGGGCAGTCTTACACCACAAATGGGTCTAACCTCGTGTCTTAGGAAGTTAATTATTACACATAATTATTTAACCCCAAATTGGATTAATATCCCTATTCAAATTTGTCAATATATTCCAAATTAATTTATATCTATAATTGTCACCTAAATTATCTCCATAATTTCTGGTATATAAATATATACCAATTAATGTCTCAAATTAATTATCTGCCCTTAAGGCCATTTTATGCCAAATTCACAATTATGTATATTTAATATTTTCCCATTATCCCCACGCTATTCGTACGTTTTAATATGACATATGTTAGACTCGCAAATAGTCCAATTCATAAAAAGAAAAGCAACATCACAACTTGCATAACACATAAAATAGATCTAAGAATCATGACATAAGTTTGCATAGCTAATAACTTGCATAGGCAATGGATATACATAAATTTGTATAAACTATCATGGCTCTAAATTTAGATCTAAACATGTAATCATGAACTTGCATATATGTATATGGTTTTCCTATAAATTGCATATGAATTTCATTCAAACTAGCATATGATTCACATACAAAATTAGCATAGGCAATGGGCATATAGAACATAAATTTGCATAATTATGTACTGCCATGGATCTAAATATAGATCTAAACACAAATGTGTGAACTTCCATATGGATGTAAATTAATGACATGTTTGCATATAAACTAGCATATGTATCTACATGATTCACATATGAACTTGTGTATACTCCACCTACAGACTTGCATAAGATTCATAAACTAGCATATAATTTAACATTCCAAACTTGCATAAGATTCATATACATATGATTTAACATCCCAAACTTGCATAAGAATCATATACGTATGATTTAACATCCCAAACTTGCATAAGATGAATCAAGTTAAATATGTACAATTCAACATATGAAATAGATCCACAATAACAAAACTGTCAATGTTAACATCACATGATTCAAAGTCATATTCTTATAATCCCAATTATAGCTTATCACAATTAAATTAATTAATTATTTTGTGAAAGAAATTATACTCACAAACAAAAGAACGGTCTTGTTTTTCTAGGATCTGTATTCTGAAATTGAATTGCTCGCCTTTGATGTAGACTAATTGTTATTCTAATTTAGATTTAGATTTGATTTTGATTCTTGCTTCTATCTGACTTTTGGGTTGAAAGAGAACGGCAGCTACTCTAGGTTCTCCTTTGACGGCATGGAAGCTCTTGGTAAGAATTACTGTGATTTTAGGTTGAGAGTTAGGTTACTTATATAGAATTTTAATTAATTTAGAGCCGTCAGATTAACCCTAGAAGCAATCAAGACCATCCAGTCAGGATAGATAACACTTCAGCCCTAATGACTCAGCAATGAGTCGAAACAGCGTCATCTTTCAGATCTGCCCGGAGGGGGGATGGGTAGGTCGACCCCCACGTCAACCTGTTTGGGTAGGTCGACCCCAGGTCGACCCCCTGGTCGAACTGGCCCTTTAGAGGGAGAATTCCCGCCCATCCTGCTCCCCTGTTTGAATTGGAATTTCAAATTTTCTGAACCTGAGCTGTTTTTAATTTATTTAAATTCTGAAACTTCGGAAGGCCAAAACTTCTTCATACGGAGTCCAATTCACACAAACTCGGACTCTATCTCAAGCAAAACTCCGAGACGAACGCAATGGCGTAACCCATTTCCCTTAATTCTCACATTTGAAACTAAGTATTCTTAAATTCATTAATTTAATATTCATAGAAAATTCAGGGTGTTACATTCTCCACTCCTTAAAGGAATTCGCCCCCGAAATCTCCAAGTTAAGGAGAATGTATATCCTAACATCCAATCATCCATCTACTCAACCATCAAACAACGACATCCATTGTCCTTATAAGATTTCTAATGCCGTACGAACATATGCAAATAGGTATGTATATGTTCCTTATCTAATGCAAAATCAGGTGGTCTAATGATTCAGTTGACCTCCTTAATGCAAATCATTATAGTGCCATGCATCAATTATGTGTGCGAAAGAATCCTAACGATACATATTACTTCTACATGTGTGCACAACCATTCATCAGAATGCAGCATCCATATGATAACACAACCATTATACATCCATTAATTTAAATATGCGCACACAATTGTATGCAATATGAAAGTGATTGAGCCGGTCTAGTGCCTAAAGTGTGTGTACATGCATCCCTGAGCAACCACTAGTAACCACTCGCAACCATCAACCATACCATGTTTCAAACACATGTTTACATCCATCGGTTTCTACCTAAGGATAAAGAATAGGACTGAGGAGATATACTTGAAAAGGTAGATATAATCATGAATAAACTTATGGAAAAAGAGATCAAGGAGGTACCCTCAAAGAGAAAAGGGTAGGCTGCATGTATTTTCCTCTCAGTTTCCCAAGTCGCATCTTCCTCAGCATCACTCCATTGAACATTAACAAGCTTGACTTCACGGTTGCGTAGCTTTTTGACTTCCATACCCAAGATACAAGTTGGAACTCTTCTTACAGTCGCTTCTCATTCCACTTCTACTTCCTCTACTATACTTGGTTCCACCACTTCCGCAGATTCATGTAAGCATTTTCGCAGTTGAGAAACATGAAAACATTATGAACTCCAGCCAGTCTCTTGGGTAGCTCTACTTTGTAAGCCATCATCCCAATCCTTTCAATAATAGGAAATGGACCCACAAATCATGGTCCTAGATTTCCTACAGACCCAAAGCGAATGACATTCCTCAAAGGAGATACTTTAAGGAACACCCTATCTCTAACCTTAAACCCCAGGTCGGTCCTTCTTTTGTCTGCATAGGACTTCTGTCTACCTTGTGCAGCCTTCATCCGTCTTCTTATCAAGTCCTCCTTTTCTGAGGTTTCTCTAATCATGTCCGGCCCAAGTACAAGCTTGTCAGTAGACTCCCACCAACAAGTTGGTGATCGACACAGTCTTCCATATAAAGCTTTGAAGGGCGCCATTCCTATGGTGGCTGGTAGCTATTATTGTAGGCAAATTCCACCAAAGGAAGATGATCTTCACATGTCCGTCCAAAGTCAAGAATGCACAATCTCAAGAGGTCTTCTAATACTCTGTTCACCCTTTCCGTCTGACCACCGGTTTGGAGGTGATAAGCCGTGCTTAAGCATAATTGCGTGCCTACTGCCTCTTGCAAACTCTTCCAAAACTCACTAGTAAAGATAGGATCTCGATCGCTCACTATGGTGGAGGGTATCCCATGGAGTTAAACTATTTCTTTGAGATAAATGGATGCAGGGACGAGGCAGTCCTTCTACTTTTAACAGGTATAAACTGAGCGCTCTTAGCGAGCCTGTCCACTATTACCCAAATACTGGTATTGTCCCTTCTTGAATTAGAAACCCATCAACAAAGTCCATCGAAATGCTATCCCACTTCCACTATGGGACCTCGAGAGGATGAAGCAGACCACCGGTCTTCTTCTGCTCTGCTTTGACTTGCCGGCATATCAAACACTTAGCGACGAACTCAGCTACATCACTCTTCATGCCATTCCAAAAGAAAACCCTTTTTATATCTTTATACATCTTGTCTCCGCTTTGGTGTATGGTCAGTTTGGAATGGTGCGCCTCTTCGAGAACCGTCTTCACTAAATCCCTTACTTGTGGGATGCATAACCTTCCATCCTGTCTCAGCCAACCCAGATCATCGATGGAGTATCTATTGAGGTAACTAAAAATCTCACCCTAAATAGCTTTTCCATCACATAAACTAGTTGAGTGTCTTCTCATTGCGCAGTTCCTAATGAGTCCATAATGGTAGGCCGCACCTCTAGTGATGCTAACAAACCAGGCAAAATTTTAGAGGAGGGTCTAAAATTAAAGTTTTCTATATATTCCAAGCTTTTCCTTTCTACAAAGAGAGGACTCAAGGTTAGCTTCTTCCTACTTAAGGCATCTGCTACCACATTGCCCTTGCCTGGGGTATAGGAAATTTCAAAATCATAAGAGGCCAGAAACTCCATATACCTTTGCTATCTTAAGTTAAGATCTTTCTATGAGAAAAGGTACTTCGATGATTTATGGTCAATATACAATTCAAACTTATCACCTAGGAGATAATGGCGCCAATACTTAAGCGCAAAGACGATGGCAGCCAAATCTAGATCATGGGTTGGGTAGTTTTTCTCATGTACTTTCAACTGTCTGCCCCATAAGCTACTACCCTCCCTTATTGCATCAAGACAACACCTAGTCCCGTACCACATGCATCCGTGTATACGGTAAACATCTTGCTCCCATCCGGCAGTGTCAGAACTGGGGCTGTTGTTAGAGCCCTTTTCAAACGTTGGAAAGCAATATCGCAATCCAAATCCCAAGCAAAAGTTAGGTTCTTCTTTGTTAATCTTGTGAGTGGGGCTGAGATTTTTGCAAAATCTTTAATGAACTTTCAGTAAAATCCCGCTAGCCTTAGAAAGCTTTGGACTTCAGTTGCATTATGTGGAACCTTCCTGTCTTGCACCGCAACTACTTTTGCGGGGTCCACGGATAATCCCTCTTTGGACACCACATGTCCAAGAAACTCTTCTCTCCAGAAATGGTATTTGGAGAATTTGGCCTTCAGCCGATGTGTACGAAGAGTATCCATGACTTCCCTTAAATGCAAAGCATGCTCTACTTCATTTTTCGAGAAGATTAAAATGTCGTCTACGAAGACCACCACAAACTTATTAAGGAATTCTCTAAACACCCTACTCATAAATTCAACGAAGTAAGCGTGTGTGTTTGTCAAGCCGAAAGGCATGACAAGCCATTCGAAGAAACCATCCAGGGTTCTGAACGCAGTCTTATCAATGCTGTCTTCAGCCACTCTTAGCTGATGGAACCCGGTATCCAAATCTAGTTGGGAGAAAACAAATGAACCTACAAGATAATCAAACAAGTCATCTATTCTAGGAAGTGGGTGCCTGTTCTTCTTGGTCAGCTTGTTTAACTCCCTATAATCAACACATAGGCGAAGTGAACCATCCGCTTTGGTTGTGAATACTACTGGAGCACCCCATTCAGAGATACTTTGCCTTATAAACCCCTTTTCAAGAAGGTCTTTGACTTGCTTACTGAGCTCCTTTCTCTCCCTAGGAGCCATGTGTCTAACCGGTAAAGCTACGGGTTTTGCATTATCAACAAGATATATGCGGAAGTCTATCTCCCGCTTTGGAGGTAAGCCCTTCACCTCTTCAAATACATCTGAGTATTCACGAACTACTCTAATAGACTGCAAGTTTTCAACAGACACATCAAGAGATTCTAGGTAACTAAGCATAAAGAATGTACGGGGTTACAAGAGATTTCGAGAGTGTTGCCAAGGCGAGTCATAAGTTTAACCACTCTCTTCTCACAATCGAGGATGACACCATTACTGGATAACCAATCCATGCCTAGAATCAATCCATAGCCCCTGAAGCCAAGAACGAAGGCGTTGCATTCAAACTCAGCACTCAAAATAGACACTCTCAAATCCCGATAAACCATTGAAAGATGAGTCGAGCCACCAATAGGATTTGAGACTACTTGGGATCCGTAAATAGTCTAGTACTTAGGTGCAGTCTTTCAACTAACGAAGCAGACACAAACGAGTGTGATGCGCTAGAATCAAATAAAGTACGAATAGGATGATCAAACAGAAAAACCAAACTTTCAACAGAAATGTTTCTACCTCTCTCCTGTCCTGGTGCCATAAGAGCCTGAATCTGCCCTCTTGCCTGCCCTGGTGCCATGAGAGCCTGAATCTACCCTCCAGAAGTGGATCCTGTTCTTTGCCCTTACCACTGTTTCCTCGGGTAGTCTTTAACTATATGTCCTGCCTCTCCACAGTGGAAGCAGCCAGCCTTCTTCTTTTTCCTACAGTCCTTGCTTAGATGGTCTGGTGTCCCACAATTAAAACACTTTTTCTTTCCCTTGCCATTGTTATCCTTACCGCCTTTCTTGTTTTGTTGTTGTGATTTCTTTAGATCCCCTTTCTTCTCCAGTGCCTTATTAGCATTAGCACTTTTCTCCTCTTCATGCATAAGCTCCATATCAACTAGTTTCTCAAAGGTAGCCCCCATCAGAATGTGGGTCATAGCCAACCCGTGTAACGGCTCATTCAAGCATTTAACGAACCTCAGAGCCTTCTTCTCGGGTGTTTTCACCAAGTCTAAGCCAAATCTCACCAACTGATTGAACTTGTTGACATACTCCTTTACTGACAAATTTCCTTGCTTCAGCGCTAAGTATCTTTCCATATATAAATTCTCTTCTGTTCGCGAGAGATATTTCATCTCGAACCTACGCCTGAAATCCGTCCATGTCTCCATTGGACGCTCTCCATTCGTGACCTCCCACAAAAACGAAGCTTCGTCCTTCATTAACAAAGAAGCCAATTGGACCTTCCTTCCATCTTCTACCTAGAAAATACCAAATAGATCTTCCACCTCCTTAAGCCAATTTCGAGCTTCAACAAACGTGTCTGATCTGTGAAAATGATTCCCGCCCATTGCCCGAAAATCTTTGCATATCTTATAAAAAGTATCAACGCAAGGCGGGGGAGGAGGAGGAGCGACTGCAGCCGGGGGAGGAGGAACATTTTCTGGGCTTCCGGCAGTGGCCCTAGCCTCCAGATACCTTCTAAACCAGCCTGGTATCGGTATGCGCTCGGGTATCTCAGGTTCCCCAGACATGTTGAAAAAGAAAAAGGAAGAGATTCAAAATGGAGAATCGAAGGAAAGATATATGGCTCTTGGGGGTTATGTTTTTAAAACAAACTTTTCTCTTGAAAATACTCTCCTTAAAACATACTTTTGAAAGTATTTCCTTATAAAACGCTTTTGAAAAATAGTTTTTTCAAAATCTCTTATCTGTTAACCTTCAGCTCTGATACTACGTGGAAAACCCCACGTCCATTAATGTCACTCTCAAAGGGAATGCATTAACTTTCATGGAGTATTATTGGTGAATAGAACAGAATATAACAAGACAGATACATATATTGGTACTTGAAAAATTTCAAAACAACATTTTTTGCAGCGGAGAAATAGTTTGATTACAACAACATCATAAACCAACAGAAAAACCAAGTACACTTAGTAACCATCTTGACAAATTGTTTTCTGAGTACATAAAATAAAAAGCATAACCCCAACACTAGTAGCCATAAAAGAGATGAGCTGAACTTTACTTTTAGCAATCCAAGCACTTCCAAAAGAGAGAGAAAGAGATCCAAGATCAAGCTCCACTAGTACTAGTCCCACCCTGAGAACCGGGGGGAGGGGGGGAGGGGGGGAGGAAGAAAAGAGGCGAAAACAAAGGGGTCAGACATAAAGTCTTGTGAGTACAATAAATTTAACAATATAATTATTAAAGTAATTAGGATAAGGCATAAACTTGTAAAGCAAGGTATGACCGTGGAACAAGTGAGCATGACAAAAGCAAACAAGAGGAATATTCTGGCGTTAATCTCGTTCCTAATCACTATAGGATAATTACTATACTGCACCACTACAAGCCACCCTAAAAGTTGATCCCGCCTACTGAACACAATAATCATAATGGTAGTTTCATGTACCCCTAGCTGTCTTCATAGGTGCCGCCTGCCCCTATCTCCACTAGTTGTACCCACTACCCCCAGGCGATCGGCTCCCTAACTCGTAGATACCCGTGCTGGTTCCACAGTGGGGTGTATCGCTCCCCAAAGTGGCAACCCGATACCACTAAAGATGCACGGCTTATATCTGCACGATGCAACAATGTCTTACCTACCAGCCCGGGCCCACGCACGCACATGACCCTGTTGGACTTGCTTGCCATTGCTAACTCGTTTTGACCTCTTACAATCAAAACCAGTAAGCGTGTCCCATCCTCGATCTAACTCGAGCTCACAAAGATACTTAATGGGTTACTGGTTTAAAAAGGGTCCCCATGTTTGACACAAGCTTTCCACCTATGCTTGGTCCCTACTAGAACTTCGCACTTAACCCCCTTCTTATTCATGTCTTCTTACATGTTTTCAACTTGGTTAAGTGTTTCTAATCGTATTTCACATGCCATCCAGGCTACCTACTTAACCGCCATGTCCCACCACATGTTTATCTGATTAAGTGTTACTTAATTCATTAGAACCGTAATCTTATAAAGACCTCCCACATTAGACTACCGTTTGCCGGGCGGGTCTGGCCAGTCTTATACCGCAAACGAGCCTAACCTCGTGTCTTTACAATTGTTACGCATTTAATTTGTGCCCTTTACCTCTCATATTAGACTACCGTTTGTGGTTGTTGGACTTGCCGGGCGGGTCCGGGCAGTCTTACACCACGAACGAGTCTAACCTTGTGTCTTAGGCGGTTAATTATTAAACATAATTATTTAACCCCAAATTGGATTAATATCCATATTCAAATTTTTCAATAAATTCCACATTAATTTGTTTCCATAATTGTCACCTAAATTATGTCCATAATTTTAGGTATATAATTTATACCAATTAATGTCTCAAATTAGTTGTATGCCCTTAAGGCCATTTTATGCCAAATTCACAATTATGTATATTTAATATTTCCCCTTTTTCCCCATGCTATTCGTACATTTTAATATGACATATATTAGACTCGCAAATAGTCTAACTTATAAAAAGAAAATTAACATCAAAACTTGCATAACACATAAAATAGATCTAAGAATCATGACATAAGTTTGCATAGCCAATAACTTGCATAGGCAATAGATATACATAAATTTGTATAAATTATCATAGCTCTAAGTATAGATCTAAACATGTAATCATGAACTTGCATATATGGATATGGTTTTCCTATAACTTACATGCGAATTTCATTCAAACTAGCATATGATTCACATACAAAACTAGCATAGGCAATAGGCATATAGAACATAAATTTGCATAACTATGTACTGCCATGGATCTAAATATAGATCTAAACACAAAGGTGTGAACTTGCATATGGATGTAAATCAATGTCACATGTTTGCATATAAACTAGCATATGTATCTACATGATTCACATATGAACTTGTGTATACTCCACCTACAGACTTGCATAAGATTCATAAACTAACAAATTATTTAACATCCCAAACTTGCGTAAGATTCATATACATATGATTTAACATCCCAAACTTGCCTAAGATTCATATACATATGATTAACATCCCAAACTTGCATAAGATGAATCAAGTTAAACTTGTACAATTCAACATATGAAATAGATCCACAAAAACAAAACTGTCAAAGATAACATCACATGATTCAAAGTCATATTCTCATAATCCCAATTATAACTTATCACTATTAAATTAATTAATTATTTTGTGAAAGAAATTATACTCACAAACAAAAGAACGGTCTTGTTTTTCTGGGATTGTATTCTGAAATTGAATTGCTCGCCTTTGATGTAGACTAATTGTTATTCTAATTTAGATTTAGATTTGATTTTGATTCTTGCTTCTATCTTGCTTTTGGGTTGAAAGAGAACGACGGCTACTCTAGGTTCTCCAGTGACGGCATGGTGGCTCTTGGTATGAATTAGTGTGATTTTAGGTTGAGAGTTAGGTTGCTTATATAGAATTTTATTTAATTTAGAGCCGTCAGATTAACCCTAGAAGCAATCAAGACCATCTAGTCAAGATAGATAACACCTCAGCCCTAATGACTCAACAATGAGTCGAAACAGCGTCATCATTCAGATCTGCCCGAGGAGGGGGGAGTGGGGGTAGGTCGACCCCCAGGTCGACCTATATGGGTAGGTCGACACCAAGGTCGACCCCTTGGGTGGGAGAATTCCCGCCCAGCCTGCTCCCCTGTTTGAATTTGAATTTCAAATTTTCTGAACTTGAGCTGTTTTTAATTTATTTAAATTCTGAAACTTTGGAAGGCCATAACTTCTTCATATAGAGTCCAATTCACGCAAACTCGGGTCTATCTTAAGCAGAATTCCGAGACGAACGCAATGGCATAAACCGTTTCCCTTAATTCTCACATTTCAAATTAAGTATTCTTAAATTTGTTAATTTAATATTCACAGAAAATTCAGGGTGTTACATGTGAAGTTAAAATGTGTACCTTTTCGGTAGAAATAAGTTCACTTTTAATGAATCAACATGACGAACATGATTAGAAAACTATTTTTGTATATCAGGTACATGTATCCAGTATCGGGATACATACAATAGATCAAATATTATTGAATCATGATAGGACCTCTATTCTTCATAAAACTTCATTGTTATTTGGAAAGAAAACTTTGGGTTCATACACCTACTTTGTATATGTTAAATCCCACTTTCATTTTCACACATTTTAAAATTAGGAAATTTGACCGCAGGTTTTACCAACTATAAAAAAAAATCTATGACTAGAAAATCATTTTTGACTCAGTTAGTCAAAACGTTAGTTTAAACATAAATCTAAAAGAAAAAAAATACAATTGCTTTATTTTATTTAGAAACTACATCTTAATGCAAACCATTCAAAATATTGATTTTAATCACCGGTTTAAAACATCAATCTGAATCTGTTCTATTATACCAGAGTTTTCACTAATGAACTGAATTACTTTTCATCCAGGTTTGATTCCATTGATTGGCCAAGGCAGCAGTCTAGAAATTTAGCAAAAAAATTGTGTGATGCTACAGAACAAACCTGGGTTGCCTCACTCAATAAATAATGATGTTACAACACGCCATACCACATCATATGATCAATTAACATTACGATTATATAATACATGAAAATGTACTCATCAACAACACCTAATCATTGCCACTTCATATGGGTTATCCGATAAGGCCATTGGCTTGAGTTACGATGTTTTGAGAAAGAATACCAATCTATCTGTTATGAAAATGTACTCACAAGCAAGTTACGATGTTTTGAGGTGAAGATATCCATAGTCTTGTTGCATTTAGAAAACCTAAACTCAAAATACAATAAGAGGTGCTAAAAAGGTATCCAAGAGAAGACGACATGAGTTTGAATGAAGATTTCTTTGTTTGAATGGAAATTTCTTTTATATGCAGTTTCAAACACTTTAAAACATAAAAAGCCAACGTAAAAAAAAGGGCAATTTACATCTGCACATATTATACCCCAAGAAGGTATCACTTAGAAGGTGGATATTTTTAAAACCAGTAAGGTAACTCAATGCCTAGGCGTGCTATATGATCTGTGGAGTACAGAACATAATGCTGTCACATGACTGTTCTATCATCGATTGGAGGTTCCGATTCAGAAATGACTGTTAAAATAGAACAGATAAGCTAATATTATAACATATAAGTGAATGCTTATATATCTTAGCTTTTCTGACAAAAGGAAAATAAAGCATATAATTTCACTCAAACTTTGGCAAATTATTCAATTATTATGCATATTTGAGAATGCCAGTAGATGAATGTGTAAAAGTTAATAAAATTATGTTCTAAAATGAAATATAATATATATATATATATAAATTAAAAAAATTAAACAGTAAAAACTGATGATCACCTCTCCAGATGGGATTTTCATGTTTTGTCTAATAAGAGAGCCAGCAGCAACCATATCGTGCTTTTCGATAACTACGCCATCAAGCAAGGTTGCCCCCATATTAATAAAAGCTTCATCCTCAATGGTGTATCCATGCAAAACTACACTGTGACTTGTTCGTTATCCCCATAAGTGTTACGTATATTGAAATATTACCAAAAATATGGTATTTTAAATCTTTTCTTAACATTACTTTAATTTTTAACAAAGATACACATGACAAAACTGCATACGCAAAAAACTGAATCATTTTAATGTAATGTCGAAGATACCCACAATCCTATATTAAGTTCAAATCTCTAAAATTATCATTTCAACTTTAAAAGACAACTAATTTCTATACCTTAATTTTATCCACATACCCTAAATATTTCAAATAATTCCCCATCTCCCTTGTTTCCCTTATTGATAAACAATATGACCTACTAAACTTTAGATCTTTCCTGTCTTTTCAAGAAAAAAATATTCATTTATGGTGGTATGGAATAATCCCTTAAAATGAGTAAAAATCTCAGAATTGGAAAACACATCTGTAGGAGACAAAATTAAAAGGGATGGGACAGTGGAAACTACTCATAATAACATTCGCATGAACCCATCTAGTTCTACACGTACCTTTGGAAAGATCAGGGTGGAGCTAGCATTCTTCTAAACAGCTTGTTATGAGCTAGTTATGAGATTGCTAAAACAATATTAGTTAGGTGCAAGTTAAATCAAAAAATATATTCAATGGATGTACACACACGAAGAACAAAGAACAGGAAAGTAGTTTGTACATTTTCTAATTAGAATACAAACAGTAGTGATATCTTTTTGCCACTGAGATCTCCTATTGTCTTCTGAATTTCATAATAAGACCAGCATTGGAAACATAATTGTAACCAGTGGCTCATCGTTGTTCACTTGGAAGGTGGAAATTGTTTGGCAATTAACACGTTGCCATAAATGAATTAATATCAACACAGTCAAAATTCATGGAATTCAGTTTAGTTATGAGATACCTTTTCCCATTTTTATTTACATGCTTTCCTGATCACAACTTTTCACAGTTTTGGCCTTCCAATACCACTACAAAATATCCAGGATAGGAATACCATTGAACTTTATTTACGCTTTGTGCACTATGATTTTTTTTAAATGTGATTTAGGATGGACATAATCAAGCATCACAGGAAGCTGAAGTTTAGCAACTACAGCCCATGGAGATTTTGAGTAGCTATAATGCAACTTCCTCTTACCAAGCCAAGGAAATTAATTAAGATTGAGGCACACAATTAATACGTTAGACACTATTGTGTTTAAAATTCACGAATTCTACCAAGCGCACTTATTGTATCAATAACTAAAGTTAGTCCTATTACATAGATTTTGCTTAACTAATTTATGTACATGGAATCCAAAACATGAAATTTTCCAATCAATGCAGCGAAATCAACAATGCAAATTTCCACACAAAACCCATTGACTTTATGAATGTAAGTGTTCACTCGTTAGCATCAGACATAAATATAACATTCGAAGTATATAAACAATTTAAATTTAGCATATACGTCTTCCAGTTTGGTTTTCAATCCATTATGTAGAGGAAGATTAATCGGTCTAAGTATCACATGTAGCAATAACTAAGGAGCATGCCTAGTTGATGGTTGGAACAAAAATCAAGCATACAACAATCAAGCAATAGGAAAACGAATGAAAAAAAATGATTACCTCCTTTGTTCAGGCAAACTCCAGTTCCACTATTATCCTATTTCCCTTCCATGCAATTTTCCCCAAATTCTCTCAAATCTGTGTTGCCTTCTAACCCTAAACTTCCCCCTTCGTGCGACGATTTTCATACCACTGCACCCAAGTTCGACCACCTCGTCTCGCTTACGCCTCCACTTCCACGGTCTTAACCACTAGCTTGCGCATGACATCGAGATTGAACCGAACTCGTAAAGCTTCTGAGCTTCGCATCCCCTCCCAGAAGCGAATAAAATATATTAAGTAATCCTCATAAAACCTAACAAAAATGTATATGAAAAAGGAACTTAACACACCTGCGTGAGATTGAAGTATGAACCAAAACCTTAAAATCCACGTCTGAACCAGAAAATCGAAATAGCAGATTTATGTAAATAACCTTGTGACAAAAATAATAATTGATATGCGATTATCAAATTCAGATATCAATGAAAACGAGATGAAGTAGAGACAATAAATTAAAGTACCCGAAGGATTGAATTAGGGTTACACCAAGAATTAGGGCACATTAATCAGTACAATGAAATTTCTTCGGCCGAGCGATTTGGGGTAAAGGGAACGAGGGTTAAGAAATTCTAAGTATGAGGGGAGTAGGATAGAAAATTGGTGGTTACGTTTATTTGACCGCGCACAATATTTTTTCTTAGGCGGGAAAGTGAAATATTTTTTGCTGCATTTATATTGTAAGTGAAAACACCTTTGCTTGCATTTGCGAATAAACACCACTGATTTTTGCAGAAAAAAATCAAATTTCTTATAGTGAATTAAAAATTTCTCAAGAGCATATACATAACACCAAATTTATTAATACTTAAATTTATTTATTTAATTTTAAGATCCCAAATGGTTACCCAATAAAATATGGGATTTCAAACTCAGTCAATCTTCCGGCATTTTTACATAGTGTGTCTAAGGAAAAGCTATTTATTGTAACGACCCGGTTTTCGCCCGACCCGATCGATCGCAAGAATCGACTAAGACTGCTCAAAACCCGAATACGTTAACTTTGGGAATACAACACATCAGAACAGATAACAACAGAATTTTATAAACATTATAATAATGTTACATCATAGTACATAATATCAGAGTACATTGATAAATAATACAGCGGAATATTTAATTACAACATATTTAATACAATGTAGCGGAATAATTAAATTAATCACAGCGGAAGACTATCAATGCTCTGCACACAGCTTTAAGCTTCGATCCAGAATCCTACTTAATATCTGCAAAATAAGCTACTCGACTGCCCGTGTGGAAAAGAGGGCCCCGAGTTTGCAAAGTGAAACAAACTACAGGTCAGTCATGGGACTGGTGTGAGAAATCTTTATTTAACTTAAGTAATAAGGAGGCTAATCACAGGACCACGCCACTATCACGGAACGGGTTTAGTCCATTGGATTGCCAGTGCAAAAATAAAGTAAATCGTTAAAAACAATGCAATGCTTTTAGAAAAATGAAACCATTATAAGACTCAGGTCCCATCACACAATGCAACGCAAGCCGGAGGATAGAGTTTTACCTTATAATGATCAAAAATGCTTGATACGATAAAAATGGATTTAATATTATTATTAGTGTATATATGTTCAAAAAACATTTCAATCATAATGTATTAATCATAGACGGCATAGTACCCCATCCTACTTTGTCGCCATATATAGGTATACAATCAAAACCGTAGGATGTCGTATTGGAGGTTGGATTTCCATCAAGAGTCAAGGCTAGGAACGATCTCCTGACCGATTCGAGACACTCTAGCAATGCCTCAGGATCACACCTACGGGCAACCCTTTGGATCCTCCAGGGCCGGTCCCCCAATAGTGCAATGGGTTGGATTAGTCATGCCTGAACACACGCATCCCGATCCTATTGGACCTATAAATTGCCCATTGCGGCCAATAAAATCCGAGGTGCCTCAAAATCCATCAACCACATAAGTAAAATGTCGGGCCGTTAAACCCAAACACCATTTCTAGCTAGAAAGAAACGTGTGTGCTCCCTGCATTCCCTTGCTCTGTTTTTGACTCATACCGGGGTGTGAGGCTCGCGAGGTAACGAAATACACAAAGCTATGCCTAGATAGGCTATTCTTTGATCATCATCCACAAGGCTCTGCTTTTGATCAAAAGCCTCGATCAATTGCATCCTGGCATGCCACATTGACAGTCCATACCATGCGATCGATATCTATCAATATATAACCTCTAGGCTCGTACGTCTCAGAGAAGGGTGTTAAGAATGAGAATAAATTCTCCGCCACCACAGATATATATTAATAGATATCAATTTAATTACACGGCATGAAATTCAATGTCAGACACACATCAATTTACAAGTCCGTACTGGGTCTGAACGAAACCGGAGGCACCTTATACCTCGCATATCCGAACGATCAATAATACGTCCGGACAACTACCACTGAAACCTTTTCAAGGTAGCAACTCCAATCAAAGGCATCAGTAGTCCTCATCCATTCGATGTGAAGATCGCCGTTCTTCAACCACCGTCTTCATCTTCGACTTTTAATCGTTGTAGTAATTATTCAAAATGGGTTAAACTCGGTCATTCCGAATAACTTACGTATTTTTATAATTAAAAATCAAGTGTAATAAGGATACATCCAATGCCTCTTACCAATTCAGAATATTCTTTAAATAAAATATTCCTATTATTAGGGAAAGGTTCCCATTAAGTTTATCAAAGATAAAATCTTTTAAATTTATTCTTATATCTTATTTTCAAAGATATGTCAAAATTCCATTTCAGTTTTAATATCAAAAACCACTACTTTGCAAATATTCCAATTTAAGAAATAAATCTTATTTTTAACTAGGTTAAAGAATCAATGTCATTTAAAAACATTATTCACGATAAACACAAAATCATTTTCCAATAAATATAAATTGAAATACCAATAATCTTAGTTGAAAGATTTATTCTTTATTTAAAAGAAATTCTTTGTTTAAAAATAATAATATTCTTTATATAAAAGATATTCTGAATCGGAAAGCGACTCAACCATTTACCATATAACTTTGGTTATAAGGATTTCATACATCGTATGTAAATGACAATAATAAATAAATAATCATCAAACCATCCGTTCGACATCCAAAGTGAAGTTCTCAACTGTGTGAGACTTAAAATGAAATAATAATGGTCATCGCATCCTGTCAATCTATTGATTGACATATAAATAACTAATGGGACTAGTGTATATAAATTATCATTACAATACCCGTGTGGGGTTTTCAATCAACAACAGTACATATAAATAAATAATTGGTTAATGAATTTAACCAACTTTGATACTATCAACATGTTGATAATGATGGACAAAATGATATTTTATTCCTAATGTTGAAAATAAAATTGTAATGACCCGCATTTTTCAGCGATATAATAATTAATTTATTTAATTATTTAAATATTGATTTAGAGAATTAAATGGTCGTTTAATTAAATAAATTTGAATATTTAATTAAAATAATAATTAAATAATATATTTAATTCTGAAATAATCAGAATTAGCCGAAATGGCGATATGGTGTGAATTGGGCAATTCAAAATATTTAATTCAGTTTAAAATTGAGTTACGATAACGAATATATTTAATTAACGATGGTTGAACGTATAAATTATATTATAAATATAATCGAGTGCGGCATTTCGCGAATAGGCGATTCGAACTTTAAGGGAACATACATAAGCCGTTTTAAATCGGATTTCTGTGAAACAAGAAACGTTTGGAGCTGGTGAAGTATATTTTTCTAATGGAAGAGAAAATTTGAGATTCCGTCGTGTAGATTTTGATTTATATCCAAATCAATTTTCAGAAAAGTCGCTGTGGAATTCCTTTATAATTTATAAAGGAATTATTTAAATTTATAAAAGGAATTTCATTATAAATCGAATATCGATTTAATCAGGATTTGAAATATCGAGTTAGAAATTCATATAGGAATATTCTAGAGCTGTATGATATTCTGTTGTGAATATATACGATAATATTAAATTATTAATATTTAATTTAATTGTTTTTAAATATATTTATATATTTAAAATGGTTATTTGGGGCTTTAAAAATAACTAGTTTTGCAAACGACCTCAGAATTCGACGAAACCAATTTTGTTGGATTCATAATGTCAAATTATTGTTAGGTTTCTATTTCCGTGAATTTTGATGTCAGTATGTGGCTGTATGGGATTTTAATGTGAAATACAGTTGATAATTTGACCTTTAAAATTACACTGTGTGAGCAAACGTAGTCGGAATTTGACTAAACCAGTTTCGTTGGGACCGTAATGTCGAACTCTTGCTGCATGTCAATTTTCGAGATTTTTGAATATCGTGTGTGATCACATGGATTTTTAGAAGACGAAATGAAATATAATAATAAAATAAAATATCCTAACTAATTTTCTGATCAAAACCAAGCCACATCTTCTTCGTTTCAGCCACACTAAACATTCCCGTCCCTTATAAAAGAGTTTTCTTTAAGCCGCCATAAATCAAAAAGCAAAACATGAGAAACAAAACTAGGAAAATCCTCCAAAATTCCATAAAAATCTCTAAAATCGCCAAAGTGATATATCTGAATTCCTGGCAAGTCCCTCTCCTCATCCATACCAATTTCTGTTAGAGCAACTGTATGTTTTGTCACACCAAATTGTAGCGAAGGGCATATGCGAAATAGGGTTCGAGGTTGTGGGTTCTTCAAGAACGATTGGTTAATTGGGTGTTATCTTCGAGTTCATTGAGGAGAGTGGCTTCATTTGTGGTGGTTTTGCTGAAGTCTGGTGATAATATGGTCGTGCGTCACATCAAGGATGTTGATGGGGGGGGGGAGGGGAGGTCGAGTCGTGTACTGAGGGTATAGGGTAGCGTAGAAATTGAAGGGGATGATGATGGTGGTATTTGTTTTGAGTATAGTGAAGAAGTGAAGCAGCAGCTTGGGTTGAGAGGATCGACTATGGCCATTTGAGTTTACTGGAGTGGTTCGAATTAGACTGGGAAAGGAGGAAGACTATGGATCTGGGTTTATATGGGTGCGGGTTTGTTTTGTTGGGCCAACATGGTTTGAAAAGGGGTAAAGACAAAATCAATGTTTAATTAAGTTTTTGTTTAATTTAAATATTGTACACAATTTATAAATGTGATATCTCATCCATACGAGGTCAGAATCGCGAACCGTTACTCACATTGGGATCGTAGGGACGAGGGCTACACCATGGAACTGACTAGAAGTCCATCGAAGCTCGTTACAATTTATAGCAAAATAAATTGTCCATTTGAATCAAGTGATGGCTATCGTTATTAACGATGATCGTCCAATGTGAGTAAAACTCACCAACTCTGAACAGTTCTATTTTTATAACGTATATTTAGAACTGATAAATGATGACTGATTGTAGTGTATTAACTTTTTGGTTGAATTGCTTATGTATTGGTTGAAATTATAGATAACGATATATATATAAACCGTTAATCGAATATTGATTCTATTTATCAGAATATTGTATACTCGTGTTGTTTAACATCTGTGATGCTGGGAAACAGGTTGGAGGAACCCAACTGGGTTCCTCAGTATACAAATATACTGTTTTGTTTCATATATTGTGTTATATGATGTGATATGAAATCTGGTGATGATTTTTTATGTTTGAATGATACCAATCATTGTTATATGGTATGTTAAATACCATAAGAAATACCAGCATGATAAAAGTGGATTTTCAAAGTATATTTGAAAATAAATTGTTTATATAAAATCAAGGGAACTTGTATACAAAAGGAAAAGGATTTTATAAAAGGAAGTAATTATAAAATTAGAACAAATATAAAGGAATTTATTTGCGAAATCAAATATAAAGGAAAATATTTGTGAAATCAAATATAAAGGAAAATATTTGTGAAATCAAATATGTCGGAAAATATTAGGGAAATCAAATATAAAGGAAATTATTTGTGAAATCAAATATAAGGGAAAATATTTGTAAAACAAATAAAAAGGGAATAAATTGTCAAAACAAATATAAAAGAGAAATATTTGTTAAATAAATAGAAAATATAAAAGAAATATTTATTTGTTAAATAAACAGAATTGAAAAGGGAATAATTATTTGTTAAGTAAACAAATAGAAAAGGAATAAATCAAAAGAGTTAATCGAAATGAGTTAATCGAAATGAGTTAATCGAATATTAGTTATTCGATTAGAGTTAATCGAATAGAGTAAATGAGTTAGAGTTAACCAGAGAGTTAATCAATTAGGGTTGTCCAGTAAGAGTTGAACAATTAGAGTTAACCAGTTAGAGTTAATCAATTAGGGTTGACCAGTTAGAGTAGATCAGTTAGAGTTAACCAGCTAGAGTTAATCAATTAGGTTTTGACCAGTTAGCGTTGATCAGTTAGAGTTAACCAGTTAGAGTAAGAGTTAACCAATAGAGTATTAAATAGAGTTAATCGAATTAGAATAAATCGATTAAGAGTTAGTCTAATTAGGAGTTATCGAATATTAGTTATTCGAATAAAGTTAAAAGGAATTATCGAATATTAGTTATTCGAATCAAGAATTAGGTGTTATCGAATATTAGTTATTCAAATCAAGAATTAGGAGTTATCGAATATTAGTTATTCGAATCAAGAATTAGGAGTTATCGAATATTAGTTATTTGAATCAAGAATTAGGAGTTATCGAATATTAGTTATTCGAATAATGTTAAAAGGAGTTATCGAATATTAATTATTCAAATCAAGTTAAAAGGAGTTATCGAATATTAGTTATTCAAATCGAGATAAAAGGAGTTAATCGAATTTAGTTATTCTAAAGGAATTATCAATTAGTTTAATCCAAAGGAATTAATTCAAAAGAGTTAATCGAAAAGAGTTATCGATTTGTTTAATCGAAAGGAGTCAATCGAATTTAGTTATTCAAAAGGAGTTATCGATTAGTCTAATCGAAAGGAGTAATCGAATATAGTATTCAAAAAGCGAGGTTATCGAATATCGTTTATTCGAAAGATAGAGTAATCGAATATTAGTTATTCGAAGTGAGTTAATCTAATATTAGTTATTCGAAGAGAGTTAATTGTCGAATTCGATTATATCAAATTCGGGAAAGTACTTGTACTTTCTAGTGTTTAAATCAATATTTATTTATTTATTCACATTAAAGAATAAAAGTTATAATCGAAGTTAGATATTTCGAAAGTAGGGATTATAACGTTATCGTTATAACCAATGTTTTCAATAAAGAAGTGGATTCATAAATAGAATCCGAGAGTTTCGTAAGGGAGTTTGTTAGAGGTTTAAAAGATAAACTTTGAATATTTCGTAGTTAAAACGTTGTTTAGTTATGGTCTGAGCGGTAATTATACCCCAACTTGATTGACTTCCTTCTTAACTAAGGAATGGTAAGGTTTGGCAGTGAAGGAGGTTTGGAAATGTTTTCCAATTAAGAATCAGAAATGTTTTCTGATAATAGAAAATAAGAATTTAGAATATATGGAATCAGGAGATAAGTAAATTAATAAGTGTTAAATGAAGATTGATCGATATAATTTCCATCTGGAAATAATATCGTTGTTTGCACACGTATTTTTCTTTGATAGTTAAATCACAGACTATCAAAGTTTTGACCATTTTAACATTGTTAATATGGAGAGACCGGTTGGATTATTATCCACAGAACCACTCCGTATTGACATAAGCATTGCGAATCATATATGCCAAAGATAATTGAAGACGGAGTAAAGTGCAAGGGCTGTTGTATAAATCTTAGATAACAATTGCCTAAGATGGATGTACTAAATAGTGCCTTTGGTTTGTCCAGTGCCAGGACGACCTGTATGGAAGAATGTCTGACAGAGTATATTTAATAGATCGCGTAAGTTAATCTCTTCAAATGTATTTACGTTTGGTGGCAGAGGAATTCGTTTCCCTTAGCAGCATACCCGTGGTATTTGTGGGGAAATCAATTTGTGATTTGGCGAGTATGACGATGTGTAATTCAAAGTGAATAGATGTGTGTTCTGTTAGAGATAAGGGTGGCCTCTAGCCTCACAACTGGGGAATGACAAAAATCGGGCAGGCAACATGGCTATGTAGGTCGCACCTATTAGGGTGTATAATCACCTGATCTAGAGTTTCATTTATTTCTAAAAATCTATTATCGATGCTGTCCCATCCGGGAACGGTTGCTGATCCCAACCATTGGTGATATACATTTGATACACTCAAGCGAAATGAGTGGTCGGCCATGTGTGGCCGGGTTGCAAGATGTTCTTGTTGAACCCAGTGTATTCCTCTCTAGAGGTACACTAGCGAAAGGTGGTTCCATACCTTATCATAGTTGGAAATCCATTACCCAATATGTGCTTGCGGTTTAGATTGTATATTATATATGTAGAACGTGAAATGAAAGCGTTTCTGCTAGATGATTATTATATTGTGGTTGATATATATTATTATGATATCTATGAGTTTTGATATAAAGATTATTTTGGATTCTCATAAGGGAAAAACCCTCCGTTATACGGCGTGGTCTTATGAGTTATCGTTTATGTTCTCAACCTATTTTAAACTGTTTTACTCATACCAGTCCCATGACTGACCCATAGTTTATTTTGTTTTGTTTTCCCTAAACTCTTGGGTGCCCAATTTTGTACGGGCAGTCAAGTAGTCAGGATTTACAGATACTTGAAGAGCCGGAGCATGAGGCTTCAGGATTATATCGCTATAATTATTTCCACTGTGTTGTAAGTGTTGTACTCTGATAATGTTACTGTATATATATATATATTGATTTATTTCAAAGATATATTATCTATTATATGTTGTTCGTTCCACTATGAGATTCGTGTTACTCTGAAGATGTATCTTCTTCTTCTTCTTCTATTCTAAGTTTCTATCTTATCTATTCTCACCCTCTATTTTCTTTCCATTAGTTTTCTGTTTTCCAGTGTAACTGGGGTTGGGCTTGTGTTATTTGGTCAGCTCAAATTGGACCGGAATTTCGGGACACTACAGTTGGTATCAGAGCTTAAGGTTAAGTGAATTACCTTGGCTCTGTGGCGTGACTCGGTAGAGCTGGGGTTAGTAATACCGTAGATTGAGTTTGAGTGTATATATACGAGAGCGTATTTGTTTATGGAGATTTATTGGTTGAGATGTTTATGGGTTCAGGTCGATTAGTTTGATCCACTGTATCAGTCGGAGCTTCTAAACACTCGAATACGATGAATCGTCATGGTATGTTTTGAAAAGAGGGTAAACGAAGTAATTTTACCCAAATTATATTTTGATTTAAAGAATTTGTATTAGAATGATTATAAATGAAATGGTTATATAAATAACCAAGTAAAATTCGTATAAGTGTTACGACATGAATTAAATATGAAATTCAAATCAGAATTGAAATTAAACTCTGGAAAATTAGATAAGTGTTTGTAAATGGATTTGGATTAAAAATAAGGAAAATTTAAGATCCTGGGGATTTTAAATTGTTTTACAAGCCTTGTGAATGATATTTTGAATTGATTTCAAATTGGAAATGTTTAAATATGAGTTTAAAAAAGTGATATAGTATTGAACTCACTTTGATAGTTGGGAAATAACTCTGATGATGATGGCCACATCATCAGTGTTCATTTTCAAGTTCTAGGTGACGGATTACTTCCAAGGGTGTTCATTTTGATTTTGTTTTGGCAAAAACAAGTTGTGTTGAATTTCAAAAGGGAAAGTTTGTTTTTTTTGAAGAGGTAAACCATTTAAAAACTCCCAGGAAGAGGCTGTTTGAATTAAAAACAAATTTAAATAGAAATTTATGAAACCAAGCTGGAACTGAATTGAAACCCATTAACTGGAAATTGAATTAGATATGATATATCAAGTAGAATAAGATTTTGAATTGTGAGATAGAATCTGAAATGGTATTTGATTGATGAGTTAAGAATTTGAAAATCGGGAATAGAACCTTGATTTGAAATTGAATTTGGCTTGAATAAGCGAATGGTTGTGTTAAGGATAAATTGATTAGAGTTTGATTGGATTGATATTGGTATATGCTGAATTAACAGCAGATGGAAGTGATAAATTTGATACGCCCGACAAAAAGGTACAAGTTTATATTTGTATAACCATGAGATTTATGAGCCCGATTGGCAAGCCGCTTGGCTGTTTGATTTTCTTTTGGGTTGGAGATGACCCAGAGAGGCTAGTTGTAGTTTTACCAATAGGGTTGTACAAAGGAGATCATGGCGAATTTTTTTAGAAATTTTGGGTGTTAGAAAATTTTCAGGATTTTTGAAAATTTTCGTTGATAAGAATTAATTAATAATTTAATTGAATTTAGATTGGTTCAGTTGAAACTGAAGTTAAAAAGTGAACAAATAAGTTCTAACCGGTCGATAGGGTTGGTTTTCTACCTTAGCAATTTCGAGGACAAAATTATTTTAAGTGGGAAAGAATGTAATGACCCGCATTTTTCAGCGATATAATAATTAATTTATTTAATTATTTAAATATTGATTTAGAGAATTAAATGGACGTTTAATTAAATAACTTTGAATATTTAATTAAAATAATAATTAAATAATATATTTAATTTTGAAATAATCAGAATTAGCTGAAATGGCGATATGGTGTGAATTGGGCAATTCAAAATATTTAATTCAGTTTAAAATTGAATTATGATAACAAATATATTTAATTAACGATGGTTGAATGTATAAATTATACTATAAATATAAACGAGCTCGAAATGGCGCGGTAGTTTGTGAATTGGCGATTCGAACTTTAAACGAATACACAGAAGCCATTTTAAATCGGATTTCTGTGAAACAAGAAATGTTAGGAGCTGGTGAAGTATATTTTTCTAGTGGAAGAGAAAATTCGAGATTTCGTCATGTAGATTTAGATTTTTGTCCAAATCAAATTTCAGAAAAGTCGCTGTGGATTTCCTTTATAATTTATAAAGGAATTATTTATATTTATAAAAGGAATTTCATTATAAATCGAATATCAATTTAATCAGGATTTGAAATATCTTGTTAGAAATTCATATAGGAATATTCTAGAGCTGTATGATATTCTGTTGTGAACATATATGATAATATTATATTATTAATATTTAATTTAATTGTTTTTAAATATATTTATATATTTAAAATGGTTATTTAGGGCTTTAAAAATAACCAGTTTTGCAAACGACCTCAGAATTCAACGAAACCAATTTTGTTGGATTCGTAATGTCAAATTATTGTTAGATTTCAATTTCCGTGATTTTTGAAGTTAGTATGTGGCCGTATGGGATTTTAATGTGAAACACAGTTGATAATTTGACCTTTAAAAATACACTGTGTGAGCAAACGGAGTCGGAATTCGACGAAACCAGTTTCGTTGGGACCGTAATGTTGAACTCTAACTGCGTGTCAATTTTCACGATTTTTGAATATCGTGTGCGATCACACGGATTTTTAGAAGACGAAATGAAATATAATAATAAAATAAAATATCCTAACTAATTTTCTGATCAAAACCAAGCCACATCTTCTTCGTTTCAGCCACACAAAACATTCCGTCCCTTATAAAAGTGTTTTCTTTAAGCCGCCATAAATCAAATAAGCAAAACGTGAGAAACAAAATAAGAAAAATCCTCCAAAATTCCACAAAAATCTCTAAAATCTCCAAAGTGATATATCTGATGTAGCGACCCGAACTTCCTCGGTCTCCGAAGAGATGAGAAAGAACGAATTACTGTGAGGACAAGACAAATCAGAATGCAAACGGAAGAACATTTCATTGCTATTACAACAATGCATCAGAATACAAGAATATACAGAGTATAAATGCATAAATTACATTCGAAAAATATCAGAGATTACAATAAATTACATAGCAGCGGAAAATAAAACAAAGCACAACTGAAGGTGATATACGGATACAGAGCTTTCCGGATATCATTCCAGCTGTAAACCAGGATCCTGTGAATATAAATCTGCAAAACCAAAACTACTAGCTGCCCGTGCGGAAAGTAGGGGCACCCAGAGTTTAGGTTAAAACAATAAACTCCAGGTCAGTCATGTGACTGGTGTGAGAACTAAAACAGTTATTAAAGCTTTACTTTAAAAGAGAGTAATTCAAGGGACCACGCCGTATAACACGGAACGGGTTTCCTCCCAAGAATACCAGTGCATAGAATAAACAACGCAATGCTTTTTCGAAAAATGAAGCTATTATAAGACCCAGGTCCCATCACACAATGCAACGCAAGCCGGAGGGTAGGGTTTTCCCTTATAATAGCCAAACATGCTTGGTACGTTTAAAACAAATCATTTGATACTATAATAAGTGTATAGTGTCAAATCAGTTTCAATCATAAATATAAATCATAGACGGCATGGGTACCATATATCATGTCGCCATACTAGTTCTACAATTAAAACCGCAATACACGTATTGGAAATTGGATTTCCGTCATGAGTCGAGGCAAGGGGCAAGCTCCTCTCCGCGTTCGAGACACTCTAGCAAATGTCCCAGGGCTACGCACTCTGGGCAACCCTTGGATGTTTCAGGGCCGGTCCTCACTTACGTTAGAGGATTAGTATTCCTGAACACACGTTTCCCGGTCCTTACAGACCTAAAATCGAGGCGCCTCATCCAACAACCACAAAGGTGAAAAGTATATAAATGTCAGGGCTGGTAAGTCACTGACACCACCAAAACTAGAAAGGAACGTCGTGCTCTCCCTGCAGTCCTTATCCCGTTTTTGAATCATACCGAGGTGTGAGGCTCACGAATTCACGTTATACACAAAGCTGCCACGTAGGCCGTGCTTTGATCATCAACCAAAAGACTTTGCTTTTCAACAGAAGCCTTGATCCATGCAACTCAGCGTGCCACACAGGCAATTCATGCCATGCGATTGATGTCCATCGATATACAACCTCTGAGCTCGTACGTCTCAGAGAAGGGCGTTAAGCAAAAGAATAAATTCTCCGCCGCCAAACAGATGTATATTTAATAGAAATCAATCAACACAGAATAAAATCCAATGTCAGACACACAATCCATTTGCAAGTCCGTTCTGGGTCTGAACGAAACCGGAGGCACTTTCCTCGCATATCCATCCGTCTCCAAGTACGTCTGGACGACCACCAACTATTTCCATCCTCTCGGGTGTACAGCCCAATCAGGATCGTCAGTAATTATCCAAACGATGTGAAGACTTCTGGTCTTCAACCACCGTCTTCATCTTCGACATATCGTCAAATCGGTTATTCAGAATGGGTATAAACCCGGCCTTTCCGAACAACCCGCGTATATTAAAAACACATGTTACACAAACACAACATACGCCTCATTCCAATCCAGAATATTCTTTTATTCCCAAAATCACTTTCCTAGGGGAAAGGTTCCCATTAATTTTATCCAAGGTAAATTATTTAGAATTTATCCTTTAATCTTCCTATGGATGTCATTTCAAACCAAATTATGGTTTTCTAAACTAGTCGAGATTAGCGAACCACACCGAAGTAATTATTTATTTTATTTCCCAATCCCAACCTATTCATCCCATGAAGCAAAACTGGTAATACTCCATATTTAACACCACAGTGTTATCGGTAAAATTAATTACCATTTCACGTTCAAATCTAATTAAAGATTTAACTATCGCTTTGGAGCAAAACTGGTAATACTCCATTCTCACTCACTTTCTATATTTGATAATTTAAATTATCAATTCACATTTCAATCTAATTGCAGATTCAATAAAAACTCCTTTTACTGGGTTAAAGAACTAGGTGTTATTTAAAACACAGTTCACGACAAACCCAAATCACATTCTATTTGTTATCGGGTTAAAGAACTAGTGTTATTTAAAACACCGTTCACGATAAACCCATTTCAAATCCAATCAAATATATTAGAAATTCCGATTATTTAAAACCCCTTTTTAAATCTAATTTTTTTATTTAAAAATAATTGGGTTTTAAATTTTGTTCAAAACTAGTTCATTTCGATAAAAATCCATTTTTACCTTTTCAAATATGGAGTTTTTCACCCCAGTTTTTCTCAAATCATTTCTTATGATTTTACACAAATTATTGATATTTTTAATAATTTTATCAAGGCCCGTACAGTCGATTTCCAACAACGGCCATCGAACTACACCTATAGCGACCTTTTTCGAATTTGATTTGGACATATCTCCAAATCAAACCGTTAGATTTCAAATTTCTAATGTTCGCTAGAAAGCTCTTTTCAATACGAACCCAACGGTTCCGGTTTTAGGAGAATCCGACGGTCGGATCTCCCGTAATGTCCGTTTGAAATAAATGGTCGAAATTCACGAACTGCCGCGGCGCGGTGCGTTCTATTCAGGCCATTATATTATATATATAATATATATAATATATATTTCGTCGATTACTATTCAAAACGAATTTTATAAATAGTTTTGAATTCGTTTCAAAAACAATTTCAACTTCCATTTCAATCCAAAGCAAAATTGAATTCTTCTTTATAAATTCGTTTTAAAATTCATTTCTATTCAATTCAAATTTCAATTCAATTTGAATTCATTTCAATTCGTTTTCAATTCACTTCGAATTCGTTTTCAATTCAATTCAATTTCAAAGTCGTTTGCTATTCGATTCAATTCAAATTGGTTTTCTATTCGATTCAATTCAAATTGGTTTTCTATTCGATTCAATTCAAATTGGTTTTCTATTCGATTCAATTCAAATTGGTTTTCTATTCGATTCAATTCAAATTGGTTTTCTATTCGATTCAATTCAAATTCGTTTGCTATTCGATTCAATTCAAATTGGTTTTCTATTTGATTCAATTCAAATTGGTTTTCTATTTGATTCAAATTCGTTATATACTCAATTGAAGTCAAATTTGTTTTCTATTCAGTTCAATTCGAAATCGTTTTATATTCAATTGATTTCGAAATCGTTTTATATTCAATTCATTTCGAAATCGTTTTATATTCAATTCATTTCGAAATCGTTTTATATTCAATTCATTTCGAAATCGTTTTATATTCAATTCATTTCGAAATCGTTTTATATTCAATTCATTTCGGAATCGTTTTCGATTCATATTTGTTTTAAATTCAAAAACAAATATAATCGATATAAATATCGTTCACGTCAAAATAGCGCATCACTAATCAACACGGCTTTATATTCCACAAATGGATCTATATTTCTTTCAATACACGACTCTATATCTTTGTCAACACACGACTAATCTCAACGAATGAGTACTGTCCACGTGTGACTATTTTTGTTATTTAATATATTTTATGAAAATTAAGGTATCTATCGTTTGATATTAAATCAGACTCCAACCGTAAATTAGTAAGAGAACGATTTCCTGAATATTAACCCCGAAGGCCGAAACCAACATCAGATTAATATCCAGGAGACCACTCATCTTATCTATTTTCCAGTTAGCTTCTAATTTTATATATGATAAAGATGTAAATTTTATTATTAAAATATTTCGTTCAACACATGACTAATCTCAACGGATGAGTACAGTCAACACATGAACCTTTATTTTATAAAGATAAAGATATAAATTTTATTGTTAAATTATTTCGTTCAACACATGACTAATCTCAACGGATGAGTACAGTCAACACATGAACCTTTATTTTATAATATTCTTTATTTTCTAAATTGGAATGAGGCCCAATCAATTACCATATAAAGTTAATTATACGGATTCCATACAACACATGTATATAATAGCAACGATAAATATCAACCATCATCCAAAGTGCACTACACTATATAAGCATCAAATATAGATATCTAACGCTTATAACAGCCTGTCAATCAATCGATCGACATATTTAATCAATCAGGATGAGTGAACTTCAAATTTCATCCCAACACCCGTGTGGGGTTTCAAATCAACAAACACAGATTTTATTTGTGCAGTTGGGCGATGTGTAAAATTTATCGTCCCAATCAATGTCCTTCAAATAGGTGTACATAAACAAACCGTCCGGTTTGTAAATGAATATTTATTTATTCACATTCACGTTAAAAATTATATTTTTAACGATAAAACCTTTTATTTCAACATATGAATTTCTTTTCAGTTCATTCTTTAAATAAAATGATATTTTTATTTTCCTAACATATTTTAGAAAATTTCGGCGGCATAACGGCACGATACTAGAAACGGGACAAGGCCTAGCCTTATCCCCGGTCTAGTGAAGGCCCACGCCATTCACACATCAATCAAATCAATTTAATTTCACCAAACAATTCAATTTCAATTAAATAACCTAACTAATTTATGCAACCAAACAAACAAGTCCATGGTCTGTGGACGATTGTGTCGGGTGCTACTAAACACCGTCTGCATCCTAGTATATATATATAACTAGAAAAAGAAATTGAAAGGTGAGAAATTCTCACCGAAAGCTATCCAATACCACGACTATTCATTGATAGAAATCTTCAACGTTCTCGCCTTTTTGTCATCTTCGTTGCCCGTATTCACTACATATATAAAAATCGAATTTTTTACTTTGCTATTCAATATATAAAAATTATATTTTCACATCGATGTTCATATAGTAAAGACTATATTTTTATCACGCTATTCTTCATATAAAGATTTCGCCTTTTCAAATATAAAGATTTCGCCTTTTCAAATATAAAGATTTCGCCTTTTCAAATATATCATTATAAAAGTCACATTTTTATTTTGCTACACATATAAAGATGCTATTTTTAATATTTCTATCATGTAAAAATTATATTTTTACTTCTCTACATAAACAAAAATCATATTTTTACAACTTCTATATAGTAAAGACTATATTTTTAATACTTTAAAAATATAAAAATCATATTTTTAATCCTTTAAAAATATAAAAATTATACCTTGTTTGTAAAGATCAAATCTTTTTACTATGAAAAAAAACTATATCATCTACTTAGAAAAATCTATATCTTCTACTTAGAAAAATCTATATACTTTCATCTTTTTCTACCATGAAAAATGTAGTCTTTTATATACAAAAAAAAATCATATCATTTTATATAAACAAAATCAAAATTTTATATAAAAACAAATCAGTATTTATATAAACAAAAATCAGCATTTACTCACTTTTTTGATCAGAGGAGGGGGGGGGGGGTCCTTTGCGGTGGCGCAGCTGACGTCAGGGGGAGGGGTGCGGCTTGGGGCTGGAGTGGTCGGAGGGGAGGGGTTCAAATCGGATTTGGGGGGGGGGGGGGAAGAAGGACGTCGGTTGCGGTGGCGGAAGGGGGGGCTGGCGGCTTGGGGGTTCGAAGAGGGAGGCGGCGGTTGCTGGCGCGATGGGGAGGGGGGGGGGGGTCTGCGACGTTGTGGTCGACATCAGGGGGGGCGCTTGCCTGGCGGCGGCGACAGCGATCATCGGGGGGTGAGGGGGTGGGGACGGCGAGTTCCCCCCCGTCTTCCTCTTTCTCTCTTTTTTTTATTTTGTTTTTCTGGAATGAAAACGATTGAAGGGGGGGCAGGTTAAGAAGAAAAAGGAAGGGGGAATATTTTATTTATTTATTTAATTATTTTATTTTTCACTAAAAAGCAACTTTTATTTTCGACCTCAAAACGAGGCCCACCGCCTGTCGCCCATAGCGTTTTACCCCCATTCCGAACACAATGCGATATGTATAGTAGGCTGATTCGATCGTTTCGATCAGTTTCCGTTGAATTTACATTTAAATCATTATATTGAATTTTAAACGTACATTTCAAATTACCGGGGTCACATACTAACTCTAAAAATTGCAGAAAAATATTTTCTAGCTTCGTATTAACGATACGGTCCTAACAAAACTAGTTTCGTCGAATTCTGAGACCGTTGGAAAAATGGCCATTTTCCAGTCGATTAAAATCAACTGAAACTGGTCAAACGCGTTTTCCTTTTCCAAGCTCACATTTTGATTCGAAAAATTATGAAATTTGGAATCTAGCAATAAATTGACACTGCGGATCCAACAAAAGTGGTTTCGTCGAAATCCGAGGTCGTTTGCAAAATTCCCATTTTTAAGGGCCTGAATTCCATAGCGACTATTCAGAATTTTCAACTGGACGTATCTTTTGATTCCCGCTATGAAATCTTGATTTTTCAGATTCGTTGGAAAGGTACTATCAATTAGATCCTAATGTTTTTGGTTTCACTAAAATCCGGATTGTTTTGCACCCGGTACATTCAATTGAAGTTTGAAGTCGAATTATCGAACTACCGCGCCATTTTCAATTCTATTTTTAATTATATATAATTATTTATATTCTAACGACGACGCGTATAATATATTCGTTCAAATTATATTCAAAATAAATTTCTCGTCGATATTATTTAAAATAATTCATTTTAAATATAGAAAATTCGCTAAAATTGCCAAAATAAAAATTTTAAACTGGTTCAGATTTTCCGGGTTATTACAATCTCCCCCACTTAAAACTTTTCGTCCCCGAAAAGGAACAAAGTCGAAAGTGGTTTGATCAATCAACTCTACGTTCGATCGGGCTTCAATTCTCCAACTTTTCAGTTTTTGAGAATTTTCAAATTCTTCAAAAATTTGGCTAACACCCTAAATTTTCGAAAAATTTCGCCATAACCTCCCCTGCACCGGGAGCCACGGGAAAAATCCCGAAATTGCCATATAGGCCTTCTGATCTCAAAACGAAAAAGAAAAAGCCAAGCGGCTAGCCAATAGGCTCATAAAATCATCATCACCCAAACAAAACAGTAAATTATGTAGTAAACATGTACCTATTTGTCGGGCAAACAAATTTTATTCTCTGCTCTAGCCTCCTTGCTATGACCTGTTCAATGTAAGTATATGTATATGCAAGCAAATGCGACCAATTTCAATACAATTCAATATTTGGTTCAATTAGGCATAATGGTTCAAAATTAGCAAACAAATAAACAAACAACACAAACATCAATCAATTAGTGAATTTAACGTTTCAAATTCATAATTTTGATACATATACAAAAAATCATGTTTTTGATGCCAATTCACAACAATGTGTTCTAGCTATATAGGTTTTGGTTCTCACACCAGTCTAATGGAAATATATAGATATCACACCTTCGTCACTCGAAAATAAATACTGGTAATGGTATACTTCATCATCAGGACCATGTCCGGGCGACTAGAGTGTGACTCTATATCTATCTAATATATTAAAACTTCGAATATACGTTCATGACGCGTATATGCAAAACCTTTATATACTAGATTGTCCAAATTCAAAATAAATAAATAATCAAATACGTAAAAAGTGATTTAAATTTTCAAAACAAAAATTGTTTTCATTTGAAAAATATACTCTTCACACTCGTTCTAGGATACTACTGATCCTATCTCTAACGAGTCATTCTAATTGGATATTACTAATCCAATATCTGATGAATTCTTTCGTATGGTTCTAATGTGTCTTGTTCTCGAGCTCTGTAAACCAAAGCTCTGATACCAAATGTAGCGACCCGAACTTCCCCGGTCTCCGAAGAGATGAGAAAGAACGAATTACTGTGAGGACAAGACAAATCAGAACGAAAACGGAAGAACATTTCATTGCTATTACAACAATGCATCAGAATACAAGAATATACAGAGTATAAATGCATAAATTACATTCGGAAAATATCAGAGATTACAATAAATTACATAGCAGCGGAAAATAAAACAAAGCACAACTGAAGGTGATATACGGATACAGAGCTTTCCGGATATCATTCCAGCTGTAAACCAGGATCCTGTGAATATTAATCTACAAAACCAAAACTACTAGCTGCCCGTGCGGAAAGTAGGGGCACCCAGAGTTTAGGTTAAAACAATAAACTCCAGGTCAGTCATGTGACTGGTGTGAGAACTAAAACAGTTATTAAAGCTTTACTTTAAAAGAGAGTAATTCAAGGGACCACGCCGTATAACACGGAACGGGTTTCCTCCCAAGAATACCAGTGCATAGAATAAACAACGCAATGCTTTTTCGAAAAATGAAGCTATTATAAGACCCAGGTCCCATCACACAATGCAACGCAAGCCGGAGGATAGGGTTTTTCCTTATAATAGCCAAACATGCTTGGTACGTTTAAAACAAATCATTTGATACTATAATAAGTGTATAGTGTCAAATCAGTTTCAATCATAAATATAAATCATAGACGGCATGGGTACCATATATCATGTCGCCATACTAGTTCTACAATTAAAACCGCAATACACGTATTGGAAATTGGATTTCCGTCATGAGTCGAGGCAAGGGGCAAGCTCCTCTCCGCGTTCGAGACACTCTAGCAAATGTCCCAGGGCTACGCACTCTGGGCAACCCTTGGATGCTTCAGGGCCGGTCCTCACTTACGTTAGAGGATTAGTATTCCTGAACACACGTTTCCCGGTCCTTACAGACCTAAAATCGAGGTGCCTCATCCAACAACCACAAAGGTGAAAAGTATATAAATGTCAGGGCTGGTAAGTCACTGACACCACCAAAGCTAGAAAGAAACGTCGTGCTCTCCCTGCAGTCCTTATCCCGTTTTTGACTCATACCGAGGTGTGAGGCTCGCGAATTCACGTTATACACAAAGCTGCCACGTAGGCCGTGCTTTGATCATCAACCACAAGACTTTGCTTTTCAACAGAAGCCTTGATCCATGCAACTCAGCGTGCCACACAGGCAATTCATGCCTTGCGATTGATGTCCATCGATATACAACCTCTGAGCTCGTACGTCTCAGAGAAGGGCGTTAAGCAAAAGAATAAATTCTCCGCCGCCAAACAGATGTATATTTAATAGAAATCAATCAACACAGAATAAAATCCAATGTCAGACACACAATCCATTTGCAAGTCCGTTCTGGGTCTGAACGAAACCGGAGGCACTTTCCTCGCATATCCATCCGTCTCCAAGTACGTCTGGACGACCACCAACTATTTCCATCCTCTCGGGTGTACAGCCCAATCAGGATCGTCAGTAATTATCCAAACGATGTGAAGACTTCTGGTATTCAACCACCGTCTTCATCTTCGACATATTGTCGAATCGGTTATTCAGAATGGGTATAAACCCGGCCTTTCCGAACAACCCGCGTATATTAAAAACACATGTTACACAAACACAACATACGCCTCATTCCAATCCAGAATATTCTTTTATTCCCAAAATCACTTTCCTAGGGGAAAGGTTCCCATTAATTTTATCCAAGGTAAATTCTTTTGAATTTATCCTTTAATCTTCCTTTGGATGTCATTTCAAACCAAATTATGGTTTTCTAAACTAGTCGAGATTAGCGAACCACACCGAAGTAATTATTTATTTTATTTCCCAATCCCAACCTATTCATCCCATGAAGCAAAACTGGTAATACTCCATATTTAACACCACAGTGTTATCGGTAAAATTAATTACCATTTCACGTTCAAATCTAATTAAAGATTTAACTATCGCTTTGGAGCAAAACTGGTAATACTCCATTCTCGCTCACTTTCTATATTTGATAATTTAAATTATCAATTCACATTTCAATCTAATTGCAGATTCAATAAAAACTCCTTTTACTGGGTTAAAGAACTAGGTGTTATTTAAAACACAGTTCACGACAAACCCAAATCACATTCTATTTGTTATCGGGTTAAAGAACTAGTGTTATTTAAAACACCGTTCACGATAAACCCATTTCAAATCCAATCAAATATATTAGAAATTCCGATTATTTAAACCCCTTTTTAAATCCAATTTTTTTATTTAAAAATAATTGGGTTTTAAATTTAGTTCAAAACTAGTTCATTTCGATAAAAATCCATTTTTACCTTTTCAAATATGGAGTTTTTCACCCCAATTTTTCTCAAATCATTTCTTATGATTTTACACAAATTATTGATATTTTTAATAATTTTATCAAGGCCCGTACAGTCGATTTCCAACAACGGCCATCGAACTACACCTATAGCGACCTTTTTCGAATTTGATTTGGACATATCTCCAAATCCAACCGTTAGATTTCAAATTTCTAATATTTGTTAGAAAGCTCTTTTCGATACGAACCCAACGGTTCCGGTTTTAGGAGAATCCGACGGTCGGATCTCCCGTAATGTCCGTTTGAAATAAATTGTCGAAATTCACGAACTGCCGCGGCGCGGCGCGTTCTATTCAGGCCATTATATTATATATATAATATATATAATATATATAATATATATTTCGTCGATTACTATTCAAAATGAATTTTATAAATAGTTTTGAATTCGTTTCAAAAACATTTTCAACTTCCATTTCAATCCAAAGCAAAATTGAATTCTTCTTTATAAATTCGTTTTAAAATTCATTTCTATTCAATTCAAATTTCAATTCAATTTGAATTCATTTCAATTCGTTTTCAATTCACTTCGAATTCGTTTCCAATTCAATTCAATTTCAAAGTCGTTTGCTATTCGATTCAATTCAAATTGGTTTTCTATTCGATTCAATTCAAATTGGTTTTCTATTCGATTCAATTCAAATTGGTTTTCTATTCGATTCAATTCAAATTGGTTTTCTATTCGATTCAATTCAAATTGGTTTTCTATTCGATTCAATTCAAATTGGTTTTCTATTTGATTCAAATTCGTTATATATTCAATTGAAATCAAATTTGTTTTCTATTCAATTCAATTCGAAATCGTTTTATATTCAATTCATTTCGAAATCGTTTTATATTCAATTCATTTCGAAATCGTTTTATATTCAATTCATTTCGAAATCATTTATATTCAATTCATTTCGAAATCGTTTTATATTCAATTCATTTCGAAATCGTTTTATATTCAATTCATTTCGAAATCGTTTTCGATTCAAATTCGTTTTAAATTCAAAAACGAATATAATCGATATAAATATCGTTCACGTCAAAATAGCGCATCACTAATCAACACGGCTTTATATTCCACAAATGGATCTATATTTCTTTCAATACACGACTCTATATCTTTGTCAACACACGACTAATCTCAACGAATGAGTACTGTCCACGTGTGACTATTTTTGTTATTTAATATATTTTATGAAAATTAAGGTATCTATCGTTTGATATTAAATCAGACTCCAACCGTAAATTAGTAAGAGAACGATTCCCTGAATATTAACCCCGAAGGCCGAAACCAACATCAGATTAATATCCAGGAGACCACTCATCTTATCTATTTTCCAGTTAGCTTCTAATTTTATATATGATAAAGATGTAAATTTTATTATTAAAATATTTCGTTCAACACATGACTAATCTCAACGGATGAGTACAGTCAACACATGAACCTTTATTTTATAAAGATAAAGATATAAATTTTATTGTTAAATTATTTCGTTCAATACATGACTAATCTCAACGGATGAGTACAGTCAACACATGAACCTTTATTTTATAATATTCTTTATTTTCTAAATTGGAATGAGGCCCAATCAATTACCATATAAAGTTAATTATACGGATTCCATACAACACATGTATATAATAGCAACGATAAATATCAACCATCATCCAAAGTGCACTACACTGTATAAGCATCAAATATAGATATCTAACGCTTATAACAGCCTGTCAATCAATCGATCGACATATTTAATCAATCAGGATGATTGAACTTCAAATTTCATCCCAACACCCGTGTGGGGTTTCAAATCAACAAACACAGATTTTATTTGTGCAGTTGGGCGATGTGTAAAATTTATCGTCCCAATCAATGTCCTTCAAATAGGTGTACATAAACAAACCGTCCGGTTTGTAAATGAATATTTATTTATTCACATTCACGTTAAAAATTATATTTTTAACGATAAAACCTTTTATTTCAACATATGAATTTCTTTTCAGTTCATTCTTTAAATAAAATGATATTTTTATTTTCCTAACATATTTTAGAAAATTTCGACGTCATAACGGCACGATACTAGAAACGGGACAAGGCCTAGCCTTATCCCCGGTCTAGTGAAGGCCCACGCCATTCACACATCAATCAAATCAATTTAATTTCACCAAACAATTCAATTTCAATTACATAACCTAACTAATTTATGCAACCAAACAAACAAGTCCATGGTTTGTGGACGATTGTGTCGGGTGCTACTAAACACCGTCTGCATCCTAGTATATATATAACTAGAAAAAGAAATTGAAAGGTGAGAAATTCTCATCGAAAGCTATCCAATACCACGACTAATCATTGATAGAAATCTTCAACGTTCTCGCCTTTTTGTCATCTTCGTTGCCCGTATTCACTACATATATAAAAATCGAATTTTTACTTTGCTATTCAATATATAAAAATTATATTTTCACATCGATGTTCATATAGTAAAGACTATATTTTTATCACGCTATTCTCATATAAAGATTTCGCCTTTTCAAATATAAAGATTTCGCCTTTTCAAATGTAAAGATTTCTCCTTTTCAAATATAAAGATTTCTCCTTTTCAAATATATCATTATAAAAGTCACATTTTTATTTTGCTACACATATAAAGATGCTATTTTTAATATTTCTATCATGTAAAAATTATATTTTTACTTCTCTACATAAACAAAAATCATATTTTTACAACTTCTATATAGTAAAGACTATATTTTTAATACTTTAAAAATATAAAAATCATATTTTTAATCCTTTAAAAATATAAAAATTATATCTTGTTTGTAAAGATCAAATCTTTTTACTATGAAAAAAACTATATCATCTACTTAGAAAAATCTATATCTTCTACTTAGAAAAATCTATATATTCTACTTAGAAAAATCTATATACTTTCATCTTTTTCTACCATGAAAAATGTAGTCTTTTATATACAAAAAAAATCATATCATTTTATATAAACAAAATCAGAATTTTATATAAAAACAAATCAATATTTATATAAACAAAAATCAGCATTTACTCCCTTTTTTGATCGGAGGAGGGGGGTGGGGTCCTTTGCGGTGGCGCAGCTGACGTCAGGGGGAGGGGTGCGGCTTGGGGCTGGAGTGGTCGGAGGGGAGGGGTTCGAATCGGGTTTGGGGGGGGGGGGGGGAAGAAGGACGTCGGTTGCGGTGGCGGAAGGGGGGGCTGGCGGCTTGGGGGTTCGAAGAGGGAGGCAGCGGTTGCTGGCGCGATGGGGGGGGGGGTCTGCGACATTGCGGTCGACATCAGGGGGGCGCTTGCCTGGCGGCGGCGGCAGCGATCATCGGGGGGGGGGGGGGGGGGGCGAGTTCCCCCCGTCTTCCTCTTTCTCTTTTTTTATTTTTTTTTATTTTGTTTTTCTGGAATGAAAACGATTGAAGGGGGGCAGGTTAAGAAGAAAAAGGAAGGGGGAATATTTTTTTTATTTAATTATTTTATTTTTCACTAAAAAGCAACTTTTATTTTCGACCTCAAAACGAGGCCCACCGCCTGTCGCCCATAGCGTTTTACCCCCATTCCGAACACAATGAGATATGTATCGTAGGCTGATTCGATCGTTTCGATCAGTTTCCGTTGAATTTACATTTAAATCATTATATTGAATTTTAAACGTACATTTCAAATTACCGGGGTCACATACTAACTCTATAAATTGCAGAAAAATATTTTCTAGCTTCGTATTAACGATACGGTCATAACAAAACTAGTTTCGTCGAATTCTGAGACCGTTGGTAAATGGCCATTTTCCAGTCGATTAAAATCAACTGAAACTGGTCAAACGCGTTTTCCTTTGCCATGCTCACATATTGATTCGAAAAATTATGAAATTTGGAATCTAGCAATAAATTAACACTGCGGATCCAACAAAAGTGGTTTCGTCGAAATCCGAGGTCGTTTGCAAAATTCCCATTTTTAAGGGCCTGAATTCCATAGCGACTATTCAGAATTTTCAACTGGACGTATCTTTTGATTCCCGCTATGAAATCTTGATTTTTCAGATTCGTTGGAAAGGTATTATCAATTAGATCCTAATGTTTTTGGTTTCAGTAAAATCCGGATTGTTTTGCACCCGGTACATTCAATTGAAGTTTGAAGTCGAATTATCGAACTATCGCGCCATTTTCAATTCTATTTTTAATTTTATATAATTATTTATATTCTAACGACGACGCGTATAATATATTCGTTCGAATTATATTCAAAATAAATTTCTCATCGATATTATTTAAAATAATTCATTTTAAATATAGAAAATTCGCTAAAATTGCCAAAATAAAAATTTTAAACTGGTTCAGATTTTCCGGGTTATTACATCTGAATTCCTGGCAGGTCCCTCTCCTCATCCGTACCAATTTCCGTTAGATAGACTGTATGTTTTGTCGCACCAAATTGTACAGCGAAGGGCATATGCGAACTAGGGTTCAAGGTTGTGGGTTCTTCGAGCAACGATTGGTTAATTGGGTGTTATCTTCGAGTTCATTGAGGAGAGTGTCTTCATTTGTGGCAGTTTTGCTGCAGTCCGGCGATAATCTGGTCGTGCGTCACATTGAGGATGTTGATGGGGGGGAGGTCGAGTCACGTACTGAGGGTATTGGGTAGCGGAGAAATTAAAGGGGATGATGATGGTGGTCTTTGTTTTGGTTATAGTGAAGAAGTGAAGCAGTAGCTTGGGTTGAGAGGATCGACTATGGCCATTTGAGTTTACTGGAGTGGTTCGAATTAGACTGGGGAAGGAGGAAGATTACAGATGTGGGTTTATATGAGTGCGGGTTTGTTTTGTTAGGCCAACATGGTTTGAAAAGGGGTAAAGCCCAAATCAATGTTTAATTAAGTTTTTGTTTAATTTAAATATTATACACAACTTATAAATGTGATATCTCATCCATACGAGGTCAGAATCGCGAACCGTTTGTCACGTTGAGATCGTAGGGACGAAGGCTACACGGAACTGACTGGAAGTCCATCGAAGCTCAATACAATTTATAGCAAAATAAATTGTCCGTCTGAATCAAGCGATGTTTATCGTTATTAATGATGATCGTCCAATGTGAGTAAAACTCACTAACTCTGAACAGTTCTATTTGTATAACGTTTATTTAGAACTGATAAATGATGACTGATTGCTGTGTGTTAACTGTTTGGTTGAATTGCTTTTGTATTGGTTGAAATTATAAATAACGATATATATATATAAATTGTTAATCTAATATTGATTCTATTTATCAGAATATTGTATACTCGTGTTGTTTAACATCTATGATGCAGGGAAACAGGTTGGAGAAACCCAACTGGGTTCCTCAATATACAGATATACTGTTTTGTTTCATATATTGTGTTATATGATGTGATATGAAATCTGGTGATGATTTTATATGTTTGAATGATACCAATCATTGTTATATGGTATGTTAACTACCATAAGAAATACCAGCATGATAAAAGTGGATTTTCAAAGTATATTTGAAAATAAATTGTTTATATAAAATCAAGGGATCTTATATATAAAAGGAAAAGGATTTTATAAAAGGAAGTAATTATAAAATTAAAACAAATATAAAGTAATTTATTAGTGAAATCAAATATAAAGGAAAATATTCGTGAAATCAAATATAAAGGAAAATATTTGTGAAATCAAATATGAAGGAAATTATTTGTGAAATCAAATATAAAAGAAATTATCTGTGAAATCAAATATAAAGGAAAATATTTGTAAATTAAATAAAAAGGGAATAAATTGTCAAAACAAATATAAAAGAGAAATATTTGTTAAATAAATACAAAAGATAAAAGAAATATTCATTTGTTAAATTAATAGAATTGAAAAGGGAATAGTTATTTGTTAAGTAAACAAATAGAAAAGGAATAAATCAAAAGTGTTAATCGAAAAGAGTTAATCGAATATTAGTTACTCGATAAGTGTTAATCGAATAGAGTAAAAGAGTTAGAGTTAACCAGAGAGTTAATCAATTAGGGTTGACCAGTTAGAGTTGAACAGTTAGAGTTAACCGGTTAGAGTTAATCAATTAGGGTTGATCGGTTAGAGTTGATAAGTTAGAGTTAACCAGAGAGTTAATCAATTAGGGTTGACCAGTTAGAGTTGACCAGTTAGAGTTAACCAGTTAGAGTTAATCAATTAGGTTTGACCAATAAGAGTTGATCAGTTAGAGTTAACCAGTTAGAGTTAACCAATAGAGTATTAAATAGAGTTAATCGAATTAGAATAAATCGATTAAGAGTCAGTCGAATTAGGCGTTATCGAATATTAGTTATTCGAATAAAGTTAAAAGGAATTATCGAATATTAGTTATTCGAATCAAGAATTAGGAGTTATCGAATGTTAGTTATTCAAATCAAGAATTAGGAGTTATCGAATATTAGTTATTCGAACCAAGAATTAGGAGTTATCGAATATTAGTTATCGAATCAAGAATTAGGAGTTATCGAATATTAGTTGTTCAAATAAAGTTAAAAGGAGTTATCGAATATTAATTATTCAAATCAAGTTAAATGGAGTTATCGAATATTAGTTATTCGAATCGAGTTAAAAGGAGTTAATCGAATTTAGTTATTCGAAAGAAGTAATCGATTAGTTTAATCCAAAGGAGTTAATTCAAAAGAGTTAATCGAAAAGAGTTATCGATTTGCTTAATCGAAAGGAGTCAATCGAATTTAGTTATTCCAAAGGAGTTATCGATTAGTTTAATCGAAAGGAGTAATCGAATGTAGTATTCGAAAAGAGAGGTTTTCGACCATCGTTTATTCGAAAGAAAGAGTAATCGAATATTAGTTATTCGAAGTGAGTTAATCTAATATTAGTTAATCGAAGAGAGTTAATCGTCGAATTCGATTATATCGAATTCGGGAAAGTACTTGTACTTTCCAGTGTTTAAATCAAGATTTATTTATTTATAAATTAGGGGTTTATTTATTTATTCACATTAAAGAATAAAAGTTATAATCGAAGTTAGATATTTCGAAAGTAGGGATTATAACGTTATCGTTATAACCAATGTTTTCAATAAAGAAGTGGATTCATAAATAGAATCCGAGAGTTTCGTAAGGGAGTTTGTTAAAGGTTTAAAAGATAAACTTTGAATATTTCGAAGTTAAAACGTTGTTTAGTTAAGGTCTGAGCGGTAATTATACCCCACCTTGATTGACTTCCTTCTTAACTAAGGAATGGTAAGGTTTGGCAGTGAAGGAGGTTTGGAAATGTTTTCCAATTAAGAATCAGAAATGTTTTCTAATAATAGAAAATAATAATTTATAATATATGGAAACAGGAGATAAGTAAATTAATAATTGTTAAATGAAGATTGATCGATATAATTTCCATCTGGAAATAATATCGTTGTTTGCATACATATTTTTCTTTGATAGTTAAATCACAGACTATCAAAGTTTTGACCATTTTAACATTGTTAATATGGAGAGACCGGTTGGATTATTATCCAAAGAACCACTCCGTATTTACATAAGCGTTGCGAATCATATATGCCAAAGATAATTGAAGACGGAGTAAAGTGCAAGGGCTGTTGTATAAATCTTAGATAACAATTGCCTAAGATGGATGTACTGAATAGTGCCTTCGGTTTGTCCAGTCCCAGGACGACCTATATGGAAGAATGTCTAACAGAGTATATTTAATAGATCGGGTAAGTTGATCTCTTCAAACGTATTTACATTTGGTGGTGGTGGAATTCGTTTCTCTTAGCTGTATACCCGTGGTATTTTTGGGGAAATCAATTTGTGATTTGGTGGATATGACGATGTGTCATTCAAAGTGAATAAATGTGTGATCTGTCAGAGATAAGGGTGGCCTCTAGCCTCACAACCGGGAAATGAAAAAAATCGGGCAGGCATTCATGGCTATGTAGGTCGCACCTATTAGGGTGTATAATCACCTGATCTAGAGTTTCATATATATCTAAAAATCTATTGTCGATGTTGTCCCATTCGGGAACGGTTGCTGATCCCAACCGTTGGTGATATACATTCGATACACTCAAGCGAAATGAGTGGTCGACCATGTGTGGCCAGGTTGCAAGATGTTCTTGTTGAACCCAGTGTATTCCTCTCTAGAGGTACGCTAGCGAAAGGTGGTTCCATACCTTGTCATAGTTGGAAATCCATTACCCAATATGTGCTTGCGGTTTTCATTGTATACTATATATGTAGAATATGAGATGAAAGCGTTTCTGCTAGATGATTATTATATTGAGGTTGATAGACATTATTATAATATCAATGAGTTTTGATATAAAGATTATTTTGGATTCTCATAAGGGAAACACCCTCCGTTATACGACGTGGTCTTATGAGTTATCGTTTATGTTCTCAACCTGTTTTAAACTGTTTTTCTCATACCAGTCCCATGATTGACCCGGAGTTTATTTTGTTTTGTTTTCCCTAAACTCTTGGGTGCCCAATTTTGTACGGGCAGTCAAGTAGTCAGGATTTACAGATACTTGAAGAGCTAGAGCATGAGGCTTCAAGATTATATCGCTATAGTTATTTCCGCTGTGTTGTAAGTGTAGTACTCTGATAATGTTACTGTATACATATATTGATTTATTTCAAGGATATATTATCTATTATATTTTGTTCGTTCCGCTATGATATTCGTGTTACTCTGATGATGTATCTTCTTCTATTCTGGGTTTCTATCTTATCTATTCTCACCCTCTACTTTTTTTCCATTAGTTTTCTGTTTTCCAGTGCAATTGGGGTTGGACTTGTGTTATTTGGTCAGCTCAAATTGGACTGGAATTTCGGGACACTACAAATATATATATATATATATATATTTGACTCACATAGTTTCTTTTACATTTCTAATATATAATAGAATGTAATTTATTTATGTGACATTATTATAGATGACAAATAAAAGATAATTTTCATTATACTTTATTCGTATGTGATTATTTCTAATTTTAACACATAAAGAAATAATCACATTTGTACATGTTTTTCAATATATAATCTAACACATGAAAATGTTTATTTCAAATTGCATACAAATTCTAATGTATGCATTAACATATAGAAATGTCACTTTACTCGCCTATACATTCTAATGTGTGGTTTGACCAAGAATATAATTCCTATATTTGAATTTAAACTCCAATGTAAGTTTGCATATAAAAATGATTTTTTTTATTTGCATATAAATTCTATGGTGTGTTATGCAAACAAAAATGGTTATTATATTTTATATAAATTCTATCTCAACAAAATGTATGAGAAGTTCCATTTTGCTGACAATTCTATTTTATCAAAATGGATATTTCTATGGTAACACAAACCTATTTCACAAAAATTCTATTTGTATTTAACTCCTTCGGTTAACAAAAATGTAAAATTTGTCTTAATTCAAATCTAATTAACAAAAGGTAATTTTTGTTTCAACTATTATATTTTTGACAAAAGTAAATATTTTTTTACAGAAGTAATTATTTTGGTTCAACTAAGCTATTTGTCCAAAAATGGGTATTTTGATTAAATCAGTCCACATGGACAAAAGTATATATATATTGACCAAAAATAAATGGTTTGCTTTAACTAATCTTGTGACAACCCGCCTTTTCTGAATAATCCAAGTTGACAATATAACCACACATGTCCAACTTGAACGATTCAAAACTGACAGATAATCAATTTAGGGTGTATAATAGAATCAGATCATAGCATCACATATACAGAATAACACAGAATCTCGCAACGGAAATGAAATAATATACATAAGCAGTTCATGAAGCTACATAAATAGTTACAATTTAATTATACAATATAGCGACTCATAAAGTTCGCAAATACAAGCCAAACGGAAATAGGAACTAATACTGGATAGGATGGAGTCTTCGACTAGGTCTTCGGCTCCATATAAAGTGCTCCTCGAGAACACTGCAATACTCAGTCTGACCCGAGCGAAATGAGAAAAACACAAAACACTCAAGTCAGGTCTAAACATTCTAATGTGATTAGATCTAAACTCAAATGCAAATAACTCAAGAGATGTTACGGTATTTTCCATCTCTTAAGGATCCGTTAAACTAACTAATATAGTATGATACGCTAGTATATGTAATGTCTATCAGTAATATAAAATATTAAAAATAGCGTTAAGGCTTTACATTGATCCCCCTTAACACATTTTTAAACAATGTGGTCTATACAGGTCCTGTAACACAACCAGTAGAACGTCGGTAGCCAGTGAGTCCCCTATAGGCACATGTTAAATAGAAACTCGTAGTGGTCGCGCATAAGGATAAAACGTATGACAAGGCACGTGAGGCAATGCCCAAGGTAGGATATTACCAGTTTGCCTGATCCGGACTGGTGGTAACCCCTAACGGCCCACCGCAACACAACACTTCCAAATTCAAGGGTGATCACCAAATAACAAAAATAGAATACACGAAGAAGTGTGTCTGCTAGAGGTAGCTAGCCTCAATGGCCCGGCACGGCTCCTGTTTTAGTCATTTCAAATTTGACACAAGTGTCGGTCATCCATTATCGTTCACTTTCTTCAATCCAGCCAACGTACACCAAAAACAACCACTTCATTCTGGATCATCACTTCACGAACATAGTTATCAAAGTGGTTCCAGTATTGACAGAGAATGTTTCCATAACTGGCACCGGTCTCTTTGACAACTAACGTCATTCAATTTTAGTTTTCATTGATTAATTTCAAATATATCAAACCATAATTGTATTTCAACTTCCTTATATAAACTTGAACTATCAAATATTTCACTTTGAAATATTAACAATATTTTATCATTTACAATTATACGCTTAACTTTGTGTCTAATTCCAAAGTTCCAAATCAATAAACTAAAGTTTTGTTTTTCTTCTATAAAATTTACCATTTCCAACTATTGAATACTTCACTTAAGTTCACTTTTGAATTTCAAAATTTTACTTCATTTAACTAAATTTGTATGTAAAATTTACAATTTTGGAATTTATTTCCTTAAATATTTAGGCTAATGTTTTTTTTTCAATAAGAGATTCAACAATTGTTATTTCAATAAGTTTAAAATAAAATTTAATTCACTTAATATTCCATTCATCAATTTAAATCAAATTTTCATATTTATAATTTAAACCAAAGTTTAATCTTCGAAATTTGAAACAATTCTATTTTCTTTTCAAAATGGGAATTTAAAATTTGAAATACGTATAGTGAAATGTAGAAGTTGTGAAAATTTCGTCGAAAAATTTGAATGTTGTCGGTCGCGCAATTTTCAGTGCAAAGTTGCGCATAACAGTTCAAATTTTAACGATTTTAAAATCTCTTCAAAACAAGTTCAGACAAACATGAAAAATATTCTATTCGTTGACAGTAATTCAACGGTGAAATTCGTTTCGCGAAAATCGGACGTTTTGACCTTCGTTTCAAATCTGCATTTTACATTAAAGGGGTCCGTAATGCGTTTTTGAACGGAGCATGCAGACACTGCAAATTATATACCGTTGTGTCCGTCTCGTCGCGCTGATTACCGAAATATATTCACTTGTCAGTTTCGGTATTCGGTTCGCGCTAAAACTGTGAAAATGCTTGCACAGTTCATTTTTAAAACAGAGTCATTTGAGTTTGATGTGTCCCTTTTACGATCTTACATATCTTTCTAAATATTTTGGGTCTGCAAAAGATGTCTTTTTATATTATTAAACTATCTAATTATTTTTTTGTTTTCATCTTCTTCACAATATGGTGAATGGGACACATTTATACTCACACAATACATGACACACTCACATGTATTTTTACATACACAAGCGTGCATATGTACACAACACCACACACATACCTACACACTTTTAAACACACCTGCACACATTTAAACACACACCAAAAGCATATATTTTAACACATGTGTACACCTATACACTCATGAATGCATTACATGCATGACTACATACACATGCACACACAATCTTGCGTTTTTGTTTTTTTTTTCTTCCTACACATGGAGACAAAAGAAAGGATGATATAAACTTTCATTTATTTTTCCTCTTTGTTGCTAAAAGTGAATTCACGCAACCAGGTCACTTTTCATTTTTCTTTTGGTTGCAAATCCAAACTCATGCAACAGAGAGATAAAGAAAACATTTCCTAAGCATACTTTTTTTTTCTTTCACTTCTTCCTTTCTTACCATTCTATCTACACTTCTTTCAAAATGGACACAACTAGAAAGAAGCACTTCATTTTTTTTTCAAAATATAGTGGATGGACATATTTAAGCTATGTGTCCAAAACATATAGATAATATACACGCACACACATATATACTAACACACACAACACAAAATGCTTCCAGGCACATACACTACACACACATTAAAAACACACACATTTTTTTTGTGTGTAGAAAGAGATAGTGGACTGGTATATGTGTATAAACATGTATACGAGGGAGGCATTTGTTCGCATAGATGTTGACTGAACTGAGAAGAGAAGAAAAAAAAAGAAAAAAAATATAGTAAGGGAAGAAAGAACAAGAAAGTAGGATATGTTATGCTGTGTGTTCTTCCTTCTTTTCTTGTGAGTTGCGGGCCATGCATGAATAATCATGTGGCCATTTTTTTCTGAAATTTAAAGTTGTTTTGGAAACAATGACGAGTTGCCTTCATTTCTTTCTTGCTTGAAAAAGAAAAAAAATGGACAGGAGAGAAAAGAAAAATGTAAATGATGTGTTGCATGAAAACATTCATGCGTGTCAAGTATATAGAAGAGAAAAGTGGAAATTTCAAAAATGAATGTGACTTTGTGTATTCATTTCATGCGCTGGCAAAATATGAGGATGGTGATTGTGTCTTGCCAGAAGTGAAAACAGAAGAATGAATGTGCCCATATTTCCATATGTGTATGAACAGATGCAAAAAGAAAGAAGAGATCAATGGATATTTTGTTCTTTTTTTTCTTAGTAACATAGCAAGTTCTTGCGTATGTCCACAATGCATCCCAAACTCAACAAAACACACAGTAAGACACAAATACATCTACATATGCACATACACGTACAAGCCAAATGCACAAACTAACATTTATATGTGTATAAATATATGGCGAACACATTAAAGAATGTTTAGACGTGAGTAATAACTTACATTCGGGTTCCGAAAGCTAAACGACGATGACGAGATGGACACGGCGAAAGAACGAACAACTATGGAAATATAGCGGAGCTTGAGTTGCTGTCGCGGTTGATGTCGGAGCACGATGCAGGCTGTCGGAGATAGGCGGAGGATAGAATGTGGGCTGAGAGAGGAAAATGAGAGGGAGCCAACAAGAGAATGGATACTGCTTCACTTCATGCTTGCGTTTGGCATCTTCTTCTTTTTTTCTCTGTTGTATTTTTTTTCTTTCGGAAGAAAATTTTGCCGAAGCAAAAAGTTATGAATTGAGAAGAGATTGAAAAATGGAGAGAAAGTAGACGAAGATTGGGAGCTTAATATATTACGGTGGTAGGTGAGTTATTGTGGTTTACATTGGCACAGAAGAAGTGATGCCTTGCATCATGTCTCATTTAATGCAAGGAAGAAAAAAAATGTGGCATGCAAATGATGTACTCCATCTGTAACAACCCGTATTTTTGAATAACATGTTATAACATAAATGGAGGCAGAATTAAACTGTAAAATCTGAATCAAGGGAAACGGGCTATGCCATTGCGTTCGTCTCGGAAAAATACGCGGAATAGAGTCCGAGTTTTCGAAAATCGGAGTCCGTATGACCAAGATATGGCCTCGCGAACTTTCACGAAAAATTCCCAAATTAAAGTATACTTAATTGAGTGAAATGGGTTGCGCAGAGAAATATATATATATTGATATATATATATATATAATTGAAAATTAAATAAATAAATATGCAAAAATGTTCAAAACAGCGAATTGGGAGAGGGGAATAACCGAACCGGCCGATTTTTGAGGTCGACCCGAGCTCGCTGGGTCGACTAGGGGTTAATCCAGGGTGTTTGGCTGTCAACCCGTGGGCCGATTCGCTCAAATGCAGATTTTGCATTTGAATGGTTCTCATGGTTCATCTTTAATCTAAAGGCCCTAGATGGTTCCTACACTTGACTTCTTCCCCAAGACATGCTTTGATGGCTTGGATTGAACTAGGGTTTAATCCTATGGCCTAAAACACTTGCCTAATCTATAAATAAGACCCTAACCTACCCTAAAATCATCATTATTCATCCTAGCAACTAAACTATGGCAAAATCAATCCTCTCATGGCCTCCACTCTCTTCATCAAATTCCTAAATAAATTTCTAAGTGATTTTCCATGCATACAAGTGTATTTAGACTTGTATGATCATCATTAGCTTGCATTCAAGTCAAGTTTCTCTATTGGCATCATAAAGGAAGAGTTTTGATCAATTTTGCTTGCATTTTTGGGGTTTAATTGGTTGCATAAGGGTTTTCTTACATTTGCTATACTCATTTGAGTCCGCATAAGCATTGTAAGCCCTATTCCTTTCATACTTAAACTCTAAAGTTAAATGTATGATATGCAAGTTTATTATGGTGAGTTATGCAAGTTATCATGTTGTAATATGCAAGTTAATATGCAAGTTTACTATGCTAAGATATGCAAGTTGTCATATGCAAGTTTACTATGCTAAGATATGCAAGTTGTCATATGCAAGTTAATATGCAAGTTTACTATGCTAAGATATGCAAGTTATCATGTTGTAATATGCAAGTTTGTTATGCAAGTGTCATATGATATGCAAGTATGTTATGCAAGCTTATCTTGAGTATGTGAACATAAAGCTTCAAGCTTTATGCCAAAGGTTGCATTTTGGCAACATGTAAGTTATCATATCACTTAGGATAACTTGCATGTGAGGCTAAATGCGAACTTATGGCCATTTCTACATGTCATTTAGCACCATGTATCATGAATATGCCAAGTTTGGTTTTATGAGGCCTAGGAATGTAATATGCAAGTGTATGAACACATGAACACTTCATATGCCACCATGTTGAACTTGTGGCTTCAACCCCTTTATGTCATGATTATGCCAAGTTCTCTCTTTCTATCCTTTATGCGCTATAGCAATATGTAAGCGATGGGATTGCGTTGGGGTTGGGTAAACTTAAAAGACATAAAAGCATAAGCTTGGGAATTTACCTATTAAGTTAGGTCTACCCATTGGGAATTTACCTATTAAGTTAGGTCTACCCAATTGCTTGAAAATTTGTAATATGTTTTGGAAACATGATGGACATGACACTTAGCAAAGATAAGTGTGACCAACTCGAGGTTGGGTTGAGTTTGTAGCGTAAACCTACCCGGAACCGACCGACCTAACTAGTTGCTACAAACAATAGGACCCAATGTGAGAAGTTGGTCATGTTGTACCTTGAACCCGAGGTTAGACCAAGTTGTGGTGTAAAGCTACCCGGAACCGACCGGCTTAACTAGTAACCGCAACAAAGTCTAATGTGAGAGGTTAAGGCGCATTAATTAATTAATTAATGCTACATGATAAGGTTAAGAAAATCTGACTTATGACACTTAACCAATCTGAACTTGGTAAATTAACGGGGTTAAGTTAACCTACACTTAACCAATCTGAACTCGGTAATTTAACGGGGTTGAGTTGAACTATACTTAACCAATCTAACTCAGTAATTTGGTAAGACTGAGAACCAATTTGATACCTGGTCTGGATAAACTAACTTGATTGATAAATTAAACGAACCTGTTTTGCGGATCTGTAGGACCCACACCAAGTTAGGCAAGTTTGTAAATCTGTTATCTGATCCGTTAGTCTGAAAATTGATCGTCTGAACCTGGTATATCTGAGCTCTGTTAATAAGTTAATCTGAATCTGATAGTCTGGGGACACAAGGGGGAATACTTGTGTCATCTGTTGTTTGGGACCCATATTAGTCAGTAACCCTTTCTGGTATCAAAACTTTGACCCAACTGTAGGTAGGGTTCGGGCACGCTTACTGAACTAATTATAAGTGGTTCATTCTGATAATGGCGATGGGTGTTGATGGTGCGTTCCAACCGGGTCATGTGCGTGCATGGATCCCGGTCTGCCTCTGAGGATGTAAGACGCCGTGACATCTGTAAATATGCCTGTGCCAATTGGTTGCCACTTTAGGGAGTGATACACCCTATCGTGGGGCCGACACAGGGTATTTATGTATTAGGGAGCCGATTGCTTGGGTAGGATTTAGGGTACACTTAGTTCTGTCTGATTCTGTTGGTACCGTCTGTTTTGTTGGGTGGCAACACCCGTCTGTTTCTGCGTGGTACCGTTCTGTTAGGGTGGTAAAGGCCCATTATAGTTAGCATTCCGTTTCTGTACCTTATCTGTTAGGGTGGTAAAGGCCCATTATTGTTAGCATTCCGTTTCTGCACTTTACCTGTTGGGATGGTAAAAGCCCATTTTTCCAAAACTCTATTTCTGTATGGACCATTCTGTTCTGTTCTGTTTCGATATGAACATTGGGGTAACACCTAATCCCGTTATACTAGAATTGGTACCAAGAAGTTGGATCTTGGTTTGAGTCAAACACCTGATACTGGGCCAAGTTTAGGCCAAGGGATAAATTCTTGATTATACATGACATGTTAGAATGCTAATACACCTGTGGTGCAAAATCTTAATCCTGATTATGCGATGACACCTTTATCTACCTTGATAGTTAATTATCATGCTAGTAAGTTGTTATCCTTATGTTCATACCTGCTGCTCATGCCAGTTAACTTTATCAGTTTACATTGATTGTAGTAGGGCTTACTCAGTCTTTTTGACTGACCTGTTTTCTTTCGCCTCTTTTCTTCCGTTCCCCCCCCAGGTTTACAGGGTGGGAATACCGGTACTTAGCTTGGATCTTGGCTGCTTTTCTTGGATAGCTCATGTATGCTTTGGAGTTGAGATTGCTATGGTTTTCTACTTTGGGAATAGCTACTTTATGTTTTTCTTTTCAGCTTCCAGTTTTATGTACTAGACTTGTTTATTTGGAAAATTGACATTATGTTGTACCAGACTTGTTTTGAAATAGTTTAAAATCTTCCGCTGTTTTATCTATGTTATTTACTCTGTTTACATATATACATATGTTCTTGTTCTGCCTTGATATATCATTATGCATGTTTACCTGATTCAAACGCCCCTCCAAAGTCAGAGTGCTTGCAAGAGCCACCCTGGCGGAGGCGGGGTGTTACATTTGGTATCAGAGCATATGGTTTACGAGAAGGGACAAAAAGGTTTTTAAAACTTTTGGAAAACTATTTTCAAAACCAAGTATAAAGTATTTTCCAAAGAAAAGTCTAGTTTATTTTAAAGGCTATTCCCCAAAAGCCAGTAGCACAATCCTTAGTTATCTATTCTTAGTTTCCTCGTTCTGAATCTATATTTTCCTTCGTTTCAGTATGGCTGATAACTTTGTTATCCCAGAGGGAGTGCAAGTTCCTGTTTGGTATAGGAGACTTATGGAGGCTAGGGCGACCGAAGCCGGCCCCGCAAATGTTACTCCTCCTCCGGTGGTTAATATTCCTCCTCCTCCTGTCGCTAATGTTCCTCCTCCACCGGTTGCTGAGGTTCCTCTTCCTCCTCCCCCTCAGCATCCTCAGGTTGACTTCGCAAAGACTTGCAAAGATTTCAAAGCAATGGGTGGCAAGAACTTTCAAGGCACTGAGACTTTTGTAGAGGCTAGAAATTGGTTGAAAGAGACCGAGGATTTGTTTGCTATCTTTGGGTTAGACGATCAGAGGAAGCTCTTGTTGGCGGTTTGGCTTATGAAGGATGAAGCCGCTTATTGGTGGGAAGTCACCAATGGTACTAGGCCTGTTGAGACTTGGGCCGATTTCAGGGCAAGGTTCATGCTTAAGTTTCTATCTTCTACTGAAGAGAATTTGCAAATGGAAAGGTTTATTGCTTTGAAGCAAGGAGACATGTCTGTTAAAGAATATGTGAACAAGTTTAATCAGTTAGCTCGTTTTGGCTTGGATATGGTGAGTACTACTCAGAAGAAGGCTCTTCGTTTTGCTAGAGGATTGAATGAGCCGTTACAGGAATTAGCCATGTCTCATGTTCCCATGGGGGCCACGTTTGAGAGTTTGGTAGATATGGCCCTACTCAATGAAGAGAACAAGAGTGCAAAGAAGGAGGTCAAGGCGAATGAGTCTCAAAACAAGAAAACGGGACCCAAAAAGGAAATGCAAAAGAAGGAGGAGAAGTCTGAAGATAAGAAGGAAAAGAAGTGCTTTACTTATGGAAGCTCAACTCATCTAAACAAGGATTGCAGAAAGAGGAAGGGCACTTGCTTCAACTGTGGAGAGATGGGACACTTCACTAGGGACTGCCCGAAGAAGAAAGGGACTACAACAGAAGGAACGGTGAATACTCGCATGGCGGGTGAATAGATTAGGGCTAGAATAATTTGTCTGTAGGATGTTTAATTTTCCTTGTCTGATTTTCAGTATGAAACTCTTTTTCTGGTATTTTGATTCTGTAATGGAAACTTAGTACTTTAATGCTAGTCTTGCTTCTAATCTGGTAATAGTCTCAAACTCCCTGAGAGTTATAACTCATCTGTTTGTGATAAATTGGGATTTGAGAGTATCTGTGACTATGACGAGTACATTCTGGGTTTCTACCATGCTTAGTTTCCTAAGAATCATTTGGGGGAAAATCTGATATGTACTAGTAATCTGTAAGTATATGTACCAAGTTTTTGTTTTATCGGTACTCGCTTCCATCACTCGACTGTATCTTGTGGAGATAGGAATCTTATGGATGTAAACATGTGTTTGAGACATGTTATGGTTGACGGTTGCAAGTGGATGCAAGTGGTTGCTAGTGGTTGCTCGTGGATGCATAAACACACACTAGGCACTAGATCGGCATGAAATACACTCTCATATTGCATATGGACGTGTGTACATTTTCGATTCTTATGGTTGCAAGATGGTTAATTCAGCACATGGATGTTGCATGTGGATGAATGTTTGTGCACACATATAGTATTATGTGATTAGGACTATTTGCATACATAATGGATTCATTTCACTAACATACTTTGCATTGATGATCTTTGCATTAGATAAAAACATATACACACACCTTTTGCATATGTTCATACCGCATTAGAACCTTTTAAGGACAATGATTGCTCGTGGATGATGTTTTGAGTAGATGGATGATGGATGGTAGGATACGTTCTTCCTAACTTGGAGATTTCGGGGACGAAATCCTTTAAGGAGGGAAGAATGTAACAACCCGTATTTTTGAATAACATGTTATAACATAAATGGAGGCAGAATTAAACTGTAAAATCTGAATCAAGGGAAACGGGCTATGCCATTGCGTTCGTCTCGGAAAAATACGCGAAATAGAGTCCGAGTTTTCGAAAATCGGAGTCCGTATGACCAAGATATGGCCTCGCGAACTTTCACGAAAAATTCCCAAATTAAAGTATACTTAATTAAGTGAAATGGGTTGCGCAGAGAAATATATATATATATTGATATATATATATATATAATTGAAAATTAAATAAATAAATATGCAAAAATGTTCAAAACAGCGAATTGGGAGAGGGGAATAACCGAACTGGCCGATTTTTGAGGTCGACCCGAGCCTGCTGGGTCGACTAGGGGTTAATCCAGGGTGTTTGGCTATCAACCCGTGGGCCGATTCGCTCAAATGCAGATTTTGCATTTGAATGGTTCTCATGGTTCATCTTTAATCTAAAGGCCCTAGATGGTTCCTACACTTGACTTCTTCCCCAAGACATGTTTTGATGGCTTGGATTGAACTAGGGTTTAATCCTATGGCCTAAAACACTTGCCTAATCTATAAATAAGACCCTAACCTACCCTAAAATCATCATTATTCATCCTAGCAACTAAACTATGGCAAAATCAATCCTCTCATGGCCTCCACTCTCTTCATCAAATTCCTAAATAAATTTCTAAGTGATTTTCCATGCATACAAGTGTATTTAGACTTGTATGATCATCATTAGCTTGCATTCAAGTCAAGTTTCTCTATTGGCATCATAAAGGAAGAGTTTTGATCAATTTTACTTGCATTTTTGGAGTTTAATTGGTTGCATAAGGGTTTTCTTACATTTGCTATACTCATTTGAGTCCGCATAAGCATTGTAAGCCCTATTCCTTTCATACTTAAACTCTAAAGTTAAATGTATGATATGCAAGTTTATTATGGTGAGTTATGCAAGTTATCATGTTGTAATATGCAAGTTAATATGCAAGTTTACTATGCTAAGATATGCAAGTTGTCATATGCAAGTTTACTATGCTAAGATATGCAAGTTGTCATATGCAAGTTAATATGCAAGTTTACTATGCTAAGATATGCAAGTTATCATGTTGTAATATGCAAGTTTGTTATGCAAGTGTCATATGATATGCAAGTATGTTATGCAAGCTTATCTTGAGTATGTGAACATAAAGCTTCAAGCTTTATGCCAAAGGTTGCATTTTGGCAACATGTAAGTTATCATATCACTTAGGATAACTTGCATGTGAGGCTAAATGCGAACTTATGGCCATTTCTACATGTCATTTAGCACCATGTATCATGAATATGCCAAGTTTGGTTTTATGAGGCCTAGGAATGTAATATGCAAGTGTATGAACACATGAACACTTCATATGCCACCATGTTGAACTTGTGGCTTCAACCCCTTTATGTCATGATTATGCCAAGTTCTCTCTTTCTATCCTTTATGCGCTATAGCGATATGTAAGCGATGGGATTGCGTTGGGGTTGGGTAAACTTAAAAGACATAAAAGCATAAGCTTGGGAATTTACCTATTAAGTTAGGTCTACCCATTGGGAATTTACCTATTAAGTTAGGTCTACCCAATTGCTTGAAAATTTGTAATATGTTTTGGAAACATGATGGACATGACACTTAGCAAAGATAAGTGTGACCAACTCGAGGTTGGGTTGAGTTTGTAGCGTAAACCTACCCGGAACCGACCGGCCTAACTAGTTGCTACAAACAATAGGACCCAATGTGAGAAGTTGGTCATGTTGTACCTTGAACCCGAGGTTAGACCAAGTTGTGGTGTAAAGCTACCCGGAACCGACTGGCTTAACTAGTAACCGCAACAAAGTCTAATGTGAGAGGTTAAGGCGCATTAATTAATTAATTAATGCTACATGATAAGGTTAAGAAAATCTGACTTATGACACTTAACCAATCTGAACTCGGTAAATTAACGGGGTTAAGTTAACCTACACTTAACCAATCTGAACTCGGTAAATTAACGGGGTTAAGTTAACCTACACTTAACCAATCTGAACTCGGTAATTTAACGGGGTTGAGTTGAACTATACTTAACCAATCTAACTCAGTAATTTGGTAAGACTGAGAACCAATTTGATACCTGGTCTGGATAAACTAACTTGATTGATAAATTAAACGAACCTGTTTTGCGGATCTGTAGGACCCACACCAAGTTAGGCAAGTTTGTAAATCTGTTATCTGATCCGTTAGTCTGAAAATTGATCGTCTGAACCTGGTATGTCTGAGCTCTGTTAATAAGTTAATCTGAATCTGATAGTCTGGGGACACAAGGGGGAATACTTGTGTCATCTGTTGTTTGGGACCCATATTAGTCAGTAACCCTTTCTGGTATCAAAACTTTGACCCAACTGTAGGTAGGGTTCGGGCACGCTTACTGAACTAATTATAAGTGGTTCATTCTGATAATGGCGATGGGTGTTGATGGTGCGTTCCAACCGGGTCATGTGCGTGCATGGATCCCGGTCTGCCTCTGAGGATGTAAGACGCCGTGACATCTGTAAATATGCCTGTGCCAATTGGTTGCCACTTTAGGGAGTGATACACCCTATCGTGGGGCCGACACAGGGTATTTATGTATTAGGGAGCCGATCGCTTGGGTAGGATTTAGGGTACACTTAGTTCTGTCTCATTCTGTTGGTACCGTCTGTTTTGTTGGGTGGCAACACCCGTCTGTTTCTGCGTGGTACCGTTCTGTTAGGGTGGTAAAGGCCCATTATAGTTAGCATTCCGTTTCTGTACCTTATCTGTTAGGGTGGTAAAGGCCCATTATTGTTAGCATTCCGTTTCTGCACTTTACCTGTTGGGATGGTAAAAGCCCATTTTTCCAAAACTCTATTTCTGTATGGACCATTCTGTTCTGTTCTGTTTCGATATGAACATTGGGGTAACACCTAATCCCGTTATACTAGAATTGGTACCAAGAAGTTGGATCTTGGTTTGAGTCAAACACCTGATACTGGGCCAAGTTTAGGCCAAGGGATAAATTCTTGATTATACATGACATGTTAGAATGCTAATACACCTGTGGTGCAAAATCTTAATCCTGATTATGCGATGACACCTTTATCTACCTTGATAGTTAATTATCATGCTAGCAAGTTGTTATCCTTATGTTCATACCTGCTGCTCATGCCAGTTAACTTTATCAGTTTACATTGATTGTAGTAGGGCTTACTCAGTCTTTTTGACTGACCTGTTTTCTTTCGCCTCTTTTCTTCCGTTTCCCCCCCCCCCCAGGTTTACAGGGTGGGAATACCGGTACTTAGCTTGGATCTTGGCTGCTTTTCTTGGATAGCTCATGTATGCTTTGGAGTTGAGATTGCTATGGTTTTCTACTTTGGGAATAGCTACTTTATGTTTTTCTTTTCAGCTTCCAGTTTTATGTACTAGACTTGTTTATTTGGAAAATTGACATTATGTTGTACCAGACTTGTTTTGAAATAGTTTAAAATCTTCCGCTGTTTTATCTATGTTATTTACTCTGTTTACATATATACATATGTTCTTGTTCTGCCTTGATATATCATTATGCATGTTTACCTGATTCAAACGCCCCTCCAAAGTCAGAGTGCTTGCAAGAGCCACCCTGGCGGAGGCGGGGTGTTACACCATCACACCTCATTAAATGCAATGAAGGAAAAATGTGGAGATATTTTCCTTTTCTTTTGGTTTGTCTGTAAGCCTCCGTAGGTTTATTTCAGTCCAATTATTTACGTTGCACTCCTTTATAAGGTCACCTATATGGAAATAACTGTCTACCCATTTGTCTTTAAGGACACCAAAATATCAGTATAAATATATTATTGGAATCAGGACGTCGAGACAAACACAACGGCACACAGTTATCAGTGCTTTGAACATTTTATAAAAGGTCTATTTTTATTTTTAATTTCACTGTATTTAATGAACGGTCATTTAAATTTATTCAGTTTAAATTATCAGAATTTAACGGAACGAACTTATAACATTTCGATTACAAATTTTGTCTTCAAATTCTTTGTATACAAATATTTATTTTTATTTATAAATTCAATAAACTTTGAATGTATTCATTTTAATAACTAAAATTTTATGTTTTAATCTATTTTCTTGTTTATTTCTCGGAATTTATCGTTAAATAAATAGTTTTTCCCGATCTGAAAACTCAGGTCGTTACATTCTCCCCTACTCAAGTCTTTTCGTCCTCGAAAAGAACGAAACAAGGAAAAATAAAGAAATAACCAGAAACGTAAGAATGATTAAAGACGATTTGGGTACCTTATGCAAACAATTCAGGATTTGAGGCACGGATACTCTCCTCAGTTTCCCAAGTGCAATCTCGGTCACCTCTACTCCACTGAACTTTGATGAGATTAACTATCTTCCTTCTAAGCTGCTTCGTATCTTTATCGACTATACGAAGTAGTCTTCTTTCGATAGTAAGATTTGGCTCAACATCCATATCTTCAAATAAAGCAGGCTGGACTATAGCTAATGGGTCATGTACATATCTGCGAATATGTGAAACATGGAATACATTATGCACACCCGATAGTTTCTCCGGTAAATCAACTCTATAAGCTAAACCGCCAATCTTTTCTAATATATGAAAAGGACCAACAAATCTCGGAGCAAGCTTCCCTTTCTTTCCAAAACGAATCACGTTCTTCAAAGGTGAAATTTTCAGAAATACAAGATCACCAACAACAAATTCCAAATGTCTCCTCTTTCCATCAGCATACTTCTTTTGCCTATCCTAGGCAAACTTCATCCTCCTTCTGATTTCTTCAACTTTTTCAGAAGCTTCCAAAATCATTTCGGGACCCAAAACAAGTCGATTTCCGGATTCAATCCAACAAGATGGAGATTTACATGGCCGTCCATATAGAGCGTCGAACGGTGCCATTTTAATACTCACCTGAATTTCAAAGATTTATTTAAGATTTACATTTATTTAAATATGACTTTTAATTTGAATCAAATTACCTGATAGCTATTATTATAGGTGAATTCAACGAGATGAAGATGATCTTCCCAAGATCCCCCAAAATCTAAAGCACAAGCACGAAGCAAATCCTCCACAATCTTATTTACTCTGCCAGTCTGACTGTCTGTCTGAGGATGATAGGTGGTGCTCAGGTTCAATTGAGTTCCCAAAGTTATCTGGAAAGCTTTCCAAAATTTGCTAGCAAAAATAGGGTCTCTATCACATACTATGCTAGACGGAACACCATGAAGTCGGACTATATCCTTCATATAGAGCTCGGCTAAACTTGAAGCAGTTCGAGTTGTATTTACAGGAATAAAGTGGGCTGATTTGGTTAGTCTATCAACAATAACCCAGATGCTTTCATTTCCTCTCCTGGTCCATGGTAATCCATCTATGAAATCCATAGAAATTTGATCTCATTTCCATTTAGGAATCTCTAAAGGCTGTAACAAACCTGCAGTCTTCTGATGGTCGGCTTTTACTTGCTGGCAAGTGGCGCATCTACTGATATGAATAGAAATGTCTCTCTTCATTCCACTCCACCAATAAAGCTTCTTCATATTCTGGTACATCTTAGTGACCCCAGGATGAATAGAAAGTTTAGACTGATGATTCTCTCTAAGCACCTCCTGTCTTAGATCATCCACATTCGGAACGCAAATACGATTGTTGATCCTCAAAATTCCATTGGTACCAATTTCAGCGCCCCATCCCTTCTGCACGTTTACAACTTCTCTATTGAGAACGCTTTCCTTTATTCGCCTACGCATTTCATCTTCTTCTTGCTTAGCAATAATGCGATCCATAAGGGCTGGAGAAGCAGTAATTTGGAATAACATTGCTTTGTTTCTACTCAAAGCGTCGGATACCACATTAGCCTTTCCGGGGGTATAGTTTATGTCGAGGTCATATGATGCTAAGAACTCGAGCCATCTGACTTGCCTCTGATTCAGATCCTTCTGAGAAAAGATATTCTTCAATGATTTGTGGTCAGTGAAGAGTTCAAATTTAATTCCCAAAAGATGGTGCCTCCACAACTTAAGAGCAAAAACTACAGCAAGTAGTTCTAAGTCATGCGCTGCATAATTAACCTCATGGACTCTGAGTTGTCTACCAGCATAAGCAATAACTTTACCATGCTGCATAAGAACAGCTCCCAAACCTTCTCCGCAAGCATCAGTGTAAACAGTCAAACCTTCACTTCCATCTTGAACAGTAAGAACAGGAGCAGAAGTTAACTTGCGTTTAAGTTCATAAAATGCTTTTATACACTTATCGCTCCAATCGAACTTAACATTCTTTCCAGTCAAAGTTGTGAGTGGTGAAGAAATTCGAGCAAAATTTTCGATGAATCTCCTATAATAGCCAGCTAAGCCGAGGAAACTACGAATATCGGTTGGAGTTTCAGGAGTTTTCCAATCCTAAAATTTAAAGAATTATGAATACCTATATAAGAGAGATAAGATAAATCGAATAAGAATGAATGGATGTTTTAATTAAAGGGCTTACTTTGATTACGGCGATCTTAGCTGGATCGACCGAAATCCCATTCTCCGAAACAATATGTCCAAGAAACCTAACTTCATCTCTCCAGAAATGACACTTAGAAAACTTGGCCTTCAGTTGATGATCTCTCAAAGTTTTAAGAACAAACTTGAGATGCTCCTCATGTTCTTCTTTAGACTTAGAAAAGACTAGAATATCATCAATAAAGACAAGGACAAACCTATTCAGAACATCCCGGAATACTCTGTTCATGAGGTCAACAAAGTAAGCTAGGGCATTAGTTAAACCAAATGGCATAACTAACCATTCATAGACACCGTCTTCTGTTCGAAAAGCTGTTTTAGGAATACTATCTTCAGAAATTCGAAGTTGGTGAAAACCTGTGGCAAGGTCGAGTTGAGAAAATATCTTGGCTCCGTGCAATTGATCAAATAGGTCATTAATGCGAGGCATTGGATATCGGTTCTTGTGAGTAAGCTTATTCAGTTCTCGATAGTCAACGCACATTCTCAGAGAACCGTTTGACTTAGTAACAAATACAACTGCAGCTCCCCATTCTGAATGACTTCGGCGAATTAGATCTTTAGAGAATAGATCTTCGATTTGCACCTTTAATTCAATCTTCTCCTTAGGTGCCATTTTTCTTGAAGAAAGTATAATGGGTCTAGCTCCTTGAATGAGATCAATACGGAATTCGATTTCATGATGAGGCGGTAAGGAAGTAACTTCTCCAAAAACATCAGGAAAGTGTTGAACAACAGGAGTAGTGCTAAGATAGCTAAGATGAGAATCGAGAGAGAAAATGAAACTTCCTCCAATATCTTCAGGTATTTAAACTGAAGAGAATACTAATTAAAGATAATAGGCTAAAGTTTAAAAAAAGATTTAGAAAATAGGTTTGATTTAAAACATTTTATACTTTCAAAATACGCTCTCTCGGAAATTATTCTACTCATTCTAGGGTATTCCTAATCCTATCTATAATGAGTTTTACCCCCAGGCTAAGGTGTTTCTAAACCTTGGCTCTGATACCAACTGTGACAACCCGCCTTTTCTGAATAATCCAAGTTGACAATATAACCACACATGTCCAACTTGAACGATTCAAAACTGACAGATAATCAATTTAGGGTGTATAATAGAATCAAATCATAGAATCACATATACAGAATAACACAGAATCTCGCAACGGAAATGAAATAATATACATAAGCAATTCATGAAGCTACTTAAATAGTTACAATTTAATTATACAATATAGCGACTCATAAAGTTCGCAAATACAAGCCAAACGGAAATAGGAACTAATACTGGATAGGATGGAGTCTTCGACTAGGTCTTCGGCTCCATATAAAGTGCTCCTCGAGAACACTGCAATTCTCAGTCTGACCCGAGCGAAATGAGAAAAACACAAAACACTCAAGTCAGGTCTAAACATTCTAATGTGATTAGATCTAAACTCAAATGCAAATAACTCAAGAGATGTTGCGGTATTTTCCATCTCTTAAGGATCCGTTAAACTATCTATATATAGTATGATACGCTAGTATATGTAATGTCTATCAGTAATATAAAATATTAAAAATAGCGTTAAGGCTTTACATTGATCCCCCTTAACACATTTTTAAACAATGTGGTCTATACAGGTCCTGTAACACAACCAGTAGAACGTCGGTAGCCAGTGAGTCCCCTATAGGCACATGTTAAATAGAAACTCGTAGTGGTCGCGCATAAGGATAAAACGTATGACAAGGCACGTGAGGCAATGCCCAAGGTAGGATACTACCAGTTTGCCTGATCCAGACTGGTGGTAACCCCTAACGGCCCACCGCAACACAACACTTCCAAATTCAAGGGTGATCACCAAATAACAAAAATAGAATACACGAAGAAGTGTGTCTGCTAGAGGTAGCTAGCCTCAATGGCCCGGCACGGCTCCTGTTTTAGTCATTTCAAATTTGACACAAGTGTCGGTCATCCATTATCGTTCACTTTCTTCAATCCAGCCAACGTACACCAAAAACAACCACTTCATTCTGGATCATCACTTCACGAACATAGTTATCAAAGTGGTTCCAGCATTGACAGAGAATGTTTCCATAACAGGCACCGGTCTCTTTGACAACTAACGTCATTCAATTTTAGTTTTCATTGATTAATTTCAAATATATCAAACCATAATTGTATTTCAACTTCCTTATATAAACTTGAACTATCAAATATTTCACTTTGAAATATTAACAATATTTTATCATTTACAATTATACGCTTAACTTTGTGTCTAATTCCAAAGTTCCAAATCAATAAACTAAAGTTTTGTTTTTCTTCTATAAAATTTACCATTTCCAACTATTGAATACTTCACTTAAGTTCACTTTTGAATTTCAAAATTTTACTTCATTTAACTAAATTTGTATGCAAAATTTACAATTTTGAAATTTATTTCCTTAAATATTTAGGCTAATGTTTTTTTTTCAATAAGAGATTCAACAATTGTTATTTCAATAAGTTTAAAATAAAATTTAATTCACTTAATATTCCATTCATCAATTTAAATCAAATTTTCATATTTATAATTTAAACCAAAGTTTAATCTTCGAAATTTGAAACAATTCTATTTTCTTTTCAAAATGGGAATTTAAAATTTGAAATACGTATAGTGAAATGTAGAAGCTGTGAAAATTTCGTCGGAAAATTTGAATGTTGTCGGTCGCGCAATTTTCAGTGCAAAGTTGCGCATAACAGTTCAAATTTTAACGATTTTAAAATCTCTTCAAAACAAGTTCGGACAAACATGAAAAATATTCTATTCGTTGACAGTAATTCAACGGTGAAATTCGTTTCGCGAAAATCGGACGTTTTGACTTCCGTTTCAAATCTGCATTTTACATTAAAGGGGTCCGTAATGCGTTTTTGAACGGAGCATGCAGACACTGCAAATTATATACCGTTGTGTCCGTCTCGTCGCGCTGATTACCGAAATATATTCACTTGTCAGTTTCGGTATTCGGTTCGCGCTGAAACTGTGAAAATGCTTGCACAGTTCATTTTTAAAACAGAGTCATTTGAGTTCGATGTGTCCCTTTTACGATCTTACATATCTTTCTAAATATTTTGGGTCTGCAAAAGATGTCTTTTTATATTATTAAACTATCTAATTATTTTTTTGTTTTCTTCTTCTTCACAATATGGTGAATGGGACACATTTATACTCACACAATACATGACACACTCACATGTATTTTTACATACACAAGCGTACATATGTACACAACACCACACACATACCTACACACTTTTAAACACACCTGCACACATTTAAACACACACCAAAAGCATATATTTTAACACATGTGTACACCTATACACTCATGCATGCATTACATGCATGACTACATACACATGCACACACAATCTTGCGTTTTTGGTTTTTTTTCCTACACATGGAGACAAAAGAAAGGATGATATAAACTTTCATTTATTTTTCCTCTTTGTTGCTAAAAGTGAATTCACGCAACCAGGTCACTTTTCATTTTTCTTTTGGTTGCAAATCCAAACTCATGCAACAGAGAGATAAAGAAAACATTTCCTAAGCATACTTTTTTTTTCTTTCACTTCTTCCTTTCTTACCATTCTATCTACACTTCTATCAAAATGGACACAACTAGAAAGAAGCACTTCATTTTTTTTCAAAATATAGTGGATGGACATATTTAAGCTATGCGTCCAAAACATATAGATAATATACACGCACACACATATATACTAACACACACAACACAAAATGCTTCCAGGCACATACACTACACACACATTAAAAATACACACATTTTTTTTTGTGTGTAGAAAGAGATAGTGGACTGGTATATGTATATAAACATGTATACGAGGGAGGCATTTGTTCGCATAGATGTTCACTGAACTGAGAAGAGAAGAAAAAAAAAGGAAAAAAAATATAGCAAGGGAAGAAAGAACAAGAAAGTAGGATATGTTATGTTGTGTGTTCTTCCTTCTTTTCTTGTGAGTTGCGGGCCATGCATGAATAATCATGTGGCCATTTTTTTCTGAAATTTAAAGTTGTTTTGGAAACAATGACGAGTTGCCTTCATTTCTTTATTGCTTGAAAAAGAAAAAAAATGGACAGGAGAGGAAAGCAAAATGTAAATGATGTGTTGCATGAAAACATTCATGCATGTCAAGTATATAGAAGAGAAAAGTGGAAATATCAAAAATGAATGTGCCTTTGTGTATTCATTTCATGCGCTGGCAAAATATGAGGATGGTGATTGTGTCTTGCCAGAAGTGAAAACAGAAGAATGAATGTGCCCATATTTCCATATGTGTATGAACAGATGCAAAAAGAAAGAAGAGATCAATGGATATTTTGTTCTTTTTTTTCTTAGTAACACAGCAAGTTCTTGCGTATGTCCACAATGCATCCCAAACTCAACAAAACACACAGTATGACACAAATACATCTACATATGCACATACACGTACAAGCCAAATGCACAAACTAACATTTATATGTGTATAAATATATGACGAACACATTAAAGAATGTTTAGACGTGAGTAATAACTTACATTCGGGTTCCGAAAGCTAAACGACGATGACGAGATGGACTCGGCGAAAGAACGAACGACTATGGAAATTTAGCGGAGCTTGAGTTGCTGTCGCGGTTGATGTCGGAGCACGATGCAGGCTGTCGGAGATAGGCGGAGGATAGAGTGTGGGCTGAGAGAGGAAAATGAGAGGGAGCCAACAAGAGAATGGATACTGCTTCACTTCATGCTTGCGTTTGGCATCTTCTTCTTTTTTTCTCTGTTGTATTTTTTTTTCTTTCGGAAGAAAATTTTGCCGAAGCAAAAAGTTATGAAATGAGAAGAGATTGAAAAATGGAGAGAAAGTAGACGGAGATTGGGAGCTTAATATATTACGGTGGTAGGTGAGTTATTGTGGTTTACATTGGCACAGAAGAAGTGATGCCTTGCATCATGTCTCATTTAATGCAAGGAAGAAAAAAAAATGTGGCGTGCAAATGATGTACTCCATCACACCTCATTAAATGCAATGAAGGAAAAATGTGGAGATATTTTCCTTTTCTTTTGGTTTGTCTGTAAGCCTCCGTAGGTTTATTTCAGTCCAATTATTTACGTTGCACTCCTTTATACGGTCACCTATATGGAAATAACTGTCTACCCATTTGTCTTTAAGGACACCAAAATATCAGTATAAATATATTATTGGAATCAGGACGTCGAGACAAACACAACGGCACACAGTTATCAGTGCATTGAACATTTTATAAAAGGTCTATTTTTATTTTTAATTTCACTGTATTTAATGAACGGTCATTTAAATTTATTCAGTTTAAATTATCAGAATTTAACGGAACGAACTTATAACATTTCGATTACAAATTTTGTCTTCAAATTCTTTGTATACAAATATTTATTTTTATTTATAAATTCAATAAACTTTGAATGTATTCATTTTAATAACGAAAATTTTATTGTTTTAATCTATTTTCTTATTTATTTCTCGGAATTTATCGTTAAATAAATAGTTTTTCCCGATCTGAAAACTCAGGTCGTTACAAATCTATTTTGTCAAAAATGAATATTTTGACAAAATGTATATTTTGACTAAACTACTCTATATCAACAAAACAACAAAGATGATGACTTTGCTTTGTTGACAAATCTAATTCAACAAAACAAATATAAGTGATGAGTTTGTTCTGTCGACAAAATGATAATGTTTTGTTTTAGCCATTACAATTTGACAAAAATGACAAAATGTATTCAACTATTGTAAATTGATAATGGTGAATGTTTTTACTTCATTCCTTTTTAGTGGCACAAATATGAATATTTTGTCTCATTCTATTAAATGATAAAAATGCATCTTTTTGTATTGCAACAGAAGGACAAATAAAACTTATCTATTCATTTACCCTTTTTTTTGAAGCTAAGATGACACTAAAAATATATCTTTTTATTTTAAGTTATGATGAAAATAAAAACATTTTATTTAATTTAACAAAATTACAACAAAGATGAATTCATTTTGTCATGATCTTTTTATTTACTCTAGTTTTAAAGTAAAATGATATTTTTAATCCTATTCTTTTATTTATATGTAAAATGTAATAAAAGTGTAACTCCTAAAACTATGCTTTTTATTTGTATCTAAAAAAATGCAAATAAAAAGGTAATATTTTAATTTATGATTTATTTGCATACAAGAATGCAAATAAAAAAACATTTTATATTTCTATGTATATTTGCATAAGAGGATGTAAATAAAATGTGATTTCTTTTCTTACATTTTTATTTGCATAAAAGATGCAAATAAAATAAACTTCTCCCCTTATGTTCTTATTTGCATATAAAGATGCAAATAAAATAAACTTCTTTTTCTTATGTTTTTATTTTATTCTTATAAAATAACCAAAAAGAATGTTTTTATTTCATTCTTATAAAATGACCAAAAATGAATATATTTACTTCTATAATTGACATAAATGTCAATTACCACAACCCAATAACCCATGACAAATTTGATTGAATCCAATTTTATAATTAACCTAAATGTAACTACCACAATATAATAACAGAATGATACTTTTGGTTAAATCTAACTTTATAATTTAGATCAATATTTAAAGATCTAAAATAAAATATGAATTTTATTTCAGATCTAAATCTACCCAAACACATAGGTCACAATCATCATAATCAACAAGCCACAAATACAATATCATACATCACATATCAGAATCGGAATTATACACATTCAATCATCACATAATAATTAAATTAAATAATTAATTAATTATTAAAAAAAGAATTCTCATAGCCGCAACGCGAATTTGTCCAAAATTTGAACTGCTCGGAATTGGATCTAGTCTGGACAGCAGCGAAGATCTTAGTTTCACAATCGAATAGGATCTGAAATTGTTCAGTTTCGATATCGGATGTATTAGCTTCGATTTATTCAAGGTTGTAACAATTTAATTAATAAAATTATAAAATAATAGGCCATATTCCTCTTCTCAGAACACTGCCGCTATTTTTTAGAAATGGTTCGATCTTAGGTTTTGATTTGGTGATCGATTGGAGCAACGGTTTGAAGATCGGTTGGTTCGGGGTTGTTGGGCCCGGGGAGGCGCCGCCACGCCTGAAAGAGGGAGGAGCTCGGCGGTGCCTAGGGGGAAAGCGACGACGAACTTCGGTTTGGGTTCATGGGTCTGGACCTCGGAGTTCAGGCCACCAGATATCAATCCAGCCGTACGAAATTGAAGAGCACGAGAATCTCTTCAAAAGATTGAACTAGAGCAAAGGATTTTACTGAGAGGATTGGTAGAAATTAAGAGATGAAGTTAGGAGGTTGATGGCCACCGATTTTGTATAGGCGGCGGCTGGAAGAAAGTGAAGAGGGTTTTTTTAGGGTTCTTGAATTATTTATAATATTTTAATGTGATTTTTACAACTAAAACCATATCTCTCAAATAAATCTGATTTCAGTGCAACCGAAGGAGACCCTAGCCAATAGCCCCTATTCCGGATCCAATGGGCTAGGTCTCGTCAGCTCAAACGACTGTCTGTGGCCCGAAATCTTTAAATTATTATTTAAATCATTTAAATAATAAATTTGATCGTCTATTTAAATCAACCGGGGCCACATACGAACTCAGAAAATCCAGAAAAATTATTTCTAGCTTTTTTTTAACGATACGGTCCAAACAAAATTAATTTCGTCGAATTATGAGACTATTCGAAAAATGGCTATTTTCAAGTCGATCAGATTTGACTGTAAATGACAAAACACATTTTCTTTTGCCACGCTCACATATTAACTCGAAAAATTATGAAAATTGAAACCTAGCAATAATTTGACATTCCAAATCCAACAAAAGCTGTTTCGTTGAAAACGGAGGTCGTTGCTATTTTTAATATTCAAATATATATATAAATTCTACAGCGACTATTATGAAAATTAAACTGGGAATAACTTTTGATTCCCGCTATGAAATTTCAATTTTTCGGTTTCCTTGGAAAGAGATTTTTAAATAGATTCCAATATTTTTGGTTTCACTAAAACCCGTTAAATTTTGAATCCGGTACATTTGGTTAAAGTTCATGTTTGACTTTTCAAACTACCGCTCTATTTCTAACCCCTTTTATAATTAAAATAAATATATTCGTTCTAACTTCAATTTTTAGTCATTGTTATTTAAAATACTTCCTTTCTTAAGAGATAAGAACTTTTCCAGTGGTAGACTTCGCTCAGCTTGTGAGAGGAATTTCATCACAAACCTTATTCTGAAATCCATCCATGTGTCAACTGGCCTTTCAGCGTTAGTGACTTCCCACCAATAGGAAGCTTCGTCTTTGAGCAACCATACAACCAGCTATATCTTATGCCTATCGTCCACCTCGAAGATAACAAACAGATCCTCAGTTTCTTTGAGCCAGTTCCTAGCTTCTACGAATGATTCAGTTCCCTTGAAATCCTTTCCACCCATGGCCCTAAAGTCTCTACAAATTTTTGAGAAATCATTTGCACGAGGAGGAGGAAGAACCGCTGTAGCTGGAGGAGGAGGAATATCTGCTGGGCCTGCATCATTGGCCCTAGCCTCTAAGTACCTCCTGAACCAGCCAGGTATCAGTACACCCTCTGGAAGGATAAGATTCCCAGACATGCTGAAACGAAAAAGAAAAGATTAAAAATGAAGGATAGAAAGATAATGCATGTAACACCCCACCTCCGCTAGGGTCACTCACAAAGGGAATGCACTAGTTTTGGTGGAGCATTATCTAGGTAAACATGCACAGAGATATAACAAAACAAAACATAAATAAAGCAGCGGTATAAATTAAAAACCAAATCTCATTACTTTCAAGAAAAGAGTAAAAACCTTATATATCCAAAGTACAAATTGTCATTATTCCATTACATCAAGTTCTAGATAAAGAAGCATAAACTTAAAATAACAAAAGTAAATTATTCCCCAAAGATAGCAGAAGTGCAGCCATAGAGTAGCTCAAGACCGAACCGTACATGAGCTGACAGAAAGCAAGCTAAATCCAAGCTAAGAGCTAGCGTTTCCTCCCTGAGAACTTGGGGGGGAGGGGAACGAAAGAAAAAGGGGCGAAAGAAAAAGTGTCAATCATAAAGACTGGTAAGCCCTAGTGACTTTAAGTATAAAAACTAGTAAAGTTAACAAGACATGAATAAACGGAGAGTAAACATAAGGATGATGATAAGTCTGGCATGATAACTAAGATAACAAGATAAATCAAGTCTAGCATCGCATATTCAAGATTCGCTGCACCAACTGTACTAGTATTCTAACCATGTCAAGTATTAACCATGAAATGATCCCTTGGCCTAATATCGTGAAATGAACCATTACGGGGTCATACAATACGATCTACTAATAGATCGGCTCCCTACAGGTTCTAGCTCGTCATGTGTTTGTGCCATACGGCCCAATCAAAAAATGTAGTCACCTGTGCTAAGTCCACCATAGGGTGAATCAAGCCCTAGGGTGCCAACCATCGACACGAATCGAGCACGCACAGTGTAAACCTACTGGTGCCCAATGCCTGCTTTTTCAACTCCGGACTACGTGCACGACCATAGTCTGCCTGAACCTACAATGGCGCACCTACACAGCCGTCGTTCTGGTCGCTTACAATCAGCCAAGTAATCGTGCCCCACCCTGCCTAGTCCCAGGGTATCGTGATACATCTAAGTGGGTTACTGCTTAAAAGGACCGCGTAACTAGGGTTTCTAATGGGTTAAGTGTTGTCATTCAAATTCGTGACTTAACCCTACCAAATCATGTATCAAGTTGGTTAAGTGTGTTCAAGCGATTCACGACTTAACCCTATCAAATCATCATGTCAAATTGGTTACGTATATTCAAGTGGTTCATGACTTAACCCTATCTTGTGGCATTAATTCATTAATGCACCCCAACCTCTCACATTAGACTAGTTGTTGTGGTCACTGGATTTGCCGGGCGGTTCCGGGCAGATTTACACCACAGCATAGTCTAACCTCGGGTTTTACGTGCGATATGACCAACTACCCACATTGGATCCTATTGTTTGCAGTCACTGGATTCGCCGGGCGGTTCCGGGCAGATTTACACTGTAAACTCAACCCAACCTCGAGTTGGATAATTTCAAATTCATTCTAGCATCATGTCCATGTTCAAGTTTTCATGTCAAGTTCATGTCCATATCCCGGTCCAAGTTATAACAATGTTAATGTTTCAAGTACATAGTAAATTCAGGTTTTGCCTAATATACCCAATCGCATTCCCATCGCACGTAAACTCGAATCGATACAAACAATTCTAATTAGGAAATAACATAGAAAGAACTGGCATAAGGTGGCAAAAGTGATTACAAGTCAAACATGGTATAACTTGAGATAAATGATTACAACCATACTGGTATATGGAATAGTGGTCTCAAATATCAAATCTAGCAAAATAGGGTGATAGTCATGGTAACAGTTGACAAAAGATAATAACCCCAAACTTGTGAATAACAACTGTTTCAACATCACAGGCATGAATATTATGGACAATATGGGTTTTAGATCTACAACATGTATAGGCCCCAAATCAATTTCATGCAAATATTCCTACAAGTCAAGATTCAAGATGAATAGATCCAAGGTGAACAAATAGTAGATCCAAAATAATAAATCCAAAATGAACAATGATAGATCCAAGATATACAATGATAGATCCAAGATAATTATCATACTTAGGTTCAATCTCGATTTACAACATGTCCATATTAAGTTTAAAGTTTAGATCTAAAAGTAACTGGGGCTTACAGATCGTGGTTAGAGAATTAGAAAATAAAGAGGCGATGTTGAATCTCGAGTCTAACAGAAATTCCCCAAACAACAATACTCTATATGTAGCCTTATTGGGGAAGAAGCAATCCCTTTTCTCTAGCTTTTCAACCAGGGTTTTAGCAGCATAAGGCCAGAGAGAATTTGTGTAGAGAGAGTAGAGTAGGGGCTGTTTATATAGGGTCTGGCCAACGAATTTAGACAGAAATCGGACTAGAAACATCAGAGTGAATTCTGACACAAAAATGGGCTCGGCAACCAGGTCGACACCCATGTCGACTCTATGGTCGACCTGGCCCTGGGCAGGTCGACACTATGGTCGACCCCCAGGTCGACCTGGTCCAAGGCGGGAAATTTCCCGCCTAGTCCGTTCTGGGGTTTGAATTCGAATTCTAATCTGCTTTGAACTTGAAAATTTCTGAAAACTTCAAAGGGTCATAACTTGGTCATACAGACTCCGATTTTTGAAAACTCGGACTCGTTTCCAAGCAGAATTTCGAGACGAATGTAATGGCATAACCCGTTGCCCTTGATTTTTATCTTAAAAATTAATTCTATCTTGATTTATGGTTATAACACGTTACAAAAATACGGGTTGTTACATTATCCCCTCCTTAATGGATTTCGTTCCCGAAATCTCTATGTTAGGAAGAACGTATCCCACCATCCATCATCCATCTACTCAAAACATCATCCACAAGCAACCATTGCCCTTAAAGGATTTCTAGTGCTGTATGAACATATGCAGAAAGTGTGTGTATATGTACTTATCTAATGCAAAAGATCAGGCGGTTACTGATTCATTAAACCTCCTTAATGCGAGATATGTTAGTGTAATGAGTCCAACATGTATGCAAATTCCTAACATAATTAATAATCTCTACATGAGTGCACATAACATTCATTCATATGCAACATCCAAGAGATAGCATAACAAGTTTCATCCATGTACAAGTATAAGCACTCATGCATATGCAACATGAAAATGCGACTGAGCCGATCTAGTTCCTAATGTGTGTCATGCATCCACCAGCAATCACTTGCAACCATTTGCAAACATCAACCATAACATGTTTCAATCACATGTTTACATTCATATGGTTCTACCTAAGGTTCTTAAGATAAGATCGAGAAGATAACAAGGCAAACATAGGTAGTAAAAGCGTGATACGAAAGGTTTTCAAGTTTATAGGAAAAGAGATCGAGAATGTACCCTCAAAAAAGAAATGGGTAAAGCGCACGTATCTTATCTTCGGTTTCCCAAGTTGCGTCTTCTTGGGCTTCACTCCACTGTACTTTAACTAGCTTGACTTCTCGATTCCTAAGCTTCTTGATCTCTGTTCCTAAGATACGAATCGGAACTCGCCTCAATGTTGCTTCTTTTTCCACTTCTATGCCTTTAAGGATGCTTGGCTCAACCACTTCGGCCGACTCATGTAAGCACTTTCGGAGATACGAGACGTGAAAGGCATTGTTTACTCCGGTCAGCTTCTCGGGTAAGTCTACCTTATAGGCCATCTGCCCAATCCTCTCAGTGATAGGGAACGGTCCTACGAACCTTGGTGCTAGCTTTCCACCCGCTCCAAAATGAACCACGTTGCGTAAAGGAGAAACTTTTATAAAGACCATATCTTCGACTTCGAACTCTAGGTCTGTCCTTCTCTTGTCCGCATAAGATTTCTGTCTATCTTGGGCCGTTTTCATCCGTCTTCGTATCAACTCAATCTTCTCAGAAGTGTCCCTTATCATGTCGGGCCCAAGTATAAGCCTGTCTATCGTCTCCCACCAACTAGTTGGTGACTTGCACGGTCTTCCATACAAGGCTTCGAACGGTGCCATTCCTATGCTAGCTTGGTAGCTATTATTGTATGCAAACTCCATGAGAGGGAGATGGTCTTCCCAAGTACCACCAAAATCAAGAATGCATAGCCTCAAAAGATCCTCTAGTACCCTATTTACCCTTTCGGTTTGACCATCCGTTTATGGTGATAGGCCGTGCTTAAACTCAGTCGCGTACCCATTGCTTCTTGCAGACTATTCCAAAACTGGCTAGTGAAAATCGGGTCACGATCACTAACTATACTAGAAGGAACCCCATGCAACCATACTATCTCTCGAAGGTTAATAGACGCTAGCCATGATGCGGTCCTCTTGCTTTTCACCGGAATGAAGTGAGCACTTTTCGTGAGTCTATCAACTATGACCCATACGCTAGTATTTCCCTTCCTTGACCTAGGCAGTCCATCCACGAAATCCATCGAGATACTCTCCCATTTCCATTGCGGAACCTCCAAAGGATGTAATAACCCACCGAGCTTCTTCGACTCGGCCTTTACTTGTTGGCACACCATGCACTTCGAACCAAACTCTGCCACGTCCTTTTTCATTCTAGGACAAAAGAAATTGCGTTTCATATCCCTGTACATCTTATCCCCTCCCGGATGTATGGTCATCTTCGAGTGATGCGCCTCCTCGAGGACTTTCCTTACTAAGTCTCCCACTTGTGGGACACATAGCCTCCCATCATGCCTTAGACATCCCTTGTCATCTATGGCATACCTACCGAGGTGACTTGACGTCTCACCACTAATCATCTTGTCCATGTTTTCGACTATCTGCGGGTCTTCCTTCTGTGAAGTCCCTACTTGATATAGGAGTGTAGGTCTTAACTCAAGAGATGCTAGCGTAGCAGCCAATGACTCAACAGCAGGTGTAAAATCAAAGGTTGCTATAAACTCATGGCTTTTCCTTTCAACAATCAAAGGGCTCAAAGTCAACCTTTTTCTACTTAGTTCGTCCGCCACCACGTTACCCTTGCCAGGGGTATAAGCTATATCGAAGTCACATGATGCCAAGAATTCAATCCACCTCTGCTGCTTTAGATTCAAATCTTTTTGCGAAAAGAGGTACTTAAGTGATTTGTGATTAGTGTACAACTCGAACTTTTCACCTAGAAGATAGTGGCGCCAAGCCTTAAGCGCAAAAACAATCGCGGCCAACTCCAAGTCATGTGTGGGATAGTTTTTCTCATGAACTTTAAGTTGTCTACCCCCGTAGCATATCACTCTTCCATCTTGCATTAGAACAACGCCTAATCCCGTGCCGCACGCATCTGTGTACACCGTAAACATCTTGCCTCCGTCAGGTAATGCCAAAACTGGAGCTGTAGTAAGGGCTCTCTTAAGCCTTTGAAAAGCAATGTCACACTCTATGTCCCATGCAAAAGCTAGGTTCTTCTTTGTTAACTTAGTAAGAGGGGCTAAAATCTTAACTAAGTCCTTAATGAACTTCCTGTAGTAGCCCGCCAAACCGAGAAAGCTTCTTACCTCCGTTGCATTCTTTGGAATTTTCCAATCTTGCACCGCAACTACCTTCGCGGGGTCCACAGCTATACCTTGCTTAGAAACTACATGTCCAAGAAACTGAACTTCCTTTCTCCAAAAATGGAATTTGGAGAACGTAGCCTTTAACTGGTGTGCTCTAAGTGTATCCATGACTTCCTTGAGATGCCTAGCATGCTCTTCTTCATCTTTTGAGAAGATCAAAATATCGTCCACAAGAACCACCACAAACTTGTTAAGGAACTCCCGAAACACCCTACTCATCAAATCTACAAAGTACGCGGGTGCATTCATTAACCCAAACGGCATGACGAGCCATTCGAAGAACTCATCTGGAGTCCTAAACGCAGTTTTTTCAATGCTATCCTCAGCCACTCTAAGCTGATGGAATCCTGTGGCAAGATCGAGTTGAGAGAAAATAGATGCTCCTACAAGTTGGTTGAACAAATCGTCGATTCTAGGCAGTGGGTGCCTATTCTTCTTGTTCAGCTTATTTAACTCACGATAATCTACATACAGACGAAGCGAACCATCCGCCTTAGTAGAGAATACCACCGGAGCACCCCATTCAGAAATGCTTCGTCTTATGAATTTTTTCTCAAGAAACTCCTTAACTTGTTTATTGAGCTCTTTTCTTTCTTGCGGGGCCATGTGCCTAACGGGCAATGAAACTGGCTTGGCATTATCAACAAGATAAATTCGAAAGTCTATCTCGCGTTTAGGGGGTAACCCCTTCACCTCATCAAAGACATCTGGATATTCTCAGACCACTCTTACAGATTGCAAATTGCCTATGGACGAGTCAAGGGATTCTAGATAACACAACATGACCGGACCCTTTGGGTTACATGAAATTTCAAGGGAATTACCAAGGAGAATCATGAGCCTCACCACCCTTCGTTCACAATCAAGAATGGCTCCACAATTGGACAGCCAATCCATACCTAGGATCAAACCGTATCCCATAAATCCGAGAACATAAGCATTACACGTGAATTCTAAGCTTAAGATAGAAATCCTCAAATCCACACAAATCATAGATAAATGAGCGGAGCCCCCAATTGGATTTGTAACACTAATGGGATCCTCAACTATACTAGTACTTAGGTGCAGATTTTCAACAATATCATAAGAAATAAAAGTATGCGATGCGCCAGAGTCAAATAAGGTTCGGACAGGAAATTTAGGAATGTAAACAAGGCATTCTACAAAAATATTACTGCCTCGGTTAAGAGGTGGAGTGGTGTTGAGAGCATGTAACTGCCCTCCAGAAGGTCCTGCTCGCTAGGTCTGCCCTTGTCCTTGCTTCTTAGAGCAATCCTTACTGAAGTGTCCAGTATCTCCACAATGAAAGCATTCACCCAACTTTCTCTTCTACCTTCTACAGTCTTTAGCTAGATGTCCCGTAATACCACAAAAGTTGCACTTCCTTGTCTCACGTGGTTTGTTAGCATTGTTGTTGTTGTTCTTGTTACTCTTGTTATTCTTGTTGCCTCCCTTCTTGAAGTCAACCTTCTTATTCTGAGTCTCATAAGGCTTAACCTCCTTCTTACGATTCTTGTCTTCCTCATGAAGTAGGGCTATATCCAGCAAGCTTTCAAAGGTCGCCCCCATGGGTATATGAGTTATGGCCAAACTGTGTAGTGGCTCGTTCAATCCTCGAGCAAAGCGTACGACCTTCTTCTGGGCCGTATTGACTAAGTCCAAACCGAACCGAGCAAGTTGATTAAACCTATTCACGTACTCCCTAACAGACATGTCCCCTTGCTTGAGTGCTAGGAACCTCTCCATCTGAAGGTTCTCTTCTGCTGACGATAAGAATTTAAGCCCAAACCTCTCTCTAAAGTCTGCCAAAGTCTCAACTGGCCTGGTAGCGTTGGTGACTTCCCACCAAAATGCAGCTTCCTCTTTCAACAACCACATTGCCAACTGAACTTTCCTATGATCCTCCACATCGATGATAATAAACAAGTCTTCAGTCTCCTTTAGCCAGTTTCATGCCTCAACGAAGGTTTCAGTTCCAACGAAGTTCTTGCCGCCCATTGCTTTAAAGTCTTCGCATATTTTGGCAAAGGCGTTACCAGGAGGAGGAGGAACCGCGACCACTGGGGGAGGAGGGATGTCTGCCGGGCCCACGCCGTTGGCCTTAGCTTCCAAGTACCTTCGGAACCATCCAGGTATGGGTAATCCCTCAGGAAGGTTAAGATCAGACATGCTGAAAAACGAAAAGAAAAAGATTCAAACGAGAAAACAAAGAAAAGTGCTAATGGCATTTGGGGAATAGCCTTTTCTTAAAAATAAAACTTTTCTTGAAAAATGCTTCTTTATAAATGGTTTTGAAAATAGTTTCAGAAGGTTTTTAAACTTTTGCCCAGTCTGGTAACCTTCTGCTCTGATACCAAATGTAACACCCCACCTCCGCTAGGGTCACTTACAAAGGGAATGCATTAGTTTTGGTGGAGCATTATCTAGGTAAACATGCACGGAGATATCACAAGACAGAACATAAATAAAGCAGCGGTAGAAATTAAAAACCAAATCTCATTACTTTCAAGAAAAGAGTCAAAACCTTATATATCCAAAGTACAAATTGTCATTATTCCATTACATCATGTTCTAGATAACGAAGCATAAACTTAAAATAACAAAAGTAAATTATTCCCCAAAGATAGCAGAAGTGCAGCCATAGTATAGCTCAAGACCAAACCGTACATGAGCTGACAGAAAGCAAGCTAAATCCAAGAAAAGAGCTAGCGTTTCCTCCCTAGGAACCTAGGGGGGAGAACGAAAGAAAAAGGGGCGAAAGAAAAAGGGTCAGTCATAAAGACTGGTAAGCCCTAGTGACTTTCAGTATAAAAACTAGTAAAGTTAACAAGACATGAATAAACGGAGAGTAAACATAAGGATGATGATAAGTCTGGCATGATAACTAAGATAACAAGGTAGATCAAGTCTAGCATCGCATATTCAAGATTCCTGCACCAAATTTACTAGTATTATAACCCATGTCAAGTATTAACCATGAAATGATCCCTTGGCCCCATGTCATGAAATGACCCATTACGGGGTCCTACAGTACGATCTACTAATCGATCGGCTCCCTACAGGTTCTAGCTCGTCATGTGTCTGTGTCATACGGCCCAATCACGAAATGTAGTCATCTGTGCTAGGTCCACCATAGGGTGTATCAAGCCCTAGGGTGCCAACCATCGACACGAATCGAGCACGCACAGTGTAAACCTACTGGTGCCCAATGCCTGCTTTTTCAACTCCGGACTACGTGCACGACCATAGTCCGCCTGAACCTACAATGGCGCACCTACTCAGTCGTCGTTCTGGTCGCTAACAATCAACCTAGTAATCGTGCCACACCCTGCCTAGTCCCAGGTTATCATGATACATCTAAGTGGGTTACTGCAGAAAAGGACCGCGTAACTAGGGTTTCTAATGGGTTAAGTGTTGTCATTCAAATTCGTGACTTAACCCTACCAAATCATGTATCAAGTTGGTTAAGTGTGTTCAAGCGATTCATGACTTAACCCTATCAAATCATCGTGTCAAATTGGTTACGTATATTCAAGTGGTTCATGACCTAACCCTATCTTGTGGCATTAATTCATTAATGCACCCCAACCTCTCACATTAGACTAGTTGTTGTGGTCACTGGATTTGTCGGGCGGTTCCGGGCAGATTTACACCACAACATAGTCTAACCTCGGGTTTTACGTGCGATATGAACAACTACCCACATTGGATCCTATTGTTTGCAGTCACTAGATTCGCCGGGCGGTTCCGGGCAGATTTACACTGCAAACTCAACCCAACCTCGAGTTGGCCATTTTCAAATTCATTCTAGCGTCATGTCCATGTTCAAGTTTTCATGTCAAGTTCATGTCCATATCCAGGTCTAAGTTATAACAATGTTCATGTTTCAAGTTCATAGTAAATTCAGGTTTTGCCTAATCTACCCAATCGCATTCCCATCACACGAAAACTCGAATCGATACAAACAATTCTAATTATGGAATAACATAGAAAGAACTGGCATAAGGTGGCAAAAGTGATTACAAGTCAAACGTGGTATAACTTGAGATAAATGATTACAACCATACTGGTATATGGAATAGTGGTCTCAAATATCAAATCTAGCAAAATAGGGTGATAGTCATGGTAACAGTTGACAAAAGATAATAACCCCAAACTTGTGAATAACAATTGTTTCAACATCACAGGCATGAATATTATGGACAATAAGGGTTTTAGATCTACAACATGTATAGGCCCCAAATCAATTTCATGCAAATATTCCTACAAGTCAAGATTCAAGATGAATAGATCTAAGGTGAACAAATAGTAGATCCAAAATAATAGATCCAAAATGAACAATGATAGATCCAAGATATACAATGATAGATCCAAGATAATTATCATACTTAGGTTCAATCTCGATTTACAACATGTCCATATTAAGTTTAAAGTTTAGATCTAAAAGTAACTGCGGCTTACGGATCATGGTTAGAGAATTTGAAATCAAAGAGGCGATGTTGAATCTCGAGTCTAATAGAAATTCCCCAAACAACAATACTCTATACGTAGCCTTGTTGGAGAAGAAGCAATCCCTTTTCTCTAACTTTTCAACACCCGGTTTTTAGCAGCATAAGGCCAGAGAGAATTTGTGTAGAGAGAGTAGAGTTAGGGGCTGTTTATATAGGGTTTGGCCAACGAATTTAGATAGAAATCGGACTAGAAACATCTGAGCGAATTCTGACTCGAAAATGGGCTCGGCAACCAGGTCGACACCCAGGTCGACTCTATGGTCGACCTGGCCCTGGGTAGGTCGACACTATGGTCGACCCCCAGGTCGACCTGGTCCTGGGCGGGAAATTTCCCGTCCAGTCCGTTCTGGGGTTTGAATTCGAATTCTGAGCTATTTTGAACTTGAAAATTTCTGAAAACTTCGAAGGGTCATAACTTGGTCATACGGACTCCGATTTTCAAAAACTCGGACTCGTTTCCAAGTAGAATTTCGAGATGAACGTAATGGCGTAACCCGTTGCCCTTGATTCTTATCTTAAAAATTAATTCTATCCTGATTTATGGTTATAACACGTTATAAAAATAAGGGTTGTTACAGTGCATATGACTTTGGGAATTATGCCTTTTAATACAACACTCTTTCTTGAAAAATGCTTCTTTATATTTCTTTTCGAAAATAATTTTAAAAACTCTTATCTGATCTTGTAAACCTTTGCTCTGATACCAAGTGAAACACCCCACCTCCGTTAAGGTCACTCACAAAGGGAATGCCTTAACTTTGGTGGAGGGTTATAGGTACAAGACACAGAAAACTTTACAAGATAGATAAATATAAGCAGTGAAATTCAATTATTTATTCCATACGTGGTTCAATACAAAAGCTTTACATCAAATTGTCTTAAAATAACTTCCAAAACAGTACAACATAATTTCTGACGTGATTATTTAATAAAGAAGCATAAACCATAAATAAAACTGCATAAATCCCCAAGGATAATGTCCAAGAGCCATAGCCAAGGTGAGAGAGTCCAAATCATACATCTACTTTCTTGAAGCTTGCAAATAGTTTGATTAAGCTGCAGTATTCCCTCCCTATGGACCTGTGGGGGAGGGGGGAAGAAAAGAGGATGAAAGAAAATGGGTCAGACAATAAGTTTGGTAAGTTCAGTGATTACTAGTATTTAAAGAAGGAAAGGGATCATGACAGTAATAACAGAACATAGGATAATACCCTAATATAAGATAAGAGGAACATGTGATCGCACCCATTACTATAGTCTCTGCACCTACTTAACCATTGGTTCAACCAGTCCTACGTGTTCAATAAAAACGATCCCCTTAATGATCGGCTCCTACTCGTATGCATTCATATCCTATGTCATTCGGCCCCGCTTGACTGTAGATACTTGTGCTGGTCCCACCATGGGGTGTATCAGTCCCTCTTGTGGCAACCCGACACGATTTAGGATGCACAGTGTATACTACTGATGCCTAGTGCATGATTTTTCCACTCCGGAGTACGTGCATGCCCAAACTCCATCGGAACCTACACTAGCCCACCAACGACCGACGTTTTGACCGTTTATACTCAGCCCAGTAATCGTGCCCCACCCTGCCTAGTTTCAGGGTACCATGATACTTCTAAGTGGGTTACTGCTGAAATAGGTCCCCATCACTAGGGTTTTCTAATCAACATGTTTGTTTGGCTAAGTGTCCAAGTTTACTTAACCCCCACCCATTCGTTTAGTTAACATGTTGAATCGGTTAAGTGTTTTCCCTAATTGACCTAATCTTACCAATCCTGACTTAGCTTAAGTTTATTAAAGCACCAACTACTCACATTAGACAGGTATTGTTGTGGTCACTGGATGTGCCGGTCGGTTCCGAGCAGATTTACACCACAACTCAGTCTAACCTTGGGTTCTTTTTGGGCTTGATGCACTAACCACCCACATTAGACATGTCTTGTTGTGGTCACTGGATATGCCGGTTGGTTCCGGGCAGTTTTGCACCACAACTCAGTCTAACCTCGGGTTAGGCATATTCGTCTTTTTCTATATTCGCATTTATATATATATGTCTAATTTCTTTATGTAAACTAAATTAAATTTAATCATGCCACAATTATCCTTTGATTATGCTCACCATAAATGGTATATCAAATATACCATTTTACGAACAAATCTATGCCATGAATTTTCCTATTTTCCCATTGCTACCCCCCAAACCCATAAACAAAAAGGGTAATGAACAAGGGACATAAAATAGCATATATTTCAACTTGTCATGTGTAACTTGGCATAGAGGTATCATTAACTTTGATTAAATGGGTAAAGGTGAACTTGTGACTAAGTTGGGTCTAATTGTCATGTAAATTTGACAAAGGTCTAGCACGAAGGTTTAACGTATAATCACAGTTTCAACCCACAACTTAGCATATTAACTTATGTATGTCAAAACATAAAAAAGCTACTATAATCATTTTTAAATCGCAACATAGCATATTAACTTATGTGTGTTAAACATAAGAGAACTATTATCAACATATTCGAATCAGACTTAGCATGATGACTTATGTGTTAAAACATAAGAGGACTATAATTCCAAATTTTACCACATAATTAGATCCAACCTAACATGGATATACATGAGTGTTGATCTAACATATAAGCATGTGTTTTAGATCATAAACTTGCAAATAACCACCAATTTATGACATGATTGTAACAACCCGAAAATCTGGGCCAGTTTAAAAATTTTATTTTGGCAATTTTAGCGAATTCTGAATATCTAAAATAGATTATTTTAAATAATATCGATGAGAAATTTATTTTAAATGGAATTCGAACGTATATATTTATTCGAATCGTCGTTAGAATATAAATATTTATTTATATATATAAAAGGAATTGAAAATGGCGCGGTAGTTCGATAATTCGATTTCAAAATTCAAATGAATGTACCGGGTGCAAAATAAACCAGATTTTAGTGAAACCAAAAATATTTGAATCTAATTGATAATATCTTTCCAACGAATCCAAAAAATCAAAATTTCATAGCGGGGATAAAAAGATATGTCCAGTTGAAATTTCAGAATAGTCGCTATGGAATTTCGGCCCTTAAAAATAACCATTTTGCAAACGACCTCGGATTTCGACGAAACCACTTTTGTTGGAACCGTGATGTCAATTTATTGCTAGGTTTCAAATTTCATAATTTTTCGAATCAACATGTGAGCGGGGCAAAAGAAAACGCGTTTGACCAGTTTCAGTTGATTTTAATCGACTGGAAATTGGCCTTTCAAATGACCTCGGAATTCGACGAAACTAGTTTTTTTAGGACCGTGTCGTCAATACGAAGCTAGAAAATATTTTTCGGGAATTTTTAGAGTCAGTACGTAGTCCCGGTAATTTGAAATGTACGTTTAAAATAGAATATATAGATTTATATTTTAAATTTGACAGAAACTGATCGGTATAGCCGAACTGGCTTGCGAAACATATCCCATTGGGTTCAGAATGGGGGTTATTAGCTAGGGGCGATAGTCGTTGGGGTTGAATCGGTGTTCGAAATTTAAAGTCAACTTTTTGGGATAATTAATTATATAATATTAAAATGGCCCACCCCCTTTTTCTTTTACCATGTCAAAACCCGTACACCCCTCCTTCCCTTACCCGATCTCAATTTTAAAACAAAGAAGAAAAAAAAAATCCCAAATTCATCGCGCTCAGCCCCCCCTCCTCTGGCGCCGCCGCCGTCGCATCTTCTTCCTCTACCTCCGATCTCCATCCTCTTTCCTCTCTCCTTTAAAGTCCCCCCTCGTGACGTGAAGACCCCATCGCTTGAGCCCACATGAGCCGCTTCCACCCCCTCCACAACCCACAGCCGCCTACGCCTCAACCCCCCCTCAAACCCTCCGACGCGCTGACGAACCTGCGGCAACCCATCCCCTTCCTTCTTCTTTTTTACTGTAAGTTTTCTATCTATTTTATTTACTTTATTTATTTTAAAAACTTATGGGATTTTAAAACTGAAAACATATGAATGATAAAGCTTTGATTTTTATTTATAAAGATCAAATTTTTATAGTGTTAAAGAAGAGATTTTTAAAGTATTAAAAACGAAAGTTTTAATAAGGGTTAGAGGCTTAATTTTTAGTGATTTGAGATTCGATTTTTATACATATAAAAATTCGATTTTTAATTTATAGAAGAAGTTTGATTTTTAATGGTTATAAAAAATATAATTTTTATATTATAGAAAGAGAAAGAAAATATGATTTTTATTATATTTGAAAAGGCGAAATCTTTATATTTGAAAAGGCGAAATCTTTATATTTGAAAAGGCGAAATCTTTATATAGAGAATAGCGTGATAAAAATATAATCTTTATTATATGAACATCGTAGTAAAAATAGAATTTTTATCTATATAGTAGCGGTGTAAAAATGGAATTTTTATCTACATAATAGCAACATAAAAATGTAATTTTTATAGGCATAGTTACAATATAAAAATGTGATTTTTACATATGTAGTGGCTTCGGGCAGTGAAATTGACAAAAGGCGAGCACGACGAAGATTTCTACATAGGAGGAGTCGTGGGATTGGATTAGCTAATCAGTGAGAACTTCTCACATTTAATTTCCTTTTCTAGTTAATAATATGTACTAGGATGCGGACGGTGTTTAGTAGCACCCGACACCAGTCATCCACAGACCATGAACGGCTTGTATGCTTGTTTGTTTGATTTTGATGTGTAGTTGATTATGTGATGGGATGTGAAATGAAATAAAATAAAATAAAATATTTATATAGTTTAAAATATTTTATAGTTAAAAATAGAATTTTTAACGTGTATATGTAATGAAATAAAAATAAACAAATCGGACGATTTGTTTATATACACACATTTGACTGATATTGATTGGGACGATAAATTTTACACATCGCCCAACTGCACAAATAAAATCTGTGTTTGATTTTTTGAAACCCCACACGGGTATTGGGATGATATTTGACGTACACTAATCCCGATTGTTTAGTTGTATGTCGATCGATTGATTGACGGGCTGTTATAAGCGTTGAATATTTATATTTGATGCTTATACAGTGTAGAATGCACTTTGGATGATGGTTGATTATTCATCGTTGTTATTGTATACATGTGTTGTAGAAAATCCATATAATTTACATTATATGGTAATTGATTGGGCCTCATTCCATATTTGAAATAGAATATTCGAAAATAGAAATATTTTAAAAAGAAACATTTGAAAAAGAAATATTTGAAAAAGAAACATTTGAAATAGAAATATTTGAAATAGAATATTGGAAAATAGAAATATATGAAGCCGTGTAGATTAGATTGACGCCATTTTGACGTGAACGATATTTATATCGATTTTATTCATTTTATAATGAATATCGAAAGTGATTTCAAAATCTGATATTTTGAAAAGAATTGAAATTCAAACTGAAACTGAATAGAAATGAATATCGAAAGTGATTTCAAAATCTGATATTTTGAAAAGAATTGAAATTCAAACTGAAACTGAATAGAAATGAATTCAAATTGAAATTGAATAGAAATGAATTCGAATTGAAATTGAATAGAAATGAATTCAAATTGAAATTGGATAGAAATGAATTTGAATTGAAATTGAATTGAATTGAAAACGAACTGAATTTGAATTAGAAATCAATTTGAATTAAATCGATTTGAAATGAAATTAAAATGAATTTATGTTGAAAAATTCGATTTTGATTTGAATTTGAAATAGAAGTTGAAATCGTTTTGAAAACGAATTTAAAACGGTTTATAAAATACGTTTTGAAAGGAAATCGACGAAATATATATAATATATATATATTATATATATAATGGCCTGAATAGAACGCGCCGCGCCGCGGCAGTTCACGAATTTCGACCATTGACTTCGAATGGATATTACGGGAGATCCGACCGTCGGATTCTCCTAAAACTGGAACCGTTGGGTTCGTATCGAATAGAGATTTCTAACGAATATTAGAAATTTGAAATCTAACGGTTGGATTTGGAATTATGTCCAAATCAAATTTGAAAAAGGTCGCTGTAAGTGCAGTTCGATGGCCGTTGATGGAAATCGACTGTACGAGCCTTGATAAAATTATTAAAAATAGTAATAATTTGTGTAAAATCATAAGAAATGATTTAGGAAAAATTGCGATGAAAAACTCCATATTTGAAAAGATAAAAATAGATTTTTATCGAAATGAACTAGTTTTGAACTAGAACTGTAATTCTATTTATTTTTAAATAAATAAATTGGATTTGAAAAGGGTTTTAAAGTAACCAGAATTTCCAATAATTGAATTGGAATGGATTTGAATCGAAATTGTCTTAGGAATATTTTGATGTTGGGTTTCGTGATTATACAGTTATTGTTATGGAAATTTGAAAGATATATTTATATCGTTATTTCTAATACGATATTTGTTGGTCGTAGAATTTGATATTGAATATAAGCCGGTATATTTTCTATTCAGAGCCTTGTATTTAATATCAAATGTGATTTGGGTTTGTCGTGAATGGTGTCTTTATTAACACTGTTCTTGAACCCAGTTGGGAAAAAGATTAAATCATTTTATTTAGATTTAATGAAGTGTACCAATTAAACAATATTTAATTGGAATCGAATTGGTATTGATTTTTGGATTTATCGTGAACAGTGTTTTAAATAACACTTGTTCCTTAACCCGATAATTAATGGAATGTGATTTTGGGTTGTCGTGAACGGTATCTTCAATAATACTGTTCTTAGACCTAAAGGAGTTAAGAAAATCAGAAACTAACTGGAGATTAGTTAAGTTGAATGGTTTCTGAGGTATTGATTTGATGTTGGTTTCGGCCTTCGGGGTTAATATTTAGGGAATTGCTCACTTGCTAATTTACGGTTAGGGACTGATTGAATTGTGATGTGATTTTGGGTTTATCGTAAACCGTGTTTTAAATGACATTGATTCTTTAACCCAGTTAAAGATTAAAACTAAGTGGAGTTTTAATGAATCTTTAATTAGATTGAAAATATCGAGAATGGAGTATCACCAGTTTTGCTCCAGGCGATAGTTAAATCTTTATTTAGATTTTAACATGAAATGTAATTGAATTTACCGATAACACCGAGGTGTTAGATATGAAATATTAACAGTTTTACTTCATGGGATAAATAGGTGGGGATTGGGAAATTAAAACCAATGATTACTTCGGTAAGGTTCGCTAATCCCGACTAGTTTGAATTGATATTCAAAAGTAGATTAAAGAATAAATTTAAAGGATTTATCTTTGATAAAATTAATGGGAACCCTTCCCTATGAATGTGAAATTTAGAAACTAACTGTCAGTTAGCTAAGCAGAATGGTTTTCTGGATATTGATCTGATGTTGGTTTCGGCCTTCGGGGTTAATATTTGGGGAATTATTCTCTTGATTAATTTACGGTTAGTGACTGATGAATTGGAATGAGGCGTATGTTGTGTTTGTGTAACTCTTATTTAAAATATACGCGAGTTATTCGGAAAGACCGGGTTTATCCCATTCTGAATAACTGATACGACAATAAGTTGAAGATGAAAACGGTGGTCAAAGACCGGAGGTCTTCACGTCGTTTGGGGGATTACTGATGATCTTGATTGGGATGTACACCCAAGAAGATGGAAACTGTTGGTGGTCGTCCAGACGTACTTGGAGATCGATGGATATGCGGGGTACTAGGTGCCTCCGGTTTCGTTCAGACCCAGAACGGACTTGTAAATAGACCGTGTGCCTGACATTGGATTTTAGTCTATGTGATTGATTTCTATTAAATATATATCTTTTTGGCGGCGGAGAATTTATTTTCTTGCTTAACGCCCTTCTCTGAGACATACGAGCTCAGGGATTATATACTGATGGATATCAAACGCATAGAGTGAATTTCCTGTGTGGCATGCCTAAGTGGCAAATGATCAAGGCTTCTATTGAAAAGCAAAGTCTTGTGGTTGATGATCGAAGCACGACCTTTGTGGCGTAGCTTTGTGTAACGTTTACTTCACAAGTTTCACACCCGGTATGAACCAAAAAGGGAGAGGACCTCAGGGAGGGCATGCGTTTCTTTCTAGCTAGAAGTGGCGTCAGTGGTTTTACATGCCCTGACGAGTTTGACTTATGTGGTTGTTGCTGTTGCGAGGCACCCCGGATATACCGGTGACTATGTGAAGCCGATGGAGTCGTTTGGTTGCTCGTTTACACCCCAAAGGGTGGGGAAACACAGTGTCCAGGCATAATAATCCACATCGGTGGACCGGCCCTGACGATCCAAGGGGCATTTGCGGCTGTTCCTGAGGGGCGGGCTAGAGCGTCTAGAATCGGTAGAGGACTATCTTTTGCCTCGGTTCATATATGGAAATCCAATTTCCAAATACGTGACTTTGCGGTTTTATTTGTAAACCTACATATGGCGACATAGTGGCATGGGACGCTCATGTCACCTATGATTGATACTTATGATTTGAAGTTGTTTTATACACTATGCACTTATAATTGTATCAAATGATTTGTTTTAAACGTATCAAGCATTCTTGGCTATTATAAGGTAAAAACCCTATCCACCGGCTTGCGTTGCATTGTGTGATGGGACCTGGGTCTTATAATAGCTTCATTTTTCTTCATTTAGCATTGCGCTGTTGTTATATGCACTGGTATTCTTGGGAGGAAACCCGTTCAGTGTTATACGGCGTGGTCCCTTGATTTACCGAACTTTAAAATAAAGATTAATAACTGTTTTAGTTCTCACACCAGTCCCATGACTGACCTGGAGTTTATTGTTTTAACCTAAACTCTGGGTGCCCTTATTTTCGACACGGGCAGCTTGTAGTTTTGGCTTTGCAGATTTATATTCACAGGATCCTGGTTTACAGCTGGAATGATATCCGAAAAGCTTTGTATCCGTATATCTCCTTCAGTTGTGTTTTGTATTATTTCCGCTGCGATGTATTTAAATATAATTTAAATCTATGATATTTCTGTGTAATATTGAATATACTCTGTATATTCTTGTATTCTGATGGAATTGTTGTAATATACAATGAAATGTTCTTCCGTCTGCGTTCTTCTGTGTGTTGTTCTCGAACTATCCGCGCTTTCCTCATCGGGGGAGTAGCGGGTCTTTACATTTGGTATCAGAGCTTTGGTTTACAAAGCTCAGAGAACAAGACACATTAGAACCATACGAAAGGATTCATCAGAAATTGGATTAGTAATATCCAACGAGAATGACTCGTTAGAGATAGGATCAGTAGTATCCTAGAACGAGTGTGAAGAGTGTATTTTTAAAATGAAACCAATTTTTGTGCTGAAAATTTAAATCAATTATTCGTATTTGATTATTTATTTATATGAATTTGGACAATCCGGTATATATAAATTTTGCGTATACATTTGATCCGCATGTATTTGAAGTTTTAATATACTGGATAGATATAGAATCACACTCTAGTCGCCCGGAGATGATTCTGATGATTGTAGCTACATCATCAGAATTAGTGTTCGAGTGTCGAAGGTGTGATATTTATATATTTCCTATTGACTGGTGTGAGATCCAAAATTAGATAGGGCCTATTGTTGTGATTTGGCATCAAAAATGTGATTTTTGACTATATAACAAAATTATGTGTTTGAAATGCTAATCAACTAATTGATTGTTTGTGTTGTTTGATTATTGTCGGATTAATTAAAATTTGAACCATTTAGTCAAATTGTACAAAAAAGTGAGTTGTATTGAAAATTTGTCGCATTTGCTTGCATATACATGTACTTACATTGAACAGGTCATAGCAAAGAGGCTAGAGTAGAAGAATAAAATTGTTTGCCCGACAAATAGGTACATATTTACTATAATTTACCGTTTTGTTTGGGTGATGATGATTTTATGAGCCGATTGGCTAGCCGCTTGGCTAGCCGCTTGGCTTTTTCTTTTTGAGATCAGAGGGCCTGTATGGCAATTTCGGGATTTTCCCGGTGCTCCCGGTGCAGGGGAGGTTATGGCGAAATTATTCAAAAATTTAGGGTGTTAGCCAAATTTTTGAAATTTTCGAAAAGTTCTTAGAAACTGAAAAGTTGAAGAACTTAAGCCATAATAAAAATAATGAAAGTTGAGTTGGTATTTAAAACAACTTTCGGCTTCGTTCCTTTTCGGGGACGAAAAGTTTTAAGTGGGGGAGATTGTAACAACCCGAAAATCTGGGCCAATTTAAATTTTTTATTTTGGCAATTTTAGCGAATTCTGAATATTTAAAGTAGATTATTTTAAATAATATCGACGAGAAATTTATTTTAAATGGAATTCGAACGTATATATTTATTCGAATCGTCGTTAGAATATAAATATTTATTTATATATATAAAAGGAATTGAAAATGGCGCGGTAGTTCGATTATTCGATTTCAAAATTCAAATGAATGTACCGGGTGCAAAATAAACCAGATTTTAGTGAAACCAATATTATTTGAATCTAATTGATAATATCTTTCCAACGAATTCGAAAAATCAAAATTTCATAGCTGGGATAAAAAGATATGTCCAGTTGAAATTTCAGAATAGTCGCTATGGAATTTCGGCCCTTAAAAATAACCATTTTGCAAACGACCTCGGATTTCGACGAAACCACTTTTGTTGGAACCGTGATGTCAAGTTATTGCTAGGTTTCAAATTTCATAATTTTTCGAATCAACATGTGAGTGTGGCAAAAGAAAACGCGTTTGACCAGTTTCAGTTGATTTTAATCGACTGGAAATTGGCCATTTTTCAAACGACCTCGGAATTCGACGAAATTAGTTTTGTTAGGACCGTGTCTTCAATACGAAGCTAGAAAATATTTTTTGGGAATTTTTAGAGTTAGTACGTAGTCCCGGTAATTTGAAATGTACGTTTAAAATAGAATATATAGATTTATATTTTAAATTTGACGGAAACTGATCGGAATAGCCGAACTGGCTTGTGAAACATATCCCGTTAGGTTCAGAATGGGGGTTATTAGCTAGGGGAGACAGTCGTTGGGTTTGAATCGGTGTTCGAAATTTAAAGTCAACTTTTTGGGAAAATTAATTAAATAATATTAAATTGGCCTACCCCCTTTTTCTTTTACCCTGTCAAAACCCGTACCCCCTCCTTCTCTTTTCTGATCTCAGTTTTAAAACGAAGAAGAAAAAAAATCCCAAATTCATCGCGCTCAGCCCCCCTCCTCTAGTGCCGCCGCCGCCGCATCTTCTTCCTCCACCTCCGATCTTCATCCTCCCTCCTCTCTCCTTTAAAGTCCCCCCCCCCCCACGACGTGAAGACCCCATCGCTGGAGCCCACAACCGCCGCTTCCACCCCCTCCGCAACCCACAGCCTCCTGCGCCTCAACACCCCCTCAAACCCTCCGATGCGCTTACGAACCTGCGGCAACCCATCCCCTTCCTTCTTTTTTTACTGTAAGTTTTCTATCTATTTTATTTACTTTATTTATTTTAAAAACTTATGGGATTTTAAAACTGAAAACATATGAATGATAAAGCTTTGATTTTTATTTATAAAGATCAAATTTTTATAGTGTTAAAGAAGAGATTTTTAAAGTATTAAAAACGAAATTTTTAAAAAGGGTTAAAGGCTTGATTTTTAGTGATTTGAGATTCGATTTTTATACATATAAAAATTCGATTTTTAATTTATAGAAGAAGTTTGATTTTTAATGATTATAAAAAATATATTTTTTATATTATAGAAAGAGAAAGAAAATATGATTTTTATTATATTTGAAAAGGCGAAATCTTTATAATTGAAAAGGCGAAATCTTTATATTTGAAAAGGCGAAATCTTTATATAGAGAATAGCGTGATAAAAATATAATCTTTATTATATGAACATCGTAGTAAAAATAGAATTTTTATCTATATAGTAGCGGTGTAAAAATGGAATTTTTATCTACATAATAGCAACATAAAAATGTAATTTTTATAGGCATAGTTACAATATAAAAATGTGATTTTTACATATGTAGTGGCTTCGGGCAGTGAAATTGACAAAAGGCGAGCACGACGAAGATTTCTACATAGGAGGAGTCGTGGGATTGGATTAGCTAATCAGTGAGAACTTCTCACATTTAATTTCCTTTTCTAGTTAATAATATGTACTAGGATGCGGACGGTGTTTAGTAGCACACGACACATGTCATCCACAGACCATGAACGGCTTGTATGCTTGTTTGTTTGATTTTGATGTGTAGTTGATTGTGTGATGGGATGTGAAATGAAATAAAATATTTATATAGTTAAAAATAGAATTTTTAACGTGTATATGAAACGAAATAAAAATAAACAAATCGGATGATTTGTTTATATACACACATTTGACTGATATTGATTGGGACGATAAATTTTACACATCGCCCAACAGCACAAATAAAATCTGTGTTTGATTGTTTGAAACCCCACACGGGTATTGGGATGATATTTGACGTACACTAATCCCGATTATTTAGTTGTATGTCGATCGATTGATTGACAGGCTGTTATAAGCGTTGAATATTTATATTTGATGCTTATACAGTATAGAATGCACTTTGGATGATGGTTGATTATTCATCGTTGTTATTGTATACATGTGTTGTAGAAAATCCATATAATTTACATTATATGGTAATTGATTGGGCCTCATTCCATATATGAAATAGAATATTCGAAAATAGAAACATTTGAAAAAGAAACATTTGAAATAGAAATATTTGAAAAATAAACATTTGAAATAGAAATATTTGAAATTGAATATTGGAAAATAGAAATATATGAAGCCGTGTAGATTAGATTGACGCCATTTTGACGTGAACGATATTTATATCGATTTTATTCATTTTATAATGAATATAGAAAGTTATTTCAAAATCTGATATTTTGAAAAGAATTGAAATTCAAACTGAAACTGAATAGAAATGAATATCGAAAGTGATTTCAAAATCTGATATTTTGAAAAGAATTGAAATTCAAACTGAAACTGAATAGAAATGAATTCAAATTGAAATTGAATAGAAATGAATTCGAATTGAAATTGAATAGAAATGAATTCAAATTGAAATTGGATAGAAATGAATTCGAATTGAAATTGAATTGAAAACGAACTGAAATTGAATTAGAAATCAATTTGAATTAAATCGATTTGAAATGAAATTAAAATGAATTTATGTTGAAAAATTCGATTTTGATTTGAATTTGAAATAGAAGTTGAAATCGTTTTGAAAACGAATTTAAAACGATTTATAAAATACGTTTGAAAGGAAATCGATGAAATATATATAATATATATAATGGCCTGAACAGAACGCGCCGCGGCAGTTCGCAAATTTCGACCATTGACTTCGAATGGATATTACGGGAGATCCGACCGTCAGATTCTCCTAAAACCGGAACCGTTGGGTTCGTATCGAAAAGATCTTTCTAACGAATATTAGAAATTTGAAATCTAACGGTTGGATTTGGAATTATGTCCAAATCAAATTTGAAAAAGGTCGCTGTAAGTGCAATTCGATGGCCGTTGATGGAAATCGACTGTATGGGCCTTGATAAAATTATTAAAAATAGTAATAATTTGTGTAAAATCATAAGAAATGATTTGGGAAAAATTGGGATGAAAAACTCCATATTTGAAAAGATAAAAATAGATTTTTATCGAAATGAACTAGTTTTGAACTAGAACTATAATTCTATTTATTTTTAAATAAATAAATTGGATTTGAAAAGGGTTTTAAAGTAACCAGAATTTCCAATAATTGAATTGGAATGGATTTGAATCGAATTTGTCTTCGGAATATTTCGATGTTGGGTTTCGTGATTATACAGTTATTGTTATGGAAATTTGAAAGATATATTTATATCGTTATTTCTAATACGATATTTGTTGGTCGTAGAATTTGATATTGAATATAAGCCGGTATATTTTCTATTCACAGCCTTGTATTTAATATCAAATGTGATTTGGGTTTGTCGTGAATGGTGTCTTTATTAACACTGTTCTTGAACCCAATGGAGAAAAAGAGTAAATCTTTTTATTTAGATTTAATGAAGTGTACCAATTAAATAATATTTAATTGGAATCGAATTGGTATTGATTTTTGGGCTTATTGTGAACAGTGTTTTAAATAACACTTGTTCTTTAACCCGATAATTAATGGAATGTGATTTTGGGTTGTCGTGAACGGTATCTTTAATAATACTGTTCTTAGACCTAAAGGAGTTAAGAAAATCAGAAACTAACTGGAGATTAGTTAAGTTGAATGGTTTCTGAGGTATTGATCTGATGTTGGTTTCGGCCTTCGGGGTTAATATTTAGGGAATTGCTCACTTGCTAATTTACGGTTAGGGACTGATTGAATTGTGATGTGATTTTAGGTTTATCGTGAACCATGTTTTAAATGACATGGATTCTTTAACCCAGTTAAAGATTAAAACTAAGTGGAGTTTTAATGAATCTTTAATTAGATTGAAAATATCGAGAATGGAGTATCACTAGTTTTGCTCCAGGAGATAGTTAAATCTTTAATTAGATTTTAACGTGAAATGGTAATTGAATTTACCGATAACACCGAGGTGTTAGATATGAAGTATTAACAGTTTTACTTCATGGGATAAATAGGTGGGAATTGGGAAATTAAAACCAATGATTACTTCGGTAAGGTTCGCTAATCCCGACTAGTTTGAATTGATATTCAAAAGTAGATTAAAGAATAAATTTAAAGGATTTATCTTTGATAAAATTAATGGGAACCCTTCCCTATGAATGTGAAATTTAGAAACTAACTGTCGGTTAGCTAAGCAGAATTGTTTTCTGGATATTGATCTGATGTTGGTTTCGGCCTTCGGGGTTAATATTACGGAATTATTCTCTTGATTAATTTACGGTTAGTGACTGATGAATTGGAATGAGGCGTATGTTGTGTTAGTGTAACACTTATTTAAAATACACGCGAGTTATTCGGAAAGACCGTGTTTATCCCATTTTGAATAACTGATACGACGATAAGTCGAAGATGAAGGTCGAAGACCGGAGGTCTTCACGTCGTTTGGGGGATTACTGATGATCTTGATTGGGATGTACACCTAAGAAGATGGAAACTGTTGGTGATCGTCCAGACGTACTTGGAGATCGATGGATATGTGGGGTACTAGGTGCCTCGGGTTTCGTTCAGACCTAGAACGGACTTGTAAATAGACTGTGTGTCTGACATTGGATTTTAGTCTGTGTGATTGATTTCTATTAATTATATATCTGTTTGGCGACGGTGAATTTATTCTCTTGCTTAACGCCCTTCTCTGAGACGTGCGAGCTCAGGGGTTATATACTGATGGATATCAAACGCATAGAGTGAATTGCCTGTGTGGCATGCCTAAGTGGAAAATGATCAAGGCTTCTGTTGAAAACCAAAGTCTTATGGTTGATGATCGAAGCATGGCCTTTGTGGCGTAGCTTTGTGTACCGTTTACTACGCGAGTTTCACACCCGGTATGAACCAAAAACGGGAGAGGACCTCAGGGAGGGCATGCGTTTCTTTCTAGCTAGAAGTGGCATCAGTGGTTTTACACGCCCTGACGAGTTTGACTTATGTGGTTGTTGCTGTTGTGAGGCGCCTCGGATATACCGGTGACTATTTGAAGCCGATGGAGTCATTCGTTGGCTCGTTTACACCCCAAAGGGTGGGGAAACACAGTGTTCAGGCATAATAATCCACATCGGTGGACCGGCCCTGACGATCCAAGGGGCAGTTGCGGCTGTTCCTGAGGGGCAGGATAGAGCGTCTCGAATCGGTAGAGTACTATCTTTTGCCTCGGTTCATAGATGGAAATCCAATTTCCAAATACGTGACTTTGCGGTTTTATTTGTAAACCTACATATGGCGACATAGTGGCATGGGACGCTCATGTCGCCTATGATTGATACTTATGATTTGAAGTTGTTTTGTACACTATGCACTTATAATAGTGTCAAATGATTTGTTTTAAACATATCAAGCATTCTTGGCTATTATAAGGTAAAAACCCTATCCTCCGGCTTGCGTTGCATTGTGTGATGGGACCTAGGTCTTATAATAGCTTCATTTTTCTCCATTTAGCACTGCGCTGTTGTTATATGCACTGGTATTCACCCGTTTCGTGTTATACGGCGTGGTCCCTTGATTTACCGAACTTTAAAATAAAGATTAATAACTGTTTTAGTTCTCACACCAGTCCCATGACTGACCTGGAGTTTATTGTTTTAACCTAAACTCTGGGTACCCTTATTTTCGACACGGGCAGCTAGTAGTTTTGGTTTTGTAGATTTATATTCACAGGATCCTGGTTTACAGCTGGAATGATAGCCGGAAAGCTTTGTATCCGTATATATCCTTCAGTTGTGTTTTGTATTATTTCCGCTGCGATGTATTTAAATGTAATTTAAATCTCTGATATTTCTGTGTAATATTGAATATACTCTGTATATTCTTGTATTCTGATGGAATTGTTGTAATATACAATGAAATGTTCTTCCGTCTGCGTTCTTCTGTGTGTTGTTCTCGAACTATCCGCGCTTTCCTCACCGGGGGAGTAGCGGTACTTTACAATGATATGTTTTACCATTTAATTGGCAAAATAAATCCATTACCCAATCATAATAGATTCCAATAATATACAATATTTTCATCACCATAAGCATATAGACATGATTAATATACAATATGTTCACCACCACAAGCATGTAGACATGATTAATATACAACATGTTCATCACCACAAGCATATAGACATGATTAATTACAACGGTACTTTAAGATAAACAAGAATCAAATCTTATACATAAGCATCATTCTATATCCAAATTACAACATGTCATTATTCACTTGAAAGAATGTTTAAATCTTTGTAATAACTAACTTACAAACTAAAAAAGGAATTCTTGCGTTCTGAAATCTGAATTCTGAAATTGGTAAGCTTGCCTTTGATTTAGATCGTTGAATTTGATATTCTTTTAGTTTGTTTTTTTTCTAGTTCTTATCTTGTCTTTGAATTGGTGACGGCTACTCCAAGTTTTCCATTGAAAGCATGATAGTTCTATGTAATGGCTGGATTTTTCAAGCATCTGATATATATTTTAATGAGGAAATTAAAATATATTTGAGTTGCTCAACCAATTAAAATGTATATAATCACCTATATGTATGTATATACATATATGATTTGCACTAAATACATAAGCAACAATTTTAGTCATTAAATCCTAACAAAGATAGATGTTGGAAATATTAGCAACATATATAAGTGTAACTTAATCTCTTTGCAAATTAATGCTTAAAACCAACATCAAATGATAATGACAAAGCCTACATGTAAAAGGATAGTGATCACTTAAAGGACTGGAAAATAAATCATGAAGTAGACACATGAAAACAATTCGGCCATACACATATACACATTAAGGGTACACAAAACAATTGACAAATTGATTTAAACATCAATAACAACGAAGTTTGTCAAGGACCTTGATTCAACATCATTTTAGTGTAGCTAAGAATTTAGAACCATCACCTAAATCGTCTCAAATATAATACATACGCATGGATAAAGACTTTCAGCAAAATATCCAAGGAAGGAAATCATTCTTTATCTTGACAAGAAGGGTTAAGCTTTGCATTTAATGAAAACAAGATGGGCATTTAATGAAAGTATGAGGCGTGTGTACTTATAGGAGAGAAAAAGGGGTTGGTAAAATTTTCTTTTATGCAATGTACTTTGGTGTATGCTGTAACATTTGTGAGCCATTCGAAGAGAGAGAGTGAAGGGGTAGGTAGAAAAGCTTTTTGCTGTAGAAAACTATAGTGTGATGTTGCCTATAAATACATACCCATTTCCATGCATTTCCTTTTACACAAACTCAAGAGTTTTTGCTGAGATTTATAACATTTCACAAGCAAGAAATTTGAAGAGTTTACAAGTGAGTAAACCTCACTTAGCTAATGTTTGATGTTGTTTACTGTAAATAGTTTTACTCATTTCTTGTATATATGTTACTGCAAGTTATATCATGATGTTAACACTCTTTTAGATGCTAGAACACCTCGTTTATATTCATCAGTAAACTCTGTATATAAGGGATAGTAGGTTGGGAAATGGGTTTATAGTTTAAACTGTGAACAAGGAAAATACTGCTATGTTTCCTCTATTAAAACCAAATACTCTCTGATTTTAAACTACACTTTGATTTGTTTTAAAACACAAGACATGTGTGTATACGTAGGAGTTAATTAAGTATACTCAAACATTTACAAACATTTAGAGAGATCAGAGCGTGAACATTTTGTTTTGAAAACCCAAACAGACAAGAACAGTTTGTTCTCTGTCTCAAACCCAACACTTAAATTTTCAAACATTACAGAATCGAAATACAGGTTTATGAATGTAATCGACATGCCAAATGATGATTTTTAAAAGTGTTTTCAAGATTTTAAACGTTGGGACTGGGTAGATAAGTCGAGATGGACGAAAATGGCATTTTCGCCAAAATCCGATGATCAACGTCGTTGAACGCCAAGGCGTGGAGGAGGCTGAGACTTCGGGGATCATGGGAAAAATATCAGATAATTTTTCCAGCAAGTGGATTGAGCTAACGAGCTCGATTTATGTTTCTGAGAAGCGAAATGGGTTCGAGCATTTCCAGAGGTCGTATGGGTTCCACGATGGATCGAGTGGGCCAGAACTTAGGGAGGAGCGGCGTCGGAAGTTGGGGCAGCTATCGGCGGCGGTGCGAGGTCTCCAGGGGGTCGGAGGGTGTCGGACGAGGTCGATGTCGGTGGGGGTATCGAAGAAGCAGTTTCGGTTTGAAAATGTTGAAGGGGGTTTTTGAGAAGGAGGTGACCGGTGATGGTGGTGACGGTGGTGACTGGTCATAAATGATCGGAGAAGGCAAGGCGACTTGTCGGAGGGGAATCGGAGCTCTGCAGTTGGCCAGCGGCGGTGTGCACGTGCACAGCTGTGCACGATGTAGCTGGATCAAGGCAGAAGGTCTTGGCAAGGGAAATGGAGCTGATCGGGAGGCTTGGCAAGGCAGGAAGTTTGGCAAGTTGAAGATGGTGATCCAGTCGAGTTTGGCAAGGTAAAATCGGTGATCAACCCATGTTGATCATCAGTTTTGAAATGGCGAGTTCGACTTGGCAATGAAAGAAAGAAAACGGTTTTCAAATCCAAGAATTTAATTTAAAACCGTTTTAATTAAATTAGTAAATAAAATATAATTAACTAATAATTAATTAAATAAATAAAAATAGAATGTTTATTTAATTTGTCTTAGGCAAGTGGAAAAAATGAAAGTGAGAGTTAGGTCAAAGAATCGAAGTTGTCCGAAGGAGATCGACGAGTTGGAAACTTAAGATATTAAGATAATTAAATTTAAATAAATTATTAAACAATTTATTTAAGTTAAAATAAACAAAATAAATATTTTACAAAGCAAACTGGAGTATAGAACATCGTCTAAACATCGATGATAAGCAAAGAAAGATACCGTGTGCGAAGCACGGGCTTTTTCTATACACATCCAAATAATGATAAAAACTGTATAACATCTTGTGTGCGACGCACACACTTTAACTATACAATTGTAAAAGATATTTAAGATATCCAGATATGAACCAAAGAAATATATACTGTATATAGACTCTAAATAACAGAACGTGCAACTGAAATAAAGACAGTTAAGCTGATAATCAATTATCGACTATAAAGGATATTTCGTACACTGTTTCGAAGAGTCCGGAATCTACATTCCACTTCGACTCGAATTTATACGACGTATACCGGGAATCGATTAAAATGAAGGATGTAAGGACTATTCCAAAATAGTATCCTCGGTCTGTTCAATCCCAGAACAGATCCGAACAGTCGGATGTCTGACAACGTATATCGATCAGATTTTACACATCGACTTTACATAAGTGTGTTATGTTGGTGGCGGAGAGATTCGTTTCTTTAGCCTTATACCCAAAATATATTTGTGGAAACAAATGAGTGATCTGACAGATAGGACGGTGTGACATTCAAAGTCGTTGAAGAATAATCCGTGAAACGGTAAACGTGACTTCAAACCTCACAACCCGGAAAGACAATAGTTGGGCTAGGCAGCATGGCTAGTTGGGTCATACCCAAGCAGGGTATATTATCACCATCTAGAGTAATCCCTTTTGTTTCTAAATCTATATTCACTTCTGTTACCTTCGGTAATCTGTGGGTCATTCCCAACCGTGGTGGTGGTAATATATTCGTTACACTCAAGCTAAATGAGTGGACGGTCATGTGTGGCCGGGTTGCAGGATGTTCTTGTTGAACCCCAGTGTATCCTCTCTAGAGTACACGGATCGGTGGGTGCTCCCATACCCTGTCAGTTAGAAACCAAATTCCAATAAGCGCTCGGGTTTTAGATTTTATTCTATGTACGTGAACGTGAGATGCAAACGATTCACTAGATGATTATTTATTTGATAAATACTATCGTAAATATCGAACGTTTTGATATCAAAATACAAGGGTCATTTTCCGTATGTTAGTTATGGAGTTGGGCTTAAGATTTCTAAAGTAATTGAATCTATTAATAACGGAACACCTTATTCCTTATTTCCTTGTTTACATCTTTTTAACTATATTTACTCACACCAGTCCCCTGACTGACCCGGAGTTTATTTTCTGTGTTTTCCCTAAACTCTTGGGTACTCATAATATTTATTATGAGTAGGCAAGTAATTCAGGTAGGCAAATGGAACCTTACGAAGTTCAAGTTGCAGGACCAGTCTAGAAGTTTTATCTACACCTATGTATCCAGTTTAGATTTGTATTCCCATATCATGATGTATAATTATGTTAATGTACTATGATGATGTAATATGATGATGTACTATGATGTATCAGACCCTATGATGTAATGTATTTTGTAATTTTAAATTCCGCTGTGAGATTTCTTATAACTTCTTATTCTTCTATTATATTAGTTCTATCTTTTCTATCTCATCCTCTAATTTCTTTCAAAAATGACACGGTTTTCGAGGGGTCAAAAATCGCGCCGTTACAGTTGGTATCAGAGCCTATGTTCTTCGGAAACATTTAGGCTTTGAAATAGTAAGAGAGCGTATTTTTACTAAAAACTATATTTTTAATATAGGTAGATCGTAGTTACTTAGGTAATCCCTCGACATATTTTTCCAATTTAGTTAATAAAATTTCAATCCGTGTACTCAAGGAGTTGAAAATGAGTTCTCGTGGAGGAAGAGGCCGAGGAGCAAGCGGAGCAACTACGACAAACGGACACACTGTTAACCAGACCCAAGTGGATACTACTGAAGTAATCGGGCACCAACTCAGCCTAACTTTGCTATGGTCTGTAAGAATTACACAACTCTGGGAGGAAAGATTTTCAGAGGTACTGAATCACTGGTCGGAGTCCAAGCATGGATTAGGTCGTGTGAGAAGATTTTTAAAGGACTGAGGTTGGATGACGAGCATAAGCGTCTCTTAGCTTCATGGAATCCGGAAGGAGCCGCAGCAATATGGTGGGATGCCCAGACTGCTAACACTCCTGAGGAAAACTTTACTTGGCCCATGTTCAAAGAAGCTTTTGAAGGTCAGTATCTACCTGCTACTGGAAGGACAAGGATGTACCGAGACTTCATTGACTTAAAGCAGGAAAGCATGTCTGTCACTGAGTACGAAAACCAGTTCAACGCACTTTCAATCTTTGGACCGGAGCTGATAAATACTCTTTTGAAAAAGAACGAGATGTTTGTTGCTGGTCTTAGAGATAATCTGCAAGAAAGGATGATGGGACATTTGAAGTATCCATTTGTGGAACTAGTAGACCTAGCACTCAGATATGAAGCACTAGATACAAAGAAACCAGGAGCGAGGATCCAGACTGGGGAGACGAGTGGGGTGAATATGATGAAAAGAAAGGTCAACCCAGATTGGAATGATAATCAGGGCCAAGCTAAGACAGGGCAACAGACTGTGGAAGGTAAATTTAAGAATATGGTGTGTCACAACTGCAAGCAAAAGGGACACATTGCACGATTTTGTAAACAAAAGGGGAACCAGAAACCCCAGTAATACCCACAACATCAACAGAAACCCCAGCAATACCCACAACAGCAACAGAAACCCCAGCAATACCCGAGACAGCAAAAGAAACCTCAGCAACAGAATCAGAACCAGAACCAGAACCAGAATTAGAGGAACGAGATGGTAGTGAAGAATCTCTGTTTCAACTGTCATCAACCAGGACACATGGTGAAAGACTGTCAATTGATGAAGAGGGCACCACAACCTAGGGTTTTTACAATCAAAGATGAACCGTCTACTTCTCAGAATGTGAAAGGGAAGGGAGTGCTGGAAGGTACTTTACAATTTAATGGAATTTACCTTCGTGTTTTATTTGATACCGGCGCTTCACACAGTTTTATTTCAGCCGAAACCATATATCAGTTTGACCTTAAACCAATTATATCACCAAACCCCATTTGCGTATCAAACCCTATAGGGGGGAAAACTGAGCTCAAAATGTGTTGTGAGGATATAACTCTCTTATATCTCTCACACTCTTTTCGATTTGACTTCTATGTTCTAGACTTCAAAAGTTTCAATTTTATACTTGGATTAGACTGGTTAAGCAAGTTCCAAGCCAATATAAAATGTGATAAAGAAATCATAACCCTTATAACTAGCTTAGAGCGAAAAGCTAGAATAACTTGTGGGAAACCGGGAATTCACACCTGTAGTTTTCTATACGCTTTAGAAGCACCTCAAGAAAGTCTCGACACATTGGAAGTAGTAAGAGAATTCAAGGACGTATTCGAGGAAGTCGGAAGTTTACCTCCGCATCGAGAGATCGAATTCCGAAATGATTTAGTCCCAGGAGCTAGACAAATGATTCAACCAAAGAGACGGATGGCTCCCAAGGAAGTTCAGGAATTAGAGAAACAAACTCGGGATTTGCTGAGTAAAGGCTTAATCCGACCTAGTTTTTCCAGTTGGGGCTCTGCGGTAGTTTTTGTAGTAAAGTTTGATGGGTCCTTACGACTGTGTGTGGACTACCGAGAATTAAATAAAGTAACCATCCGAAATAGATATCCATTACCTAGAATTGATGACCTTTTCGATCAATTACACGGAGCAACGGTATTCTCCCAGATGGATTTAGCAACAGGATTTCACCAATTGAGAATCTCTGAAGATTGTATTCCTTTAACAGCATTCAGAGGCCCAGATTTCTTTTATGAATGGTTGGTAATGCCGTTCGGACTAACCAATGCACCAGCTTTCTTCGTAGATCTGATGAACAGAGTCTTTAGGAAAATTCTTAATAAATTCGTTCTCGTTTTCATTGACGATATCTTAATCTTTTCAAAAACCGAAGAAGAGCACCGTGGTCATCTTAGAGTAGTGCTAGAAACTCTAAGGAAACACGTGTTGAAGGCAAAGTTTTCAAAATGTCACTTTTGGAAATCGGAAGTGAGATTTTTGGGGCACATAATAAACGGAGATGGGATATCAGTAGACCCAGTTAAAGTAGATGCAGTACAACTATGGAAACAACCTCAAACACCAACAGATATTCGTAGTTTCCTAGGACTGGCAGGATACTATCGAAGATTTATCCGAGACTACTCCAAAATATCATCACATCTGACCAAGTTAACAAAGAAGGGCCAAAAGTTTATTTGGGACCCAAAGTGTGAAGAATCGTTTCAAGAACTAAAGAAAAGATTAACGGAAGCACCAGTATTAGCTGTTCCCGATGGAGCGAGCGGATTTGCAGTTTACACCGATGCTTGTGGAAAGGGAGTAGGTGCGGTGTTAATGCAGAAGGGACAAGTGATTTCATATGCAAGTAGGCAGTTAAGGATTCACGAGAAGAATTACACAACTCACGACCTAGAGTTATTGGCAGTGGTTTTCGCATTAAAGATGTGGAGACATTATCTTCTGGGTGAGAGATTCGAACTTTTCACCGATCATAAACCATTGAAGTATCTGTTCACTCAAAAAGATTTAAATCTGAGACAACAGCGGTGGTTAGAATTACTTACATCATATGACTTGGATATCATTTATACACTGGGAAAAGCGAACGTAGTGGCAGATGCCTTGAGTAGAAATGCAATATTATCACTTTTGGAAGTCACACCGACTCTCCAAGAAAGGATAATGAGTAATCAGAAAAGGGATCCCAAACTGGAAAAGATTATTCGAGGAGTCACAAACGGAAAAGAGACTGACTTCGAGTTGGACAATCAAGGAGTATTGAGAATAAACGGCAGATTATGCGTACCTAACGTGGATGGGATAAGACAGGAGATTTTAAAAGAATGCCATGCATCAAAGTTGAGCATCCATCCAGGAATTCATAAAATGAATCACGATATGAGACGAGTATTCTGGTGGTCAGGAATGAATAAAGATATCATTACTTTCGTAAATGAATGTCTATGTTGTCAGCAAGTCAAGGGAGACCATCAAAAGACTACTGGACTATTACGACCATTAGAGATTCCCAACTGGAAGTGGGAAATGATATCGATGGACTTCATCGATGGTTTGCCAAAAACAAGGAGAGGCTACGAAGGGATTTGGGTAATCGTAGATCGGTTTACTAAGAGTGCGCACTTTATTCCAGTGAAACCAACGCGCACTGCCATAACATTAGCCAAAGTATTCATGAAAGAGATAGTACGACTGCACGGTATTCCAACGAGCATTGTAAGCGACAGAGATACCATTTTCACAAGTAGATTTTGGGAAGCTTTGCAGAGAACGTTGGGAACAAGATTAAATTTCAGTACAGCTTACCCTCCTCAAACGGACGGTCAGACGAAAAGAGTTAATCGTATATTGGAAGATCTTCTAAGAGCGTGTATTTTAGATTTTGGAGGATCATGGGAAGATCATTTACACCTAGTAGAATTTTCATATAATAACAGTTACCCGGCGAGTATACAAATGGCACCATATGAAGCATTATATGGAAGACCTTGTAAAGCGCCTGCATGTTGGGTGGAGTCCGGAAACAAATTGGTACTTGGTCCGGATATGATACGAGAGGCAGCAACGAAAGTGGAATTAGTGAAGCTGAGAATGAAGGAAGCCCAGGATCGCCAGAAAAGCTATGCCGATAAAAGGCGAAGAGATTTAGTATTCGAAATAGAAGATCTAGTTTTCGTGAAGATCTCACCAATGAAGGGAGTAGTAAGATTTGGAAAATATGGAAAGTTAGCACCAAGATATGTTGGACCTTTCCGCGTCTTAGAAAGAATTGGTTTTCAAGCATATAAAGTTGAATTACCAGAATATATGGCGGGAATTCACAACGTATTTCATGTATCACATTTGAGAAAATGTATGCACAATCCATCATTAATTCTAGAACCCTCTGTTCAGCAAGAGATAGAGATCTAGCCAGATTTGACAGTGATAAGACATCCATTTATTATTATTGACCGAGAGGGAAAGCAACTTCGCAACAAAGTGGTGAGGCTACGAAAGATCCAATGGAGCGAAAACCTGAAAGACTGTACGTGGGAGACCGAGAAGCATATAAAGAAATTATACCCAGATTTTCCTATGGGTTAGGTATGATTTACTTTGGTATAGTTAAATGTAATGAAATTTCGATTTCTACATTTCTGGGAGCATTTGCATGTGTGTTTTATGGATTCAGTTTATTAGGACTTATGAACTGTCTTGTAAGTTTACATCACTGATGAGTTCAATATTCTTGCTTACGTGTTAGATGGCTCTAGTATGGAAGACCACGGCAAGAAAGAGGGTGACACCACTCTAGTTTCTTAGGCTGCGAGCAAAGAGACAAAGAGTAGGAGATTCCGACAACAACCGAGAGAGATCACCCATCGATGACGAAGGTACACACATATCATCAGAAGGATCAGTGCTTGGCAGGAACGAACCATTAGAACAAGATGGAGGACACCAAGACTTTACTGATGAGGATGAAGTGTTAGTAGATGAAGGGAGTGTTGACGGTTATGGGGAAGGAGATGAGGGTGACGAGGAGGAGGAAGAAGTTGAGTATATGGACGCTGAAGAGGAAGAAGAGGAAGAATACGAAGAAGAAGAAGAAGAGGAAGAAGAAGACCAAGTTGTTTCGGGAACCCCAGTCATTGCTACGGGAAACCAGCAAGAAGAGCAAGTAGCCCAAAGGACAGCGATATGGAATAGATTAGAACAAGTTCTCGTCAAGTTTCGCATAGTAGGAGGAGGAGTACAAGTATTCGGTGAGTATGGATACCCCGTGGTGAGGCTATATTTAATACCACCAGTGGGTCTGATTTATATAGAGGATGACGAGGAAGAGACAGATTCAGAAGACGTAGTTGAAGTCATTAATATATCTGATGACAAGGAGGTCGTAGAGATAATAGATATCTCTGACGACGAGTAGTAGGACAGAGACCGGAGGAGGATAGTTATGTATGTATATTTTGGGGGCAGTTTAGAACTTGAGTAATCAAGTCTAGTATGATTGTATGTATCGGGACTAGTGTTAGTATAGAACTAGTCGTACGTGTATGTGTACTAAAACAACCAGTTTATGAAATATTTTCTTTTGGAAACTTTCTATCTTTCTTATGTAATTTCGGGGCGAAATTCTTTTAAGTGGGGTAGTCTGTAATGGCTGGATTTTTCAAGCTTCTGATATCTATTTTAATGAGGAAATTAAAATATATTTGAGTTGCTCAACCAATTAAAATGCATATAATCACCTATATGTATGTATATACATATATTATTTGCACTAAATACATAAGCAACAATTTTAGTCATTAAATCCTAACAAAGATAAATGTTGGAAATATTAGCAACATATATAAGTGTAACTTAATCTCTTTGCAAATTAAAGCTTAAAACCAACATCAAATGATAATGACAAAGCCTACATGTAAAAGGATAGTGATCACTTAAAGGACTGGAAAATAAATCATGAAGTAGACACATGAAAACAATTCGGCCATACACATATACACATTAAGGGTACACAAAACAATTGACAAATTGATTTAAACATCAATAACAACGAAGTTTGTCAAGGACCTTAATTCAACATCATTTTAGTGTAGCTAAGAATTTAGAACCATCACCTAAATCGTCTCAAATATAATACATACGCATGGATAAAGACTTTCAGCAAAATATCCAAGGAAGGAAACCATTCTTTATCTTGACAAGAAGGGTTAAGCTTTGCATTTAATGAAAACAAGATGGGCATTTAATGAAAGTATGAGGCGTGTGTACTTATAGGAGAGAAAAAGGGGTTGGTAAAATTTTCTTTTATGCAATGTACTTTGGTGTATGCTGTAACATTTGTGAGCCATTCGAAGAGAGAGAGTGAAGGGGTAGGTAGAAAAGCTTTTTGCTGTAGAAAACTATAGTGTGATGTTGCCTATAAATACATACCCATTTCCATGTATTTCCTTTTACACAAACTCAAGAGTTTTTGTTTAGATTTATAACATTTCACAAGCAAGAAATTTGAAGAGTTTACAAGTGAGTAAACCTCACATAGCTAATGTTTGATGTTGTTTACTGTAAACAGTTTTACTCATTTCATGTATATATGTTACTGCAAGTTATATCATGATGTTAACACTCTTTTAGATGCTAGAACACCTCGTTTATATTCATCAGTAAACTCTGTATATAAGGGATAGTAGGTTGGGAAATGGGTTTATAGTTTAAACTGTGAACAAGGAAAATACTGCTATGTTTCCTCTGTTAAAACCAAATACTCTCTGATTTTAAACTACACTTTGATTTGTTTTAAAACTCAAGACATGTGTGTATACGTAGGAGTTAATTATGTATACTCAAACATTTACAAACATTTAGAGAGATCAGAGCGTGAACATTTTGTTTTGAAAACCCAAACAGACAAGAACAGTTTGTTCTCTATCTCAAACCCAACACTTAAATTTTCAAACATCATAGAATCGAAATACAGGTTTATGAATGTAATCGACAAGCCAAACGATGATTTTTAAAAGTGTTTTCAAGATTTTAAACGTTGGGACTGGGTAGATAAGTCGAGATGGACGAAAATGGCATTTTCGCCAAAATCCGATGATCAACGTCGTTGAACGCCAAGGCGTGGAGCGTGGAGGAGGCTGAGACTTCGGGGATCATGGGAAAAATATCAGATAATTTTTCCAGCAAGTGGATTGAGCTAACAAGCTCGATTTATGTTTCTGAGACGCGAAATGGGTTCGAGCATTTCCAGAGGTCGTGTGGGGTCCACGATGGATCGAGTGGGCCAGAACTTGGGGGGGAGCGGCGTCGGAAGTTGGGGCAGCTATCGGCGGCGGTGCGAGGTCTCCAGGGGTTCGGAGGGTGTCGGACGAGATCGATGTCGGTGGGGGTATCGAAGAAGCAGTTTCGGTTTGAAAATGTTGAAGGGGGTTTTGGAGAAGGAGGTGACTGGTGATGGTGGTGACTGGTCATAGATGATCGGAGAAGGCAAGGCGACTTGTCGGAGGGGGATCGGAGGTCTGCAGTTGGCCAGTGGCGGTGTGCACGTGCACAGCTGTGCACGGTGTAGCTGGATCAAGGCAGAAGGTCTTGGCAAGGGAAATGGAGCTGATCGGGAGGCTTGGCAAGGCAGGAAGTTTGGCAAGTTGAAGATGGTGATCCCGTCGAGTTTGGAAAGGGAAAATCAGTGATCAACCCATGTTGATCATCAGTTTTGAAATGCCGAGTTCGACTTGGCAATGAAAGAAAGAAAACGGTTTTCAAATCCAAGAATTTAATTAAAAACCGTTTTAATTAAATTAGTAAATAAAATATAATTAACTAATAATTAATTAAATAAATAAAAATAGAATGTTTATTTAATTTGTCTTAGGCAAGTGGAAAAAATGAAAGTGACAGTGAGGTCAAAGAATTGAAGTTGTCCGAAGGAGATCGACGAGTTGGAAACTTAAGATATTAAGATAATTAAATTTAAATAAATTATTAAACAATTTATTTAAATTAAAATAAACGAAATAAATATTTTACAAAGCAAACTGGAGTATAGAACATCGTCTAAACATCGATGATAAGCAAAGAAAGATACCGTGTGCGAAGCACGGGCTTTTTCTATACACATCCAAATAATGATAAAAACTGTATAACATCTTGTGTGCGACGCACACACTTTAACTATACAATTGTAAAAGATATTTAAGATATCCAGATAATAACCAGAGAAATATATACTGTATATAGACTCTAAATAACAGAACGTGCAACTGAAATAAAGACAGTTAAGCTGATAATCAATTATCGACTATAAAGGATATTTCGTACACCGTTTCGAAGAGTCCGGAATCTACATTCCACTTCGACTCGAATTTATACGACGTATACCGGGAATCGATAAAAATGAAGGATGCAAGGACTATTCCAAAATAGTATCCTCGGTCTGTTCAATCCCAGAACAGATCCGAACAGTCGGATGTTTGACAACGTATATCGATTAGATTTTACACATCGACTTTACATAAGTGTGTTATGTTGGTGGCAGAGAGATTCGTTTCTTTAGCCTTATACCCAAAATATATTTGTGGAAACAAATGAGTGATCTGACAGATAGGACGGTGTGACATTCAAAGTCGTTGAAGAATAATCCGTGAAACGGTAAACGTGATTTCAAACCTCACAACCCGGAAAGACAATAGTTGGGCTAGGCATCATGGCTAGTTGGGTCATACCCAAGAAGGGTATATTATCACCATCTAGAGTAATCCCTTTTTTTTCTAAATCTATATCCACTTCTGTTACCTTCGGTAATCGGTGGGTCATTCCCAACCGTGGAGGTGGTAATATATTCGTTACACTCAAGCTAAATGAGTGGACGGTCATGTGTGGCCGGGTTGCAGGATGTTCTTGTTGAACCCCAGTGTATCCTCTCTAGAGTACACGGATCGGTGGGTGCTCCCATACCCTGTCAGTTAGAAACCAGAATCCAATAAGCGCTCGGGTTTTAGATTTTATTCTATGTACGTGAACGTGAGATGCAAGCGATTCACTAGATGATTATTTTTTTGATAAATACTATCGTAAATATTGAACGCTTTGATATCAAAATACAAGGGTCATTTTCCATATGTTAGTTATGGAGTTGGGCTTAAGATTTCTAAAGTAATTGAATCTATTAATAACGGAACACCTTGTTCCTTATTTCCCTGTTTACATCTTTTTAACTGTATTTACTCACACCGGTCCCCTGACTGACCCGGAGTTTATTTTCTGTGTTTTCCCTAAACTCTTGGGTACTCATAATATTTATTATGAGTAGGCAAGTAATTCAGGTAGGCAAATGGAACCTTACGAAGTTCAAGTTGCAGGACCAGTCTAGAAGTTTTATCTACACCTATGTATCCAGTTTAGATTTGTATTCCCATATCATGATGTATAATTATGTTAATGTACTATGATGATGTAATATGATGATGTACTATGATGTATCAGACCCTATGATGTAATGTATTTTGTATTTTTAAATTCCATTGTGAGATTTCTGATAACTTCTTATTCTTCTATTCTATTAGTTCTATCTTCTCTGTCACATCCTCTAATTTCTTTCAAAAATGACATGGTTTTCGAGGGGTCGAAAATCGCGCCGTTACATTCTAGGATTATTTTTGTTTGATTTTTAGGTTTGAGCATTGGGTAGTTTATGTAGAATTTCAACTCAGTTTGAGCCGTCGGATGATCCTAGGGTTAACCACAGCCATCCAGTGAAGATAAGGTGGCACCTCAGCCCTAGTGACTCAGCACTGAGTCACATAATTGTCACCTTTCAGATCTGCCCAGGGGGCAGGTCAACCCCCAGGTCGACCCCTGGGTCGACCTGTAGGGGGGAGGTCGACACTAGGGTAGACCCCCTAGTCGACCTGGGTCCTAGGCAGGAATTTTCCCGCCCAGTCTGCTTCTGACTTCTGATTTGAATTTGAATTTTTTTTTGAGCTGTTTGAATTTATTTGAATTTTCTGGAAACTTCCGACGGCCATAACTTCTTCATACGAAGTCCAATTTACGCAAACTCGGACTCTATCTCAACCAGAATTCCGAGACGAACACAATGGCATAACCCGTTTCCATTAATTCTCACATTTTAAATTAAATATTGTTTAATTCGTTACTATATCGTTAACTGAAAATACAGGGTGTTACATTCTCCCCTCCTTTTGGGATTTCGTCCCCGAAATCTTCAAGTCGTGAAGAACTTATATCCTACCATCCAATCACCCATCTACTCAACCATCAAATACAGGCGTCCATTGTCCTTAAAAGATTTCTAATGCTTCATGATCATATGCATTGTGTGTGTACATGTTCTTATCTAGTGCAAAATCAGGCGGTCTACTAATTCAGTTGACCTCCTTAATGCAAATTATGTCAGTGCCATGAGTCCATTATGAATGCAATTTTTCCTACTCAAAATTTCCTACATGAGTGCACAATCATTCATACAAATGCAACGTCCATATGATAACACATCAAGTTTCAATCCATATACCAATACATATATGCATATGCAATATGGGAGTGACTGAGCCGATCTAATACCTAATGCGTGTAATACACATCCACTAGCAACCACTAGCAACCACTTGCAATCACTTGCAACCATTAATCATAACATGTTTCAATTACATGTTTACAACCAAATGGGTTCCTACCTAAGGATAAAGGATAGGATCGAGGAGACATACCTAAAAAGATAGATACAAGCATAAACTTAAGGAAAAAGAGATTAAGGATGTACCCTAAAAAAGAAAAGGGTAGGCTGCGCGTATTATGTCCTCAGTTTCCCAAGTAGCGTCTTCCTCGGTGTCGCTCCATTGAACTTTGACGAGCTTAACTTCACGGTTGTGTAGCTTTTTGACTTCTGTTCCTAAGATACGAGTTGGAACTCTCCTCACAGTTGCTTCTTGTTCAACTTCAACTTCCTCTAGCATACTTGGTTCTACCACTTCCGCAGACTCGTGTAAGCATTTCCGCAGGCGAGAGACATGAAAGACATTATGAGCCCCGACCAACCTTTCGGGGAGCTGTACCCTATAAGCCATCTTACCAATCTTCTCGATGATAGGGAACGACTCTACAAATCTTGGTGCTAAATTTCTTGCGGATCCAAAGCGAACGACGTTCCTCAAAGGAGATACTTTAAGGAACACCTTGTCTTCAACTTCGAACTTAAGGTTAGTTCTTCTTTTGTCTGCGTAGGACTTCTGTCTATCTTGGGCAGTCTTCATTCTTCTTCGTATCAAGTCTACTTTCTCTGAAATTTCCCTAATCATGTCTGGTCCAAGTATGAGCTTGTCTGTGGACTCCCACCAGCAAGTTGGTGACCTGCACAGTCTTCCATATAATGCTTCGAAAGGCACCATGCCTGTAGTTGCTTGGTAGCTATTGTTGTTAGCAAATTCCACCAAAGGTAGATGATTCTCCCATGTACCTCCGAAGTCAAGAATGCATAGTCTCAAGAGGTCTTCTAATACTCTGTTGACTCTTTCCATCTGGCCATCGGTTTGAGGGTGATAGGCCGTACTTAAGCATAAATGTGTGCCTACAGCCTCTTGCAAACTCTTCCAAAACTCGCTCGTGAAGATAGGATCACAATCACTCACTATGCTGGAGGGTATCCCACGGAGTCGAACTATCTCTTTAAGATATATGGATGCTAGAGATGAGGCAGTCCTTCTACTCTTGACGGGTATAAAGTGGGCGCTTTTTGTGAGCCTGTCCACTATTACCCAAATGCTGGTATTGCCCCTTCTTGACCTAGGCAACCTATCTATATAGTCCATCGAGATGCTATCCCATTTCCACTGTGGGACTTCTAGAGGATGGAGCAGACCACCAGGCTTCTTCTACTCCACCTTGACTTGTTGGCATATTAAACACTTAGAAACAAATTCAGCTACGTCTTTCTTCATGCCATTCCAAAAGAAAACTCTTTTGATGTCTTTATACATTTTGTCTCCACCTGGGTGTATGGTCAGCTTGGAATGGTGTGCCTCTTCTAGAACCGCCTTCACCAAATCCCTTGCTTGGGGGACGCATAGTCTTCCATCTCGTCTCAACCATCCCTTGGCATCAATGGAGTATCTATTGAGGTGACTGGAAGTCTCACCCCTAATTAACTTGTCCATCACATCGGCTAGCTGAGGGACTTCTCTTTGCGCGGCTCCGATTGAGTCTAATAGAGTTGGTCGCACTTTTAACGTTGCTAGTAAGACAGGTACAAAGTCTGAGGAGGGTTTGAAGTTAACTATGAACTCCATGCTTTGCCTTTCCACAAAAAGAGGGCTTAAGGCCAACTTCTTTCTACTTAAGGCGTCTGCTACTGCATTGCCCTTGCTAAGAGTGTAGGAAATCTCTAAATCGAACGAGGCAAGAAACTCCATCCATCTTTGCTGCCTCAAATTGAGATCTTTCTACGAGAAAAGGTATTTCAACGATTTATGGCCAGTATACAGTTCAAATTTCTCACCTAGGAGATAATGGCGCCAAGACTTAAGCGCAAAAACAATGGCTGCCAACTCTAGGTCGTGGATTGGGTAGTTTTTCTCATGTACTTTCAACTGCCTTCCACCGTATGCTACTACTTTCCCTTCTTGCATCAGAACATCGCCTAGTCCCATTCCACAAGCATCTGTGTAAACTATAAACATCTTGCTTACATTAGGCAATGTCATGACTGGGGCTTTTGTTAGAGCCCTTTTCAAACGTTGGAAAGCAATATCGCAATCCATATCCCAATTGAAAGCTAGGTCCTTATTTGTCAACCTTGTCAGTGGAGCTGAGATTTTTGCAAAATCTTTGATAAATTTTCGATAAAAGCCTGCTAGCCTGAGAAAGCTTCGGACTTCGGTTGCGTTTTGAGGAACCTTCCAATCTTGCACAACAACCACTTTCGAGGGGTCCACAGCTATCCCCTCTTTTGACACCACATGTCCAAGGAACCTAACTTCTTCTCTCCAGAAATAGCATTTGGAGAATTTTGCCTTCAACTGTTGTGCACGGAGAGTATCCATGATTTCTTTTAGATGCTGAGCATGCTCTTCCTCATTCTTTGAGAAGATCAAAATATCGTCTACGAAGACCACCACAAACTTATTGAGGAACTCTCGGAATACCCTTCTTATTAAATCAACGAAGTAGGGGGGTGAATTTGTCAAGCCGAAGGGCATGACAAGCCACTCGAAGAAACCATCTGGTGTTCTGAACGCGGTCTTATCAATGCTGTCTTCAGCCACCCTTAGCTAATGAAACCCGGTAGCCAAATCTAATTGGGAGAAAACCGATGCACCTACAAGCTGATCGAACAAATCATCTATTCTCGGGAATGGATGCCTATTCCTTTTGGTCAGCTTGTTTAGCTCCCTATAATCAACGCACAGGCGAAGCGAACCGTCTGCTTTAATTGCGAACACTACTGGAGCACCCCATTCAGAAATACTCCACCTTATAAACCCCTTCTCAAGCAATTCTTTAACTTGCTTGCTGAGTTCTTTCCTCTCCCTCGGAGCCATGTGTCTAACGGGTAAAGCAACAGGTTTTGCGTTATCCACGAGGTATATGCGGTTGTCTATCTCCCGCTTCGTAGGTAAGCCCTTTACCTCTTCAAACACATCCGAGTATTCACGGACTACCCTTACAGACTGCAAGTTCTCAACGGACGCATCAAGAGATTCTAGATAACTAAGCATAACGGAGTTCATGGGATTGCAAGAATTTCGAGAGTGTTACCGAGGTGAGTCATGAGTCTAACCATTCTCTTTTCACAATCGAGGACAACACCATTACTGGATAGCCAGTCCATGCCTAGAATCAACCCATAGCCCGTGAAGCCCAAAACAAAGGCATTACATCTAAACCCAACGCTTAGTATAGATATTTTCAAATCCAAACAAACCATTGACAAATAAGTTGAGCCCCCAATTGGATTTGAAACAACTAAGGGACCATCTACTATACTGTCTAGGTGCAGAGATTCCACTAAAGCAGTAGATATAAAAGAGTGCGATGCGCCAGAATCAAATAGTGTACGAACAGGATGATAAAAAAGATAGACTAAACTTTCAACAGAAATATTTCTACCTTGTTCTTGCAGAGGTGTCGTGAGAGCGTGAACATGTCCTCCAAAAGAAGGTCCAGCTCCCTGCCCTTGCTTCCTTGGGCAAACCCTAGCCATGTGTCCTGTCTCACCACAGTGGAAACAGCCACCCGTCTTCCTTTTCTTCTTCTTGCAGTCTTTGATCAAATGTCCAGGGATTCCACAGAAATTACACTTTCTCTTTTCATGGGGTTTGTTGTTCTACCCGCCTTTCTTTGAATCAACCTTCTTGTTCTGCGAACCCTCCCCCTTCTTTTCTTGAGGCACTTCCGTTTTGGCCTCTTTCATAGCCTTGTCTTCCTCCTGTAAGAGTGCCATGTCCACTAACCTCTCATAAGTAGCCCCCATAGGTATATGGGTCATAGCCAAGCTTTGAATTGGCTCATTCAATCCTTTGACAAAACGGATAGCCTTCTTATGAGGAGTATTCACTAAGTTCAGTCCGAATTGGGCCAGCTGATTGAATTTATTGACCTACTTCTTGACCGTCATACTTCCTTGCTTAAGAGATTAGAACTTTTCCAACTGTAGACTTCGCTCAGCTTGTGAGAGGAATTTCATCTCAAGCCTTATTCTGAAATCCATCCATGTGTCAATTGGTCTTTCAGCGTTAGTGACTACCCACCAATAGGAAGCTTCGTCTTTGAGCAACCACACAGCCAGCTGTATCTTCTGCCTATCGTCCACCTCGAAGATAACAAACAGATCCTTAGTTTCTTTGAGCCAGTTCCTAGCTTCTACGAATGATTCAGTTCCCTTGAAATCCTTTCCACCCATGGCCCTAAAGTCTCTACAAATCTTTGAGAAAGCATTTGCACGAGGAGGAGGAGGAACCGCTGCAGCTAGAGGAGGAGGAGGAATATCTGATGGGCATGCGTCGTTGGCCCTAGCCTCTTAGTACCTCCTGAACCATCAAGGTATCAGTACACCCTCTGGTAGGTTAAGATTCCCAGACATTCTGAAATGAAAAAGAAAAGATTCAAAACGAAGGATAGAAAGATAGTGCATATGGCTTTGGGGATTATTCCTTTTAAACTTAAAACAACACTCTTTCTTGAAAAATGCTTCTTTATATTTCTTTTTGAAAAATAATTTTCAAAAACTCTTATCTGATCTGGTAAACCTTTGCTCTGATACCAAGTGAAACACCATACCTCCGTTAAGGTCACTCACAAAGGGAATGCCTTAACTTTGGTGGAGGGTTACAGGTACAAGACACAGAAAACTTTACAAGACAGATAAATATAAGCAGCGAAATTCAATTATTTATTCCATATGTGGTTCAATACAAAAGCATTACATCAAATTGTCTTAGAATAACTTCCAAAACATTACAACATAATTTATGTCTTGATTATTTAATAAAGAAGCATTAACCATAAATAAAACTGCATAAATCCCCAAGGATAATGTCCAAGAGCCATGGCCAAGGTGAGAGAGAGTCCAAATCATACATCAACTTTCTTGAAGCTTGCAAAGAGTCTGACCAAGCTACAGTATTCCCTCCCTATGGACCTAGGGGGGGAACAAAAGAGAAGAGGACGAAAGAAAATGGGTCAAACAATAAGTCTGATAAGTTCGGTGACTACAAGTATTTAAACAAGGGAAGGGATCATGACAGTAATAACAGAACATAGGATAATACCCTAATATAAGATAAGAGGAACATGTGATCGCACCCATTATTATAGTCTTTGCACCTACTTAACCATTGGTTCAACTAGCCCTACGTGTTCATTACAAACGACCCCCTTAATGATCGGCTCCTACTCGTATGCATTCATATCATGTGTCATTCGTTCCCGCTTGACTGTAGATACCTTTGCTGGTCCCATCGTGGGGTGTATCAGTCCCTCTGGTGGCAACCCGACACGATTCAGGATGCACAGTGTATACTACTGATGCCCAGTGCCTGATTTTTCCACTCTAGAGTACATGCACGCCCAAACTCCGTTGGAACCTACACTGGCCCACCAACCACCGACGATTTGACCGCTTATACTCAGCCCAGTAATCGTGCCCCACCCTGCCTAGTTTCAGGGTACCATGATACATCTATGTGGGTTACTGCTGAAATGGGTCCCCATTACTAGGGTTTTCTAATCAACATGTTTATTTGGCTAAGTGTCCTAGTTTACTTAACCCCTACCCATTCGTTTAGTTAACATGTTGAATCGGTTAAGTGTTTTCCCTAATTGACTTAACCTTACCAATCCTGACTTAGCTTAAGTTTATTAAAGCACCAACCACTCACATTAGACAGGTATTGTTGTGGTCACTGGATGTGTCGGTCGGTTCCGGGCAGATTTGCACCACAACTCAGTCTAACCTTGGGTTCTTTTTGGGCTTGATGTACTAACCACCCACATTAGATAGGTCTTGTTGTGGTCACTGGATATGCCGGTCGGTTCTGGGCAGATTTACACCACAACTCAGTCTAACCTCAGGTTAGGCGTATTCATCCTTTTCTAAATTCACATTTTTATATATATGTCTAATTTCTGTATGTAAATTAAATTAAATTTAATCATGCCATAATTATCCTTTGATTATGCTCACCATAAATGGTATATCAAATATACCATTTTATGAACAAATCTATGCCATGAATTTTCCTATTTTCCCATCGCTACCGCCGTGGAACGTACGCATGAATCACATAGAACGTTGGGCTAGTAAATTAGGCCAAACCCATAAACAAAGAGAGTAATAAACAAGGGACATAAAATAGCATACATTTCAACTTGTCATGTGTAACCTGGCATAGAGGTATCATTAACTTTGATTAAATGGGTAAAGGTGAACTTGTGACTAAGTTGGATCTAATTGTCATGTAAAGGTCTAGCATGGAGGTTTAACTTATAGTCACAGTTTCAACCCACAACTTAGCATATTAACTTATGTATGTCAAAACATAAGAAAGCTACTATAATCATTTTTAAATCGCAACTTAGCATATTAACTTATGTGTGTTAAACATAAGAGAACTATTATCAACATATTCGAATCACACTTTGCATGATGACTTATGTGTTAAAACATAAGAGGACTATAATTCCAAATTTTACCACATAATTAGATTCAACCTAACATGGATATACAAGAGTGTTGATCTAACATATAAGCATGAGTTTTAGATCATAAACTTGCAAGTAACCACCAATTTATGACATGACATGTTTTACCATTTAATTGGCAAAATTATCCATTACCCAATCATAATAGATTCCAATAACATACAATATGTTCATCACCATAAGCATATAGACATGATTAATATACAATATGTTCACCACCACAAGCATGTAGACATGATTAACATACAACATGTTCATCGCCACAAGCATATAGACATGATTAATTACAATGATACTTTAAGATAAACGGGAATCAAATATTATACATAAACATCATTCTATATCCAAATTACAACATGTCATGATTCACTTGAAAGAATGTTTAAATCTGCGTAATAACCAACTTACAAACTAAAAAAGGAATTCTTGCGTTCTGAAATCTGAATTCTAAAATTGGTAAGCTCGCCTTTGATCTAGATCGTTGAATTTGATAATCTTTTAATTTGATTTTTTTTCAGGTTCTTATCTTGTCTTTGAATTGGTGACGGCTACTCCAAGTTTTCCATTGACAGCATGATAGTTCTAGGATTATTTTTGTGTGATTTTTAGGTTTGAGCATTGGGTTGTTTATATAGAATTTCAACTCAATTTGAGCCGTCGGATGATCCTAGGGTTAACCATAGCCATCCAGTGAATATAGGGTGACACCTCAGCCCTAGTGACTCAGCACTGAGTCACATAATCGTCACCTTTCAGATCTTCCCGTGGGGGGGGGGGGGGGAGGGGCAGGTCGACATGTACGGGGGAGGTCGACACTAGGGTCGACCTGGTTCCTAGGCTGGAATTTTCCCGCCCAGCCCGCTTCTGACTTCTGATTTGAATTTTAATTTGTCTTCGCGCTGTTTGAATTTATTTGAATTTTCTGGAAACTTCCGACGGCCATAACTTCTTCATACGAAGTCCAATTTACGCAAACTCGGACTCTATCTCAACCAGAATTCCGAGACGAACACAATTGCGTAACCCGTTTCCCTTAATTATCACATTTTAAATTAAATATTGTTTAATTCATTACTATACCGTTAACAGAAAATACGGGGTGCTACAGCGACGGCGAACTTCGGTGCGGGTTCGTGGGTCTGGACCTCGGAGTTCGGGCCACCAGAGATCGATCCAGTCGTATAAAATTGAAGAGCTTGAGAATCTCTTCAAAAGATTGAACTAGAGCAAAGGATTTTACTGAGAGGATTGGTGGATAATAGAGATGAAGTTAGGAGATTGGTGGCCATCGATTTTGTATTGGCGGCGGCTGGAAGAAAGTGAATAGTGTTTTTTTAGGGTTCTTGAATCATTTATAATATTTTAATATGATTTTTACAAATAAAACCATATCTCTCAAATAGATCCGATTTCAGTCCAACCGAAGGTGACCCTAGCCAATAGCCCATATTCCGGATCCAATGAGCTAGGTCTCGTCAGCCCAAACAATTGTCTATGGCCCGAAATCTTTAAATTAGTATTTAAATCATTTAAATAAAAAATTTGATCATCTATTTAAATCCAGCAGGGCCACATACGAACTCAGAAAAATCCAAAGAAATTATTTCTGGCTTTGTTTTAACGATACGGTACTAACAAATTTAATTTCGTCGAATTCTGAGACTGTTCGAAAAATGGCTATTTTCAAGTCGATCAGATTTGACTGAAATTGACTAAACATATTTTCGTTTGCCACACTCACATATTAAATCGAAAAATTATGAAAATTGAAACCTAGCAATAATTTGACATTCTGAATCCAATAAAAGTGGTTTTGTCGAAAACGGAGGTCGTTTGAAAAGTGGCTATTTTTAATATTCAAATATATATATAAATTCTACAGCGACTATTCTGAAAATTAAACCGGGCATAACTTTTGATGCCCGCTATAAAATTTCAATTTTTTGGATTCGTTGGAAAGATATTTTTAAATAGATTCCAATGTATTTTGTTGCACTAAAATCTGCTAAATTTTGAATCTGGTACATTTGGTCAAAGTTCAAGTTTGACTTTTCAAACTACCGCGCTGTTTCTAACTCTTTTTATAATTAAAATAAATATATTCGTTCTAACTTCAATTTTTAGTCATTACTATTTAAAATAAATTATTTTAACTAGTAAATTTCCATTAAAATTTCTAAAATAAATTTTTTAAATTGGTTCAAAATTTACGGGTTGTTACAGTCTCCCCTACTTAAAATCTTTTCGTCCTCGAAAAGGAACGAAGCTAAAAGTCATTAAATTAACCAACTAAACTTTTAATTTTAATCAATTTTCAGTTCAGTTCAATATTAAATTTGGTTTAGTTAAATTTATCATTCTTTTATATATTGGTTGAATTAATTATCATTCTAATATTTTAATTAGTTAAACTAATTATCAAACATCACAACCAACAATCAATTAGGTGATTTACTTTTCAAATATATATAACTTTTATATATAGTCAGAAGATCATATTTTTAGTGCAAATCACAGAAATAGACCCTATCTAGTTTTGCTTCTCACACCAGTCAATGGAAATATATAGATATACCACTTTCGAAACTCAAACATAAATTCTGATGATGTTTCGAACCACCATCAGAATATCTCCGTGCGACTAAAGTGTGATTCTATATCTATCTAGTATATTTGAGGTTTCGAATACACGCTAGCTAGGCGTATATGCAAAAAATTTATGTACTCGATTATTCAAAATAAAATAAAATAATATATTCAAATACGTATAATAAGATTTTAAAATTTCAAAACTAAATTTGTTTGCATTTTTAATTTTAAAAATTAATACTCTTCACACTCGTTCTAGGATACTACTGATCCCATCTCCAAGGAGTTAATCTTATTGGATATTACTAATCCAATCTCTGATGAGTCTTTTTTCTGTTCTAACGAGTTGTACTCCAAAGATTTGAGCTAACCTTGCTCTGATACCAACTGTAACGGCCCGGATTTCGCCCGACCCGTTCGATCGCAAGAATCGACTGTAACGACCCTTATTCTACACATCATAGGATTGTAGAATATTTATTTCTTTCCCGTATGAAGTCGTATGGTCATGTAACTTTGGAAAACCTCTATTAGAGTCATTTCCCATGTTCATGATTTTTGTCGATTTTTAAATGACCATTTTGCCCCTAGTTGGTACTGTTTTGGCCATAACTTTTGATTGGAAAGGAGTTTTGACCTGAAACCACTTCCATTGGATTCTTTTGATGGTTTAACTTTCCGTACATTGGTCATAATAGCCAAACGGACTTACCGTTTGGGAGATATGGCTGAAATAAGGTTTGGAGGGTGAAAAACTGCTTAACCGGGCCAAATAGGGTGATTAGTGAGTAGGCCCATAACCCATTTCGGGATTAGGGTTATGGGGAGGCTGAAATGAAGTAGAGAACCATTCCATTTCAGTTTTCTAGCCTCCAGTTATCTTCAAGGAACCCTAAAAATGGCCTCCAACCTCTAAATCACCTCCAAATCACCTTTTGGTCAAGGGTTTGGCTTAGCAACCCCTAATCAAGGAAGATCTACACCAAAGCAATATTGGAGCTGCTATTTAGCATTGAGATTCACATCAAATCAGAGATTTATTTCAGATCTTAGTTTATTTGTGGCTAAGGTGAGTGATTTGCATAGTTTTGCACTAATTGTGGCTAATTAGGGGTGATTAGTGTTAATTAGCGAATTTAAACATGATAAAATTCGGGAAAAATGTTTATAAAATTCGGAATGATGTTTTAGACCTCTGATATGAATTTGGGTTAATTTGGTTAAGTTTTGCTAATCCTATCATTAGTTTCACCTAAACATGCTTAAGGGGAAGTATGAGATTTTAGTGTATGTTTGATCCATTTTAACCTATCATATTGATGTTTTGATGTTTGTGGTTGATTATGCATGTTGCTATGACTGTATGAAGTGCTTTGTGATTGATTTCAATAGTTAGAATGATCGAAAACGTCGTCGAATGGCGTAAACACTTGCTGGAACAATTTCAGAAAGCAGTGCAGGTTTCGGATCGGATCAGATATGGGGCTCGGATCGGATATGTTGAACTGGGCAAGGGATTCGATCGGATCGGAACCTGACACTTGAGAAAATTGGCAAAAAGGAAGGCCACGCTAACTGAACTGGGATCGGATCGGATTAAGGAGGAGGGATCAGAGCGGAAAGAGGAGGATGGATCGGATCGAAGCACGTGAAGGATGAGGAGACGGATTGGAGCGGAGGCATGAACTGGAGGGGGAATGGCACCCGACCCGACCCGAGGTGAGGCACCTGACCTGACCCGAGGAGGAATACCCGACTCGAACCGTACCAGAAGAGGACCCGACCCGAACCGATGGAGGATACCCGACCCGAACTGACGGCTTAAGGAGGAACCCGACCCGACCCAGTATTGACCAATAACCCGAGATGCAAAGGTAGTCCAATATGGGAAGTTAGAGCTCAGGATCCAGTTGGGAACCAATGAGTTCACTTCATGGCTGGGCTTTGCTGCGGGACGTGTGCTAAGGAGTTTTCGACGTTCATAACTTCGATTCACCACTAAAAATGAATGATGGCTACTTTTCAGTGCAGTAGGGTCATTATGACCTGAGGGGCAAGGTGATGGTAGCAAGACTACATTATCAGTGCAATAGGGTCATTATGACCCGAGGGGCAAGGTGATGATTAGTAAGACTATGAGCCAGTGCAGTGGGGTCATTGCGACTCCATGGGGAAGAGTGGACATAGTAAGGATTAGTAAGGCTATCAGCCAGTGCAGTGGGGTTCTTGTGACTCCATGGGGCAAAGTGGACATAGCGAAGGATTTGTGGCTACGTTTTCAGTGCAGTGAAGCCATTTATGACTTAATGGGGGCAGAGTGATCGTAGCAATGTATGTTGGGTGATCGAAGTGGTGAATATCGTATGCTTTACGCATTGAGTGAGAGATGTGAGGATGGATACTATGTTTGATTGTTTGCCATCACTATGACATGCACACCTTCCCCACCTCCGTATCTTTACACTGTTTGATATGGTACCTTAGAGTGTTGTACAATATGTAGTGCTAACTCTTTGGTTGCAAGTCCAGGTTCAGGTATGTTTTAGTCTACCTGTTATTGTTCACTTTAGATGCTTATCGCTCATTCCAGGCTTTATGTCTGACCTAGAGTTTTATGTCTCCTCTTATTACTCTGGGTGCTCACACGAGCAGACTAGAGACAGGTTAGCGGGTGATGCGCGAGTAGCTGATTCGGAGGCGGGCAGGAGGCTTCCACGTATGATATATATATATATATATATATACACACACACATTCTCCCTGTGTCATTGGTGGTCGCTACTTGGGCATTAGTAGTGTACCTCCTTTATCTTGCTTTTGTTTTGAGACAGTTTGAAAGTTGTAATAAGCTGTATTTTGAATTTCCGCTGCCATGATGTTTAGTATTGGTTTTCAGCTTATGCACTGTCTCTCCTGTTTTATGTCAAATATGTTATTATTATATTTTGTTCTATGCGCTATGAGACATTCTACAGGTTCCTTGTTAGTTCATTTCCTTCTTCCTTTTCCTTCTGACGACCCGTTCCGTGCTAACTGGACATGTGTACAGCGCACCTTTGGAGTAAATGTCGGTTGGTGCGGGGCGGGCCGTCACACTTGGTATCAGAGCTCTAGGTTGCGTAGTTAACCTAGGGAAAGACACCAGGGAGAGATAATACGTATATGAGAGCGCGTATTTGTAATTACATTGGTTTTCAAAAGCTATATATATATACTATTGGTAGTATGAGAATGAAGTCGCACTGCACTAGCACCACTATGGGGTCGTTAATCGTTTCCCTTTTTCAGATTGACGATGAGCCGAGACACGAGGGGTGCTGGTAGAGGGACCAACCATGGGGATGCCGCTAACTTGAGGGCGATGTTTACTAACCTCATGAGAGACATGCTTAGAGAAGTGCAAGGGGCAGTTCCCAATCCTGGAGTTGGTGTTGGCCCAGTAGTGCAGGCGCCTAGGGTCGATTTCACCAAGTTGTGCAAGGATTACACTAACCTTGGTGGGAAGCCGTTCCACGGGATGGAGTCGGCCACAAATGTTCAAGATTTGATGGATAGCTGTGATCGTATCTTCGATGACTTGGGTCTTGAGGATGCGATGAAGAGAAGGCTAGCGTCTCGTCAGCTGCAAGGGCGAGCGATGAATTGGTGGAATGCCATTAGAACAGCTACTCTAGAGGACCAAGTTACTTGGGATCAGTTTAAGGCTAGCTTTAGCGAGAAGTTTATTCCAGCTGCCTAGAAGTCAGTGCTGTTCAAGAGGTTCTTGGAAATCAAGCAGAATGGGAGGGCAATTTCTGATTATATTGCTGAGTTCGACACTTTTTCAAAGTATGGGCTGTCTCTCATTGACACTCCTGAGAAGAAGAATGAGAAGTTCATCACTGGTTTGGATGGATACTTGGGGGAAAGGCTTATCAACCACATCGATGAGACTTTTGAATCGAATGTGGGGAAAGCTTTGAGATCAGAGAGTCTTTACCCTAAGTCAAAGGCTGAGGCTGCATCTGCAGAAGGGCCAAAGCCGCAAGCAGGAGGTGGAGGCAAGAATAACTCTCAGAATAAGAGGAAGCAGGACCAATCAAAAGGTGGCCAGAAAAAGAGCAAGAAGGATGTTGAGTGCTTCAGCTGTGGTAAGAAGGGCCATTATGCTAAAAAATGTCGGGCCAAGCCAGCGGAAAGGAAGTGCTACAACTGTGGTCAAGTGGGACATCATAAGGATAAGTGTCCGCAACCTCTTAAGGAGAAGCAGATTGTGAAAGCATATGCTATTGATGTTGTTCCTTCTTCGTCGAATGCCCCAACTGCGGCGGAGAAAGGAAAGAATGTTGTTATTCAAGGTATGATTTCTATTTATGATGTACCAGTTCGAGTTTTGTTTATACTGGGGCTACCCGTTCCTTCATATCTAGTGACCTGGTAGATAGGTTGGGACTGGAACCCGAGATAGTCGATAGACCATTGGTTGTGACGAACCCGATTGGTGGTTCGACTAGCCTTAGTATGATTTGCAGAAATTTGGTCTTATCGAGTTATGGATGTATGTTTGTATGTGATTGCTTTGTTTTGGGCTTTACTGGGTATGGCATTATATTGGGAGTCGATTGGCTCCAAAGATACGGGGTGGTGGTAGACTGTGAGGGCTTTTTGGTGATAGTGAGGGCGGATGATTGGCGGAGGGTAGCATTTGGTAGTCTACCTAGTGATGGGGTTATGGCTAGTTTTGTAAATTCCCTCGACATCCCGCAGGATGAGTTGTCAGATGTGCCCGTGATTGGCCAGTATCTGGACGTCTTCGAGGAGGTGACCAGACTTCCACTACACCGAGAGATTGAGTTCCGTATTGATTTAGTGAAAGATGCCAGACCTATAGTGATGCCACTTCGTCGTATGGCACCAAGGGAGCAGTGAGAGCTCGGGGTGCAAGTCAGCAATCTTTTGAAGAAGGGATTTATTAGAAGGAGTGTCTTCGAGTGGGGAGCACCAGTTGTGTTTGCCACTAAGGCAGATGGTTCCCTTCGTTTGTGTGTGGACTATCGCGTGTTGAATAAGGTGACGAGGAAGAATAAGTATCCTCTACTGCGTATAGATGATTTGTTTGATCAAATGGAAGGAGCAAGAGTGTTCTCCCAGTTGGACCTCGCGACAGGATTTCATCAGCTACGAGTAGCGGATGAGAGTGTTCCGAAAACGGCATTCAGGACGCTGTCTGGATTTTATGAGTGGTTGGTCATGCCATTTGGGTTGACCAATGCACCAGCCTATTTTGTGGATCTTATGAATCGAGTATTCAGAGATCAGTTGAATAAGTTTGTTCTTGTGTTCGTGGATAATATCCTTGTTTACTCAAGGACAGAGGAGGAACACAAGGGACACTTGAGGATAGTGATGGAGGTGTTGAGGAAACACCAATTGAAAGCGAAATTCTCTAAGTGTCGTTTTTGGAGAAGGGAAGTGAGATTCTTAGGTCATGTTGTTTCAGAGAGTGGTATTGCCGTGGACCCTGCGAAGGTGGCTACGGTACAGGATTGGCCTACGCCCAAGAATGCAACAGATGTGAGAAGGTTCTTGGGATTAGCTGGATATTATCATAAGTTTATCCAGGACTTCTCCAAAATAGCAGCACCGTTGACTCAATTGACTAAGAAGAATCAGTCCTTCATCTGGGACGAAGTGTGTGAGGATGCCTTCAAGAGTCTAAAAGAGAAGTTGACGCGTGCGCCAGTGTTAGTCATTCCTAAAGGGAATGAAGAGATGACGGTATACACGGATGCTTGTGGTACCGGACTGGGTGCTGTATTGATGCAAAGAGGTAGGGTTGTAGCTTATGCTAGTCGACAGCTAAAGCCGCATGAGAAGAAGTATCCTACCCATGATTTGGAATTAGCAGCGATCGTGTTTGCGCTGAAGATGTGGAGACACTACCTCTTAGGAGAAAGATTTGAGTTGTTTACCGATCATAAATCGTTAAAATATCTCTTCTCTCAGAAAGATCTGAATCTCCATCAACAGAGATGGTTAGAGTTCTTGGCTTCGTATGATTTTGATATCGCATGTACACCTGGGAATAATGCGGTAGCCGATGCCTTGAGTAGGAGACATGCCAGTTTAGGGGCTATGTTTCTTGAGTGGAAGCAACTGGAGTATATCGCAGGGTTTGATTTCAGAACAAAGTGCGAATTGGATCCAGTCATGCTAGCTAGTTTGACGACCCGACCCACTTTGATAGAACGGATTGGTTCCAGCCAGAGGAACGATCCTAATCTATTGGAAATCATCTCCAAGTTGGAGATGGACATCGACGGTGAGGAGATGAATGCATATGGGCTTGATCGAGATGGATGGCTTCAGAAGAATGGAAGGCTAGTTGTGCCCAACGTGAATGGTTTGAGAGATGAAGTGCTTCGAGAATGTCATCACTCAAAACTGACTATCCATCCCGGTGGTAATAAGATGTATCGAGACATGAAGCAGACTTACTACTAGGAAGGGATGAAAAGAGACGTTGGGAAGTTTGTATCCAAATGCATGAATTGCCAGCTTGTTAAAGCCGAGCAAAAGAAGCCTAGTGGTTTGTTGCAACCATTAAAAATTCCCGAATGGAAATGGGATCAAGTCTCGATGGATTTCATCGATGGTTTACCAAGGACTAGATCGGGACATGATAGCATTTGGGTAGTTGTGGATCAATTGACTAAGAGCGCAAGATTTATACCAGTTAAATCGACCAGAACGACAACCAAGTTGGCAGAATTGTATATGAAGTGGGTAGTGAGATTTCATGGAGTACCCAAAAGCATTGTGAGTGACCGAGACCCGTTGTTCACTAGTGGGTTTTGGAAGAGCTTACAAGAGGATCTAGGGTCAGGATTACATCTCAGTACCGCATATCATCCTCATACCGACGGTCAGATGGAGAGGGTGAATCGTATATTGGAAGATCTCTTGAGAGCTTGTATATTGGATTTTGGTGGATCATGGGATGACCATTTGCATCTAGTAGAGTTTGCATATAATAATAGCTACCAATCCAGTATCGGTATGGCTCCATATGAAGCTTTGTACGGAAGACCGTGCAACTCACCATCATGCTGGATAGAGACTGGCGAGAAGTTTGTGCTTGGACCAGATGTGGTGAGGGAAACTTCCGATAAGATTAAGACCATTCAACAACGAATGAAAGCTGCCCAAGATAGGCAGAAGAGTTATGCTGATAAGAGGAGAAGAGACTTGAAATTCTCCGTTGGTGACTTGGTATTTGTCAAGATTTCTCCGTTGAAGAGCGTGATACGATTTGGCAGGATAGGCAAATTAGCACCAAGATTTGTTGGCCCATTCCCTGTTCTTGAATTAGTCGAGAATTTGGCATATAGAGTTGGCTTACCAGAGAAGATGGCAGGAGTTCACAATGTATTTCATGTTTCCCAACTAAGGAAGTTCGTTCACGACTCAAATATGACTATTTCACCTGATCAGTTAGAGGACGTCGAAGTAGAACCCGAGGCGGTTGGGAACCGCAAGCCGATTCGTATTGTGGGGCGCGATACGAAGCAACTTCGAAGGAAGGCGGTGAAGTTAGTCAAGATTCAGTGGGGCGAGAGCGAGAATGATTGTACTTGGGAAACAGAGGAGAGCATTAGGAAGGCATATCTAGAACTCCTTTCCTGGTAAGATTTACTTTGCGATTTAGTTATTCTACATGCTAGGATAGACTTATTTTACTTGTTTTGCATGTTTGATGGTTGTTTATGGTTGATAGGCATGCAGGACCCTTTATGTGTGTTTTGATTAGGAAATTTCGGGGGCGAAATTTCTTAAGGGGGGAGAGTGTAACGACCCGTATTCTACACATCATAGGATCGTAGAATATTTATTTCTTTCCCGTATGAAGTCGTATGGTCATGTAACTTTGGGAAACATCTATTAGAGTCATTTCCCATGTTCATGATTTTTGTCGATTTTTAAATGACCATTTTGCCCCTAGTTGGTACTGTTTGGGCCATAACTTTTGTTTGGAAAGGAATTTTGACCTGAAACCACTTCCATTGGATTCGTTTGATGGTTTACCTTTCCTTAGAGTGGTCATAATAGCCAAACGGACTTACCGTTTGGGAGATATGGCTGAAATAAGGTTTGGAGGGTGAAAAACTGCTTAACCGGGCCAAATAGGGTGATTAGTGAGTAGGCCCATAACCCATTTCGGGATTAGGGTTATGGGGAGGCTGAAATGAAGTAGAGAACCATTCCATTTCAGTTTTTTAGCCTCCACATATCTTCAAGGAACCCTAAAAATGGCCTCCAACCTCTAAATCACCTCCAAATCACCTTTTGGTCAAGGGTTTGGCTTAGCAAACCCTAATCAAGGAAGATCTACACCAAAGCAACATTGGAGCTGCTGTTTAGCATTGGGATTCACATCAAATCAGAGATTTATTTTAGATCTTAGTTTATTTGTGGCTAAGGTGAGTGATTTGCATAGTTTTCCACTAATTATGGCTAATTAGGGGTGATTAGTGTTAATTAGCGAATTTAAACATGATAAAATTCGGGAAAAATGTTTATAAAATCCGTAATGATGTTTTAGACCTCTGATATGAATTTGGGTTAATTTGGTTAAGTTTAGCTAATCCTATCATTAGTTTCACCTAAACATGCTTAAGGGGAAGTATGAGATTTTGGGGTATGTTTGATCCATTTTAACCTATCATATTGATGTTTTGATGTTTGTGGTTGATTATGCATGTTGCTATGACTGTATGAAGTGCTTTGTGATTGATTTCAATAGTTAGAATGATCGAAAACGTCGTCGAATGGCGTAAACACTTACTGGAACAATTTCAGAAAGCAGTGCAGGTTTCGGATCGGATCAGATATAGGGCTCGGATCGGATATGTTGAACTGGGCAATGGATTCGATCGGATTAGAACCTGACACTTGAGAAAATTGGCAAAAAGGAAGGCCATGCTAACTGAACTGGGATCGGATCGGATTAAGGAGGAGGGATCGGAGCGGAAAGAGGAGGATGGATCGGATCGAAGCACGTGAAGGAGGAGGAGACGGATTGCAGCGGAGGCATGAACTGGAGGGGAATGGCACCCGACCCGACCCGAGGTGAGGCACCCGACCCGACCCGAGGAGGAATACCAGACGGATTGGAGCGGAGGCATGAACTGGAGGGGGAATGGCACCCGACCCGACCCGAGGTGAGGCACCCGACCCGACCCGACCCGAGGAGGAATACCAGACCCGAACCGTACCAGAAGAGGACCCGACCCGAACCGTACCAGAAGAGGACCCGACCCGAACCGACGGCTTGAGGAGGGACCCGACCCGACCCAGTATTGACCAATAACCCGAGATGCAAAGGTAGTCCAATATGGGAAGTTAGAGCTCAGGATCCAGTTGGGAACCAATGAGTTCACTTCATGGTTGGGCTTTGCTGCGGGACGTGTGCTAAGGAGTTGACGACGTTCATAACTTCAATTCACCACTAAAAATGAATGATGGCTACTTATCAGTGCAGTAGGGTCATTATGACCTGAGGGGCAAGGTGATGGTAGCAAGACTACATTATCAGTGCAGTAGGGGTCATTATGACCCGAGGGGCAAGGTGATGCGTAGTAAGACTATGAGCCAGTGCAGTGGGGTCATTGCGACTCCATGGGGCAGAGTGGACATAGTAAGGATTAGTAAGGCTATGAGCCAGTGCAGTGGGGTTCTTATGACTTCATGGGGCCAAGTGGACATAGCGAAGGATTTGTGGCTACGTTATCAGTGCAGTGATGCCATTTATGACTTAATGGAGCACAGTGATCGTAGCAAGGTATGTTGGGTGATCGAAGTGGTGAATATCGTATGCTTTACGCACTGAGTGAGAGATGTGAGGATGGATGCTATGTTTGATTGTTTGCCATCACTATGACATGCACACCTTCCCCACCTCCGTATCTTTACACTGTTTGATATGGTACCTTAGAGTGTTGTACAGTATGTAGTGCTAACTCTTTGGTTGCAGGTCCAGGTTCAGGTATGTTTTAGTCTACCTATTATTGTTCACTTCAGATGCTTATCGCTCATACCAGGCTTTATGTCTGACCCAGAGTTTTATGTCCCTTCTTATTACTCTGGATGCTCACACGAGCAGACTAGAGACAGGTTAGCTGGTGATGCGCGAGTAGCTAATTCGGAGGCGGACAGGAGGCTTCCACGTATGATATATATATATATATATACACACACACACACACACATTCTCCCTGTGTCGTTGGTGGTCGCTACTTGGGCATTAGTAGTGTACCTCCTTTATCTTGCTTTTGTTTTGAGACAGTTTGAAAGTTGTAATAAGCTGTATTTTCAATTTCCGCTGCCATGATGTTTAGTTTTGGTTTTCAGCTTATGCACTGTCTCTCCTGTTTTATGTCAAATATGTTATTATTATATTTTGTTCTATGCGCTGTGAGACATTCTACAGGTTCCTTGTTAGTTCATTTCCTTCTTCCTTTTCCTTCTTACGACCCGTTCTGTGCTAACTGGACATGTGTACAGCGCACCTTTGGAGTAAATGTCGGTTGGTGCGGGGCGGGCCGTCACATCGACCAAGACCGCTCAAAACCCAAATATGTTAACTTTGGGAATACAACACATCAGAACAGATAACAACAGACTTTTATAAACATTATAATAATTTTACATCAGAGTATAGAATATCAGAGTACATTGATAAATAATACAGCGGAATATTTAATTACAACATATTTAATATAATGCAGCGGAATAATTAAATTAATCACAGCGGAAGACTATCAATGCTCTGCACACAGCTTTAAGCTTTGATCCAAAATCCTGCTTAATATCTGCAAAATAAGCTACTCGACTGCCCGTGTGGAAAAGAGGGCACCCGAGTTTGCAAAGTAAAACAAACTACTGGTCAGTCATAGGACTGGTGTGAGAAATCTTTATTTAACTTAACTAATAAGGAGGCTAATCACAGGAACACGCCGCTATCGCGGAACGGGTTTACTCCATTGGATTGTCAGTGCATAAATAAAGTAAATTGTTAAAAACATCACAATGCTTTTTAGAAAAATGAAACCATTATAAGACTCAGGTCCAGTCACATAATGCAACGCAAGCCAGAGGATAGAGTTTTACCTTATAATGGTCAAAAATGCTTGATACGATAAAAACGGATTTATTATTATTATTAGTGTATATATGTTTTAAAAACATTTCAATCATAATGTATTAATCATAGACTGCATAGTACCACATCCTACTATGTGGCCATATATAGGTATACAATCAAAACCGTAGGATATCGTATTGGAGGTTGGATATCCATCAAGAGTCAAGGCTAGGAACGATCTCCTAACCGATTCGAGACACTCTAGCAATGTCTCAGGATCACACCTACGGGCAATCCTTGGATCCTATAGCGCCGGTCCCCCAATAGTGCAATCGGTTGGATTAGTCATGCCTGAACGCACGCTTTCCGATCTTATTGGACCTATAAATTGCCCATTGCGGCCAATAAAATCCGAGGCGCCTCAAAATCCATCAACCACATAAGTAAAATGTCGGGCCGTGTTAAACCCAATCACTACTTCTAGCTAGAAAGAAACATGTGCACTCCCTGCGTTCCCTTGCTCCGTTTTTGACTCACACCGGGGTGTGAGGCCTACGAGGTAACGAAATACACAAAGCCATGCCTAGATAGGCTATGCTTTGATCATCATCCACAAGGCTCTTCTTTTCAACAAAAGCCTCAATCAATTGCATCTTGGCATGCCACATTGACAGTCCATACCATGCAATCGATATCTATCTGTATATAACCTCTAAGCTCGTACGTTTCAGAGAAGGGTATTAAGCAAGAGAATAAATTCTCCGCCACCGCAGAAATATATTAATAATATCAATTTAATTACACGGCATGAAATTCAACGTCAGACAAACATCCATTTACAAGTCCGTTCCTCGTCTGAATGAAACCGGAGGCACCTTATACCACGCATATCTGAACGATCAACAATACGTCCGGACAACAACCACTAAAACCTTTTCAAGGTAGCAACTCCAATCAAAGGCATCAGTAGTCCTCATCCATTCGATGTGAAGATCGTCGGTCTTCAACCACCGTCTTCATCTTTGACTTTTAATCGTCGTAGTAATTATTCAGAATGGGTTAAACCAGGTCATTCCGAATAACTCGCGTATTTTTATAATTAAAAATCAAGTGTTATAAGGATACATCCTGTAATAACCCGTAAATTCTGAGCCAATTTAAAAATTTTATTTTGGAAATTTTAATGAATTTTGAATATTTAAAATGAATTATTTTAAATAATAGAGACGAGAAATTTAGTTTTAATAGAATTAGAATGAATATATATATTTGAATCGTCATTAGAATATAAATATTTATTTTAAATTATATAAGGAATTGAAAATGGTGTGGTAGTTCAAAATTTTGATTTCAAATTTCAAATGAATGTACAAGATTCAAAATAAACCGGATTTTAGCGAAACCAAAAGTAATAGAATCTAATGGAGAATATCTTTCCAACGAATCTGAAAATCGAAATTTCATAGCGGGAATCAAAAGTTATGTCCAGTTGAAAATTCAGAATGGTCGCTATGGAATTCTGGCCCTTAAAAATGGAAATTTTGCAAACGACCTCGGTTTTCGACGAAACCACTTTTGTTGGATCCGCGATGTCAAATTATTGCTAGGTTTCAAATTTCATAATTTTTCAAATCAATAAGTGAGCGTGGCGAATGAAAACGCGTTTGACTAGTTTCAGTTGATTTTAATCGACTGGAAAATGGCCATTTTTCAAACAGTTTCAGAATTCGATGAAACTAGTTTTGTTAGGACCGTATCGTCAATACGAAGCTAGAAAATATTTTTTGGGAATTTTAGAGTTGGTATGTGGCCCGGGTAAATTGAAATGCACGTTCAAATTCAATATATAGACTTATATGTTGATTTTGATGAAAAATGACCGAAACGGTCGAATTGGCCTGCGATACGTATCCCATTGTATTCAGAATGGGGGTAATTAGCTATGGATGACAGTCAGTGGGTTTAGTTTCGGGTTCAAAATAATAAGGTACCTTTTTGAATTAAAAATATATATATTCCTCTCTCTATATTCTCTCACTCAGCCCCCACCCCCCCGTTCACTCATTTTTTTTCAAAATCGAGAAAGAAAAAAAAAACCCTAGTTCGACATCGCAGCCCCCCCCATCGTGGAACGCGCCGCCACGCCTGGAGCACCCCACCGCCGCCGTGACCGTCGTGGTACCCCTCACTTCGACCCCCCCTCACTCGCTCCCCGCTCCTCAGCCAAACGCTGAACCCCCAAACTCCATGAGAAACCGCGCCGCACCCCCCACCTGAAGTTGCCTCCGACTACACTTGTAACGACCCGAAATTTTGGGGCCAATTTAAAATTTTTATTTTAGAAATTTTAAGGGAATTTTAATATTTAAAATAATTTATTTCAAATAATAATGACTAAAAATTTATTTTAAAACGAATAAATTTAATTTAATTATAAAAGGAGTTTAAAACAGCGCTACAGTTTGAAAATTTGAATTTGAACTTTGACTGACTGTACAGGATTCATTTTAAATCAGAATTGAGCGAAACGAGAAATATTTAAATCTGTTTAATCATATCTATCCAACGAATCTGAAAAATCTAAATTTCACTTTATAAATCAAAAGTTATGGCCAGTTCAAAATTTAGAAAAGTCGCTGTAGAATTTATATATATTTTAATTAAATATATTGGCCTTAAAAATAGTCATTTTTCAAACGACCTCGGTTTTCGACGAAACCACTTTTGTTGGAACCGGAATGTCAAATTATTACTAAGTTTCAATTTTCATAATTTTTTGAATTAATATGTGAGCATGGCAGAAGAAAACGTGTTTTGTCAGTTTCGGTCAAATTTAATCGACTTGAAAATGGCCATTTTTCAAACAGTCTCAGAATTCTACGAAATTAGTCTTATTAGAACCATATCGTCAAAACATAACTAGAAATAATTTTTCTGTAATTTTTATAGTCCGTATGTGGCCCCGGTAATTTAAAATGTATGTTTGAATTTAATAATTAAATGATTATTAATTAAATTTAAAGAAAAACATATCGTAACAGCCGAACTGGGTTATGAAACATATTCCATTGTGTCCGAGATGGGGGTTATTAGCTAGGGACGACACTCATTGGGTCTCGTTTGGGGTTCGTATGGTTAAACAGGTGATTTTGCATTTAAAATGAATTAAATTAATATACACCAAATACACGTATAAATATGGTCAAGAATACGTATACTCTAACCCCTAATTCTCTAACCCAGCAGCCTTCTACAAATCAATGGCCTCAACGCTCCTATCTTCTCCCCCCATTTACTTCAAAACCACACCACGAATTCAAGGACTTCCAAAGGGAAATCGAAGGAGTCTTCAAGCTCAGGAAGTTCAACGGGTATGGTTGAAAATCGTCGCCTGAGGAGGCCGTAATTTCATCTCAAAGTCGCACAGTTTGGAGCTAGTTTCACGGCGGATGGAGGGGCCGAGCTGGCAGTCGTTCGGCGCGTGAGTGTGTCTGGCCAAAGCCGAGGGTGTGGTCAGGTTTGATCGGGTCCTAGGCGCCTCGGTGGACGTGCATGGGTGGATGAATGGTGCGATGTATGGTTTCAAGCGGCTTCAATAAATTCAGAAGAAGAGGAACTTAGGAATGTAATTAGTTTGATTATATAATTTAATTATTAATTAATATAATCGAATCTTTGGATAACCTATCTCTCTCAAACAGCGTCGGAATTTCGCGAAATCAGTCGCATTGGATTCGTTTTAGAAAACACTACGCTATGGAAAAGACTAGAACTGAAAACGGAGCAAATTTGAATTATGGAAATTTCAAACTTGAACTGTTCTGAATTAGACTGTCGGTGAGAAATCTATTTATTTCTTTCTTTTAAAATTTGAAATAAATTCTGAAATTATTGTTATAAATTTGCAGTTAATTCATACTGTTATTATTCTGTGTTAATTGTAAATACACCTCTGTTTGTTTGATGTTGATTATGGCGATAGATTTGTTAAAAGTTACATTTCTGTTGATTAGAATTAGATTGAACAAATTTATTATTTTGTTCATTTTATTGTTAAAAATTAACTTTTCTGTTAATTTGAATTAGACTAAACAAAATTATCATTTTGTTTGTTGTACTATCGAATTTGAAACATTTCTATAAATTAGGAATTGGTTTAAACAAAAATACACTATTTTTGTTTATATAAAAAGAATAAATGTGTATCACACCAAATGTTGTAAATATGTTGAATTAGAATTTTTCAACATACGTGTAACACAGAATTTTGATAATTTGTTAAATCAGCAATTTTGTTGATAAAATGTTAATATGATAAAAGAAAAGACATTTTGTTTATAAAATGTTAATATGATTAAAATGGACATTTTGTCATATTAAAAGAACAAAGTAAAAATCACATTTTTGTCATTAATAAGGATTAAAACAAAAATATACATTTTTGTTCATTTAGAAGAAAGATCACATTTTGGTCATTAAAAAGGATTAAAGAAAATTAGCAATTTTTTTTTACTTTAAAAGAATGAAGTCAAAAATGACATTTGTGTTTACATTGAAAAGATTAGACAAAATTATCATATTTTGTTACATTGAAAAGGATTTAACAAAAGTACCTTATTTTGTACATTAAAAAGGAATTAGAAAAAATTACAATTTTTGTCACTTTAAAAGAATTAGAACTAAAAGTACATTTTTGTTAGAAAATGTTGTTAAATAAAAACAATCTTTTTATTTGAAATGTGTTACGCAAACAAAATGACATTTTTGATTAGAAACTTGGTATGTAAATAAAATCAACATTTTTATTTGAAATGTATTATGCATATAAAAATAACATTTTGATTTGAAAGTTGTTATATAAATAAAAAACACATTTTTGTTAGAAATGGGTTTTGCTAATTAAAATATCATTTTGTGTTAAACATGATTAGTGAAGAAAAATATCATATTTTGTTTATTTAAAAAAAGATTAGAACAAAATGGTTATTTTGATTAAAAAAAAGAGAAAAAAAAAGTTAGAACAAAATGATTATTTTGATTATATGAAGAGGACAGAATAAGAAGATTTCATTTACATATAATATGGTTATCATTAAAGAGAATAGAATAAGAGGATTACATTTATATGTAATATTGATATCATTAAAGAGAATAGAGTTAGAAGATTACATTCTCATGTAATATTGCTTTTAGTTGAAAGAATAGATTTTATTTGTCATTTGTTTACAATAATAAGAGTTGGAATAAAAAATAGATTTTTATTGATATTTTATATTAAATAAAAAGACTGGATTTATAAGCTGCATTTTTATTGTCACTTGGTAACAATAAAAGAATAGAAATAAAAAGTATTTTTTTATTTACATTTTAGACGTAAATAAAACATAGAAATAAAAAGTATGTTTTTATTTACATTTTAGATGTATGTAAAAACATAGATATAAAGTCACACCTTTGTTTACATTTTAGATGTAAATGAAAAGAGTGGATTTAAAGTGACATTTTTATTGACATTTTTATTCAATAAAAATATTAGAATTAAAGTGATATTTTTATTTACATTTTAGATGTAAATAAAAGAATATATTTTTAAGTTACATTTTTATTGCCATTATATATGCAATAAAAAGAATAAATGTAAGTGTCACATTTTCACTATCATTTTAGAGACAATAAAAATAGTAGAATTAAAAATCATGTTTTATTTTCATTCGAGTACAATAAAAAGAGTGAGCATTAAAAGAATATATTTTCAATGTAAATAGTTTCCATAGAAAAGAACTAGTCATTTAAATATGGTGTTAGTGATGGGTGAAATATATGTTTGTTGTATAGAAATGTTTGATGTATTAGAGACAAATGTTTGTGTATTCAAGTTGAATATTACACTCCCATTTACAGGTTACCAGACTTGTTCATGTGATTGGGACGATAATTTTCACACATCACCCAAGTGCACGAATAACCTATTATTTGGTTGATGGATGAAACCCCACACGGGTATTGGGATGATATTGGATACACACTAATCCCAATATTTAGTTATCTGTCAATCGATGGATTGACAGCCTGTGATGAGCGTTAGCTATTTACTTTAATGCTCACACAGTTATAAATTCCACTTTGGTCATCATTTGGATGTTTGATAATTATTTACAATGAGTGTTGATTACATACAATATAAGGTTGTTGATTGAGTCACATTCCAATAAAGTATATTCTAGAAAAGAATATTTTAGAAAATATCTTAGAAAATATTTTAGAAAAGAATATATTTTGGAAAATATATTTTTATTTAAATGAACTAGTTATTAACTAGAATAGATCGTTAAAATAAGATTTAACGAAGTTTTCCAACCAGAGAATATTTAATTGAGATTAAATTAAATAAATTGGATTTTGGGTTGTCGTGAATGGTGTCTTCAATAACACCTTTCTTAAACCCAGTTGAAAAGAACATATCTTTAAATTAAGATTACTAGAGTTTCAAACTATATTTTGTAATTGGAATAAAAATGATTTGTGAATTGAGTTTGTCGTGAACGATGTTTTTAAACGACGTCTGTTCTTTAACTCAATTAACAGTAAGAATATGATTTGGAATTCGTGATTTTTTTTAAGATTTAAATGGGAATTTTCCAAAAGTCAAGTTTTCCAATTTAATATATTAAACTGGAATTGAATAGAATTCGAATTAATTATAACCGCGATAAGCTTCTGTAAAAGAAAACTAATACTACATATGGAATTTAAAAGGCTTTGCCGTTATTTCATTTATATTATTGGTCGGATATAGAAATTTATAACGATTATGTATTGATTTGATTTCTGTGAAGATTTCATATTTTAATGGAAGTCGATTTGGGTTTATCGTGAACGGTGTTTTAAAATGACATTAGTTCTTTAACCCAATTAAAGATAAGATTTATTTCTTAAATTTAAATAATCATTGAATAATGATTTTTGATATTTAAAACCAAATTGGGTTCTTAATAAATCTTGAAAGAAAAGATTTAAGGATAATTTAAAGAATTTATCTTTGATAAGATAATGCGAATATTTTATTAGAAGAATATTCGGGATTGGAGTGTGGCGTTGGATGTGTCTTATAGTACTTGATTTTTAATTATAAAATATGTGAGTTATTCGGGAAGATCGGGTTTAACCCATTCCGGATAATTTCTACGACGATGAAGAGTCGAACATGAGGACGGTGATTGAAGACCGACGATCTTCACATGGAATGGATGTGTTGCTACAGAGACCCTTGATGGGAGTAGTTACCTTGAAGGGGCTTTAGTGGTGGCCGTCCGGACTATTGTTGATTGTTCGGATTTGGTTTTCGCTTAGACCCAGAGCATAAGCTAGTAATGGATGCATGTCTGACATTGGATTTCGTTCCATGTGAATTAAATCGATTTCTGTTAATGTATGTCTGCTTGGTGGTGGAGGATTTATCCTCTACTTAACACCCTGGTATATATTAATAGTGATTGATCTCATGGCGTGAATTGTCAATGTGGCACGCCAAGATGCAAATGAGCAAGGCTTTTGTTGAAAAGCAGGGCCTTGTGGGATGATCAAAGTATAGCCTATTACGGCATAACTTTGTGTATATCGTGACTTCGCGAGCCTCACACCCCGGTATGAGTCAAAAACGGGATATGGACTGCAGGGAGTGCACACGTTTCTTTCTAGCTAGGAGTGGTGTTGGTGCTTAAACTGGCTGACATTTCACTTATGTAGATGATGGATTTTGGGGCGCCTCGGATTTTTATAGGCCGTTAGTGGTCATACTATAGGTCCAAAGGGACTGGGAAGCATGTGTTCAGGCATAATTAATCCACTACCCTTAGGTAGGGACCGACCCTGAAGATCCAAAGGTTCACTGCGGGGGATCCTGAGGCATTTGCTAGAGTGTCTCGAATCGGAGAGGAGCTTGCCCCTAGCCTCGACTCATGATGGAAAACCAACTTCCAATACGACCTTGCGGTTTTGAATGTAGAACTAGTATGGCGACATAGTAGTATGGGGTACTATGCCGTCTATGATTGATACATTATGATTGAAATTGTTTTTCAAATATATATACTCATAGATATACAAACTAATATTGAATCCGTTTTATCATATCAAGCATCTTTTGACCATTATAAGGTAAAACCCTACCGTCCGGTTTGCGTTGCATTGTGTGATGGGACTTGGGTCTTATAATGGTTTCATTTTTCTAAAAAGCATTGCGTTGTTTGAAGATTTACTTTATGCACTAGCAATCCAATGGAGTAAACCCGTTCCGCGTTAGCGGCGTGGTCCTGTGATTCGCCTTATTATTAGATAAGTTAAGTTAAGATTTCTCATACCAGTCCCATGACTGACCTGTAGTTTGTTTCACTGGCAAACTCGGGTGCCCATATTTTCCACACGGGCAGTCGAGTAGCTTGTTTTGCAGATATATTTACAGGATCCTGGTTTACAACTGAAGCAGTATTCGGAAAGCTCTGTATCCGTGTATTCTTTTCAGTTGTATATTTGTATTATTTTTCCGCTACTATTTAAATGTAATTTAAATCTCTGATATTATATTTCAAATGTATATTCTTCATCCATACTCTGTTATATTCTTGTATTCTGATGTAATTGTTGTAACCAGCAATTAAATGTTCTTCGGTTTGTGTTCTGATGTGTATTATTCTCAAAGCAATCCATGCTTTCCATTACGGAGAAGTTTGGGTCGTTTCAGTGGTATCAGAGCTTGATTTATAGAGCCCGAGAACAAAACACATTAGAACCGAATGAAAGAATTCATCAGAGATTGGATTAGTAACATCCAATAAGAATAACTCTTTAGAGATGGGATCAGTAGTATCCTTGAATGAGTGTGAAGAGTATTATTTTCCTTAAAATTAAAACAAATTTAGTTTTGAAAATTTTATCTTAAAATACGTATTTGAATATATTTTTATATTTTAATCTGGACAATCGAGTATATAAGGATATTGAATATACGAGTAATTAACGGATATTCGAAGTTTTAATATAGTAGATAGATATAGAATCACACTCTAGTCGCCCGGAGATGATTCTGGTGATCGGTGCACGATCATCAGTATTTATGTTCGAGTATCGAAAGTGGGATTTTTATATATTTCCACTGACTGGTATAAGAAGCAAAACTTAGTTAGGACACATTGCTGTGATTTGCACTAAAAATATGATTTTTGACTATATAAAAAGTTATATATATTTGAAAAGTTAATCACCTAATTGATTGCTGGTTGTGATGTTTGATAATTAATTTCACTAATTAAAATATTAGAATGATAATTAATTGAAACCAATAAATAAAATTTAGTTGAGTTGGTTAATTAAACAACTCTTAGCTACGTTCCTTTTCGAGGAAAAAAAGATTTTAAGTGGGGGCGATTGTAACGACCCAGAATTTTGGGGCCAATTTAAAATTTTTATTTTAAAAATTTTAAGGGAATTTTAATATTTAAAATAATTTATTTTAAATAATAACGACTAAAAATTTATTTTAAAACGAATAAATTTAATTTAATTATAAAAGGAGTTTAAAACAGCGCTGTAGTTTGAAATTTTGAATTTGAACTTAGACTGACTGTACAGGATCCATTTTAAATCAGAATTGAGCGAAACCAGAAATATTTAAATATGTTTAATCATATCTATCCAACGAATCTGAAAAGACTAAATTTCACTTTATAAATCAAAAGTTATGGCGAGTTCAAAATTTAGAAAAGTCGTTGTAGAATTTATATATATTTTAATTAAATATATTAGCCTTAAAAATAGTCATTTTTCAAACGACCTCGGTTTTCGATGAAACCACTTTTGTTGGAACCGGAATGTCAAATTATTGCTAAGTTTCAATTTTCATAATTTTTCGAATTAATATGTGAGCGTGGCAGAAGAAAACGTGTTTTGTCAGTTTCGGTCAAATTTAATCGACTTGAAAATGGCCATTTTTCAAACAGTCTCAGAATTCGACGAAATTAGTCTTGTTAGAACCATATCGTCAAAACATAACTAGAAATAATTTTTCTGTAATTTTTAGAGTCCATATGTGGCCCCGATAATTTAAAATGTACGTTTGAATTTAATAATTAAATGATTTATAAATAAATTTAAAGAAAAACATATCGTAACAGCCGAACTGGGTTATGAAACATACTCCATTGTGTCCGAGATGGGGGTTATTAGCTAGGGGAGACACTCGTTGGGTCTCGTTTGGGGTTCGTACGGTTAAACAGGTGATTTTGCATTTAAACTGAATTAAATTAAAATAAAATACACCAAATACACGTATAAATACGGTCAAAAATACGTATACTCAAAACCCTAATTCTCTAACCCAGCTGCCTTCTACAAATCAATGGCCTCGACGCTCCTAACTTCTCCCCCCATTTTTTTCAAAACCACACCACAAATCCAAGGATTCTAAAGGGAAATCGAAGGAGTCTTCAAGCTCAGGAAGTTCAACGGGTATGATCGAAAATCGTCACCTGAGGAGGCCGTAATTTCATCTCAAAGTCGCGTAGTTTGGAGCCGATTTCACGGCAGATGGAGGGGCCGAGCTGGCCGTCGTTCGGCACGAGGGGGGGTCTGGCCAAGGCCGAGGGTGTGGTCAGGTCTGATCTGGTCCTAGTCGCCTCAGTGGACGTGCGTGGGTGGAAGTATGGTGCGATGTATGGGTTCAGGCGGCTTCAATAAATTCAGAAGAAGAGGAACTTAGAAATGTAATTAATATTATTATATAATTTAATTATTAATTAATATAATCGAATCTTTCAATAACCGTATCTCTCTCAAACAGTGTCGAAATTTCGCGAAATCAATCGCGTTGGATTTGTTTCAGAAAACACTACGCTATGGAAAAGAGTAGAACTGAAAATGGAGCAAATCTGAATTGTGGAAATTTCAAACTTGAACTGTTCTGAATTAGACTGTCGGTGAAAAATCTATTTATTTCTTTCTTTTAAAATTTGAAATAAATTCTGAAATTATTGTTATAAATTTGCAGTTAATTCATACTGTTATTATTCTGTGTTAATTGTAAATACACCTCTGTTTGTTTGATGTTGATTGTGGCGATAGAATTGTTAAAAGTTACATTTCTGTTGATCGGAATTATATTGAACAAATTTATTATTTTGTTCATTTTATTGTTAAAAATTAACTTTTCTGTTAATTTGAATTAGACTAAACAAAATTATCATTTTGCTTGTTGTACTATCAAATTTGAAACATTTCTATAAATTAGGAATTGGTTTAAACAAAAATACACTATTTTTGTTTATATAAAAAGAATCAAATTTGTATCACACCAAATGTTGTAAATATGTTGAATTAGAAATTTTCAACATACGTTTAACACAGAATTTTGATAATTTGTTAAATCAGCAATTTTGTTGATAAAATGTTAATATGATAAAACAAAAGACATTTTGATTATAAAATGTTAATATGATTAAAATGGACATTTTGTCATATTAAAAGAACAAAGTAAAAATCACATTTTTGTCATTAATAAGGATTAAAACAAAAATATGCATTTTTGTTCATTTAGAAGAAAGATCACATTTTGGTCATCAAAAAGGATTAAAGAAAATTAGCATTTTTGTTTACTTTAAAAGAATGAAGACAAAAATGACATTTGTGTTTACATTGAAAAGATTAGACAAAATTATCATATTTTGTTACATTGAAAAGGATTTAACAAAAGTACCTTATTTTATACATTAAAAAGGAATTAGACAAAATTACAATTTTTGTCACTTTAAAAGAATTAGAACTAAAAGTACATTTTTGTTAGAAAATGTTATTAAATAAAAACAATCTTTTTATTTGAAATGTTTTATGCAAACAAAATGACATTTTTGATTAGAAACTTGTTATGTAAATAAAATTAACATTTTTATTTGAAATGTATTATGCATATAAAAATGACATTTTGATTTGAAAGTTGTTATATAAATAAAAACCACATTTTTGTTAGAAATGGGTTTTGCAAATTAGAATATCATTTTGTGTAAAACATGATTAGTGAATTAAAATATCATATTTTGTTTATTTAAAAAATTATTAGAACAAAATGATTATTTTGATTGTATGAAGAGGATAGAATAAGAAGATTTCATTTACATATAATATTGTTATCATTAAAGAGAATAGAATAAGAGGATTACATTTATATGTAATATTGATATCATTAAAGAGAATAGAGTTAGAAGATTACATTCTCATGTAATATTGTTTTCAGTACAATAATAAGAGTTGGAATAAAAGATATATTTTTATTGATATTTTATATTAAATAAAAAGACTGGATTTATAAGCTGCATTTTTATTGTCACTTGGTAACGATAAAAGAATAGAAATAAAAAGTATTTTTTATATTTACATTTTAGATGTAAATAAAACATAGAAATAAAAAGTATGTTTTTATTTACATTTTAGATGTATGTAAAAACATAGATTTAAAGTCACACCTTTGTTTACATTTTAGATGTAAATGAAAAGAGTGGATTTAAAGCGACATTTTTATTGACATTTTTATTCAATAAAAATATTAGAATTAAAGTGATATTTTTATTTACATTTTAGATGTAAATAAAAGAATATATTTTTAAGTTACATTTTTATTGCCATTATATATGCAATAAAAAGAATAGATGTAAGTGTCACATTTTCATTGTCATTTTAGAGACAATAAAAATAGTAGAACTAAAAATCATGTTTTATTGTCATTCGAGTACAATAAAAAGAGTGAGCTTTAAAAGAATATATTTTCAATGTAAATAGTTTCCATAGAAAAGAACTAGTCATTTAAATATGGTGTTAGTGATGGGTGAAATATATGTTTGTTGTATAGAAATGTTTGATGTATTAGAGACAAATGTTTGTGTATTCAAGTTGAATATTACACTCCCATTTACAGGTTACCAGACTTGTTCATGTGATTGGGACAATAATTTTCACACATCGCCCAAGTGCACGAATAACCTATTATTTGGTTGATGGATGAAACCCCACACGGGTATTGGGATGATATTGGATACACACTAATCCCAATATTTAGTTATCTGTCAATCGATGGATTGACAGCCTGTGATGAGCGTTAGCTATTTACTTTAATGCTCACACAGTTATAAATTCCACTTTGGTTGTCATTTGGATGTTTGATAATTATTTACAATGAGTGTTGATTACATACAATATATGGTTGTTGATTGAGTCACATTCCAATAAAGTATATTCTAGAAAAGAATATTTTAGAAAATGACTTAGAAAATATTTTAGAAAAGAATATATTTTGGAAAATATATTTTTATTTAAATGAACTAGTTATTAACTAGAATAGATCGTTAAAATAAGATTTAACGAAGTTTTCCAACTAGAGAATATTTAATTGAGATTAAATTAAATAAATTGGATTTTGGGTTGTCGTGAATGGTGTTTTCAGTAACACATTTCTTAAACCCAGTTGAAAAGAACATATCTATAAATTAAGATTACTAGAGTTTCAAACTATATTTTGTAATTGGAATAAAAATGATTTGTGAATTGAGTTTGTCGTGAACGATGTTTTTAAACGACGTCTGTTCTTTAACTCAATTAACAATAAGAATATGATTTGGAATTCGTGGTTTTTTTTAAGATTTAAATGGGAATTTTCCAAAAGTCAAGTTTTCCAATTTAATATATTAAACTGGAATTGAGTAGAATTCGAATTAATTATAACCGAGATAAGCTTCTGTAAAAGAAAACCGATACTACATAAGGAATTTAAAAGGCTTTGCCGTTATTTCATTTATATTATTGGTCGGATACAGAAATTTATAACGATTATTTATTGATTTGATTTCTGTGAAGATTTCATATTTTAATGGAAGTCAATTTGGGTTTATCGTGAACGGTGTTTTAAAATGACATTAGTTTTTTAACCCAGTTAAAGATAAGATTTATTTCTTAAATTTAAATAATCATTGAATAATGATTTTTGATATTTAAAACCAATTGGGTTCTTAATAAATCTTTAAAGAAAAGATTTAAGGATAATTTAAAGAATTTATCTTTGATAAGATAATGCGAATATTTTATTAGAAGAATATTCGGGATTGGAGTGTGGCGTTGGATGTGTCTTATAGTACTTGATTTTTAATTATAAAATACGTGAGTTATTCGGGAAGACCGGGTTTAACCCATTCCGGATAATTTCTACGACGATGAAGAGTCGAACATGAAGACGGTTATTGAAGACCGACGATCTTCACATGGAATGGATGTGTTGCTACAGAGACCCTTGATGGGAGTAGCTACCTTGAAGGGGCTTCAGTGGTGGCCGTCCGGACTATTGTCGATTGTTCGGATTTGGTTTTCTCTCAGAACCAGAGCATAAGCTAGTAATGGATGCGTGTCTGACATAGGATTTCGTTCCATGTGAATTAAATCGATTTCTGTTAATGTATGTCTGTTTGGTGGTGGAGGATTTATCCTCTACTTAACACCCTGGTATATAATAATAGTGATTGATCGCATGGCGTGAATTGTCAATGTGGCACACCAAGATGCAAATGAGCAAGGCTTTTGTTGAAAAGCAGGGCCTTGTGGGATGATCAAAGTATAGCCTATTACGGCATAACTTTGTGTATATCATGACTTTGCGAGCCCCACACCCCGGTAGGAGTCAAAAACAGGATATGGACTGCAGGGAGTGCACACATTTCTTTCTAGCTAGGAGTGGTGTTGGTGCTTAAACTGGCTGACATTTCACTTATGTGGATGATGGATTTTGAGGCGCCTCGGATTTTTATAGGCCGTTAGTGGTCATACTATAGGTCCAAAGGGACTGGGAAGCGTGTGTTCAGGCATAATTAATCCACTAACCTTAGGTAGGGACCGGCCCTGAAGATCCAAGGGTTCACTGCGGGGGATCCTGAGGCATTCGCTAGAGTGTCTCGAATCGGAGAGGAGCTTGCCCCTAGCCTCGACTCATGATGGAAAACCGACTTCCAATACGACCTTGCGGTTTTGATTATAGAACTAGTATGGCGACATAGTAGGATGGGGTACTATGCCGTCTATGATTGATGCATTATGATTGAAATTGTTTTTGAAATATATATACTCATAGATATACACACTAATATTAAATCCGTTTTATCGTATCAAGCATCTTTTGACCATTATAAGGTAAAACCCTATCCTCCGGTTTGCGTTGCATTGTGTGATGGGACTTGGGTCTTATAATGGTTTCATTTTTCTAAAAAGCATTGCGTTGATTGACGATTTACTTTATTCACTGGCAATCCAATGGAGTAAACCCGTTCCGCGTTAGCGGCGTGGTCCGGTGATTCGCCTTATTATTAGATAAGTTAAGTTAAGATTTCTCATACCAGTCCCATGACTGACCTGTAGTTTGTTTCACTGGCAAACTCGGGTGCCCATATTTTCCACACGGGCAGTCGAGTAGCTTGTTTTGCAGACATATTTACAGGATCCTGGTTTACAGCTGAAGCAGTATTCAGACAGCTCTGTATCCATGTATTCTTTTCAGTTGTATATTTGTATTGTTTTTCCGCTGCTATTTAAATGTAATTTAAATTTCTGATATTATATTTCCAATGTATATTCTTCATCCATACTCTGTTATATTCTTGTACTCTGATGTAATTGTTGTAATCAGCAATTAAATGTTCTTCAGTTTGTGTTCTGATGTTTATTGTTCTCAAAGCAATCCATGCTTTCCTTTACGGGGAAGTTTGGGTCGTTTCAACACTATCCATGGCACTGACCACCGCAGTTCACACCCCCCTCTGGCGCAGCAAATCCCCTTTCCCCTTTCCGTTGTAAGTTTTTTTTATTTTAATCCTCTTTTCAGAATTGATTATTTGATTTTTATAGAATAGAAGTGTTCATTTTTATATAATTGAAAGTTTTAATTTTTAATACGTGAAAGTTTTGATTTTTAATGAAGATAAAAATTAGATTTTTAATGAAGATAAAAATTAGGTTCTTAAAGAAGAAAAGACCAGGTTTTTAATTCTAGAAAGATAAGATTTTTTAACAATTAAAGATAAGATTTTCATTTACATATAGATAGGATTATTTAAGATAATAAAAATGTGATTTTTATTTATATATATAGAAAGTAAAAATTCAATTTTTATATATTGAATAACAAAGTAAAAATTCGATTTTTATATATTGAATAGCGAAGTAAAAATTCGATTTTTATATATTGAATGGCGAAGTAAAAATTCAATTTTTATATATGTAGTGAATACGGATGACGAAAGTGATGAAAGAAGAAACAGCGGAGATTTTCTACATATGAAGAGTCAAGGGGTTTGGTTTAGCTAGTCGGTGAGAACTCCTCACTTTTAAATTTATTTCTAGTCAAAATTATACAAGGATGCAGACGGTGTTTAGGAGCACCTAACACCCGTCGTCCACAGACCATGGACGCCTTGTATGCTTGTTTGTTTTATTTTGATGTGTAGTTGATTGTGTGATGTGATGTGAAATGAAATAAAATATTTATATAGTTAAAAATATTTTATAGTTGAAAATAGAATTTTTAACGTATATTTAAAATGAAATAAATATAAACAAATCGGATGATTTGTTTATATACACACATTTGACTGATATTGATTGGGACGATAAATTTTAATCGCCCAACTGCACAAATAAAATCTGTGCTTGATTGTTTGAAACCCCACACGGGTATTGGGATGATATACGACATGCACTAATCCCAATAATTAGTTATATGTCGATCGATTGATTGACAGACTGTTATAAGCGTTGACTATTTATATTTGATCCTTATACAGTGTAAAATGCACTTTGGATGATGGTTGATTATTTGTCCTTGTTGATATATACATGCGTTGTATGGAAATCCATAGAAATAAAATCTATGGTAATTGATTAGGCCTCATTCCAGTTTTGAATAGAAATATCTGAAAAAGAAATATTTGAGATAAAATATTTGAAAAAAATATATTTGAAATAGAATATTGGAAAGAGAAAGAAATATTTGAAATAAAATATTTGAAAATAGAAATATATGAAGCCGTATTAACTACATTGGCGCCATTTTGACGCAAACGATATTTGTATCGATTATATTCATTTTTATAATCAATATTGAAAAGTGATTTCAAAATTGAATATTTTGAAAATGAATTCAAATCGATTTGAATTGAAATCAATTTGAAATGAATTTGAGTTGAAATTGAATTCGAATTAAAATTAAATTGAATTGAAACGAATTAGAATTCGAATTGAAGTGAAACGAATTAGAATTCGAATTGGATTGAAAATAGAATGAATTCGAATTGAAATTGAATAGAATTGAATTTGAATTGAAATTGAATAGAAATAATTTTGAATTGAAATTGAATTGAATTGAAAACGAACTGAAATTGAATTAAAAATCGATTTGAATTGAAATCAATTTGAAATGAATTTATAAGGAAAAAAATTTAATTTTGATTTGAATTTGAAATAAAGTAGAAATCATTTTGAAAACGAATTTAAAACGATTTATATAATACGTTTTAAAAGGAAATCGACGAAGTATATATTTATATATAATATAATGGCCTGAATAGAACGTGCCGCGCCGCGGTAGTTCGCGAATTTCAACCATTGACTTCGAACGGATATTGCGGGTGATCCTATCGTCGAATTCTCCTAAAACTGGAATTGTTGGGTTCGTATCGAAAAGAGCTTTCTAACGAATATTAGAGATTTGAACTCTAACGGTTGGATTTGGAATTATGTCCAAATCAAATTTGGAAAAGGTCGCTGTAAGTGCAGTTCGATGGCCATTTGTGGAAATCGACTATACGGGCCTTGATAAAATTATTAAAAATAGTAATAATTTGTGAAAAATTATAAGAAATTATTTGGGAAGAATTGGGATGAAAAACTCCCTATTTGAAAAGATAAAAATAGATTTTTATTGAAATGAACTAGTTTTGAACTAGAATTAAAATCCATTTATTTTTGGAATGAATAAATTGAATTTGAAAAGGGTTTTAAATGTAACCAGAATTTCCAATAATTGAATTGCAATGGATTTGAATCGAAATTGTCTGTATAATATTTTGATGTTGGATTTCATGATGATACAGATATTGTTATGGGAATTTGAAAGATATATATATATATATATATCGTTATTTCCAATACGATATTTGTTGGTCGTAGAATTTGATATTGAATATAAGCCGATATATTTTCTATTCAGAGCCTTGTATTTAATATAAAATGGGATTTGGGTTTGTCGTGAACGGTGTCTTCATTAACACTGTTTTTAAGCCCAGTTGAGAAAAAGATTAAATCTTTTTATTTAGGTTTAATGAAGTGTACCCATTAAATAATATTTAATTCGAATTGAATTGGTATTGATTTTTGGGTTTATCGTGAATAGTGTTTTAAATAACACTTGTTCTTTAACCCGATAATTAATGGAATGTGATTTTGGGTTTATCGTGAACCGTGTTTTAAAATGACACTGATTCTTTAACCCAGTTAAAGATTAAAACTAAGTTGAGTTTTAATGAATCTTTAATTAGATTGAAAAGATCCAGGATGGAGTATCACCAGTTCTTGTTGCTGGTCCTGTATAGGCTGGGTACGCATGATAGGGGGTTCGCTTCGCGGTTTGGTGGCAAACGGGAGACTCTTACCCCTACATGTCCCAGTTGAGGGTTGGTTAGGCAGTGGCCGGGAGGCTCGAGAGGGTCGTCGTAAAACAAGTGAACTGGGGGACCATGTAGAAGCCACGGTGGGTATTACCTGCTGCTTGGGGGATGAAGGGATGGTTGCAAAGCCTACCGGATTTCGTCGGCTATCTTACTGTGGTATCAGAGCTTTGGTTTACAAAGCTCAGAGAACAAGACACATTAGAAACATCCGAAAGAATTCATCAAATATTGGATTAGTAATATCCAATGGGAATGACTCGTTAGAGATGGGATCAGTAGTATCCTAGAACGAGTGTGAAGAGTATATTTTTAAAAAAGTGAAAAAAAAATTTGTTTTGAAATTTAAATCAATTATTCATATTTGATTATTTATTTATATTGAATTTGGACAATCCAGTATATAAAGATTTTGCATATACGCCTTGCAAATGTGTATCGAAGTTTTAATATACTGGATAGATATAGAATCACACTCTAGTCGCCCATGGTTGTTCTGATGATGGTTCGAAACATCATTAGAATTTATTTTCAAGTGACGAAGGTGAGATTTCTATATATTTCCATTAGACTAGTGTGAGAACCAAAATTAGATAGGGCTTATTGTTGTGATTTGGCATCAAAAATGTGATTTTTGACTATATATCAAAATTATGAATTTGAAAAGCTAATCAACTAATTGATTGTTGGTTGTGTTGTTTGATTATAGTTTGATTAATTAAATTTGAACCATTATGCCAAACTGAATAAATATTGAAAATTTGTCGCATTTGCATACATGTACATGTACTTACATAGAACAGGTCATAGCAAGGAGGCTAGAGCAGAAGAATAAAATTGTTTGCCCGACAAATAGGTACATGTTTACCATAATTTACTGTTTTGTTTGGGTGATGATGATTTTATGAGCCGATTGGCTAGCCGCTTGGCTTTTTCTTATTCTTTTGGATTGAAGAAGGCCATGGGAGGCTATATGAGATATCCCGAAGTCCCCGATGCAGGGAAGGTTGCGAAATTTTTCGAAAATTTAGGGTGTCAGCCAAATTTTTGAAAAATTTGAAAAGTTCTTAGAAACTGAAAAGTTGAAGAACTTAAGCCGTAAGGAAAATAATGAAAGTTTAGTTGGTTTGTGAAACAACTTTCGGCTTCGTTCCTTTTTAAAGACGAAAATTTTTAAGTGGGGGAGATTGTAATAACCCGGAAATTCTGAGTCAATTAAAATTTTTTATTTTGGCAATTTTAATGAATTTTGAATATTTAAAATGAATTATTTTAAATAATAGCAGCGAGAAATTTAGTTTTAAAAGAATCAGAATGAATATATATATATTTGAATCGTCATTAGAATATAAATATTTATTTTAAATTATAAAAGGAATTGAAAATGGTGCGCTAGTTCGAAAATTCGATTTCAAATTTCAACTGAATGTACAGGATTCAAAATAAGCCGAATTTTAGCGAAACCAAAAATAATAGAATCTAATGGAGAATATATTTCCAATGAATCTAAATAATCGAAATTTCATAGCGGGAATCAAAAGTTATGTCCAGTTGAGAATTCAGAATAGTCGCTATGGAATTTTGGCCCTTAAAAATGGAAATTTTGCAAACGACCTCGGTTTTCGACGAAACCACTTTTGTTGGATCCGCGATGTCAAATTATTGCTAGCTTTCAAATTTCATAATTTTTCGAATCAATATGTGAGCGTGGCGAAGGAAAACGCGTTTGACTAGTTTTATTTGATTTTAATCGACTGGAAAATGGCCATTTTTCAGACGGTCCCAGAATTCGTTGAAACTAGTTTTCTTAGGACCGTATCGTCAATACGAAGCTATAAAATATTTTTCGGGAATATTTAGAGTTCATATGTGGCCCCGGTAAATTGAAATGCACGTTCAAATTCAATATATAGACTTATATGTTGATTTTGACGAAAACTGACCGAAATGGTCGAATTGGCTTGCGATACATATCCCATTGTATTCGGAATGGGGGTAATTAGCTATGGACGACTGTCGGTGGGTTCAGTTTCGGATTCAAAATAATTAGGTACCTTTTTGAATTAAAAAAATATATATATGTATATATATATTCCTCTCTCTATATTCTCTCACTCAGCCCCTCCCCCCCCCCCCCGTTCACTCTTTTTTTTTCAAAATCGAAAAAGAAAATAAAAAAAAAGAAAAAAACCCTAGTTCGACATTGCAGCCCCCCCATCGTGGAACGCACCGCCACGCCTGGAGCACCCCACCGTCGCCTTGACCGTCGTGGTCCCCCTCACCTCGACCCCCCTCACTCGCTCCCCGCTCCTCCAGCAAAACGTAGAACCCCCAAACCCCATGAGAAACCGCGCCGCACCCCCCTACCTGAAGCCGCCTCCGACCACACCATCCACGGCGCCGACCACTGCAGTTCACACCCCCCCCCTCTGGCGTAGCAAATCCCCTTTTCCCCTTCCATTGTAAGTTTTTTTTTAATCCTCTTTTCAGAATTGATTATTTGATTTTTATAGAATAGAAGTTTTGATTTTTATAGAATTGAAAGTTTTAATTTTTAATACATGAAAGTTTTGATTTTTAATGAAGATAAAAATTTGATTTTTAATAAAGATAAAAATTAGGTTCTTAAAGAAGAAAAGACTGGATTTTTGATTTTGGAAAGATAAGATTTTTTAACAATGAAAGATGAGATTTTCATTTACATATAGATATGAGACGACCCCAAAACCCGTACTGATGGTGGCAAGGGTAATCCGTGGAATATATCACATAAACAGATAATAGCAGAACAGAAATAAATAAATACACCTGATAATGAACAATAGAATATGCTGTATAAAAGTAATCATCAGAGTTACACAGTATATAGGATCTTACTTAGTACAAATACAGTTCAGCTATACATAAATGTCTACAGCGGAAAACAAACAAAATATGTACAATAGGAGCTGAACAGCATAAAAAGAGATAAATGATAGAATCCATCTTTAGCTCCAGCTATCCGGAGAAAGCCAGCTAAACCTGAATACAAGGCTGCCCGTGTAGAAAAAGGGGCACCCGAGTTTGAAAGTGAAACAAACTACAAGTCAGTCATGGGACTGGTATGAGAAATCTATTCAACACATTTAATATATGGCTAATCACAGGACCACGCCACTTCCGTGGAACGGGTTTTCCCCATTGGATTGCCAGTGCTTTAAAACAAATCTTTCTTTTCAAACAACGCAATGCATTTTATAAAAATGAAGCCATTATAAGACTCAGTTCCCATCACACAACGCAACGCAAACTAGAGGATAGAGTTTTACCTTATAATGGCCAAAATATGATTGATACGAATAAAACAAAGGCATTTGATATTATTACTAGTGTTTATATGCTTTGAAAACAATTTCAAATCATAACTATCAATCATAGACGGCATGGGTACCATATATCATGTCGCCATATATATATATATATATATATATATATATATATACAATCAAAACCGCACAGTCACGTATTTGGAAATTGGATTTCCGTCATGAACCAAGGCAAAAGATAGTCCTTTCCGAATTCGAGACAATCTAGCCCATGTCTCAGGCAAGTACTCAGTCAAGCCTTTGGAGCGACAGGGCCAGTCCACCGATGTGGATTAAAATGCCTGAACAATACGTTTCCCCGCCCTTTGGGGCGTAAACGAGCCAACGAATGACTCCATCGGACCCGGATCGTCCGATCAAACCGAGGCGCCTCGCAACAGCAACAACCACATAGGTGAAAAGTATATAAATGTCAGGGCTGGTAGGTCACTGACACCACCCTATCTAGAAAGAAACGCATGCCCTCCCTGAGGTCCTTCTCCCGTTTCTAGTTCATACCGGGGTGTGAGGCTCGCGATTCCACGTTATACACAAAGCTACGCCACACAGGCGGTGCTTTGATCATCACCACAAGACTTTGCTTTTCAACAGAAGCCCTGATCATTTGCCACTTAGGCATGCCACACTAGCAATTCATGCCATGCGACTGATGTCCATCGATATACAACCTTTGAACTCGTGCGTTTCAGAGAAGGGCGTTAAGCAAAAGAATAAATTCTCCGCCGCCAAACAGATGTATATTTAATAGAGAACAATCGACACAGAATAAAATCCAATGTCAGACACACAGTCCATTTACAAGTCCGTTCTGGGTCTGAACGAAACCGGAGGCACTAAATACCTCGCAAACCCATCGATCACCACGTACGTCGGGACGATCACCACTCATTATTCATATTTCGGGATGCCTCCCAATCAGGACCTCGGTTACCATCCAAACGAGGTGAAGATCTCCGGTCTTCGACCATCGTCTTCATCTTCGACTTTTAATTGTCGGTTAATTATTTTAAATGAGAATTAACTCGGCCTTTTCAAATAAGTCACGTATTTTTAGAATTTCAAATCAATTTATTTCAATGGTTAAATCAATCGACAACACCAACTTGTTATTTAATGTATTTTTCACACCAAACACATTCAACCATCAAAAGCCACATAAATCGAGCAAATTCAGTTTATTTCCATTCCATATCGTTTATGATATTTTATAACAATTTATCGCTATTTTTATTTATTTTAAAATAGCCAATTTAGTCTAAACGACGCTTCGGGCCATAACACGGCCGTGGCGCTGTTTTTCTTCAGATTTGATTTACACATATCTGAAAATCTAACCGTTGGATCTTCACAAAATTTACATCATTAGAAAGGTCATTTCAAAACGAATCCAACGGTTCCAGTTTCAGGAAAATCCGACAGTCGGATCTCCCGGTACAATCGTTTGAAATTTCGATTTCAAAATACGAACTGCAGCATCGTTATTCGATTAAATATAATTATATTTATATATATATATATAAATATAATCGTTTCTAGCGCTGTTTTTCTTCAGATTTGAATTAAACATTCCATACAATCCAACCGTTGGATTTTTACAAAGTTGGTGCCGTTGGAAAGATATTTCCAAGGCGAACCCAACGGTTGCGGTTTCGGGAAAATCCAATGGTCGGATTTCCCGAACTAGTTGTTTGAAATCACGGTTTTAAAACACGAACTGCACGGCCACGTTTCGTTTTAATTTTATTTATATTTATATATTTATATAAATATAGTTCGTTCAACAATTTCAGTATCGTTTTCACTTCAAATATTTCACTAACGCCTTTAAATTTGGGAAAATTTCGCCATAACCTCATTTGTACGGGAGGGGCTGGGAAAATTCCCAAATAGCCACACGGGCGTCTCATGTCAAAAAGAAAAAGAAAAAGCCAAGCGGCTAGCCAACAGGCTCATAAAATCATCACCCAAACAAAACAGTAAATGTGTACCTATTTGTCGGGCACAAAATTTTATTCCTCTTCTCTAGCCCCTTTGCTATAACCTGTTCAATAAATATGCATGTACATATATACAGTTCTTATCACTTGTCCTTTTCCAATCAACTTCATATTTGATTCCATTTGGTTTAAAAACACCATTCATTCTAATGTTGCATTCATAGGCAAAAATAATATCATTAGCTAATTAATGAATATTTCAACTCATGCATATTTATTTGAACGAGTTGCTATTTTTAACACTTCACATTTCAACAATTCATGTATATAATAAAAGTGTGATTTTTATTGTAAAACAATTCCTTTCAAAACACTGTTATTTCATATAGTTTATATAGGTAATAAAAATAGGATTTTTCTTATAAAACAATTTCTTTTAAAACGAGATTATTTTACATAGTCCATATAGTTGATAAAAGGTGATTTTTATTATGAAACAATTTATTTCAAAATATGAATACCATTCAACACATGAATTTCAATTCAACGAATGAATATCGATTCAACACATGAAGGTTTTCTAGAGTTTCTATATATAGATAAAAATGTGATTTTTATATTTAAAACACGAATACCATTCAACAGATGAATTTCTAATCAACGAATGAATATCGATTCAACACATGAAGGTTTTCTATTCAATGAATAAATATAGTTTCAGCAAATGAAAATAATTCAAACACATGAATATTATTCAAAATTTCGGCAGCATAACGGCAGGGTAGTTAAAACCGGGACCGTCCCTAGTACGGCTCCTCGCTCTACCTTAAAACCTCGCGGTTTTTGACAATGGGGATCATGCATCTAGTTCGCACACAGGCGGCATGTATATATTTATTTCATTTCCACAAACTAATCCTATGTGGTTCCAACCAAATATTTCTCAACCACAAATGGGTATTTTTCAACCACAATCAGTCAATATCAACCACAAACAATCCCAAACAACCATTCGCTATCAATCAATTTTCACACCAATCACAACCAATAAATATCGTCCATGGTTTGTGGACGAGGGGCGTATATATATATATATATATATATATATATATATATATATATATATATATATAGCAATTCACTTCTATTTCAACACATATATAATTTTTACAACGCATATACAACTTATACATCGAACGTACGACTTATACAACGCTTATAGATGAGGTGTACAACGCTTATATAACTCATACATTGAATATATAATTTATACATCGTCGTTTCCATATCGTTTATAAATTAGAAATCTCACATTGGGTTCCACTCCACCAAAAATAGCAGAAGGCTCAGAAAAATATGCGGTCTCTTCTAAAATGCAGAAGACGTCAACACGATGACGATGTTTCCTGTTTCATCGAATTTCAACCACATAGCAAAAAGATATGATTTTTCTAAGTTAGCAACGCTTTTAAATGTGGAAATCAGTTTATTAAAACCAAAGCCGTACCTCTATATTTTTCTTCAAAACTAGGTTTGAAGATTTCTCGTTATCCGTAGCATGAGGTGCTGATCGGGCAGCACTGCGATGAAGAGCTAGGCGCGACGCTCCTATCGGCGGTGGTGGCATCAGATGCGGTGGCAGATCGGCGACGGCGCTGGCCTCGGAGCAGCTCGACTTTCGAGCAGGATATCTCGAGATCCACGCAACAATATCAGCCGATTCTGGTCTTGATTCGAAGGTCGAAGGACGATCTTCAAAATCACCAAAAGGATCGATGGGTTTAGAGGAACGATCAGAGAGGAATCGAGGGAAGAACGGAAGAAGGTTTTCCGCCGTCAAAATAAGGGTTTACGGGTTTTTTTAGAAAATATAATTAATGAAAGAAAAATTATGATTGGCCCGTATTAATATTTAATTCTAAAATAGTCTTTTCATATCCGGACACCAAATCAAACCCAATGACTGTCATCCCTAGCGTTTTACCCCCATTCCGAACACAATGGAATATGTTTCGTAGGCCCATTCGACTGTTTCAGCCAGTTTTCCTTCACATTAAAATATATAACATTCAATATTTGATTTGAACGCACATTTCAATTTGCCAGGGCCACAAACTAATTCGAAAAATTCCAAAAAAAAAAATCTGGCTATGTTTTGACGATACGGTCCCAACAAAACTAGTTTCATCGAATTCTGAGGCCGTTTGCAAAAAGGCCCATTTCTGGTTGATCCAATTTAACTACAATTGACCAAAACACGTTTTCTTTTGCCATGCTCACATACTAGCTTCAAAAATTATGAAATTTGAAACCTAGCAATAACTTCACATCCCGGATCCAACAAAAGTGGTTTCGTCGAATTACGAGGTCGTATGCAAAATGGCCAATTTCACGGGCTATATAAATTCCATAGCGACCTTTCTGAAAATTCATTCGGCCATAACTTTTGCTTTCCGCTATGAAAATTTGATTTTTCAGATTCATTAGAAAGGTATTCACTAACAGATTTAAATATTTTTGGTTTCACTAAATTCCGTTTTGTTTTGCACCCGGTACAGTCCGACAAAGTTTGAATTCAATTTTTTGAAACTGCAGCGCCATTTCAGGCCTTGTTTATAATTATAATTAATTATATTCATTTTCAATGGTCGATTCAAACTCACTTTCCATTGCCATTATTTAAAATATTTATTTTAAATATTTAAAATCCATTATTTTAGCCAATTTAAAATTTTAAATTGGTTCAGATTTTCTGGGTCGTTACAATCTCCCCCACTTAAAACTTTTCGTCCCCGAAAAGGAACAAAGTCGAAAGTGGTTTGATTAATCAACTCTACGTTCGATCTGGTTTCAATTCTCCAACTTTTCAGTTTCTGAGAATTTCCAAATTCTCCAAAAATTTGGCTAACACTAGGAATTTTCGAAAAATTTAGCCATAATTCTATCGTTGATTAAATTAACTATTGTTTCAATAATTCAATTAATCAAATCTACAGTTACCTAACACAACCAACAATAAGTGCACATCCATGGAAAGAAAATAACAACAGAATAGAGAACTAAGTGGTAATGCAAAGTATGGTAAATGTACCTTGCGCCGGAGTCAATCAGAGATATCCACCCAGCATCTAGGATAAGCTTTCTGAATGCTCTCCTCAGTTTCCTTTGAAGCCCGTAAATAAATCTCAGATTCTTTCTCTTTGTATTCTGAATTAGATGGGGAGCAAAGTGAGAATGTTCGTTGAATTTCTTATGATATTCTGGGATTGTCATATCTCCTTAAATCAAATAAGAAAATTCATCACATAGGCGCTCAGTCGCTTCGGGAGGAGTAAATCTTTCCAAGAAAATCACTTTGAATCTATCCCAGGTGATATCACCTTCTGGATTATACTTAATAACTGAATCCCACCAGAACAAAGCTTCGTCTTCGAGTGCCCAGGAGGCCAGTAATCTTTTCTGGTCATCCCTCAGCTTTAATGCTTCGAAGATTTTCTCAGCCGAACGAATCCAAGCTTGTGTTCTCATAATAGATTCTTCGCCCGAGAAGGGTTTTCCACCCAGATTTCTATATTTCATAAATAGAGCTTCAATATCCAGGTCAGTATTTCTTCTGTTTCTGGCACTCATTTTCTAGAGCGTCTGCAATTAGCAGACAAAGTGTCAGGTCAACAGAAAAGATATTTCAAGATATAGAGACAGATACTTGAATGTAAATGTGTCTATCTAGGTTTTATTTCATCCTGCTACTCATACTAGGATATTACTGATCCTATCTGTATTGAGTTGCCCGTCCTAGAACACTACTGGTTCTATTTCTGACGAGATCGTTAATATGTTATATTTCAGAACTAAGCTTAACCCAAGCTCTGATACCAAATGAGACGACCCCAAACCCCGTACTGACGGTGGCAAGGGTAATCCGTGGAATATAACACATAAACAGATAATAGCAGAACAGAAATAAATAAATACACCAGATACTGAACAATAGAATATGCTGTATAAAAGTAATCAACAGAGTTACACAGTATACAGGATCTTACTTAGTACAAATAAAGTTCAACTATACATAAATGTCTACAGCGGAAAACAAACAAAATATGTACAATAGGAGTTGAACATCATAAAAAGAGATAAATGATAGAATCCATCTTCAGCTCCAGCTATCCGGAGAAAGCCAGCTAAACCTGAATACAAGGCTGCCCGTGTAGAAAAAGGGGCACCCGAGTTTGAAAGTGAAAAACAAACTACGAGTCAGTCATGGGACTGGTATAAGAAATCTATTCAACACATTTAATATATGGCTGATCACAGGAACACGCCACTTCCGTGGAACGGGTTTTCCCCATTGGATTTCCAGTGCTTTAAAACAAATCTTTCTTTTCAAACAACGCAATGCATTTTATAAAAATGAAGCCATCATAAGACTTAGTTCCCATCACACAATGCAACGCAAACCGGAGGATAGAGTTTTACCTTATAATGGCCAAAATATGATTGATACGAATAAAACAAAGGCATTTGATATTATTACTAGTGTTTATATGCTTTGAAAACAATTTCAAATCATAACTATCAATCATAGACGGCATGGGTACCATATATCATGTCGCTATATATATATATATATATATATATATATATATATATATATATATATATATACAATCAAAACCGCACAGTCACGTATTTGGAAATTGGATTTCCGTCATGAACCAAGGCAAAAGATAGTCCTTTCCGAATTCGAGACAATCTAGCCCATATCTCAGGCAAGTACTCAGTCAAGCCTTTAGAGGGACAAGGCCGGTCCACCGATGTGGATTAAAATGCCTGAACAATACGTTTCCCCGCCCTTTGGGGCGTAAACGAGCCAACGAATGACTCCATCGGACCCGGATCGTCCGATCAAACCGAGGCGCCTCGCAACAGCAACAACCACATAGGTGAAAAGTATATAAATGTCAGGGCTGGTAGGTCACTGACACCACCCTAGCTAGAAAGAAACGCATGCCCTCCCTGAGGTCCTTCTCCCATTTCTGGTTCATACCGTGGTGTGAGGCTCGTGGTTCCACGTTATACACAAAGCTACGCCACACATGCGGTGCTTTGATCATCACCACAAGACTTTGCTTTTCAACAGAAGCCCTGATCATTTGCCACTTAGGCATGCCACACTAGCAATTCATGCCACGCGACTGATGTCCATCGATATACAACCTCTGAGCTCGTGCGTTTCAGAGAAGGGCGTTAAGAAAAAGAATAAATTCTCCGCCGCCAAAGAGAAATTTAATAGAGATTAATCGACACAGAATAAAATCCAATGTCAGACACACAGTCCATTTACAAGTCCGTTCTGGGTCTGAACGAAACTGGAGGCACTAAATACCTCGCAAACCCATCGATCACCACGTACGTCGGGACGATCACCACTCATTATCCATATTTCGGGATGCCTCTCAATCAGGACCTCGGTTACCTTCCAAACGAGGTGAAGATCTCCGGTCTTCGACCATCGTCTTCATCTTCGACTTTCAATCGTCGGTCAATTATTTGAAATGAGAATTAACTCGGCCTTTTCAAATAATTCACGTATTTTTAGAATTTCAAATCAATTTATTTCAATGGTTAAATCAATCGACAACACCAACTTGTTCTTTAATGTATTTTTCGCACCAAACACATTCAACCATCAAAAGCCACATAAATCGAGCAAATTCAGTTTATTTCCATTCCATATCATTTATGATATTTTATAACAATTTATCGCTATTTTTATTTATTTTAAAATAGCCAATTTAGTCTAAACGACGCTTCGGGCCATAACACGGCCGTGGCACTGTTTTTCTTCAGATTTGATTTACACATATCTGAAAATCTAACCGTTGGATCTTCACAAAATTTACATCATTAGAAAGGTCTTTTCAAATAGAATCCAACGGTTCCAGTTTCGGGAAAATCCGACGGTCGGATCTCCTGGTACAATCGTTTGAAGTTTCGATTTCAAAATACGAACTGCAGCGTCGTTATTCGATTAAATATAATTATATTTATATATATATATATATAAATATAATCGTTTCTGGCGCTGTTTTTCTTCAGATTTGCATTAAACATTTCAGACAATCCAACCGTTGGATTTTTACAAAGTTGGTGCCGTTGGAATGATATTTCCATGGCGAACCCAACGGCTGCGGTTTCGGGAAAATCCAATGGTCGGATTTCTCGCACTAGTTGTTTGAAATCACGGTTTCAAAACAAGAACTACACGGCCACGTTTCATTTTAATTTTATTTATATTTATATATTTATATAAATATAGTTCATTCAACAATTTCAATATCGTTTTCACTTCAAATATTTCACTAACGCCTTTAAACTTTGGAAAATTTCGCCATAACCTCCTTTGTACGGGAGGGGCTGGGAAAATTCCCATATAGCCACACGGGCGTCTCATGTCAAAAAGAAAAAGAAAAAGCCAAGCGGCTAGCCAACAGGCTCATAAAATCATCACCCAAACAAAACAGTAAATGTGTACCTATTTGTCGGGCACAAAATTTTATTCCTCTTCTCTAGCCCCTTTGCTATAACCTGTTCAATAAATATGCATGTACATATATACAGTTCTTATCACTTATCATTTTCCATTCAACTTCATATTTGATTCCATTTGGTTTGAAAACATCATTCATTCTAATGTTGCATGCATAGGCAAAAATCATATCATTGGCTAATTAATGAATATTTCAACTCATGCATATTTATTTGAACGAGTTGCTATTTTTAACACTTCACATTTCAACAATTCATGTATATAATAAGAATGTGATTTTTATTGTAAAACAATTCCTTTCAAAACACTATTATTTCATATAGTTTGTATAGGTAATAAAAATAGGATTTTTCTTATAAAACAATTTCTTTTAAAACGAGATTATTTTACATAGTCCATATAGTTGATAAAAGGTGATTTTTATTATGAAACAATTTATTTCAAAATATGAATACCATTCAACACATGAATTTCAATTCAACGAATGAATATTGATTCAACACATGAAGGTTTTCTATAGTTTATATATATAGATAAAAATGTGATTTTTATATTTAAAACACGAATACCATTCAACACATGAATTTCTAATCAACGAATGAATATCGATTCAACACATGAAGGTTTTCTATTAAACGAATAAATATAGTTTTAGCAAATGAAAATAATTCAAACACATGAATATTATTCAAAATTTCGGCAGCATAACGGCAGGGTAGTTAAAACCGGGACCGTCCCTAGTACGGCTCCTCGCTCTACCTTAAAACCTCATGGTTTTTGACAATGGGGATCATGCATCTAGTTCGCACGCAGGCGGCATGTATATATTTATTTCATTTCAACAAACTAATCCTATGTGGTTCCAACCAAATATTTCTCAACCACAAATGGGTATTTTTCAACCACAATCAATCAATATCAACCACAAACAATCCCAAACAACCATTCGCTATCAATCAATTTTCACACCAATCACAACCAATAAATATCGTCCATGGTTTGTGGACGAGGGGCGTATATATATATATATAGCAATTCACTTCTATTTCAACACATATATAATTTTTACAACGCATATACAACTTATACATCGAACGTACGACTTATACAACGCTTATACATGAGGTGTACAACGCTTATATAACTCATACATTGAATATATAATTTATACATCGTCGTTTCCATATCGTTTATAAATTAGAAATCTCACATTGGGTTCCACTCCACCAAAAATAGCAGAAGGCTCAGAAAAATATGCGGTCTCTTCTAAAATGCAGAAGACGTCAACACGGTCACGATGTTTCCTGTTTCATCGAATTTCTAACACACAGCAAAAAGATATGATTTTTCTAAGTTAGCAACGCTTTTAAATGTGGAAATAAGTTTATTAAAACCAAAGCCGTACCTCTATATTTTTCTTCAAAACTAGTTTTGAAGATTTCTCGTTATCCGTAGCACGAGGTGATGATCGGGCTGCACTGCGATGAAGAGCTAGGCGCGACGCTCCTATCGGCAGTGGTGGCGCCAAATGCAGTGGCAGATCGGCGGCGGCGCTGGCCTCGCAACAGCTCGACTTTCGAGCAGAATATCTCGAGATCCACGCAACAATATCGGCCGATTCTGGTCTTGATTCGAAGGTCGAAGGACGATCTTCAAAATCACCAAGAGGATCGATGGGTTTAGAGGAACGATCAGAGAGGAATTGAGGGAAGAACGGAAGAAGGTTTTCCGCCGTCAAAATAAGGGTTTACGGTTTTTTTTAGAAAATATAATTAATGAAAGAAAAATTATGATTGGCCCGTATTAATATTTAATTCTAAAATAGTCTTTTCATATCCGGACACCAAATCAAACCCAACGACTGTCGTCCTAGCGTTTTACACCCATTCCGAACACAATGGAATATGTTTCGTAGGCCCATTTGACTGTTTCAGTCAGTTTTCCTTCACATTAAAATATATAACATTCAATATTTGATTTGAACGCACATTTCAATTTGCCAGGGCCACAAACTAATTCGAAAAATTCCAGAAAAATAAATCTGGCTATGTTTTGACGATACGGTTCCAACAAAACTAGTTTCATCGAACTCTGAGACCGTTTGCAAAAAGGCCCATTTCTGGTCGATCCAATTTAACTGCAATTGACCAAAACACGTTTTCATTTTCCATGCTCACATACTAGCTTCAAAAATTATGAAATTTGAAACCTAGTAATAACTTCACATCCCGGATCCAACAAAATTGGTTTCGTCGAATTCCGAGGTCGTATGCAAAATGGCCAATTTCACGGGCTATATAAATTCCATAACGACCTTTCTTAAAATTCATTCGGCCATAACTTTTACTTTCCGCTATGAAAATTCGATTTTTCAGATTCGTTAGAAAGGTATTCACTAACAGATTTAAATATTTTTGGTTTCACTAAAATCCGTTTTGTTTTGCACCCGGTACAGTCCGACAAAGTTTGAATTCAATTTTTTGAAACTGCAGCGCCATTTCAGGCCTTGTTTATAATTATAATTAATTATATTAGTTTTCATTGGTCGATTCAAACTCACTTTCCATTGCCATTATTTAAAATATTTATTTTAAATATTTAAAATCCATTATTTTAGCCAATTTAAAAATTTTAAATTGGTTCAGATTTTCTGGGTCGTTACAAGATAGGATTATTTAAGATAATAAAAATGTGATTTTTATTTATATATATAGAAAGTAAAAATTCGATTTTTATATATTGAATAGCGAAGTAAAAATTCGATTTTTATATATTGAATAGCGAAGTAAAAATTCAATATTTATATATGTAGTGAATACGGATGACGAAAGTGATGAAAGAAGAAACGGCAGAGATTTTCTACATCTAAAGAGTCAAGGAGTTTGGTTTAGCTAGTCGGTGAGAACTCCTCACTTTTAAATTTATTTCTAGTTAAAATATATACTAGGATGCAGACGGTGTTTAGTAGCACCCGACACCCGTCGTCCACAGACCAGGGACGGCTTGTATGCTTGTTTGTTTGATTTTGATGTGTAGTTGATTATATGATGTGATGTGAAATGAAATAAAATATTTATATAGTTAAAAATATTTTATAGTTGAGAATAGAATTTTTAACGTATATTTAAAATGAAATAAATATAAACAAATCGGACGATTTGTTTATATACACACATTTGACTGATATTGATTGGGATGATAAATTTTACACATCGCCCAACTGCACAAATAAAATCTGTGTTTGATTGTTTGAAACCCCACACGGGTATTGGGATGATATACGACATGCACTAATCCCAATAATTAGTTGTATGTCGATCGATTGGTTGACAGATTGTTATAAGCGTTGAATATTTATATTTGATGCTTATACAGTGTAGAATGCACTTTGGATGATGGTTGATTATTTGTCCTTGTTGATATATACATGCGTTGTATGGAAATCCATAGAAATAAAATCTATGGTACTTGATTGGGCCTCATTCCAGTTTTGAGTAGAAATATTTGAAAAAGAAATATTTGAGGTAGAATATTTGAAAAAAAAAATATTTGAAATAGAATATTGGAAAGAGAAAGAAATATTTGAAATAAAATATTTGAAAATAGAAATATATGAAGTCGTGTTAATTAGATTGACGCCATTTTGATGCAAAAGATATTTGTATCGATTATATTCGTTTTTATAATGAATATTGAAAAGTGATTTCAAAATTGAATATTTTAAAAATGAATTCAAATCGATTTGAATTGAAATCAATTTGAAATGAATTCGAATTGAAATTGAATTCTAATTGAAATTAAATTGAATTGAAACAAATTAGAATTCCAATTAAAGTGAAACGAATTAGAATTCGAATTGGATTGAAAATAGAATGAGTTCGAATTGAAATTGAATAGAATTGGATTTGAATTGAAATAGAATAGAAATGATTTCGAATTGAAATTGAATTGAATTGAAAATGTAACACCCCGTGTATTCTATAGCAGTGAAATTCACAAATTAAAGTATAATTAATTTCAAATCAAAGAATTAAGGGAAACGGGATACGCCATTGCGTTCGTCTCGGAAAAATACGCGAAATAGAGTCCGAGTTTTCGAAAAACGGAGTCCGTATGAAGAAGATATGGCCTCCGGAAATTTCTGAATTAAGTTTAAAATTCGAGCATAAGAAAAACAGCTCAGAAAAACAATTCAAAATTCAAAATCGGGCCCAATTGGCCAGGGCGGGAAAACTCCCGCCTAAGGCACCCAGGTCGACTGGGCTGTCGACCTGGTCTAGCCAGGTCGACAGGGCTGTCGACAGGGCTGTCGACCTGGCCCCGAGCCAGGTCGAACCCAGCCCACCCTGGCTGGCCTAGTCTATGTTTGGTCGATTTTCAGAAGCTTGCTTTGTCACTAGGGCTAGGTGGCAGCCCCCGATTGGTCTCTCTTTCGAATGAATGGCTACGATCAATCCAAGCAACATCGATGGTCCTAATCAGTTCATAAACTCTATAAAAATGACCCTAGACTCTACCTAATCTATTCATTCAAAAAAAAGAACGAGGCCATCATGCTGCTGAGGAACGACTAGGAGTAGCCACAAATTTGAGAGACGATTAGGAGGCAAATTCTAAAGCATAAAGCAACTTAAACAAATCAAATCAACGCCTACGTCAAGGGAGTCGCATCTCCAAATTCCTGAATTGGAGAATTCGTCACACGATTGTAAGTAGAGTATTATTCTGGTATGAACAAATAACTGTGTTGGTTTGTACACTTGATTTGTGGTGATAAGTAATTCATATTTGTGCGTTACTATGATTCTTATCGATTTGGAATGTTGTATAACGATTGGATATTTGCAAAGTATGTTATTCATTATAAAAAAACTACATGTTTGCGGTAGTTTTATGCAAGTATACATTTGGATATTCGCAAAGTATGTAATTCATGTTGAAGCTACATGTATGTAGATGTTTAATTGAAATTCATGCAAGTATGTGGTTTTGCTACTATGCCATCATAATGTATATTTTTGTACAAAAATCATTTTGTGTGTAATTGGAACAAATTTGGGTTATTATAATTCATATGAAATTATGTTGAAAATTTGGCATCATGATCTATGTATAAGACCATACTTTTGTATTAGAAACAAAAGTAAGCCTCTTTGCGAACTTACGAATATGACTAGGCTATGTTTGATATTTTGCATAATTGAAAAACATGTTAGGTCTATATTGTTAACAAGAATTATATGATGACATATGTGGTACATAGCTAGGTTAGATTTAAAATCCCATTTGCAAGTTTGCATGACTAAAGTAAAAATCATGATTTCATGTTTAGAAATAGTTATGCCATAAGTATATGTGTGCCATGGTTATGTGAATAGATTTAAAATCATGATTAAGTTGGAATAATTCTAGTTGAACTATACTTTTGTATTAGTAACAAAAGTAAGCACCTTTGTAAACATATAGAAATTTTATAAACATGATTTGCTTATGTTTGACATTATGCCTAAGTAAAAATATAGGTTTATGTTGTAGTTGAGACTATGTATCAATAATGATATCTAATTTAGTTAGATTCTTAACTTAACTACAAGTTTACATGCTTTGATTCATGTCACTTATGCTTTATGACCAAAGTATACGTTATTGCTATGCATGTACACCAGTTTCTAATTTGTAGTTCCAACGTTATGTTGCAAGTTCATGCGTTCACATTCCCCTTTAGTGTATGTAATCACGTTTTAAGCCTCCCCTTTTTCACATGGCTAAGTTGGGCTTAAAAGCCTAAGCCCAACATATATTATAATAAACGAACGTATTAAACGGGGGAAAATAGCGTTGGGCCAAATTAATTAATAAATGAAAATATAAAGTAGAAGGGCCCAAATTCAAGTATGGGTTGGGCCCATGATTGGTGTAAATCTTTACACCATTAGCTTAAATTTATTTTGAATAATGGGCCGCAAATATTTACATATAAGAAAATAAAGAAGAAAGACAAAATATGTAAATGTAGAACATACGATGTGTTTAACCCGAGGTTGGATTGAGTTGTGATGTAAACCTGCCCGGAACCGCCCGACTGTCCAGTAGTCACAACAATACCTATCCAATGTGGGAGGTTAAACATGGAGCCCAATAAGGACCCGAGGTTAGACTGAGTTGTGGCGTAAGACTGCCCGGAACCAACCGGCAACAGGCAGCCACAACAATACCTGTCTAATGTGAGAGGTCAAGGCTTTAATAAGACAATTAAGGCTGAGTCAGGATTGTTAGGATTAAGTGAACTAAAGACTTAATCAAAATGGAACATGCTAAACTAAACAGACTGATTGGGGGTTAGGTTATAAAACACTTAACCAACTTAGCATGTTGGCTAGAAATAGAAAACCTAGTAGCGGGGGACCCTTTTCAGCAGTAACCCTATAAGGTGTATCATGATACCCTGAAACTAGGCAGGGTGGGGCACGATTACTGGGCTGATTGTAAGAGGTCAAATCGACGGCGGTGGTGTAGCAGTGTAGGTTCTAACGGGGTGCGGGCGTGCACACACTCCGGCGCAGAAAAATAAGGCACTGGGCACCAGTAGCATACCTGTGCATTCTAAGGTTGTGTCGGGCCGCCTCCATGGGACTTGATACACCCCATGGTGGGACCAGCATAGGTAACTACAACATCGGGGCCGTAAGACACATGTAACTATGCGAGTAGGAGCCGATCATCATAGAATGGATCACTTCACCCTGATTATGGGGTGCCAGTTGGGAACTAGTTTATATGGGTTCAGAGATTAATATGGGGTACGATAGTATATTCGACCCTAGACAACTTAACTAAGTTTATAGTGCTTTCCCACTTCTTGTTTATACTTATCATACCCAGTTCTTTATTCATAGACTGAATAGTCCTAGACTTACTCAGGCTTTATGTCTGACTCTACTTTTCTTTCGTCTTCTTTTCTTCCGTTCCCCCCCCCCCTCAGGTCCACAGGGAGGGAATACTGCAGCTTGACCAGCCTTCATATCCAGCTTGAAGAGAAATAATGTATTGCTTGGACCTTTTCGTTTTGAACTATGGCTTTGGACAATAACTATGGGACTTTTGCAGTTTATTTATGTTTTCTTTATGCTTCTTTAAATAATGTAATCAAGGCAGATTATGAAGGTGTTATGTTTTTTTTTGAAAGGATGTAAGACAATCATGGTGATGTTGTTGTAACACGTATTTACTTTTATGAAATAAAAGTTGCTGCTTTTCTGTTGTTTACAAATATGTGTTCTTATATCTGTCTTGTATATCTGTGACTTATACTTATAAACCTCCACCAAAATTAGGGCATTCCCTTTGAGAGTGACCCGAACGGAGGTGGGGTGTTTCACTTGGTATCAGAGCATAGGTTTACCAGATAAGATAAAAAGTTTTGAAAAATTATTTTCAAAAAGGAAATTTAAAGAAGCATTTTTAAAAGAAAAATATTATTTTATTTTAAAAAGGCAAAGTCCCCCCCCCCCCCAAGCCATAGGTACTATCTCTTATCCTTCGTTTTGAATCTATCCTTTTTGTTTCAGCATGGCCGAAGAACTTAACTTGCCAGAGGGTGTACCAATACCTGGTTGGTTTAGACGGTTCTTAGAAGCAAGGGCCACTCAGCCAGGTCCTACCGTTCCTCCTCCCCCAGCTGCAGGAAATGATCCAGCTGCAGCGGCACCTCTTCCTCCACCTCCTCCGCGGGGAAACACTTTTGCTAAGATACGTAAAGATTTTAAAGCTATGGGAGGAAAGGATTTCCATGGAACTGAGTCCTTCGTGGCAGCTAGAAATTGGCTGAAAGAAACTGAGGACCTATTCATCATCTTTGAGGTAGAAGATAGACAGAAAGTACAACTGGCAGTATGGCTACTAAAGGGCGAGGCTTCCTACTGGTGGGAAGTCACTAATGCAGAAAGACCAGTGGAGACATGGGAGGACTTTAGGGCAAGGTTTGAGGCTAAATTTCTCTCAGATGCGGAAAGGAGCTTGCAGTTGGAAAAATTCTTATTTCTTAAGCAAGGGAACAAGACAGTCAGAGAGTATGTTAATCAGTTCGATAAGCTGGCTAGGTTTGGGCTGGACCTAGTCAATACCCCGCACAAGAAGGCTCTCCGTTTCGTCAAAGGGTTGAATGAGCCATTACACAGTTTGGCCATGACCCATATACCCATGGGGGCCACGTATGAAAGACTGGTGCAAATGGCATTGCTGAACGAGGAGGATAAGGGCAAGAAGGAGACAAAGGCAGAAAGCTCTCAAGGGAAGAAAGAGGGTTTGCAGCCTAAGAAGACAGACTTTAAGAAGGGCGGGAAAGGCAACAAAGAGAAGAGGAAGTGTAATTTCTGTAGCAAAGTGGGGCACTTAGTAAAGGACTGCCGGAAAAAGAAGGCCAAGGAGAATGGTGGGTGCTTTTCTTGCGGTGAGACAGGCCACAGGGCTAAGGACTGCCCAAAGAAACGAGGACAGGGGCAGAGGGCTGGATCCACCTCAGGGGCACAGGTTCATGTGCTAGAAGCGCCACCTCTGCAACAGCGAGGTATAAATACTTCTATAGAAAGTGTAGTTTATCTTTATGATCACCCCGTTCGCACTTTATTTGATTCCGGCGCATCACACTCCTTTATCTCCTCTGCTTTAGTAGAATCTCTGCACCTAAAAACTAGTATGGTAGAGGACCCCTTAATTGTTTCAAACCCAATTGGGGGCCCAGCTCATTTGTCTATGATCTGTTTGGAATTGAAAATTTCTATTCTAAGCGTAGAATTTCAATGTAGTGCCTTTGTTTTGGGCTTTTCGGGTTATGGTTTGATTTTGGGCATGGATTGGCTATCCAGTAATGGGGCCATCCTTGATTGTGAGAAAAGGGTTGTCAGGCTCCTAACCCAGCTCCGTAATACTTTGGAAATTTCTTGTAATCCCTCGTATGCGGTTATGCTTAGTTATCTTGAATCGCTAGACGCCTCTATTGAAAATTTGAAATCAGTTAGAGTGGTCCGGGAATATCCGGATGTCTTCGAAGAGGTGAAGGGCTTGCCTCCCAAGCGGGAAATAGACTTCCGCATATACCTTGTAGATAATGCAAAGCCCGTTGCGTTGCCCGTTAGACACATGGCTCCACGGGAAAGGAAAGAGCTCAGTAAACAGATTAAAGAGCTTCTAGAGAAGGGGTTCATTAGGAGGAGCATCTCAGAATGGGGCGCTCCAGTGGTGTTCGCTACAAAGGCGGATGGTTCACTCCGTCTATGTGTTGACTATAGGGAGCTCAACAAGCTAACGAAAAAGAATAGGCACCCTCTTCCCAGAATTGACGATTTGTTTGATCAGCTTGTAGGAGCATCTGTTTTCTCCCAACTCGATTTAGCGACCGGTTTTCATCAGCTAAGGGTGGCTGAAGATAGTATCGATAAAACGGCATTCAGAACCCCAGACGGCTTCTTTGAATGGCTTGTCATGCCTTTCGGCTTGACAAATGCACCTGCTTACTTCGTGGACCTGATGAGTAGGGTATTCAGAGATTTCCTCAACAGGTTCGTAGTGGTCTTCGTAGATGATATCCTTATCTTCTCAAAGAGTGAAGAGGAGCATGCTCAGCACTTAAGGGCAATCATGGAAACTCTGCGAGTCCATAAACTAAAAGCCAAATTCTCCAAATGCCACTTTTGGAGAGAAGAAGTGAGGTTCCTCGGGCACATAGTATCCAAACAAGGGTTAGCAGTGGACCCTGCTAAGGTAGTAGCGGTACAGGATTGGAAGACACCAAGGAATGCAACTGAGGTCCGAAGTTTTCTAGGACTAGCAGGTTTCTATCGAAAGTTCATAAGGGATTTTGCGAAAATCTCAGCTCCGCTCACGAAATTGACCAAGAAGAACCTGGTGTTCAATTGGGACTTGGATTGCGAGTTTGCTTTCCAGCGACTGAAAAGGGCTCTTACAACAGCCCTAGTTTTGACGTTGCCAGATGGGAGCAAGATGTTCACTGTTTATACAGATGCATGTGGGACAGGGCTAGGCGCCGTCTTAATGCAAGAAGGAAGGGTAGTAGCTTATGGCGGGAGGCAGTTGAAAGTGCACGAAAAGAACTATCCGACCCACGATCTTGAATTAGCTGCCATCGTCTTTGCACTCAAGTCTTGGCGACACTATCTCCTAGGTGAGAAGTTTGAACTTTACACTAACCATAAATCGTTGAAATATCTTTTCTCGTAGAAAGATCTTAACTTGAGGCAACAAAGATGGATGGAGTTTCTTGCCTCGTATGATTTCGAGATCTCCTATACTCCGGGCAAAGGCAACGTAGTGGCAGACGCGTTGAGCCGAAAGAAACTGACCCTAAGCCCGCTGTTTGTTGAAAGACAAAGCTTAGAGTTTATAGCCAGCTTCGACTTTAGGCCTTCCTCCGATTTTGTACCAGGCTTGCTAGCATCTCTCGAAGTGCGCCCGACTTTAGTGGACTCAATAGGGGCAGCACAACGCGAAGACCCTCAGCTCGTGGAAACAATTGATAGGCTAATTAGGGGTGAGACTTCAAGTCACCTCAACAGATATTCCATCGACGATAAGGGTTGGATAAGGCGATACGGAAGACTATGCGTCCCACAGATAAGGGATTTAGTAAAGAGGGTTCTCGAGGAAGCACATCACTCCAAGATGACGATACACCCAGGCGGAGACAAAATGTATAAGGACATAAAAAGAACTTTCTTCTGGAACGGCATGAAAAAGGACGTTGCAGAATTCGTTTCTAAGTGTATGGTGTGCCAACAGGTCAAGGCGGAACAGAAAAGGCCTGGCGGACTGCTACATCCTCTAGAGGTCCCACAGTGGAAGTGGGATAGCATCTCAATGGACTTCATCGATGGGCTGCCTAGGTCTAGGAGAGGCAACACTAGCATTTGGGTAATAATGGATAGGCTTACTAAAAGCGCCCACTTCTTACCTGTCAAAAGTAAAAGAACTGCCTCATCTCTAGCATCACTTTACCTCAAGGAAATCGTTCGACTCCATGGAATACCATCCAGCATTGTTAGTGACCGAGACCCTATCTTCACGAGTGAGTTTTGGCGGAGTCTGCAAGAAGCAGTAGGAACGCAGTTATGCTTGAGCACGGCCTATCATCCCCAAACCGATGGCCAAACAGAAAGAGTGAACAGAGTTTTGGAGGACCTTTTAAGACTGTGCGTCCTTGACTTCGGAGGGACATGGGAAGACCACCTTCCTTTGGTGGAATTTGCCTACAACAACAGCTATCAAGCAACCATCGGAATGGCGCCCTTCGAAGCTTTATATGGAAGACCGTGCCGATCGCCCACTTGTTGGTGGGAGTCTACTGATAAGCTCATACTTGGACCAGATATGATCCGAGAGACTTCAGAGAAAGTAGACTTAATACGAAGAAGGATGAAGACGGCCCAAGACAGACAAAAGTCCTACGCCGACAAGAGAAGAACCGACCTTGAATTTGAAGTTGGGGACAGAGTTTTTCTTAAGGTATCTCCGCTAAGGAACGTTGTTCGTTTTGGAACCACAGGAAAGCTAGCACCAAGGTTCGTAGGGCCATTCCCTATCATCGAGAAAATTGGGAAAATGGCCTATAGATTAGAGCTACCCGAGAAGCTGGCCGGAGTTCACAACGTTTTTCATGTTTCACATCTCCGAAAATGTCTACATGAGTCTGCTGAAGTGGTAGAGCCAAATATCCTAGAAGAAGCCGAAGTGGAACGCGAAGCAACCATAAGAAAAGTTCCAACCCACATATTAGGAACGGAAGTGAAGAAGCTACGCAACCGCGAAGTCAAGCTCGTCAAAGTTCAGTGGAGCGACGCCGAGGGAGACGCGACTTGGGAAACTGAAGCTAGAATACGCACTGCCTACCCTTTTCTTTTCGAGGGTACATCCTTGATCTTTCTTTTTCCTTAAGTTGCGCTTTTATCTATCTTTTTAGGTATAATTCCTCGACCTTATCTTTTAGGTAGAAACCCTTTTGATGAAACATGTAATTGAAACATGTTATGGATGATGGTTGCAAGTGGTTGCAAGTGATTGCTAGTGGTTGCTCGTGGTTGCATATACACACACAATCTGGGTTTTAGATCGGCTCAGTCACTTCATATTGCATATGCATAAATGTTTGCATTCGTATATGGTTGAACTTTAATGTGTCGTCATATGGATGTTGCATTTGTACGAATGATTGTGCACTCATGTAGAATCATGAATAGGAAAATTTGCATACATAATGGATTCATGGCACTTACATAATTCGCATTAAGGAGGTCAACTAAATCAGTAGACCGCCTGATTTTGCATTAGATAAGTACATGTACACACACACTTCGCATATGATCATGAAGCATTAGAAGTCTTTTAAGGAAAATGGATGCTCGTGTTTGATGGATGAGTAGATGGATGATTGGATGTTAGGATACACATTCCTCCTAACTTGAAGATTTCGGGGACGAAATCCTTTTAAGTGGGGGAGAATGTAACACCCCGTGTATTCTATAGCAGTGAAATTCACAAATTAAAGTATAATTAATTTCAAATCAAAGAATTAAGGGAAATGGGATACGCCATTGCGTTCGTCTCGGAAAAATACGCGAAATAGAGTCCGAGTTTTCGAAAAACGGAGTCTGTATGAAGAAGATATGGCCTCCGAAAATTTCTGAATTAAGTTTAAAATTCGAGCATAAGAAAAACAGCTCAGAAAAACAATTCAAAATTCAAAATCAGGCCCAATTGGCCAGGGCGGGAAAACTCCCGCCTAAGGCACCCAGGTCGACTGGGCTATCGACCTGGTCTAGCCAGGTCGACAGGGCTGTCGACCTGGCCCCGAGCCAGGTCGAACCCAGCCCACCCTGGTTGGCCTAGTCTATGTTTGGTCGATTTTCAGAAGCTTGCTTTGTCACTAGGGCTAGGTGGCAGCCCCCGATTGGTCTCTCTTTCGAATGAATGGCTACGATCAATCCAAGCAACATCGATGGTCCTAATCAGTTCATAAACTCTATAAAAATGACCCTAGACCCTACCTAATCTATTCATTCAAAAATAAGAACGAGGCCATCATCCTGCTGAGGAACGACTAGGTGTAGCCACCAATTTGAGAGACGATCAGGAGGCAAATTCTAAAGCATAAAGCAACTTAAACAAATCAAATCAACGCCTACGTCAAGGGAGTCGCATCTCCAAATTCATGAATTGGAGAATTCGTCACACGATTGTAAGTAGAGTATTATTCTGGTATGAACAAATAACTGTGTTGGTTTGTACACTTGATTTGTGGTGATAAGTAATTCATATTTGTGCGTTACTATGATTCTTATCGATTTGGAATGTTGTATAACGATTGGATATTTGCAAAGTATGTTATTCATTATAAAAAAACTACATGTTTGCGGTAGTTTTATGCAAGTATACGTTTGGATATTCGCAAAGTATGTAATTCATGTTGAAGCTACATGTATGTAGATGTTTAATTGAAATTCATGCAAGTATGTGGTTTTGCTACTATGCCATCATAATGTATATTTTTGTACAAAAATCATTTTGTGCGTAATTGGAACAAATTTGGGTTATTATAATTCATATGAAATTATGTTGAAAATTTGGCATCATGATCTATGTATAAGACCATACTTTTGTATTAGAAACAAAAGTAAGCCTCTTTGCGAACTTACGAATATGACTAGGCTATGTTTGATATTTTGCATAATTGAAAAACATGTTAGGTCTATATTGTTAACAAGAATTATATGATGACATATGTGGTACATAGCTAGGTTAGATTTAAAATCCCATTTGCAAGTTTGCATGACTAAAGTAAAAATCATGATTTCATGTTTAGAAATATTTATGCCATAAGTATATGTGTGCCATGGTTATGTGAATAGATTTAAAATCATGATTAAGTTGGAATAATTCTAGTTGAACTATACTTTTGTATTAGTAACAAAAGTAAGCACCTTTGTAAACATATAGAAATTTTATAAACATGATTTGCTTATGTTTGGCATTATGCCTAAGTAAAACTATAGGTTTATGTTGTAGTTAAGACTATGTATCAATAATGATATCTAATTTAGTTAGATTCTTAACTTAACTACAAGTTTACATGCTTTGATTCATGTCACTTATGCTTTATGACCAAAGTATACGTTATTGCTATGCAAGTACACCAGTTTCTAATTTGTAGTTCCAACGTTATGTTGCAAGTTCATGCGTTCACATTCCCCTTTAGTGTATGTAATCACGTTTTAAGCCTCCCCTTTTTCACATGGCTAAGTTGGGCTTAAAAGCCTAACCCAACATATATTATAATAAACGAACGTATTAAACGGGGGAAAATAGTATTGGGCCAAATTAATTAATAAATGAAAATATAAAGTAGAAGGGCCCAAATTCAAGTATGGGTTGGGCCCATGATTGGTGTAAATCTTTACACCATTAGCTTAAATTTATTTTGAATAATGGGCCGCAAATATTTACATATAAGAAAATAAAGAAGAAAGACAAAATATGTAAATGTAGAACATACGATGTGTTTAACCCGAGGTTGGATTGAGTTGTGATGTAAACCTGCCCGGAACCGCCCGGTTGTCCAGTAGTCACAACAATACCTATCCAATGTGGGAGGTTAAACATGGAGCCCAATAAGGACCCGAGGTTAGACTGAGTTGTGGCGTAAGACTACCCGGAACCAACCGGCAACAGGCAGCCACAACAATACCTGTCTAATGTGAGAGGTCAAGGCTTTAATAAGACAATTAAGGCTGAGTCAGGATTGTTAGGATTAAGTGAACTAAAGACTTAATCAAAATGGAACATGCTAAACTAAACAGACTTATTGGGGGTTAGGTTATAAAACACTTAACCAACTTAGCATGTTGGCTAGAAATAGAAAACCTAGTAGCGGGGGACCCTTTTCAGCAGTAACCCTATAAGGTGTATCATGATACCCTGAAACTAGGCAGGGTGGGGCACGATTACTGGGCTGATTGTAAGAGGTCAAATCGACGACGGTGGTGTAGCAGTGTAGGTTCTAACGGGGTGCGGGCGTGCACACACTCCGGCGCAGAAAAATAAGGCACTGGGCACCAGTAGCATACCTGTGCATTCTAAGGTTGTGTCGGGCCGCCGCCATGGGACTCGATACACCCCATGGTGGGACCAGCATAGGTAACTACAACATCGGGGGCCGTAAGACACATGTAACTATGCGAGTAGGAGCCGATCATCATAGAATGGATCACTTCACCCTGATTATGGGGTGCCAGTTGGGAACTAGTTTATATGGGTTCAGAGATTAATATGGGGTACGATAGTATATTCGACCCTAGACAACTTAACTAAGTTTATAGTGCTTTCCCACTTCTTGTTTATACTTATCATACCCAGTTCTTTATTCATAGACTGAATAGTCCTAGACTTACTCAGGATTTATGTCTGACTCTAGTTTTCTTTCGTCTTATTTTCTTCCGTCCCCCCCCCAGGTCCACAGGGAGGGAATACTGCAGCTTGACCAGCCTTCATATCCAGCTTGAAGAGAAAGAATGTATTGCTTGGACCTTTTCGTTTTGAACTATGGCTTTGGACAACAACTATGGGACTTTTGCAGTTTATTTATGTTTTCTTTATGCTTCTTTAAATAATGTAATCAAGGCAGATTATGAAGGTGTTATGTTTTTTTTGAAAGGATGTAAGACAATCATGGTGATGTTGTAACACGTATTTACTTTTATGAAATAAAAGTTGCTGCTTTTCTGCTGTTTACAAATATGTGTTCTTATATCTGTCTTGTATATATGTGACTTATACTTATAAACCTCCACCAAAATTAGGGCATTCCCATTGAGAGTGACCCTAACGGAGGTGGGGTGTTTCAGAAAACGAACTGAAATTGAATTAAAAATAGATTTGAATTGAAATCAATTTGAAATGAATTTAAAACAAATTTATAAGGAAAAAAAATTCAATTTTGATTTGAATTTGAAATGAAGTTGAAATCATTTTGAAAACGAATTTAAAATGATTTATATAATACGTTTTAAAAGGAAATCGACGAAGTATAAATTATATATATAATATAATGGCATGAATAGAACGCGCCGCGCCGTGGTAGTTCGCGAATTTCGAACACTGACTTCGAACGGATATTGCGGGAGATCCGACCGTCGGATTCTCCTAAAACTGGAACCGTTGGGTTCGTATCGAAAAGAGCTTTCTAGCGAATATTAGAGATTTGAAATCTAACGCTTGGATTTGGAATTATGTCCAAATCAAATTTGGAAAAGGTCGCTGTAAGTGCTGTTCGATGGCCATTGGTGGAAATCGACTGTACAGGCCTTGATAAAATTATTAAAAATAGTAATATTTTGTGTAAAATCATAAGAAATGATTTGGGAAGAATTGGGATGAAAAACTCCCTATTTGAAAAGATAAAAATAGATTTTTATCGAAATGAACTAGTTTTGAACTATAATTAAAATCCATTTATTTTTGGAATGAATAAATTGAATTTGAAAAGGGTTTTAAAATGTGACAACCCCATATCCCGTACATATGGAGACAAGGGTAATCTTTGGAATATAACACAGAAACAGATAATAGCAGAACAGAAATAAATAAATACACCAGATAATGCACAAAAGAATATACTGGATAAACGTAATCATCAGAGTTACACAGTATACAGGTTCATACTTAGTACAAATACAGTTCAGCTATACATAAATGTCTACAACGGAAAATAAACATAGTGTACAATAGGAGCTGAACAGCGTAAAAAGAGATAAATAATAGAATCCATCTTCAGCTCCAGCTATCCGGATAAAGCCTGCTAAACCTGAATACAAGGCTGTCCGTGTAGAAAAAGGGGCACCCGAGTTTGAAAGTGAAACAAACTACGAGTCAGTCATGGGACTGGTATGAGAAATCTACTCAACACATTTAAAATATGGCTAATCATAGGACCACGCCACCTTTGTGGAACGGGTTTACTCCATGGGATTTCCAGTGCTTTAAAACAAATCATTCTTTTAAACATCGCAATGCTTTTTATAAAAATGAAGCCATTATAAGATTCAGTTCCCATCACACAATGCAACGCAAACCGGAGGATAGAGTTTTACCTTATAATGGCCAAAATATGGTTGATACGAATAAAACAAAAGCAATTGATATTATTACCAGTGTTTACATGTTTCAAAAACAATTCCGAATCATAACTATCAATCATAGACGGCATGGGTACCATATATCATGTCGCCATATATATATATTTACAATCAAAACCACACGATGTCGTATTTGGAAATTGGATTTCCGTCATGAACCAAGGCAAAAGATAGTCCTTACCGACTTCGAGACTGTCTAGCCCGAGCCTCAGGGTCAGAGCACATTGACCCATGGATCGTCAGGGCTGGCCCACCGATGTGGACTAAAAATTCCTGAACAATGCGTTTCCCCGCCCTATGGGGCGTAAGTGAGCCAACGAATGACTCCATCGGACCCGGATCGTCCGATCAAACCGAGGCGCCTCGCAACAGTAACAACCACATAAGTCAAATTCGTCAGGGCGTGTAAAACCACTGACGCCTCTTCTAGCTAGAAAGAAACGCATGTCCTCCCTGAGGTCCTTCCTCCCGTTTCTGGTTCATACCGGGTGTGAGGTTCGCGATTTCACGTTATACAGAAAGCTACGCCACACAGGCGGTGCTTTTATCATCACCACAAGACTTTGCTTTTCAACAGAAGCCCTGATCACTGCATCTTAGCATGCCACACAGGCAATTCACACCGTGCAACTGATAGCTATCAATCACATAGAATAAATTCCAATGTCAGACACACTGTCCATTTGCAAGTCCGTTCTGGGTCTGAACGAAACCGGAGGCACTATATACCTCGCAAACCCATCGATCACCACGTATGTCTGGACGATCACCACTCATTATCCATATTTCGGGATGCCTCCCGATCAGGACCTCGGTTACCATCCAAACGAGGTGAAGATCTCCGGTCTTCGACCACCGTCTTTATCTTCGATTTCTTATCGTCGATTCAGTTATTAAGAATGGGATAAACCCGGTCTTTCTGAGCAACTCGCGTATATAATAAAAAAGTGCAACACTAACATACACACGCATCATTTCAATTCATTAATCACTAACCGTCACTTACTAAGAGAACGATTTCCCAAATATTAAACCCGAAGGCCGAAACCAACATCAGATCAACACCTAGGAAACCATTCGACTTAGCCAACTTTCAGTTAATTTCTAAATTTCACATCCATATCGTTTATAATATTTATTAATGATTTATCGCTATTTTTATTTATTTTAAAATAGCCAATTTATTCAAAACGACGCTTCGGGCCATAACGCGGCCGTGGCGCTGTTTTTCTTCAGATTTGATTTACACATATAAGAAAATCTAACCATTGGATCTTCAAAAAATTTACATCATTAGAAAGATCTTTTCAAAACGAATCCAACGGATCCAGTTTCGGGAAAATCCGACGGTCGGATCTCCCGATATAATCGTTTGACGTTTCGATTTCAAAATACGAACAGCAGCGTCGTTATTCGATTAAATATAATTATATATATATATATAATCGATTCTGGCGCTGTTTTTCTTCAGATTTGAATTAAACATTCCAGACAATCCAACCGTTGGATTTTTACAAAGTTGGTGCCGTTGGAAAGATATTTCCAAAGCGAACCCAACGGTTATGATTTCAGGAAAATCCGATGGTCGGATCTCCCGGTATAATCGTTTGAAATCACGGTTTCAAAATATATTTACTACAGCGTCGTTATTCGATATATTTTAATTCTATTTATATATATATATATCGATTCTTCAATTTCAAAGCTATATTCTTTTCATACATTTGATAAAAATGATATTTTTATCTAACTGTCTTCTATTTCAACACTTCGCTATATTTAACAATTCATGTATATAATAAAAATGTGATTTTTATTGTAAAACAATTCATTTCAAAACACTATTATTTTACATAGTTCATATAGGTAATAAAAATAGGATTTTTATTATAAAACAATTTCTTTCAAAACAAGATTATTTCAAATAGTTCGTATAGATGATAAAAATGTGATTTTTATTATAAAACAATTTATTTCAAAATATGAATACCATTCAACACATGAATTTCAATTCAACGAATGAATATCGATTCAACACATGAAGGTTTTCTATGGTTTATATATATAGATAAAAATGTGATTTTTATATTTAAAACACGAATACCATTCAACACATGAATTTCAATTCAACGAATGAATATCGATTCAACACATGAAGGTTTTCTATAGTTTATATATATAGATAAAAATGTGATTTTTATATTTAAAACACGAATACCATTCAAGACATGAATTTCAATCCAACGAATGAATATCGACTCAACACATGAAGGCTTTCTATTCAACAAATAAATATAGTTTCAACAAATGAAAATAATTCAAACACATGAATATTATTCAAAATTTCGGCAGCATAACGGCAGGGTAGTTAAAACCTGGGCCGTCCCTAGTACGGCTCCTCGCTCTACCTTAAAACCTCGCTGTTTTTGACAATGGGGAATCATGCATCTAGTTCTCACGCAGGCGGCATGTATATTTATTTCATTTCCACAAACTAATCCTATGTGGTTTCAACCAAATATTTCTCAACCACAAACGGGTATTTTCAACCACAATCAATCAATATCAACCACAAACAATTCCAATCAACCATTGGCTATCAATCAATTTTTCGCACCAATCACAACCAATAAATATCATCCATGGTTTGTGGACGAGGGGCTATATATATATATATATATATATATATATATAGCATTTCACTTCTATTTCAACACATATATACTTTTTACAATGCATATACAACTTATACATCGAACGTACAACTTATCAACGCATATACATGAGGTGTACAACGCTTATACATGAGGTGTACAACGCTTATATAACTCATACATCGACTATATAATTTATACATCGTCGTTTTCCATATCGTTTATAAATTAGAAATCTCACATTGGGTTCCACTCCACCAAAAATAGCAGAAGGCTCAGAAAAATATGCGGTCTCTTCTAGAAGGTAGAAGACGTCCACATGAGTCCACTGTCTCTTGTTTCACTGAATTTCGTCAACACACGGAAAAGATATGATTTTTTTAAAGTTTGCAACGATTTAAAGGTGTTAAAATCAGTTGAAATAAAACAAAGCCGTTACCTCCTTTCGATGTTCAAAACTAGGTTTAAGGTTTTCGTCGAATCCGTGAAGTTGCAGCTCGATCGGAGGATACAGCGTCGAAGAGGGAGGAACTTGCTTCTCGGCGATGGGGGTCTTGGCCAGCTCGACAGTCCTAGGCGGCGGCGGCTTGAAGCTTCGAACTTCGTGGCGTCTGATCTCCGCGCACAGGCGATGGCAGGAGGCAAGGCGGCTATGGATGTGGAGAGGAGGAAGAGATCTTCGAAAGGTTCAACTGCGGCGAGGGTCAACGAGGGGCGAGGCGGTCGGAATCGGGGTTGGAAGGCTCTTCCGCCTTCGATCGGGGAGAGAGAAAAAGTTTTTTCCTTTTTTTATATAAAAAAATCTGATTGGCCGGTGGGTTTTAAAAGGGGTTTTCTGACACGACCACCAATCTAAACCCAACGACTGTCATCCCTAGCGTTTTACCCCCATTCCGAACACAATGGGATATGTTTCGTAGGCCCATTCGACTGTTTCAGTCAGTTTTCCTTCAAATTAAAATATATAACATTCAATATTCAATTTAAACGTACATTTCAATTTGCCAGGGCCACAAACTGATTCGAAAAATTCCAGAAAAATAAATCTAGCTATTTTTTGATGATACGGTCCCAACAAAACTAGTTTCGTCGAATTCTGAGACCGTTTGCAAAAAGGCCCATTTCTGGTCAATCCAATTTAACTGTAATTGACCAAAACACGTTTTCCTTTGCCACGCTCACATACTAACTTCAAAAATTATGAAATTTGAAACCTAGCAATAAATTCTCATCCTGGATCCAACAAAATTGGTTTCGTCGAATTCCGAGGCCGTTTGCAAAATGGCCAATTTCACGGGTTATATAATTTCCATAGCGACCTTTCTGAAAATTCATTCGGCCATAACTTTGGCTTTCCGCTATGAAACTTCGATTTTTCAGATTCGTTAGAAAGGTATCCACTAACAGATTTAAATATTTTTGTTTTCACTCAAATCCGTTTTGTTTTGCACCCGGTACAGTCAGTCAAAGTTTGAATTCAAATTTTGAAACTACCGCGCCATTTCAGGCCTTGTTTATAATTCAAAGTGATTATATTTATTTTCAAACATCGATCCAAACTCACTTTTCATTGCTATTATTTAAAATATTTATTTTAAGTATTTAAAAACCACAATTTTAGCCAATTAAATTTTTTTAAATTGGTTCAGATTTTCCGGGTCATTACAATCTCCCCCACTTAAAACTTTTCGTCCCCGAAAAGGAATAAAGTCGAAAGTGGTTTGATTAATCTATTCTATGTTCAATCTGGCTTCTATTCTCCAACTTTTTAGTTTCTGAGAATTTTCAAATTCTTTAAAAATTTGGCTAACACCCGGAATTTTCGAAAAATTTCGCCATAACCTCCTTTATACGGGGAGAGGTTTGGAAATTTACTGGGCCATATTAGGTACCCCATAAATCCTAATTAGCATACACATATTTATAGTGATATATTCTGGTGTTTACAGGGGAGCGTGTATAGATAATAACTCCAGAGAATAAATTCTCGTCACCCTGTCAAAGCCTGAGGGAGTGTGTATTTTAAATGCTCCAGAGGATAAATCCTCGTCGTCTCGTCCCGTGTGGGAAATAAATAGTCCATGTGCCGTATCTAACAACTAGAGAGACGTGATTATTGTCAACTCCAGACCCGTGTGGGGTTTTTATTAATCTGGCAATTTTATCGTTACAATTTAAATAGTCCATATCAGTCATCAGTTCAACCTGTAAAATATAGTCATCGCCATACAAGCCTCTCGCTCGTATGGTAAATCTTCCACCTCGTCACACAAGCTCCAAATGCTTATGTGGTATATGATGAAGTATGCCTATCTTCAGAAATATGCAATGTAATGTAGTTCAAAATTAATTGTTACTATCCTATGGCGATATTTATTATTTCACACAGAATAACCAGCACTCCGCATCCAATGGCATTCACAGGAGTTGATATAATAATATTTCGCATCCAACTCATTAAGGTTTACCTATTTGTCGGGCATGTAAATAAAATCTTTACTAAACAGCTATCCATTTACCTGTTCAAACATATATAATGCACATGTATATATTTCTATCTATTTTCTAATCAATTTAATGTGTGATTTAAATGAATAAATTCTACCATTATTCTAATTATTGATTAAGTTAACTATCGTTTTAATAATTCAATTAATCAAATTTTCAATCACACAACACAAACAACAATCAAACTGTTTTTAACTTTTCAAAAATATACTAATCAATTTCTATACTCTTTTAAAATCATTCAGACCATCGAATTAAAAGTGCACATCCATGGAAAGAAAATTACAACAGAGTAGAGAATTAATTGGTAATGCAAATTATGGTAAATGTACCTTGCACCGGAGTCAATCAGAGATATCCACTCGGCATCTAGGATAGGCTTTCTGAATGCTCTCCACAGGTTCCCAAGTACAATCTCGTGGATCTCCACTCCATTGCACTTTGACTAAGTGAACCTTCTTGTTCCTTAGCTCTTTGGTTTCTTTGACGATAATCTTGAGCGGCTCTCTTCTCATAGCCAATTCTGGGGTAATTTCAATATCATGTTGAGCTGCTTCTTCCACGATCAAGTCTGGATCATGAACGTGCTTTCGAAGTTGAGATGTGTGAAATACATCATGAACTCCAGGCAACCAATCTGGCAATTTAACCCTATATGCGAGAGTCCCGATCCGTTCCAGAATAGGAAACGAACCAATGAATTTGGGTGCCAACTTTCCAGTTTTACCGAACCGGATAACTCCTCTCATCGGCGATACTTTCAAATATACATAGTCGCCAACAACAAAGGATATATCTCTTCTTCTCCTATCGGCATAGCTCTTTTGTCGGCTTTGAGCAGCGAGTAATCGCTTCTTAATAAATTCGACTTTGTCGGCAGCTTCTCGGATCATATCTAGCCCCAACACAAGTCTATTACCGGGTTCAACCCAACAAGCAGGAGATCAGCACGGTCTACCATATAACGCTTCGAATGGAGACATTGTTAGGCTCGCTTAGTAGCTGTTATTATATGAGAATTCAGCCAAATGCAGATGGTCTTCCCATGATCCACCAAAATCTAGAACACAAGCCCGTAATAGATCTTCTAAAATATGATTCACCCTCTCAGTCTGACCATCTGTCTGAGGATGATAGGCGGTGCTCAAGTTCAGTTTTGTTCCCAGCTCTACTTGAAATGCCTCCCAGATTTTACTAGTAAATATTGTATCACTATCACTGACTATACTGAGCGGCACTCCATGTAGTCTAACTATTTCCTTGAAGTATATCTGCGCTAGACTCTGAGCAGTTCTGTTTGATCTGACAGGTATGAAATGGGCAGTCTTCGTGAAGCGATCTACGATCACCCAAATACTGTTATTTCCTTTTCTGGTTCTGGGCAAACCATCAATGAAGTCCATGGAAATATGTTCCCACTTCCAACCAGGAACGTCTAGCGGTTGTAACAATCCAGCCAGCTTCTGTTGGTCTCTATTGACTAGTTGGCAAGTTGGGCATCGGCTAACATATAAAGAAATGTCCCTCTTCATCGACCTCCACCAGAAAGTGCGTTTGATGTCATTATACATTTTGCTTACTCCCGGATGGATACTAAGTTTTGACTTGTGGCACTCATCAAGGACTTCCTTTCGGAGCTCAGAAATGTTAGGAACACAAATTCGACCTTTCAGCCTTAGAATCCCCTCATTATCAACTTGGAAACTCGAGGGTTCGCCCTTTTGAATTATCTCCCTGATCTTCTGAATGAAGTGATCATCCTTCTGAAGAGCAGATATTTTATCTATCAATGAAGTCGTGATAATGAAACTGGCGATCATTTCATTTTTTCGGCTTAACGCATCGGCCACGACATTGGCTTTCCCTGGAGTGTATATAATCTCAAAATCGTATGCTGCAAGGAACTCTAGCCAATGTTGCTGCCTCAAATTCAAGTCTTTCTGGGTGAACAGATACTTTAACGACTGGTGATCTGTAAACAGTTCAAATCTCTCCCCCAGAAGATAGTGTCTCCAGATTTTTAAGGCGAATACTATAGCCAATAACTCGAGATCATGAGTTACGTAGTTTTTCTCGTGCGGCTTTAGCTGACGGCTAGCATAAGCAATCACTTGACCTCTTTGCATTAACACTACGCAAAGGCCTTCTCTAGAGGCGTCAGTCTAGACTTTCAAATCCTGATTGCCATCGATGATGGTTAACACTGGAGTTGTCGTTAATCTTAACTTTAGCTCTTCAAAAGCCTCTTCACTTTCTGGAGTCCATTTGAATTTAGAGTGCTTCTTTGCAAGCTTCGTTAAGTGGCCAGATATCTTCGAAAAGTTTTTAACGAACTTCCGGTATTAACTAGCCAATCCGAGAAAACTGCGGACTTCTGTAGGAGTGCAAGACTACTTCGAGTTCTGAATAGCCGTGATTTTACTTGGATCCACAGCAATTCCTTCTTTAGATACGACATGGCCCAGAAATTTTACTTCATCTTGCCAGAATATACATTTGGTTAGTTTGGCTTTTAATACATTCATCCTGAGGATTTCCAGAACCTGTTCCAAATGCTTTTCATGTTCGGCCTTTGATTTAGAGAAGATTAGAATATCGTCAATGAAAACCAGAACAAATTTATTCAAAACCTCACTGAACACTCTATTCATCAGATCGACGAAGTAAGCTGGAGCGTTACATAAGCCGAACGACATTACTAACCACTCGTAGAATAAGTCGGGACCTATGAATGCTGTCATTGGAACACACTCTTCGGCAATTCGAAGTTGATGGAAGCCTATAACTAGGTCCAGCCTTGAGAATACTTGTGCTCTATTTAGACGATCCAATAAATCATCGATCCGCAGCAATGGGTATTTGTTCTTTATCGTCTGCTTGTTCAAATCACGATAATCCACACACAGACGTAGAGTACCGTCAGATTTCGGGACAAACACCACTGCTGCACCCAATAAGAGAAACTAGGCCCGATCAGACCCTTCCATACTAGCTGTCGTGTTTGATTGTCTAATTCCTCTTTCTCTTTCAAGGACATTCTTCGAATAGCGTGAACTACCGGCCTTGCATTCGGAATCAAAGCAATTTTGAAATCTATTTCTCTTTGCGGAGGTAAGCGAACAACTTCTTCGAACACGTCCGCATAGTCCTTGACGACAGGAATATCTTTGATGAGGTCAGGAATATTCTCTTTGACTTCAGGAATATTTTCTATTTGGGCTGGAGAAACATCGAGAGCTGCCCAGAAGTCTTTTCTATTAGCATTCTGACCTTCACAGGGAATGGTTATATAATCACCTGATTTAATCTTCGCCTTTACGACTCTGTCGGCGCATCTAACTTCAGCTTCATATTTGGTCAACCAGTCTAACCCCCATATAAGATCAAACTCTTTAAAATTCATGATGACCGCGACGGTAGGAAACCGATAACGAGAAAAATAAACCGGCACTCCACAAACCCAACTGAGATCAATGGAACCCCCAACCGGATTCTGGACAGTCATTGGTTCCTTGAGCTTCTTCAAATTCATGTCCAGCTTCTTAGCTGCATTCTTTGCAACAAAGCTTTGCGACGTGCCGGTGTCAAACAGTACTTTAACAGGAATGTATTTGACAGTAAGCGTGCCTTCTAAAACATCAGGCCTTTCCTGTGCAGATGAAGATGCAGACACTTCTGCCACTTCATTTACATGTACTGCTTCGGGCTTGTTTAAGAGCGGGCAATCCTTTGCAAGATGACCAGCCTCGTGGCACTGTTTGCACTCCCTATTCTCTTGAAACTCCCCATCTTTTCTAAACCTTTTCTTCTTTTGCTTTTGATTGGCTCTAAATCCATCCTTTATTAGTTTATTTAAAGATTTACATTTTCTAGACAAATGGCCTTTCTGATTGCAGTTAACGCATATGGAAGCAGTTGCTGGTTCTTTCTCAGATTCAGCCCTTTTTCTCTTGGCACTGGGCTACTTACTGACCTCGGACCTCGTGCTAGCATCAGGAATATCAGTTTCCGACTCTTCTTTGTTACCAGAACAGAATTCCTCTTCGTCGCGCAACATACCTTTCTTATGGAGATCTTCGTACTGATAAGCCATATAAATCATTTCAGAGAAAGGAAGTTTCACATTCCACATTACACTGTTCTGGATGATCACCACTCATTATCCATATTTCGGGATGCCTCCCGATCAGGACCTCGGTTACCATCCAAACGAGGTGAAGATCTCTGGTCTTCGACCACCGTCTTTATCTTCGATTTCTTATCGTCGATTCAGTTATTAAGAATGGGATAAACCCGGTCTTTCTGAGCAACTCGCGTATATAATAAACAAGTGCAACACTAACATACACACGCCACATTTCAATTCATTAGTCACTAACCGTCAATCAGTAAGAGAACGATTTCCCAAATATTAACCCCGAAGGCCGAAACCTACATCAGATCAACACCCAGGAAACCATTCGACTTAGCCAACCTTCAGTTAACTTCTAAATTTCACATCCATATCGTTTATAATATTTTATAACGATTTATCGCTATTTTTATTTATTTTAAAATAGCCAATTTATTCAAAATGACGCTTCGGGCCATAACGCGGCCGTGGCGCTGTTTTTCTTCAGATGTGTTCTACACATATCTGAAAATTTAACCATTGGGTCTTCACAAAATTTACATCATTAGAAAGATCTTTTCAAAACGAATCCAACGGTTCCAGTTTCGGGAAAAATCCGATGGTCGGATCTCCCGGTATAATCGTTTGAAGTTTTGATTTCAAAATACGAACTACAACGTCGTTATTCGATTAAATATAATTATATATATATATAATCGATTCTGGCGCTGTTTTTCTTCAGATTTGAATTAAACATTCCAGACAATCCAACCGTTGGATTTTTACAAAGTTGGTGCCGTTGGAAAGATATTTCCAAAGCGAACCCAACAGTTGCGATTTCAGGAAAATCCGATGGTCGGATCTCCCGGTATAATCGTTTGAAATCACAGTTTCAAAATACGAACTGCAGCGTCGTTATTCGATATATTTTAATTCTATTTATATATATATCGATTCTTCGATTTCAAAGCTATATTCATTTCATACATTTGATAAAAATGATATTTTTATCTAACTGTCTTCTATTTCAACACTTCGCTATATTTAATAATTCATGTATATGATAAAAATGTGATTTTTATTGTAAAACAATTCATTTCAAAACACTATTATTTTATATAGTTCATATAGGTAATAAAAATAGGATTTTTATTATAAAACAATTTCTTTCAAAATAAGATTATTTTATATAGTTCGTATAGATGATAAAAATGTGATTTTTATTATAAAATAATTTATTTCAAAATATGAATAACATTCAACACATGGATTTCAATTCAACGAATGAATATCGATTCAACACATGAAGGTTTCTATAGTTTATATAGATAAAAATGTGATTTTTATATTTAAAAAACGAATACCATTCAACACATGGATTTCAATTCAACGAATGAATATCGATTCAACACATGAAGGTTTTCTATAGTTTATATATATATATATATAAATGTGATTTTTATATTTAAAACACGAATACCATTCAACACATGAATTTCAATTCAACGAATGAATATCGATTCAACACATGAAGGTTTTCTATAGTTTATATATATAGATAAAAATGTGATTTTTATATTTAAAACACGAATACCATTCAACACATGAATTTCTATCCAACGAATGAATATCAACATAACACAGGAAGGCTTTCTATTCAAAGAATAAATATAGTTTCAACAAATGAAAATAATTCAAACACATGAATATTATTCAAAGTTTCGGCAGCATAACGGCAGGGTAGTTAAAACAAGGGCCGTCCCTAGTACGGCTTCTAGATCTACCTTAAAACCTCGCGGTTTTTGACAACGGGGAATCATGCATCTAGTTCGCACGCAGGCGGCATGTATATTTATTTCATTTCCACAAACTAATCCTATGTGGTTTCAACCAAATATTTCTCAACCACAAACGGGTATTTTCAACCACAATCAATCAATATCAACCACAAACAATTCCAATCAACCATTGGCTATCAATCAATTTTTCGCACCAATCACAACCAATAAATATCGTCCATGGTTTGTGGACGAGGGGAGATATATATATATATATATATATATATATATATATATATATCATTTCACTTCTATTTCAACACATATATAATTTTTACAACGCATATACAACTTATACATCGAACGTACAACTTATAAAACGCTTATACATGAGGTGTACAACGCTTATATAACTCATACATCGACTATATAATTTATACATCGTTGTTTTCCATATCGTTTATAAAATAGAAATCTCACATTGGGTTCCACTCCACCAAAAATAGCAGAAGGCTCAGAAAAATATGCGGTCTCTTCTAGAAGGTAGAAGACGTCCTCACGAGTCCACTGTCTCTTGTTTCACTGAATTTCGTCAAAACACGAAAAAGATATGATTTTTTAAAGTTTGCAACGGTTTAAAGGTGTTAAAATCAGTTGAAATAAAACAAAGCCGTTACCTCCTTTCGATGTTCAAAACTAGGTTTAAGGTTTTCGTCGAATCCGTGAAGTTGCAGCTCGATCGGAGGATACAGAGTCGAAGAGGGAGGAACAGGCTTCTCGGCAATGGGGTTCTTGGCCAGCTCGACAGTCCCAAGCGGCGGCGGCGGCTTGAAGCTCCGAACTTCGTGGCGTCTGATCTCCGCGCACAGGCGATGGCAGGAGGCAAGGCGGCTATGGATGTGGAGAGGAGGAAGAGATCTTCGAAAGGTTCAACTACGGCGAGGGTCAACGAGGGACGAGGCAGTCAGAATCGGGGCTGGAAGGCTCTTCCGCCTTCGATCGGGGAGAGAGAATTTTTTTTTCCTTTTTTTATAAAAAAATCTGATTGGCCAGTGGGTTTTAAAAGGGGTTTTCTGACTCGACCACCAATCTAAACCCAACGACTGTCGTCCCTAGCGTTTTACCCCCATTCCGAACACAATGGGATATGTTTCATAGACCCATTCGACTGTTTCAGTCAGTTTTCCTTCAAATTAAAATATATAACATTCAATATTCAATTTGAACATACATTTCAATTTGCCAGGGCCACAAACTGATTCGAAAAATTCCAGAAAAATAAATCTAGCTATGCTTTGATGATATGGTTCTAACAAAACTAGTTTCGTCGAATTTTGAGACCGTTTGCAAAAAGGCCCATTTCTGGTCAATCCAATTTAACTATGATTGACCAAAACACGTTTTCCTTTGCCACGCTCACATACTAGCTTCAAAAATTATGAAATTTGAAACCTAGCAATAACTTCTCTTCCCGGATCCAACAAAAGAGGTTTCGTCGAATTCCGAGGTCGTTTGCAAAATAGCCAATTTCACGGGCTATATAATTTCCATAGCGACCTTTCTGAAAATTCATTCGGCCATAACTTTTGCTTTCCGCTATGAAACTTCGATTTTTCAGATTCGTTAGAAAGGTATCCACTAACAGATTTAAATATTTTTGGTTTCACTCAAATCCGTTTTGTTTTGCACCCGGTACAGTCAGTCAAAGTTTGAATTCAAATTTTGAAACTACTGCGCCATTTCAGGCCTTGTTTATAATTCAAAGTGATTATATTTATTTTCAAACATCGATTCAAATTCACTTTTCATTGCTATTATTTAAAATATTTATTTTAAATATTTAAAAACCACTATTTTAGCCAATTTAAATTTTTTAAATTGTTTCAGATTTTCCGGGTCGTTACATAAAAGTAACCAGAATTTCCAATAATTGAATTGGAATGGATTTGAATCGAAATTGTCTTTGAATATTTCGATGTTGGATTTCATGATGATACAGATATTGTTATGGGAATTTGAAAGATATATATATATATATCGTTATTTCCAATACGATATTTGTTGGTCGTAGAATTTGATATTGAATATAAGCCGATATATTTTCTATTCAGATCCTTGTATTTAATATCAAATGGGATTTGGGTCTGTCGTGAACGGTGTCTTCATTAACACTATTTTTAAGCCCAGTTGAGAAAAAGATTAAATCTTTTTATTTAGGTTTAATGAAGTGTACCCATTAAATAATATTTAATTGGAATTGAATTGGTATTGATTTTTGGGTTTATCGTGAACAGTGTTTTAAATAACACTTGTTCTTTAACCCGATAATTAATGGAATGTGATTTTGGGTTTATCGTGAACCGTTTTTTAAAATGACACCGATTCTTTAACCCAGTTAAAGATTAAAACTAAGTGGAGCTTTAATGAATCTTTAATTAGATTGAAAAGATCGAGGATGGAGAATCACCAGTTTTACTCCAAGCGGTAGTTAAATCTTTAATTAGATTTGAACGTGAAATGGTAATTGAAGTTACCGATAACACCATGGTGTTAGATATGAAGTATTACCAGTTTTACCTCATGGGATAAATAGGTTGGGATTGGGAAATAAAATAAATAATTACTTCGGTGTGGTTCGCTAATCCCGACTAGTTTGAAGTGATATTCAAAGGAAGACTAAAGAATAAATTTAAAAGAATTTATCTTTGATAAAATTAATGGGAACCTTTCCCAAAGTGTAAGAATATTTGAATAAAAGAATATTCTGAATTGGAATGAGGCGTATGTTGTGTTTGTGTAACACTTATTTATTATATACGAGAGTTATTCAGAAATACCGAGTTTATCCCATTCTGAATAACTGATTCGACGTGGTGTCGAAGATGAAGACGGTGGTTGAAGACCGGAGGTCTTCACGTCGTTTGGATAATTATTGATGATCTTGATTGGGCCGTACAGCGAAGAAGAGGGAATCAGTTGGTGATCGTCCAGACGTACTTGGAGATCAATGAATAGGCGAGGTACTAGGTACCTCCGGTTTCGTTCAGACCTAGAAAGAACTTGTAAATGGACCGTGTGTCTGGCATTGGATTTTATTCTGTATGATTGATTTCTATTGAATAGATATCTGTTTGGCAGCGGAGAATTTATTCTCTGGCTTAACGCCCTTCTCTGAGACGTACGAGCTCAGGATTTATATATTGATGGATATCAAATGCATAGAGTGAATTTCCTGTGTGGCATGCCTAAGTGGCAAATGATAAAGGCTTCTGTTGAAAAGCAAAGTCTTGTGGTGGATGATCAAAGCACAGCCTGTGTGGCATAGCTTTGTGTAACGTTAATTCGCGAGCCTCACACCCCGGTTGTGAACCAGAAACGGGAGAGGACTTCAGGGAGGGCATGCGTTTCTTTCTAGCTAGAAGTGGCGTCAGTGGTGTGACGGCAAGGAATTTCGTTCGATCTGAATCGATCGTTAAACCGACCAAGACCGTTCGAAACCCCTGATCGTTTGAGAACAAGAAAATCAGAACGTAGACAGAAGAACATTTCATTGTTAATTACAACAATTCCATCAGAATACAAGAATATACAGAGTATAAATGAATAAAATACCTTCGATAAATATCAGAGATTACAATAAATTACATAGCAGAGGAAAAACAATAGAAAACACAACTGAAAGTAATACACGGATACAGAGCTTTCCGAGCATCGTTCCAGCTGTAAATCAGAATCCTGTGAATATAAATCTGCAAAACCAAAACTACTAGCTGTCCGTGCCGGAAATAAAGGCACCCAGAGTTTAGGTTAAAACAATAAACTCCAGGTCAGTCATGTGACTGGTGTGAGAACTAAAACAGTTATTAATCTTTATTTTAAAGTTCGGTAAATCAAGAGACCACGCCGTATGACACGGAACGGGTTTCCTCCCAAGAATACCAGTGCATAATACAAACAGCGCAATGCTAAATAAAGAAAAATGAAGCTGTTATAAGACCCAGGTCCCATCACACAATGCAACGCAAGCCGAAGGATAGGGTTTTTACCTTATAACAGCCAAAGCATGCTCGATACCTTAAAAACACATTATTTGATACTATTATAAGTGTATAGTGTCAAAACAGTTTCAATCATAAATATAAATCATAGACGGCATGAGTGCCCCATCCCACTATGTCGCCATACCAGGCTCTACAAATAAAACCGAAATACACGTATTGGAAGTTGGATTTCCCTCATGAGTCGAGGCAAGGGGCAAGCTCCTCTCCGCTTCGAGACACTCTAGCAAATGCCTCAGGACTACACACTCTGGGTAACCCCTGGGATCCTCCAAGACCGGTTCTCTCTTACGTTTGAGGATTAATTATTCCTGAACACCCGTTTCCCGGCCCTATAGGACCTATAATCGAGGCGCCTCGCATCCAAACCACAAAGGTGAAAAGTATATAAATGTCAGGGCTGGTAGGTCACTGACACCACCCATAGCTAGAAAGAAACGTCGTGCACTCCTTGGGTCCTCATCTCGTTTTTTACTCATACCGAGGTGTGAGGCTCGCGAATCCGCGCTATACACAAAGCTGCCACGTAGGCCAGGCTTTGATCATCAACCACAAGACTTTGCTTTTCAACAGAAGCCTTGATCCATGCAAGTCAGCGTGCCACACAGGCAATTCATGCCATGCGATTGATATCTATCGATATATAACCTCTAAGCTCGTACATCTCAGAGAAGGGCGTTAAGGAAGAGAATAAATTCTCCGCCGCCAAACAGATATATATTTAACAGAAATCAATCGACACAGAATAAAATCCAATGTCAGACACACAATCCATTTACAAGTTCGTTCTGGGTCTGAACGAAACCGGAGGCACTTTCCTCGCATATCCATCGATCTCCAAGTACGTCTGGACGACCACCAATTGATTCTCTCATCTTGGGTGTACAGCCCAGTCAAGATCATCAGTAATCACCCAAACGATGTGAAGACTTCCGGTCTTCAACCACCGTCTTCATCTTCAACTTATCGTCGAATCGGTTATTCAGAATGGGTATAAACCCGGCCTTTCTGAATAACCCGTGTATATAGTAAACAAATGTTACACAAACACAACATACGCCTGATTCCAATTTAGCAGCCACTAACCGTAAATCAACAAGAGAACAATTTCCCAAATATTAACTATGACGACCCCAAATCCCCTACTGACGGAGACAAGGGTTATCTTTGGAATATAACACAGAAACAGAAAATAGCAGAACAGAATTAAATAAATACACCAGATAATGAACAATAGAATATACTGGATAAAAGTAATCATCAGAGTTACACAGTATACAGGATCTTACTTAGTACAAATACAGTTCAGCTATACATAAATGTCTACAGCGGAAATAAACAAAATATGTACAACAGGAGCTGAACAACATAAAAAGAGATAAATGATAGAATCCACTTCAGCTCCAGCTATCCAGAGGTAACCAGCTAAACCTGAATACAAGGCTGCCTATGTAGAAAAAGGGGCACCCGAGTTTGAAAGTGAAACAAACTACGAGTCAGTCATGGGACTGGTATGAGAAATCTACTCAACACATTTATAATATGGCTAATCACAGGACCACGCCACTTTCGTGGAACGGGTTTACTCCATTTGATTGCCAGTGCTTTAAAAAAAATTATTCTTTTAAACATCGCAATGCTTTTTATAAAAATGAAGCCATTATAAGACTCAGTTCCCATCACACAATGCAACCCAAACCGGAGGATAGAGTTTTTACCTTATAACGGCCAAAATATGCTTGATACGAATAAAACAAAAGCAATTGATATTATTACTAGTGTTTACATGTTTCAAAAACAATTTCGAATCATAACTATCAATCATAGACGGCATTAATGCCCCATACCACTATGTCGCCATATATAGGTTTACAATCAAAACTGCACAGTCACGTATTTGGAAATTGGATTTCCGTCATGAACCAAGGCAAAAGATAGTCCTTACCGACTTCGAGACAATCTAGCCCATGTCTCAGGAACAGCCACAACTGCCCCTTGGATCGTCAGGGCCGGTACACCGATGTGGATTATTATGCCTGAACAATACGTTTCCCCGCCCTTTAGGGCGTAAACGAGCCAACGAATGACTCCATTGGACCCGGATCGTCCGATCAAACCGAGGCGCCTCGCAACAGCAACAACCACACAGGTGAAAAGTATATAAATGTCAAGGCTGGTAGGTCACTGACACCACCCTAGCTAGAAAGAAACGCATGCCCTCCCTGAGGTCCTTCTCCCATTTCTGGTTCATACCAGGGTGTGAGGCTCGCGAATTCACATTATACACAAAGCTACGCCACACCGGCGGCGCTTTGATCATCACCACAAGACTTTGCTTTTCAAAAGAAGCCCTGTTCATTTGCCACTTAGGCATGCCACACTAGCAATTCATGCCATGCGACTGATGCCCATCGATATACAACCTCTGAGCTCGTGCATCTCAGAGAAGGGCGTTAAGCAAAAGAATAAATTCTCCGCCGCCAAACAGATGTATATTTAACAGAAATCAATCAACACAGAATAAAATCCAATGTCAGACACACGGTCCATTTACAAGTCTGTTCTGGGTCTGAACGAAACCGGAGGCACTAAATACCTCGCAAACCCATCGATCACCATGTACGTCTGGACGATCACCACTCATTATCCATATTTCGGTATGCCTCCCAATCAGGACCTCAGTTACCATCCAAACGAGGTGAAGATCTCCGGTCTTCGACCACCGTCTTCATCTTCGATTTCTTATCGTCGGTTCAGTTATTCAGAATGGGATAAACCCGGTCTTTCTGAGCAACTCGCGTATATAATAAACAAGTGCAACACTAACATATACACGCCTCGTTTCAATTCATTAGTCACTAACCGTCAATCAGTAAGAGATCGATTTCCCAAATATTAACCCCGAAGGCCGAAACCAACATCAGATCAACACCCAGGAAACCATTCATCTTAGCCAACCTTCAGTTAATTTCTAAATCACATCCATATCGTTTATAATATTTTATAACGATTTATCGCCATTTTATTTATTATAAAATAGCCATTTTATTCAAAACGACGCTTCGGGCCATAACGCGACCGTGGCGTTGTTTTTCTTCAGATTTGATTTACACATATATGAAAATCTAACCGTTGGATCTTTACAAAATTTACATCGTTAGAAAGATCTTTTCAAAATGAATTCAACGGTTCCAGTTTCGGGAAATTCCGACGGTCGGATCTCCCGGTACAATCGTTTGAGGTTTCGATTTCAAAATACGAACTGCAGCGTCGTTATTCAATTAAATATAATTATATATATATATATATAATCGATTCTGGCGCTGGTTTTCTTTAGATTTGAATTAAACATTCCAGACAATCCAACCGTTGGATTTTTACAAAGTTGGTGCCGTTGGAAAGATTATGAAATTTGAAACCTAGCAATAACTTCACATCCCAGATCCAACAAAAGTGGTTTCGTCGAATTCCGAGGTCGTTTGCAAAATGGCCAATTTCACTGGCTATATAAATTCCATAGCGACCTTTCTGAAAATTCATTTGGCCTTAACTTTTGCTTTCCGTTATGAAAATTCGATTTTTCAGATTCATTAGAAAGTTGTTCACTAACAGATTTAAATATTTTTGGTTTCACTCAAATCCGTTTTGTTTTGCACCCGGTACAGTCCGACAAAGTTTGAATTCAATTTTTGAAACTGCAGCGCAATTTCAGGCCTTGTTTATAATTATAATTAATTATATTTGTTTTCAATTGTCGATTCAAACTCACTTTCCATTTCCATTATTTAAAATATTTATTTAAAATATTTAAAATCCATTATTTTAGCCAATTTAAAAATTGGTTCAGATTTTCTGGGTCGTTACATTAACCTCGAAGGCCGAAACCAACATCAGATCAATATCGAGGAAACCATTCTTCTTAGCTAACCTACAGCTAGTTTCTAAATTTCATTTTCTTAGGGAAAAGTTCCCATTAATTTTACCAAAGATAAATTCTTTAAATTTATTCTTTAATCTTCCTTTGGATGTCATTTCAAACCAAATTATGGTTTTCCAAACTAGTCGAGATTAGCGAACCACACCGAAGTAATTATTTATTTTATTTCCCAATCCCAACCTATTCATCCATGAAGCAAAACTGGTAATACTCCATATCTAACGCCACGGTGTTATCGGTAAAATTAATTACCATTTCACATTCAAAGCTAATTAAAGATTTGACTATCGCTTTGGAGCAAAACTGGTGATACTCCATTCTCGCTCACTTTCCAAATTTGATAATTTAAATTATCAATTCACATTTCAATTTAATTGTAGATTCAATAAAACTCCTTTTACTGGGTTAAAGAACTAATGTCATTTAAAACACAGTTCACGATAAACCCAAATCACAATCTATTTAATATCGGGTTAAAGAACAAGTGTTATTTAAAACACCCTTCACGATAAACCCACAAATCAATTCTATTTAAAACCCATTTCAAATCCAATTTATTTATTTAAAAATAAATGGGTTTTAATTTTAGTTCAAAACTAGTTCATTTCGATAAAAGTCTATTTTATCTTTTCAAATATGGAGTTTTTCATCCCAATTTTTGCCAAATCATTTCTTATGATTTTACACAAATTATTACTATTTTTAATAATTTTATCAAGGCCCGTACTGTCGATTTCCAACAACGGCTATCGAACTGCACTTACAGCGACCTTTTCCAAATTTGATTTAGACGTATCTCCAAATCCAACCGTTAGATTTCAAATTTCTAATATTCGTTAGAAAGCTCTTTACGATACGAACCAACAGTTCCGGTTTTTGGAGAATCCGACGGTCGGATTTCCCGTAATGTCCGTTCGAAGTCAATGGTCGAAATTTACGAACTGCCACGGCGCGTTCTATTCAGGTCATTTTATTATTTATATATAATATATATTTCTTCGATTTCTATTTAAAACGAATTTTGTAAATAGTTTCAAATTTGTTTCTAAAACAATTTCAACCTTTCAAATTCAAATCAAAATTGAATTTTCCCTTATAAATTCATTTTAAATTCATTTCAATTCAATTTAAATTTCAAATTCATTTCAATTCGAATTCATTTCAAATTGATTTTCTATTCAATTCAATTCAAATTCGTTTTCTATTCGATTCAATTCAAATTCATTTTCTATTCAATTCAATTCGAATTCGTTTTCTATTCGATTCAATTCAAATTCGTTTTCTATTCAATTCAATTCAAATTCTTTTTATATTCAATTCAATTCAAATTCGTTTTCTATTCGATTCAATTCGAATTTGTTTTCTATTCGATTCAATTCAAATTCGTTTTCTATTCGATTCAATTCAAATTCGTTTTCTATTCGATTCAATTCAAATTCGTTTTCTATTCAATTCAATTCGAATTCGTTTTCTATTCAATTCAATTCAATTCAAATTCGTTTTCTATTCAATTCAATTATAAAAACGAATATAATCGATATAAATACCGTTCGCGTCAAAATTGCGCATCTCTAATCAACACGGCTTTATGTTTTTCAATAATTCCGTTATTCTATTCAACAAATGAATATTTATCCTATTCAATACGTGAATCTATATTTTTGTCAACACAGGACTAATCTCAACGAATGAGTACTGTCCATGTGTGACTATTTTTGTTATTCAATATATTTTTTAAAAATTATGGTATCTATCATTTGATTTAAATCCGACTCCAACCGTAAATTAGTAAGAGAACGATTCCCTGAATATTAACCCCGAAGGCCGAAACCAACATCAGATCAATCTCCAGGAGACACTCATCTTATCTATTTTCCAGTTAGTTCCAAATTTTATATATGATAAAGATGTAAATTTTATTGTTAATATATTTCGTTCAACACATGACTAATCTCAACGGATGAGTACGGTCAACACATGAACCTTTACTTTATAATAATAAAGATGTAAATTTTATTGTTAAAATATTTCGTTCAACACATGACTAATCTCAACGGAAGAGTACGGTCAATACATGAACCTTTACTTTATAATAATAAAGATGTAAATTTTATTGTTAAAATATTTCGTTCAGCACATGTCTAATCTTAACGGATGAGTACGGTCAACACATGAACCTATACTTTATAATATTCTTTATTTTCTAAATTGGAATGAGGCCCAATCAATTACCATTCAAAGTTAATTATATGGATTCCATACAACACATGTATATAATAGCAACGATACATAAACAACCATCATCCAAAGTGCACTACACTGTATAAGCATCAAATATAGATATCTAACGCTTATAACAACCAGTCAATCAATCGATCGACATACAACTAATTATTGGGATTAGTGTATGCCGTATTTTATCCCAATACCCGTGTGGGGTTTCAAACAATCAACCACAGATTTTATTTGTGCAGTTGGGCGATGTGTAAAATTTATCGTCCCAATCAATGTCCTTCAAATAGGTGTACATAAACAAACCGTCCGGTTTGTAAATGAATATTTATTTATTCACATTCACGTTAAAAATTATATTTTTTAACGACCAAATTATTTTATTCAACCTATGAATATTCTATTCGGTTCATTTATTAAATAAAATGATATCTTTATTTTTCTAATTTATTTTAGAAAATTTCGGTGGCATAACGGCACGATACTAGAAGTGGGACAAGGCATGGCCTTATCCCCGGTCTAATAATGGCCCACGCCATCCACATATCTATCAAATCCATTCCATTTCACCAAACAATCAAATTCTAATCAAATAATCTAACTAACTACACAACCAAACAAACAAGTCCATGGTCTGTGCACGATAGTGTCGGGTGCTACTAAACACAGTCTGCATCCTAGTATATATTTATATAACTAGAAAAGAAATTTAAAGTGAGAAGTTCTCACCCAAGCTAAACCAAACGCCACGACTCTTCATATGTAGGAAATCTTCATCGTTCTCGCCCTTTTGTCACTTTCGTTGCCCGTATTCACTACATATATAAAAATCACATTTTTATATTCTCTCTACTTCATGATAGAAATAAAGTTCAGATTTTTATTTCACTTCGCATATTTACAACGCTTCTTTCTATATAAAAATTATATTTTTATATTTCTACTTCTAATATAAAGATCGAATTTTTATTTCGCTTCATATATAATAAAAATCGAATTTTTATTGCTACTTTATATATATAAAAATAACGTCTTTCCTTATGTAAAAATAAAGATTTTGCCTTTTCAATATTAAAGTGTAACACCCCACACCCGCTATGGTCACTCACTAAGGGAATGCCATAGCATCGGTGGAGTATTTTAGTGAATATAGAACAGAAAAATTACACCAAGACAGATATAAATAGTGCTTGAAATTTAAAACATCATCTCATAACAGCGGAAATAAACATGTCTGGTTACATCATAAAGCCATGATAAAAGTCAAGTACAATATCTGTCAAAATAGAGAAATACATAATCCCACTCTCTCATACAATAGCCATGACAAAAGAAAAGATAACTGGAGCTTTACATCTACCCAAGCTCCCAAAGGCTGGAACAGCAATCCGATCAAGCTCTAGTACCGCTAGGATCCACCGTAGGACCTGAGGGTTGGGAAAAAGATAAAAACAACGGGGTCAGACATAAGTCTGAGTGAGCCCTATAACCTTAACAATACAATTATTAAAGTAATTAGGGTATGACATGAACTCAGTATGGTACCTTTGGGGATAATGACTACACTAAGTAGCCAACAACATAGGATGAACTAAGATAACCGTCAGGACGCATCTACCCACCCAAGGATAATTACTAACTGCACCACACCAGTCATTCCTACTTAAAGGTTGATCCCTTCCAAGGACTTAGAAAATTTCCCCAATAATTTCAGGTACTCCTAGCCCACTACATAGGTGCCGTCTGCCCCTATCTCCACTAGGTGTACTCAGTAATTCTTACCCAGTAGTTTCGTGTACCCCTACATAGGTGCCGTCTGCCCCTATCTTTATTAGGTATACCCACTACTCCCCATCGATCGGCTCCCTACCGTAGATACCCGTGCTGGTCCCATAGTGGGGTGTATCACTCCCCTAAAGTGGCTACCAAATACTATCAACGGTGCACGGCTTTATATCTACACGATGCAACAACGACTTATCTACCAGCCCGGGCCCACACACGCATATGAAACCCGTTGGACTTGCGTTGCCACCGCTAACCCTTTTTGGCCTCTTATAATCAAGCCCAATACGCGTGTCCCGTCACTCGACATGGGTCGAGCCCACAAAGATACGTTTGGGATATTGGTTGAAATGGGCCCCCACAAGCTACCCACTTAAGCTTGTCATATATCTAGTGTATCCCACTTAACCCTTTAATCATGTTTAATTACATGTTTCCACTTGGTTAAGTATTCTAATCGTATTTTCTATTGCCACCCAAGGCAACCCACTAGATTCCACATGCCACCCAAGGCAACCACAAAATTTCCTCATGCCACCCAAGGCACCCACTTAACCCCTCATGTCCCACTACATGCTACCATGGTTAAGTGTTTCTTAATTAATTAAGACCGTGATCTCCCATAAAGACCTCCCACATTAGACTGGCTGTTATGACCGCCTGGTTAAGCCGGTAGAACCCGGGCAGTCTTACGTCATAACAGAGTCTAACCTCGTGTCTTGTGACGACCCGCAACCTCCCCGTAAAGGAAAGCGTCGGATAGTTCGAGAACAAACCACAGCAGAACGCATACAGAAGAACGTTTCATTGTATATTACAACAATGCATCAGATTACAAGAATATACAGAGTATAAATGAATATTACACAGAAATATCAGAGATTTAAATTACATTTAAATACATAGCAGCGGAAAATAATACAATACACAACTAGAATGAGATATACGGATACAAAGCTTTCCGGATATCGTTCCAGCTGTAAACCAGGATCCTGTGAATATAAATCTGCAAAACCAAAACTACTAGCTGCCCGTGTCGAAAATAGGGGCACCCAGAGTTTAGGTTAAAACAATAAACTCCAGGTCAGTCATGTGACTGGTGTGAGAACTAAAACAGTTATTAATCTTTATTTCAAATCATTAGGTAAATCAAGGGACCACGCCGTATAACACGGAACGGGTTTCCTCCCAAGAATACCAGTGCATAAAACCAACAGCGCAATGCTAAATAAAGAAAAATGAAGCTGTTATAAGACCCAGGTCCCATCACACAATGCAACGCAGTCGAGGATAGGGTTTTCCCTTATAACAGCCAAAGAATGCTTGATACGTTTAAAACAAATCATTTGATACTATTATAAGTGCATAGTATATAAAACACTTCAAATCATAAGTATCAATCATAGGCGGCATGAGCGCCCCATCCCACTATGTCGCCATATATAGGATATACAATCAAAACCGCAAAGTCTCGTATTTGGAAATTGGGTTTCCATCTATGAACCGAGGCAAAAGATAGTCCTCAACCGATTCGAGACAATCTAGCCCATGTCTCAGGCAAGCGCGCAGGCAAGCCTTGGATCGTCAGGGCCGGTCCACACGGAGTGGATTATTATGCCTGAACAATACGTCTCCCCACCCTATGGGGTGTAAGTCTGGTCCGTCAGCCGACCAGAATGCATTCGACCGAAACCGATATAACCGAGGCGCCTCGCAACAGCAACAACCACATAAGTCAAACTCGTCAGGGCGTGTAAAACCACTGACGCCACTTCTAGCTAGAAAGAAACGCATGCCCTCCCTGAGGTCCGTCTCCCGTTTTTGGTTCATACCGGGTGTGAAACACGCGAGGTAAACGTTACACAAAGCTACGCCACAAAGGCCGTGCTTTGATCATCACCACAAGACTTTGCTTTTCAACAGAAGCCTCGATCATTTGCATCTTAGCATGCCACACAGGCAAGCCATCCTATGCAACCGATATCAGTCACACAGAATGAAATCCGATGTCAGACACACAGTCCATTTACAAGTCCGTTCTGGGTCTGAACGAAACCGGAGGCACCTAGTACCCCGCATATCCATCGATCTCCAAGTACGTCTGGACGATCACTAACTGTTTCCATCTTCTTGGGTGTACAGCCCAATCAAGATCATCAGTTATCACCCAAACGACGTGAAGACTTCCGGTCTTCGACCATCGTCTTCATCTTCGACTTATCGTCGTATCAGTTATTCAGAATGGGATAAACCCGGTCTTTCCGAATAACTCGCGTATATATTATAAAAGTGTTACACAAACACAACATACGCCTCATTCCAATTCATTAGTCACTAACCGTAAATTAATCAAGAGAATAATTCCCCAAATATTAACCCCGAAGGCCGAAACCAACATCAGATCAATATCCAGAAAACCATTCTGCTTGGCTAACCGCCAGTTAGTTTCTAAATTTCACATTCAAATCTAATTAAAGATTTAACTATCGCCTGGAGCAAAACTGGTGATACTCCATTCTCGATCTTTTCAATCTAATTAAAGATTCATTAAAACTCCACTTAGTTTTAATCTGTGACTGGGTTAAAGAATCAGTGTCATTTAAAACACGGTTCACGATAAACCCAAAGTCACATCCCATTAATTATCGGGTTAAAGAACAAGTGTTATTTAAAACACTGTTCACGATAAACCCAAAAATCAATATCAATTCAATTCCAATTAAATATCATTTAATTGGTACACTTCATTAAATCTAAATAAAAAGATTTAATCTTTTCTCAACTGGGTTCAAGAACAGTGTTAGTGAAGACACCATTCACGACAAACCCAAATCACATTCGATATTCAATACAAGGCTCTGAATAGAAACTATATCGGCCTATATTCAATATCAAATTCTACGATTAACAAATGTCGTATTGGAAATAACGATATACATATATATCTTTCAAATTTCCATAACAACACCTGTAATATCACGAATTCCAACATCGAAATATTCCGAAGACAATTTCGATTCAAATCCACTCCAATGCAATCATTGGAAATTTTGGTTATTTTCAAAACCATTTCAAATTCAATTTATTTATTTAAAAATAAATAGAATTATAATTCTAGTTCAAAACTAGTTCATTTCGATAAAAATCTATTTTTATCTTTTCAAATATGGAGTTTTTCATCCCAAACTTTCACAAATCATTTCTTATGATTTTACACAAATTATTACTATTTTTAATAATTTTATCAAGGCCCGTACGGTCGATTTCCATTAACGGCCATCGAACTGCACTTACAGCGACCTTTTTCGAATTTGATTTGGACGTATCTCCAAATCCAACCGTTAGATTTCAAATTTCTAACATTCATTAGAAAGCTCTTTTCGATACGAACCCAACGGTTCCGGTTTTAGGAGAATCCGACGGTCGGATCTCCCGTAATGTCCGTTTGAAACAAATGATCGAAATTCGCGAACTGCCGCAGCGCGGCGCGTTCTATTCAGGCCATTATATTATATATATAATATATATAATATATATTTCGTCGATTACTATTTAAAACGAATTATATAAATGGTTTTAAATTCGTTTCAAAAGCAATTTCAACTTCCTTTTCAATTCAAATCAAAATTGAATTCTTCTTTATAAATTCGTTTCAAAATTCATTTCTATTCAATTCAAATTTCAATTCAATTTGAATTCATTTCAATTCGCTTTCAATTCCATTTGAATTCGTTTTCAATTCAATTCATTTCGAAATCGTTTTAAAATTCAATTCATTTCGAAATCGTTTTCAATTCAATTCATTTCGAAATCGTTTTCAATTCAATTCATTTCGAAATCGTTTTCAATTCAATTCATTTCGAAATCGTTTTCAATTCAATTTATTTCGAAATCGCTTTCAATTCAATTTGAATTCGTTTTCAATTCATTTCGAAATCGTTTTCAATTCAATTTATTTCGAAATCGTTTTCAATTCAATTCATTTCGAAATCGTTTTCAATTCAATTTATTTCGAAATCGTTTTCAATTCAATTCATTTCGAAATCGTTTTCAATTCAATTTATTTCGAAATCGTTTTCAATTCAATTCATTTCGAAATCGTTTTCAATTCAATTCATTTCGAAATCGTTTTCAATTCAATTCATTTCGAAATCGTTTTCAATTCAATTCATTTCGAAATCGTTTTCAATTCAATTCATTTCGAAATCGTTTTCAATTCAATTCATTTCGAAATCGTTTTCAATTCAATTCATTTCGAAATCGTTTTCAATTCAATTCATTTCGAAATCGTTTTCAATTCAATTCATTTCGAAATCGTTTTCAATTCAATTCATTTCAAAATATTCGATTTCGAAATCACGTTTCAATATTCATTTTAAAATGAATAAAATCGATATAAATATCGTTCACGTCAAAATGGCGTCAATCTAATCCTCACGGCTTCACATATTTCTATTTTCAAATATTCTATTTCAAATATTTCTATTTCAAATATTTCTATTTCAAATATTTCTATTTCAAATATTTCTATTTCAAATATTTCTATTTCAAATATTTCTATTTCAAATATTTCTATTTTTCTCGAAACTGGAATGAGGCCCAATCAATTACCATATAATGTTAATTATATGGATTTTCTACAACACATGTATATATCAACAACGATGAATAATCAACCATCAACCAAAGTGCACTACACTGTATAAGCATCAAATATAGACATTTAACGCTTATAGCAGCTTGTCAATCAATCGATCGACATATTTAATAAATCAGGATGAGTGAACTTCAAATTTCATCCTAACACCCGTGTGGGGTTTCAAACAATCAAACACATATTTTATTTGTGCAGTTAGGCGATGTGTAAAATTTATCGACCCAATCAACGTCATTCAAATAGGTGTACATAAACAAACCGTCTGGTTTGTAAATGAATATTTATTTATTCACATTCACGTTAAAAATTATATTTTTAACGATAACACATTTTATTTTAACATATGAATTTATATTCAGTTCATTCGTTAAATAAAATGCTAATTTTATTTTTCTAACTTATTTTAGAAAATTTCGGCGGCATAACGGCACGATACTAGAAACGGGACAAGGCCTAGCCTTATCCCCGGTCTAGTGAAGGCCCACGCCATTCACACATCAATCAAATCAATTCGTTATGCAAACCACAAACTTTGGAGTAAGGGTCTAACCTAGCCTTACTCCTTCGCCTTATAACGGCGCACGTCTAATCCTAACCAATTTATCGATTCGATTTTTCACACCACAAACCACATTCAAACCAATATCACAATCAATCACCAAACAGTCAAACAAACAAGTCCATGGTCTGTGGACGGGTGTCGGGTGCTACTAAGCACCGTCTGCATCCTAGTATATATATAACTAGAAAAATAAATTGAAAGGTGAGAAATTCTCACCAATAGCTATCCAACTTCAAGACTCTTCTTAATAGAAATCTTCGCCTATTGTCGCTTTCGCCCGTATCCTCTACATATGTAAAAATAGAATTTTTACTATGCTACTCAATATGTAAAAATCGAATTTTGACTTCGCTATTCAATATATAAAAATATGATTTTTACTTTGACTTTCAACATATAAAAATATGATTTTTATTTCGACTTTCAACACATAAAAATATGATTTTTACTTTTGCTTTCACCATATAAAAATATGATTTTTACTTTGCTTGAAAGTTCAAACCTTTCTTCCCATGTTAAAGCTTTTACCTTTAAAACTAAATCAGTTTTTATTTTTTTTTTTATAAAATTCAGTTTTTATCCTTTATTTCAAAAACCAGTTTTTATTTCTAAAAAAAATTCAGTTTTAATACTTTATAAAAAAAATCCAGTTTTATACTTTATAAAAATTTCAGTTTTTAATACTTTATAAATAAATCAGTTTTTTTTTCTATGTTTTAAAATTCAGGTTTTTAAAATGCTTTTAAAAATTCCAGTTTTTAATACTTTTTAAAAATTCCTGTTTTATTACTTTTAAAAATTCCTTTTAAAAATATTCAGTTTTATACCTTTAAAAATATTTAGTTTTTTACTTTTAAACATTTTCAGTTTTTATTTTTAAAACAAAATCATTATTAAAATCGGTTTTTAAAAAAAATAAAAAAAAAATAATAATAATAAAATAAACAGAAATTCTTACTGAGAGGGGGGGGGAGGTCTTCGCAGTTCGTCGGCGGCTTGGGTCTTCGATCGGTGGTGGCAGGAGGGGCTGCTTCGAGGGGGGGGGGTGGCGCGGCTTCTTCGTCGGCGTCGAGGGCTTCAAGGGGAGGCGCTCGGTTGTTTTCACGAGGGGGGGTTCACCTGAGAGGGCGGCGGAGGAGTTGTCGGAGATGGGGGGAGCAGCGCCTCGCGCGATGTGGCTCCGTCGAGCGGTTTTAGGGCTCCGCCCTCTTTTTTTTTTTATTCTGAAATTTAATTTTTTGAACGGGGGGGGGGGGCCTGGAGGATAAAAGAGAAAGATATTTTTTTTTTTTTTATTAATTTAATTGCATAAAGTTGACTTTTACCTAAGACCTCGAAACGAGGCCCACCGCCTGTCGTCCATAGCGAATTACCCCCATTCCGAACACAATGGGATATGTATCGTAAGCTGATTCGACCGTTTGAATCAGTTTCCGTTAAATTTACATTTAAATCACTATATTGAATTTTAAACGTACATTTCAAATTACCGGGGTCACATAATAACTCTATAAATTGCAGAAAAATATTTTCTAGCTTCGTATTGACGATACGGTCCTAACAAAACTAGTTTCGTCGAATTCTGAGACTGTTTGAAAAATGGCCAATTTCCAGTCGATTAAAATCAACTGAAACTGGTCAAACGCGTTTTCCTTTGCCACGCTCACATATTGATTCGAAAAATTATGAAATTTGGAATCTAGCAATAACTTTACACTGCGAATCCAACAAAACTGGTTTCGTCGAAATCCGAGGTCGTTTGCAAAATGGCTATTTTTAAGGGCCATATATTATATTAAAATATATATAAATTCCACAGCGACTATTTCTAATTTTCAACTGGACATATCTTATCATTTCTAAGATGAAATCTCAGTTTGTTAACTTCGTTACAAAGATATAGTTATACAGATTCAAATATTTCTTGTTTCGTTCAATTCTGACTTATATTGAATTCTGTATATTCATTTGAAATTAGAAATCGAATTTTCGAACTACCGCGCCATTTTCAATTCCTTTTATAATTATATATAAATATTTATATTCTAACGACGACGCGTATAATATATACGTTCGATTTATATTCTAAATAAATTTCTCGTCGATATTATTTAAAATAATTCATTTTAAATAATCAAAATTCACTAAAATTGCCAAAATAAAAATTTTAAACTGGCCCAGAATTTACGGGTTGTTACAATCTCCCCCACTTAAAACTTTTCGTCCCCGAAAAGGAACAAAGTCGAAAGTGGTTTGATAATTCAACTCTACGCTCGATCTGGCTTCCATTCTCTAACTCTTCAGTTTCTGAGAATTTTCAAAATTTCAAAAATTTGGCTAACACCCTAAATTTTCGAAAAATTTCGCCATAACCTCCCCTGCACCGGGAGCATCGGGGAATTTCAAATAGCTTCCCCGGTCCTTCAGATCTCAAAAAGAAAAAGAAAAAGCCAAGCGGCTAGCCAATAGGCCCACAAAATCATCATCACCCAAACAAAACAGGAAATTATGTAGTAAACATGTACCTATTTGTCAGGCAAACAAATTTTATTCTCTGCTCTAGCCTCCTTGCTATGACCTGTTCAATGATATATATGTATATGCAAGCAAATGCAACTAATTCTCAATACAATTCAATATTGGGTTCAATTAGGCTAATGGTTCAAAATTAGCAAACAACTAAACAAACAACACAAACATCAATCAATTAGTGAATTAGAATTTCAAATTCATAATTTTGATACATATACAAAAAATCATGTTTTTGATACCAATTCACAACAATGTGTTCCTAACTATATAAGTTTTGGTTCTCACACCAGTCTAATGGAAATATATAGATATCACACCTTCGAAACACGAACATAAATACTGATGATGCACGTGCTATCATCAGTACCTTCTCCGGGCGACTAGAGTGTGATTCTATATCTATCCAGTATATTAAAACTTCGAATACACGCGGATCAGACGTATATGCAAAATCTATATATACTGGATTGTCCACATCAATATAAATAAATAATCCAATACGAATAATTGATTTAAATTTTCAAAACAAAATTTGTTTTCACTTTAAAAATTTACTCTTCACACTCGTTCTAGGACACTACTGATCCCATCTCTAACGAGTCATTCTCATTGGATATTACTAATCCAATATCTGATGAATTCTTCCGTATGGTTCTAATGTGTCTTGTTCTCTAGCTTTGTAAACCAAAGCTCTGATACCAAATGTGACGACCCGCAACCTCCCCGTAAAGGAAAGCGTCGGATAGTTCGAGAACAAACCACAGCAGAACGCATACAGAAGAACGTTTCATTGTATATTACAACAATGCATCAGATTACAAGAATATACAGAGTATAAATGAATATTACACAGAAATATCAGAGATTTAAATTACATTTAAATACATAGCAGCGGAAAATAATACAATACACAACTAGAATGAGATATACGGATACAAAGCTTTCCGGATATCGTTCCAGCTGTAAACCAGGATCCTGTGAATATAAATCTGCAAAACCAAAACTACTAGCTGCCCGTGTCGAAAATAGGGGCACCCAGAGTTTAGGTTAAAACAATAAACTCCAGGTCAGTCATGTGACTGGTGTGAGAACTAAAACAGTTATTAATCTTTATTTCAAATCATTAGGTAAATCAAGGGACCACGCCGTATAACACGGAACGGGTTTCCTCCCAAGAATACCAGTGCATAAAACCAACAGCGCAATGCTAAATAAAGAAAAATGAAGCTGTTATAAGACCCAGGTCCCATCACACAATGCAACGCAGTCGAGGATAGGGTTTTCCCTTATAACAGCCAAAGAATGCTTGATACGTTTAAAACAAATCATTTGATACTATTATAAGTGCATAGTATATAAAACACTTCAAATCATAAGTATCAATCATAGGCGGCATGAGCGCCCCATCCCACTATGTCGCCATATATAGGATATACAATCAAAACCGCAAAGTCTCGTATTTGGAAATTGGGTTTCCATCTATGAACCGAGGCAAAAGATAGTCCTCAACCGATTCGAGACAATCTAGCCCATGTCTCAGGCAAGCGCGCAGGCAAGCCTTGGATCGTCAGGGCCGGTCCACACGGAGTGGATTATTATGCCTGAACAATACGTCTCCCCACCCTATGGGGTGTAAGTCTGGTCCGTCAGCCGACCAGAATGCATTCGGCCGAAACCGATATAACCGAGGCGCCTCGCAACAGCAACAACCACATAAGTCAAACTCGTCAGGGCGTGTAAAACCACTGACGCCACTTCTAGCTAGAAAGAAACGCATGCCCTCCCTGAGGTCCGTCTCCCGTTTTTGGTTCATACCGGGTGTGAAACACGCGAGGTAAACGTTACACAAAGCTACGCCACAAAGGCCGTGCTTTGATCATCACCACAAGACTTTGCTTTTCAACAGAAGCCTCGATCATTTGCATCTTAGCATGCCACACAGGCAAGCCATCCTATGCAACCGATATCAGTCACACAGAATGAAATCCGATGTCAGACACACAGTCCATTTACAAGTCCGTTCTGGGTCTGAACGAAACCGGAGGCACCTAGTACCCCGCATATCCATCGATCTCCAAGTACGTCTGGACGATCACTAACTGTTTCCATCTTCTTGGGTGTACAGCCCAATCAAGATCATCAGTTATCACCCAAACGACGTGAAGACTTCCGGTCTTCGACCATCGTCTTCATCTTCGACTTATCGTCGTATCAGTTATTCAGAATGGGATAAACCCGGTCTTTCCGAATAACTCGCGTATATATTATAAAAGTGTTACACAAACACAACATACGCCTCATTCCAATTCATTAGTCACTAACCGTAAATTAATCAAGAGAATAATTCCCCAAATATTAACCCCGAAGGCCGAAACCAACATCAGATCAATATCCAGAAAACCATTCTGCTTGGCTAACCGCCAGTTAGTTTCTAAATTTCACATTCAAATCTAATTAAAGATTTAACTATCGCCTGGAGCAAAACTGGTGATACTCCATTCTCGATCTTTTCAATCTAATTAAAGATTCATTAAAACTCCACTTAGTTTTAATCTGTGACTGGGTTAAAGAATCAGTGTCATTTAAAACACGGTTCACGATAAACCCAAAGTCACATCCCATTAATTATCGGGTTAAAGAACAAGTGTTATTTAAAACACTGTTCACGATAAACCCAAAAATCAATATCAATTCAATTCCAATTAAATATCATTTAATTGGTACACTTCATTAAATCTAAATAAAAAGATTTAATCTTTTCTCAACTGGGTTCAAGAACAGTGTTAGTGAAGACACCATTCACGACAAACCCAAATCACATTCGATATTCAATACAAGGCTCTGAATAGAAACTATATCGGCCTATATTCAATATCAAATTCTACGATTAACAAATGTCGTATTGGAAATAACGATATACATATATATCTTTCAAATTTCCATAACAACACCTGTAATATCACGAATTCCAACATCGAAATATTCCGAAGACAATTTCGATTCAAATCCACTCCAATGCAATCATTGGAAATTTTGGTTATTTTCAAAACCATTTCAAATTCAATTTATTTATTTAAAAATAAATAGAATTATAATTCTAGTTCAAAACTAGTTCATTTCGATAAAAATCTATTTTTATCTTTTCAAATATGGAGTTTTTCATCCCAAACTTTCACAAATCATTTCTTATGATTTTACACAAATTATTACTATTTTTAATAATTTTATCAAGGCCCGTACGGTCGATTTCCATTAACGGCCATCGAACTGCACTTACAGCGACCTTTTTCGAATTTGATTTGGACGTATCTCCAAATCCAACCGTTAGATTTCAAATTTCTAACATTCATTAGAAAGCTCTTTTCGATACGAACCCAACGGTTCCGGTTTTAGGAGAATCCGACGGTCGGATCTCCCGTAATGTCCGTTTGAAACAAATGATCGAAATTCGCGAACTGCCGCAGCGCGGCGCGTTCTATTCAGGCCATTATATTATATATATAATATATATAATATATATTTCGTCGATTACTATTTAAAACGAATTATATAAATGGTTTTAAATTCGTTTCAAAAGCAATTTCAACTTCCTTTTCAATTCAAATCAAAATTGAATTCTTCTTTATAAATTCGTTTCAAAATTCATTTCTATTCAATTCAAATTTCAATTCAATTTGAATTCATTTCAATTCGCTTTCAATTCCATTTGAATTCGTTTTCAATTCAATTCATTTCGAAATCGTTTTAAAATTCAATTCATTTCGAAATCGTTTTCAATTCAATTCATTTCGAAATCGTTTTCAATTCAATTCATTTCGAAATCGTTTTCAATTCAATTCATTTCGAAATCGTTTTCAATTCAATTTATTTCGAAATCGCTTTCAATTCAATTTGAATTCGTTTTCAATTCATTTCGAAATCGTTTTCAATTCAATTTATTTCGAAATCGTTTTCAATTCAATTCATTTCGAAATCGTTTTCAATTCAATTTATTTCGAAATCGTTTTCAATTCAATTCATTTCGAAATCGTTTTCAATTCAATTTATTTCGAAATCGTTTTCAATTCAATTCATTTCGAAATCGTTTTCAATTCAATTCATTTCGAAATCGTTTTCAATTCAATTCATTTCGAAATCGTTTTCAATTCAATTCATTTCGAAATCGTTTTCAATTCAATTCATTTCGAAATCGTTTTCAATTCAATTCATTTCGAAATCGTTTTCAATTCAATTCATTTCGAAATCGTTTTCAATTCAATTCATTTCGAAATCGTTTTCAATTCAATTCATTTCGAAATCGTTTTCAATTCAATTCATTTCAAAATATTCGATTTCGAAATCACGTTTCAATATTCATTTTAAAATGAATAAAATCGATATAAATATCGTTCACGTCAAAATGGCGTCAATCTAATCCTCACGGCTTCACATATTTCTATTTTCAAATATTCTATTTCAAATATTTCTATTTCAAATATTTCTATTTCAAATATTTCTATTTCAAATATTTCTATTTCAAATATTTCTATTTCAAATATTTCTATTTCAAATATTTCTATTTCAAATATTTCTATTTTTCTCGAAACTGGAATGAGGCCCAATCAATTACCATATAATGTTAATTATATGGATTTTCTACAACACATGTATATATCAACAACGATGAATAATCAACCATCAACCAAAGTGCACTACACTGTATAAGCATCAAATATAGACATTTAACGCTTATAGCAGCTTGTCAATCAATCGATCGACATATTTAATAAATCAGGATGAGTGAACTTCAAATTTCATCCTAACACCCGTGTGGGGTTTCAAACAATCAAACACATATTTTATTTGTGCAGTTAGGCGATGTGTAAAATTTATCGACCCAATCAACGTCATTCAAATAGGTGTACATAAACAAACCGTCTGGTTTGTAAATGAATATTTATTTATTCACATTCACGTTAAAAATTATATTTTTAACGATAACACATTTTATTTTAACATATGAATTTATATTCAGTTCATTCGTTAAATAAAATGCTAATTTTATTTTTCTAACTTATTTTAGAAAATTTCGGCGGCATAACGGCACGATACTAGAAACGGGACAAGGCCTAGCCTTATCCCCGGTCTAGTGAAGGCCCACGCCATTCACACATCAATCAAATCAATTCGTTATGCAAACCACAAACTTTGGAGTAAGGGTCTAACCTAGCCTTACTCCTTCGCCTTATAACGGCGCACGTCTAATCCTAACCAATTTATCGATTCGATTTTTCACACCACAAACCACATTCAAACCAATATCACAATCAATCACCAAACAGTCAAACAAACAAGTCCATGGTCTGTGGACGGGTGTCGGGTGCTACTAAGCACCGTCTGCATCCTAGTATATATATAACTAGAAAAATAAATTGAAAGGTGAGAAATTCTCACCAATAGCTATCCAACTTCAAGACTCTTCTTAATAGAAATCTTCGCCTATTGTCGCTTTCGCCCGTATCCTCTACATATGTAAAAATAGAATTTTTACTATGCTACTCAATATGTAAAAATCGAATTTTGACTTCGCTATTCAATATATAAAAATATGATTTTTACTTTGACTTTCAACATATAAAAATATGATTTTTATTTCGACTTTCAACACATAAAAATATGATTTTTACTTTTGCTTTCACCATATAAAAATATGATTTTTACTTTGCTTGAAAGTTCAAACCTTTCTTCCCATGTTAAAGCTTTTACCTTTAAAACTAAATCAGTTTTTATTTTTTTTTTTATAAAATTCAGTTTTTATCCTTTATTTCAAAAACCAGTTTTTATTTCTAAAAAAAATTCAGTTTTAATACTTTATAAAAAAAATCCAGTTTTATACTTTATAAAAATTTCAGTTTTTAATACTTTATAAATAAATCAGTTTTTTTTTCTATGTTTTAAAATTCAGGTTTTTAAAATGCTTTTAAAAATTCCAGTTTTTAATACTTTTTAAAAATTCCTGTTTTATTACTTTTAAAAATTCCTTTTAAAAATATTCAGTTTTATACCTTTAAAAATATTTAGTTTTTTACTTTTAAACATTTTCAGTTTTTATTTTTAAAACAAAATCATTATTAAAATCGGTTTTTAAAAAAAATAAAAAAAAAAATAATAATAATAAAATAAACAGAAATTCTTACTGAGAGGGGGGGGGAGGTCTTCGCAGTTCGTCGGCGGCTTGGGTCTTCGATCGGTGGTGGCAGGAGGGGCTGCTTCGAGGGGGGGGGGTGGCGCGGCTTCTTCGTCGGCGTCGAGGGCTTCAAGGGGAGGCGCTCGGTTGTTTTCACGAGGGGGGGTTCACCTGAGAGGGCGGCGGAGGAGTTGTCGGAGATGGGGGGAGCAGCGCCTCGCGCGATGTGGCTCCGTCGAGCGGTTTTAGGGCTCCGCCCTCTTTTTTTTTTTATTCTGAAATTTAATTTTTTGAACGGGGGGGGGGGCCTGGAGGATAAAAGAGAAAGATATTTTTTTTTTTTTTATTAATTTAATTGCATAAAGTTGACTTTTACCTAAGACCTCGAAACGAGGCCCACCGCCTGTCGTCCATAGCGAATTACCCCCATTCCGAACACAATGGGATATGTATCGTAAGCTGATTCGACCGTTTGAATCAGTTTCCGTTAAATTTACATTTAAATCACTATATTGAATTTTAAACGTACATTTCAAATTACCGGGGTCACATAATAACTCTATAAATTGCAGAAAAATATTTTCTAGCTTCGTATTGACGATACGGTCCTAACAAAACTAGTTTCGTCGAATTCTGAGACTGTTTGAAAAATGGCCAATTTCCAGTCGATTAAAATCAACTGAAACTGGTCAAACGCGTTTTCCTTTGCCACGCTCACATATTGATTCGAAAAATTATGAAATTTGGAATCTAGCAATAACTTTACACTGCGAATCCAACAAAACTGGTTTCGTCGAAATCCGAGGTCGTTTGCAAAATGGCTATTTTTAAGGGCCATATATTATATTAAAATATATATAAATTCCACAGCGACTATTTCTAATTTTCAACTGGACATATCTTATCATTTCTAAGATGAAATCTCAGTTTGTTAACTTCGTTACAAAGATATAGTTATACAGATTCAAATATTTCTTGTTTCGTTCAATTCTGACTTATATTGAATTCTGTATATTCATTTGAAATTAGAAATCGAATTTTCGAACTACCGCGCCATTTTCAATTCCTTTTATAATTATATATAAATATTTATATTCTAACGACGACGCGTATAATATATACGTTCGATTTATATTCTAAATAAATTTCTCGTCGATATTATTTAAAATAATTCATTTTAAATAATCAAAATTCACTAAAATTGCCAAAATAAAAATTTTAAACTGGCCCAGAATTTACGGGTTGTTACAAGTCTTTACCTTAATCACGTATTTAATTTATGGCTAAGACCTCTCAAATTGGGCTGACATTTGTAGCAACTGGTTAAGCCGGTCGGGTCCGGGCAGTTTTACACTACAAATGAGTCCAACCTCGTGTCTTAGTCGATTAATTACACCTAATTAATCACCCCCATATTAATTATCCCTAATTAATATCAAGTTTACCATAACATGGGTAGACCTAACTCAATAGGTAAATTCCCATGGGGTAGACCTAACTCAATAGGTAAATTCCCACTTATGGTAATTTATTTTTTTATGGTATGCTTAATCACACCCAATCATCCATTTATTAACATATTTACCCACCCCATCGTTCCCCACGTAAATCGTTCTCATTTCATGACATGATAAAAGGGGAAGATCCATCACACATATAATGGGTTTAGCATATAACTTTGTCATGGGTTAAGAGGATGTCAACTTGCATATATGAACACATATTAACCCAACTTGCTCTTAAGCATCTACATAACTTGCATAATTATTCACATGACCTCATAAGCATGCATAACATGGTAATCTTGCATTTGAGCATACACCTAACTTGCATAATCATTCACATAACTTCATATGCATGCATAACATGTTAATCTTGCATTTAAACATACACATAACTTGCATCATTATTCACATAACTTCATATGCATGCATAACATATTAACCTTGCATTTGAACATACACATAACTTGCATCATTATTCACATAACTTCATATGCATGCTTAACATGTTGCATAATAGATCAATGTCCAACTTAGTGTTTTGCATCATAATCATCATGAAACATAGCACCAAACTTGCATAAAGATATAACATTAAACTTGCATAAAAATGTCATGAACACATATACTAAACTTGCATGACATAGAGCATATAACTTGCAAAACACATGACATATACAATATTAAGCTTGCATAAACACATTGATCCACAAACATAACCATACATCATCATATCCTATCTTAATCAATTTAACAATTGATTATTAAGGGGATAGAAGCTCACCAAAACAAAATTAGCAAACTAATGAAGAAGATTAAGAGGCTAGAAGTTGACTTGGAATGCTATCCCTTCTCTAATTTTGATGGAGGCTCTCTCAAGTTTCAATTTGCCATAGTTTAGTTACTAGATTTAATTATGAATGAATTAGGGTAGGGTTAGGGTCTTATTTATAGGATTAGGTGAGTGTTTTAGGCCCTTAGATTAACCCTAGATTAGATTAGGACCCTTAGATTTAGGAAATCTCTAGAACCAGCCCTCCTAGCCAGCCTGAAACCCAACCTGGTGCAACCTGGTGCACCCAGGTTCAATGGACGGTGCCACCCTGTCGACAGGCAAGTCGACAGGCATGTCGACACCCCTGTCGACAGGCCTGTCGACAGCCCTGTCGACATGGGTTGGGCGGGAAGCTTCCCGCCTGACCCCGCCTGGCCCATCCCAAATCTGAATATTTGAATTTTCAAATCTGTTTTAGTTTTAAATTTTTCTGCAAACTTCTTTGGGCCATAACCGGGCCATACGGACTCCGATTCTCGAAAACTCGGACTCTATTTCGCGTATTTTTCCGAGACGAACGCAACAACGCAGCCCGTTACCCCCAATTCCCACGTCTGAGATTATTTATCCTGTAATTAGTGAATTTTAGTATTAACTAAAATTCGGGGTGTTACATTCTCCCCTCCTTAAAGGATTTCGTCCCCGAAATCTCTAAGCTAAGGAGAATGCATATCCTACCATCCAAACAACCATCTAGTCAATCCATCAAACACGGGCATCCATTGTCCTTAGAACAATTTCTAATGATGTATGAGCATATGCAAAGAGTGTGTGTATATGTTCCCTATCTAATGTATGAACATATGCAAACCATGATAGTGCCATGCATCCATTATGTATGCGAGAAAACCCTATCGACACATACAATATCTACATGAGTGCACAATCATTCACCAAAATGCGTCATCCATGTGATAACACAACCATTATACATCCATAAATATATTTTCCTACACACAATTTTATGCAATATGCAATATGAAGTGACTGAGCCGATCTAGTGCCTAGAGTGTGTGTATATGCATCCACGAGCAACCACTAGCAAACACTTGCATCCACTTGCATCCATCAACCATAACATGTCTCAAACACATGTTTCAACCATAGGTTTACCCTATCTAAAGGTCAAAGGTACTAACGAGAGGACATACCAAAGATAAGATAAGTACTAGACAAACGATAAAGGAGAAAGTAAAGACATACCCTCAAAAAGAAATGGGTACAATGAACGCATCTTCGCTTCCGTCTCCCAAGTTGCGTTGCTCTCATCTTCTCCCCATTGCACCTTGACTAGTTGAACCTCTCTGTTTCTTAACTTCCTAGTTTCTGACCCAAGGATGCGAGTAGGAGCTCGTCTAATAGTCGCATCACGCTCTATCTCTATATCTCTAAGCAAGCTCGGCTCTACCACCTCTGCGGTCTCATGTAAGCATTTCCTCAGATGTGATACATGGAATACATCATGAACACCGCTAAGTCTGTCGGGCAACTCCACCCTATATGCCATCCGTCCAATCCTTTCCTTGATAGGAAACGGCCCAACAAACCTTGGTGCTAACTTCCCAACGGATCCGAAGCGAACAACCTTTCTCAACGGAGATACCTTAACAAAAACCATATCCCCAACCTCAAACTCTAGATCCGTCCTTCTCTTGTCCGCATAAGATTTTTGCCTATCCTGCGCTGCTTTCATCCTTCTCCGAATCAAGTCAATCTTCTCAGAAGTCTCCCTAACCATATCAGGCCCAAGCAAGATCTTGTCCGTAGATTCCCACCAACATGTAGGTGATCGACAAGGCCTTCCATAGAGAGCTTCGAAAGGAGCCATACCAATACTGGACTGAAAGCTGTTATTATATGCGAACTCCACCAATGGAAGATGCTCTTCCCATGTACCTCCAAAATCTAAGATACAAAGCCTCAAAAGGTCTTCTAGAACACGATTCACCCTCTCAGTCTGGCCGTCCGTCTGAGGATGATATGCGGTGCTCAGACACAATTGAGTCCCCACTGCTTCTTGCAAGCTTTTCCAGAACTCACTAGTGAAGATAGGATCTCGATCACTCACTATGCTAGAGGGTACCCCATGCAATCGAACTATCTCTCGAAGATATACAGAAGCTAGCCATGGAGCGGTCCTCTTGCTCTTCACAGGTATGAAATGGGCGCTCTTAGTAAGTCTATCTACCACCACCCAAATTCCTGTATTACCCTTCCTCGATCTAGGTAACCCGTCAATAAAATCCATCGAGACGCTATCCCACTTCCACTGCGGAACTTCCAATGGATGAAGCAACCCACCTGGTTTCCTTTGCTCCGCCTTCACTTGCTGGCACACCAAACATCGAGCGACATACTCGGCTACATCTTTCTTCATACCGGCCCAGAAGAAAACCCTCTTCATATCTTGGTACATCTTATCCCCACCGGGATGAATGGTCATCCTAGAACGGTGTGCATCATCAAGAATAACCTTCCTCAACCCTTCATCTTGCGGTACACAAAGTCTACCGTCTCTACGCAAGCACCCCCTATCGTCTAGGGTGTACCTACTCAAATGGCTGGACGACTCCCCCCTTATGAGCTTCTCTATCAACTCAACCAACTGTGGGTCGTCCCTCTGGGCTTCCCCAACCCGCCCCAAAAGAGTAGGCCTAACTTCCAAGGAAGCTAGCAAACCGGGTACATAATCAATGGAGGGTCTGAAATCAAACATCGAGATAAACTCCAAGCTTCGTCGTTCCACGAACAATGGACTCAAGGACAGCCTCTTCCTGCTCAAGGCGTCTGCCACCATGTTACCCTTGCCAGGGGTATACGCTATCTCGAAATCATAGGATGCTAAGAACTCCATCCACCTTTGCTGTCTTAAGTTTAGATCCTTCTGAGAGAACAAGTACTTCAAAGATTTATGGTCAGTGAACAACTCGAATCTCTCACCAAGAAGATAATGGCGCCAGATCTTAAGCGCAAAAACAATAGCGGCCAACTCTAGATCATGGGTAGGGTAATTTTTCTCATGTGGCCTTAACTGCCTTCCACCATAGGCTATTACCCTTCCCTCTTGCATTAAGACTGCGCCAAGTCCTGTCCCACAGGCATCGGTATAGACAACAAATGGCTTGCTTCCATCCGGCAACACTAAAACTGGAGCAGTGGTTAAAGCTCTCTTTAACCGTCGGAACGCATCATCACAATCTACGTCCCATGCAAAAACAAGATTCTTCTTCGTTAAGCGGGTTAATGGGGCTGATATCTTCGCGAAGTCTTTAATAAACTTCCTATAATAACCCGCCAACCCCAAGAAACTTCTTACTTCGGTAGCATTTCTGGGAACCTTCCAATCTTGGACTGATACTACCTTCGCGGGATCCACAGCTATCCCTTCCTTGGAGACCACGTGCCCCAAGAACCGCACTTCCTTCCTCCAGAAGTGACATTTAGAGAATTTAGCCTTAAGGCTATGTGCTCGAAGAGTCTTCAATACTTCCCCAAGATGTAGGGCATGCTCTTCTTCACTCTTAGAAAATACTAAGATATCATCCACAAAGACCACCACGAATTTATTAAGGAACTCCCTGAACACCCTACTCATCAAATCAACGAAATATGCAGGGGCGTTCGTCAACCCAAATGGCATCACCAACCACTCATAGAAACCATCCGGAGTTCTAAAGGCAGTCTTGTCTATGCTATCCTCAGCCACCCTCAACTGATGAAACCCCGTGGCCAAGTCCAACTGAGAGAATACTGAAGCGCCAACCAACTGATCGAAAAGATATCTATTCTCGGCAATGGGTGTCTATTCTTCTTTGTGAGCTTGTTGAGTTCTCTATAGTCTACACAAAGTCTGAGGGACCCATCTGCCTTCGTAGCAAAAACTACTGGAGCACCCCACTCCGATATACTTCGTCTTATGAACCCCTTCTCAAGCAACTCTCCTACTTGCTTATGGAGTTCCCTCCTTTCACGAGGAGCCATGTGGCACACTGGTAAAGATACCGGTTTAGCATTATCCACCAAATATATTCGGAAGTCAATCTCCCTCTTCGGAGGTAAGCCCCTCACCTCCTCAAACACATCCGGATATTCCCGGACCACTCTAACAGATTGCAAACTCTCGACCGAAGCGTCAAGCGATTCAAGATAACTTAGCATAACAGAATCCCTGGGATTACAAGAGATCTCGAGAGTGTTACCCAAGCGGGTCATGAGCCTAACAACTCTCCTTTCGCAATCAAGAACGGCACCATTACTGGATAACCAGTCCATGCCCAAAATCAACCCATAGCCCGTGAAGCCCAACACAAAAGCATCACATCTAAACTCAATGCTAAGTATAGAAATCTTCAAACCCAAACATATCATGGATAAATAAGTGGAGCCCCCAATTGGGTTTGAAACAACCAAGGGATCATCTACCAGACTGGTGTCTAAGTGCAGTGACTCAACTAATGATGATGAAATAAACGAATGCGATGCGCCTGAATCAAACAATGTACGGACAGGATGGTCAAATAGAAAAACCAGACTTTCAACGGAAATAGTTCTACCTCTCTCCTGAATTGGTGGAACCGCGAGAGCCTGTACTTGTCCCCTAGCCTGACTCGGTGCCATAAGAGCTTGCACCTGTCCTCCTGAGGTAGATCCCGTCCTTTGCCCCTTCTTGGGACAATCTTTCACTAAAGGCCCTGCTTCGCCACAGTGGAAGCAGCCGGTCTTCTTCTTCTTGCGACAATCCTTGCTTAGGTGACCAGGTGTCCCACAATTGAAACACTTCTTCTTGCTCTTGCCACCGTTGCCTTTCCCACCTTTGCTTTGCTGCTGTTGAGGTCTCTTTTGATCTCCCTTCTTTTCGGGTGCCTTATTAGCATTAGGACCCTTCTCTTCCTCATACATGAGTGCCATGTCAACTAGCTTCTCAAAGGTGGCCCCCATAGGGATATGAGTCATAGCCAACCCATGCATCGGTTCATTCAAGCCTTTCACGAACCGCAAAGCCTTCTTCTCCGGTGTATTCACCATATCTAGGCCAAACCTTGCCAATTGATTAAACTTGTTAACATATTCCTTCACCGAAAGATTTCCTTGCTTTAGAGTCAAAAATCTCTCCATATACAAGTTCTCCTCCGCCCTTGAGAAAAACTTTGCCACAAATCTTTGCCTGAAATCCGCCCAAGAGTCAACGGGGCGTTCTCCATTAGTGACCTCCCACCAGAATGAGGCCTCTCCCTTCATTAACCAAGCAGCCAACTTGACTTTCTTTCCTTCTTCCATCTCAAAGATATCTATCAACTCTTCCACCTCCTTAAGCCAATCTCTAGCCTCCACAAAAGTTTCAGATCCTTGAAAAGGTTTCCCTCCCATAGCTTTAAACTCCTTACAAGTCTTAGCAAAAGTATCCGTGCGAGGAGGAGGGGGAGGAGGAAGATCGGGTGCTACGGTTGGTGGAGGAACATTTGCTGGACCCGTAGTGGTGGCCCTAGCCTCCATCAATCTCCTATACCATACTGGTATCGTCACACCCTCCGGAAAATTAAGATTCTCGGCCATGCTGAAACGAAAAAGGAAAGATTCAAAACGGAGAATTCGATGGATATAGATATGGCTATTGGGGATTATGCTTTTCTTTCAAAAACTTTTCTCTTTAAAAGACATGTTTTTGAAAATATCTTTTCCAAAAATATTTTAGAAAAATAGTTTTCTAAAAATTTTATCTGTTCCGGTAACCTTTGCTCTGATACCACGTGTAACACCCCACACCCGCTATGGTCACTCACTAAGGGAATGCCATAGCATCGGTGGAGTATTTTAGTGAATATAGAACAGAAAAATTACACCAAGACAGATATAAATAGTGCTTGAAATTTAAAACATCATCTCATAACAGCGGAAATAAACATGTCTGGTTACATCATAAAGCCATGATAAAAGTCAAGTACAATATCTGTCAAAATAGAGAAATACATAATCCCACTCTCTCATACAATAGCCATGACAAAAGAAAAGATAACTGGAGCTTTACATCTACCCAAGCTCCCAAAGGCTGGAACAGCAATCCGATCAAGCTCTACTACCGCTAGGATCCACCGTAGGACCTGAGGGTTGGGAAAAAGATAAAAACAACGGGGTCAGACATAAGTCTGAGTGAGCCCTATAACCTTAACAATACAATTATTAAAGTAATTAGGGTATGACATGAACTCAGTATGGTACCTTTGGGGATAATGACTACACTAAGTAGCCAACAACATAGGATGAACTAAGATAACCGTCAGGACGCATCTACCCACCCAAGGATAATTACTAACTGCACCACACCAGTCATTCCTACTTAAAGGTTGATCCCTTCCAAGGACTTAGAAAATTTCCCCAATAATTTCAGGTACTCCTAGCCCACTACATAGGTGTCGTCTGCCCCTATCTCCACTAGGTGTACTCAGTAATTCTTACCCAGTAGTTTCGTGTACCCCTACATAGGTGCCGTCTGCCCCTATCTTTATTAGGTATACCCACTACTCCCCATCGATCGGCTCCCTACCGTAGATACCCGTGCTGGTCCCACAGTGGGGTGTATCACTCCCCTAAAGTGGCTACCAAATACTATCAACGGTGCACGGCTTTATATCTACACGATGCAACAACGACTTATCTACCAGCCCGGGCCCACACACGCATATGAAACCCGTTGGACTTGCGTTGCCACCGCTAACCCTTTTTGGCCTCTTATAATCAAGCCCAATATGCGTGTCCCGTCACTCGACATGGGTCGAGCCCACAAAGATACGTTTGGGATATTGGTTGAAATGGGCCCCCACAAGCTACCCACTTAAGCTTGTCATATATCTAGTGTATCCCACTTAACCCTTTAATCATGTTTAATTACATGTTTCCACTTGGTTAAGTATTCTAATCGTATTTTCTATTGCCACCCAAGGCAACCCACTAGATTCCACATGCCACCCAAGGCAACCACAAAATTTCCTCATGCCACCCAAGGCACCCACTTAACCCCTCATGTCCCACTAAATGCTACCATGGTTAAGTGTTTCTTAATTAATTAAGACCGTGATCTCCCATAAAGACCTCCCACATTAGACTGGCTGTTATGACCGCCTGGTTAAGCCGGTAGAACCCGGGCAATCTTACGTCATAACAGAGTCTAACCTCGTGTCTTTACATTAATCACGTATTTAATTTATGGCTAAGACCTCTCACATTGGGCTGACATTTGTAGCAACTGGTTAAGCCGGTCGGGTCCGGGCAGTTTTACACTACAAATGAGTCCAACCTCGTGTCTTAGTCGATTAATTACACCTAATTAATCACCCCCATATTAATTATCCCTAATTAATATCAAGTTTACCATAACATGGGTAGACCTAACTCAATAGGTAAATTCCCATGGGGTAGACCTAACTCAATAGGTAAATTCCCACTTATGGTAATTTATTTTTTTATGGTATGCTTAATCACACCCAATCATCCATTTATTAACATATTTACCCACCCCATCGTTCCCCACGTAAATCGTTCTCATTTCATGACATGATAAAAGGGGAAGATCCATCACACATATCATGGGTTTAGCATATAACTTTGTCATGGGTTAAGAGGATGTCAACTTGCATATATGAACACATATTAACCCAACTTGCTCTTAAGCATCTACATAACTTGCATAATTATTCACATGACCTCATAAGCATGCATAACATGGTAATCTTGCATTTGAGCATACACCTAACTTGCCTAATCATTCACATAACTTCATATGCATGCATAACATGTTAATCTTGCATTTAAACATACACATAACTTGCATCATTATTCACATAACTTCATATGCATGCATAACATATTAACCTTGCATTTGAACATACACATAACTTGCATCATTATTCACATAACTTCATATGCATGCTTAACATGTTGCATAATAGATCAATGTCCAACTTAGTGTTTTGCATCATAATCATCATGAAACATAGCACCAAACTTGCATAAAGATATAACATTAAACTTGCATAAAAATGTCATGAACACATATACTAAACTTGCATGACATAGAGCATATAACTTGCAAAACACATGACATATACAATATTAAGCTTGCATAAACACATTGATCCACAAACATAACCATACATCATCATATCCTATCTTAATCAATTTAACAATTGATTATTAAGGGGATAGAAGCTCACCAAAACAAAATTAGCAAACTAATGAAGAAGATTAAGAGGCTAGAAGTTGACTTGGAATGCTATCCCTTCTCTAATTTTGATGGAGGCTCTCTCAAGTTTCAATTTGCCATAGTTTAGTTACTAGATTTAATTATGAATGAATTAGGGTAGGGTTAGGGTCTTATTTATAGGATTAGGTGAGTGTTTTAGGCCCTTAGATTAACCCTAGATTAGATTAGGACCCTTAGATTTAGGAAATCTCTAGAACCAGCCCTCCTAGCCAGCCTGAAACCCAACCTGGTGCAACCTGGTGCACCCAGGTTCAATGGACGGTGCCACCCTGTCGACAGGCAAGTCGACAGGCATGTCGACACCCCTGTCGACAGGCCTGTCGACAGCCCTGTCGACATGGGTTGGGCGGGAAGCTTCCCGCCTGACCCCGCCTTGCCCATCCCAAATCTGAATATTTGAATTTTCAAATCTGTTTTAGTTTTAAATTTTTCTGCAAACTTCTTTGGGCCATAACCGGGCCATACGGACTCCGATTCTCGAAAACTCGGACTCTATTTCGCGTATTTTTCCGAGACGAACGCAACAACGCAGCCCGTTACCCCCAATTCCCACGTCTGAGATTATTTATCCTGTAATTAGTGAATTTTAGTATTAACTAAAATTCGGGGTGTTACATAAAGATTTTGCCTTTTCAATATTAAAGATTTCGCCTTTTATAAAAACCATTCTTTTTATTCTCCACATTGTTATAAAAATTATATTTTTATAATGTTGTCCTCCTAATAAAGATTATATTTTTATTACTCTACATGAATAAAAATCATATTTTTACTATCCTACCTATATAAAAATCATATTTTTAATATGCCACTAGTAAAAAAATTATATTTTTAACCTTCTACCATAATAAAAATTATATTTTTAACCTTCTACTATAATAAAAATTATATTTTTATTCTTCCTACTATATAAAAATTATATTTTTATTCTTCCTACTATATAAAAATTATATTTTTAATGAAATAAAAATCATAACTTGATGTTCATAAAGATGATAACTCTATGTAGCTAAAAATCAAATCTTTTTCATGCTAACATATATATAAAAATCCAATCTTTTTCACTTCCTATTCATGGGTATTAAAACTGAAAATCCTATGTTAAATAAGCTGAAAATCGGTTGCTAAATAAACTGAAAAAATCATATATAAATAAAAGAAATAAATACGAAAAACTTACTTCATCGATTGGAAAGGGGGACTTCGCAGCACAGTTGGTGGCGCAATGGGGAGGGGGGTCGCGGCAGGCTGGAGTGGGGACTGGTGGCATCAGTGGGCGGGCGATCTCAGGCGGCTAGGGTTTGCTTCGATTAGAGTTTCTGGGGGGGGTGGGTGTGTCTTGCGAGTAGATGATGGAGGGAGAAGAAGGTGCGGAGGAGAAGGAAGAAGGTGCGGAGGAGAAGGAAGCGAGGCTGCGGTGGTCGGCTTGGGCGGCGCGACGGACGAGGTGGAGGAGGGTGGAGGGAACGGCGGGTTCATGAACGAGATTGGTTTTTTTATTTTACTGAGCGTATGGGAAAGAGTGTAGGGGCTGAGGGTAAGTAAATTTATATATTTTATTATTATTTTATTTTAAATTTCAAAATGGGTTGACTTTTATTTTGAACTCGAAACGCGACCCTCCGACTGTCGTCCCTAGCGTTTTACCCCCATTTAGAACACAATGGGATATGTTTCGTAAGCCAGTTCGGCCTTTTCAATCAGTTTCCATTGAATTTAAAATATAAATCAGTATATATTCAATTTGAACGCACATTTCAATTTACCGGGGCCACATACTAACTCGAAAAATTCCAGAAAAATTATTTCTAGCTTCGTATTGACGATATGGTCCTAACAAAACTAATTTCGTTGAATTCTGAGACCGTTTGAAAAATGACCATTTTCTGGTCGACCAGAATTGACTAAAACTATTAAAACACATTTAACTTCGCCACGCTCACATATTAATTCATAATATTATGAATTTTGAAACCTAGCAATAACTTTACATCCAGGATCCAACAAAAGTGGTTTCGTTGAAATCCGAGGTCGTTTGCAAAATTTCCATTTTTAAGCGCATGAATTCCATAGCGACTATTCTGAAATTTCAACTGGACATATCTTTTGATTCCTGCTATGAAATTTCGATTCTTCGGATTCATTGGAAAGATATCATCAATTAGATCCTATTATTTTTGGTTTCGCTAAAATCCGGTTTATTTTGCACCCGGTATGTTCAATTGAAGTTTGAAATCGAATTATCGAACTACCGCGCCATTTTCAATTCCTTTTGTAATTATAAATAATTATTTATATTCTATCGATGACGTATATAACTATATACGTTCTAATTCTATTCAAAATAAATTTCTCATCGATATTTTTTTAAAATAATCTATTTTAAATGTTCAAAATTCATTAAAATTGCCAAAATAAAAATTTTAATATGGCTCGCATTTCCGGGTTATTACAATCTCCCCCACTTAAAACTTTTCGTCCCCGAAAAGGAACGAAGCCGAAAGTTGTTTAACAAATCAACTCAACTTCCTGTATTTTAATTACGTCTTAAGTTCTTCAACTTTTCAGGTTCTAAGAACTTTTCAAATTTTTCAAAAATTTAAGTTCTTCAACTTTTCAATTTCTAAGAAATTTTCAAATTTTTCAAAAATTTGGCTAACACCCTAAATTTCCGAAAAATTTCGCCATAACCTCCCCTGCACCGGGAGCACGGGAAAATCCCGAAATTGCCATATAGGCCCTCTGATCTCAAAAAGAAAAAGAAAAAGCCAAGCGACTAGCCAATCGGCTCATAAAATCATCATCACCCAAACAAAACAGTAAATTATGGTAAACATGTACCTATTTGTCTGGCAAACAAATTTTATTCTTCTGCTCTAGCCTCCTTGCTATGACCTGTTCAATGTAAGTACATGTATATGCAAGCAAATGCAACTAATTTTCAATACAATTCAATATTCAGTTCAATTAGGCTAAATGTTTCAAAATTATCAAACAAATGAACAAACAACACAGCCATCAATCTATTAGTAAGTTAGAGTTTCAAATTCATAATTTTGATATATATACTGAAAATCTTGTTTTTGATGCAAAATCACAACAATAAATCTATCTATATTTTGGTTCTCACACCAGCCTAATGGAAATATATAGAAATCACACCTTTGTCACTCGAATATGAATTCTGACGACGAGTACTCAACCATCAGAATCATCTTCGGGCCACTAGAGTATGATTCTATATCTATCTAATATATTAAAACTTCGAATATACGTTCTTGACGCGTATACGCGAAATCTTTATATACTCGATTGTCCAAATTCAATATAAATAAATATTCAAATACATATAAAACGATTTAAATTTTAAAACAAATTGTTTTCATTTGAAAAATATACTCTTCATACTCGTTCTAGGATACTACTGATCCCATCTCTAACGAGTCATTCTAATTGGATATTACTAATCCAATATCTGATGAATTCTTTCGTATGGTTCTAAAGTGTCTTGTTCCCGAGCTCTGTAACCAAAGCTCTGATACCAAATGTGACGGCAAGGAATTTCGCTCGATCCGAATCGATCGTTAAACCGACCAAGACCGTTCGAAACCCCTGATCGTTTGAGAACGGGACAAATCAGAACGCAGACAGAAGAACATTTCATTGTTAATTACAACAATTCCATCAGAATACAAGAATATACAGAGTATAAATGAATAAAATACCTTCAATAAATATCAGAGATTACAATAAATTACATAGCAGCGGAAAAACAATAGAAAACACAACTGAAAGTAATACATGGATACAGAGCTTTTCGAGCATCATTCCAGCTGTAAATCAGAATTCTGTGAATATAAATCTGCAAAACCAAAACTACTAGCTACCCGTGTCGGAAATAAGGGCACCCAGAGTTTAGGTTATAACAATAAACTCCAGGCCAGTCATGTGACTGGTGTGAGAACTAAAACAGTTATTAATCGTTATTTTAAAGTTCGGTAAATCAAGGGACCACGCCGTATGACACAGAACGGGTTTCATCCCAAGAATACCAGTGCATAAAACAAACAGCGCAATGCTAAATAAAGAAAAATGAAGCTGTTATAAGACCCATATCCCATCACACAATGCAACGCAAGCCGGAGGATAGGGTTTTTACCTTATAACAACCAAAGCATGCTTGATACGTTAAAAACACATTATTTGATACTATTATAAGTGTATAGTGTCAAAACAGTTTCAATCATAAATATAAATCATAGGCGACATGAGTGCCCCATCCCACTATGTCGCCATACTAGGCTCTACAAATAAAACCGAAATACACGTATTAGAAGTTGGATTTCCGTCATGAGTCGAGGCAAGGAGCAAGCACCTCTCCGCTTCGAGACACTCTAGCAAATGCCTCATGACTACACACTCTGGGTAACCCCTGGGATCCTCCAAGACCAGTCATCTCTTACGTTTGAGGATTAATTATTCCTGAACACACGTTTACCGGCCCTATAGGACCTATAATCGAGGCGCCTCGCATCCAAACCACAAAGGTGAAAAGTATATAAATGTCAGGGCTGGTAAGTCACTGACACCGTCCATAGCTTGAAAGAAACGTCGTGCACTCCTTGGGTCCTCATCCCGTTTTTGACTCATACCGAGGTGTGAGGCTCGTGAATCCGCGCTATACACAAAGCTGCCACATAGGCCGTGCTTTGATCATCAACCACAAGACTTTGCTTTTCAACAGAACCCTTGATCCATGCAACTCAGCGTGCCACACAGGCAATTCATGCCATGCGATTGATATCTATCGATATATAACCTCTAAGCTCGTACGTCTTAGAGAAGGGCGTTAAGCAAGAGAATAAATTCTCCGCCGCCAAATAGATATATATTTAACATAAATCAATCGACACAGAATAAAATCCAATGTCAGACACACAATCCATTTACAAGTTCGTTCTGGGTCTGAGCGAAACCGGAGGCACTTTCCTCGCATGTCCATCGATCTCCAAGTACGTCTGGACGACCACCAACTGATTCTCTCATCTTGGGTGTACAGCCCAATCAAGATCATCAGTAATCATCCAAACGATGTGAAGACTTCCAGTCTTCAACCACCGTCTTCATCTTCGACTTATCGTCGAATCGATTATTCAGAATGGGTATAAACCCGGCCTTTCTGAATAACCCGCGTATATAGTAAACAAATGTTACACAAACACAACATACGCCTCATTCCAATTTAGCAGCCACTAACCATAAATCAACAAGAGAACAATTTCCCAAATATTAACCCCGAAGGCCGAAACCAACATCAGATCAATATCCAGGAAACCATTCTTCTTAGCTAACCTACAGCTAGTTTCTAAATTTCATATTCTTAGGGAAAAGTTCCCATTAATTTTACCAAAGATAAATTCTTTAAATTTATTCTTTAATCTTGCTTTGGATGTCATTTCAAACCAAATTATGGTTTTCCAAACCAGTCGAGATGAGCGAACCACACCGAAGTAATTATTTATTTTATTTCCCAATCCCAACCTATTCATCCATGAAGCAAAACTGGTAATACTCCATATCTAACACCACGGTGTTATCGGTAAAATTAATTACCATTTCACGTTCAAATCTAATTAAAGATTTGACTATCGCTTTGGAGCAAAACTGGTGATACTCCATTCTCGCTCACTTTCCAAATTTGATAATTTAAATTATCAATTCACATTTCAATTTAATTGCAGACTCATTAAAACTCCTTTTACTGGGTTAAAGAACTAATGTCATTTAAAACACAGTTCACAATAAACCCAAATCACAATCTATTTAATATCGGGTTAAAGAACAAGTGTTATCTAAAACACCCTTCACGATAAACCCACAAATAAATTCTATTTAAAACCCATTTCAAATCCAATTTATTTATTTAAAAATAAGTGGGTTTTAATTTTAGTTCAAAACTAGTTCATTTCGATAAAAGTCTATTTTTATCTTTTCAAATATGGAGTTTTTCATCCTAATTTTTTCCAAATCATTTCTTATGATTTTACACAAATTATTACTATTTTTAATAATTTTATCAAGGTCCGTACAGTCGATTTCCAACAACGGCCATCGAACTGCACTTACAACGACCTTTTCCAAATTTGATTTGGACGTATCTCCAAATCCAACCGTTAGATTTCAAATTTCTAATATTCGTTAGAAAGCTCTTTACGATACGAACCCAACGGTTCCAGTTTTTGGAGAATCCGACGGTCGGATCTCCCGTAATGTCCGTTCGAAGTCAATGGTCGAAATTTACGAACTGCCGCGGCGCGGCGCGTTCTATTCAGGCCATTATATTATATATATAATATATATAATATATATTTCGTCGATTTCTATTTAAAACGAATTTTATAAATAGTTTCAAATTTGTTTCTAAAACAATTTCAACCTTCATTTAAAATTCAAATCAAAATTGAATTTTCCCTTATAAATTCATTTCAATTCAATTCAAATTTCAAATTCATTTCAATTCGAATTCATTTCAAATCGATTTTCTATTCAATTCAAATTCATTTTCTATTCGATTCAATTCAAATTCGTTTTCTATTCAATTCAATTCGAATTCGTTTTCTATTCGATTCAATTTAAATTCGTTTTCTATTCAATTCAATTCAAATTCGTTTTCTATTCAATTCAATTCAAATTCGTTTTCTATTGAATTCAATTTGAATTCGTTTTCTATTCGATTCAATTCAAATTCATTTTCTATTCAATTCAATTCAAATTCGTTTTCTATTCGATTCAATTCAAATTCGTTTTCTATTCAATTCAATTCGAATTCGTTTTCTGTTCAATTAAATTCAAATTCGTTTTCTATTCAATTCAATTATAAAAACGAATATAATCGATATAAATATCATTCGCGTCAAAATAGCGCATCTCTAATCAACACGGCTTTATGTTTTTCAATAATTCCGTTATTCTATTCAACAAATGAATATTTATCCTATTCAATACGTGAATCTATATTTTTGTCAACACATGACTAATCTCAACGAATGAGTACTGTCCACGTATGACTATTTTTGTTATTCAATATATTTTATAAAAATTATGGTATCTATCGTTTGATTTAAATCAGACTCCAACCGTGAATTAGTAAGAGTGAATATTAACTCCGAAGGCCGAAACCAACATCAGATCAATATCCAGGAGACCACTCATCTTATCTATTTTCCAGTTAGTTTCTAATTTTATATATGATAAAGATGTAAATTTTATTGTTAAAATATTTCATTCAACACATGACTAATCTCAACGGATGAGTACGGTCAACACATGAACCTTTTCTTTATACTAATAAAGATGTAAATTTTATTGTTAAAATATTACGTTCAGCACATGACTAATTTCAACGGATGAGTACGGTCAACGCATGAACCTTTACTTTATAATAATAAACATGTAAATTTTATTGTTAAAATATTTCGTTCAACACATGACTAATCTCAATGGATGAGTACGGTCAACACATGAACCTTTACTTTATAATATTCTTTATTTTCTAAATTGGAATGAGGCCCAATCAATTACCATACAAAGTTAATTATATGGATTCCATACAACACATGTATATAATAGCAACGATACATAATCAACCATCATCCAAAGTGCACTACACTGTATAAGCATCAAATATAGATATCTAACGCTTATAACAGCCTGTCAATCAATCGATCGACATACAACTAATTATTTGGATTAGTGTATGCCGTATTTTATCCCAATACCCGTGTAGAGTTTCAAACAATCAAACACAAATTTTATTTGTGTAGTTGGGCGATGTGTAAAATTTATCATCCCAATCAATGTCCTTCAAATAGGTGTACATAACAAACCGTCCGGTTTGTAAATGAATATTTTTTTATTCACATTCACGTTAAAAATTATATTTTTAACAACCAAATTATTTTATTCAACCTATGAATATTCTATTCGGTTCATTTATTAAATAAAATGATATCTTTATTTTCTAATTTATTTTAGAAAATTTCGACGGCATAACGGCACGATACTAGAAGCAGGACAAGGCCTAGCCTTATCCCCGGTCTAATAATGGCCCACGCCATCCACATATCAATCAAATCCATTCCATTTCACCAAACAATCAAATTCAAATAAAATAATCTAACTAACTACACAACCAAACAAACAAGTCCATGGTCTGTGGATGATAGTGTCGAGTGCTACTAAACACCGTCTGCATCCTAGTATATATTTATATAACTAGAAAAGAAATTTAAAGTGAGAAGTTCTCACCCAAGCTAAACCAAACACCACGACTCTTCATATGTAGGAAATCTTCGTCGTTCTCGCCCATTTGTCACTTTCGTTGCCCGTATTCACTACATATATAAAAATCACATTTTTATATTCTCTCTACTTCATGATAGAAATAAAGTTCAGATTTTTATTTCACTTCACATATTTACAACGCTTCTTTCTATATAAAAATTATATTTTTATATTTCTACTTCTAATATAAAGATCGAATTTTTATTTCGCTTCATATATATTAAAAATCAAATTTTTATTGCTACTTTATATATATAAAAATAACGTCTTTACTTATGTAAAAATAAAGATTTCGTCTTTTCAATATTAAAGATTTTGCCTTTTCAATATTAAAGATTTCGCCTTTGATAAAAACCATTCTTTTGATTCTCCACTTTGTTATAAAAATTATATTTTTATATTGTTCTCCTCCTAATAAAGATTATATTTTTATTACTCTAAATGAATAAAAATCATATTTTTACTATCCTACCTATATAAAAATCATATTTTTAATATGCCACTAGTATAAAAATTATATTTTTAACCTTCTACCATAATAAAAATTATATTTTTAACCTTCTTCTATAATAAAAATTATATTTTTATTCTTCCTACTATATAAAAATTATATTTTTATTCTTCCTACTATATAAAAATTATATTTTTAATGAAATAAAAATCATAACTTGATGTTCATAAAGATGATAACTCTATGTAGCTAAAAATCAAATCTTTTTCATGCTAACATATATATAAAAATCCAATCTTTTTCACTTCCTATTCATGGGTATTAAAACTGAAAATCCTATGTTAAATAAACTGAAAATCGGTTGCTAAATAAACTGAAAAAAATCATATATAAATAAAAGAAATAAATACGAAAAACTTACTTCATCGATTGGAAGGGGAGACTTCGCAGCACAGTTAGTGGCGCAAGGAGGAGGGTGGTCGCGGCAGGCTGGAGTGGGGACTGGTGGCGTCGGCGGGCGGGCGTTCTCCGGCGGCTAGGGTTTGCTTCGATTAGGGTTTCTGGGGGGGTGTCTTGCGAGTAGAAGATGGAGGGAGAAGAAGGTGCGGAGGAGAAGGAAGCGAGGCTGCGGTGGTCGGCTTGGGCGGTGCGACGGACGAGGTGGAGGAGGGTGGAGGGAACGGCGGGTTCGTGAACGAGATTGGTTTTCTTTTTTTTATTTTTTATTTTACTGAGCGTATGGGAGAGAGTATAGGGGCTGAGGGTAAGTAAATTTATATATTCTATTCTTATTTTATTTTAAATTTCAAAAAGGGTTGACTTTTATTTTGAACTCGAAATGCGACCCTCCGACTGTCGTCTTCAGCGTTTTACCCCCATTCTGAACACAATGGAGTATGTTTCGTAAGACAATTCAGCCTTTTCGATCAGTTTCCGTTGAATTTAAAATATAAATCAGTATATATTCAATTTGAACGCACATTTCAATTTACCGGGGCCACATACTAACTCGAAAAATTCCAGAAAAATAATTTCTAGCTCCGTATTGACTATACGGTCCTAACAAAACTAATTTCGTCGAATTCCGAGACCGATTGAAAAATGGCCATTTTCTGGTCGACCAGAATTGACTAAAACTGTTAAAACACGTTTAACTTCGCCACGCTCACATATTAATTCAGAAAATTATGAATTTTGAAACCTAGCAATAACTTTACATCAAGGATCCAACAAAAGTGGTTTCGTCGAAATCCGAGGTCATTTGCAAAATTTCCATTTTTAAGGGCATGAATTCCATAGCGACTATTCTAAAATTTCAACTGGACATATCTTTTGATTCCCGCTATGAAATTTTGATTCTTCAGATTCGTTGGAAAGCTATCATCAATTAGATCCTATTATTTTTGGTTTCGCTAAAATACGGTTTATTTTGCACCCGATATGTTCAATTGAAGTTTGAAATCGAATTATCGAACTACCGCGCCATTTTCAATTCCTTTTATAATTATAGATAATTATTTATATTCTATCGACGACGTATATAACTATATACGTTCTAATTCTATTCAAAATAAATTTCTCGTCGATATTTTTTTAAAATAATCTATTTTAAATGTTCAAAATTCATTAAAATTGCCAAAATAAAAAATTTAAACTGGCTCGCATTTTCGGGTTATTACAAGTGGTTTTACACGCCCTGACGAGTTTGACTTATGTGGTTGTTGCTGTTGCGAGGCACCTCGGATATATCGGTGACTGTGTGGAGCCGATGGAGTCATTTGGCTCATTTGCGCCCCATAGGGCGAGGAAACGTAGTGTTCTGGCATTTTAATCCACATTGGTGGACCGGCCCTGACGATCCAAGGTGCAGTTGCGGCTGTTCCTGAGACATGGTAGGCCAGATTTTCTTGAATCAGTAGAGGACGATCCCTGGCCTCGGTTCACAGACGGAAATCCAATTTCCAATACGTGGTAATTTGGTTTTATTTGTAGAGCCTAGTATGGCGACATAGTGGGATGGGGCGCTTATGCCGTCTATGATTGATACTTATGATTTGAAATGTTTTAAACACTATACACTTATTATAGTATCAAATGGTTTATTTTAAACGTATCAAGCATGCTTTGCCTATTATATGGGCAAACCCTATCCTCCATTTTGTGTTGCATTGTGTGATGGGACCTGGGTCTTATAATAGCTTCATTTTTCTTTATTTAGCATTGCGCTGTTGTTTTATGCACTGGTGTTCTTGGGAGGAAACCCGTTCCGTGTTATACAGCGTGGTCCCTTGATTTACCTAACTTTGAAAATAAAGATAAATAACTATTTTAGTTCTTACACCAGTCCCATGACTGACCTGGGGTTTATTGTTTGAACCTAAACTCTGGGTGCCCTTGTTTTGACACGGGCAGCTAGTAGTTTTGGTTTTGCAGATTTATATTCACAGGATCCTGATTTACAGCTGGGACGATACTCGGAAAGCTCTGTATCCATGTATTACTTCTAGTTGTGTATTGTATTATTTTCCGCTGCTATGTAATATATTATAAACTCTAATATTTTTCTATTGTGTAATATTCATTTATACTCTGTATATTCTTGTATTTTGATGAATTGTTGTAATAAGCAATGAGATGTTCTTCTGTCTGCGTTATTTTGTGTGTTGTTCTCAAAGTATCCGCTCTTTCCTTATCGGGAAGTTACGGTCCTTACACATCCAACGCCTCTTTCCAATTCAGAATATTCTTTAAATAAAATATTCATATTATTAGGGAAAGGTTCCCATTAATTTTATCAAAGATAAAATCTTTTAAATTTATTCTTAAAATTTATTTACAAAGATTTGTCAAAATTCCAATTCAGTTTTAATATCAAAAATCACTACTTTACAATTAATCCAATTTAAGGAATAAATCTTATTTTTGTGACGGCCGGGAATTTCGCTCGATCCGAATCAGTCATTAAACCGCTCTAGACCGTTCGAAACCCCTGATCGTTTGAGAACAAGACAAATCAGAATGCAGACGGAAGAACATTTCATTGTTATTACAACAATTCCATCAGAATACAAGAATATACAGAGTATAAATGAATAAATTACATTCGACAAATATCAGAGATTACAATAAATTACATAGCAGCGGAAAATAATACAAAACACAATTGAAAGTAATACACGGATACAGAGCTTTCCGAGCATCGTTCCAGCTGTAAATCAGGATCCTGTGAATATAAGTCTGCAAAACCAAAACTACTAGCTGCCCGTGTCGAAAATAAGGGCACCCAGAGTATAGGTTAAAACAATAAACTCCAGGTCAGTAATGTGACTGGTGTGAGAACTAAAACAGTTATTTAAAACTTTACTTTAAAAGAGAGTAATTCAAGGGACCACGCCTTATAACACGGAACGGGTTTCCTCCCAAGAATACCAGTGCATAGAATAAACAACGCAATGCTTTTTCGAAAAATGAAGTTATTATAAGACCCAGGTCCCATCACATAATGCAACGCAAGCCAGAGGATAGGGTTTTACCTTATAACAGCCAAACATGCTTGGTACGTTTAAGCCAAATCATTTGATACTATAATAAGTGTATAGTGTCAAAACAATTTCAATCATAAATATAAATCATAGACGGCATAAGTGCCCCATACTACTATGTCGCCATACTAGGCTCTACAAATAAAGCCGAAATACACGTATTGGAAATTGGATTTCCGTCATGAGTCGAGGCTAGGGGCAAGCTCCTCTCCGCTTCGACACACTCTAGCAAATGTCTCAGGGCTACGCAATTTGGGCAACCCTGGGATCCTCCAAGGCCGGTCCTCTCTTACGTTTGAGGATTAGTTATTCCTAAACACACGTTTCCCGGCCCTATAGGACCTATAATCGAGGCGCCTCGCATCCAAACCACAAAGGTGAAAAGTATATAAATGTCAGGGCTGGTAGGTCACTGACACCACCAATAGCTAGAAAGAAACGTCGTGCACTCCTTGGGTCCTCATCCCGTTTTTGACTCGTACCGAGGTGTGAGGCTCGCGAATCCATGTTATACACAAAGCTACGCCACAAAGACTGTGCTTTGATCATCAACCACAAGACTTTGCTTTTCAACAGAAGCCTAGATCCATGCAACTCAGCGTGCCACACAGGCAATTCATGCCATGCGATTGATATCTATCGATATATAACCTCTAAGCTCGTACGTCTCAGAGAAGGGCGTTAAGCAAGAGAATAAATTCTCCGCCGCCAAACAGATATATATTTAACATAAATCAATCAACATAGAATAAAATCCAATGTCAGACACACAATCCATTTACAAGTTCGTTCAGGGTCTGAACGAAACCGGAGGCACTTTCCTCGCATATCCATCCATCTCCAAGTACGTCTGGAGGACCACCAACTATTTCCATCCTCTTGGGTGTACAGCCCAATCAGGATCGTCAGTATTTATCCAAACGATGTGAAGACTTCCGGCCTTCGACCACTGTCTTCATCTTCGACATATCGTCGAATCGGTTATTCAGAATGGGTATAAACCCGGCCTGAAACACCCCACCTCCGTTAGGGTCACTCTCAAAGGGAATGCCCTAATTTTGGTGGAGGTTTATAAGTACAAGTCACAGATATACAAGACAGATATAAGAACACATATTTGTAAATAGCGGAAGAACAACAAACTTTATTTCATAAAGTCAAATACGTGTTACAACAACATCCTTTCCAAAAACATAACATAACACTTTCATAATCTGTCTTGAGTACATTATTTAAAGAAGCATAAGTAAAACATGGATAAACTGCAAAAGTCCCCATAGTGAATTGTCCAAAGCCATAGTTCAAAACAGGAAAGTCCAAGCAATACTTCTCTCTTCTTCAAGCTGGATGTTGAGGTAGGTCAAGCTGCTGTGTTCCCTCCCTGAGGACCTGGGGGGGAAACGGAAGAAAGAAGACGAAAGAAAAGTAGAGTCAGACATAAAGCCTGAGTAAGTCTAGTACTATTTTGTCTATGAATAAAGAACTGGGTATGATAAGTAATAACAAGAAGTGGGCAAACACTATAACTTGGTTAAGTTGTCTAGGGTCGAATATACTATCGTACCCCATGTTAATCTCTGAACCCATATAAACTAGTTTTCCAATTGGCACCCCATAATCAGGGTGATGTGATCCATTCAATGATGATCGGCTCCTACTCGCATAGTTACATGTGTCTTACGGCCCCCGATGTCGTAGTTACCTATGCTGGTCCCACCATGGGGTGTATCAAGTCCCATAGTGGCAACCCGACACAACCTTAGAGTGCACAGGTATGCTACTGGTGTCCAGTGCCTTATTTTTCTGCGCCGGAGTGTGTGCACGCCCGCACTCCGTTAGAACCTACACTGCTACACCACCGCCGTCGATTTTTGACCTCTTACAATCAGCCCAGTAATCGTGCCCCACCCTGCCTAGTTTCAGGGTATCATGATACACCGTGTAGGGTTACTGCTGAAAAGGGTCCCCCGTTACTAGGTTTTCTATCTCTAGCCAACATGCTAAGTTGGTTAAGTGTTTTCTAACCTAACCCCACCAGTCCGTTTAGTTTAGCATGTTCCATTTTGATTAAGTCTTAGTCCACTTAATCCTAACAATCCTGATTCAGCCTTAATTGTCTTATTAAGGCCCTAACCTCTCACATTAGACAGGTATTGCTGTGGCTGCCTATTGCCGGTTGGTTCCGGGCAGTCTTACGCCACAACTCGGTCTAACCTCGGGTCCTTATTGGGCTCCATGTTTAACCTCCCACATTGGATAGGTATTGTTGTGACTACTGGACAGCCGGGCGGTTCCGGGCAGGTTTACATCACAACTCAATCCAACCTCGGGTTAAACATATCGTATTTTCTACATTTACATATCTTGTCATTCTTCTTTATTTCTTATATGTAAATATTTGCGGCCCATTATTAAGTTAATGGTGTAAAGGTTACACCAATCATGGGCCCAACCCATACTTGAATTTGGGCCCTTCTACTTTAGTTTTCATTCATTAGTAATTTTAACCCAACATTATTTTCCCCCGTTTTACACGTCCGTTTATATATATTGGGCTTAGCCTTTTAAAGCCCAATTTAGCCATGCGAAAAGGGGAGGCTTAAAGCGTGATTACATACACAAAGAGGGGAAGGTGAGCGCATGAACTTGCATATGACGTTGGAAATACATAATAGAAACTGGTGTACTTGCATAGTGGTAACATAGGTGACATGAATCAAAGCATGTGAACTTGTAATTGAGATATCATTATTGACCCATGAACCTATATTTTTACTTAGGCATAATGTCAAACATAAATATGGCATAAATACTTTTAGCATAAACATGGCATAATGTCAAACATAAGCATGGCATAAATACTTCTAGCATAAACATGGCATAATGTCAAACATAAGCATGGCATAAATACTTCTAGCATAAACATGGCATAATGTCAAACATAAGCATGGCATAAATACTTCTAGCATAAACATGGCATAATGTCAAACATAAGCATGGCATAAATACTTCTAGCATAAACATGGCATAATGTCAAACATAAGCATGGCATAAATACTTCTAGCATAAACATGGCATAGGTATAGTTAAATTTGTTCATGGCATAAATATAAACAAGTCATGTTCATAAGGTTTCTACATGTTTACAAAGAGGATACTTTGTTACTAACACAAAAGCATAGTTCAACTTAATTAAATTTAATCACATAACGATGGTATACTTATGCATAAATATTCCTAATCATGGTGTTTGCTTTTAACTTGCAAAAAAGGGATTTTTGTGTCTAACTTAGCCATGTCTCACATATGTCATCATATAATTCTTTTAAACAAGATAGACTTAATCATGAATTTCAATTATGCCCAATATCATTCATAGCCTAGCCATATTCATAAGTTTTGCAAAAGCATGACTTAATACATGGATTATGGTGTCAAAATTCCAACATAGTTTCATATGAACTATAACAACCAAACTTGTCTCAATTACTTGCAAAATGATTTATGCACAAAATAGACATCATGATGGCATAATAACAAAGCCCCAAACTTGCATGAATTTCAATCAACTACATACATGTAGCTTCAACATAGACTACATAATTTGCGCAATATTCCAAACGTATATTTGCATAGAACTACCGCATGTAGTTCTTTATAATTGAATGACATAATTCAGAATATCCAAAAGTATATAAATCGCACAAATACGAATTTCATTGCCACAATTCAAGCATACATATCTACACAATCATTTGTTCATACCAAAGTAATACTCTACTTACAATGGTTGCGGCAAATTCTCTAATTAAGAGATATGATTCCTTTGTTGAATTGATTAGCTTTAGGTTGCTTGAATTACTTTAGGCTTTAGAACTTTCTCCCTAATCCTCTCTCTCTAGATGGCGGCTACTCTTAGTCGTTCCTCAGCAACATGGCGGCTATGCTCTTAATTTGAATGAATAGATTAGGGTTTAGTCTAGGGTTGTTTATATAGAGGTTAGGAATTGATTAGAACCATTGATGTTGCTAGGTTAGATCGTAGCCATTCATTAGATAGAGAGACCAATTAAAACTTGCCACCTAGCCCTAATGACAAAGCAACCCACAGAAATTCGACCAAACACAGACCAGGCCAGCCAGGAGGGACTTGGTTCGATTTTCAAAAATTAAACTTTAAATTGAGCTGTTTTAGTCTATTTGAATTTTATCTATTGTATACATATATTTTTGCATATATATATATATATATTCTCATATATATACATATATTTTCTTTATTTCCTTATATGTACGTTCTTATCCTTTCAAAATTTGAATTTGTATACGTACATGTATTTGCATGCTCAGTTGGCCCTCTCTAAAACAGAGATAAAAATTATGTCGCCGCCGGGGTTCGAACCCCCAACCTCCATGCTACAAATCCAATGCCTTAACCAACTGAGCTACAGAGGCTTCTGTTAATAAGTCTTAGAATAATAATAATTATTGTCCTCTCCTTACTTCTCTTTTTTCATGTTTTGCTGTAATATTTAAATTAAAGATATCTTCTTCATACGTTATCCGTTTTGCGCAAACTCGGACTCTATCTCAAGCAGAATTCCGAGACGAACGCAATGGTGATGTCCGTTTCCCTTAATTTTTCTGTTACAATTTAATTATACTTTAATTTGTTAATTTACTGTTAACGGAAAAATCCGGGGTGTTACATTCTCCTCCACTTAAAAGGATTTCGTCCCCGAAATCTTCAAGTTTAGGAAGAATGTAAATCCTAACATTCAATCATCCATCTACTCATCCATCAAACACGAGCATCCATTGTCCTTAAAAGACTTCTAATGCTTCATGATCATATGCGAAGTGTGTGTGTTCATGAACTTATCTAATGCAAAATCAGGCGGTCTACTGATTCAGTTGACCTCCTTAATGCGAATCATGTAAGTGCCATGTATCCATTATGTATGCAGATTTTTCCTATTCATGATTCTACATGGGTGCACAATCTTTCATACAAATGCAACATCCATATGACAATACATTACAATTCAACCATATACGAGTGCAAACATATATGCATATGCAATATGAAGTGACTGAGCCGATCTAAAACCTACATTGTGTGTGTATATGCAGCCACGAGCAACTACTAGCAATCACTTGCAACCACTTGCAACCATCATACATAACATGTTTCAATTACATGTTTTCATCCAAAAGGTTTCTACCTAAAAGATAAGGTCGAGGAGATATTCCTAAAAAGATAGATAAAAGCGCAACTTAAGGAAAAAGAAAGATCAAGGACGTACCCTCGAAAAGAAAAGGGTAAGCAGTGCGTATTCTAGCTTCAGTTTCCCAAGTCGCGTCTCCCTCGGCGTCGCTCCACTGAACTTTGACGAGTTTGACTTCGCGGTTGCGTAGCTTCTTCACTTCCGTTCCTAGTATGCGGGTTGGAACTTTTCTTATGGTTGCTTCGCGTTCCACTTCGGCCTCTTCGAGGATATTTGGCTCTACCACTTCAGCAGACTCATGTAGACATTTTCGGAGATGTGAAACGTGAAAAACGTTGTGGACTCCGGCCAATTTCTCGGGTAGCTCTAATCTATAGGTCATTTTCCAAATTTTCTCAATGATAGGAAATGGTCCTACCTAAAGGTATAGTAGAATGATAGAAGCAAGTAAAAATTTTGTGCCCATTAGGCAATGTCAAAACTGGAAATCTATGCCACATATATATTGATTAGGAGAAGAACTCTCTAAGCATCAGCCCCGAAGACCGAAATCAACATCAGACTGACACCCAAAGAATTAATCAACCCAACCACCACATATGATTCTAGGAAACTAAGCATGATGGACTCCTTTTAGGTCACAAGGGAGTCCCTTCCTAAGTCCAACTATGTTGCCAAATGTACTTACTAAGGTGATTCTTTACAACTCATGCATAAGTGAAATGAACCTTCAGCCTTAGTGGCGAACACTCCTGGAGTGCCCTATTCTGAAATGCTCCACCTAATGAACCCCTTCTCTAGAAGCTCTTTAATCTGTTTACTGAGCTCTTTTCTTTCTCGTGGAGCCATGTGTCTAACGGGCAACGCAACGGGCTTTGCATTATCTACAAGATATATGCGGAAGTCTATTTCCCGCTTCGGAGGCAAGCCCTTCACCTCTTCGAAGACATCCGGATATTCCCGGACCACTCTAACTGATTGCAAATTTTCAACAGAGGCATCTAGCGACTCAAGATAACTAAGCATAACCGCATACGAGGAATTACAAGAAATTTCCAAAGTATTACTAAGCTGGGTTAGGAGCCTAACAACCCTTTTCTCACAATCAAGGATGGCCCCATTACTGGATAGCCAATCCATACCCAAAATCAAACCATACCCCGCAAAGCCCAAAACAAAGGCACTACATTCAAATTCTACACTTAGAATAGAAATTTTCAAATCCAAACAGATCATAGACAAATGAGCTGGGCCCCCAATTGGGTTTGAAACAATTAAGGGGTCCTATACCATACTAGTTTTTAGGTGCAGAGATTCTACTAAAGCTGACGAGATAAAGGAGTGTGATGCGCCAGAATCAAATAAAGTACGAACGGGGTGATCATAAAGATAAACTACACTTTCTACAGAAGTGTTTGTACCTCGCTGTTGCAATGGTGGCGCTTCTAGCACATGAACCTGTGCCCCTGGGGTGGATCCAGCCCCCTGCCCCTGCCCTCGTTTCCTTGGGCAGTCCTTAGCCCTGTGGCCTGTCTGACCGCATGAAAAGCACCCACCATTCTCCTTGGCCTTCTTTTTCCGGCAGTCCTTTACTAAGTGCCCCACTTTGCCATAGAAATTACACTTCCTCTTCTCCTTGTTGCCTTTCCCGCCTTTCTTAAAGTCCGTCTTCTTAGGCTGCAAACCCTCTTTCTTCCCTTGAGAGCTTTCTGCCTTTGTCTCCTTCTTGCCCTTATCCTCTTCATTCAGCAATGCCATTTGCACCAATCTTTCATACGTGGCCCCCATGGGTATATGGGTCATGGCCAAACTGTGTAATGGCTCATTTAACCCTTTGACGAAACGGAGAGCCTTCTTGTGCGGGGTGTTGACTAGGTCAAGCCCAAACCTAGCCAGCTCATCAAACTGATTCACATACTCTCTAACAGTCTTGTCTCCTTGCTTAAGAAATAAGAATTTCTCCAACTGCAAACTTCTTTCCGCATCTGAGAGAAATTTGGTCTCAAACCTTGCCCTAAAGTCCTCCCATGTCTCCACTGGTCTTTCAGCATTAGTGACTTCCCACCAGTAGGAAGCCTCGCCCTTCAATAGCCACACCGCCAATTGTACTTTTTGTCTGTCCTCTACCTCAAAGATGATGAATAGATCCTCAGTTTCCTTCAGCCAATTTCTAGCTGCTACGAAGGACTCAGTTCCATGGAAATCCCTTCCTCCCATAGCTTTAAAATCCTTACATATCTTAGCAAACGCGTTTCCTCGTGGAGGAGGTGGAGGAAGAGGTGCTGCTGCAGCTGGATGATTCCCTGCAGCTGGGGGAGGAGGAACGGTAGGACCTGGTTGAGTGGCCCTAGCTTCTAAGAATCGTCTAAACCAACCAGGTATTGGTACTCCTTCCGGCAAGTTAAGATCTTCGGACATGCTGAAACAAAAGGGATAGATTCAAAACGAAGGATAAGAGATAGTACCTATGGCTTTGGGGAGTGGACTTTGCCTTTTTTAAAATAAAATAATATTTTTATCTTTTAAAAATGCTTCTTTAAATTTCCTTTTTGAAAATAAATTTCCAAAACTTTTTATCTTATCTGGTAAACCTATGCTCTGATACCAAGTGAAACACCCCACCTCCGTTAGGGTCACTCTCAAAGGGAATGCCCTAATTTTGGTGGAGGTTTATAAGTACAAGTCACAGATATACAAGACAGATATAAGAACACATATTTGTAAATAGCGGAAGAACAACAAACTTTATTTCATAAAGTCAAATACGTGTTACAACAACATCCTTTCCAAAAACATAACATAACACTTTCATAATCTGTCTTGAGTACATTATTTAAAGAAGCATAAGTAAAACATGGATAAACTGCAAAAGTCCCCATAGTGAATTGTCCAAAGCCATAGTTCAAAACAGGAAAGTCCAAGCAATACTTCTCTCTTCTTCAAGCTGGATGTTGAGGTAGGTCAAGCTGCTGTGTTCCCTCCCTGAGGACCTGGGGGGGGGAAACGGAAGAAAGAAGACGAAAGAAAAGTAGAGTCAGACATAAAGCCTGAGTAAGTCTAGTACTATTTTGTCTATGAATAAAGAACTGGGTATGATAAGTAATAACAAGAAGTGGGCAAACACTATAACTTGGTTAAGTTGTCTAGGGTCGAATATACTATCGTACCCCATGTTAATCTCTGAACCCATATAAACTAGTTTTCCAATTGGCACCCCATAATCAGGGTGATGTGATCCATTCAATGATGATCGGCTCCTACTCGCATAGTTACATGTGTCTTACGGCCCCCGATGTCGTAGTTACCTATGCTGGTCCCACCATGGGGTGTATCAAGTCCCATAGTGGCAACCCGACACAACCTTAGAGTGCACAGGTATGCTACTGGTGTCCAGTGCCTTATTTTTCTGCGCCGGAGTGTGTGCACGCCCGCACTCCGTTAGAACCTACACTGCTACACCACCGCCGTCGATTTTTGACCTCTTACAATCAGCCCAGTAATCGTGCCCCACCCTGCCTAGTTTCAGGGTATCATGATACACCGTGTAGGGTTACTGCTGAAAAGGGTCCCCCGTTACTAGGTTTTCTATCTCTAGCCAACATGCTAAGTTGGTTAAGTGTTTTCTAACCTAACCCCACCAGTCCGTTTAGTTTAGCATGTTCCATTTTGATTAAGTCTTAGTCCACTTAATCCTAACAATCCTGATTCAGCCTTAATTGTCTTATTAAGGCCCTAACCTCTCACATTAGACAGGTATTGCTGTGGCTGCCTGTTGCCGGTTGGTTCCGGGCAGTCTTACGCCACAACTCGGTCTAACCTCGGGTCCTTATTGGGCTCCATGTTTAACCTCCCACATTGGATAGGTATTGTTGTGACTACTGGACAGCCGGGCGGTTCCGGGCAGGTTTACATCACAACTCAATCCAACCTCGGGTTAAACATATCGTATTTTCTACATTTACATATCTTGTCATTCTTCTTTATTTCTTATATGTAAATATTTGCGGCCCATTATTAAGTTAATGGTGTAAAGGTTACACCAATCATGGGCCCAACCCATACTTGAATTTGGGCCCTTCTACTTTAGTTTTCATTCATTAGTAATTTTAACCCAACATTATTTTCCCCCGTTTTACACGTCCGTTTATATATATTGGGCTTAGCCTTTTAAAGCCCAATTTAGCCATGCGAAAAGGGGAGGCTTAAAGCGTGATTACATACACAAAGAGGGGAAGGTGAGCGCATGAACTTGCATATGACGTTGGAAATACATAATAGAAACTGGTGTACTTGCATAGTGGTAACATAGGTGACATGAATCAAAGCATGTGAACTTGTAATTGAGATATCATTATTGACCCATGAACCTATATTTTTACTTAGGCATAATGTCAAACATAAACATGGCATAAATACTTTTAGCATAAACATGGCATAATGTCAAACATAAGCATGGCATAAATACTTCTAGCATAAACATGGCATAATGTCAAACATAAACATGGCATAAATACTTCTAGCATAAACATGGCATAATGTCAAACATAAGCATGGCATAAATACTTCTAGCATAAACATGGCATAATGTCAAACATAAGCATGGCATAAATACTTCTAGCATAAACATGGCATAATGTCAAACATAAGCATGGCATAAATACTTCTAGCATAAACATGGCATAATGTCAAACATAAGCATGGCATAAATACTTCTAGCATAAACATGGCATAGGTATAGTTAAATTTGTTCATGGCATAAATATAAACAAGTCATGTTCATAAGGTTTCTACATGTTTACAAAGAGGATACTTTGTTACTAACACAAAAGCATAGTTCAACTTAATTAAATTTAATCACATAACGATGGTATACTTATGCATAAATATTCCTAATCATGGTGTTTGCTTTTAACTTGCAAAAAAGGGATTTTTGTGTCTAACTTAGCCATGTCTCACATATGTCATCATATAATTCTTTTAAACAAGATAGACTTAATCATGAATTTCAATTATGCCCAATATCATTCATAGCCTAGCCATATTCATAAGTTTTGCAAAAGCATGACTTAATACATGGATTATGGTGTCAAAATTCCAACATAGTTTCATATGAACTATAACAACCAAACTTGTCTCAATTACTTGCAAAATGATTTATGCACAAAATAGACATCATGATGGCATAATAACAAAGCCCCAAACTTGCATGAATTTCAATCAACTACATACATGTAGCTTCAACATAGACTACATAATTTGCGCAATATTCCAAACGTATATTTGCATAGAACTACCGCATGTAGTTCTTTATAATTGAATGACATAATTCAGAATATCCAAAAGTATATAAATCGCACAAATACGAATTTCATTGCCACAATTCAAGCATACATATCTACACAATCATTTGTTCATACCAAAGTAATACTCTACTTACAATGGTTGCGGCAAATTCTCTAATTAAGAGATATGATTCCTTTGTTGAATTGATTAGCTTTAGGTTGCTTGAATTGCTTTAGGCTTTAGAACTTTCTCCCTAATCCTCTCTCTCTAAATGGCGGCTACTCTTAGTCGTTCCTCAGCAACATGGCGGCTATGCTCTTAATTTGAATGAATAGATTAGGGTTTAGTCTAGGGTTGTTTATATAGAGGTTAGGAATTGATTAGAACCATTGATGTTGCTAGGTTAGATCGTAGCCATTCATTAGATAGAGAGACCAATTAAAACTTGCCACCTAGCCCTAATGACAAAGCAACCCACAGAAATTCGACCAAACACAGACCAGGCCAGCCAGGAGGGACTTGGTTCGATTTTCAAAAATTAAACTTTAAATTGAGCTGTTTTAGTCTATTTGAATTTTATCTATTGTATACATATATTTTTGCATATATATATATATATATTCTCATATATATACATATATTTTCTTTATTTCCTTATATGTACGTTCTTATCCTTTCAAAATTTGAATTTGTATACGTACATGTATTTGCATGCTCAGTTGGCCCTCTCTAAAACAGAGATAAAAATTATGTCGCCGCCGGGGTTCGAACCCCCAACCTCCATGCTACAAATCCAATGCCTTAACCAACTGAGCTACAGAGGCTTCTGTTAATAAGTCTTAGAATAATAATAATTATTGTCCTCTCCTTACTTCTCTTTTTTCATGTTTTGCTGTAATATTTAAATTAAAGATATCTTCTTCATACGTTATCCGTTTTGCGCAAACTCGGACTCTATCTCAAGCAGAATTCCGAGACGAACGCAATGGTGATGTCCGTTTCCCTTAATTTTTCTGTTACAATTTAATTATACTTTAATTTGTTAATTTACTGTTAACGGAAAAATCCGGGGTGTTACACGGCCTTTCCGAACAACCCACGTACATTTAAAACAAATGTTACACAAACACAACATACGCCTCATTCCAATTCATATTCTCAGGGAAAGGTTCCCATTAATTTTATCCAAGATAAATTCTTTAAAATTTATCCTTTAATCTTCCTTTGGATGTCATTTCAAACCAGATTATGGTTTTCCAAACTAGTCGGGATTAGCGAACCACACCGAAGTAATTATTTATTTTATTTCCCAATCCCAACCTATTCATCCCATGAAGCAAAACTGGTAATACTCCATATCTAACACCACGTTGTTATCGGTAAAATTAATTACCATTTCACGTTCAAATCTAATTAAAGATTTAACTATCGCTTTGGAGCAAAACTGGTAATACTCCATTCTCGCTCATTTTCCAAAGTTGATAATTCAGATTATCACTTCACATTTCAATCTAATTGCAGATTCATTAAAACTCCTTTTACTGGGTTAAAGAACTAATGTCATTTAAAACACAGTCCACGATAAACCCCAAATCACATTCTATTTATTATCGGGTTAAAGAACAAGTGTTATTTAAAACACTGTTCACGATAAACCCACTAATCAATTCTATTTAAAACCCATTCAAATCCAATTTATTTATTTAAAATAAATGGGTTGTTATTTTAGTTCTAAACTAGTTCATTTCAATAAAAATCTATTTTTATCTTTTCAAATATGGAGTTTTTCATCCCAATTTTTCCAAATCATTACTTACGATTTTACACAAATTATTGATATTTTTAATAATTTTATCAAGGCACGTACAGTCGATTTCCATCAACGGCCATCGAACTGCACTTACAGCGACCTTTTCTGAATTTGATTTGGACATATCTCCAAATCCAACCGTTAGATTTCAAATTTCTAATATTCGTTAGAAAGCTCTTTTTGATACGAACCCAACGGTTCCGGTTTTAGGAGAATCCGACGGTCGGATCTCCCGTAACGTCCGTTCGAAGTCATTGTTCGAAATTTACGAACTACCGCGGCGCGGCGCGTTCTATTCAGGCCATTATATTATATATATAATATATATATTTCGTCGATTACTATTTAAAACGAATTTTATAAATAGTTTCAAATTTGTTTCAAAAACAATTTCTACCTTTATTTCAAATTCAAATCAAAATTGAATTTTCTATTATAAATCTTTTTTTATTTTCATTTCTATTTGATTTCGATTCAAATCGGTTTTTAATTCGATTCGAATTCATTTTATTTTCAATTCAATTCAATTCGAATTCGTTTTCTATTCAATTCGAATTCATTTCGTTTTCTATTCAATTCGAATTCAATTCGTTTTATATTCAATTCGAATTCAATTCGTTTTATATTCAATTCGAATTCAATTCGTTTTATATTCAATTCGAATTCAATTCGTTTTATATTCAATTCGAATTCAATTCGTTTTGTATTCAATTCGAATTCAAATTGGTTTTCTATTCAATTCAATTCAAATTCGTTTTCTATTCGATTCAATTCAAATTGGTTTTCTATTCGATTCAATTCAAATTGGTTTTCTATTCGATTCAAATTCATTTCAAATATAAAAACGAATATAATCGATATAAATATCGTTCGCGTCAAAATAGCGCATCTCTAATCAACACGGCTTTATATATTTCAATAATTCCGTTATTCTATTCAACAAATGAATATTTATTCTATTTAATATGTGAATAAATATTTCGTCAACACACGACTAATCTCAACGAATGAGTACTGTCCACGTGTGACTCTTTTTGTTATTTAATATATTTTATAAAAATTATGGTATCTATCGTTTGATTTAAAATCAGACTCCAACCGTAAACTAGTAAGAGAACGATTCTCTGAATATTAACCCCGAAGGCCGAAACCAACATCAGATCCATATCTTGGAGACCACTCATCTTATCTATTTTCCAGTTAGTTTCTAATTTCAAATATGATAAAGATGTAAATTTTGTTGTTAAAATATTTCGTTCAACACATGACTAATCTCAACGGATGAGTACAGTCAACACATGAACCTTCATTTTCTAATATTCTTTATTTTCTAAATTGGAATGAGGCCCAATCAATTACCATATAAAGTTAATTATATGGATTCCATACAACACATGTATATAATAGCAACAATAAATAATCAACCATCATCCAAAGTGCACTGCACTGTATAAGCATCAAATATAGATATCTAACGCTTATAACAGCCTGTCAATCAATCGATCGACATACAACTAATTATTGGGATTAGTGTATGTCATATTTTATCCCAATACCCATGTGGGGTTTCAAATCAACAAACACACATTTTTATTTGTGTAGTTGGGCGATGTGTAAAATTTATCGTCCCAATCAATGTCCTTCAAATAGGTGTACATAAACAAACCGTCCGGTTTGTAAATGAAAATTTATTTATTCACATTCACGTTAAAAATTATATTTTTAATGATAAAATATTTTATTTTAACACGTGAATTTTTTTTCAGTTCATTTACAAAATAAAAATAATATTTTTATTTTTCTAACTTATTTTAGAAAATTTCGGTGGCATAGCTGCACGATACTAGAAACGGGACAAGGCCGAGCCTTATCCCCGGTCTAGTGAAGGCCCACGCCATTCATACATCAATCAAATCAATTTTATTTCACCAAACAATTCAATTCAAACCAAATAGTCTAACCAACTACACAACCAAACAGTTAAACAAACAAGCCATCCATGGTCTGTGGATGACGGGTGTCAGGTGCTACTAAACACCGTCTGCATCCTAGTATAGATATATAACTAGAAAAGAAATTGAAGAGTGAGAAATTCTCACCAATAGCTATCCAATACAACGACTCTTCATTTATAGAAATCTTCGTCGTTCTCGCCTTTTATCACTTTCGTTGCCCGTAGTCACTACATATATAAAAAAAATCACATTTTTATATACTGATGTCTTCAAAATAAAAATCACATTTTTGTTTGTTCACTTTCAATTTAAAAATCATATTTTCATAATCACTTCATATATTTAAAAATCTAATTTTTACATCGCTATTGAATATATAAAAATCGAATTTTTACTTCGTTATTTAATATATAAAAATCGAATTTTTACTATGCTATTCAATATATGAAAATCGAATTTTTACTTCGCTATTCAATATATAAAAATCATATCTTTCTTCGAATAAAAATCTCACCTTCATGAATATAACAATTCAATTTTTATATTATTGAAAATAATTTCTTTTTTCTATGAAAAATCGCTTCTTTACCATGATAAAAATATCGTCTTTACAATGGTAAAAATATCCGATCTTTCCATAGTTAAAACTAAACATTTTCAAAGTTAAAAATCAAATTCCTTCATAGTTTAAAAATTAAATCTTTTATAATTTAAAGATCTAATCTTTTTTATTGTAAAAAAAAACAAATCTTTGCTATGATAAAAATCCAACTTTGTTTATATATAAAAATTAAAATAAAATCTAAGCTTTTTTTCTGGTGTTATTCATATCATCCAAACCCTATATTCTTTCATAAAATAAAATAGAGAAAAAAACATGGAGCTCACTAGTTTTCGGATTAAGGCGGAGGAGGTGGTCTTCACGGCGGAGGTGGGGTCCAGTGGCGGCGCCGAGGGTTGCATCGGGGTGGGGGAAGGTACTGGCGTCGGTGCGAGGCTAGGGGGGTTGCGGGTTCGGGTCTGGGTGCGAGCGCGTGGGGGGTTTGGGTGAGGTTCGGGCGTCGCTCGAGGGGAAGAAGAGAAGAGGGAGGCGACAGCAGTGGTGGTGCTCCACCTGGGGCGACGGCAACTCATCGGGGGGGGGGATGCAGCGGCGGCTTCCCCTCCGTTGCCCTCCTCCTATTTTTTTTCTTTTGATTTACTCTGATTCGATTTGGGAAAGAAATGAACGGGGGGGCCAGAAGAGTTAAAGGGGGAGAGAGAGAAAGGAAGTTCATTATATTTTTTTATTAATTTTAAATTCAAAAGGTTGACTTTTACATACGACCTCTAAACGAAGCCCACCGCCTGTCGTCCATAGCGTTTTACCCCCATTTCGAACACAATGGGATATGTATCGTAAGCTGACTAGGCTGTTACAATCAGTTTTCGTCAAAATCAACATATATCTCTATATATTGATTTTGAACGCGCATTTCAATTTACTGGGGTCACATTCTAACTCTAAAAATTCCCAAAAAATATTTTCTAGCTTCGTATTGACGATACGGTCCTAACAAAACTAGTTTCGTCGAATTCTGAGACCGTTGGAAAAATGGCCATTTTCTAGTCGATTAAAATCAACTAAAACTGGTCAAACGCGTTTTCCTTTGCCACGCTCACATATTGATTCGAAAAATTATGAAATTTGAAACCTAGCAATAATTTTACATCATGGACCCAACAAAAGTGGTTTCGTCGAAATCCGAGGTCGTTTGCAAAATTCCCATTTTTAAGGGCTTGAATTCCATAGCGACTATTCAAAATTTTCAACTGGACATATCTTTTGATTCCCGCTATGAAATTTCGATTATTCGGATTCGTTGGAAAGATGTTCTCAATTAGATCCCAATGTTTTTGGTTTCACTAAAATCCGGATTGTTTTGCACCCGGTACATTCAATTGAAGTTTGAAATCGAATTATCGAACTACCGCGCCATTTTCAATTCTATTTATAATTATATATAAATATTCTAACGACGACGTATATAATATATACGTTCGATTCTTTATTCAAAATAAATTTTCGTCGATATTATTTAAAATAATCTATTTTAAATATTCAAAATTCACCAAAATTTCCAAAATAAAAATTTTAAACTGGCCTAGATTTTCGGGTTGTTACAATTTTTAACTGGGTTAAAGAATCAATGCCATTTAAAAACATTATTCATGATAAACCCAAAATCATTTTCCAATAAATATAAATTGAAATACCAATAATCTTAGTTGAAAGATTTATTCTTTATTTAAAAGAAATTCTTTGTTTTAAAAAAATATTCTTTATATAAAGGATATTCTGAATCGAAAAGCGACTCAACCATTTACCATATAACTTTGGTTATATGGATTTCATACATCGTATGTTAATGACAATAATAAATAAATAATCATCAAACCATCCATTAAACATCCAAAGTGAAGTTCTCAACTGTGTGAGCCTTAAAATGAAATAATATCGCTTATCGCAGCTTGTCAATCTATCGATTGACATACAAATAACTATTGGGACTAGTGTATATCAATTATCATCCCAATACCCATGTGGGATTTTCAGCCAACAACAATACATATAAATAAATAATTGGTTAATGAATTTAACCAACTTTGATACTATCAACATGTTGATAATGATGGACAAAATGATATTTTATACCTAATGTTGAAAATAAAATATATGTATTTGACTTGCAAAATTTCTTTTACATTTCTAATATATAATAGAATGTAAATTATTTATATGACATTATTGTGGATGACAAATAAAATATAATTTTCATTATACTTTATTTGTATGTGATTATTCTTAATTTTAACACATAAAAAAATAATCACATTTGTACATGTTTTTCAATATATAATCTAACACATGAAAATGTTTATTTCAAATTGCATACAAATTCTAATGTATGCATTAACATATAGAAATGTCACTTTACTCGCCTATACATTCTAATGTGTGTGGTTTGACCAAGAATATAATTCTTATATTTGAATATAAACTCCAATGTAACTTTGCACATAAAAATGATTTTTTTTATTTGCATATAAATTCTATGGTGTGTTATGCAAACAAAAATGGTTATTATATTTGCATATATATTCTATCTCAACAAAATGTATGAGAAGTTCCATTTTGCTGACAATTCTATTTTATCAAAATGGATATTTCTATGGTAACATAGACCTATTTCACAAAATTCTATTTGTGTTTAACTCCTTCGGTTAACAAAAATGTAAAATTTGTCTTAATTCATATCTAATTAACAAAAGGTAATTTTTGTTTCAACTATTATATTTTTGACAAAAGTAAATATTTCTGACAGAAGTAATTATTTTGGTTCAACTAAGCTATTTGTCCAAAAATGGGTATTTTGATTAAATCAGTCCACCTTGACAAAAGTATATATATATATTGACCAAAAATAAATGGTTTGCTTTAACTAATCTATTTTGTCAAAAATGAATATTTTGACAAAATGTATATTTTGACTAAACTACTCTATTTCAACAAAACAACAAAGATGATGACTTTGTTTTGTTGACAAATCTAATTCAACAAAACAAATATAAGTGATGAGTTTGTTCTGTCGACAAAATGATAATGTTTTGTTTTTGCCATTACAGTTTGACAAAAATGACAAAATGTATTCAACTATTGTAAATTGATAATGGGGAACGTTTTTACTTCATTCCTTTTTAGTGGCACAAATATGAATATTTTGTCTCATTCTATTAAATGATAAAAATGTATCTTTTTGTATTGCAACAGAAGGACAAATAAAACTTATCTATTCATTTACCTTTTTTTTTGAAGCTAAGATGACACTAAAAATATATCTTTTTATTTTAACCTATGATGAAAATAAAAACATTTTATTTAATTTAACAAAATTACAACAAGGATGAATTCATTTTGTCATAATTTTTTATTTACTCTAGTTTTAAAGTAAAAATGATATTTTTAATCCTATTCTTTTATTTATATCTAAAATGTAATAAAAGTGTAACTCCTAAAACTATGCTTTTTATTTGTATCTAAAAAATGCAAATAAAAAGGTAATATTTTAATTTATGATTTATTTGCATACTAGAATGCAAATAAAAAAACATTTTATATTTCTATGTATATTTGCATAAGAGGATGTAAATAAAATGTGATTTCTTTTCTTACGTTTTTATTTGCATATAAAGATGCAAATGAAATAAACTTCGCCCCTTATGTTCTTATTTGCATATAAAGATGCAAATAAAATAAACTTCTTTTTCTTATGTTTTTATTTTATTCTTATAAAATGACCAAAAAGAATGTTTTTATTTCATTCTTATAAAATGACCAAAAATGAATATATTTACTTCTATAATTGACATAAATGTCAATTACCACAACCAAATAACCAATGACAAATTTGATTGAATCTAATTTTATAATTAACCTAAATGTTAACTACCACAATATAATAACATAATGATACTTTTGGTTAAATCTAGCTTTATAATTTAGATCAATATTTAAAGATCTAAAATAAAATATGATTTTTATTTCAGATCTAAATCTACCCAAACACATAGGTCACAATCATCATAATTAACAAGCCACAAATACAATTTCATACATCACATATCATAATCGGAATTATACACATTCAATCGTCACATAATAATTAAATTAAATAATTAATTAACTATTAAAAAGAAAAATTATCACAGTCGCAACGCGAATTTATCCAAAATTTGAACTGCTCGAATTGGATGGACAACAACGAAGATCTCAGTTTCATGATCGAATAGGATCTGAAATTATTCAGTTTCGATATCGTATGTATTAGCTACGATCTATTCAAGGTTGTAACAATTTAAATTTAGTAAAATAATAAAATAATAGGCCATACTCCTCTTCTCAGAACACCGCCGCTGTTTTTCAGAAATGGTTCGATCTTAGGTTTTGATTTGGTGATCGATTGGAGCAACGGTTTGAAGATCGGTTGGTTCGGGGTTGTTGGGCTCAGGGAGGCGCCGCCATGCCTGAAAGGGGGAGGAGCTCGGTGGTGCCTAGGGGGATGGCGACGGTGAACTTCGGTGCGAGTTCATTGGTCCGGACCTCGGAGTTCGGGCCACCAGATATCGATCCAGACGTATGAAATTGAAGAGCATGAGAATCTCTTCAAAAGATTGAACTAGAGCAATGGATTTTACTGAGAGGATTGGTAGATATTAAGAGACGAACTTAGGAGGTTTGTGGCCATCGATTTTGTATATGCAGCAGCTAGAAGAAAGTGAATAGTGTTTTTTAGGGTTCTTGAATTATTTATAATATTTTAATGTGATTTTTACTAATAAAACCATATCACTCAAATAAATTCGATTTCAGTCCAACCGAAGGTGACCCTAGCTAATAGCCCCTATTCCGAATCTAATGGGCTAGGTCTCGTCAGCCCAAACGACTGTCCGTGGCCCGAAATCTTTAAATTATTATTTAAATCATTTAAATAATAAATTTGATCGTCTATTTAAATCAACCAGGGCCACATACGAACTCAGAAAAATCCAAAAAAATTATTTCCGGCTTTGTTTTAACGATACGGTCCTAATAAAATTAATTTCGTCGAATTCTGAGACTGTTCGAAAAATGGCTATTTTCAATTCGATCAGATTTGACTGAAATTGACAAAACACATTTTTGTTTCCCACGCTCACATATAACTCGAAAAATTATGAAAATTGAAACCTGGCAATAATTTGACATTCCGAATCCAACAAAAGTGGTTTCGTCGAAAACGGAGGTCATTTGAAAAATGGCTATTTTTAATATTCAAATATACAAATTCTATAGCGACTATTCTGAAAATTAAACTGGGCATAACTTTTGATTCCCGCTATGAAATTTCAATTTTTCGGATTTGTTGGAAAGATATTTTTAAATAGATTTCAATATTTTTGGTTTCACTAAAATCCGCTAAATTTTGAATCCGGTACATTTGGTCAAAGTTCAAGTTTGACTTTTCAATCTACCACGCTATTTCTAACTCCTTTTATAATTAAAATAAATATATTCATTTTAACTTCAATTTTTAGTCATTATTATTTAAAATAAATTATTTTAACTAGTAAATTTCCATTAAAATTTCTAAAATAAAAATTTTGAATTGTTTCAGAATTTACGGGTTGTTACATTTATAGATTAACTCAAGTAACATCAAATGGTTTGTAAAACTTAGATGTTATATCAACATATGATTTTTAACAAATTAATCTTATTAAAATCTTCCTATTCAACATGACTCATTTAAACCGGAGTTATAATTTCTCTTTACTAGTTACGAACTTAAAATTCCTACTTATCAAATTAATGTATAAAATGGATCTTATTTTAAATTAATTTCCTTCTAGGAAACTTAATATTTCAATACCTGGTTTTATTTCATAAATTCCTTTTGAAAAATCATATTTCATTTATTTCAAGGTATATAAATGTAACAACCCGCTATTTTTAACGATTAAAATTTTGATTTAAATCGTATTTTTATTTAAAAAAATTCTATAGTTTTTCATAATGGGAATTTGAAATTTGAAATACGTATAGTGAAATCTAGCAGCTGTGAAAATTTCATCAGAAAATTTGAATGTTGTTGGTCGCGCAAATTTTTCAATGCAAAGCTGCGCATAACAGTTCAAATTTTAGTGATTTTAAAATCTCTCCAAAACCAGTTCGGACAAACACGAAAAATATTCTATTCGTTTTCAGTAATCAAACGGCGAAATTCTTTTTTCGAAAATCGGACATTTTGACCTTCGTTTCTCATCCGCATTTCTACATTAAAGGGGTCCGTCACGCGTTTTTGAACGGAGCATGCAGACACTGCAAATTATATACTGTTGTGTCCATCTCAGCGCGCTGATTACAAAAATATATTCAATTGTCAATTTTGGTATTCGGTTCGTGCTGAAATTGTGAAAAGTTTGCACGGTTCGTTTTTGAAACAGAGCCATTTCAGTTCGATGTGTCCCTTTTACGATCTTACATATCTTTCTATATATTATAAGTCCGCAAAAGATGTATTTTTACTTTACTAAACCACCTAAATATATTTTTTGTTTTCAAAATGGGCACTTTCATTCTTTTCAATTACCTTTCCTTACATGCACGCATGGACCATTTTGCATTCATTCCATGCATGCACATTTTTTTGCTTCCTTCATTTTAAATATGTCTTTCCAATTTTTCTTCTTTTTTTCCATTGAATGCGCCATGCTTTTTCATTTTATAATAATAATAATAATAAAGCGTGTCTATCCAAACTTACTGACATGCGCATTACACATTCACTTAGCAATAAGTAAATGAAGCCTACGCATGTTTGGCGCATGCGCATGGATCATGGAGGGGAAGAATAAATTATTATTTCTTGTGGCATTTAAGTCAATTAGAATAGACAGGAGGGCACATTCTTCACTTATCTTCGCTGCTGTTGTCTTCTCTTCCCCCATACTCTTTCACTTCCCTCGCCTTTCATTTAATGCACGTCAATTCACTTCTAGTTTTGCACGTTCACTCTGCCCATTCCTTAGCATTGAAGTCCTCCATACTTTTGCATAGATATCTCACGCATCATAATGAAAGGGGGACTTCATTATCCACTTCGGATATTTTCTTGATAGCAAGCTTTCCCTACCCCAATCTTTCCAACCTTCTATTCTTTCTCTTCTCTTCCAATAAACAAAACACACACCATTAATTTGTGTCCCGCCGTCTCCTCAAAACGCAAGTAACAGGGACATACTTTTCTCTTTGGTTGTAAGCTTCACACTCCACTTTCTTTTCCTCTTTATATATGAGAAGGCACGCAATAGTAAGAGTATATTTGTAAGGGGGGAGCATTTCCTATGCATGCAAGGTGAAGAGGGGTATGTGTACAAGTGGGTTTATATGGAAGCAAGGACGTACGCATGTGTAGGTGAATTAATGGATGCATGTGAAGGGTATGGGGTACTGTTCATGCACATGGAGTATGGAGAATTGCAGTGGGCCGCTGGGCCCCAGCATTTTGTATTGGAGCAGTATTCACCTGTGTGTGCGTTTTAGGCGTTTGGGCCATTTGGGGGTGAGAACTCGTTTTCATCCAGTTTATATTATTTAGTTAGATATATTTTAGTTTATTCTGTTTGAAAGGGTTAAGAACATGTTCATGTTGGAACTAAAAGAAACAAAAAGGAGCAAAAGATGCGGGCGCATGAAATGGAATAAATAATGTGGACGCCTTGTTTAGGTTTAAAATTTTAAACCGCATCCCTTTCCTTAAGTTTACATGTAAACCCGCCCCCTGTTTTAAGATGCCACTCCTTCTTCTTTGCCACTTCCGCATTTTACGTTTTCTACCCAGAATTTTATGCGCTAAGAAAAAAAATTATTGTTTTGTTTTATAAAAAAAAAAGAAAAAGAAAAAAGAAAAGAAAAGGCTTTGCTAAGTTTTGATGTAGCATTGGTTTGTAATCTAGAATTGGTGGCCTTTTATTTCCGTCTGTTAGTTATGTAATGAGATATGTATATAAGTGGGAACAACAGCAAGTTGCTGTATACAAATAGTAATACGGTAGTAACATGTTGGCCACTATTCATGCAAATTGAATTTGTAAGCGATGAAAACAAAAGTTTGCTCCAGGCAATTGCGGATTTTAGTACATGCATATTTTTGTGGATTTCAAAATGAAAGCTAACGTTGGCGTTACAAAATGAAATGCGAATTTTAGTAAATGCGGATTTTTTGTTTAGTGATCGCTGCGCCGCTAACCTCGACCGAACTAAGTCCGACACTAGAACCTTTTTCCTTCCCTACTTTGTAAAACCGAACTGCATCAAAAATAAATAAATAATTAAATAAAAATTTGAAATCAAACGCAACTCGGTTTATACGTGTAATAACCGTAATTTCTTTGTTCAGTTCGCTGAAATCTCAGTGTCATTTTGGTTTCGCGGCCTATCTGTTATTGTCTCTACTTCTGTGCCAAGATAGGTGAGTTTTCTCACACCTGCAAAAATATTCACATTTTTGTGAAATTGAAATCTGTGATTGATTTGATTATTTGTTTGTTGGTTGATATTTTAAATGGACATCAAATTTAAACTGTAGAAATTGAATTGACAGTTAGTTTATTTTTGAATTAAATTATTAGTTAAACCACGACACATATAATCAGTTAATTATTGCAAATTGAACTGTTTTGGATGATGGTTGTGATGAGTGTTTATTTATGGATATATTGAACTGTATGGATGCTGTCTATATTTTTATATCAATGTTATCACCTTGGATGTTACGGGTATCAACATAAACTGTCATTTCGAATAAATTAAGAAATAGGTTGAAATGATATATACCTATGACATCTGACCTTTGGATTGAAATGATATATACCCATTCCCTGAAATTAAATTTTAAAATTTGAAATAACTTATCACTTGGCCATAGGATAGAGAATTATCATATGGACACCGGATTGGTTAAATCTATAAATTTTAGAATTTGTGAAACTTGAATTTGAAGTTGAAATATCGAAATTGATTTTTTTTCAAAGGTTTAAATCTTTATTTAAACTTTGAAATTAAATTCGAATTAAATGGCTTAAATGAATATTATGAATTTGAACTTGAACTCGGATTTGATTTGAATCGAATAGATTCAAATAATATTTTGAAATTGGAAGTTATCCTTTAAAATGGATTATTCTCAAATGTATTTGATTTTGGAATCGATTTGGATTAGATATTGGAAATCGATTTGGTTTGTTTTGAGATTTGAACTTAGGTTCAGATTTGTTGGAAATGGAAAGAAACAGTTGATTAGAAATTATTTCTGTATAAATAAATTTATATATAAACTATTTTATGAAATTTATTCATTTGATATATGAAGTACTTTATGTAAATTGTTTTTCAAAAAAAAACCTATCCTTTCTATATATATAAGTAGTTTATTTTATAAAATAATTTAATATACATAAAACCATTTCCAACACTCAAGTTGTTTTGATTTCCAAGCTTTTCCAAATCTCCCAATTATTTACAGTTATTCAAAAATTTATTAAAACCCAAAAATACCTCAAACTTATAAACTGTTTTAGAAGTGGAATTGTTTACATTTAAATCTCTGATTTAAAAGTAAATATGATTATTTTTTATGTTAAAATCAGAAATGAATTCAAAACAATTTTTGAAGTAAACTGAATGATTCGAAGGAAATGTGGTTAATTGAAGTCATAACCAATTATTGAATTTGAAATTTATCTCAAAGTGAATATGAATTTTGAAAGTAAATATTATTGTAATTAAATTAATATGATATTTTAAAGTGAAATCTGTTTAGTTGAATATGATATTTTGATATCATAACGATTCACCATTGAAATATAAAAGTACCAATCGGTGTGTAACATGACGTTTTGTAGTTAAAGAGACCGGGACCTCTTATTGACATACTCTCTGTTAATGTTGGAACCACTTTAACAACTGTGTACGCGGTGGAGTTACAAAAATGAAGTAGGATGAATTTGGAGGCGATTACTGGATTGAAGAAACTGAACGATAATGGATGACATATGATTTTTATACTATAAAAATTAGATTTTTATACTATAAAAATTAGATATTTTATACTATGAAAAATTAGATTTTTTATGCTATGAAAAATTAGATATTTTATACTATGAAAAAATAGATTTTTTATGCTATGAAAAATTAGATTTTTTATGCTATGAAAAATTAGATTTTTATACTATGATAAATTCGATTTTTCTAAAGCAAAAGATTCGATTTTTCTTTATAAAAAGATTTAATTTTTATCTTTATAAAGAGGTTTGATTTTTGGTTATAAAAGAATAGGATTTTATATGCAAAATGATTTGAAAAATACATGAACATTTTTGATTTGAAAATATATATGAACATTTTTTATTTGAAAAATACATGAACATTTTTTATTTGAAAAATACATGAACATTTTTGATTTGAAATATATATGAACATTTTTGATTTGAAAATATATATGAACATTTTTGATTAGAAAATATATATGAACATTTTTCATATGAACAGCAGGAAAGGGTCGCATTGGAATTTTTGGCATTATCCGAACCATTCAGGAATAGATAATGGAGGAGTGGATCTCCAAGGTGAGAACTCCTCACTTTTATTTTAAATTTCTAGTTAATATATATATACTAGGATGCAGACGGTGCTTAGTAGCACCTGACACCCGTCGTCCACAGACCATGGACGGCTTGTTTGTTAGATTTATGTTGTTGTGAAAATTGAATGTGTGTTGTGGAACGAAATAAAATATTTTATAGTGGAAAATATTCTATAGTTAAAAATATAATTTTTAACGTGTATATAAAATGAAATAAATATTTATAAACGAATCGGACGATTTGTTTATATACACTGATTTGACTGATATTGATTGGGATGATAAATTTTACACATCGCCCAACTGCACAAATAAAATCTGTGTTTGATTGTTTGAAACCCCACATGGGTGTTGGGATGATATTTGGCGTACACTAATCCCAATTATTTAATTGTATGTCGATCGATTGGTCGACAAACTGTGTAAGCGTTGATTATATATATTTAATGCTTATGCAGTTGTGTGGTGCACTTTGGATGATGGTTGAGTATTTATCGTTGCTGTGATATACGTGTGTTGTGTGGAATCCATATAATTAACATTATATGGTAATTGATTGGGCCTCATTCCAATTGGGAAAATAAAGAATATTATAAAATATAGTCACATGTGGACAGTACTCATTTGTTGAGATTAGTCATGTGTTGAAAGAAATATATATTCATGTGTTGAATAGAATAAATATAGATTCATTTGTTGAATAGAATAACGGAATTATTGAAATATATAAAGCCTAGTTGATTAGAGATGCGCTATTTTGACGCGAACGATATTTATATCGATTATATACAAATTGAATTGAAAATGAATTCGAATAGAATTAAATAGAAATTGAATTCAAATAGAATTGAATAGAAATTGAATTCAAATAGAATTGAATAGAAAATGAATTCAAATAGAATTGAATAGAAAACGAATTCGAATAGAATTGAATAGAAATTGAATTCGAATAGAATTGAATAGAAAATGAATTCAAATAGAATTGAATAGAAAATGAATTCAAATAGAACTGAATTGAAAATGAATTCGAATAGAACTGAATAGAAAATGAATTCGAATAGAATTGAATTGAAAATGAATTCGAATAGAATTGAATTGAAAATGAATTCGAATAGAATAGAATTGAAATTGAATTCGAATAGAATTGAATAGAAATTGAATTCAAATAGAATAGAAATGAAATTGAATTCGAATAGAATTGAATTGAAATTGAATTGAATTGAAAAGAAAGTTGAAACTGTTTTTGAAACGAATGTAAAACGATTTATAAAATATGTTTTAAAAGGAAATCGACGAAATATATATTATATATACAATATAATGGCCTGAATAGAACGCGCCGCGCTGCGGTAGTTCGCGAATTTCGACCATTGACTTCGAACGGACATTACGGGAGATCCGACCGTCGGATTCTCCTGAAACTAGAACCGTTGGTTCGTATCGAAAACAGCTTTCTAACGAATATTAGAGATTTGAAATCTAACGGTCGGATTTGGAATTATGTCCAAATCAAATTTGGAAAAGGTCGCTGTAAGTGCAGTTCAATGACCGTTGATGGAAATCGACTGTATGGGCCTCGATAAAATTATTAAAAATACCGATAATTTGTGTAAAATCATAAGAAATGATTTGTGAAGAATTGGGATGAAAAACTCCAAAATTGAAAAGATAAAAATATAGTTTTATCGAAATGAACTAGTTATTAACTAGAAAAATAATCCAATGGTTATAAATAAATAAATTGGATTAGATTTGAATTGAAATTATCTTTGGATATTTTCGATATTGGATTCCGTGATTATATAGATATTGTGATGGGAATTTGGAAGATATCGATATCGTTATTCCCGATATGATATCTATTGGTTTCAGGATTTGATGTTGAATATAAGTCGATACTATCTTTATTCAAACCCTTCTATTTAATGTCAAATTGGATTGATTGATTGTTTGGATTGTGCTCGACCAGTTTATGAGCAGAATATGCTTTTACATTTAGCATTGGGTTGGGTTGAAAATATCTATGTGCTAACGCCTTGTGGAACACTTCACGATTTGACGATAAGGTGTTTAGCGATGTTGTGTTCATTTCAAATTTAATGAATGATTGTGAAATGATATTTTTCTTAAGTGAAAAGAAATGTATTCCTGATTTTGGACAGGGAATGTTTTATAAAAATGTTTTATAAAACAGAAAGGATTTCGAGGCCGAAACCCCGATGATTTCTAAAGTGATTTAGAAATGTATTATATGTTACATTGTGGTTCATCGCATATTTGATTAGTTGCTATTGATGATGTATCTGTTTGGTGGCGGAGAATTTATTCTCTTGCTTAACACCCTTCTTTGAGACGTACGAGCTCAAAGGTTATGTGATTAATAGTGACTAATCATATGTGTGAATTACTGATGTGAAGTACTAAAATTTGAAAAGTACTTGTGATTATTATGTTGTGAAATGATTTTCCCTACTTTGGGATATGAAATGATTTAGTATGTGGCTAAAGATTCGGGTAACCCTGAGACTAAAAGTATGGGTAAGAGGGCGGTGTATGCTCTCCATGTGTGGGAGGTGCATCGTCGGTGTAGCCTACTCCTATGTGAGGTAGGTGCACATTTATATATCGAGTTGCGAGGTGCGTACCCTTTGCCTTGTCGATGGGGAGCACGATATTTGGTTGCATACTTGTTTGTATGCATTGTTATGTTTTGAAATCCATATTTCCAGACGATTTGATTTGAGATCCCGAAGTGAAATCTACTTTGATATAGAAAGTTAGATATGTATTTCAAATGATTTGAAATAAGAAATCGGGAATAAAATCCAATGGAATGATTTCTGTAAATTAAATTGAAATCTAAGTGTAGTGATTAATCTAAGTGGGTAGATTGGGATATTGCATGTTGATTGATGCATAGTAAATCCATATATCTATATTGATTGTTGTTTATACACTGGTATTCATGGGGGTAAACCCGTTCCGCGTTAGCGGCGTGGTCCCGTGATATACCATATTATCAAATAAGTTAATTATAACTGTTAGAGTTTCTCACACCAGTCCCATGACTGACCTGTAGTTTGTTTTTCCCTTGCGATCTCGGGTGCCCCTATTTTCCACACGGGCAGCCGAGTAGTTTTATTTTGTAGATGTATTGAGCAGGATTCTGGATTGAAGCTTTAAGCTGTGTCCAGGCATTTACAGTCTTCCGCTGTGTAGTTTATATTTCCGCTGTGCATTGTATTACATTTATGTAAATTTATCTTCCGCTGTGTATTATTTTCGATATACTCTGATATTCTGTACTCTGATGTAACATTATTATGATGTTTATTGAAGTCTTCTGTTATTTGTTCTGATGTGTTGTATACCCAAAGTTAGCGTATGCGGGATTCGAATGGTCTTGGTCGGTTTAGCGATCAATTAGGTCCAGGCGAAATCCGTGTCGTTACAACCCCGACACTTGTGTCGATTTGAAATGACTAAAACAGGAGCCATGCCAGACCAAATGAGGCTTGACTACCTCTTAGTGGACATCTGCTCTTCGATTTTCTTGGGCCTCGGGTCCATACTATTACTATTTTATTGTTGTTGTTTTGTTGGTGCGCACCCTTAATGGGAGGTATTTCCCTTTGATTCGTTATGGGGTGGATGTCTACGGTGGGCCGTTAGGGGTAACCACCAGTCTGGATTAGGCAAACTGGTAGCATACTACTTTCGGTATAACTTCATGTGCCTTGTCATATGTTTATCCTTATGCGAGACAACTACGATTTTAATTTTAGCATAGGTCTATAGGGGACTCACTGGCTACCGACGTTTTACTGGTTGTGTTACAGGACCTGCATAGACCATGTTCTTATAAACTGTGTAAGGGTAATCAATGTAACCCCGCTTACGCTATTTTTCTGACAAGTATTTGTGAATAGACACTAATATAATAGTGAAATTATATTATATAGTATCTAGTTTGACGGATCCTTAGGAGATGAAATTTCCTGTAACATCTCTTGAGTTATGTATGTGCATGTTCATATGATGTTGATTTGACTTAGATGAGAATATTTTTGCTTGATCCGAGCTTGTCTTATTCTCACGCTATTACGCTCGGGCCAGACTTGAGCATTCCAGTTTCAAAGGTTATCTTTTGAAGGATGAAGACGAAGACGGTATACTATTATCACTATTGTATTCCACTACTATTCCATTGCATTACTCTGTATTATAAGTTATGTATATAAATGTATAACTCTGATAAATGTTGTAAAATGATCAAATGTTTATTTTAAACAGCTTCATGAATTGTTATTTGATTATTATATTTTTTTTCATTCCGAGATTCTGTGCTTGTTTTTCTTCTTTCTTTCTAATTCTAAATTAATCCCCTTGATTATCTATATTTTTGACTATAATGGTTAAAGGTGTGGATCGTCATTTAATAATCTGTAAAAACGTACAGTTTTGAGTTAGACATGTGTGGATTATTATCGATTCAAAAGGTACGGATTTCCGGGTCGCTGCAGTTGGTATCAGAGCTTAGGGTTTAGCGGTAAACCTTGGCTATATTGGGATTTACTCATTAGAGATAGGGTTAGTAACACCCTAGAATGAGTTTTGAGTGTATATATATACGAGAGAGTGTACTTGTACTTTTGATATAAAAAAATGGTTTTATATTGTGTTGTTTGACTTATTGAGTTGAGTTTGGAGTTCCAGTCGATGCGTGTTGCAAGCGTTACTGAGTGGGATTTCAAAACACTTGAACAAGGCAATCTAACACGATATTGTTTTCTTATTTTTTTTATATATGTACAATTAATAAAATTTGATGGTAAATTAGTCAATACTCTTAACCTATTGACTATAACAATAAATAGATTTTTATATATGATTTATAATTAAATGTAAACCAAATAAATTTAAATGGAGAATTTGAGATATTTAAATCCAATTGGTTTTAAATGATTTTCGAGACTTTTAAATATATATATATATATATAGTGGTAGTATTTAGAAGTATTTTCCATAGATTTTATTTTAAAAATAATTTTGAAGTGAAATTGGTTCAGTACTCCACTTCGGTCGCTGGAAGATAAATTTCGATGAGTGTGGCAACATCACCGACTTTCATTTTCAAGTCTCTAAGTGGGGGAGAACCCTTTGTAGCTTTGCTATATATTTGTTTGAAAATAATTCTAAATTAAAATCTTAAGTATGTTTTGTTATACAAAATATATATGGTATATAGCATTTCAAATGATTTGAAAGAAACTAGGTATTCAAAATTCTGAAGTCTTTGTATAAACTTGGATATCTTAACTTTTAAATATATGGAATGAGAAACTAAATCTAATGTTTAAAAGAAACACGAATCCAAATCGTAACTCTCGGAAAAAAGAAGAAGATAATATGAATTAAAACCAAATTGAAATTGTTGAATGTTCTTATTTGATAAAATTGAATCGGATTAAAGTATAAAATACTTAATGACATTCGATAACTTACCTAAAAATAAATAAATAAATAAATGTTTAAAAAGTTAAATGTATATGAATATGCGATGAAAATACAAATGTAACTTAAGTAATGAAAACACATCAAAGTGAAATTTGAATCATGGAAATGTTATAAATAGGAGTCAAATTGTTATAATATGATACAAATTTGTTAATATTCTAAAAGAGATTAATAAAATAAAAAGCAATATTAATAATGGACAATAGTATTTAAGCATATGCAATAACAACTTATGAGAAAGATTTTTTTTTCTTCGAACCATATCTTTGTATATTATTGTAAAATATATCGAAAATTGCAAAGGATTGAAATAATTAAAATTGTAACCTTATGAGATAATTGTAAACTTGAATATAATTGTATCAAAATGGAAATGAGTCTTAAGTAATGTATAAACTTAAGAAATTATGTAACAAGTCATTTCATAGTAATAAATTTATAAAGTAACGTAAATAACAAAGGAACTAAGTCTATAAGTTGTGAAACAAAGTGAATTAACAATAAATTACAAATTTGGTTGGTAATGAATAAAGGAAAATGAACTGAAGCAATAAATTATGAGATGGTTATAAAAGATATTTTCATATACAGGTAACAATAAAACATAACCAAAAGAAAAAAAAAGATAAATGAGTTAACTAAACCATGTAAGCAAATTGGACGATAAACAATTTAATGCGAATACATTAAACATAAAGATATATGTGAACCAATCAAACGAAAATTTTATGGGTATGAATAAACTATATAAATTTGATTGCTGTATGTTATTATGTTGCATTTGCTATGTTCATGTGTGTTGTTGTTGCATTTTGATGTATGCATGGACGTTGTCTCAAGTACATGATTCACATATCATTGTTATTGAGTAATTGGTAGGTATAGAATGTGCTTGATTTAATTTGGGACCTTGCGCGCGTTTATCATTTTGCTTTCATATATAAGCGGACTTACTTATATACAAATAAAATAAAAGGTACCCTTACACAAAGGTATAAATAGGATGTGGGTTTTCCGGCTATGAGAGCCGATGTATAAGTTTTATCTTTACAGGCGTATTGCCAAAGTCCCTCCGTACAAAGGAGGTGCTGCGGAAATTTTTTGTGATTTCGGGCATTAGAAATTTTTTTGGAGACTTTAAAATTCGAAACTTACAATTTTTTTTTTTTTTGTATATTACTTTGGGGTAAGTATATATATGTGCTTACTACCATGCTTCGTTCCTTTTCGGGGACGAAAAGTTTTAAGTGTGGGAGATTGTAACAACCTGCTATTTTTAACGATTAAAATTTCGATTTAAATCGTATTTTTATTTTAAAAAAAATTCTATAGTTTTTCATAATGGGAATTTGAAATTTGATATACATACAGTGAAATCTAGCAGCTATGAAAATTTCATCGGAAAACTTGAATGTTGTCGGTCGCGAAATTTTTTCAGTGCAAAGCTGCGCATAACAGTTCAAATTTTAGTGATTTTAAAATCTCTCCAAAACCAGTTCAGACAAACACAAAAAATATTCTATTCGTTGTTAGTAATCCAACGGCGAAATTCAATTCGCGAAAATCGGACATTTTGACATTCGTTTCTCATCCGCATTTCTACGTTAAAGGGGTCTGTAACGCGTTTTTGAACGGAGCATGCAGACACTGCAAATTATATATTGTTGTGTCCGTCTCGTCGCACTGATTACAAAAATATATTCATTTGTCAGTTTTGATCTTCGGTTCGTGCTGAAATTATGAAAATGTTTGCACGGTTCATTTTTGAAACAGAGCCATTTGAGTTCGATGTGTCCCTTTTACGATCTTACATATCTTTCTATATATTATGGGTCTGCAAAAGATGTATTTTTACTTTACTAAACTACCTAAATATTTTTTTGTTTTCAAAATGGGCACTTTCATTCTTTTCAATTACCTTTCCTTACATGCACGCATGAACCATTTTGCATTCATTCCATGCATGCACATTTTTTTGCTTCCTTCATTTTAAATATGTCTTTCCAATTTTTTTCTTTTTTTCCAATGAATGCGCCATGCTTTTTCATTTTATAATAATAATAAAAAAAAGGTGTGTCCATCCAAACTTACTGACATGCGCATTACACATTCACTTAGCAAGAAGTAAATGAAGCCCACACATGTTTGGCGCATGCGCATGGATCATGGAGGGGGAGAATATATTATTATTTCTTGTGGCATTTAAGTCAATTAGAATACACAGGAGGGCGCATTCTTCACTTATCTTGGCTGCTGCTGTCTTCTCTTCCCCCATACTCTTTCACTTCACTCGCCTTTCATTTAATGCACGCCAATTCATATCTAGTTTTGCACGTTCACTCTGCCCTTTCCTTAGCATTGAAGTCTTCCATACTTATGCATAGATATCTCACGCATCATAATGAAAGGGGAGACTTCATTATTCACTGCGGGTATTTTCTTGACAGCAAGCTTTCCCCATCCCAATCTTTCCAACCCTCTATTCTTTCTCTTCTCTTCCAATAAACAAAACACGCACCATTAATTTGTGTCCCGCTGTCTCCTCAAAACGCAAGTAACAGGGACATACTTTTCTCTTTGGTTGTAAGCTTCACACTCCACTTTCTTTTCTCCTCTTTATATATGAGAAGGCGCGCAACAGTAAGAGCATATTTGTGAGGAGGGAGCATTTCCTATGCATGCAAGGTGAAGAGGGGTATGTGTACAAGTGGGTTATATGGAAGCAAGGACGTACGCATGTGTAGGTGAATTCATGGATGCATGTGAAGGGTATGGGGTGCTGTTCGTGCACATGGAGTATGGAGAATTGCAGTGGGCCGCTGGGTGCCAGCGTTTTGTAATGGAGCAGTATTCACTTGTGTGTGTTTTAGGCATTTGGGCCATTTGGGGGTGAGAACTCGTTTTCATCCAGTTTATATTATTTAGTTAGATATATTTTAGTTTATTCTATTTGAAAGGGTTAAGAACATGTTCATGTTGGAACTAAAAGAAACAAAAAGGAGAAAAAGATGCGGGCGCATGAAATGGAGTAAATAATGTGGACGCCTTGTTTAGGTTTAAAATTTTAAACCACATCCTTCTCCTTAAGTTTACATGTAAACCCACCCACTGTTTTAAGGTGCCACTCCTTCTTTTTTGCCACTTTCGCCTTTTACGTTTTCTACCCAGAATTTTATGTGCTAAAAAAAGTAATTATTGTTTTGTTTTATAAAAAAAAAGAAAGAAAACAAGAAAAGAAAAGGCTTTGCTAAGTTTTGATGTTGCATTGGTTTGCAATCTAGAATTGGTAGCCTTTTATTTCCGTGTGTTAGTTATGTAATGAGATATGTATATAAGTGGGAACAACAACAAGTTGTTGTATACAAATAGTAATACGGTAGTAACATGTTGGCCACTATTCATGCAAATTGATTTTGTAAGCGATGAAAACAAAAGTTTGCTCCAGGCAATTGCGGATTTTAGTACATGCGGATTTTTGTGGATTTCAAAATGAAAGCTAACGTTGGCGTTACAAAATGAAATGCGGATTTTAGTAAATGCGGATTTTTTGTTTAGTGATCGCTGCGCCGCTAACCTCGACCGAACCCAGTCCGGCACCCGAACCTAAATGCGGATTTTTTGTTTAGTGATCGCTGCGCCGCTAACCTCGACCGAACCCAGTCCAGCACCCGAACCTTTTTCCTTCCCTACTTTGTAAAACCGATCTGCATCAAAAACAAATAAATAATTAAATAAAAATTTGAAATCAAACGCAACTCGGTTTATACCTGTAATAATCGTAATTTCTTTGTTTAGTTCGCTGAAGTCTCGGTGTCATTTTGGTTTCGCGCCTATCTGTTATCGTCTCTACTTCCGTGCCAAGAAAGGTGAGTTTTCTCACACCTGCAAAAATATTAACATTTTTGTGAAATTGAAATCTGTGATTGATTTGATTATTTGTTTGTTGGTTGCTATTTTAAATGGACATCAAATTTAAACAGTAGAAATTGAATTGACAATTAGTTTATTTTTGAATTAAATTGCTAGTTAAACCCCAACACATATAATCAGTTAATTATTGCAAATTGAATTTTTTTTTGGATGATGGTTGTGATGAGTGTTTATTTATGGATATATTGAACTGTATGGATGCTGTCTATATTTTTATATCAATGTTATCACCTTGGATGTTACAGGAATCATCGTAAACTGTCATTTCGAATAAATTAAGAAATATGTTGAAATGATATATACCTATGACATCTGACCTTTGGATTGAAATGATATATATCCATTCCCTGAAATTAAAGTTTAAAATTTGAAATAACTTATCACTTGGCCATAGGATAGAGAATTATCATATGGACACCGGATTGGTTAAATCTATAAATTTTAGAATTTGTGAAACCGATTTAAATAAGTGATTCTGTGTAAAGAAAATAAATTAAAATTATTTAAATTGAATTATACATTGGAATTTTAATTTGAAGTTGAAATATTGAAATTGATTTTTTTTCAAAGATTTAAATCTTTATTTAAACTTTGAAATTAAATTCGAATTAAATGGCTTAAATAAATATTATGAGTTTGAACTTGAACTCGGATTTTATTTGAATCGAATAGATTCAAATAATATTTTTAAATTGGAAGTTATCCTTTAAAATGGATTATTATCAAATGTATTTGTTTCGGAATCGATTTGGATTGGATATTGGAAATCGATTTGGTTTGTTTTGAGATTTGAACTTAGGTTCAGATTTATTGGAAATGGAAAGAAACAGTTGATTTGAAATTATTTCTATATAAACAAATTTATATATAAACTATTTTATGAAATTTATTCCTTTGATATATGAAGTACTTTATGTAAATTGTTTTTAAAAAAAAACCTATCCTTTCTATATATATAAGTAGTTTATTTTATAAAATGTTTTAATATACATAAAACCATTTCCAACACTCAAGCTGTTTTGATTTCCAAGCTTTTCCAAATCTCCCAATTATTTACAGTTATTCAAAAATTTACTAAAACCCAAAAATACCTCAAACTTATAAACTGTTTTAGAAGTGGAATTGTTTACATTTAAATCTCTGATTTAAAAGTAAATATGATTATTTTGATCTTAAAATCAGAAATGAATTCAAAACTATTTTTGAAGTAAACTAAATGATTTGAAAGAAATGTGGTTAATTGAAGTCATAACCAATTATTGAATTTGAAATTTATCTCAAAGTGAATATGAATTTTGAAAGTAAATATTATTGTAATTAAATTAATATGATATTTCAAAGTGAAATCTGTTTAGTTGAATATGATATTTTGATATCATAACGATTCACCATTGAAATATAAAAGTACCAATCGGTGTGTAACATGACGTTTTGTAGTTAAAGAGACCGGGACCTCTTATTGACATACTCTTTGTCAGTGTTGGAACCACTTTAACAACTGTGTAAGCGGTGGAGTTCCAGAAATGAAGTAGGATGAATTTGGAGGCGATTACTGGATTGAAGAAAGCGAACAATAATGGATGACCCCGACACTTGTGTCGATTTGAAATGACTAAAACAGGAGTCGTGCCTGACCAAATGAGGCTTGACTACCTCTTAGTGGACATCTGCTCTTCGATTTTCTTGAGCGTCGGGTCTATACTATTAATATTTTGTTGTTGTTGTTATTTTCTTGGTGTGCACCCTTGATGGGGGGTATTTCCCTTTGATTCAATATGGGGCGGATGTCTACGGTGGTGATCGTCGCTTTCCTATGAATTAGAAAAGCGCGAATTTTAATTTAAATTACTGCAAGCGCATAGGTGTGTAGCATACAGGTCGAGCACAGGAAGGCAAATTAAATCAAATTATATAAATAATATCTTGGGCAAGTTAGACAAATCTTTGAGGTTGTTTTGAAAGCAAACGAAATTGAAACTGCGATCCGATTCAGAACAAATCTAATTGAACCGACGATCAAATCACAATTATCAATTGGAAATTAAAATGCAAAACAGAAATAAAATGCAGAAATTAAAATTGTAGGAAAAGAAGAACAACAAAAAGTAAAGTTAGGATTGTCGTTGAAACTAATCAAACGACCAATCGCTAATAAAAAATGTAAAATACAATTGGTGTTCTACCAAAACTAATTGTGAAGACAACACCAATTGCTAAGAAAAAGAAAAATGTAGAAAAATAAAAGAGAACTAGAAACTTTATTAATGGAGAAAAGAGAAAATAGGATGGTGGCTATAATGATATTACAACGGTATTATAGGAGATAACCAAACTCTAACCCTAACCCAAATACAATGATAAATGGGCCTTAGGGAATTCACAAAAGAGTTTACAATGAGAATTACAAATGGGCCTTAGTGAAATCTAGTAAATTTGGCCTTTCTTCTTTTCCTCTTGGTTCTTTGACAAGCCTCCCTTGATTTGAGATGTGCATGGCCTTTTTATCAATCATTTTCTTGTCCAACAGCAACTAGATGTGAGATCTTCATTTACAATTCTTCAAAATGTAAATATATAGCAATCTAATCTCCATTTCTCTACTTTTCTGGTTGCATGCGGGCTGGGTTGGAATATCTGTAAAAGTAACAAAACAATACCCAAGTAATATTTATTTATATACAAAAGATAAGATATAAGAGCATAAAATAAACACATTTCTATGTTAATCAAATACCCCCACACTTATCTCTTACTCGTCCTTGAGTAAAACAAGAAATGAAAAACTAAAATAGATAGGTCACACTTTCGTAGGTAACACTATTGCAATGAGCGTATGCAACAAGCCGTTAAATCTCTAGGTGTCCCTAGTAGGACGAGTGGTGTCTCGTGAGGGTTTTCAGCGGATACTACCCACAAAATCCAAATGCAGTATGCTATGATTCTAATGAAACTACATGAATGCAATGGACATATGCAAATAAAAATGAAAAATGAAAACATGACCTATTTCAGGAAAGTGGTACAACAAATTAAGTTAATAATTTCTAATCAGTTGATTTTATTTTAGATACCCCAACTTGTCAAAAAATTTCAATATAATTCAAGTTTTCAAATGTTAAATTCCAGTTTGGCCAGTTGGTTCGGTCGATAACGTAGTGCAGCCATGAAATAGATTCTTAGTTTGCTTGTCACAGTTTGTGAAGTGGTATTCTAATTTCCTTGTGTATGGCTAATCAAATCAATAAGGTCAAGAAATGTTTGGGCATCATCTCTTATTCTCTATCTCTATAAAAGTTAAAATTTATGATTAAGTACACACACCTAACTCAGAAGACCAAGGTTTACCACCCATGCACTGCCTTGCGGACTAACAGAGAGCGGGTAAAGAGCTTGGCGGATTGTGCAGACCGACTTTGACTTTGTCAACAACGTGCCGGTAATCCTTAGGTGTCCAACTCATAAAATGAGACCAAGATATTCTGACGCTGACTTTGTCAACAACATGTCAGATAGAGCTTGGCGGGTTTGCACACCAACGCTAGATATACAAGCAATGTTGGATACCCTTGAATTATTATTATTATTACTAAAAATATAAGAACAAGAGAGATTACGCGAATTCAACTTAACACAACTTAGTTTCAAAGATTCGAAAAGCCAATATAAGTATTTTAAGTCCTCCACTCATTAAACAAAGACTACAATTTAGAATAAACTTCATGGCCATCATCTAAGAATCTCCCTATGTACCGGTTACACTATTATCCCTCAAAATTCAACTTTTCATCATATTTCTTATTTGATCTTATTTGAGAGAAAAAAATACTATCAACTGATTAACAATCGTTAACTTATTTTGTTGTATCAATCTAAAATGAGTCGTGTTTCCAAAAAAAAAAATAGCATGTTACTACAATCTAAAATGCATGATGGTCCTATTTAAATGGCTGAAAATGAAAAGAAAGAAAAATAAAGAAAAAAACGAAAATGAATGAAATGCAGACTCTCCCCCCACACTAGAACTAAACAGTGTCCACACTGTAAACGTTTCCTAAATTTGAAAGATCGAACCCAAAGATGGATTAAATGCAATATGATTTGTAAAATGAAATGCAATTTAACCACTATATGAGTGTGCCAATTGTATGAAAAATGAAATCTACGATGATGGTGAATATTTTGTGGTGAATGATTCCTTCTTCCCCCCCCCCCCACACTTGCCTCTATCGAAGATGATGCACAATGATTTCTTATTTGATTTGTGAGTTGCAATAGGCTTGTCAGTGCATTCTGAAATGAAAATTCTTCCGAAGAAAATTTTGTCGAGCCAATGATTTATAAAATTAAGATGCAGATTATCATAATCCCATCCTAGTGCCCCTTTATTTTCCTGTAAAATTTTCAAATATTTTTCTTCTTTGTCCTCGGTACGATCAAAGGCCATAATTATGAGAAAATTTTCTGTAGAGTCCAAGTAAGTATACTTAAGGTCTTGTGGTAGGGGTTTGTGGTCTAACTTAGGAAGTTCTTGTGTGCTAACATTGGTCAACATTCCTTGGTTAGATTCAAATGACGAAGGTTTCGAGTCAAGAAGTTCATTTAGCTCAGAAATGTATTCAAGCTCATCGAAATCAGAGTTGAAACGGTCAAGACACATTTTCAAGGCTTTAAAAGTGTCATTAGAGGTTTCAACAATTGTTGTGTGAATCATGTCAATTTCATCAATTTCAAAATCAATAGGAGAATTACGATGGATAAAACTCTTTTCACTCATCGTTGTCGAGTATAGAAAATCCAAAACTTAAAGTTGACACACGTAGCTCTTATTACAAAATAAATAACGTACTCAAGTATATCTTATTAGTTGATAATCTCGATTTGAAGGGGGAAGAGGGTCTTATGACCGTTCACGTATAGTATAAATACTAAGGGATACGACCAATGTTTTACGGGTAGTATGCAACCTCTTTTGCTAGAAGTTCAATAAATCGAACTAATATATATCCGCGATCAAACCCTTAAGAGAATCAATTTCACAAAATACACTGTTGTAGTTAAAAATTTGCAACGTCTAATCAAGTTTTATAATGAAAAATCGACGAGAGTAATGATTTTAATTATGGAAATTCAGAAATTTCAGCCACACCACAATCAGACAAAAATAACTGAAGAAATAAAATAATTGTACAAGCAAGCCGCTGCCCCTGCCCCTGCAGAAGATTTTTACAAGTAATTTCTATATTTTTCTTTGCAGCAAAGCACCTGTAGAGTTTAGAAAATTTTAAAATGGTGTATAGATGTCAAGAACGATTGAAAAGCACTGGCAATTCAATTTAACTGCTTGCTGATCGACTGACTTCTGCATTCCTTGTTCGCGTTTCTTGAACTCTCGCTCACTTTGGTCTTCGAACTTTTGAAATTCCTCTCTTTTCTTTTCTGTCTTTTTTTAAGAAAAGAAAAGGAATTAAGAAAACAAGTTACAAACTAGAAAAAACTAAAACAAGAAAGAAATAAAGGAGATCTACAACGAGTAAAAATTAGAAGACAAATTCCACTATTTAGTACATGACCGTGCCAACAACCAAAACAAGAGAACTAAACCCAAAATAATTCTAAAACAAACAACCCTCACATGCATAAAAGAAGGAAAAAAAGAGGCCAAGATTCAGTCAATAAATATAGTACTTCCTCGCAAAATTTGGAAAAATTGAAAAATAATTGGAAACAACTGATTTCCAGAAATCACGCTCCTTTACCCCTTCTCTCTCTTTTTTTTCTTTTCGAAATCGGACCCTAACAATTACGGAGCTAGATTTGATTTTTGTAATGAGGGAAGGGTTGCGACGATTATGCAACGGGTTTTTCGAGGTGGATTTGGGTTCGATTTGTGGTAGATTGGTTGGTATGGATAGTGCGATGATGGTTTAGAAGGTGGGAACGATGGTAGGTGGCATGATTTGCGCTGAATATGGTCTTGAAAGTTGCGTGAAAAGATGGCAGGACTTGGACGTGGGTAGGAAGGGACTGTGATGTGGTGGGTAGAAAGGGAAGTGGAGTTTGTTGCTGTGGTGAGATGAAGAGGAGTCGAGGTGATTGTTATTTGTAGGAGGATGGTACAAGGTTGGCTTGCGTGATTGTGTTGTGGAGAAGATGGAAGGAGAAGGTTTTGAGGTCGCTGTTGTAATACCAAAGGAAAAAAAATGTAAATAAATAGGGGAATAGCAAAAGTGGGAAGAATCAAATGACAAAGCAAAGAATTAACTACAAGGAAGAGAATGGAAAGATTTCAAAAAGAGAATTTGTATTTATTATTATTTATTTATTTATTTAAAAAAAAGTAGAAATCAAAGTATTAGAATGAGGAAAGAGCAAAAAGGAAAGAAATAAAAGAGAGGATGGTAAGATTTTTATTTTCTTTAATTTTTTTATGGATGAGATTTGTAAAAGAGAGGAGTTTATAGAAAATTGGGAAGAATTAAATGAAAGAAAGGGAAAGAAATTGTATGATGGAAAGAAATAAATAAAAGAAGGGAGAAGAAATGGATGAAAAGACAGGAAATAAACTGAAGGAAAAGTTGGCAAGTGTTATTTTTTTTTGTTTTGGAACTTGTAAAATAGGGAAGAGAATGTAAAAATTAAATGGGAAGAAAGTTGAAAGATGGAAAGAAACAAAGGATTTTTTTTGTTTATTGTTGTAAGAGAATGAAAACCAGTATATTAACAAATGGAAGGAAGTAAAAAGGAAAGAAGGAATATATGGAAAGAAATCAAAGAAAAATTGGAAAATTTGGCAAAATAAATGAACAATACTAATGAATAAGGAAGTAAAAATTGGAAAGAAGGATAGATGGAAAGAAGGAATAGATGAAGAAAGGAAAAAAATGAAAAGGGGAAAGAAATAAATTGAAAAGAAAAGGAAAGTAAATCAAGGGAATTTGGCAATTAATTTTTTTTCTCTTGTTAGGAAGATTACGATATCAACTTATAATACCAAATCAACCAGTCAAGATTTTTTTATATCTATACACAAGAAAACAAAAGGAAAAAATAAAAATAAAAACTAACACGAATCGGAAATTAAACAAATAATAAAATTTAATTGTTGCCTCCCTGGAAACGGCGCCAAAAACTTGATCGTCGCTTTCCTATGAATTAGAAAAGCGCGAATTTTAAATTAAATTACTGCAAGCGCACAGATGTGTAGCATACAGGTCGAACACAGGAAGGCAAATTAAATCAAATTATTTAAATAATCTCTTGGGCGAGTTAGACAAATCTTTGAGGTTGGTTTTGAAAGCAAACGAAATTGAAACTGCGGTCCGATTCAGAACAAATCTAATTGAACCGACGATCAAATCACAATTATCAATTGGAAATTAAAATGCAAAACAGAAATAAAATGCAGAAATTAAAATTGCAGGAAAAGAAGAACAACAAAAAGTAAAGTTAGGATTGTCGTTGAAACTAATCAAACGACTAATCGCTAATAAAAAATGTAAAATACAATTGGTGTTCTACCAAAACTAATTGTGAAGACAACACCAATTGCTAAGAAAAAGAAAAATGTAGAAAAATAAAAGAGAACTAGAAACTTTATTAATGGAGAAAAGAGAAAATAGGATGGTGGCTACAATGATATTACAACGGTATTTATAGGAGATAACCAAACCCTAACCCTAACCCTAATACAATGATAAATGGGCCTTAGGGAATTCACAAAAGAGTTTACAATGAGAATTACAAATGGGCCTTAGTGAAATCTTGTAAATTTGGCCTTTCTTCTTTTCCTCTTGGTTCTTTGACAAGCCTCCCTTGATTTGAGATGTACATGGCCTTTTTATCAATCATTTTCTTGTCCAACAGCAACTAGATGTGAGATCTTCATTTACAATTCTTCAAAATGTAAATATATAGCAATCTGATCTCCAATTCTCTATTTTTCTGGTTGCATGCGGGCTGGGTTGGAATATCTGTAAAAGTAACAAAACAATACCCAAGTAATATTTATTTATATACAAAAGATAAGATATAAGAGCATAAAATAAACACATTTCTATGTTAATCAAGTGGACCGTTAGGGGTAACCACCAGTCTGGATCAGGCAAACCGGTAGCATACTACTTTGGGTATAGCCTCATGTGCCTTGTCAAACATTTATCCTTATGCGAGACAACTACGATTTTAATTTTGGCATAGGTCTATAGGGGACTCACTAGCTACCGACGTTTTACTGGTTGTGTTACAGGACCGGCATAGACCATGTGCTTATAAACTATGTAAGGGTAATCAATGAAACCCCGCTTATGCTATTTTTCTGACAAGTATTTGTGAATAGACACTAGTATAATAGCGAAATTATATTATATAGTATCTAGTTTGACAGATCCTTAGGAGATGAAATTTCCCGTAACATCTCTTGAGTTATGTATGTGCATGTTCATATGATGTTGATTTGACTTAGATGAGAATATTTTTGCCTGATCCGAGCTTGTCTTATTTTCATGCTATTACGCTCGGATCAGACTTGAGCATTCCAGTTTCAAAGGTTATCTTCTGAAGGATGAAGACGAAGACGATATACTATTATTACTAATGTATTCCACTACTATTCCGTTGCATTACTCTGTATTATCAGTTATGTATATAATTGTATAACTCTGAATAATGTTGTAAAATGATCAAATGTTTATTTTAAACAGCTTCATGAACTGTTATTTGATTATTATATTTTGTTCATTCCTTTGCGAGATTCTGTGCTTGTTTTTCTTCTTTCTTTCTAATTCTAAATTAATCCCCTTGATTATCTATATTTTTGACTATAATGGTTAAAGATGTGGATCGTCATTTAACAATCTGTAAATATGTACAGTTTTGAGTTAGACATGTGTGGATTATTGTCGATTCAAAAGGTACGGATTTCCGGGTCGTTACAATAAAAATAATAACTTAAGCATTTTTATTTACTTATACTTTTTTGGGTTCATTCGGATTCACAAACTGCACAATGGTAAAGAGAACAATTTACTTGGTGCACATAACATTCGTTTAAGAAAATATCTGTAACATCCTCGATTTTTGACCATTCAAATCGGCAATGATCCTTAATGTCGACATAAACAGATCAAAAATATGGAAAGTTATTGGGATTAAAATAAGAAAAAGAATAGAAGAAAAAACAAATACATAATCTTGCAGCAAAAGGACAAAATGTAATAAATAAATAACATTTCATGAAGCTGTTAAAACATATATTTGATTTTATTTTACAAAAAATATCAGAGTTAATTATTATACAATATACCAATAATTTTGCAGCGGAATAGTAATAATAATTCGTCTGTTGAGCTCCATCTTCATCTTTAATAATAGTATCTTCAAGGCAAGGTAATCTTCGCTAACTGCAACTTCGGCTGAACCGAGCGTATTGCATAAAAAGAAACACAACAAACACTCGGATCAGAACTAAATCATCCACATATTAGTCAAATTAAAATACTAAATAACGTGAGAGTTATGGGTGCAGTAGTCTAAAGATGTATTATGGAAAATTCGCAAATGATTTTGAAAAAAAATGAAGCTATCATAAGCTCGTCCCACATCACAAAATGCAAGCGCACACCAAATGGGAGAGTTTTGTCTTATGATTACCAAACATGCTTTCATATGTGAAAATCATCTTTTAATACTATTATTAGTGCATAGTGTTGAAAAACATTTCGCAAATAAATAAATAAATCTTAGCAAGCATAGTGACTATGCTTACATACATAGTTTACAAACAAAATGAAAGGCTCGTGGTTGTTTGGATCCAATATGATGGTTCCTGACACGAAAGATCAATCCGGAACTAGGTGCAACATCACGGTTCATGGTTTTCATCCAGGCTCAGACACCAAACACCAGGTAAATAACCGGTTAACATCCAGACACGGACACCGAACATACTCTTTTCTTTTTCGTAGGTTTCAAAGTAGATCTATTGCCAAAGCTTTTAAGTTTCAATAAAATGTATACAACCTAACCGCCAGTTTACCATCAATCTGGGGTGTGAGGTTCTTCGAAGTCACGATATACACAATGCTATCATCACTAGCTCATTCCATAACTTGAGTACGCCACATTATCAATTTACAACATGTCACTGATTTCCATCAATACATAACCTCTAAGCCCGTAAAACTTAGAGATAGGAATAATTAATTGTCACAACCCAATATATATATATATTAATAAAAATTAGTGTTATGCAGTCAATTACAATGTCAGACACACAATCCATACAAGTCCATTCTAGGTCTAAATGGAACAACTCCGCATATCCTTAAATATATTTAGACCTCATGCCACTTATAACCTTATTTTAGGTGTACGGCCCGATTCAAGACATCAACAGTCAATCCAAATAATCCAAAGATTCTCTGTCTTCATTTGTCCTTTCCAAGTCTTCAAATAGCGTCTTATTATCAGTTGGAATGGTTTCTGAACTTAAATCCAATCTCCGTCTTTCCAAGTAATAAGCGTAATTTAAGAACAAAAGCTATAGACTATATCGGTTTCAATCCAAATCTCCTTCCAAACATTAGTCATTTTAGAACAAGGTTAGATTCATTTCAAATTCCTAAAATCTTATTATTTCCATTCGTCTGTTCAAATTTGGAAATAAAGCCTTATACACAATTTTTTTTATAATTCTCAAATTTAATCATTTTCATGGAATGGCAAAACGTTCCATAAGTATTATAGATTAGCTATTTACCAAATAGGTTCAACAACATTTAAGGGTTCAAATCTTTTGCTCAAATTATTTTAAATAATGAATGACGTTGTAAGATTCCAAAATTTGTTCTAAATTTGAGGGGTTTTGACTAACTTCCAAATTAGATTTTGAAAATAACTAACTCGTCCGTCGGATCAGTTAGGGATAGCCAGGGAGAGCAGGAAACTTCTATTTTCCAGACCCAAGCCTTAGACACTATCCTCTCTGTCACCCCAGAACGTTCTGGTATATAAATGTGTATGTGTTATAGGAAGACATGTCATAATATATATATTAAATGTTTTACTAAAAAAATCACTAAATAATGAGTAATATAATATAATTTACTTTATTTCAAAATATAGGTATATATATATATTAAATGCTTTACTAAAACAATCTTTAAATAATAAGTATAATATAATTTATTTCAAAACTATAGTATATATATGTATACTTAACTAATTTAAAACCATAATTGTTTCATTCTTCCAAATTTTTAATAACTTAAAGGTTATATTCCAATTCCGATAAAGTTTATTACATTTCCTAATCTCGATTCCAAACACATTCAAATTCCGAGCTTTCAAATTTAGAAGGATTTAATTTCATATTTAATCCAAAATCATCGAATACTCTTATTTTAAATTAAATCTAAAGAGAATTAATAAATTCAGTTTTAAACAATTAAATTTGAGTAATAAAAGTCGTATTTAAATCACATTTCCAAATTCCCAATTTATTTTGGAATAATGGCCTTAACACATTCAATGAACGTTCAAGTGTCAATAACAGTCCAACAGTCAATTTCAAATCAAGGCATTCATCACAACAATTTCATTCAAATGGTAATTATTTAGATCATTTCATTAGTTAATAAAGTTTGGGATTTCGATTAGAGATTAATTTAATTTAAATAATTATTTATCAATCTTAATTTGCACATTAACACACTTGCATGTCAAATTTTTAAGCAACCAATCAACAATCCATTTCAACCTTACAACCAACTTATTTCATAATTTAATTTAACAAATACGGGAATAATTTAGTAAGTTGTGAGCGAGAAATCCACTCACCTTTAGGTCTTTAGTCAATCGAATGTCTAACCAAAGCCCAAAATTTACAGCCTCCACCCATAGCCAAATCAGTACTAGAACATCTTCAATTTCACAACGATCGCAACGCAATAAACGGTGCTCAAATCCGACCTCGTATGTAATAGTTATTAACATTAGAAGTTATACAAGATATATAATAATATTATAAACAAAAAAATTATCTATCTTACCACGTCACCACCGCTTGCATGCAAAAACGAATTGTAGATATGGATTCTACTAGTCACGATCTTCAATTTGGTATAAAATATGTTGAAGTTTTGTGGAGATTTGATTTTTAGATTTTAAATTTGAGTTTAAGGTAAGGGTTTGATGAATATATTTTTCTGCCATTAGAGAAATAAATGAGAAGATGGAAAATATACGTACACTGAAAATTGGCTGCTGAGCTAGAACTGAATTTTATTGGTATATGTATAGAGGGTCCAATAGGAGATATAAACAATTATCCCATTGCATTGATTCCTATTAATTACAATTTTGATTGATTATCCAAATTAAATTTTAATTCCAATTATAAATTAGTTAATTCCATTTCATTCAAATACTTAAAAATTAATTTTAATACTTACCAAAACAAACAAATTTTAATTCCAATCATAATCAATAAGGTTACTATAACGACCAGGAATTTTGGGGCCAATTTAAAATTTTTATTTTAAAATTTTTAATGGATTTTAATATTTAGAATAATTTATTTTAAATAAGAACGACTAAAAATTTATTTTTAAAATGAATAAATTTAATTTAATTATAAAAGGAGTTAGAAACAGCGCTGCAGTTTGGAAATTTGAATTTGAACTTTTATCGACTGTACAGAATTCATTTTAAATCAGAATTGAGCGAAACAAGAAACATTTAAATCTGTTTAATCATATCTTTCTAACGAATGTAAGAAACTGAAATTTCACTATATATTTTGAAAGTTATGGCCAGTTCAAAATTTAGAAAAGTCGCTGTAGGATTTATATATTTTTTAATATAATATATAGCCCTTAAAAATAGTCATTTTTCAAACGACCTCGGTTTTCGCTGAAACCACTTTTGTTGGAACCGGAATTTCAAATTATTGCTAGGTTTCAGTTTTCATAATTTTTCGAATTAATATGTGAGCGTGGTAAAAGAAAACGTGTTTTGTCAGTTTCGGTCAAATTTAATCGACTTGAAATTAGCCATTTTTCAAACAATCTTGTAATTTGACGAAATTAGTCTTGTTAGAACCGTATCATCATAACAAAGCCAAATATATTTTTTCTGGAATTTTTAGGGTCCGTATGTGGCCCCAGTGAATTTATATGTACGGTTAAATTAAATGATTTATAATTAAAATTGAAGAAAAACATATCGTAACAGCCGAATTGGGTTACGAAACATGTTCCATTGTGTCCGGAATGGGGGTTATTTGCTAGGGGCGACACTCGTTGGGTTTGATTCGGAGTTAAGAGTGATATATGAATTGAATTCAAATTAAATAGAATTAAATTAAATAAAATACAATGGTATACACGTATAAATACGCCTACACAGTAAACCCTAGAAACAAACACTACAGCCGCCATTCTTTAACTTTCAATGGCTGAAACGCTCGTGACTTCTCCCTCTTCTATCTCTTAAATTCTTCAATGATTTCTCACATCCCTTATACCAAATCGAAGAGCAAAGAGAGATGGTTAAATCCAATGGTTGAGATCGGAGACGGGGTGGTGGATAGCTCGGATTTTGAGACGACTCAAACTTCCCCGTGAAGGAAAGCACGGATAGAATTGAGGACAAGACAAAATAGAATGCAGACGGAAGAACATTTCATTGTATATTACAACAATTCCATCAGATTACAAGAATATACAGAGTATGAATAAATATACATTCGATAAATATCAGAGATTACAATAAATTACATTTAAATACATCACAACGGAAAATAATACAAAAGCACAACTAAAAGTAATGCACAGATACAGAGCTTTCCTAGCATCGTTCCAGCTGTAAATCAGGAGCCTGTGAATATAAATCTGCAAAACCAAAACTACTAGCTGCCCATGTCGAAAATAGGGGCACCCAGAGTTTAGGTTAAAACAATAAACTCCAGGTCAGTCATGTGACTGGTGTGAGAACTAAAACAGTTATTTTTATTTTAAAGTTCGGTATATCAAGGGACCACGCCGTATAATACGGAACGGGTTTCCTCCCAAGAATACCAGTGCATAAAACAAACAGCGCAATGCTAAATAAGGGAAAATGAAGCTATTATAAGACCCAGGTCCCATCACACACTGCAACGCAAGCCGGAGGATAGGGTTTTTACCTTATAACAGCCAAAGCATGCTTGATACGTTTAAAACACATTATTTGATACTATTATAGGTGTATAGTGTCAAAACAATTTCAATCATAAATATCAATCATAGACGGCATAAGTGCCCCATCCCACTATGTCGCCATACTAGGATCTACAAATAAAACCGAAATACACGTATTGGAAATTGGATTCCATCATGAGCCGAGGCAAGGGGCAAGCTCCTCTCCGATTCGAGACACTCTAGCAAATGCCTCAGGACCCCACTATCATCCTTTGGAACCTCCAAGGCCGGTCCTCTCTTACTTTTGAGGATTAGTTATTTCTGAACACACGTTTCCCGGTCCTTACGAACCTATATCCGAGGCGCCTTGTAGTGACCCGAAAATCCGGTCCAATTTGAGCTGACCAAATAACACAAGTCCAACCCCAAATTGCACTGGAAATTCAAGAAACTAATAGAAAGAAGATAGAGGATGAGGATAGATAAGGTAGAACTAGTAGAATAGAAGAAGAAGAACACCATCATCAGAGTAAACACGAATCTCACAGCGGAACGAATAAAATATAACATAATTTTTGAAATACAAACAGTTATATATACAATAGCACTTATCAGAGTACAGCACTTACAACAACAGTGGAAATAATAATAGTTATAGAATCGTGAAGCCTCCTGCTTCAAGCTCTCCAAGTGTATCTGAAAAATCCCGACTACTTGATGGCCCATACAAATTTAGGCACCCAAGAATTTAGGGAAACAAACAAATAAACTTCGGGTCAGTCATGGGACTGGTGTGAATAAAACTCCAAATACTTGGTTTAATAACGGATATATCATAAGACCACGCCGTGAAAACGGAACGGGTTTTCCTTTATGAAAATCCAAACAACTTTGTAAAGCAATATCATTCTGATATTATAATAATGTCTAAGTACAAATAGATATAAATCTAGAAGAAACGCTTTCATCTCACGTTCTACTATATAGTATACAGTCAAAACCGAAAGCATGTATTGGGTAATGGATTTCCAACTATGACAAGGTATGGAACCACCTTCCGGTCAATGTACTCCAGGAACGATACACTGGAGTTCAACAAGAACATCTTGCAACTCAGCCACACATGAACGACCACTCATTTTGCTTGAGTGTATCGAATGTATATCACCAACGGTTGGGACCAGCAACCGTTTCCCATATATATATGAGACAGCATTGATAGATTAAAGAAGCAAATGAATATTCTTTAGATAGGTGATTATACACCCTACTTCGGTGCGACCGACTTAGCCATGATGCCTGCCCGATTTCTGTCATTTACCGGTTGATGAGGCTTGAGGTAACGCTTCATCATCACGTCAGATTCACTTCGAATGCCACATTGACAGATCCATCTAAATCACTAATTTGACATCTACAACCATACATTACGTGTCAGCTAAAAGAAGTTCCCTTCTCCGCTTCCACTCTTGGTATGGTTGAAGAAATCAATGTACGTGACCTTTCTGGAAATACTCTGTCAGACATTCATCCATACAAGTCATCCAGGAACAGGATGAACCGAAGGTACTATTCAGTACATCCATCTTAGGCAGTGTTATCTAAGACTTATACAATAGCCCTTGCACTTTACTCCATCTTCAATTATCTTTGGCATATATGATTCGCAACGCTTATGCCAATACAGAGTGGTTCTTTGGATAATAATCCAACCGGTCTCTCCATATTAACAACGTTAAAATGGTCAAACATTGATAGTCTGTGAGTTAGCTATCAAAGAAAAATATGTGTGCAAACAACGATATTATTTCCAGATGGAAATTCTATCAAATCAATCATCAATCATATATATATATCTCTCTCTCTATATATATATATATTCATATGTTCCTTTTTTTCTATGTTTAGAAAATATACTTTATTAACAATGGAAAACATTTCCATTTCCTGTTTCCTATGTTAGAAAACATTTCCAAAGTTCCTTCATTGGATTTAAACAGATGTTTAAATAAACAACGTTATGCCAACTCAAACCATTTACTGAATTTCACTTAACCATCATTCACTATCAAACATTACCATTCCTTAGTTAAGAAGGAAGTCAATCAAGTTGGGGTATAATTACCTCTCAGACCTTAACTGAACAACGTTATAACTTCGAAATAGTAACAGTTTATCTTTTAAACCTTTAACAACTTCTTTACGTAACTCTCGGATTCAATTTACGAATCCATTTCTTTATTGAAAACATTGATTATAACGATAACGTTATAATCCCTACTTTCGTAATATCTAACTTCAATTATAACCTTCATTCTTTAATTCGAATAATTAAACCTAACCCTAATTTATTAGTGTATACTCTTGATTTAAAAACCAGAAAGTAGATATTACTTTCCCGAATTCGATATAATTGAATTCGACGTATAATTCTCTTTCGAGAAATCTCTATTTGATTAACTTTTCTTCGAATAACCTATATTCGATTATCTCTTTTCGAATAACTTATATTCGAAATCTCTCTCTTTCGAATAAACTATATTCGATCTCTTTCTTTCGAATATGGTATATTCGAAAATCTCCTTTCGATTAAACTGATCGATAGCTCCTTTCGATTAAACTATAATCGATAACTCCTTTAACTCTATTGGATTAACTCGGTTTGATTAACTTATCTTGACTAACTTAACTTAATTAACTCGACTTATTTAACTCCACTAGATTAACTCCTGTCAAATAACTAATATTCGATAACTCTATTTAACTCCGTTTAAATCTATTCAACTCCATTCGAATAACAAATATTCGATAACTCTATTTAACTCCGTTTAACTCTATTCAACTCCATTCGAATAACAAATATTCGATAACTCTATTTAACTCCGTTTAACTCTATTCAACTCCATTCGAATAACTAATATTCGATAGCACTATTCGAATAACTAATATTTGGTAACTCTATTCAACTCCATTCGAATAACTAATATTTGATAACTCTATTCAACTCCATTCGAATAACTCATATTCGATAACTCTATTTAACTCCATTCGCTTGACTCTAGATTGCAGCGATCACAATGGTTACGCCTGATTCCCTCAGGAAAACATCCGACCGCCTTAGGCTATTTGCAGCCCTGCGAATTACGCTAGCAGTCGTACTAAATGGCATCTCATTTGGATTAACTCTAATTGTTCAATTCTAACTGTTTAACTCTAACTGGTTAACTCTAATTGATTAACTCTACTGATTAGCTCTACTGTTTACTCTAACTGGTTAACCCTAACTGATTATCTCTACTGATTAACTCTATCGGTTAACTCTATTCAACTAACTCAACTCGACTAACCCCTTTTCGAATAACATATTCGATTAACTAACTTTCGAATACCATATTCGATTAACTAACTTCGAATACCATATTCGATTAACTAACTTCGAATACCATATTCGATTAACTAACTTCGAATACCATATTCGATTTCTCCTTTTTGAAAACGTTTATCCATTTAAAAAGACTCCCTTTTTACAACGTTTATTCATTTATAAAGATTCACTTTTTAGTAACGGTACTTCACTTTATAAATGTTCTTTTAAATAACGTTTTCCTTTTTATAACGGTTTCCTTTTTATTAACTCTATTTATTTTCTAAATATTCCCCTTTTCAATTTTATTTGTAAATGGTTTACAAATATTTCTTTTTTCTATTTTATTCTTAAAAATATTCTTACTCCTTAAATTCCCGGGAAAAATTCGCCATAACCTCCTTTGTATGGGGAGCATCGGGAAAATCCCCAAACCCGCCACACAGGCCTTTCCATTCAAAAAGAAAATGATTTGAAATTATTTCCTTTTCTAAATATCTCCTATTTATAAATATTCCAATTTATAAATATTCCTTATTTATAAATATTCAAATTTATAAATATCTCTTATTTATAAATATTTTATTTTCACTATCACTTTGAAAATTCCCTTATCAACATCCCGTATGTTATGGTATTCAATCATATCAAATCACAATGATAAATATCGTCCAAACACATATAATCGACAACAGATTATATATCACATCATATAACACAATATATGAAATCAAAACAGTATTATAAATATTGAGGAACCCAGTTGGGTCCCTCCAACCTGTTTCCGAGCATCACAGATGTTAAACAATAAAATCAACATCACTTTCAGTTCGATAGGAAATATTCTAATAGCAGAATCAATATATACATATTTAACGGTTTATATATATATATATTTACATATATATATATATATATATATAAAATTTCCACTAACTGACTAGCAGTTCAATCAATCAACCAACACACAGCTATCAACAGATGACTAACAGTTCTAAAAATACATTATAAAAATATAACTGTTTAGAGTTGGTGAGTTTTACTCACATTTGCAGTTCATCGTTAAAGAACGATAAACTGTTGTTTGATTTGAATCAAACAGTTAAATTCGCCGTAAATTCAAACGAGCTCCCATCCACTTCCAGTCAGTTCCAATGCGTAGCCACCGTCCATACAATCCCAACGCAACTTACGGTTCGTGATTCTGATATCGTATGAAGTAGTTATGATATTTAGAAGTTAATACACTTTTAAAATTAAATAAACATGAATTAAAAAGGAACTGGGCCTTAACTTTGAAACCGGCCCAACGCCCTTCAGCACCGACCCAAACCCGCTTGTTCTCTTCTCCCTCAATCAATACTTCCTGTAACCCTTTATCCACCATAGCCGATCTTTCAAAAATCAAAGCTCCATCCATGCTTCCCTTAAAAATCAAACCAACACCACTAAAAATCCTCTCATCGATTCCTCTATCATCCCCTACCATTGAAGAGCAACTCGTCGGCTTCCCTTGGGTTCCGTCGAACAGAAACGCGTGCCCATTCCCTGTACACGAGCGACATTCTTCTTCGCGGAATTCACTTAAAAACTGCACACAAGTGCATTTTTATCCTATAAATCCAACCATATACCTTAAATCTTGGATCGATGCTTCGTACGAAGGGTCTCGTGAACCCTAGCTTCCGCTGGAAAAAGGAGCAGCACCAAACTCGCGTTGCACTACATAAAACCGACATCGAATTGAAGCTCCATTGAATACGATTCCAAATATGTTTGTGGGAGAATTTATAGGATTGCTTTTTAACCTTTTTTTGATTTTTGAACTTGCGTTTGTTTTGAGAAGACATAGAAAAAGTGACGGCGGATATTTGTGTTGACCGAGGAAAAATATAGAAATTAGGTTTAGGATGTAATATGGGTATTTATAGGAAAAAAAAATATCTAGATATTTTATAGAGGAATATTCCCGGAATATCCTCATATATATATTCATTTTGCTTTTCTAAAAATTCTCGTGATTACATACGATACCCAAAAATCATGAAACTGGACGTGCAGCTACAGTTCAACATTACGGTCTCAATGAAACTGGTTTCGTCGAATTCTGACTTTGTTTGCAAAAGTGGCTATTTTTAAAGCCCTAAATAAACTATTTTAAATATATAAATATATTTAAAATAATTCAATTAATATTAATAATTCAATATTATTGTATATATCCACATAGAATATACCACAGCTCCAGAATATTCTGTATGGATTTATAGCTCGATATTCCAAATCCATATTATATCGATATTCAATTTATATTGAAATTCCTTTTATAAATCGTTATAAATTATAAAGGAATTCCATAGCGACTTTTCTAAAATTTGATTTGGACGTAAATAAAAATCTACACGCTGTTCCATTAGAAAACTATTATCAAATCGCCCCTGACGGTTCTTGTTTCACAGAAATCCGACTTAAAACGGACCCTGTATATTCTGTTGAAGTTCAAATCGCCAAATAGCGAACTGCAGTGCCATTTCGAGCTCTATTTTAATTATAATATAATTATACGTTCAACTGTCATTTATATACTATATTCGTTAATATAATTCAACTCCAAACTGAATTATATATTTTCAACTGTCCAGTTTACACAATATTGTGAATTCCGTTATCCCCGATTTTTCCGGAAATATATTATCTTATTATTTATATTAATTAAATATAAATATTATTTAATTCCAGATATTGATATCGTTCAATCGATATTTAATAATTAAATTAGTTAATTATTCTCCTGCCAAATTATGGGTCATTACAATCTTTCCCCCTTAAAATAATTTCGTGCTCGAAATTGCTAAGATAGAGGACGACCCTATCTACTGGGTAAAAATTTATCTGTTTACCTCTTATCTCCGGTTTCAACTGAACCAATTAATATCGACTAAAATATTAATTTATTCCAACTAACTAAATTTTCAAAAATTCTGAAAATTTTCCAACACCTTAACTTTTCGAAAAATTTCGCAGCACCTCCGTTGTACTGGTCAATATATCAAATCACACCTCGTCTCTCTAGGCCTTCTCCAACCCAAAAGAAAATCAAACAGCCAAGCGGCTTGCCAATTCGGCTCATCAAAATCTCAAACTCATATCAAATATGAACTGGTACCTTTTTTTCGGGCATATCAACTCTATCCCTTCCCTATGCTATCAACTCAGCATATACCAGTGTTATCTCAATCAAATTCGAATCAGTTCATATCCTCAAATCCAAATCGAATTTCATTCGAACCCCAATATCAAATTCCTAACTATTGACTTCTCAATTTGGTTCCATTCTAGATTATCTCTAATCCGATTCAATTTTATTTAACTTAGTTCAAGTCAAATTTCAATTTATTTTTACCATCTCATTTTATTTAACTTCATTAGTTAAATTTTAATTCCGGAACTTAAATTCCTGGGTAAATTTCAAATCAATTTGAAATCATAATACCAATTCAAAACCTTTGAATTTCTAAACAACTTGTTTTCCCAAAACAATTCAAAAACAAAACCTTTGGTGGTAATCCGTCACTTAGAACTCGAAAATGAACACTGATCATGTCGCGATTCATCATCAGAATCTATTTTCCAGCTATCGAAGTGAGTTCAATACTATATCACTTTCAGTTTGAAAAACGTTTTCAAAATCTCCCAGGAACTTAAAATTTCCTTATTTTAATTCCAATCTGATTTAAATTCAGATTTACTTCATCTTATTTCATATATTTTCCTTATATGAATTCTGATTAGTTATTTATAATCATTTTACCTTTTATAATCTTACTCGATTATAATAACAACCAACACAACCAATATACTATACCAAATATATTCGGGTAAAATTATTCCATTTACCCTCTTTTCAAAACATACCATGTCGGTTCATCGTATTCAAGTGTTTATAAAACTCCTACCGATACAGTGGATCAAACTGATCGTCCAGAATCCATAAGCCACTCAACCAATGAGTCTCCATAATATAAATCACTTTATATTAACTAACAAATACACTTGTATATATATACACTCAAATTCAGTCTAGGATACTGCTAATCCCATCTCTACTGAATCATGCCACAGAGCCAAGGTATTAACTAAACCAATGCTCTGATACCAACTGTAGTGACCTGAAAATCCGGTCCAATTTGAGCTGACCAAATAACACAAGTCCAACCCCAAATTGCACTGAAAATTCAAGAAACTAATAGAAAGAAGATAGAGGGTGAGGATAGATAAGGTAGAACTAGTAGAATAGAAGAAGAAGAACATCATCATCAGAGTAAACACGAATCTCACAGCGGAACGAATAAAATATAACATAACTTTTCAAATACAAACAGTTATATATACAATAGCACTTATCAGAGTACAACACTTACACCAACAGCGGAAATAATAATAGTTATAGAATCCTGAAGCCTCCTGCTCCAAGCTCTCCAAGTGTATCTGAAAAATCCCGACTACTTGACTGCCCATACAAATTTAGGCACCCAAGAGTTTAGGGAAACAAACAAATAAACTCCGGGTCAGTCATGGGACTTGTAATGACCCGCATTGGCAGAGGTATTATAATTAATTTATTTAATTATATTAATGGTGATTAGTGAATTTAATGATCGTTGAAATTAAATAATGGTGAATATTTAATTAAAATAATAAATTAAATAATATATTTAATTCTGAAATAATCAGAATTGGTTGAAATGACGATATGGTGTGAACCGGATCATCTGTGATATATAAATCAGTTTAGAATTGAATTTGAATAACGAATATATTCAGTCGTCGTCAGTTTGAACGTATAATTATAATATAATTAAAATAGAGCTCGAAATGGTGCGACAGTTCGCTATTTGGCGATCTGAACTTCAACTGAATGTACAAGATTCGTTTTAAGCTGGATTTTTGTGAAACAAGAAATGTGTGGAGCTGGTGGAGTATATCATTCTAGTGGAAGAGAAAAATTGGGATTTCGTCGTGTAGATTTTGATTCATGTCCAAATCAAATTTTAAAATAGTCGCTATAGAATCGTTTATCGGCCATAACGGTTATTTCAAAATAACTAGATATCGGGTGTGAACTCAGACAAGGTTCTTTTGGGAAATAGCGATAATTTAATTTTTAGAATTTTTCTGAAATTTTTAATTAATTTAATAAGCGACTTTTTATTTGAAGTATTTCGCACCCTGAAATCAACATTTTGAAGTTTCAAAATATGAGCCCATCTACCGGTATTATTATATCTTTGGGATCGTGGTACGTAGGTCATCACAATGGTATGATCAACTCTGTCTATAGTAGTTGTATATGAATGGAATTTATAGAAATGGATATACAATATCTAAGCCTGTATGATAATTTTAACCAAAGGTTATAACCCGATATAGAAGACCACGCACCACCGTTTTCTTTGGTCTAAAATAAGTTACGTGGCCCTCAAAACTCCACCTCATAATCAAACCAAACTCGTGCTCCTCTCGTATCCACGAAACAAATTCCATCTAAACCTATATAAATACACTTTCAAGCCGTCAGGGTTTGCCTTTTCCAAATCAAAACGCGAGCAAAGAAAATCCCAGAAGTTCAATTTAAAACCAAATGGCGTAAGGTGCTAGCATGGGAGTTTGAGTATTTGTGGAGTTTTGGGTTCAAAAATGGTCGCGACTGTATAATGGGGGATGCAGATTCCTGATGTTGCGAACAGGGAGAAGCGACGAGCCGGTTTGTAACAACCCGAAAATCTGGGCCAGTTTAAAATTTTTATTTTTGCAATTTTAGCGAAGTTTGAACATTTAAAATGAATTATTTTAAATAATAACGACGAGAAATTTATTTTGAATATAATTCGAACGTATATAATATACGCGTAGTCGTTAGAATATAAATATTTATATATAATTATAAATAGAATTGAAAATGGCGCGGTAGTTCGATAATTCGATTTCAAACTTCAATTGAATGTACCGGGTGCAAAACAATCCGGATTTTAGTGAAACCAAAAACATTAGGATCTAATTGATGATATCTTTCCAACGAATCTGAAAAATCAAAATTTCATAGCGAGAATCAAAAGATATGTCCAGTTGAAAATTCTGAATAGTCGCTATGGAATTCAGGCCCTTAAAAATGGAAATTTTGCAAACGACCTCGGATTTCGACGAAACCACTTTTGTTGGATCCGCAGTGTCAGATTATTGCTAGGTTTCAAATTTCATAATTTTACGAATCAATATGTGAGCGTGGCAAAGGAAAACGCGTTTGACCAGTTTCAGTTGATTTTAATCGACTGGAAAATGGCCATTTTTCCAACGGTCTCAGAATTCGACGAAACTAGTTTTGTTAGGACCGTATCGTCAATACGAAGCTAGAAAATATTTTTCGAGAATTTTTAGAGCTAGTATGTGACCCCGGTAATTTGAAATGTACGTTTAAAATTCAATATAGTGATTTAAATGTAAATTCAATGGAAACTAATCGAATCAATCAAATCAGCTTGCGATACATATCCCATTGTGTTCGGAATGGGGGTAAAACGCTATGGACGACAGGCGGTGGGCCTCGTTTAGAGGTCGAAAATAAAAGTTGCTTTATAAAGTAAAATTTAAAATAAATAAATTAATATATATATATATATATATATATATATATATATTCAATCACCCCCTCCCTCTCTATTTCTCTTCCCGTTACTTTCTTTAAACCAGGAAAAAAAATAAAAAAAATAAAGATAACATTTAATAAATGAACCAAATAGAATATTCATAGGTTGAATAAAATAGTTTGATCGTGAAATATATAATTTTTAACGTGAATATGAATATAGTGAATGTGAATAAATAAATATTCATTTACAAACCGGACGGTTTGTTTATGTACACCTATTTGAAGGACATTGATTGGGACGATAAATTTTACACATCGCCCAACTGCACAAATAAAATATGTGTTTGATTGTTTGAAACCCCACACGGGTGTTGGGATGAAATATGAAGTTCACTCATCCTGATTTATTAAATATGTCGATCGATTGATTGACAGGCTGTTATAAGCGTTAAATATCTATATTTGATGCTTATACAGTGTAGTGCACTTTGGTTGATGGTTGATTATTTTTCAATGCTATCATATACATGTGTTGTATGGAAATCCATATAGTTAACGCTATATCGTAATTGATTGGGCCTCATTCCAATTTAGAAGATAAAGAATATTATAAAGTAAAGGTTCATGTGTTGACTGTACTCATCCGTTGAGATTAGTCATGTGTTGAACGAAATATTTTAATAATAAAATTTACATCTTTATCAATATAAAATAAAGGTTCATGTGTTGACTGTACTCATCCGTTGAGATTAGTCATGTGTTGAACGAAATATTTTAATAATAAAATTTACATCTTTATCAATATAAAATAAAGGTTCATGTGTTGACTGTACTCATCCGTTGAGATTAGTCATGTGTTGAACGAAATATTTTAATAATAAAATTTACATCTTTATCAATATAAAGTAAAGGTTCATGTGTTGACTGTACTCATCCGTTGAGATTAGTCATGTGTTGAACGAAATATTTTAATAATAAAATTTACATCTTTATCAATATAAAATAAAGGTTCATGTGTTGACTGTACTCATCCGTTGAGATTAGTCAAGTGTTGAACGAAATATTTTGATAATAACAAATATTTTGATAATAAGAAATATTTGAAAATAGAAATACATTAAGCCGTGTTGATTAGATTGATGCCATTTTGACGTGAACGATATTTATATCGATTTTATTCATTTCGAAATGAATTGAATTGAAAACGATTTCGAAATGAAATGAATTGAAAATGATTTCGAAATGAATTGAATTGAAAACGATAATGAAATGAATTGAAAACGATAATGAAATGAATTGAAAACGATTTCGAAATGAATTGAATTGAAAACGATTTCGAAATGAAATGAATTGAAAACGATTTCGAAATGAAATGAATTGAAAACGATTTCGAAATGAAATGAAATGAATTGAAAACGATTTCGAAATGAAATGAATTGAAAACGATTTCGAAATGAAATGAATTGAAAACGATTTCGAAATGAAATGAATTGAAAACGATTTCGAAATGAATTGAATTGAAAACGATTTCGAAATGAAATGAATTGAAAACGATTTCGAAATGAAATGAATTGAAAACGATAATGAAATGAATTGAATATAAAACGATTTCGAAATGAATTGAATTGAAAACGATTTCGAAATGAAATGAATTGAAAACGATTTCGAAATGAATTGAATTGAAAACGATTTCGAAATGAAATGAAATGAAATGAAATGAAATGAAATGAAAACGATTTCGAAATGAAATAAATTGAAAACGATTTCGAAATGAAATGAATTGAAAACGATAATGAAATGAAATGAATTGAAAACGATTTCGAAATGAATTGAATATAAAACGATTTCGAAATGAAATGAATTTAAAACGATTTCGAAATGAATTGAATTGAAAACGATTTCGAAATGAATTGAATATAAAACGATTTCGAAATGAATTGAATATATAACCAATTCGAATTGAATCGAATAGAAAACCAATTTGAATGAATCGAATAGAAAACCAATCTGAATTGAATCAAATAGAAAAACCAATTTGAATTGAATCGAATAGAAAACGACTTTGAAATTGGATTGAATTGAAAACGAATTCAAATTGAATCAAAAGCGAATTGAAATGAATTCAAATTGAATTGAAATTTGAATTGAATAGAAATGAATTTTAAAACGAATTTATAAAGAAGAATTCAATTTTGATTTAAATTGAAATGGAAGTTGAAATTGCTTTTGAAATGAATTTAAAACTATTTATATAATTCGTTTTAAATAGAAATCGACGAAATATATATTATATATATAATATAATGGCCTGAATAGAACGCGCCGCGCCGCGGCAGTTCGTGAATTTCGACCATTTATTTCAAACGGACATTACGGGAGATCCGACCGTCGGATTCTCCTAAAACCGGAACCGTTGGGTTTGTATCGAAAAGAGCTTTCTAATGAATATTAGAAATTCAAAATCTAACGGTTGGATTTGGAGATACGTCCAAATCAAATTCGAAAAAGGTCGCTGTAAGTGCAGTTCGATGGCCGTTGTTGGATATCGACTGTACGGACCTTGATAAAATTATTAAAAATAGTAATAATTTATGTAAAATCATAAGAAATGATTTGGGAAAATTTGGGATGAAAAACTCCATATTTGAAAAGATAAAAATGGATTTTTATCGAAATAAACTAGTTTGAACTCAATTTAAAACCCGAATTGTTTTTAAATAAATAAATTAGATTTAAAAAGGGGTTTTAAATAATCGGAATTTCTAATATATTTGATTGGATTTGAAATGGGTTTATCGTGAACTGTGTTTTAAATAACCCTAGTTCTTTAACCCGAAAATAAATAGAATGTGATTTGGGTTTATCGTGAACTGTGTTTTAAATAACACCTAGTTCTTTAACCCAGTAAAAGGAGTTTTAACGAATCTGCAATTAGGTTGAAATGTGAATCTATAATCTAAATTATCAAATTTAGAATTGAGCGAGAATGGAGCATCGCCAGTTTTGCTCCAAAGCGATAGTTAAATCTTTAATTAGATTTGAACGTGAAATGGTAATTAATTTTACCGATAACATCGTGATGTTAGATATGAAGTATTACCAGTTTTGCTTCATGGGATGAATAGGTTGGGATTGGGAAATAAAATAAATAATTACTTCGGTGTGGTTCGCTAATCTCGACTAGTTTAGAAAAACCATAATTTGGTTTGAAATGACATCCAAAGGAAGATTACAGGATAAATTTTAAAGAATTTATCTTGGATAAAATTAATGGGAACCTTTCCCTAAGAATGTGGAATTTAGAAACTAGCTGTAGGTTGGCTAAGAAGAATGGTTTGCTGGGTATTGATCTGATGTTGGTTTCGGCCTTCGGGGTTAATGTTTGGGAAATTGTTCTCTTGCTAATTTGCGGTTAGTGACTAATGAATTGGAATGAGGCGTATGTTGTGTTTGCGTAACATTTGTTTTTAATATACGCGGGTTGTTCGGAAAGTCCGGGTTTACACCCATTCTGAATAACCGATTCGACGATATATCGAAGATGAAGACGGTGGTCGAAGACCGGAAGTCTTCACATCATTTGGATAATTACTGACGATCCTGATTGAGCTGTACACCCAAGAGGATGGAAATAGTTGGTGGTCGTCCAGACGTACCTGGAGATGGATGGATATGCGAGGAAAGTGCCTCCGGTTTCGTTCAGACCCAGAACGGACTTGTAAATGGATTGTGTGTCTGACATTGGGTTTTATTCTGTGTTGATTGATTTCTATTAAATATACATCTGTTTGGCGGCGGAGAATTTATTCTTTTGCTTAACGCCCTTCCCTGAGACGTACGAGCTCAGAGGTTGTATATCGATGGACATCAGTCGCATGGCATGAATTGCCTGTGTGGCACGCTAAGATGCAATGATCAAGGCTTTTGTTGAAAAGCAAAGTCTTGTGGTTGATGATCAAAGCACGCCTACGTGGCAGCTTTGTGTATAACGTGAATTCGCGAGCCTCACACCTCGGTATGAGTTAAAAACGGGATAGTGACTGCAGGGAGAGCACGACGTTTCTTTCTAGCTTTGGTGGTGTCAGTGACTTAACAGCCCTGACATTTATATACTTTTCACCTATGTGGTTGTTGGAATGCGAGGCGCCTCGATTATAGGTCTGTAAGGACCGGGAAACGTGTGTTCAGGCATAATTAATCCTCTAACGTAAGTGAGGACCGGCCCTGAAGATCTGGGGTTGCCCAGAGTGCGTAACCCTGAGACATTTGCTAGAGTGTCTCGAACGCGGAGAGGAGCTTGCCCCTTGCCTCGACTCATGACGGAATCCAATTTCCAATACGTGTATTGCGGCTTTATTTGTAGAGCCTAGTATGGCGACATAGTAGCATGGGATACTATGCCGTCTATGATTTATATTTATGATTGAAATTGTTTTGACACTATACACTTATTATAGTATCAAATGATTTGTTTTAAACGTACCAAGCATGCTTGGCTATTATAAGGGAAAACCCTATCCTCCGGCTTGCGTTGCATTGTGTGATGGGACCTGGGTCTTATAATAGCTTCATTTTTCGAAAAAGCATTGCGCTATTTATTCTATGCACTGGTATTCTTGGGAGGAAACCCGTTCCGTGTTATACGGCGTGGTCCCTTGAATTACTCTCTTTTAAAGTAAAGTTTAAATAATTGTTTTAGTTCTCACACCAGTCACATGACTGACCTGGAGTTTATTGTTTTAACCTAAACTCTGGGTGCCCCTATTTTCCGCATGGGCAGCTAGTAGTTTTGGTTTTGCAGATTTATATTCACAGGATCCTGGTTTACAGCTGGAATGATATCCGGAAAGCTCTGTATCCGTATATCACCTTCAGTTGTGCTTTGTATTATTTTCCGCTGCTATGTAATTTATTGTAATCTCTGATATTTATCGAATGTAATTTATTCATTTATAGTCTGTATATTCTTGTATCTGATGCATTGTTGTAATAGCAATGAAATGTTCTTCCGTCTGCGTTCATTTGTGTGTTGTTCTCAAAGTATCCGCTCTTTCCTTCACGGGGAAGAAACGGGTTCTCACATTTCGTATCAGAGCTTTGGTTTACAGAGCTCGAGAACAAGGCACATTAGAACCATATGAAAGAATTCATCAGATATTGGATTAGTAATATCCAATTAGAATGACTCGTTAGAGATAGGATCAGTAGTATCCTAGGACGAGTGTGAAGAGTATATTTCTCAAATGAAAACAATTTTGTTTTGAAATTTAAACCATTTTATACGTATTTAATTATTTATTTATTTTGAATATGGACAATCCGATATATAAAGGTTTTGCATATACGCGTCATGAACGTATATTCAAAGTTTTAATATATTAGATAGATAGAGAGTCACACTCTAGTCGCTCGGAGATGATTCTATTGATGACTATATAGCATCAGTAGTGTGTGTTCGAGTTTCGAAGGTGTGATTTTCTATATATTTCCATTAGACTGGTGTGAGAACCAAAACATATATAGTTAAAACACATTGTTGTGAATTGGCATCAAAAACAAGATTTTCAGTATATGTATCAAATTTATGAATTTGAAACTCTAATCCACTAATTGATTGATGTTTGTGTTGTTTGTTTATTTGTTTGATAATTTTGAACAATTATGCCTAATTGAACCAAATATTGAAAATTGGTCGCATTTGCATGCATATACATATATTTACATTGAACAGGTCATAGCAAGGAGGCTAGAGCAGAGAATAAAATTTGTTTGCCCGACAAATAGGTACATGTTTACTACATAATTTACTGTTTTGTTTGGGTGATGATGATTTTATGAGCCTATTGGCTAGCCGCTTGGAATTTTCTTTTTCTTTTTGAGATTAGAAGGACCGGGGAAGCTATTTGAAATTCCCCGATGCTCCCGGTGCAGGGGAGGTTATGGCGAAATTTTTTGAAAATTTAGGGTGTTAGCCAAATTTTTGAAAATTTGAAAATTCTCAGAAACTGAAAAGTTGGAGAATGGAAGCCAGATCGAACATAGAGTTGATTAATCAAACGACTTTCGACTTTGTTCCTTTTCGGGGACGAAAAGTTTTAAGTGGGGGAGATTGTAACAACCCGAAAATCTGGGCCAGTTTAAAATTTTTATTTTTGCAATTTTAGCGAAGTTTGAACATTTAAAATGAATTATTTTAAATAATAATGACGAGAAATTTATTTTGAATATAATTCGAACGTATATAATATATGCGTAGTCGTTAGAATATAAATATTTATATATAATTATAAATAGAATTGAAAATGGCGCGGTAGTTCGATAATTCGATTTCAAACTTCAATTGAATGTACCGGGTGCAAAACAATCCGGATTTTAGTGAAACCAAAAACATTAGGATCTAATTGATGATATCTTTCCAACGAATCCGAAAAATCAAAATTTCATAGCGAGAATCAAAAGATATGTCCAGTTGAAAATTCTGAATAGTCGCTATGGAATTCAGGCCCTTAAAAATGGAAATTTTGCAAACGACCTTGGATTTCGACGAAACCACTTTTGTTGGATCCGCAGTGTCAGATTATTGCTAGGTTTCAAATTTCATAATTTTTCGAATCAATATGTGAGCGTGGAAAAGGAAAACGCGTTTGACCAGTTTCAGTTGATTTTAATCGACCGGAAAATGGCCATTTTTCCAACGGTCTCAGAATTCGACGAAACTAGTTTTGTTAGGACCGTATCGTCAATACGAAGCTAGAAAATATTTTTCGAGAATTTTTAGAGCTAGTATGTGACCCCGGTAATTTGAAATGTACGTTTAAAATTCAATATAGTGATTTAAATGTAAATTCAATGGAAACTAATCGAATCGATCAAATCAGCTTTTGATACATATCCCATTGTGTTCGGAATGGGGGTAAAACGCTATGGACGACAGGCGGTGGGCCTCGTTTAGAGGTGGAAAATAAAAGTTGCTTTATAAAGTAAAATTTAAAATAAATAAATTAATATATATATATATATTCAATCACCCCTCCCTCTCAATTTCTCTTCCCGTTACTTTCTTTAAACCAGGAAAAAAAATAAAGATAACATTTAATAAATGAACCAAATAGAATATTCATAGGTTGAATAAAATAGTTTGATCGTGAAATATATAATTTTTAACGTGAATATGAATATAGTGAATGTGAATAAATAAATATTCATTTACAAACCGGACGGTTTGTTTATGTACACCTATTTGAAGGACATTGATTGGGACGATAAATTTTACACATCGCCCAACTGCACAAATAAAATATGTGTTTGATTGTTTGAAACCCCACACGGGTGTTGGGATGAAATATGAAGTTCACTCATCCTGATTTATTAAATATGTCGATCGATTGATTGACAGGCTGTCATAAACGTTAAATATCTATATTTGATGCTTATACAGTGTAGTGCACTTTGGTTGATGGTTGATTATTTTTCAATGCTATCATATACATGTGTTGTATGGAAATCCATATAGTTAACGCTATATGGTAATTGATTGGGCCTAATTCCAATTTAGAAGATAAAGAATATTATAAAGTAAAGGTTCATGTGTTGACTGTACTCATCCGTTGAGATTAGTCATGTGTTGAACGAAATATTTTAATAATAAAATTTACATCTTTATCAATATAAAATAAAGGTTCATGTGTTGACTGTACTCATCCGTTGAGATTAGTCATGTGTTGAACGAAATATTTTAATAATAAAATTTACATCTTTATCAATATAAAATAAAGGTTCATGTGTTGACTGTACTCATCCGTTGAGATTAGTCATGTGTTGAACGAAATATTTTAATAATAAAATTTACATCTTTATCAATATAAAGTAAAGGTTCATGTGTTGACTGTACTCATCCGTTGAGATTAGTCATGTGTTGAACGAAATATTTTAATAATAAAATTTACATCTTTATCAATATAAAATAAAGGTTCATGTGTTGACTGCACTCATCCGTTGAGATTAGTCAAGTGTTAAACGAAATATTTTGATAATAACAAATATTTTGATAATAAGAAATATTTGAAAATAGAAATACATTAAGCCGTGTTGATTAGATTGACGCCATTTTGACGTGAATGATATTTATAGCGATTTTATTCATTTCGAAATGAATTGAATTGAAAACGATTTCGAAATGAAATGAATTGAAAACAATTTCGAAATGAATTGAATTGAAAACGATAATGAAATGAATTGAAAACGATAATGAAATGAATTGAAAACGATTTCGAAATGAATTGAATTGAAAACGATTTCGAAATGAAATGAATTGAAAACGATTTCGAAATGAAATGAATTGAAAACGATTTCGAAATGAAATGAAATGAATTGAAAACGATTTCGAAATGAAATGAATTGAAAACGATTTCGAAATGAATTGAATTGAAAACGATTTCGAAATGAAATGAATTGAAAACGATTTCGAAATGAAATGAATTGAAAATGATTTCGAAATGAATTGAATTGAAAACGATTTCGAAATGAAATGAATTGAAAACGATTTCGAAATGAAATGAATTGAAAACGATAATGAAATGAATTGAATATAAAACGATTTCGAAATGAATTGAATTGAAAACGATTTCGAAATGAAATGAATTGAAAACGATTTCGAAATGAATTGAATTGAAAACGATTTCGAAATGAAATGAAATGAATTGAAAACGATTTCGAAATGAAATGAATTGAAAACGATTTCGAAATGAAATGAATTGAAAACGATAATGAAATGAAATGAATTGAAAACGATTTCGAAATGAATTGAATTGAAAACGATTTCGAAATGAAATGAATTGAAAACGATTTCGAAATGAATTGAATTGAAAACGATTTCGAAATGAATTGAATATAAAACGATTTCGAAATGAATTGAATATATAACCAATTCGAATTGAATCGAATAGAAAACCAATTTGAATGAATCGAATAGAAAACCAATCTGAATTGAATCGAATAGAAAACCAATTTGAATTGAATCGAATAGAAAACGACTTTGAAATTGGATTGAATTGAAAACGAATTCAAATTGAATCGAAAGCGAATTGAAATGAATTCAAATTGAATTGAAATTTGAATTGAATAGAAATGAATTTTAAAACGAATTTATAAAGAAGAATTCAATTTTGATTTAAATTGAAATGGAAGTTGAAATTGCTTTTGAAACGAATTTAAAACTATTTATATAATTCGTTTTAAATAGAAATCGATGAAATATATATTATATATATTATATATATAATATAATGGCCTGAATAGAACGCGCCGGGCCGCGGCAGTTCGTGAATTTCGACCATTTATTTCAAACGGACATTACGGGAGATCCGACCGTCGGATTCTCCTAAAACCAGGACCGTTGGGTTCGTATCGGAAAGAGCTTTCTAATGAACATTAGAAATTCAAAATCTAACGGTTGGATTTGGAGATACGTCCAAATCAAATTCGAAAAAGGTCGTTGTAAGTGCAATTCGATGGCCGTTGTTGGAAATCGACTGTACGGACCTTGATAAAATTATTAAAAATAGTAATAATTTATGTAAAATCATAAGAAATGATTTGGGAAAATTTGGGATGAAAAACTCCATATTTGAAAAGATAAAAATGGATTTTTATCGAAATGAACTAGTTTGAACTCAATTTAAAACCCGAATTGTTTTTAAATAAATAAATTAGATTTAAAAAGGGGTTTTAAATAATCGGAATTTCTAATATATTTGATTGGATTTGAAATGGGTTTATCGTGAACTGTGTTTTAAATAACCCTAGTTCTTTAACCCGAAAATAAATAGAATGTGATTTGGTTTTATCGTGAACTGTATTTTAAATAACACCTAGTTCTTTAACCCAGTAAAAGGAGTTTTAACGAATCTGCAATTAGGTTGAAATGTGAATCTATAATCTAAATTATCAAATTTAGAATTGAGCGAGAATGGAGCATCGCCAGTTTTGCTCCAAAGCGATAGTTAAATCTTTAATTAGATTTGAACGTGAAATGGTAATTAATTTTACCGATAACATCGTGATGTTAGATATTGAGTATTACCAGTTTTGCTTCATGGGATGAATAGGTTGGGATTGGGAAATAAAATAAATAATTACTTCGGTGTAGTTCGCTAATCTCGACTAGTTTAGAAAAACCATAATTTGGTTTGAAATGACATCCAAAGGAAGATTACAGGATAAATTTTAAAGAATTTATCTTGGATAAAATTAATGGGAACCTTTCCCTAAGAATGTGGAATTTAGAAACTAGTTGTAGGTTGGCTAAGAAGAATGGTTTCCTGGGTATTGATCTGATGTTGGTTTCGGCCTTCGGGGTTAATGTTTGGGAAATTATTCTCTTGCTAATTTGCTGTTAGTGACTAATAAATTGGAATGAGGCGTATGTTGTGTTTGCGTAACATTTGTTTTTAATATACGCGGGTTGTTCGGAAAGTCCGGGTTTACACCCATTTTGAATAACCGATTCGACGATATATCGAAGATGAAGACGGTGGTCGAAGACCGGAAGTCTTCACATCGTTTGGATAATTACTGACGATCCTGATTGGGCTGTACACCCAAGAGGATGGAAATAGTTGGTGGTCGTCCAGACGTACCTGGAGATGGATGGACATGCGAGGAAAGTGCCTCCGGTTTCGTTCAGACCCAGAACGGACTTGTAAATGGATTGTGTGTCTGACATTGGGTTTTATTCTGTGTTGATTGATTTCTATTAAATATACATCTGTTTGGCGGCGGAGAATTTATTCTTTTGCTTAACGCCCTTCCCTAAGACGTACGAGCTCAGAGGTTGTATATCGATGGACATCAGTCGCATGGCATGAATTGCCTGTGTGGCACGCTAAGATGCAATGATCAAGGCTTTTGTTGAAAAGAAAAGTCTTGTGGTTGATGATCAAAGCACGCCTACGTGGCAGCTTTGTGTATAACGTGAATTCGCGAGCCTCACACCTCGGTAGGAGTTAAAAACGGGATAGTGACTGCAGGGAGAGCACGACGTTTCTTTCTAGCTTTGGTGGTGTCAGTGACTTACCAGCCCTGACATTTATATACTTTTCACCTATGTGGTTGTTGGAATGCGAGGCGCCTCGATTATAGGTCTGTAAGGACCGGGAAACGTGTGTTCAGGCATAATTAATCCTCTAACGTAAGTGAGGACCGGCCCTGAAGATCCGGGGTTGCCCAGAGTGCGTAACCCTGAGACATTTGCTAGAGTGTCTCGAACGCGGAGAGGAGCTTGCCCATTGCCTCGACTCATGACGGAATCCAATTTCCAATACGTGTATTGCGGCTTTATTTGTAGAGCCTAGTATGGCGACATAGTAGCATGGGATACTATGCCGTCTATGATTTATATTTATGATTGAAATTGTTTTGACACTATACACTTATTATAGTATCAAATGATTTGTTTTAAACGTACCAAGCATGCTTGGCTATTATAAGGGAAAACCCTATCCTCCGGCTTGCGTTGCATTGTGTGATGGGACCTGGGTCTTATAATAGCTTCATTTTTCGAAAAAGTATTGCGCTGTTTATTCTATGCACTGGTATTCTTGGGAGGAAACCCGTTCCGTGTTATACGACGTGGTCCCTTGAATTACTCTCTTTTAAAGTAAAGTTTAAATAACTGTTTTAGTTCTCACACCAGTCACATGACTGACCTGGAGTTTATTGTTTTAACCTAAACTCTGGGTGCCCCTATTTTCCGCACGGGCAGCTAGTAGTTTTGGTTTTGCAGATTTATATTCACAGGATCCTGGTTTACAGCTAGAATGATATCCGGAAAGCTCTGTATCCGTATATCACCTTCAGTTGTGCTTTGTATTATTTTCCGCTGCTATGTAATTTATTGTAATCTCTGATATTTATCGAATGTAATTTATTCATTTATACTCTGTATATTCTTGTATCTGATGCATTGTTGTAATAGCAATGAAATGTTCTTCCGTCTGCGTTCATTTGTGTGTTGTTCTCAAAGTATCCGCTCTTTCCTTCACGGGGAAGAAACGGGTTCTCACACGGTTACTGGCGTGATAAGGCCGGAGCAATTGCGATGGAGATGAGGTTGATGGCTTTAGTTCGTGATTTTGTGGAAGAGTGGAAAAGTAAGGGTGCGACGATGATGTTATACACGAAGGGGGCAGGTTACTATAGTGAAGGAGAAGGGATGGCAGTGAAACACCCCACCTCCGTTAGGGTCACTCTCAAAGGGAATGCCCTAATTTTGGTGGAGGTTTATAAGTACAAGTCACAAATATACAAGACAGATATAATAACACATATTTGTAAACCAGCGGAAGAACAACAAATTTTATTTCATAAAGTCAAATACGTGTTACAACAACATCCCTTCCAAAAACATAACATAATATTTCATAATCTGTCTTGAGTACATTATTTTTAAAGAAGCATAAATAAAGCATAGATAAACTGCCAAAGCCCCATAGTGAATTGTCCAAAGCCATAGTTCAAAACAGGAAAGTCCAAGCAATACATTTCTCTTCTTCAAGCTGGATGTTGAGGTTGATCAAGCTGCTGTGTTCCCTCCCTGAGGACCTGGGGGGGGGGAAACGGAAGAAAGAAGACGAAAGAAAAATAGAGTCAGACATAAAGCCTGAGTAAGTCCAGTACTACTTTGTCTATGAATAAAGAACCGGGTATGATAAGTAAACAGGAAGTGGGCAACATTATAAACTTGGTTAAGTTATCTAGGGTCGAATATACTATCGTACCCCATGTTAATCTCTGAACCCATATAAACTAGTTTCCAATTTGCACCCCATAATCAGGGTAGTGTGATCCATTCTACGATGATCGGCTCCTACTCGCATAGTTACATGTGTCTTACGGCCCCCGATGTCTGTAGTTACCTATGCTGGTCCCACCATGGGGTGTATCAAGTCCCATAGTGGCAACCCGACACAACCTTAGAGTGCAAAGGTACGCTACTGGTGTCCAGTGCTTTATTTTTATGCGCCGGAGTGCGTGCACGCCCGCACACCGTTAGAACCTACACTGCTACACCACCGCCGTCGATTTGACCTCTTACAATCAGCCCAGTAATCGTGCCCCACCCTGCCTAGTTTCAGGGTATCCTGATACACCTTTTAGGGTTACTGCTGAAAAGGGTCCCCCGTTACTAGGTTTTCTATCTCTAGCCAACATGCTAAGTTGGTTAAGTGTTTCCTAACCTAACCCCACCAGTCCGTTTTAGTTTAGCATGTTCCAGTTTGATTAAGTCTTTAGTTCACTTAATCCTAACAATCCTGACTCAGCCTTAATTGTCTTATTAAGGCCCTGACCTCTCACATTAGACAGGTATTGTTGTGGCTGCCTGTTGCCGGTTGGTTCCGGGCAGTCTTATGCCACAACTCAGTCTAACCTCGGGTCCTTGCTGGGCTCCATGTTTAACCTCCCACATTGGATAGGTATTGTTGTGACTACTGGACAGCCGGGCGGTTCCGGGCAGGTTTACATCACAACTCAATCCAACCTCGGGTTAAACACATCGTCTTTTCTACATTTACATATTTTGTCATTCTTCTTTATTTCTTATATGTAAATATTTGCGGCCCATTATTATGTTAATGGTGTAAAGGTTACACCAACCATGGGCCCAACCCATACTTGAATTTGGGCCCTTTTACTTTAGTTTTCATTCATTAAATTAATGTTAACCCAACGTTATTTTTCCCCCGTTTTACACGTCCGTTCATATATATTGGGCTTAGCCTTTTAAAGCCCAATTTAGCCATGCGAAAGGGGAGGCTTATGGCGTATACACAAAGAGGGGAAAGTGAGCGCATGAACTTGCATATGACGTTGGAAAATACATAATAGAAATTGGTGTACTTGCATAGTGGTGACATGTATTTTGGTCATACAACATAGGTGACATAAATCAAGGCATGTAAACTTGCATAGGTTTAACTACAACATGAACCTATATTCTTATTTAGGCATAATGTCAAACATAAGCATGGCCTAAATACTTCTAGCATAAACATGGCATATTGTCAAACATAAGCATGGCATAAAATACTTCTAGCATGAACATAACATAATTCAACTTAATCATGATTTAAGCCTAATCACATAACGATGGTATAAACATACTTATGCATAAATATTCCTAATCATGGTGTTTTGCTTTAAACTTGCAAAAAGGGGATTTTTGAGTCTAATCTAACCATGTCTCACATATGTCATCATATAATTCTTTAAAACAAAATAGACTTAATCATAGATCTCAATTATGCCAAATATCATTCCTAGCCATATTCATAAGTTTGCAAAAGCATGACTAATACATGGTGTCAAAATTCCACATAGTTTCATATGAACTATAATAACCAAACTTGTTTCAATTACTTGCAAAATGATTTATACATAAAAACATACATCATAATGGCATAATAACAAAGCCCCAAACTTGCATAAATTTCACTCAACTATATACATGTAGCTTCAACATAGACTACATAATTTGCGCAATATTCCAAACGTATATTTGCATAGAACTACCGCATGTAGTTCTTTATAATGAATAATATAATTCAAGAGTATCCAAACGTATATAAATTGATAAGAACGCACAAATATGAATTACTTCCATTGCCACAATTCAAGCATACACATCAACACAGTTGTTTATTATACCAAAGTAATACTCTACTTACAATGGTTTGATGAATTCTCTAGTTTAGGGATCGAAGACGCAAATTCCTTTGTTGAATTGATTAGCTTTAGGTTGCTTGAATTGCTTTAGGCCTTAGAACTTCCTCCCTAATCCTCTCTTTAGTTGGCGGCTATGCTTTGTCGTTCCTCAGCAACATGGCGGCTATGTTCTTAATTTTTAATGAATAGATTAGGGTTTAGTCTAGGGTTGTTTATATAGAGGTTAGGAACTAATTAGGACCCTTGATGTTGCTAGGTTAGATCATAGCCATTCATTAGGAAGAGAGACCAATAAAAACCCGCCACCTAGCCCTAATGACAAAGCAGACCACAGAAATTCGACCACACACCGACCTGGCCAGCCAGGTTGACTGGGCTCGACCAGGTCGATACCCCTGTCGACAGGGCTGTCGACAGCCCTGTCGACATGGGTAGCCCAGGTCGACAGCCCAGTCGACCTGGGTGGCCCAGGCGGCGCTTTTCTGGCCCAATGGGCCCCACTTCGGAATATTTAATTATTTAATTCTGTTTGAGTTTTAAATTTAATTCAAATCTTCCGAAGGCCATATCTTCTTCATACGGACTCCGTTTTTCGAAAACTCGGACTCTATTTCGCGTATTTTTCCGAGACGAACGCAATGGCGTATCCCGTTTCCCTTAGTTCTCTGATTTGAATTTGATTATACTTTAATTTATGAATTTCACAGTTATCGAATTTTCGGGGTGTTACATTCTCCCCCACTTAAAAGGATTTCGTCCCCGAAATCTTCAAGTTAGGAGGAATGTAAATCCTAACATCCAATCATCCATCTACTCATCCATCAAACACGAGCATCCATTGTCCTTAAAAGACTTCTAATGCTTCATGATCATATGCAAAGTGTGTGTGTACATGTACTTATCGAATGCAAAATCAGGCGGTCTACTGATTCAGTTGACCTCCTTAATGCGAATTATGTAAGTGCCATGCATCCATTATGTATGCAAAATTTTCCTATTCTTGATTCTACATGAGTGCACAACCATTCAATACAAATGCAACATCCACATGACAACACATTATAGTTCAACCACATACGAATACAAACATATATGCATATGCAATATGAAGTGACTGAGCCGATCTAAAACCTAGATTGTGTGTGTATATGCAACCACGAGCAACCACTAGCAATCACTTGCAACCACTTGCAACCATCATACATAACATGTTTTCATCCAAAGGTTTTCTACCTAAAAGATACGGTCGAGGGAATATACCTAAAAAGATAGATGGATAAAAGCGCAACTTAAGGAAAAGAAAGATCAAGGATGTACCCTCGAACAGAAAAGGGTAGGCAGCACGGATTCTAGCTTCAGTTTCCCAAGTCGCGTCTCCCTCGGCGTCGCTCCACTGAACTTTGACGAGCTTGACTTCGCGGTTGCGTAGCTTCTTCACTTCCGTTCCTAAGATGCGGGTAGGAACTCTCCTTATGGTTGCTTCGCGTTCCACTTCGGCCTCTTCGAGGATGTTTGGCTCTACCACTTCAGCTGACTCATGCAGACATTTTCGGAGATGTGAAACGTGAAAAACGTTGTGGACTCCAGCCAACTTCTCGGGTAGCTCTAATCTATAGGCCATTTTGCCAATCTTTTCGATGATAGGGAATGGCCCTACGAATCTTGGCGCTAGCTTCCCTGTGGTTCCAAAACGAACAACGTTCCTTAGCGGTGATACCTTGAGAAAAACTCTGTCTCCAACTTCAAATTCAAGGTCGGTTCTTCTCCTGTCGGCATAGGACTTTTGTCTGTTTTGGGCCGTCTTCATCCTTCTTCGTATTACGTCTACCTTCTCTGAGGTCTCTTGGATCATATCTGGTCCAAGCACGAGCTTATCCGTGGACTCCCACCAACAAGTGGGCGATCGGCACGGTCTTCCATATAAAGCTTCGAAGGGCGCCATTCCGATGGTTGCTTGATAGCTGTTGTTGTAGGCAAATTCCACCAAAGGGAGGTGGTCTTCCCATGTCCCTCCGAAGTCGAGGACGCATAGCCTTAAGAGGTCTTCCAAAACTCTGTTCACTCTCTCCGTTTGGCCGTCGGTTTGGGGATGATAGGCTGTGCTCAAGCATAGCTGCGTTCCTACTGCTTCCTGCAGACTCCGCCAAAACTCGCTGGTGAAGATGGGGTCTCGGTCACTAACGATGCTAGATGGTATTCCATGGAGTCGAACGATCTCCTTAAGGTAAAGTGATGCTAGGGATGAGGCAGTTCTTTTACTTTTGACAGGTAAAAAGTGGGCGCTTTTAGTAAGCCTATCCACTATTACCCAAATACTAGTGTTGCCTCTCCTAGACCTAGGCAGCCCATCGATGAAGTCCATTGAGATGCTATCCCACTTCCACTGTGGGACCTCCAGAGGATGTAGCAGTCCGCCAGGCTTTTTCTGTTCTGCCTTAACCTGTTGGCACACCATACACTTAGAAACGAATTCTGCCACGTCCTTTTTCATGCCGTTCCAAAAGAAAGTCCTTTTTATGTCTTTGTACATTTTATCCCCGCCGGGGTGTATCGTCATCTTGGAGTGATGTGCTTCTTCGAGAACCTTCTTTATTAAATCGTTTATCTGTGGGATGCATAGTCTTCCATCTCGCCTTAGTACACCCTTATCGTCGATGGAGTATCTATTGAGGTGACTTGAAGTCTCACCCCTAATTAGCCTATCAATTATTTCTACAAGATGAGGGTCTTCGCGTTGTGCTGCCCCTACTGAATCCACTAAAGTTGGGCGCACTCCGAGAGATGCAAGCAAGCCCGGTACGAAATCGGAGGAAGGCCTAAAGTCGAAGCTGGCTATAAACTCTAGGCTTTGTCTTTCAACAAACAACGGGCTTAGGGTCAATTTCTTTCGGCTCAACGCGTCTGCCACTACGTTGCCTTTGCCCGGAGTGTAGGAGATTTCGAAATCGTACGAGGCAAGAAACTCCATCCATCTTTGTTGCCTCAAGTTAAGATCTTTCTGCGAGAAAAGATATTTCAACGATTTATGGTCAGTGTAAAGTTCGAACTTCTCACCTAGGAGATAGTGTCGCCAAGACTTGAGTGCAAAGACGATGGCGGCTAGCTCTAGATCGTGGGTTGGGTAGTTCTTTTCGTGCACCTTCAATTGCCTCCCGCCATAAGCTACTACCCTTCCTTCTTGCATTAAGACGGCGCCTAGCCCTGTCCCACATGCATCCGTATAAACAGTGAACATCTTACCCCCATCTGGCAGCGTCAAAACTGGGGCTGTCGTAAGAGCCCTTTTCAGCCGTTGGAAAGCAAACTCGCAATCCAAGTCCCAATTGAATACTAGATTCTTCTTAGTCAATTTCGTGAGCGGAGCTGAGATTTTCGCAAAATCCCTTATGAATTTCCGATAGAAACCCGCTAGCCCTAGAAAGCTTCGGACCTCAGTTGCATTCCTTGGCGTCTTCCAATCCTGTACCGCCACTACCTTAGCAGGGTCCACCGCTAACCCTTGTTTGGATACTATGTGCCCAAGGAACCTCACCTCTTCTCTCCAAAAGTGGCATTTGGAGAATTTGGCTTTTAGTTGATGGACTCGCAAAGTTTCCATGATTGCCCTTAAGTGCTGAGCATGTTCCTCTTCACTCTTTGAGAAGATAAGGATATCATCTACGAAAACCACTACGAATTTGTTGAGGAAATCTCTAAATACCCTACTCATCAGGTCCACGAAGTAAGCAGGTGCATTTGTCAAGCCGAAAGGCATGACAAGCCATTCAAAGAAACCGTCTGGGGTTCTGAAAGCCGTTTTATCGATGCTATCTTCAGCCACCCTTAGCTGATGAAAACCGGTTGCTAAATCGAGTTGGGAGAAAACAGACGCTCCTACAAGCTGGTCAAATAAATCGTCAATTCTAGGGAGAGGGTGCCTATTCTTTTTCGTTAGCTTGTTGAGCTCCCTATAGTCAACACATAGACGGAGTGAACCATCCGCCTTTGTAGCGAACACCACTGGAGCGCCCCACTCTGAAATGCTCCTCCTAATGAACCCCTTCTCTAGAAGCTCTTTAATTTGTTTACTGAGCTCTTTCCTTTCTCGTGGAGCCATATGTCTAACGGGCAACGCAACGGGCTTTGCATTATCTACAAGATATATGCGGAAGTCTATCTCCCGCTTCGGAGGCAAGCCCTTCACCTCTTCGAAGACATCCGGATATTCCCGGACCACTCTAACTGATTTCAAATTTTCAACAGAGGCATCTAGCGATTCAAGATAACTAAGCATAACCGCATACGAGGGATTACAAGAAATTTCCAAAGTATTACCGAGCTGGGTTAGGAGCCTAACAACCCTTTTCTCACAATCAAGGATGGCCCCATTACTGGATAGCCAATCCATACCCAAAATCAAACCATACCCCGAAAAGCCCAAAACAAAGGCACTACATAGAAATTCAACACTTAGGATAGAAATTTTCAAATCCAGACAGATCATAGACAAATGAGCTGGGCCCCCAATTGGGTTTGAAACAATTAAGGGGTCCTCTACCATACTAGTTTTTAGGTGCAGAGATTCTACTAAAGCAGACGAGATAAAGGAGTGTGATGCGCCAGAATCAAATAAAGTGCGAACGGGGTGATCATAAAGATAAACTACACTTTCTACAGAAGTATTTGTACCTCGCTGTTGCAATGGTGGCGCTTCTAGCACATGAACCTGTGCCCCTGGGGTGGATCCAGCCCCCTGCCCCTGCCCTCGTTTCCTTGGGCAGTCCTTAGCCCTGTGGCCTGTCTGTCCGCATGAAAAGCACCCACCATTTTCCTTGGCCTTCTTTTTCCGGCAGTCCTTTACTAAGTGCCCCACTTTGCCACAGAAATTACACTTCCTCTTCTCCTTGTTGCCTTTCCCGCCTTTCTTGAAGTCCGTCTTCTTAGGCTGCAAACCCTCTTTCTTCCCTTGAGAGCTTTCTGCCTTTGTCTCTTTCTTGCCCTTATCCTCTTCATTCAGCAATGCCATTTGCACCAATCTTTCATACGTGGCTCCCATGGGTATATGGGTCATGGCCAAACTATGTAATGGCTCATTTAACCCCTTGACGAAACGGAGAGCCTTCTTATGCGGGGTATTGACTAGGTCAAGCCCAAACCTAGCCAGCTCATCGAACTGATTCACATACTCTCTGACTGTCTTGTCCCCTTGCTTAAGAAATAAGAATTTTTCCAACTGCAAACTTCTTTCCGCATCTGAGAGAAATTTGGTCTCAAACCTTGCCCTAAAGTCCTCCCATGTCTCCACCGGTCTTTCAGCATTGGTGACTTCCCACCAGTAGGAAGCCTCGCCCTTCAATAGCCACACCGCTAGTTGTACCTTTTGTCTATCTTCTACCTCAAAGATGATGAATAGGTCCTCCGTTTCTTTTAGCCAATTCCTAGCTGCTACGAAGGACTCAGTTCCATGGAAATCCCTTCCTCCCATAGCTTTAAAATCTTTACATATCTTAGCGAATGTGTTTCCCCGTGGAGGAGGTGGAGGAAAAAGTACTGCTGCGGCTGGATGATTCCCTTCAGCTGGAGGAGGAGGAACGGTAGGACCTGGCTGAGTGGCCCTAGCTTCTAAGAAACGTCTAAACCAACCAGGTATGGGCACCCCTTCAGGCAAGTTAAGTTCTTGGGACATGCTGAAACAAAAAGGATAGATTCAAAACGAAGGATAAGAGATAATACCTATGGCTTTGGGGAGTGGACTTTGCCTTTTTAAAATAAAATAATATTTTTCTTTTAAAAATGCTTCTTTAAATTTCCTTTTTGAAAATAATTTTTCAAAACTTTTTATCTTATCTGGTAAACCTATGCTCTGATACCAAGTGAAACACCCCACCTCCGTTAGGGTCACTCTCAAAGGGAATGCCCTAATTTTGGTGGAGGTTTATAAGTACAAGTCACAGATATACAAGACAGATATAATAACACATATTTGTAAACCAGCGGAAGAACAACAAATTTTATTTCATAAAGTCAAATACGTGTTACAACAACATCCCTTCCAAAAACATAACATAATATTTCATAATCTGTCTTGAGTACATTATTTTTAAAGAAGCATAAATAAAGCATAGATAAACTGCCAAAGCCCCATAGTGAATTGTCCAAAGCCATAGTTCAAAACAGGAAAGTCCAAGCAATACATTTCTCTTCTTCAAGCTGGATGTTGAGGTTGATCAAGCTGCTGTGTTCCCTCCCTGAGGACCTGGGGGGGGGGGGGAAACGGAAGAAAGAAGACGAAAGAAAAATAGAGTCAGACATAAAGCCTGAGTAAGTCCAGTACTACTTTGTCTATGAATAAAGAACCGGGTATGATAAGTAAACAGGAAGTGGGCAACATTATAAACTTGGTTAAGTTATCTAGGGTCGAATATACTATCGTACCCCATGTTAATCTCTGAACCCATATAAACTAGTTTCCAATTTGCACCCCATAATCAGGGTAGTGTGATCCATTCTACGATGATCGGCTCCTACTCGCATAGTTACATGTGTCTTACGGCCCCCGATGTCTGTAGTTACCTATGCTGGTCCCACCATGGGGTGTATCAAGTCCCATAGTGGCAACCCGACACAACCTTAGAGTGCAAAGGTACGCTACTGGTGTCCAGTGCTTTATTTTTCTGCGCCGGAGTGCGTGCACGCCCGCACACCGTTAGAACCTACACTGCTACACCACCGCCGTCGATTTGACCTCTTACAATCAGCCCAGTAATCGTGCCCCACCCTGCCTAGTTTCAGGGTATCCTGATACACCTTTTAGGGTTACTGCTGAAAAGGGTCCCCCGTTACTAGGTTTTCTATCTCTAGCCAACATGCTAAGTTGGTTAAGTGTTTCCTAACCTAACCCCACCAGTCCGTTTTAGTTTAGCATGTTCCAGTTTGATTAAGTCTTTAGTTCACTTAATCCTAACAATCCTGACTCAGCCTTAATTGTCTTATTAAGGCCCTGACCTCTCACATTAGACAGGTATTGTTGTGGCTGCCTGTTGCCGGTTGGTTCCGGGCAGTCTTATGCCACAACTCAGTCTAACCTCGGGTCCTTGCTGGGCTCCATGTTTAACCTCCCACATTGGATAGGTATTGTTGTGACTACTGGACAGCCGGGCGGTTCCGGGCAGGTTTACATCACAACTCAATCCAACCTCGGGTTAAACACATCGTCTTTTCTACATTTACATATTTTGTCATTCTTCTTTATTTCTTATATGTAAATATTTGCGGCCCATTATTATGTTAATGGTGTAAAGGTTACACCAACCATGGGCCCAACCCATACTTGAATTTGGGCCCTTTTACTTTAGTTTTCATTCATTAAATTAATGTTAACCCAACGTTATTTTTTCCCCGTTTTACACGTCCGTTCATATATATTGGGCTTAGCCTTTTAAAGCCCAATTTAGCCATGCGAAAGGGGAGGCTTATGGCGTATACACAAAGAGGGGAAAGTGAGCGCATGAACTTGCATATGACGTTGGAAAATACATAATAGAAATTGGTGTACTTGCATAGTGGTGACATGTATTTTGGTCATACAACATAGGTGACATAAATCAAGGCATGTAAACTTGCATAGGTTTAACTACAACATGAACCTATATTCTTATTTAGGCATAATGTCAAACATAAGCATGGCCTAAATACTTCTAGCGTAAACATGGCATATTGTCAAACATAAGCATGGCATAAAATACTTCTAGCATGAACATAACATAATTCAACTTAATCATGATTTAAGCCTAATCACATAACGATGGTATAAACATACTTATGCATAAATATTCCTAATCATGGTGTTTTGCTTTAAACTTGCAAAAAGGGGATTTTTGAGTCTAATCTAACCATGTCTCACATATGTCATCATATAATTCTTTAAAACAAAATAGACTTAATCATAGATCTCAATTATGCCAAATATCATTCCTAGCCATATTCATAAGTTTGCAAAAGCATGACTAATACATGGTGTCAAAATTCCACATAGTTTCATATGAACTATAATAACCAAACTTGTTTCAATTACTTGCAAAATGATTTATACATAAAAACATACATCATAATGGCATAATAACAAAGCCCCAAACTTGCATAAATTTCACTCAACTATATACATGTAGCTTCAACATAGACTACATAATTTGCGCAATATTCCAAACGTATATTTGCATAGAACTACCGCATGTAGTTCTTTATAATGAATAATATAATTCAAGAGTATCCAAACGTATATAAATTGATAAGAACGCACAAATATGAATTACTTCCATTGCCACAATTCAAGCATACACATCAACACAGTTGTTTATTATACCAAAGTAATACTCTACTTACAATGGTTTGATGAATTCTCTAGTTTAGGGATCGAAGACGCAAATTCCTTTGTTGAATTGATTAGCTTTAGGTTGCTTGAATTGCTTTAGGCCTTAGAACTTCCTCCCTAATCCTCTCTTTAGTTGGCGGCTATGCTTTGTCGTTCCTCAGCAACATGGCGGCTATGTTCTTAATTTTTAATGAATAGATTAGGGTTTAGTCTAGGGTTGTTTATATAGAGGTTAGGAACTAATTAGGACCCTTGATGTTGCTAGGTTAGATCATAGCCATTCATTAGGAAGAGAGACCAATAAAAACCCGCCACCTAGCCCTAATGACAAAGCAGACCACAGAAATTCGACCACACACCGACCTGGCCAGCCAGGTTGACTGGGCTCGACCAGGTCGATACCCCTGTCGACAGGGCTGTCGACAGCCCTGTCGACATGGGTAGCCCAGGTCGACAGCCCAGTCGACCTGGGTGGCCCAGGCGGCGCTTTTCTGGCCCAATGGGCCCCACTTCGGAATATTTAATTATTTAATTCTGTTTGAGTTTTAAATTTAATTCAAATCTTCCGAAGGCCATATCTTCTTCATACGGACTCCGTTTTTCGAAAACTCGGACTCTATTTCGCGTATTTTTCCGAGACGAACGCAATGGCGTATCCCGTTTCCCTTAGTTCTCTGATTTGAATTTGATTATACTTTAATTTATGAATTTCACAGTTATCGAATTTTCGGGGTGTTACAGGCAACTTCATGATTGAGGGGGCGATTGTGAAGAGGAAGGGAAGAGAGAGGAATGATGGAGTTCTGGTTTGAATGTTAGAGGTTGGTGGGGGAATAACGGATGGTACAAAGACTTGTAAATGGTGGAAGCTGATGTTGTTTGATTGTACAGGGAGTAGCGTTCTGTGTGTTTCAATATTTGGGGAAGAAAGGATAATAAGGGTGCGGGCTTGAATTGGAATGGGCCGACAGTTTGGGGGTGAGGCCCAATAGCAAAGTTATTTAATTTAAACTATTTAAATTTAAGTCTAAACTTGTATAACGTATAACTGGAGCATACGTTGTCAGAATTCAGCGAAACCAGATCCATTGGGATCGTATGGACGGAAGCAACACAATGAGACTGACCGGGAGTGGATCGGAGCTCGTCACAATTTATGGCGAAATAAATTGTCCGATTGAATCAAATAACGCAAACCGTTATTTAACGGTTAATGCGCCAATGTGAGTAAATCTCACTAACTCTGAACAGTTTATAATTTCATGTTGTATTTTTAGAACTGTTAGATATTGGCTGATTGACTGTATGTTGACTGTTTGATTGAACTGCTAGTCAGTTAGTTGAATTTTCTATATTGATTCTGTTTAGCAGAATGTATCATATAGAACTGAAAGTGATGTTATCTATATTGTTTAACATCTATGATGCAGGGAAACAGGTTGGAGGAATCCAACTGGATTCCTCAACATTTATTTTACTGTGATTCATATATTGTGATATATGATGTGATTTATAATCTGTTGTTGATTATGTGTGTTTGAACGATATTTATAGTTGTTATATGGTATGATAAATACCATAAGAAATACTGGATATGGGGAAGGGGATTTTCAAAGTGTATTTTGAAAATGAATTATTTATATAAAATCGATGGATTTTATATAGAAAAGGAAAAGAATTTTTATAAAAGAAATATTTATAAAATCAAAGGATAAGTTAGAATAAAAGGAAATCATTTGTAAAGTGAAGAACCATTACTAAAAGTAAATATTTACTAATGAATAGTTTATTCGAAAAAGAAGTTAATCGATGTTAGTTAATCGATTAGTGTTAAAGTAAAAAGAGTTAATCGATGTTAGCTAATCGATTAGAGTTAAAGTTAAAGGGAGCTAATCGATGTTAGTTAAAGTAAAAAGAGTTAATCGATGTTAGTTAATCGATTAGAGATAAAGTTAAAAAGAGTTAATCGATATTAGTTAATCGATTAGAGTTAAAGTTAAAGGGAGCTAATCGATGTTAGTTAATCGATTAGAGTTAAAGTAAAAAGAGTTAATCGATGTTAGTTAACCGATTAGAGATAAAGTTAAAAAGAGTTAATCGATGTTAGTTAATCGATTAGAGTTAAAGTTAAAGGGAGTTAATCGATGTTAGTTAATCGATTAGAGTTAAAGTAAAGGGAGTTAATCGATGTTAGTTTAATCGATTAGAGTTAAAGTAAAGGGAGCTAATCGATGTTAGTTTAATCGATTAGAGTTAAAGCAAAGGAGTTAATCGATGTTAGTTTAATTGATTAGAGTTAAAGTAAAGGGAACTAATCGATGAATAGTTTAGTCGATTAGAGTTAAAGTAAAAGGAGTTATCGATTAAAGTTTAATCGAAAGGAGTTATCGATTATAGTTTAATCGAAAGGAGATTATCGAATATATCGTATTCGAAAGAAAGAGATCGAATATAGTTTATTCGAAAGAGAGAGATTTCGAATACAAGTTATTCGAAGAGAGATAATCGAATATAGGTTATTCGAAGAAGAGTTAATCAAATAGAGATTACTCGAAAGAGAATTATACGTCGAATTCAATTATATCGAATTCAGGAAAGTAATATGTACTTTCCGATTTTTAAATCAAGAGTATGCACTAATAAATTAGGGTTATGTTTAATTATTCGAATTAAAGAATAAAGGTTATAATTGAAGTTAGATATTTCGAAAGCAGGGATTATAACGTTATCATTATAATCAATATTTTCAATAAAGAAGTGGATTCGTAAATTGAATCTGTGAGTTACGTAAAGAAGTTGTTAAAGGTTTAAAACATAAACTGTTACTATTTCGAAGTTATAACGTTGTTCAATTAAGGTCTGAGAGGTAATTATACCCCAACTTGATTGACTTCCTTCTTAACTAAGGAATGGTAAGGTTGATAGTGAATGATGGTTAAGTGAGTTTAATAAATGGCTTGAGTTGGCATAGCGATGTTTGTTTAAACATCTGTCTAAGTCCAATGAAGGAGATTTGGAAATGTTTTCCAAATAAGAAACCAGGAATGTTTTCTAATAAAGAAAACAGGAAATGGAAATGTTTTCCATTGTTAATAACGTATATTTTCCAAATTTAGAAAATAAGAAATATTGAATATAGGGAAACAGGAGATAAGTAAATTTATGAAATAAAGAGATAAATGTTGAATGATGTTTGATCGATATAAATTTCCATCTGGAAATAATATCGTTGTTTGCACACTTGTTTTATTCGATAGTTAAATCACAGACTATCGAAGTTTTGACCATTTTAACGTTGTTAATATGGAGAGACCGGTTGGATTATTATCCAAAGAACCACTCTGTATTGGCATAAGCGTTGCGAATCATATATGCCAAAGGAAATTTAAGACGGAGTTATGCAAGGGCTATCCTGTTTACAGAATAGTGCCTTCGGTTCATCCTATTCCTGGATGACTTGTATGGACGGATGTCTGAAAGAGTATTTCTAGACGATCACGTATATTGATTTCTCCAACCGTACCAAGAGTGGAAGCGGAGAAGGAAACTTCTTTTAGCTAACACATAATGTATGGTTGAGGATGTCAATCGATGATTTGATGGATTTGACGATGTGGCATTCAAAGTGAATCTGGTATGATGATAAAACGTAGCTTCTAGCCTCATCATCTGATAAATGACAGAAATCGGGCAGGCAGCATGGCTAAGTCGGTCGCACCGAAGTAGGGTGTATAATCACCTGATCTAGAGTTTCATTTACTTCTAAAAATCTATTGTTGATGCTGTCCCATTTGGGAAACGGTTGCTGATCCCAACTGTTGGTGATATACATTCGATACACTCAACCGAAATGAGTGGTCGGTCATGTGTGGCCGGGTTGCAAGATGTTCTTGTTGAACCCAGTGTATTCCTCTCTAGAGGTACACTAGCGAAAGGTGGTTCCATACCTTGTCATAGTTGGAAATCCATTACCCAATACGTGCTTGCGGTTTTGATTGTATACTATATATGTAGAACGTGAGATGAAAGCGTTTCTGCTAGATGATTATATATATTGTGTTGATAGACATTATTATAATATCAAAAGGTTTTTGATATAAAGATATTTGGATTCTCATAAGGGAAAAACCCGTTCTGTTATACGGCGTGGTCTTATGAGATATCGTTTACTTGTTCAACTGTTTTTAAACTGTTTTACTCATACCATTCCATGTTACGTGCTTGGGGCATGTGTCGCATGATAGGGGGTTCTCGCTTTTCGTTAGGTGGCGAACGGGAGACTCTTACCCCTACATGTCATGAAAATGAGGGTTGGTTGTGAAGTCGAAAGGCTGGCCGTAAAATGTGGTTCTGGGGTACCAATGTAAGTCACGGTGGGGTATTACCCTGCTATCTGGGGGGATGAAGGGATGGTTGCAAAGCCTATAATTTGTTGTTTTCCCTAAACTCTTGGGTGCCTAAATTTGTATGGGCAGTCAAGTAGTCAGGATTTACAGATATACTGGAAGAGCTGGAGCAGGAGGCTTCAAGATCATATAGCTATAGTTATTCCGCTGTGTTGTAAGTGTTGTACTTTGATAATGATATGTATATTCAAGTAAAGATATATATTTCAAGTTATGTTATACATAATATATGTTATTCATTCCGCTGTGAGATCCGGGTTACTCTGATGTTGTGTTCTTCTTCTTCTTCTATTCTAATTTTCTATCTTATCTTTCCTCACCCTTTAATTTCTTTCACTAATTACCAGGATTTTTCGGTGTTTTGGTTATCGATATCGTGTTTATGTCGATAACCAAAGTCGCTCAAAATCCGGGTCGTTACAGTTGGTATTAGAGCTTAAATTAAGAATTACTTGGCTCTGTCGCGTGACTCGGTAGAGATAGGGTTAGTAATACCCTAGACTGAGATTGAGTGTATATATACGAGTGAACGTATTTGTTATTGATATAAAAATTTGTTTATATTGTGGAGATTCATTGGTTGAGTTGTTTATTAGTTCTGGTCGATCAGTTTGATCCACTGTATCGGTAGGAGTTACTAAACACTTGAATACGATGGGTCGGCACGATATGTTTTGAAAAGATGGTAAATTAAAATAAGTTTACCCAAGGTATATCTTGATATAGAGAAGATATATATTTCAAAATTATAATATAATGGATATATTGGTTGTTATTATAATCGAGTAAGATTATAAATTAAATGGTTATGTAAATAACCAATCAGAATTCATATAAGTGAAATGCGTGAAATCAGATGAGTTAAATCTGAAATTTTAACCAGAAATTGAAGTTAAAACTCTGGAGAATTGGATAAGTGTTTGTAAATGGATTGGGATTAAAAATAAGGAAAATTTAAGATCCTGGGAGATTTTAAATTGTTTTACAAGAAGTGTGAATTATATTTTGAAATGAATTTCAAAGTGGAAATGTTTAGAAATGGTTTTATAGTATTGAACTCACTTCGATAGCTGGAAAATAGATTCTGATGATGACAGCTGCATCATCAATATTCATTTTCGAGTTGTAAGTGACGAATTACTACCAAAGATACTGTTTTGAAATTGTTTTGGGTAAGACAAGTTGTGTCGAATTTCAAATGGGATTTATAATAAAGAATGAGTAAAGAAAGTTTGAAAAGGAATTAGGATAAGGGAAGTTCAAACATAGAATGTAAATAAGAAAATTCAAAGGGGATTTGAATATAGAAAATTCAAAGGGAGTTTGAATATATGAAATTCAATGGAATTGAAATAGAGTTTGAATATAGAAAATTCAAAGGGAGTTTGAATATATGAAATTCAATGGAATTGAAATAGAGTTTGAATATAGAAATTCAAATGAAATTCAAATGTAGAATTTGAATATAGAAAATATAAAGAAATTCAAATATAGGATTTGAATATCGAAAGTGAAAATGAAATTTGAATATAGAAGATTCAAATAGAATTGAAATGAAATTCAAATATAGAATTTGAATAAGGAAATTGAAACGAAATTAAAATATAAAATTTGAATAAGAGAATTGAATTGAAATTCAAATATAGAATTTGAATAAGGAAATTGAAACGAAATTAAAATATAAAATTTGAATAAGGAATTTGAATAAAGGAAGTTCAAACATAGGATTTGAATATAGAAATTCAAAGGGAATTTAAATATAGGAAATTCAAATAAAATTGAAATGGAATTCAATTAGTTGATAAACAAGTTAAACTTATATTTGAACATGTATATTCAAATATAAAAGTGAAATAGACTAAAGAGTTAATTAACAAAATTAATTAACGAACTAAGTTAAAATGATTGGATTAAGTTGAAATGAATTAGAAATGTATAAATATACATGAGATATGTATGGATAAGGTATGAAGGTATATAAATAGAATGCTCGACGAAAAGGTATGTATTTAATTCATATATGAGATTTTATGCGCCGTATCGGCTAGCCGCTTGGCTTTTTCTTTTTCTTTTGGATTGGTGAGGGCCATGGGAGGCTATTTGAAATATCCCGATGCTCCCAGTACACAGGAGGTTATGGCGAATTTTCCGGGAATTTAAGGAGATAGAATATTTTTAAGATAATTTGATAGTTAGAAATTAACATATCAAAATATATAGAAGTCGATAAGAAAACAAACTTAGAAATAGAATAGTATAATCAAAAAAGGAAGTATAAGAATAAAACCTCGTAAGGATAAAAGAGAAGGTGTATATGTGTTTCAAAGTGAAGAAGTAGTTGTATGGTATTGATTTTTCGAGTAAGTAGTCATATCTGTTTTGACGTTATAAATGTTATTCAGTCAAGGTCTGAGAGGTAGTTCTATCCCAACTTGATTGATTTCATTATTAACAAATAAACAGTAAGATTTCAGGCTCGAAGATCGATGTTGAATAAGAGTTAGTTGAATATAGTATTTGGATTGTCGTAACGATGTTTTACACAACATCCGTTTTGACCCAAATGAGTGTAAGCTTGGAAATATAATAAAGAATATTTCCTAAGTATAGAAATAAACGGAATGGGGGAAAGAGATAAGTAATTGGAATATTTTCCAATTATAAATAGCATATATTTTCTGAAGTTTAGAAAATAAAGGAAGGCGATATTCGGAAATGTTTTCCAAATAACATAAAAGGCCAATATGGTTACTGAAAATATTTGATTAACAAATATTGATAAAGAAATAAAGAAGTGATTTAACTAATGGAATATTAATTAAGGGCTCAGTGACATGTTCAAATGGAAAATTTGATTTTTGAAAAGAGTGAACTATTTGAAAACTCCCAGGGAAAGACTGTTTGAATTAAAAACAAAGTTAACAGAAATTTGTGAAAGCAAAATTGAATTAAAATAAAGCCAGTAAAGTGGTAACTGAGATTGAATTAGAATGATATCAAGACAAATTGGATTGTGAGATTCAAGTTTGAAGTGTAATGTGATAATCAAGTTAAGAGTTGGGAATCGAGAAGAAACTCGAGTTGAAATAATATGTGGCTTGGATATAAGCAAATGGTTGTGTTGAGGATAAATTGATCAGAGTTTGATTTGATTAAAAATGGTATATGTTGGGTTGATAGCATATGGAAGTGATAGAGTTGATATGTGTAAAAACCCGTAACTTCCCCGGTTGGGAAAGCGCGGATAGTTCGAGAACAAGCCACAACAGAACGCATATAAAAGAACATTTCATTGTATATTACAACAATTCCATCAGAATACAAGAATATACAGAGTATAAATGAATATTACACATAAATATCAGAGATTTAAATTACATTTAAATACATCGCAGCGGAAAATAATACAATACACAACTAGAAGGAGATATACGGATACAAAGCTTTCCGGATATCGTTCCAGCTGTAAACCAGGATCCTGTGAATATAAATCTGCAAAACCAAAACTACTAGCTGCCCGTGTCAAAATAAGGGCACCCAGAGTTTAGGTTAAAACAATAAACTCCAGGTCAGTCATGTGACTGGTGTGAGAACTAAAACAGTTATTATCTTTATTTTCAAAGTTAGGTAAATCAAGGGACCACGCCGTATAACACGGAACGGGTTTCCTCCCAAGAATACCAGTGCATAAAACAAACAGCGCAATGCTAAATAAAGAAAAATGAAGCTGTTATAAGACCCAGGTCCTATCACACAATGCAACGCAAGCCGGGGGATAGGGTTTTCCCTTATAACAGCCAAAGAATGCTTGATACGTTTTAAAACAAATCATTTGATACTATTATAGTGCGTAGTGTATAAAACAACTTCAAATCATAAGTATCAATCATAGGCGGCATGGGTACCATATATCATGTCGCCATACAAGTTCTACAATTAAAACCGCAAATGTCGTATTGGAAGTTGGGTTATCATTTATGGCATGAACCGAGGCTAGGGGCAAGATCCTCTACCGATTTGTGACTCTATAGCCCGAGCCACAGGCAAGTACTCTGTCAAGCCTTTGGATCGTCAGGGCCGGTCCACCGAAGTGGATTAAAATGCCTGAACACTGCGTTTCCCCGCCCTTTGGGGCGTAAGCCTGGCCCGTCAGCCGACCAGAAGCATCGGCCGAAACCGATATCACGAGGCGCCTCGCTTTTCAGCAAGTAATAATAAGCAACATCCACATGAGTCAAACTCGTCAGCCAGTTCAAGCACTGACGCCACTCCTAACTAGAAAGAAACACATGCCCTCCCTGAGGTCCGTCTCCCGTTTTTGGTTCATACCGGGTGTGAAACTCGCGAAGTAAACGTTACACAAAGCTACGCCACAAAGGCTGTAATAACCCGGAAAATACGAGCCAATTTAAAATTTTTAAATTGATTATTTCAAAGCAATTTGAAGCATTGAAATAGAATATTTCAATAAATTAGTGAGTTAAGAATAGTAAGTCAGTTTGAAAATTGATATTTTGCATATGGCCTTGGAATTCGACGAAACCACTTTTGTCGGGTCCGGGATGTCAAACTATTGCTAGGTTTCAAATTTCATAATTTTTCGAATCAATATGTGAGCGTGGCAAAAGAAAACGCGTTTGACCAGTTTCTGTTGAATTTAATCGACTAGAAATTGGCCATTTTTCAAACGGTCTCAGAATTCGACGAAACTAGTTTTGTTAGGACCGTATCGTCAATACGAAGCTAGAAAATATTTTTCGGGAATTTTTCTAGTTAGTATGTAACCCCGGTAATTTGAAATGTACGTTTAAAATTCAATATAAGGATTTAAACGTAAATTCAACGGAAACTGATTGTAACGATCAAAACAGCTTACGATACATATCCCATTGTGTTCGGAATGGGGGTAAAACGCTATGGACGACAGGCGGTGGGCCTCGTTTCGAGGTCATATGTAAAAGTCAACCCTTGTGCATAATTTAATAATTAAATAATAAAATAAAAAAAAAAAACCTATTCCCTCCCCTTTTCTTTCTGCCTTGGCCCCCCCGATCATTAATCAGAAAGTGAAAAAAAAAAAAGAGAAAACCTAAAAACTAAATCGCGCCGCCCCCTGACGCTCGAGCCGCCGACGAAGCCCCACCGCCAGATCGCCGTCCTCCGTCAGACCTCCTCCCTCCAGGCGACGCAACCCCGACACCTCCGAACCCCAGTCGAAGCCTCCGCACCCTGTCGCGACGCCACCCCGACACCTCCGAACGCCGCCAGAACCCACCGACGAACGCCTCCTCCACTTCGAGATCCACGGTGAGCTATTTCATTTTTATTTTGATTTTTATTTTCGAATTTATAAACTAATTTCTGATTTTTGTTTTAGGTTTTAAAAACAGAATTTTTAAAAGAATTTTAAAACAGAAATTTTTAAAAGAATTTTAAAACAGAATTTTTAAAAGAATTTTAAAACAGAATTTTTAAAAGAATTTTAAAACAGAAATTTTTAAAAGATTTTAAAGTAGAAATTTTTAAAAGAAGTAAAAACAGAATTTTTGAAAAGAAAAAAAAAACTGATTTTAAAGAAAATAAAAACTTATTTTATTTTGAACTTTAAAATAGAAAAAGGGTTTATATTTTGAAATAGAAAAAGGTTGAATCTTTTAGTAGAAAAAGATTTGAACTTGCAAAAATAAAGATCATATTTTTAAAAAGAGAAAAGTCGGAATTTTTGTTAAGTAGAAGTAGTAAGATATGATTCTTATATTTTTAAAGTAATAAAAATATAATTTTTACATCATAGGAATATTAAAAATATAATCTTTTGTTTTTAAAATATGATCTTTATATATTGAATAACATAGTAAAAATGCGATTTTTATCTATGTAGAGAATACGGGAAACGAAAGCGACAAGAAGACGAAATAGGCGAAGATTTCCATATAGGAAGAGTTGTGTTATTGGATAGCTACTGGTGAGAAATTCTCACTCTTCAATTTCTTTTTATATATCTATATATGTGTGGAAAATAAAAGTGAATTGCTATATATAAATATATATATATATATATACGCCCTCTCGTCCACAAACCATGGACGATATTTATTGGTTGAAATTGTTGTGAAAATTGGTTGACGGCAAATTGTTGTTTGGGATTGTTTGTAGTTGGTATTGAATTGATTGAGGTTGAAAAATATCCGTTTGTGATTGGAAAATTATTGGTTGAAACCACATAGGATTAGTTTGTGGTAATGAAATAAATATAAACATGCCGCCTGCGTGCGAATTAGATGCATGATCCCCATTGTCAAAAACCGCGAGGTTTTAAGGTAGAGCGAGGAGCCGTACTAGGGACGGTGCCGGTTTAACTACCCTGCCGTTATGCTGCCGAAATTTAGAATAATCTTTGTGTGTTAGAATTATTTTCATATGTTGAAATTATTTTACATGCATTGAAATTAAAGTCATATATTGAAACTATGTCCATGTGTGGAAATATTCATGTGTTGAAAAGTGTTGTGTGAAAATAAAATTCATTTGTGAATGAATGAAGTGTATAAACAATAAAAATCACATTTTTATATATATATATGAAGTATGAAAAATATTCGCTTTATATAAATAGTTTCAACAATCAAAATTCCATCTTTTCAATAAGAACAACATAAATAAATTGTCCATGTGTGGAAATGCTCATTTGTGAGAAATGTGTGTAGTGGAAAAGATTCATGTGTTGAATAAAAAGATTGAACGATAAAAATTACATTTTTATTGAAACTATGAAGTGTTGAAACCATACGTTGGTTGAATAAATATTTTAAATGATAAAAATATCATTTTTATCATATGTGTGATATGCTAAAAATATGCAGACGTTGAAACAAATATTTGTGATATAAATATTATTTTTAACATGCATAGGAACTAAATAAAATAGTCATGTGTTGAAATCTACTTTAGTTCGCCAAAATTATCATCTTTGAAATGTGAAGTGTTAAAAATATCCACTTGTTCAAATAAACGTGCATGAGTTGAAATATACATTAACTAGCTAATGATATGATTTTAGCCTATGCATGCGATATTAGAATGAATGGTATTTTTAGACCAAAGCAAGTCAAATATGAAGTTGAATCGAAAATGATAAATATTAGAAATTGTATATATGTGCATGCATATCTGTTGAACAGGTTATAGCAAAGGGGCTAGAGAAGAGGAATAAAATTTTGTGCCCGACAAATAGGTACACATTTACTGATTTGTTTGGGTGATGATTTTATGAGCCTATTGGCTAGCCGCTTGGCTTTTTCTTTTTCTTTTTGAGATTAGAAGGACCGGGAACGCTATTTGCGATTTCCCGATGCCCCCGGTACAGGGGAGGTTATGGCGAAATTTTCCAAAATTTTAGGGAGATAGAAAAATATTTGAAGTGAAAACGATATAGGAATTATTGAATGGACTATATTTATATAAATATATAAATATAAATATAATTAAAACGAAACGTGGCCGTGCAGTTCATATTTTGAAACCGTGATTTCAAATGACTAGTGCGGAAGATCCGACCATTGGATTTTCCCGAAACCTCAACCGTTGGGTTCGCCTTGGAAATATCTTTCCAACGGCACCAACTTTGTGAAGATCCGACGGTTGGATTGTCTGGAATGTTTAAAACAAAATTAAGGAAAAACAGCGCCAGAAACGATTATATTTATATATATATAAATATAATTAAATTAAATCGAATAACGACGCTGCAGTTCGTAAATTGAAATCGTAACTTCAAATGGTTAGTGTGGAAGATCCGACCGTCGGATTTTCCTAAAACTGGAACCGTTGGGTTCGTTTTGAAAAGACCTTCCTAATGGTGTAAAATTTGTGAAGATCCAACGGTTAGATTTTCCTATATGTGTAAAACAAAATTAGTGGAAAGCAGCGCCCGTGCGTCGATACGACCTGAAACGTCGTTTAATTAATTATGGCCGTTTTAAACTAAATAAAAATGGCGATATATCGTTATTAAGTGTTATAGACGATATAGAGTGAAAATAAACCAATTTTGTTGTGATTGCTTGATATGTGATGGTTGAATGTATTTGACGTGAAAATTATAACTAAACAACTGAAATGTGAATATTGAATAGTTCAACCCTGTGATTAATTGGTTTGAAAATCTAAATATACGTGGGTTATTTGAAAAGGCCGAGTTTATCTCATTTCAAATAATCGATCGACATTGAGAAGTCGAAGAGTCGAAGACGACTGAAGACCGACGATCTCCACGTTGGATGGATGGGCGCTACTGATGCTCGTGATTGGAGTAGCTACCATGAAGGAATTGAAGTAGTAACCGTCCAAACATAGTGTTGATTGTACGGATATGCGAGGAATTGGTGCCTCCGGTTTCGTTCAGACCCAGAACGGACTTGTAAATGGACTGTGTGTCTGACATTGGATTTTGTTCTGTGTTGATTGATCTCTGTTAAATATATATCTGTTTGGCGGCGGAGAATTTATTCTCTTGCTTAACGCCCTTCTCTGAGACGTACGAGCTTAGAGGTTATGTATTGACATAAATCAGTCGCATGGAGTGGATTGCCTGTGTGGCACGCCTAAGTGGCATGTGATCAAGGCTTCTGTTGCAAAGCAAAGTCTTGTGGTTGATGATCCAAGCATGGTCTGTGTGACGTAGCTTGGTGTATAACGTGAATTCGTGAGCCTCACACCTCGGTATGAGTCAAAAACGGGAGACGGACCGCTGGGAGTGCACGACGTTTCTTTCTAGCTGTGGTGGTGTCAGTGACCTACCAGCCCTGACATTATATATACTTTTCACCTGTGTGGTTGTTGGAATGCGAGGCGCCTCGATTGTAGGTCTGTAAGGACCGGGAAACGTGTGTTCAGGAATAGCTAATCCTCAAAAGTAAGGGAGGACCGGCCCAGCCGATTCCAAGGATCATAGTGGGGTCCTGGGACATTTGCTAGAGTGTCTCGAACGGAGAGGAGCTTGCCCCTTGCCTCGACTCATGAAGGAATCCAATTTCCAATACGAAATATGCGGACGTGATTGTATTACTAGTAGGGCGACATGATATATGGTACCCATGCCGTCTAGGATTGATATTTATGATTGAATTTTCTTTTGAAACCTATATGCACTAGTAATAATATCAAACACTTTGTTTTATTCGTATGAAGCATCTTTGGCCATTATAAGGGAAAACTCTATCCTCCGGCTTGCGTTGCATTGTGTGATGGGACCTGAGTCTTATAATGGCTTCATTTTATAAAAAGCATTGCGTTGATTTAATCGTTTGTTTTATTTCATGCACGAGCACTCATTGGAGTAAACCCGTTCCGCGAAAGTGGCGTGGTCCTTTGAGTTGCCTTATTATTGTTGTTAATAAGTTGAATAGATTTCTCATACCAGTCCCATGACTGACTCGTAGTTTGTTTCACCTTGCAAACTCGGGTGCCCTTATTTTCACACGGGCAGCCTAGTTACAGGTTTCTGATGCACCTTTTGGCTCATGGCGAGGCTTGACTACACCGTGCTGACTTGGATTTTCTCCGCCATTATTGTATCTATATTATGATTCCGCCACTGGCGATGTAGACTGATATTCCTTTTGTGTACTCTTTATGTATGATTCCGCCTCAGGCGATGGTGACTGATTATGTATCATTATGCACTAAGTTGTATCCTGTACTGTGCTTCTCTGATGTGATGTTATCTATATGATTCCGCTGTCATATGTGTGTAAAGTATTCTAATTTCTGTTTATGCTATTATCTGTGATCTGCTAATGATGATTAATGTGTTATATTCCAATGATTATCCTTAACACCGTGTCACGGGGTTTTGGGATCGTCACAGCTGGTATCAGAGCTTTGGTTAACCTTAGTTCTGGAGTCTAACACATTAAACACTTCGTCAAGATAGAATCAGTAGTATTCTAAGGCGAGTCGCTCATTAGAGATAGGACTAGTAAAGTCCTAGAATGAGCTGAGCAGAATAGCAAAAACAATTGATCAGTCCATCGTTATCTTTCCGTAGGAATTTCTGCTTAACTATGCAATAGACTATCATTTCTGTTAACTGACTTTTTCGTTACTTATACAGAATTTGACAAATGGCTACCAGAGGAGCCGCTGCTAGAGGAGGCCGTGCCGGCCGAGGCCGAGGTAGGGGAGAAATCCCAGCTCAAGAAGGACCTTTGATACAACCTCCGGCAGCTCAATACTTCGAGCTCGACCGTGTAGCTAAGAGATATAAGAACTTAGGAGGCAAGACCTTCTCAGGGACTGGCACCGTAATAGAGGCCCTTGCATGGCTCAAAACATGCGAGAAAATTCTTGAAGGCCTAAGGCTAGGAAGCGAAGACAAAGCTACTATGGGCGCCTGGCTTATGCAGGAACAAGCCGAATTATGGTGGGACTCTCTTACCGCCGGGAATAGAGAAGCCGGAAGAACATGGGACGGATTCAAAGAACTCTTCAAGGAGAAATATGTCCCAGAACAAGCTTTAGAAAGAATGCACGATGACTTCGCCAATCTCCAGCAAGGGGATCTTTCCGTGCAAGATTATCTGAACAAATTCACAATGATGTCGCCCTATGCTCCCGAACTTGTTGCTACCGCGAAATCCAAGAATAAGAGATTCATTTTTGGGCTGAAACGCCAATATCATGATAGAGCAATGGCCCATGTCAAGCTGGATTTCAACGAGCTAGTGGAAATGACATGCAACTATGAAGACCTTGATCAAAGGCATCTGGATCAGGATCGCGCTAGAAGTCAAGCAGGAAACAAGCGCAAACCTACTGTAAATCAGGGCGAGTCAAGCCAAGCAGCATCTTCAAAGCCTCAGACTGGCAATCCGCCACGAGGAAATTGCTTTAATTGTGGTAAGCCGGGGCACTACTCAAATGTCTGCACAGCTCCGAAGAGGCAGAAAACAAATTCTCAAGGCTCGAGCCAAGGCTCTCAGAACCCTCGCTTGTGCTTCAACTGTCGCAAGACCGGCCATCTGGTCAAAGACTGTCCTTTGCTGGAGAAAGCTACTGTAGCTCATGTCTATGACGGGTCTAGCCCGCCAGCTGCTTCCGACAGAGCAGGTAAACCCGATGTTTTGGGAGGTACCCTTACAATTAAGAATATTCCTGTTTCTGTATTATTTGACACAGGTGCATCGCGTAGTTTTATTGCTAAAAACACAGTGCACAAACTAAAGTTAAAACAGCGAAAGCTTAAAGAATCGGTTGAAGTTCATAACCCGATAGGGGGTCCTATTACTCTCGGTTCATATTGCAAAGTTCCTATTTCTTTTTCTCGATACAAGTTTCCCTTTGATTTAATCGTTATGGATTTTCCCGAATTCGATATTATTCTCGGGCTAGATTGGTTAACGAAACATGAAGCTGAAGTGAATTGTGCGGAAAGAATTGTTAAAATCCGAACGAAGCTTGGATATATTACGGTTCCCTGTCATGGTTCGAATCCGAATAGAGAAGAATTCTGGTCAGCATTAGAACTTATCCCCACTTCCATAGAAAAGATTCCGATTGTTAGCAACTATGCGGATGTGTTTGAAGAAGTTGAAAACTTACCTCCGCAAAGAGAAATAGAATTCCGAATCGATCTAATTCCTAATGCCAGACCCGTGGTACATCCAATCCGTAGAATGACTCCGAAAGAAAAAGAAGAATTAGGCGATCAAACTCGTCAACTGTTATGGAAAGGTCTAATCAGACCGAGTTTTTCTAATTGGGGTGCAGCTGTCGTGTTTGTCCCAAAGTCAGACGGTACTCTTAGATTATGCGTTGATTACCGAGACCTCAACAAACAGACGCTTAAAAATAAATATCCACTACCCCGCATTGATGATTTGCTAGACCAATTGAATGGGGCGAAAGTATTTTCCCGAATGGACCTAGCTACAGGTTTTCATCAATTGAGAATAGCAGAAGAGTGTGTTCCTTTGACCGCTTTCAGAGGCCCAGACATATTTTATGAATGGTTAGTAATGCCGTTTGGCCTTTGCAACGCTCCAGCATACTTTGTCGATCTAATGAATAGAGTGTTCAGGGGAGTTCTGAATAAATTTGTCCTCGTATTCATCGATGATATTTTAATCTACTCCAAATCAAAACCCGAGCATGAAAAACACTTAGAACAAGTATTGGAGATTCTAAGGAAGAACGTCTTCAAAGCCAAATTCTCTAAATGTGTCTTCTGGCAAGAAGAAGTTAAATTTCTTGGCCATGTCGTGTCAGGGAAAGGAATTTCTGTTGACCCAAGCAAGATAACAGCGATTCAAGACTGGAAACAACCCACTACTCCAACAGAAGTTAGAAGTTTTATGGGGTTGGCTAGTTATTATCGAAAGTTCGTTAAGGATTTTTCGAAGATATCCGGTCCGTTAACGAAGCTCACAAAGAAACATGAGAAGTTTAAGTGGACTTCCGACTGTGAAGAAGCTTTCCAGGAATTGAAATCGAAGCTGACCACCGCTCCAGTGTTAACAATTATTGATGGCAATCAGGATTTAACGGTTTGGACAGATGCTTCTATTAGAGGTCTTGGTGCAGTGTTAATGCAGAAAGGCCAAGTAGTCGCTTATGCAAGCCGCCAATTGAAACCGCATGAGAAGAATTATGTGACTCATGATCTTGAGTTGCTAGCCATCGTATTTGCCTTGAAAATCTGGAGGCATTACTTATTGGGCGAGAAATTTATACTGTACACATATCACCAATCATTGAAGTATTTATATACCCAGAAAGATCTGAATCTGAGACAGCAGCGTTGGCTAGAATTTCTTGCGGCGTATGATCTTGATATCCTGTATACGCCGGGAAAAGCTAACGTAGTAGCGGATGCACTGAGTAGAAAAACCGCAATAGTTGCCCATCTTATAATTACACCTGGATTGATTGATAGGATTTCAGCCCTTCAGAAAGAAGATGAATTCATTCAGAGAATCAGTAAGAGAGTCCAGGAAGGTGAAACCACGAGCTTCCGTATTGACAATAAGGGAGTTCTCAGGTTAAATAACAGAATTTGCATCCCAAATATTCCAGGCCTTCGAAGAGAAGTGCTAGATGAATGCCATAAATCCAAATTTTGCATCCATCCTGGGGTGAGTAAAATGTACAACGATATCAAACGCACTTTCTGGTGGAAGGCAATGAAAAGAGATATTTCTTTGTATGTCAGTAGATGCCCTACTTGTCAATTGGTCAAGAGTGACCAACAAAAGCTAGCTGGACTGTTGCAACCGTTGGAAGTCCCAGGCTGGAAATAGGAACAGATTTCCATGGATTTCATAGATGGTTTGCCGCGAACCAAGAAAGGTAATGACAGTATTTGGGTAATCGTAGATCGCTTCACGAAGACTGCCCATTTTATACCTGTCAGATCCAATCGAACTGCCCAAAGTCTAGCACAGATATATTTCAAAGAAATTGTTAAGCTGCATGGAATTCCCATCAGCATAGTCAGTGATAGAGATCCCCTATTTACTAGCAAATTCTGGGAGGCTTTCCAGACAGAATTGGGGACAAAACTGAATATGAGCACCGCTTATCACCCCCAAACAGATGGCCAAACTGAGCGGGTGAATAGAATTCTAGAAGACCTATTGCGGGCTTGTATAATCGATTTTGGTGGGTCATGGGAAGATCATTTGCATTTGGAAGAATTCTCATATAACAATAGCTATCAAGCAAGCTTGAAAATGTCACCATTTGAAGCATTATATGGCAGACCCTGCAGATCTCCAGCATGTTGGGTAGAACCTGGCAACAGACTTGTACTAGGACCCGATATGATTAGGGAAGCATCTGATAAAGTGGACTTCATCAAGAAGCGATTGAAAACCGCCCAAAGCCGACAGAAAAGTTATGCAGACTCTAGAAGGAGAGATTTGACATTTGCTGTTGGTGATCATGTTTATTTAAGAGTTTCTCCGATGAGAGGAGTAATCAGATTTGGTAAGACTGGGAAGTTGGCACCGAGATTTATTGGTCCCTTTCCTATACTTGAGCGAATTGGAACTCTTGCTTATAGGGTTCAATTGCCAGATTGGTTGCCTGGAGTGCACAATGTATTTCACGTATCTCAACTTAGGAGACATGTGCATGATCCGGATCTTGTTGTAGAAGAAGCAGCGCAACAGGATGTGGAGATAACTCCAGAATTAGCACTCAGAAGAGAGCCATTAAAAATTGTGGGCAAAGAAACTAGAGAACTCAGAAGCAAAAAGGTTCATTTAGTTAAGGTGCAGTGGAGCAGTGATCCTAGAGACTGTACTTGGGAAACTGAGGAAAGCATTAAGCAAGCTTACCCCAAATGCAGAGTGGATATCTCTGACTAACTCCGGTGCAAGGTACCTTCACCATACTTTGCATTTACATTTTATTTCCTACTTTAGTGTTGTTTCCTTTTCGAGGACGAAAAGTTTTAAGTAGGGGAGATTGTAATAACCCGGAAAATACGAGGCAATTTAAAATTTTTAAATTGATTATTTCAAAGCAATTTGAAGCATTGAAATAGAATATTTCAATAAATTAGTGAGTTAAGAATAGTAAGTCAGTTTGAAAATTGATATTTTGCATATGGCCTCGGAATTCGACGAAACCACTTTTGTCGGGTCCGGGATGTCAAACTATTGCTAGGTTTCAAATTTCATAATTTTTCGAATCAATATGTGAGCGTGGCAAAAGAAAACGCGTTTGACCAGTTTCTGTTGAATTTAATCGACTAGAAATTGGCCATTTTTCAAACGGTCTCAGAATTCGACGAAACTAGTTTTGTTAGGACCGTATCGTCAATACGAAGCTAGAAAATATTTTTTGGGAATTTTTCTAGTTAGTATGTAACCCCGGTAATTTGAAATGTACGTTTAAAATTCAATATAAGGATTTAAACGTAAATTCAACGGAAACTGATTGTAACGATCAAAACAGCTTACGATACATATCCCATTGTGTTCGGAATGGGGGTAAAACGCTATGGACGACAAGCGGTGGGCCTCGTTTCGAGGTCATATGTAAAAGTCAACCCTTGTGCATAATTTAATAATTAAATAATAAAATAAAATAATAAAAAAAAACCTATTCCCTCCCCTTTTCTTTCTGCCTTGGCCCCCCCCCCCCGATCATTAATCAGAAAGTGAAAAAAAAAAGAGAAAACCTAAAAACTAAATCGCGCCGCCCCCTGACGCTCGAGCCGCCGACGAAGCCCCACCGCCAGATCGCCGTCCTCCGTCAGACCTCCTCCCTCCAGGCGACGCAACCCCGACACCTCCGAACCCCAGTCGAAGCCTCCGCACCCTGTCGCGACGCCACCCCGACACCTCCGAACGCCGCCAGAACCCACCGACGAACGCCTCCTCCACTTCGAGATCCACGGTGAGCTATTTCATTTTTATTTTGATTTTTATTTTCGAATTTATAAACTAATTTCTGATTTTTGTTTTAGGTTTTAAAAACAGAATTTTTAAAAGAATTTTAAAACAGAAATTTTTAAAAGAATTTTAAAACAGAATTTTTAAAAGAATTTTAAAACAGAATTTTTAAAAGAATTTTAAAACAGAAATTTTTAAAAGATTTTAAAGTAGAAATTTTTAAAAGAAGTAAAAACAGAATTTTTGAAAAAAAAAAAACTGATTTTAAAGAAAATAAAAACTGATTTTATTTTGAACTTTAAAATAGAAAAAGGGTTTATATTTTGAAATAGAAAAAGGTTGAATCTTTTAGTAGAAAAAGATTTGAACTTGCAAAAATAAAGATCATATTTTTAAAAAGAGAAAAGTCGGAATTTTTGTTAAGTAGAAGTAGTAAGATATGATTCTTATATTTTTAAAGTAATAAAAATATAATTTTTACATCATAGGAATATTAAAAATATAATCTTTTGTTTTTAAAATATGATCTTTATATATTGAATAACATAGTAAAAATGCGATTTTTATCTATGTAGAGAATACGGGAAACGAAAGCGACAAGAAGACGAAATAGGCGAAGATTTCCATATAGGAAGAGTTGTGTTATTGGATAGCTACTGGTGAGAAATTCTCACTCTTCAATTTCTTTTTATATATCTATATATGTGTGGAAAATAAAAGTGAATTGCTATATATAAATATTTATATATATATATATACGCCCTCTCGTCCACAAACCATGGACGATATTTATTGGTTGAAATTGTTGTGAAAATTGGTTGACGGCAAATTGTTGTTTGGGATTGTTTGTAGTTGGTATTGAATTGATTGAGGTTGAGAAATACCCGTTTGTGATTGGAAAATTATTGGTTGAAACCACATAGGATTAGTTTGTGGTAATGAAATAAATATAAACATGCCGCCTGCGTGCGAATTAGATGCATGATCCCCATTGTCAAAAACCGCGAGGTTTTAAGGTAGAGCGAGGAGCCGTACTAGGGACGGTGCCGGTTTAACTACCCTGCCGTTATGCTGCCGAAATTTTGAATAATCTTTGTGTGTTAGAATTATTTTCATATGCTGAAATTATTTTACATGCATTGAAATTAAAGTCATATATTGAAACTATGTCCATGTGTGGAAATATTCATGTGTTGAAAAGTGTTGTGTGAAAATAAAATTCATTTGTGAATGAATGAAGTGTATAAACAATAAAAATCACATTTTTATATATATATATATATGAAGTATGAAAAATATTCGCTTTATATAAATAGTTTCAACAATCAAAATTCCATCTTTTCAATAAGAACAACATAAATAAATTGTCCATGTGTGGAAATGCTCATTTGTGAGAAATGTATGTAGTGGAAAAGATTCATGTGTTGAATAAAAAGATTGAACAATAAAAATTACATTTTTATTGAAACTATGAAGTGTTGAAACCATACGTTGGTTGAATAAATATTTTAAATGATAAAAATATCATTTTTATCATATGTGTGATATGCTAAAAATATGCAGACGTTGAAACAAATATTTGTGATAGAAATATTATTTTTAACATGCATAGGAACTAAATAAAATAGTCATGTGTTGAAATCTACTTTAGTTCGCCAAAATTATCATCTTTGAAATGTGAAGTGTTAAAAATATCCACTTGTTCAAATAAACGTGCATGAGTTGAAATATACATTAACTAGCTAATGATATGATTTTAGCCTATGCATGCGATATTAGAATGAATGGTATTTTTAGACCAAAGCAAGTCAAATATGAAGTTGAATCGAAAATGATAAATATTAGAAATTGTATATATGTGCATGCATATCTGTTGAACAGGTTATAGCAAAGGGGCTAGAGAAGAGGAATAAAATTTTGTGCCCGACAAATAGGTACACATTTACTGATTTGTTTGGGTGATGATTTTATGAGCCTATTGGCTAGCCGCTTGGCTTTTTCTTTTTCTTTTTGAGATTAGAAGGACCGGGAATGCTATTTGCGATTTCCCGATGCCCCCGGTACAGGGGAGGTTATGGCGAAATTTTCCAAAATTTTAGGGAGATAGAAAGATATTTGAAGTGAAAACGATATAGGAATTATTGAATGGACTATATTTATATAAATATATAAATATAAATATAATTAAAACGAAACGTGGCCGTGCAGTTCATATTTTGAAACCGTGATTTCAAATGACTAGTGCGGAAGATCCGACCATTGGATTTTCCCGAAACCTCAACCGTTGGGTTCGCCTTGGAAATATCTTTCCAACGGCACCAACTTTGTGAAGATCCGACGGTTGGATTGTCTGGAATGTTTAAAACAAAATTAAGGAAAAACAGCGCCAGAAACGATTATATTTATATATATATAAATATAATTAAATTAAATCGAATAACGACGCTGCAGTTCGTAAATTGAAATCGTAACTTCAAATGGTTAGTGTGGAAGATCCGACCGTCGGATTTTCCTAAAACTGGAACCGTTGGGTTCGTTTTGAAAAGACCTTCCTAATGGTGTAAAATTTGTGAAGATCCAACGGTTAGATTTTCCTATATGTGTAAAACAAAATTAGTGGAAAGCAGCGCCAGTGCGTCGATACGACCTGAAACGTCGTTTAATTAATTATGGCCGTTTTAAACTAAATAAAAATGGCGATATATCGTTATTAAGTGCTATAGACGATATAGAGTGAAAATAAACCAATTTTGTTGTGATTGCTTGATATGTGATGGTTGAATGTATTTGACGTGAAAATTATAACTAAACAACTGAAATGTGAATATTGAATAGTTCAACCCTGTGATTAATTGGTTTGAAAATCTAAATATACGTGGGTTATTTGAAAAGGCCGAGTTTATCTCATTTCAAATAATCGATCGACGTTGAGAAGTCGAAGAGTCGAAGACGACTGAAGACCGACGATCTCCACGTTGGATGGATGGGCGCTACTGATGCTCGTGATTGGAGTAGCTACCATGAAGGAATTGAAGTAGTAACCGTCCAAACATAGTGTTGATTGTACGGATATGCGAGGAATTGGTGCCTCCGGTTTCGTTCAGACCCAGAACGGACTTGTAAATGGACTGTGTGTCTGACATTGGATTTTGTTCTGTGTTGATTGATCTCTGTTAAATATATATCTGTTTGGCGGCGGAGAATTTATTCTCTTGCTTAACGCCCTTCTCTGAGACGTACGAGCTTAGAGGTTATGTATTGACAGAAATCAGTCGCATGGAGTGGATTGCCTGTGTGGCACGCCTAAGTGGCATGTGATCAAGGCTTCTGTTGCAAAGCAAAGTCTTGTGGTTGATGATCCAAGCATGGTCTGTGTGACGTAGCTTGGTGTATAACGTGAATTCGTGAGCCTCACACCTCGGTATGAGTCAAAAACGGGAGACGGACCGCTGGGAGTGCACGACGTTTCTTTCTAGCTGTGGTGGTGTCAGTGACCTACCAGCCCTGACATTATATATACTTTTCACCTGTGTGGTTGTTGGAATGCGAGGCGCCTCGATTGTAGGTCTGTAAGGACCGGGAAACGTGTGTTCAGGAATAGCTAATCCTCAAAAGTAAGGGAGGACCGGCCCAGCCGATTCCAAGGATCATAGTGGGGTCCTGGGACATTTGCTAGAGTGTCTCGAACGGAGAGGAGCTTGCCCCTTGCCTCGACTCATGAAGGAATCCAATTTCCAATACGAAATATGCGGACGTGATTGTATTACTAGTAGGGCGACATGATATATGGTACCCATGCCGTCTAGGATTGATATTTATGATTGAATTTGCTTTTGAAACCTATATGCACTAGTAATAATATCAAACACTTTGTTTTATTCGTATGAAGCATCTTTGGCCATTATAAGGGAAAACTCTATCCTCCGGCTTGCGTTGCATTGTGTGATGGGACCTGAGTCTTATAATGGCTTCATTTTATAAAAAGCATTGCGTTGATTTAATCGTTTGTTTTATTTCATGCACGAGCACTCATTGGAGTAAACCCGTTCCGCGAAAGTGGCGTGGTCCTTTGAGTTGCCTTATTATTGTTGTTAATAAGTTGAATAGATTTCTCATACCAGTCCCATGACTGACTCGTAGTTTGTTTCACCTTGCAAACTCGGGTGCCCTTATTTTCACATGGGCAGCCTAGTTACAGGTTTCTGATGCACCTTTTGGCTCATGGCGAGGCTTGACTACACCGTGCTGACTTGGATTTTCTCCGCCATTATTGTATCTATATTATGATTCCGCCACTGGCGATGTAGACTGATATTCCTTTTGTGTACTCTTTATGTATTATTCCGCCTCAGGCGATGGTGACTGATTATGTATCATTATGCACTAAGTTGTATCCTGTACTGTGCTTCTCTGATGTGATGTTATCTATATGATTCCGCTGTCATATGTGTGTAAAGTATTCTAATTTCTGTTTATGCTATTATCTGTGATCTGCTAATGATGATTAATGTGTTATATTCCAATGATTATCCTTAACACCGTGTCACGGGGTTTTGGGATCGTCACAAAGGCCGTGCTTCGATCATCAACCACAAGACTTTGCTTTTCAACAGAAGTCTCGATCAATTGCCACTTAGGTATGCCACACAGGCAATTCACTCCATGCGTTTGATATCCATCAATATATAACCCCTGAGCTCGTACGTTTCAGAGAAGGGCGTTAAGCAAGAGAATAAATTCTCCGCCGCCAAACAGATATATATTTAATAGAGATCAATCACACGGACTAAAATCCAATGTCAGACACACCGTCCATTTACAAGTCCGTTCTGGGGCCGAACGAAACCGGAGGCACCTAGTACCCCGCACATCCATCGATCTCCAAGTGCGTCTGGACGATCACCAACTGTTTCCATCTTCTTGGGTGTACAGCCCAATCAAGATCATCAGTAATCACCCAAACGACGTGAAGACTTCCGGTCTTCGACCACCGTCTTCATCTTCGACTTATCGTCGTATCAGTTATTCAGAATGGGATAAACCCGGTTTTTCCGAATAACTCGCGTATATTTTAAATAAGTGTTACACAAACACAACATACGCCTCATTCCAATTCATCAGTCACTAACCGTAAATTAATCAAGAGAATAATTCCCCAATTATTAACCCCGAAGGCCGAAACCAACATCAGATCAATATCCAGAAAACCATTCTGCTTGGCTAACCGACAGTTAGTTTCTAAATTTCACATTCATAGGGAAAGGTTCCCATTAATTTTATCCAGGATAAATTCCTTTAATTTATTATTTAATCTATTTTTGAATATCAATTCAAAACTAGTCGGGATTAGCGAACCTTACCGAAGTAATCATTTGTTTTAATTTCCCAATCTCAACCTATTCATCCCATGAAGTAAAACTGGTCCTACTTCATATCTAACACCACGGTGTTATCGGTAAATTCAATTACCATTTCACGTTCAAATCTAATTAAAGATTTAACTATCGCCTGGAGCAAAACTGGTGATACTCCATTCTCGATCATTTCAATCTGATTAAAGATTCATTAAAACTCCACTTAGTTTTAATCGTTAACTGGGTTAAAGAATCCGTGTCATTTAAAAACACGGTTCACGATAAACCCAAAGTCACATTCCATTAACTATCGGGTTAAAGAACGAGTGTTATTTAAAACGCTGTTCACGATCAACCCAAAAATCAATATCAATTCTATTCCAATTAAATATTATTTAATTGGTACACTTCATTAAATCTAAAATAAAAAGATTTAATCTTTTCTCAACTGGGTTCAAGAACAGTGTTAGTGAAGACACCATTCACGACAAACCCAAATTACATTTGATATTCAATACAAGGCTCTGAATAGAAAATATATCGGCTTATATTCAATATCAAATTCTACGACTAACAAATGTCGTATTGGAAATAACGATATAAATATATATCTTTCAAATTTCCATAACAACATCTGTATAATCACGAATTCCAACATCGAAATATTCCGAAGACAATTTCGATTCAAATCCACTCCAATGCAATCATTGGAAATTTTGGTTATTTTCAAAACCATTTCAAATTCAATTTATTTATTTAAAAATAAATAGAATTATAATTCTAGTTCAAAACTAGTTCATTTCGATAAAAATCTATTTTTATCTTTTCAAATATGGAGTTTTTCATCCCAATTCTTTCTAAATCATTTCTTATGATTTTACACAAATTATTACTATTTTTAATAATTTTATCAAGGCCCGTACAGTCGATTTCCATCAACGGCCATCGAACTGCACTTACAGCGACCTTTTCCAAATTTGATTTGGACATAATTCCAAATCCAACCGTTAGATTTCTAATTTTTAATATTCATTAGAAAGCTCTTTTCGATACGAACCCAACGGTTCCGGTTTTAGGAGAATCCGACGGTCGGATCTCCTGTAATCTCCGTTTGAAATAAATGGTCGAAATTTTCGAACTGCCGCGGCGCGGCACGTTCTATTCAGGCCATTATATTATATATATAATATATATTTCGTCGATTTCTATTTAAAACGAATTTTATAAATCGTTTTAATTTCGTTTCAAAAACATTTTTCAACTTCCATTTCAATTCGAATCAAAATTGAATTTTCCCTATAAATTCGTTTTTTTAAATTCATTTCTATTTAATTCAAATTTCAATTCAATTTGAATTCATTTCAATTCGTTTTCAAATCAATTCGAATTCGTTTTCAATTCGATTCAATTCAAAGTGGTTTTCTATTCGATTCAAATTCGTTATACATTCAATTGAAATCAAATTCGTTTTCTATTCAATTCATTTCGAAATCGTTTTCAATTCAATTCATTTCGAAATCGTTTTCAATTCAATTCATTTCGAAATGAATAATCGGTATAAATATCGTTCACGTCAAAATGGCGTCAATCTAACCAACACGGCTTCATACATTTCTATTTTCACATATTCTATTCAACAAATGAATATTTATTTTTGTCAACACACGACTAATCTCAACGAATGAGTACTGTCCACGTGTGACTATTTTTGTTAAATTATTCCGTTCAACACATGACTAATCTCAACGGATGAGTACGGTCAACACATGAACTTTTATTTTATAGTGACAAAGGTATAAATTTTATTATTAAAATATTTCGTTCAACACATGACTAATCTCAACGGATGAGCACAGTCAACACATGAACTTTTATTTTATAGTGACAAAGGTATAAATTTTATTGTTAAAATATTTCGTTCAACACATGACTAATCTCAACGGATGAGCACAGTCAACACATGAACTTTTATTTTATAAAATTCTTTATTTTCTAAATTGGAATGAGGCCCAATCAATTACCATATAAAGTTAATTATATGGATTTTCATACAACACATGTATATAATAGCATTGAAAAATAATCAACCATCAACCAAAGTGCACTACACTGTATAAGCACCAAATATAGATATCTAACGCTTATAACAGCCTGTCAATCAATCGATCGACATATTTAATCAATCAGGATGAGTGAACTTCATATTTCATCCCAACACCCGTGTGGGGTTTCAAACAATCAAACAAATATTTTATTCGTGCAGTTGGGCGATGTGTAAAATTTATCGACCCAATCAATGTCCTTCAAATAGGTGTACATAAACAAACCGTCTGGTTTGTAAATGAATATTTATTTATTCACATTCACGTTAAAAATTATATTTTTAACGATAAAACATTTTATTCCAACATATGAATTTCTATTCAGTTCATTCTTTAAATAAAATGTTATTTTTATTTTTCTAACATATTTTAGAAAATTTCGGCGGCATAACGGCATGATACTAGAAACGGGACAAGGCATAGCCTTATCCCCGGTCTAGTGAAGGCCCACGCCATTCACACATCAATCAAATCCATTCATTTCACCAAACAATTCAATTTCAAATCAAATCATCCAACCAACTACACAACCAAACAATTTAACAAACAAGCCATCCATGGTCTGTGGATGACGGGTGTCGGGTGCTACTAAACACCGTCTGCATCCTAGTATATATTTATAACTAGAAAAATTTAATTGAAAGGTGAGAAGTTCTCATCGTGGGGTTCCACTCCGCCAGTTTTACTTCTGGATTTCTGAATCGTTTGAATTTGTTTGAAATTCCACAACGGTCCTTACCACACTGTTTATAAAAAAAAAATCACATTTTTATTTCAACACTGTAAAAATCACATTCTTATTCCACTATATATATAATAAAAATCAGATTTTTATTACGCTGCTTATATAAAAATCGTATTTTTAAGTAACGCTATTTCTATTTTAAAAACAACGCTAATTTTAATATAAAAGATTATACTTTTACTTTGTTATTTTCAAATAAAAGATTACATTCTTACTTTGCTATTTTCAAATAAAAGATTCTATTTTACTTTGCTATTTTCAAATAAAAGATTATATTTAAAAATCAAAACTCTATCTGTATAAAAATATATTCTTTCCTTATATAAAAATACATTCTATTCCTATATAAAGACCGAATCTTTGCATAAGCAAAAATCAATTTTTTTTCTTGCTTTTAAATAATTAGAAATCTTATTTTTAACTTCGTCCTTTACACCAAAAAGATTATATTTTCAACTCGTCTTTTACACTAAAAAGATTATATTTTTACAACGTTAAAAATATATAAAAGACAATATTTTTATATTAAATCAGAAAAGAAAATTAAATTAAACAAAACAAAATAAATGAATTAAACACTTACAGAAAAAAAGAGAAAGAGAGGCTGTCTGCGTCACTAGAGGGGGGGGGAAGGAGCTGCTGGTGGTCGCGCGGAGTCTGAGGTCGCGGGGGTGGTCAACGGCGTCGGATTCAGGCCGGTCCAGGGGGTTTTGGGGTGCGGGTTCTAGTGGAAGAGGCAGAGGATTGGGGCGTCGCAGGTGGGTGCTCGTGCAGGGAGGGGTGGCTCGGGGGTGGCGTCGGGGTCAGCAGGGGAAGGGGGCGGCGGCTGCTAGGACAAGGGGTTTGGGGGTTTTTGTGGGATCTCGGGATTGAGGGGAAGAAGAGGGAACGGAAGAGAAAGGCGCGAGGAGCAGGAGGGGGGAAAGAAGGTGCGAGCGGCGGTGGCTTGCCCACGCGGGTGGCGGTGCGGCGGATTAGGGCTCCGTAGCCCTCGACGTTTTTTTTTTTCTGAAGTGGAAGATAACGGGGGAAGAGGGAGTTAAAGGAAGTTATATATTTAATTAATTAATTAATTTAATCCTCCTTTAGTTGACTTTTCATCCGAACTCTGTTTCGAACCCAACGGCTGTCGCCCCTAGCTAATTACCCCCATTCCGAACACAATGGGATATGTATCGTAGGCTGATTCGATAGTTACAATCAGTTTCCGTCAAAATCAACATATAACTCTATATATTGAATTTGAACGCGCATTTCAATTTACTGGGGTCACATACTAACTCTATAAATTGCAGAAAAATATTTTCTAGCTTCGTATTGACGATACGGTCCTAATAAAACTAGTTTCGTCGAATTCTGAGACCGTTTGAAAAATGGCCATTTTCCAGTCGATTAAAATCAACTAAAACTGGTCAAACGCGTTTTCCTTTGCCACGCCCACAGATTGATTCGAAAAATTATGAAATTTGGAATCTAGCAATAACTTAACATCACGGACCCAACAAAAGTGGTTTCGTCGAAATCCGAGGTCGTTTGCAAAATTCCCATTTTTAAGGGCTTGAATTCCATAGCGACTATTCAGAATTTTCAACTGGACATATCTTTTGATTCCCGCTATGAAATTTTGATTTTTCGGGTTCGTTGGAAAGATAGTCACAATTAGATTTCATTATCTTTGGTTTCACTAAAATCCAGTTTATTTTGCACCCGGTACATTCAATTGAAGTTTGAAATCGAATTATCGAACTACCGCGCCATTTTCAATTCCTTTTATAATTATATATAATTATTTATATTCTAACGACGACGTATATAATATATACGTTCGAATTATATTCAAAATAAATTTCTCGTCGAAATTATTTAAAATAATCTATTTTAAATATTCAAAATTCACTAAAATTGCCAAAATAAAAATTTTAAACTGGCCCAGATTTTCGGGTTATTACAATATGCCCGACAAAAAGGTACAAGTTTATATTTCTATTGAATATAAGATTTATGAGCCGAATTGGCAAGCCGCTTGGCTGTTTGATTTTCTTTTGGGTTGGAGATGGCCCAGAGAGGTGAGTTGGAGTTTGACCGATTGACCAGTACAAAGAAGGTGCTGGCGAAATTTTTTGAAGAGTTAAGGCGTTAGAAAATTTTCAGGATTTTTGAAAATTTTCGTTGATAAGAATTAATTAATAATTTAATTGAAATTAAATTGGTTCAGTTGAAACTGAAGTTAAGAAGTGAACAAATATGTTCTAACCAGTCGATAGGGTCGTTCTCTACCTTTTAGCAATTTCGAGGACGAAATTTTTTTAAGTGGGGAAGATTGTAATGACCCCGCATTGGCAGAGGTATTATAATTAATTTATTTAATTATATTAATGGTGATTAGTGAATTTAATGATCGTTGAAATTAAATAATGGTGAATATTTAATTAAAATAATAAATTAAATAATATATTTAATTCTGAAATAATCAGAATTGGCTGAAATGACGATATGGTGTGAACCGGATCATCTGTGATATATAATTCAGTTTAGAATTGAATTTGAATAACGAATATATTCAGTTGTCGTCAGTTTGAACGTATAATTATAATATAATTAAAATAGAGCTCGAAATAGCGCGGCAGTTCGCTATTTGGCGATCTGAACTTCAACTGAATGTACAAGATTCGTTTTAAGCTGGATTTCTGTGAAACAAGAAATGTGTGGAGCTGGTGGAGTATATCTTTCTAGTGGAAGAGAAAAATTGGGATTTCGTCGTGTAGATTTTGATTCATGTCCAAATCAAATTTTAAAATAGTCGTTATAGAATCCTTTATCGGCCATAACGGTTATTTCAAAATAACTAGATATCGGTTGTGAATTCAGACAAGGTTCTTTTGGGAAATAGCGATAATTTAATTTTTAGAATTTTTCTGAAATTTTTAATTAATTTAATAAGCGACTTTTTATTTGAAGTATTTCTGAAACACCCCACCTCCGTTAGGGTCACTCTCAAAGGGAATGCCCTAATTTTGGTGGAGGTTTATAAGTACAAGTCACAGATATACAAGACAGATATAATAACACATATTTGTAAACCAGCGGAAGAACAACAAATTTCATTTCATAAAGTCAAATACGTGTTACAACAACATCCCTTCCAAAAACATAACATAATACTTCATAATCTGTCTTGAGTACATTATTTTTAAAGAAGCATAAATAAAACATAGATAAACTGCCAAAGCCCCATAGTGAATTGTCCAAAGCCATAGTTCAAAACAGGAAAGTCCAAGCAATACATTTCTCTTCTTCAAGCTGGATGTTGAGGTTGATCAAGCTGCTGTGTTCCCTCCCTGAGGACCTGGGGGGGGGAAACGGAAGAAAGAAGACGAAAGAAAAATAGAGTCAGACATAAAGCCTGAGTAAGTCTAGTACTACTTTGTCTATGAATAAAGAACCGGGTATGATAAGTAAACAGGAAGTGGGCAACATTATAAACTTGGTTAAGTTATCTAGGGTCGAATATACTATCGTACCCCATGTTAATCCCTGAACCCATATAAACTAGTTTCCAATTTGCACCCCATAATCAGGGTAGTGTGATCCATTCTACGATGATCGGCTCCTACTCGCATAGTTACATGTGTCTTACGGCCCCCGATGTCTGTAGTCCGCCAGGCTTTTTCTGTTCCGCCTTAACCTGTTGGCACACCATACACTTAGAAACGAATTCTGCCACGTCCTTTTTCATGCCGTTCCAGAAGAAAGTCCTTTTTATGTCTTTGTACATTTTATCTCCGCCGGGGTGTATCGTCATCTTGGAGTGATGTGCTTCTTCGAGAACCTTCTTTACTAAATCTTTCGTCTGTGGGACGCATAGTCTTCCATCTCGCCTTAGTACACCCTTATCGTCGATGGAGTATCTATTGAGGTGACTTGAAGTCTCACCCCTAATTAGCCTATCAATTATTTCCACAAGCTGAGGGTCTTCGCGTTGTGCTGCCCCTACTGAATCTATTAAAGTTGGGCGCACTTCGAGAGATGCAAGCAAGCCCGGTACGAAATCGGAGGAGGGCCTAAAGTCGAAGCTGGCTATAAACTCTAGGCTTTGTCTTTCAACAAACAACGGGCTTAGGGTCAATTTCTTTCGGCTCAACGCGTCTGCCACTACGTTGCCTTTGCCCGGAGTATAGGAGATTTCGAAATCGTACGAGGCAAGAAACTCCATCCACCTTTGTTGCCTCAAGTTAAGATCCTTCTGCGAGAAAAGATATTTCAACGATTTATGGTCAGTGTAAAGTTCGAACTTCTCACCTAGGAGATAGTGTCGCCAAGACTTGAGTGCAAAGACGATGGCGGCTAGCTCTAGATCGTGGGTTGGGTAGTTCTTTTCGTGCACCTTCAATTGCCTCCCGCCATAAGCTACTACCCTTCCTTCTTGCATTAAGACGGCGCCTAGCCCTGTCCCACATGCATCCGTATACACAGTGAACATCTTGCTCCCATCTGGCAGCGTCAAAACTGGGGCTGTTGTAAGAGCCCTTTTCAGCCGTTGGAAAGCAGACTCGCAATCCAAGTCCCAATTGAATACTAGATTCTTCTTAGTCAATTTCGTGAGCGGAGCTGAGATTTTCGCAAAATCCCTTATGAATTTTCGATAGAAACCTGCTAGTCCTAGAAAGCTTCGGACCTCAGTTGCATTCCTTGGTGTCTTCCAATCTTGTACCGCCACTACCTTAGCAGGGTCCACCGCTAACCCTTGTTTGGATACTATGTGCCCAAGGAACCTCACCTCTTCTCTCCAAAAGTGGCATTTGGAGAACTTGGCTTTTAGTTGATGGACTCGCAAAGTTTCCATGATTGCCCTTAAGTGCTGAGCATGTTCCTCTTCACTCTTTGAGAAGATAAGGATATCATCTACGAAGACCACTACGAATTTGTTGAGGAAATCTCTAAATACCCTACTCATCAGGTCCACGAAGTAAGCAGGTGCATTTGTCAAGCCGAAAGGCATGACAAGCCATTCAAAGAAGCCGTCTGGGGTTCTGAAAGCCGTTTTATCGATGCTATCTTCAGCCACCCTTAGCTGATGAAAACCGGTTGCTAAATCGAGTTGGGAGAAAACAGACGCTCCTACAAGCTGGTCAAATAAATCGTCAATTCTAGGGAGAGGGTGCCTATTCTTTTTCGTTAGCTTGTTGAGCTCCCTATAGTCAACACATAGACGGAGTGAACCATCCGCCTTTGTAGCGAACACCACTGGAGCGCCCCACTCTGAAATGCTCCTCCTAATGAACCCCTTCTCTAGAAGCTCTTTAATCTGTTTACTGAGCTCTTTCCTTTCTCGTGGAGCCATATGTCTAACGGGCAACGCGACGGGCTTTGCGTTATCTACCAGATATATGCGGAAGTCTATCTCCCGCTTCGGAGGCAAGCCCTTCACCTCTTCAAAGACATCCGGATATTCCCGGACCACTCTAACTGATTTCAAATTTTCAACGGAGGCATCTAGCGATTCAAGATAACTAAGCATAACCGCATACGAGGGATTACAAGAAATTTCCAAAGTATTACCGAGCTGGGTTAGGAGCCTAACAACCCTTTTCTCACAATCAAGGATGGCCCCATTACTGGATAGCCAATCCATACCCAAAATCAAACCATACCCCGAAAAGCCCAAAACAAAGGCACTACATTCAAATTCTACACTTAGAATAGAAATTTTCAAATCCAGACAGATCATAGACAAATGAGCTGGGCCCCCAATTGGGTTTGAAACAATTAAGGGGTCCTCTACCATACTAGTTTTTAGGTGCAGAGATTCTACTAAAGCAGACGAGATAAAGGAGTGTGATGCGCCGGAATCAAATAAAGTGCGAACGGGGTGATCATAAAGATAAACTACACTTTCTACAGAAGTATTGGTACCTCGCTGTTGCAATGGTGGCGCTTCTAGCACATGAACCTGTGCCCCTGGGGTGGATCCAGTGCCCTGCCCCTGTCCTCGTTTCCTTGGGCAGTCCTTAGCCCTGTGGCCTGTCTGACCGCATGAAAAGCACCCACCATTCTCCTTGGCCTTTTTCTTCCGGCAGTCCTTTACTAAGTGCCCCACTTTGCCACAGAAATTGCACTTCCTCTTCTCTTTGTTGCCTTTCCCGCCTTTCTTAAAGTCCGTCTTCTTAGGCTGCAAACCCTCTTTCTTCCCTTGAGAGCTTTCTGCCTTTGTCTCCTTCTTGCCCTTGTCCTCTTCGTTCAGCAATGCCATTTGCACCAATCTTTCATACGTGGCTCCCATGGGTATATGGGTCATGGCCAAACTATGTAATGGCTCATTTAACCCCTTGACGAAACGGAGAGCCTTCTTATGAGGGGTGTTGACTAGGTCAAGCCCAAACCTAGCCAGCTCATCAAACTGATTCACATACTCTCTAACAGTCTTGTCTCCTTGCTTAAGGAATAAGAATTTTTCCAACTGCAAACTTCTTTCTGCATCTGAGAGAAACTTAGTCTCAAATCTTGCCCTAAAGTCCTCCCATGTATCCACTGGTCTTTCAGCATTGGTGACTTCCCACCAGTAGGAAGCCTCGCCCTTCAATAGCCACACTGCCAACTGTACTTTTTGCCTATCTTCTACCTCAAAGATGATGAATAGGTCTTCGGTTTCTTTTAGCCAATTCCTAGCTGCTACGAAGGACTCAGTTCCATGGAAATCCCTTCCTCCCATAGCTTTAAAATCTTTACATATCTTAGCGAATGTGTTTCCCCGTGGAGGAGGTGGAGGAAAAAGTACTGCTGCGGCTGGATGATTCCCTTCAGCTGGAGGAGGAGGAACGGTAGGACCTGGCTGAGTGGCCCTAGCTTCTAAGAAACGTCTAAACCAACCAGGTATGGGCACCCCTTCAGGCAAGTTAAGTTCTTGGGACATGCTGAAACAAAAAGGATAGATTCAAAACGAAGGATAAGAGATAATACCTATGGCTTCGGGGAGTGGACTTTGCCCTTTTTTTTTTTTTTTTTTTTTTTTTTTTAAAATAAAATAATATTTTTCTTTTAAAAATGCTTCTTTAAATTTCCTTTTTGAAAATAATTTTTCAAAACTTTTTATCTTATCTGGTAAACCTATGCTCTGATACCAAGTGAAACACCCCACCTCCGTTAGGGTCACTCTCAAAGGGAATGCCCTAATTTTGGTGGAGGTTTATAAGTACAAGTCACAGATATACAAGACAGATATAAGAACACATATTTGTAAACAGCGGAAGAACAACAAACTTTTATTTCATGAAGTCAAATACGTGTCACAAAACGTCACCATGATTGTCTTACATCCTTTCCAAAAACATAACATAATATTTTCATAATCTGTCTTGAGTACATTATTTAAAGAAGCATGAATAAAACATAGATAAACTGCAAAAACCCCATAGCGGTTGTCCCAAGCCATAGTTCAAAAACAGGAAAGTCCAAGCAATACATTTCTCTTCTTCAAGCTGGATGTTGAGGTTGATCAAGCTGCTGTGTTCCCTCCCTGAGGACCTGGGGGGGGAAACGGAAGAAAGAAGACGAAAGAAAAATAGAGTCAGACATAAAGCCTGAGTAAGTCTAGTACTACTTTGTCTATGAATAAAGAACTGGGTATGATAAGTAAAACAGGAAGTGGGCAAACACTATGAACTTGGTTAAGTTATCTAGGGTCGAATATACTATCGTACCCCATGTTAATCCCTGAACCCATATAAACTAGTTTCCAATTTGCACCCCATAATCAGGGTAGTGTGATCCATTCTACGATGATCGGCTCCTACTCGCAAAGTTACATGTGTCTTACGGCCCCCGATGTCTGTAGTTACCTATGCTGGTCCCACCATGGGGTGTATCAAGTCCCATAGTGGCAACCCGACACAACCTTAGAGTGCAAAGGTACGCTACTGGTGTCCAGTGCTTTATTTTTCTGCGCCGGAGTGCGTGCACGCCCGCACACCGTTAGAACCTACACTGCTACACCACCGCCGTCGATTTGACCTCTTACAATCAGCCCAGTAATCGTGCCCCACCCTGCCTAGTTTCAGGGTATCCTGATACACCTTTTAGGGTTACTGCTGAAAAGGGTCCCCCGTTACTAGGTTTTCTATCTCTAGCCAACATGCTAAGTTGGTTAAGTGTTTCCTAACCTAACCCCACCAGTCCGTTTAGTTTAGCATGTTCCATTTTGATTAAGTCTTTAGTTCACTTAATCCTAACAATCCTGACTCAGCCTTAATTGTCTTATTAAGGCCCTGACCTCTCACATTAGACAGGTATTGTTGTGGCTGCCTGTTGCCGGTTGGTTCCGGGCAGTCTTACGCCACAACTCAGTCTAACCTCGGGTCCTTGCTGGGCTCCATGTTTAACCTCCCACATTGGATAGGTATTGTTGTGACTACTGGACAGCCGGGCGGTTCCGGGCAGGTTTACATCACAACTCAATCCAACCTCGGGTTAAACACATCGTCTTTTCTACATTTACATATTTTGTCATTCTTCTTTATTTCTTATATGTAAATATTTGCGGCCCATTATTATGTTAATGGTGTAATGGTTACACCAACCATGGGCCCAACCCATACTTGACTTTGGGCCCTTCTATTTCATATTTTCATTCATTAATTCATTTTAACCCAACGTTGTTTTCCCCCGTTTTACACGTCCGTTCATATATATATTGGGCTTAGCCTTTTAAAGCCCAATTTAGCCATGCGAAAGGGGAGGCTTATGGCGTATACACAAAGAGGGGAAAGTGAGCGCATGAACTTGCATATGACGTTGGAAAATACATAATAGAAATTGGTGTACTTGCATAGTGGTGACATGTATTTTGGTCATACAACATAGGGGACATAAATCAAGACATGTAAACTTGCATAGGTTTAACTACAACATGAACCTATATTCTTATTTAGGCATAATGTCAAACATAAGCATGGCCTAAATACTTCTAGCATAAACATGGCATATTGTCAAACATAAGCATGGCATAAATACTTCTAGCATATTGTCAAACATAAGCATGGCATAAATACTTCTAGCATGAACATAGCATATTTCAACTTAATCATGATTTAAGCCTAATCACATAACGATGGTATAAACATACTTATGCATAAATATTCCTAATCATGGTGTTTTGCTTTAAACTTGCAAAAAGGGGATTTTTGAGTCTAATCTAACCATGTCTCACATATGTCATCATATAATTCTTTAAAACAAGATAGACTTAATCATAGATCTCAATTATGCCAAATATCATTCCTAGCCATATTCATAAGTTTGCAAAAGCATGACTAATACATGGTGTCAAAATTCCACATAGTTTCATATGAACTATAATAACCAAACTTGTTTCAATTACTTGCAAAATGATTTATACATAAAAACATACATCATAATGGCATAATAACAAAGCCTCAAATTTGCATGAATCTCCATTAACCACATACATGTAGCTTCAATATAGTTTACACAATTTGCGCAATATTCCAACGTTTATTTGCATAGAACTACCGCATGTAGTCCTTTATAATGAATACATAATTCAGAATATCCAAAAGTATATAAATCGCACAAATACGAATTTCATTGCCACAATTCAAGCATACATATCTACACAATCATTTGTTCATACCAAAGTAATACTCTACTTACAATGGTTTGATGAATTCTCTAGTTTAGGGATTGAAGACGCAAATTCCTTTGTTGAATTGATTAGCTTTAGGTTGCTTGAATTGCTTTAGGCCTTAGAACTTCCTCCCTAATCCTCTCTTTAGTTGGCGGCTATGCTTTGTCGTTCCTCAGCAACATGGCGGCTATGTTCTTAATTTTTAATGAATAGATTAGGGTTTAGTCTAGGGTTGTTTATATAGAGGTTAGGAACTAATTAGGACCCTTGATGTTGCTAGGTTAGATCATAGCCATTCATTAGGAAGAGAGACCAATAAAAACCCGCCACCTAGCCCTAATGACAAAGCAGACCACAGAAATTCGACCACACACCGACCTGGCCAGCCAGGTTGACTGGGCTCGACCAGGTCGATACCCCTGTCGACAGGGCTGTCGACAGCCCTGTCGACATGGGTAGCCCAGGTCGACAGCCCAGTCGACCTGGGTGGCTAGGCGGGTGTTTTATCCGCCTGGCCCACTGGGCCCCATTTCAAAATTATTATTTTATTCTGTTTGAGTTTTAAATTTAATTCAAATCTTCCGAAGGCCATATCTTCTTCATACGGACTCCGTTTTTCGAAAACTCGGACTCTATTTCGCGTATTTTTCCGAGACGAACGCAGTGGCGTATCCCGTTTCCCTTAGTTCTTTGATTTGAATTTGATTATACTTTAATTCATGAATTTCACAGTTATAGAATTTTCGGGGTGTTACAATTTCGCACCCTGAAATCAACATTTTGAAGTTTAAAAATATGAGTCCATCTACCGGTATTATTATATCTTTGGGATCGTGGTTCGTTGGTCGTCACAATGCTATGATCAACTCTGTCTATAGCAGTTGTATATGAATGGAATTTACGGAAATGGATATACAATATCTAAGCCTATATGAAAATTTTAACCAAAGGTTATAACCCGATATAGAAGACCACGCACCACCGTTTTCTTTGGTCTAAAATAAGTTACGTGGCCCTCAAAACTCCACTTCATAATCAAACCAAACTCATGCTCCTCTCGTATCCACGAAACAAATTCCATCTAAACCCATATAAATACACTTTCAAGCCGTCAGGGTTTGCCTTTTCCAAATCAAAACGCGAGCAAAGAAAATCCCAGAAGTTCAATTTAAAACCAAATGGCGTAAGGTGCTAGCATGGGAGTTTGAGTATTTGTGGAGTTTTGGGTTCAAAAATGGTCGCGACTGTATAATGGGGGATGTAGATTCCTGATGTCGCGAACAGGGAGAAGCGACGAGCCGGTTACTGGCGTGATAAGGCCGGAGCAATTGCGATGAAGATGAGGTTGATGGCTTTAGTTCGTGATTTTGTGGAAGAGTGGAAAAGTAAGGGTGCGACGATGATGTAATACACGAAGGGGGCAGGTTACTGTAGTGAAGGAGAAGGGACGGCAACTTCATGATTGAGGGGGCGATTGTGAAGAGGAAGGGAAGAGAGAGGAATGATGGAGTTCCGGTTTGAATGTTAGAGGTTGGTGGGGGAATAACGGATGGTACAAAGACTTGTAAATGGTGGAAGCTGATGTTGTTTGATTGTACAGGGAGTAGCGTTCTGTGTGTTTCAATATTTAGGGGAAGAAAGGATAATAAGGGTGCGGGCTTGAATTGGAATGGGCCGACAGTTTGGGGGTGAGGCCCAATAGCAAATTTATTTAATTTAAACTATTTAAATTTAAGTCTAAACTTGTATAACGTATAACTGGAGCATACATTGTCAGAATTCAGCGAAACCAGATCCATTGGGATCGTATGGACGGAAGCAACACAATGAGACTGACCGGGAGTGGATCGGAGCTCGTCACAATTTATGGCGAAATAAATTTTCTGATTGAATCAAATAACGCAAACCGTTATTTAACGGTTAATGCGCCAATGTGAGTAAATTTCACTAACTCTGAACAGTTTATAATTTCATGTTGTATTTTTAGAACTGTTAGATATTGGCTGATTGACTGTATGTTGACTGTTTGATTGAACTACTAGTCAGTTAGTTGAATTTTCTATATTGATTCTGTTTAGCAGAATGTATCATATAGAACTTAAAGTGATGTTATCTATATTGTTTAACATATGTGATGCAGGGAAACAGGTTGGAGGAATCCAATTGGATTCCTCAACATTTATTTTACTGTGATTCATATATTGTGATAGATGATGTGATTTATAATCTGTTGTTGATTATGTGTGTTTGAACGATATTTATCGTTGTTATATGGTATGTTAAATACCATAAGAAATACTGGATATGGGGAAGGGGATTTTCAATGTGTATTTTGAAAATGAATTATTTATATAAAATCGATGGATTTTATATAGAAAAGGAAAAGAATTTTTATAAAAGAAATATTTATAAAATCAAAGGATAAGTTAGAAAAGAAGGAAATCATTTGTAAAGTGAAGAACCGTTACTAAAAGTAAATCTTTACAAATGAATAGTTTATTCGAAAAAGAAGTTAATCGATGTTAGTTAATCGATTAGTGTTAAAGTAAAAAGAGTTAATCGATGTTAGTTAATCGATTAGAGTTAAAGTTAAAGGGAGCTAATCGATGTTAGTTAATCGATTAGAGTTAAAGTAAAAAGAGTTAATCGATGTTAGTTAATCGATTAGAGATAAAGTTAAAAAGAGTTAATCGATGTGTAACAACCCGAAAATCTGGGCCAGTTTAAAATTTTTATTTTGGCAATTTTAGCGAATTTTGAACATTTAAAATGAATTATTTTAAATAATATCGACGAGAAATTTATTTTGAATATAATTCGAATGAACATATTTATATCGTCGTCGTTAGAATATAAATAATTATATATAATTATAAAAGGAATTGAAAATGGCGCGGTAGTTCGATAATTCGATTTCAAACTTCAAATGAATGTACCAGGTGCAAAATAATCCGGATTTTAGTGAAACCAAAAATAATGGGATCTAATTGAGAATATCTTTCCAACGAATTCGAAAAATCGAAATTTGATAGCGGGAATCAAAAGATATGCCCAGTTGAAAATTCTGAATAGTCGCTATGGAATTCAGGCCCTTAAAAATAGAAATTTTGCAAACGACCTCGGATTTCGACGAAACCACTTTTGTTGGGTCTGTGGTGTAAAGTTGTTGCTAGGTTTCAAATTTCATAATTTTTCGAATCAATATGTGAGCGTGGCGAAGTAAAACGCGTTTGACCAGTTTCAGTTGATTTTAATCGACTGGAAATTGGCCATTTTTCCAACGGTCTCAGAATTCGACGAAACTAGTTTTGTTAGGACCGTATCGTCAATACGAAGCTATAAAATATTTTTCGGGAATTTTTAGAGTTAGTATGTGACCCCGGTAATTTGAAATGTACGTTTAAATTCAATATAGTGATTTAAATGTAAATTTAACGGAAACTGATTGTAACAGCCGAACCAGCCTACGATACATATCCCATTGTGTTCGGAATGGGGGTAAAACGCTATAGGCGACAGGCGATGGGCCTCGTTTCGAGGTCGTATGTGAAAGTCAACTTTTTGCAAAATTTAAATAAAAAAAAGGGGAATATCCTTCTCTCTCCTCTCCCCTTATACGCTGCCCCCCACTCTTTTCTTTCAGAACCGATTTTAACAGAAAAAAAAATTAGGGGCGACGGAACCCCGTCGACGTTCGTCGTCGCGCCGCCCAGGCGGTGGCCGCGCCACCACACAGCCCGCCTCCCCGCACCATCCTCTCCCCGCGCCACCACACAGACCTCAATACTATATATATTAATTTAAAAAGGTAATATTTAAATGGAAGAAAGAAAAACCGGTAAGCATTTCTATTTTATTTAAGAAAAAAAACTGATTTTATTAAGTATAAATTTTCATGAGAGGAAAAAAAATAATTTTTCTAATGAAAAGAGCGATATATAAAAATATGATTTTTATATTTTTAAAGTATTAAAAATATAATCTTTACTATGTAGAGGATGTAAAAATACGATTTTTGTTTATGTAGGGAAATATAATTTTTACATGATAGACATATTAAAAATAGCATCTTTATATGGGTAGCAAAATAAAAATGTGATTTTTATAGTGTTAAAAGTGAAAAGACGAAATCTTTAAAAGTGAAAAGACGAAATCTTTAAAAGTGAAAAGACGATATTTTTAAATAGAAAAGATTAGATTTTAAAAATAGAAAAGGCGAGATTTTTATATATTGAATAACAAGATAAAAATTCGATTTTTATATATTGAATAGCGAAGTAAAAATTCGATTTTTACATATGTAGTGGCTTCAGGCAACGAAAGTGACGAAAGGCGAGAGCGGCGAAGATTTTTATAAATGAAGTGTCGTGAAGATGGAATAGCTATCTGTGAGAACTTCTCACTCTTTAATTTAATTTTCTAGTTATATATATATACTAGGATGCAGACGGTGTTTAGTAGCACCGGACACCCGTCATCCACAGACCATGGATGGCTTGTTTGTTTAATTTTTTGGTTGTGTAGTTGGTTAGAGAATTTGGTTTGAATTGAATTGTTTGGTGGAATGAAATTGATTTGATTGATGTGTCAATGGCGTGGGCCTTCACTAGACCGGGGATAAGGCTAGGCCTTGTCCCGTTTCTAGTATCGTGCCGTTATGCCGCTGAAATTTTCTAAAGATAAGTTAGAAAAATAAAGATAACATTTTATTTAATAAATGAACCGAATAGAATATTCATAGGTTGAATAAAATAGTTTGATCGTTAAAAATATAATTTTTAACGTGAATGTGAATAAATAAATATTCATTTACAAACCGGACGGTTTGTTTATGTACACCTATTTGAAGGACATTGATTGGGACGATAAATTTTAACACATCGCCCAACTGCACAAATAAAATATGTGTTTGATTGTTTGAAACCCTACACGGGTATTGGGATGATATTTGATGTACACTAATCCCTATTGTTTAGTTGTATGTCGATCGATTGATTGACAGACTGTTATAAGCGTTGAATATTTATATTTGGTGCTTATACAATGTAGAATGAACTTTGGATGATGGTTGATTATTCATCGTTGTTATTGTATACGTGTTGTAGAAAATCCATATAATTAACATTATATGGTAATTGATTGGGCCTCATTCCAGTTTAGAAAAAGAAATATTTGAAATAGAAATATTTGAATAGAAATATTTGAAAAGAAATATTTGAAATAGAAATATTTGAAATAGAAATATTCGAAATGGAATATTTGAAAATATCAATATATGAAGCCGTGTTGATTAGATTGACGCCATTTTGACGTGAACGATATTTATATCGATTTTATTCATTTTAAAACGAATATTGAAAAGTGATTTTGAAATCGAATATTTTGAAATGAAATTTGATTTGAATTAAATAGAAAATGAATTCAAATTGAATTGAAATTTGAATTGAATAGAAATGAATTTTAAAACGAATTTATAAGGAAGAATTCAATTTTGATTTGAATTGAAATGGAAGTTGAAAATGTTTTTGAAACGAATTCAAAACTATCTATATAATTCGTTTTAAATAGAAATCGACGATATATATATTATATATATAATATAATGGCCTGAATAGAATGCGCCGCGCCACGGCAGTTCGCGAATTTCGACCATTTATTTCAAACGGACATTACGGGAGATCCGATCGTCGGATTCTCCTAAAACCGGAACCGTTGGGTTCGTATCGAAAAGAGCTTTCTAGCGAATATTAAAAATTTGAAATCTAACGGTTGGATTTGGAATTATGTCCAAATCAAATTTGAAAAATGTCGCTGTAAGTGCAGTTCGATGGCCGTTGATGGAAATCAACTGTACAGGCCTTGATAAAATTATTAAAAATAGTAATAATTTATGTAAAACCATAAGAAATGATTTAGAAAGAATTGGGATGAAAAATTCCATATTTGAAAAGATAAAAATAGATTTTTATCGAAATGAACTAGTTTTGAACTAGAATTATAATTCTATTTATTTTTAAATAAATAAATTGGATTGGAAATGGTTTTGAAAATAACCAGAATTTCCAATGATTGCATTGGAATGGATTTGAATCGAAATTGTCTTCGGAATATTTCGATGTTGGATTTCGTGATTATACAGATGTTGTTATGGAAATTTGAAAGATATATATATCATTATTTCCAATACGATATTTGTTAGTCGTAGAATTTGATATTGAATATAAGCCGGTATATTTTCTATTCAGAGCCTTGTGTCTAATATCAAATGTGATTTGGGTTTGTCGTGAATGGTGTCTTCATTAACACTGTTCTTGAACCCAGTTGAGAAAAGATTAAATCTTTTTATTTAGGTTTAATGAAGTGTACCAATTAAATAATATTTAATTGAATTGATATTGATTTTTGGGTTTATCGTGAACAGTGTTTTAAATAACACTTGTTCTTTAACCCGATGATTAATGAATGTGATTTTGAGTTTATCGTGAACCGTGTTTTAAAATGACATTGATTCTTTAACCCAGTCACAGATTAAAACTAAGTGGAGTTTTAATCAATCTTTAATTAGATTGAAAAAAATCGAGGATGGAGTATCACCAGTTTTGCTCCAGGCGATAGTTAAATCTTTAATTAGATTTGAACGTGAAAGGGTAATTGAATTTACCGATAACACCGTGGTGTTAGATATGAAGTAGGACCAGTTTTACTTCATGGGATTAATAGGTTGGGGTTGGGAAATTAAAACAAATGATTACTTCGGTAAGGTTCGTTAACCCCGACTAGTTGAATCGAAATTCAAAAGAAGATTTGAGAATAAATTTTAATGATTTATCTTGGATAAAATTAATGGGAACCTTTCCATGTGAATGTGAAATTTAGAAACTAACTGTCGGTTAGCTAAGCAGAATGGTTTTCTGGATATTGATCTGATGTTGGTTTCGGCCTTCGGGGTTAATATTCGGGGAATTATTCTCTTGATTAATTTACGGTTAGTGACTGGTGAATTGGAATGAGGCGTATGTTGTGTTTGTGTAACACTTATTTAAAATATACGCGAGTTATTCGGAAAGACCGGGTTTATCCCATTCTGAATAACTGATACGACGATAAGTCGAAGATGAAGACGATGGTCGAAGACCGGAGGTCTTCACGTCGCTTGGGTGATTACTGATGATCTTGATTGGGCTGTACACCCAAGAAGATGGAAACAGTTGGTGATCGTCCAGACGTACTTGGAGATTGATGGATATACGGGGTACTAGGTGCCTCCGGTTTCGTTCAGACCCAGAACGGACTTGTAAATGGACTGTGTGTCTGACACTGGATTTTAGTCCGTGTGATTGATCTCTATTAAATATATATCTGTTTGGCGGCGGAGAATTTATTCTCTTGCTTAACGCCCTTCTCTGAGACGTACGAGCTCAGGGGTTATATATTGATGGATATCAAACGCATGGAGTGAATTGCCTGTGTGGCATGCCTAAGTGGCAAATGATCGAGGCTTCTGTTGAAAAGCAAAGTCTTGTGGTGATGATCAAAGCACAGCCTGTGTGGCACAGCTTTGGGTAACGTGAATTCGCGAGCCTTGCACCCCGGTTGTGAACCAAAAACGGGAGGGGACATCAGGGAGAGCATGCGTTTCTTTCTAGCTAAGGTGGTGTCAGTGACCTACCAGCCCTGACATTTATATACTTTTCACCTATGTGATTGTTGCTGTTGCGAGGCGCCTCGGTTAGATCGGACGATCCGGGTCCGATGGAGCCATTCGTTGGCTCATTGACGCCCCAAAGGGCGGGGAAACGCAGTGTTCAGGAATTTTAATCCACATCGGTGGACCGGCCCTGACGATCCAAAGGCTTGACTGAGTACTTGCCTGAGACATGGGCTAGAGCGTCTCGAATCGGTTGAGGACTATCTTTTGCCTCGGTTCACAGACGGAGATCCAATTTCCAAATACGCGACATTGCGATTTTGATTGTATAACCTATATATGGCGACATAGTGTTATGGGGCATTCATGCCGCCTATGATTGATACTTATGATTTGAAGTTGTTTTATACACTATACACTTATAATAGTATCAAAATGATTTCTTTTAAACGTATCAAGCATTCTTGGCTATTATAAGGTAAAAACCCTATCCCCCAGCTTGCATTGCATTGTGTGATAGGACCTGGGTCTTATAATAGCTTCATTTTTCTTTATTTAGCATTGCGTTGTTGTTTTATGCACTGGTATTCTTGGGAGGAAACTTGTTCTGTGTTATACGGCGTGGTCCCTTGATTTACCTAACTTTAAAAGTAAAGAATAATAACTGGTTTAGTTCTCACACCAGTCACATGACTGACCTGCAGTTTATTGTTTTAACCTAAACTCTGGGTGCCCTTATTTTGACACGGGTAGCTAGTAGTTTTGGTTTTGCAGATTTATATTCACAGGATCCTGGTTTACAGCTGGAACGATATCCGGAAAGCTTTGTATCCGTATATCTCCTTCAGTTGTGTATTGTATTATTTTCCGCTGCTGTGTATTTAAATGTAATTTAAATCTCTGATACTTCTGTGTAATATTCATTTATACTCTGTGTATTCTTGTAATCTGATGCATTGTTGTAATATACAATGAAATGTTCTTTTGTATGCGTTCTATTTTGTCATGTTCACAAAACGATAGGGCGTTTCGAACGGTCTGGGTCGGTTTAGCGACTGGTTCGGACCGAGCGAAATTCCTTTTCGTCACACGATGTTAGTTAATCGATTAGAGTTAAAGTTAAAGGGAGCTAATCGATGTTAGTTAATCGATTAGAGTTAAAGTAAAAAGAGTTAATCGATGTTAGTTAATCGATTAGAGATAAAGTTAAAAAGAGTTAATCGATGTTAGTTAATCGATTAGAGTTAAAGTTAAAGTTAGTTAATCGATGTTAGTTAATCGATTAGAGTTAAAGTAAAGGGAGTTAATCGATGTTAGTTTAATCGATTAGAGTTAAAGTAAAGGGAGCTAATCGATGTTAGTTTAATCGATTAGAGTTAAAGCAAAGGAGTTAATCGATGTTAGTTTAATCGATTAGAGTTAAAGTAAAGGGAACTAATCGATGAATAGTTTAGTCGATTAGAGTTAAAGTAAAAGGAGTTATCGATTATAGTTTAATCGAAAGGAGTTATCGATTATAGTTTAATCGAAAGGAGATTATCGAATATATCGTATTCGAAAGAAAGAGATCGAATATAGTTTATTCGAAAGAGAGAGATTTCGAATACAAGTTATTCGAAGAGAGATAATCGAATATAGGTTATTCGAAGAAGAGTTAATCAAATAGAGATAACTCGAAAGAGAATTATACGTCGAATTCAATTATATCGAATTCGGGAAAGTAATATGTACTTTCCGATTTTTAAATCAAGAGTATACACTAATAAATTAGGGTTATGTTTAATTATTCGAATTAAAGAATAAAGGTTATAATTGAAGTTAGATATTTCGAAAGCAGGGATTATAACGTTATCATTATAATCAATATTTTCAATAAAGAAGTGGATTCGTAAATTGAATCCGTGAGTTACGTAAAGAAGTTGTTAAAGGTTTAAAACATAAACTGTTACTATTTCGAAGTTATAACGTTGTTCAATTAAGGTCTGAGAGGTAATTATACTCCAACTTGATTGACTTCCTTCTTAACTAAGAAATGGTAAGGCTGATAGTGAATGATGGTTAAGTGAGTTTAATAAATGGTTTGAGTTGGCATAGCGATGTTTGTTTAAACATCTGTCTAAGTCCAATGAAGGAGCTTTGGAAATGTTTTCCAAATAAGAAACCAGAAATGTTTTCTAATAAAGAAAAGAAGAAATGGAAATGTTTTCCATTGTTAATAACGTATATTTTCCAAATTTAGAAAATAAGAAATATTGAATATAGGGAAACAGGAGATAAGTAAATTTATGAAATAAAGAGATAAATGTTGAATGATGTTTGATCGATATAAATTTCCATCTGGAAATAATATCGTTGTTTACACACTTGTTTTATTCGATGGTTAAATCACAGACTATCGAAGTTTTGACCATTTTAACGTTGTTAATATGGAGAGACCGGTTGGATTATTATCCAAAGAACCACTCTGTATTGGCATAAGCGTTGCGAATCATATATGCCAAAGGAAATTAAAGACAGAGTTATGCAAGGGCTATCCTGTTTACAGAATAGTGCCTTCGGTTCATCCTATTCCTGGATGACTTGTATGGACAGATGTCTGACAGAGTATTTCCAGACGATCACGTATATTGATTTCTCCAACCGTACCAAGAGTGGAAGCGGAGAAGGAAACTTCTTTTAGCTAACACATAATGTATGGTTGAGGACGTCAATCGGTGATTTGATGGATTTGACGATGTGGCATTCAAAGTGAATCTGGTATGATGATAAAGCGTAGCTTCTAACCTCATCATCCGGTAAATAACAGAAATCGGGCAGGCAGCATGGCTAAGTCGGTCGCACCGAAGTAGGGTGTATAATCACCTGATCTAGAGTTTCATTTACTTCTAAAAATCTATTTTTGATGCTGTCCCATTCAGGAAACGGTTGCTGATCCCAACTGTTGGTGATATACATTCGATACACTCAAGCGAAATGAGTGGTTGGTCATGTGTGGCCGGGTTGCAAGATGTTCTTGTTGAACCCAGTGTATTCCTCTCTAGAGGTACACTAGCGAAAGGTGGTTCCATACCTTGTCATAGTTGGAAATCCATTACCCAATACGTGCTTGCGGTTTTGATTGTATACTATATATGTAGAACGTGAGATGAAAGCGTTTCTGCTAGATGATTATATATACTGTGGTTGATAGACATTATTATAATATCAAAAGGTTTTTGATATAAAGATATTTGGATTCTCATAAGGGAAAAACCCGTTCTGTTATACGACGTGGTCTTATGAGATATCGTTTACTTGTTCAACTGTTTTTAAACTGTTTTACTCATACCAGTCCCATGACTGACCCGGAGTTTACTTTGTTGTTTTCCCTAAACTCTTGGGTGCCTAAATTTGTACGGGCAGTCAAGTAGTCAGGATTTACAGATATATTGGAAGATCTGGAGCAGGAGGCTTCAGGATCATATAGCTATAGTTATTCCGCTGTGTTGTAAGTGTTGTACTTTGATAATGATATGTATATTCAAGTAAAGATGTATATTTCAAGTTATGTTATACATATTATATGTTATTCGTTCCGCTGTGAGATCCGGGTTACTCTGATGTTGTGTTCTTCTTCTTCTTCTATTCTAATTTTCTATCTTATCTTTCCTCACCCTCTAATTTCTTTCACTAATTACCAGGATTTTTCTGTGTTTTGGTTATCGATATCGTGTTTAAGTCGATAACCAAAGTCGCTCAAAATCCGGGTCATTACAGGACTGGTGTGAATAAAACTCCAAATACTTGGTTTAATAACGGATATATCATAAGACCACGCCGTGAAAACGGAACGGGTTTTCCCTTATGAAAATCCAAACAACTTTGTAAAGCAATATCATTCTGATATTATAATAATGTCTAAGTACAAACAGATATCAATCTAGCAGAAACGCTTTCATCCCACGTTTTACTATATAGTATACAGTCAAAACCGCAAACACGTATTTGGTAATGGATTTCCAACTATGACAAGGTATGGAACCACCTTCCGATCAGTGTACTCTAGGAACGATACACTGGAGTTCAACAAGAACATCTTGCAACTCAGCCACACATGACCGACCACTCATTTTTCTTGAGTGTATCGAATGTATATCACCAACGGTTGGGATCAGCAACCGTTTCCCGTATATATATGAGACAGCATTGATAGATTAAAGAAGCAAATGAATATTCTCTAGATAGGTGGCTATACACCCTACTTCGGTGCGACCGACTTAGCCATGCTGCCTGCCCGATTTCTGTCATTCTGAGGCTTGAGGTTACGCTTCATCATCACGTCAGATTCACTTTGAATGCCACATTGTCAGATCCATCTAAATCACTAATTTGACGTCTACAACCATACATTACGTGTCAGCTAAAAGAAGTTTCCTTCTCCGCTTCCACTCTTGGTACGGTTGAAGAAATCAATGTACGTGACCTTTCTGGATATACTCTGTCAGACAATCATCCATACAAGTCATCCAGGAACAGGATGAACCGAAGGTACTATTCAGTACATCCATCTTAGGCACTGTTATCTAAGACTTATACAATAGCCCTTGCACTTTACTCCATCTTCAATTATCTTTGGCATATATGATTCGCAACGCTTATGCCAATACAGAGTGGTTCTTTGGATAATAATCCAACCGGTCTCTCCATATTAACAACGTTAAAATGGTCAAACATTGATAGTCTGTGAGTTAGCTATCAAAGAAAAATATGTGTGCAAACAACGATATTATTTCCAGATGGAAATTCTATCAAATCAATCATCAATCATATATATATATCTTTATATATATATATTCATATGTTCCTTGTTTTCTATGTTTATAAAATATACTTTATTAACAATGGAAAACATTTCCATTTCCTGTTTCCTATATTAGAAAACATTTCCAAAGTTCCTTCATTGGATTTAAACAGATGTTTAAATAAACAACGTTATGCCAACTCAAACCATTTACTGAATTTCACTTAACCATCATTCACTATCAAACATTACCATTCCTTAGTTAAGAAGGAAGTCAATCAAGTTGGGGTATAATTACCTCTCAGACCTTAACTGAACAACATTATAACTTCGAAATAGTAACAGTTTATCTTTTAAACCTTTAACAACTTCTTTACGTAACTCTCGGATTCAATTTACGAATCCATTTCTTTATTGAAAACATTGATTATAACGATAACGTTATAATCCCTACTTTCGTAATATCTAACTTCAATTATAACCTTCATTCTTTAATTCGAATAATTAAACCTAACCCTAATTTATTAGTGTATACTCTTGATTTAAAAACCGGAAAGTAGATATTACTTTCCCGAATTCGATATAATTGAATTCGACGTATAATTCTCTTTCGAGAAATCTCTATTTGATTAACTTTTCTTCGAATAACCTATATTCGATTATCTCTTTTCGAATAACTTATATTCGAAATCTCTCTCTTTCGAATAAACTATATTCGATCTCTTTCTTTCGAATATGATATATTCGAAAATCTCCTTTCGATTAAACTGATCGATAGCTCCTTTCGATTAAACTATAATCGATAACTCCTTTAACTCTATTGGATTAACTCGGTTTGATTAACTTATCTTGACTAACTTAACTTTATTAACTCGACTTATTTAATTCCACTAGATTAACTCTAGTCGAATAACTAATATTCGATAACTCTATTTAACTCCGTTTAACTCTATTCAACTCCATTCGAATAACTAATATTCGATAACTCTATTTAACTCCGTTTAACTCTATTCAACTACATTCGAATAACTAATATTCGATAACTCTATTTAACTCAGTTTAACTCTATTCGACTCCATTCGAATAACTAATATTCGATAACTCTATTTGAATAACTAATATTCGATAACTCTATTCAACTCCATTCGAATAACTAATATTCGATAACTCTATTCAACTCCATTCGAATAACTCATATTCGATAACACTATTTAACTCCATTCGCTTGACTCTAGATCGCAGCGATCACAATGGTTACGCCTGATTCCCTCAGGAAAACATCCGACCGCCTTAGGCTATTTGCAGCCCTGTGAATTACGCTAGCAGTCGTACTAAATGGAATCTCATTTGGATTAACTCTAATTGTTCAATTCTAACTGTTTAACTCTAACTGGTTAACTCTAACTGATTAACTCTACTGATTAGCTCTACTATTTACTCTAACTGGTTAACCCTAACTGATTAACTCTACTGATTAACTCTATCGGTTAACTCTGTTCAACTAACTCGACTCGACTAACCCCTTTTCGAATAACATATTCGATTAATTAACTTTCAAATACCATATTCGATTAACTAACTTCGAATACCATATTCGATTAACTAACTTCGAATACCATATTCGATTTTTCCTTTTTGAAAACGTTTATCCATTTAAAAAGACTCCCTTTTGACAACGTTTATTCATTTATAAAGATTCACTTTTTAGTAACGGTTCTTCACTTTATAAATGTTCTTTTAAATAACGTTTTCCTTTTTATAACGGTTTCCTTTTTATTAACTCTATTTATTTTCTAAATATTCCCCTTTTCAATTCTATTTGTAAATGGTTTACAAATATTTCTTTTTTCTATTTTATTCTTAAAAATATTCGAACTCCTTAAATTCCCGGGAAAAATTTGCCATAACGTCCTTTGTATCCGGAGCACCGGGAAAATCCCCAAACCCGCCACACAGGCCTTTCCATTCAAAAAGAAAATGATTTGAAATTATTTCCTTTTCTAAATATCTCCTATTTATAAATATTCCAATTTATCAATATTCCTTATTTATAAATATTCAAATTTATAAATATCTCTTATTTATAAATATTCCATTTATAAATATTTTATTTTCACTATCACTTTGAAAATTCCCTTATCAACATCCCGTATGTTATGGTATTCAATCATATCAAATCACGATGATAAATATCGTCCAAACACATATAATCGACAACAGATTATTTATCACATCATATAACACAATATATGAAATCAAAACAGTATTATAAATATTGAGGAACCCAGTTGGGTCCCTCCAACCAGTTTCCCTGCATCACAGATGTTAAACAATAAAATCAACATCACTTTCAGTTCGATAGGTAATATTCTGATAGCAGAATCAATATATAAATATTTAACGGTTTATATATATATATATATATATTTATATTTATATATAAAATTTCCACTAACTGACTAGTAGTTCAATCAATCAACCAACACACAGCAATCAACAGATGACTAACAGTTCTAAAAATACATTATAAAAATATAACTGTTTAGAGTTGGTGAGTTTTATTCACATTTGCAGTTCATCGTTAGAGAACGATAAACTGTTGTTTGATTTGAATCAAACAGTTAAATTCGCCATAAATTCAAACGAGCTCCCATCCACTTCCAGTCAGTTCCAGTGCGTAGCCACCGTCCATACGATCCCAACGCAACTTACGGTTCGTGATTCTGATATCGTATGAAGTAGTTACGATATTTAGAAGTTAATACACTTTTAAAATTAAATAAACATGAATTAAAAAGGATCTGGACTTAACTTTGAAACCGGCCCAATGCCCTTCAGCACCGACCCAAACCCGCTTGTTCTCTTCTCCCTCAATCAATACTTCCTGTAACCCTTTATCCACCATAGCCGATCTTTCAAAAATCAAAGCTCCATCCATGCTTCCCTTAAAAATCAAACCAACACCACTAAAAATCCTCTCATTGATTCCTCTATCATCCCCTACCATTGAAGAGCAACTCGTCGGCTTCCCTTGGGTTCCGTCGAACAGAAACGCGCGCCCATTCCCTGTACATGAGCGACATTCTTCTTCGCGGAATTCACTTAAAAACTACACACAAGTACATTTTTATCCTATAAATCCAACCATTTACCTTAAATCTTGGATCGACGCTTCGTACTAAGGGTCTCGTGAACCCTAGCTTCCGCTGGAAAAAGGAGCAGCACCAAACTCGCGTCGCACTACATAAAACCGACATTGAATTGAAGCTCCATTGAATACGATTCCAAATATGTTAGTGGGAGAATTTATAGGATTTCTTTTTAACCTTTTTTTGATTTTTGAACTTGCGTTTGTTTTGAGAAGACATAGAAAAAGTTACGGCGGGTATTTGTGTTGACTGGGGAAAAATATAGAAATTAGGTTTAGGATGTAATATGGGTATTTATTGGAAAAAAATATCTAGATATTTTATAGAGGAATATTCCCGGAATATTCTCATATATATATTCATTTTGCTTTTCTAAAAATTCTCGTGATTACATACGATACCCAAAAATCACGAAACTGGACGTGCAGCTACAGTTTGACATTACGGTCTCAACGAAACTGGTTTCATCGAATTCCGACTTCGTTTGCAAAAGTGGCTATTTTTAAAGCCCTAAATAAACTATTTTAAATATATAAATATATTTAAAATAATTCAATTAATATTAATAATTCAATATTATCGTATATATCCACATAGAATATACCACATCTCCAGAATATTCTGTATGGATTTATAGCTCGATATTCCAAATCCATATTATATCGATATTCAATTTATATTGAAATTCCTTTTATAAATCGTTATAAATTATAAAGGAATTCCATAGCGACTTTTCTAAAATTTGATTTGGATGTAAATAAAAATCTACACGATGAAATCCTGATCTTTCTGTTCCATTAGAAAACTATTATCAAATCGGTCCTGACGGTTCTTGTTTCGCAGAAATCCGACTTAAAACGGACCCTGTATACTCAGTTGAAGTTCAAATCGCCAAATAGCGAACTGCAGCACCATTTCGTGCTCTATTTTAATTATAATATAATTATACGTTCAACTGTCGTTTATATACTATATTCGTTAATATAATTCAACTCCAAACTGAATTATATATTTTCAACTGTCCAGTTTACACAATATTGTGAATTCCGGGTTATTACACACCATTCATGACAAACCCAAATCACATTTGATATTAAATACTAGGCACTGAATAGAAAGTATACCGGGTTATATTCAATATCAAATCCTGAAACCAACAAATATCGTATTGGAAATAACGATATAAAATATATCTTTCAAATCCCATAACAATATCTGTATAGTCACGAAATCCAACATCGAAATATTCCAAAGATAATTTCGATTCAACTCCTGTCCAATTCACGTATTGGGAATATTGACTATTTTCAATAATTTTATCAAGGCCCGTACAGTCGATTTCCACCAATGGCCATCGAACTGCACTTACAGCGACCTTTTCCAAATTTGATTTGGACATAATTCCAAATCCAACCATTAGATTTCAAATTTCTAATATTCATTGGAAAGCCCTTTTCGATATGAACCCAACGGTTCCTGTTTTAGGAGAATCCGACGGTCGGATCTCCCGCAACGTCAATTCGAAGTCAATGGTCGAAATTCACGAACTGTCGCGGTGCGGCGCATTCTATTCAGGCCATTATATATATAATATATATATTATATATTTCGTCGATTTCCTTTTTAAAACGTATTTTATAAATCGTTTTAAATTCGTTTTCAAAACCATTCCAACTCTATATTCAATTTCAAATCAAAATTGGGTATTTCATATCATTACTATATAAATGACAATATTTTCATAACGTTATATTTTGAAATCACTACCTTTTCTATATTCATTATAAAAATGAATATAATCGATATAAATATCGTTCACGTCAAAATGGCGCAACTCTAATCAACACGGCTTTATATATTTCAATAAATTCGTTATCCTATTCAACAAATGAATATTTATTCTATCCAGCACATGAATCTATATTTCTTTCAACACACGACTAATCTCAACACATGAGTACTGTCAACACACGACTATTTTTGTTATGTAAAATATTTTATAAAACTATGGTATCTATCGTTTGATTTTTAATTAGACTCCACCGTGAAGTAGATTCTAATTTTAAATATGATAAAGATGTAAATTTTATTATTAAAATATTTTACTCAACACATGAATAGTTTCAACACAGGAACATCGTCAACACATGACTATTTTTATATTCAACACATGAATTCCTTTTATAATATTCATTATTTTCTCGATTGGAATGAGGCCCAATCAATTACCATATAACGTTAATTATATGGATTCCATATAACACATGTATATAATAGCAATGATAAACAATCAACCATCATCCAAAGTGCACCACACAACTGCATAAGTATTAAATATAAATAATTAACGCTTACACAGCCTGTCGACCAATCGATCGACATACAATTAAATAATTGGGATTAGTGTACGTCAAATATCATCCCAACACCCGTGTGGGGTTTCAAATCAACAAACGCAGATTTTTATTTGTGCAGTTGGGCGATGTGTAAAATTTATCATCCCAATCAATATCAGTCAAATCAGTGTATATAAACAAATCGGCCGATTTGTTAATAAATATTTATTTATTCACAATCACTATATTCATATTCACGTTAAAAATTATATTTTTAACGATAATTAATTTATTTCAACTATCTACATTTTATTATCGATTCCACATCAACATCACAAACAACTTTCACAACACATCAATCAAACAAACAAGCCATCCATGGTGTAACACCCCACGTCCATTAATGTCACTCACAAAGGGAATGCATTAACTTCCATGGAGGTTTTAAGTGAATATAGAATAGTAAAATTACAACAAGACAGATATAAAATAGTACTTGGAAATTCAAAAACTTTATTTCATTGTAGCAGAAGTCAAAACATGTTTGATTACATCATAACACCATATTCAATGTCAAGTACAATATCTATCTTGATAAAACAAGTACATAATCCCATTACATGAATAGCCATTAAAAAGAAAGATAACAAGCTGGACTTTACTTCAGCAGTCCAAGCTTTCCAGAAGATAAGCGATCCAACTAGACTCCACTAGAACTTGGCCCAACCTGCGGACCTGAAGGGAGAAAAAGGATGGAAAAGAGGGGGTCAGACATAAAGTCTGGTGAATATGATAATTCTACAATACTATTACCAAAATAACTGGACTAAGGCATAAGCTGGAAAACAAGAAAATGTCTATGAAGAGCAGATTAAGGACATAGACAATCGCTAAAGGCAACGTTATAGGCGCTCCTAAATACTAAAGGATAAACACTATACTGCACCACACCAGTCACCCTAAAGATTCATCCCACTTAGCTTCACTTAGAAACTTTCCCAATGGCTTTACGTACCCCTAGCTGACTACATAGGTGCCGCCTGCCCCTATCTCCACTAGGTGTACCCTACTTCCCATTATTCGATCGGCTCCCTAACTCGTAGATACCCGTGCTGGCCCCACGGTGGGGTGTATCACTCCCCTAAAGTGGCAACCTGATACAACGGACATGCACGGCTTATACCTACACGATGCAACAACGTCTTACCTACCAGCCCGGGTCCACACACGCATATGAAACCCGTTGGACTTGCGTTGCCACCGCTCCCTGTTTTGGCCTCTTATAGTCAAACCCAGTATGCGTGTCCCGTCCTCGACTTGGGTCGAGCCCACAAAGATACGTTTTGGGATACTGGTTGAAATGGGCCCCCACTATTTACCACAAGCATTCCACCTAAGCTTGTCCCCATTAGTCCATCCCACTTAACCCACTTAGTCATGTTCATTTACATGTGTGTTTGGTTAAGTCTAATCGTATTTCAAATGCCTCTAAAGGCAACCACCAGATTCCTCATGCCACCCAAGGCACCTACTTAACCCCCATGTCCCACCTTACATGATTATCTGGTTAAGTATTTCTTAGTTCATTAAGGCCATAACCTCATAAAGACCTCTCACATTAGACTGGCATTTATGGCAGCTGGATTTGCCGGGCGGGTCCGGGCAGTCTTACACCATAAAAGAGTCTAACCTCGTGTCTTTACAACTGTTATGCTTTAGTTTGGGCCTAGGACCTCTCACATTGGGCCGACATTTGTGACTACTGGATTTGCCGGGCGGGTCCGGGCAGGTTTACATCACAAACGGGTCCAACCTCGTGTCCTAAGCATTGATTATTAATAATAATCCACTTTCCCCCAATTTTAATAATTCCCTACTTGAATTATTAATTACTTCCAATTTTTAACAATGTCCATAATTGACTCAATTATGGACATCCATTCATGGTATGCAAAATCTTACAAAATTGCACCCAATTTATTAATTCCTAATATTACCCCTACCCCACGTTTGAACGTTTATTCGCAAAATATATGTTAGACTCGAATAGCCTAACTCATAGCATAAAAGAGATTATCATAATAACAACATGTATATGTGACCAAATGAATCATAATAAGGGGTGAAACTTGCATATGTCCAACTTGCATAGATTATACATGTCATGGATCTAAAGGTGTCAACTTGTTCAAAATTCACCTAATATGATCTCAATCAATTTTCATAAACTTACATATGAACATGTGTGAATCAACATCATCTAATTTTTTAACAACATGGTTTTATATGGGTACACCTAACTCAATAGGCAAATTCCCATAATCAAGTTTTATTTAATTATAGTTTCAAGTTTATGGGTACACCTAACCTAATAGGCAAATTCCCATAAACAAGATCCATTTAAATTAAGAAAAAAAAACATAACTTTAAGCATGATCCAACAACATGATTTTTCAACATAATATAGCATGATTTATAACATGGCATAGTATGATAGTATAACATAGCTTGACATGATTCTCAACATAGCACGACATAGCATAAGAGAATTTACAACATAGCATGACATAGCATATATAATTTACATCATACGACAACATAATAACATAATAAGAGATCCACAATATATAGAATTTACAATTACAAATCACATCACTTTCTTGTGATCCATTCATAACTGAGTCAAATTAGTTTGTAATAGTCTTGTGAGAATCATCATACTCACCAACAAAAGAAAAGAATTAGAGAAAGAGAGATCTTTTGATTTGATTTGTGTAGATTTAGTTGTAGATGATTAGGCTTCCTCTTCTTAGTTTGTGACGGCTATGCTGAACTCCATGGCAGCAGCATGACGGTAGCTTCTCTAATTTTACAAGTGATTTAGGTCTAGGGTCTACCCACTTATTTATAGATTTTAGAATTCATTTAGGCCATTAGATTTAACCTAGAAATAACCGCAGCCGTTCAGACAAGATGGGGTTTATCTTGTTGACTCAGCAATGAGTCAGAAGTGACTCAGCAAACACTCAGCATATTAATAAACTTCTATTCATGTCATAAATATATATATATTTTCTACAATGTACATATTAGATACATCCCCCTTTACTTATTATTGTTTTTATATACATATTAGATACATCCCCTCTCTCACACACTTATTAATATTTTTATATTCATATTAGATACATCCCCTCTCTTACACACTTATTAATATTTTTATATTCATATTAGATACATCCCCTCTCTTACACACTTATTAATATTTTTATATTCATATTAGATACATCCCCTCTCTTACACACTTATTAATATTTTAGCAACTTTAGTGTTAATAGAAAATTCGGGGTGTTACATTCTCCCCTCCTTTTAGGATTTCGTCCCCGAAATCTTCAAGTCTGGAAGAATGTATATCCTACCATCCAAACGTCCATCTACTCATCCATCATACACAGGCATCCATTGTCCTTACAGACTTCTAATGCTTTCATGTTTAAATGCACAGTGTGTGTATATGTCCGTATCTAATGCAAAATCAGGCGGTCCACTGATTCAGTTGACCTCCTTAATGCAACTATGATCGTGCCATGCATCCATTATGTATGCAAAAGATTCTTAATGCTACATAATACTTCTATATGCGTGCACAACCATCATCTGAATGCAGCATCCACATGATAATACAACCATCGTTCATCCATTTTACTAAATACATCCATATATATATGCAATATGCAATATGTAGTGACTGAGCCGATCTAGTGCCTAAAGTGTGTGTATATATGCATCCACGAGCAACCACTAGCAAACACTTGCATCCATTTTGCATCCATCATACATAACATGTCTCAAACACATGTTTCAACCATAGGATTATCCTAACTAAAGGTCAAAGATACTAATGAGAGGACATACTAAAGATAAGATAAGATAAGCTAAGCGATAAAGGAGAAATTAAAAGACATACCCTCAAAAAGAAAAGGGTACAACGAACGCATCTTCTCTTCTGTCTCCCAAGTTGCGTTGCTCTCATCATCTCCCCATTGCACTTTAACCAGTCTGACCTCTCGATTCCTCAACTTTTTGATCTCTGACCCAAGAATGCATGTAGGAGCTCGTCTAATTGTTGCATCACGCTCTATTTCCACCTCTTTAAGCAAGCTCGGCTCTACCACCTCCGCGGTCTTGTGCAAACACTTCCTCAAATGTGATACATGGAATACATCGTGTACTCCACTAAGTTTCTCAGGCAACTCCACCCTATATGCCATCTTCCCAATCCTGTCTTTTACAGGAAACGGCCCTACAAACCTTGGTGCTAATTTCCCCACGGACCCAAAGCGAACAACATTCTGTAACGGAGATACTTTGATAAAAACCATGTCCCCAATGTCAAACTCAAGATCTGTCCTCCTCTTATCAGCATACGATTTCTGCCTATCTTGTGCTGCTTTCATCCTCCTTCGAATCAACTCAATCTTCTCCGAGGTTTCCCTAACCATATCGGGCCCAAGTAGGATTTTATCGGTAGATTCCCACCAATATGTAGGCGAACGGCAAGGCCTTCCATAAAGAGCTTCGAAAGGTGCCATGCCAATACTAGACTGAAAGCTATTATTATATGCGAATTCTACTAACGGAAGGTGCTCTTCCCATGTACCCCCAAAGTCTAGGATACAAAGCCTTAAAAGATCCTCTAGAATGCGATTCACCCTCTCGGTCTGGCCGTCTGTCTGAGGATGATATGCGGTGCTCAAACATAGCTGAGTCCCTACCACCTCTTGTAAACTCTTCCAAAATTCGCTAGTAAAGATGGGGTCACGGTCGCTTACTATACTAGAAGGAATACCGTGCAAACGAACTATCTCCTTAATGTATACAGAAGCCAACCACGGAGCAGTCCTCTTACTTTTCACGGGAATAAAATGGGCGCTTTTAGTAAGTCTATCTACTATAACCCAAATCCCCGTGTTACCCTTCCTTGATCTTGGTAATCCATCCACAAAATCCATTGAGATGCTTTCCCATTTCCATAGTGGAACTTCTAATGGGTGAAGCAACCCACCGGGTTTCTTTTGTTCTGCTTTAACTCGTTGGCACACCAAGCATCTAGCGACGTACTCGGCCACATCCTTTTTCATACCGGCCCAAAAGAAAACCCGCTTCATATCTTTGTACATCTTATCCCCGCCGGGATGAATGGTCATTTTTGAGCGATGAGCATCATCAAGAATGGCCTTCCTTAAGTCTTCGTCTTGTGGTACACAAAGTCTATTATCCCTTCGTAACCAACCCTTATCGTCTAGGGTATACCTACGAAGATGGCTTGATGACTCCCCCCCTTTGAGCTTTTCTACTATCTCAACCAACTGTGGGTCGTCTCGCTGTGCCTCACCAACCCGTCCTAGAAGTGTAGGTCTAACCTCCAAGGATGCTAACAGACCGGGTACTAAGTCAACGGAGGGTCTAAAGTCAAACATAGAGATGAATTCTAAGCTTTGTCGTTCAACAAACAACGGACTCAAGGACAACCTTTTCCTACTTAAGGCGTCTGCCACCACGTTACCCTTGCCCGGGGTATATGCTATTTCAAAATCGTAGGAGGCTAAGAATTCCATCCACCGTTGCTGCCTTAAATTCAAATCCTTCTGAGAGAATAAGTATTTTAATGATTTGTGGTCAGTGAACAGTTCGAATTTCTCACCAAGAAGATAGTGACGCCAAGACTTAAGCGCGAAAACAATTGCGGCTAGCTCTAAGTCATGCGTGGGGTAATTCTTTTCATGAACCCTCAACTGCCTTCCACCATAGGCTATTACTCTTCCCTCTTGCATGAGGACCGCGCCAAGTCCCGTCCCACAAGCATCAGTATAGATGGTAAACGGTTTATTCCCGTCTGGCAGCACTAAGACTGGGGCTGAAGTTAAGGCTCTCTTTAAACGTTGGAACGCATCATCGCAATCTTTGTCCTACGTAAAAACCAGGTTCTTCTTCGTTAACCGTGTTAATGGAGCTGATATTTTTGCGAAGTCTTTGATAAACTTCCTATAATAGCCAGCCAACCCCAAGAAACTTCTTACTTCGGTTGCATTTTTAGGGACCTTCCAATCTTGGATGGCCACCACCTTTGCGGGATCCACTGCTATCCCTTCTTTGGAAACCACGTGCCCTAAGAACCGTACTTCCTTCCTCCAGAAGTGACACTTAGAAAATTTTGCCTTAAGGTTATGCGCTCGAAGGGTTTCCAACACTTCCCTAAGATGTAGGGAGTGCTCTTCTTTATTCTTAGAAAAGACTAAGATGTCATCCACAAAGACTACCACGAATTTGTTAAGGTATTCCCTAAACACCCTACTCATCAAATCAACAAAATATGCAGGGGCGTTTGTCAAACCAAAGGGCATCACTAGCCATTCATAGAATCCGTCAGGAGTCCTAAAAGCAGTCTTATCTATACTATCCTCAGCCACTCTCAGTTGATGAAAGCCAGTGGCTAAGTCCAACTGCGAAAACACTGAGGCGCCAACTAACTGATCAAAGAGATCGTCAATCCTCGGCAGTGGGTGTCGGTTCTTTTTAGTAAGCTTGTTTAGTTCTCTATAGTCCATACAAAGTCTAAGAGACCCATCCGCCTTTGTGGCAAAAACTACTGGAGCACCCCACTCCGATATACTACGTCTTATGAACCCCTTCTCAAGCAACTCCTTTACTTGCTTATTGAGTTCCCTCCTTTCACGAGGAGCCATGTGGCGCACTGGCAAAGATACGGGTTTAGCATTATCCACAAGATAAATTCGAAAGTCTATCTCCCGCTTTGGAGGTAAGCCCTTCACCTCCTCAAACACATCCGGATATTCCCGGACCACTTCTACCGATCGCAGGTTCTCTACAGACACGTCAAGCGATTCAAGATAACTTAGCATAACGGAATTTATGGGATTACAAAAGATGTCGAGAGCATTACCAAGGCGAGTCACAAGCCTAACTACTCTCCTTTCACAATCAAGAATGGCCCTATTTCTAGACAACCAATCCATTCCTAAAATTAGCCCATAGCCCATGAAGCCCAATACATAAGCATCACATCTAAATTCAACGCTAAGTATAGAGATTTTCAAATCCAAACATATCATGGTCAAATGAGCCGAACCCCCAATTGGATTTGAAACGACCAAGGGATCCTCTACTAAACTGGTGTTCAAGTGCAGTGATTCAACTAATGATGCAGAGATAAACGAATGAGATGCGCCAGAATCGAATAAGGTACGGACAGGATGATCAAACAGAAAAACTAAGCTTTCAACAGAAATTGTTCTACCTCTTTCTTGCAGCGGTGGGGCCGCAAAAGCCTGAACTTGCCCCCTTGCCTGCCCTGGTGCCATAAGAGCCTGCACCTGTCCTCCCGAGGTAGACCCTGCTCTCTGCCCCTTCTTTGGACAGTCCTTCACTAAATGTCCCGCATCTCCACAATGAAAACAACCAGTCTTCTTTTTCTTTCTACAATCTTTGCTGAGATGGCCAGGCGTCCCACAATTGAAGCATTTCTTCTTCCCTTTGCCATTATTGTTTTTACCACCCTTCTTATTTTGCTGTTGGGGTTTCTTCTGATCCCCTTTCTTTTCAACTGCCTTATCCTCATGCATAAGTGCCATTTCTACTAGCTTTTCAAAGGTGGCTCCCATAGGGATGTGGGTCATAGCCAACCCTTGCAACGGTTCATTCAAGCCTCTAACGAACCTCAAAGCTTTCTTCTCTGGCGTGTTCACCAACTCCAAGCCAAACCTTGCTAACTGATTAAATTTATTGACATATTCCTTTACTGATGAGCTCCCTTGCTTTAGTGCCAGGAATTTTTCCATATTTAAGTTCTCCTCTGCCCTTGAAAGAAACTTTGCCTCAAACCTTCGTCTGAAATCCGCCCATGAATCAACTGGACGTTCCCCGTTAGTGACCTCCCACCAAAACGAGGCCTCTCCCTTCATTAACCAAGCAGCTAAACGGACTTTCCTCCCATCTTCCACTTCAAAGATATCCAACAATTCCTCAGTCTCCTTAAGCCAATCTCTGGCCTCCACAAACGTCTCAGTCCCTTGAAAAGTTTTTCCTCCCATGGCCTTGAATTCCTTGCACGTCTTTGCAAAAGTGTCAACACGAGGAGGAGGAGGAGGAATGGGTGCAACTAGGGGTGGAGGAGTATCCGCTGGGCCTGCAGTGGTGGCCCTAGCCTCCAAGTATCTCCTAAACCACCCTGGAATCGTCACACCTTCTGGGAGATTAAGATCTTCAGCCATGCTGAAACGAAAAAGGAAAGATTCAAAATGGAGAATTCGAAAGATAAAGATAAGGATGTGGCTATTTGGGATTATGTTTTTCATAAAAACTCTCTTTAAATAACATGTTTTTTTTTTTTGAAAGCACTTCTTCCAAAAATACTTTAGAAAAAAAATATTTTTCTAAAAATTTTTTTTATCTGTTCTGGTAACCTTATGCTCTGATACCACGTGTAACACCCCCACGTCCATTAATGTCACTCACAAAGGGAATGCATTAACTTCCATGGAGGTTTTAAGTGAATATAGAACAGTAAAATTACAACAAGACAGATATAAAATAGTACTTGGAAATTCAAAAACTTTATTTCATTGTAGCAGAAGTCAAAACATGTTTGATTACATCATAACACCATATTCAATGTCAAGTACAATATCTATCTTGATAAAACAAGTACATAATCCCATTACATGAATAGCCATTAAAAAGAAAGATAACAAGCTGGACTTTACTTCAGCAGTCCAAGCTTTCCAGAAGATAAGCGATCCAACTAGACTCCACTAGAACTTGGCCCAACCTGTGGACCTGAAGGGAGAAAAAGGATGGAAAAGAGGGGGTCAGACATAAAGTCTGGTGAATATGATAATTCTACAATACTATTACCAAAATAACTGGACTAAGGCATAAGCTGGAAAACAAGAAAATGTCTATGAAGAGCAGATTAAGGACATAGACAATCGCTAAAGGCAACGTTATAGGCGCTCCTAAATACTAAAGGATAAACACTATACTGCACCACACCAGTCACCCTAAAGATTCATCCCACTTAGCTTCACTTAGAAACTTTCCCAATGGCTTTACGTACCCCTAGTTGACTACATAGGTGCCGCCTGCCCCTATCTCCACTAGGTGTACCCTACTTCCCATTATTCGATCGGCTCCCTAACTCGTAGATACCCGTGCTGGCCCCACGGTGGGGTGTATCACTCCCCTAAAGTGGCAACCTGATACAACGGACATGCACGGCTTATACCTACACGATGCAACAACGTCTTACCTACCAGCCCGGGTCCACACACGCATATGAAACCCGTTGGACTTGCGTTGCCACCGCTCCCTGTTTTGGCCTCTTATAGTCAAACCCAGTATGCGTGTCCCGTCCTCGACTTGGGTCGAGCCCACAAAGATACGTTTTGGGATACTGGTTGAAATGGGCCCCCACTATTTACCACAAGCATTCCTCCTAAGCTTGTCCCCATTAGTCCATCCCACTTAACCCACTTAGTCATGTTCATTTACATGTGTGTTTGGTTAAGTCTAATCGTATTTCAAATGCCTCTAAAGGCAACCACCAGATTCCTCATGCCACCCAAGGCACCTACTTAACCCCCATGTCCCACCTTACATGATTATCTGGTTAAGTATTTCTTAGTTCATTAAGGCCATAACCTCATAAAGACCTCTCACATTAGACTGGCATTTATGGCAGCTGGATTTGCCGGGCGGGTCCGGGCAGTCTTACACCATAAAAGAGTCTAACCTCGTGTCTTTACAACTGTTATGCTTTAGTTTGGGCCTAGGACCTCTCACATTGGGCCGACATTTGTGACTACTGGATTTGCCGGGCGGGTCCGGGCAGGTTTACATCACAAACGGGTCCAACCTCGTGTCCTAAGCATTGATTATTAATAATAATCCACTTTCCCCCAATTTTAATAATTCCCTACTTGAATTATTAATTACTTCCAATTTTTAACAATGTCCATAATTGACTCAATTATGGACATCCATTCATGGTATGCAAAATCTTACAAAATTGCACCCAATTTATTAATTCCTAATATTACCCCTACCCCACGTTTGAACGTTTATTCGCAAAATATATGTTAGACTCGAATAGCCTAACTCATAGCATAAAAGAGATTATCATAATAACAACATGTATATGTGACCAAATGAATCATAATAAGGGGTGAAACTTGCATATGTCCAACTTGCATAGATTATACATGTCATGGATCTAAAGGTGTCAACTTGTTCAAAATTCACCTAATATGATCTCAATCAATTTTCATAAACTTACATATGAACATGTGTGAATCAACATCATCTAATTTTTTAACAACATGGTTTTATATGGGTACACCTAACTCAATAGGCAAATTCCCATAATCAAGTTTTATTTAATTATAGTTTCAAGTTTATGGGTACACCTAACCTAATAGGCAAATTCCCATAAACAAGATCCATTTAAATTAAGAAAAAAAAACATAACTTTAAGCATGATCCAACAACATGATTTTTCAACATAATATAGCATGATTTATAACATGGCATAGTATGATAGTATAACATAGCTTGACATGATTCTCAACATAGCACGACATAGCATAAGAGAATTTACAACATAGCATGACATAGCATATATAATTTACATCATACGACAACATAATAACATAATAAGAGATCCACAATATATAGAATTTACAATTACAAATCACATCACTTTCTTGTGATCCATTCATAACTGAGTCAAATTAGTTTGTAATAGTCTTGTGAGAATCATCATACTCACCAACAAAAGAAAAGAATTAGAGAAAGAGAGATCTTTTGATTTGATTTGTGTAGATTTAGTTGTAGATGATTAGGCTTCCTCTTCTTAGTTTGTGACGGCTATGCTGAACTCCATGGCAGCAGCATGACGGTAGCTTCTCTAATTTTACAAGTGATTTAGGTCTAGGGTCTACCCACTTATTTATAGATTTTAGAATTCATTTAGGCCATTAGATTTAACCTAGAAATAACCGCAGCCGTTCAGACAAGATGGGGTTTATCTTGTTGACTCAGCAATGAGTCAGAAGTGACTCAGCAAACACTCAGCATATTAATAAACTTCTATTCATGTCATAAATATATATATATTTTCTACAATGTACATATTAGATACATCCCCCTTTACTTATTATTGTTTTTATATACATATTAGATACATCCCCTCTCTCACACACTTATTAATATTTTTATATTCATATTAGATACATCCCCTCTCTTACACACTTATTAATATTTTTATATTCATATTAGATACATCCCCTCTCTTACGCACTTATTAATATTTTTATATTCATATTAGATACATCCCCTCTCTTACACACTTATTAATATTTTAGCAACTTTAGTGTTAATAGAAAATTCGGGGTGTTACACATGGTCTGTGGATGACGGATGTCGGGTGCTGCTAAGCACCGTCTGCATCCTAGTATATATATATATATATAACTAGAAAAAGAAATTCAGAGTGAAAAGTTCTCACCTATAGCTAATCCAATACCGCGACCCTTCTTCTGTAGAAATCCTCGTCGTGCTCGCCTTTTTGTCATTTTCACTGCCCGTAGTCACTACATATATAAAAAACACATTTTTACATTGTTGCTATGTATATAAAAATCACATTTTTATACTACTACTATATAGATTAAAATTTTATTTTTATACCGCTGTTCATATAGTAAAGATCAAATCTTTACTATATATATAACATAAAAATCGTATTTTTATTATCTCTACTATATAAAAATCATATTTTTATTCTTCATATAATTTAAAAATCATATTTTTATTCTTCCTATAATATAAAAATCATATTTTTATTCTACTACATTCGTCATAGAATCTTTAAAGCGGAGAGAACTCACTTTTTTTCTAATGCCCGGATTCCCTGTTCGGGTTCCAGAATTTGCAAACGAGCTTCAATCTTCACACCATCTTTTTTTTAGCTTAAACGCGCCATTCCGGACAACTTTTGCTTAAGGGTCTTTTTGCGGAAAATGCTCCAATTCGCCAGAATTCGCGAAAGTACACGAATTTTACCGCTTTCAGACAGCAGACTTTGAACGCGTTTTTCGAGCAGCTCCGAACTCCAAAACATGACTTCCATATAGCCAAATCGAAGAGAATTTTGCGCTCTACAACTTTGGTCTAGAGGGACTTTGGCCAGAAATGCACCGTTTGAGAGATATAGGCCAAAACAGTCCGGGGTGTTTTGTGCAAAACGGGAATTTTGGTGAAAATGAGTTTTTGAGTGTAGCGGGGCCCACGGCCGGAGTTGGGTGGCCAGCGGGCGGTGGCGGGCCTGATGGACGTGGGGGAGAGTGCTAAGGGCGGTGGTGGGGCCCGTGGTGGCCGCGGTGGTGGTGGTGGTTGGTGATTTGGGGGTTTAAGGTTCATGAAAAGAGGAGAGAGAAGGAGGAGGAAGAGGAGGAGGAGGAGGGGGTGCGGGCGACCGGCGGTGGGCGGTGGAGGCCGGTGGTGGCGCTGGTGGAGGAGGGAAGCGGGGTAAGGGGCGGTGGTGGCCATTTATTTTCTTTTTGGAAGAAAGTGAGAAATGTAAAGGAGGAAAAGTGATTATATGCTCGTTTCTCGCCTATCGTCCGAACGCCGACGATATCCAACTGTCGCGGCTTTCGGACACGAGATAGTAGACGTGAAGATGAGTCCAACGAAACAAGTTTCGTCGAATTCCGAGTTCGTTTGACCGTCCAAAAAAAATCACGAATATGCTCAGATATTGCTCAAAAATGCGATTTTGGCGCATCTTTTCTTCTCGCACGCTCACACACTAACTCCAAAAATCATGCACTCTTGGATTTAACCAATATTAGACGATACGAATCCAGAAAAAAAAAGTAGAATCGAATTCTGAGGTTGTATCAGTAATGTTCCTTTGTAAAATGACTGCTCGTTTTACCCTGAACTGTTTTAGCTCGCACGGCCACATACTGACTCCGTTCGACGCGCCCTTTGGAACATAACAATAATTTGTCATTATGAATCCATAAAAATTTATCTCGTCGAATTCTGAGCTCGTATGCAAAATCTCACTTTTTAAGGGCTATGTTTTGCTAACCGAAAAGCTCAAGCCAATTGCCACTATTCCGGATATCGGAATATATCGAAGCTTATACTTTTCGGAGTTCTAAACGGCATTTTGAACTCAATGGAAGTGGTTTCGAGTCCAAATTCATCCGTATGCAAAATTGACTTTTTGGGCCATGTATAATTTACATAGCGACTATTCTGAATTTTCAACTGGGCATAACTTTTGATTCCCGCTATGAAATTTCAATTTTTCAGATTCGTTGGAAAGATATTCTCAACTAGATTCTAATATTTTTGGTTTCGCCAAAATCCGGTTTATTTTGCACCCGGTATGTTCAATTGAAATTTGAAATCGAATTATCGAACTACCGCGCCATTTTCAATTCCTTTTATAATTATATATAATTATTTATATTCTAACGACGATATATATAAATATATACGTTCGAATTATATTCAAAATAAATTTCTCATCGTTATTATTTAAAATAATTCATTTTAAATATTCAAAATTCATTAAAATTGCCAAAATAAAAATTTTAAATTGGCTCAGAAATTCCGGGTTGTTACATTCTTCCCTACTTAAAACTTTTCGTCCCCGAAAAGGAACGAAGCCGAAAGTTGTTTTAAAAACCAACTCAACGTTCATTCTGGCTTCCATTCTCCAACTTTTCAGTTTCTGAGAATTTTCAAATTCTTCAAAAATTTGGCTAACACCCGGAATTTTCAAAAAATTTCGCCATAACCTCCTTTGTACGGGAAGGGGTTTGGAAATTTATTGGGCCGTATTAGGTACCCAATAAATCCTATAAATCATACACATATTTATAGTGATATATTCTGGTGTTTACAGGGGAGCGTGTACAGATAATAACTCCAGAGAATAAATTCTCGTTACCTTGTCAAAGCCTGAGGGAGTGTGTATTTTAATTGCTCCAGAGATTAAATTCTCGTCACCTCGTCCCGTGTGGGAAATAAATAATCCATGTGTTGTATCTAATGACTAGAGAGATGTGATTATTGTCAACTCCAGACCCGTGTAGGGTTTTTATTAATCTGGCAATTTTACCGTTACAATTTTTTATTGTCCATATCAGTCATCAGTTCAACCTGTAATATATAGTCCATATCTGTCATCAATTCAACCTGTAATATATAGTCATCACCATACATGCCTCTCGCTCGTATGGTAAATCTTCCACCTCGTCACACAAGCTCCAAATGCTTGTGTGGTATATGATGAAGTATGCGATATTAAGAAGTATGCCATCTTCAGGAAGTATGCCATGCAGTGTAGTTCAAAATTAATTGTTACTATCCTATGGCGACATTTATTAATCACACACAGAATAACCAGCACTCCGCATCCAATGGCACTCACAGGAATTGATATAATAATAAAAGTGCGCATCCAACCCATTAAGGTTTACCTATTTGTCGGGCACGCAAATAAATTCTTTACTTAACAGCTAATCCGTATACCTGTTCAATGTAAGTACATGCACATGCATGCAAATGCGATAAATTTTCAATACAATTCACTATTTGATACAATTTGGTTATAGGTTCAACTTTTAATTAATCAAACAATAATCAAACAACACGACCATCAATCAATTAGTGAATTAACGTTTCAAATTCATAATTTTGATATATATACAAAAATCACATTTTTGATGCCAATATATAACAAATAAATCTATCTATATTTCTCACACCAGTTTAATGGAAATATATAGATATCACACCTTCGAAACACGAACATAAATATTGGTGATGGAGCTCCATCATCAAAATCATCTCCGAGCGACTAGAGTGTGATTCTATATCTGTCTAGTATATTAAAACTTCGAATATACATTCATGACGCGTATATTCAAAATCTTTATATACTCGATTGTCCAAATCAATATAAATAAATTATTCAAATACGTATAAAACGATTTAAATTTTCAAAACAATAGTGTTTTCATTTGAAAAATATACTCTTCACACTCATTCTAGGATACTACTGATCCTATCTCTAACGAGTCATTCTAATTGGATATTACTAATCCAATATCTGATGAATTCTTTCATATGGTTCTAACATGTCTTGTTCACGATCTCTGTAAACCAAAGCTCTGATACCAAACTGAGACGACCCGAACTTCCCCGTGAAGGAAAGCACAGATAGAATTGAGGACAAGACAAAATAGAACGCAGACGGAAGAACATTTCATTGTATATTTCAACAATTCCATCAGATTACAAGAATATACAGAGTATGAATAAATATACATTCGATAAATATCAGAGACTACAATAAATTACATTTAAATACATCGCAGCGGAAAATAATACAAAAGCACAGCTAGAAGTAATGCACGGATACAGAGCTTTCCGAGCATCGTTCCAGCTGTAAATCAGGATCCTGTGAATATAAATCTGCAAAACCAAAACTACTAGCTGCCCATGTCGAAAATAGGGGCACCCAGAGTTTGGGTTAAAACAATAAACTCCAGGTCAGTCATGTGACTGGTGTGAGAACTAAAACAGTTATTTTTATTTTAAAGTTCGGTATATCAAGGGATCACGCCGTATAACACGGAACGGGTTTCCTCCCAAGAATATCAGTGCATAAAACAAATAGCGCAATGCTAAATAAGGAAAAATGAAGCTGTTATAAGACCCAGGTCCCATCACACAATGCAACGCAAGCCGGAGGATACGGTTTTTACCTTATAACAGCCAAAGCATGCTTGATACGTTTAAAACACATTATTTGATACTATTATAGGTGTATAGTGTCAAAACAATGTCAATTATAAATATCAATCGTAGACGACATAAGTGCCCCATCCCACTATGTCGCCATACTAGGCTCTACAAATAAAACCGAAATACACGTATTGGAAATTGGATAACATCATGAGTTGAGGCAAGGGGCAAGCTCCTCTCCGATTCGAAACACTCTAGCAAATGCCTCAGGACCCCACTATGATCCTTTGGAACCTCCAAGGCCGGTCCTCTCTTACTTTTGAGGATTAGTTATTCCTGAACACACATTTCCTGGTCCTTACAGACCTATATCCGAGGCGCCTCGTATCCAACAACCACACAGGTGAAAAGTATATAAATGTCAGGGCTGGTAGGTCACTGACACCACTATAGCTAGAAAGAAACGTCGTGCACTTCTTGGGTCTGTATCCCCTTTTTGACTCATACCGAGGTGTGAGGCTCGCGAATTCATGTTATACACAAAGCTACGCCACACAGGCCGTGCTTTGATCATCAACACAAGAATTTGCTTTTCAACAGAAGCCTTGATCAATTGCCACTTATGTGTCTCACACTGGCAATTCACTCCATGCGACTGATGTCCATCGATATACAACCTCTAAGCTTGTACGTCTCAGAGAAGGGCGTTAAGCAAGAGAATAAATTCTCTGCCGCCAAACAGATGTATATTTAATAGAGATCAATCAACACAGAATAAAATCCAATGTCAGACACACAATCCATTTACAAGTTCATTCTGGGTCTGAACGAAACCGGAGGCACTTTCCTTGCATATCCATCCATCTCCAAGTACATCTGGACGATCACCAACTGTTTCCCTCATCTTGGGTGTACAACCCAATCGATATCATCAGTAATCACCCAAACGATGTGGAGACTTCCAATCTTCAACCACCGTCTTCATTTTCGACATCTCATCGAATCGGTTATTCAGAATGGGTATAAACCCGGCCTTTCTGAATAACCCACGTATATGATAAACAAATGTTACATAAACACAACAAACGCCTCATTCCAATTCAGAATATTCTTTTATTCACATAATCACATTTTTAGGGAATAGGTTCCCATTAATTTTATCAAAGATAAATTCTTCTAAATTTATTCTTTAATCTTCCTTTGGATATCATTTCAAACTAGTCGGGATTAGCGAACCACACCGAAGTAATTATTTATTTTATTTCCCAATCCCAACCTATTTATCCCATGGATAAAACTGGTAATAGTCCATATCTAACACTACAGTGCTATCGGTAAAATTAATTACCATTTCACGTTCAAATCTAATTAAAGATTTAACTATCGCTTTGGAGCAAAACTGGTGGTACTCCATTCTCGATCACCTTTCAGATTTGATAATTTAAATTATCAATTCACATTTCAATCTAATTAAAGATTCATTAAAACTCCACTTAGTTTTAATCTTTTCAAAAATCAATATCCTGTCTTTAACTGGGTTAAAGAACAAATGTCACCTAAAGCACGATTCACGATAAACCCAAAATCACACTCTATTGTTAACCAGGTTAAAGAACAGGTGTTGTTCAAAACACCGCTCAGATAAACCCAAAAACCAATTCAAATTCAATTCCAATTTAATATCATTTAATTGATACACTTCATTAAATCTAAATAGAAAGATTTAATCTTTTTCTTTATTGGGCTTAAGAACAGTGTTAATGAAGACACCATGACACGACCCGAACTTCCCCGGTCTCCGAAGAGATGAGAAAGAACGAATTACTGTGAGGACAAGACAAATCAGAACGCAGACGAAAGAACATTTCATTGTTATTACAACAATTCCATCAGATACAAGAACATACAGAGTATAAATGAATAAATTACATTCGATAAATATCAGAGATTACAATAGATTACACAGCAGCGGAAAATAATACAAAGCACAACTGAAGGTGATATACGGATACAGAGCTTTCCGGATATCATTCCAGCTGCAAACCAGGATCCTGTGAATATAAATCTGCAAAACCAAAACTACTAGCTGCCCGTGCGGAAAATAGGGGCACCCAGAGTTTAGGTTAAAACAATAAACTCCAGGTCAGTCATGTGACTGGTGTGAGAACTAAAACAGTTATTAAAACTTTATTTTAAAAGAGAGTAATTCAAGGGACCATGCCGTATAACACGGAACGGGTTTCCTCCCAAGAATACCAGTGCATAGAGTAAACAACGCAATGCTTTTTCGAAAAATGAAGCTATTATAAGACCCAGGTCCCATCACACAATGCAACGCAAGCCGAAGGATAGGGTTTTCCCTTATAATAGCCAAACATGCTTGGTACGTTTTAAACAAATCATTTGGTACTATAATAAGTGTATAGTGTCAAAACAGTTTCAATCATAAATATAAATCATAGACGGCATGGGTACCATATATCATGTCGCCATACTAGTTCTACAATTAAAACCGCAATACACGTATTGGAAATTGGATTTCCGTCATGAGTCGAGGCAAGGGGCAAGATCCTCTCCGCGCTCGAGACACTCTAGCAAATGCCTCAGGGCTACGCACTCTGGGCAACCCTGGATTCGGCTGGGCCGGTCCTCACTTACGTTAGAGGATTGGCAAATCCTAAACACACGTTTCCCGGTCCTTACAGACCTATATCGAGGCGCCTCATTCCAACAACCACAAAGGTGAAAAGTATATAAATGTCAGGGCTGGTAAGTCACTGACACCACCAAAGCTAGAAAGAAACGTCGTGCTCTCCCAGCGGTCCGTATCCCGTTTTTAACTCATACCGAGGTGTGAGGCTCGCGAATTCACGTTATACACAAAGTTGCCACGTAGGCCGTGCTTTGATCATCAACCACAAGACTTTGCTTTTCAATAGAAGCCTTGATCAATGCAACTCAGCGTGCCACACAGGCAATTCATGCCATGCGATTGATATCTATCGATATATAACCTCTAAGCTCGTACGTCTCAGAGAAGGGCGTTAAGCAAGAGAATAAATTCTCCGCCGCCAAACAGATATATATTTAACAGAAATCAATCAACACAGAATAAAATCCAATGTCAGACACACAATCCATTTACAAGTTCGACCTGGGTCTGAACGAAACCGGAGGCACTTTCCTCGCATATCCATCCATCTCCAAGTACGTCTGGACGACCACCAACTATTTCCATCCTCTTGGGTGTACAGCCCAATCAGGATCGTCAGTAATTATCCAAACGATGTGAAGACTTCCGGTCTTCAACCACCGTCTTCATCTTCGACATATCGTCGAATCAGTTATTCTGAATGGGTATAAACCCGGCCTTTCCGAACAACCCGCGTATATTAAAAACAAATGTTACACAAACACAACATATGCCTCATTCCAATTCAGAATATTCTTTTATTCACAAAATCACATTTTTAGGGAAAGGTTCCCATTAATTTTATCCAAGATAAATTCTTTAAAATTTATCCTTTAATCATCCTTTTGATGTCGTTTCAAACCAAATTATGGTTTTCTGAACTAGTCGAGATTAGCGAACCACACCGAAGTAATTATTTATTTATTTTCCCAATCCCAACCTATTCATCCCATGAAGCAAAACTGGTGATACTCCATATCTAACACCATGGTGTTATCGGTAAAATTAATTACCATTTCACGTTCAAATCTAATTAAAGATTTAACTATCGCTTTGGAGCAGAACTGGTGATACTCCATTCTCGCTCGTTTTCTAAATTTGATAATTTAGATTGTAAATTCACATTTCAATCTAATTGCAGATTCGTTAAAACTCCTTTTATTGGGTTAAAGAACTAATGTCATTTAAAACACCGTTCACGACAAACCCACATATCAATTCTAGTTCAATTCAAATCAAATATATTAGGAATTCCGATTATTTAAAACCCCTTTTTAAATCTAATTTATTTATTTAAAAATAAAAACCCGGGTTTTAAATTGAGTTCAAACTAGTTCATTTCGATAAAAATATATTTTTATCTTTTCAAATATGGAGTTTTTCATCCCAAATTTTCCAAATCATTTCTTCTGATTTTACACAAATTATTGATATTTTTAATAATTTTATCAAGGCCCGTACAGTCGATTTCCACCAATGGCCATCGAACTGCACTTACAGCGACCTTTTTCGAATTTGATTTGGACGTATCTCCAAATCCAACCGTTAGATTTCAAATTTCAAATATTCGTTAGAAAGCTCTTTTCGATACGAACCCAACGGTTCCAGTTTTAGGAGAATCCGACAGTCGGATCTCCCTTAAAGTCCGTTTGAAATAAATGGTCGAAATTCACGAACTGCCGCGGCGCGGCGCATTCTATTCAGGCCATTCTATTATATATATATAATATATATAATATATATTTCGTCGATTGCTATTTAAAACGAATTTTATAAATCGTTTTAATTTTGTTTTCAAAACAATTTCAACTTCCATTTCAATTTCAAATCAAAATTGAATTTTTCCTTATAAATTCGTTTTAAAATTCATTTCTATTCAATTCAAATTTCAATTCAATTTGAATTCATTTCAATTCGTTTTCAATTCAATTCGAATTCTTTTTCAATTCAATTCGAATTGGTTTTATATTCAATTCGAATTCATTATCTATTCAATTCAATTCGAATTCGTTATCTATTCTATTCAATTCGAATTCGTTATCTATTCAATTCGAATTCGTTATCTATTCAATTCAATTCGAATTCGTTATCTATTCTATTCAATTCGAATTCGTTATCTATTCTATTCAATTCAAATTCGTTATCTATTCTATTCAAATTCAATTGATTTTCTATTCGATTCAATTCAAATTGGTTTTCTATTCGATTCAAATTCATTATATATTCAATTGAAATCAAATTCGTTTTATATTCAATTGAAATCAAATTTCATTATATATTCAATTTGAATTCGTTTCCTATTCAATTTAATTCAAATTTCATTTCAAAATATGCGATTTCGAAATCACCTTTCAATATTCATTTTAAAATGAGTAAAATCGATATAAATATCGTTCACGTCTAAATGGCGTCAATCTAATCAACACGGCTTCATATATTTCTATTTTCAAATGTTCCGTTTCAAATATTTCTTTTTCAAATATTTCTATTTCAAATATTTCGTTTTCAAATATTTCTATTTCAAATATTTCGTTTTCAAATATTTCGTTCAACACATGACTAATCTCAACGGATGAGTACGGTCAACACATGAACCTTTATTTTATATTGATAAAGATATAAATTTTATTATAAAAATATTTCGTTCAACACATGATTAATCTCAACGGATGAGTACAGTCACCACATGAACATTTATATTATATTGATAAAGATATAAATTTTATTATTAAAATATTTCGTTCAACACATGACTAATCTCAACGGATGAGTACAGTCAACACATGAACCTTTATATTTTAATATTCTTTATTTTCTAAATTGGAATGAGGCCCTATCAATCACCATATAATGTTAATTATATGGACTTTTCATACATCACACGTATATAATAGCATTGAAAAATAATCAACCAAATTGCACTACACTGTATAAGCATCAAATATAGATATCTAACGCTTATAACAGCCTGTCAATCAATCGATCGATATATTTAATCAATCAGGATGAGTGAACTTCAAATTTCATCCCAACACCCGTGTGGGGTTTCAAACAATCAAACACAGATTTTATTTGTGTCGTTGGGCGATGTGTAAAATTTATCGTCCCAATCAATGTCATTCAAATAGGTGTACATAAACAAATCGTCCGCTTTGTAAATGAATATTTTATTTTATTCACTTCACGTTAAAAATTATATTTTTAACGATAAAAACATTTTATTTCAACGTATGAATTTCTATTCAGTTCATTAATTAAATAAAATGATATCTTTATTTTTCTAATTTATTTTAGAAAATTTTGGCGGCATAACGACACGATACTATATACGGGACGAGGCCTAGCCTTATCCCCGGTCTAGTGAAGCCCCACGCCATTCACACATCAATCAAATCAATTTTATTTCACCAAACAATTCAATTCAAACCAGATAATCTAACCAACTATGCAACCAAACAATTTAACAAACAAGCCATCCATGGTCTGTGGATGACGGGTGTCGGGTGCTACTAAACACCGTCTGCATCCTAGTATATATATAACTAGAAAAAGAAATTTTGAAAGGTGAGAAGTTCTCACCGATAGCTATCCAATATCACGACTCTTCATTTAGAGAAGTCTTCGTCGTTCTCGCCTTTCTTCACTTTCGTCACCCGTATTCACTACATATATAAAAATCGAATTTTTACTTTGCTATTCAATATATAAAAATCGAATTTTTACTTCGCTATTCAATATATAAAAATCGAGTTTTTTTTTTTACTTTGCTATTCAATATATAAAAATCGAATTTTTACTTTGCTATTCAATATATAAAAATCGAATTTATACTTTGCTATTCAATATAAAAAAATCGAATTTTTTACTTTGCTATTCAATATATAAAAATCGAATTTAAATATAGTAAAGATGTATTTTCACATCGATGTTCATATAGTAAAGATTATATTTTTATCACGCCATTCTTCATATAAAGATTTCACCTTTTCAAAAATAAATATTTCGCCTTTTCAAAAATAAAGATTTCGCTTTTCAAAAAATAAAGATTTCGCCTTTTCAAAAATAAAGATTTCGCCTTTTCAAAAATAAAGATTTCGCCTTTTCAAATATTTCATTATAAAAATCACATTTTTATTTTTCTACACATATAAAGATGATATTTCTAATATTCCTATCATGTAAAAATTATATTTTTAATTCTCTACATAAACAAAAATCATATTTTTACATCTTCTATATAGTAAAGTTTATATTTTTAATACTTTAAAAATTCTAACTATAAAAATCGTAGCTTTATATTAAAACTATAACTTTACATTATAAAAAGTCTCATCTTTTCCTTTTTTAAAAAATCACAACTTTATACATGTAAAACATATGATCTAAATTTTCCCTATAACAAAAATCATAGCCTTTTCTCTATATTTTCACATTCAAGGATTTCATATTTTTAAATAACCAAAGATCCTCTTTTTAAAATAGAAAAAAACAGTTTTTTCCTATGATTTAAAATAAATAATAAACAAAAGAACTTACTGCTTCGAAGGAGGAGGGCTCACTGGTCAACCGGAGGCGGAAAGGAGGGGCGCTGTACGTTGCTGAGGGGGGCATCGGCGCTCGGCGAGGCTGACCAGAGGTGGGTTCCGCGACTTGAGGGGAGACCGGAGTTGGAGGCGCGTGGTGATGGACGAGGTGGGCAATCGCCTGTGTGGCGACGGAGGGACCAATCGGGGCTAGGGCCAATCGATTTAGGGCTGAGGGGCTCGGGGTTTCCACGTTCGAGGGAGGGGAAAGAGAGGGAGGAGGCGCGACTAAGGGAGGAGGCGCGCGACGTTGGCTGGTCGGAGGTGGAGTTCGTCGTTGGCGGCTCTGGGGCTTTTTTTTGTTTTTTTTATTTCTGTAATGAACGAAAATGAGGGAAGGGGGGCCAGTAGTTTATAAGGTAAGGAGAGAGGACAGAGATTTTTAATTTATTTAATTATTTTATTTTGCAAAGAGTTGACTTTTACATACGACCTCGAAACGAGGCCCACCGCCTGTCGTCCATAGCGTTTCACCCCCATTCCGAACACAATGAGATATGTATCGTAAGCTAATTCGGCTGTTACAATCATTTTTTGTCAAAATCAACATATACTTCTATATATTGAATTTGAACGCGCATTTCCATTTACCGGGGTCACATACGAACCCGAAAAATTCTAGAAAAATATTTTCTAGCTTCGTATTGACGATACGGTCCTAACAAAACTAGTTTCGTCGAATTCTGAGATCGTTGGAAAAATGGCCAATTTCCAGTCGATTAAAATCAACTAAAACTGGTCAAACACGTTTTCTTTTGCCACGCTCACATATTGATTCGAAAAATTATGAAATTCGGAATCTAGCAATAATTTGACATCACGGACCCAACAAAACTGGTTTCGTCGAAATCCGAGGTCGTTTGCAAAATGTCTATTTTTAAGGGTCTGAATTCCATAGCGACTATTCAGAATTTTCAACTGGACATATCTTTTGATTCCCGCTATGAAATTTCGATTTTTCGGATTCGTTGGAAAGATATCATCAATTAGATCCTATTATTTTTGGTTTCACTAAAATCCGGATTGTTTTGCACCCGGTACATTCAATTGAAGTTTGAAATCGAATTATCGAACTACCGCGCCATTTTCAATTCTATTTATAATTATATATAATTATTTATATTCTAACGACGACGCATATAAATATATACGTTCTAATTATATTCAAAATAAATTTCTCGTCAATATTATTTAAAATAATCTATTTTAAATAATCAAAATTCACTAAAATTGCCAAAATAAAAATTTTAAACTGGCTCGGATTTTCCGGGTTATTACAATCTCCCCCACTTAAAACTTTTCGTCCCCGAAAAGGAACAAAGCCGAAAGTGGTTTGATTAATCAACTCTACGTTCGATTCGGCTTCCATTCTCCAACTTTTCAGTTTCTGAGAATTTCCAAATTTTCAAAAATTTGGCTAACACCCTAAATTTTCGAAAAATTTCGCCATAACCTCCCCTGCACCGGGAGCCACGGGAAAATCCCGAAATTGCCATATAGGCCTTCTGATCTCAAAAAGAAAAAGAAAAATCCAAGCGGCTAGCCAATAGGCTCATAAAATCATCATCACCCAAACAAAACAGTAAATTATAGTAAACATGTACCTATTTTTCGGGCAAACTAATTTTATTCTCTGGCTCTAGCCTCCTTGCTATGACCTGTTCAATGATATATATATATATATACATATACATATATATATATATATATATATATGCAAGCAAATGCAACCAATTTTCAATACAGTTCAAAATTTGGTTCAATTAGGCATAATGGTTCCAAATTATCAAACAAATAAACAAACAACACAAACATCAATCAATTAATGAATTAGAGTTTCAAATTCATAATTTTGATATATATACTGAAAATCTTGTTTTTGATGCCAATTCACAACAATGTGTTCTAATATATTAGTTTTGGTTCTCACACCAGCCTAATGGAAATATATAGAAATCAAACCTTCGAAACACGAACACAAATTCTGATGATGATATATCAATCATCAGAATCATCTCCGGGTGTCTAGAGTGTGATTCTATATCTATCCAGTATATTAAAACTTCGACTATACGTTCATGACGCGTATACGCGAAATCTTTATATACTCGATTGTCCATATCCAAAATAAATAAATATTCAAATACGTATAGAATGGTTTAAATTTTCAAAACAAAATTGTTTTCATTTGAAAAATATACTCTTCACACCCGTTCTAGGATACTACTGATCCTATCTCTAACGAGTCATTCTAATTGGATATTACTAATCCAATATCTGATGAATTCTTTCGTATGGTTCTAATGTGTCTTGTTCTCGAGCTCTGTAAACCAAAGCTCTGATACCAAACTGACACGACCCGAACTTCCCCGGTCTCCGAAGAGATGAGAAAGAACGAATTACTGTGAGGACAAGACAAATCAGAACGCAGACGGAAGAACATTTCATTGTTATTACAACAATTCCATCAGATACAAGAACATACAGAGTATAAATGAATAAATTACATTCGATAAATATCAGAGATTACAATAGATTACACAGCAGCGGAAAATAATACAAAGCACAACTGAAGGTGATATACGGATACAGAGCTTTTCGGATATCATTCCAGCTGCAAACCAGGATCCTTTGAATATAAATCTGCAAAACCAAAACTACTAGCTGCCCGTGCGGAAAATAGGGGCACCCAGTGTTTAGGTTAAAACAATAAACTCCAGGTCAGTCATGTGACTGGTGTGAGAACTAAAACAGTTATTAAAACTTTATTTTAAAAGAGAGTAATTCAAGGGACCACGCCGTATAACACGGAACGGGTTTCCTCCCAAGAATACCAGTGCATAGAGTAAACAACGCAATGCTTTTTCGAAAAATGAAGCTATTATAAGACCCAGGTCCCATCACACAATGCAACGCAAGCCGGAGGATAGGGTTTTCCCTTATAATAGCCAAAAATGCTTGGTACGTTTTAAACAAATCATTTGATACTATAATAAGTGTATAGTGTCAAAACAGTTTCAATCATAAATATAAATCATAGACGGCATGGGTACCATATATCATGTCGCCATACTAGTTCTACAATTAAAACCGCAATACACGTATTGGAAATTGGATTTCCGTCATGAGTCGAGGCAAGGGGCAAGATCCTCTCCGCGCTCGAGACACTCTAGCAAATGCCTCTGGGCTACGCAGTCTAGTTCAATTAAAACACCGTTCACGACAAACCCACATATCAATTCTAGTTCAATTCAAATCAAATATATTAGGAATTCCGATTATTTAAAACCCCTTTTTAAATCTAATTTATTTATTTAAAAATAAAAACCCGGGTTTTAAATTGAGTTCAAACTAGTTCATTTCGATAAAAATATATTTTTATCTTTTCAAATATGGAGTTTTTCATCCTAAATTTTCCAAATCATTTCTTCTGATTTTACACAAATTATTGATATTTTTAATAATTTTATCAAGGCCCGTACAGTCGATTTCCACCAATGGCCATCGAACTGCACTTACAACGAACTTTTTCGAATTTGATTTGGACGTATCTCCAAATCCAACCGTTAGATTTCAAATTTCAAATATTCGTTAGAAAGCTCTTTTTGATACGAACCCAACGGTTCCAGTTTTAGGAGAATCCGACAGTCGGATCTCCCTTAAAGTCCGTTTGAAATAAATGGTCGAAATTCAAGAACTGCCGCGGCGCGGCGCGTTCTATTCAGGCCATTCTATTATATATATTATATATATAATATATATTTCGTCGATTGCTATTTAAAACGAATTTTATAAATCGTTTTAATTTCGTTTTCAAAACAATTTCAACTTCCATTTCAATTTCAAATCAAAATTGAATTTTTCCTTATAAATTCGTTTTAAAATTCATTTCTATTCAATTAAAATTTCAGTTCAATTTGAATTCATTTCAATTCATTTTCAATTCAGTTCGAATTCTTTTCAATTCAATTCGAATTGGTTTTATATTCAATTCAATTCGAATTCGTTATCTATTCAATTCAATTCGAATTCGTTATCTATTTTATTCAATTCGAATTCGTTATCTATTCAATTCAATCCGAATTCGTTATCTATTCAATTCTATTCGAATTCGTTATCTATTCTATTCAATTCGAATTCGTTATCTATTCTATTCAATTCGAATTCGTTATCTATTCTATTCAAATTCAATTGATTTTCTATTCGATTCAATTCAAATTGGTTTTCTATTCGATTCAAATTCATTATATATTCAATTGAAATCAAATTCGTTTTATATTCAATTGAAATCAAATTTCATTATATATTCAATTCGAATTCGTTTCCTATTCAATTTAATTCAAATTTCATTTCAAAATATGCGATTTCGAAATCACCTTTCAATATTCATTTTAAAATGAGTAAAATCGATATAAATATCGTTCACGTCTAAATGGCGTCAATCAAATCAACACGGCTTCATATATTTCTATTTTCAAATGTTCTGTTTCAAATATTTCTTTTTCAAATATTTCTATTTCAAATATTTCGTTTTCAAATATTTCTATTTCAAATATTTCGTTTTCAAATATTTCGTTCAACACATGACTATCTCAACGGATGAGTACGGTCAACACATGAACCTTTATTTTATATTGATAAAGATATAAATTTTATTATAAAAATATTTCGTTCAACACATGACTAATCTCAACGGATGAGTACAGTCACCACATGAACATTTATATTATATTGATAAAGATATAAATTTTATTATTAAAATATTTCGTTCAACACATGACTAATCTCAACGGATGAGTACAGTCAACACATGAACCTTTATATTTTAATATTCTTTATTTTCTAAATTGGAATGAGGCCCAATCAATCACCATATAATGTTAATTATATGGACTTTTCATACATTACACGTATATAATAGCATTGAAAAATAATCAACCATCAACCAAAGTGCACTACACTGTATAAGCATCAAATATAGATATCTAATGCTTATAACAGCCTATCAATCAATCGATCGACATATTTAATCAATCAGGATGAGTGAACTTCAAATTTCATCCCAACACCCGTGTGGGGTTTCAAACAATCAAACACAGATTTTATTTGTGCCGTTGGGCGATGTGTAAAATTTATCGTCCCAACCAATGTCATTCAAATAGGTGTACATAAACAAACCGTCCGGTTTGTAAATGAATATTTTATTTTATTCACTTCACGTTAAAAATTATATTTTTAACGATAAAAACATTTTATTTCAACATATGAATTTCTATTCAGTTCATTTATTAAATAAAATGATATCTTTATTTTTCTAATTTATTTTAGAAAATTTCGGCGGCATAACGACACGATACTAGAAACGGGACGAGGCCTAGCCTTATCCCCGGTCTAGTGAAGGCCCACGCCATTCACACATCAATCAAATCAATTTTATTTCACCAAACAATTCAATTCAAACCAGATAATCTAACCAACTATGCAACCAAACAATTTAACAAACAAGCCATCCATGGTTTGTGGATGACGGGTGTCGGGTGCTACTAAACACCGTCTGCATCCTAGTATATATATATAACTTGAAAAAGAAATTTTGAAAGGTGAGAAGTTCTCACCGATAGCTATCCAATATCACGACTCTTCATTTAGAGAAGTCTTCGTCGTTCTCGCCTTTCTTCACTTTCGTCACCCGTATTCACTACATATATAAAAACGAATTTTTACTTTGCTATTCAATATATAAAAATCGAATTTTTACTTCGCTATTCAATATATAAAAATCGAGTTTTTTTTTTACTTTGCTATTCAATATATAAAAATCGAACTTTTACTTTGCTATTCAATATATAAAAATCAAATTTTTACTTTGCTATTCAATATAAAAAAATCGAATTTTTACTTTGCTATTCAATATATAAAAATCGAATTTTTACACCGCTACTATATAGATAAAAAATTATATTTTCACATCGATGTTCATATAGTAAAGATTATATTTTTATCACGCCATTCTTCATATAAAGATTTCACCTTTTCAAAAATAAATATTTCGCCTTTTCAAAAATAAAGATTTCGCTTTTCAAAAAATAAAGATTTCGCCTTTTCAAAAATAAAGATTTCGCCTTTTCAAAAATAAAGATTTCGCCTTTTCAAATATATCATTATAAAAATCACATTTTTATTTTTCTACACATATAAAGATGATATTTCTAATATTCCTATCATGTAAAAATTATATTTTTAATTCTCTACATAAACAAAAATCATATTTTTACATCTTCTATATAGTAAAGATTATATTTTTAATACTTTAAAAATTCTAACTATAAAAATCGTAGCTTTATATTAAAACTATAACTTTACATTATAAAAAATCTCATCTTTTCCTTTTTTAAAAAATCACAACTTTATACGTGTAAAACATATGATCTAAATTTTCCCTATAACAAAAATCATAGCCTTTTCTCTATATTTTCACATTCAAGGATTTCATATTTTTAAATAACCAAAGATCCTCTTTTTAAAATAGAAAAAAACAGTTTTTTCCTATGATTTAAAATAAATAATAAACAAAAGAACTTACTGCTTCGAAGGAGGAGGGCTCACTGGTCAACCGGAGGCGGAAAGGAGGGGCGCTGTACGTTGCTGAGGGGGGCACCAGCGCTCGGCGAGGCTGACCAGAGGTGGGTTCCGCGACTTGAGGGGAGACCGGAGTTGGAGGCGCGTGGTGATGGACGAGGTGGGCAATCGCCTGTGTGGCAACGGAGGGACCAATCGGGGCTAGGGCCAATCGATTTAGGGCTGAGGGGCTCGGGGTTTCCACGTTCGAGGGAGGGGAAAGAGAGGGAGGAGGTGCAGCTAGGGGAGGAGGCGCGTGACGTTGGCTGGTCGGAGGTGGAGTTCGTCGTTGGCGGCTCTGGGGCTTTTTTTTGTTTTCTTTTTTTTTTATTTCGGTAATGAACGAAAATGAGGGAAGGGGGGGCCAGCAGTTTATAAGGTAAGGAGAGAGGATAGATATTTTTAATTTATTTAATTATTTTATTTTGCAAAGAGTTGACTTTTACATACGACCTCGAAACGAGGCCCACCGCCTGTCGTCCATAGCATTTCACCCCCATTCCGAACACAATGGGATATGTATCGTAAGCTGATTCGGCTGTTACAATCAGTTTTTGTCAAAATCAACATATACTTCTATATATTGAATTTGAACGCGCATTTCCATTTACCGGGGTCACATACGAACCTGAAAAATTCTAGAAAAATATTTTCTAGCTTCGTATTGACGATACGGTCCTAACAAAACTAGTTTCGTCGAATTCTGAGATCGTTGGAAAAATGGCCAATTTCCAGTCGATTAAAATCAACTGAAACTGGTCAAACACGTTTTCTTTTGCCACGCTCACACATTGATTCGAAAAATTATGAAATTCGGAATCTAGCAATAATTTGACATCACGGACCCAACAAAACTGGTTTCGTCGAAATCCGAGGTTGTTTGCAAAATGTCTATTTTTAAGGGCCTGAATTCCATAGCGACTATTCAGAATTTTCAACTGGACATATCTTTTGATTCCCGCTATGAAATTTCGATTTTTCGGATTCGTTGGAAAGATATCATCAATTAGATCCTATTATTTTTGGTTTCACTAAAATTCGGATTGTTTTGCACCAGGTACATTCAATTGAAGCTTGAAATCGAATTATCGAACTACCGCGCCATTTTCAATTCTATTTATAATTATATATAATTATTTATATTCTAACGACGACGCATATAAATATATACGTTCTAATTATATTCAAAATAAATTTCTCGTCAATATTATTTAAAATAATCTATTTTAAATAATCAAAATTCACTAAAATTGCCAAAATAAAATTTTTAAACTGGCTCGGATTTTCCGGGTTATTACACATCATTCATGACAAACCCAAATCACATTTGATATTAAATACTAGGCTCTGAATAGAAAGTATACCGGCTTATATTCAATATCAAATCCTGAAACCAACAAATATCGTATTGGAAATAACGATATAAAATATATCTTTCAAATTCCCATAACAATATCTGTATAGTCACGAAATCCAACATCGAAATATTCCGAAGATAATTTCGATTCAACTCCTGTCCAATTCACGCATTGGGAATATTGACTATTTTTAATAATTTTATCAAGGCCCGTACAGTCGATTTCCACCAATTGCCATCGAACTGCACTTACAGTGACCTTTTCCAAATTTGATTTGGGCATAATTCCAAATCCAACCGTTAGATTTCAAATTTCTAATATTCATTCGAAAGATCTTTTTGATACGAACCCAATGGTTCCGGTCTTAGGAGAATCCGACGGTCGGATCCCCCGCAACGTCAATTCGAAGTCAATGGTCGAAATTCAGGAACTGCCGCGGCGCGGCTCGTTCTATTCAGGCCATTATATATATAATATATATATATATATATATTATATATTTCATCGATTTCCTTTTTAAAACGTATTTTATAAATCGTATTAAATTCGTTTTCAAAACCATTCCAACTCTATATTCAATTTCAAATCAAAAATGGATATTTCATATCATTACTATATAAATGATAATATTTTCATAACGTTATATTTTGAAATCACTACCTTTTCTATATTCATTATAAAAACGAATATAATCGATATAAATATCGTTCACGTCAAAATGGCGCAACTCTAATCAACACGGCTTTATATATTTCAATAAATTCGTTATCCTATTCAACAAATGAATATTTATTCTGTTCAACACATGAATCTATATTTCTTTCAACACACGACTAATCTCAACACATGAGTACTATAAACACACGACTATTTTTGTTATGTAAAATATTTTATAAAACTATGGTATCTATCGTTGATTTTTAATTAGACTCCACCATGAAGTAGATTCTAATTTTAAATATGATAAAGATGTAAATTTTATTATTAAAATATTTTACTCAACACATGAATAGTTTCAACACAGGAACATCGTCAACACATGACTATTTTTATATTCAACACATGAATTTCCTTTTATAATATTCATTATTTTCCTGATTGGAATAAGGCCCAATCAATTACCATATAACGTTAATTATATGGATTCCATACAACACATGTATATAATAGCAACGATAAACAATCAACCATCATCCAAAGTGCACCACACAACTGCATAAGCATTAAATATAAATAATTAACGCTTACACAGCCTGTCGACCAATCGATCGACATACAATTAAATAATTGGGATTATTGTACGTCAAATATCATCCCAACACCCGTGTGGGGTTTCAAATCAACAAACACAGATTTTTATTTGTGCAGTTGGGCGATGTGTAAAATTTATCATCCCAATCAATATCAGTCAAATCAGTGTATATAAACAAATCGGCCGATTTGTTTATAAATATTTATTTATTCACAATCACTATATTCATATTCACGTTAAAAATTATATTTTTAACGATAATTAATTTATTTCAACTATCTACATTTTATTATTGATTCCACATCAACATCACAAACAACTTTCACAACACATCAATCAAATAAACAAGCCATCCATGGTCTGTGGATGACGGGTGTCGGGTGCTGCTAAGCACCGTCTGCATCCTAGTATATATATATATAACTAGAAAAAGAAATTTGGAGTGAGAAGTTCTCACCTATAGCTAATCCAATACCCCGACTCTTCTTATGTAGAAATCCTCGTCGTGCTCGCCTTTTTGTCAATTTCTCTGCCCGTAGTCACTACATATATAAAAATCACATTTTTATATTGTTGCTATGTATATAAGAATCACATTTTTATACTACTACTATATAGATAAAAATTCTATTTTTATACCGCTGTTCATATAGTAAAGATCAAATCTGTGACGATCCCAAAATCCGAGGGGCGGTATTAAGGATAATCATTGGGAAATAACACATTAATCATCATAGCAGAGTACAGATAATAGCAGAAACAATAAATAAAATAATTTTACATGGATATGACAGCGGAATCACAACATGTAGGAATATCAGAATAGCATAACGTGGGATATACTTAGTAAAAAGAAAGGGAAGTGATCAGTCATCATCGCCAGAGGCGGAATACATACACGCAGTGACATAATAAGAGTATCAGTCTACATCGCCGAAGGCGGAATACATATACATATAGTGAGAAATACGGAAAGTAAATCAGTCTCCATCGCCAGTGGCGGAATCATAATATAACTACAGTAATGGCGGAAAATATCTAAGTCATCTCTATGAAGTCAGCCTCGCCATGAGCCAAAAGTGCACGCTATGCAGCAGTGCAGAACCAAAAACCACCTGTCACCTGCGTACTAGGCTGCCCGTGTGAAAATAAGGGCACCCGCGTTTGCAAAGTGAAACAAACAACGAGTCAGTCATGGGGACTGGTATGAGGAATCTACTTAACAGTTAAACAACAGTAATAGCAAATCATAGGACCACGCCACTTTCGCGGAACGGGTTTACTCCAGTGATTGCTAGTGCATTTAAAACAAAGTAAATTCTTTTTAAAACAACGCAATGCTTTTAGAAAGAGTGAAGCCATTATAAGACTCAGGTCCCATCACACAATGCAACGCAAGCCGGAGGATAGAGTTTTACCTTATAATAGCCAAATATGCTTGATACGTATAAAGCAAAATCATTTGATATTATTACTAGTGCATATATGTTTCAAAAACGAATAACATCATAAATATCAATCATAGGCGGCATAGCTACCATCTACTATGTCTCCATACTAGTTCTACAATCAAATCCGTTATCTCGTATTGGAAATTGGATTTCTTTCATGAGTCGAGGCAAGGGGCAAGCTCCTCTCCGCTTCGAGACACTCTAGCAAATGCCTCAGGACTACGCACACTGGGTATCCTGGATCTTCAGGGCCGGTCCTCACTTACGTTAGAGGATTAATTATGCCTGAACACACGTTTCCCGGTCCTTACAGACCTATAATCGAGGCGCCTCGCATTCCAACAACCACAAAGGTGAAAAGTAGATATATATGTCAGGGCTGGTAAGTCACTGACACCACCATAGCTAGAAAGAAACGTCGTGCTCTCCCTGCAGTCCGTATCCCGTTTTTAACTCATACCGGGGTGTGAGGTTCGCGAATCTACGAAATACACAAAGCTAGGCCACGTAGACCTTGCTTTGATCATCATCCACAAGACTTTGCTTTGCAACAGAAGCCTTGATCACAGCATCTTGGCATGCCACATAGGCAGTCCACTCCATACGATTGATTTCCATCGATATATAACTCCTGAGCTCGTACGTCTCAGAGAAGGGCGTTAAGCAAAAGAATAAATTCTCCGCCGCCAAACAGATATATATTTAACAGAGATCAATCAATATAGAACAAAATCCAATGTCAGACACACAGTCCATTTACAAGTCCGTCCTGGGTCTGAACGAAACCGGAGGCGTCAAATTCCTCGTATATCCGTCCAATCAACATATACGTTCATACGACTACTACTTCCATCCCTTTCCGGTAGCTACTCCGTTAGGAACCTCAGTAGCGCCCATCCAACCGATACGAAGATCGTCGGTCTTGAATCGTCTTTGCATTTTTCAATTTGAATCGCACGATGAATTATTTGAAATGAGGGTTAGCTCGGCCTTTTCAAATAATTCACGTCATTAGAATTTAAATCGATTCTTTATATGGTTATATTATTCGACATCCATCTTTCAGTTATTTAGTGTTATTTTCATGTCATACACATACAACCATCAAATATCAAACAATTCAAGCCCAATTGGTTTATTTTCAACCTATGTTGCTTATAATATTTTATAACTATTTTTCGCCATTTTTATTTATTTAAAAATGACCATATTTAATTAAACGACGTTTCAGGTCGTTTCGTGGCACTGACGTTGTTTTTCCCTTAATTTGTTTTACACATATCGGAAAATCTAACCGTTGGATTTCTACAAAGTCTATATCAGTGGGAAGATATTCCCAAAGTGAACCCAACGGTTCCAGTTTCGTGAGAATCCGACGGTCGGATCTTCCACACTAGTCGTTTGAAGTTACGATTTCAAAATTCGAACTGCTGCGTCGTTATTCGATTAAATTTAATTATATTTATATATAAATATAAACGATTCTGGCGCTGTTTTTCTTCAGATTTGAATTAAACATTCCGGGCAATCCAACCGTTGGATTTTCACAAGGTTGGTGCCGTTGGAAAGATATTTCCAAGGCGAACCCAGCGGTTGCGGTTTCGGGAAAATCCGATGGTTGGATTTCTCGTACTAATCGTTTCAAATTACGATTCCGAAACGCGAACTGCACGGCCTCTATTCCTTTTAATTATATTTATTTTTATATATATAAATATAGTTCAATCTATAATTTCAACTATAGCTCATTCTATATTTTCAACTTCGTTTTCACTTCAAATATTTCACTAACGCCTTAATATTTTGAAAAATTTCGCCATAACCTCCTTTGTACGGAGAGGGGTTTGGAAATTTATTGGGCCGTATTAGGTACCCAATAAATCCTAAAAAGAGTTCACATATTTTTAGTGATATATTCTGGTGTTTACGGGGGAGCATGTACTGATAATCACTCCAGAGAATAAATTCCCGTCACCCCGTTTCCGTGTGGAAATAAATAGTCCATGTGCCGTATCTAATAACTAGAGCGACGTGATTATTGTCAACTCCAGACCCGTGTGGGGTTTTTTATTAATCTGGCAGTTTATCGTTATAATTTATATAGTCCATATCAGTCAACAGTTCAACCTGTAGTACATAGTCATCGCCATACAAGCCTCTTGCTTATATGGTAAATCTTCCACCTCGTCACACAAGCTCCAATTGCTTATGTGGAATATGATGAAGTATGCCTATCGTCAAGAAGTATGCCATGTAGTGTAGTTCAAAATTAATTGTTACTATCCTATGGCGTTGTTTATTATTTCACACAGAAAAACCAGCACTCCGCATCCAATGGCATTCACAGGAGTTGATATATAAATAAAATTGCGCAGCCAACTCATCAAGGTTTACCTATTTGTCGGGCACGCAAATAATTTCTTTACTCAACAGCTAATCCATTTTTTCCTGTTCAACACATGTATATATATGCAGAACAAAGCTAATAATAATATTTCTAGCAAACTATTATTTATTTCAACACGTGTGTATTTTTAACTAAGCGTATACTTGATAAAAGGAATATTTTTACCATCAAAAATATTTATTCGACACATGTGTATTTTTAACACTTCATATTTACTATAAAAATATAGTTTTTAATGTCGATTCATTTATTTTTAAAAGATGATAACATTCAACACATGAACTTCAATTCAACGAATGAATTGCCACTCAACACATGAATATTCGATATCGTTTGTATACATATAAAAATATGATTTTTATTGCTAAAGCCATTTGTTTAAATTCAAATAATATTCAACACATGAATTCCAACTCAACGAATGAATTGCAACTCAACACATGAATATTCTATATCGTTTGTATATATATAAAAATGTGATTTTTATCGCTAAAGCCATTTGTTTGAATTCAAATAATATTCAACACATGAATTCCAACTCAACGAATGAATTGCAACTCAACACATGAATATTCTATATCGTTTGTATATATATAAAAATGTGATTTTTATCGCTAAAGCCATTTGTTTGAATTCAAATAATATTCAACACATGAATTCCAACTCAACGAATGAATTGCAACTCAACACATGAATATTCTATATCGTTTGTATATATATAAAAATGTGATTTTTATTGCTAAAGCCATTTGTTTGAATTCGAATAATATTCAACACATGAATTTCAACTCAACGAAGGAATTGCAACTCAACACATGAATATTCGATATCGTTTGTATATATATAAAAATGTGATTTTTATTGCTAAAGCCATTTGTTTGAATTCGAATAATATTCAACACATGAATTTCAACTCAACGAAGGAATTGCAACTCAACACATGAATATTCGATATCGTTTGTATATATATAAAAATGTGATTTTTATTTGCTAAAGCCATTTGTTTAAATTCAAATAATATTCAACACATGAATTTCAACTCAACGAATGAATTGCAACTCAACACATGAATATTCGATATAGTTTGTATATATATAAAAATGTGATTTTATTTGCTAAAGCCATTTGTTTAAATTCAAATAATATTCAACACATGAATTTCAACTCAACGAATGAATTGCAACTCAACACATGAATATTCTATATAGCATATGTAAATAATTTCAATGAAGGAAAATTATTCTAACACATAAATATTTCAGAAAATTTCGGCAGCATAACGGCAGGGTAGTTAAAACCGGGACCGTCCCTAGTACGACGTCTCGCTCTACCTTAAAACCTCGCGGTTTTTGACAATGGGGATCATGCATCTAGTTCGCACGCAGGCGGCATGTTTTATTTTCAATTCCACAATCCTATTCTATTTTGTTTCAACCACAAGAGGGTATTTTTCAACCACAACGGTATTTTTCAACCATAATATCAACCACAAACAATTATTTCCAACCATTCGTCATACCACATAATATCACGTCAAACACAAGCAATAAATATCGTCCATGGTCTGTGGACGAGGGGAGTATATATATATATATATAATATAATAATTCACTTGCATTTCATCACAATTCAAAGCATATATGTTTCAAACAACGCTTGTACAATTTATACATCGCTAATATAACTTATACAACACATGTACATGAGGTATACAATGCGTATATAATTTACACTTCGCTTATATAATTTATACAACGCGATTACATTCACACAAATAGTTTAGATTCCTCACATTGGTTCTTGCGGTGCTAAAAATCGTAGGAAGGTCAGAAAAATCCGCGGCTTCTTCTAGAATGTAGAGAGCCTCCTTGCGGTCACGGTGTCTCCTGTTTCATCGAATTTCGTTAACATAGCAAAAAGATATGATTTTTACAAATTTGCAACGCTTTAAAGTGTAAAAATCAGTTTAGCCGTATACCCCTTTTTGATTTCGAAACTAGGGTTCGGATTTTCAGACAATCCGTGAATCTATGCTCCGATCAGAGAGTGGGACTTGAAAGAGGGAAGCGAGGCGGTCCTAACGGTGGTCGGAGGAGCAGGTGCGATCGCCTCTGGCGGTCGTGGCGTCAACGTGAAGTCGGCGACTTCCTGGACGTCGTTCTCGACGCTGGCGAAGGGAGGAGGAGCGGTGTTGGTCGGATTTGAAGAGGGCGGTGGGCGGCGTCGATTGAAGGTGGTGGCGTTGGCTGGCGTCGCCTGTGGCGGCGGGATTTTCGTCGGAAAGTTTTGAACGACGAGCGTCGTTCGTTTTGTCTGGCGGCTTAGGGTTTTTAGGTTTTTTTATTTTATTTTATTTTTAAAAGAAAATTTCTCATTGGTCGATATTTATAGAAAATTTTTAAATAGTGTTTTTGCAAACGGACTCCTTTTTAAACCCAACGACTGTCGCCCCTAGCTAAATACCCCCATTCCGGACACAATGGGATATGTTTCGTTGGCCATTTCGACTGTTACAGTCAGTTATTTTTCAATTTAAAATATAAAACATTCGATATTTAATTTAAACGTACATTTCAATTTGCCAGGGCCACAAACTGAATCGAAAAATTCCAGAAAAATAAATCTAGCTTTGTTTTGACGATACGGTCCTAACAAAACCAGTTTCGTCGAATTCTGAGCTCGTTTGAAAAACGGCCATTTTTAGGTCGACCCATTTTAACAGAATTTGACCAAACACGTTATCTTTTGCCCCGCTCACATACTAGCTTCAAAAATTACGAAATTTGAAACTTAGCAATAATTTGACATCCCGGACCCAACAAAAGTGGTTTCGTCGAATTCCGAGGTCATATGCAAAATCTCTATTTTCAAGGGCTATATATACTATATAGCGATCTTTCTGAAAATTCATTTGGCCATAACTTTTGATTTCCGTTATGAAATTTTGATTTTTCAGATTCGTTAGAAAGGTATTGATAAACATATTTAAATATTTTCAGTTTCGTTAAAATCCGTTATATTTTCCACCCGGTACAGTCAGACTAAGTTTGTATTCAAAATTTCAAACTGCCATATTATACCAAATTCTATATTTTATGGAAATAGGTTATTTCAACTATTCAAATTTCTTGTTAATAACCAAATTTAAAAATTTTAAACTGGTTCACATTTTCCGGGTTATTACAATCTCCCCCACTTAAAACTTTTCGTCCTCTAAAAGGAAATAACAGTTAAGCAGGAAATAAAATGTAAATGCAAAGTATTGTAAAGGTACCTTGCACCGGAATTAGTCAGAGATGTCCACTCTGCATTTGGGATAGGCTTGTTTAATGCTTTCCTCAGTTTCCCAAGTACAGTCTCTAGGATCACTACTCCATTGCACTTTGACTAAATGAATCTTTTTCCTCCTTAGCTCTCTAGTTTCTTTGCCAACTATCTTTAATGGCTCTCTACTGAGTGCCAATTCTGGAGTTATGTCAATATCATGTTGTGCTGCTTCTTCCACAATAAGGTCGGGATCATGAACATGTTTTCTGAGTTGGGATACGTGGAACACATCATGTATACCAGGCAACCAATTAGGTAATGAAACCCTATATGCAAGAGTTCCAATCCGTTCAAGTATAGGAAAAGGACCAATAAATCTCGGTGCCAACTTCCCAGTCTTGCCAAATCTGATTACCCCTCGCATTGGAGAAACTCTTAAATAAACATAATCGCCAACGGCAAACGATATATCCCTTCTTCTCGCATCAGCGTAACTTTTCTGCCGGCTCTGCGCGGTTTTTAATCGCTTCTTAATGAAATCGACTTTATCCGATGCTTCTTGAATCATATCGGGCCCTAACACAAGTCTGTTGCCAGGTTCTACCCAACATGCGGGAGATCTGCACGGTCTACCGTACAATGCTTCGAATGGAGACATTCCCAAACTTGCTTGATAGCTATTGTTATAAGAGAATTCGGCTAAATGTAAATGATCTTCCCATGAGCCTCCAAAATCGATAACGCAAGCCCGCAATAGATCTTCTAAAATTCTATTCACCCGCTCAGTTTGGCCGTCTGTCTGAGGGTGATAAGCGGTGCTTAGATTTAATTTGGTTCCCAATTCCGTCTGGAATGCTTCCCAGAATTTGCTAGTGAACAGGGGATCTTTATCGCTGACTATACTGAGCGGTACTCCATGAAGTTTTACTATTTCTCTGAAGTAAATCTGTGCCAGACTTTGAGCCGTTCTGTTGGATCGGACATGGATAAAATGGGCAGTCTTCGTGAAGCGATCTACGATTACCCATATACTGTCGTTTCCTTTTCTAGTTCTAGGCAGGCCATCGATGAAATCCATCGAGATTTGTTCCCACTTCCAACCTGGAATTTCTAATGGTTGCAATAATCCAGCCAATTTCTGCTGATCACTCTTAACTAGCTGACAAGTGGGGCACCTGCTAACATATAATGAGATATCTCTTTTCATAGCTCTCCACCAGAATGTGCGTTTGATATCGTTATACATTTTGCTCACACCGGGATGGATACTTAATTTGGATTTGTGGCATTCATCAAGTATTTCTCTTCTGAGCTCGGGAAGGTTTGGGATGCAAATTCTACCCTTCAATCTTAGAACCCCTTTGTCATCGAGTCGAAAACTTGTGGATTCACCTCCTTTGATTCTTTGACTGATTCTTTGAATAAATTCATCGTCTTTCTGAAGAGTCGAGATCCTGTCTATTAGTGAAGACGTGATGACAAAACTGGCGATGATTTCATTCTTTCTGCTGAGCGCATCTGCTACAACATTGGCTTTCCCTGGAGTGTATATAATTTCAAAATCGTATGCTGCAAGGAATTCTAACCAACGCTGTTGCCTCAGGTTTAAATCTTTCTGGGTGAACAGGTATTTCAAGGATTGATGATCGGTAAATAGTTCGAATTTCTCGCCCAATAGATAATGCCTCCAGATTCTTAAAGCAAACACGATAGCTAATAACTGAAGATCATGAGTAGCATAGTTTCTTTCATGCGGCTTTAGTTGACGGCTGGCATATGCGACCACTTGGCCTTTTTGCATTAACACTGCTCCTAGCCCTCTAATAGAAGCATCCGTCCATACTGTCAAGTCTTGGTTACCTTCTATTATTGTCAATACCGGAGCGGTTGTCAACTTCAGTTTCAACTCCTGGAAAGCTTCTTCACATTCGGGAGTCCATTTGAATTTCTCATGCTTCTTTGTAAGCTTTGTCAATACTCCTGATATCTTTGAAAAATCCTGAACGAATTTCCGATAGTAACTAGCTAATCCAAGGAAACTTCGAACTTCAGTGGGTGTAGTCGGTTGTTTCCAGTTCTGAATCGCTGTAATTTTGCTTGGATCAACAGCAATTCCTTCTTTTGATACGACATGGCCAAGGAATTTAACTTCATTCTGCCATAAAACACACTTAGAAAATTTAGCTTTCAAGACATTTCTCCTTAGAATTTTCAACACTTGTTCTAAATGTTTTGCATGCTCTTCTTCCGACTTAGAGTAGATTAGAATGTCATCGATGAAGACTAGAACAAATTTATTCAACACACCACGGAACACTCTGTTCATAAGATCAACGAAGTAGGCCGGAGCGTTGCACAAGCCGAACGACATTACTAACCATTCGTAGAATAAATCGGGACCCCTGAAGGCTGTCAAAGGAACACAGTCTTCGGCTATACGCAATTGGTGGAAACCTGTAGCTAGGTCCATTCTGGAGAATACGGTTGCTCCATTTAATTGATCTAACAGATCGTCTATTCGGGGCAAAGGATATTTGTTCTTCAGTGTTTGTTTATTGAGATCTCGGTAATCAACGCAAAGTCTTAGAGTACCGTCTGATTTCGGGACAAATACTACTGCGGCTCCCCACGCTGAAAAGCTTGGTCTGATCAGACCTTTCCAAAGTAATTCTCGGGTTTGACTACTTAGCTCTTCTTTTTCTTTCGGGGCCATTCTTCTTATTGGTTGAACTACTGGTCGAGCATTCGGGATTAGATCAATTCTAAACTCAATTTCTCTTTGCGGCGGTAAGTTTTCTACTTCTTCAAACACATCCGCATAATTTTTAACGACCGGTATCTTTTCTATTGAAGGGGGAGTAATTTCTAAAGAAGCCCAGAATTCTGTTCTATTAATTTCTGCACCGAGGCATGGTATAGTGATATGCCCCAATTTTGTTTCAACTTTCACGATTCTTTCGGCACATCTAACTTCGGCCTTATATTTTGTTAACCATTCCAGACCGAGAATAACATCGAATTCTGATAAATCCATGACAATTAAGTGGATGGGAAACTTGTAACATGAATATGAGATAGGCACTCTGCAGTATAAACTGAGACTAACAGAACCTCCTATCGGGTTTTGAACTTTAATCGGTTCCTTTAGAATTCTTTGTTTCAATTTTAACTTGTGAACAATTTTACCAGATATGAAGCTACGTGATGCACCAGTATCAAAAAGTACAGAAACAGGAATATTTTTAATGGTAAGGGTACCTCCCAAGACATCGGGTTTACCTGATCCATCGGTGGTAGCTGGCGGGGTCTTCCCGTCATAGACATGGGCCACTTGTGCGCTCTTCTTCAAAGGACAATTCTTGCTGTAGTGCCCCTTCTTGTGGCAGTTGTAGCATTCGGCAGAGTCATTGGCCTTTGGCTTCTTTGGGGCCTTGCATACATTAGAGAAATGACCGGGCTTCCCACAATTATAACAGTTTCCTTTCGGGATCTTTGCGGGTTTTTGAGTAGCGGCCGCGGTAATGCTAGATTCGGGTTGGTCTGTTGAAGTCTTGCGCTTATTCCGTGCTTGGCTTTTAGCGCGGTCTTGGCTAGCATGTCTCTCATCCATGTCTTCGTAGTTGCAAGCCATCTCTACAATTTCTGTAAAGGAGAGTTTGATGTTGCTCATAGCTCTATCATGGTATTTGCGCTTTAGCCCAAATATGAATCTCTTATTCTTCGCTTTGTCGGTCAAAAGCAGCTCTGGAGCATAGCGCGATAGCTGAGTGAACTTATTCAGATAGTCTTGAATAGAGAGGTCTCCCTGCTGGAGATTAGAAAATTGCTCTCGCATCCTCTCAAGAGCTTGTTCCGGCACAAACTTCTCATTGAATAAAGTCTTGAACTGCTCCCAAGTCCGGATAGTACCAGCTGCATCCCCAGAAGTAATGGCATCCCACCACAGCTCTGCCTCTTCTTGAAGGAGCCAAATGCCAAGTCGGGCTTTATTGTTAGTTCCCATGCCCATACCTTCGAAGATTTTCTCACAGGTTTTCAGCCAAGCGATAGCTTCGGTCACTGTACCAGTGCCAGTAAAAGGTTTCCCTCCAAGATTTCTGTACCTCTTTGCTACTTTGTTGAGCTCAAAGTCTTCTGGTGCTGGTGGCTGAATAATAGGGATTTCCACAGCTACGGGGATATTCCCCCGTCCTCCTACTGCAACTCCTCGGCCTCCACGGCCTCCTCTAGCTGTTGCTCCACGCGTAGCCATCTAAGAGTGTTGTATAAGCAAGAAAAGAGTCAAGCTCACAAATTTGATAATTTTCATAAATGATAAAGCAAGGGAATACCAAGAAAGATAATGATGATGTACTGATCAAATTGTTTTGCTAATCTGCTTAGCTCATTCTAGGACATTACTAATCCTATCTCTAATGAGCTACTCGCATTAGAACACTACTGATTCTATTCTGATGAGGTGTTTAATGTGTTAGATCCCGGAACTAAGGTTAACCAAAGCTCTGATACCAACTATGACGATCCCAAGATCCGAGGGGCGGTATTAAGGATAATCATTGGGAAATAACACATTAATCATCATAGCAGAGTACAGATAATAGCAGAAACAATAAATAAAATAATTTTACATGGATATGACAGCGGAATCACAACATGTAGGAATATCAGAATAGCATAACGTGGGATATACTTAGTAAAAAGAAAGGGAAGTGATCAGTCATCATCGCCAGAGGCGGAATACATACATGCAGTGACATAATAAGAGTATAAGTCTACATCGCCGAAGGCGGAATACATATACATATAGTGAGAAATACGGAAAGTAAACCAGTCTCCATCGCCAGTGGCGGAATCATAATATAACTACAGTAATGGCGGAAAATATCTAAGTCATCTCTATGAAGTCAGCCTCGCCATGAGCCAAAAGTGCACGCTATGCAGCAGTGCAGAACCAAAAACCACTTGTCACCTGTGTACTAGGCTGCCCGTGTGAAAATAAGGGCACCCGCATTTGCAAAGTGAAACAAACAACGAGTCAGTCATGGGGACTGGTATGAGGAATTTATTTAACAGTTAAACAACAGTAATAGCAAATCATAGGACCACGCCACATTCGCGGAACGGGTTTACTCCAGTGATTGCTAGTGCATTTAAAACAAAGTAAATTCTTTTTAAAACAACGCAATGCTTTTAGAAAGAGTGAAGCCATTATAAGACTCAGGTCCCATCACACAATGCAACGCAAGCCAGAGGATAGAGTTTTACCTTATAATAGCCAAATATGCTTGATACGTATAAAGCAAAATCATTTGATATTATTACTAGTGCATATATGTTTCAAAAACAAATAGCATCATAAATATCAATCATAGGCGGCATAGCTACCATCTACTATGTCTCCATACTAGTTCTACAATCAAATCCGTTATCTCGTATTGGAAATTGGATTTCTGTCATGAGTCGAGGCAAGGGGCAAGCTCCTCTCCGCTTCGAGACACTCTAGCAAATGCCTCAGGACTACGCACACTGGGTATCCTGGATCTTCAGGGCCGGTCCTCACTTACGTTAGAGGATTAATTATGCCTGAACACACGTTTCCCGGTCCTTACAGACCTATAATTGAGGCGCCTCGCATTCCAACAACCACAAAGGTGAAAAGTAGATATATATGTCAGGGCTGGTAAGTCACTGACACCACCATAGCTAGAAAGAAACGTCGTGCTCTCCCTGCAGTCCGTATCCCGTTTTTAACTCATACCGGGGTGTGAGGTTCGCGAATCTACGAAATACACAAAGCTAGGCCACGTAGACCTTGCTTTGACCATCATCCACAAGACTTTGCTTTGCAACAGAAGCCTTGATCACAGCATCTTGGCATGCCACATAGGCAGTCCACTCCATACGATTGATTTCCATTGATATATAACCCCTGAGCTCGTACGTCTCAGAGAAGGGCGTTAAGCAAAAGAATAAATTCTCCGCCGCCAAACAGATATATATTTAACAGAGATCAATCAATATAGAAAAAAATCCAATGTCAGACACACAGTCCATTTACAAGTCCGTCCTGGGTCTGAACGAAACCGGAGGCGTCAAATTCCTCGTATATCCGTCCAATCAACATATACGTTCAGACGACTACTACTTCCGTCCCTTTCCGGTAGCTACTCCAGTTAGGAACCTCAGTAGCGCCCATCCAACCGATACGAAGATCGTCGGTCTTGAATCGTCTTTGCATTTTTCAATTCGAATCGCTCGATGAATTATTTGAAATGAGGGTTAGCTCGGCCTTTTCAAATAATTCACGTCATTAGAATTTAAATCGATTCTTTATATGGTTATATTATTCGACATCCATCTTTCAGTTATTTAGTGTTATTTTCATGTCATACACATACAACCATCAAATATCAAACAATTCAAGCCCAATTGGTTTATTTTCAACCTATGTTGCTTATAATATTTTATAACTATTTTTCGCCATTTTTATTTATTTAAAAATGGCCATATTTAATTAAACGACGTTTCAGGTCGTTTCGTGGCATTGGCGCTGTTTTTCCCTTAATTTGTTTTACACATATCGGAAAATCTAACCGTTGGATTTCTACAAAGTTTATATCAGTGGGAAGATATTCCTAAAGTGAACCCAACGGTTCCAGTTTCGTGAGAATCCGACGGTCGTATCTTCCACACTAGTCGTTTGAAGTTACGATTTCAAAATTCGAACTACAGCGTCGTTATTCGATTAAATTTAATTATATTTATATTTATATATAAATATAAACGATTCTGGCGCTGTTTTTCTTCAGATTTGAATTAAACATTTCGGGCAATCCAACCGTTGGATTTTCACAAGGTTGGTGCCGTTGGAAAGATATTTCCAAGGCGAACCCAGCGGTTGCGGTTTCGAGAAAATCCGATGGTCGGATTTCTCGTACTAATCGTTTCAAATTACGATTCCGAAACGCGAACTGCACGGCCTCTATTTCTTTTAATTATATTTATTTTTATATATATAAATATAGTTCAATCTATAATTTCAACTATAGCTCATTCTATATTTTCAACTTCGTTTTCACTTCAAATATTTCACTAACGCCTTAATATTTTGAAAAATTTCGCCATAACCTCCTTTGTACGGAGAGAGGTTTGGAAATTTATTGGGCCGTATTAGGTACCCAATAAATCCTAAAAAGCATTCACATATTTTTAGTGATATATTCTGGTGTTTACGGGGGAGCATGTACTGATAATCACTCCAGAGAATAAATTCCCGTCACCCCGTTTCCGTGTGGAAATAAATAGTCCATGTGCCGTATCTAATAACTAGAGCGACGTGATTATTGTCAACTCCAGACCCGTGTGGGGTTTTTTATTAATCTGGCAGTTTATCATTATAATTTATATAGTCCATATCAGTCATCAGTTCAACCTGTAGTACATAGTCATCGCCATACAAGCCTCTTGCTTATATGGTAAATCTTCCACCTCGTCACACAAGCTCCAATTGCTTATGTGGAATATGATGAAGTATGCCTATCGTCAAGAAGTATGCCATGTAGTGTAGTTCAAAATTAATTGTTACTATCCTATGGCGTTGTTTATTATTTCACACAGAAAAACCAGCACTCCGCATCCAATGGCATTCACAGGAGTTGATATATAAATAAAATTGCGCAGCCAACTCATCAAGGTTTACCTATTTGTCGGGCACGCAAATAATTTCTTTACTCAACAGCTAATCCATTTTTTCCTGTTCAACACATGTATATATATGCAGAACAAAGCTAATAATAATATTTCTAGCAAACTATTATTTATTTCAACACGTGTGCATTTTTAACTAAGCGTATACTTGATAAAAGGAATATTTTTACCATCAAAAATATTTATTCGACACATGTGTATTTTTAACACTTCATATTTACTATAAAAATATAGTTTTTAATGTCGATTCATTTTATTTTTAAAAGATGATAACATTCAACACATGAACTTCAATTCAACGAATGAATTGCCACTCAACACATGAATATTCGATATCGTTTTTATACATATAAAAATATGATTTTTATTGCTAAATCCATTTGTTTAAATTCAAATAATATTCAACACATGAATTCCAACTCAACGAATGAATTGCAACTCAACACATGAATATTCTATATCGTTTGTATATATATAAAAATGTGATTTTTATCGCTAAAGCCATTTGTTTGAATTCAAACAATATTCAACACATGAATTCCAACTCAACGAATGAATTCCAACTCAACGAATGAATTGCAACTCAACACATGAATATTCTATATCGTTTGTATATATATAAAAATGTGATTTTTATCGCTAAAGCCATTTGTTTGAATTCAAATAATATTCAACACATGAATTCCAACTCAACGAATGAATTGCAACTCAACACATGAATATTCTATATCGTTTGTATATATATAAAAATGTGATTTTTATTGCTAAAGCCATTTGTTTGAATTCGAATAATATTCAACACATGAATTTCAACTCAACGAAGGAATTGCAACTCAACACATGAATATTCGATATCGTTTGTATATATATAAAAATGTGATTTTTATTGCTAAAGCCATTTGTTTGAATTCGAATAATATTCAACACATGAATTTCAACTCAACGAAGGAATTGCAACTCAACACATGAATATTCGATATCGTTTGTATATATATAAAAATGTGATTTTTATTTGCTAAAGCCATTTGTTTAAATTCAAATAATATTCAACACATGAATTTCAACTCAACGAATGAATTGCAACTCAACACATGAATATTCGATATAGTTTGTATATATATAAAAATGTGATTTTATTTGCTAAAGCCATTTGTTTAAATTCAAATAATATTCAACACATGAATTTCAACTCAACGAATGAATTGCAACTCAACACATGAATATTCTATATAGCATATGTAAATAATTTCAATGAAGGAAAATTATTCTAACACATAAATATTTCAGAAAATTTCGGCAGCATAACGGCAGGGTAGTTAAAACCGGGACCGTCCCTAGTACGGCTCCTCGCTCTACCTTAAAACCTCGCGGTTTTTGACAATAGGGATCATGCATCTAGTTCGCACGCAGGCGGCATGTTTTATTTTCAATTCCACAATCCTATTCTATTTTGTTTCAACCACAAGAGGGTATTTTTCAACCACAACGGTATTTTTCAACCATAATATCAACCACAAATAATTATTTCCAACCATTCGTCATACCACATAATATCACGTCAAACACAAGCAATAAATATCGTCCATGGTCTGTGGACGAGGGGAGTATATATATATATATATATAATATAATAATTCACTTGCATTTCATCACAATTCAAAGCATATATGTTTCAAACAACGCTTGTACAATTTATACATCGCTAATATAACTTATACAACACATGTACATGAGGTATACAATGCGTATATAATTTACACTTCGCTTATATTATTTATACAACGCGATTACATTCACACAAATAGTTTAGATTCCTCACATTGGTTCTTGCGGTGCTAAAAATCGTAGGAAGGTCAGAAAAATCCGCGGCTTCTTCTAGAATGTAGAGAGCCTCCTTGCGGTCACGGTGTCTCCTGTTTCATCGAATTTCGTTAACATAGCAAAAAGATATGATTTTTACAAATTTGCAACGCTTTAAAGTGTAAAAATCAGTTTATCCGTATACCCCTTTTTGATTTCGAAACTAGGGTTCGGATTTTCAGACAATCCGTGAATCTATGCTCCGATCAGAGAGTGGGACTTGAAAGAGGGAAGCGAGGCGGTCCTAACGGTGGTCGGAGGCGCAGGTGCGATCGCCTCTGGCGGTCGTGGCGTCGACGTGAAGTCGGCGACTTCCTGGGCGTCGTTCTCGACGCTGGCGAAGGGAGGAGGAGCGGTGTTGGTCGGATTTGAAGAGGGCGGTGGGCGGCGTCAATTGAAGGTGGTGGCGTTGGCTGACGTCGCCTGTGGCGGCGGGATTTTCGTCGGAAAGTTTTGAACGACGAGCGTCGTTCGTTTCGTCTGGCGGCTTAGGGTTTTTAGGTTTTTTTTTTTTTAAAAAAAAGAAAATTTCTCATTGGTCGATATTTATAGAAAATTTTTAAATAGTGTTTTTGCAAACGGACTCCTTTTTAAACCCAACGACTGTCGCCCCTAGCTAAATACCCCCATTCCGGACACAATGGGATATGTTTCGTTGGCCATTTCGACTGTTACAGTCAGTTATTTTTCAATTTAAAATATAAAACATTTGATATTTAATTTAAACGTACATTTCAATTTGCCAGGGCCACAAACTGAATCGAAAAATTCCAGAAAAATAAATCTAGCTTTGTTTTGACGATACGGTCCAAACAAAACCAGTTTCGTCGAATTCTGAGCTCGTTTGAAAAACGGCCATTTTTAGGTCGACCCATTTTAATAGAATTTGACCAAACACGTTATCTTTTGCCCCGCTCACATACTAGCTTCAAAAATTACGAAATTTGAAACTTAGCAATAATTTGACATCCCGGACCCAACAAAAGTGGTTTCGTCGAATTCCGAGGTCATATGCAAAATCTCTATTTTCAAGGGCTATATATACTATATAGCGATCTTTCTGAAAATTCATTTGGCCATAACTTTTGATTTCCGTTATTAAATTTCGATTTTTCAGATTCGTTAGAAAGGTATTGATAAACCGATTTAAATATTTTCAGTTTCGTTAAAATCCGTTATATTTTCCACCCGGTACAGTCAGACTAAGTTTGTATTCAAAATTTCAAACTGCCATATTATACCAAATTCTATATTTTATGGAAATAGGTTATTTCAACTATTCAAATTTCTTGTTAATAACCAAATTTAAAAATTTTAAACTGGTTCACATTTTCCGGGTTATTACAAAATCATTACTATCTATATAACATAAAAACCGTATTTTTATTATCTCTACTATATAAACATCATATGTTTATTCTTCCTATAATATAAAAATCATATTTTTATTCTTCTTATAATATAAAAATCATATTTTTATTCTACTACATTCGTCAAAAACCATAGAAGCTTTAAAGCAGAGAGAACTCACTTTTTTTCTAATGCCCGGATTCACTGTTCGGGTTCCAGAATTTGCAAACGAGCTTCAATCTTCACACCATCTTTTTTCTAGCTTAAACGCGCCATTCTGGACAACTTTTGTTTAAGGGTCTTTGTAACACCCCGTATTTTTGTTAACACTGAAGTTGCTAATTAAAGAATAATCAATGTTTAATATAAGAATTAAGTAAAATGGGTTGCGCTATTATGTTCGTCTCAAAATTTTGGGTCAAGATAGACATTTGGTATGCACAAAACAGATACTTTATGAAGATGTTATTAAGCCTTGAAGTTTGTATGCATATGAGAGAAATATATATATATAGATATATATAAGAAAATAAAAAAAATTAAATAAATAAATATGCAAAAAAGTTCAAAACAACAAATTGGGAGGGGGAATAACCGAAACAGCCCATTTTGGGGTCGACCCGAGACTCACTGGGTCGACTATGGTTTAATCCAGGGTGTTTGGCTGTCAACCCGTGGGCCGATTCGCTCAAATACAGATTTTGCATCTGATTGGTTCTCATAGTTCAGGGTTAATCTAATGGTCCTAAATGACTTCCTACACCTATAAATATGTGATTAACCTAACCCTAAACCTCATTAAAATTGGAACCAAGGCCGTTATGCCGTCACTTTGCAACCTAGAAGTAGCCGTCGCGAATTAGAGGAAGATTAAAGCAAATCAACTCAACCTAATTCAACTCTATTCTAGAGCTTCAACAACGAATCGAATAACATCGCTACAACAATTCTGCATCAAGTTTGATCAATTGTTCATAGTTCTTTAATCCACGAAAGGCAAGTTTGTGAAAACCCGTAACTTCCCCATAAAGGAAAGCGTCGGATAGTTCGAGAACAAGCCACAACAGAACGCAGACGGAAGAATATTTCATTGTATATTACAACAATGCATCAGATTACAAGAATATACAGAGTATAAATGAATAAATACTACACAGAGATATCAGAGATTTAAATCACATTTAAATACATAGCAGCGGAAAATAATACAATACACAACTAGAAGAGATATACGGATACAAAGCTTTCCGGATATCGTTCCAGCTGTAAACCAGGATCCTGTGAATATAAATCTGCAAAACCGAAACTACTAGCTGCCCGTGTCAAAATAGGGGCACCCAGAGTTTAGGTTAAAACAATAAACTCCAGGTCAGTCATGTGACTGGTGTGAGAACTAAAACAGTTATAAATCTTTATTTTAAAGTTAGGTAAATCAAGGGACCACGCCGTATAACACGGAACGGGTTTCCTCCCAAGAATATCAGTGCATAAAACAACAGCGCCATGCTAAATAAAGAAAAATGAAGCTATTATAAGACCCAGGTCCTATCACACAATGCAACGCAAGCCGGGGATAGGGTTTTTACCTTATAATAGCCAAGAATGCTTGATACGTTGAAAAACAAATCATTTGATATTATAATAAGTGCATAGTGTATAAAACAACTTCAAATCATAAGTATCAATCATAGGCGGCATGAATGCCCCATAACACTATGTCGCCATATATAGGTTATACAATCAAAATAGCAAAGTCGCGTATTTGGAAATTGGATTTCCGTCTATGAACCGAGGCAAAAGATAGTCCTCAACCGATTCGAGACAATCTAGCCTACCATGTCTCAGGAACAGAGCTCGAGTGTCCCTTGGATCCTCAGGGCCGGTCCACCGATGTGGATTAAAATGCCTGAACACTACGTTTCCCCGCCCTTTGGGGCGCAAATGAGCCAACGAATGACTCCATCGGACCCGGATCGTCCGATCAAACCGAGGCGCCTCGCGACAGCAACAACCACATAAGTCAAACTCGTCAGAGCGTGTAAAACCACTGACGCCACTTTTTAGCTAGAAAGAAACACATGCCCTCCCTGACGTCCTCTCCCGTTTTTGGTTCATACCGGGTGTGAAGCTCGCGAATCAAACGTTACACAAAGCTATGCCACAAAGGCCGTGCTTTGATCATCAACCACAAGACTTTGCTTTTCAACAGAAGCCTTGATCATTTGCCACTTAGGCGTGCCACACAGGCAATTCACTCCATGCGTTTGATATCCATCAATATATAACCCCTGAGCTCGTACGTCTCAGAGAAGGGCGTTAAGCAAGAGAATAGATTCTCCGCCGCCAAACAGATATATATTTAATAGAAATCAAACACACAGACTAAAATCCAATGCCAGACACACAGTCCATTTACAAGTCCGTTCTGGGTCTGAACGAAACCCGAGGCACCTAGTACCCCGCATATCCATCGATCTCCAAGTACGTCTGGACGATCACTAACTGTTTCCATCTTCTTGGGTGTACATCCCAATCAAGATCATCAGTAATTATCCAAACGACGTGAAGACCTCCGGTCTTCGACCGCCGTCTTCATCTTCGACTTATCGTCGTATCAGTTATTCAGAATGGGATAAACCCGGTCTTTCCGAATAACTCGCGTATATTTTAAATAAGTGTTACACAAATACAACATACGCCTCATTCCAATTCATCAGTCACTAACCGTAAATTAATCAAGAGAATAATTCCCCAAATATTAACCCCGAAGGCCAAAACCAACATCAGATCAATATCCAGAAAACCATTCTGCTTAGCTAACCGACAGTTAGTTTCTAAATTTCACATTCATAGGGAAAGGTTCCCATTAATTTTATCCAAGATAAATTTCTTGAACTTATTCTTTAATCTATTTTTGAATATTAATTCAAACTAGTCGGGATTAGCGAACCTTACCGAAGTAGTCATTTGTTTTAATTTCCCAATCCCAACCTATTCATCCCATGAAGTAAAGCTGGTCCTACTTCATATCTAACACCACGGTGTTATCGGTAAATTCAATTACCATTTCACGTTCAAATCTAATTAAAGATTTAACTATCGCCTGGAGCAAAACTGGTGATACTCCATTCTCTATCATTTCAATCTAATTAAAGATTCATCAAAACTCCACTTAGTTTTAATCGTTAACTGGGTTAAAGAATCAGTGCCATTTAAAAACACTATTCACGATAAACCCCAAGATCTCATTCCATTAATTATCGGGTTAAAGAACGAGTGTTATTTAAAACACTGTCCACGATAAACCCAAAAATCAATATTAATTCAATTTCAATTAAATATTATTTAATTGGTACACTTCATTAAATCTGAATAAAAAGACTTAATCTTTTCTCAACTGGGTTCAAGGACAGTGTTAATGAAGACACCATTCACGACAAACCCAAATCACATTTGATATTCAATACAAGGCTCTGAATAGAAAATATATCGGCTTATATTCAATATCAAATTCTACGATTAACAAATGTCGTTTTGGAAATAACGATATAAATATATATCTTTCAAATTTCCATAACAACACCTGTATAATCACGAATTCCAACATCGAAATATTCCGAAGACAATTTCGATTCAAATCCACTCCAATGCAATCATTGGATATTCTGGTTATTTTTAAAACCCTTTTTAAATTCAATTTATTTACTTAAAAATAAATAGAATTATAGTTCTAGTTCAAAACTTGTTTATTTCGATAAAAATCTATTTTTTTTCTTTTCAAATATGGAGTTTTTTCATCCTATTTCTTTCTAAATCATTTCTTATGATTTTACACAAATTATTACTATTTTTAATAATTTTATCACGGCCCGTACAGTCGATTTCTATCAACGGCCATCGAACAGCACTTACAACGACCTTTTTCAAATTTGATTTGGACATAATTCCAAATCCAACCGTTAGATTTCAAATTTCTAATATTCTTTAGAAAGCTCTTTTCGATACGAACCCAACGGTTCCGGTTTTAGGAGAATCCGACGGTCGGATCTCCCGTAATGTCCGTTTGAAATAAATGGCCGAAATTCGCGAACTGCCGCGGCGCGGCGCGTTCTATTCAGGCCATTATATTATATATATATAATATATATAATATATATTTTGTCGATTTCTATTTAAAACGAATTTTATAAATAGTTTTAAATTCGTTTCAAAAACAATTTCAACCTCTATTTCAATTCAAAGCAAAATTGAATTCTTCTTTATAAATTCGTTTTAAAATTCATTTCTATTCAATTCAAATTTCAATTCAATTTGAATTCAATTCAATTCGCTTTCAATTCAATTTGAATTCGTTTTCCATTCAATTTGAATTCGTTTTCAATTCAATTTAATTTCAAAATCGTTTTCTATTCGATTTAATTCAAATTGGTTTTCTATTCAATTCAATTTCAAAATCGTTATATATTCAATTGAAATCAAATTCGTTATATATTCAATTTAAATTCAATTTTCATTTCAAAATATTCGATTTCGAAATCACTTTTCAATATTCATTTTTAAATCGTTTTTCAATATTCATTTCGAAATCGTTTTTCAATATTCATTTCGAAATCGTTTTTCAATATTCATTTCGAAATGAATAAATCGGTATAAATATTGTTCACGTCCAAATGGCGTCAATCTAACCAACACGGCTTCATACATTTCTATTTTCAAATATTCTATTCAACAAATGAATATTTATTTTTGTCAACACACGACTAATCTCAACGAATGAGTACTGTCCACGTGTGACTATTTTTGTTAAATTATTTCGTTCAACACATGACTAATCTCAACGGATGAGTACAGTCAACACATGAACTTTTATTTTATAGTGACAAGGGTATAAATTTTATTGTTAAAATATTTCGTTCAACACATGACTAATCTCAACGGATGACTATAGTCAACACATGAACTTTTATTTTATAAAATTATTTATTTTCTAAATTGGAATGAGGCCCAATCAATTACCATATAAAGCTAATTATATGGATTTTCATACAACACATGTATATCATAGCATTGAAAAATAATCAACCATCAACCAAAGTGCACTACACTGTACAAGCATCAAATATAGATATCTAACGCTTATAACAGTCTGTCAATCAATCGATCGACATATTCAATCAATCAGGATGAGTGAACTTCAAATTTCATCCCAACACCCGTGTGGGGTTTCAAACAATCAAACACATATTTTATTTGTGCAATTGGGCGATGTGTAAAATTTATCGTCCCAATCAATGTCTTTCAAATAGGTGTACATAAACAAACCGTCCGGTTTGTAAATGAATATTTATTTATTCACATTCACGTTAAAAATTATATTTTTAACGACTAAAATATTTTATTCAAACTATGAATATTCTATTCGGTTCATTTATTCAATAAAATGATATTTTTATTTTTCTAACATATCTTAGAAAATTTCGACGGCATAACGGCACGATACTAGAAACGGGACAAGGCCTAGCCTTATCCCCGGTCTAGTAAAGGCCCACGCCATTCACACATCAATCAAATCAATTTCATTTCACCAAACAATTCAATTTCAAATCAAATCATCTAACTAATCTATGCAACCAAACAAACAAGTCCATGGAATGTGGACGATTGTGTCGGGTGCTACTAAGCACCGTCTGCATCCTAGTATATATATATAGCTAGAAAATGAAATTGAAAGGTGAGAAATTCTCACCGATAGCTATCCAACTTCACAACACTTCTATTGTAGAGATCTTCGTCGTTTTCGCCTTTTTGTCGCTTTCGTTGCCCGTAGCCACTACATATATAAAAAATCACACATTTTTATATTTGATGTCTTTAAAATAAAAATCACATTTTTATTCGTTCACTTTAAATTTAAAAATCATATTTTTATAATCACTTCATACATTTAAAAATCAAATTTTCACTATGCTATTCAATATATAAAAATCGATTTTTTATACCGCTGCTATATAGATAAAAATTATAATTTCACATCGATGTTCATATAGTAAACATTATATAAAAAATCACATCTTTCTTTGTTATCAAAATCCAACTTTTCCTTATATAAAAATATAACCTTTTTCTATATAAAAGTATCGTCTGTCCTTATATAAAAATATCGTCTTTCCTTATTTAAACAAAGCCATATCTTTCTTATGTAAACAAAACCATATTTTTTTCTTATGTTTTCTACAATCTAAAAAAAAAAATCTTCATGTTGTTCATATACAACTAAAAAATCAAGTCTTTATGGCGTTCATAAAAAATAAATAAATAAATAAAATCAGTTTTTAAACAAAGCAAAAATCAGTTTTTATTACAACATAAAACAAATGAAAATAATTAAAAAAACGTACTGTTCGAAGAAGAGGGGGGGTGGTCTGCGCGGATTGAGGAGGAGCTCGCGGTGGGTGGTTCTTGGCCTGAGGCAGCGGGCGTTCATCGATTTGGGGCTCGCGGTTCTGGTCTCCGCGTCAGGGGAGGAAGGAAGGAGAGATAGAGGGGGGCGAGTGGCATGCGGCGCGGCGGAGCAGAGGGGAGAAGGGCGGCGGTGGACTTCGATTAGGGTTTTCTGGGAGGGGCTTCGATTTGGATTCGGGTTCACCGAGGAGACGAGGGGAGGGAGCGATGGGGGAGGAGGCTCGACGCAGTTGGTGGCGGGTCTGGGGAGGAGGCGGCGGGTGGCGGAGGGACCCACGACGATGGGTGGTGGCGGCTGCTCCGTCTTCTTTCCTTCTTTTTTTTTCATTTTTTTCTGATTCGTGAAAACAAGAAAGAGGGGGGGGTCTGAAAATATATATATTTTATTTTTAATTCAATTTTTTTTTCAAAAAGCAACTTTTTATTTTGACCTCGAAACGAGGCCCACCGCCTGTCGTCCATAGCTAAATACCCCCATTCCGAACACAATGGGATATGTATCGTAAGCTAATTTGATCGTTTCGATCAGTTTCCGTTAAAATGAACATATAAAGTTATATATGAATTTAAACGCGCATTTCAATCTACCGGGGTCACATACTAACTAGAAAAATTTCAGAAAAATATTTTCTAGCTTCATATTGACGATACGGTCCTAACAAAACTAGTTTCGTCGAATTCTGAGGCCGTTTGCAAAATTCCCATTTTTAAGGGCCTGAATTCCATAGCGACTATTCAGAATTTTCAACTGGACATATCTTTTTATTCCCGCTATGAAATTTCGATTTTTCGGATTCGTTGGAAAGATATTACCAATTATATCCTAATGTTTTTGGTTTCACTAAAATCCGGATTGTTTTGCACCCGGTACATTCAATTGAAGTTTGAAATCGAATTATCGAACTACCGCGCCATTTTCAATTTCCTTTTATAATTATATATGAATATTTATATTCTAACGACGACGTATATAATATATACGTTCGAATTCTATTCAAAATAAATTTCTCGTCGATATTATTTAAAATAATCTATTTTAAATATTCAAAATTCGCTAAAATTGCCAAAATAAAAATTTTAAACTGGCCCAGATTTTCGGGTTGTTACAATCTCCCCCACTTAAAACTTTTCGTCCCCGAAAAGGAACAAAGTCGAAAGTGGTTTGATTAATCAACTCTACATTCGATCTGGCTTCCATTCTCCAACTTTTCAGTTTCTGAGAATTTTCAAATTCTTCAAAAATTTGGCTAACACCCTAAATTTTCGAAAAATTTCGCCATAACCTCCCCTGCAACGGGAGCATCGGGAAATCTCAAATAGCTTCCTCGGTCCTTCAGATCTCAAAAAGAAAAAGAAAAAGCCAAGCGGCTAGCCAATAGGCTCATAAAAACATCAATACCCAAACAAAACAGTAAATTATGTAGTAAACATGTACCTATTTGTCGGGCAAACAAATTTTATTCTTCGGCTTTAGCCTCCTTGCTATGACCTGTTCAATGCAAGTACAAGTATATGCAAGCAAACGCAACCAATTTTCAATATAATTCAATATTTGGTTCAACTAGGCTAAATGGTTCACAATTATCAACCAAATAAACAAACAACACAAACATCAATCAATTAGTTGATTAGCTTTTCAAATTCATAACTTTGATACATATAAAAAAATCATGTTTTTGATGCCAAATCACAACAATAGGCCTTATCTAATTTTTGGTTCTCACACCAGTCAATAGGAAATATATAGATATCACACCTTCGAAACACGAATACCAATTCTGATGATGTTCGAACTATCATCAGAATCATCTTCGGGCGACTAGAGTGTGATTCTATATCTATCCAGTATATTAAAACTTCAAATACACGTTTGCAAGGCGTATATGCAAAATCTTTATATACTGGACTGTCCTAATCAATATAAAATAAATATTCAAATACGTATATAACGATTTAAATTTTCACAACAAAATTTGTTTTCATTTTTAAAAAATATACTCTTCACACTCGTTCTAGGATACTACTGATCCCATCTCTAACGAGTCATTCTCGTTGGATATTACTAATCCAATATCTGATGAATTCTTTCGTACGGTTCTAATGTGTCTTGTTCTCTGAGCTTTGTAAACCAAAGCTCTGATACCAACTGTGAAAACCCGTAACTTCCCCGTAAAGGAAAGCGTCGGATAGTTCGAGAACAAGCCACAACAGAACGCAGACGGAAGAATATTTCATTGTATATTACAACAATGCATCAGATTACAAGAATATACAGAGTATAAATGAATAAATATTACACAGAGATATCAGAGATTTAAATTACATTTAAATACAGAGCAGGGGAAAATAATACAATACACAACTAGAAGAGATATACGGATACAAAGCTTTCCGGATATCGTTCCAGCTGTAAACCAGGATCCTGTGAATATAAATCTGCAAAACCGAAACTACTAGCTGCCCGTGTCAAAATAGGGGCACCCAGAGTTTAGGTTAAAACAATAAACTCCAGGTCAGTCATGTGACTGGTGTGAGAACTAAAACAGTTATAAATCTTTATTTTAAAGTTAGGTAAATCAAGGGACCACGCCGTATAACACGGAACGGGTTTCCTCCCAAGAATATCAGTGCATAAAACAACAGCGCCATGCTAAATAAAGAAAAATGAAGCTATTATAAGACCCAGGTCCTATCACACAATGCAACGCAAGCCGGGGGATAGGGTTTTTACCTGATAATAGCCAAGAATGCTTGATACGTTGAAAAACAAATCATTTGATATTATAATAAGTGCATAGTGTATAAAACAACTTCAAATCATAAGTATCAATCATAGGCAGCATGAATGCCCCATAACACTATGTCGCCATATATAGGTTATACAATCAAAATCGCAAAGTCGCGTACTTGGAAATTGGATTTCCGTCTATGAACCGAGGCAAAAGATAGTCCTCAACCGATTCGAGACAATCTAGCCTACCATGTCTCAGGAACAGATCTCGAGTGTCCCTTGGATCCTCAGGGCCGGTCCACCGATGTGGATTAAAATGCCTGAACACTACGTTTCCCCGCCCTTTGGGGCGCAAATGAGCCAACGAATGACTCCATCGGACCCGGATCGTCCGATCAAACCGAGGCGCCTCGCGACAGCAACAACCACATAAGTCAAACTCGTCAGGGCGTGTAAAATTACTGACGCCACTTTTTAGCTAGAAAGAAACGCATGCCCTCCCTGACGTCCTCTCCCGTTTTTGGTTCATACCGGGTGTGAAGCTCGCGAATCAAACGTTACACAAAGCTATGCCACAAAGGCCGTGCTTTGATCATCAACCACAAGACTTTGCTTTTCAACAGAAGCCTTGATCATTTGCCACTTAGGCGTGCCACACAGGCAATTCACTCCAAGCGTTTGATATCCATCAATATATAACCCCTGAGCTCGTACGTCTCAGAGAAGGGCGTTAAGCAAGAGAATAGATTCTCCGCCGCCAAACAGATATATATTTAATAGAAATCAAACACACAGACTAAAATCCAATGTCAGACACACAGTCCATTTACAAGTCCGTTCTGGGTCTGAACGAAACCGGAGGCACCTAGTACCCCGCATATCCATCGATCTCCAAGTACGTCTGGACGATCACTAACTGTTTCCATCTTCTTGGGTGTACATCCCAATCAAGATCATAAGTAATTATCCAAATGACGTGAAGACCTCCGGTCTTCGACCACCGTCTTCATCTTCGACTTATCGTCGTATCAGTTATTCAGAATGGGATAAACCCGGTCTTTCCGAATAACTCGCGTATATTTTAAATAAGTGTTACACAAATACAACATACGCCTCATTCCAATTCATCAGTCACTAACCGTAAATTAATCAAGAGAATAATTCCCCAAATATTAACCCCGAAGGCCAAAACCAACATCAGATCAATATCCAGAAAACCATTCTGCTTAGCTAACCGACAGTTAGTTTCTAAATTTCACATTCATAGGGAAAGGTTCCCATTAATTTTATCCAAGATAAATTTCTTGAATTTATTCTTTAATCTATTTTTGAATATCAATTCAAACTAGTCGGGATTAGCGAACCTTACCGAAGTAGTCATTTGTTTTAATTTCCAAATCCCAACCTATTCATCCCATGAAGTAAAGCTGGTCCTACTTCATATCTAACACCACGGTGTTATCGGTAAATTCAATTACCATTTCACGTTCAAATCTAATTAAAGATTTAACTATCGCCTGGAGCAAAACTGGTGATACTCCATTCTCTATCATTTCAATCTAATTAAAGATTCATCAAAACTCCACTTAGTTTTAATCATTAACTGGGTTAAAGAATCAGTGCCATTTAAAAACACTGTTCACGATAAACCCCAAGATCTCATTCCATTAATTATCGGGTTAAAGAACGAGTGTTATTTAAAACACTGTCCACGATAAACCCAAAAATCAATATCAATTCAATTTCAATTAAATATTATTTAATTGGTACACTTCATTAAATCTGAATAAAAAGATTTAATCTTTTCTCAACTGGGTTCAAGGACAGTGTTAATGAAGACACCATTCACGACAAACCCAAATCACATTTGATATTCAATACAAGGCTCTGAATAGAAAATATATCGGCTTATATTCAATATCAAATTCTACGATTAACAAATGTCGTATTGGAAATAACGATATAAATATATATCTTTCAAATTTCCATAACAACACCTGTATAATCACGAATTCCAACATCGAAATATTCCGAAGACAATTTCGATTCAAATCCACTCCAATGCAATCATTGGATATTCTGGTTATTTTTAAAACCCTTTTTAAATTCAATTTATTTACTTAAAAATAAATAGAATTATAGTTCTAGTTCAAAACTAGTTTATTTCGATAAAAATCTATTTTTATCTTTTCAAATATGGAGGTTTTTCATCCCATTTCTTTCTAAATCATTTCTTATGATTTTACACAAATTATTACTATTTTTAATAATTTTATCACGGCCCGTACAGTCGATTTCCATCAACGGCCATCGAACTGCACTTATAGCGACCTTTTTCAAATTTGATTTGGACATAATTCCAAATCCAACCGTTAGATTTCAAATTTCTAATATTCGTTAGAAAGCTCTTTTCGATACGAACCCAACGGTTCCGGTTTTAGGAGAATCCGACGGTCGGGTCTCCCGTAATGTCCGTCTGAAATAAATGGTCGAAATTCGCGAACTGCCGCGGCGCGGCGCGTTCTATTCAGGCCATTATATTATATATATGATATATATAATATATATTTCGTCGATTTCTATTTAAAACGAATTTTATAAATAGTTTTAAATTCGTTTCAAAAACAATTTCAACCTCTATTTCAATTCAAAGCAAAATTGAATTCTTCTTTATAAATTCGTTTTAAAATTCATTTCTATTCAATTCAAATTTCAATTCAATTTGAATTCAATTCAATTCGCTTTCAATTCAATTTGAATTCGTTTTCCATTCAATTTGAATTCGTTTTCCATTCAATTCAATTTCAAAATCGTTTTCTATTCGATTTAATTCAAATTGGTTTTCTATTCAATTCAATTTCAAAATCGTTATATATTCAATTGAAATCAAATTCGTTATATATTCAATTTAAATTCAATTTTCATTTCAAAATATTCGATTTCGAAATCACTTTTCAATATTCATTTTTAAATCGTTTTTCAATATTCATTTCGAAATCGTTTTTCAATATTCATTTCGAAATCGTTTTTCAATATTCATTTCGAAATCGTTTTTCAATATTCATTTCGAAATGAATAAATCGGTATAAATATCGTTCACGTCCAAATGGCGTCAATCTAACCAACACGGCTTCATACATTTCTATTTTCAAATATTCTATTCAATAAATGAATATTTATTTTTGTCAACACACGACTAATCTCAACGAATGAGTACTGTCCACGTGTGACTATTTTTGTTAAATTATTTCGTTAACACATGACTAATCTCAACGGATGAGTACGGTCAACACATGAACTTTTATTTTATAGTGACAAGGGTATAAATTTTATTGTTAAAATATTTCGTTCAACACATGACTAATCTCAACGGATGAGTACAGTCAACACATGAACTTTTATTTTATAAAATTCTTTATTTTCTAAATTGGAATGAGGCCCAATCAATTACCATATAAAGTTAATTATATGGATTTTCATACAACACATGTATATCATAGCATTGAAAAATAATCAACCATCAACCAAAGTGCACTACACTGTACAAGCATCAAATATAGATATCTAACGCTTATAACAGTCTGTCAATCAATCGATCGACATATTCAATCAATCAGGATGAGTGAACTTCAAATTTCATCCCAACACCCGTGTGGGGTTTCAAACAATCAAACACATATTTTATTTGTGCAATTGGGCGGTGTGTAAAATTTATCATCCCAATTAATGTCTTTCAAATAGGTGTACATAAACAAACCGTCCGGTTTGTAAATGAATATTTATTTATTCACATTCACGTTAAAAATTATATTTTTAACGACTAAAATATTTTATTCAAACTATGAATATTCTATTTGGTTCATTTATTCAATAAAATGATATTTTTATTTTTCTAACATATCTTAGAAAATTTCGGCGGCATAACGGCACGATACTAGAAACGGGACAAGGCCTAGCCTTATCCCCGGTCTAGTGAAGGCCCACGCCATTCACACATCAATCAAATCAATTTCATTTCACCAAACAATTCAATTTCAAATCAAATCATCTAACTAATCTATGCAACCAAACAAACAAGTCCATGGTCTGTGGACGATTGTGTCGGGTGCTACTAAGCACCGTCTACATCCTAGTATATATATATAGCTAGAAAATGAAATTGAAAGGTGAGAAATTCTCACCGATAGCTATCCAACTTCACAACACTTCTATTGTAGAGATCTTCGTCGTTTTCGCCTTTTTGTCGCTTTCGTTGCGCGTAGCCACTACATATATAAAAAATCACACATTTTTATATTTGATGTCTTTAAAATAAAAATCACATTTTTATTCGTTCACTTTCAATTTAAAAATCATATTTTTATAATCACTTCATACATTTAAAAATCGAATTTTCACTATGCTATTCAATATATAAAAATTGAATTTTTATACCGCTACTATATAGATTAAAATTATAATTTCACATCGATGTTCATATAGTAAACATTATATAAAAAATCACATCTTTCTTTGTTGTCAAAATCCAACTTTTCCTTATATAAAAATATAACCTTTTTCTATATAAAAGTATCGTCTGTCCTTATATAAAAATATCGTCTTTCCTTATTTAAACAAAGCCATATCTTTCTTATGTAAACAAAACCATATTTTTTTCTTATGTTTTCTACAATCAAAAAAAAAAAAAATCTTCATGGTGTTCATATACAACTAAAAAATCAAGTCTTTATGGCGTTCATAAAAAAAAAAAAAAATCAGTTTTTAAACAAAGCAAAAATCAGTTTTTATTACAACATAAAACAAATGAAAATAATTAAAAAAAACGTACTGTTCGAAGAAGAGGGGGGTGGTCTGCGCGGATCGAGGAGGAGCTCGCGGTGGGTGGTTCTTGGCCTGAGGCAGCGGGCGTTCATCGATTTGGGGCTCGCGGTTCTGGTCTCCACGTCAGGGGAGGAAGGAAGGAGAGATAGAGGGGGGCGAGTGGCATGCGGCGCGGCGGAGCAGAGGGTAGAAGGGCGGCGGTGGACTTCGATTAGGGTTTTCTGGGAGGGGCTTCGATTTGGATTCGGGTTCACCGAGGAGACGAGGGGAGGGAGCGATGGGGGAGGAGGCTCGACGCAGTTGGTGGCGGGTCTGGGGAGGAGGCGGCGGGTGGCGGAGGGACCCACGACGATGGGTGGTGGCGGCTGCTCCGTCTTCTTTCCTTCTTTTATTTTTTATTTTTTTCTGATTCGTGAAAACAAGAAAGAGGGGGGGGTTTCTGAAAATATATATATTTTATTTTTAATTCAATTTTTTTTTCAAAAAGCAACTTTTTATTTTGACCTCGAAACGAGGCCCACCGCCTGTCGTCCATAGCTAAATACCCCCATTCCGAACACAATGGGATATGTATCGTAAGCTAATTTGATCGTTTCGATCAGTTTCCGTTAAAATGAACATATAAAGTTATATATGAATTTAAACGCGCATTTCAATCTACCGGGGTCACATACTAACTAGAAAAATTCCAGAAAAATATTTTCTAGCTTCGTATTGATGATACGGTCCTAACAAAACTAGTTTCGTCGAATTCTGAGGCCGTTTGCAAAATTCCCATTTTTAAGGGCCTGAATTCCATAGCGACTATTCAGAATTTTCAACTGGACATATCTTTTGATTCCCGCTATGAAATTTCGATTTTTCGGATTCGTTGAAAAAATATTACCAATTAGATCCTAATGTTTTTGGTTTCACTAAAATCCGGATTGTTTTGCACCCGGTACATTCAATTGAAGTTTGAAATCGAATTATCGAACTATCGCACCATTTTCAATTTCCTTTTATAATTATATATGAATATTTATATTCTAACGACGACGTATATAATATATACGTTCGAATTCTATTCAAGATAAATTTCTCGTCGGTATTATTTAAAATAATCAATTTTAAATATTCAAAATTCGCTAAAATTGCCAAAATAAAAATTTTAAACTGGCCCAGATTTTCGTGTTGTTACAAAGTTCGATTTCTTTAATAAGATAAATAACAACTTAATTGGATTAAGATATGATGTGGGTTTTATGGTTATGCTTGTGTATCATTGTAAAATATGATAATTTGTGATTATGTGTTAATGATGCAAGTTATATGCTAGTTTTGTTAACCTATGCCCAAATCACCTATGTTCAACATGATCATTTTGTGACATTATTTTATATGTGAATATGGATGTAAAGTTATATGTGGATTGTTTACATGAGAATCAAATAAAATGACTATATGCAAGTTTAGGAAGAAATTCACATATGCAAGTATACCTTTAGGCTTAGATCTATGACATACACCGTTTATGCAAGTTTTGTGATGAAAACCTTATTCATAACATGCAAGTTCACACCCTTTTAGGTCTATGTTTAGATCTATGATTTTATGCAAGTTGTGTTTTAAATTCTCATGTGCAAGATTAGGCCTATTTTGTATGCTATGTAGATATGTGGTGTTTTTCCCTTTTTCTTGTGTTAGACTATTTCTTAGTCTATCATATATTTTATGCGAACGAAAGCCGCGGGGATTATGGGGAAATATTGATTTTACACCTAAATATGAATTGGCATGTTATGGCCTAAAAAGGCGTATGTGAAATTGGAAGCATTAATTGGCAAGATTAATGTGATTTATGGATATTAATATTTGACACAATGAAATTGGTGTAAAATTGCCTTAAAGGCATAGAATTAAATTAAGGCATTAATTAGTAATGGCCTTAAAAAGAGGCATATATGTAAATTGAGATATTAATTGGCAAAGCGATATGTGGACATAATTAATGTGAATTATGGTCACAAAGATAATTGGAATTTATTAACATATTTGATTAGGGATAATTAATCCAAATATGGGATTAAAATATTATGTTAATAAATGTGAATTGGCATGTAAATGAGGCATATATGTAAATTGAGATAAAATGCCTTTAATGGCATATAATAAATTTGTGATGAAATTGGTATGATTTTGCATACCATAAATGGATGGACATAATTAAGTCAATTATGGACATCGTTAAATTTGGAATCAATTAATAATTTGAATAGGGAAATTAATTCAAATTGGGGGAGGATTAATTAGGTGTAATTAATCGTCTAAGACACGAGGTTAGGCTCTTTTGTGGTGTAAGGCTGCCCGGACCTGCCCGGCGAATCCAGCTGCCACAAATGCCAGTCTAATTTGGGATGTCTTAGGCATAAACTAAATGTGTAACAGTTGTAAAGACACGAGGTTAGACTCTTTTATGGTGTAAGACTGCCCGGACCCGCCCGGCGAATCCAGCTGCCATAAATGCCAGTCTAATGTGAGAGGTCTTTATAAGGTTACGACCTTAATGAATTAAGAAACACTTAACCAGATAAAAATGTAGTGGGACATGAGGGGGTTAAGTGGGTGCCTTGGGTGGCATGAGGAATCTAGTGGGTGCCTTGGGTGGCATTTGAAATACGATTAAAAACACTTAACCAAATCTGATCCATAGGGATTGTATGAACTTAAGTTTAAGTTGGGGGTTAAGTAAACTGAGTTATAAGGAAGTCATGGGTTAAGTAAATCTTAGGTAGGTGGGTAATATTAGCATATATAGGCCCACAAACATAACCATAAATTAAATATTCTTGAACCGGTGAGAAGGTTAAGTAAATCTTGTGTAGGTGGGTAATATTACCATATATAGGCCCACAAACTTAACCGTAAATTAAACATGCTTGGGTCAGTGGGAGGGTTAAGTACATCACGGGTAGGTGGGTAAGATATATGTATATAGGCCCACAGACTTAACCAATACAGCCTGTTAGTTAAACAAATGGTGAGACTTAACCAAATTCATATATGTAAGTGGACATGGGGTTAAGTGGGAAAATCTAGAGGGGACCAAGCATAGGTGGTAAGCTTGAGTCGAGTGTGGGGGCCCTTTTCAGACCAGTAGCCCATTTCGTATCTTTGTGAGCTCGACCCAAGTCGAGGACAGTACACGCCTACTGGGCCTGATTGTTAGAGGCCAAAACGGGTTAGCGGTGGCAACGCAAGTCCAACGGGGTCATGTGCGTGCGTGGGCCCGGGCTGGTAGGTAAGACATTGTTGCATCGTGTAGGTATAAGCCGTGCATTCCTTGCGTAGTATAAGGTTGCCATGTTGGGGAGTGATACACCCCAATGTGGGACCTGCACGGGTATCTACGAGTTAGGGAGCCGATCGAATGGGGCAGGGTAGTGGGTACACCTGGTGGAGATAGGAGCAGACGGCACCTATGTAGTCAGCTAGGGGTACACGAAGCTACCATTATTAATTAATTAGTAAGGGGATACACCTAGTGGAGATAGGAGCAGACGGCACCTATGACGTCAGCTAGGAGTATGTGGAATTACCATTATCAAGGGGGTACGTCTAGTGGGGATAGGTACACGTTGGGTACCTATGACAGCAACTACAGATATACAGTCAAACATGGAGGATAGTGGGTACATCTAGTAGTACACGAAGCTATCATCATTCTATTTAGCCAAGAGGGATCAAATTCCTAGAGTGACTAGTGGTGGTGCGGTGCAACTAGTAATGATACGGTGTTACTAGCAGTGGTGCAGTGTAGTAATTATCTTGTAGTGTGTAGGAGCGCCTCTAGCGTTATCTATGTTCATCCTATTTACTTTGTATGCTTGGTCTTGCCATTTATTCATATTCATTTCCTTATTTCCCAACTAATGCCTTAGCCTAATTACTTTTGTAATTATATTGTTTAAGTTATCGGATCTTGCCAGACTTTATGTCTGACCCCCTTTGTTTCCAACTCTTTTCTTCCTTCCCCGCCCCCCCTCAGGTTCTCAGGGTGGGCTTAGTACTAGTGGAGCTTGACTTGGATCCCTTTTGGGGGCACTTGGATTTGGATTGCTGAAGTAAAGTTCAGCCCATCATTTTTCTTTATGGCTATTGGTAGTAGTGGGATTATGTCTTTACTTTATGTACTCTGATTTTATCAAGATGGATATTATGTACTTGACTCTAGTTATGGTTTTGATGATGTACTCAAACATATTTACCTTCCGCTGAAATAAATGAAGTTTTTAATTTTCAAGTACTACTTTATATATGTCTTGTTGTGATTTTCTGTTCTATATTCACTCAAAATACTCCATGGAAGTTAATGCATTCCCTTTGTGAGTGACATTAATGGAAGTGGGGTGTTACACGTGGTATCAGAGCTGAAGGTTACCAGAACAGATAAGATATTTTGAAAAACTATTTTTCAAAAGCATTTTTATAAAGAATACTTTCAAAAGTATGTTTGTAGAAGAGTATTTTTGAAAGAAAGGTTTATTTTAAGAACATAATCTCCCAAGAGCCATATATATTCCTTCGATTCTCCGTTTCGAGTCTCTTCCTCTTTCCCTTTTTGAATCTCTCCCTCCGCGTGTAGATGCTTTTTCTAATAAGGACTTCCGTATGAAGGACGGAAGAACCACTTCAAGGGACTTAGACATTTGGCGAGCTAGAAGTTAGTCCAAGGAGGTGGAGGGCTTGTGGGTATCTTTAAGATGGACGATGGGAGGAAGGTTCAAATAGCTGTTAGGTTAACAAAGGACGAAACCTCATCTTGGTGAGAGGTCACGAATGGAGAATGTGAGGAAGAAGGCTAGTTGTTTTGGAGAAATAGGACACCTTATTAGGATTGTCCAAAGAGGCAAGGACAAAGTACAGGATCTTCTGGAGGGTAGTTGTATTCCCTCACGGCTGGTATACCTGGTTGGGGTAGGACTGTCTAGGTTGAAATTTGGTTTTCTTTATCATCCTGTTTGAACTTTGTTTGATTCTGGCGCTTCATACTCGTTAGTATCTGTTTCATTAGTTGAAACACTGCACCCAAATACTAGTCTAGTTACGGATCCCATTATAGTCTCAAATCCTATGGGTGGTTCGGCTCATCCTTAAATGGTTTGTCGGGATTTGAGAGTGTCTATCTTGGGCGTTGGGTTTGAATGCAACGCCTTCGTCCTTGGTTCCACGGGCTATAGTTCAATTCTAGGGGTGGATTGGCTAGCCAGGCGGGGTGCCATCCTAGATTGTGAAAGGAGGGTAGTTAGACTATTGATTCGTCATGGAAAGACCCTTGATATTTCTTATGACCCTAGGGGTTCAGTGATGCTTAGTTGCCTAGAATCTTTTGACGCATCCAATAATGATTTGGAATCTGTTTGTGTGATCTGTGAGTATGGGGACGTCTTCGATGAAGTGCGGGGTTTACCTAAAGGCGCGAAGTAAGCCTTTGTGTGCCTAATGGATAATGCAAAGCCAGTTATGCAACCAACGATAGTCATGGGCAAGATTGGCGAGGATAGCCAGAGTCGGTTAAGTGCCCAATTATTATTTTTTAGTATCATCTCATGTAGGCTGTCTGAAATCGGAGGAGGTATTCCTTGGGTGCTTGTCTGATATTGGTTTAGGCCTTTGGGGCTTGTGCTTGGAGGATATCGAGTTCAACTAGGATGGTTTACATGGGAGATGGATAGTTATGGCGATTTTTTTTAGATAATATCTTGGTTTACTCAAGGAGTGTTGGGAAACCATGACATGGTAAGGCTATTCGATGATATGGACTTCCACGATGTAGGCTCGATAGATTTATGAGGTGAATCGAGAAAAAGGTCAAGTAATGGACTATTTAGGACCATATGTTGATACCATTTTGGGGGAAGTCCATAAAGAGCTTTGTAAAGATATTACCTTCACGGTTGACAAAGGAAAAACTTAAATCTTTGGGAGTGGGAGACTTTGCGAGGGCTTGGGGAAGACGATCCTCGAGGAAGCACATCATTCTAGGATGATCTAACATAGGATTGGTTGGGTTGAGTAATTCTCCGAGTGTCAATCTGATGTTGATTTCGGTCTTCGGGGTTGATGCTTAGGGAGTTACTCTCTTAACCGATATTTATGTGAGTTAAGATGTGCCTAATTATAAATCGGGTAGAACCTGTTTGATCGAGATTCCATTCTCACAAGTGAATTTTGGAAAGCTTGCATGAAACCATGAATACGCGATTATGTTTAAGCCGAGTATACTAGAAGGAGAATAAATGAAAGTGGAACGAGAGGCAACAGTGAAATGAGTTCCAACTCATATTTTGGAAATAAGAATCAAGAAGCTACGAAATTGTGAAGTTAAAGGCGGTCAAATCACAATGGAGTTAAGCTCAAGGAAATGCGACTCAGAAGATTAAAGACTAGATACGCGCATCATATCTCTTTTTAAGAGTATATCCTTGATTCCTCTTTTCCTGTAGAGCTTACTTGCATGCTATCTTTTAAGAACTTCCTCTCTGTCCTATTTTCAATCCTATTTCTGTTGCAAACTCCATAGGGGGTATGTCTCATCTGTTAGTAATACATATTAGGGCTTGAGGGTGTCCATTGGATTGGCTAAACTTTTAGGGTTTTATATGATATGGATTGGTTTTAGGAGTCCATCATGCCTAGTTTCCTAGAATCACATATATATTGGTTGGGTTGAGAATTTCTTTGGGTGTCAGTCTGATGTTGATTTCGGTCTTCGGGGATGGTGTCTAGGGAGTTCTTCTCCTAATCAGTAAATATGTGACATAGATTTCCAGTTCGGATATTGCCTAATGGGCACAAAGTTTTTACTTGCTTCTATCATTCGACGATATTTTTAGGTAGGAACAATTGAGTGTAAACATGTGTTTGAGACATGTTATGATTGATGGTTGCAAGTGGTTGCTAGTGGATGCTCGTGCACGCATATACACACACATTAGGCACTAGATCGGCTCAATCACCTCATGTTGCATATATATATATATATATGTGTGTTTATTTTTTTTATGGATGGGTGATGGTTATGTTAACATATGGATGTTGCATTCGGATGAATGGTTGTGCACGCATGTAGAAATAATATGTATCATTAGGGTTCTTTTGCATACATAATGGATGCATGACACTATCATGATTTGCTATTTTGTTTAAGGGTCTTTGTAACACCCCGTATTTTTGTTAACACTGAAGTTGCTAATTAAAGAATAATCAATGTTTAATATAAGAATTAAGTAAAATGGGTTACGCTATTATGTTCATCTCAAAATTTTGGGTCAAGATAGACATTTGGTATGCACAAAACAGATACTTTATGAAGATGTTATTAAGCCTTGAAGTTTGTATGCATATGAGAGAAATATATATAGATATATATAAGAAAATAAAAAAACTAAATAAATAAATATGCAAAAAAGTTCAAAATAGCAAATTGGGAGGGGGAATAACCGAACCAGCCCATTTTGGGGTCGACCCGAGCGCCGCTGGGTCGACTATGGTTTAATCCAGGGTGTTTGGCTGTCAACCCGTGGGCCGATTCGCTCAAATACAGATTTTGCATCTGATTGGTTCTTATAGTTCAGGGTTAATCTAATGGTCCTAAATGACTTCCTACACCTATAAATATGTGATTAACCTAACCCTAAACCTCATTAAAATTGGAACCAAGGCCATCATGCTGTCGCTTTGCAACCTAGAAGTAGCCGCCGCGAATTAGAGGAAGATTAAAGCAAATCAACTCAACCTAATTAAACTCTATTCAAGTCTAGAGCTTCAACAACGAATCGAATAACATCGCTACAACAATTCTGCATCAAGTTTGATCAATTGTTCATAGTTCTTTAATCCACGAAAGGCATGTTCGATTTCTTTAATAAGATAATTAACAATTTAATTGGATTAAGATATGATTTCGGTTTTATGGTTATGCTTGTGAATCATTGTAATATATGATAATTTGTGATTATGTGTTAATGATGCAAGTTATATGCTAGTTTTGTTAACCTATGCCCAAATCACCTACGTTCAACATGATCATTTTGTGACATTATTTTATATGTGAATATGGATGTAAAGTTATATGTGGATTGTTGACATGAGAATCAAGTAAAATGACTATATGCAAGTTTAGGAAGAAATTCACATATGCAAGTCTATACCTTTAGGCTTAGATCTATGACATACACCGTTTATGCAAGTTTTGTGATGAAAACCTTATTCATAACATGCAAGTTCACACCCTTTTAGGTCTATGTTTAGATCTATGATTTTATGCAAGTTGTGTTGTAAATTCTCATGTGCAAGATTAGGCCTATTTTGTATGCTATGTAGATATGTGGTGTTTTTCCCTTTTTCTTGTGTTAGACTATTTCTTAGTCTATTATATATTTTATGCGAACGAACGCCGTGGGGATTATGGGGAAATATTGATTTTACACCTAAATATGAATTGGCATGTTATGGCCTAAAAAGGCGTATGTGAAATTGGAAACATTAATTGGTAAGATTAATGTGATTTATGGATATTAATATTTGACACAATAAAATTGGTGTAAAATTGCCTTAAAGGCATAGAATTAAATTAAGGCATTAATTAGTAATGGCCTTAAAAAGAGGCAATATGTAAATTGAGATATTAATTGGCAAAGCGATATATGGACATAATTAATGTGAATTATGGTCACAAAGATAATTGGAATTTATTAACATATTTGATTAGGGATAATTAATCCAAATACGGGATTAAAATACTATGTTAATAAATGTGAATTGGCATGTAAATGTGGCATATATGTAAATTGAGAAAAAATGCCTTTAATGGCATATAATAAATTTGTGATGAAATTGGTATGATTTTGCATACCATAAATGGATGGACATAATTGAGTCAATTATGGACATCGTTAAATTTGGAATCAATTAATAATTTGAATAGGGAAATTAATTCAAATTGGAGGAGGATTAATTAGGTGTAATTAATCGTCTAAGATACGAGGTTAGGCTCTTTTGTGGTGTAAGGCTGCCCGGACCCGCCCGGCGAATCCAGCTGCCACAAATGCCAGTCTAATGTGGGATGTCTTAGGCATAAACTAAATGTGTAACAGTTGTAAAGACATGAGGTTAGACTCTTTTATGGTGTAAGACTGCCCGGACCCGCCCGGCGAATCCAGCTGCCATAAATGCCAGTCTAAAGTGAGAGGTCTTTATAAGGTTATGACCTTAATGAATTAAGAAACACTTAACCAGATAAACATGTAGTGGGACATAAGGGGGTTAAGTGGGTGCCTTGGGTGGCATGAGGAATCTAGTGGGTGCCTTGAGTGGCATTTGAAATACGATTAAAAACACTTAACCAAATCTGATCCATAGGGATTGTATGAACTTAAGTTTAAGTTGGGGGTTAAGTAAACTGGGTTATAAGGAAGTCGTGGGTTAAGTAAATCTTAGGTAGGTGGGTAATATTAGCATATATAGGCCCACAAACTTAACCATAAATTAAATATGCTTGAACCGGTGAGAAGGTTAAGTAAATCTTGTGTAGGTGGGTAATATTAGCATATATAGGCCACAAACTTAACCGTAAATTAAACATGCTTGGGTCAGTGGGAGGGTTAAGTACATCACGGGTAGGTGGGTAAGATTTATGTATATAGGCCCACAAACTTAACCAATACAACCTGTTAGCTAAACAAATGGTGAGACTTAACCAAATTCATATATGTAAGTGGACATGGGGTTAAGTGGGAAAATCTAGAGGGGACCAAGCATAGGTGGTAAGCTTGAGTCAAGTGTGGGGGCCCTTTTCATACCAGTAGTCCATTTCGTATCTTTGTGAGCTCGACCCAAGTCGAGGACGGGACACGCCTACTGGGCCTGATTGTTAGAGGCCAAAACGGGTTAGCGGTGGCAACGCAAGTCCAACGGGGTCATGTGCGTGCGTGGGCCCGGGCTGGTAGGTAAGACTTTGTTGCATCGTGTAGGTATAAGTCGTGCATTCCTTGCGTAGTATAAGGTTGCCATATTGGGGAGTGATACACCCCAATGTGGGACCTGCACGGGTATCTACGAGTTAGGGAGCCGATCGAATGGGGCAGGGTAGTGGGTACACCTGGTGGAGATAGGAGCAGACGACGCCTATGTAGTCAGCTAGGGGTACATGAAGCTACCATTATTAATTAATTAGTAAGGGGATACACCTAGTAGAGATAGGAGCAAACGACACCCATGACGTCAGCTAGGAGTACGTGGAATTACCATTGTCAAGGGGGTACGTCTAGTGGGGATAGGTACACGTTGGGTACCTGTGATAACAACTACAGATATACAGTCAAACATGGAGGATGGTGGGTACATCTAGTAGTACACGAAGCTATCATCATTCTATTTAGCCAAGAGGGATCAAATTTCTAGAGTGACTAGTGGTGGTGCGGTGCAACTAGTAATGATACGGTGTTACTAGCAGTGGTGCAGTGTAGTAATTATCTTATAGAGTGTAGGAGCGCCTCTAGCGTTATCTATGTTCATCCTGTTTACTTTGTATGCTTGGTCTTGCCATTTATTCACAGTCATTTCCTTATTTCCCAACTAATGCCTTAGCCTAATTACTTTTGTAATTATATTGTTAAAGTTATCGGATCTTGCCAGAATTTATGTCTGACCCCCTTTGTTTCCACCTCTTTTCTTCCTTCCCCCCCCCTCAGGTTCTCAGGGTGGGCTTAGTACTAGTGGAGCTTGACTTGGATCCCTTTTGGGGGCACTTGGATTTGGATTGCTGAAGTAAAGTTCAGCCCATCATTTTTCTTTATGGCTATTGGTAGTAGTGGGATTATGTCTTTACTTTATGTACTCTGATTTTATCAAGATGGATATTATGTACTTGACTCTAGTTATGGTTTTGATGATGTACTCAAACATATTTACCTTCCGCTGAAATAAATGAAGTTTTTAATTTTCAAGTACTACTTTATATATGTCTTGTTGTGATTTTCTGTTCTATATTCACTCAAAATACTCCATGGAAGTTAATGCATTCCCTTTGTGAGTGACAATAATGGAAGTGGGGTGTTACAGTCTTTTTGCGGAAAATGCTCCAATTCGCCAGAATTCGCGAAAGTACACGAATTTTACCGCTTTCAAACAGCAGACTTTGAACGCGTTTTCCGAGCAGCTCCGAACTCCAAAAAATGACTTCCATATAGCCAAATCGAAGAGAATTTTGCGCTCTACAACTTTGGTCTAGAGGGACTTTGGCCAGAAATGCACCGTTTGAGAGATATAGGCCAAAACAGTTCGGGGTGTTTTGTGCAAAACGGGAATTTTGGTGAAAATGAGTTTTTTAGTGTAGCGGGGCCAACTGTAACAACCCGTAAAATGCGAGCCAGTTTGAAATTTTTATTTTGGCAATTTTAGCGAATTTTGATTATTTAAAATGAATTATTTTAAATAATATCGACGAGAAATTTATTTTGAATATAATTCGAACGTATATATTTATACGCGTCGTCGTTAGAATATAAATATTTATATATAATTATAAATAGAATTGAAAATGGCGCGGTAGTTCGATAATTCGATTTCAAACTTCAAATGAATGTACCGGGTGCAAAACAATCCGGATTTTAGTGAAACCAAAAATAATGGGATCTAATTGATAATATCTTTCCAACGAACCCGAATAATTGAAATTTCATAGCGGGAATCAAAAGGTATGTCCAGTTGAAAATTCTGAATAGTCGCTATGGAATTCAGGCCCTTAAAAATGGACGTTTTGCAAATGACCTCGGATTTCGACGAAACCACTTTTGTTGGATCCGCAGTGTCAAGTTATTGCTAGGTTTCAAATTTCATAATTTTTCGAATCAATATGTGAGCGTGGCAAAGGAAAACGCGTTTGACCAGTTTCAGTTGATTTTAATCGACTGGAAATTGGCCATTTTTCAAACGATCTCAGAATTCGACGAAACTAGTTTTGTTAGGACCGTATCGTCAATACGAAGCTAGAAAATATTTTTCTGGAATTTTTCTAGTCAGTATGTGGCCCCGGTAATTTGAAATGTACGTTTAAAATTCAATATAGTGATTTAAATGAAAATTCAAAAGGAAACCGATTGTAACGATCAAATCAGCTTGCGATACATATCCCATTGTGTTTGGAATGGGGGTGAAACGCTATGGGCGACAGGCGGTGGACCTCGTTTCGAGGTCGTATGTAAAAGTCAACCTTTTTACAAATTAAATAAAAAAAATATATATATATATATTATTTTAATTTCCCTCCCTCCCTCCTTATCTCCCGCTTGGCCCCCCCGTTCATTACCGATTTCATTTATACAGAAAAAAAAAAAAAAACGAAAACCTAAATCGCCAGCGCCGCCCCCCCCCCCCCCCGATCCCTCGAGCGCCGACGAAGAGCCCCCCCCCTCCCTCGTCTCGACGTCTGCGAAGCAGCCGCGACCCCCCCCCCCTAGAAGTCCTCGACCTCGCGACAGTCGTCGCCCACCCCCTTAACCGCCTAAGCCTAACCGCCCCCTCGCCGATCTCCTCCTCTGTCCCTCTTCTTTTTACCCGAAGCCCCCCTCTCTGTAAGTCTTCCTTTTTCTTTTTATTTTTTTATTTTTATTATTTTATTTTGTTTATATAAACTGAAAAAAAAAAGGGAATTTTAAAAACTGAATTTTAATAAGTAATTTAAAACTGTTTTTATTTTTAATTAGTAATTTAAAACTGTTTTGATTTTTCTATTTAGCATTTAAAAACTGATTAAAGATTTAGATTTTAAAAGGAGAAAAGATTTAAACTTGAAAAGGTAAAAGAAAAGATTTGATCTTTAAAATGGAAAATAGCGTGATAAAAATATAATTTTTATCTATTTGACATAGCAATAAAAATTCGATTTTTATATATTGAATAGCGAACTAAAAATCAGATTTTTATATATTGAATAGCGAACTAAAAATTCGATTTTTATATATTGAATAGCGAACTAAAAATCAGATTTTTATATATTGAATAGCGAACTAAAAATCAGATTTTTATATATTGGATAGCGAACTAAAAATTCGATTTTTATATATTGAATAGCGAAGTAAAAATTCAATTTTTATATATTGAATAGCGAAGTAAAGATGTGATTTTTACATATGTAGTGGCTACGAGCAAACGAAGATGACGAAGATGCGATAGCGATGAAGATTTCTATCAATGAAGTGCCGTGGAGCTAGGATAGCTATTTGTGAGAATTTCTCACCTTTCTATTTCTTTTCTAGTTATATATTTATACTAGGATGCAGACGGTGCTTAGTAGCACCCGACACAATCGTCCACAGACCATGGACTTGTTTGTTTGGCTGTGTTGTTAGTTAGATTGTTTGGGTTGATTTGAATTGTTTGGTGAAGTGAAATTGATATGATTGATATGTGAATGGCGTGGGCCTTCACTAGACCGGGGATAAGGCTAGGCCTTGTCCCGTTTCTAGTATCGTGCCGTTATGCCGCCGAAATTTTCTAAAATATGTTAGAAAAATAAAAATATCATTTTATTTAAAGAATGAATTGAATAGAAGTTCATATGTTGGAATAAAATGTTTTGTCGTTAAAAATATAATTTTTAACGTGAATGTGAATAAATAAATATTCATTTACAAACCAGACGGTTTGTTTATGTACACCTATTGGAAGGACATTGATTGGGTCGATAAATTTCACACATCGCCCAACTGCACAAATAAAATATTTGTTTGATTGTTTGAAAACCCCACACGGGTGTTAGGATGAAATATGCAGTTCACTCATCCTGATTGATTAAATATGTCGATCGATGGATTGACAGGCTGTTATAAGCGTTAGATATCTATATTTGATGCTTATACAGTGTAGTGCACTTTGGTTGATGGTTGATTATTTTTCAATGCTATTATATACATGTGATGTATGAGAATCCATATAATTAATTTTATATGGAAATTGATTGGGCCTCATTCCAATTTGAAAAACAAAGAATATTATAAAATAAAAGTTCATGTGTTGACAGTACTCATTCATTGAGATTGGTCATGTGTTGAACGAAATATTTTGATAATAACAACTATTTTGAAAATAGAAATTTATGAAGCCGTGTCGATTAGATTGACGCCATTTTGACGTGAACGATATTTATATCGATTTTATTCATTTTAAAATGAATATTGAAACGTGATTTCGAAATCGAATATTTTGAAATGAATTGAATTGAAAACGATTTCGAAATGAATTGAATTGAAAACGATTTCGAAATGAATTGAATTGAAAACGATTTCGAAATGAATTGAATTGAAAACGATTTCGAAATGAATTGAATTGAAAACGATTTCGAAATGAATTGAATTGAAAACGATTTCGAATTGAATTGAATTGAAAACGAATTCAAATTGAATTGAAATGAATTCAAATTAAATTGAAATTTGAATTGAATAGAAATGAATTTTAAAACGAAATTATAGAGAAGAATTCAATTTTGATTTGAATTGAAATGGAAGTTGAAATTGCTTTTGAAACGAATTTAAAACTATTTATATAATTCGTTTTAAATAGGAATCGACGATATATATATTATATATATATTATATATAATATAATGGCCTGAATAGAACGCGCCGCGCCGCGGCAGTTCGCGAATTTCGACCATTTATTTCAAACGGACATTACGGGAGATCCGACCGTCGGATTCTCCTGAAACCGGAACCGTTGGGTTCGTATCGAAAAGAGCTTTCTAACGAATATTAGAAATTTGAAATCTAACGGTTGGATTTGGAATTATGTCCAAATCAAATTCGAAAAAGGTCGCTGTAAGTGCAGTTCGATGGCCATTGTTGGAAATCGACCGTACGGGCCTTGATAAAATTATTAAAAATAGTAATAATTTGTGTAAAATCATAAGAAATGATTTGTGAAGATTTGGGATGAAAAACTCCATATTTGAAAAGATAAAAATGGATTTTTATCGAAATGAACTAGTTTTGAACTAGAAATATAATTCTATTTATTTTTAAATAAATAAATTGAATTTAAAAAGGGTTTTAAAAATAACCAAAATTTCCAATGATTGCATTGGAGTGGATTTGAATCGAAATTGTCTTCGGAATATTTCGATGTTGGAATTCGTGATTATACAGGTGTTGTTATGGAAATTAGAAAGATATATATATTTATATCGTTATTTCCAATACGACATTTGTTAGTCGTAGAATTTGATATTGAATATAAGCCGATATATTTTCTATTCAGAGCCTTGTATTGAATATCGAATGTGATTTGGGTTTGTCGTGAATGGTGTCTTTACTAACACTGTTCTTGAACCCAGTTGAGAAAAGATTAAATCTTTTTATTTAGATTTAATGAAGTGTACCAATTAAATAATATTTAATTGGAATTGAATGGATATTGATTTTTGGGTTTATCGTGAACAGTGTTTTAAATAACACTTGTTCTTTAACCCGATAATTAATGAATGTGATTTGGGTTTGTCGTGAATGGTGTCTTCACTAACACTGTTCTTGAACCCAGTTGAGAAAAGATTAAATCTTTTTATTTAGATTTAATGAAGTGTACCAATTAAATAATATTTAATTGGAATTGAATGGATATTGATTTTTGGGTTTATCGTGAACAGTGTTTTAAATAACACTTGTTCTTTAACCCGATAATTAATGAATGTGATTTGGGTTTGTCGTGAATGGTGTCTTCACTAACCCTGTTCTTGAACCCAGTTGAGAAAAGATTAAATCTTTTTATTTAGATTTAATGAAGTGTACCAATTAAATAATATTTAATTGGAATTGAATGGATATTGATTTTTGGGTTTATCGTGAACAGTGTTTTAAATAACACTTGTTCTTTAACCCGATAATTAATGGGATGTGACTTTGGGTTTATCGTGAACCGTGTTTTAAATGACACTGATTCTTTAACCCAGTCACAGATTAAAACTATGTGGAGTTTTAATGAATCTTTAATTAGATTGAAAAGATCGAGAATGGAGTATCACCAGTTTTGCTCCAGGCGATAGTTAAATCTTTAATTAGATTTGAACGTGAAATTTAGAAACTAACTGTCGGTTAGCTAAGCAGAATGGTTTTCTGGATATTGATCTGATGTTGGTTTCGGCCTTCGGGGTTAATATTTGGGGAATTATTCTCTTGATTAATTTACGGTTAGTGACTAATGAATTGGAATGAGGCGTATGTTGTGTTTGTGTAACACTTTTAGAATATATACGCGAGTTATTCGGAAAGACCGGGTTTATCCCATTCTGAATAGCTGATACGACGATAAGACGAAGATGAAGACGATGGTCGAAGACCGGAGGTCTTCACGTCGTTTGGGTGATAACTGATGATCTTGATTGGGCTGTACACCCAAGAAGATGGAAACAGTTAGTGATCGTCCAGACGTACTTGGAGATCGATGGATATGCGGGGTACTAGGTGCCTCCGGTTTCGTTCAGACCCAGGACGGACTTGTAAATGGACTGTGTGTCTGACATCGGATTTCATTCTGTGTGACTGATATCGGTTGCATAGGATGGTTTGCCTGTGTGGCATGCTAAGATGCAAATGATCGAGGCTTCTGTTGAAAAGCAAAGTCTTGTGGTGATGATCAAAGCACGGCCTTTGTGGCGTAGCTTTGTGTAACGTTTACCTCGCGTGTTTCACACCCGGTATGAACCAAAAACGGGAGACGGACCTCAGGGAGGGCATGCGTTTCTTTCTAGTTAGAAGTGGCGTCAGTGGTTTTACACACCCTGACGAGTTTGACTTATGTGGTTGTTGCTGTTGCGAGGCGCCTCGGTTATATCGGTTTCGGCCGATGCATTCTGGTCGGCTGACGGACCAGACTTACACCCCATAGGGTGGGGAAACGTAGTGTTCAGACATTTTAATCCACATCGGTGGACCGGCCCTGTCGCTCCAAGGGACGATGCGTTCTGTTCCTGAGACACGGGCTAGAGCGTCTCGAATCGGATGAGGACTATCTTTTGCCTCGGTTCATAGATGGAAATCCAATTTCCAAATACGTGACATTTGCGGTTTTATTTGTAAACCTATATATGGCGACATGATATATGGTACCCATGCCGCCTATGATTGATACTTATGATTTGAAGTTGTTTTATACACTATACACTTATAATAGTATCAAATGATTTGTTTTAAACGTATCAAGCATTCTTTGGCTGTTATAAGGGAAAACCCTATCCCCCGGCTTGCGTTGCATTGTGTGATAGGACCTGGGTCTTATAACAGCTTCATCTTCTTTATTTAGCATTGCGCTGTTGTTTTATGCACTGGTATTCTTGGGAGGAAACCCGTTCCGTGTTATACGGCGTGGTCCCTTGATTTACCTTTAAAAATAAAGATTAATAACTGTTTTAGTTCTCACACCAGTCACATGACTGACCTGGAGTTTATTGTTTTAACCTAAACTCTGGGTGCCCTTATTTTGACACGGGCAGCTAGTAGTTTTGGTTTTGCAGATTTATATTCACAGGATCCTGGTTTACAGCTGGAACGATATCCGGAAAGCTTTGTATCCGTATATCTCTTCTAGTTGTGTATTGTATTATTTTCCGCTGCTATGTATTTAAATGTAATTTAAATCTCTGATATTTCTGTGTAATATTCTTTTATACTCTGTATATTCTTGTAATCTGATGTATTGTTGTGATATACAATGAAATGTTCTTCTGTATGCGTTCTGTTTTGTCCTGTTCTCAAACGATAGGGCGTTTCGAGCGGTCTGGGTCGGTTTAGCGACTGGTTCGGACCGAGCGAAATTCCTTGCCGTCACAGTTGGTATCAGAGCTTTGGTTTACAAAGCTCAGAGAACAAGACACATTAGAACCATATGAAAGAATTCATCAGATATTGGATTAGTAATATCCGATGGGAATGACTCGTTAGAGATGGGATCAGTAGTATCCTAGAACGAGTGTGAAGAGTGAATTTTTAAAATGAAAATGAAAACAAATTTTTGGTTTTGAAGATTTAAATCAATTATTCGTATTTGATTATCTATTTATATTGAGTTGGACAGTCCAGTATATAAAGATTTTGCGTATACTTCTGATCCGCGTGTATTTGAAGTTTTAATATACTGGATAGATATAGAGCCACACTCTAGTCGCCCGGAGACGATTCTGATGATAGTCTAGACATCATCAGAATTGGTATTCGAGTTTCGAAGGTGTGATTTTCTATATATTTCCATTAGACTGGTGTGAGAACCAAAACTTATATAGCTAGATTTATTTGTTGTGATTTGGCATCAAAAATCTGATTTTAGACTATATATCAAAGTTATGAATTTGAAACTCTAATTCACTAATTGATTGATGTTTGTGTTGTTTGTTTATTTGTTTGCTACTTTTGAACCATTATGCCTAATAGCATCAAATATTGAGTTATATTGAAAATTGGTCGCATGTGCTTGCATATACATACTTACATTGAACAGGTCATAGCAAGGAGGCTAGAGCCAGAGAATAAAATTTGTTTGCCCGACAAATAGGTACATGTTTACTACATAATTTCCTGTTTTGTTTGGGTGATGATGATTTTGTGAGCCTATTGGCTAGCCGCTTGGCTTTTTCTTTTTCTTTTTGAGATCTGAAGGACCGGGGAAGCTATTTGAAATTCCCCGATGCTCCCGGTGCAGGGGAGGTTATGGCGAAATTTTTCGAAAATTTAGGGTGTTAGCCAAATTTTTGAAATTTTGAAAATTCTCAGAAACCAAAGGGTTGGAGAATGGAAGCCAGATCGAGCGTAGAGTTAATTAATCAAACCACTTTCGACTTTGTTCCTTTTCGGGGACGAAAAGTTTTAAGTGGGGGAGATTGTAACAACCCGTAAAATGCGAGCCAGTTTGAAATTTTTATTTTGGCAATTTTAGCGAATTTTGATTATTTAAAATGAATTATTTTAAATAATATCGACGAGAAATTTATTTTGAATATAATTCGAACGTATATATTTATACGCGTCGTCGTTAGAATATAAATATTTATATATAATTATAAATAGAATTGAAAATGGCGCGGTAGTTCGATAATTCGATTTCAAACTTCAAATGAATGTACCGGGTGCAAAACAATCCGGATTTTAGTGAAACCAAAAATAATGGGATCTAATTGATAATATCTTTCCAACGAACCCGAATAATTGAAATTTCATAGCGGGAATCAAAAGGTATGTCCAGTTGAAAATTCTGAATAGTCGCTATGGAATTCAGGCCCTTAAAAATGGACGTTTTGCAAATGACCTCGGATTTCGACGAAACCACTTTTGTTGGATCCGCAGTGTCAAGTTATTGCTAGGTTTCAAATTTCATAATTTTTCGAATCAATATGTGAGCGTGGCAAAGGAAAACGCGTTTGACCAGTTTCAATTGATTTTAATCGACTGGAAATTGGCCATTTTTCAAACGATCTCAGAATTCGACGAAACTAGTTTTGTTAGGACCGTATCGTCAATACGAAGCTAGAAAATATTTTTCTGGAATTTTTCTAGTCAATATGTGGCCCCGGTAATTTGAAATGTACGTTTAAAATTCAATATAGTGATTTAAATGAAAATTCAAAAGGAAACCGATTGTAACGATCAAATCAGCTTGCGATACATATCCCATTGTGTTCGGAATGGGGGTGAAACGCTATGGGCGACAGGCGGTGGACCTCGTTTCGAGGTCGTATGTAAAAGTCAACCTTTTTACAAATTAAATAAAAAAATATATATATATATATATATTATTTTAATTTCCCTCCCTCCCTCCTTATCTCCCGCTTGGCCCCCCCGTTCATTACCGATTTCATTTATACAGAAAAAAGAAAAAGAAAAAGAAAACGAAAACCTAAATCGCCAGCGCCGCCCCCCCCCCGATCCCTCGAGCGCCGACGAAGAGCCGCCCCCCCCTCCCTCGTCTCGACGTCTGCGAAGCAGCCGCGACCCCCCCCTAGAAGTCCTCGACCTCGCGACAGTCGTCGCCCACCCCCTTAACCGCCTAAGCCTAACCGCCCCCTCGCCGATCTCCTCCTCTGTCCCTCTTCTTTTTACCCGAAGCCCCCCTCTCTGTAAGTCTTCCTTTTTCTTTTTATTTTTTTATTTTTATTATTTTATTTTGTTTATATAAACTGAAAAAAAAAGGGAATTTTAAAAACTGAATTTTAATAAGTAATTTAAAACTGTTTTTATTTTTAATTAGTAATTTAAAACTGTTTTGATTTTTCTATTTAGCATTTAAAAACTGATTAAAGATTTAGATTTTAAAAGGAGAAAAGATTTAAACTTGAAAAGGTAAAAGAAAAGATTTGATCTTTAAAATGGAAAATAGCGTGATAAAAATATAATTTTTATCTATTTGACATAGCAATAAAAATTCGATTTTTATATATTGAATAGCGAACTAAAAATCAGATTTTTATATATTGAATAGCGAACTAAAAATTCGATTTTTATATATTGAATAGCGAACTAAAAATCAGATTTTTATATATTGAATAGCGAACTAAAAATCAGATTTTTATATATTGGATAGCGAACTAAAAATTCGATTTTTATATATTGAATAGCGAAGTAAAAATTCAATTTTTATATATTGAATAGCGAAGTAAAGATGTGATTTTTACATATGTAGTGGCTACGAGCAAACGAAGATGACGAAGATGCGATAGCGATGAAGATTTCTATCAATGAAGTGCCGTGGAGCTAGGATAGCTATTTGTGAGAATTTCTCACCTTTCTATTTCTTTTCTAGTTATATATTTATACTAGGATGTAGACGGTGCTTAGTAGCACCCGACACAATCGTCCACAGACCATGGACTTGTTTGTTTGGCTGTGTTGTTAGTTAGATTGTTTGGGTTGATTTGAATTGTTTGGTGAAGTGAAATTGATATGATTGATATGTGAATGGCGTGGGCCTTCACTAGACCGGGGATAAGGCTAGGCCTTGTCCCGTTTCTAGTATCGTGCCGTTATGCCGCCGAAATTTTCTAAAATATGTTAGAAAAATAAAAATATCATTTTATTTAAAGAATGAATTGAATAGAAGTTCATATGTTGGAATAAAATGTTTTGTCGTTAAAAATATAATTTTTAACGTGAATGTGAATAAATAAATATTCATTTACAAACCAGACGGTTTGTTTATGTACACCTATTGGAAGGACATTGATTGGGTCGATAAATTTCACACATCGCCCAACTGCACAAATAAAATATTTGTTTGATTGTTTGAAAACCCCACACGGGTGTTAGGATGAAATATGCAGTTCACTCATCCTGATTGATTAAATATGTCGATCGATGGATTGACAGGCTGTTATAAGCGTTAGATATCTATATTTGATGCTTATACAGTGTAGTGCACTTTGGTTGATGGTTGATTATTTTTCAATGCTATTATATACATGTGATGTATGAGAATCCATATAATTAATTTTATATGGAAATTGATTGGGCCTCATTCCAATTTGAAAAACAAAGAATATTATAAAATAAAAGTTCATGTGTTGACAGTACTCATTCATTGAGATTGGTCATGTGTTGAACGAAATATTTTGATAATAACAACTATTTTGAAAATAGAAATTTATGAAGCCGTGTCGATTAGATTGACGCCATTTTGACGTGAACGATATTTATATCAATTTTATTCATTTTAAAATGAATATTGAAACGTGATTTCGAAATCGAATATTTTGAAATGAATTGAATTGAAAACGATTTCGAAATGAATTGAATTGAAAACGATTTCGAAATGAATTGAATTGAAAACGATTTCGAAATGAATTGAATTGAAAACGATTTCGAAATGAATTGAATTGAAAACGATTTCGAAATGAATTGAATTGAAAACGATTTCGAATTGAATTGAATTGAAAACGAATTCAAATTGAATTGAAATGAATTCAAATTAAATTGAAATTTGAATTGAATAGAAATGAATTTTAAAACGAAATTATAGAGAAGAATTCAATTTTGATTTGAATTGAAATGGAAGTTGAAATTGCTTTTGAAACGAATTTAAAACTATTTATATAATTCGTTTTAAATAGGAATCGACGATATATATATTATATATATATTATATATAATATAATGGCCTGAATAGAACGCGCCGCGCCGCGGCAGTTCGCGAATTTCGACCATTTATTTCAAACGGACATTACGGGAGATCCGACCGTCGGATTCTCCTGAAACCGGAACCGTTGGGTTCGTATCGAAAAGAGCTTTCTAATGAATATTAGAAATTTGAAATCTAACGGTTGGATTTGGAATTATGTCCAAATCAAATTCGAAAAAGGTCGTTGTAAGTGCAGTTCGATGGCCATTGTTGGAAATCGACCGTACGGGCCTTGATAAAATTATTAAAAATAGTAATAATTTGTGTAAAATCATAAGAAATGATTTGTGAAGATTTGGGATGAAAAACTCCATATTTGAAAAGATAAAAATGGATTTTTATCGAAATGAACTAGTTTTGAACTAGAAATATAATTCTATTTATTTTTAAATAAATAAATTGAATTTAAAAAGGGTTTTAAAAATAACCAAAATTTCCAATGATTGCATTGGAGTGGATTTGAATCGAAATTGTCTTCGGAATATTTCGATGTTGGAATTCGTGATTATACAGGTGTTGTTATGGAAATTTGAAAGATATATATATTTATATCGTTATTTCCAATACGACATTTGTTAGTCGTAGAATTTGATATTGAATATAAGCCGATATATTTTCTATTCAGAGCCTTGTATTGAATATCGAATGTGATTTGGGTTTGTCGTGAATGGTGTCTTTACTAACACTGTTCTTGAACCCAGTTGAGAAAAGATTAAATCTTTTTATTTAGATTTAATGAAGTGTACCAATTAAATAATATTTAATTGGAATTGAATGGATATTGATTTTTGGGTTTATCGTGAACAGTGTTTTAAATAACACTTGTTCTTTAACCCGATAATTAATGAATGTGATTTGGGTTTGTCGTGAATGGTGTCTTCACTAACACTGTTCTTGAACCCAGTTGAGAAAAGATTAAATCTTTTTATTTAGATTTAATGAAGTGTACCAATTAAATAATATTTAATTGGAATTGAATGGATATTGATTTTTGGGTTTATCGTGAACAGTGTTTTAAATAACACTTGTTCTTTAACCCGATAATTAATGAATGTGATTTGGGTTTGTCGTGAATGGTGTCTTCACTAACCCTGTTCTTGAACCCAGTTGAGAAAAGATTAAATCTTTTTATTTAGATTTAATGAAGTGTACCAATTAAATAATATTTAATTGGAATTGAATGGATATTGATTTTTGGGTTTATCGTGAACAGTGTTTTAAATAACACTTGTTCTTTAACCCGATAATTAATGGGATGTGACTTTGGGTTTATCGTGAACCGTGTTTTAAATGACACTGATTCTTTAACCCAGTCACAGATTAAAACTATGTGGAGTTTTAATGAATCTTTAATTAGATTGAAAAGATCGAGAATGGAGTATCACCAGTTTTGCTCCAGGCGATAGTTAAATCTTTAATTAGATTTGAACGTGAAATTTAGAAACTAACTGTCGGTTAGCTAAGCAGAATGGTTTTCTGGATATTGATCTGATGTTGGTTTCGGCCTTCGGGGTTAATATTTGGGGAATTATTCTCTTGATTAATTTACGGTTAGTGACTAATGAATTGGAATGAGGCGTATGTTGTGTTTGTGTAACACTTTTAGAATATATACGCGAGTTATTCGGAAAGACCGGGTTTATCCCATTCTGAATAGCTGATACGACGATAAGTCGAAGATGAAGACGATGGTCGAAGACCGGAGGTCTTCACGTCGTTTGGGTGATAACTGATGATCTTGATTGGGCTGTACACCCAAGAAGATGGAAACAGTTAGTGATCGTCCAGACGTACTTGGAGATCGATGGATATGCGGGGTACTAGGTGCCTCCGGTTTCGTTCAGACCCAGGACGGACTTGTAAATGGACTGTGTGTCTGACATCGGATTTCATTCTGTGTGACTGATATCGGTTGCATAGGATGGTTTGCCTGTGTGGCATGCTAAGATGCAAATGATCGAGGCTTCTGTTGAAAAGCAAAGTCTTGTGGTGATGATCAAAGCACGGCCTTTGTGGCGTAGCTTTGTGTAACGTTTACCTCGCGTGTTTCACACCCGGTATGAACCAAAAACGGGAGACGGACCTCAGGGAGGGCATGCGTTTCTTTCTAGTTAGAAGTGGCGTCAGTGGTTTTACACACCCTGACGAGTTTGACTTATGTGGTTGTTGCTGTTGCGAGGCGCCTCGGTTATATCGGTTTCGGCCGATGCATTCTGGTCGGCTGACGGACCAGACTTACACCCCATAGGGTGGGGAAACGTAGTGTTCAGGCATTTTAATCCACATCGGTGGACCGGCCCTGTCGCTCCAAGGGACGATGCGTTCTGTTCCTGAGACACGGGCTAGAGCGTCTCGAATCGGATGAGGACTATCTTTTGCCTCGGTTCATAGATGGAAATCCAATTTCCAAATACGTGACATTTGCGGTTTTATTTGTAAACCTATATATGGCGACATGATATATGGTACCCATGCCGCCTATGATTGATACTTATGATTTGAAGTTGTTTTATACACTATACACTTATAATAGTATCAAATGATTTGTTTTAAACGTATCAAGCATTCTTTGGCTGTTATAAGGGAAAACCCTATCCCCCGGCTTGCGTTGCATTGTGTGATAGGACCTGGGTCTTATAACAGCTTCATCTTCTTTATTTAGCATTGCGCTGTTGTTTTATGCACTGGTATTCTTGGGAGGAAACCCGTTCCGTGTTATACGGCGTGGTCCCTTGATTTACCTTTAAAAATAAAGATTAATAACTGTTTTAGTTCTCACACCAGTCACATGACTGACCTGGAGTTTATTGTTTTAACCTAAACTCTGGGTGCCCTTATTTTGACACGGGCAGCTAGTAGTTTTGGTTTTGCAGATTTATATTCACAGGATCCTGGTTTACAGCTGGAACGATATCCGGAAAGCTTTGTATCCGTATATCTTTTCTAGTTGTGTATTGTATTATTTTCCGCTGCTATGTATTTAAATGTAATTTAAATCTCTGATATTTCTGTGTAATATTCTTTTATACTCTGTATATTCTTGTAATCTGATGTATTGTTGTGATATACAATGAAATGTTCTTCTGTATGCGTTCTGTTTTGTCCTGTTCTCAAACGATAGGGCGTTTCGAGCGGTCTGGGTCGGTTTAGCGACTGGTTCGGACCGAGCGAAATTCCTTGCCGTCACACCAACGGCCGGAGTTGGGTGGCCAGCGGGCGGTGGCGGGCCAGATGGACGTGGGGGAGGGTGCTAAGGGCGGTGGTGGGGCCCGTGGTGGCCGCGGTGGTGGTGGTTGGTGATTTGGGGGTTTAGTGTTCATGAAAAGAGGAGAGAGAAGGAGGAGGAGGAAGAGGAGGAGGAGGTGGTGCGGGCGGCCGGCGGTGGGCGATGGAGGCCGGTGGTGGCACTGGTGGAGGAGGGCAGCGGGGTAGGGGGCGGTGGTGGCCATTAAATTTCTTTTTGGAAGAAAGTGAGAAATGTAAAGGAGGAAAAGTGATTATTTGCTCGTTTCTCGCCTATCGTCCGAACGCCGACGATATCCAACTGCCACGGCTTTCGGACACGAGATAGTAGACGTGAAGACGAGTCCAACGAAACAAGTTTCGTCAAATTCCGAGTTCGTTTGACCATCCAAAAAAAATCACGAATATGCTCAGATATTGCTCAAAAATGCGATTTTGGCGCACCTTTTCTTCTCACACGCTCACACACTAACTCCAAAAATCATGCCCTCTTGGATTTAACCATTATTAGACGATACAAATCCATAAAAAAAGTAGAATCGAATTCTGATGTCGTATCAGTAATGTTCCTTTGTAAAATGACTGCTCATTTTACCCTGAACTGTTTTAGCTCGCAGGGCCACATACTGACTCCGTTAGATGCGCCCTTTGGAACATAACAATAATTTGTCATTATGAATCCATAAAAATTTATCTTGTCGAATTCTGAGCTCGTATGCAAAATCTCACTTTTTAAGGGCTATGTTTTGCTAACCGAAAAGCTCAAGCCAATTGCCACTATTCCGGATATCGGAATATATCAAAGCTTATACTTTTCGGAGTTCTAAACGGCATTTTGAACTCAATGGAAGTGGTTTTGAGCCCAAATTCATCAATATGCAAAATTGACTTTTTGGGCCATGTATAATTTACATAGCGACTATTCTGAATTTTCAACTAGGCATAACTTTTGATTCCCGCTATGAAATTTCAATTTTTCAGATTCGTTGGAAAGATATTCTGAACTAGATTCTAATATTTTTGGTTTCGCAAAAATCCGGTTTATTTTGCACCCGGTATGCTCAATTGAAATTTGAAATCGAATTATCGAACTACCGCGCCATTTTCAGTTCCTTTTATAATTATATATAATTATTTATATTCTAACGACGATGTATATAAATATATACATTCGAATTATACTCAAAATAAATTTCTTGTCGTTATTATTTAAAATAATACATTTTAAATATTCCAAATTCATTAAAATTGCCAAAATAAAAATTTTAAATTGGCTAAGAAATTCCGGGTTGTTACAGATTTCAAGCAGCAAGGGAAGGACTTTGGCGCCGTTTCCTGGGCACGTGGCGGCGGCGAGCTGGCCCCTACGGCCGGCGGTGGTAGCTCGTGGTCGGGGCTTCGGAGTGGTGTATGTGGATCGGCGGTTAAGGCCTCGGGTGGCGGTGCGTTCTGGGATGAAGAAGTCAAAAAATAGGTTTAACGGTTTCAGGGAATTGAACAAAGGGAGAAGATGAAAGGCACGACCTTGAATTTGTGCAGAGAAGTTTAATTAAAAACTTGATTAAATTAAAAAAAATTAAATTGTTTAAAGTTTAAATGGTGATAACTCGTTCATTTCTAATCAGAATTCGATGAAATTCATTGCGTTGGAACCGCATTTCCAAGCACTACATTCCAGGACAAACCAGATCTGAATCAGAGCAGATCAGAAATTGAAGAAAAATCAACTCTAAATTGAACAGAATTTGAATCGAGGTGAGATTTCAATATTTTAGAAATAATTAAAATGTAATCATATTTCGTTATGAAAATTCTATGTGTGTATGTTAATTAAATTCAGATCTGTAATGTATGATGTTGTGTTTGCTGCCTGTTGATTTTGTTGATTGTGATATATGCGTTTGTTTAAAATCAGATTCGTATTTGATTTGAAATAAAAATCATATTTTTATTTCGGGGTTATGAATATTGAAATAGTTGAAAATAAAGACTTCCCTTTATTTTAGACCCGAGAATATAGCTTGTTTATAAAACAAAATTCACATTTTTGTTGAATTGAAATAGATCAAACAGAATATTACATTTTTGTTAAATTGAAATTACCATTTTTGTTAATGAAATAAAAAGAGATATTTTGTCACTTTTGAAAGAATGAAATAAAAAGAAATCATGTTTTATGGTCATATTTGTCTACAATAAAGATTAGAATTAAATAGGATTTTCATTATGTTTACATTTAGATAGATCAAACAATGATTCACATTTTTGTGAATAAAATCAACATTTTTGTCAAAATTAGATTAGTGAATAAAATCAACATTTTTGTCAAAATTTGATTAGTGAATAAAATCAGCATATTTTTGTCAAAATATGATTAATGAATAGAACAACATATTTCTGTCAGAATATGATCAGTGAAAAGGATTTTCATTTTTGGTCCAGATTTGACTAGTATGTAGAATTAACATTTTTGTTAATTAAATCTTGATAGATCAAAATTAATTTTTTTGTAAATTAGATTATGTTAGATAAAAACAACATTTTATTTGAAATGTATTATGCATATAAAGATGATATTTTTGATTTAAAACATGTATATAAATAAAATCCCATTTTTATTTGAAATGTGTTTTGCAAACAAAAATATACATTTTGTCATATTTGAAAGGATGAATAAGAAAAGTCTTTTTTGTCAATTTAAAAAAAAAGTGTATTGGAAACATTTATGTTTGTCAATTTAAAGAACTAAACACTTTTGTCAAAGAAAGATTGGCGATAAAATAAAAATTTTGTCAAAGAAAGATCAGCGCATTTTGGTCAAAAGGAATGTTTTGTGAAAAAAAATGAATATCTTTGTTCACTAAAAAGGAATTATACAAAAATATTTTTTATACATTTAAAAGTATAAATTGAAAATGTATATTTTTATACATTAAAAAGGACAAAATTAACATTTTGGTTAATTGTATGATAAAAGGACATTTTTGTTTAAAAATGTTAAATATGATAAAAGAACATTTTTGTCACCTTAATATGAATGAAATTAAAAGGACATTTTTGTCACTTTGACATAAATGAAATAAAATGTATATTTTTATACATTAAAGAGAATAAGTTAAAAATGTATATTTTTATACATTAAAAAGAATGAGTTAAAAATGTGTAATTTTATACATTGAAAAGAATGAATTAGTAATGGACACTGGTCACATTAAAAAGAATGAGTAAAAATACACATTTTGTCATTTATAAGGAATGAAACCAAAACATTTATTCTTGGTCATTTAATAAAGAATTTTCGAAAATACTCATTTTTGTTGTATAGAAAACCAGTGAAAAAAATTCATATTTTTGTTGAATAGAAATAGATTAAACAAAACCATCATATTTTTTTTAAACAAATAAAAATGACATTTTTGTCAAAACTTGATTAATGAAAAGAATAACGTTTTTGTCAAAACTTGATTAGTGAAAAAGGATTACATAAAATGAACATTTCATGTATGAAGAAGATCAAATGAAAATAAACATTTCTATGCATAAAAGGAGTTTAACCAAATCATACATTTTTGTCCATTTAGAAGGGAGATTACATTTTGATCATAAAAAAAGATTAAAGAAAAATTAGCATTTTTGTTTACTTTAAAAGAATGAAGACAAAAATGACATATTCATTTACATTGAAAAGAATTTAACAAAAGTCTCATATTTTGTACATTAAAAGGAAATAGACAAAATTACAATTTTTGTCACTTTAAATAGTACATTTTTGCTAGAAAATGTATATTAGAAAAAAAAAGTACATTTTTGCTAGAAAATGAAGATTAGAATAAAAAGTACATTTTTGTTAGAAAATGTAAATTAAAATGAAAAGGACATTCTTGTCACTTAAAAGGATTTCACCAAAAATATTCATTTTTGATCATTGAAAAGGATTACACGAAAGATTAGAAATAAAAGTTAATATTTTTATTGTCACTTGTTAACAATAAAAAGAATGAGAATAAAAGACTAGATTTTTATTGTCATTTGTTCACAATAAAAATAATTGAGATATATATCTGTGATGTCGAAATGTTTGATGTGTTAAACATAATGTTAGTATATTCAAACTGAATATTACACTTCCAGTTACAAGTTACCCGACTTGTTTATGTGATTGGGACGATTATTTTCACACATCGCCCAAGCGCACAAATAATTTAGTATTTGTTTGATGGATGAAACCCCACACAGGTATTGGGATGATATTGTATACACACTAATCCCAATATTTAGTTATCTGTCAATCGATGGATTGAAAGTCTGTGATGAGCGTTAGTTATTTATTTTAATGCTCACACAGTTATAAATTCCACTTTGGTCATCATTTGATGTTTAATAATTATTTGTCATGCTTGTTGATTTCATGCAATATATGGTTGTTGAGAGAGTCACATTCCGATAAAGAATATTCTAGAAAAAGAATATTTTAGAAAATGTTTTAGAAAAAGAATATTTTAGAAAAAAAGAATATATTTTAGAAAAATATTTTTATTGAATGAACTAGCTATTAACTAGAATAAATCCTTAAATTAAGATCTAATGAAGTTTTCTAGTTAGTGAATATTTAATTGAAATTAAATTAAATTAATTGGATTTTGAGTTTGTCATGAATGGTGTCTTTAATAACACCTTTCTTAAACCCAGTTGAAAAGAATAAATCTTTTAATTAAGATTACTAGAATTTCAAACTATATTTTGTAATTGGAATAAAAATGATTTGTGAATTGAGTTTATCGTGAACAATATTTTTAGACGACATCTGTTCTTTAACTCAATTAACAATAAGAATATGATTTGGAATTTATAAATCTTGTATCAAGATTTAAAAGGAAATCTTCCAAAAGTAAAGTTTTCCAACTTAACATATTAAATTGGAATTGAATGGAATTCGAATTAATAATAACCGAGATCAGTTTCTGTAAAAGAAGATCGATACTACATATGGAATTTAAAAGGCTTTGCCGTTATTCCATTTATATTATTGGTCGGATACAGAAATTTATAACGATTATATATGGATTTGATTTCTGTGAAGATTCCCTATTTTATGGAAGAGGATTTTGGGTTTAACGTGAACTATGTTTTAAAATGACACTAGTTCTTTAACCCAGTTAAAGATAAGATTTATTTCTTAAATTTAAATAATCATTGAATAATGATTTTTGATATTTAAAAACCAAATTGGGTTTTTAATAAATCTTTAAAAGAAAGATTTAAGAATAAACTGAAAGAATTTATCTTTGATAAGATAATGCGAACATTTTATTTAAAAGAATATTCTGAATTGGAATGAGGCGTTGGATGTGTTTTATAGTACTTGGTTTTTAATTATAAAATACGTGAGTTATTTGGGAAGACCGGGTTTAACCCATTCCGAATAATTACTACGACGATGAAGAGTCGAAGATGAAAACGGTGGTTGAAGACCGACGATCTTCACATCGAATGGATGTGTTGCTACAGAGACCCTTGATGGGAGTAGCTACCTTGAAGGGGCTCCAATGGTGTCCATCCTGACTATTGTTGATTGTTCGGATTTGGTTTTTGCTTAAACCCAGAGCATAAACTAGTAAATGGATGCGTTCCTGACATTGGATTTCGTTCCATGTGAATTAAATCGATTTCTGTTAATGTATGTCTGTTTGGTGGTGGAGGATTTATTCTCTACTTAACACCCTGGTATATATTAATAGTGATTGATCGCATGGCGTGAATTGTCAATGTGGCATGCCAAGATACAAATGATCAAGGCTTTTGTTGAAAACAGGGTCTTCTGGGATGATCAAAGCATAGCCTATTCCGACATAGTTTTGTGTATATTGTGACTTCGCGAGCCTCACACCCTGGTATGAGTCAAAAACGGGATATGGACCGTAGGGAGTGCACACGTTTCTTTCTAGCTAGTGGTAGTGTCAGTGCTTAAACTGGCTGGCATTTTACTTATGTGGATGATGGATTTTGAGGCGCCTCGGATTTTTATAGGCCGTCAGTGGTCATACTATAGGTTCAAAGGAACCAGGAAACGTGTGTTCAGGCATAACCAATCCACTGCCGATAGGCGGGGACCGACTCTACCGCTCCAAGGGTTCACTGCGAGGGATCCTGAGGCATTTGCTAGAGTGTCTCGAATCGGAGAGGAGCTTGCCCCTAGCCTCGACTCATGATGGAAATCCAATTTCCAATACGACCTTACGATTTTGATTATAGAACTAGTACGGCGACATAGTAGGATGGGGTACTATGCCGTCTACGATTAATACATTATGATTGAAATTGTTTTTGAAATATATGTGTATACCCATAGATATACACACTAATACTAAATCCGTTTTATCGTATCAAGCATCTCTTGACCATTATAAGGTAAAACCCTATCCTCTGGTTTGCGTTGCATTATGTGATGGGACTTGGGTCTTATAATGGTTTCATTTATTTCTAAAAATCATTGCGTTGTTTAACGTTTTACTTTATTTTATGCACTGGCAATCCAATGAAGTAAACCCGTTCTGCGTTATCGGCGTGGTCCTGTGATTAGCCTTATTATTAGATAAGTTAAGTTAAGATTTCTCATACCAGTCCCATGACTGACCTGTGGTTTGTTTCATTGGCAAACTCGGGTGCCCATATTTTCCACACGGGCAGTCGAGTAGCTTTTGCAGATATATTTACATGATCCTGGCTTATAGCTGAAGCGGTATTCGGAAAGCTCTGTATCCGTGTATTCCTTCCAGTTGTATATTTGTATTATTTTTCCACTGCTATTTAAATGTAATTTAAAACTTTGATATTATTGTATTCCTATTATGTAATAAGTATTCGCACTATGTTACATTCTTGTACTCTGATGTAATTGTTGTAATCAGCAACTAAATGTTCTTCAGTTTGTGTTCTGATGTGTGTTGTTCTCAAAGCAATCCAGGCTCTCCTTTACTGGGAGGTTTGGGTTGTTTCATTTGGTATCAGAGCCAGGTTTACAGAGCTCGAGAACAAGACACATTAGAACCGAACGAAAGAATTCATCAGAGATTGGATTAGTAATATCCAATAAGAATAACTCCTTAGAGATGGGATCAGTAGTATCCTAGAACGAGTGTGAAGAGTATTATTTTCATAAAAATAATACTGAAAACAAATTTAGTTTTGAAAATTTTATCTTAAAATACGTATTTGAGTATATTACTATATTTTAATGTGGATAATCAAGTATATAAAGGTTTCGAATATACGAGTAATTAATGGATATTCGAAGTTTTAATATACAAGATAGATATAGAATCACACTCTAGTTGCCCGAAGATAATTCTGATGATCGGTGCACCATCATCAGAATTTAGGTTCGAGTTTCGAAGGTGGTATATCTATATATTTCCATTGACTGGTATGATAACCAAAACTTAGTTAGTACACAATTGCTGTGATTTGCACTAAAAATATGATTTTTGGCTATATATAAAAGTTATATATATTTGAAAAGTTAATCAACTAATTGATTGCTGGTTGTGATGTCTGATAATTAGTTTCACTAATTAAAATATTAGAATGATAATTAAATAAACGAATAAATAAAAAATTTAGTTGAGTTGGTTAATTAAACAACTTTTAGCTTCGTTCTTTTCGAGGATGAAAAGATTTTAAGTGGGAGCGATTGTAACGACCCGGAATTTTTAGGCCAATTTAAAAAATTTATTTTAGAAATTTTAATGGATTTTGATATTTAAAATAATTTATTTTAAATAAGAACGACTAAAAATTTATTTTTAAAACGAATAAATTTAATTTAATTATAAAAGGAGTTAGAAACAACGCTGCAGTTTGGAAATTTGAATTTGAACTTTTATCGACTGTACAGAATTCATTTTAAATCAGAATTGAGCGAAACAAGAAACATTTAAATCCGTTTAATCATATCTTTCTAACGGATGTAAGAAACTGAAATTTCACTTTATATTTTGAAAATTATGGCCAGTTCAAAATTTAGAAAAGTCGCTGTAGGATTTATATATATATTAATATAATATATAGCCCTTAAAAATAGTCATTTTTCAAACGACCTCGGTTTTCGACGAAACCACTTTTGTTGGAACCGGAATGTCAAATTATTGCTAGGTTTCAATTTTCATAATTTTTCGAATTAAAATGTGAGCGTGGTAAAAGAAAACGTGTTTTGTCAGTTTCGGTCAAATTTAATCGACTTGAAATTAGCCATTTTTCAAACAATCTCGGAATTTGACGAAATTAGTCTTGTTAGAACCGTATCGTCATAACAAAGCCAAATATAATTTTTCTGGAATTTTTACGGTCCGTATGTTGCCCCGGTGAATTTATATGTACGGTTGAATTAAATAATTAAATGATTTATAATTAAAATTGAAGAAAAACATATCGTAACAGCCGAATTGGGTTACAAAACATGTTCCATTATGTTCGGAATGGGGGTTATTAGCTAGGGGTGACACTCTTTGGGTTTGATTCGGAGTTAAGAGTGATATATGAATTGAATTCAAGTTAAATAGAATTAAATTAAATAAAATACAATGGTATACACGTATAAATATGCCTACACAGTAAACCCTAGAAACAAACACTACAGTCGCCGTTCTTAACTTTCAATGGCTGAAATGCTCGTGACTTCTCCCTCTTCTATCTCTTAAATTCTTCAATGATTTCTCACATCCCTTATACCAAATCGAAGAGCAAAGAGAGATGATTAAATCCAACGGTCGAGATCAGATATTGGGTGGTGGATAGCTCGGATTTCAAGCAGCAAAGGAAGGACTTTGGCGCCGTTTCCTGGGCACGTGGCGGCCGCGAGCTGGCCCCTACGGCCAGCAGTGGTAGCTCTTGGTCGGGGCTTCGGAGTGGTGTATGTGGATCGGCGGTTAAGGCCTCGGGTGGCGGTGCATTCTGGGATGAAGAAGTCAAAAAATGGGTTTAACGGTTTTAGGGAATTGAACAAAGGGAGAAGATGAAAGGCACGACCTTGAATTTGTGTAGAGAAGTTTAATTAAAAACTTGATTAAATTAAAAAAATTAAATTGTTTAAAGTTTAAATGGTGATAACTCATTCATTTCTAATCATAATTCGATGAAATTCGTTGCGTTGGAACTGCATTTCCAAGCACTACATTCCAGGACAAACCAGATCTGAATCAGAGCAGATCAGAAATTGAAGAAAAATCAACTCTAAATTGAACAGAATCAGAATCGAGGTGAGATTTCTATATTTTAAAAATAATTTAAATTTAATCATATTTCATTATGAAAATTCTATGTGTGTATGTTGATTAGATTCAGATCTGTAATGTATGATGTTGTGTTTGTTGCTTGTTGATTTTGTTGACTGTGATATATGCGTTTGGTTAAAATTAGATTCGTATTTGATTTGAAATAAAAATAATATTTTTATTTCGGGGTTATGAATATTGAAAGAGTTGAAAATAAAGACTTCCCCTTTATTTTAGACCCGAGAATATAGCTTGTTTATAAAACAAAATTCACATTTTTGTTGAATTGAAATAGATCAAACAGAATATTACATTTTTGTTAAATTGAAATTATCATTTTTGTTAATGAAATAAAAAGAGATATTTTGTCACTTTTGAAAGAATGAAATAAAAAGAAATCATGTTTTATGGTCATATTTGTCACAATAATGATTAGAATTAAACATGATTTTCATTCTGTTTACATTTAGATAGATCAAACAGTGATTCACATTTTTGTGAATAAAATCAACATTTTTGTCAAAATTCGATTAGTGAATAAAATCACCAATTTTGTCAAAATTTGATTAGTGAATAAAATTAGCATATTTTTGTCAAAATATGATTAATGAATAGAACAACATATTTCTGTCAGAATATGATCAGTGAATAGGATTTTCGTTTTTGGTCCAGATTTGATTAGTAAGTAGAATTAACATTTTTGTTAATTAAATCTTGATAGATCAAAATTAACATTTTTGTTAATTAGATTATGTTAGATAAAAACAACATTTTATTTGAAATATATTATGCATATAAAGATGACATTTTTGATTTAAAACATGTATATAAATAAAATCACATTTTTATTTGAAATGTGTTTTGCAAACAAAAATATACATTTTTGTCATATTTGAAAGGATGAATAAGAATAGTCATTTTTGTCAATTTAAAAAAAAGTGTATTGGAAACATTTATGTTTGTCAATTTAAAGAAGTGAACACTTTTGTCAAAGAAAGATTGGCGATAAAATAACACTTTTGTCAAAGAAAGATCAGCGCATTTTTGTCAAAAGGAATGGTTAGTGAAAAAAAATGAATATCTTTGTTCACTAAAAAGGAATTATTCAAAAATATTTTTTATACATTTAAAAGTATAAATTGAAAATGTATATTTTTATACATTAAAAAGGACAAAATTAACATTTTGGTTAATTGTATGATAAAAGGACATTTTTGTTTAAAAATGTTAAATATGATAAAAGAACATTTTTGTCACCTTAAGATGAATGAAATTAAAAGGACATTTTTGTCACTTTGACATGAATGAAATAAAATGTATATTTTTATACATTAAAGAGAATAAGTTAAAAATGTATATTTTTATACATTGAAAAGTATGAATTAGTAATGGACACTTTGGTCACCTTAAAAAGAATGAGTAAAAATACACATTTTGTCATTTATAAGGAATGAAACCAAAACATTTATTCTTGGTCATTTAATAAGGAATTTTCAAAAATACTCATTTTTTTTTATAGAAAACCAGTGAAAAAATTTCATATTTTTGTTGAATAGAAATAGATTAAACAAAACCATCATATTTTGTTTAAACAAATAAAAATGACATTTTGGTCAAAACTTGATTTATGAAAAGAATAACGTTTTTGTCAAAACTTGATTAGTGAAAAAGGATTACATAAAATGAACATTTCATGTATTAAGAAGGATCAAATAAAGATAAACATTTCTATGCATAAAAAGAGTTTAACCAAATCATACATTTTTGTCTATTTAGAAGGGAGATTACATTTTGATCATCAAAAAAGATTAAAGAAAAATTAGCATTTTTGTTTACTTTAAAAGAATGAAGACAAAAATGACATTTTCGTTTACATTGAAAAGAATTTAACAAAAGTATCATATTTTGTACATTAAAAGGAAATAGACAAAATTATTATTTTTGTCACTTTAAAAAGTACATTTTTGCTAGAAAATGTATATTAGAACAAAAAGTACATTTTTGCTAGAAAATGAAGAATAGAATAAAAAGTACATTTCTGTTAGAAAATGTAAATTAAAATGAAAAGGGCATTCTTGTCACTTAAAAGGATTTCACCAAAAATATTCATTTTTGGACATTGAAAAGGATTACACGAAAGATTAGAAATAAAAGTTAAGATTTTTATTGTCACTTGTTAACAATAAAAAGAATGGGAAAAAAACTAGATTTTTATTGTCATTTGTTCACAATAAAAATAATTGAGATATATATCTGTGATGTCGGAATGTTTGATGTGTTAAACGTAATGTTAGTATATTCAAACTGAATATTACACTTCCAGTTACAAGTTACCCGACTTGTTTATGTGATTGGGACGATTATTTTCACACATCGCCCATGCGCACAAATAATTTACTGTTTGTTTGATGTATGAAACCCCACACGGGTATTGGGATGATATTGGATACACACTAATCCCAATTTTTAGTTATCTGTTAATCGATGGATTGACAGTTTGTGATGAGCGTTAGTTATTTACTTTAAAGCTCACACAGTTATAAATTCCACTTTGGTCATCATTTGGATGTTTAATAATTATTTGTCATGCTTGTTGATTTCATGAAAAATATGGTTGTTTAGTGAGTCACATTCCAATAAAGAATATTCTAGAAAAAGAATATTTTAGAAAAAAAGAATATATTTTAGAAAAATATTTTTATTGAATGAACTAGTTATTAACTAGAATAGATCATTAAATTAAGATCTAATGAAGTTTTCCAGTTAGTGAATATTTAATTGAAATTAAATTAAATAAATTGGATTTTGGGTTTGTCGTGAATGGTGTCTTCAATAACACCTTTCTTAAACCCAGTTGAAAAGAATAAATCTTTTAATTAAGATTACTAGAGTTTCAAACTATATTTTGTAATTGGAAGTTTATCGTGAACAATATTTTTAAACGATATCTGTTCTCTAACTCAATTAACAGTAAGAATATCATTTGGAATTTATAAATCTTGTATCAAGATTTAAAAGGAAATTTTCCAAAAGTAAAGTTTTCCAACTTAACGTATTAAATTGGAATTGAATGGAATTCGAATTAATAATAACTGAGATCAGTTTCAATAAAAGAAGATCGATACTACATATGGAATTTAAAAGGCTTTGCCGTTATTCTATTTATATTATTGGTCGGATACAGAAATTTATAACAATTATATATGGATTTGATTTCTGTGAAGATTCCCCATTTTATGAAAGAGGATTTTGTGTTTACCGTGAACTATGTTTTAAAATGACACTAGTTCTTTAACTCAGTTAAAGATAAGATTTATTTCTTAAATTTAAATAATCATTGAATAATGATTTTTGATATTTATAAACCAAATTGGGTTTTTAATAAATCTTTAAAAGTAAGATTTCAGAATAAACTTAAAGAATTTATCTTTGATAAGATAATGCGAACATTTTATTTAAAAGAATATTCTGAATTGGAATGAGGCATTGGATGTGTTGTATAGTACTTTGTTTTTAATTATAAAATACGTGAGTTATTCGAGAAGACTGGGTTTAACCCATTCCGAATAATTACTACGATGATGAAGAGTCGAAGATGAAAACGGTGGTTGAAGACTGACGATCTTCACATCGAATGGATGTGTTGCTACAGAGACCCTTGATGGGAGTAGCTACCTTGAAAGGGCTCCGGTGGTGGCCATCCGGACTATTGTTGATTGTTCGGATTTGGTTTTCGCTCAAACCCAGAGCATAAGCTGGTAAATGGATGCATGTCTACATTGGATTTCGTTCCATGTGAATTAAATCGATTTTTGTTAATGTATGTCTGTTTGGTGGTGGAGGATTTATTCTCTACTTAACACCCTGGTATATATTAATAGTGATTGATCGCATGGCGTGAATTGTCAATGTAGCATGCCAAGATGCAAATGATCAAGGCTTTTGTTGAAAACATGGTCTTGTGGGATGATCAAAGCATAGCCTATTACGACATAGTTTTGTGTATATTGTGACTTCGCGAGCCTCACACCCCAGTATGAGTCAAAAACGGGATATGGACCGAAGGGAGTGCACAGGTTTCTTTCTAGCTAGTGGTAGTGTCAGTGCTTAAACTGGCTGGCATTTTACTTATGTGGATGATGGATTTCGAGGCGCCTCGGATTTTTATAGGCCGTTAGTGGTCATACTACAGGTTCAAAGGAACTGGGAAACGTGTGTTCAGGCATAACCAATCCACCGCCGATAGGCGGGGACCGGCCCTACCGCTCCAAGGGTTCACTGCGGGGGATCCTGAGGCATTTTCTAGAGTGTCTCAAATCAGAGAGGAGCTTGCCCCTAGCCTTGACTCATGATGGAAATCCAATTTCCAATACGACCTTGCGGTTTTGATTGTAGAACTAGTACGGCGACATAGTAGGATGGGGTACTATGCCGTCTATGATTAATACATTATGATTGAAATTGTTTTTGAAATATATATACCCATATATATACACACTAATACTAAATCCGTTTTATCACATCAAGCATCTCTTGACTATTATAAGGTAAAACCCTATTCTCGGGTTTGCGTTGCATTGTGTGATGGGACTTGGGTCTTATAATGGTTTCATTTTTTCTTAAAAGCATTGCATTGTTTTACGTTTTACTTTATTTTATGCACTGGCAATCCAATGGAGTAAACCCGTTCCGCGTTAGCGGCGTGGTCCTGTGATTAGCCTTATTATTAGATAAGTTAAGTTAAGATTTCTCATACCAACCCCATGACTGACCTGTGGTTTGTTTCACTGGAAAACTCGGGTTCCCATATTTTCCACACCGGAAGTCGAGTAGCTTTTTGCAGATATATTTACAGGATCCTGGCTTACAGCTGAAGAAGTATTCGGAAAGCTCTGTATCCTTGTATTCCTTCCAGTTGTATATTTGTATTAATTTTCCGCTACTATTTAAATGTAATTTAAAACTCTGATATTATTGTATTCCTATTATGTAATAAGTATTCGTACTCTGTTACATTCTTGTACTCTGATATAATTGTTGTAATCAGCAATAAAATGTTCTTCAGTTTATGTTCTGATGTGTGTTGTTCTCAAAGCAATCCAGGCTCTCCTTTACTGGGAGGTTTGGGTCGTTTCAGTTACTATTGTTCAAGTAAGTCGAATTTCGTTATTTACAAATTCAAAATTTTATTTCAATTATTAATTACACCAATAATTTTCAAAATCAATTACAAGAATTATATTATGAATTTATTAACCCAATTTAACATAAAAAATTTAATATCAATCTCAACTCTAAAAAGTTACCATATAAATCAATTTATAATTTATATTTTCAATCACATAAATAAAGACACTTATTGCCAATCGACCTTCATTACACAAAAAATGAATGTATATTGTTACCATATAAATTAACTTAAAATTTCCAACATATATGAAATTCCAAAATTTATAAATTCATTAATTTTAGAATTAATTTGTTCATTTTATTGTATTAATTCAACGTTCATTACAATTCTGTTACTTCCGTTTGGTTGCTACATTACATTATGTCAACAACAATTTAGCCATCATAAAAGAAAGTATAAAATTCGTTGACCTGAGAATATGAATGCTCTACTTTTAAATCTATTTATTCTATCATTGAAATTTGTAATAAAAATGTGCATGACCATTCAAGCATGTACAACAATTAGTGATGTCAAAATATTAGAAAACTATCTAATATGAAAACGTAAGTAAATAGACATGTCCTTAAATTTTGTTATTTTAACTATACCGATAATCAAAGATAATATCTAATTGGATATTTCCATTTCCAAATAATCATATATATCTAAATCAAAAGTATAATTCAAAATAATTTCATAAATAAACTTTATTTTTGTTTACCTTCCAATATTGATTATTTACCACTTCAATTTTTGTATTTCAATTATAAACTACATAAAGCAAAATATTTCAATATTAAGTTTCAACTTTCATTATTTATCAATATAAACAAAATAAAAAATTTAACATTTAAAATAACTTTGTACAAAAATACACTAAATTTAATATTCTAAACTATCTCAAAATCTCGGGATGTTACACTCTCCCCGACTTAAAAACTTTCCGTCCTCGAAAAGGAACATAGAATGAAGTGGCAAGGTGAAATTAAAATAATATAAAATTCTACTAAACTTAGAAACAATTAACTTATACAAGACTCACATTTTCACAAAATTTTCTAAGTTATAATTTCACTTATTAATTACCCAAGTCATGAGTTATTGCCATTTTATTTGAACGACAAAAATTTCCAATTCATATTTAGTTGACTTACACTGAATTATGTTTCACATTTAGTTCAATATCCTTCAGCACTTCTATCGACCAAATTTAGAGATTGTGTAAACTTAGTTATCGTTCATTTTATTTATAATTTAATTTTAAATCGTGAATTTCCCTGGCGTTGTTTTTCTGAAATTTTAATTTACATATATCTTCAAATTTACAAGTTCAAAAAAAAAATTCTTTTTCATTAGGAAACTATAATCCAATAGAACCGGAAGATTCTTGTTTCAAAGAATTCTGACTTATTTTAGACTCTATACATTTATTTAAACTTTAATTCGGAAAATTTTGAACTGCCGCTACGCAACGAGCTCGTTTTTAATTAATTTGTTTAACCATCGTTAAGTTTATAATTATAATCCTTTTCACTTATATTTCGCAAAGCCAATCATTAATATCAATACATTTAGTTTATTATTAAATGATTTTTCTTAATTGATATTTCATTGATTTGGTTAATCCATGTTACTTAGTTAAATTGAATTTCACAATGAAACTAAGTATATCTTGTTTATTACATAACTTAAATTTTATTTATAACCAATCAAAATTTTCTACTTTGATTTTCCATTCTTATACTTGTGCATTAATTAACTGCTTATTCTTATAACATTCAACATCTTAGTTAATTGGTAAGTTATTCATGTTATAAAACCGAATTGATTATTACATAAGTTCAATGGTTACCGTTAGTTTCAATTTATTATCCAATTCTTATGATTTTTATTTTTTTAACTCTCTTAATATTAAGAAGTTTCAATTCATTACTTATTCAAGATTTAAAAAATTAAATTTCGAGCTCTTTTTTTTTCAATTTTTTTTCATATAATATATCGTTTACATAAAACCATACTGTAAAAGATTTAAATAAAGTTCAATTTCGTAAAACAAAGTATAGAAAATATTAAATGTCTCCCTACTTATATTCTTGAAAATAAACATCGATGATGCGTGCACTCATCACCGAAATCATTTCCAAGACAAGAGGGTATACACTTATTTCTAAAACTCATATGAAACAATTTTTCTATATGAAACAACTTTCTTTTTAAAAAAATATAAATATATTATTTCAAAACCGTTTACAAATCAACATTACAAAACCACCTGAAATCAAATTCATATTTTACTTCTTATTTTATTATCAATAAATTTCAATATTTGATTTTCTTAAACCAATCAAAAACCAATGGTTTTAATTATTAATTAATCCAGTAATAAATGATGAAAATTTAATATTATCATCAAAAAATTCAAAATTAACATATTTCAAATAATTCTATATATAAATAAAATACAATTCAAAACAATATTATGTCAACGAATCCTATTTGAGTGTTTAGAAATCCCTATCGATGCCTTGGTGTCCCAAGTACCGACCAGAATTCATAAATACTCAACAGAACAGATTAACACAATTCAAAATCATTTTATATAAAAATTACATGTACGTTCTCTCATATACAGTCAAACTCATTCTAGGGTATTGGTACCCTATCTCTAATGAGTTAATCCCAAATAGAGCCAAGGTTTTCGCTAAACTAAAGCTCTGATACCAAATGTAACATTCGCGATTATTGATTGTTCAAATCTGCAATGATCCTTAATGTCGACATAAACAGATCAAAAATACGGATATTTATTGGGATTAAAATAAGAAAAAGAATAGAAGAATAAAACAAATACAGAATCTCGTAGTGAAAGGACAAAATATAATAAATAAATAACATTTCATGAAGCTGTTAAAACATATATTTGATTTTATTTTACAAAAATTATCAGAGTTAATTATTATACAACATACCAATAATTTTGCAGCGAAATAGTAATAATAATACGTCTGTTGAGCTCCATCTTCATCATCATAATAGTATCTTTAAGGCAAGGTAATCTTCGCTAACCGCAACTTCGGCTGAACCGAGCGTATTGCATAAAAAGAAACACAACAAACACTCGGATCAGAACTAAATCATCCACATATTAGTCAAATTAAAATATGAAATAACATGAGTGTTATGGGTGCAGTAGTCTAAAGATGTATTATGGAAAATTCGCAAATAATTTTGGAAAAATGAAGCTATCATAAGCTCGTCCCACATCACAAAATGCAAGCGCACACCAAATGGGAGAGTTTTGTCTTATGATAACCAAACATGCTTTCATACATGAAAATCTTCTTTTAATACTATTATTATTGCATAGTGTTGTAAACCATTTCGCAAATAAATATATAAATATTAGTAAGCATAGTGACTATGCTTACATTCACAGTTTACAAAAAAAAAAGGCTGGCATTGATTGTTGGGATCCAATATAATGGTTCCTGATACGAAAGATCAATCCGAAACTAGGTGCAACCTCACGGTTCATGGTTTTCATCCAGGCTCAGACAACAAGCACCAGGTAAATCACCGGTTAACATCCAGACACGGACACCGAACATACCCTTTTTTTTCGCAAGTTTCAAAGTAGATCTACCGCCGAAGCTTTTAAGTTTCAATAAAATGTATACAACCTAACCGCCAGTTTACCATCAATCCGGGGTGTGAGGTTCTTCGAAGTCACGATATACACAATGCTATCATCACTAGCTCATTCCATAACTTGAATATGCCACATTATAAATTTACAACATGTCACTGATTTCCATCAATACATAACCTCTAAGCACGTAAAACTTAGAGACGGGAATAATTAATTGCCACAACCCTATATATATATATATATTAATAAAAATTAGTGTTACGCATTCAATTACAATGTCAAACACACAATCCATACAAGTCCATTCTAGGTCTGAATGGAACAACTCCGAATATCCTTAAATATATTTAGACCTCATGCCACTTATAACCTTGTTTCAGGTGTACGGCCCGATTCAAGACATCAACAATCAATCCAAATAATCCAAAGATTCCCGGTCTTCATTTCTCCTTTCCATGTCTTCAAATAGCGTCGTATTATTACTTGGAATAGTTTTCGGACTTAAATCCAATCTTGGTCTTTCCATGTAATAAGTGTATTTTAAAAACAAAAGCTATAGACTATAACGGTTTCAATCCAATTCTCCTTCCAAACATTAGTCATTTTAGAACAAGGTTAGATTCATTTCAAATTCCTAAAATCTTATTATTTCCATTCGTCTGTTCAAATTTGGAATTAAAGCCTTATACACATTTTTTTTATAATTCTCAAATTTAATCATTTTCATGGAATGGTAAAACGTTTCATAAGTATTATAGATTAGCTATTTACCAAATAGGTTCAACAACATTTAAGGGTACAAATCTTTTGCTCAAATTATTTTAAATAATGAATGACGTTGTAAGATTCCAAAATTTGTTCTAAATTTAAGAGGTTTTGAATAACTTCCAAATTAGATTTTGAAAATAACCATCTCGTCCGTCAGATCAGTTAGAGATAGCCAGGGAGAGCAGGGAAACTTGTATTTTCCAGACCCAAGCCTTAGACACTATCCTCTCTGTCACCCTAGAACGTTCTGGTATATAAATGTGTATGTGTTATAGGAAGAAATGTCATAATATATATATTTATATATTAAATGTTTTACTAAAAATCTCTAAATAATATAATATAATTTACTTTATTTCAAAATGAAGGTATATATATATTAAATGCTTTACTAAAACAATCTTTAAATAATAAGTATAATATAATTTATTTCAAAACTATAGTATATATATGTATACTTAACTAATTTAAAATAATAATTGTTTCTTTCTTCCAAATTTTTAATAACTAAAAAGTTATATTCCAATTTCGATAAAGTTTACTACATTTCCAAATCTCGATTCCAAACACATTCAAATTCCGACCTTTCAAATTTAAAAGGATTTAATTTCATATTTAATCCAAAATCTCGAACACTTCCAAAATCATCGAATACTCTTATTTTAAATTAAATCGAAAGAGAATTAATAAATTCAGTTTTAAACAATTAAATTTGAGTAATAAAAGTCGTATGTAAATCACATTTCCAAATTCCCAATTTATTTTGGAATAATGGCCTTAACACATTCAATGAACGTTCAAGTTTCAATAACAGTCCAACAGTCAATTCCAAATCAAGGCATTCATCAAAACAATTTCATTCAAATGGTAATTATTTAAATCATTTCATTTGTTAATAAAGTTCAGGATTTCAATTAGAGATTAATTTAATTAAAATAATTATTTATCAATCTCAATTTGCACATTAACACACTTGCATGTCAAATTTTTAGGCAACCAATCAACAATCCATTTCAACCATACAACCAACTTATTTCATAATTTAATTTAACAAATACGGGAATAATTTAGTAAGTTGTGAGCGAGAAATCCAATCACCTTTAGGTCTTTAGTCAATCGAAGTCTAACCAAAGCCCAAAATTTACAGCCTCCACCTATAGCCAAATCAGTACTAGAACATCTGCAATTTTACCATGATCGCAACGCAACAAACGGCGCTCAAATCCGACCTTGTATGTAATAGTTATTAACATTAGAAGTTATACAAGATATATAATAATATTATAAACAAATAAAATATCCATCTTACCACGTCACCACCGCTTGCATGCAAAAACGATTTGTAGATATGGATTCTACTAGTCACGATCTTCAATTTGGTATATAATATGTTGAAGTTTTGTGGAGATTTGATTTTTAGATTTTAAATTTGAGTTTAAGGTAAGGGATTGAAGAATATATTTTTCTGACATTAGAGAAAGAAATGAGCAGATGAAAGATATACGTACAATGAAAATTGGCTGCTGAGTTGGGACTGAATTTTATTGGCATATGTATAGAGGGTCCAATAGGAGAAATAAACAATTATCCCATTGCATTGATTCCTGTTAATTACAATTTTGATTGATTATCCAAATTAATTTTTAATTCCAATTATTGTTCAAGTAAGTCGAATTTCGTTATTTACAAATTCAAAATTTTATTTCAATTATTAATTACACCAATAATTTTCACAATCAATTACAATAATTAAATTATGAATTTATTAACCCAAATTAACATAAAAAATTTAATATCAATCTCAACTCTCAACAGTTACCATATAAATCAATTTATATTTTATATTTTCAATTCACATAAATAATGACACTTATTACCAGTCGACCTTCATTACACAAACAACGAATGTATATTATTACCATATAAATTAACTTAAAATTTCCAACATATATGAAATTCCAAAATTTATATATTCATTAATTTTAGAATTAATTTGTTTATTTTATTGTATTAATTCAACATTCATTACAATTCTGTTACTTCCATTTGTTTGCTACATTACATTATGTCAACAACAATTTAGCCATCGTAAAAGAAAGTATAAAATTCATTGACCTGAGAATATGAATGCTATACTTTTAAATCTATTTATTCTATCATTGAAATTTGTAATAAAAATGTTCATGACCATTCGAGCATGTACAACAATAATTGATGTCAAAATGTTACAAAACTATCTATATATGAAAACACAAGTAAATAGACGTATCCTTAAATTTTGTTATTTTAACCATACCAATAATCAGAGATCAGATTTAATTGGATATTTCCATTTCCAAATAATCATATTTATCTAAATCAAAAGTATAATTCAAAAGAATTTCATAAATAAACTTTGTTTTTGTTTACATTCCAATATTGATTATTTACCACTTCAATTTTTGTATTTCAATTATAAATTACATAAAGCAAAATATTTCAATATTAAGTTTCAACTTTCATTATTTATCAATATAAACAAAATAAAAATTTTAACATTTAAAATAACTTTGTATAAAAATACACTAAATTTAATATTCTAAACTACCGCAAAATCTCAGGATGTTACAATATCAGATCATCACTTAGAAGGTTATTTAGGTTATCACATAACCTTTATGGCTTGTTCCTTAGCCTCTAGATACTCCTTATTTTCTTTTATAAGCTTCTCAATCTCGATCTCGTGTTCCTTGAATGTTATCAAGTAGGTCTTTTCACTCGCTGTCATCGGTCATGATCTCAGTATAATTGAGTTGGTTGATTCGTTGGAGTTGATAAGCCAGTTTGTGCCAACCCGCTAGCTTCTCTACTTCATCCTTAAAGATTAAAGGAAGATGTCTTTATCTATCATCTTTAAATCTAAGTCAAATCTAATATCTCTAAGAAACTATCCAGAAAAGTTCTATGACATAAGAGATGGGCCAAGAGGAAGTTTAAAAGGCTTTCTTTGCAAAACATTGTAAATTTAGGGGTAGGTTCACTGACAGTAAGGAAATATTGACGGAAGGACCAGCAAGAAGTTGCTTAGTGATTACCGGGGCTTGTGGATCCCCCGATGAGCCTTGGTCCATCTTTGGTCGCTTCGACGGACCATTGCCTTTGGTGGCTTTCTTCTCATTATGCTCTCTTGCTGTAATAACCCGGGAAATGTGAACCAATTTAAAATTTTTAAAATTGGTTATTGTCAAAGAATTTGAATAATTGAAATAGCACATTTTAATAAAATAATGAATTGGGAATAGTAAGGCAGTTTGAAAATTTGAATACAAACTTTGTCTGACAGTACCGGGTGGAAAATATAACAGATTTTAGCAAAACCAAAAATATTTAAATTTGTTTATGAATACCTTTCTAACAAATCTGAAAAATCGAAGTTTCATAACGGGAATCAAAAGTTATGGCCAAATGAATTTTCAGAAAAATCGAAGTTTCTAACAAATCTGTTAAATATATATCTGTTTGGCGGTGGAGAATTTATTCTTTTGCTTAACGCCCTTCTCTGAGACGTACAAGCTCAGAGGTTATATATCGATAGAAATCAGTCGTATGGAGTGGATTGCCTATGTGGCATGCCAAGATGCTGTGATCAAGGCTGCTGTTGCAAAGAAAAGTCTTGTGGTTGATGATCAAAGCATGGCATACGTGGCCTGGCTTTGTGTATAGCGTGGATTCGCGAGCCTCACACCTCGGTATGAGTTAAAAACGGGATAAGGACTGCAGGGAGAGCATGACGTTTCTTTCTAGCTATGGTGGTGTCAGTGACTTACCAGCCCTGACATTTATATCTATTTTTCACCTATGTGGTTGTTGGAATGCGAGGCGCCTCGATTATAGGTCTGTAAGGACCGGGAAACGTGTGTTCAGGAATAATTAATCCTCAAACGTAAGAGAGGACCGGCCCTGAAGATCCAGGGGTTACCCAGAGTGTGTAGTCCTGAGGCATTTGCTAGAATGTCTCGAAGCAGAGAGGAGCTTTCCCCTTGCCTCGACTCATGATGGAAACCCAATTTCCAATACGAAATAACGGATTCGATTGTAGAACTAGTATGGCGATATAGTGGTATGAGGCACTTATGCCGCCTATGATTGATATTTATGATGCTATTCGTTTTTGGAACATATATGCACTAGTAATAATATCAAATGATTTTGCTTTACACGTATCAAGCATATTTGGCCATTATAAGGTAAAACTCTATCCTCTGGCTTGCTTGCATTGTATGATGGGACTTGAGTCTTATAATGGCTTCATTCTTTTTAAAAAAAGCATTGCGTTGTTTTAAAGAATTTACTTTGTTTTAAATGCACTAGCAATCACTGGAGTAAACCCATTCCGCGAAAGTGGCGTGGTCCTATGATTTGCTTATTACCGTTGTTTAAACTGTTAAATAGATTTCTCATACCAGTCCCCATGACTGACTCGTTGTTTGTTTCACTTTGCAAACGCGGGTGCCCTTATTTTCACACGTGCAGCCTAGTTCACAGGTGACAGGTTGTTTTTGGCTCTGCACTGTTGCATAGAGTGCATTTTGGCTCATGGCGAAGCTGACTTCGCAGAGATGACTTTGACATTTTCCGCCATTATTGTACTTATATTATGATTCCGCCACAGGCGATGCAGACTGCTTTACTTTCAGTACTTATTATCGTATGTATATGTACCGCCTTCGGCGATGTAGACTGATACCCTTATTATGTCTCACTGCATGTATATATTCCACCTCTGGCGATGATGACTGATCACTTCCCTTTTATTTACTAAGTTATATCCTACGTTGTGCTATTCTGATGTTGTTACATGTTGTGATTCCACTGTCATATCCATGTAAAATTATTCTATTTATTATTTTTTCTATTATCTGTTCTCTGCTATGATGATTGATGTGTTATATTCTAATGATTATCCTTAATACCGCACCACGGATTTTGGGATCGTCACACTTGCTCTCCCCCTTTCTGTGCCTCTCTTCTTCCTTGCCTTTATCCGGATATCTTCACTCGTGTTCCTCTCAATCCTTCCACTCCCAATCCCCTCTCTTTTCTCCTCTTTCTCTCATCATCCATCTCTGGATAAGTGGGAAACAATCATTTCGAGTCTTTGGGACCCTTGGAAGAATGATATCTGTAATGACCCACATTTGCAGAGGTATTATAATTTATTTATTTAGTTATATAAATAGTGATATAGTGAATTTAATGGTCATGGAATTAAATAATGGTGAATTTTTAATTAAAATAATTAATTAAATAATATATTTAATTTTGAAATAATCAGAATAGGCTGAAATGGCGATATTGGTATGAACTGGATCGTCTGTGATATTTAATTCAGTTTAGAATTGAACTAGAATAATGAATATATTATTTGAACGACAGTTTGAACGTATAATTATATTATAATTAAAATCGAGCTTGAAATGGCGCTCCAGTTCGTAATTTAGCGATTTGAACTTGAACTGAATGTACAGGATTCATTTTAAGCCTGATTTCTGTGAAACAAGAAACGTGTGGAGCTGGTGGAGTATATCTTTCTAGTGGAAGAGAAAAATCGGGATTTCATCGTGTAGATTTTGATTTATGTCCAAATCAAATTTTAGAAAAGTCACTGTGGAATTCCTTTACAATTTATAAAGGAATTATTTATATTTTAAAAAGGAATTTCAGTATAAATCGAATATCGGGTTGACCCAGATTGGAAATATCAAGTTATAAATCGCAGTAGAGTTGTATGGTATTCCACTGTGAATATAGACGATAATATTTATTTTTAAATATTAAATTTAATTATATTTAGATATATTTATATATTTAAATGGGTTATTTAGGACTTTAAAAATAGCCACTTTTGCAAATGAAGCCGGAATTCGACGAAACCAATTTTGTTGGATCCGCAATATTAAATTATTGCTAGATTTCAATTTCCGTGATTTTTAGAGTCACTGTGTGACCGTACAGATTTTTAGAGTGAAAAATAGTCAGTATTTTGACGGTTAATAATACGTTGTGTGAGCAAACGGAGTCGAACATCAATGAAACCAGTTTCGTTGGGACCGTAATGTCGAACTGTAGCTGCATGTCCAGTTTCGTGATTTTTGGGTATCGTATGGATTCACGAGAATTTTTAGAAGGTAATAACGAATATAATAAGATTAAAATAAAATATCTAAAACAAAATATCTCCATCCTCTTTCGTTATAAATAGGACTCAACAGCTTTCCCTTAAGACCTAATCCTCAAAAGAAAATGCGCCGTCAGTTTTCCATCTTCAAACAAAAAAAAGCGCAACTTCAGAAAATCAAAAGAATTCAAAGGGTAATATATAAATCAAAACATGTATGTAATCGGATTCCCCTTGAGATTTTCTTCCTTTTTGTATGCGTTGCCTGGGTTCGACGTTAGTTTTAGCTCCTTGGGTTTTGAGCAGCGAGCCAGGGCTTGGCGTGGGTCGAGATAGGAGGGGACGGAGTTAAAATCGGAGTGTTGGTGGAGCTCAAGGCGTCAAGGCGAAACACCTATGACAATGATGGGTGCTTCAGTGCTTGGTGGTGGAAAGCGACAGTATGGGGTCGAAGGCGAGGTAGCAGGTCGGTTTTAGGGGAGGGCCGTCGATATGGGTGTCAGGGTGTTGGTTGGGTGGAGGATGGAAAGGCGAGGTGGTAGGTGGGGTCTGTGGTGGTCAACGATGACCGAGGTGGTGGTGAGGCATGGTCAACGTCAGTCAAAATGGGTATAGGAATAAGCGGGTTTCTGTGTATTTAATTTGGGGAAGACGTTGAAGGTGGTTCACGTGCCAAACTAGTGAGGGGTGAGATGTAAGTAAATTAGTTTAAGTTTTAAATCATGTTCTGACTTGAAAATGCAATAACTAGCTCATACGAAGTCGAAATGACGAACCGTCAGTTGCGGTGGGATCGTATGGACGGACACTACACGATGGAACTAACTGGTATTCCATCGGAGCTCGTTACAATTTATAGCAAAATAAATTGTCTGTCAGAATCAAGCGATGGTTATCGTTATTAACGATGATCGTCCAATGTGAGTAAATCTCACAAACTCAGAACAGTTTATAATTTCATGTTGTATTTTTAGAACTGTTAAATATTGGTTGATTGACTGTGTGTTGACTATTTGATGGAACTGCTACTCAGTTAGTTGAATTTCTATATTGATTCTGTTTAACAGAATATATCATATGGAACTGAAAGTGATTTGATTTTATATTGTATAACATCTATGGATGCAGGGAGACAGGTTGGAGGAATCAACTGGATTCCTCAACATTTATTTTACTGTGATTCATATATTGTAATATATGATGTGATATATAATCTATTGTCGATTATATGTGTTTGAACGATATTGGTCATTGTGATTTGATGTGTTAAATACCACAACATACCGGAATGAAGGAAAGGGAATTTTCAAAATGAATATTGAAAATAGATTGTTTATAAAATCAAATGATTTTATAAAAGAGATAATATTTATAACAATCAAAGGAGATTTTATAAAAAAGAAATATTTCAAAAGTAAATAAAAGGAAATTGTTTATAAAACGAATAGAGTTTTAGAAAAGGGAAAAATGTTGATAAAACGAATAGAATAGAATAAAGGAATATTTATTTAGGAAATAAATAGGATTATAAAAGGAGTTAATCAAACATAGTTTATCAAAAGGAGTTAATCAAACGTAGTTTATCAAAAGGAGTTAATCAAACGTAGTTATCAAAAGAAGTAAATCAGACATAGTTATATAGTATAAGTTACCATTTTGCATGACCGCTAGCATAATTCGCAGGGCTGCAGATAGCCTACGACGGTCGGACGTTTCCTGAGGGAATCAGGCGTAACCATTGTGATCGCTGCGATCTAGAGTTAAGCGAATGGAGTTAAATCGAATATTTCGAATTAGAGTTAATCGAAATAGAGTTAAACAAGATTAGAAACTGACTAGAGATTAGTTAAGTTGAATAGTTTTCTGAGTATCGATCTGATGTTGGTTTAGGCTTTCGGGGTTTATACTTAGAGAATTGTTCTCCTACTAGTGTACAGTCAGGAACTGATAGTTTTGAAATGATAGGGATATGTAAATAACAATGGAAATGTTTTCCAGTGATAATAACATATATTTTCTAAACATAGAAAATAAGGAAATATGAATATATGTACATATATATACATATACATATATATATATATATATACGATTGATGATTGATTGATAGAATTTCCGTTTGGAAATAATATCATTGTTTGCACACGTGTTTTTCTTTGATAGTTAAATCACATACTATCGAAGTTTTGACCATTTTAACGTTGTTAATATGGAGAGACCGGTTGGATTATTATCCAAAGAACCACTCTGTATTGGCATAAGCGTTGTGAATCATATATACCAAAGATAATTGAAGACGGAGTAAAGTGCAAGGGCTATTGTATAAGTCTTAGATAACAGTGCCTAAGATGGATGTATTGAATAGTGCCTTCGATTCATCCTGTTCCTGGATGACTTGTATGGACGGATGTCTGATAGAGTATTTCCAGACGATCACGTACATTGATTTCTCCAACCGTACCAAGAGTGGAAGCGGAGAAGGAAACTTCTTTTAGCTAACACATAATGTATTGTTGAGGACGTCAATCGGTGATTTGATGGATTTGATGATGTGGCATTCAAAGTGAATCTGATGTGATGATGACGCGTAACCTCAAGCCTCATCAACCGGTAAATGACAGAAATCGGGCAGGCAGCATGGCTAAGTCGGTCGCTCCGAAGTAGGGTGTATAACCACCTGATCTAGAGTTTCATTTACTTCTAAAAATCTATTATTGATGTTGTCCCATTCGGGAAACGGTTGCTGATCCCAACCGTTGTTGATATGCATTCGATACACTCAAGCGAAATGAGTGGTCGGTCATGTGTGGTTGGGTTGCAAGATGTTCTTGTTGAACCCAGTGTATTCCTTTCTAGAGGTACACTAGCGAAAGGTGGTTCCATACCTTGTCATAGTTTGAAATCCATTACCCAATACGTGCTTGCGGTTTTGATTGTATACTATATATGTAGAACGTGAGATGAAAGCGTTTCTGCTAGATGATTATCATATTGTGGTTGATAGACATTATTATAATATCAAAAGGTTTTTGATATGAAGTTATTTTGGATTCTCATAAGGGAAAAACCCATTCCGTTATACGGCGTGTTCTTATGAGATATCGATTACTTGTTCGAACTGTTTTAACTGTTTTACTCACACCAGTCCCATGACTGACCCGGAGTTTATTTTGTTTTGTTTTCCCTAAACTCTTGGGTGCCCAATTTTGTACGGGCAATCAAGTAGTCAGGATTTTACAGATACTTGAAGAGTTGGAGCAGGAGGCTTCAGGATCATATAGCTATAGTTTATTTTCGTGGTGTTGTAAGCGTTGTACTTTGATAATGATATGTATATTCAAGTACAGATTTGTATTTCAAAGTTATGTTATGAAATATATTTATTCGTTCCGCTGTGAGATTCGTATTACTCTGATATTGTGTTCTTCTTCTTCTTCTTCTTTTCTATAAATTTCTATCTTATCTTTCCTCACCCTCTGTTTTTTTTTCTATTAATTTCCTGATTTTCAGTTTAATTTGGGGTTGGACTTGTGTTTTTGGTCAGCCCAAATTGGACCGGATTTTTGGGTCATTACAATTGGTATCAAAGCTTAAGGTTAAGTGAATTACCTTGGCTCTGTGGCATGACTCAGTAGAGATGGAGTTAGTAATACCCTAGATTGAGTTGAGTGTATATATACGAGTGAGCGTATTTGTTATTGATATAAAAATTGTTTTATATTGTGGAGATTTATTGAGTAAGTTGTTTATGGATTTTGGTCGATCAGTTTGATCCACTGTATCGGTAGGAGTTACTAAACACTCGACTACGATGGACCGTCATGGTATGTTTTGAAAAGAGGGTAAACGAAATAGTTTTTCCCAAAATTATATTTTGATATAAAGGATTTATATTGGAAGGATTATAATATATTGGATATATTGGTTGTGATTATAATCGAGTAAGATTATAAATTAAATGGTTATGTAAATAACCAATCAGAATTCATATAAGTGAAATACGTGAAATCAGATGAGTTGAATCTGAAATTTTAAACCAGAAATTGAGTTAAAACTCTGGAGAATTGGATAAGTGTTTGTAAATGGATTTGGATTAAAAACAAGGAAAATTTAAGATCCTGGGAGATATTAAATTGTTTTACAAGCAGTGTGAACTATATTTCGAAATGAATTTCAAAATGGAAATGTTTAGAAATGGTTTTATAGTATTGAACTCACTTCGATCGCTGGAAAATAGATCCCGATGATGACAGCTGCATCATCAATATTCGAGTTGTAAGTGACGAATTACTACCAGAGATACTGTTTTGAATTTGTTTTGAGAAAGACAAGTTGTGTTGAATTTCAAAATGGGATTTATAATATAGAAATTCAAATGGGATTTATAATTTAGAATTTGAATAATAGAATTTGATATATAGAATTTGAATAATAGAATTTGATATATAGATTTGAATAATAGAAGTGATTTAACTAATGGAATATTAATTACTGGCTCAATGACATGTTCAAAAGGAAAATTTGATTTTTGAAAAGAATAAACTGTTTAAAACTCCCAGGGAACGACTGTTTGAATTAAAAACAAATTTAACAGAAATTTGTGAAAGCAAATTTGAATTAAAGTAAAGTCAGTAAAGTGGTAAATGAGATTGAATTAGAATAATATCAAGACAAATTGGATTGTGAGATTCAAATTTGAAGTGTAATGTGATAATCAGGTTAAGAGTTGGGAATCGAGAAGAAACTTGAGTTTGAAATGAAAATTTGGCTTGGTAGAAAGCGAATGGTTGTGTTGGAGATAGAAGTGATTTCATAATTTGATTGGGATAGCATTGGTATATGCTGAGTTGATAGCATATGGAAGTGATAGAGTTGGTATGCCTGACAAAAAGGTACAAGTTTATATTTGATATAAGCATGAGATTTATGAGCCGGATTGGCAAGCCGCTTGGCTATTTGATTTTCTTTTGGGTTGGAGAAGGCCTAAAGAGGCGAGTTGGAGTTTGACTTATTGACCAGTACAAAGGAGGCGCTGGCGAAATTTTTCGAAAAGTTAAGGCATTAGAAAATTTTCAGGAATTTTTTGAAATTTTCGTTGATAAGAATTGATAAATTTTTAATTAAAATTTAATTGGTTCAGTTGAAACTGAAGTTAATAAGTGAACAAATACGTTCTAACCAGTCGATAGGGTCGTTCTCTACCTTAGCAATTTCGAGGATGAAATTATTTTAAGTGGGGAAGATTGTAATGACCCGCATTTGCAGAGTTATTATAATTAATTTATTTAATCATATAAATAGTGATATAGTGAATTTAATGGTCGTGGAATTAAATAATGGTGAATATTTAATTAAAATAATAAATTTAATAATATATCTAATTCTGAAATAATCAGAATTGGCTGAAATGGCGATATTGGTATGAACTGGATCATCTGTTATATTTAATTCAGTTTAGAATTGAACTAGAATAATGAGTATATTATTTGAACGACAGTTTGAACGTATAATTATATTATAATTAAAATCGAGCTTGAAATGGCGCTGCAGTTCGTAATTTAGCGATTTGACCTTCAACCGAATGTACAGGATTCGTTTTAAGCCGGATTTCTGTGAAACAAGAAACGTGTGGAGCTGGTGGAGTATATCTTTCAATTGGAAGAGAAAAATCGGGATTTCGTCATGTATATTTTGATTTATGTCCAAATAAAATTTTAGAAAAGTCGCTGTGGAATTCCTTTATAATTTATAACGGAATTATTTTTATTTTAAAAAGGAATTTCAATATAAATCGAATATCGGGTTGACCCAGATTGGAAATATCAAGTTATAAATCCCAGTAGAGCTGTATGGTATTTCACTGTGAATATAGACGATAATATTTATTTTTAAATATTAAATTTAATTATATTTATACATTTAAATGGGTTATTTAGGACTTTAAAAATAGCCACTTTTGCAAATGAAGTCGGAATTCGACGAAACCAATTTTGTTGGATCGGCAATATTAAATTATTGGTAGATTTCAATTTCCGTGATTTTTAGAGTCACTGTGTGACCGTACGGATTTTTAGAGTGAAAAATGATCACTATTTTGACGGTTAAAAAAACTATGTGTGAGCAAACGGAGTCGAAATTTGATGAAACCAGTTTCGTTGGGACCGTAATGTCGAACTGTAGCTGCATGTCCAGTTTCGTGATTTTTGGTATCGTATGGATTCACGAGAATTTTTAAAGGCGAAAACGAATATAATAAGATTAAAAAAAGTATCTAAAACGAAATATTTCCATCCTCTTTAATTATAAATTGGACTCAACAGCTTTCCCTTAAGACCTAATCCTCAAAAGAAAATGCGCCGTCAGTTTTCCATCTTCAAACAAAAAATCGCAACTTCAGAAAATCAAAAGTATTCAATGGATAATATATAAATCAAAACAAGTATGTAATCGGATTCCCATTGAGATTTTCTTCCTTTTTGTATGCGTTGCCTGAGTTCGATGTTAGTATTAGCTCCTTGGGTTTTGAGCAGCGAGCTAGGGCTTGGCGTGGGTCGAGATAGGAGGGGACGGAGTTAAATTCGGAGTGTTGGTGGAGCTTGGGGCGTCAAGGCGAAACAACCGTGACAACGATGGGTGCTTCAGTGCTTGGTGGTGGAAAGCGACAGTATGGGGTCGAAGGCGAGGTAGCAGGTCAATTTTAGGGGAGGGTCGTCGAACTGGGTGTCAGGGTGTTGGTTGGGTGGAGGATGGAAAGGCGAGGTGGTAGGTGGGGTCTGTGGTGGTCAACGATGACTGAGGTGGTGGTGAGGCACGGTCAACGTCGGTCAAAATGGGTATGGGAATAAGCGGGTTTCTGTGTATTTAACTTGGGGAAGACGTTGAAGCTGGTTCACGTGCCAAACTAGTGAGGGGTGAGATGTTAGTAAATTAGTTTAAGTGTTTAAGTTTTAAATCATGTTCTGACTTGAAAACATAATAACTAGCTCATACGAAGTCGAAATGACGAACTGTCAGTTGCGGTGGGATCGTATGGACGGACACTACACGTTGGAACTGACTGGAAGTCCATCGGAGCTCGTTACAATTTATAGCAAAATAAATTGTCCGTCAGAATCAAGCGATGGTTATCGTTATTAACGATGATCGTCCAATGTGAGTAAATCTCACTAACTCTGAACAGTTTATAATTTCATGTTGTATTTCTAGAACTGTTAAATATTGGCTGATTGACTGTGTGTTGACTGTTTGATTGAACTGCTAGTCAGTTAGTTGAATTTCTATATTGATTCTGTTTAACAGAATATATCATATGGAACTGAAAGTGATGCTGATTTTATATTGTATAACATCTGTGGATGCAGGGAGACAGGTTGGAGGAATCAACTGGATTCCTCAACATTTATTTTACTGTGATACATATACTGTAATATATGTTGTGATACATAATCTGTTGTCGATTATATGTGTTTGAATGATATTGGTCATCGTGATTTGATGTGTTAAATACCATAACATACCGGAATGAAGGAAAGGGAATTTTCAAAATGAATATTGAAAATAGATTATTTATAAAATCAAAGGATTTTATAAAAGAGATAACATTTATAACAATCAAAGGAGATTTTATAAAAAGGAAATATTTCGAAAGTAAATAAAAGGAAATTGTTTATAAAACGAATAGAGTTTTATAAAAGGGAAAAATGTTGATAAAACGAATAAAATAGAATAAAGGAATATTAATTTAGGAAATAAATAGGATTATAAAAGGAGTTAATCAAACGTAGTTTATCAAAAGGAGTTAATCAAACGTAGTTTATCAAAAGGAGTTAATCAAACGTAGTTATCAAAAGGAGTAAATCAGACATAGTTATATAGGATAAGTTACCATTTTGCACGACTGCTAGCATAATTCGCAGGGCGGCAGATAGCCTATGGCGGTCGGATGTTTCCTGAGGGAATCAGGCGTAACCATTGTGATCACTGCGATCTAGAGTAAAGCGAATGGAGTTATAGAGTTATTCGAAATAGAGTTAAAAAAGATTAGAAACTGACTAGAGATTAGTTAAGTTGAATAGTTTTCTGAGTATCGATCTGATGTTGGTTTCGGCCTTCGGGGTTTATACTTAGAGAATTGTTCTCCTACTAGTGTACAGTCAGGAACTGATAGTTATGAAATGATAGGGATATGTAAATAACAATGGAAATGTTTTCCGGTGATAATAACGTATATTTCTAAACATACAAAATAAGGAAATATGAATATATATATATGATTGATGATTGATTGATAGAATTTCCATTTGGAAATAATATCGTTGTTTGCATATGTGTTTTTCTTTGATAGTTAAATCACAGACTATCGATGTTTTGACCATTTCAACATTGTTAATATGGAGAGAACGGTTGGATTATTATCCAAAGAACCACTCTGTATTGGCATAAGCGTTGCGAATCATATATACCAAAGATAATTGAAGATGGAGTAAAGTGCAAGGGATATTGTATAAGTCTTAGATAACAGTGCCTAAGATGGATGTATTGAATAGTGCCTTCGGTTCATCCTGTTCCTGGATGACTTGTATGGACGGATGTCTGATAGAGTATTTCCAGACGATCACGTACATTGATTTCTCCAACCGTACCAAGAGTGGAAGCGGAGAAGGAAACTTCTTTTAGCTAACACATAATGTATTGTTGAGGACATCAATCGGTGATTTGATGGATCTGATGATGTGTCATTCAAAGTGAATCTGATGTGATCATGAAGCGTAACCTCAAGCCTCATCAACCGATAAATGACAGAAATCGGGCAGGTAGCATGACTAAGTCGGTCGCTCCAAAGTAGGGTGTATAACCACCTAATCTAGAGTTTCATTTACTTCTAAAGATGCTTTCCCATTCGGGAAACGGTTGCTGATCCCAACCGTTGGTGATATACATTTGATACACTCAAGCGAAATGAATGGTCGGTCATGTGTGGCCAGATTGCAAGATGTTCTTGTTGAACCCAGTGTATTCCTTTCTAGAGGTACACTAGCGAAAGGTGGTTCCATACCTTGTCATAGTTGGAAATCCATTACCCAATACGTGCTTGCGGTTTTGATTGTATACTATATATGTAGAACGTGAAATGAAAGCGTTTCTTCTAGATGATTATTATATTGTGGTTGATAGACCTTATTATAATATCAGAAGGTTTTTGATATGAAGTTATTTTGGATTCTCATAAGGGAAAAAACCGTTCCGTTATACGACGTGGTCTTATGAGATATCGATTACTTGTTCGAACTGTTTTAACTGTTTTACTCACACCAGTCCCATGACTGACCCGGAGTTTATTTTGTTTTGTTTTCCCTATACTCTTGGGTGCCCAATTTTGTACGGGCAGTCAAGTAGTCAGGATTTTACAGATACTTGAAGAGCTGGAGCAGGAGGCTTCGGGATCATATAGCTATAGTTTATTTCGGCTATGTAGTAAGTGTTGTACTTTGATAATGATATGTATATTCAAGTACATATTTGTATTTCAAAGTTATGTTATGAAATATATTTATTCGTTCCACTGTGAGATTCGTGTTACTCTGATATTGTGTTCTTCTTCTTCTTCTTCTTTTCTATAAGTTTCTATCTTATCTTTCCTCACCCTCTGTTTTTCTTTCTATTAATTTCCTGATTTTCAGTTTAATTTGGGGTTGGACTTGTGTTTTTGGTCAGCTCAAATTGGACCGGATTTTTGGGTCATTACAATATCTATAGTCATCATAGTATCGATTAATGGTACGGTTTGAAATAGAAAAAAGAATCCTAACTCGATTTAGATTCAAGTCCGAACTAGACTTAGATTCAAACATAAGTACAGGAGAAATGTGTTGTTACTACCAAAATTTAACACTGAAAAGGCTATCGGTGAAGGGGTATCGAACCTCCACCAGCATAAGGGAATGATCCGAGAGCATAAATTCGGCAACAGAACAAAACCGAAAGCATAAGAGAAACAATGGTGACAACAGACAACCGTCACCATCCGAGAGAGCTTAGAACCAGCAAGGAAAAGGGATACCGACAGGGGAGTTCCAAAAAACAAGACAAATAATGTGAAGTCAATTACGGACGTCAATAACTTCAAATCGGAAGTAAATAAGAAAGAAAGAATGGCAACACATGATCTGAAACCAAAGACTTGACAAGGAACATAGCAAAGCAAAGAGAGATGAAAGGGCATTCAACATTAATTCACTTAATGCAAATATAAAAAGAGATAAAAGACAATAAAAGAATAGAAGACCAAAACACAAGCATCCCGAAGGTCATCTGTAATGTCCCATATTTTTGATAATCAAATATTTAATTTAATTTATTATTTTAAATATTATATTTGGAATATTAATTGATTTAATATTGAATTCGTTTATTGGAAACGAAGTTTGAACGTTAACTTATATATAATTTAAAACGAGCTCGAAATGGCGCGGTAGTTGGTAATATTGAGTTTGAATTTCAATTGAATATTCATAATCCGTTATAAGTTGGGTTTCTGTTAAATAAGAATCATTTGAATCTAGTTGATTATAATTTTCATATGGAAGAGAAAAAATCCAGATTTCATGTTATATATTGTTAGTTATGTCCAAATAAAATTTTAAAATAATCGCTATGGAAATTGTTATTAAAATATAATGTTTATTTATTAATATAAAAAGGTTTTAATATATATTTGGATATCATTTGACTCGAAATGTTGATATCGAGTTGTATAATCCTCATTGGTTTATATTTGAAATTATATGATATTTCAATTCAAATATTTACAATAATAATAATTTACTATTATTTTATTTGATTATTTTGGAATTTAATTAATATTCTATCGATGTTCTTATTGCTTTAAAAATAGCCATTTTTGTAAACGGTCTTAGTTTTCGATGAAATTTTCATTGGAACCGTAGCGTTAAATTATTGTATGGTATTAAATTCTGTGGAAAACCGATGTCGTATGAGGGAACAGCAGCCATAAACGCCCAATAATTTTCTACACCACGTAATTAAATTTGTTTAATTTAATAGAGTGGTATTTGTGTATACCTTGAGAAGACAATCGAGTTGTGCTGTGAAACCAGTTCCATTGAGTTCGTATCGACATTTAGAGTCAGAATAGGCAGGTAGTTTATTATTTTGGGACATCGGGAATTTTAGTGTCCAAATTAGCATTGTTTGACATATAAAAATAACGTACTAGGAAACAGTTTCGGAATGCGGTGAAATTTGTACCATTTGATTTGTATTAATTAATTATTATAAGATTTCAATTTTTGTGTCAGTCCGACTTACCGTTTGATCATGGCAATGATAAATGCCTTAATCATTTATATTATTTTGGCCAATTTAGATAGGGGCAAATTTAAAGGAATAAACGACTGGCCAAATGAACTCCGATTTTAATGAAACAAATTTCATTGGATCTGTAAGGAAAAGGTCTAGTAAAATTCAAAGTTTCAAGTTGATTGGGTTTATTTTTATTTTGTGATCGTGGGAAATTTAAATGCATGATTTTTCATCACTAATTAGAATGGACTTTTTATAAACGACCTCGGAATTTGACGAAATCTGTCCTATTGGGTCCGAATTTTTTTTATGCTAAGATTTGGAGTTTCATCTGCGTTTAAGTTTCGTTGGAATAATATATTAATAAATTATACCCCATTTCCTATTCCTATATATAACCTGGACTAGTCAAACCCTATTTTTTTTCACTTGCGCGGTCAACAAATTTTCCGCCGCCACCATATAATCATGAACGACCTCAAGTGTTCAATCCTTTCCCTTCAAAAATCATTCAATCCATACACCAAATCGAGAAATCTTCAACACCAAAACCCTCGAGCTCAGCGTGCTTTGTGCAATAGATAGCTATGATCGCCTGTTGTTACTAGTGGTGACATGAATCCTTGCTAGAACGTCGACAGTTTAGAAGGGTTTCTAGGGCGCAGTAGATGATCGAAGTGCACATGGTCTCGGGTGGAGGTCATGCAAGCGTAGGCGTATCTGATGGGGATCTCAGATCGGACGTTGGTGGATGGTAAGGTGGCACAGTGGTTGTTCTTTTCAGTGCGTGGTGGAGTTGTTCGAAGGGATGAAGGAAACGCGAAGTTACAAAGAAAACAAGAAAAGGAAAAAAATGAATCAGGATTTCTTGTTCCATAAGAAGAGATCGGCCGTGTAAATTATAACCGTAATTATATTTAAACAAATTGTTAATTAAGAAGTATCATTAATCATTACATAATGTATCATCATAACATGGTAAATGCGAGATGCCTAGAATGGAAAACATGGAAGCAAGAAGGAGAGAGACGTGCCATTTATTTTTGTGGTTAGACGCTGACGCTAAAACAAAGTATACGGTTAAGCTAAGATTGTAACCAAATTACCTAATTACTATTAAATGATAAACTAATGTTCGTACTAAATCATCGCAGGGTTGACAAAAGAAACGTAGAAGCAGTATAAACGAGGGTAGAAGAAAGTACTGATTAACCCCATTTTTATTTAAAAGTAATTTATTTAATCTTAAAAACTTAATATAGGATTAATAATTATAATTAATGTTTGTTAAATTGAAATATTGATAACTTTTACGTATATCATCAAAATTGGACAAACTTGGTACTATTTGAATCTCATTGACGAAAACTACATCACGGAGCAGAAATGGTCACAATTGGTGTCAAATGGATTTTTAATTAAATTATACACCCGTTTAATTTAATTAAAACCAACCGTTTAAACAATGGAATCAAATCAAGGTGAGTTAAACTCACTCAGTCCTTCCCACTTATATTTTATATAAGTTGGGTTTTATAATTTGCATGCTATGGTTACTAATGATTGATTATTTGTTATTTATTTATTCATATATTGATTGAACTGATGAAATTAAACGTTGTTTAATTTTAGTGAAACACCAAATCATTATTTTAACTATTGGTCCCAATTAATGTAACTTACCTTGTTGGTAACGTTTATAAACAAACGTGTTTAACTTATTGAATTGTTTGAATTATTATTGTTGTGTGAAATAAATTGGTTGATACTGAATTGTCGTTATTGACAGTTATGAATACCAGTATTTATTTGAATTGAATAATTATATTTGAGATAACGTACTAGTATGCAGGGAGGTACAGGTTGGAGGAATCCAACAGGATTCCTCAAACATATTTGATATTATTTATTTCCATATTATCATTATATGGACTGTTCTGACCGAATGATTGATTTGTGTAATAACCCGGAAATTCCGAGCCAGTTTAAATTTTTTATTTTGGCAATTTTAACGAATTTTGAAGATTTAAAATAGATTATTTTAAATAATATCGACAAAAATTTATTTTGAATATATTTTGAACGTATATATTATATACGTCGTCGTTAGAATATAAATATTTATATATAATTAAAAAAAGGAATTGAAAATGGCGCGGTAGTTCGATAATTCGATTTCAAACTTCAATTGAATGTACCGGGTGCAAAACAATCCGGATTTTAGCGAAACTAAAAATAATAGGATCTATATGAAAATATCTTTCCAACGAATCTGAAAAATCGAAATTTCATAGCGGGAATCAAAAGTTATGCCCAGTTGAAAATTCAGAATAGTCGCTATGTAAATTATACATGGCCCAAGAAGTCAAATTTTGCATACGGATGAATTTGGACTCGAAACCACTTCCATTGAGTTTAAAATGCCGTTTAGAACTCCGAAAAGTATAAGCTTCGATATATTCCGGTATCCGGAATAGTGGCTATGGGCTGGAGTTGTTCGGTTAACAAAACATAGCCCTTAAAAAGTGAAATTTTGCATATGAGTTCAGAATTCGACGAGATAAATTTTTATGGATTCATAATGACAAATCATTGTTGAATTCCAAATGGCGCGTCGAACGGAGTTAGTATGTGGCCGTGCGAGCTGAAACAGTTCAGGGTAAAGCGAGCAGTCATTTTACAAAGGAACATTATTGATACGACCTTAGAATTCGATTTCGTTTTTTTATGGATTCGTATCATCTAATAATGGTTAAATACAAAAGGGCATGATTTTTGAAGTTAGCATGTGAGCGTACGAGAAGAAAAGGTGCGCCAAAATCGCATTTTTAGAGCTTATCTGAGCATTTTTGTGATTTTTAACGGACGGTCAAACGAACTCGGAATTCGACGAAACTTGTTTCGTTGGACTCGTCTTCAGGTCTACTATGTCGTATCCAAAATCCGCAGCGATTGGAGATCGTTAGCGTTCAGTTGATAGGCGAGAAACTAGCATATAATCACTTTTACTCCATTTCTCTCTTCATAATTTCACTTCTCTTCCTCTTCAAAAAATAAAAAAATGGCCTCCTCCTCCAAGAGGGCCGCCGCCGCCTCCTCCTCCTCCCCGCTGGCCGCCGCTCCTCTTCCACCTCCCCTCCTCCTCCTCCTCTTCCTCCTCCTCTCTCTCTCCTCCTCTTTCTCTCTTCCAATTTGCAAACCCTAGGAGCCACCACCACCACCACGGGCCCCACCACCGCCGCCACCCCTTAGCCACCTCCCCACGCCCAATCAGGCCCGCCACCGCCCGCTGGCCACCCAACTCCGGCCGTTGGCCCCGCTACACCCAAAAATCCATTTTCACCAAAAATCCCGTTTTGCAAATAACACCCTGTCACCATTTCGCGAATAACTCCCAAACCGTGCGTTTTTGGTCAAAGTCCCTCTAAACCAAAGTTGTAGAGAACGAAATTCTCTTCGATTTGGCTATATGGAAGTCGTGTTTTGGAGTTCGGAGCTGTTAGGAAAACGCGTTCGAAGTCTGCTGTTCAAAAGCTGAAAAATTCGTGTACTTTCGCGAATTCTGGCGAATTGGAGCCTTTTCGGCAAAAAGTCTCTTAGGCTAAAGTTGTCCGGAATGGCGCGTTTAAGCTAGAAAAATGATGGTGTGAAGATTTAAGCTCGTTTGCAAATTCTAGGACATGAACAGCGAATCCGGGCGTTAGAAAAAAAGTGAGTTTTCTCCATTTTAAAGCTTCTACAGTTTTTGACATATGAAGTAAATAAAAATATGATCTTTATATTATAGAGAGGATAAAAATCTGATTTTTAACTTATAGAAGATATAAAGATAAGATTTTTATATAATGTAGATAATAAAAATGTGATTTTTATACATGTAGTGGCTACGGGCAACGAAAGTGACAAAAGGCGAGAACGACAAGATTTTCTACATAAGAAGAGTCGAAATGATTGGATTAGCTAGTTGGTGAGAACTTCTCACTCAAAATCTCTTTTTCTAGTTATATATATATACTAGGATGCAGACGGTGTTTAGTAGCACCCGACACAATCGTCCACAGACCATAGACTTGTTTGTTTGGTTGTGTAGTTGGTTAGATTATTTGGTTTGAATTGAATTGTTTGGTGAAATGGAATGGATTTGATTGATGTGTGAATGGCGTGGGCCTTCACTAGACCAGGGATAAGGCTAGGCCTCGTCCCGTTTCTAGTATCGCGCCGTTATGTCGCCGAAATTTTCTAAAATAAGTTAGAAAAATAAAGATATCATTTTATTTAATAAATGAACCGAACAGAATATTCATAGGTTGAATAAAATAATTTGGTCGTTAAAAATATAATTTTTAACGTGAACGAGAATAAATAAATATTCATTTACAAACTGGACGGTTTGTTTATGTACACCTATTTTAAGGACATTGATTGGGACGATAAATTTTACACATCGCCCAACCGCACTAATAAAATCTGTGTTTGATTTCTTGAAAACCCCACACGAGTATTGGGATATAATACGACATACACTAATCCCAATAATTAGTTGTATGTCGATCGATTGATTGACAGGCTGTTATAAGCGTTAGATATCTATATTAGATGCTTATACAGTGTAGTGCACTTTGGATGACGGTTGATTATTTATCGTTGTAAATATATACATGTGTTGTATGGAATCCATATAATTAACTTTATATGGTAATTGATTGGGTCTCATTCCAATTTAGAAGATAAAGAATATTATAAAATAAAGGTTCATGTGTTGACAGTACTCATCCGTTGAGATTAGTCATGTGTTGAACGAAATATTTTAATAATAAAATCTACATCTTCATCTTTATAAAATAAAGGTTCATGTGTTGACCGTACTCATCCGTTGAGATTAGTCATGTGCTGAACGAAATATTTTAACAATAAAATCTATATCTTTATCATATATAAAATTAGAAACTAACTGGAAAATAGACGAGATGAGTGGTCTCCTAGGTATTGATCTGATGTTGGTTTCGGCCTTCGGGGTTAATATTCAGGGAATCGTTCTCTTACTAATTTACGGTTGGAGTCTGATTTTAAATCAAACGATAGATACCATAATTTTTATAAAATATATTAAATAACAAAAATAGTCAGACGTGGACAGTACTCATTCGTTGAGATTAGTCATGTGTTGACAAAAATATAGATTCATTTGTTGAATAGAATAACGAAGTAGTTGAAATATATAAAGCCGTGTTGATTAGAGATACGCTATTTTGACGCAAACGACATTTATATCGATTATATTGGTTTTTGAATTTTATTGAGTAGAAAACGAATTTGAATTGAAAACGAATTGAAATAGAATAAAAATCGATTTGAAATGAATTCAAATTGAATTGAAATTTGAATTGAATTGAAATGAATTTAAAACAAATTTATAAGGAAAAATTCAATTTTGATTTGAATTTGAAATGGAAGTAGAAATTGTTTTTGAAACGAATTTAAACTATTTATAAAGTTTGTTTTAAATAGAAATCGACGAAATATATATTATATATATAATATAATGGCCTGAATAGAACGCGCCGTGCCGCGGCAGTTCGCGAATTTCGACCATTGACTTCGAACGGATATTACGGGAGATCCGACCGTCGGATTCTCCTAAAACCGGAACCGTTGGGTTCGTATCGAAAAGGGCTTTCCAATGAATATTAGAAATTTAAAATCTAACGGTTGGATTTGGAGATACGTCCAAATCAAATTTGGAAAAGGTCGTTGTAAGTGCAGTTCGATGGCCATTGTTGGAAATCGACTGTACGGGCCTTGATAAAATTATTAAAAATAGTAATAATTTGTGTAAAATCATAAGAAAGGATTTGGGAAAAGTTGGGATGAAAAAATCCATATTTGAAAAGATAAAAATAGATTTTTATCGAAATGAACTAGTTTTGAACTAAAATTAAAACCCATTTTTTTTAAATAAATAAATTGGAATTGAATTAGAACTGATTTATTTGGGTTTATCGTGAATTGTGTTTTAAATGACATTAGTTCTTTAACCCAGTAAAAGGAGTTTTAAGGAATCTGCAATTAGATTGAAATGTGAATTGATAATCTAAATTATCAAATTTAGAAATAATTACTTCGGTACGGTTCGCTAATCTCGACTAGTTTGGAAAAACCATAATTTGGTTTGAAATGATATCCAAAGGAAGATTAAAGAATAAATTTTAAAGAATTTATCTTGGATAAAATTAATGGGAACCTTTCCCTAAGAATATGAAATTTAGAAACTAGCGGTAGGTTAGCTAAGAAGAATGGTTTCCTGGTATTGATCTGATGTTGGTTTCGGCCCTCGGGGCTAATATTTGGGAAATTGTTCTCTTGTTGATTTACGGCTAGTGACTAATGAATTGGAATGAGGCGTATGTTGTGTTTGTGTAACATTTGTTTTTAATATACGCGGGTTGTTCGGAAAGGCTGGGTTTATACCCATTCTGAATAACCGATTCGACGATATGTCGAAGATGAAGACGGTGGTCGAAGACCGGAAGTCTTCACATCGTTTGGATGATTACTGATGATCTTGATTGGGCTGTACACCCAAGAGGATGGAAATAGTTGGTGGTCGTCCAGACGTACTTGGAGATGGATAGATATGCGAGGAAAGTGCCTCCGGTTTCGTTCAGACCCAGAACGAACTTGTAAATGGATTGTGTGTCTGACATTGGATTTTATTCTGTGTTGATGGATTTCTGTTAAATATATATCTGTTTGGCGGCGGAGAATTTATTCTCTTGCTTAACGCCCTTCTCTGAGACGTACGAGCTTAGAGGTTATATATCGATAGATATCAATCGCATGGCATGAATTGCCTGTGTGACACACTGAGTTGCATGGATCAAGGCTTCTGTTGGAAAACAAAGTCTTGTGGTTGATGATCAAAGCACAACCTACGTGGCAGCTTTGTGTATAACGTGAATTCGCGAGCCTCACACCTCGGTATGAGTCAAAAACGGGATACGGACTGCAGGGAGAGCACGACGTTTCTTTCTAGCTTTGGTGGTGTCAGTGACTTACCAGCCCTGACATTTATATACTTTTCACCTATGTGGTTGTTGGATGAGGCGCCTCGATTTTAGGTCTGTAAGGACCGGGAAACGTGTGTTCAGGAATTGCCAATCCTCTAACGTAAGTGAGGACCGGCCCTGAAGATCCAGGATTGCCCAGAGTGTGTAGTCCTGAGACATTTGCTAGAGTGTCTCGAACGCGGAGAGGAGCTTGCCCCTTGCCTCGACTCATGCCGGAAATCCAATTTCCAATACGTGTATTTCGGCTTTAGTTGTAGAGCCTAGTATGGCGACATAGTAGCATGGGATGTTATGCCATCTATGATTTATATTTATGATTGAAATGGTTTTGACACTATACACTTATTATAGTATCAAATGATTTGTTTTAAATGTACTAAGCATATTTGGCTGTTATAAGGTAAAACCCTATCCTCCGGCTTGCGTTTCATTATGTGATGGGACCTGGGTCTTATAATAGCCTCATTTTTCGAAAAAGCATTGCGCTGTTTATTCTATGCACTGGTATTCTTGGGAGGAAACCCGTTCCGTGTTATACGGCGTGGTCCCTTGAATTACTCTCTTTTAAAGTAAAGCTTTAAATAACTGTTTTAGTTCTCGCACCAGTCACATGACTGACCTGGAGTTTATTGTTTTAACCTAAACTCTAGGTGCCCCTATTTTCGACACGGGCAGCTAGTAGTTTTGGTTTTGCAGATTTATATTCACAGGATCCTGATTTACAGCTGGAATGATATCCGGAAAGCTCTATATCCGTATATCACCTTCCGTTGTGCTTTGTATTATTTTCCGCTGCTATGTAATTTATTGTAATCTCTGATATTCATCGAATGTAATTTATGCATTTATACTCTGTATATTCTTGTATCTGATGGAATTGTTGTAATAGAAATGAAATGTTCTTCCGTCTGCGTTCTGTTTTGTCTTGTCCTCACAGTAATTCGTTCTTTCTCATCTCTTCGGAGACCGGGGAAGTTCGGGTCGCTACAATTTGATCGTTGACCGTTGACTTGAAATTCAACATTTGTTTTGTTTAAACCAATGGGTAATATTTGTTGATTAATTGGTAGTATATGGCAAATAAATCAATTGTTTTCTAAATATTGATTTATCGTCAGGTTAATCGATAGTAGTGAAGTTATAAAATTTATTTTATAACTGAAGAAAGATTTTTAAATCTATTATTTTGAATAAAAACTTGTTAAAAGAAAACAAATATTTATTATTTTAGTTTATATTTAATTATTAAATGATTTTTTTAAAGCAAATGTTGAAATTTATTAGATTTATAAGCAAGAGATTATAAAATTAACCTAACTGTTAAGATTTGAATAATGGTTTTTAAGAAATAATTAAATGGTATAATTTAAATTAATTATATTATTAGTTAATATAAATTGAGAACTAATTGGGATCGGTTAATGAGACAACCATGTTTTGAGTTGACTAAGTTAACCGTTTTAACTGAGAAAATTATTAAATTAGTGGTTTGAATTAATCCAATGAAATAGTTTAATGAATAATTATTTTAATTTTAATAAGATTTTAAAAAAGCATTTGCTATTTATTTTAGTTAATTAAGAAGATGACTAATTCTATGGTAGTTAATGAGAAGGTAAATTATTATTATTTTAATTAATAATAATTTAGGTGATTACATTTTAATTGAAATTCCTTTAAAAAGTGATCGGAGTTGAAATGAATCTAATCAAAATGTGAAAGGAGTTTATGAACGGGTTTTATATTAAAACCGAGTTCTTATAATGAAGTTATAAAAAGGATTTTAAGCAAATATGATAGCTTAAATCAAATATTTACTTAATATTTGAAATTAGAAAAAGGATATTGAGAAATTGGGAAAATGGCATGAAATTGCTAAGTGAGATTTATTCCGAGGTTCGGAATGTGATATTCTGAAGTTCAGAATGTTAAGCGGAGTTAAAATCTTTCTAGAGTTCGGAATGCTATGTTCCGAAGTTCGGAAAGTTAATCAAAGGCGAGAGTATAAGCTAAATAAAAGGTTTCAGAAATGGCAACAAATATAAGTTGTCGTAAATGATTTATAACAATGTTGTAAATGGAAGTTAGGAGTTTAGAAATGTAATCGAAATATTAGTTGTCAATAATAATTTACAAACGGGATTTGTAAATGAAGTAAGAGTTTTGAAAAATGATTTTATAACAATTGTTACAATTAATAAATAGAACTATTTGATTTATAAACTGAAGATTGTTAAAAAGATCTCTATGTGATTTTAGACAATGCATAAGTTGTTGGAATGATTTGAAAATGGTATAAATAAAGAAAGGAAAAAAATGAGAAATGAAATTGAAATGACCTGAACTTCCCCGGTAAGGAAAGCCCAGATTGAATTGAGAACAAGCCACGTCGGAACGCAAACAGAAGAACATTTCATTGCTTATTACAACAATTCATCAGAATACAAGAATATACAAAGTATGAATAAATATTACATAGAAATATCATAGATTTAAATTACATTACATAGCACCGGAAAATAATACAAAACACAACTAGAAGTAATACACGGATACAGAGCTTTCCGAGTATCGTTCCAGCTGTAAATCAGGATCCTGTGAATATAAATCTGCAAAACCAAAACTACCAGCCGCCCGTGTCAAAATAAGGGCACCCAGAGTTTAGGTTAAAACAATAAACTCCAGGTCAATCATATGACTGGTGTGAGAACTAAAACAGTTATTAATCATTATTTTAAAGTTAGGTAAATCAAGGGACCATGCCATATAACACGGAAAGGGTTTCCTCCCAAGAATACCAGTGCATAAAACAACAACGCAATGCTAAATAAAGAACAATGAAGCTATTATAAGACCCAGGTCCCATCACACAATGCACCACAAGCCGGAGGATAGGGTTTTTACCTTATAATAGCCAAAGAATGCTTGATACGCTGAAAACAAATCATTTGATACTATTATAAGTGCATAGTGTATAAAACAATTTCAATCATAAGTATCAATCATAGACAGCATAAGTGCCCCATACCACTATGTCGCCATACTAGGCTCTACAAATAAAACCGCAAAATCACGTATTGGAAGTTGGATTTCCATTTGTGAACCAAGACAAAAGATAGTCCTCTACCGATTCAAGACTGTCTAGCCCGAGCCTCAGGAACAGCAGCAACTGCCTCTTGGATCGTCAGGGCCGGTCCATCGGTGTGGATAAAAATGCCTGAACACTGCGTTTCCCCGCCCTTTGGGGCGTAAATGAGCTGAATGACTCCATCGGCTCCACACTGTCACCGATATATCCGAGGCGCCTCGCAACAGCAACAACCACACGGGTGAAAATAATATGAATGTCAGGGCTAGTAGGTCACTGACACACCCTAGCTAGAAAGAAACGCATGCCTTCCCTGATGTCCTCTCCCGTTTCTGGTTCACAACCGGGGTGTGAGGCTCACGAATCAACGTTCACAAAGCTATGCCACAAAGACGGAGCTTTGATCATAAACCACAAGACTTTTCTTTTTAACAGAAGCCTTGATCATTTTCCACTTAGGCATGCCACACAGGCAATTCACTCCATGCGATTGATATCCATCAATATATAACCCCTGAGCTCGTACGTTTCAGATAAGGGCATTAAGCAAGAGAAAAAATTCTCCGCCGCCAAACAGGTATATATTTAATAGAAATCAATCACACATAATAAAATCCAATGTCAGACACACAGTCCATTTACAAGTTCGTTCTGGGTCTGAACGAAACCGGAGGCACCTTGTACCTCGCATATCCATTGATCTCCAAGTATGTTTGGACGATCACCAACTGATTCCCTCCTCTTAGGTGTACAACCCAATCAAGATCATCAGTAATCACCAAACGATGGGAAGACCTCTGGTCTTCGACCACCGTCTTCATCCTCGACACCACGTCGATTCAATTATTCAAAATGGGATAAACCCGGTCTTTCTGAATAACTCACACATATAATAAATAAGTGTTATACAAACACAACATACGCCTCATTCCAATTCAAAATATTCTTTTATTCAAATATTCTTATACTTTGTGAAAGGTTCCCATTAATTTTGTCAAAGATAAATTCTTTAAATTTATTCTTTAATCTTCTTTGGAATTTCAATTCGAGCTAATCGGGATTAGCGAACCACACCGAAGTAATCATTTATTTTATTTCCCAATCCCAACCTATTCATCCCATGTAGTAAAACTGGTTATACTTCATATCTAACACCACGGTGTTATCGGTAAATTCAATTACCATTTAACGTTAAAATCTAATTAAAGATTTAACTATCGCCAGGAGCAAAACTGGTGATACTCCACTCTCGTTTATTTCAATCTAATTAAAGATTCATTAAAACCCAACTTAGTTTTATCTTCCCAAGAATCAATATCCTGTCTTTAACTGGGTTAAAGAACCAATGTCATCTAAAACACGATTCACGATAAACCCAAAACACATTCCATCAATTATCGGGTTAAAGAACAAGTGTTATTTAAAACACCGTTCACGATAAACCCTAAAATCAATTCCAATTCAATTCCAATTAAATATCATTAAATTGGTATACTTCATTAAATCTAAATAAAAAGATTTAATCTTTTCTCAACTAGGTTAAGGAACAGTGTTAATGAAAACACCATTCACGACAAACCCAAATCACAATTGATATTAAACACAGGGCTCTGAATAGAAAATATATCGGCTTATATTCAATATCAAATTCTACGACCAACATATATCGTATTGGAAATAACGATATTAATATATCATTCAAATTCCCATAACAATAACTGTATCATCACGAAATCCAACATTGAAATATTCCAAAGATAGTTTCGATTCAAACCCATTCTAATTCAATTATTGGAAATTCTAGTTACTTTTAAAACCATTTCAAATCCAATTTATTTATTTAAAAATAAATGGATTTTAATTCTAGTTCAAAACCAGTTCATTTCGATAAAAATCTATTTTTATCTTTTCAAATTTGGAATTTTTCATCCCAATTCTTCACAAATCATTTCTTATGATTTTCACAAATTATTATTATTTTTAATAATTTTATTAAGGCCCGTACAGTCGATTTCCATCAACGGCCATCGAACTGCACTTACAGCGACCTTTTCCAAATTTGATTTGGAAATAATTGCAAATTCAACTGTTAAATTTCAAATCTCAAACATTTGTTAGAAAGCACTTTTTGATACGAACCCAACGGTTCTGGTTTTAGGAGAATCCGATGGTCGGATCTCCCGTAATATCCATTCGAAGTCAATAGTCGAAATTCGCGAACTGACGCGGCGCGGCGCGTTCTATTCAGGCCATTCTATATATATTTATAATATATATTATGTATATTTCGTCGATTTCCTTTTAAAACGTATTTTATAAATCGTTTTAAATTCATTTTCAAAACAATTTCAACTCAATATTCAATTTCGAATCAAAATTGCATATTATACATCATCGATATACAAATGATAATATTTTCAAAACGTTATCTTTTGAAATCACTTCGTTTTCTATAATCATTATAAAAATGAATATAATCGATATAAATATCGTTCGCGTAAAAATGGCGCATATCTACCCAACACGGCTTTATATATTTCAATAACTTCGTTATTCTATTCAACAAATGAATATTGTCTTCAACACATGAATATATATTTTTATTCAACACATGAATATATATTTTTATTCAACACATGAATATATATATTTTTATTCAACACATGAATTTTAATTTTATTCAACACATGAATATTTATTCTATTCAACACATGAATTTTTCTCTCTATTTAACACATGAGTTTTCTTTTATAATATTCCTTATTTTCCAAATTGGAATGAGTCCCAGTCAGTTACCATATAATGTTAATTATATGGATTTTCTACAACACATGTATATAATAACAACGATAAATCATCAACCATCATCCATAGTGCACCACACCACTGCATAAGTATTAAATATAAATAATTAACGCTTACACAGTCTGTCAACCCATCGATTGACATATAACTAAACAATCGGGATTAGTGTACGTCCAATATCATCCCAATACCCGTGTGGGGTTTCAAATCAACAAACACAGATTTTTATTTGTGCAGCTGGGCGATGTGTAAAATTTATCGTCCCAATCAATATCAGTCAAATCAGTGTACATAAACAAATCGTCCGATTTGTTTATTACTATTTATTTTATATACACGTTAAACATCATATTTTTAACTATAAAATATTTTCCACTATAAAATATTTTATTCCATTGCACATCACACAATAAAATTTTCACAACACAGCAACCAAACAAACAAGTCATCCATGGTCTATGGACGACGGGTGTCGGGTGCTGCTAAGTACCGTCTGCATCTTAGTATATATTTCAATTAGAAAATAAATTTAGAGTTCTCACCGATAAGCTAAACCAAACACCGCGACTCTTCTTATGTAGAAAACTTCGTCGTGCTCGCCCTTTGTCAATTTCATTGTCCGTAGCCACTACATATATAAAAACCACATTTTGATATTGTTGCTATGAATATAAAAATAACATTTTTATAATCACTCTATATGGATAAAAATTCTATTTTTATACCGCTACTATATAGATAAAAATTCTGTTTTTATACCGCGACTATATAAATAAAAAATTTATTTTTATAATGGTGTTCATATAATAAAGACCAAATCTTTACTATCTATATAATATAAAAATCGTATTTTTATATTCACTAGCCCATAAAAATCATATCTTTAATCTCTACATATAATAAAATCATATTTTTATTCTTTCTATAATATAAAAATCATATTTTTATTCTTTCTATAATATAAAAATCATATTTTTATTCTTTACATATAAAAAAATCATATTTTTATTCAACACGCTACCTCATATTTAAAAATGCAACCTTTTCCTAATTTATTAAAAATCCTATATGTCTTTCAAACGAATAAGAATTCAATTTTTATACCATTCACATAATAAAAAATTATCTTTTTAAACTTATAAAGTAAATTACATAGAAAAATAAATAGAAATAAATAAATAAAACAAATCAAAACACTTACAACGAAGGGTTTGAGAAGGGGGGAGTTGTTGGCGAAATGGAGGTGGCTAGGGCTTTTTCAAAAGGGAGAAGAGGAGGAGCGGTGGAAGGAGAGAGGAGGGGCGCGGTGATGGAGTGCCCTAGCGGCGATGTGGGGCCTGCGGCGCGGATCTTGGTAGAGGTTTTGGAGGGGATTTCGTCGTTCGCAGGGAGGGGGAGCTGGTTGGGGAGGGTGGTGCGGATATAGGAAGCGGCGGAGGAGGGAGGAATCGAAGGAAAGGTAGCGGCGAAGGAGGGAGGGTTCCTCGCGCTGGCAGCAGCGGCGGTATGGGGGGCGCGATCCCCTTTTTATTTTTATTTTTTTTCCTGATGGGGTAATGAAAGGAGAGAGGAGAGGGAAAGGATATTATAATATATATATATATATTAATTATTTAATTAATTTCAAAAAGTAACTTTTGTATTTGAACACTAAATCGAGCCCAATGACTGTCGCCCCTAGCTAATTACCCCCATTTCGAACATAATGGGATATGTATCACCAATTGATACGATCATCTCGATCAGTTTTCGTCAAAATTAAAATATAACTCTATATATTGAATTTGAACGCACATTTCAATTTACTTGGGTCACATACTCACTCGAAAAATTCCAAAAAAATCTTTTCTAGCTTCGTATTGACAATAAGGTCCTAACAAAACTAATTTCGTCAAATTCCGAGACCGTTTGAAAAATGGCTATTTTCCAGTCGATTAAAATCAACTGAAACTGGTCAAATGCGTTTTCCTTCGCCACGCTCACATATTGATTCAAAAAATTGCAAATTTTGAAACCTACCAATAATTTGACATCACGGATCCAACAAAAGTGGTTTCGCCGAAAAACGAGGTCATTTGCAAAATTTCCATTTTTAAGGGCCAGAATTCCATAGCGACTATTCTGAATTTTCAACTGGACGTAACTTTTTATCCCCGCTATGAAATTTCGATTTTTCGGATTCGTTGGAAAGATATTATCAATTAGATTCTAATATTTTTGGTTTCGCTAAAATCCGGTTTATTTTCCACCTGGTGCAATCATTTGAACTTTGAAATCGAATTTTCGAACTACCGCGCCATTTTCAATTCCTTTCATAATTATAAATAAATATTTATATTCAAATGATGATTCAAATAAAACTATACATTCTAATTCTATTTAAAATAAATTTCTCGTCGCTATTATTTAAAATAATTCATTTTAAATATTCAAATTTCACAAAAATTGCTAAAATAAAAATTTTAAACTGGCTCAGATTTTCTGGGTTGTTACAATCTCCCCCACTTAAAACATTTCATCCCCATAAAGGAACGAAGCTGAAAGTTGTTTAACAAACAAACTCAACTTCCATTGTTTTCTTTATGGCTTAAGTTCTTCAACTTTTCAGTTTCTAAGTACTTTTCAAATTTTTCAAAAATTTGGCTAACACCCTTAATTTTCGAAAAATTTCGCCATAACTTCCCCTTCACCGGGGACTTCGGGATATTTCAAATAGCCTCCCATGGCCCTCATCAATCCAAAAAGAAAAAGAAACAGCCAAGCGGCTCATAAAATCATCAAAAACACAATAAATTTGTAAACATGTACCTTTTTGTCGGGCAAACAATTTTATTCCTCTTCTCCAGCCTCCTTACTCTGACCTATTCAATGTAAGTACATGTATATGTATGCAAATGCGACAAATTTCAATACAATTCACTTTTTGGTTCAATTTGGCTAAAGGTTCAAATTTTTATTAATCAAACAATAATCAAATAACACAACCATCAATCAATTAGTGAATTAACGTTCAAACTCATAATTTTTGTACAAAGTCAAAAATCATGTTTTTGATGCCAAGTCACAATAATATATCCCAACTATATTTTGGTTATCACACCAGTCAATTGGAAATATATAGAAATCCCACTTTCGAAACTCGAATATAAATTCTGATGATGTACGTACTATAGCGATCATCAGAACCATCTCCGGGCGACTAGAGTGTGATCCTATATCTATCCAGTATATTAAAACTTCAAATGCACGCGGATTAGACGTATATGCAAAATCTCTATATATTTGGTTGTCCAAATCAATATAAATAAATATTCAAATACTTATGAAATATTTTAAATTTTCAAAACAAGAATCGTTTTAATTTTAAAAATATACTCTTCACACTCGTTCTAGGATACTACTGATCCCATCTCTAATGAGTCATTCTCATTGGATATTACTAATCCAATCTCCGATGAATTCTTTCGTACGGTTCTAACGTGTCTTGTTCTCCGAGCTCTGTAAACCAAAGCTCTGATACCAAGGTGAAACAACCCGAACTTCCCCGGTAAGGAAAGCCCGGATTGAATTGAGAACAAGCCACGTCGGAACGCAAACAGAAGAACATTTCATTGCTTGTTACAACAATTCATCATAATATAAGAATATACAGAGTATGAATAAATATTACACAGAAATCAGAGTTTTAAATTACATTACATAGCAGCGGAAAATAATACAAAACACAACTACAAGTAATACACGGATACAGAGCTTTCCGAGTATCGTTCCAGCTATAAATCAGGATCATGTGAATATAAATATGCAAAACCAAGACTACTAGCTGCCCGTGTCAAAATAAGGGCACCCAGAGTTTAGGTTAAAATAATAAACTCCAGGTCAGTCATGTGACTGGTGTGAGAACTAAAACAGTTACTAATCTTTATTTTAAAGTTAGGTAAATCAAGGGACCATGCCATACAACACGGAACGGGTTTCCTCCCAAGAATACTAGTGCATAAACAACAACGCAATGCTAAATAAAGAACAATGAAGCTATTATAAGACCCAGGTCTCATCACACAATGCAAAACAAGCCGGAGGATAGGGTTTTTACCGTATAATAGCCAAAGAGTGCTTGATACGCTAAAAACAAATCATTTGATACTATTATAAGTGCATAGTGTATAAAACAATTTCAATCATAAGTATCAATCATAGACGACATAAGTGCCCCATACCACTATGTTGCAATATTAGGCTCTACAAATAAAACCGCAAAGTCACGTACTAGAAGTTGGATTTCCATCTGTTAACCGAGACAAAAGATAGTCCTCTACCGATTCGAGACTGTCTAACCCGAGCCTTAGGAACAGCCGCAACTGCCCCTTGGATCGTCAGGGCCAGTCCGCCAATGAGGATTAAAATGCCTGAACACTGCGTTTCCCCGCCCTTTGGGGGGTAAATGAGCCAAATGACTCCATCGGCTCCACACAGTCACCGATATATCCGAGGCGCCTCACAACAACAACAACCACACAGGTGAAAATTATATAAATGTCAGAGTTGGTAGGTCACTGACACCACCCTAGCTAGAAAGAAGCGCATGCCCTCCCTGATGTCCTCTCCCGTTTCTGGTTCACAACCGGGGTGTGAGGCTCGTGAATCAATGTTACACAAAGCTATGCCACGTAGGCGGTGCTTTGATCATCAACCACAAGACTTTGCTTTTCAATAGAAGCCTTGATCATTTGCCACTTAGGCATGCCACATAGGCAATTCACTCCATGCAATTGATATCCATCAATATATAACCCCTGAGCTTGTATGTCTCAGAGAAGGGTGTTAAGCAAGAGAATAAATTCTCCACCGCCAAACAGATATATATTTAATAGAAATCAATCACATAGAATAAAATCCAATGTCAGACACACAATCCATTTACAAGTTCGTTCTGGGTCTGAACGAAACCGGAGGCACCTTGTACCTCGCATACCCATCGATCTCTAAGTACGTCTCGACGATCACCAACTGATTATTAGTAATCACCCAAACTATGTGACGACCTCCGGTCTTCGACCACCGTCTTCATCCTCGACACCACGTCGAATCAGTTATTTAGAATGGGATAAACCCGGTCTTTCTGAATAACTCGCGTATATAATAAACAAGTGTTGCACAAACACAACATACGCCTCATTCCAATTCTGAATATTCTTTTATTCAAATATTCTTATACTTTGGGAAAGGTTCCCATTAATTTTATCAAAGATAAATTCTTTAAATTTATTCTTTAATCTTCGTTTGAATATCAATTCAAACTAGTCAGGATTAGCGAACCACACCGAAGTAATCATTTATTTTATTTCCCAATCCCAACCTATTCATCTGACGAAGTAAAACTGGTTATACTTCATATCTAACACCACGGTGTTATTGGTAAATTCAGTTACCATTTCACGTTCAAATCTAATTAAAGATTTAATCATCGCCTGGAGCAAAACTGGTGATACTCCATTCTCGATTATTTCAATCTAATTAAAGATTCATTAAAACCCCACTTAGTTTCAATCTTCCCAAAAATCAATATCCTGTCTTCAACTGGGTTAAAGAACCAATGTCATCTAAAACACGATTCATGATATACCCAAAATACATTCCATCAATCATCGGGTTAAAGAACAAGTGTTACTTAAAACACCATTCACGATAAACCCAAAAATCAATTCCAATTCAATTCCAATTAAATATCATTTAATTGGTATACTTCATCAAATCTAAATAAAAAGATTTAATCTTTTTCTCAACTGGGTTTAAGAACAGTGTTAATGAAGACACCATTCGCGACAAACCCAAATCACATTTGATATTAAACACAAGGCTCTGAATAGAAAATATATCGGCTTATATTCAATATCAAATTCTACGACCAACAGATATCGTGTTGGAAATAACGATATTAATATATCTTTCAAATTTCCATAACAATATTTGTATCATCACGAAATCCAACATCGAAATATTCCGAAGACATTTTCGATTCAAATCCATTCCAATTCAATTATTGGAAATTATGGTTACTTTTAAAACCATTTCAAATCCAATTTATTTATTTTAAAAATAAATGGATTTTAATTCTAGTTCAATACTAGTTCATTTCGATAAAAATCTATTTTTATCTTTTCAAATTTGGAATTTTTCATCACAATTCTTCACAAATCATTTCTTATGATTTTACACAAATTATTGCTATTTTTAATAATTTTATCAAGGCCCGTACAGTCAATTTCCATCAACGGCCATCGAACTGCACTTACAGCGACCTTTTCCAAATTTGATTTGGACATAATTCCAAATCCAACCATTAGATTTCAAATCCCTAATATTAGTTAGAAAGCCCTTTTCGATACGAACCCAAAGGTTCCGGTTTTAGGAGAATTCGACGGTCGAATCTCCCGTAATATCCATTCGAAGTCAATGGTCGAAATTCGCGAACTGTCGCGGCGCGTTCTAATCAGGCCATTCTATATATATAATATAAATATATTATATATATTTCAACGATTTCCTTTCAAAACGTATTTTATAAATCGTTTTAAATTCGTTTTCAAAACGATTTCCACTTCATATTCAATTTCGAATCAAAATTGAATATTCCACATCATCGATATACAAATGATAATATTTTCAAAACGTTATATTTTGAAATCACTTTGTTTTCTACAATCATTATAAAAAAAAATTTAATCGATATAAATATCGTTCGCATCAAAATGGCGCATGTCTACCCAACACGGCTTTATATATTTCAATAACTTCGTTATTCTATTCAACAAATGAATATTTTCTTCGACACATGAATATATATTTTTATTCAACACATGAATTTTCTTTCTTTTCAACACATGAATTTTTATTTTATTCAACACATGAATTTTTATTCTATTCAACACATGAATTTTCTTTCTATTCAACACATGAATTTTCTTTTATAATATTCCTTATTTTCCAAATTGGAATGAGGCCCAGTCAATTACCATATAATGTTAATTATATGGATTTTCTACAACACATGTATATAATAGCAACAATAAATTATCAACCATCATCCAGAGTGCACTACACCACTGCATAAGCATTAAATATAAATAATTAACGCTTACATAGTCTGTCAACCCATCGATTGACATACAACTAAACAATCGGGATTAGTGTACGTCCAATATCATCCCAATACCCGTGTGGGGTTTCAAATCAACAAACACAAATTTTTATTTGTGAAGTTGGGCGATGTGTAAAATTTATCATCCCAATCAATATCAGTCAAATTAGTGTATATAAACAAATCGTCCGATTTGTTTATTACTATTTATTTTACATACACGTTAAAAATCATATTTTTAACTATAAAATATTTTCCACTATAAAATATTTTATTCCATTGCACATCACACAATAAAATTTTCACAACACAACAATCAAATAAACAAGTCATCCACGGTCTGTGGACGATAGGTGTCGGGTGCTGCTAAGCACCGTCTGCATCCTAGTATATATTTCAATTAGAAAACAAATTTAAAAGTGAGGAGTTCTCACCGATAAGCTAAACCAAACACCGCAACTCTTCTTATGTAGAAAACTTCGTCGTGCTCGCCCTTTGTCAATTTCGTTGTCCGTAGCCACTACATATATAAAAACCACATATTTATATTGTTGCTATGAATATAAAAATCACATTTTTATAATCACTCTATATGGATAAAAATTCTATTTTTATACCGCTACTATATAGATAAAAATTCTATTTTTATACCGCTACTATATAGATAAAAATTCTATTTTATAACGGTGTTCATATAATAAAGATCAAACCTTTACAATCTATATAATATAAAAATCGTATTTTTATATTCACTAGCTCATAAAAATCATATCTTTAATCTCTACATATAATAAAAATCAAAATTTTATTTTTCTATTATATAAAAATCATATTTTTATTCTTTCTATAATATAAAAATCATATTTTTATTCTTTACATATAAAAAATAATAATATTTTTATTCAACACGCTTCTTCATATTTAAAAATCCAACCTTTTCCTAATTAATTAAAAATCCTATATGTCATTCAAACGAATAAGAATTCAGTTTTTATGCCATTCACATAATAAAAATTCTCTTTTTAAACTTATAAAATAAATTACATAGAAAAATATATAGAAATAAATAAATAAAACAAATCAAAACACTTACAATGAAGGGTTTGAGAAGGGGGGGAGTTGTTGGCAAAATGGAGGTGGCTAGGGCTTTTTCAAAAGGGAGAAGAGGAGGAGCGGTGGAAGGAGAGAGGAGGGGCGCGGTGATAGAGTGCCCTCGCGGTGATGTAGGGCCTGCGGCATGGATCTCGGTGGAGGTTTGGGGGGGTTTCGTCGTTCGCAGGTAGGGGGAGCTGGTTGGGGAGGGCGGTGCGGATAGAGGAAGTGGCGGAGGAGGGAGGAATCGAAGGGAGGTGGCGGCGAAGGAGGGGGGTTCCTCGTGCTGGCGGCGGCGACGGTATGGGGGGCGCGATCCCCTTTTTATTTTCTTTTTTTCCTGATGGGGTAATGAAAGGAGAGAGGAGTGGGAAGGGATATTATATAATATATATATATATATATATATATATTTAATTATTTAATTAATTTCAAAAAGTAACTTTTTTATTCGAACACTAAATCGAGCCCAACGACTGTCGCCCCGAGCTAATTACCCCCATTCTGAACACAATGGGATATGTATCGCCAGGTGATTCGATCGTCTCAATCAGTTTTTGTGAAAATCAAAATATAACTCTATATATTGAATTTGAACGCATATTTCAATTTACTGGGGTCACATGCTAACTCGGAAAATTCCAGAAAAATATTTTCTAGCTTCGTATTGACGATACGGTCCTAACAAAACTAATTTCGTCAAATTCCGAGACCGTTTGAAAAATGGCCATTTTCCAGTCGATTAAAATCAACTAAAACTGGTCAAACGCATTTTCCTTCGCCACGCTCACATATTGATTCGAAAAATTACGAATTTTGAAACCTAGCAATAATTTGACATCACGTATCCAAAAAAGTGGTTTCCTCAAAAACCGAGGTTATTTGCAAAATTTCCATTTTTAAGGGCCAGAATTCCATAGCGACTATTCTGAATTTTCAACTGGACGTAACTTTTTATCCCCGCTATGAAATTTCGATTTTTCGGATTTTTTGGAAAGATATTCTCAATTAGATTCTAATATTTCTGGTTTCGCTAAAATCCGGTTTATTTTGCACATTCGAACATGGAAATCGAATTTTTGAACTACCGCGCCATTTTCAATTCCTTTTATAATTATAAATATATATTTATATTCCAACGATGATTCAAATGAAACTATACGTTCTAATTCTATTCAAAATAAATTTCTCGTCGCTATTATTTAAAATAATTCATTTTAAATATTCAAATTTCACTAAAATTGCCAAAATAAAAAATTTAAATTGGCTCAAATTTTCCGGGTTGTTACAGAAATCTACAACGTTTGCTACAAATGACAAGTGAATTGTTTTGATGAAAATAAATATAAGGATTTTTTAGAGATGTCAATATAAGTGTTGCAAAGGATATAAAGGTTAGAATTATAAAGATATTTATATATGATTCGTAAAGATATTTATATTAGAATGTTAAAATGGATATATGATTTAAAAACAAATACAGTATTGTTGTTGTAAAGAAGAATAATTATAAAGAGATGTTGAAGAAATTTTACAAAGGATTATATTTAAAATGGAATCAAAACTCAACAATAATATTATAAAGGATTATTAAAGACTAATAGAGAAGTATAATAATAGTTTACTTAATAATTAATTAAGTAAACATTGTTGAGATTTAAATAAGATTTTCAAAGGAAAATATATGGTTAATAAACTTATACCTATTCTGAAGAGATGAATGTTGATGGTCAAGGTCTGAGAGGTAAATAAAATATCCCAACTTGAACAACTTCACGATTAACCAAGAACAGTATTAGTTTGTAAATGAGAGCAACTGAGGGAAACATAAGTTCTTATTTCCATAAATAATATTATAAGTTGTATTCGAAAAGTTTATAAGAAAATGAAATGATTTTAAGAATATTCTTATCTATAATAAGAACTAAAAAATGGACTCCTAATATTGGAAGATTTTAAAAATATAATTAACGTATGTTTAATTAAAAAGGCCAAGTAATGTTGAGTGCTGAATCAGTAAACTCATTTTATCCATATGATTATTTATTTGATAATTAAATAACCGACTATCAAAGCTGGCCAATATGATTGTTAGTACGGAAACATCAAGATCGAATTTATATTCGAAAACCATTCCGAACCAATAAATACGTGAAGATGCAGATTGAAGATGGAGCAATTGAAGACCGTAGATCTTCATATACGAAAGAAATACTTATTGAATTTCTCTAGTTAGCTCGCAGAGATACTTCGACAGTGATTCTGTCATGGTTGATATCTTCGGATTACAAGGACTACTCGCTAATGATCCTTGGGGTGAAACCTATATTGGATGCAGTAGGAGATTGCCTTCGGTTCAACCTGTTCATGAATGACTTGTATGGATGGATGTCTGACATAGTATTTCCAAAAAGATCATGTACGTTGATTTCTGCAAATGTACCATAGTTGCGGCGGGGAATGGCCCTATCTTAACAACTCCAGTATTTTTAGGGACATCAACTAGTATTTTCTGGCGGATCTGATGATGTGACATTCAAAGTGAATGGTGATATGGTATTCTATAGGTAATTATGACATCAAGCCTCATCAACCGGGAAATGGCAAAAAATCGGGTAGGTCGAACCCATCAAAAGGGTATATCATTACCTGATCTGGAGAAATCAAATGCCTACAGTTGTCCCTTTTTATTTTTGTATGTATGCTATTAGTTCGGTTGGCTGGCCCCAACTATGGTAATGATATATTTGGTACTCTGAAGATAAGTGATGTAACAACCCGAAAATCTGGGCCAGTTTAATTTTTTTTTTATTTTGGCAATTTTAGCGAATTTTGATTATTTAAAATGAATTATTTTAAATAATATCGACGAGAAAATTTCTTTTGAATAAAATTCAATCGTATATAGTTATATAGATCGTCGTTAGAATATAAATAATTATATATAATTATAAAAGGAATTGAAAATGGCGCGGTAGTTCGATAATTAGATTTCAAACTTCAATTGAATGTACCGGGTGCAAAATAAACCGGATTTTAGTGAAACCAAAAATATTAGAATCTATTCGGGAATATCTTTCCAACGAATCCGGCCATTCGAAATTTCATAACGGGAATCAAAAGATATGTCCGGTTGAAAATTCTGAATAGTCGCTATGGAATTCAGGCCCTTAAAAATGGAAATTTTGCAAACGACCTTGGATTTCGACGAAACCTCTTTTGTTGGATCCGTGATGTCAAGTTATTGCTAGATTCCAAATTTCATAATTTTTCGAGTCAATATGTGAGCGTGGCAAAGGAAAACGCATTTGACCAGTTTCAGTTGATTTTAATCGACTGGAAAATGGCCATTTTTCCAACGGTCTCAGAATTCGACGAAACTAGTTTTGTTAGGACCGTATCGTCAATACGAAGCTAGAAAATATTTTTCTACAATTTTTCGAGTTCGTATGTGACCCCAGTAAATTGAAATGCGCGTTCAAATTCAATATATAGAGTTATACGTTGATTTTAACGGAAACTGATCGAAACGGTCGAAACAGCTTGCGATACATATCCCATTGTGTTCAGAATGGGGGTAATTAGCTATGGACGACAGGCGGTGGGCCTCGTTTAGAGGTCGAAAATAAAAGTTGCTTTTTGGTGGAAAATAAAATAATTAAATACTTAAAAATAAAAATTCCCTCCCTTCTCTCCTTTATTTCTTCTGCCCCCCCCCTCATTCTCGATTCAGTTTTATAAAAAAAAAAAAGAGGAACGAGGATCGGAGGAGCGCCCCCCCGATCAGTCGCCGCCGCCTCCACAGAGGTGGGGCGCCACCTCGAAACCCCCCTAGGCGCCAGAGGCATCGCGAAAATCCCACCCCCTTCCCTCGCGAACGCGATCGAACCCTCCCCCTCTTTGCCGCGACACTGAAAACCCCACCTGGACCTCGCCCCCCTGCTGCGGCCATCCCGACATCCAGCGCCGAACCGAGCTCGCCCTCCGACCACCGACGTTCAGACCATCCCACCTACCTCCTTCGACCACCCGGAACTCGATAATCAATGTAAGTTCGCTGATTTTCACTTTTAGATTATAAAAATATGATTTTTATATTTTTAAAGTATTAAAAATATAATCTTTATTAAGTATATGATATGAAAATATGATTTTTATATTTTTAAGATATTAAAAATATAATCTTTTATATTGTAGAAGGATAAAAATATGTTTTTTACATAGTAGAAACTATAAAAATGTAATCTTTATAAAATAGAGAATATAAAAAAAATATCATCTTTGTATATGTAGCGAAATAAAAATCTGATTTTTTTATTATATATACGTTGAAATAAAGAGGTGATTTTTGAAAAGGCGAAATCGATATTTTTAAAAGTGAAAAGACGATATTTTTAAAAGTGAAAAGACGATATTTTTAAAATAGAAAAGATTAGATTTTAAAAATAGAAAAGGCGAGATTTTTCTATATGGAATAGCAAAGTAAAAATTCGATTTTTATATATTGAATAATGAAGTAAAAATTGGATTTTTATATATTGAATAGCGAAGTAAAAATTCGATTTTTCTATATTGAATAATGAAGTAAAAATTTGATTTTTCTATATTGAATAGCGAAGTAAAAATTCGATTTTTCTATATTGAATAGAGAAGTAAAAATTCGATTTTTCTATATTGAATAGCAAAGTAAAAATTCGATTTTTATATATTGAATAGCAAAGTAAAAATTCGATTTTTACATTTGTAGAGGAAACGGGCAACGAAAGTGAAGAAAGGCGAGAACGATGAAGATAATTTCAAAAGAAGAGTCATGGAATTTGGATAGCATTCGGTGAGAATTTCTCACCTTTCAATTTCATTTTCTAGTTATATATATATACTAGGATGCAGACGGTGTTTAGTAGCACCCGACACCCGTCATCCACATACCATGGATGGCTTGTTTGTTAAATTGTTTGGTTGTGTAGTTGGGTAGTTTATTTGGTTTGAATTGAATTGTTTGTTGAAATAAAATTGATTTGATTGATGTGTGAATGGCGTGGGCCTTCACTAGTCCGGGGATAAGGCTAGACCTTGTCCCGTTTCTAGTATCGTGCCGTTATGCCGCCGAAATTTTCTAAAAATAAGTTAGAAAAATAAAGATAACATTTTATTTAATAAATGATTCGAATAGAAAATTCATAGGTTGAATAAAATAGTTTGATCGTAAAAAATATAATTTTTAACGTGAATGTGAATAAATAAATATTCAATTACAAACCGGACGGTTTGTTTATGTACACCTATTTGAAGGACATTGATTGGGACGATAAATTTTACACATCGCCCAACTGCACAAATAAAAATATGTGTTTGATTTCTTGAAACCCCACACGGGTATTGGGATGGTATTTGACGTACACTAATCCTGATTGTTTAGTTGTATGTCGATCGATTGATTGACAGGCTGTTATAAGCGTTGAATATTTATATTTGATGCTTATACAGTGTAGAATGCACTTTGGATGATGGTTGATTATTCATCGTTGTTGATATACACATGTGTTGTAGAAAATCCATATAATTAACATTATATGGTAATTGATTGGGCCTCATTCCAGTTTTAAAATAGAAATATTTGAAAAAGAAATATTTGAAATAGAATATTTGAAAATAGGAATATATGAAGCCGTATTGATTGGATTGATGACATTTTGATGTGAACGATATTTATATCGATTTTATTCATTTTATAATGAATATCGAAAGTGATTTCAAAATCTGATATTTTGAAAAGAATTGAAATTGAATATAAATAAATTCGAATTGAAATTGAATATAAATGAATTCGAATTAAAACTGAATATAAATGAATTCGAATTGAAATTGAGTTGAATGGAAAACGAACTGAAATTGAATTAGAAATCAATTTGAATTGAAATCAGTTTGAAATGAATTTAAAATGAATTTAAATTGGAATATTCAATTTTGATTTGAAATTGAATATGAAGTTGAAACCGTTTTGAAAATGAATTTAAAACGATTTATAAAGCGTGTTTTGAATTGAAATCGACGAAATATATATTATATATATATAATATAATGGCCTGAATAGAACGTGCCGCGCCGCGGCAGTTCGCGAATTTCGACCATTTATTTCAAACGAATATCACGGGAGATCCGACCGTCGGATTCTCCTAAAACCGGAACCGTTGGGTTCGTATCGAAAAGAGCTTTCTAACGAATGTGAGAAATTAGAAATCTAATGGTTGGATTTGGAATTATGTCCAAATCAAATTTGAAAAAGGTCTCTGTAAGTGCAGTTCGATGGCCGTTGATGGAAATCGACTGTACGGGCCTTGATAAAATTATTAAAAATAGTAATAATATGTGTAAAATCATAAGAAATGATTTGGGAAGAATTGGGATGAAAAACTCCATATTTGAAAAGATAAAAATAGATTTTTATCGAAATGAACTAGTTTGGAACTAGAATTATAATTCTATTTATTTTTAAATAAATAAATTGAATTTGAAATGGTTTTGAAAATAACCAGAATTTCCAATGATTGCATTGGAATGGATTAGAATCGAAATTTCCTTTGGAATGTTTTGATATTGGATTTCGTGACTATACAGATGTTGTTATGGAAATTTGAAAGATATGGATATTTATATCGTTATTTCCAATACGACATTTGTTAATCGTAGAATTTGATATTGAATATAAGCCGATATATTTTCTATTCAGAGCCTTGTATTGAATATCAAATGTGATTTAGGTTTGTCGTGAATGGTGTCTTCACTAACACTGTTCTTGAACCCAGTTGAGAAAAGATTAAATCTTTTTATTTAGATTTAATGAAGTGTACCAATTAAATAATATTTAATTGGAATTGAATTGATATTGATTTTTGGGTTTATCGTGGACAGTGTTTTAAATAACACTCGTTCTTTAACCCGATAATTAATGGAATGTGATTTTGGGTTTATCGTGGACAGTGTTTTAAATAACACTCGTTCTTTTACCCGATAATTAATGGAATGTGATTTTGGGTTTATCGTGGACAGTGTTTTAAATAACACTCGTTCTTTAACCCGATAATTAATGGAATGTGATTTTGGGTTTATCGTGAACTGTGTTTTAAATGACACTGATTCTTTAATCCAGTTAAAGATTAAAACTAAGTAGAGTTTTAATGAATCTTTAATTAGATTGAAAAGATCGAGAATGGAGTATCACCAGTTTTGCTCTAGGCGATAGTTAAATCTTTAATTAGATTTGAACGAGAAATGGTAATTGAATTTACCGATAACACCGTGGTGTTAGATATGAAGTAGGACCAGTTTTACTTCATGGGATTAATAGGTTGGGATTGGGAAATTAAAATAAATGATTACTCGGTAAGGTTCGTTAATCCTGACTAGTTGAATCGAAATTCAAAAGAAGATTAAAGAATAAATTCAAGGAATTTATCTTTGATAAAATTAATGGGAACCTTTCCCTATGAATGTGAGATTTAGAAACTAACTGTCGGTTAGCTAAGCAGAATGGTTTTCTGGATATTGATCTGATGTTGGTTTCGGCCTTCGGGGTTAATATTTGGGGAATTATTCTCTTGATTAATTTACGGTTAGTGACTGATGAATTGGAATGAGGCGTATGTTGTGTTTGTGTAACACTTATTTAAAATATACGCGAGTTATTCGGAAAGACCGGGTTTATCCCATTCTGAGTAACTGATACAACGATAAGTCGAAGATGAAGACGGTGGTCGAAGACCGGAGGTCTTCACATCATTTGGGTGATTACTGATGATCTTGATTGGGCTGTACACCCAAGAAGATGGAAACAGTTGGTGATCGTCAAGACGTACTTGGAGATCGATGGATATGCGGGGTACTAGGTGCCTCCGGTTTCGTTCAGACCCAGAACGGACTTGTAAATGGACTGTGTGTCTGACATTGGATTTTAGTCCGTGCGATTGATCTCTATTAAATATATATCTGTTTGGCGACGGAGAATTTATTCTCTTGCTTAACGCCCTTCTCTGAGACGTACGAGCTCAGGGGTTATATATTGATGGATATCAAACACATGGAGTGAACTGCCTGTGTGGCATGCCTAAGTGGCAATTGATCGAGGCTTCTGTTGAAAAGCAAAGTCTTGTGGTGATGATCAAAGCACAGCCTGTGTGGCACAGCTTTGTGTAACGTGAATTTGCGAGCCTCGAACCCGGTTGTGAACAAAAAATGGGAGACGGACCTCAGGGAGGGCATGCGTTTCCTTCTAGCTAGGGTGGTGTCAGTGACCTAACAGCCCTGACATTTATATACTTTTCACCTGTGTGGTTGTTGCTATTGCGAGGCTCCTCGGTTTGATCGGACGATCCGGGTCCGATGGAGTCATTCGTTGGCTCATTGACGCCCCAAAGGGCGGGGAAACGCAGTGTTCAGGAATTTTAATCCACATCGGTGGACCGGCCCTGACGATCCAAGGGTCATTCGAGCTCTGATCCTAAGACACGGGCTAGAGCGTCTCGAATCGGTTGAGGACTATCTTTAGCCTCGGTTCATAGATTGAAATCCAACTTCCAAATACGTGATTTTGCGGTTTTAATTGTAGAACTAGTATGGAGACATGATATATGGTACCCATGCCGCCTATGATTGATACTTATGATTTGAAGTTGTTTTATACACTATGCACTTATAGTAGTATCAAATGATTTGTTCTAAACGTATCAAGCATTCTTTGGCTGTTATAAGAGAAAACCCTATCCCCCGGCTTGCGTTGCATTGTGTGATAGGACCTGGGTCTTATAACAACTTCATTTTTCTTTATTTAGCATTGCGGTGTTTGTTTTATGCACTGGTATTCTTGGGAGGAAACCCGTTCCGTGTTATACAGCGTGGTCCCTTGATTTACCTAACTTTAAAAATAAAGATTAATAACTGTTTTAGGTCTCACACCAGTCCCATGACTGACCTGGAGTTTATTGTTTTTAACCTAAACTCTGGATGCCCCTATTTTGACACGGGCAGCTAGTAGTTTTGGTTTTGCAGATTTATATTCACAGGATCCTGGTTTACAGCTGGAACGATATCCGGAAAGCTTTGTATCCGTATATCTCTTCTAGTTGTGCATTGTATTATTTTCCGCTGCTATGTATTTAAATGTAATTTAAATCTATGATATTTTTGTGTAACATTCATTTATACTCTGTATATTCTTGTAATCTGATGCATTGTTGTAATATACAATGAAATGTTCTTCCGTCTGCGTTCTATTTTGTGGCTTGTTCTCGAACTATCCGCGCTTTCCCCACCGGGGAAGTTACGGGTCTTTACAGTTGGTATCAGAGCTTTGGTTTACAAAGCTCAGAGAACAAGGCACCTTAGAACCGAACGAAAGAATTCATCAGATATTGGATTAGCAATATCCAATGAGAATGACTCGTTAGAGATGGGACCAGTAGTATCCTAAAACGAGTGTGAAGAGTATATTTTTAAAATGAAAACAATTTTTGTTTTGAAAATTTAAATCAATTATTCGTATTTGATTATTTATTTATATTGATTTGGACAATTTGTATATACGCCTTGCAAATGTATATTCGAAATTTTAATATACTGGGTAGATATAGAATCCCACTGTAGTCGCCCGGGAATGATTCTGATGATGGGTACCCATCATCAGTGTTGTGTTCGAGTTTCGAAGGTGTGATATTTATATATTTCCAATTGACTGGTGTGAGAACCAAAACTAGATAGTGCTTATTGTTGTGATTTGGCATCAAAAATCTGATTTTTGACTATGTATCAAAATTATGAATTTGAAACTCTAATTCACTAATTGATTGATGTTTGTGTTGTTTGTTTATTTGTTTGATAATTTTGAACCATTATGCCTAATTGAATCAAATATTGAATTGTATTGAAATTTGGTCACATTTGCTTGCATATACTTGTACTTACATTGAACAGGTCATAGCAAGGAGGCTAGAGCAGAGAATAAAATTTGTTTGCCCAACAAATAGGTACATGTTTACTACATAATTTACTGTTTTGTTTGGGTGATGATGATTTTATGAGCCTATTGGCTAGCCGCTTGGCTTTTTCTTTTTCTTTTTGAGATCAGAAGGCCTATATGGCAATTTCGGGATTTTCCCGTGGCTCCCGGTGCAGGGGAGGTTATGGCGAAATTTTTCGAAAATTCCGGGTGTTAGCCAAATTTTTGAAATTTTTGAAAATTCTCAGAAACTGAAAAGTTGGAGAATGGAAGCCAGACCGAACGTAGAGTTGATTAATCAAACCACTTTCGACTTTGTTCCTTTTCGGGGACGAAAAGTTTTAAGTGGGGGAGATTGTAACAACCCGAAAATCTGGGGCAGTTTATTTTTTTTTATTTTGGCAATTTTAGCGAATTTTGATTATTTAAAATGAATTATTTTAAATAATATCGACGAGAAAATTTCTTTTGAATAAAATTCAATCGTATATAGTTATATAGATCGTCGTTAGAATATAAATAATTATATATAATTATAAAAGGAATTGAAAAAGGCGCGGTAGTTCGATAATTCGATTTCAAACTTCAATTGAATGTACCGGGTGCAAAATAAACCGGATTTTAGTGAAACCAAAAATATTAGAATCTATTCGGGAATATCTTTCCAACGAATCTGGCCAATCGAAATTTCATAACGGGAATCAAAAGATATGTCCGGTTGAAAATTCTGAATAGTCGCTATGGAATTCAGGCCCTTAAAAATGGAAATTTTGCAAACGACCTCGGATTTCAACGAAACCACTTTTGTTGGATCCGTGATGTCAAGTTATTGCTAGATTCCAAATTTCATAATTTTTCGAGTCAATATGTGAGCGTGGCAAAGGAAAACGCGTTTGACCAGTTTCAGTTGATTTTAATCGACTGGAAAATGGCCATTTTTCCAACGGTCTCAGAATTCGACGAAACTAGTTTTGTTAGGACCGTATCGTCAATACGAAGCTAGAAAATATTTTTCTACAATTTTTCGAGTTCGTATGTGACCCCAGTAAATTGAAATGCACGTTCAAATTCAATATATAGAGTTATACGTTGATTTTAACGGAAACTGATCGAAACGGTCGAAACAGCTTGCGATACATATCCCATTGTGTTCGGAATGGGGGTAATTAGCTATGGAAGACAGGCGGTGGGCCTCGTTTAGAGGTCGAAAATAAAAGTTGCTTTTTGGTGGAAAATAAAATAATTAAATACTTAAAAATAAAAATTCCCTCCCTTCTCTCCTTTATTTCTTCTGGCCCCCCCTCATTCTCGATTCAGTTTTATAAAAAAGAAGAAGAAGAGGAACGAGGATCGGAGGAGCGCCCCCCCCCCCCCCCCGATCAGTCGTCGCCGCCTCCACAGAGGTGGGGCGCCACCTCGAAACCCCCCCAGGCGCCAGAGGCGTCGCGAAAATCCCACCCCCTTCCCTCGCGAACGCGATCGAACCCTCCCCCTCTTTGCCGCGACACTGAAGACCCCACCTGCACCTTGCCCCCCTGCTACGGCCATCCCGACCTCCAGCGCCGAACCGAGCTCGCCCTCCGACCACCGACGCTCAGTCCATCCCACCTACCTCCTTCGACCACCCGGAACTCGATAATCAATGTAAGTTCGCTGATTTTCACTTTTAGATTATAAAATATGATTTTTATATTTTTAAAGTATTAAAAATATAATCTTTATTAAGTAGATGATATGAAAATATGATTTTTATATTTTTAAGATATTAAAAATATAATCTTTTATATTGTAGAAGGATAAAAATATGTTTTTTACATAGTAGAAACTATAAAAATGTAATCTTTATAAAATAGAGAATATAAAAAAAATATCATCTTTGTATATGTAGCGAAATAAAAATCTGATTTTTTTTATTATATATACGTTGAAATAAAGAGGTGATTTTTGAAAAGGCGAAATCGATATTTTTAAAAGTGAAAAGACGATATTTTTAAAAGTGAAAAGACGATATTTTTAAAATAGAAAAGATTAGATTTTACAAAATAGAAAAGGCGAGATTTTTCTATATGGAATAGCAAAGTAAAAATTCAATTTTTATATATTGAATAATGAAGTAAAAATTGGATTTTTATATATTGAATAGCGAAGTAAAAATTCGATTTTTCTATATTGAATAATGAAGTAAAAATCCGATTTTTCTATATTGAATAGCGAAGTAAAAATTCGATTTTTCTATATTGAATAGTGAAGTAAAAATTCGATTTTTCTATATTGAATAGCAAAGTAAAAATTCGATTTTTATATATTGAATAGCAAAGTAAAAATTTGATTTTTATATATTGAATAGCAAAGTAAAAATTCAATTTTTATATATTGAATAGCAAAGTAAAAATTCGATTTCTACATTTGTAGAGGATACGGGCAACGAAAGTGAAGAAAGGCGAGAACGATGAAGATAAATTCAAAAGAAGAGTCGTGGAATTTGGATAGCATTCGGTGAGAATTTCTCACCTTTCAATTTCATTTTCTAGTTATATATATATACTAGGATGCAGACGGTGTTTAGTAGCACCCGACACCCGTCATCCACATACCATGGATGGCTTGTTTGTTAAATTGTTTGGTTGTGTAGTTGGGTAGTTTATTTGGTTTGAATTGAATTGTTTGTTGAAATAAAATTGATTTGATTGATGTGTGAATGGCGTGGGCCTTCACTAGTCCGGGGATAAGGCTAGGCCTTGTCCCGTTTCTAGTATCGTGCCGTTATGCCGCCGAAATTTTCTAAAAATAAGTTAGAAAAATAAAGATAACATTTTATTTAATAAATGAATCAAATAGAAAATTCATAGGTTGAATAAAATAGTTTGATCGTAAAAAATATAATTTTTAACGTGAATGTGAATAAATAAATATTCAATTACAAACCGGACGGTTTGTTTATGTACACCTATTTGAAGGACATTGATTGGGACGATAAATTTTACACATTGCCCAACTGCACAAATAAAAATATGTGTTTGATTTCTTGAAACCCCACACGGGTATTGGGATGATATTTGACGTACACTAATCCCGATTGTTTAGTTGTATGTCGATCGATTGATTGACAGGCTGTTATAAGCGTTGAATATTTATATTTGATGCTTATACAGTGTAGAATGCACTTTGGATGATGGTTGATTATTCATCGTTGTTGATATACACATGTGTTGTAGAAAATCCATATAATTAACATTATATGGTAATTGATTGGGCCTCATTCCAGTTTTAAAATAGAAATATTTGAAAAAGAAATATTTGAAATAGAATATTTGAAAATAGGAATATATGAAGCCGTATTGATTGGATTGATGCCATTTTGACGTGAACGATATTTATATCGATTTTATTCATTTTATAATGAATATCGAAAGTGATTTCAAAATCTGATATTTTGAAAAGAATTGAAATTGAATATAAATAAATTCGAATTGAAATTGAATATAAACGAATTCGAATTTAAACTGAATATAAATGAATTCGAATTGAAATTGAGTTGAATTGAAAACGAACTGAAATTGAATTAGAAATCAATTTGAATTGAAATCAGTTTGAAATGAATTTAAAATGAATTTAAATTGGAATATTCAATTTTGATTTGAAATTGAATATGAAGTTGAAACGGTTTTGAAAATGAATTTAAAACGATTTATAAAGCGTGTTTTGAATTGAAATCGACGAAATATATATTATATATATAACATAATGGCCTGAATAGAACGCGCCGCGCCGCGGCAGTTCGCGAATTTTGACCATTTATTTCAAACGAATATCACGGGAGATCCGACCGTCGGATTCTCCTAAAACCGGAACCGTTGGGTTCGTATCGAAAAGAGCTTTCTAACGAATGTTAGAAATTAGAAATCTAACGGTTGGATTTGGAATTATGTCCAAATCAAATTTGAAAAAGGTCACTGTAAGTGCAGTTTGATGGCCGTTGATGGAAATCGACTGTACGAGCCTTGATAAAATTATTAAAAATAGTAATAATTTGTGTAAAATCATAAGAAATGATTTGGGAAGAATTGGGATGAAAAACTACATATTTGAAAAGATAAAAATAGATTTTTATCGAAATGAACTAGTTTGGAACTAGAATTATAATTCTATTTATTTTTAAATAAATAAATTGAATTTGAAATGGTTTTGAAAATAACGAGAATTTCCAATGATTGCATTGGAATGGATTAGAATCGAAATTTCCTTCGGAATGTTTCGATATTGGATTTCGTGACTATACAGATGTTGTTATGGAAATTTGAATGATATGGATATTTATATCGTTATTTCCAATACGACATTTGTTAATCGTAGAATTTGATATTGAATATAAGCCGGTATATTTTCTATTCAGAGCCCTGTGTTTAATATCAATTGTGATTTGGGTTTGTCGTGAATGGTGTTTTCATTAACACTGTTCCTTAACCTAGTTGAGAAAAGATTAAATCTTTTTATTTAGATTTAATGAAGTATACCAATTTAATGATATTTAATTGGAATTGAATTGGAATTGATTTTTGGGTTTATCGTGGACAGTGTTTTAAATAACACTCGTTCTTTAACCCGATAATTAATGGAATGTGATTTTGGGTTTATCATGGACAGTGTTTTAAATAACACTCGTTCTTTAACCCGATAATTAATGGAATGTGATTTTGGGTTTATCGTGGACAGTGTTTTAAATAACACTCGTTCTTTAACCCGATAATTAATGGAATGTGATTTTGGATTTATCGTGAACTGTGTTTTAAATGACACTGATTCTTTAACCCAGTTAAAGATTAAAACTAAGTAGAGTTTTAGTGAATCTTTAATTAGATTGAAAAGATCGAGAATGGAGTATCACCAGTTTTGCTCCAGGCGATAGTTAAATCTTTAATTAGATTTGAACGAGAAATGGTAATTGAATTTACCGATAACACCGTGGTGTTAGATATGAAGTAGGACCAGTTTTACTTCATGGGATTAATAGGTTGGGATTGGGAAATTAAAATAAATGATTACTTCGGTAAGGTTCGTTAATCCTGACTAGTTGAATCGAAATTCAAAAGAAGATTAAAGAATAAATTCAAGGAATTTATCTTTGATAAAATTGATGGGAACCTTTCCCTATGAATGTGAGATTTAGAAACTAACTGTCGGTTAGCTAAGCAGAATGGTTTTCTGGATATTGATCTGATGTTGGTTTCGGCCTTCGGGGTTAATATTTGGGGAATTATTCTCTTGATTAATTTACGGTTAGTGACTGATGAATTGGAATGAGGCGTATGTTGTGTTTGTGTAACACTTATTTAAAATATACGCGAGTTATTCGGAAAGACCGGGTTTATCCCATTCTGAGTAACTGATACAACGATAAGTCGAAGATGAAGACGGTGGTCGAAGACCGGAGGTCTTCACATCGTTTGGGTGATTACTGATGATCTTGATTGGGCTGTACACCCAAGAAGATGGAAACAGTTGGTGATCGTCAAGACGTACTTGGAGATCGATGGATATGCGGGGTACTAGGTGCCTCCGGTTTCGTTCAGACCCAGAACGGACTTGTAAATGGACTGTGTGTCTGACATTGGATTTTAGTCCGTGCGATTGATCTCTATTAAATATATATCTGTTTGGCGGCGGAGAATTTATTCTCTTGCTTAACGCCCTTCTCTGAGACGTACGAGCTCAGGGGTTATATATTGATGGATATCAAACGCATGGAGTGAACTGCCTGTGTGGCATGCCTAAGTGGAAATTGATCGAGGCTTCTGTTGAAAAGCAAAGTCTTGTGGTGATGATCAAAGCACAACCTGTGTGGCACAGCTTTGTGTAACGTGAATTCGCGAGCCTCGAACCCGGTTGTGAACCAAAAATGGGAGACGGACCTCAGGGAGGGCATGCGTTTCCTTCTAGCTAGGGTGGTGTCTGTGACCTACCAGCCCTGACATTTATATACTTTTCACCTGTGTGGTTGTTGCTATTGCGAGGCGCCTCGGTTTGATCGGACGATCCGGGTCCGATGGAGTCATTCGTTGGCTCATTGACGCCCCAAAGGGCGGGGAAACGCAGTGTTCAGGAATTTTAATCCACATCGGTGGACCGGCCCTGACGATCCAAGGGTCACTCGAGCTCTGATCCTGAGACATGGGCTAGAGCGTCTTGAATCGGTTGAGGACTATCTTTAGCCTCGGTTCATAGATGGAAATCCAACTTCCAAATACGTGATTTTGCGGTTTTAATTGTAGAACTAGTATGGCGACATGATATATGGTACCCATGCCGCCTATGATTGATATTTATGATTTGAAGTTGTTTTATACACTATGCACTTATAGTAGTATCAAATGATTTGTTCTAAACGTATCAAGCATTCTTTGGCTGTTATAAGAGAAAACCCTATCCCCCGGCTTGCGTTGCATTGTGTGATAGGACCTGGGTCTTATAACAACTTCATTTTTCTTTATTTAGCATTGCGCTGTTTGTTTTATGCACTGGTATTCTTGGGAGGAAACCCGTTCCGTGTTATATGGCATGGTCCCTTGGTTTACCTAACTTTAAAAATAAAGATTAATAACTATTTTAGTTCTCACACCAGTCCCATGACTGACCTGGAGTTTATTGTTTTTAACCTAAACTCTGGGTGCCCCTATTTTGACACGGCCAGCTAGTAGTTTTGGTTTTGCAGATTTATATTCACAGGATCCTGGTTTACAGCTGGAACGATATCCGGAAAGCTTTGTATCCGTATATCTCTTCTAGTTGTGCATTGTATTATTTTCCGCTGCTATGTATTTAAATGTAATTTAAATCTCTGATATTTCTGTGTAACATTCATTTATACTCTGTATATTCTTGTAATCTGATGCATTGTTGTAATATACAATGAAATGTTCTTCCGTCTGCGTTCTATTTTGTCGTGTTCTCAAAACAATTTGTTCTTTCTCTTCTCTTCGGGGACCGGGGAAGTTCGGGTCGTTTCAAGTGAGGGGTCGGTCATGTTATCCTAGGTTGCAAGTTGCTTTTGTTGAACCCAATGTATTCATCTCCAGAGGTACATTGTCGGGAAGGTGGTCTCATACCTTGCCAGGAAATCCATTCTCGCATAAGAGCCCGCGATTTTGATTGTATACTATGTACGTAGTGCGTGAGATGCAAGCATTCTTCTAGATTGATAGTTATTTGTATTTCGACACTTTTATAATATTAGAAAACATATTGATTTCAAAAATGTTTTGGGTTATCGTAATGTAAAAATCGTCTATATGTATGTATGGATTTGGTCTTACGATTATCCTTTTCTTTTTAAAAGATTTTAACTTTAAAAATCCATTTGGATGATATCTTTAAACTTAGTGTGTTTTTCTCACTCTGGTTTACCACACTGATCAGACGTTTGCAATGCTCGGGTTAGACTAGGTTATACTGGCTCAGGTTATCAGATATTGTGAAGAGACGAGCTAGAAAAGTTCAGACATATGATATATTATATAGTTAAGTTTCCTTTGTGTGTTTTAGATGAGGAAAGGTTATTATAACTATATAGAGGTGTTGATGTACTCTGATGATTGTATGTATTTTTAAATCTCTCAGTAAAGATTTATTTCTATATTATATTTTGTTCCGCTGCGATGTGAGACTCTGTGTTGTTGGTTCTTCTTCTTCTTCTTCTATTCTAATATTTCTTCCTTTCTTATCTCACCATCTATCTTCTCTCAAATACTGTTTCTATATTTTTAATGCTTGAATGTTCGACATGGTGTTTTTGTATCGATTTTCGGGGTCTAAAATCCTTGTTCATTACAGTGGTACCAGAGCTACTGGTTTAGTAATAACCTTGGCTTTGTGGCGTAACTCGATAGAGATAGAGTTAGTAATACCCTAGATTAAGTTTGAGCACATATATATATATATATATATATATATATGAGAGCGTATTTGTTGATTTTATATACAAATGTTTTGTATCGTGCTGTTTGATCGGTTCGGGTGTTGAGAAGCATTGAACTGGCAATGGACACGATATTGTTTGGTAAAGAGGGTAAATGAAATAATTTTACCAAAATTATAATTTTGTTTAGGAATTAAATAATTTTATAAAATTATTAATATTTTTGTTTATTTGATTGATTTGAATGGAATTCAAATTGGATTAAAATTTGAATTGAAACTTAACTTGGTTAAGTATAATTAAATTAAGAATGATATTGAAATTAAATAAAATTGATTTGGAAATTGGAAATTGAATGAATGAATAATAATTAAATAGAAACCAATTGAATATTAGTTTGATTGATGTTCAATCAAATATGTTAAAGCAATGTAAATATTATCATTGAAGGTGAATTCAATTGATTTGATTGAGTTGGTTGTGCACTGATGTTGATTGATCGATGATTGTTTGTTAGATTAGAATACAATTCATCAACAGTTTAAAGTAGAGTTGATTTGAAAATTTTATTCCGGTATTAAAATTGGAATAAGACCGCATATGAATTAAAACTTGATGACATAAACCTGTATTGACAAATGAATTTATGTTCATGTTTGATTTTGAGAATTAGTGTAGTTGACTTACTGATTAATGAAATATCATTTAAAATTTCATGTAATGGTTACTTATATGTTGAACTGAGTTAAGTACAGGTGTCAGATGGTTATGAGGATATATTTTGGTTGCATAAATTGCATGTATGTTGAGCAAGTATGCTCAACAGCACCCTTAATAGTTACGCCTGCATGAAAATAAAATTTTCGATTTTTGGTTTTTGTTTCCTAACTGTATGGATCGATTATACATATTATTTGTTCCTGCGATATCGCAGAAGTCACTCCGTACAGGGAAGACTCTACCGAAATTTTCTGGGAATTTAAAGTGTTAGCATATTTTCGATATTTTTGAAAATTTTATTAATAATAATGAATCTGTTTTCGATTTTAAACAAATTGTATTTAGAAATTTAATGGGTTTGTAACATTTTTCTTACCTTCGTAAATTCGAGGATGAAATTCTTTTAAGGGGGAAGAATGTAATGCCCTGTATTTTTGGTAATAGAATATTTAATTTAATTTATTATTTTAAATATTATATTTGGAATATTAGTGGATTTAATATTGAATTCGTTTACTGGAAACGAATTTTGAATGCTAATTTATATATAATTTAAAACGAGCTCGAAATGGCGTGGTAGTTTCTAATATTGGGTATTGAACTACAATTGAATATACATAATCCGTTATAAGTCGAATTTCTGTGAAACAAGAAACGTTTGAATCTAGTTGATTATAATTTTCGTAAGGAAGAGAAAAATCACGATTTTGTATTATAGATTGTCTATTATGTCCAAATCAAATTTTAAAATATTCGCTATGGAAATCGTTATTAAAATATAATGTTTATTTATTAAAATAATAAGGTTTTAATATGTATTTGGATATCATTTGACTCGAAATGTTGATACCGAGTTGTATAATATGCATTGGTTTATATTTTAAATTATATGATATTTCAATTTGGATATTTACGATAATAATAGTTTATTATTATTTTATTTGATTATTTAGGAATTTAATTAATATTTTGTCGGTATTCTTATAGCTTTAAAAATAGCCATTTTTTGCAAAAGGTCTTAGTTTTCGATGAAATTAGTTTCATTGGAACCGTAACATTAAATTATTGTACGATATTAAGTTTCATGGCAAAGTAATATCATATGTGGCAACGACAGCCGTAAACGCCCTGTCATTTTCTATAGCACGTAATTAAATTTATTTAATTTAATAGAGATTTATTTGTGTATAACTTGAGAAGACGATCGAATTAAGCTATGAAACCAATTCCGTTGAGTTCGTATTGAAGTTTAGAGTCAGAATAGGCAGGTAGTTTGTTATTTTTCGACATCAGGTATTTTGGTATCCAAAAAAGCGTTGTTTGGCATATAAAAATAACATACTGGGAAACAGTTTCGGAATGCGATGAAATTTTTGCCGTTGTATTTGTATTAATTAATTATTATAAGATTTCAATTTTCGTGTCAGTCGGACTTACCGTTTGATCATGGCAATGATAAATGCCTTAACCATTTATATTATTTTGGCCAATTTAGACAGGGTTAAATTTAAAGGATAAACGGCCAACTGAACTCTGATTTTAATGAAACAAATTTCATTGGATCCATAAGGAAAAGGTCTAGTAGATATTCAAGGTTTCAAGTTGATTGGATTTATTTTGTGTGCGTGGGAAATTAAAATGCGTGATTTTTCATTGATAATTCGTAAGGACTTTTTACAAAATACCTTGGAATTTGACGAAACTTTTCCCATTGGGTCCATATTTTTTTTTCTATGCTGGGATTAGGAGTTTCATCTCAATTGGAGGTCGTACGTGATTATTTTGATATATTACTTCGCATTTAAGTTACGTTAGAATAATATATTAATAAATTATACCCCATTTCCTATTCCTGTATATAACGTGAACTAGTTGAACCCTATTTTTTTCACTTGCGCGGTCAACAAATTTTCCGCCGCCACCATTTAATCATTAATGACCTCAAATGTTCGATCCTTGACCTTCAAAAATCATTCAATCCATACACCAAATCGAGAAATCTTCAACACCAAAACCCTCGAGCTCAGTGTGCTTTGTGCACTAGATAGCTATGATCGCCTGTTGTTACAAGTGGTGACATGAATCCTTGCTAGAACGTCGGCGGTTTAGAAGGGTTTCTAGGGCGTAGCAAATGATCGAAGCGCACGTGGTCTCGGTTGGAGGTCAGGCAAGCGTAGGCTCATCTGATGGGGATCTCAGATCAGACGTTGGTGGACGGTAAGGTGGCGCAGTGGTCGTTCGTTTCAGTGCGTGGTGGAGTTATTCGAAGGGATGAAGGAAACACGAAGTAACAAAGAAAACAAGAAAAGGAAAAAAGTGAATCAGGATTTCTTGTTCCAGAAGAAGAGATCGGCCGTGTAAATTATAACCGTAATTATATTTAAACAAATTGTTAATTAAGAAGTATCATTAATCATTACATAATGTATCAACATAACATGGTAAATGCGAGATGCCTGGAATGGAAAACATGGAAGCAGGAAGGAGAGAGACGTGCCATTCATTTTTGTGGTTAGACGATGACGCTAAAACAAAGTATATAGTTAAGCTAAGATTGTAACTAAATTACCTAATTACAATTAAATGATAAACTAATGTTCGTACTAAATCATCGCAAGGTTGACAAAAGAAACGTCAAAGCAGTATAAATGAGGGTAGAAGAAAGTACGGGTCAACCCCATTTTTTTTAAAGTAGTTTATTTAATCTTAAAAACTTAATAGAGGATTAATAATTATAATTATAGTTAATGTTTGTCAAATTAAAATGTTGATAACTTTTATGTATATCATCAAAATTTGACAAACTTGGTACTGTTGGAATCGCCTTGACGAACACTACATCACGGAGCAGAAATGGTCGCAATTGGAATCAACTGGATTTTTAAGCAAATTATACGCCCGTTTAATTTAATTAAAACCAACCGTTTAAATAATGGAATCAAATTAAGTTGAGTTAAACTCACTCAGTTCTTCGCACTTATATTTTATATAAGTCGAATTTTTTAATTTGTGTGTTATGGTTGCTAATGGTTGATATTTTTATTATTTATATATCCATATATTGATTGAACCATTGTTTAATTTCAATGAAACACCAAATCGTTATTTTAATGATTGGTCCCAATTAAGGTAACTTACCTTATTGGTCACGTTAATAAACAAACGTGTTTAATTTAATGAATTGTTATGGTTGTGTGAAATAAATCGGTTGATAGTGAATTGACATTATTGACTGTTATGAAAACCAATATTTATTTGAATTGAATGATTATATTTTGAGATAACGTACTGGGATGCAGGGAAGTAGGTTGGAGGAATCCAATAGGATTCCTCAAATATATTTAATGTTATTTATTTGCATATTATTATATAACTGTTATGATTGAATGATTGATTTGATTGTTGACCGTTGACATGAAATTCAACATTTATTTTGTTTAAACCAATGGGTAATATAAGTTGAGTAATTGGCAGTATATGGCCTATAAATCAATCGATTGAAATGAAGTTATAAAATTTATTTTATAATTAAAGATAGATTTTTAATTCTATTATTTTGAATAAAAGTTTATTAAAATAAAATATTTTTTTTTAAAGTTAAGCGCAAATTTTATTAATCACCAAAATATTTACATTACATATATCAGCATATACATGTATGCTATGATATATAACCATCCTTCTCTATACCCTTCAAAATCACTAATACTCACTCGCTAACCACAAGTGATTACTGAAAGAATCTCCAGCAATCAAAATTACATTCCAATTGCTCTTGCTTCTAACAGTCGATTAAAAAACATTCCATGACAAGCTTGCACGCACCATGATCCCTCGATTCTGACACAAGGCACAAGTCAAAACTCACATGTAGGATTTATCAAAAAAGGGGCCACGATGGCGCCTTGTATGTCGTTTCTGTCACATCACCTTGCTATCAGCGGGTAGTACGTCTTCAAATGTGAACTCATGTCCCTCATCAAGGTCATCATCAGCCCAAAATTTTCATTTAGGTTTCTAGCCTTTGGATATTGCAGATGGATAGGCACTCACTGAAACTATAGAGGATAACATTTAAGATTCAATTGCTAGAGGAGGAAGAATTAAATGGTTAGGTGGTTTTAAATTAGCATATGGGGAATTAGATTGCTTGGCACTAGAAGAAGAAGTTCCATTCAAAGCCGAAGTAAAATTCATACAAGAAGAAGCAGGAGAACTCTGACTATAAGTTGATGAACATGGCATAGAAACAGGAAGAGCTGAACAAGGAGAAACAATAGTGGCACTAGAAGATGAACTAGTTCCCAAGAAATCAATACAAGAAATAGTTCCATTACCTGTAGCCTTATTTGAAGTTTCTAAATGTTCTCTTTTATCATCAAACAGATTGCTAACTATGATCGGCATGTCAGCATTTGCTGTGTAGCTGAATGAGCATTAGTAACCAGATTAGATTGAATAATATTAGGCTCATCAAGATCATGACCATCAATATCAACATTCTGCTCAGTAGCATTAATATCAGTATTCTTCCCAGTATCATCAGTAGCTAAGCATGCAAAAGAGTTACCATTTTCATTGCCAGTAGCAACTGCAGAATCTGCCATATCCATATTAGTATCTACCTCCTTTTTATTCCAATACTTCTTTTTTTGCTGTAAACATTTGTCCATTTGTCCTGATTACCATTTGCATGTATTTTAATATGTGGCTTTTGTACTTGCACATTCTCAACTAGACAATAATCCCTCCCATTAACTTTACCCAGATTCTGATTGTCTTTATTATTATTGGTGTGTAATTCACAGTGGAATGAATCATGTCTAAATACCCTACAATTAACACAACTCTTTGGTTTCCAGTCATAGCTAACTTTTACAATAGGACAAGCATCTCCCTAACCATTAACCTCAATAGCATTTGGTAGCTCAAATTCAGGTGATACTTCGACCAATGCCTTCGCATATCTGAACCTATCTAACCTTTCAGTACTAACATCATAACAAATCAATCTGCCAACATGATTCACAAGCTATTGATGCCTACTAGAGTCCATAAAACCATGGGTATCCTATATAAATAGATCAAAACAGGGACTTTTTTATTTGAGATTAGGCACATTTTATTGTTAGATCCCAAACAGTTATGATAAACATCCTACCACATATGAAGATGGGATCAGATCTGAGAATTTTTTCCCTATTAGAGTCATTGGAGAATTTAATGTAAAAGTGAGACCCATCGGATTTAATATCAACCTCACCATCAAGCTTCCAATGCCTATACAAATAATTAGATACATCGTGAACTGATAACATACTATCAAGGAAAAATCCGATCAGAAAATTACTCCAGTAATTAAGATCTTGCTTCTTGACAAGGTTTGGTATCATATGCTTCTTTCCATCTCTCGGTATGTCAAAATAGGGTGTCTTGTATGATCCTGCATTCCTTGGAGAAGATTTAAATATAGATGCGTAATCAGATTTATTATTTAAGTTTATATTTAACTATTAAATGATTTTATAAAGCAAATTCTGATATTTATTAGATTTATAAGAAAGAGAGTACAAAGTTAACCTAATGGTTAAAATTTGAATAATTGTTTTTAAGAAATAATTAAATGGAATAATTTAAATTAATTATATTATGAATTAATTTAAAGTGAGAACTAATTGGGATCGATCAATGAGACAACCGTGTTTTGAGTTTACTAAGTCAACCGTTTTAATTGAGAATAATTATCAAATTAGTGATTTGAATTAATCTAATGAAATCATCTAACGAATAATTGTTTTAATTTTAATAAGATTTTAAAAAGCTATTTACTATTTATTTTAGTTAATTAAGAAGATAACTATTTCTACTGTAGTTAATGATAAGGTAAATTATTATTATTTTAATTAATGATAATTTAGTAGTTTACTTTTTAATTGAAATTCATTCTAAAAGCGATTGGAGTTGAAATGAATCAAATTGAAATGTGAAAGGAGTTTATGAATAGGTTTTGTATTAAAACCGAGTTCTTATAACAAAGTTATAAAAATGATTTTAAGCAAATATGATACATTAAATCAAATATTACTTAATGTTTGAAGTTAAGAATGTTAAGCGGGGTTGAAATTTTTCCCAAGTTCGGAATGTTAATCAAAGGCGAGAGTATAAGCTAAGTTAAAGGTTTTAGAAATGACAACAAATATGTTGTCATAGATGACTTACAACGATGTTGTAAATGGAAGTTAGGAGTTAGGAAATGTAATCGAAATATTAGTTGTCAGTAATAATTCACAAATGGTCTTTGTAAATGAAGTAAGAGTTTTGAAAAATGAATTTGTAATAATCGTCACAAATAATAAATTGAACTATTTGCTTTATAAACTGAAGATCGTTAAAAAGATCGCTATGTGATTTTATATAATGCATAAGTTGTTGGAATGATTTGAAAAGGGTATAAATAAAGAAAGGAAAAAGTTGTGAAATGAAATATGTAATGTTAGCTGCAAATGATAAGTGAATTATTTTGATGAAAATATATATAAGGATCCATAAGAGATGTCGACATAAGAGTTGTAAAGGATATAAAGGTAAGACTTATAAAGATATTTATATAAGATTTGTAAAAATATTTATATTAGATCGTTAAGACAAATATATGATTTAAAAACAAATATAGTATTGTTTTTGCAAACAAGTTGAGGAATATTTATAAAGAGATGTTAATGAAATTTTATAATGGTAACTATTTAAAATGGAATCGAAACTCAGCTATAATATTATAAAGGATTATTAAAGATTAACAGAGAAGTATAATAATAGTTTACTTTATAATTACTTAAGTAAACGTTGTTGATATGTAAATAAGGTTTTCAAAGGGAAACGTGTGGTTAATAAACTTCTATCTATTCTAAAGATATGAATGTTGTTGGTCAAGGTTTGAGAGGTAAATATAATACACCAACTTGAACGACTTCATGATTATCCAAGAATAGTATTATTTTATAAACGAGAGCAATTGAGGGAAACATAAGTTATGGTTTCCGTAAATAATATTATAAAATGTATTCGAAAAGTTTATAAGAAAATGAAATGATTTTTAAGAATATTCATATTTACAATAAGAAGTAAAAGATAAACTCCCAATATTGGAATATTTTAAGAATATAATTAATAGATGTTTAATTAAAAAGGCTAAGTAATGCTGAGTGCTGAATCAGTAAACTCATTTTACTCACATGATTATTTATTTGATAATTAAATAACCGACTATCAAAGCTGGCCAATATGATTGTTGGTACGGAAAGACCGGGATTAAGTTTATATTCGAAAACCATTCCGAATCAGCAAATACGTGAAGAGGCAGATTGAAGATGGAGCAATTTAAGACTGCGGATCTTCCAAACGGAAGAAATACTTATTGAATTTCTCTAGTTAGCTCCCAGAGATATTTCGGTAGTGATTCTGTCGTGGTTGAAATCTTCGGATTAAAAGGACTACTCGCTACTGATCCTTTGGGTGATACCTATATTGGATGCAGTAGGAGAATGCCTTCAGTTCATCCTGTTCCTGGATGACTTGTATGGATGTATGTCTGACATTGTATTTCCAAAAAGATCACGTAAGTTGATTTCTTCAAACGTACCACAGTTGTGGAGGAGAATGGCCTTCTCTTAACAACTAGAATATTTTTAGGGACATCAACTAGTCATTTTCTGATGGATCTAACAATGTGGCATTCAAAGTGATTAGTGATATGGTGTTTTAATGGTAATTATGACCTCAAGCCTCATTAATCGGGAAATGGAAAAAAATAGGGTAGGTCGCATGGCTATGTTGGTCGCACCCCATTAAAAGGGTACATCATTACCTGATGTGGAGAAATCAAATGCCTTCGGTAGTCCCTTTTATTTTTGTATGTATACTATCGGTTCGGTTGGCAGACCCCCAATCATGGTAATGATATATTCGGTACTCTCAAGAGAAGTGAGGGGCCAGTCATGTTTAACCTGGGTTGCAAGATGTTCTTATTGAAACCCAATGTATTCATCTCTGGAGGTACATTGTCGGGAAGGTGGTCCCATACCTTGCTAGAAAGTCCATTCTCCAATAAGAGTCTGCGGTTTTGGTTGTATACTATGTATGCAGACCATGAGATGCAAGCGTTTCGCTAGATTAATATTTATTTGTATTTAGACACTATTACAATATCAGAAAACATATTGATTTCAAAAATCTTTTGGGTTATCGTATGGTAAAAACCATCTGTATTTATGTGTGGATTTGGTCTTACGATTATCCTTTTCTTTCGAAAATATTTTGACTTTAAAAATCAAGCTGGACGGTATCTTTAAACTTAGTGTGTTTTCTCACTCTGGTTCACTGGACTGATCCGGCGTTTGAAATGCTCAGGTTAGACCGGGTTGTATAGGTTCAGGTTACCGGATAATGTGAAGGGACGAGCTAGAAAAGTTCAGATGTATGATATATTATATAGTTGTGTTTCCAATGTGTGTTGTATATGAGGACAGGTTATTATAACTGTCTAGAGGTGTCGATGTACTTTGACGATTGTAAGTATTTTTAAAGCTCTCAGTAAAGATTTATTTCTATATTATATTTTGTTCCGCTGCGATGTGAGACTCTTTGTTTTGTTTGTTCTTCTTCTTCTTCTTATATTCTAATATTTCTTCCTTTCTTATCTCACCCTCTAAGTTCTCTCAAATAACGTTCCTATGTTTTTGATGCTTGAATGTTCGACATGGTATTTTTGTGTCTATTTTCGGGGTCAAAAATCCTTATTCGTCACAATTACCGGACTCAAAGCTTGTCGGCTACTTAGAAGCAATTTCAGTAGGAAGTGCATCGAAAGAACCCTTTCAGAAGACCAAAAATCCACCCCAAAGCTTCACTGAGAGCAGGCCAAAATCTCCAAGAAGAAGAACTATCCACACTAACATGCTTAGTGTTGATACCAAAAGAGTTGACAGCTCTAAGAATGTGAGTGGTCAATGGACAAAGGCAAACATTGTGAAGACTTATATACAAGACCAAAAGCTTATCTCCGAAAGCTGGAGGCTATACCTGATGATATCAATACCGACAGCCTTGGTATCAATACAGAAGGTAAAAAAAACTTCAAAGAGTAGCTCTAAGGACCGGAACCATCTTTCTGAAAACTAGGACTAACACACTAAAGGCTATGTCATTATCTCTCAACAACAATCGAGAACCAAGCAATTGGAACCAAAGGGTGAAAAGTGGCCGACACACAGATGCTACACCCGAAAGAAGCCTTTGCTGACCCAATGTCAAAAGGGGTCCCAATTTATCTATAAATAAGACACTAGGGGTCACATTTTGGAGGCCGAATTCTCATTTTTCAATCTTGTACTCTTTTCTTCTAGAGTAAACCATACTTTCCAAATCGATTTGGGGATTTTCTTTGTAAACTGAAACACCCCACCTCCGTTAAGGTCATTCACAAAGGGAATGCCTTAACTTTGGTAGAGTATTATAGGTAAAAGACACAGATAATTTACAAGGAAAACATATATAAGCAGCGGAAAAACTAAATTTATTTCATACGTGGTTCATAACAAAACATTACAACAAACTATCTCAAAACAACTTCCAAATCATTACATCAGAATCTCTGTCTTGATTATAACATAAAGAAAAACAAAATAAAACTGCATAAATCACCAAGTAGTAGTGTGTCTAAATCCATAGCCAAAGATCAGAGGTTCCAAGCTGTACATCACAGAGTCTTCAAGCTTGGAAAGATGAACGGTCCAAATTAAGCTGAGCTATTCCCTCCCTGGGTACCTGAGGGGGAGGGGGAAACGGAAGAAAAGAGAGCGAAAGAAAAATGGGTCAGACATAACTCTGGTAAGTCCAGTGATTATTCAGCATGTAAACTGGTAAGAGAACCATGACATGATTAAGCTGGATGCAGGACAATAAGAAGGAAATAAGGTAACATAGGATAAGGCAAGATAAACAATGCAAGATAAACTAATCATACAATCGTACTCATCTCCATATTCTCTGCACCTACTAGATATTTCAACCATCATCATGAGTTCGAACCCAGTGATCCCTTTTTATCAATTGGCTCCTACCCGCACGCATTTACCACTTGTGTCATACGACCCCGCTCGATTGTAGATACCTGTGCTGGTCCCACCATGGGGTGTATCAAATCCTATGATGACAACCCGATATGATTCAAGATGCACAATGTTTAACTACTGATGCCCAGTGCATGCTTTTTCCACTCCGAAATACGTGCATGCCCGTACTTCGTCGGAACCTACACTGATGCACCAACCGCCATTGTTTTGACCGCTTATGATCAGCCCAGTAATCGTGCCCCATCCTACCTAGTTCGGGGTACCATGATACATCTATGTAGGTTACTGCTGAAATGGGTTCCCGTTACTAGGGTTGCTTAATCAACATGTTAAATTGGTTAAGTCTCCAAGTTAACCTAACCCCACCCATCAGTTTAGTTAACATGTTGTATTGGTTAAGTGTTGCCTTAATTAACTTAACCCTAACATTCCTAACTTAGCTTTAATTCATTCATTAAAGCACCAACCACTGACAATAGACAGGTATTGTTGCAGTCACTGGATGTGTCGGTCTGGTCTGGGCAGTTTTACACTGCAACTCAGTCTAACTTCGAGTTCTTTTGGGCTTTATTCACTAACCTCCCACACTAGATATATATTGTTACAGTTGTTGGATGTGCCGGGCGGTTCCGGGTAGTCTTACACCGTTACACAATCTAACCTCGGGTTAGGCATATTTGTCTTTTCTAAATTTACATATTTACCTCTTTATATTTATATGTAAATTATTGTCATTCAAATCAAGCCCCACTTTCCGTTTTAAATCAAGTTCATAATTTTAGGTATAAAAATTTATACCACTTTATGCCATAAAACATTTACATGTTTATGAGCCAAATATGCCAATTATATGTAATTTCATGTTTTTCCCTTACGTTACCCCCGTTAAACGTTCACATAAATCACATAAAATGTTAGGCTCGATACATAACCTAACTTATACACAAAAGGGGAAAAAGAGGAACATGTAATAATTCCAACGTCATAAAAAATATGGATCTAACTACACATGTGTCATATGGATTTGGCATAGGACAATATACATTTAATTATGAACTTGCAAATTTATATCTACTCAACATGAATCATGGTATAGGGGTTTTACATAGAACTACATAAACTTAAAATTAGGCATGCGGTTGTGAACTTGCAAATTAGCATGTAGTTCTAGTCATAAATGTGAACAAGGTTAAACTTGCATAAACATAGAAAAATTCCCAAATTGCCATATAACATATAGGTGTCATTACCAAATTATACAACTTGAAATGTCATCGCCAAATTATACAATATGGTATGTCATTGCCAAATTACACAATATGATATGCCATCGCCAAAATAACACAATATGATATGTCATCGCCAAATTATAACATGTCGTCGCCAATTTATGTCATCTCCAAAGTTTACAACATAATATGTCATCGCTAAATTACACAACGTATATGTCATTAGCGAATTATACAACATATGGATTCATTGCAAAGCATTTAACATTTATCATCAAATTACATAAAACATGATCACAAACTTAACATGATAAGAGTCATAGTCTCAATCAATTCAGTTTTAATAAAAAGGATAGGCACAAATTTACATTAGGCGATGTTCTACATCCATTTATTTTAGTCATGATTCTAATATCATTTAGGTCTAAATGATAATTGGACTTACAAAAAGGAGACTAGTCTTGTGTTCTGGGATCTATATTCTGAATTTGAATAGCTCTCCTTTGATGTAGACGTTGAATTCTCTTAGTTGAACAATATTTGACTTGTAATTCCTAACTTGCTTCCTAGTTGAATGAGTATGGAGGCTACTCTAGGTTGAGTATTGACAGCATGACGGTCTTAGGAATATTTTTGTGTGGCTTAGGATTTAGATTTAGGTTGCTTATATAGAAGTTTGATTTAATAGGAACCGTTAGATCAACCTAGGGCAAATCAAAGCAATTCAAACCTAAGAGAACCAACCAGAACTTGTCACACAAGCCCTAATGACACAGCAAATCGTCACACAAAGAAACACGTCAGATTTCAGATCTTGCCCGAGGGGGTGTTCGACCCCCAGGTCGACATGTATAATGGGAGGTCAACCCCCTGGTTGATCTCCTGGTTGACCTAGCCTTTGGCGGGAAAATTCCCGCCCAGCCTTCTTCTGCTTCTAATTTTGAATTTTGAATTTTCTGAACTTTAATCTGAGCTATTTATTTAAATTCTTGAATCTTCTGAAGATCATAACTCCTTCATATGAAGTCCGATTTATGCAAACTCGGACGCTATTTCAAGAAGAATTCTGAGACGACTGTTTCCCTTAATTCTCACATTTGTAATTAATTATTCTTTAATTCGTTACTTTAACGTTTATAGAAAATTCGGGGTGTTACATTTTCCCCTCCTTAAAGGATTTTCGTCCCCGAAATCTTCGAGTCAAGAGAAACATATATCCTATCATCTAATCATCCATCTACTCATCCTTCAAACACAGGCGTCCATTGTCCTTAAAAGACTTCTAATGCTTCATGATCATATGCATAGTGTGTGTACATGTCCTTATCTAATGCAAAATCAGGCGGCCTACTGATTCAGTTGACCTCCTTAATGCAAATCATATCGGTGCCATGAGTCCATTATGTATGCAATCATCCCTAATCATACTTTATACATGAGTGCACAATCATTCTTGCAAATGAAACATCCACATGATACACATCAAGTTTCAATCGTATACAAGTACATATATGCATATGCAATATGAAAGTGACTGAGCTGATCTAACACCTAATGTGTGTGTATATGCATCCACGAGCAACCACTAGCAATCACTTGCAATCGCTTGCAACCATCAATCATAACATGTTTCAAATACATGTTTACATCCATTGGTTTCTACCTAAGGTTCAAGAATAGCACCGAGGAGATACTTAAAAAACGGTAGATACGAGCATGAATAAACTTAAGAATAAAGATGTACCCTCAAAAAGAAAAGGGTAGGCTGTGCATATCTTGGGCTCAGTCTCCCAAATCGCGTCTTCCTCGTCGTGACTCCATTGAACTTTAACAAGTTTGACTTCATGGTTGCGTAGCTTTTTGACTTCTGCACCCAAGATACAAGTTGGAACTCTTCTCACAGTCGCCTCTCGTTCTACTTTTACTTCCTCTTATATGCTTGGTTCTATCACTTCTGCAGACTCATGTAAGCACTTCTGTAGGTGAGAAACATGAAAGACATTTTGAACTCCAGCAAATCTTTTGGGTAGCTCTACTATATAAGCCATCTTTCCAATCTTTTCAATAATAGGAAACAGCCCTACAAATCTTGGTGCCAACTTTCTTGCGGATCCAAAGCGAACGACGTTCCTTAAAGGAGATACTTTAAGGAAAACCCTATCTCCGACATCAAACTCAAGGTCAGTCCTTCTTTTATCTGCGTAAGACTTCTGTCTATCTTAGGCAGTCTTCATTCTTATTCGTATCATGTCCACTTTCTCTGAAGTTTCTTTAATCATATCTGGTCCAAGTATGAGCTTGTCTGTAGACTCCCACCAATAAGTTGGTGATCGACATGGTCTTCCATATAAAGCTTCGAAGGGTGCCATGCCCATGGTGGCTTGGTAGCTATTGTTGTAGGCAAACACCACCAAAGGTAGTTAATCTTGCCATGTTCATCCAAAGTTAAGAATGCATAGTCTCAAGAGGTCTTCTAATACTTTGTTCACCCTCTCTGTCTGACCATCAGTTTGGGAGTGATAGGCCCTGCTTAAGCATAGCTGTGTGCCTACAGCCTCTTGCAAGCTCTTCCAAAACTCGCTCGTAAAGATAGGATATCGGTCGCTCACAATGCTGGAGGGTATCCCATGGAGTCGAACTATCTCTTTAAGATAAATGAATGCTAAGGATGAGGTAGTCCTTCTACTTTTAGCGGGTATAAAGTGAGCGCTTTTTGTGAGCCTGCCCACTATTACCCAAATATAGGTATTGCCCCTTCTTGACCTAGGAAACCCATCAACAAAGTCCATTGAAATGCTATCCCACTTCCACTATGGACCTTTAGAGGATGAAGCAAACCACCAGGCTTCTTTTGCTCCGCCTTGACTTGCTGGCATAATAAACACTAAGTGTGACGACCCCAAACCTTGTACTGACGGTGGCAAGGGTAATCTTTGGAATATAACACATAAACAGATAACAGCAGAACAAAATTAAATAAATACACCAGATTATGCATAATAGAATATACTGGATAAACATAATCATCAGAGTTACACTGTATACAGGATCATTCTTAGTACAAATACAGTTCAACTGTACATAAATGTCTACAGCGGAAATAAACATAATATGTACAATAGGAGCTGAACAGCATAAAAAGAGATAAATGATAGAATCCATCTTCAGCTCCAGCTATCCAGAAAAAGCTTGATGAAACCTGAATACAAGGCTTCCCGTGTAGAAAAAGGGGCACCTGAGTTTGAAAGTGAAACAAACTACGAGTCAGTCATGGGACTGGTATGAGAAATCTACTCAACACAATTAAAATATGGCTAATCACAGGACCACGCCACTTTTGTGGAACGGGTTTACTCCATTGGATTGCCAGTGCTTTAAAACAGATAATTCTTTTAAACATCACAATGCTTTTTATAAAAATGAAGTCATTATAAGACTCAGTTCCCATCACACAATGCAACGCAAACCGGAGGATAGAGTTTTCACCTTATAATGGCCAAAATATGCTTGATACGAATAAAACAAAGGAATTTGATATTATTTCTAGTGTTTATGTGTTTCAAAAACAATTTCAAATCATAAGTATCAATCATTGACGGCATTAATGCCCATACCACTATGTCGCCATATATAGGTATACAATCAAAACCGCACAATCACGTATTTGGAAATTGGATTTCCGTCATGAACCAAGGCAAAAGATAGTCCTTACCGACTTCGAGACAATCTAGCCCATGTCTCAGGGTCAGAGCTCGAGTGACCCTTGGATCGTCAGGGCCGGTCCACCGATGTGGATTAAAATTCCTGAACACTATGTTTCCCCGCCCTATGGGGCGTAAATGAGCCAACGAATGACTCCATCGGACCCGAATCGTCCGATCTAACTGAGGCGCCTCGCAATAGTAACAACCACATAAGCCAAACTCGTCAGGGCTTGTAAAACCACTGACGCCACTTCTAGCTAGAAGGAAACGCATGCCCTCCCTGATGTCCTCTCCCGTTTCTAGTTCATACCGGGGTGTGAGGCTCGCGATTTCACGTTATACACAAAGCTACGCCACACAGGCGGTGCTTTGATCATCACCACAAGACTTTGCTTTTCAACAGAAGCCTTGCTCACTACACCTTAGCATGCCACACAGGCAATTCACACCATGCAACTGATGGCTATCAATCACACATAATAAATTCCAATGTCAGACACACAGTCCATTTACAAGTCCGTTCTGGGTCTGAATGAAACCAGAGGCACTATATACCTCGCAAACCCTTCGATCTCCACGTATGTCTGGACGATCACCACTCATTATCCATATTTCGGGATGCCTCCCAATCAGGACATCAGTTACCATCCAAACGAGGTGAAGGTCTCCGGTCTTCGACCACCGTTTTCATCTTCAATTTCTTATCGTCGATTCAGTTATTCAGAATGGGATAAACCCGGTCTTTCTAAGCAACTCGCGTATATAATATACAAGTGCTACACAAACACTACATACGCATCATTTCAATTCATTAGCCACTAACCGTCAATCAGTAAGAGAACGATTTCCCATATATTAACCCCGAAGGCCGAAACCAACATCAGATCAAAATCCAGGAAACCCTTCGACTTAGCTAACCTTCAGTTAATTTCTAAATTTCGCAACCATATCGTTTATAATATTTTATAACGATTTATCGCTATTTTTATTTATTTTAAAATTTCCAATTTATTCAAACGACGCTTCGGGCCATAACGCGGCCGTGGCACTGTTTTTCTTCAGATTTGATTTGCACATATCTGAAAATCTAACCGTTGGATCTTCACAAAGTTTATATCATTAGAAAGATCTTTTCTAAACGAATCCAACGGTTCCAGTTTCGGGAAAATCCGACGGTCGGATCTCCCAGTATAATCGTTTGAAGTTTCGATTCCAAAATACGAACTGTAGCGTCGTTATTCAATTTAATATATTTATATTTATATATATAAGTATATATATATATATATATATATAAGTATATATATATATATAAGTATATATATATATAATCGATTCTGGCGCTGTTTTTCTTCAGATTTGAATTAAACATTCCAGACAATCTAACCGTTGGATTTTTACAAAGTTGATGCCGTTGGAAAGATATTTCCAAAGCGAACCCAACGGTTGCGGTTTCGGGAAAATCCAATGGTCGTATCTCCCGCACTAATCGTTTGAAATCACGGTTTCAATATATGAACTGCAGCTTCGTTATTCGATATATTTCAATTCTATTTATATATATATATATATATCGATTCTTCGATTTCAAAGCTATATTCTTTTCATACATTTGATAGAAATGACATTTTTATCCAATAAACATTCACTTCGACACTTCACTATTTTTAACAACTCATGTGTACAGTAAAAATGTGATTTTCATTGTAAAACAATTCATTTCAAAACACGATTATTTTATATAGTTCATATAGATGTTAAAATATGATTTTAATTATAAAACAGTTTATTTCAAAACAAGATTATTTTATATAGTTCATATTGATGATAAAAATAGGATTTTTATTATCAAACAATTTCTTTTAAAATATGAATACCTTTCAACACATGAATTTCAATTCAACGAATGAATTTCGATTCAACACATGAAGGTTTTCTGTAGTTTGTATATATAGAGTACAAATGTGATTTTTATTGTTAAAACAATTTATTCAAAACACGAATACCATTCAACACATGAATTTCAATTCAACGAATGAATTTCGATTCAACACATGAAGGTTTTCTATAGTTTGTATATATAGAGTAAAAATGTGATTTTTATTGTTAAAACAATTTATTCAAAACACGAATACCATTCAACACATGAATTTCTATTCAACGAATGAATTTCAATTCAACACATGAAGGTTTTGTATTCAACACACGAATATAGTTTCAACACAGGAAAATAATTCTAACATATAAATATTATTCAAAATTTTGGCAGCATAACGACAGGGTAGTTAAAACCGGGACCGTTCCTAGTACGGCTCCTCGCTCTACCTTAAAGCCTCACAGCTTTTGACAATGGGGAATCATGCATCTAGTTCGCACGCAGGCGGCATGTATATTTTTTTCATTTCCACAAACTAATCCTATGTGGTTTCAACCAAATATTTCTCAGCCACAAACGGGTATTTTTCAACCACAATCAATCAATTTCAACCACAAACAATGTGACGATCCCAAAATCCAAAGGGCGGTATTAAGGATAATCATTGGAATATAACACATTTATCATCATAGCAGAGTACAGATAATAGCAGAAACAATAAATAGAATAATTTTACATGGATATGACAGCGGAATCACAGCATGTAACAATATCAGAATAGCACAGCGTAGGATATAACTTAGTAAATAAAAAGGAAAGTGATCAGTCATCATCGCCAGAGGCGGAATACATACATGCAGTGAGACATAATAAGAGTATCAGTCTACATCGCCGAAGGCGGAACATATACATACGATAGTAAATACTGAAAGTAAAGCAGTCTACATCGCCAGTGGCGAAATCATAATATAAGTACAATAATGGCGGAGATGTCAAAGTCATCTCTGTGAAGTCAGCCTCGCCATGAGCCAAAATGCATTCTATGCAACAGTGCAGAGCCAAAAACAACCTGTCTCCTATGAACTAGGCAGCCCGTGTGGAAATAAGGGCACCCGCGTTTGCAAAGTGAAACAAACAACGAGTCAGTCATGGGGACTGGTATGAGGGATCTATTTAACAGTTAAACCATAGTAATGAGCAAATCATAGGACCAAGCCACTTTCGCGGAACGGGTTTACTCCAGTGATTGCTAGTGCATTTAAAACAAAGTAAATTCTTTTAAAACAACGCAATGCTTTTAAAAAGAATGAAGCCATTATAAGACTCAAGTCCCATCATACAATGCAACGCAAGCCGGAGGATAGAGTTTTACCTTATAATGGCCAAATATGCTTGATACGTATAAAGCAAAATCAATTGATATTATTACTAGTGCATATATGTTTCAAAAATGAATAGCATCATAAATATCAATCATAGGCGGCATAGCTACCATATACTATGTCGCCATACTAGTTCTACAATCGAGTCCGTTATTTCGTATTTGAAATTGGATTTCCGTCATGAGTCGAGGCAAGGGGAAAGCTCCTCTCCGCTTCGAGACACTCTAGCGAATGCCTCAGGACTACACACTCTGGGCAACCCTGGATCGGCTGGGCCGGTCCTCTCTTACGTTTGAGGATTATTTATTCTTGAACACACGTTTCTCGGTCCTTACAGACCTATAATCGAGGCGCCTCGCATTCCAACAACCACATAGGTGAAAATAGATATAAATGTCAAGGCTGGTAAGTCACTGACACCACCATAGCTAGAAAGAAACGTCGTGCTCTCCCCGCGGTCCGTATCCCTTTTTAACTCATACAGGGGTGTGAGGCTCGCGAATCCACACTATACACAAAGCCAGGCCACGTAGACCGTGCTTTGATCATCATCCATAAGACTTTGCTTTGCAACAGAAGCCTTGATCACAGCATCTTGGCATGCCACATAGGCAGTCCACTCCATACGATTGATTTCCATCGATATATAACATCTGAGCTCGTACGTCTCAGAGAAGGGCGTTAAGCAAAAGAATAAATTCTCCGCCGCCAAACAGAGATATATTTAACAGAGATCAATCAGCATAGAAAAAAATTCAATGTCAGACACACAGTCCATTTACAAGTCCGTTCTGGGTCTGAACGAAACCGGAGGCGTCAAATTCCTCGTATATCCGTCCAATCAACACATACGTTTAGACGGCTACTACTTCCGTCCCTTTCCGGTAGCTACTCCGGTCAGGAACCTCAGCAGCGCCCATCCAACCGATACGAAGATCGTCGGTCTTGAATCGTCTTTGCATTTTCCAATTCGAATCGCTCGATAAATTATTTGAAATGAGGGTTAGCTCGGCCTTTTCAAATAATTCACGTAATTAGAATTTAAATCGATTCTTTCCATGGTTATATTATTCGACATCCATCTTTCAGTTCTTTAGTGTTATTTTCATGTCAAGCACATACAACCATCAAATATCAAACAATTCAAGCCCAATTGGTCTATTTGCAATCTATGTTGTTTACAATATTTTATAAAGATTTTTCGCCATTTTTATTTATTTAAAAGTGGCCATATTTAATTAAACGACGTTTCAGGTCGTGCCGTGGCACTGGCGCTGTTTTTCTCCTAATTTGTTTTACACATATCGGAAAGTCTAACCGTTGGATTTCTACAAAGTCTATATCAGTGGGAAGATATTCCCAAAGCGAACCCAATGGTTCCAGTTTCGTGAAAATCCGACGGTCGGATCTCCCACACTAGTCGTTTGAAGTTATAGTTTCAAAATTCGAACTGCAGCGTCGTTATTCGATTAAATTTAATTACATTTATATTTATATATAAATATAAACGATTCTGGCGCTGTTTTTCTTCAGATTTGAATTAAACATTCCAAACAATCCAACCGTTGGATTTTTAAAAGGTGGGTGCCGTTGGGAAGATATTTCCAAGGCGAACCCAGCGGTTGCGGTTTCGGGAAAATCCGATGGTCGGATTTCTCGTACTAATCGTTTCAAATTACGATTCCGAAACACGAACTACACGGCTTTGATTCCTTTTAATTATATATATATATATAGTTCATTCTATAATTCCAACTATAGTCCATTCTATATTTTCCACTTCGTTTTCACTTCAAATATTTCACTAACGCCTTAATATTTCGAAAAATTTCGCCATAACCTCCTTTGTACGGGGAGGGGTTTGGAAATTTATTGGTCCGTGTTAGGTACCCAATAAATCCTAAAAAGCATTCACATATTTATAGTGATATATTCTGGTGTTTACGGGGGAGCATGTATAGATAATCACTCCAGAGAATAAATTCTCGTCACCCCGTTTCCGTGTGGAAATAAATAGTCCATGTGCCGTATCTAATAACTAGAGAGACGTGATTATTGTCAACTCCAGACCTGTATGGGGTTTTTATTAATCTGGCAATTTATCGTTATATTTTATATAGTCCATATATGTCATCAGTTCAACCTGCAGTATAAAATCATCGCCATACAAGCCTCTCGCTCGTATGGTAAAACTTCCACCTCATCACACAAGCTCCAATTGCTTATGTGGAATATGATGAAGTATGCCTATCGTCAAGAAGTATGCCATCTAGTGTAGTTCAAAATTAATTGTTACTATCCTATGGCGACGTTTATCATTTCACACAGAATAACCAGTGTGACGGCCCGCCCCGCACCAACCGACATTTACTCCAAAAGTGCGCTGTGCACATGTCCAGTTAGCACGGAACGGGTCGTCAGAAGGAAAAGGGAAGAAGGAAATGAACATACAAAGAACCTGTAGAATGTCTCACAGCGCATAGAACAAAATATAATAATAACATACTTGACATAAAACAGGCGAGACAGTGCATAAGCTGATAACTAAAATCAACATCAATCATCAGAGCAGCGGAAATCCAAATACAGCTTATTACAATTTTCCATTTTTTCTGTCTCTAAACAAAAGAAAGCTAAAGTAGAAGATGCACCACCAATGCCCAAGCAGTGATCTTCAACAACACAGGGAGAATACTATATTTATATTACGTGGAAGCCTCCTGCTCGTCTCCGGATCATCTACCCGTGCATCACCAGCTAACCTGTCTCTAGTCTGCTCGTGTGAGCACCAAGAGTAATAAAAGGAGACATAAAACTCTGGGTCAGACATAAAGCCTGGTATGAGCGATAAGCATCTAAACAGAATAATAATAGGTATACTAAACCATACCTGAACCTGGACCTGCAACCAAAGAGTTAGTACCACATACCGTACAATACTCTAAGGTGCCATAATAAATAGTGTAAGGATACGGGGGTGGGGTGTGCATGTCATAATGATAGCAAACAAATCAACCATGGAAACCATCCTCACATCTCTCACTTAGTGCGTAAAGCATACGATATCCACCACTTTGGAACACTAGACAAATTGAGGTAACGACGAAACCAGACTTGTAGAAACCGTGCTATGACCAAGCTAAACATATGGAGTCATGACCAAACATTTCAATGACCCACTTCGTTGGTTGTAGCCCTTGGTCCTACCGTTGCCATAATGGCCCTGAATCCGCCTTCGCACCTCCTACCATAGTGGTCCAAAGCTATAGACATCGATAACCCCTTAACACGCGTCCCGCAGCAAAGCCCAATCATGAAGCGAACTCGTTGATTCCCATCTGGATCTTGAGCTCTAGCTTCTCATTTGGACTTCCTTTGCATCTCGGGTTTGGTCGAATTGGAGTGGGTCCTCAGAAGAGTTGTCGTGCAGTAGCAGCTCTAGAATTCGGTTCGGTTTGGTAGTCATTACTCTCGTCGGTTCGGGTCGGTCCTCCTTCCTTGTCATCTTTCCATTCGATTCGGGTCGGGTACTTCACTTCGGGTCGGGTCGGTGTCCTCCTCCGGGTCGGGTCAGGTTGCTGTCTTCCTTCCAGTTCATGCTCCTTCTTTGATCAGCTCCCTCGTTTTCCATCTACTACGATCCGATCCGATCCCTTCGCCTTGCTCCAGTCGTAGCTTCCCATTCTTGAGTCGATCCGATCTGGCCTCCATTATTCTTCCGATCTGATCCGCTCTCTCCTACTCCGATCCGATCCTGCTCCATAGTTCCGATCCCCTTGTCCACTCCAACTCTAAGTAAACGGCCTTCCTTTTTGCCAAGTCTCTTATGTGCCAAACTCCAGTTCGGGTCGGGTTTTCTTGCCCAGTTCACATATCCGATTCGAGCCCTCATCCGATCCGATCCGAAGCCCTGCATAACTCTCTGCATCATTTTCCAGCAACTTGTTTACGCCGTTCGACGACGTTTTTGACAAGTCTAACTATTCTAATCAATCACAAATCATGTCAAATAGTCATAACAACATAGCAAACTAACCACAAACACCAAAACAATGAATTTACATGTCAAAATGGATCAAATGTGCCCAAACCCCTTATTTTCCCTTAAGCATGTTTAAGTAAATCTAATCATAGGGCTAACAAAACTCAATCAAATTAAACCAAATTCCTACCAGAGGCATAAAATATTATTTAAGAATTTCTAAACATTTTTACAGAATTTATTAGTGTATAAATTCGCTAATCTTCACTAATTACCCTTAATTACCGTAATTAGTGCAAAAACTATGCAAATCACTCACCTTGGCCACAAATGAAACACCAAATCTGAAATACTCTAGTTTGGGTCGAATTCCTATGTATAGCAGCAGCTCCAACCTTGCTCTGTTGCTATTTGGCCTTGTTTTGATGTAGTTTAGGCTTAATCTTCACTAAAAATGTGTTTTGGAGTGGTTTTAGAGGATGGAAGCCATTACTAAGGTCTCAAGAAGGTTTGTGGCGGCTCAAAACTGAAATGAAAGTGATTTCCTAACTCTAATCAGTCCTCCTATACCTCTAAACCCGAAATTCCCCTTTGGGCCTAGCTGCTAATCACCCGGTTAAGCCCAATTAAGCTGTTTTCACCATCTGAAACTTGTTTCAGCCATATCTCCCAAACGGTGAGTCCGTTTGGCTAATGTGACCACTCTACGGAAAGAGAAACCATCATCCGGAGCCAATGGAAGTCGTTTCAGGTCAAAATTCCTTCCCAGTCAAAAGTTCTGGCCCAAACAGTGCCAACTAGGGGTAAAATGGTCATCTAAAAATCGGGAAAAATCATGAACATGGGAAATGACCCTAATAGTCGTCTCCCAAAGTCACATGACCATACGACTTCGTATGTGAAAGAAATAAATATTCTACGATCCTATGATGCGTAGAATACGGGTCGTTACACTCTCCCCCCCTTAAGAAATTTCGTCCCCGAAATTCCTTAACCCAAAACATACAAAGGATCCCGCATGCCTAACAACCACATACAACAATCAAACATGCAAAACAAGCAAACAAGCCTATCCTAGCATGCGGAAAACTAAATCGAAGTCAAAATCTTACCAGGTAAAGAGTTCTGGGTGTGTCTTCCTAATGTTCTCCTCTGTCTCCCAAGTACAATCATTCTTGTCTTCGCTCCACTGTACCTTGACTAGCTTCACCGCCTTCCTTCGAAGTTGCTTCATGTCGTGTGCGACAATACGGGCCGACTTGCGGTTCCCAACCGCCTCGGGTTCTACTTCGAAGTCCTCTAACTGATCAGGTGAAATAGTCATATCTGAGTCGTGAACGAACTTCCTTAGTTGGGAAACATGAAATACGTTGTGAACTCCCGCCATCTTCTCTGGTAAGTCAATTCTGTATGCCAAATTCCCGACTAGTTCAAGAACAGGGAATGGGCCAACAAATCTTGGTGCCAACTTGCCTCTCCTGTTAAATCGTATCACGCTCTTTAACGGAGAGATCTTGACGAACACCAAGTCACCAACGGAGAATTTCAAGTCTCTTCTCCTCTTATCAGCATAACTCTTCTGCCTATCTTGGGCAGCTTTCATTCGTTGTTGAATGATCTTAATCTTATCTGAAGTTTCTCTCACCACATCTGGTCCAAGCACAAACTTCTCACCAGTCTCTATCCAACATGATGGTGAATTACACGGTCTTCCGTACAAAGCTTCATATGGAGCCATACCGATACTGGATTGGTAGCTATTATTATATGCAAACTCTACTAGATGCAAATGGTCATCCCATGATCCACCAAAATCCAATATACAAGCTCTCAAGAGATCTTCCAATATACGATTCACCCTCTCCGTCTAACCGTCAGTCTGAGGATGATATGCGGTACTGAGATGTAATCCTGACCCTAGAGCCTCTTGTAAGCTTTTCCAAAACCCACTAGTGAACAACGGGTCTCGGTCACTCACAATGCTTTTGGGTACTCCATGAAATCTCACTACCCATTTCATATACAATTCTGCCAACTTGGCTGCCGTTCTGGTCGATTTGACTGGTATAAATCTTGCGCTCTTAGTCAATCGATCCACAATGACCCAAATGCTATCATATCCCGATCTAGTCCTTGGTAAACCATCGATGAAATCCATCGAAACTTGCTCCCATTTCCATTCGGGAATTTCTAATGGTTGCAACAACCCACTAGGCTTCTTTTGCTCGGCTTTAACTAGATGGCAATTCATGCACTTGGATATAAACTTCCCAACGTCTCTTTTCATCCCTTCCCAGTAGTAAGTCTGCTTCATATCTCGATACATCTTATTACCACCGGGGTGTATAGTCAGCTTTGAGTGATGACATTCTCTAAGCACTTCATCTCTCAATCCATTGACATTGGGTACAACAAGCTTTCCATTCTTTCTAAGCCATCCATCTTGATCAAGCCCATACTTTCTCATCTCCTCATCGATACCCATCTCTAACTTGGAGATGATTTCCAATAGGTTAGGATCGTCCCTCTGACTAGAGCCGATCCGCTCAATTAAAGTGGGTCTGATCGTCAAACTTGCTAACATTTCTGGGTCCAATTCGCACTTTGGTCTGAAATCAAACCCCGCGATATACTCCAGTTGCTTCCATTCAAGGAACATAGCCCCTAAACTGGCATGTCTTCGACTCAACGCATCGGCTACCGCATTGCCCTTTCCCGGTGTATATGCGATGTCGAAATCATATGAAGCTAAGAACTCTAACCACCTCTGCTGACGAAGATTCAAATCCTTTTGAGAGAAAAGATACTTCAGCGACTTATGATCAGTAAACAGCTCGAATCTTTCTCCAAAGAGATAATGTCTCCACATCTTCAATGCGAATACGATCGCTGCCAATTCCAAATCATGGATAGGATACCTCTTCTCATGCGGTTTCAGTTGCCTGCTTGCATAAGCTACAACCCTACCACCCTGCATCAACACAGCACCTAGTCCGGTACCACAAGCATCTGTATATACCGTCATCTCTTCACTCCCCTTGGGAATGACTAACACTGGTGCACTTGTCAACTTTTCTTTTAGACTCTTGAATGCATCCTCGCACCTTTCGTTCCAAACAAAAGTTTGATTCTTCTTTGTCAAGTGAGTCAACGGTGCTGCTATCTTGGAGAAGCCTTGGATAAACTTACGATAATTTCCCGCTAATCCCAAGAAACTTCTTACGTCTGTTGCACTCTTGGGCGTAGACCAATCTTGCACCGTAGCCACCTTACCAGGATCCACGGCGATACCATTTTCTGAAACAACATGGCCCAAGAATCTCACTTCCTTCCTCCAGAAGTGACACTTAGAAAACTTTGCTTTCAATTGGTGTTTCCTCAACACCTCCATCACTGTCCTTAAATGTTCCTTGTGTTCTTCCTCGTTCCTTGAGTAAACCAAAATATCATCCACGAACACAAGAACAGACTTATTCAACTGATCTCTGAATACCCTATTCATAAGATCCACAAAATATGCCGGGGCATTAGTCAGCCCAAATGGCATAACCAACCATTCATAAAATCCAGACGGCGTTCGAAATGCCATTTTAGCTATACTCTCAGCTTCCACTCTAAGCTGATGAAAACCTGTCGCGAGATCCAACTGGGAGAACACTCTCGCGCCACTCAACTGATCGAACAAATCATCTATCCGCGGGAGAGGATACTTATTCTTCCTCGTCACCTTGTTCAACTCGCGGTAGTCTACACACAAACGAAGGGAACCATCCGCCTTGGTAGCAAACACAACTGGTGCTCCCCATTCAGAGACACTCCTTCTGATAAATCCCTTCTTCAAAAGATCGCTGACTTGCACCTCGAGCTCTCGCTGCTCCCTTGGTGCCATACGACGAAGTGGCATCACTATAGGTCTGGCATCTTTTACCAAATCAATACGGTACTCAATCTCTCGGTGTGGTGGAAGTCCGGTCACTTCTTCGAAAATATCCGGATACTGGCCAACCACAGGCAAACCTGACAACTCACTATGCGGAATGTCGAGGGAGTTTAGAAAACTAGCCAATACCGCCTCACTGGGTAGACCACCAAACACTATCCTCCGCCCATCATCCGCTCTAGCTGTCACCAAAAAGCCCTCACAGTCTACCACCTCCCCGTATCTTCGGAGCCAATCTACTCCCAAAATAATGCCAAACCCAGTAAAGCCCAAAACAAAGCAATCACAAACAAAAATGCATCCATGACTCGATAAGACCATATTACGACAAATCATGCTAAGGCTAGTAGAACCACCAATCGGGTTCGTCACTACTAAAGGTCTATCGACAATCTCGGGCTCCAATCCCAACCTATCTACCAGGTCACTAGATATGAAAGAACTGGAAGCTCCGGTATCAAACAAAACTCTAACAGGAACATCATAAACAGAAAGCATACCTTGAATGACGACATTCTTTCCCTTCTCCGCCGCAGTTGGGGCATTTGACGAAGAAGGAATAGCATTAAGGGCGTATGCTTTCACCATTTTCTTTTCTTTAGGGGGTTGCGGACACTTGTCCTTGTGATGTCCCATTTGGCCATAGTTGAAGCACTTCCTATCCGCTGGCTTGGCCCGACAATTACTAGCATAATGGCCCTTCTTACCACAGCTGAAGCACTCAACATCTTGTTTATTCTTTTTCTTCTGGCCATCCTTAGTCTGACTCTGCTTTCTTTTATTCTGGGAACCACCCTTGCCTCCACCACTTGCTTGTGGCTTTGGCTCATCTGCGGATGCAACCTCAGTCTTCGGCTTAGGGTAGAGTCTCTCTGATCTTAATGCTTTCCCCACAATCGACTCAAACGTCTCATCGATGTGGTTAATAAGCATTTCTCCTAAGTACTGATCTAACCCAGTTATGAATTTCTCATTCTTCTTCTCGGCAGTATCAATAAGAGATAACCCATACTTTGACAAAGTGTCGAATTCAGCAATGTACTCCGAGACAGCTCTGCCATTCTGCTTGAGCTCCAAGAATTTCTAAAACAGCACTGACTTCTGAGCAGCTGGAATGAACTTCTCGCTAAAGCGTGCTTTAAACTGCTCCCAAGTAATCTGATCTTCGGGAGTAGCTGCCTTTATAGCATTCCACCAATTCATTGCCCGCCCTTGCAGCTGACGGGAGGCTAGCTTTCTCTTCATCGCATCCTCGATACCCAAATCCTCGAAGATACGTTCGCAACTATCCAACCAATCCTGAACATCTGTGGCCGACTCCGTTCCGTGGAACGACTTCCCACCAAGGCTAGTATAATCCTTATTCAGCTTGGCGAAGTCGACTCTTGGCGCCTGCACTATTGGACCACCACCATTTCCACCATTGGGAGCTGCCCTCCGTACATCTCTAAGCATCTCTCTCATGAGGTCAGTAAACATCGTCCTCATGTCAGCAACATTCCCATTATTGGCACCCCTACCAGCACCTCTAGTATCTCGGCTCATCGTCAATCTGAAAAAGGAAACGATTAACGATTCCATAGTGGTGCTAGTGCAGTACGACTTCATTCATATACTACTAATAGTATATATATAGCTTTTGAAAACTAAAATAACCACAAATACGCTCTCTCGTATACGTATATTATCTCTCCCTGATAACTTCCCTAGGTTAACTACGCAACCTAGAGCTCTGATACCAAGTGTGACGGCCCGCCCCGCACCAACCGACATTTACTCCAAAAGTGCGCTGTGCACATGTCCAGTTAGCACGGAACGGGTCGTCAGAAGGAAAAGGGAAGAAGGAAATGAACATACAAAGAACCTGTAGAATGTCTCACAGCGCATAGAACAAAATATAATAATAACATACTTGACATAAAACAGGCGAGACAGTGCATAAGCTGATAACTAAAATCAACATCAATCATCAGAGCAGCGAAAATCCAAATACAGCTTATTACAATTTTCCAAATTTTCTGTCTCTAAACAAAAGAAAGCTAAAGTAGAAGATGCACCACCAATGCCCAAGGAGTGATCTTCAACAACACAGGGAGAATACTATATTTATATTACGTGGAAGCCTCCTGCTCGTCTCCGGATCATCTACCCGTGCATCACCAGCTAACCTGTCTCTAGTCTGCTCGTGTGAGCACCCAGAGTAATAAGAGGAGACATAAAACTCTGGGTCAGATATAAAGCCTGGTATGAGCGATAAGCATCTAAACAGAATAATAACAGGTATACTAAACCATACCTGAACCTGGACCTGCAACCAAAGAGTTAGTACCACATACCGTACAATACTCTAAGGTGCCATAATAAATGGTGTAAGGATACGGGGGTGGGGTGTGCATGTCATAATGATAGCAAACAAATCAACCATAGCAACCATCCTCACATCTCTCACTTAGTGCGTAAAGCATACGATATCCACCACTTTGGAACACTAGACAAATTGAGGTAACGACGAATCCCGACTTGTAGAAACTCTGCTATGACCAAGCTAAATATATGGAGTCATGACCAAACATTTAAATGACCCACTTCATTGGTTGTAGCCCTTGGTCCTACCGTTGCCATAATGGCCCTGAATCCGCCTTCGCACCTACTACCATAGTGGTCCAAAGCTATAGACATCGATAACCCCTTAACACGCGTCCCGCAGCAAAGCCCAATCATGAAGCGAACTCGTTGATTCCCATCTGGATCTTGAGCTCTAGCTTCTCATTTGGACTTCCTTTGCATCTCGGGTTTGGTCGAATTGGAGTTGGTCTTCAGAAGAGTTGTCTTGCAGTAGCAGCTCTAGAATTCGGTTCGGTTCGGTAGTCATTACTCTCGTCGGTTCGGGTCGGTCCTCCTTCCTTGTCATCTTTCCATTCGATTCGGGTCGGGTACTTCACTTCGGGTCGGGTCGGTGTCCTCCTCCGGGTCGGGTCGGGTTGCTGTCTTCCTTCCAGTTCATGCTCCTTCTTTGATCAGCTCCCTCGTTTTCCATCTACCCCGATCCGATCCGATCCCTTCGCCTTGCTCCAGTCGTAGCTTCCCATTCTTGAGTCGATCCGATCTGGCCTCCATTATTCTTCCGATCCGATCCGCTCTCTCCTACTCCGATCCGATCCTGCTCCATAGTTCCGATCCGATCCCCTTGTCCACTCCAACTCTAAGTAAACGGCCTTCCTTTTTGCCAAGTCTCTTATGTGCCAAACTCCAGTTCGGGTCGGGTTTTCTTGCCCAGTTCACATATCCGATCCGAGCCCTCATCCGATCCGAAGCCCTGCACAACTCTCTGCAACTTTTTCCAGCAACTTGTTTACGCCGTTCGACGACGTTTTTGACAAGTCTAACTATTCTAATCAATCACAAATCATGTCAAATAGTCATAACAACATAGCAAACTAACCACAAACACCAAAACAATGAATTTACATGTCAAAATGGATCAAATGTGCCCAAACCCCTTATTTTCCCTTAAGCATGTTTAAGTAAATCTAATCATAGGGCTAACAAAACTCAATCAAATTAAACCAAATTCCTACCAGAGGCATAAAATTTTATTTAAGAATTTCTAAACATTTTTCCAGAATTTATTAGTGTATAAATTCGCTAATCTTCACTAATTACCCTTAATTACCGTAATTAGTGAAAAAACTATGCAAATCACGCACCTTGGCCACAAATGAAACACCAAATCTGAAATACTCTAGTTTGGGTCGAATTCCTATGTATAGCAGCAGCTCCAACCTTGCTCTGTTGCTATTTGGCCTTGTTTTGATGTAGTTTAGGCTTAATCTTCACTAAAAATGTGTTTTGGAGTGGTTTTAGAGGATGGAAGCCATTACTAAGGTCTCAAGAAGGTTTGTGGCGGCTCAAAACTGAAATGAAAGTGATTTCCTAACCGTAATCAGTCCTCCTATTCCTCTAAACCCGAAATTCCCCTTTGGGCCTAGCTGCTAATCACCCGGTTAAGCCCAATTAAGCTGTTTTCACCATTTGAAACTTGTTTCAGCCATATCTCCCAAACGGTGAGTCCGTTTGGCTAATGTGACCACTCTACGGAAAGGGAAACCATCATCCGGAGCCAATGGAAGTGGTTTCAGGTCAAAATTCCTTCCTAGTCAAAAGTTATGGCCAAAACAGTGCCAACTAGGGGGTAAAATGGTCATCTAAAAATCGGGAAAAATCATGAACATGGGAAATGACCCCAATAGTCGTCTCCCAAAGTCACATGACCATACGACTTCGTATGTGAAAGAAATAAATATTCTACGATCCTATGATGCGTAGAATACGGGTCGTTACAACCAGCACTCCGCATCCAATGGTATTCACAGGAGTTGATATAAAAATAAAATTGCACAGCCAACTCATTAAGGTTTACCTATTTGATGGGCACGCAAATAATTTCTTTACTCTACAGCTAATCCATTTTTCATGTTCAACACATGTATATATATGCAGAACAAAGCTAATAATAATATTTCTAGCAAACTATTATTTATTTCAACACGTGTGTATTTTTATCAAAGCGTATACATGATAAAAGAAATATTTTTATCATCAAAAATATTTATTCAACACGTGAATGTTTCTAACACTTCATATTCACAATTAAAATGTAGTTTTTATTGTCGATTCATTTTATTTTTAAAATACGATAACATTCAACACATGAATTTCAACTCGACGAACGAATTTCAATTCAACACATGAATATTCTATATAGTTTGTATATATATAAAAATGTGATTTTTATCGCTAAAGCTATTTGTTTAAATTCAAATAATATTCAACACATGAATTTCAACTCAACGAATGAATTGCCACTCAACACATGAATATTCGCTATGGTTTGTATATATATATATAAATGTGATTTTTATTGCTAAAACCATTTGTTTAAATTCAAATAATATTCAACACATGAATTTCAACTCAACGAATGAATTTCAGTTCAACACATGAATATATATTTCAACATATGTAATTTATTTCAATGAATGAAAATTATTCTAACACATGTACATTTCAGAAAATTTCGGCAGCATAACGGCAGGGTAGTTAAAACCGGGTCCTTTCCTAGTACGGCTCCTCGCTCTACCTTAAAACCTCGCGGTTTTTGACAATGGGGATCATGCATCTAGTTCGCACGCAGGCGGCATGTTTTATTTTCAATTCCACAATCTTATTCTAATTTGTTTCAACCACAAGAGGGTATTTTTCAACCACAAAGGTATTTTTCAACCACAATATCAACCACAAACAATTATTTCCAACCATTCGTCATACCATATAATATCACGTCAATCACAAGCAATAAATATCGTCCATGGTCTGTGGACGAGGGGAGTATATTTATATATATTATAATTCACTTGCATTTCATCACAATTCAAAGCATATATGTTTCATTCAACGCTTGTATAATTTATACATCGCTAATATAACTTATACAACACATGTACATGAGGTATACAATGCGTATATAATTTACACTTCGCTTATATAATTTATACAACGCGATTTCATTCACACAATTAGTTTAGATTCCTCACATTTGTTATTGCAATGCTAAAAATCCTAGGAAGATCAGAAAAATCCGCGGCTTCTTCTAGAATGTAGAGAGCCTCCTTGCGGTCACGGTGTCTCCTGTTTCATCGAATTTCGTTAACGAACAAAAAAGATATTATTTTTCAAAGTTTTGCAATGCTTTATAGTGTTATTTTCATTTCAGAATAATAAAGGTCGTACCTTTATTTTTGATTCGAAACTAGGGTTGAAAATTTCGTGCAATCTATCGATCTTTGCTTCGATCAGGTGGTGCCATGTTGAAGAGCTACGAACCAGCTCCCTGTTGGTGGTGGTGCGGTCCCCTTCGGTGGTCGGAGGAAGGCGGCGCGGCGTCAGGAAGGCGGCGACTTCCTCGGCGTGGTTCAGGCGATAGTGGAGGGCGACGTTTGGTCGGATGTGAAGAGTGGAGGAGGGGCTGTCAAACTGGGGTGGTGGCGCGGCCTACAGGTGGCGGTGGCGGTTGGAGAACGAAGGGGAAGGTCGGAGCTTCCTGGATCGTCGGTTTCGTCTGTGGCGGCTAGGGTTTTTGAGATCTTTTTTTAAAGGAAAATTCCTATTGGTCGAGACTTTATAGGAAAATTTAAATAGTGTTTTTACAAACGAACTCGAAATCAAACCCAACGACTGTCACCCCTAGCTAAATATCCCCATTCCGGACACAATGGGATATGTTTCGTTGGCCAATTCGACTGTTACAGTCAGTTATTTTTCAAATTAAAGTATAAAACATTCAATATTTAATTTGAATGTACATTTCAATTTGCCAGGGCCACAAACTGAATCGAAAAATTCCAGAAAAATAAATCTAGCTTTGTTTTGACGATACGGTCCTAACAAAACTAGTTTCGTTGAATTCTGAGCTCGTTTGAAAAACACCCATTTTTAGGTCGACCCATTTTAACAGAAATTGACCAATCACATTTTCTTTTGCCCCGCTCACATACTAGCTTCAAAAATTATGAAATTTGAAACTTAGCAATTATTTGACATCCCGGACCCAACAAAAGTGGTTTCGTCGAATTCCGAGGTCATATGCAAAATATCAATTTTCAGGGGCTATATAAGCTATATAGCGACCTTTCTGAAAATTCATTTGGCCATAACTTTTGATTCCCGCTATGAAACTTCGATTTTTCAGATTCGTTAGAAAGGTATTCATAAACAGATTTAAATATTTTCAGTTTCGCTAAAATCCATTACATTTTCCCCCCGGTACAGTCAGACAAAGTTTGTATTCAAACTGCAATACTATACCCAATTCTTTATTTTATTGAAATAGGCTATTTCAACTATTCAAATTATTTGGTATTAACCAATTTTAAATTTTTTAAATTGGTTCACATTTTCCGGGTTATTACAATCTCCCCCACTTAAAACTTTTCGTCCTCGAAAAGGAAATAACATCTAAGTAGGAAATAAAATGTAAATGCAAAGTATTGTAAAGGTACCTTGCACCGGAGTTAGTCAGAGATGTCCACTCTGCATTTGGGGTAGGCTTGTTTAATGCTTTCCTCGGTCTCCCAAGTACAGTCTCTAGGATCACTACTCCACTGCACCTTGACTAAATGAATCTTTTTGCTCCTTAGTTCTCTAGTTTCTTTGCCATCTTTAATGGCTCTCTTTTGAGTGCTAATTCTGGAGTTATGTCTATATCCTGTTGCGCTGCTTCTTCCACAACAAGATCTGGATCATGAACATGTTTTCTAAGTTGAGACACGTGGAACACATCATGTACACCAGGCAACCAATCAGGTAATGAAACCCTATATGCAAGAGTTCTAATCCGTTCAAGTACAGGAAAGGGACCAATAAATCTCGGTGCCAACTTCCCAGTCTTGCCAAATCTGATTACTCCCCGCATTGGAGAAACTCTTAATTAAACATAATCGCCAACGGCAAATGATAAATCTCTTCTTCTCGCATCAGCATAACTTTTCTGTCGGCTCTGTGCGGTTTTCAATCGCTTCTTAATGAAATCGACTTTATCCGATGCTTCTCGAATCATATCGGGCCCTAACACAAGTCTGTTGCCAGGTTCTACCCAACATGCGGGAGATCTGCACAGTCTACCATATAATGCTTCAAATGGAGACATTCCCAAACTTGCTTGATAGCTATTGTTATAAGAGAATTCGACTAAATGTAAGTGATCTTCCCGTGAGCCTCCAAAATCGATAACGCAAGCTCGTAGTAAATCTTCTAGAATTCTATTCACCCGCTCAGTTTGGCCGTCTGTCTATGGGTGATAAGCGGTGCTTAAATTCAATTTGGTTCCCAATTCTGTCTGGAATGCTTCCCAGAATTTGTTAGTAAATAGGGGATCTCTATCACTGAATATATTGAGCGGCACTCCATGTAGTTTAACTATTTCTTTGAAGTAAATCTGTGCTAAACTTTGAGCCGTTCTATTGGATCGGACAGGTATGAAATGGGCAGTCTTCGTGAAGTGATCTACGATTACCCATATACTGTCGTTTACTTTCCTAGTTCGAGGCAAACCATTAATGAAGTCCATCGAAATTTGCTCCCACTTCCATCCTGGAATTTCTAGTGGTTGTAATAGTCCAGCCAATTTCTGCTGATCGCTCTTAACTAGCTGACAATTGGGGCATCTGCTAACATATAGTGAAATATCTCTTTTCATTGACCTCCACCAGAATGTGCGTTTGATATCGTTATACATTTTGCTCACACCGGGATGGATACTTAATTTGGATTTGTGGCACTCATCAAGTATTTCTCTTCTGAGCTCAGGAAGGTTTGGGATGCAAATTCTGCCCTTTAATCTAAGAACTCCTTTGTCATCGAGTCAGAAACTTGTGGATTCACCACCTTTGACTCTCTGACTGACTCTTTGAATAAATTCATCGTCTTTCTGAATGGTCGAGATCCTGTCTATTAATGAAGACGTGATGACAAAACTGGCAATGATTTCATTCTTTCTGCTGAGCGCATCTGCTACAACATTGGCTTTCCCTGGAGTGTATAGAATTTCAAAATCGTATGCTGCAAGGAATTCTAACCAACGCTGTTGTCTCAAATTCAGATCCTTCTGAGTGAATAGATATTTCAAGGATTGATGATCAGTAAATAGTTCGAACTACTCGCCCAATAAATAATGCCTCCCGATTCTTAAAGCAAACACGATAGCTAATAACTCAAGATCATGAGTTGCATAGTTTCTCTCGTGCGGCTTCAGCTGACGGCTGGCATATGCGACCACTTGGCCTTTTTGCATCAATATTGCGCCTAGCCCTCTAATAGAAGCGTCTGTCCATACAGTCAAGTCTTGGTTGCCTTCTATAATTGTCAATACTGGAGCAGTTGTCAACTTCAGTTTCAACTCCTGGAAAGCTTCTTCACATTCGGGAGTCCATTTGAATTTCTCATCCTTCGTTGTAAGCTTTGTCAATACAACAGATATCTTTGAAAAATCCTCAACTAATTTCCGATAGTAGCTAGCCAATCCAAGGAAACTTCGAACTTCTGTGGGGGTAGTAGGTTGTTTCCAGTTCTGAATCGCTACAATTTTGCTTGGATCTACAGCAATACCTTCTTTCGATACGACATGGCCTAGGAACTTTACTTCATCCTGTCAGAAGACACACTTAGAAAATTTAGCTTTCAAGACATTTCTCCTTAGAATTTTCAACACTTGTTCTAAATGTTTTGCATGTTCGTCTTCCGACTTTGAGTAGATTAAAATGTCATCGATGAAGACTAGAACAAATTTATTCAATACACCACGGAACACTCTGTTCATAAGATCGACAAAGTACGCCGGAGCGTTACACAAGCCGAACGGCATTACTAACCATTCGTAGAATAAATCGGGACCCTTGAAGGCTGTCAAAGGAACACAATCTTCTGCTATACGTAATTGGTGGAAACCTGTAGCTAGGTCCATTCTGGAGAACACTGTTGCTCCATTTAATTGATCTAACAGATCATCTATACGTGGCAAGGGATATTTGTTCTTCAGTGTCTGCTTATTGAGATCACGGTAATCAACACAAAGTCTTAGAGTACCGTCTGATTTCGGGACAAATACCACTGCTGCTCCCCAAGCTGAAAAGCTCGGTCTGATTAGACCTTTACAAAGCAATTCTCGGGTTTGACTACCTAACTCTTCTTTTTCTTTCGGGGCCATTCTTCTAATTGGATGTACTACTGGTCGGGGGGTTAGGAATTAGATCTATTCTGAATTCAATTTCTCTTTGCGGCGGTAAGTTTTCTACTTCTTCAAACACATCCGCAAAGTTTTTAACGACCGGTATCTTTTCTAATGAAGGGGGAGTAACTTCTAAAGAAGACCAAAATTCTGCTCTATTAATTTCGGAGCCATGGCATGGTATAGTGATATGCCCAAATTTTGTTTTAACTTTCACGATTCTTTTGGCACATCTAACTTCGGCCTTATATTTTGTCAACCAGTCTAGCCCCAGTATAATATCAAATTCGGAAAGGTCCATGACAATCACTTTGAAAGAGAACTGGTACCGAGAGAAGGAAATAGGTACTTTACAATATGTACTGAGACTAACAGAACCACCTATCGGGTTTTGAACTTTAATTGGTTCATTAAGTTTTCCTTGTTTCAATTTTAACTTGTGCACGATGTTACCAGAAATGAAGCTACGTGATGCACCAGTATCAAAAAGTACAGAAACAGGAATATTTTTAATGGTAAGGGTACCTCCCAAGACGTCCGGTTTACCTGATCCATCGGTGGTAGCTGGCGGGGTCTCCCCGTCATACACATGAGCCACTTGTGCATTCTGCTTCAGAGGACAGTTCCTGCTATAGTGCCCCTTCTTATGGCAGTTGTAGCATTCGGCTGAGTCTGGATTTTCTTTAGGCTTCCTCGGAGCTTTGCACACATTAGAAAAATGTCCTGGCTTCCCGCTGTTGTAGCAATTTCCTTTCAGTATCTTTCCAGGTTTCTGAGTAGCGGCCGCTGTAATGCTGGACTCTGGCTGATCTGCTGAAGCCTTGCGCTTATTTCCAGCTTGGCTTTTAGCGCGGTCTTGGCTGGCGTGTCTTTCACCCATATCTTCATAGTTGCAAGCCATTTCTACCAATTCTGAGAAGGAGAGTTTGATGTTGCTCATGGCTCTGTCATGGTACTTGCACTTTAGCCTAAATATAAATCTCTTGTTCTTTGCTTTGTTAGTCATAATAAGCTCTGGAGCATAGCGCGACAACTGGGTGAATTTATTCAGGTAATCTTGAATAGAGAGATCTCCTTGCTGGATATTAGCAAACTGCTCTCGCATCCTCTCTAAAGCCTGTTCAGGTACAAACTTCTCGTTGAACATGGTTTTGAATTGCTCCCAGGTCCTGACAGTACCTTCTTCATCCTCTGAGGTGATGGCGTCCCACCACAGCTCTGCTTCCTCCTGTAGGAGCCAAATACCTAGTCGTGCTTTGTTGTTGGTTCCCAATCTCATTCCTTCAAAGATCTTTTCACAGGTCTTTAACCAAGCAATAGCCTCCGTTACTGTACCAGTGCCAGAAAAGGGTTTTCCCCCAAGGTTCCTATACCTCTTCGCTACTCTGTCTAGCTCGAAGTCCTCGGGTGCTGGTGGCTGAACAATAGGACCTCCCTCAACTACGAGGATATTCCCCCGTCCTCCTGCTGCTCCTGCTCGGCCTCCACGGCCTCCTCTAGCTGCTGCTGCTCGTGTAGCCATCAGAAAGAGTACTGTATAAGCAAGAAAAGAGTCAAGCTCATAGATTTGATAATTTTCATATATGATAAAGCAGGGGAACATAAGGAAAGGAAATGATGTACTGATCACATTGTTTTGCTATTCTGCTTAGCTCATTCTAGGACATTACTAATCCTATCTCTAATGAGTTACTCGCCTTAGAACACTACTGATTCTATTCTGACGAGGTGTTTAATGTGTTAGACCCCGGAACTAAGGTTAACCAAAGCTCTGATACCAACTGTGACGATCCCAAAATCCGAAGGGCGGTATTAAGGATAATCATTGGAATATAACACATTAATCATCATAGCAAAGTACAGATAATAGCAGAAACAATAAATAGAATAATTTTACATGGATATGACAGCGGAATCACAGCATGTAACAATATCAGAATAGCACAGCGTAGGATATAACTTAGTAAATAAAAAGGAAAGTGATCAGTCATCATCGCCAGAGGCGGAATACATACATGCAGTGAGACATAATAAGAGTATCAGTCTACATCGCCGAAGGCGGAACATATACATACGATAATAAATACTGAAAGTAAAGCAGTCTGCATCGCCAGTGGCGGAATCATAATATAAGTACAATAATGGCGGAAGATGTCAAAGTCATCTCTGTGAAGTCAGCGTCGCCATGAGCCAAAATGCACTCTATGCAATAGTGCAGAGCCAAAAACAACCTGTCACCTGTGAACTAGGCTGCCCGTGTGGAAATAAGGGCACCCTCGTTTGCAAAGTGAAACAAACAACGAGTCAGTCATGGGGACTGGTATGAGGGATCTATTTAACAGTTAAACCATAGTAATGAGCAAATCATAGGACCACGCCACTTTCGCGAAACGGGTTTACTCCAGTGATTGCTAGTGCATTTAAAACAAAGTAAATTCTTTTAAAACAACGCAATGCTTTTAAAAAGAATGAAGCCATTATAAGACTCAAGTCCCATCATACAATGCAACGCAAGCCAGAGGATAGAGTTTTACCTTATAATGGCCAAATATGCTCTATACGTATAAGGCAAAATCAATTGATATTATTACTAGTGCATATATGTTTCAAAAATGAATAGCATCATAAATATCAATCATAGGCGGTATAGCTACCATATACTATGTCGCCATACTAGTTCTACAATCGAGTCCGTTATTTCGTATTGGAAATTGGATTTCCTTCATGAGTCGAGGCAAGGGGCAAGCTCCTCTCCGCTTCGAGACACTCTAGCGAATGCCTCAGGACTACACACTCTGGGCAACCCTGGATCGGCTGGGCCGGTCCTCTCTTACGTTTGAGGATTATTTATTCCTGAACACACGTTTCCCGGTCCTTACAGACTTATAATCGAGGCGCCTCGCATTCCAACAACCACATAGGTGAAAAATAGATATAAATGTCAGGGCTGGTAAGTCACTGACACCACCATAGCTAGAAAGAAACGTCGTGCTCTCCCAGCGGTCCGTATCCCGTTTTTAACTCATACCGGGGTGTGAGGCTCGTGAATCCACGCTATACACAAAGCCAGGCCACGTAGACCGTGCTTTGATCATCATCCACAAGACTTTGCTTTGCAACAGAAGCCTTGATCATAGAATCTTGGCATGCCACATAGGCAGTCCACTCCATACGATTGATTTCCATCGATATATAACCTCTGAGCTCGTACGTCTCAGAGAAGGGCTTTAAGCAAAAGAATAAATTCTCCGCCGCCAAACAGATATATATTTAACAGAGATCAATCAGCATAGAACAAAATCCAATGTCAGACACACAGTCCATTTACAAGTCCGTTCTGGGTCTGAACGAAACCGGAGGCGTCAAATTCCTCGTATATCCGTCCAATCAACACATACGTTTAGACGGCTACTACTTCCGTCCCTTTCCGGTAGCTACTCCGGTCAGGAACCTCAGCAGCGCCCATCCAACCGATACAAAGATCGTCGGTCTTGAATCGTCTTTGCATTTTCCAATTCGAATCACTCGATAAATTATTTGAAATGAGGGTTAGCTCGGCCTTTTCAAATAATTCACGTAATTAGAATTTAAATCGATTCTTTCCATGGTTATATTATTCGACATCCATCTTTCAGTTCTTTAGTGTTATTTTCGTGTCAAGCACATACAACCATCAAATATCAAACAATTCAAGCCCAATTGGTCTATTTGCAATCTATGTTGCTTACAATATTTTATAACGATTTTTCGCCATTTTATTTATTTAAAAGTGGCCATATTTAATTAAACGACGTTTCAGGTCGTGCCGTGGCACTGGCGCTGTTTTTCTCCTAATTTGTTTTACACATATCGGAAAATCTAACTGTTGGATTTCTACAAAGTCTATATCAGTGGGAAGATATTCCCAAAGCGAACCCAACGGTTCCGGTTTCGTGAAAATCCGACGGTCGGATCTCCCACATTAGTCGTTTGAAGTTACGGTTTCTAAATTCGAACTACAGCGTCGTTATTCGATTAAATTTAATTATATTTATATTTATATATAAATATAAACGATTCTGGCACTGTTTTTCTTCAGATTTGAATTAAACATTCCAGACAATCCAACCGTTGGGATTTTACAAGGTTGGTGCCGTTGGGAAGATATTTCCAAGGCGAACCCAGCGATTGCGGTTTCGGGAAAATCCGATGGTCGGATTTCTCGTAATAATTGTTTCAAATTACGATTCCGAAACACGAACTGCACGGCTTCGATTCCTTTTAATTATAATTATATTTATATATATAAATATAGTTCATTCTATAATTTCAACTATAGTCCATTCTATATTTTCCACTTCGTTTTCACTTCAAATATTTCACTAACGCCTTAATATTTCGAAAAATTTCGCCATAACCTCCTTTGTACGGGGAGGGGTTTGGAAATTTATGGGGCCGTGTTAGGTACCCAATAAATCCTAAAAAGCATTCATATATTTATAGTGATATATTCTGGTGTTTACGGGGGAGCATGTATAGATAATCACTCCAGAGAATAAATTCTCGTCACCCCGTTTCCGTGTGGAAATAAATAGTCCATGTGCCGTATCTAATAACTAGAGAGACGTGATTATTGTAAACTCCAGACCCGTGTGGGGTTTTTATTAATCTGGCAATTTATCGTTATATTTTATATAGTCCATATCTGTCATCAGTTCAACCTGCAGTATAAAATCATCGCCATACAAGCCTCTCGCTCGTATGGTAAAACTTCCACCTCGTCACACAATCTCCAATTGCTTATGTGGAATATGATGAAGTATACCTATCGTCAAGAAGTATGCCATGTAGTGTAGTTCAAAATTAATTGTTACTATCCTATGGCGACGTTTATCATTTCACACAGAATAACCAGCACTCCGCATCCAATGGCATTCACAGGAGTTGATATAAAAATAAAATTGCGCAGCCAACTCATTAAGGTTTACCTATTTGTTGGGCACGCAAATAATTTCTTTACTCTACATCTAATCCATTTTTCCTGTTCCACACATGTATATATATGCAGAACAAAGCTAATAATAATATTTCTAGCAAACTATTATTTATTTCAACACGTGTGTATTTTTATCAAAGCGTATACATGATAAAAGAAATATTTTTATCATCAAAAATAGTTATTCAACACGTGAATGTTTTTAACACTTCATATTCACAATAAAAATGCAGTTTTTATTGTCGATTCATTTTATTTTTAAAATACGATAACATTCAACACATGAATTTCAACTCGATGAACGAATTTCAATTCAACACATGAATATTCTATATAGTTTGTATATATATAAAAATGTGATTTTTATCGCTAAAGCTATTTGTTTAAATTCAAATAATATTCAACACATGAATTTCAACTCAATGAATGAATTGCCACTCAACACATGAATATTCGCTATGGTCTGTATATATATATATATATGTGATTTTATCGCTAAAACCATTTGTTTAAATTCAAATAATATTCAACACATGAATTTCAACTCAACGAATGAATTTCAATTCAACACATGAATATATATTTCAACATATGTAATTTATTTCAACGAATGAAAATTATTCTAACACATGTACATTTTAGAAAATTTCGGCAGCATAATGGCAGGGTAGTTAAAACCGGGACCGTTCCTAGTACGGCTCCTCGCTCTACCTTAAAACCTCGCAGTTTTTGACAATGGGGATCATGCATCTAGTTCGCACGTAGGCGGCATGTTTTATTTTCAATTCCACAATCCTATTCTAATTTGTTTCAACCACAAGAGGGTATTTTTCAACCACAAAGGTATTTCTCAACCACAATATCAACCACAAACAATTATTTGCAACCATTCGTCATACCATATAATATCACGTCAATCACAAGCAATAAATATCGTCCATGGTCTGTGGACGAGGGGAGTATATATATATATATATATATATATATATATATATATTATAATTCACTTGCATTTCATCACAATTCAAAGCATATATGTTTCATTCAACGCTTGTATAATTTATACATCGCTAATATAACTTATACAACACATGTACATGAGGTATACAATGCGTATATAATTTACACTTCGCTTATATAATTTATACAACGCGATTTCATTCACACAATTCCTCACATTGGTTATTGCAGTGCTAAAAATCCTAGGAAGATCAGAAAAATCCGCAGCTTCTTCTAGAATGTAGAGAGCCTCCTTGCGGTCACGGTGTCTCCTGTTTCATCGAATTTCGTTAACGAACGAAAAAGATATTATTTTTCAAAGTTTTGCAACGCTTTATAGTGTTATTTTCATTTCAGAATAATAAAGGTCGTACCTTTATTTTTGATTCGAAACTAGGGTTGAAAAATTCATGCAATCTATCAATCTTTGCTTCGATCAGGTGGTGCCACGTGGAAGAGCTACGAACCAGCTCCCTGTCGGTGGTGGTGCGGTCCCCTTCGGTGGTCGGAGGAAGGCGGCGCAGCGTCAGGAAGGCGGCGACTTCCTCGGCGTGGTTCAGGCGATATAGGCGATGGTGGAGGGCGGCGTTTGGTCGGATGTGAAGAGGGGAGGAGGGGCTGTCGAACTGGGATGGTGGCGCGGCCTACATGTGGCGGTGGCGGTCGGAAAACGAAGGGGAAGGTCGGAGCTTCCTGGATCGTCGGTTTCGTCTGTGGCGGCTAGGGTTTTTGAGATTTTTTTTTTAAAGGAAAATTCCTATTGGTTAAGACTTTATAGGAAAATTTAAATAGTGTTTTTACAAACGAACTCGAAATCAAACCCAACGACTGTCGCCCCTAGCTAAATACCCCCATTCCGGACACAATGGGATATGTTTCGTTGGCCAATTCGACTGTTATAGTCAGTTATTTTTCAAATTAAAGTATAAAACATTCAATATTTAATTTGAACGTACATTTCAATTTGCCAGGGCCACAAACTGAATCGAAAAACTCCAGAAAAATAAATCTATCTTTGTTTTGACGATACGGTCCTAACAAAACCAGTTTCGTCGAATTCTGAGCTCGTTTGAAAAACGGCCATTTTTAGGTCGACCCATTTTAACAGAAATTGACCAATCACATTTTCTTTTGCCCCGCTCATACTAGCTTCAAAAATTATGAAATTTGAAACTTAGCAATTATTTGACATCCCGGACCCAACAAAAGTGGTTTCGTCGAATTCCGAGGTCGTATGCAAAATATCAATTTTCAGGGGCAATATGTTATATAGCGACCTTTCTGAAAATTCATTTGGCCATAACTTTTGATTCCCGCTATGAAACTTCGATTTTTCAGATTCGTTAGAAAGGTATTCATAAACAAATTTAAATATTTTCAGTTTCGCTAAAATCCGTTACATTTTCCCCCCGGTACAGTCAGACAAAGTTTGTATTCAAACTATCAAACTGCAATACTATACCCAATTCTTTATTTTATTGAAATAGGCTATTTCAACTATTCAAATTCTTTGGTATTAACCAATTTTAAAAATTTTAAATTGTTTCACATTTTCCGGGTTATTACAAACAATTTCAATCAACCATTCGCTATCAATCAATTTTCACATCAATCACAACCAATAAATATCGTCCATGGTTTGTGGACGAGGGGCGTATATATATATTTATATATAGCATTTCACTTCTATTTCAACACATATATAATTTTTACAACGCATATACAACTTATACATCGAACGTACAACTTATACAACGCTTATACAAGAGGTGTACAATGCTTATATAACTCATACATCGATTATATAATTTATACATCGTCGTTTTCCATATCGTTTATAATTTAGAAATCTCACATTGGGTTCCACTCCACCAGAAATAGCAGAAGGCTCAGAAAAATATGTTGTCTCTTCTAAAATGTAGAAGACGTCCACACGAGTCCACTTTCTCTTGTTTCACTGAATTTCGTCAAGAAATGAAAAAGATATGATTTTTACAGTGAAATAAAAAACGGTAGCGCTTTAAAGTGCTATAATATATAAAATAGTTTTAACTGTCGTTACCCTCTAAAATCGTTCGAACCTAGGTCTTCGATTTGCGCTCGATCCGTTCAGTTTGGGGACGATCAGATCCTACCACCTCAAAGAGCTTCAAGAGGCCTTGCCGGCACTAGTGGTTGCATGGGGATCGACAGCTCAGGGAGGGAGATCGACGGCTCCGAAGTCGACGTCTTCCTCACGTTGGATCTCGAACAACTCGCGATGGTCAAGGGTGAAAGTGGTATGGATTTGTAGAGGAGACGGAGCACTTCAAAAAGCTTAACTGGAGGGGGATCTAACTCGGCCTGAATTCGCCAGAAAATGGAAGGGAAGGTCAGAACAGTTTCCGCCGTCGGGAGGAAGAAATATCGGAGAAAGAGAAAGTGAGGCCAACCAATGATATTTTTTTATATTTGTATATTTTTAAATCCAAAAATACACCTCTTCACACACGAACGCCAATCCAAACCCAACGACTGTCGTCCCTAGCTAAATACCCCCACTCCGAACACAATTGGATATGTTTCAAAGGCCCATTCGAATGTTTTAGTCAGTTTTCATTCAAATTAAAATATAAAACATTCAATATTCGATTTGAACGTACATTTCAATTTGCCAGGGCCACAAATTGACTCGAAAAATTCCAGAAAAATAAATCTAGCTATGTTTGACGATGCGGTCCCAACAAAACTAGTTTCGTCGAATTCTGATACCGTTTGTAAAATGGCCCATTTCTGGTCGATCCAATTTAACTTTAATTGACCAAAACACGTTTTCCTTTGCCACGCTTACATACTAGCTTCAAAAATTATGAAATTTGAAACCTAGCAATAACTTCACATCCCGGATCCAACAAAAGTGGTTTCGTCAAATTCCGAGGTCATTTGCAAAATGGCCATTTTCACGGGCTATATAAATTCCATAGCGACCTTTCTGAAAATTCATTTAGCCATAAGTTTTGCTTCCTGCTATGAAACTTCGATTTTTCAGATTCGTTAGAAAGGTATTCACTAAAAGATTTAAATATTTTTGGTTTCACTCAAATCCGTTTTGTTTTGCACCCGGTACAGTCAGTCAAAGTTTGAATTCAAATTTTGAAACTACCGCGCCATTTCAGGCCTTGTTTATAATTCAAAGTAATTATATTTATTTTCAACTTCGATTCAAACTTACTTTTCATCATTATTATTTAAAATATTTATTTTAAATATTAAAAATCCACTATTTTAGCTAATTTAAAATTTTTAAATTGGTTCAGATTTTCCGGGTCGTTACAATCTCCCACACTTAAAACTTTTCGTCCCCGAAAAGGAACAAAGTCGAAAGTGGTTTGATTAATCAACTCTACGTTCAATCTGGCTTCTATTCTCCAACTTTTCATTTTCTGAGAATTTTCAAATTCTTCAATTTTTTTGCTAAAACCCGGAATTTTCGAAAAATTTCGCCATAACCTCCTTTGTACGGGGAGGGGTTTGGAAATTTATTGGGCCGTATTAGGTACCCAATAAATCCTATAAAGCATACACATATTTATAGTGATGTATTTTGGTGTTTACAAGGGAGCATGTATAGATAATAACTCCAGAGAATGAATTCTCATCACCCTGTCAAAGCCTGAGGGAGTGTGTATTTTAATTGCTCCAGAGAATAAATTCTCGTCACCTCATCCCGTGTGGGAAATAAATAATCCATGTGCCGTATCTAATAACTAGAGAGACGTGATTATTGTCAACTCCAGACCCGTGTGGGGGTTTTATTAATCTGGCAATTTATCGTTACAAATTTTATATGGTTATATCAGTCATCAGTTCAACCTGTAATATACAGTCATCGCCATACAAGCCTCTCGCTCGTATGGTAAATCTTCCACCTCGTCACACAAGCTCCAAATGCTTATGTGGTATATGATGAAGTATGCCTATCTTCGAGAAGTATGCCATGTAGTGTAGTTCAAAATTAATTGTTACTATCCTATGGCGACGTTTATTATTACACACAGAATAACCAGCACTCCGCATCCAATGGCATTCACAGGAGTTGATATAATAATATTTCGCATCCAACTCATTAAGGTTTACCTATTTGTCGGGCACGCAAATAATTTCTTTACTCAACAGCTTTCCAATTACCTATTCAAACATATATAATGCACAAGTATATATTTCTATCTATTTTCTAATCAGTTCAATGTGTGATTTTATCGAATAAATTCTACCATTCATTCTATTATTGATTAAATTAACTATCGTTTCAATAATTTTAATTATTCATATCTACTATCACACAACACAAACAGCAATCACTTTGTCTTTAACTTTTCAAAATCATACAAATTAATTTGTACACTCTTTTTAAATTAAGCAGACTATAGAATTAAATGTGCACACCATGGAAAGAAAATAACAATAAAGTAGATAACTAATTGGTAATGCAAAGTATGGTAAATGTACCTTCCACTGGAGTCAATCAGAGATATCTACTCGACACTTAGGATAGGCTTTCTGAATGCTCTCCTCGGTTTCCCAAGTACAATCTCACGGATCTCTACTCCATTGCACTTTGACTAAGTGAACCTTATTGTTCCTCAGCTCTTTGGTTTCTTGCCGATGATCGTTAGCGGCTCTCTTCTCATAGACAATCCTGGGGTAATTTCAATATCCTGTTGAGCTGCTTCTTCCATGATCAAGTCTAGATCATGAACGTGCTTTCGAAGTTGAGATATGTGAAATACATCATGCACCCCAGGCAACCAATCTGGCAATTTAACCCTATAAGCGAGAGTTCCAATCCGTTCAAGAATAGGAAATGGGCCAATGAATTTGGGTGCCAATTTCCCAGTTTTACCGAACCGGATAACTCCTCTCATCGGCGATACTTTCAAATATACATAGTCGCCAACAGCAAATGATATATCTCTTCTTATCTTATCGGCATAGCTCTTTTGCCGGCTTTGAGCGGCGAGTAATCGTTTCTTAACGAAATCGTCTTTGTCGGCAGCTTCTCGGATCATATCAGGTCCCAATACCAGTCTATTACCGGGTTCGACCCAACAAGCAGGAGATCGGCACGGTCTACCATATAATGCTTCGAATGGCGACATTGTCAGGCTTGCCTAGTAGCAGTTGTTATACGAGAACTCTGCCAAATGTAAATGATCTTCCCATGATCCACCAAAATCTAGAACACAAGCCCGCAATAGATCTTCTAAAATACGATTCACCCTCTCAGTCTGACCATTTGTCCGAGGATGATAAGCGGTGCTCAAGTTTAGCTTCGTTCCCAGTTCCACTTGAAATGCCTCCCAGAATTTGCTAGTGAATATTGGATCTCTATCACTCACTATACTGATGGGCACTCCGTGTAGTCTAACAATTTCCTTGAAATAAATCTATGCCAGACTCTGAGCAGTTCTGTTTGATCTGACAGGTATGAAATGGGCGGTCTTCATGAAGCGATCTACACCCAAATACTATCATTTCCTTTTCTGGTTCTGGGCAAACCATCTATGAAGTCCATGGAAATATGTTCCTACTTCCAACCTGGAACGTCTAGCGGTTGTAACAATCCAGCCAGTTTCTGTTGGTCGCTCTTGACTAGCTGGCAAGTAGGGCATCGGCAAAACATATATTGAAATGTCTCTTTTCATAGCCTTCCACTAGAATGTTCACTTGAGATCGTTATACATTTTGGCCACACCAGGATGGATACTCAGCTTGGACTTGTGACACTCGTCTAACACTTCCCTTTTTAGCTCGGGGATGCCAGGAACACAAATCCTTCCTTTCAATCTCAGGATTCCATTGTTATCTATTTGAAAACACGAGGGTTCCCCTTTTTGAATCCTTTTGATCATATCCTTAATAAAGTTATCCTCCTTCTGAAGAATTGATATTTTTTCAATCAAGGAAGTCGTAATAATAAAGCTGGCAATCATTACATTCTTTCGGCTTAACGCATCGGCCACGAAATTGGCTTTCCCTGGAGTGTATAGAATCTCTAAATCGTATGCTGCCAGGAACTCTAGCCAACGTTGCTGCCTCAGATTCAGGTCTTTCTGGGTGAACAGATACTTTAACGACTGATGGCCTGTATACAGTTCGAATTTCTCACCCAGAAGATAGTGTCTCCAGATTTTCAAAGAGAATACGATAGCCAACAACTCAAGATAATGAGTTACGTAGTTTTTCTCGTGCGGCTTCAGCTGGCGGCTAGCATACGCAATCACTTGACCTCTTTGCATTAACACTGCTCCAAGGCCTTCTCTAGAGGCATCTGTCCAGACTTTTAAATCCTGATTGCCGTCGATAATGGTTAACACTGGAGCAGTCGTTAATCTTAACTTTAGCTCTTCAAAAGCCTCCTCACATTTTGGAGTCCACTTGAATTTCGTGTGCTTCTTTGTAAGCTTCGTTAAGTGACCAGTTATCTTCGAAAAGTTTTTAACGAACTTCTAGTAATAATTAGCCAATCCGAGAAAACTACGGACTTCTGTAGGAGTAATGGGCTGTTTCCAATTTTGAATAGATGTGATTTTACTTGGATCTACAGCAATTCCTTCTTTTGATATGACATGGCCCAGAAATTTTACTTCATCTTGCCAGAATATGCATTTGGATAGTTTGGCTTTTAGAACATTCCTTCTTAGAATTTCTAGAACCTGTTCCAGATGCTTTTCATGTTCGGGTTTTGATTTAGAGAAGATTAGAATATCATCAATAAAAACCAGAACAAATTTATTCAAGACACCGCGGAACACTCGATTCATCAAATTGACGAACTAAGCTGGAGCGTTACATAAGCCAAACGACATTACTAACCACTCATAGAATAGGTCTAGACCTCTGAATGCTGCCATAGGAACACATTCTTCGGCAATATGAAGCTGATGGAAGCCTGTAGCTAGGTCCATCCTTGAAAATACATGTGCTCCATTCATACGATCCAATAAGTCATCGATTCGCGGCAATGGATATTTATTCTTTATTGTCTGCTTGTTCAAATCACGATAATCCACACATAGCCATAGAGTACCGTCAGATTTTTGGACAAACACCACTGTTGCACCCCAGTCAGAGAAACTAGGCCTGATCAGACCCTTCCAAACAAGCTATCTTGTTTGATTGTATAATTACTCTTTCTTTTGCAAGGACATTCTTCGAATAGCATGAACTACCGGCCTTGCATTTGGAATTAAAGCAATTTTGAAATCAATTTCTCTCTACGGAGGTAAGCGAACAACTTCTTCGAACACATCCGCATAGTTCTTGATGACAGGAATGTCTTTGATGAGGTCAGGAATATTCTCTGTGACTTTAGGGATATTTTCTATTTGAGTAGGGGAAATATCCGACGCTGCCCAGAAATCTTTTCTATTTGAATTTTGGCCTTCACAGGGAATGGTAATTCCCTGATTTAATCTTAGCCCTAACAACTCTCTCGGCGCATCTAACCTCTGCCTCATATTTGGTTAGCCAATCTAATCCCAGAATAAGATCGGATTCAGTAAAATTCATGATGATAGAGATAGTAGGGAATTTATAGCAGGAAAAAGAGACAGGTACTGCACAAACCCAACTGAGATCGATGGAACCTCCAACCGGATTTTGGACAGTCATTGGTTCTTTGAGCTTCTTCAAATTCAAATCCAACTTCTTAACTGCATTCTTGGCAATGAAGCTTCGTGACGCGCCTGTGTCAAACAACACTTTAACTGGAATGTTTTTGACATTAAGCGTGCCTTCCGAAACATCTGGTCTTTCCTGAGCAGATGAAGATGCAGGCACTTCTGCCACTTCATTTACATGTACTGTTTCAGGTTTTCTGAATAGCGGGCAGGCCTTTAAAAGATGACTCGTCTGATGACATCCACCACATTTTCTATTCTCTTGAAACTTCTCCTTGGATTTAGATCCACTCTTTATTCGCTTTTTCGAGGGTTTGCAATTCCCCTGAAAATGCCCTGGCTTATGGCAGTTATTGCATATGGCAGTCGTTGCAGGTTCTTTCCCAGATTTAGCCCTTTTTCTCTTGGCACTGGGCTTCTTACTGACCTCAGGACTATCAGTCACAGACTCCACTTTGTTACTCGAGATGACTTCCTCTTCGTCGCGCAACATACCTTTCTTATGGAGATCTTCATACTAATAAGCCATATAAATCATTTCTGACATCCCGGATCCAACAAAAATGGTTTCATCGAATTCCGAGATCGTTTGCAAAATGGCCATTTTCATGGGCTATATAAATTCCATAGCGACCTTTCTGAAAATTCATTTAGCCATAACTTTTGCTTCCCGCAATGAAACTTCGATTTTTCAGATTCGTTAGAAATGTATTCACTAACATATTTAAATATTTTTGGTTTCACTCAAATCCGTTTTGTTTTGCACCCGGTACAGTCAGTCAAAGTTTAAATTCAAATTTTGAAACTACTGCGCCATTTCAGGCCTTGTTTATAATTCAAAGTAATTATATTTATTTTCAACTTCGATTCAAACTTACTTTTCATCATTATTATTTAAAATATTTATTTTAAATATTTAAAATCCACTATTTTAGCCAATTTAAAATTTTTAAATTGGTTCAGATTTTCCGGGTCATTACACTAAGAGACGAGTTCAACTACATCCCTCTTCATGCCATTCCAAAGGAAAACCCTTTTTATATCTTTATACATCTTGTCTCCTCCTGGGTGCATGGACAACTTGGAATGGTGTGCCTCTTCGAGAACCTTCTTTACCAAATCCCTTACTTGTGGGATGCATAGCCTTCTTCCGCCTCAACCAACCCTCATCATCGATGAGTATCTATTGAGGTAACTAGAAGTCTCACCCCTAATTAGCTTATCCATAACATCAACTAGGTGAGGGTTTTCACGTTGCACGGTTCCTATTGCATCCAAAAGAGTAGGCCGCACTTCTAGCGATGCTAACAAACTAGTCACATGATCGATGGAGGGTCTAAAGACAAAGTTGGCTATGTATTCCAAGATCTACCTATCTACAAAGAGAGGGCTTAAAGTCAGCATCTTTCAACTCAAGGCGTCTGCTATTACATTGCCCAGAAATCTCGAAAGTGTAGGATGCCAAGAACTCCATCCACCATTGTTGCCTCAAGTTAAGATCTTTCTACGAGAAAAGGTACTTCAATGATTTATGGTCAGTATACAATTCAAACTTCTCACCTAGGAGATAATGGCGCCAAGACTTAAGCGCAAAGACGATGGCAGCCAACTCTAGATCGTCGGTTGGGTAGTTTTTCTCATGTACTTTCAACTGTCTGCCTCCATAAGCTACTAGCTTCCCTTCTTGCATCAAGACAACACCTAGTTCCATACCATATGCATCAGCGTATACGGTAAACATCTTGCTCCCATCCGGCAATGTCAGAACTGGGGCTGTTGTTAGAGCCCTCTTCAATCGTTGGAAAGAAACATCACAATCCATATCCCAATTGAAAGTTAGGTTCTTCTTCGTCGACCTTGTAAGCGGAGCTGAGATTTTCGCAAAGTCTTTGATGAACTTTCGATAAAAGCCCGCTAGCCGGAGGAAGCTTCGGACTTCGGTTGCATTCCGTGGAACCTTCCAATCTTGCACCACAACTACTTTTGCGAGGTCAACAGCTAACCCTTCCTTGGATACCACATGTCCAAGAAACCTTACTTCCTCTCTCCAGAAGTGGCATTTGGAGAATTTGGCTTTCAACTGATGTGCTCGAAGAGTATCCATGACTTCTTTTAAACGCTGAGCATGCTCTTCCTCACTCTTTGAGAAAATCAAAATGTCATCTACGAAGACCACCACAAACTTATTGAGGAATTCCCTGAACACCCTGCTCATTAAGTCGACGGAATAAGCGGGTGCGTTGGTCAAGCCGAAAGGCATGACAAGCCACTCGAAGAAACCATCTGGTGTTCTGAACGCGGTCTTATCAATACTGTCCTCAGCCACTCTTAGCTGATGAAACCCGGTAGCCAGATCCATGTAACACCCTACGTCCATTAATGTCACTCACAAAGGAAATGCATTAACTTCCATGGAGCGTTTTAAGTGTGTATAGAACAGAAACTTAACAACAAAACATATATAAAACAGTACTTAAAAATTTAAAACTTCATTCATTGCAGCGTTAAACAAATAAGTTTGGTTACATCATCAAAATCCAAAGACTAGAGTCAACTACATAATATCCATCTTGATAAAATCAGAGTACATAAAATAAAAAGCACAAACCCCAAAGTAGATAGCCATAAAGAAGATGAGCTGAAACTTTACTTTCAACAATCCAAGCTTTTCCAAAAGAGAGAGAAATAAAACGATCCAAATTAAGCTCCACTAGCACTAGTCCTACCCTGAGAACCTGGGGGAGGGGGGAAGGAAGAAAAGAGGCGAAATCAAAGGGGGTCAGACATAAAGTCTGGTGAGTACAATAACTTTAACAATGTAATTATTAAAGTAACTAGGATAAGGCATAAGCTGGCAAAACAAGGAATGACTGCAAACAAAATGGGCATGGCAAGGCAAACAAGAGGAATAAGATAACGTTAATTGTGCCTCCAACACTATAGGATAATTACCATACTACACCAATACTAGTCACCCTAAAAGTTGATCCCGCCTACTGAACATAATAATCATAATGGTAGTTTCGTGTACCCCCAGCTTTCTTCATAGGTGCCGCATGCTCCTATCTCCACTAGTTGTACCCGCTACCTTCCCCTTTTCTAATCACAATGTTTATAATATGGTAGTTGTACTCCTAGCTGCCATCATAGGTGCTGCCTGCTCCGATCTCCGCTAGTCTTACCCACTACCTTCCCCATTTGATCGGCTCCCTAATTTGTTGATACCCTTGTTGGCCCCATAGTGGGGTGTATCACTCCCCAAAGTGGCAACCGGATACTACCAAAAATGCACGGTTTATATCTACACTATGCAACAATGCTTTTCCTACCAGCCCGGGGCCACACACGCACATGACCCCGTTGGACATGCGTTGCCACCGCTAACCTGTTTTAACCTCTTACAATCAAACCCAGTACGCGTGTCCCGTCCTCGACTTGGTTCGAGCCCACAAAGATACTTAATGGGTTACTGGTTTGAAAAGGGCCCCCATGTATGACACAAGCATTCCATCTATGCTTGGTCCCCTCTAAGGTTTTCCCCACTTAACCCCATTCTTATTCATGTCCTCTTACATGTTTCAATCCTGGTTAAGTGCATCTAATCGTATTTCACATGCCACTCAAGGCACCCCCTTAATTTCTCATGCCACCCAAGGCACCAACTTAACCCCCCATGTCCCACCACATGTTTATCTGGTTATGTGTTTCTTAATTCATTAACACCATAACCTTGTAAAGACCTCCCACATTAGACTGACATTTGTGGCAGCTGGATTTGCCGGGCGGGTCCGGGTAGTCTTACACCACAAAAGACCCTAACCTCGTGTCTTTACAACTGTTACGCATTTAATTCATGCCTTTGACCTCTCACATTAGACAGGCATTTATGGCTGCTGGATTTCCCGGGCGGGTCCGAGCAGTCTTACACCACAAAAGACTCTAACCTCGTGTCTTAGGCGGTTTATTATTGCACATTTTTATTTAACCCCAAAGTGGATTAATATCCCTATTCAAATTTGTCAATCATTTCCATATTTATTTATGTCCATAATTATCACCTTAATTATGTCCATTTATTTATGGTATATAAATTATACCAATTAACATTACAAACTAATTATATGTCTTTTAAGGCATTTATGCTAATTCACAATATTAAATATTTTAATATTATCCCATTGCCCCACATTTTACGTTTGTTCGTTTAACGTGAAATATACGTTAGACTCGCCATAGTCTAAGAAAGGAAACATCACAACATGCATAGCACATAAATTAGATCTAATTATAAAATTTGCATAGTCAACTATATAGATCTAAACATAAAGAGATGAACTTGCATGTGTGACTATGGTTTTCATCTAAACTTGCGTAGACAATGGATGTGTAACACATATATTTGCATAACTCATGTATTATCGTGGATCTAAATATAGATCTAACATAAAGGTGTGAGATTGCATATGAATCTCAAACTTACATTTAAACTAGCATATGATTCATATCCCAAATATGTATATTTACCTGCATATGTGATGATGTAAACTTGCATATGAATCTAAACATGTAAATTAAGATCTACTTGTAAACTATAATGAAAGCTTCTGTATAATCCACATACATACTTTCATATAACTCACATATGTCTTAGCATATAATTTAGATCTAAACCTACATATAAAATATATGTCATGAATCAAGTTAAATGTACAAAGTTGCATATGATTCTCATTAAACTTGCATATGATTCATGTATAAATTAACATATCCAAACTTGCATATAAAGTTAAACATACATATGATTTAACATATGAATTAGATCCACTAACATACAAAACTAGCATATGAAGCATCATTATGAATCGATTGTACATAAGCCAGCAACTAACATAGGTTTACAACATAGGTAATATCATAGCAGTCAATGATTCACAACCACAAACTTGTGTATAAATCGATGTCATAAAAAAGAAGAATCAAGACATATGTGATTGGTTATATAAAATAGATCCACAACATGAATTAAATAGACTATCATATGTTCACAAACAAAATATAAGTAACGTCACATGATTCAACAGGCATGTTCTTGTAATCCAAATTATAAACTTATCCCAATTAAATTAACAATTACTTTGTGAATGAATTTGTACTCACAAACAAAAAGAAATTCTTGAGTTTTGGGGTCTGTATTCTGTAATTGATTAGTGTTCCCTTGATGTAGACAAATTTTGATTTAGATTAGACTTGAGTAGAATTGAATTGTTGCCAAGCTTCTCCTAGTTGGTGGCGGCTACTCTAGGTTGCGGGGTGATAGCATGACGGCCATGGTTCTAATTTTGATTAGGTTTTAGGGTTTGAGTCTACATGTGTTTGTATAGAGATTAGGATTAATTTAGGCCATCTGATCAACCTAGAATCAATCAAGACCATCCAGTCAAGATAGAGTGACACCTCAGCCCTAATGACTCAGCACCGAGTCACAAAATCGTCATCTTTCAGATCATCCCGGGAGGGGGGGGGAGGTCGACCCCCAGGTCGACACTAAGGTCGACCTGAATAGGGGGAGGTCGACACTAGGGTCGGCCCCCTGGTCGACCTGGTCCCTGTTATATATTTTTTTCTAAACCTGAGCTGTTTTTAAATTAATTAATTTCTGAAACTTCGGAAGGCTATAACTTCTTCATACGGAGTCCAATTCACACAAACTCGGACTTTATCTCAAGCAGAATTCCAAGATGAATACGATGGCGCAACCCGTTTCCCTTAATTCCCACATTTGAAATTAAGTATTCTTTCATTTGTTAACTTTAATTTTTAAAATTACGGGGTGTTACATTCTCCCTTCCTTAAAGGATTTCGCCCCCGAAATCTCCATGTTAAGGAGAATGTGTATCCTAACATCCAATCATCCATCCACTCAACAATCAAGCATAGACATCCATTGTCCTTACAAGATTTCTAATGCTGTATGAACATAGGCAAAAAGTGTGTGTATATGTTCCTTATCTAATGCAAAATCAGGAGGTCTACTGATTCAATTGACCTCCTTGATGCGAATCATGATAGTGCCATGCGTCCATTATGTATGCGAAATAATCCTATTGATACATATTATTTCTACATGTATGCACAACCATTCATCAAAATGCAGCATCCATATGATAACACAATCATTATACATCCATTAATTTAAATATGCACACACATTTATATGCAATATGAAAGTGATTAAGCCGATCTAGTGCCTAAGTTGTATGTACTGTAACAACCCGTAAAATCTGGGCCAGTTTAAAATTTTTATTTTGGCCATTTTAGCGAATTTAGATTATTTAAAATGAATTATTTTAAATAATATCGACGAGAAATTTATTTTGAATATATTCGAACGTATATATTATACGCGTCGTCGTTAGAATATAAATAATTATATATAATTATAAATAGAATTGAAAATGGCGCGGTAGTTCGATAATTCGATTTCAAACTTCAATTGAATGTACCGGGTGCAAAACAATCCGGATTTTAGTGAAACCAAAAATAATGGAATCTAATAGTGAATATCTTTCCAACGAACCCGAATGATCAAAATTTCTTAGCGGGAATCAAAAGATATGTCCAGTTGAAAATTCTGAATAGTCGCTATGGAATTCAGGCCCTTAAAAATGGACATTTTGCAAACGACCTCGGATTTCGACGAAACCAGTTTTGTTGGGTCCGTGATGTAAAGTTATTGCTAGATTTCAAATTTCATAATTTTTCGAATCAATATGTGAGCGTGGCAAAGGAAAACGCGTTTGACCAGTTTCAGTTGATTTTAATCGACTGGAAATTGGCCATTTTTCTAACGGTCTCAGATTTCGACGAAACTAGTTTTGTTAGGACCGTATCGTCAATACGAAGCTAGAAAATATTTTTCTAGAATTTTTAAAGTTAGTATGTGACCCCGGTAAATTGAAATGTACGTTTAAAATTGAATATATAGATTTATACATTAATTTCAGCGAAAACTGAGCGTAACAGCCGAACTGGCTTATGAAACATATCCCATTGTATTCGGAATGGGGGTAATTAGCTAGGGACGACAGTCATTGGGCCTCGTTCGGAGATCGAAATTTAAAGTTACTTTATGGAGAAATTAATTATTTAAATAATTAAAATATTATATAACCCCCTTGAGCTCTCTCTTTCCTCACAAGTCAAACCACGGTCAAAATATAAAAAAAAAAAAAAAAAAAAAAAACCCCTTCCAGTTTCAGATCGCGACGCCTCTTCCTCCCCCTTGCTGACGCCGACGATGGACCGCCGCTCCCCCCTAAAGTCGCGCCTTCCTCTCCCCTCTAGCTCATCTCCTTCCTCCCTTCGAATCGAAGACGAAAACGCCAGAGCTTTCCCCCCCCACAGTGATGACCGCCGACGAACTGAAGGCCGCCCCAACCCTCCGCCTCCTCCTGCCGCCGACCCAGAGCCACCCGAAGCCTCTCCGATGGTGGTGAACCCCCCCCTTTCGAACTGTAAGTTTTTACTTTATTTATAAAACTGATTTTTACTTAATTTATAAAACTGATTTTGTTAATATTAAAAACCGATTTTTATGTTTTTAAAATTCTGATTTTAGGTAGGTTTAAAACTGAATTTTATTTTAGGTTTAAGACTGAATTTTATTTTAGATTAGAAAACTGATTTTTAAATGATTTTTAAACTGAATTTTTAAATAAGGCAAAAACTGTATTTTTATTTTTTAAGTTATGAAAAAACTGCATTTTTATGAAAGCGAAAAACTGATTTTATTTTGAACTTTAAAATAGGAAAAAAAGTTTAATCTTTTAGTAGAAAAAGATTTGAACTTGCAAAAGAAAAAAAATTCGATTTTTATATATTGAATAGCGAAGTCAAAATTCGATTTTATATATTGAATAGCATAGTAAAAATTCGATTTTTACATATGTAGTGGCTACGGGCAGCGAAGATGACGAAGATGCGATAGCGATGAAGATTTCTATCAATGAAGTGCCGTGGAGCTAGGATAGCTAATCGGTGAGAATTTCTCACCTTTCTATTTATTTTCTAGTTATATATATATACTAGGATGCAGACGGTGCTTAGTAGCACCCGACACAATCGTCCACAGACCATGGACTTGTTTGTTTGACAGTTTGGTGATTGATTGCGATATTGTTTGAATGTGGTTTGTGGTGTGAAAAATCGAATCGATAAATTGGTTAGGATTAGACGTGCGCCGTTATAAGGCGAAGGAGTAAGGCTAGGTTAGATCCTTACTCCAAAGTTTGCGGTTTGCATAACGAATTGATTTGATTGATGTGTGAATGGCGTGGGCCTTCACTAGACCGGGGATAAGGCTAGGCCTTGTCCCGTTTCTAGTATCGTGCCGTTATGCCGCCGAAATTTTCTAAAACATGTTAGAAAAATAAAAATATCATTTTATTGAATAAATGAATTGAATAGAAATTCATAGGTTGAAATAAAATGTTTTATCGTTAAAAATATAATTTTTAACGTGAATATGAAAATAGTGAAGTGAATAAATAAATATTCATTTACAAACCAGATGGTTTGTTTATGTACACTTATTTGAATGATATTGATTGGGTCGATAAATTTCACACATCGCCCAACTGCACAAATAAAATCTGTGTTTGATTGTTTGAAACCCCACACGGGTGTTAGGATGAAATATGCAGTTCACTCATCCTGATTGATTAAATATGTCGATCGATTGATTGACAGGCTGTTATAAGCGTTGAATATCTGTATTTGATGCTTATGCAGTGTAGTGCACTTTGGTTGATGGTTGATTATTTTTCAATGCTATGATATACATGTGTTGTATGAAAATCCATATAATTAACTTTATATGGTAATTGATTGGGCCTCATTCCAATTTGAAAAATAAAGAATATTATAAAATAAAAGTTCATGTGTTGACAGTACTCATTCATTGAGATTGGTCATGTGTTGAACGAAATATTTTGATAATAACAACTATTTTGAAAAAGAAATATTTGAAATAGAATATTTGAAAATAGAAATTTATGAAGCCGTGTATGGACGCCATTTTGACGTGAACGATATTTATATCGAATTGAAAACGATTTCGAAATGAAATGAATTGAAAACGATTTCGAAATGAATTGAATTGAAAACGATTTCGAAATGAAATGAATTGAAAACGATTTCGAAATGAATTGAATTGAAAACGATTTCGAAATGAATTGAATTGAAAACGAATTCAAAATAAATTGAAAACGATTTCGAAATGAAATGAATTGAAAACGATTTCGAAATGAATTGAATTGAAAACGATTTCGAAATGAAATGAATTGAAAACGATTTCGAAATGAATTGAATTGAAAACGAATTCAAATGGAATAGAAAGCGAATTGAAATGAATTCAAATTGAATTGAAATTCGAATTGAATAGAAATGAATTTTAAAACGAATTTATAGAGAAGAATTCAATTTTGATTTGAATTGAAATGGAAGTTGAAAATGTTTTTGAAACGAATTCAAAACTATTTATATAATTCGTTTTAAATAGAAATCGACGAAATATATATTATATATATTATATATAATATAATGGCCTGAATAGAACGCGCCGCGCCGCGGCAGTTCGCGAATTTCGACCATTTATTTCAAACGGACATTACAGGAGATCCGACCGTCGGATTCTCCTAAAACCGGAACCGTTGGGTTCGTATCGAAAAGAGCTTTCTAATTAATGTTAGAAATTTGAAATCTAACGGTTGGATTTGGAGATACGTCCAAATCAAATTCGAAAAAGGTCGTTGTAAGTGCAGTTCGATGGCCATTGTTGGAAATCGACTGTACGGGCCTTGATAAAATTATTAAAAATAGTAATAATTTGTGTAAAATCACAAGAAATGATTTGTGAAAGTTTGGGGTGAAAATCTCCATATTTGAAAAGATAAAAAAATGGATTTTTATCGAAATGAACTAGTTTTGAACTAGAATTATAATTCTATTTATTTTTAAATAAATAAATTGAATTTGAAATGGTTTTGAAAATAACCAAAATTTCCAATGATTGCATTGGAGTGGATTTGAATCGAAATTGTCTTCGGAATATTTCGATGTTGGAATTCGTGACATTACAGGTGTTGTTATGGAAATTTGAAAGATATATATTTGTATCGTTATTTCCAATACGACATTTGTTAGTCGTAGAATTCGATATTGAATATAAGCCGATATATTTTCTATTCAGAGCCTTGTATTGAATATCGAATGTGATTTGGGTTTGTCGTGAATGGTGTCTTCACTAACACTGTTCTTGAACCCAGTTGAGAAAAGATTAAATCTTTTTATTTAGATTTAATGAAGTGTACCAATTAAATGATATTTAATTGGAATTGAATTGGTATTGATTTTTGGGTTTATCGTGAACAGTGTTTTAAATAACACTTGTTCTTTAACCCGATAATTAATGGAATGTGATTTTGGGTTTATCGTGAATCGTGTTTTAAATGACACTGATTCTTTAACCCAGATAATGATTAAAACTAAGTGGAGTTTTAATGAATCTTTAATTAGATTGAAAAGATCGAGAATGGAGTATCACCAGTTTTGCTCCAGGCGATAGATAAATCTGTAATTAGATTTGAATGTGAAATTTAGAAACTAACTGGCGGTTAGCCAAGCAGAATGGTTTTCTGGATATTGATCTGATGTTGGTTTCGGCCTTCGGGGTTAATATTTGGGGAATTATTCTCTTGATTAATTTACGGTTAGTGACTAATGAATTGGAATGAGGCGTATGTTGTGTTTGTGTAACACTTATTTAAAATATACGCGAGTTATTCGGAAAGACCGGGTTTATCCCATTCTGAGTAACTGATACGACGATAAGTCGAAGACGAAGACGATGGTCGAAGACCGGAGGTCTTCACGTCGTTTGGGTGATAACTGATGATCTTGATTGGGCTGTACACCCAAGAAGATGGAAACAGTTAGTGATCGTCCAGACGTACTTGGAGATCGATGGATATGCGGGGTACTAGGTGCCTCCGGTTTCGTTCAGACCCAGAACGGACTTGTAAATGGACTGTGTGTCTGACATCGGATTTCATTCTGTGTGACTGATATCGGTTGCATAGGATGGCTTGCCTGTGTGGCATGCTAAGATGCAAATGATCAAGGCTTCTGTTGAAAAGCAAAGTCTTGTGGTTGATGATCAAAGCACGACCTTTGTGGCGTAGCTTTGTGTAACGTTTGATTCGCGAGTTTCACACCCGGTATGAATCAAAAACGGGAGACGGACCTCAGGGAGGGCATGCGTTTCTTTCTAGTTAGAAGTGGCGTCAGTGGTTTTACACGCCCTGACGAGTTTGACTTATGTTGTTGTTGCTGTTGCGAGGCGCCTCGGTTATATCGGTTTCGGCCGAATGCATTCTGGTCGGCTGACGGACCAGACTTACACCCCATAGGGTGGGGAGACGTATTGTTCAGGCATAATAATCCACTCCGTGTGGACCGGCCCTGACGATCCAAGGGGCAGTTGCGGCTGTTCCTGAGGGGCGGGCTAGAGCGTCTCGAATCGGTTGAGGATCTTGCCCCTAGCCTCGGTTCATAGATGGAAACCCAATTTCCAAATACGTGACATTTGCGGTTTTATTTGTAAACCTATATATGGCGACATAGTGGTATGGGGCATTCATGCCGCCTATGATTGATACTTATGATTTGAAGTTGTTTTATACTCTATGCACTTATAATAGTATCAAATGATTTGTTTTAAACGTATCAAGCATTCTTTGGCTGTTATAAGGGAAAACCCTATCCTCGACTGCGTTGCATTGTGTGATGGGACCTGGGTCTTATAACAGCTTCATTTTTCTTTATTTAGCATTGCGTTGTTTGTCTTATGCACTGGTATTCTTGGGAGGAAACCCGTTCCGTGTTATACGGCGTGGTCCCTTGTTTTACCTAGCTTTGAAAATAAAGATTTATAACTGCTTTAGTTCTCACACCAGTCACATGACTGACCTGGAGTTTATTGTTTTGACCTAAACTCTGGGTGCCCTTATTTTGACACGGGCAGCTAGTAGTTTTGGTTTTGCAGATTTATATTCACAGGATCCTGGTTTACGACTGGAACGATATCCGGGAAGCTTTGTATCCGTATATCTCATTCTAGTTGTGTATTGTATTATTTTCCGCTGCTATGTATTTAAATGTAATTTAAATCTCTGATATTTCTGTGTAATATTCTTTTATACTCTGTATATTCTTGTAATCTGATGCATTGTTGTTATATACAATGAAATGTTCTTCTATATGCGTTCTGTTGTGGTTTGTTCTCGAACTATCCGACGCTTTCCTTTACGGGGAAGTTACGGGTCTTCACAGTTGGTATCAGAGCTTTGGTTTACAAAGCAGAGAACAAGACACATTAGAACCGTACGAAGGAATTCATCAGATATTGGATTAGTAATATCCAATGGAATGACTCGTTAGAGATGGGATCAGTAGTATCCTAGAACGAGTGTGAAGAGTATATTTTTAAAATGAAAACGATTTTTGATTTGAAAATTTAAATCAATTATTCGTATTTGATTATTTATTTTATATTGATTAGGACAATCCAAAATATAAAGATTTTTGCGTATGCGCCTAGCTAGCGTGTATTCGAAGTTTTAATATATTGGATAGATATAGCACCACACCCTAGTCGCCCGGAGATGATATTGATGATAGCGATCGCATCATCAACATTTATGTTCGTGTTTCGAAGGTTTGATATCTATATATTTCCTATTGACTGGTGTGAGAACCAAAATTAGATAGGGCTAATTGTTGTGATTTGGCATCAAAAATCTGATTTTTGTATATATATCGAAATTATGAATTTGAAACGTTAATCCACTAATTGATTGAAGTTTGTGTTGTTTGTTTAATTGTTTGCTAATTTTGAACAATTATGCCTAATTGAATCAAATATTGAACTCTATTGAAAATTGGTCGCATTTGTTTGCATATACATATATATCATTGAACAGGTCATAGCAAGGAGGCTAGAGCAGAGAATAAAATTTGTTTGCCCGACAAATAGGTACATGTTTATTACATAATTTACTGTTTTGTTTGGGTGATGATGATTTTATGAGCCTATTGGCTAGCCGCTTGGCTTTTTCTTTTTCTTTCTGAGATCTGAAGGACCGGGAACGCTATTTGCAATTTCCCGATGCTCCCGGTGCAGGGGAGGTTATGGCGAAATTTTTCAAAAATTTAGGGTGTTAGCCAAATTTTTGAAATTTTAAAAATTCTCAGAAACTAAAGAGTTGGAGAATGGAAGCCAGATCAAATGTGGAGCTGAATAATCAAACCACTTTCGACTTTGTTCCTTTTCGGGGACGAAAAGTTTTAAGTGGGGGAGATTGTAACAACCCGTAAAATCTGGGCCAGTTTAAAATTTTTATTTTGGCCATTTTAGCGAATTTAGATTATTTAAAATGAATTATTTTAAATAATATCGACGAGAAATTTATTTTGAATATATTCGAACGTATATATTATACGCGTCGTCGTTAGAATATAAATAATTATATATAATTATAAATAGAATTGAAAATGGCGCGGTAGTTCGATAATTCGATTTCAAACTTCAATTGAATGTACCGGGTGCAAAACAATCCGGATTTTAGTGAAACCAAAAATAATGGAATCTAATAGTGAATATCTTTCCAACGAACCCGAATGATCAAAATTTCTTAGCGGGAATCAAAAGATATGTCCAGTTGAAAATTCTGAATAGTCGCTATGGAATTCAGGCCCTTAAAAATGGACATTTTGCAAACGACCTCGGATTTCGACGAAACCAGTTTTGTTGGGTCCGTGATGTAAAGTTATTGCTAGATTTCAAATTTCATAATTTTTCGAATCAATATGTGAGCGTGGCAAAGGAAAACGCGTTTGACCAGTTTCAGTTGATTTTAATCGACTGGAAATTGGCCATTTTTCTAACGGTCTCAGATTTCGACGAAACTAGTTTTGTTAGGACCGTATCGTCAATACGAAGCTAGAAAATATTTTTCTAGAATTTTTAAAGTTAGTATGTGACCCCGGTAAATTGAAATGTACGTTTAAAATTGAATATATAGATTTATACATTAATTTCAGCGAAAACTGAGCGTAACAGCCGAACTGGCTTATGAAACATATCCCATTGTATTCGGAATGGGGGTAATTAGCTAGGGACGACAGTCATTGGGCCTCGTTCGGAGATCGAAATTTAAAGTTACTTTATGGAGAAATTAATTATTTAAATAATTAAAATATTATATAACCCCCTTGAGCTCTCTCTTTCCTCACAAGTCAAACCACGGTCAAAATATAAAAAAAAAAAAAAAAAAAAAAAAACCCCTTCCAGTTTCAGATCGCGACGCCTCTTCCTCCCCCTTGCTGACGCCGACGATGGACCGCCGCTCCCCCCTAAAGTCGCGCCTTCCTCTCCCCTCTAGCTCATCTCCTTCCTCCCTTCGAATCGAAGACGAAAACGCCAGAGCTTTCCCCCCCCACAGTGATGACCGCCGACGAACTGAAGGCCGCCCCAACCCTCCGCCTCCTCCTGCCGCCGACCCAGAGCCACCCGAAGCCTCTCCGATGGTGGTGAACCCCCCCCTTTCGAACTGTAAGTTTTTACTTTATTTATAAAACTGATTTTTACTTAATTTATAAAACTGATTTTGTTAATATTAAAAACCGATTTTTATGTTTTTAAAATTCTGATTTTAGGTAGGTTTAAAACTGAATTTTATTTTAGGTTTAAGACTGAATTTTATTTTAGATTAGAAAACTGATTTTTAAATGATTTTTAAACTGAATTTTTAAATAAGGCAAAAACTGTATTTTTATTTTTTAAGTTATGAAAAAACTGCATTTTTATGAAAGCGAAAAACTGATTTTATTTTGAACTTTAAAATAGGAAAAAAAGTTTAATCTTTTAGTAGAAAAAGATTTGAACTTGCAAAAGAAAAAAAATTCGATTTTTATATATTGAATAGCGAAGTCAAAATTCGATTTTATATATTGAATAGCATAGTAAAAATTCGATTTTTACATATGTAGTGGCTACGGGCAGCGAAGATGACGAAGATGCGATAGCGATGAAGATTTCTATCAATGAAGTGCCGTGGAGCTAGGATAGCTAATCGGTGAGAATTTCTCACCTTTCTATTTATTTTCTAGTTATATATATATACTAGGATGCAGACGGTGCTTAGTAGCACCCGACACAATCGTCCACAGACCATGGACTTGTTTGTTTGACAGTTTGGTGATTGATTGCGATATTGTTTGAATGTGGTTTGTGGTGTGAAAAATCGAATCGATAAATTGGTTAGGATTAGACGTGCGCCGTTATAAGGCGAAGGAGTAAGGCTAGGTTAGATCCTTACTCCAAAGTTTGCGGTTTGCATAACGAATTGATTTGATTGATGTGTGAATGGCGTGGGCCTTCACTAGACCGGGGATAAGGCTAGGCCTTGTCCCGTTTCTAGTATCGTGCCGTTATGCCGCCGAAATTTTCTAAAACATGTTAGAAAAATAAAAATATCATTTTATTGAATAAATGAATTGAATAGAAATTCATAGGTTGAAATAAAATGTTTTATCGTTAAAAATATAATTTTTAACGTGAATATGAAAATAGTGAAGTGAATAAATAAATATTCATTTACAAACCAGATGGTTTGTTTATGTACACTTATTTGAATGATATTGATTGGGTCGATAAATTTCACACATCGCCCAACTGCACAAATAAAATCTGTGTTTGATTGTTTGAAACCCCACACGGGTGTTAGGATGAAATATGCAGTTCACTCATCCTGATTGATTAAATATGTCGATCGATTGATTGACAGGCTGTTATAAGCGTTGAATATCTGTATTTGATGCTTATGCAGTGTAGTGCACTTTGGTTGATGGTTGATTATTTTTCAATGCTATGATATACATGTGTTGTATGAAAATCCATATAATTAACTTTATATGGTAATTGATTGGGCCTCATTCCAATTTGAAAAATAAAGAATATTATAAAATAAAAGTTCATGTGTTGACAGTACTCATTCATTGAGATTGGTCATGTGTTGAACGAAATATTTTGATAATAACAACTATTTTGAAAAAGAAATATTTGAAATAGAATATTTGAAAATAGAAATTTATGAAGCCGTGTATGGACGCCATTTTGACGTGAACGATATTTATATCGAATTGAAAACGATTTCGAAATGAAATGAATTGAAAACGATTTCGAAATGAATTGAATTGAAAACGATTTCGAAATGAAATGAATTGAAAACGATTTCGAAATGAATTGAATTGAAAACGATTTCGAAATGAATTGAATTGAAAACGAATTCAAAATAAATTGAAAACGATTTCGAAATGAAATGAATTGAAAACGATTTCGAAATGAATTGAATTGAAAACGATTTCGAAATGAAATGAATTGAAAACGATTTCGAAATGAATTGAATTGAAAACGAATTCAAATGGAATAGAAAGCGAATTGAAATGAATTCAAATTGAATTGAAATTCGAATTGAATAGAAATGAATTTTAAAACGAATTTATAGAGAAGAATTCAATTTTGATTTGAATTGAAATGGAAGTTGAAAATGTTTTTGAAACGAATTCAAAACTATTTATATAATTCGTTTTAAATAGAAATCGACGAAATATATATTATATATATTATATATAATATAATGGCCTGAATAGAACGCGCCGCGCCGCGGCAGTTCGCGAATTTCGACCATTTATTTCAAACGGACATTACAGGAGATCCGACCGTCGGATTCTCCTAAAACCGGAACCGTTGGGTTCGTATCGAAAAGAGCTTTCTAATTAATGTTAGAAATTTGAAATCTAACGGTTGGATTTGGAGATACGTCCAAATCAAATTCGAAAAAGGTCGTTGTAAGTGCAGTTCGATGGCCATTGTTGGAAATCGACTGTACGGGCCTTGATAAAATTATTAAAAATAGTAATAATTTGTGTAAAATCACAAGAAATGATTTGTGAAAGTTTGGGGTGAAAATCTCCATATTTGAAAAGATAAAAAAATGGATTTTTATCGAAATGAACTAGTTTTGAACTAGAATTATAATTCTATTTATTTTTAAATAAATAAATTGAATTTGAAATGGTTTTGAAAATAACCAAAATTTCCAATGATTGCATTGGAGTGGATTTGAATCGAAATTGTCTTCGGAATATTTCGATGTTGGAATTCGTGACATTACAGGTGTTGTTATGGAAATTTGAAAGATATATATTTGTATCGTTATTTCCAATACGACATTTGTTAGTCGTAGAATTCGATATTGAATATAAGCCGATATATTTTCTATTCAGAGCCTTGTATTGAATATCGAATGTGATTTGGGTTTGTCGTGAATGGTGTCTTCACTAACACTGTTCTTGAACCCAGTTGAGAAAAGATTAAATCTTTTTATTTAGATTTAATGAAGTGTACCAATTAAATGATATTTAATTGGAATTGAATTGGTATTGATTTTTGGGTTTATCGTGAACAGTGTTTTAAATAACACTTGTTCTTTAACCCGATAATTAATGGAATGTGATTTTGGGTTTATCGTGAATCGTGTTTTAAATGACACTGATTCTTTAACCCAGATAATGATTAAAACTAAGTGGAGTTTTAATGAATCTTTAATTAGATTGAAAAGATCGAGAATGGAGTATCACCAGTTTTGCTCCAGGCGATAGATAAATCTGTAATTAGATTTGAATGTGAAATTTAGAAACTAACTGGCGGTTAGCCAAGCAGAATGGTTTTCTGGATATTGATCTGATGTTGGTTTCGGCCTTCGGGGTTAATATTTGGGGAATTATTCTCTTGATTAATTTACGGTTAGTGACTAATGAATTGGAATGAGGCGTATGTTGTGTTTGTGTAACACTTATTTAAAATATACGCGAGTTATTCGGAAAGACCGGGTTTATCCCATTCTGAGTAACTGATACGACGATAAGTCGAAGACGAAGACGATGGTCGAAGACCGGAGGTCTTCACGTCGTTTGGGTGATAACTGATGATCTTGATTGGGCTGTACACCCAAGAAGATGGAAACAGTTAGTGATCGTCCAGACGTACTTGGAGATCGATGGATATGCGGGGTACTAGGTGCCTCCGGTTTCGTTCAGACCCAGAACGGACTTGTAAATGGACTGTGTGTCTGACATCGGATTTCATTCTGTGTGACTGATATCGGTTGCATAGGATGGCTTGCCTGTGTGGCATGCTAAGATGCAAATGATCAAGGCTTCTGTTGAAAAGCAAAGTCTTGTGGTTGATGATCAAAGCACGACCTTTGTGGCGTAGCTTTGTGTAACGTTTGATTCGCGAGTTTCACACCCGGTATGAATCAAAAACGGGAGACGGACCTCAGGGAGGGCATGCGTTTCTTTCTAGTTAGAAGTGGCGTCAGTGGTTTTACACGCCCTGACGAGTTTGACTTATGTTGTTGTTGCTGTTGCGAGGCGCCTCGGTTATATCGGTTTCGGCCGAATGCATTCTGGTCGGCTGACGGACCAGACTTACACCCCATAGGGTGGGGAGACGTATTGTTCAGGCATAATAATCCACTCCGTGTGGACCGGCCCTGACGATCCAAGGGGCAGTTGCGGCTGTTCCTGAGGGGCGGGCTAGAGCGTCTCGAATCGGTTGAGGATCTTGCCCCTAGCCTCGGTTCATAGATGGAAACCCAATTTCCAAATACGTGACATTTGCGGTTTTATTTGTAAACCTATATATGGCGACATAGTGGTATGGGGCATTCATGCCGCCTATGATTGATACTTATGATTTGAAGTTGTTTTATACTCTATGCACTTATAATAGTATCAAATGATTTGTTTTAAACGTATCAAGCATTCTTTGGCTGTTATAAGGGAAAACCCTATCCTCGACTGCGTTGCATTGTGTGATGGGACCTGGGTCTTATAACAGCTTCATTTTTCTTTATTTAGCATTGCGTTGTTTGTCTTATGCACTGGTATTCTTGGGAGGAAACCCGTTCCGTGTTATACGGCGTGGTCCCTTGTTTTACCTAGCTTTGAAAATAAAGATTTATAACTGCTTTAGTTCTCACACCAGTCACATGACTGACCTGGAGTTTATTGTTTTGACCTAAACTCTGGGTGCCCTTATTTTGACACGGGCAGCTAGTAGTTTTGGTTTTGCAGATTTATATTCACAGGATCCTGGTTTACGACTGGAACGATATCCGGGAAGCTTTGTATCCGTATATCTCATTCTAGTTGTGTATTGTATTATTTTCCGCTGCTATGTATTTAAATGTAATTTAAATCTCTGATATTTCTGTGTAATATTCTTTTATACTCTGTATATTCTTGTAATCTGATGCATTGTTGTTATATACAATGAAATGTTCTTCTATATGCGTTCTGTTGTGGTTTGTTCTCGAACTATCCGACGCTTTCCTTTACGGGGAAGTTACGGGTCTTCACATGTACATGCATCCATGAGCAACCACTAGCAACCACTTGCATCCATTTGCATCCACCAAACATAACAAGTCTCAAACACATGTTTCAACCATACGGTTCTTCCTAACTAAAGATCGAAGATGTCATTGCAAAGACAATACTAAAAGATAGGACAAGTATCAACAAGCGGTAGGAAAAGGAGAAATTAAAACATATCCTCAAAATGGAAAGGGTACAATGTACGCATCTTATCTTCCGTCTCCCAAGTCGTGTCTCTTTGATCACCTCCCTATTGCACTTTGACCAACTCGACCTCTTTGTTGCGAAGCTTTTTGACCTCCGATCCGAGAATGCGTGTAGGAGCTCGTCTGATCGTGGCATTGCGCTCTACTTCCGCTTTTTCGAGCGTGCTCAACTCTACCACTTTTGCCATACCGTGTAGACACTTATGCATATGCGAAACGTGAAACATGTCATGAACTCCGCTGAGCTTTCCCGGTAACTTTACTCTATATGCCATCTGCCCAATCCTCTCTGTAATTGGAAAGGTTCCTACGAACCTTGGTTCCAACTTCCCTACTGATCCAAAACAGACTACGTTTCTCAATGGTGACACCTTAATAAAAAGCATGTCCCCAACATTGAACTCAAGATCGGTTCGTCTCCTATCAGCATATGACTTCTGTCGGTCCTGCGCCATCTTCATTTGCCGTTGAATCAGGTCTATCTTCTCCGAAGTCTCCCTAATCATGTCGGGTCCAAGCAAAATCTTATCCGTGGATTCCCACCAACATGTAGGTGATCGGCTCGATCGTCCATAAAGAGCCTCAAAAGGTGCCATACCAATGCTTGCCTGAAAACTATTATTATAGGCGAACTCCACTAGTGGAAGCTGTTCTTCCCATGTTCCTCCAAAGTCTAGGATGCATAGCCTCAGAAGGTCTTCTAGAACCCGATTTACTCTCTCGGTCTGGCCGTCCGTCTGAGGGTGATAAGCGGTACTTAAGCATAATTGCGTTCCAACCGCCTCTTGTAAGCTTTTCCAAAATTCACTTGCGAAAATGGGATCTCTATCGCTCACAATGCTGGAGGGTATGCCATGCAAACGGACTATCTCTTGAAGGTAAACGGATGCTAACCACGCGGCGGTTCTTCTACTTTTAACGGGAATAAAATGGGCACTCTTCGTAAGTCTGTCAACTATTACCCAAATCCCCTTATTACCCTTCCTCTATCTTGGTAACCCCTCTACAAAATCCATGGAAACACTTTCCCATTTCCAAAGTGGAATCTCTAAGGGATAGAGCAAACCTCTGGGCTTCTTTTGCTCCACCTTGACTTATTGGCTCACTAAGCATCTAGCAACGAACTCGGCCATGTCCTTCTTCATTCCGACCCAAAAGAAAACTTGTTTCATATCCCTATACATCTTATCACCACTCGAATGTATGGTCATCTTAGAGCGTTGTGAGTCTTCAAGAATTGCCTTCTTCAAACTTTCGTCTTGTGGTACGCAAAGTCTTCCATCTCTACGTAGCCAACTTCTCTCATCTATAGCATATCTATCAAGATGACTCAAGGTCTCCCCTCCTATAAGCTTGTCTACTACCTCAGCCAACTGTGTGTCATTTTGTTGTGCCTCTCCAACTCAACCCAAAAGTGTAGGTTGCACCTCTATCGATGCCAATGACCCGGGTACATAATCGAGTGAGAGTGGCTGGTATCTTCATGAAGTCCTTAATGAACTTCCTATAATAACCAGCCAGCCCTAAAAATCTTCTTACTTCTGTTGCGTTCTTAGGTCTTTTCCATACTTGAATTGCAACTACCTTAGTGGGATCCATGGCTATCCCTTCCTTAGAGACCACGTGTCCTAAGAAGCTAACTTCTTTTCTCCAAAAATAGCACTTGGAGAACTTAGCTTTAAGTTGATGCGCTCGTAGGGTCTCTAAGACTTCCCTAAGATGTAGGGCATGCTCTTCTTCATTTTTAGAGAAAACCAGAATATCGTCTACAAGGACTACCACAAACTTGTTCAGAAACTCCCTAAACACCCTACTCATCAAGTCAACAAAGTATGCGGGTGCATTCGTCAAACCAAAAGGCATGACGAGCCACTCAAAGAAACTTTCAGGAGTTCTAAATGCAGTCTTATCAATTTTATCTTCAGCCACCCTTAGCTGATGCAACCCTGTAGCCAAATCCAGTTGCGAGAAAACTGAAGCACCCATCAAATCATCTATCCTCGGCAATGGGTGTCTGTTCTTCTTTGTTAGCTTATTCAGTTCCCTATAGTCCACACACAATCTAAGTGAAGCATCAGCTTTCGTAGTAAAAACGACTAGAGCACCACACTACGAAATACTCCTTCTTATGAATCCCTTCTCAAGTAATTCTTTCACTTGCTTACTGAGTTCTCTTCTCTCTCGGAGCCATGTGGCGTACTGGTAATGCAACTGGCTTTGCATTATCTACTAGGTATATTTGAAAATCTATCTCGTGCCTCGGGGGTAAACCTCGAACTCCATCGAAGACGTCACTATATTCATGGACCGCCCGAACAGATTCCAAATCATCGTTGGACGCGTCAAGGGATTCTAGGTAACTACGCATCACCGGACCCTTAGTGTCATAAGAAATATCAAGGGCCTTTCCACAATGAGTCAGCAATTTAACTACCCTTTTTCGCAATCTAGGATCGCACCATATCTAGCTGGCCAATCCATACCTTGAATCAAGCCGTAGCCCATGAAGCCAAGAACGAAGGCGTTGCATTCAAACCCAACGCCCAAGATAGACACTCTCAAATCCCGACAAATCATTGAAAAATGAGCCGAACCACCAATAGGATTTGAGACTACTATGGCATCCATAACTAGACTAGTATTTAGGTGCAGCGTTTTAACTAACTAAGAAGATATAAATGAGTGTGAAGCGCCAGAATTCAAACAAGGTTCGAACCTGATGATCAAAAAGAAAAACTAAATTTCCAACCAAGATATATTTCTACCTCTATCAGGTATGTCAGTCGTGAGGGAACGCGTTTGCCCTCTAGAAGATCCTGTACCTTGTCCTTACCTTTGCCTTTTGCTTCTTTGGATGATCCTAATAAGATGTTTTGTAATGATAACAACTAGTCTTCTTCTTCTTTCTAATGTCTTTATTAAAGTGGTCGGGTATTTCACAAGTGTGGTCCTTCCTTTTCTCTTGGCCCCTTTTGTTATCCTTACCCCCTTTCTTTGGATCTACTTCCTTATTGTGTCCTATCCATGTCTCTCCTGCACATTCTCCATTCGTGACCTCCCACCAAAATGAGGCTTCGTCCATCATTAACCAAGAAGCTGGTTGAACCTTCCTTCCATCGTCTATCTTAAAGGTACCAACAAGTCCTCCACTTCCTCCTAGCTCTGAAAATGTCCCAATCCCATGAAGCGGTTTTCTGCTCATCGTACGGAAGTTCTTACATATCTTAGCAAAAGCGTCTATATATGGAGGAAGAAACTAAAAAGGGAAAGGGGAAGAGATTCGAAGCAAATAATCGAAAGAAAGATATATGGCTTTTGGGGGTTACGTTTTTCAAAATAAACTTTTCTCTTTAAAATACTATCCTTAAAACATATTTCTGAAAGTATTTCTTTATAAAAATGCTTTTGAAAAATAGTGTTTTTTCAAAAATCTTATATATGTTCTGGTAACCTTCAGCTCTGATACCACGTGTAACACCCCACATCCACTAATGTCACTCACAAAGGAAATGCACTAACTTCTATGGAGCGTTTTAAATGTGTATATAACAGAAACTTAACAACAAGACAGATATAAAACAGTACTTAAAAATTTAAAACTTCATTCATTGCAGCGGTAAACAAATAAGTTTGGTTACATCATCAAAAACCAAAGACTAGAGTCAAGTACATAATATCCATCTTGACAAAATCAGAGTACATAAAATAAAAAGCGTAAACCCCAAAGTAGATAGCCATAACGAAGATGAGCTGAAACTTTACTTACAGCAGTCCAAGCTTTTCCAAAAGAGAGAGAAATAAAGCGATCCAAATCAAGCTCCACCAGCACTAGTCCCACCCTGAGAACCTGGGGGGAGGGGGAAGGAAGTAAAGAGGCGAAAACAAAGGGGGTCAGACATAAAGTCCGGCGAGTACAATAACTTTGACAATGTAATTATTAAAGTAACTAGGATAAGGCATAAGCTAGCAAAACAAGGAATGACTACGAACAAAATGGGCATGGCAAGGAAAACAAGAGGAATAAGATAACGTTAATTGCGCCTCCAACACAATAGGATAATTACCATACTGCACCAATACTAGTCACCCTAAAAATTGATCTCGCCTACTGAACATAATAATCATAATGGTAGTTTCGTGTACCCCTAGCTGTCTTCATAGGTGTCGCCTTCTCCTATCTCCACTAGTTGTACCCGCTACCCTCCCCTTTTCTAATCACAATGTTTATAATATGGTAGTTGCACTCCTAGCTGCCGTCATAGGTGCCGCCTGCTCCTATCTCTGCTAGTCGTACCCACTACCTTCCCCATTCGATCGGCTCCCTAACTCGTAGATACCCGTGCTGGCCCCACAGTGGGGTGTATCACTCCCCAAAGTGGCAACTGATACTACCAAAAATGCATGGCTTATATCTACATGATGCAACAACGTCTAACCTACCAGCCCGGGGCCACACACGCACATGACCCCGTTGGACTTGTGTTGCCACTGCTAACCCGTTTTGACCTCTTACAATCAAACCCAGTACGCGTGTCCTATCCTTCATTTCAGTCGAGCCCACAAAGATACTTAATGGGTTACTGGTTTGAAAAGGGCCACCATGTATGACACAAGCTTTCCACCTATGCTTGGTCCCCTCTAAGGTTTTCCCCACTTAACCCCATTCTTATTCATGTCATCTTACATGTTCCAATCTTGGTTAAGTGCATCTAATCGTATTTCACATGCCACCCAAGGAACCCCCTTAATTTCTCATGCCAGCCAAGGCACCCACTTAATCCCCCATGTCCCACAACATGTTTATCTGGTTAAGTGTTTCTTAATTCATTAACACCGTAACCTTGTAAAGACCTCCCACATTAGACTGGCATTTGTGGTAGCTGGATTTGCTGGTCAGGTCCGGGCAGTCTTACACCACAAACGAGCATAACCTTGTGTCTTTACAACCGTTACGCATTTAATTCATGCCTTTGACCTCTCACATTAGACTGGTATTCGTGGCTACTGGATTTTCCGGGCGGGTCCGGGCAGTCTTACACCACAAAAGAGTCTAACCTCGTGTCTTAAGCAGTTTATTATTACACATTTTTATTTAACCCCAAAGTGGATTAATATCCCTATTCAAATTTATCAATCATTTCCATATTTATTTATGTCCATAATTATCACCTTAATTATATCCATCTATTTATGGTATATAAATTATACCAATTAACATTACGAACTAATTACATGTCTTTTAAGGCATTTATGCTAATTCACAATATTAAATATTTTAATATTATTACATTGCCTCGCGTTGTATGTTTGTTCGTTTAACGTGAAATATACATTAGGCTCGCCATAGTCTAAGAAAGGAAACATCACAACATGCATAGCACATAAATTAGATCTAATTATAAAATTTGCATAGTCAACTATATAAATCTAGACATAAACAGGTGAACTTGCATGTGTGACTATGGTTTTCATCTAAACTTGCGTAGACAATGGGTGTGTAACACATATATTTGCATAACTCATGTATTATCATGGATCTAAATATAGATCTAACATAAAGGTGTGAACTTGCATATGAATCTCAAACTTACATTTAAACTAGCATATGATTCATATTCCAAATATGTATATTTACTTGCATATGTGATGATGTAAAATTGCATATGAATCTAAACATGTAAATTAAGTTCTACATGTAAACTAAGATATACATGTAAACTAACATGAAAGCTTGTGTATAATCTGTAACAACCCGAAAATCTGGGCCAGTTTAAAATTTTTATTTTGGCGATTTTAACGAATTTTGATTATTTAAAATGAATTATTTTAAATAATATCGACGAGAAATTTATTTTGAACAGAATTCGAACGTATATATTATATACGTCGTCGTTAGAATATAAATAATTTATTTATATATATAAAAGGAATTGAAAATGGCGCGGTAGTTCGATAATTCGATTTCAAACTTCAATTGAATGTACCGGGTGCAAAACAATCCGGATTTTAGTGAAACCAAAAACATTAGGATCTATTTGTGAATATCTTTCCAACGAATCCGAAAAATCAAAATTTCATAGCAGGGATAAAAAGATATGTCCAGTTGAAAATTCTGAATAGTCGCTATGGAATTCAGGCCCTTATAATTGGAGATTTTGCAAACGACCTCGGATTTCGACGAAACCACTTTTGTTGGGTCCGTGATGTAAAGTTATTACTAGGTTTCAAGTTTCATAATTTTTCGAATCAATATGTGAGCGTGGCAAAGGAAAACGCGTTTGACTAGTTTCAGTTGATTTTAATCGACTGGAAAATGGCCATTTTTCAAACGGTCTCAGAATTTGACGAAATTAGTTTTGTTAGGACCGTATCGTCAATACGAAGTTAGAAAATATTTTTCGGGAATTTTTAGAGCCCGTATGTGGGCCCGGTAAATTGAAATGTACGTTTAAAATTCAATATAATGATTTAAATGTAAATTTGACGAGAACTGGTCGAAACGATCGAATCAGCCTACGATACATATCCCATCGTGTTCGGAATGAGGGTAATTAGCTATGGACGACAGTCGTTGGGCTCGAATCGGTGTTAATTTGAAAAGTCAATTTGATGTGAAAAAAATAATATAATAAATAAATTAATTAAAAACTTTACAATAACCCCCCCTCGTTTTCTTTCTTCCCCCACGTTCATTTCCTCAGATCGAATAAAAAAAAAGAAAAAAGAAACATCATCAAACGAAATCGCGCTCGTGCCCGGATCTCGCACCTCGTCGCCGCCGGCCTCCACTCCTCCGCCGCCCTCTCAGGTGAACCCCCCCCCCCCCCCCCGTCTCCCCCTCCGCTCGATTACAGCGAACCCCCCTTTTTTCCACTTCGAATCGGAAACCCACCCGCCTCCTGCCCAAATCGAACCCCACTACTCCGCCTGCGCACCACCAGCTCGGACCAGCACACCCTCCGACGGCTCCGACGAACCCCCAGCGAGACCCAGCGCCCCTCCCCTTTACACCACCGTAAGTTTTGTTTTTCTTTTTATCTTTGTTTATTTTAAAAAAATCAGTTTTCTTATATGTTTAGCAAATAAAATTAATAGATTTTTATTTAGAAAAGATTTGATTTTTATTTAGAAAAGTTTTGTTTTTATTTAGAAATGTATATGATTTTTATTGTTTAAAAAGGGATGATCTAAAAGAAAAATATAAACTTTGTATGAAATGATGTAGAGGAAAAATAGGATTTTTAAAGAATAAAAATATGACTTTTATATTTTTAAAGTAATAAAAATATGATTTTTATATTTTTAAAGTAGTAAGAATATCATCTTTATATGAGTAGCAAAATAAAGATGTGATTTTTATAATGATATTTTTTATAAAGGCGAAATCTATATTTTTATAAAGGCGAAATCTTTATTTTTATAAAGGCGAAATCTTTATTTTTATAAAGGCAAAATCTTTATTTTTATAAAGGCGAAATCTATATTTTTATAAAGGCGAAATCTATATTTTTGAAATGGGATTTTTATATATTGAACATCGTAGTAAAAATTCGATTTTTACATATGTAGTGGCTACGGGCAACGAAGAGGACGAAAAGGCGAGAACGACGAAGATCTCTACAGTAGGAGTGCCGTGAAGTTGGGATAGCTATTGGTGAGAATTTCTCACTCTTCTATTTCTTTTCTAGTTATATATATATATAGTAGGATGCAGACGGTGCTTAGTAGCACCCGACACAATCGTCCACAAACCATGGACTTGTTTGTTTGGCTGTGTTGTTAGTTAGATTGTTTGGGTTGATTTGAATAGTTTGGTGAAATGAAATTGATATGATTGATGTGTGAATGGCGTGGGCCTTCACTAGACCGGGGATAAGGCTAGGCCTTGTCCCGTTTCTAGTATCGTGCCGTTATGCCGCCGAAATTTCTAAAAATAAGTTAGAAAAATAAAGATAACATTTTATTTAATAAATGAACCGAATAGAATATTCATAGGTTGAATAAAATAGTTTGATCGTTAAAAATATAATTTTTAACGTGAATGCGAATAAATAAATATTCATTTACAAACCGGACGGTTTGTTTATGTACACCTATTTAAAGGACATTGATTGGGACGATAAAATTTTACACATCGCCCAACTGCACAAATAAAAATTTGTGTTTGATTGTCTGAAACCCCACACGGGTATTGGGATGATATTTGACGTACACTAATCCCGATTGTATAGTTGTATGTCGATCGATTGATTGACAGACTGTTATAAGCGTTGAATATTTATATTTGATGCTTATACAGTGTAGAATGCACTTTGGATGATGGTTGATTATTCATCGTTGTTATTGTATACATGTGTTGTAGAAAATCCATATAATCAACATTATATGGTAATTGATTGGGCCTCATTCCATTTTTGAAAGAGAAATATTTGAAATAGAATATTCAAAAAGAAATATTTGAAAATAGAAATATTTGAAATAGAAATATTTGAAAATAGAATATTCGAAAAGAAATATTTGAAATAGAAATATTCGAAATAGAATATTTGAAAATAGGAGTATATGAAGCCGTGTTGATTAGATTTACGCCATTTTGACGTGAACGATATTTATATCGATTTTATTCATTCTATAATGAATATCGAAAGTGATTTCAAAATCTGATATTTTGAAAAGAATTGAAATTCAAATTAAATTGAATATAAATGAATTCGAATTGAAATTGAATTGAAAACGAATTGAAATTGAATTAGAAATCAATTTGAATTGAAATCGATTTGAAATGAATTTAAAACGAATTTATATTGGAATATTCGATTTTGATTTGAAATTGAATATGAAGTTGAAACCGTTTTGAAAATGAATTTAAAACGAATTTATATTGGAATATTCGATTTTGATTTGAAATTGAATATGAAGTTGAAACCGTTTTGAAAATGAATTTAAAACGATTTATAAAGCACGTTTTGAATTGAAATCGACGAAGTATATATTATATATATTTTATATATAATATAATGGCCTGAATAGAACGTGCCGCACCGTGGCAGTTTGCGAATTTCGACCATTGACTTCGAATGGCTTTTGCAGGAGATCCGACCGTCGGATTCTCCTAAAACCGGAACCGTTGGGTTCGTATCGAAAAGAGCTTTCTAATGAATATTAGAAATTTGAAATCTAACGGTTGGATTTGGAATTATGTCCAAATCAAATTTGAAAAAGGTCGCTGTAAGTGCAGTTCGATGGCTATTGATGGAAATCGACTGTACGGGCCTTGATAAAATTATTAAAAATAGTAATAATTTATGTATAATCATAAGAAATGATTTGGGAAAAATTGGGATGAAAAACTCCATATTTGAAAAGATAAAAATAGATTTTTATCGAAATGAACTAGTTTTGAACTAGAATTATAATCCTATTTATTTTTAAATAAATAAATTGAATTTGAAAAAGGTTTTTAAAAATAACCAGAATTTCCAATGATTGCATTGGAGTGGATTTAAATCGAAATTGTCTTCGGAATATTTCGATGTTGGAATTCGTGATTATACATATGTTGTTATGGAAATTTGAAAGATATATATTTATACCGTTATTTCCAATACGACATTTGTTAATCGTTGAATTTGATATCGAATATAAGCCGATATATTTTCTATTCAGAGTCTTATATTGAATATCAAATGCGATTTGGGTTTGTCGTGAATGGTGTTTTGACTAACACTGTTCTTGAACCCAGTTGAGAAAAGATTAAATCTTTTTATTTAGATTTAATGAAGTATACCAATTAAATAATATTTAATTGGAATTGAATTCGAATTGATTCTTGGGTTTATCGTGAATGATGTTTTAAATAACACTCGTTCTTTAACCCGACAATTAATGGAATGTGATTTTGGGTTTATCGTGGACCGTGTTTTAAATGACACTGATTCTTGAACCCAGTTAACGATTAAAACTAAGTGGAGTTTTAATGAATCTTTAATTAGATTGAAATGACCGAGGATGGAGTATCACCAGTTTTGCTCCAGGCGATAAGTAAATATTTAATTAGATTGAACGTGAAATGGTAATTGAATTTACCGATAACACCGTGGTGTTAGATATGAAGTATAACCAATTTTACTTCATGGGATGAATAGGATGGGATTGGGGAATTAAAACAAATGATTACTTCGGTAAGGTTCATTAATCCCGACTAGTTGAATCGAAATTCAAAAGTAGATTAAAGAATAAATTAAAGAATTTATCTTTGATAAAAGTAATGGGAATCTTTCCCTATGAATATGAAATTTAGACACTAACTGTCGGTTAGCTAAGCAGAATGGTTTTCTGGGTATTGATCTGATGTTGGTTTCGGCCTTCGGGGTTAATATTTGGGGAATTATTCTCTTGATTAATTTACGGTTAGTGACTGCTGAATTGGAATGAGGTGTATGTTGTGTTTGTGTAACACTTATTTCAAGTATACGTGAGTTATTCGGGAAGACCGGGTCTATCCCATTCTGAATAACTGATACGACGATAAGTCGAAGATGAAGACGATGGTTGAAGACCGGAGGTCTTCACGTCGTTTGGGTGATTACTAATGATCTTGATTGGGCTGTACACCCAAGAAGATGGAAACAGTTAATGATCGTCTAGACGTGCTTGGAGATCAATGGATATGCGGGGTACTAGGTGCCTCCGGTTTCGTTCAGACCCAGAACGGACTTGTAAATGGACTGTGTGTCTGACATTGGATTTTAGTCCATGGGATTGATCTCTAAAAAATATATATCTGTTTGGCGGCGGAGAATTTATTCTCTTGCTTAACGCCCTTCTCTGAGACGTACGAGCTCAGGGGTTATATATTGATGGATATCAATCGCATGGAGTGAATTGCCTGTGTGGCATGCTAAGATGCAAATGATCAAGGCTTCTGTTGAAAAGCAAAGTCTTGTGGTTGATGATCGAAGCACGGCCTTTGTGGCGTAGATTTGTGTAACGTTTACTTCGCGAGTTTCGCACCCCGGTTGTGAACCAAAAACGGGAGAGGACCTCAGGGAGGGCATGCGTTTCTTTCTAGCTAGGGTGGTGTCAGTGACCTACCAGCCCTGACATTTATATACTTTTCACCTATGTGGTTGTTGCTGTTGCGAGGCGCCTCGGTTTGATCGGACGATCCGGGTCCGATGGAGTCATTCGTTGGCTCATTTACGCCCCAAAGGGCGGGGAAACGTAGTGTTCAGGCATTTTAATCCACATCGGTGGACCGGCCCTGTCGCTCCAAGGGTCACTCGAGCTCTGATCCTGGGACTCGGGCTAGACAGTCTCGAATCGGTAGAGGATGATCCCTAGCCTCGGTTCATAGATGGAAACCCAATTTCCAAATACGTGACTTTGCGATTTTGATTGTATAACCTATATATGGCGACATAGTGGCATGGGACGCTCATGTCGCCTATGATTGATACTTATGATTTGAAGTTGTTTTATTCACTATGCACTTATTATAGTATCAAATGATTTGTTTTAAACGTATCAAGCATTCTTTGGCTGTTATAAGGGAAAACCCTATCCCCCGGCTTGCGTTGCATTGTGTGATAGGACCTGGGTCTTATAACAGCTTCATTTTTCCTTATTTAGCATTGCGTTGTTTGTTTTATGCACTGGTATTCTTGGGAGGAAACCCATTCCGTGTTATATGGCGTGGTCCCTTGATTTACCTAGCTTTAAAAATAAAGATTAATAACTGTTTTAGTTCTCACACCAGTCACATGACTGACCTGGAGTTTATTGTTTTAACCTAAACTCTGGGTGCCCCTATTTTGACACGGGCTGCTAATAGTTTTGGTTTTGCAGATTTATATTCACAGGATCCTGGTTTACAGCTGGAAAGATATCCGGAAAGCTTTGTATCCGTATATCTCTTCTAGTTGTGTATTGTATTATTTTCCGCTGCGATGTATTTAAATGTAATTTAAATCTCTGATATTTTTGTGTAATATTTATTCATTTATACTCTGTATATTCTTGTAATCTGATGCATTGTTGTAATATACAACGGAATGTTCTTCCGTCTGCGTTCTGTTTTGTCGTGTTCTCAAAACGTTCAGGCGTTTGAGCGGTCTGGGTCGGTTTAGCGACTGGTTCGGACCGAGCGAAATTCCTTTCCGTCACAGGTGGTATCAGAGCTTTGGTTTACAAAGCTAGAGAACAAGGCACATTAGAACCATACGAAAGAATTCATCAGATATTGGGTTAGTAATATCCAATGAGAATGACTCGTTAGAGATGGGATCAGTAGTATCCTAGAACGAGTGTGAAGAGTATATTTTTAAAAGTGAAAACAAATTTTGTTTTGAAAATTTAAATCAATTATTCGTATTTGATTATTTATTTGTATTGATTTGGACAGTCTAGTATATAAAGATTTTGCATATACGCCTTGCAAACGTGTATTTGAAGTTTTAATATACTGGATAGATATAGAATCCCACTCTAGTTGCCCGGAGATGGTTCTGATGATTGAAGCTTCATCATCAGAATTAGTGTTCGAGTGTCGAAGGTGTGATATTTATATATTTCCATTAGACTGGTGTGAGAACCAAAACTAGATAGTGCTTATTGTTGTGATTTGGCATCAAAAATGTGATTTTTGCCTATGTATCAAAGTTATGAATTTCAAAAGCTAATCAACTAATGGATTGATCTTTGTGTTGTTTGTTTATTTGTTTGATAATTTTGAACCATTATGCCTAATTGAATCAAATATTGAATTGTATTGAAAATTAGCCGCAATTGCTTGCATATACATGTACTTACATTGAACAGGTCATAGCAAGGAGGCTAGAGCAGAGAATAAAATTTGTTTGCTCGACAAATAGGTACATGTTTACTATATAATTTACTGTTTTGTTGGGTGATGATGATTTTATGAGCCTATTGGCTAGCCGCTTGGCGTTTTCTTTTTCTATTTGAGATCAGAAGGCCTATATGGCAATTTCGGGATTTTCCCGTGGCTCCCGGTGCAGGGGAGGTTATGGCGAAATTTTTCGAAAATTTAGGGTGTTAGCCAAATTTTTGAAATTTTTGAAAATTCTCAGAAACTTAAAAGTTGGAGAATGGAAGCCAAATCGAACGTAGAGTTGATTAATCAAACCACTTTCGACTTTGTTCCTTTTCGAGGACGAAAAGTTTTAAGTGGGGGAGATTGTAACAACCCGAAAATCTGGGCCAGTTTAAATTTTTTATTTTGGCGATTTTAACGAATTTTGATTATTTAAAATGAATTATTTTAAATAATATCGACGAGAAATTTATTTTGAACAGAATTCGAACGTATATATTATATACATCGTCGTTAGAATATAAATAATTTATTTATATATATAAAAGGAATTGAAAATGGCGCGGTAGTTCGATAATTCGATTTCAAACTTCAATTGAATGTACCGGGTGCAAAACAATCCGGATTTTAGTGAAACCAAAAACATTAGGATCTATTTGTGAATATCTTTCCAACAAATCTGAAAAATCAAAATTTCATAGCAGGGATAAAAAGATATGTCCAGTTGAAAATTCTGAATAGTCGCTATGGAATTTAGGCCCTTATAATTGGAGATTTTGCAAACGACCTCAGATTTTGACGAAACCACTTTTGTTGTGTCCGTGATGTAATTTATTGATAGGTTTCAAGTTTCATAATTTTTCGAATCAATATGTGAGCGTGGCAAAGGAAAACGCGTTTGACCAGTTTCAGTTGATTTTAATCGACTCGAAAATGGCCATTTTTCAAACGGTCTCAGAATTTGACGAAATTAGGTTTGTTAGGACCGTATCGTCAATACGAAGTTAGAAAATATTTTTCGGGAATTTTTAGAGCCCGTATGTGGGCCCGGTAAATTGAAATGTACGTTTAAAATTCAATATAATGATTTAAATGTAAATTTGACGAGAACTGATCGAAACGATCGAATCAGCCTACGATACATATCCCATCGTGTTCGGAATGGGGGTAATTAGCTATGGACGACAGTCGTTGGGCTCGAATCGGTGTTAATTTGAAAAGTCAATTTGATGTGAAAAAAAAAATATAATAAATAAATTAATTAAAAACTTTACAATAACCCCCCCTCGTTTTCTTTCTTCCCCCACGTTCATTTCCTCAGATCGAATAAAAAAAAAGAAAAAAGAAACATCATCAAACGAAATCGCGCTCGTGCCCGGATCTCGCACCTCGTCGCCGCCGGCCTCCACTCCTCCGCCGCCCTCTCAGGTGAACCCCCCCTTCGTCTCCCCCTCCGCTCGATTACAGCGAACCCCCCCCCTTTTCCACTTCGAATCGGAAACCCACCCACCTCCTGCCCAAATCGAACCCCACTACTCCGCCTGCGCACCACCAGCTCGGACCAGCACACCCTCCGACGGCTCCGACGAACCCCCAGCGAGACCCAGCGCCCCTCCCCTTTACACCACCGTAAGTTTTCTTTTTCTTTTTATCTTTGTTTATTTTAAAAAAATCAGTTTTCTTATATGTTTAGCAAATAAAATAAATAGATTTTTATTTAGAAAAGATTTGATTTTTATTTAGAAAAGTTTTGTTTTTATTTAGAAATGTATATGATTTTTATTGTTTAAAAAGGGACGATCTAAAAGAAAAATATAATCTTTGTATGAAATGATGTAGAGGAAAAATAGGATTTTTAAAGAATAAAAATATGACTTTTATATTTTTAAAGTAATAAAAATATGATTTTTATATTTTTAAAGTAGTAAGAATATCATCTTTATATGAGTAGCAAAATAAAGATGTGATTTTTATAATGATATTTTTTATAAAGGCGAAATCTTTATTTTTATAAAGGCGAAATCTTTATTTTTATAAAGGCGAAATCTATATTTTTGAAATGGGATTTTAATATATTGAACATCGTAGTAAAAATTCGATTTTTACATATGTAGTGGCTACGGGCAACGAAGAGGACGAAAAGGCGAGAACGACGAAGATCTCTATAGTAGGAGTGTCGTGAAGTTGGGATAGCTATTGGTGAGAATTTCTCACTCTTCTATTTCTTTTCTAGTTATATATATATACTAGGATGCAGACGGTGCTTAGTAGCACCCGACACAATCGTCCACAGACCATGGACTTGTTTGTTTGGCTGTGTTGTTAGTTAGATTGTTTGGGTTGATTTGAATAGTTTGGTGAAATGAAATTGATATGATTAATGTGTGAATGGCGTGGGCCTTCACTAGACCGGGGATAAGGCTAGGCCTTGTCCCGTTTCTAGTATCGTGCCGTTATGCCGCCAAAATTTTCTAAAAATAAGTTAGAAAAATAAAGACAACATTTTATTTAATAAATGAACCGAATAGAATATTCATAGGTTGAATAAAATAGTTTGATCGTTAAAAATATAATTTTTAACGTGAATGCGAATAAATAAATATTCATTTACAAACCGGACGGTTTGTTTATGTACAACTATTTGAAGGACATTGATTGGGACGATAAAATTTTACTCATCGCCCAACTGCACAAATAAAAATCTGTGTTTGATTGTCTGAAACCCCACACGGGTATTGGGATGATATTTGACGTACACTAATCCCGATTGTTTAGTTGTACGTCGATTGATTGATTGACAGACTGTTATAAGCGTTGAATATTTATATTTGATGCTTATACAGTGTAGAATGCACTTTGGATGATGGTTGATTATTCATCGTTGTTATTGTATACATGTGTTGTAGAAAATCCATATAATCAACATTATATGGTAATTGATTGGGCCTCATTCCAGTTTTGAAAGAGAAATATTTGAAATAGAATATTCAAAAAGAAATATTTGAAAATAGAAATATTTGAAATAGAAATATTTGAAAATAGAATATTCGAAAAGAAATATTTGAAATAGAAATATTCGAAATAGAATATTTGAAAATAGGAATATATGAAGCCGTGTTGATTAGATTTGCGCCATTTTGACGTGAACGATATTTATATCGATTTTATTCATTCTATAATGAATATCGAAAGTGATTTCAAAATCAGATATTTTGAAAAGAATTGGAATTCAAATTAAATTGAATATAAATGAATTCGAATTGAAATAGAATTGAAAACGAATTGAAATTGAATTAGAAATCAATTTGAATTGAAATCGATTTGAAATGAATTTAAAACGAATTTATATTGGAATATTCGATTTTGATTTGAAATTGAATATGAAGTTGAAACCGTTTTGAAAATGAATTTAAAACGAATTTATATTGGAATATTCGATTTTGATTTGAAATTGAATATGAAGTTGAAACCGTTTTGAAAATGAATTTAAAACGATTTATAAAGCACGTTTTGAATTGAAATCGACGAAGTATATATTATATATATTTTATATATAATATAATGGCCTGAATAGAACGCGCCGCACCGTGGCAGTTCGCGAATTTCGACCATTGACTTCGAATGGCTTTTGCGGGAGATCCGACCGTCGGATTCTCCTAAAACCGGAACCGTTGGGTTCGTATCGAAAAGAGCTTTCTAATGAATATTAGAAATTTGAAATCTAACGGTTGGATTCGGAATTATGTCCAAATCAAATTTGAAAAAGGTCGCTGTAAGTGCAGTTCGATGGCCATTGATGGAAATCGACTGTACGGGCCTTGATAAAATTATTAAAAATAGTAATAATTTATGTAAAATCATAAGAAATGATTTGGGAAAAATTGGGATGAAAAACTCCATATTTGAAAAGATAAAAATAGTTTTTTATCGAAATGAACTAGTTTTGAACTAGAATTATAATCCTATTTATTTTTAAATAAATAAATTGAATTTGAAAAAGGTTTTTAAAAATAACCAGAATTTCCAATGATTGCATTGGAGTGGATTTAAATCGAAATTGTCTTCGGAATATTTCGATGTTGGAATTCGTGATTATACATATGTTGTTATGGAAATTTGAAAGATATATATTTATACCGTTATTTCCAATACGACATTTGTTAATCGTTGAATTTGATATTGAATATAAGCCGATATATTTTCTATTCAGAGCCTTATATTGAATATCAAATGCGATTTGGGTTTGTCGTGAATGGTGTTTTGACTAACACTGTTCTTGAACCCAGTTGAGAAAAGATTAAATCTTTTTATTTAGATTTAATGAAGTATACCAATTAAATAATATTTAATTGGAATTGAATTCGAATTGATTCTTGGGTTTATCGTGAATGATGTTTTAAATAACACTCGTTCTTTAATCCGACAATTAATGGAATGTGATTTTGGGTTTATCGTGGACCGTGTTTTAAAGACACTGATTCTTGAACCCAGTTAACGATTAAAACTAAGTGGAGTTTTAATGAATCTTTAATTAGATTGAAATGACCGAGGATGGAGTATCACCAGTTTTGCTCCACGCGATAAGTAAATCTTTAATTAGATTTGAACGTGAAATGGTAATTGAATTTACCGATAACACCGTGGTGTTAGATATGAAGTATAACCAGTTTTACTTCATGGGATGAATAGGATGGGATTGGGGAATTAAAACAAATGATTACTTCGGTAACGTTCATTAATCCCGACTAGTTGAATCGAAATTCAAAAGTAGATTAAAGAATAAATTAAAGAATTTATCTTTGATAAAAGTAATGGGAATCTTTCCCTATGAATATGAAATTTAGACACTAACTGTCGGTTAGCTAAGCAGAATGGTTTTCTGGGTATTGATCTGATGTTGGTTTCAGCCTTCGGGGTTAATATTTGGGGAATTATTCTCTTGATTAATTTACGGTTAGTGATTGCTGAATTGGAATGAGGCGTATGTTGTGTTTGTGTAACACTTATTTCAAGTATATGCGAGTTATTCGGGAAGACCGGGTTTATCCCATTCTGAATAACTGATACGACGATAAGTCGAAGATGAAGACGATGGTTGAAGACCGGAGGTCTTCACGTCGTTTGGGAGATTACTGATGATCTTGATTGGGCTGTACACCCAAGAAGATGGAAACAGTTAGTGATCGTCCAGACGTGCTTGGAGATCGATGGATATGCGGGGTACTAGGTGCCTCCGGTTTCGTTCAGACCCAGAACGGACTTGTAAATGGACTGTGTGTCTGACATTGGATTTTAGTCTGTGGGATTGATCTCTAAAAAAAAATATCTGTTTGGCGGCGGAGAATTTATTCTCTTGCTTAACGCCCTTCTCTGAGACGTACGAGCTCAGGGGTTATATATTGATGGATATCAATCGCATGGAGTGAATTGCCTGTGTGGCATGCTAAGATGCAAATGATCAATGCTTCTGTTGAACAGCAAAGTCTTGTGGTTGATGATCGAAGCACGGCCTTTGTGGCGTAGCTTTGTGTAACGTTTACTTCGCGAGTTTCGCACCCCGGTTGTGAACCAAAAACGGGAGAGGACCTCAGGGAGGGCATGCGTTTCTTTCTAGCTAGGGTGGTGTCAGTGACCTACCAGCCCTGATATTTATATACTTTTCACCTATGTGGTTGTTGCTGTTGCGAGGCGCCTCGGTTTGATCGGACGATCCGGGTCCGATGGAGTCATTCGTTGGCTCATTTACGCCCCAAAGGGCGGGGAAACGTAGTGTTCATGCATTTTAATCCACATCGGTGGACCGGCCCTGTCGCTCCAAGGGTCACTCGAGCTCTGATCCTGGGACTCGGGCTAGACAGTCTCGAATCGGTAGAGGACGATCCCTAGCCTCGGTTCATAGATGGAAACCCAATTTCCAAATACGTGACTTTGCGATTTTGATTGTATAACCTATATATGGCGACATAGTGGCATGGGACGCTCATGTCGCCTATGATTGATACTTATGATTTGAAGTTGTTTTATACACTATGCACTTATTATAGTATCAAATGATTTGTTTTAAACGTATCAAGCATTCTTTGGCTGTTATAAGGGAAAACCCTATCCCCCGGCTTGCGTTGCATTGTGTGATAGGACCTGGGTCTTATAACAGCTTCATTTTTCCTTATTTAGCATTGCGTTGTTTGTTTTATGCACTGGTATTCTTGGGAGGAAACCCGTTCCGTGTTATACGGCGTGGTCCCTTGATTTACCTAGCTTTAAAAATAAAGATTAATAACTGTTTTAGTTCTCACACCAGTCACATGACTGAACTGGAGTTTATTGTTTTAACCTAAACTCTGGGTGCCCCTATTTTGACACGGGCAACTAGTAGTTTTGGTTTTGCAGATTTATATTCACAGGATCCTGGTTTACAGCTGGAACGATATCCGGAAAGCTTTGTATCCGTATATCTCTTCTAGTTGTGTATTGTATTATTTTCCGTTGCGATGTATTTAAATGTAATTTAAATCTCTGATATTTCTATGTAATATTTATTCATTTATACTCTGTATATTCTTGTAATCTGATGCATTGTTGTAATATACAATGGAATGTTCTTCCGTCTGCGTTCTGTTTTGTCGTGTTCTCAAAACGTTCAGGCGTTTCGAGCGGCCTGGGTCGGTTTAGCGACTGGTTCGGATCGAGCGAAATTCCTTTTCGTCACATAATCCGCATACATACTTGCATATAACTCACATATGTCTTAGCATATACTTTGGATCCAAACTTACATATAAAATATATGTCATGAATTAAGTTAAACGTACAATGTTTCATATGATTCTCATTAAACTTGCATATGATTCATGTAACACCCCACGTCTATTAATGTCACTCACAAAGGGAATGCATTAACTTCCATGGAGGTTTTAAGTGAATATAGAACAGCAAAATTACAACAAGACAGATATAAAATAGTACTTGGAAATTCAAAAACTTTATTTCATTGTAGCAGAAGTCAAAACATGTTTGATTACATCATAACACCATATTCAATGTCAAGTACAATATCTATCTTGATAAAACAAGTACATAATCCCATTACATGAATAGCCATTAAAAAGAAAGATAACAAGCTGGACTTTACTTCAGCAGTCCAAGCTTTCCAGAAGATAAGCGATCCAACTAGACTCCACTAGAACTTGGCCCAACCTGCGGACCTGAAGGGAGAAAAAGGATGGAAAAGAGGGGGTCAGACATAAAGTCTGGTGAATATGATAATTCTACAATACTATTACCAAAATAACTGGACTAAGGCATAAGCTGGAAAACAAGAAAATGTCTATGAAGAGCAGATTAAGGACATAGACAATCGCTAAAGGCAACGTTATAGGCGCTCCTAAATACTAAAGGATAAACACTATACTACACCACACCAGTCACCCTAAAGATTCATCCCACTTAGCTTCACTTAGAAACTTTCCCAATGGCTTTACGTACCCCTAGCTGACTACATAGGTGCCGCCTGCCCCTATCTCCACTAGGTGTACCCTACTTCCCATTATTCTATCGGCTCCCTAACTCGTAGATACCCGTGCTGGCCCCACAGTGGGGTGTATCACTCCCCTAAAGTGGCAACCTGATACAACGGACATGCACGGCTTATACCTACACGATGCAACAACGTCTTACCTACCAGCCCGGGTCCACACACGCATATGAAACCCGTTGGACTTGCGTTGCCACCGCTCCCTGTTTTGGCCTCTTATAGTCAAACCCAGTATGCGTGTCCCGTCCTCGACTTGGGTCGAGCCCACAAAGATACGTTTTGGGATACTGGTTGAAATGGGCCCCCACTATTTACCACAAGCATTCCACCTAAGCTTGTCCCCATTAGTCCATCCCACTTAACCCACTTAGTCATGTTCATTTACATGTGTGTTTGGTTAAGTCTAATCGTATTTCAAATGCCTCTAAAGGCAACCACCAGATTCCTCATGCCACCCAAGGCACCTACTTAACCCCCATGTCCCACCTTACATGATTATCTGGTTAAGTATTTCTTAGTTCATTAAGGCCATAACCTCATAAAGACCTCTCACATTAGACTGGCATTTATGGCAGCTGGATTTGCCGGGCGGGTCCGGGCAGTCTTACACCATAAAAGAGTCTAACCTCGTGTCTTTACAACTGTTATGCTTTAGTTTGGGCCTAGGACCTCTCACATTGGGCCGACATTTGTGACTACTGGATTTGCCGGGCGGGTCCGGGCAGGTTTACATCACAAACGGGTCCAACCTCATGTCCTAAGCATTGATTATTAATAATAATCCACTTTCCCCCAATTTTAATAATTCCCTACTTGAATTATTAATTACTTCCAATTTTTAACAATGTCCATAATTGACTCAATTATGGACATTCATTCATGGTATGCAACATTTTACAAAATTGCACCCAATTTATTAATTCCTAATATTACCCCTACCCCACGTTTGAACGTTTATTCGCAAAATATATGTTAGACTCGAATAGCCTAACTCATAGCATAAAAGAGATTATCATAATAACAACATGTATATGTGACCAAATGAATCATAATAAGGGGTGAAACTTGCATATGTCCAACTTGCATAGATTATACATGTCATGGATCTAAAGGTGTCAACTTGTTCAAAATTCACCTAATATGATCTCAATCAATTTTCATAAACTTACATATGAACATGTGTGAATCAACATCATCTAATTTTTTAACAACATGGTTTTATATGGGTACACCTAACTCAATAGGCAAATTCCCATAATCAAGTTTTATTTAATTATAGTTTCAAGTTTATGGGTACACCTAACCTAATAGGCAAATTCCCATAAACAAGATCCATTTAAATTAAGAAAAAAAACATAACTTTAAGCATGATCCCACAACATCATGATTTTTCAACATAATATAGCATGATTTATAACATGGCATAGTATGATAGTATAACATAGCTTGACATGATTCTCAACATAGCACGACATAGCATAAGAGAATTTACAACATAGCATGACATAGCATATATAATTTACATCATACGACAACATAATAACATAATAAGAGATCCACAATGTATAGAATTTACAATTACAAATCACATCACTTTCTTGTGATCCATTCATAACTGAGTCAAATTAGTTTGTAATAGTCTTGTGAGAATCATCATACTCACCAACAAAAGAAAAGAATTAGAGAAAGAGAGATCTTTTGATTTGATTTGTGTAGATTTAGTTGTAGATGATTAGGCTTCCTCTTCTTAGTTTGTGACGGCTATGCTGAACTCCATGGCAGCAGCATGACGGTAGCTTCTCTAATTTTACAAGTGATTTAGGTCTAGGGTCTACCCACTTATTTATAGATTTTAGAATTCATTTAGGCCATTAGATTTAACCTAGAAATAACCGCAGCCGTTCAGACAAGATGGGGTTTATCTTGTTGACTCAGCAATGAGTCAGAAGTGACTCAGCAAACACTCAGCATATTAATAAACTTCTATTCATGTTTGCATTAACTGCCCATATATATATATATATTCTACAATGTACACATTATATACATCCCCCTTTACTTATTATTGTTTTTATATACATATTAGATACATCCCCTCTCTTACATACTTATTAATATTTTTATATTCATATTAGATACATCCCCTCTCTTACACACTTATTAATATTTTTATATTCATAATAGATACATCCCCTCTCTTACATACTTATTAATATTTTTATATTCATATTAGATACATGCCCTCTCTTACACACTTATTAATATTTTTATATTCATATTAGATACATCCCCTCTCTTACACACTTATTAATATTTTAGCAACTTTAGTGTTAATAGAAAATTCGGGGTGTTACATTCTCCCCTCCTTTAAGGATTTCGTCCCCGAAATCTTCAAGTCTGGAAGAATGTATATCCTACCATCCAAACGTCCATCTACTCATCCATCATACACAGGCATCCATTGTCCTTAAAAGACTTCTAATGCTTTATGATCATATGCAAGTGTGTACATGTCCTTACCTAATGCGAAATCAGGCGGTCTACTGATTCAGTTGACCTCCTTAATGCAAATTATGTAAGTGTCATGAATCCATTATGTATGCAAAAGATCCTAATTGCTTACATACTACTTCTATATGCGTGCACACCTATTCAACCGAATGCAGCATCCATATGATGGTACAACCATTATACATCCATTATACTAAATACATCCATATATATGCAATATGCAATATGAAGTGACTGAGCCGATCTAGTGCCTAAAGTGTGTGTATATATGCATCCACGAGCAACCACTAGCAAACACTTGCATCCATTTTGCATCCATCATACATAACATGTCTCAAACACATGTTTCAACCATAGGATTATCCTAACTAAAGGTCAAAGATACTAATGAGAGGACATACTAAAGATAAGATAAGATAAGCGATAAAGGAGAAATTAAAAGACATACCCTCAAAAAGAAAAGGGTACAACGAACGCATCTTCTCTTCTGTCTCCCAAGTTGCGTTGCTCTCATCATCTCCCCATTGCACTTTAACCAGTCCGACCTCTCGATTCCTCAACTTTTTGATCTCCGACCCAAGAATGCATGTAGGAGCTCGTCTAATTGTTGCATCACGCTCTATTTCCACCTCTTTAAGCAAGCTCGGCTCTACCACCTCCGCGGTCTTGTGCAAACACTTCCTCAAATGTGATACATGGAATACGTCGTGTACTCCACTAAGTTTCTCAGGCAACTCCACCCTATATGCCATCTTCCCAATCCTGTTTTTTACAGGAAACGGCCCTACAAACCTTGGTGCTAATTTCCCCACGGACCCAAAGCGAACAACATTCTGTAACGGAGATACTTTGATAAAAACCATGTCCCCAATGTCAAACTCAAGATCTGTCCTCCTCTTATCAGCATACGATTTTTGCCTATCTTGTGCTGCTTTCATCCTCCTTCGAATCAACTCAATCTTCTCCGAGGTTTCCCTAACCATATCGGGCCCAAGTAGGATTTTATCGGTAGATTCCCACCAACATGTAGGCGAACGGCAAGGCCTTCCATAAAGAGCTTCGAAAGGTGCCATGCCAATACTAGACTGAAAGCTATTATTATATGCGAATTCTACTAACGGAAGGTGCTCTTCCCATGTACCCCCAAAGTCTAGGATACAAAGCCTTAAAAGATCCTCTAGAATGCGATTCACCCTCTCGGTCTGGCCGTCTGTCTGAGGATGATATGCGGTGCTCAAACATAGCTGAGTCCCTACCACCTCTTGTAAACTCTTCCAAAATTCGCTAGTAAAGATGGGGTCACGGTCGCTTACTATACTAGAAGGAATACCGTGCAAACGAACTATCTCCTTAATGTATACAGAAGCCAACCACGGAGCAGTCCTCTTACTTTTCACGGGAATAAAATGGGCGCTTTTAGTAAGTCTATCTACTATAACCCAAATCCCCGTGTTACCCTTCCTTGATCTTGGTAATCCATCCACAAAATCCATTGAGATGCTTTCCCATTTCCATAGTGGAACTTCTAATGGGTGAAGCAACCCACCGGGTTTCTTTTGTTCTGCTTTAACTCGTTGGCACACCAAGCATCTAGCGACGTACTCGGCCACATCCTTTTTCATACCGGCCCAAAAGAAAACCCGCTTCATATCTTTGTACATCTTATCCCCGCCGGGATGAATGGTCATTTTTGAGCGATGAGCATCATCAAGAATGGCCTTCCTTAAGTCTTCGTCTTGTGGTACACAAAGTCTATTATCCCTTCGTAACCAACCCTTATCGTCTAGGGTATACCTACGAAGATGGCTTGACGACTCCCCCCCTTTGAGCTTTTCTACTATCTCAACCAACTGTGGGTCGTCTTGCTGTGCCTCACCAACCCGTCCTAGAAGTGTAGGTCTAACATCCAAGGATGCTAACAGACCGGGTACTAAGTCAACGGAGGGTCTAAAGTCAAACATAGAGATGAATTCTAAGCTTTGTCGTTCAACAAACAACGGACTCAAGGATAACCTTTTCCTACTTAAGGCGTCTGCCACCACGTTACCCTTGCCCGGGGTATATGCTATTTCAAAATCGTAGGAGGCTAAGAATTCCATCCACCGTTGCTGCCTTAAATTCAAATCCTTCTGAGAGAATAAGTATTTTAATGATTTGTGGTCAGTGAACAGTTCGAATTTCTCACCAAGAAGATAGTGACGCCAAGACTTAAGCGCGAAAACAATTGCGGCTAGCTCTAAGTCATGCGTGGGGTATTTCTTTTCATGAACCCTCAACTGCCTTCCACCATAGGCTATTACTCTTCCCTCTTGCATGAGGACCGCGCCAAGTCCCGTCCCACAAGCATCAGTATAGATGGTAAACGGTTTATTCCCGTCTGGCAGCACTAAGACTGGGGCTGAAGTTAAGGTTCTCCTTAAACGTTGGAACGCATCATCGCAATCTTTGTCCCACGTAAAAACCAGGTTCTTCTTCGTTAACCGTGTTAATGGAGCTGATATTTTTGCGAAGTCTTTGATAAACTTCCTATAATAGCCAGCCAACCCCAAGAAACTTCTTACTTCGGTTGCATTTTTAGGGACCTTCCAATCTTGGATGGCCACCACCTTTGCGGGATCCACTGCTATCCCTTCTTTGGAAACCACGTGCCCTAAGAACCGTACTTCCTTCCTCCAGAAGTGACACTTAGAAAATTTTTCCTTAAGGTTATGCGCTCGAAGGGTTTCCAACACTTCCCTAAGATGTAGGGAGTGCTCTTCTTTATTCTTAGAAAAGACTAAGATGTCATCCACAAAGACTACCACGAATTTGTTAAGGTATTCCCTAAACACCCTACTCATCAAATCAACAAAATATGCAGGGGCGTTTGTCAAACCAAAGGGCATCACTAGCCATTCATAGAATCCGTCAGGAGTCCTAAAAGCAGTCTTATCTATACTATCCTCAGCCACTCTCAGTTGATGAAAGCCAGTGGCTAAGTCCAACTGCGAAAACACCGAGGCGCCAACTAACTGATCAAAGAGATCGTCAATCCTCGGCAGTGGGTGTCGGTTCTTTTTAGTAAGCTTGTTTAGTTCTCTATAGTCCATACAAAGTCTAAGAGACCCATCCGCCTTTGTGGCAAAAACTACTGGAGCACCCCACTCCGATATACTACGTCTTATGAACCCCTTCTCAAGCAACTCCTTTACTTGCTTATTGAGTTCCCTCCTTTCACGAGGAGCCATGTGGCGCACTGGCAAAGATACGGGTTTAGCATTATCCACAAGATAAATTCGAAAGTCTATCTCCCGCTTTGGAGGTAAGCCCTTCACCTCCTCAAACACATCCAGATATTCCCGGACCACTTCTACCGATCGCAGGTTCTCTACAGACGCGTCAAGCGATTCAAGATAACTTAGCATAACGGAATTTATGGGATTACAAAAGATGTCGAGAGCATTACCAAGGCGAGTCACAAGCCTAACTACTCTCCTTTCACAATCAAGAATGGCCCTATTTCTAGACAACCAATCCATTCCTAAAATTAGCCCATAGCCCGTGAAGCCCAATACATAAGCATCACATCTAAATTCAACGCTAAGTATAGAGATTTTCAAATCCAAACATATCATGGTCAAATGAGCCGAACCCCCAATTGGATTTGAAACGACCAAGGGATCCTCTACTAAACTGGTGTTCAAGTGCAGTGATTCAACTAATGATGCAGAGATAAACGAATGAGATGCGCCAGAATCGAATAAGGTACGGACAGGATGATCAAACAGAAAAACTAAGCTTTCAACAGAAATTGTTCTACCTCTTTCTTGCAGCGGTGGGGCCGCAATAGCCTGAACTTGCCCCCTTGCCTGCCCTGGTGCCATAAGAGCCTGCACCTGTCCTCCCGAGGTAGACCCTGCCCTCTGCCCCTTCTTTGGACAGTCCTTCACTAAATGTCCCGCATCTCCACAATGAAAACAACCAGTCTTCTTTTTCTTTCTACAATCTTTGCTGAGATGGCCAGGCGTCCCACAATTGAAGCATTTCTTCTTCCCTTTGCCATTATTGTTTTTACCACCCTTCTTATTTTGCTGTTGGGGTTTCTTCTGATCCCCTTTCTTTTCAACTGCCTTATCCTCATGCATAAGTGCCATTTCTACTAGCTTTTCAAAGGTGGCTCCCATAGGGATGTGGGTCATAGCCAACCCTTGCAACGGTTCATTCAAGCCTCTAACGAACCTCAAAGCTTTCTTCTCTGGCGTGTTCACCAACTCCAAGCCAAACCTTGCTAACTGATTAAATTTATTGACATATTCCTTTACTGATGAGCTCCCTTGCTTTAGTGCCAGGAATTTTTCCATATTTAAGTTCTCCTCTGCCCTTGAAAGAAACTTTGCCTCAAACCTTCGTCTGAAATCCGCCCATGAATCAACTGGACGTTCCCCGTTAGTGACCTCCCACCAAAACGAGGCCTCTCCCTTCATTAACCAAGCAGCTAAACGGACTTTCCTCCCATCTTCCACTTCAAAGATATCCAACAATTCCTCAGTCTCCTTAAGCCAATCTCTGGCCTCCACAAACGTCTCAGTCCCTTGAAAAGTTTTTCCTCCCATAGCCTTGAATTCCTTGCACGTCTTTGCAAAAGTGTCAACACGAGGAGGAGGAGGAGGAATGGGTGCAACTAGGGGTGGAGGAGTATCCGCTGGGCCTGCAGTGGTGGCCCTAGCCTCCAAGTATCTCCTAAACCACCCTGGAATCGTCACACCTTCTGGGAGATTAAGATCTTCAGCCATGTTGAAACGAAAAAGGAAAGATTCAAAATGGAGAATTCGAAAGATAAAGATAAGGATGTGGCTATTTGGGATTATGTTTTTCATAAAAACTCTCTTTAAATAACATGTTTTTTTTTGAAAGCACTTCTTCCAAAAATACTTTAGAAAAAAAAATATTTTTCTAAATTTTTTTTTAATCTGTTCTGGTAACCTTATGCTCTGATACCACGTGTAACACCCCACGTCCATTAATGTCACTCACAAAGGGAATGCATTAACTTCCATGGAGGTTTTAAGTGAATATAGAACAGTAAAATTACAACAAGACAGATATAAAATAGTACTTGGAAATTCAAAAACTTTATTTCATTGTAGCAGAAGTCAAAACATGTTTGATTACATCATAACACCATATTCAATGTCAAGTACAATATCTATCTTGATAAAACAAGTACATAATCTCATTACATGAATAGCCATTAAAAAGAAAGATAACAAGCTGGACTTTACTTCAGCAGTCCAAGCTTTCCAGAAGATAAGCGATCCAACTAGACTCCACTAGAACTTGGCCCAACCTGCGGACCTAAAGGGAGAAAAAGGATGGAAAAGAGGGGGTCAGACATAAAGTCTGGTGAATATGATAATTCTACAATACTATTACCAAAATAACTGGACTAAGGCATAAGCTGGAAAACAAGAAAATGTCTATGAAGAGAAGATTAAGGACATAGACAATCGCTAAAGGCAACGTTATAGGCGCTCCTAAATACTAAAGGATAAACACTATACTGCACCACACCAGTCACCCTAAAGATTCATCCCACTTAGCTTTACTTAGAAACTTTCCCAATGGCTTTACGTACCCCTAGCTGACTACATAGGTGCCGCCTGCCCCTATCTCCACTAGGTGTACCCTACTTCCCATTATTCGATCGGCTCCCTAACTCGTAGATACCCGTGCTGGCCCCACAGTGGGGTGTATCACTCCCCTAAAGTGGCAACCTGATACAACGGACATGCACGGCTTATACCTACACGATGCAACAACGTCTTACCTACCAGCCCGGGTCCACACACGCATATGAAACCCGTTGGACTTGCGTTGCCACCGCTCCCTGTTTTGGCCTCTTATAGTCAAACCCAGTATGCGTGTCCCGTCCTCGACTTGGGTCGAGCCCACAAAGATACATTTTGGGATACTGGTTGAAATGGGCCCCCACTATTTACCACAAGCATTCCACCTAAGCTTGTCCCCATTAGTCCATCCCACTTAACCCACTTAGTCATGTTCATTTACATGTGTGTTTGGTTAAGTCTAATCGTATTTCAAATGCCTCTAAAGGCAACCACCAGATTCCTCATGCCACCCAAGGCACCTACTTAACCCCCATGTCCCACCTTACATGATTATCTGTTTAAGTATTTCTTAGTTCATTAAGGCCATAACCTCATAAAGACCTCTCACATTAGACTGGCATTTATGGCAGCTGGATTTGCCGGGCGGGTCCGGGCAGTCTTACACCATAAAAGAGTCTAACCTCGTGTCTTTACAATTGTTATGCTTTAGTTTGGGCCTAGGACCTCTCACATTGGGCCGACATTTGTGACTACTGGATTTGCCGGGCGGGTCCGGGCAGGTTTACATCACAAACGGGTCCAACCTCGTGTACTAAGCATTGATTATTAATAATAATCCACTTTCCCCCAATTTTAATAATTCCCTACTTGAATTATTTATTACTTCCAATTTTTAACAATGTCCATAATTGACTCAATTATGGACATTCATTCATGGTATGCAACATCTTACAAAATTGCACCCAATTTATTAATTCCTAATATTACCCCTACCCCACGTTTGAACGTTTATTCGCAAAATATATGTTAGACTCGAATAGCCTAACTCATAGCATAAAAGAGATTATCATAATAACAACATGTATATGTGACCAAATGAATCATAATAAGGGGTGAAACTTGCATATGTCCAACTTACATAGATTATACATGTCATTGATCTAAAGGTGTCAACTTGTTCAAAATTCACCTAATATGATCTCAATCAATTTTCATAAACTTACATATGAACATGTGTGAATCAACATCATCTAATTTTTTAACAACATGGTTTTATATGGGTACACCTAACTCAATAGGCAAATTCCCATAATCAAGTTTTATTTAATTATAGTTTCAAGTTTATGGGTACACCTAACCTAATAGGCAAATTCCCATAAACCAGATCCATTTAAATTAAGAAAAAAAACATAACTTTAAGCATGATCCAACAACATCATGATTTTTCAACATAATATAGCATGATTTATAACATGGCATAGTATGATAGTATAACATAGCTTGACATGATTCTCAACATAGCACGACATAGCATAAGAGAATTTACAACATAGCATGACATAGCATATATAATTTACATCATACGACAACATAATAACATAATAAGAGATCCACAATATATAGAATTTACAATTACAAATCACATCACTTTCTTGTGATCCATTCATAACTGAGTCAAATTAGTTTGTAATAGTCTTGTGAGAATCATCATACTCACCAACAAAAGAAAAGAATTAGAGAAAGAGTGATCTTTTGATTTGATTTGTGTAGATTTAGTTGTAGATGATTAGGCTTTCTCTTCTTAGTTTGTGACGGCTATGCTGAACTCCATGGCAGCAGCATGACGGTAGCTTCTCTAATTTTACAAGTGATTTAGGTCTAGGGTCTACCCACTTATTTATAGATTTTAGAATTCATTTAGGCCATTAGATTTAACCTAGAAATAACCGCAGCCGTTCAGACAAGATGGGGTTTATCTTGTTGACTCAGCAATGAGTCAGAAGTGACTCAGCAAACACTCAGCATATTAATAAACTTCTATTCATGTTTGCATTAACTGCCCATATATATATATATATTTTCTACAATGTACACATTATATACATCCCCCTTTACTTATTATTGTTTTTATATACATATTAGATACATCCCCTCTCTTACATACTTATTAATATTTTTATATTCATATTAGATACATCCCCTCTCTTACACACTTATTAATATTTTTATATTCATAATAGATACATCCCCTCTCTTACATACTTATTAATATTTTTATATTCATATTAGATACATCCCCTCTCTTACACACTTATTAATATTTTTATATTCATATTAGATACATCCCCTCTCTTACACACTTATTAATATTTTAGCAACTTTAGTGTTAATAGAAAATTCGGGGTGTTACAATTCATGTATAAATTAACATATCCAAACTTGCATATCAAGTTAAACATACATATGATTTAACATATGAATTAGATCCTAACATACAAAAATAGCATATGAAGCATCATTATGAATCGATTGTACATAAGCCAACAACTAACATAGGTTTACAACATAGGTAATATCATAGTAGTCAATGATTCACAACCACAAACTTGTGTATAAATTGATGTCATAAAAAAATGAATCAAGACATATGTGATTGGTCATATAAAATAGATCCACAACATGAATTAAATAGACTATCATATGTTCACAAACAAAATATAAGTAACATCACATGATTCAACAAGCATGTTCTTGTAATCCAAATTATAAACTTATCCCAATTAAATTAACAATTACTTTTTGAATGAAATTTTACTCACAAACAAAAAGAAAGTCTTGAGTTCTAGGATATGTATTCTGTAATTGATTAGTGTTCCCTCGATGTAGACAATTTTTGATTTAGATTAGACTTGAGTTGAACTGAATTGTTGGTAAGCTTCTCCTAGTTGGTGGCGGCTACTCTAGGTTGCGAGGTGATAGCATGACGGCCATGGTTCTAATTTTGATTAGGTTTTAGGTTTTGAGTCTACATGTGTTTATATAGGGATTATGATTAATTTAGGCCATCCGATCAACCTAGAATCAATCAAGACAATCCAGTCAAGATAGAGTGACACCTCAGCCCTAATGACTCAGCACTGAGTCACAAAATCGTCTTCTTTCAGATCTGCCTGGGGGGGGGGGAGGTCGACCCCCAGGTCGACACTAAGGTCGACCTGAATAGGGGGAGGTCAACACTATGGTCGACCCCCTGGTCGACCTGGTCCCTATTATATTTTTTCTGAACCTGAGCTGTTTTTAAATTAATTAATTTTTGAAAATTCGGAAGGCCATAACTTCTTCATACGGAGTCCAATTCACACAAAATCAGACTCTATCTCAAGCAGAATTCCGAGACGAATGCGATGGATCAACCCATTTCCCTTAATTCCCACATTTTAAATTAAGTATTCTTTAATTTGTTAACTTTAAATTTTAAAATTACGGGGTGTTGCAATCTAGTTGGGAGAAAACCGATGCACCTACAAGCAGATCGAACAAGTCATCTATTCTTGGGAGTGGGTGCCTATTCTTCTTGGTCAGCTTGTTTAGCTCCCGATAGTCAACGCATAGGCGAAGTGAACTATCCGCTTTGGTTGCGAATACTACTGAGGCACCCCATTCAGAAATACTCCGCCTTATGAATCCCTTCTCAAGCAACTCTTTAACTTGCTTGCTGAGTTCTTTCCTCTCCCTTGGAGCCATTTGTATAACGGATAAAGCAATGGGTTTTGCATTATCAACAAGGTATATGCGGAAGTCTATCTCCCGCTTCGGAGGTAACCCCTTCACCTCTTCCAAGACATCCAAGTATTCACAGACTACTCTAACAGACTGCAAATTCTCAACAGACACATCAAGAAATTCTAGATAGCTAAGCATAATAGAGTCCATGGGATTACAAGATATTTCGAGAGTGTTACCGAGGCGAGTCATGTGTCTAACCACTCTCTTTTCACAATTGAGGATGGCACCATTACTGGATAGCCAATCCATGCCTAGAATCAACCCATAGCCCGTGATGCCCAAAACATAGGCATTACATCTAAACCCCACACTTGGTATAGAAATTTCCAAATCCAAACAAATCATTAACAAATAAGTTGAGCCCCTAATTGGATTTGAAACAACCAAGGGATCCTCTACTAAACTTGTGTCTAGGTGCAGAGATTCAACTAAAGCAGTAGATATAAAAGAGTGCGATGCGCTAGAATCAAAGATTGTACGCATAGGGTGATCAAAAAGATAAACTAATCTAGCAACAGAAACATTTCTACCTCGTTCTTGCGGAGGTGCAATGAGATCGTGAACCTGCCATCCAGAAGTAGATCCAGCTCTCTGCCATTGCCCTTGCTTTCTTGGGCAGTCCTTAGCCATGTGTCCCATCACGCCGCAACAGAAACAACCACCCATCTTCCACTTCTTATTTCTGCAGTCCTTAACTAGATGTCTAGGAATGCCACAAAAATTAAACTTCCTCTTGTCACGGGGTTTGTTATTCTTCCCTCCCTTCTTGGAATCTGTCTTCTTGCTCTGTGATCCTTCCACTTTCTTATCTTGAGGTACTTCCACCTTTGTCTCTTTCTTGCCAACCTTATCTTCTTCTTGTAACAGTGCCATGTCCACCAGTCTCTCATAAGTTGCACCCATAGGTATATGGGACATAGCTATGTCGTGCAGTGGTTCATTCAATCCTTTAACAAAACGGAGAGCCTTCTTTAGTGGAGTGTTTACTAACTCCAATTCGAACCTAGCCAGCTGGTTGAATTGGTTAACGTATTCCTTGACCGACATACTCCTCTGTTTGAGAGCTAAGAACTTCTCCATCTGTAGGCTTCGTTCAGCTCGTGAGAGGAATTTCATTTCAAACCTCATTCTGAAATCCATCCAAGTTTCAATTGGTCTTTCAGCGTTAGTAACTTCCCACCCATAAGAAGCTTCGTCTTTGAGCAACATACGGCCAACAGTATCTTCTTCCTATCATCCACTTCGAAGATATCAAAAAAATCCTCATTTTCTTTGAGCTAGTTTCTTGCTTTCACGAAGAATTCATTTCCATTGACACCCACGGCTCGAAAGTCCCTACATATTTTTGAGAAAGCATTTGCACGTCGAGGAGGAGGAGGAACCACTCCAGCTGGGGGAGGAGGAACGTTTGCTAGGCCTGCGAAATTAGTCCTAGCTTCTAGGTACCTTCGGAACCAGCCAGGTACCGGCACGCCCTCTGGAAGGTTAAGATCCCCAGACATGCTGAAATGAAAAAGGAAAGATTCAAAACAATGGATAGAAAGATAGTGCATATGGCTTTGGGGGATTATGCCTTTTTAAAATAAAACACTTTTTCTTGAAAAATGCTTCTTTAAATTTCTTTTTGAAAAACAGTTTTCAAATTTTTTTATCTGATCTGGTAAACCTTTGCTCTAATACCAAGTGAAACACCCCACCTCCGTTAAAGTCACTCACAAAGGGAATGCCTTAACTTTGGTAGAGTATGATAGGTAAAAGACATAGATAATTTACAAGACAGACATATATAAGCAGCGGAAAAACTAAATTTATTTCAATCGTGGTTCATAACAAAACATTACAGCAAGCTGTCTCAAGACAACTTCCAAATCATTACATCAGAATCTCTGTCTTGATTATAACATAAAGAAGCATAAAACAAAATAAAACTGCATAAATCCCCAAGTAGCAGTGTGTCCAAAGCCATAGCCAAAGATAAGAGGTTTCAAGTTGTACATCACATAGTCTTCAAGCTTGGAAAAATGAACGGTCCAAATTAAGCTGAGCTATTCCCTCCCTGGGTACGTGAGGGGAGGGGGACGGAAGAAAAGAGAGCGAAAGAAAAATGAGTCAAACATAAGTCTGGTAAGTCCAGTGATTATTCAGCATGTAAACTGGTAAGAGAACCATGACTTGAATAAGCTGGGCGCAGAACAATAACAAGGAAATAAGGTAACATAGGATAAGGCAAGATAAACTAATCATACTATCGCACTCATCTCCATATTCTCTGCACCTACTAGATATTTCAACCATCATCATGAGTTCAAACACAGTGATCCCTTTTTATCGATCGGCTCCTACCCGCACGCATTTACCACTTTTGTCATATAGCCCCGTTCGATTGTAGATACCTGTGTTGGTCCCACCATGGGGTGTATCAAATCCTATGGTGGCAACCCGACACAATTCAAGATGCACAGTGTATAACTACTGATGCCCAGTGCCTTCTTTTTCCACTTCGGAGTACGTGCACGCCTATACTCCGTCGGAACCTACACTGACGCACCAACCGCCATTGTTTTGACCTCTTAAAATCATCCCGGTAATCGTGTCCCACCCTGCCTAGTTCAGGGTACCATGATACATTTATGTGGGTTACTGCTGAAACGGGTCCCCGTTACTAGGGTTTCCTAATCAACATGTTAAATTAGTTAAGTGTCCAAGTTAACATAACTCCACCCATCAGTTTAGTTAACATGTTGTATTGGTTAAGTGTTGCCTTAATTAACTTAACCCTACCATTCCCGACTTAGCTTTAATTCATTCATTAAAGCACCAACCACTCACATATTACATGTATTGTTGCGGTCACTGGATGTGCCAGTCGGGTCCGGGAAGTTTTACGCCGCAACTCAGTCTAACCTCGGGTTCTTTTGGGCTCGATGCATTAACCTCCCACATTAGATATATATTGTTATGGTTGCTGGATGTGCCGGGCGGTTCCGGGCAGTCATACACCATAACTCAATCTAACCTCAGGTTAGACATATCCTTCTTTTCTAAATTTACATATTTACCTCTTTATATTTATATGTAAATTATTGTCATTCAAATCAAGCCCCACTTTCCCTTTTAAATCAAGTTCATAATTTTATGTATAAAAATTTATGCCACTTTATGCCATAAAACATTTACATGTTTAGGAGCCAAATATGCCAATTATATGTAATTTCATTTTTTCCCCAACGTTACCCCCGTTAAACATTCACATAAATCACATAAAATGTTAGGCTCGATACATAGCCTATCTTATACACAAAAGGGGAAAAGTGGAACATGTAATAATTCCAACATCATAAAAAATATGGATCTAACTACACATGTGTCATATGGATTTGGCATAAGACAATATACATTTAATTATGAACTTGCAAATTTAGATCTACTCAACATGAATCATGATATAAAGGTTTTACATAGAACTACATAAACTTAAAATTAGGCATGCGGTTGTGAACTTGCAAATTAGCATGTAGTTCTAGTCATATATGTGAACAAGGTAGAACTTGCATAAACATAGAAAAATTCCCAAATTGCCATACAACATATAGGTGTCATTACCAAATTATAGAACTTGAAATGTCATCGCCAAATTATACAATATGGTATGTCATTACTAAATTACACAATATGATATGCCATTGCCAAATTACACAATATGATATGCCATCATCAAATTATAACATGTTATCGCCAATTTATGTCATCGCCAAAGTTTACAACATAATATGTCATAGCTAATTTAAATAATGTATATGTCATTGGCGAATTATACAACATATGGATTCATTGCAAAGCATTTCACATTTATCATCAAATTACATAAAAACATAATCACAAACTTAACATGATAAGAGTTATAGTCTCAATCAATTCAGTTTTAATAAAAAGGATAGGCATAAATTTACATTTGGCGATGTTCTACATCCATTTATTTTAGTCATGACTCTAATATCATTTAGGTCTAAATGATAACTGGACTTACAAATAGGAGACTAGTCTTGTGTTCTGGGATATGTATTCTTACTTCAAATAGCTCTCCTTTGTTGTAGACGTTGAATTATCTTAGTTGAATTAGATTTGATTTGTAATTCCTACCTAGCTTCCTAGTTGAATGAGAATGGCGGCTTCTCTAGGTTGAGTATTGATAGCATGACGGTCTAAGGAATATTTTTGTGTGGCTTAGGGTTTAGATTTAGGTGGCTTATATAGAAGTTTGATTTAATAGGAGCCGTCAGATCAACCTAGGGCAAATCAAATCCATTCAAACCTAAGAGAACCAACCAGAACTTGCCACACAAGCCCTAATGACACAGCAAATCGTCACACAAAGAAACACGTCAGATTTCAGATCTGACCCGAGGGAGAGGTCGACCCTCAGATCGACCTGTATGGGGGGAGGTTGACCTGTATGGCGGGAGGTCGACCCCCTGGTCGACCTCCTGGTCGACCTGGCCTTGGGCAGGAAAATTACCGCCTAGCCCGCTTCTTCTTCTAATTTTGAATTTTCTGAACTTTAATCAGAGCTGTTTATTTAAATTCTTGAATCTTCTGAAGGTTATAACTCCTTCATACGGAGTCCGATTTACGCAAACTCAGATTCTATCTCAATAAGAATTCCGAGACAAACACAATAACATAACCTATTTCTCTTAATTCTCACATTTGTAATTAATTATTCTTTAATTTGTTACTTTAACATTACAGAAAATATGGGGTGTTACATAAACACTTGTATACTCAAACCATGAGCAATAAAGAGTGGATTGATACTTAGCATAATTTTCATGAGTTGTTTAACTTCTTCCTTAACATATTACCTTATGCTTCTGATATGCCAATGGGTTCTTACCTAAGTCTTAAGCCTTCCTCAAGATTATTGAAAACCCCCTTTCCATAAGCCATTTAGCTTTCTATCTCGTATTGTGCTTAGGGAACACTTATCCCAAGGTAACTGTTGGTTATTAAGTCTCGTAAGTGTGATACTCACCCCTTGAGGAAGTAGTAACTAATCTTTGGGCTAAGACCTTGATATCTAGGAATTGGTGGACTAACTCAAGCTTGTAGGAACTAAATAGTCCCATTTTCCCCTTAGGTCCATTTCCTTAGACCTATCTATGATATTGACAAAAAATATCGTTAACATTTTGGCACTAGAAGGAGGGCTTGAACCTCCGACCTTGTGGTTAACCTAATCCCATATCTAACTGTGCTATTCCTTCTTGGATTGGACTAGGCTTTGAAGAAGCAGAAACCATTAATAGAAGGTCTCTACAAGTAACTACTGTGTGTCCCATGGTTACATCAAGTGTTAATGAACCATGGACTATTGAAAGGCAAAGTTTTAAGCTGGAAGCCTTGCTTATCCAAAATAAGGAAAAAGAAGTGGAACCTTATGATCCTGACCATTAGAGCATCAACCCTTTCCATTTAGGAACAAACCTAATCTTTGCCCTAAACGATTTTACGTCAAAGAAGTGCAACTCACTTATCCATATAAAGGAAGCGATTCAAGCATAGGCTAAGGGTACGATATTTGGGAAAAGGGTTGAGAAAGGTTTCAATCACCTCGTCCCAAGATGGTTTAATAAGGTTACACCTCTGCCTCAAGAAACAGCTAAAAGGAAATTTGAAGACAAAGAAAAGACTACGGAATTAAGTAATAAAAGAGTTAAATCCCAACGTCGAGAGAAAGCCTTCGAATCAAGATTTCCAAAAAGGAAGTGATCTTACTACATCAATTGAGAATATCTACTTCGTTACTAAGCACGAGTTAGACTTTTGGCAATCATCAAAGAAGAAACCCAAGAACGAAGCCAAGCTAGGAGGGCCTTATTGCTACTATCATCTAATGAATAGGCATGAAACCAATCATTGCAAAGTCCGAGAAGGAATGGTCATCAACTTTTCTAATCAAGGAAAACTACATAGATATGTAAAGAAGACATATTCAACTACAACAACGAATTCTTTGAGGAAAGAATGCTTACATAACTAAGGGTATGGAAACCCTCTCAAAATTTGGAATAAACCGAAATTGGTCAAATTGGAAATGAATAAAAACCCTTGTCATTGCAAAGTTGGTTAGGGCAAGGCACCCCTCGTGTAACACCCCACCTCCGCCAGTACCACTCTTGCAAGGGCACTGACTTTGGAGGGGTGTTTGAATCAGGTAAACATGCATAATGATATATCAAGGCAGAACAAGAACAGAGTAAATAACATAGATAAAACAGCGGAAGATTTTAAACCATGTCAAATCAAGTCTGGTACAATGAGACGACCCGAAATCCCGTTCTCACGGAAACAGGGTTATCTTTGGAATATAACACAGAAACATATAATAGCAGAACAGAATTAAATAAATACACCTGATAATGAACAACAAAATATACTGGATAAAAGTAATCATCAGAGTTACACAGTATACAGGATCTTACTTAGTACAAATACAGTTCAGCTATACATAAATGTCTACAGCGGAAATAAACAAAATATGTACAATAGGAGCTGAACAGCATAAAAAGAAATAAATGATAGAATCCATCTTCAGCTCCAGCTATCCAGAAAGAACCAGCTAAACCTGAATACAAGGCTGCCCGTGTGGAAAAAGGGGCACCCGAGTTTGAAAGTGAAACAAACTACGAGTCAGTCATGGGACTGGTATGAGAAGTCTACTCAATACATATCTAATATGGCTAATCACAGGACCACGCCACTTTCGTGGAACGGGTTTACTCCATTGGATTGCCTGTGCTTTAAAACAAATCTTTCTTTTAAACATCGCTATGCTTTTTATAAAAATGAAACCGTTATAAGACTCAGTTCCCATCACACAATGCAACGCAAACCGGAGGATAGAGTTTTTACCTTATAACGGCCAAAATATGCTTGATACGAATAAAACAAAGGCATTTGATATTATTGCTAGTGTCTATATGTTTTGAAAACAATTTCAAATCATAACTATCAATCATAGACGGCATTAATGCCCCATACCACTATGTCGCCATATATAGGTATACAATCAAAACCGCACAGTCACGTATTTGGAAATTGGTTTTCCGTCATGAACCAAGGCAAAAGATAGTCCTTACCGAATTCGAGACGCTCTAGCCCGTGTCTCAGGCAAGCGCGCAGGCAAGCCTTGGAGTGTAACAACCCGTAAAATGCGGGCCAGTTTGAAATTTTTAATTTGGCAATTTTAGCGAATTTTGAATATTTAAAATGAATTATTTTAAATAATATCGACGAGAAATCTGTTTTGAATATAATTCGAACGTATATATTATATACGTCGTCGTTAGAATATATAATAATTATATATAATTATAAAAGGAATTGAAAATGGCGCGGTAGTTCGAAAATTCGATTTCTAATTTCAAATGAATATACAAAATTCAATATAAGTCAGAATTGAACGAAACAAGAAATATTTGAATCTGTATAACTATATCTTTGTAACGAAGTTAAAAAACTGAGATTTCATCTTAGAAATGATAAGATATGTCCAGTTGAAAATTCTGAATAGTCGCTATGGAATTCAGGCCCTTAAAAATGGACATTTTGCAAACGATCTCGGATTTCGACGAAACCAGTTTTGTTGGGTCCGTGATGTCAAGTTATTGCTAGGTTTCAAATTTCGTAATTTTTCGAATCAATATGTGAGCGTGGCAAAGGAAAACGCGTTTGACCAGTTTCAGTTGATTTTAATCGACTGGAAATTGGCCATTTTTCAAACGGTCTCAGAATTTGACGAAACTAGTTTTATTACGACCGTATCGTCAATACGAAGCTAGAAAATATTTTTCAGGAATTTTCCTAGTTAGTATGTGGCCCCAGTAAATTGAAATGTACGTTTAAAATTTAATATAATGATTTAAATGTTAATTTAAATGAAAACTGATCGAAACGATCGAATCAGCTTGCGATACATATCCCATTGTGTTCGGAATAGGGGTAATTAGCTAGGGGCGACAGTTGTTGGGTTTGATTTGAAGTTCGTTATCATATCGAGATAATTTTCGAAATAAATAAATTAAAAATATAAATATATATAAACGGTCAAACTTAGTCAAACCCTATCTCTACATTTCCGTGGTCAAACCTCGATGGCGCCTCCCTCTTCATTCCAGACGGCGGAAAATACTCAATCCTTCCTCCCCAATTTCTGAATCAACAACTCAATAAAAATTAAAACTTTCAAAAGGAAAATGGAGAGGAACGTGAGCTCATCGGGTTGATGCAGGGATGATCATCCCTCGTTTAGAGTTTGGCTCGATTTCGGATCTCAAAGATCCGCCGATCAGTTGCAGACTCCGCGAGGACGGTGGCACCGAATGGGCCCACGTTGGGGGCGCGCATGAAGGCTTCGAAGGCGGTCCTTAGGAGCTCCGGCGATCGCCCTCCGGTGCATCGATGACGTGGCAAGGAGGAACCCTAAGGGGCGAGCTCTAATAAGAGGACGTCGGGTGTGGTTAGTCTGGGAAGAAAAGGTTTTATTTTTAATTGTTCTCTTTAGTATGTAAATTCAGTTTAAAAAAAATCAGTAAAAAAGAAAATTGTTTTGAAAATAAAAATAGCAATTTAAATCTGAAAATATATTGTTTTTAAAAGCTGAAAATAAATTGTTTTTAAATCTGAAAATATAGGGTCTTTAAAATGAAAATATAAATAGAATTTGTAAAAGAATTTATTTTGAAAATACATATAGAATATAAATAGAATTTGAATTTGCAAAGTTTTAAAATAGGGAAAAGTAGTGTATTTAGAATAAAAATAGCATAGAGATTTGAAAATAAAATAACATAGTTTTTATGAAATAAAAATAGCAGTGTTTTTAAAATTGAAATTTACAGTAATTTTAAAATAAGAAATTTATAGCGATGTTTTGAAAATAATAATACGATTTTTATATATAAAACTTCGAAAGAAAAATATGATTTTTATATATAGAACTTCGAAGTAAAAATTCGATTTTTATATATTAAACAGCGTAGTAAAAATTCGATTTTTACATATGTAGTGGCTACGGGCGACGAAGCTGACGAAGATTCGAAAAAGAGGAAGACTTCTATCAAGAAAGATTCGAGATGATTGGATAGCTATCGGTGAGAACTTCTCACTCAAAATTCTTTTTCTAAGTTATATATATACTAGGATGCAGACGGTGCTTAGTAGCACCCGACACAATCGTCCACAGACCATGGACTTGTTTGTTTGGTTGCATAGATTAGTTATATGATGTGATTTGAATTGGTTGTTTGGTGATTTTGATTGATGTGTGAATGGCGTGGGCCTTCACTAGACCGGGGATAAGGCTAGGCCTTGTCCCGTTTCTAGTATCGTGCCGTTATGCCGCCGAAATTTTCTAAAAGATGTTAGAAAATAAAAATATCATTTTATTTGTGTAAATGAATAATAAAAATTCATATGTTGAAATAAAATGTTCTATCGTTAAAAATATAATTTTTAACGTGAATATGAATATAGTGAAAGTGAATAAAATAAATATTCATTTACAAACCAGACGGTTTGTTTATGTACACCTATTTGAAGGACATTGATTGGGTCGATAAATTTTACACATCGCCCAACAGCACAAATAAAATATGTGTTTGATTGTTTGAAACCCCACACGGGTGTTGGGATGAAATTTGAAGTTCACTCATCCTGATTTGTTAAATATGTCGATCGGTTGATTGACAGGCTGTTTTAAGCGTTAGATATCTATATTTGATGCTTATACAGTGTAGTGCACTTTGGTTGATGATTGATTATTTTTCCATGCTATTATATACATGTGTTGTATGAAAATCCATATAATTAACTTTATATGGTAATTGATTGGGCCTCATTCCAATTTGAAAAATAAAGAATATTATAAAATAAAAGTTCATGTGTTGACAATACTCATTCATTGAGATTGGTCATGTGTTGAACGAAATATTTTAGTAATAAAATTTACATCTTTATCAATATAAAATAAAAGTTCATGTGTTGACAATACTCATTCATTGAGATTGGTCATGTGTTGAACGAAATATTTTAGTAATAAAATTTACATCTTTATCAATATAAAATAAAAGTTCATGTGTTGACAATACTCATTCATTGAGATTGGTCAAGTGTTGAACGAAATATTTTGATAATAACAACTATTTTGAAAAAGAAATATTTGAAATAAAATATTTGAAAATAGAAATTTATGAAGCCGTGTTGATTAGATTGACGCCATTTTTGACGTGAACGATATTTATATCGATTTTATTCATTTCGAAATGAATTGAATTGAAAACGACTTCGAAATGAATTGAATTGAAAACGATTTCGAAATGAATAAAATTGAAAACGATTTTGAAATGAATTGAATTGAAAACGATTTCGAAATGAATTAAATTGAAAACGATTTCGAAATGAATTGAATTGAAAACGATTTCGAAATGAAATGAATTGAAAACGATTTCGAAATGAATTGAATTGAAAACGATTTCGAAATGAATTAAATTGAAAACGATTTCGAAATGAATTAAATTGAAAACGATTTCGAAATGAATTGAATTGAAAACGAATTCAAATTGAATTGAAAGTGAATTGAAATGAATTCAAATTGAACTGAAATTTGAATTGAATAGAAATGAATTTTAAAACGAATTTATAAAGAAGAATTCAATTTTGATTTAAATTAAAAAAAAGTTGAAATTGCTTTTGAAACGATTTCAAAACTGTTTATATAATTCGTTTTAAATAGAAATCGACGAAATATATTATATATATTATATATATAATATAATGGCCTGAATAGAACGCGCCGCGCCGCGGTAGTTCGCGAATTTCGACCATTTATTTCAAACGGACATTACGGGAGATCCGACCGTCGGATTCTCCTGAAACCGGAACCGTTGGGTTCGTATCGAAAAGAGCTTTCTAACGAATATTAGAAATTTGAAATCTAATGGTTGGATTTGGAATTATGTCCAAATCAAATTTGAAAAAGGTCGCTGTAAGTGCAGTTCGATGGCCATTGATGGAAATCGACTGTACGGGCCTTGATAAAATTATTAAAAATAGCAATAATTTGTGTAAAATCATAAGAAATGATTTAGAAAGAATTGGGATGAAAAACACCATATTTGAAAAGATAAAAATAGATTTTTATCCAAATGAACTAGTTTTGAACTAGAATTATAATTCTATTTATTTTTGAATGAATAAATTGAATTTGAAAAGGGTTTTAAAAATAACCAAAATTTCCAATGATTGCATTGGAGTGGATTTGAATCGAAATTGTCTTCGGAATATTTCGATGTTGGAATTCGTGATTATACGGATGTTGTTACGGAAATTTGAAAGATATATATTTATATCGTTATTTCCAATGCGATATTTGTTAGTCGTAGAATTTGATATTGAATATAAGCCGGTATATTTTCTATTCATAACCTTGTATTGAATATCAAATGTGATTTGGGTTTGTCGTGAATGGTGTCTTCACTAACACTGTTCTTGAACCCAGTTGAGAAAAGATTAAATCTTTTTGTTTAGATTTAACGAAGTGTACCAATTAAATAATATTTAATTGGAATTGAATCGATATTGATTTTTGGGTTTATCGTGAACAGTGTTTTAAATAACACTCGTTCTTTAACCCGATAATTAATGAATGTGATTTTGGGTTTATCGTGAACCGTGTTTTAAATGACACTGATTCTTTAACCCAGTCGAAGATTAAAACTAAGTGGAGTTTTAATGAATCTTTAATTAGATTGAAATGATCGAAAATGGAGTATCACCAGTTTTGCTCCAGGCGATAGTTAAATCTTTAATTAGATTTGAACGTGAAATGGTAATTGAATTTACCGATAACATTGTGGTATTAGATATGAAGTATTACCAGTTTTATTTCATGGGATGAATAGGTTGGGATGGGGAAATTAAAATAAATGATTACTTCGGTAAGGTTCGCTAATACCGACTGGTTTGAATTGAGATTCAAAAATAGAATAAAGAATAAATTCAAGGAATTTATCTTGGATAAAATTTATGGGAACATTTCCCTATGAATGTAAAATTTAGAAACTAACTGTCGGTTGGCCAAGCAGAATGGTTTTCTGGATATTGATCTGATGTTGGTTTCGGCCTTCGGGTTTAATATTTGGGAAATTATTCTCTTGATTAATTTACGGTTAGTGACTGATGAATTGGAATGAGGCGTATGTTGTGTTTGTGTAACACTTATTTAAAATATACGCGAGTTATTCGGAAAGACCGGGTTTATCCCATTCTGAATGACTGATACGACGATAAGTCGAAGATGAAGACGATGGTCGAAGAACGGAAGTCTTCACGTCGTTTGGGTAATTGCTGATGATCTTGATTGGGCTGTACACCCAAGAAGATGGAAACAGTTAGTGATCGTCCAGACGTACTTGGAGATCGATGGATATGCGGGGTACTAGGTGCCTCCGGTTTCGTTCAGACCCAGAACGGACTTGTAAATGGACTGTGTGTCTGACATTGGATTTTAGTCCGTGTGATTGATCTCTATTAAATATATATCTGTTTGGCGGCGGAGAATTTATTCTCTTGCTTAACGCCCTTCTCTGAGACGTACGAGCTCAGGGGTTATATATTGATGGATATAAATCGCATGGAGTGAATTGCATGTGTGGCATGCTAAGATGCAAATGATCAAGGCTTCTGTTGAAAAGCAAAGTCTTGTGGTTGATGATCGAAGCATGGCCTTTGTGGCGTAGCTTTGTGTAACGTTGATTCGCGAGTATCACACCCAGTATGAATCAAAAACGGGAGACGGACCTCAGGGAGGGCCTACGTTTCCTCCTAGCTAAAAGTGGCGTCAGTGGTTTTACACGCCCTGACGAGTTTGACTTATGTGGTTGTTGCTGTTGCGAGGCGCCTCGTATTGATCGGTCGTTCTCGAACCGATGGAGTCATTTAGTTGGCTCGCTTTCGCCCCAAAGGGCGGCGAAACGTAGTGCTCAGGTATAATAATCCACTCCGTGTGGACCGGCCCTGACGCTCCAAGGCTTGCCTGCGCGCTTGCCTGAGTCTCGGGCTAGGCAGTCTCGAATCATTGAGGATCTTGCCCCTAGCCTCGGTTCATACCATAAATGATAACCCAACTTCCAATACGACATTTGCGGTTTTGATTGTAAACTTATATATGGCGACATAGTGTTATGGGCCATTCATGCCGCCTATGATTGATACTTATGATTTGAAGTGTTTTATACACTATGCACTTATAATAGTATCAAATGATTTGTTTTAAACGTATCAAGCATTCTTTGGCTGTTATAAGGGAAAACCCTATCCTCGGCTGCGTTGCATTGTGTGATGGGACCTGGGTCTTATAACAGCTTCATTTTTCTTTACTTAGCATTGCGCTGTTTGTTTTATGCACTGGTATTCTTGGGAGGAAACCCGTTCCGTGTTATACGGCGTGGTCCCTTGATTTACCTAACTTTGAAAATAAAGATTAACTGTTTTAGTTCTCACACCAGTCACATGACTGACCTGGAGTTTATTGTTTTAACCTAAACTCTGGGTGCCCCTATTTTGACACGGGCAACTAGTAGTTTTGGTTTTGCAGATTTATATTCACAGGATCCTGGTTTACAGCTGGAACGATATCCGGAAAGCTTCGTATCCGTATATCTCCTTCTAGTTGTGTATTGTATTATTTTCCGCTGCTATATACTTAAATGTAATTTAAATCTCTGATATTTCTGTGTAATATATATTCATTTTTACTCTGTATATTCTTGTAATCTGATGCATTGTTGTAATATACAGTGAAATGTTCTTTTATATGCGTTCTGTTGTGGCTTGTTCTCGAACTATCCGTCACTTTCCTTTACAGGGAAGTTACGGGTTTTCACAGTTGGTATCAGAGCTTTGGTTTACAAAGCAGAGAACAAGGCACATTAGAACCGTACGAAAGAATTCATCAGATATTGGATTAGTAGTATCCAATTAGAATGACTCGTTAGAGATAGGATCAGTAGTATCCTAGGACGAGTGTGAAGAGTATATTTTTGAAAATGAAAACAAATCTTGTTTTGAAATATAAATCAATTATTCGTATTTGATTATCTATTTATATTGATGTGGACAATCCAGTATATATAGATTCTGCATATACGTCTGATCCGCGTGTATTCGAAATTTTAATATACTGGATAGATATAGAATTACACTCTAATCGCCTGGAGATGATTTTGATGATGGAGCTCCATCATTAGAATTTATGTTCGAGTGACGAAAGTGGGCTTTCTATATATTTCCTATTGACTGGTGTGAGAACCAAAATTAGATAAGGCCTATTGTTGTGATTTGGCATCCAAAAACATGATTTTTGTATATGTACCAAAATTACGAATTTGAAACTCTAATTCACTAATTGATTGATGTTTGTGTTGTTTGTTTATTTGTTTGCTAATTTTTAGCCATTTAGCCTAATTGAACCGAATATTGGATTATATTGAAAATTGGTTGCATTTGCTTGCATATACATATATATCATTGAACAGGTCATAACAAGGAGGCTAGAGCCGAAGAATAAAATTTGTTTGCCCGACAAATAGGTACATGTTTACTACATAATTTACTGTTTGTTTGGGTGATGATGATTTTATGAGCCTATTGGCTAGCCGCTTGGCTTTTTCTTTTTCTTTTTGAGATCTGAAGGACCGGGGAAGCTATTTGAAATTCCCCGATGCTCCCGGTGCAGGGGAGGTTATGGCGAAATTTTTCAAAAATTTAGGGTGTTAGCCAAATTTTTGAAAATTCTCAGAAACTAAAGAGTTGGAGAATAGAAGCCAGATCGAGCGTAGAGTTGAATAATCAAACCGCTTTCGACTTTGTTCCTTTTCGGGGACGAAAAGTTTTAAGTGGGGGAGATTGTAACAACCCGTAAAATGCGGGCCAGTTTGAAATTTTTAATTTGGCAATTTTAGCGAATTTTGAATATTTAAAATGAATTATTTTAAATAATATCGACGAGAAATCTGTTTTGAATAAAATTCGAACGTATATATTATATACGTCGTCGTTAGGATATATAATAATTATATATAATTATAAAAGGAATTGAAAATGGCGCGGTAGTTCGAAAATTCGATTTCTAATTTCAAATGAATATACAAAATTCAATATAAGTCAGAATTGAACGAAACAAGAAATATTTGAATCTGTATAACTATATCTTTGTAACGAAGTTAACAAACTGAGATTTCATCTTAGAAATGATAAGATATGTCCAGTTGAAAATTCTGAATAGTCGCTATGGAATTCAGGCCCTTAAAAATGGACATTTTGCAAATGATCTCGGATTTCGATGAAACCAGTTTTGTTGGTTCCGTGATGTCAAGTTATTGCTAGGTTTCAAATTTCGTAATTTTTCGAATCAATATGTGAGCGTGGCAAAGGAAAACGCGTTTGACCAGTTTCAGTTGATTTTAATCGACTGGAAATTGGCCATTTTTCAAACGGTCTCAGAATTTGACGAAACTAGTTTTGTTAGGACCGTATCGTCAATACGAAGCTAGAAAATATTTTTCGGGAATTTTCCTAGTTAGTATGTGGCCCCAGTAAATTGAAATGTACGTTTAAAATTTAATATAATGATTTAAATGTTAATTTAAATGAAAACTGATCGAAACGATCGAATCAGCTTGCGATACATATCCCATTGTGTTCGGAATGGGGGTAATTAGCTAGGGGCGACAGTTGTTGGGTTTGATTTGAAGTTCGTTATCATATCGAGATAATTTTCGAAATAAATAAATTAAAAATATAAATATATATAAACGGTCAAACTTAGTCAAACCCTATCTCTACATTTCCGTGGTCAAACCTCGATGGCGCCTCCCTCTTCATTCCAGACGGCGGAAAATACTCAATCCTTCCTCCCCAATTTCTGAATCAACAACTCAATAAAAATTAAAACTTTCAAAAGGAAAATGGAGAGGAACGTGAGCTCATCGGGTTGATGCAGGGATGATCATCCCTCGTTTAGAGTTTGGCTCGATTTCGGATCTCAAAGATCCGCCGATCAGTTGCAGACTCCGCGAGGACGGTGGCACCGAATGGGCCCACGTTGGGGGCGCGCATGAAGGCTTCGAAGGCGGTCCTTAGGAGCTCCGGCGATCGCCCTCCGGTGCAGCGATGACGTGGCAAGGAGGAACCCTAAGGGGCGAGCTCCAATAAGAGGACGTCGGCTGTGGTTAGTCTGGGAAGAAAAGGTTTTATTTTTAATTGTTCTCTTTAGTATGTAAATTCAGTTTAAAAAAAATCAGTAAAAAAGAAAATTGTTTTGAAAATAAAAATAGCAATTTAAATCTGAAAATATATTGTTTTTAAAAGCTGAAAATAAATTGTTTTTAAATTTGAAAATATAGGGTCTTTAAAATGAAAATATAAATAGAATTTGTAAAAGAATTTATTTTGAAAATACATATAGAATATAAATAGAATTTGAATTTGCAAAGTTTTAAAATAGGGAAAAGTAGTGTATTTAGAATAAAAATAGCATAGAGATTTGAAAATAAAATAACATAGTTTTTATGAAATAAAAATAGCAGTGTTTTTAAAATTGAAATTTACAGTAATTTTAAAATAAGAAATTTATAGCGATGTTTTGAAAATAATAATACGATTTTTATATATAAAACTTCGAAAGAAAAATATGATTTTTATATATAGAACTTCGAAGTAAAAATTCGATTTTTATATATTAAACAGCGTAGTAAAAATTCGATTTTTACATATGTAGTGGCTACGGGCGACGAAGCTGACGAAGATTCGAAATAGAGGAAGACTTCTATCAAGAAAGAGTCGAGATGATTGGATAGCTATCGGTGAGAACTTCTCACTCAAAATTCTTTTTCTAAGTTATATATATATACTAGGATGCAGACGGTGCTTAGTAGCACCCGACACAATCGTCCACAGACCATGGACTTGTTTGTTTGGTTGCATAGATTAGTTATATGATGTGATTTGAATTGGTTGTTTGGTGATTTTGATTGATGTGTGAATGGCGTGGGCCTTCACTAGACCGGGGATAAGGCTAGGCCTTGTCCCGTTTCTAGTATCGTGCCGTTATGCCGCCGAAATTTTCTAAAAGATGTTAGAAAATAAAAATATCATTTTATTTGTGTAAATGAATAATAAAAATTCATATGTTGAAATAAAACGTTCTATCGTTAAAAATATAATTTTTAACGTGAATATGAATATAGTGAAAGTGAATAAAATAAATATTCATTTACAAACCAGACGGTTTGTTTATGTACACCTATTTGAAGGACATTGATTGGGTCGATAAATTTTACACATCGCCCAACAGCACAAATAAAATATGTGTTTGATTGTTTGAAACCCCACACGGGTGTTGGGATGAAATTTGAAGTTCACTCATCCTGATTTGTTAAATATGTCGATCGGTTGATTGACAGGCTGTTTTAAGCGTTAGATATCTATATTTGATGCTTATACAGTGTAGTGCACTTTGGTTGATGATTGATTATTTTTCCATGCTATTATATACATGTGTTGTATGAAAATCCATATAATTAACTTTATATGGTAATTGATTGGGCCTCATTCCAATTTGAAAAATAAAGAATATTATAAAATAAAAGTTCATGTGTTGATAATACTCATTCATTGAGATTGGTCATGTGTTGAACGAAATATTTTAGTAATAAAATTTACATCTTTATCAATATAAAATAAAAGTTCATGTGTTGACAATACTCATTCATTGAGATTGGTCATGTGTTGAACGAAATATTTTAGTAATAAAATTTACATCTTTATCAATATAAAATAAAAGTTCATGTGTTGACAATACTCATTCATTGAGATTGGTCATGTGTTGAACGAAATATTTTGATAATAACAACTATTTTGAAAAAGAAATATTTGAAATAAAATATTTGAAAATAGAAATTTATGAAGCCGTGTTGATTAGATTGACGCCATTTTTGACGTGAACGATATTTATATCGATTTTATTCATTTCGAAATGAATTGAATTGAAAACGACTTCGAAATGAATTGAATTGAAAACGATTTCGAAATGAATTAAATTGAAAACGATTTCGAAATGAATTGAATTGAAAATGATTTCGAAATGAATTAAATTGAAAACGATTTCGAAATGAATTGAATTGAAAACGATTTCGAAATGAAATGAATTGAAAACGATTTCGAAATAAATTGAATTGAAAACGATTTCGAAATGAATTAAATTGAAAACGATTTCGAAATGAATTAAATTGAAAACGATTTCGAAATGAATTGAATTGAAAACGAATTCAAATTGAATTGAAAGTGAATTGAAATGAATTCAAATTGAACTGAAATTTGAATTGAATAGAAATGAATTTTAAAACGAATTTATAAAGAAGAATTCAATTTTGATTTAAATTAAAAAGAAAGTTGAAATTGCTGTTGAAACGATTTCAAAACTGTTTATATAATTCGTTTTAAATAGAAATCGACGAAATATATTATATATATTATATATATAATATAATGGCCTGAATAGAACGCGCCGCGCCGCGGCAGTTCGCGAATTTCGACCATTTATTTCAAACGGACATTACGGGAGATCCGACCGTCGGATTCTCCTGAAACCGGAACCGTTGGGTTCGTATCGAAAAGAGCTTTCTAACGAATATTAGAAATTTGAAATCTAACGGTTGGATTTGGAATTATGTCCAAATCAAATTTGAAAAAGGTCGCTGTAAGTGCAGTTCGATGGCCATTGATGGAAATCGACTGTACGGGCCTTGATAAAATTATTAAAAATAGCAATAATTTGTGTAAAATCATAAGAAATGATTTAGAAAGAATTGGGATGAAAAACTCCATATTTGAAAAGATAAAAATAGATTTTTATCCAAATGAACTAGTTTTGAACTAGAATTATAATTCTATTTATTTTTGAATGAATAAATTGAATTTGAAAAGAGTTTTAAAAATAACCAAAATTTCCAATGATTGCATTGGAGTGGATTTGAATCGAAATTGTCTTCGGAATATTTCGATGTTGGAATTCGTGATTATACGGATGTTGTTACGGAAATTTGAAAGATATATATTTATATCGTTATTTCCAATGCGATATTTGTTAGTCGTAGAATTTGATATTGAATATAAGCCGGTATATTTTCTATTCAGAGCCTTGTATTGAATATCAAATGTGATTTGGGTTTGTCGTGAATGGTGTCTTCACTAACACTGTTCTTGAACCCAGTTGAGAAAAGATTAAATCTTTTTGTTTAGATTTAACGAAGTGTACCAATTAAATAATATTTAATTGGAATTGAATCGATATTGATTTTTGGGTTTATCGTGAACAGTGTTTTAAATAACACTCGTTCTTTAACCCGATAATTAATGAATGTGATTTTGGGTTTATCGTGAACCGTGTTTTAAATGACACTGATTCTTTAACCCAGTCGAAGATTAAAACTAAGTGGAGTTTTAATGAATCTTTAATTAGATTGAAATGATCGAAAATGGAGTATCACCAGTTTTGCTCCAGGCGATAGTTAAATCTTTAATTAGATTTGAACGTGAAATGGTAATTGAATTTACCGATAACACTGTGGTGTTAGATATGAAGTATTACCAGTTTTACTTCATGGGATGAATAGGTTGGGATGGGGAAATTAAAATAAATGATTACTTCGGTAAGGTTCGCTAATCCCGACTGGTTTGAATTGAGATTCAAAAATAGAATAAAGAATAAATTCAAGGAATTTATCTTGGATAAAATTTATGGGAACATTTCCCTATGAATATAAAATTTAGAAACTAACTGTCGGTTGGCCAAGCAGAATGGTTTTCTGGATATTGATCTGATGTTGGTTTCGGCCTTCGGGGTTAATATTTGGGAAATTATTCTCTTGATTAATTTACGGTTAGTGACTGATGAATTGGAATGAGGCGTATGTTGTGTTTGTGTAACACTTATTTAAAATATACGCGAGTTATTCGGAAAGACCGGGTTTATCCCATTCTGAATGACTGATACGACGATAAGTCAAAGATGAAGACGATGGTCGAAGACCGGAAGTCTTCACGTCGTTTGGGTAATTGCTGATGATCTTGATTGGGCTGTACACCCAAGAAGATGGAAACAGTTAGTGATCGTCCAGACGTACTTGGAGATCGATGGATATGCGGGGTACTAGGTGCCTCCGGTTTCGTTCAGACCCAGAACGGACTTGTAAATGGACTGTGTGTCTGACATTGGATTTTAGTCCGTGTGATTGATCTCTATTAAATATATATCTGTTTGGCGGCGGAGAATTTATTCTCTTGCTTAACGCCCTTCTCTGAGACGTACGAGCTCAGGGGTTATATATTGATGGATATAAATCGCATGGAGTGAATTGCCTGTGTGGCATGCTAAGATGCAAATGATCAAGGCTTCTGTTGAAAAGCAAAGTCTTGTGGTTGATGATCGAAGCATGGCCTTTGTGGCGTAGCTTTGTGTAACGTTGATTCGCGAGTATCACACCCGGTATGAATCAAAAACGGGAGACGGACCTCAGGGAGGGCCTACGTTTCCTCCTAGCTAAAAGTGGCGTCAGTGGTTTTACACGCCCTGACGAGTTTGACTTATGTGGTTGTTGCTGTTGCGAGGCGCCTCGGATTGATCGGTCGTTCTCGAACCGATGGAGTCATTTAGTTGGCTCGCTTACGCCCCAAAGGGCGGCGAAACGTAGTGCTTAGGTATAATAATCCACTCCGTGTGGACCGGCCCTGACGCTCCAAGGCTTGCCTGCGCGCTTGCCTGAGACTCGGGCTAGGCAGTCTCGAATCATTGAGGATCTTGCCCCTAGCCTCGGTTCATACCATAAATGATAACCCAACTTCCAATACGACATTTGCGGTTTTGATTGTAAACTTATATATGGCGACATAGTGTTATGGGCCATTCATGCCGCCTATGATTGATACTTATGATTTGAAGTGTTTTATACACTATGCACTTATAATAGTATCAAATGATTTGTTTTAAACGTATCAAGCATTCTTTGGCTGTTATAAGGGAAAACCCTATCCTCGGCTGCGTTGCATTGTGTGATGGGACCTGGGTCTTATAACAGCTTCATTTTTCTTTACTTAGCATTGCGCTGTTTGTTTTATGCACTAGTATTCTTGGGAGGAAACCCGTTCCGTGTTATACGGCGTGGTCCCTTGATTTACATAACTTTGAAAATAAAGATTAACTGTTTTAGTTCTCACACCAGTCACATGACTGACCTGGAGTTTATTGTTTTAACCTAAACTCTGGGTGCCCCTATTTTGACACGGGCAGCTAGTAGTTTTGGTTTTGCAGATTTATATTCACAGGATCCTGGTTTACAGCTGGAACGATATCCGGAAAGCTTTGTATCCGTATATCTCCTTCTAGTTGTGTATTGTATTATTTTCCGCTGCTATATACTTAAATGTAATTTAAATCTTTGATATTTCTGTGTAATATATATTCATTTTTACTCTGTATATTATTGTAATCTGATGCATTGTTGTAATATACAGTGAAATGTTCTTTTATATGCGTTCTGTTGTGGCTTGTTCTCGAACTATCCGTCACTTTCCTTTACGGGGAAGTTACGGGTTTTCACATGGAGCGACAGGGCTGGTCCACCGATGTGGATTATTATACCTGAAGAATACGTTTCCCCGCCCTTTGGGGCGTCAACGAGCCAACGAATGACTCCATCGGACCCGGATCGTCCGATCAAACCGAGGCGCCTCACAATAGCAACAACCACATAGGTGAAAAGTATATAAATGTCAGGGCTGGTAGGTCACTGACACCACCCTAGCTAGAAAGAAACGCATGCCCTCCCTGAGGTCCTTCTCCCGTTTTAGGTTCATACCGGGGTGTGAGGCTCGCGAATTCACGTTATACACAAAGCTATGCCACACAGGCGGTGCTTTGATCATCACCACAAGACTTTGCTTTTCAACAGAAGCCCTGATCACTGCATCTTAGCATGCCACACAGGCAATTCATGCCATGCGACTGATGTCCATCGATATACAACCTCTGAGCTCGTGCGTCTCAGAGAAGGGCGTTAAGCAAAAGAATAAATTCTCCGCCACCAAACAGATGTATATTTAACAGAGATCAATCAACACAGAATAAAATCCAATGTCAGACACACAGTCCATTTACAAGTCCGTTCTGGGTCTGAACGAAACCGGAGGCACTAAATACCTCGCAAACCCTTCGATCACCACGTACGTCTGGACGATCACCACTCATTATCCATATTTCGGGATGCCTCCCAATCAGGACCTCGGTTACCATCCAAACGAGGTGAAGATCTCCGGTCTTCGACCATCGTCTTCATCTTCGACTTTCAATCGTCGGTCAATTATTTGAAATGAGAATTAACTCGGCCTTCTCAAATAATTCACGCATATTTAGAATTTCAATTCGATTTATTTCAATGGTTAAATTATTCGACAACACCAATTCTGTTCTTTAATGTAATTTTCACACCAAACACATTCAACCATCAAATATCACATAAATCAAGCAAATTCAGTTTATTTCCATTCCATATCGTTTATGATATTTTATAATGATTTATCGCTATTTTTATTTATTTTAAAATAGCCTATTTATTCAAAACGACGCTTCGGGCCATAAAGCGGCCGTGGCGCTGTTTTTCTTCAGATTTGATTTACACATTCCAGACAATCCAACCGTTGGATTTTTACAAGGTTGGTGCCGTTGGAAAGATTATTCCAAGGCGAACCCGACGGTTGAGGTTTCGGGAAAATCCAATGGTCGGATTTCCCGTACTAGTCGTTTGAAATCACGGTTTCAAAATACGAACTGCATGGCTTCGTTTCATTTTAAGTTTATTTATATTTATATAGTTATATAAATATAGTTCATTCAATGATTTCCATATCGTTTTCACTTCAAATATTTTTCTAACACCTTAAAATTTTGGAAAATTTCGCCATAACCTCCCCTGCACCGGGAGCATCGGGAAATCGCAAATAGCTTTCCCGGTCCTTCTAATCTCAAAAAGAAAAAGAAAAAGCCAAGCGGCTAGCCAACAGGCTCATAAAACCATCACCCAAACAAAGCAGTAAATGTGTACCTATTTGTCGGGCACAAAATTTTATTCCTCTTCTCTAGCCCCTTTGCTATAACCTGTTCAATGAATATGTATGTACATATATACACAGTTCTTATCATTTATCATTTTCTATTCGACTTCATATTTGATTTCTATTCGGTTTAAAAACACCATTCATTCTAATGTTACATAAATAGGTGCAAATCATTTCATTAGCTAATTAATGAATATTTCAACTCATATATGTTTATTTTGAACAAGTGGCTATTTTTAACACTTCACATTTCAACGATTTATGCATACAATAAAAATGTTATTTTTATTGTAAAACAATTCATTTCAAAACACTATTCTTCTATATAGTTCAAGTTGGTGATAAAAATGGGATTTTTATCATAAAACAATTTATTTCAAAATATGAATACCATTCAACACATGAATTTCTAATCAACGAATGAATATCAATTCAACACATGAATTTCTAATCAACGAATGAATATCAATTCAACACATGAATTTCTAATCAACGAATGAATATCAATTCAACACATGAATGTTTTCTATAGTTTGAATAAGTATAGTTTAAGCATATGAAAATAATTCAAACACACGAATATTATTCAAAATTTCGGCAGCATAACGGCAGGGTAGTTAAAACCGGCACCGTCCCTAGTACGGCTCCTCGCTCTACCTTAAAACCTCGCGGTTTTTGACAATGGGGATCATGCATCTAGTTCGCACGCAGGCGGCATGTATATATTTATTTCATTTCCACAACTAATCCTATGTGGTTTCAACCAAATATTTCACAACCACAAATGGGTATTTTTCAACCACAATCAACCAATATCAATCACACACAATCCCAAACAATCATTCGCTATCAATCAATTTTCACACAATTTCAACCAATAAATATCGTCCATGGTTTGTGGACGAGGGGCGTATATATATAGATATATATTTATATATAGCAATTCACTTTCATTTCACACATATATAATATTTTTAAATCAGAAATCTCACCAATAGCTATCCAACTACTACGACTCTTCCTTTATAGAAATCTTCGCCTTTTTCGCCTTCTTGTCGCTTTCGTTGCCCGTATTCTCTACATATGTAAAAATCGAATTTTTACTATGTTATTCAATATATAAAAATCGAATTTCAAAGATATAGATTCCGCCTTTTCAAAAATAAAGATTATATCTTTAATATTCCTACGATGTAAAGATTATATTTTTATTACTTTAAAAATACAAAAATCATATCTTACTCCTTCTTCTTAATAAAATTTCCGTCTTTTCTCTTTTAAAAATATGATCTTTATTTTTTTCCAAGTTCAAATCTTTTTCTTTTAAAAGTTCAAATCTTTTTCTTTTAAAAGTTCAAATCTTTTAAAACCTTTTTTAAAAACCAGTTTTTAAATCTTTCAAAAAAAATCTGTTTTAAAACCTTTTCAAAAATCTGTTTCAAAACCTTTCTTAAAATCAGTTTTTCTTTTTAAAGTTAAAAATAAAAAAATCAGTTTCTAAATCTGTTAAAAATCAGTTTTTAACTTCTTTTAAAAATTTGTTTTAAAACCTGTTTAAAATCAATTTTTAAACCTAAAAAAAAATCAATTTTTACCTTTAAACAAAATCAGTTTTTTTTTACCTTTAAACAAAATCAGTTTTTTTTACTTTCATAAAAATAAATTAACAAAACAAAAAAAAAACTTACAGGGGGGGTTTTCGCAGATCGTCGGAGGGCTTCTCGAGGGTGGCGCTCGGGGTTCGAACGGGGAGGCGGCTTCTGGCTTCGAGGCGGCGGCTCGGGGTTCGAACGGGGAGGCGGGAGGTCGTCAGACTGGGAGGGGGCTGCTCGATTCGCTCGCGATGGAGGGAGGAGCGGGCGGAAGCGGGGATCCCTTCGACGAGGATGGCGGTCGGTCTCCGTCTTCGACGAGGGTTTTTTTCTCTTTTTTTTTTTGGTTGAAATCGAAATGAACGGGGGGGGGGGGGCAGAACGAAGGATAAGGGGAGGGAAATTAAAATTATTTTTATTATTTAATTATTTAATTATTTAATTTCGCAAAAAGGTTGACTTTTACATATGACCTCGAAACGAGGCCCACCGCCTGTCGCCCATAGCGTTTTACCCCCATTCCGAACACAATGGGATATGTATCGCAAGCTGATTTGTTCGTTACAATCAGTTCCCGTTGAATCTACATTTAAAATCTTTATATTGAATTTTAAACGTACATTTCAAATTACCGGGGTCAGATACTAACTAGAAAAATTCCAGAAAAATATTTTCTAGCTTCGTATTGTCGATACGGTCCTAACAAAACTAGTTTCGTCGAATTCTGAGACCGTTTGAAAAATGGCCAATTTCCATTCGATTAAAATCAACAGAAACTGGTCAAACGCGTTTTCTTTTGCCACGCTCACATATTAATTCGAAAAATTATGAAATTTGAAACCTAGCAATAACTTGACACTGCGGATCTAACAAAAGTGGTTTCATCGAAATCCGAGGTCGTTTGCAAAATGTCCATTTTTAAGGGCCTGAATTCCATAGCGACTATTCAGAATTTTCAACTGGACATATCTTTTGATTCCCGCTATCAAATTTCGATTGGTCGGATTCGTTAGAAAGCTATTACCAATTAGATCCTAATGTTTTTGGTTTCACAAAAATCCGGATTGTTTTTCACCCGGTATATTCAATTGAAGTTTGAAATCGAATTATTGAACTACCGCGCCATTTTCACTTCTATATATAATTATAATTAATTATATTCGTTTTCAAATGTCGACTCAAACTCAGTTTTCATCGCCATTATTTAAAATATTTATTTTAAATATTTAAAATCCATTATTTTAGCCAATTTAAAAATTTTAAATTGGTTCAGATTTTCTGGGTCGTTACATACAACATAATATAAATTTTCCAAATAAACAAGTCTAGATAAAACAACATCAACTGACAAACTGAAATACATAAATGCTATCCCCAAAATACGTGAGAACCATAGCTAGCTTCATGTAGAAAGCGTACATGAGCTGGAATCCCACAAGCAAGCAATCCAAAATCCAAGCTAGGCTCCTGTATTCCCTCCCTGAGAACCTGGGGGGGGGGAACGGAAGAAAAGAGGCGAAAGAAAACAGGTCAGTCAAAAAGACTGAGTAAGCCCTACTACAATCAATGTAAACTGATAAAGCTAACTGGTATGAGCAGCAGGGATGAACATAAGGATAACAACATACTAGCATGATGATTAACTAACAAGGTAGATAAAGGTGTCATTGCATAATCAGGATTAAGGTTTTGCACCACAGGTGTACTAGCAAACTAACATGACTTGAATAAACAAGGATTGATCCCATGGCCCAAGCTTTGGCCCAATAACATGAAGTGACCCTCATACGAGGTCCAACCCAAACGGTCTAGTCGATCGGCTCCCTAAGCCTAACTCGTCACGTGTCGGTGTCAATACGGCCCCAAACATGATTGTAGTCGAACTGTGCCGGGTCCACCCTTCGGGTGTATCAAGCCCTAGGGTGTCAACCCCTGGACACCATGAACATGAGTGCACAGTCCCGATCTACTGGTACCCGTGCATGTTTTCTCCGGCTACGGACTATGTGCACGACCAGAGTCCGCCCGGAACTACACCGGCGTACCGCCCTGCCGTCGTTTATTGGTCGCTTACCTCCAGTCCAGTAATCGTGCCCCCACCCTAGCCTAGTCCCTAAGGGTCATGATGATACAAACTAGGGATTACTGCTGGAGTGGAGCCCCATTGCTAGGATTTCTCTAGTGGGTTAAGTACGGTTTAACCCCTTTACTAATCACGGATTAACTTGGTTAAGTGTAACGGTGAGTTCACGACTTAACCCCGGTTAATCTACCGAGCCCAAATTGGTTAAGTATTAAATGGACCATGACTTAACCCTAATCATGAGGCATTAATTAATTAATTAATGCACCTTAACCTCTCACATTAGACTTTGTTGTGGTCACTAGTTAAGCCGGTCGGTTCCGGGTAGCTTTACACCACAACTTGGTCTAACCTCGGGTCCAAGGTACCACATGACCAACTTCTCACATTGGGTCCTATTGTTTGTAGCAACTAGTTAAGCCGGTCGGTTCCGGGTAGGTTTACGCTACAAACTCAACCCAACCTCGAGTTGGCCACACTTATCTTTTCTAAGTGTCATGTCCACCATGTTTCCAATACATGTTACAAATTTTCAAGCAATTGGGTAGACCTAACTTAATAGGTAAATTCCCAATGGGTAGACCTAACTTAATAGGTAAATTCCCAAGCTTATATTTTTATGTCTTTTAAGTTTACCCAACCCCAAACGCAATCCCATCGCTTACATATCACAATAGCGCATAAAGGATAGAAAGAGGGAACTTGGCATAATCATGACATAAAAGCGTTAAGCCACAAGTTTAACATGGTGGCATATGAAATGTACATATGTCCATATACTTGCATTAGGCCTCAAAAGCATGCATAACATGATAGCATGAAAAAAATGTTCAACCCAAACTTGCATAACATACTTGCATATCATAACATGACATACTTGCATGTAAACTTGCATATTACAACATGACATACTTGCATATTACAACATGACATACTTGCATATTACAACATGACATACTTGCATATTACAACATGACATACTTGCATATAAACTTGCATAACATAACTTGATGAACTTGCATAACACATCATAATAAACTTGCATATTACAACATGACATACTTGCATATAAACTTGCATAACATAACTTGATGAACTTGCATAACACATCATAATAAACTTGCATATAAACTCGCATATCATACATTTAACTTCAAAGTTTAAGTATGAAAGTAGAATAGGGCTTACAATGCTTATGCGGACTCAAATGAGTATAGCAAATGTAAGAAAACCCTTATGCAACCAATTGAACCCCAAAAATGCAAGCAAAATTTATCAAAAACTCTCTCTTTATGATACCAAGATAGAAACTTGACTTTGAATGCAAGCTAATGATGATCATACAAGTCTAAAAACACTTGTATGCATGGAAAATCACTTAGAAATTTATTTAGGAATTTATGAAGAGAGTGGAGGCCATGAGAGGATTGATTTTGCCATAGTTTAGTTGCTAGAATGAATAATGATGATTTAGGGTAGGTTAGGGTCTTATTTATAGATTAGGCAAGTGTTTTAGGCCATAGGATTAAACCCTAGTTCCAATCTCAGCCCTCAAAACTGAATCTGGCCCCCAAGCTCAACACATTCTCAAAATGGTGCACCAGGCAGGACTGCTCGTCTGAGCCAAGTCGACAGCCAAGTCGACAGGGCTGTCGACTTGGTCAGACCAAGTCGACTCCCAAGTCGACAGGGCTGTCGACTTGGGTACTCTGGCGGGAGTTCTCCCGCCTGGCCCATTATGGCCCAATTTCCCAAATTCAAGTTTGAATTTGAAATCTGTTTTTACTTAGAAATTTTCAGAAAACTTCGTTGGGCCTTAATCGGGTCATACGGACTCCGATTTTCGAAAACTCGGACTCTATTTCGCGTATTTTTCCGAGACGAACGCAATGGCATAGCCCATTTCCCTTGATTCAGATTTTAGAATTAAATTCTGCCTCGATTTATGTTATAACAGGTTATGGAAAATACGGGTTGTTACATTCTCCCCTCCTTAAAGGATTTCGTCCCCGAAATCTTCAAGTTAGGAAGAACGTATCCTACCATCCAATCATCCATCTACTCAAAACATCATCCACGAGCAATCATTGTCCTTACAAGATTCTAAATGTTGTATGAACATATGCAAAGGTGTGTGTATATGTCCTTATCTAATGCAAATATCATTAATGCAAATTATGTTAGTGAAATGAATCCATATGTATGCAATTCCTAACATAATGTATAACATCTATATGTGTGCACATCACATACATCCATATGCAACATCCATGTGATAACACAAAATTTTCATCCATGAATAAGTATAAACATCCATGCATATGCAATATGAGGAGTGTGTGAGCCGATCTAGTGCCTAATCGTGTATAATGCATCCACGAGCAACCACTTGCAAACACTTGCAACCACTTGCAACCATCAAGCATAACATGTTTCAAACACATGTTTCATCCAAAGGGTTTCTACCTAAGGTTCTCATGACAAGATTTACACGATAAACTAGATAAACATGGATAGCAAAGAGAAAGATATGCTAACAAAGAAAAGAGATTGAGATTGTACCCTCGAAAAGGAATGGATAAAGCCCACGCATCTTCTCCTCGGTTTCCCAAGTTGCGTCTTCCTCGGCTTCACCCCATTGAACCTTCACCAACTTGACCTCTCGATTCCTTAGCTTCTTGGTCTCCGTCCCCAAGATACGAATCGGAGCTCTCCTCAAGGTAGCCTCTTTCTCCACTTCCACATCTTCCAGAACACTTGGCTCAACAACCTCTGCTGATTCATGTAAACACTTCCGGAGATGCGAGACATGAAAAACATCGTGTACTCCGGCAAGCTTCTCGGGCAACTTCACTCTATAAGCCATCTGCCTGATCCTCTCTATAATAGGGAATGGTCCAACAAACCTCGGTGCTAACTTCCCAACGGCTCCAAATCGGACCACATTCCGCAAAGGAGAAACCTTCACGAAAACCATATCCCCAACATCAAACTCCAAATCAGTTCTTCGCTTATCAGCATAGGATTTCTGTCGGTCTTGGGCCGCTTTCATCCGTCTCCGAATCAACTCGATCTTCTCGGATGTATCTCTGATCATATCAGGCCCAAGTATAAGCTTATCTGTAGTCTCCCAACAACATGTAGGCGACTTGCACGGCCTCCCATATAAAGCTTCAAATGGTGCCATCCCTATGCTTGCCTGATAACTGTTATTATATGCAAACTCAACAAGAGGAAGGTGGTCTTCCCAAGTACCACCAAAATCCAGAATACAAAGCCTCAACAGATCCTCGAGTACCCTATTCACCCTTTCGGTTTGACCGTCCGTCTGTGGGTGATAAGCAGTACTTAGATTCAACCTCGTGCCCATGGCTTCTTGCAAGCTATTCCAGAATTGACTTGTAAAAATTGGGTCACGGTCACTGACTATACTAGAAGGGACTCCATGTAGTCTCACAATCTCACGAAGATTTACAGACGCTAGCCAAGATGCGGTCCTCTTGCTCTTCACCATAATGAAATGGGCACTCTTCGTAAGTCTATCCACGATAACCCAAATGCTCGTATTTCCTTTCCTTGACCTTGGTAGCCCATCGATAAAATCCATGGAAATACTCTCCCACTTCCATAGTGGAACGTCTAGAGGATGCAATAGCCCACCGGGCTTCTTCGACTCGGCCTTAACTTGCTGGCAAATGATACATCTAGAGACAAACTCTGCCACATCCTTCTTCATCCCAGGCCAAAAGAAAATGCGCTTCATATCTTTATACATCTTATCTCCGCCTGGATGTATGGTCAACTTAGAGCGATGCGCTTCCTCTAGAACTTTTCTTACTAAATCTTCTACCATTGGAACACATAACCTTCCATCTCTCAGCCACCCCTTGTCATCAATCGAATATCGAGCGAGATGACTAGACGTCTCTCCTCGAATCAGCTTATCCATAATCTCAACTATCTGAGGGTCTTCTCTCTGCGAAGCCCCAACTTGATCAAGAAGGGTAGGTCTGAGTTCCAGAGATGCTAAAGAACCGGTCATCGACTCAATCGCCAAAGAGAAATCAAAGGTTGCCACATACTTTAAATTCTTCATCTCAACGAATAGAGGACTTAGGTTCAACCTTCTTCTACTCAATGCATCCGCTACCACATTCCCCTTGCCAGGGGTATAAGCTATCCCAAAATCATAGGACGCCAAGAATTCCATCCATCTTTGTTGCCTCAGATTCAGATCCTTCTGAGAAAAGAGATACTTCAATGACTTGTGATCGGTATAAAGCTCAAATCTCTCTCCCAAAAGATAATGGCGCCAAGCCTTGAGTGCATATACTATTGCTGCCAACTCTAAGTCATGAGTGGGATAATTCTTCTCATGCACTTTGAGTTGTCTACCGCCAAAGCATATCACTCTTCCTTCTTGCATCAGAACAGCTCCTAACCCCGTTCCACATGCATCGGTGTATACTGTAAATAACTTCCCTCCATCGGGCAAAGCTAAAACAGGTGCTGATGTGAGAGCTCTCTTGAGCTTATGAAAAGCAAGCTCGCATTCTATGCTCCAAGCAAAAACTAAATTCTTCTTCGTCAATTTAGTAAGAGGAGCGGAAATCTTCGCGAAGTCCTTGATGAACTTCCGGTAAAAACCCGCAAGACCTAGAAAACTTCTCACTTCGGTTGCATTCCTTGGAGTCTTCCAATCCTGAACTGCAACTACCTTAGCGGGATCCACCGCTAAGCCTTGCTTAGACACTATATGCCCAAGGAATCTAACTTCCCTTCTCCAAAAGTGACACTTGGAGAACTTGGCCTTCAACTGATGCGCTCTAAGCGTATCCATGACCTCCACGAGATGCCTTGCATGCTCTTCCTCATCCTTAGAGAAGATCAGAATATCATCTACGAAGACCACGACAAACTTGTTCAAGAACTCCCTGAACACCCTACTCATCAAGTCCACGAAATATGCGGGTGCATTAGTCAAGCCGAACGGCATGACAAGCCATTCGAAGAATCCATCTGGAGTCCTGAACGCAGTCTTGTCTATACTATCCTCAGCTACCCTGAGCTGATGGAATCCAGTAGCAAGATCAAGCTGAGAGAAAACAGAAGCACCAACAAGCTGGTCAAAGAGATCATCAATCCTCGGTAACGGGTGTCTGTTCTTCTTAGTCAGCTTATTCAACTCTCGATAGTCAACACAAAGTCGGAGAGAACCATCTGCCTTGGTAGCAAATACCACAGGCGCTCCCCATTCAGATATACTTCGCCTAATGAAGTTCTTCTCAAGCAACTCTTTCACTTGCTTGCTTAGCTCCCGCCTTTCACGCGGAGCCATGTGCCGAACGGGCAAAGAAACCGGCTTTGCATTATCCACCAGATAAATGCGGAAATCAATCTCTCGCTTAGGGGGTAACCCCCTAACTTCATCAAAAACATTCGGATAATCTCGAACCACTCTCACAGACTGAAGAGTCTCCACTGACGAGTCGAGTGATTCAAGATAGCACAACATGACGGGACCTCTCGGATCACAAGAAATCTCTAGGGTGTTCCCGAGGCGAGTCACGAGCCTCACAACCCTATGCTCACAATCAAGAATGGCTCCATATCTGGACAGCCAATCCATGCCCAATATCAATCCGTATCCCCTGAAACCAAGAACATAAGCACTGCACAAGAACTCTACACTCAGTATAGAGATCCTCAAATCCCCACATATCATAGACAAATGGGCGGAACCCCCAATAGGATTTGAGACACAGACGGGATCCTCTACCAAGCTAGTACTAAGGTGCAAACTATCAACAAGATCAGATGAGATAAAGCTATGCGATGCACCAGAATCAAACAAGGTACGAACTGGAAAATCAGAAATATATACAAGGCTCTCAACAGAAATACTACCTCGATCGGGAACTGGAGCGGTATTGAGAGCATGAACTTGCCCTCCTGAAGGTCCAGCATGCTGAGTCTGACCCTGGCCTTGCCCTCGCTTCTTCGGGCAATCCTTGCTGAAATGTCCAGTCTCACCGTAGAAAAAGCATTCACCATTCTTCCTTTTTCTCTTCCTACAATCCTTAATAAGATGCCCAGCTGAACCGCAATAATGGCACTTCCCCTTGACGTTCTTGCCCTTGTTGTTGTTTCCCTTGTTGCCTTGACCTTTGTTCTTGTTCTGGTTGCCTTGACTGCTTTGACCACTTGGATTACCCTGATTTCCTTTTCCCTGGGAATCAGTCTTCTTGGCTTGAGTATCATTCACCTTGATCTCTTTCTTACCATCTCCCTGAAGTAATGCCATATCAACCAAGCTCTCAAACGTGGCCCCATGCGGAATATGTGACATGTCCAATCCCTGCAACGGCTCATTCAATCCTCTAGCAAAACGAAGAGCCTTCTTCTGAGGAGTATTCACCATATCCAAGCCAAAACAAGCTAACTGATTGAACTTGTTCACATATTCTTTGACAGACATATCTCCTTGCTTCAAAGTTATGAACCTCTCCATTTGCAGATTCTCCTCGGTAGAAGATAAAAACTTAAGCATGAACCTTGCCCTGAAATCGGCCTAAGTCTCAACAGGCCTAGTACCATTGGTGACTTCCCACCAATAAGCGGCTTCATCCTTCATAAGCCAAACTGCCAACAAGGTCTTCCTCTGATCGTCTAACCCAAAGATAGCAAATAAATCCTCGGTCTCTTTCAACCAATTTATGGCCTCTACAAAAGTCTCAGTGCCTTGGAAGTTCTTGCCACCCATTGCTTTGAAATCTTTGCAAGTCTTTGCGAAGTCAGCCTGAGGATGCTGAGGGGGAGGAGGAAGAGGAACCTCAGCGACAGGAGGAGGAGGAACATTAGCGACGGGAGGAGGAGGAATATTAACTACTGGAGGAGGAGGAGGAGGAACATCTGCGGGGCCGGCTTCGGTTGCCCTAGCCTCCAAAAGTCTACTATACCAAACAGGTACGTGCACTCCCTCCGGAATAGCAAAGTTATCGGCCATACTGAAAAAGAAAAAGACAGATTCAGAATGGAGAAAAACGAAGGGATTTTTGCTAGTGGCTTTTTGGGGAATAGCCTTTAAAATAAACTAGACTTTTCTTTGGAAAATACTTTATACTTGGTTTTGAAAATAGTTTTTCAAAAGTTTTCTTAAAAACCTTTTTGTTCCTTCTCGTAAACCATATGCTCTGATACCAAATTGTAACACCCCACCTCCGCCAGTACCACTCTTGCAAGGGCACTGACTTTGGAGGGGTGTTTGAATCAGGTAAACATGCATAATGATATATCAAGGCAGAACAAGAACAGAGTAAATAACATAGTTAAAACAGCAGAAGATTTTAAACCATGTCAAATCAAGTCTGGTACAACATAATATCAATTTTCCAAATAAACAAGTCTAGATAAAACAACATCAACTGACAAACTGAAATACATAAATGCTATCCCCAAAATACGTGAGAACCATAGCTAGCTTCATGTAGAAAGCGTACATGAGCTGGAATCCCACAAGCAAGCAATCCAAAATCCAAGCTAGGCTCCTGTATTCCCTCCCTGAGAACCTGGGGGGGGGGGGAAACGGAAGAAAAGAGGCGAAAGAAAACATGTCAGTCAAAAAGACTGAGTAAGCCCTAATACAATCAATGTAAACTGATAAAGCTAACTGGTATGAGCAGCAGGGATGAACATAAGGATAACAACATACTAGCATGATGATTAACTAACAAGGTAGATAAAGGTGTCATCGCATAATCAGGATTAAGGTTTTGCACCACAGGTGTACTAGCAAACTAACATGACTTGAATAAACAAGGATTGATCCCATGGCCCAAACTTTGGCCCAATAACATGAAGTGACCCTCATACGAGGTCCAACCCAAACGGTCTAGTCGATCGGCTCCCTAAGCCTAACTCGTCACGTGTCGGTGTCAATACGGCCCCAAACATGATTGTAGTCGAACTGTGCCGGGTCCACCCTTCGGGTGTATCAAGCCCTAGGGTGTCAACCCCTGGACACCATGAACATGAGTGCACAGTCCCGATCTACTGGTACCCGTGCATGTTTTCTCCGGCTACGGACTATGTGCACGACCAGAGTCCGCCCGGAACTACACCGGCGTACCGCCCTGCCGTCGTTTATTGGTCGCTTACCTCCAGTCCAGTAATCGTGCCCCCACCCTAGCCTAGTCCCTAGGGTCATGATGATACAAACTAGGGATTACTGCTGGAGTGGACCCCCATTGCTAGGATTTCTCTAGTGGGTTAAGTATGGTTTAACCCCTTTACTAATCACGGATTAACTTGGTTAAGTGTAACGGTGAGTTCACGACTTAACCCCGGTTAATCTACCGAGCCCAAATTGGTTAAGTATTAAATGGACCATGAATTAACCCTAATCATGAGGCATTAATTAATTAATTAATGCACCTTAACCTCTCACATTAGACTTTGTTGTGGTCACTAGTTAAGCCGGTCGGTTCCGGGTAGCTTTACACCACAACTTGGTCTAACCTCGGGTCCAAGGTACCACATGACCAACTTCTCACATTGGGTCCTATTGTTTGTAGCAACTAGTTAAGCCGGTCGGTTCCGGGTAGGTTTACGCTACAAACTCAACCCAACCTCGAGTTGGCCACATTTATCTTTTCTAAGTGTCATGTCCACCATGTTTCCAAAACATGTTACAAATTTTCAAGCAATTGGGTAGACCTAACTTAATAGGTAAATTCCCAATGGGTAGACCTAACTTAATAGGTAAATTCCCAAGCTTATATTTTTATGTCTTTTAAGTTTACCCAACCCCAAACGCAATCCCATCGCTTACATATCGCAATAGCGCATAAAGGATAGAAAGAGGGAACTTGGCATAATCATGACATAAAAGCGTTAAGCCACAAGTTTAACATGGTGGCATATGAAATGTACATATGTCCATATACTTGCATTAGGCCTCAAAAGCATGCATAACATGATAGCATGAACAAAATGTTCAACCCAAACTCGCATAACATACTTGCATATCATAACATGACATACTTGCATATAAACTTGCATATTACAACATGACATACTTGCATATTACAACATGACATACTTGCATATTACAACATGACATACTTGCATATAAACTTGCATAACATAACTTGATGAACTTGCATAACACATCATAATAAACTTGCATATTACAACATGACATACTTGCATATAAACTTGCATAACATAACTTGATGAACTTGCATAACACATCATAATAAACTTGCATATAAACTCGCATATCATACATTTAACTTCAAAGTTTAAGTATGAAAGTAGAATAGGGCTTACAATGCTTATGCGGACTCAAATGAGTATAGCAAATGTAAGAAAACCCTTATGCAACCAATTGAACCCCAAAAATGCAAGCAAAATTTATCAAAAACTCTCTCTTTATGATACCAAGATAGAAACTTGACTTTGAATGCAAGCTAATGATGATCATACAAGTCTAAAAACACTTGTATGCATGGAAAATCGCTTAGAAATTTATTTAGGAATTTATGAAGAGAGTAGAGGCCATGAGAGGATTGATTTTGCCATAGTTTAGTTGCTAGAATGAATAATGATGATTTAGGGTAGGTTAGGGTCTTATTTATAGATTAGGAAAGTGTTTTAGGCCATAGGATTAAACCCTAGTTCCAATCTCAGCCCTCAAAACCGAATCTGGCCCCCAAGCTCAACACATTCTCAAAATGGTGCACAAGGCAGGACTGCTCGTCTGAGCCAAGTCGACAGCCAAGTCGACAGGGCTGTCGACTTGGTCAGACCAAGTCGACTCCCAAGTCGACAGGGCTGTCGACTTGGGTACTCTGGCGGGAGTTCTCCCGCCTGGCCCATTATGGCCCAATTTCCCAAATTCAAGTTTGAATTTGAAATCTGTTTTTACTTAGAAATTTTCAGAAAACTTCGTTGGGCCTTAATCGGGTCATACGGACTCCGATTTTCGAAAACTCGGACTCTATTTCGCGTATTTTTCCGAGACGAACGCAAATGCATAGCCCGTTTCCCTTGATTCAGATTTTAGAATTAAATTCTGCCTCGATTTATGTTATAACAGGTTATGGAAAATACGGGTTGTTACACCTCGCCTTTATCCGCACCTAAACCAGAAAGGGCGAGGTTAAAGCATCAAAATCTTTAAGCCTCCGATCCATGCTAGAAATGGTCGGGACAGAGCATCTATTTAGCACTCACTACCTCTATTTCACAGAAGAGTACAACAGCCTCTACTGTGAACTAAGCATGTCCTACCTCTGCTCACAGAAGAGCACATCATACCTCTGCTTATGTTCCGTGTTATCAGTAAAAGGAGCACCAACCCTTATAATCGCCTACGATGGCCAAGATAAGGCACCTATGTGGTTGGAGTGTAAGCCTCTATCATCGCCTATGATGGTCAGGGTAGGGCATCAAAAGAGAAAGCCTTAATTCCACGTCTATAGTGGCCCGGTTTAAGCATTTAAGAACTTATCATCACCTACGATGGCCAGGGTAAGGCGCCTCCTAGAGGGAGGTCGGGTAAGTCCTTGGGCCCTGCTTGAGGATAAGCTAGCCAAGCGCACTGGACGCACATGCCTAGAGTGGCCAACAAAGCACGTACATCCATTGCTTTGATAATCAAGAGCCCAGAGAGTGGCTCTCAAAGCATGTACAACCTCTGTTTCATAAAGTAAAACCCAAAAGGGAAATAAAACTAATTGCCAAGAAGGGATTTGTGGTCTTCTATTTTTAAAACCCATTGGTTTGGGACTTCTATTAATTACCAGAAGTGGACATCTGGTCTTCTGCTAAATGACTGAATCTGGGTTGGTTCAGTACTTTTATTAATGGTTATAGATTGAACTCCTGGCCTTCCGTCAAACATCCTAGACCAAAGTGGGAATCAAAGCTTCTAATTGTTACAAGAGGAAGTATTCTGGACATCTTTTATTAATACCCTAATCTAGGTTACGAAGGCTCTAGTTCTCACTCCTGGAAAAGGGGTTACAAAACAGGATTTAGTTGGGAATCCTAAGTCTTTTATCTGAAAGCCTTCAAACGAAGAAAGTAATCTTCTGTCTTACTCAGGGAGATTTCTTAAACTTATTATATACAAATTTCTATTATCTATGTGAAATACAAGCAAAAATCACATATCAAGTAGTACACACACAATTTACAAATTTATTTACAAAGTCTGTTTCACAGATTACCTGAACACGTAAACATGGACTGTATAATTACAAACACGATCAAGTATGTTGCCCTTCTTCATCCTCAGGTAAGAGGGGATTAATAGCATGAAGAATAGAGATGCTTATAAGCTAGTTAAGCTTGTGTACCTTCCTGCTAATCTCATTAAGGTTGTCTGAGGTTTTGATTTGAAGTTTCAAAGCCCTGTCACAAGCATTACACATAGCCCTTAGAGACTTATTATATTTATCTAAATCGGAAATTCTCACGTGTAAATAATGTCTTTCCTCTTATGATTGTCCAATCTGAGAAACGTAATGGTTGATGCGACAAAAAGTATCCTCATTAAGCTTTGTATCGTAAACACCTTTCATTTCAGCTATCACTCTATTGCACCACTGGGAAATGATAGATGCATCTTACCCTTGAGGGGGGTTCTTCAAGTAAAAATATTTTTGAGAAGCTAAAGCCTTATGCCCAGTCACGGTTTCATAAGAACGTGACACATATATGATAGGAATGTTTTTGAAGGAATATTCCCACGTCTTACAACTTGCATTAGCATTATCTAATTCAATTTACAAGTTAGCTACCCGCTGACGCGATCCTCTTAGCTCATCATCAAAATCAATAGATGGCTTGGTATTTACATATTTTTCTTTAATCCAAGGATAAATTTACTCTTTTCCTCCAACCGACTTTTTAAAGTATCCACCTTTTCCTTCAAATGCTTAATCGTCAAGTTCTGATGTACAACCATTCTCAACCGGGAGGCGGAAGATCTCTCTCTAAGAATGCCACTTTTCTCTACCTCTATTAATGCTTCATCCTCGGTTGGGGAAGTCTCATGTTGATCTACCTACTCACAAAAATAAGAAGTAGTTACGCATAAGTTTTTTACTCATAAAAGAAAACAAAAAATGGTATAATATTTCTCGAGAAAAGTTTTGCATGAACTTTACTCAAAACTAGGCTTTAATTATTTTGACAGACATATGAACCAAAAAGAGTTACATGGACTTAAACTTACTTACCAGTGCATTCATTGTTTATATATCAGCTAGGCATGTTCAATCCTAAGTCTTTTAAAACCACCTAACGACCTTCATCCAAAAAGTTAAAGAGGAGTTGAGGGTATTTCGTATAAATGTTCCAAGTACATGTGATGACATTAATGAAAATTCCTCTTTCAATCTGGATATCGAATGTAACACATCCTCATGAAAAACAAGGTTCTACCATAACACAAATAGAAAAATCAGCAACCCTGAACAACAATAGGACTACCAATACACATAAACATGCATAACAACAAGTTTACAAACAATCCTCCTGTTCATACAAAATTGACCTCTTAAATAGCTCAGTAATAAACCTATTGTTGTTGTACTGAAGCTTTTCTAGTGGAAGGACCCTAGGAATTTAAAGAACCTGCGGAAGATTCCAACATGTCCCTAGGTGTGGGTCAGTTATAAATTCATCTAGATAACACCTGTGGAGGCGACATATCAAACCCCCACCAAGATCCCCTAGAAAGGAAAAGTCAACTGTGGTATATCGCTTATAAATCTCGCACAAAAAATTCACAAGAATATCTTTATGCTCAATCAACGTCCGTACTAGAGTCATTAGCTCCCTATTTTCCTCCAAAATGGCTTCCCTAAGCTTTCGTGCTTCCTTTAGCCTAGGTGCAGCTTCATACTTTTTTTAAAACATAAGTCTAGAAGCACTCTTGTCAAGATCGTTGTATTTTCGTGACAAGACGTTATATCCTTTAATAGTCTTTCTTGCTCTATATGGGAACAAGTTATTTCCCTCTATTTCTTATTTAATTCTGCTCTAAGTTGCGAGACAATATTTCTTTTGGTCTATATAATGTAATGACAGGAAACCAGTTACCACCATATACTCAAGAAGAGAAAAATCACTTCAAAAGTGAAAGCCATACCTGGGAAACAAAGGCATCAAGCTAGAAAGATTGTTCTTTTCCCAATGACTCGGGAATACTACCTTCTTTAGCCGAAGGCATATTAGGGTCTCGAGTGACACGGGTACCTATAACATCAGGGCTAGCTCCAGCAGAGCCATGTGAAGCCTAATGGGCTATAAAAGGGTCACTCCCATCCTTATTGAGATCATCTCGGCAATTCGCATCATCAGGACCGTCATCATCGTCACCCACGTCATCATCGACAATAGGTGTGTCTTCACCCTCTTCATCAGAGGTATCAGGAAGGTCCTCGACAAACAAGAAGTCTTCGGCCTTGAGATTATCTGTAACACCCCACCTCCACTAGGGTCACTCACAAAGGGAATGCACTAGCTCTGATACCAAATGTAACACCCTACCTCCGCTAGGGCCACTCACAAAGGGAATGCACTAGCTTTGGTAGAGCATTATCTAGGTAAACATACACAGAAATATTACAAGACAGAACATATAAAACAGCGGAAGAAGAACCAAATTTCATTGCTTTAAAATCTAGAAAGGTATAAAGCCTTTTTACATCAAAATGCCATTAAATCCATTACATCGAAATCTGTCTTGCAATAGTAAAGAAGCATAAAACCATAGTCATAAATCATTCCCCAAATAAAACAGTAAAGCAGCCATAGCCAAGAGCAATCCAAGCCTTCATGAAAGAGCCTTGGAGCTTGGTAAGATCCGAACTTAGTTGTATTCCCACCCTGTGAACTTTGGGGGGGGAACGGAAGAAAAAGGGGCGAAACAAAACGGGTCAGTCATAAAGACTGAGTAAGTCCTAGTGACTTTCAGCATAAAAACAGGTAAAGATATCATGGCATGAATAAACTTAAAGTAAACATAAGCATGATGACAAGATAAGCTACAGGCACGATAACTAAGAATAACATCATAGGATTTCTATTATGTATAACATTGCAAAGTTCCCATTCAAAATGAACTAAGTATAGTTTCGCAAGATTTCTATCAAGCATCGCAAGATTTCTCTGCTTCTCCCTTGTTCTGGTTTCCTAAATTCTCTGCACCAACTGTACTAGTACCCCAACCCATATCATCCTTTCCATGTATATGTACGGTCCCCTGCCGTATATTGTACGGGTTTCATCATGTATTTCTATACTACTTCAACGTAGTGCCACCATTCTAGAAATCGTTTGGACTGCCACCCTGGTTCTAGCTAGGTTTCCTTATCATGAACTATCGCGTGTTCAACTAGGATTTATGCCACCTAGGACCACTAGGGATTATGCTACCTATTGAACGTTTCCTAGATTCGGTAGGTTTACACTGTGCGTGCTTGATTCGTGTCGGTGGTTGGCATCCTAGGGCTTGATACACCCTATGGTGGACCTAGCACAGGTGACTACATTTCGTGATTGGGCCGTATGACACAGACACATGAACGAGCTAGGACTTATAGGGAGCCGATCGATTAATAGATTGTTACGTGGAAAAAGGGTGTAACATGTTAAAACAAGAAATCAAGGCACCATTCTAGATTTCGATGTAATGGATTTAGTTGCATTTTGATGTAAAAGGCTTTAGACCTTTCTAGATTTTAAAGCAATGAAATTTGGTTCTTCTTCCGCTGTTTTATACTGTCTTGTAATATTTATGTGTATGTTACATTTGGTATCAGAGCACCATAGGAAATCGTTGGGACGAAATCCTTTAAGGAGGGGAGAATGTAACAACCCGAATTTTTATAACATATTAAAACAAGAAATCAAGGCAGAATTAAATTTTAAACCCAGAATCAGGGAAAACAGGTTACGCCATTGCGTTCGTCTCAAAATTTTACATGAAATAGAGTCCGAGTTTTCGAAAATTGGAGTTCGGATGAAGAAGTTATGGCCTGTACAAGTTTCAGAATTTTTCAGGCAGCATTGGACCAGGGGGTCGACCTACCCCCCCCCCCCCCCCTAGGTCGACCATATCGTCGACCTACCCCCCAGGTCGACCATAGTTCGACCTCCCCCCTTACAGGTCGACCTGGTCGGCCTGTTTTGACCCAGAATTCAATTTTGAAGCCTGAGACATGTTTTGATTGGCCGGATTGATTCTAGGGTTAATCTAAGGGCCTAAACTAGTTCCTACACCTATATAAACATCCTAAGGCATAACCTAATTCATACAATAATTCATATGACACCAAAATACTGCTGGGCTTCCTCTTGATCATGGCCGCCGCTCTCTAAACTTTTCTCTTAGCCTCCAAACTAGATTCAAACTAGAGATTAAAGATTCTACAACAATTCTACAATAATTCAAGAAGATAAATCAATGTCTCTGCAACGATCTATGACAATTTCAGTTCTTAATTCGTTAGCCATGCTCTGTAAGTTCTAGTTGTTTTTAGATTTAAACATTTAATTATAATATGGACATGAAATAAAGTGGAATTGGATCTAAGTATGTTTATCAATTTTGATCTATTTCTGTTGCTCCTTGAATCTTCTGTTTTGGGACTTGTCTATCTTTATGTTCATGACAAGTTTATGATCTATTAAGCAGTCTTCTTGATTTGTGATGTCATTATCATCAAGTTGTAATATTTATGCCTATGATGAGGTTTTCCTCTGATCTCATTTTTATTCAATTTCTATCTCCCCCAATTTATTTTCTTTTCATGAACCTTGGTCAATTTCGGACCTTGGGCTAATATCGCGATATGCGTACGATATGTATACGGGGGAATTATGGGATTATTGCCTATATGAACATGATGTAATAATTGGCAACATGAAATTGGATATTATCATTGTATTTGCAAGTTTGGGCTTGACCTATAAATTTTGGTATAATCTTATATGAACAAATTTGCTTAAATATTATATACATGGAATTTGGCACAAATAGGATCTATGTAATGTAACATGAGATTTGGTATATATAACATGTATGTAATTTGGCATGTAAATTAAACCACGAGTTCGGGCTTATGTAAATTAAGTCAAAAGATTAGGCTTACGATTGGGCATATGTAGAATTGGGGATTTGAGTATAAAAGCGATTATAAATTTGATAATTGGCATAAATATGTATTATGAACTTGGGTAGCTGGCGTGTGTTGTAATAAAAAGATTATAGTTTGGGATAACTACATCATGAATCATGATTTGGGTTTATTTGGGCATGATACATGCAATTTTGGGTAGAACTCGATATGGGTGAAATAGCATAAACTTGGCATACATGTAAATAGGCAAGAATTGGACATATGTAAACTGACTAGAATTGGATATATATATATATATCCATATATATATATATATATATATAAATTGGCATGTAATTTTGAAACTTGGGCATATGTGTATTAATATGTAAAGTTGGGAATTTGAAACATGAAAATGACTGTGTATTGGATAATTGACCTGAACACGAACATGAACATTTCTATATGTTAAACACGTGAACTGATATTGGGTTTTTGGGTGGAATATGACCATTAATGAACCTTTGACACGAGGTTAGACTCAGTTTGTGGTGTAAATCTGCCTGGAACCGCCCGGTAATTCCAGTAGCCACAAACTGTCAGTCTAATGTGAGAAGTCAAAGGCCAAATTGTAGGCGTAACTGTTTATGACATGAGGTTAGACCCAGTTTGTGGTGTAAATCTACCTGGAACCTCCCGGCAAATCCAGTGGCCACAAAATACACGGTCTAATGTGAAAGGTCATGATTCGTTCGTCATAATGAATGAATTAAGGAATACTAACCATAATAAGACGTGGGTATGGTTAGAGGGTTAGGGGGGATGACATGGAAATTTGACATGTAAATGTGGACCTAACCGGTATGAGTTAAGAACATGTAAAACTTATAAATGTGGGCTTAACCAACATTACTGTTAATCAGACCAATGGGTGGGTTAAGTAATATGACTAAACTAATGACACTTAACCGATATGACATGAATGGGAAGGTTAAGCCATGAATTGCTTGAATATACTTAACCAATTTGACACGATGATTTGATAGGGTTAAGTCATGAACCGCTTGAGTATACTTAACCAATTTGACATGATGATTTGATAGGGTCAAGTCATGAACCGCTTGGATATACTTAACCAACTTGACAGATGATTCGTAGGGCTAAGTCATGAACTTGAACGACAACACTTAGCCAATTTGACATGACACGTAGGCGGGTTAAGTCACGAACTTTAATGACAACACTTAACCAACTTGACATGCTAGACTGATGGGGTTAAGTCTCGAATTTAAATGGCAACACTTAACCTACTGAATGGAAATCCTTGTTGCGCGGTCCTTTTCAGCAGTAACCCACTAGACGTATCACGGTACCGTGGAACTAGGCAGGGTGGGGCACGATTACTGGGCTGATTGTAAGCGACCAGAACGACGGCTGAGTTGGTGCGCCATTGTAGGTTCAGGCGGACTATGGTCGTGCACGTAGTCCGGAGTTGAAAAAGCAGGCATTGGGCACCAGTAGGTTTACACTGTGCGTGCTTGATTCGTGTCGGTGGTTGGCACCCTAGGGCTTGATACACCCTATGGTGGACCTAGCACAGGTGACTACATTTCGTGATTGGGCCGTATGACACAGACACATGAACGAGCTAGGACTTGTAGGGAGCCGATCGATTAATAGATCGTTACGTGGAATTCGTTAGGTAGCATAATCCCTAGTGGTCCTAGGTGGCATAAACCCTAATCGAATCTAGAAAACGTTCAATAGGTGGCATAATCCCTAGTGGTCATAGGTGGCATAAATCCTAGTTGAACACGCGATATTTCATGATAAGGAAACCTAGTCAGAACAAGGGAGGCGGTCCAAACGATTTCAAGAATGGTGGCACTACGTTGTAGTAGTATAGAAATACATGATGAAACCCGTACGATATATGGCAAGGGACTGTACATATACGTGGAAAGGATGATACGGGTTGGGGTACTAGTACAGTTGGTGCAGAGAATATAGGAAATCAAAGAAAATAGTGGAATGGTGAAGCTTAGAAATCTTGCGATGTTATACTTAATAGAAACCTTGCAATGTTATACTTGATTCATCGTGCCTGTAGTTTACCTTGTCATCATGCTTATGTTTACTTTCAGTTTATTCATGTCATATTATCTTCACTTGTTTTTATGCTGAAAGCCACTAGGACTTACTCAGTCTTTATGACTGACCCAGTTTGTTTCTCCTCTTTCTCTTTCGGTCCCCCCCCCCAGGTTCGCAGGGTGGGAATACAGGTTAGTTCGGATCTTACAAGCTCCAAGGCTCTTTCATGCATTGCTTGGATTTCTCTTGGCTATGGCTTGCTTTGCTGTTTCACTTGGGGAATGATTTATGACTATGGTTTTATGCTTCTTTACTATTGCAAGACAGATTTCGATGTAATGGATTTAATAGCATTTTGATGTAAAAGGCTTTAGACCTTTCTAGATTTTAAAGCAATGAAATTTGGTTCTTCTTCCGCTGTTTTATATGTTCTGTCTTGTAATATTTCTGTGTATGTTTACCTAGATAATGCTCCACCAAAGCTAGTGCATTCCCTTTGTGAGTGGCGCTAGCGGAGGTGGGGTGCTACATTATCCCTCTTTGGCATCTCAACTTTCCGCTTAGCCAAACTGATCCTTTCCATTACTCTATCCCTAATGAAAGGAGGAACAATGGTAAATTGCATCTTAGGAATTCTTTCATCTTCATAGTATTCGGTTTTAATCTGGGGAAGATGTTCGTGCAAGAACTCAGAAATCCTATCCTTGGCTTAGTAAATTATCTACGCCACATGAGAGGGCTTGTCGTCCCTCTTCTTAAGCTTATTAGTTTGAGTGACCACCATATCTGCCAGCTGATGATCAAAAGCTGAAACTTGGTTCGATAAAAGACTATCCGCTTGCCTCACCTTCTCAAGATCTGCTTGGCCCTCTCAATAGAAGCCTTCAACCTTTCACACTCATCTCTTAAAGCCATGTTTTCTTCTCGAAGTTGAGTAACCTCAAAAGAGACGAAAGGGAAGTCACTCAGGACAAAAACCATCTTTTTGTTCCCTAAGAAAAAAATAGAATCCGATCAAATATCATGCAGAGTCAAAGATAAAGAAAGGATTAAGAAAAAAACATATATACTGAAAGCTGATGCTCGATTAGATGCTGATGAAAACTCTCCCAGTCTGAAGAAGCGAAAGGTAATGGAATATTGGTCACGTCAAGGGAAGAGAGAGTGATCTTCACAAGATAGTTGAAATTCGAAGTTGTCAAAGGAAACCTTGGAGGGATAATGTGGTACGAAGTGGAAGGTGACTCGTATCATACTTATCCTTGTGTGAAAAACTTGTGGGGTTGGCAATGAAGCACAACCCACAAGCTCATGACTAGAAATGTTCTCAGGAGAATCAACGATACCAATAACCGGGTAGATGGCAGAAGTGGTAGGACCATGGACCTTTTGCTCAACAGTTGTGACAACAACATCCTGTGAGGTAGAAATGGGGATGTCATGCTTTGATCTCTCGGGTGACGGCTCAACAGTGGATTCCACCAACCTCTTTAAAGCAACAACATCTGACTGGTCTAGGACATCTATGGGAGATATAACTTTAGAAACTGAGGTTCTTGATCAAGAATAGTTAAAAAAAATAAGGGCAAGGAAGAAAAAACCTACAAACTAAAGTGGCTCCAAGAAAGAAAGAGCATTCTCAATCAAAATACCTAGAAACAAAGGATACGAAGCACTGAATGAGTTCTAGTCCAAGGTCAAATGTTTGCAACCAGGGAAATGAATGGGTGGTTACCGGAGGATTTTCTTCCCAGCAAGAAGAAGGTTATACTGACAGAATTTTCCAAAGTTAGCAAAACTTATCGGCTTCTTGGCTCTTTGAATATCTTAGAAATAACTTCAAGAGCACGGGATTTACTCCCCATTAAAGCAATCTTCTTTGAAGCAATATTTGGAGATAAAATGAAGTCAAGTAGAGCACGGGAAAAGTATGGTTACTCATGGAAAACAAGAAAACTCACCAATGTCCTCAAATTTTCCTGAAATTCCAGCAGGGTAATGAAAAAGAATCTATCCTCCCAGTGTTTAGTCTTGTTAATACTATCACAAATAATCTTATTTAAAGGATTAGCGTGCAAAATGGGCGAATTTTCTCCTTTCGAGAATCATATCAAATGTTGAATAAGGTTGGGACTAAGGGAAGCCTGGCCTGATTCGAGTGCCAAAGTTTCAAGGCATAAGAGTAAAGTGTAGATATTTGGCAGGAGTTGAATAGGGGCAACTCCTAAGTCCCGTAAAAGACGAGAAATAAAAGTCGAGAAGTGAAAGAATCCCCCATGCAAGATGTGAATGGCAGAATATGAAAAGTATCCTTTCTGGATGGTTTCTGATGTTGTCCCGAGTAGTGGCAGAAGAGACATCCATGACAGACATCCTAAAGCTAGCAAGATTAGTGTTTACCTCGTCTTAGGAAAAATCGAGAGAATCCTTCAAGGAAAATGACTTCTTTCGAGAAGCACTGGAATCACCAGATTTTAGCTGGCTAAGGCCCAGGTGATATCATTTCATCACACATGTATTAGCATTGCATTCTATTATGTAAACATGCATATAACATCCATAAGTGGGTAAAGAGACATGAAAACTTGTTGATATCAAGAATTTGACTAGTTATATATCAAGTTGATCATGAGAATTAATCCTGAAAAGGAGTATACATGAATGTTGTACACTTAGAAACAATCTAGCCTTTGATGATGACAAAATTAATTTTCCCAACACTAAAACCAAAATGGCATAAGGCAGGTGTCGGAAAAATTAGACTCCCGAGAGTTCCTGGTAACGGTTTAGCCAAATCCAAGTAACCTATTATCAGCACTGTAAGCCTAATTGGTCTTCGGACCCAGTACAAAAGAAGTCAAAGCCACAATCTTCTAACATTAAATTCTCTAACTTTACCGAAAACCGAAAGTGAACAGAACTTCGGCAGTCCTTTCGAGTTGGTACGATACCTACTACTTCGAAAGCTAAATAAGTACAAAAAATTGGTGTCGACAAAATCGAGAGCTAGATGAATCGATAATAGCGGTGTTGAGTTCTCTTGTACCGGAAGCATATCATTTTACTTTGTAATAAGAATTAGCCTTTCACATATAATTTTGCATTTTAAACCTCAAAAATATATTGGGAAAACAAGCAACTCATTTGATCGCCATTAATCATTATCTAAGCTATCATTGTTGTTTAACCCACGCTGGATACATAAAAACCCTAATCGTTTTCCTAATCATTTTAAAAGCATGATTTAGATTTCAATTTACAGTCAGAATAGAAATACTTACAAAAGGACGATTTTGAACTTCTGATAAACCTACGCGATTCTTAGAGAACTATGATCTTATTTAAGCGATGGATTTGCAGGTGAAAAAATAGGGAAGAGTAAGAAAGAGTATTTATGTTAAAGTAACCCTTGAAACTTGACCATAAAAGCAAGAGAAAATCAGCAGGTCATATTGAAGGATACCAAGAGGTGCGAAGTCGAAGTACAGGAGAAAAGTCAGAATTTTGACTTGGAAAGTCGAAAGTTCCTCTTCACAAAGGGTGGGGAGCAAATGTTACTATCAAAATTCAACACCGAAACATGATATCAGTAAAGGGGTATCGAACCGCCACAAGCATAAGGGAATGATCTGAGAGCATAAACCCGACACTAGAATAAAACTGAAAGCATAAGAGAAACAACGATGACAATAGACAACCGTCACCATCCCGACAAGGGAGAGATTATAGCCGGCAAGGAAAAGGGATACCGACATGGTAGTTCTGAAACAAAAGATAAATAATGTGAAGTCAATTCCGAAAGTCAATCACTTCAAACCGGAAGCAAATATGAAAGAAAGAATGACAGCACATGACCCGAAACCAAAGATTTGACAAGGAACAAAGCAAAACAAAGGGAGCCGAAAGGGAAATCAACATTAGTTCACCTAATGCTGATACAAAGAGAGATAAAAGACAATAAAAGAACAAAAGGCCAGAACACAAGCATCCCAAAGGCTAGCTACCAGACTCGAAGCTTGTAGGTTACGTAGAAGCAATTTCAACAGTAAGTACACGGAAAGCGCACTTTCGGATGACCAAAAATCAACCCCAAAGATTCACCGAGAGAAGGCCAAAATCTCCAAAAAGAAGAGCTATCCACACTAATATGCTTAATGTTGATACCGAAAGGTGTGATGGCTCCAGGTTCGTGAGTGATCAATGCACGAAGGCAAACATCGTGAAGAGTTATAAACAAGACCAAAAGCTTATCTTCGAAAGCCGGAGGCTATACCCGATGCAATCAATACCAAGAGGCTTGATATCAATATGGAAGGTAAAAGTAAATTCAAAGAGAAGCTCCAAGGACCGGAACCATCTTTCCGAAAGATAGGACCGACACACTAAAGGATATGTCATATCTCTCAACAACAACCGAGACTAAGGTCCCTAAAACAAAAAGGTGAAAAGGGGCCGACACACAGCTGTTGCGGCCGAAAGAGGCCTTTGATGACCCAATGTAAAATGGGGTCCCGCTTTATCTATAAATAAGACTCTAGGGGTCACATTTTGGAGGTCGAATTCTCATTTCTCAGTCTTGTACTCTTTTTTTTCTAGAGTGAACACTTATTTCCAAATCAATTTGGCAATTTCCTTTGTAAACACTTGTATACTCAAATAAATGAGCAATAAAGAGTGGATCGACACTTAGCATAATCTTCATGAGTTGTTTAACTTCTTCCTTAAGATATTACCTTATGCTTCCTATACGTCAGTGGGTTCTTACCTAATCTTAACCCATCCTCCAGATGTTTGAATTACCCCTTTCCACAAGCTGTTTAGCTTTCTATCTCGTATTGTGCTAACGTGTTAGTTATTAAGTCTCATAAGCGTGATACTCATCCCTTGAGAGAAAAGTAACTAATCTTCTGGCTTAAGACCTTGATATATAAGAAATAGTGAACTAACTAAAGCTTGTAGGAACTAAATTGTCTCATTTCCCCTTAGGTCCATTTTCTTAGACTTATCTATAGTGTTGACGAAAAATATCATTAACATGTGTCTGTGACAAGCGCTCGTAGTCCTAAATGTGTGCAGTCTGTTATCTAAAACTCGATGCGCCTACAAACCACTCTTCCTTTTGAGAATTTTAAGAGTTATGGTAGAAGCCGAGGTTACATGGCCAACATAGAAATTATAAGACAGTGTGATTGGTGTGCCAGCGTTGGGAGTGATTGGAGAAACTGGCATAAACACTTCCCTGAAATCTCACTGGCTGTGATATGAATATTACTTAAGTTTAAAAAATCAATAACTCATCCTTACTTAAGGAAACAAATGTAACATAAGGGATAAGACCTCAAGATACCATACGGTTGGACCTCCAAAAGTGTCACTTTGTTGGTGAATTTGCTTAGCATTGGAAGTTAATCCAACTAGCATCGGAAGTTTCATCAAATGGCTCTACAAACTCATCATCTGGATCACTCCCCTCTTCATTAGAGTCAAAGTCATCATCTCCTAGAATTTCTCCCTTTTCTACTTCAGGAAATATTACATCCTTACCCTCATGCTGAATGAAATCCCTTTTTTCGACCTCTTGATTCGGGGACATCCTTGCTTTTTGCTGGATTTAATGTTAGCCCGTTCGTTTGAGCTTTCTTCTCCTAATAATTCCTCTGACAAACCCTCTACAGGAGCACCTACGCTAGCATTTCGAATTGAATACGTCTCCATTTGAGACTAATTGAGAGCCGAGATTTCCCTAGGATTACAGATCTGGAAAGATGAGGGAAACCAACTCTATGGGGACATTCTTCTTGTAGCAGAAGCTCCCATCTTCGCTTTAAAATCGAAATAGTCTTTAAAGTATCCAACGTATCCTATGAACATAAATTTGAACAAAAGTGGTCAAATCTATAAGAGAGAAAAAGGGGAATATGAGTCAAGAATGTGAAGGGCGAAAATTCTTGATTTCGAGCTAACGTAACACTAAACTCAAATGCTTACCTTCGTAGGTCTATAACCAAATAAACCCTTTCAGGCATCATATGAAGAAGAACGATCCATAAACAAAAGCAGCTTGTCCAATAAATTCAAGATGAGGTTGTGCTTCCTCTGCGCCTCAATGAAGACAGGGGAGGGTTGATGTTTCCTTCTTTTAATTAGTAGTAAACACCAAAGTTCGTCCAATGGTGGTGGCATATGAAAGTATATGTAAAAAGTACACATAGGTATGTCGACACGACATAGCTATTTAGATGAAGCTGGAAGGGTGCAATCCCCATCTCTTAGAGTACCATCCGAAGTAAGGGTTTAAGTGGGGGGGAGCTCTGTTCAAACACATAAAGTGGTGACATGTAGTGTAACTGAATGGTGGTCTATCAGCAATTTCATCTTAGATTGGCAACTGCGCATCTCTATATGGAACCCCAAATGAAATACATGCATTTCAAAGCATTTAGTGTGCAACGATTGATGGACACCTCTCGGGAGGATATGTAATGTTTCTAGGTATAGTGCGCGACACATCAACTACAAGTCTCGCTGTAATCACACCCTTTTAAATGCAGAACTTGAGCCAAAGCTTCGGTATGAACCGTTGAAGACTGCGTAGCTAAACTTAAATTTGCCATGGAGCGAGAGGAACCACCATCTCTCAAAATCAAGCTAGTTGAGACCGTGAAAACGTACTACACAAGGAAGCTTTGGTTTAAAATAGTCAGATGCATTCGATTCCTAAGTGTGTGCTCAACAGACAATGTTTGGAACTCGAAGTTGGCACGTATCAAAATAATGAACCATGAGCATTAGATGTAGTATTTTATATAAGTGATATGTATCCAACATTCCCCGAGTACTCAAATAGAACCATCTCATACCGATATCCCACTTTATCTTGAATGAGCTTTCCATATTGTTCTTTTATTTTGACAAACTCGTTGTGGACTTGAAAAATCGACAATGAACCCATCGCTTGAACCGATGCTGAAAGATCTTTGTTTAATGACCATCTACAAGGGAAATTTAGATTCAAGCTCAACTATGCCAACAACCAAGACTAGGTCATTAAAAATCATATGAACCATGTAAGATCATTGTAAGCTCCAAATAAGAGGATTTAGGTTATGAATGTTCTGCTCTAAATTCGAAGAAGCACATTCATTGTGAACGATAATTTTGGTGTGTAAATATGTTGTTTTGATGTTCTAAGAAGCATATTCTCAATCCATAAGTTCATGTGCATTTCAGTTAGTTTATTAGTCCAGGTCAGATTCAACGCTACATTAAAGTTCAGGTTCGAGTATACTTAGCATTCATGTTCAAGACCAAAATGTGAACTATTTCGAATTTAGGCTTAATTTGTTTAAATTCAAGTTTGAAATCAAATCTATTCCATAATCAAGTCCAAAGTCAAGATTAAGTACTAAAGTCATGTTCTAGTCCCTTACAGGATCAGTTGTGAAAAGGGACTAAACTAAAGGTTTTGATTTAAAAACAAAATCCAGTCCCAAAAAGTATGCACTTCGAATCACTTTTCAAGCAAGGTTTATGAGACACAAAGATGTGGTTAGATCATCAAGATTGAAATCTAAATTGATCGAGTAGGCTAAGAAGACCATTGCTAAGGTTTCAAACCAAATCGAGTGAACAAGGGCAGATTCGGTCAAGAAAACCATTATGGTGGCCTGTAGTGAACTCAGGAGAGCCATGCGATGGTCAAATGTGCAAGATGATTGAAAAATTCATGGAAATTGATCGATCAGCTAGAATAAGGCAAGTGGATTGGGTGTTTTAGAGGAAAGCAGGTAAAAATGAGGAAACATAAGGGCTGGATCGAACAAATAAGAGGGGACGAAAATATCTAAATTTTTCTGTAAGTAATGGACCAATATTGGTCCATGCCATATAGACCGATATATGTCAATAAAGACAACAATTTGGTTCATGAATTATTTTGCACCCCTAGTACACGACCTCTAAAGGCATTGAATTGAGTTCGAATTCAAAATTCAATGTTCATGATCAAGTACACGCCTTAACTCGAGAAATCAAAAGCAATGACTTGACAATTGGTATCTTATCCTTATAAAAATTAACTGTGATGTTTAGATCACTCATCTTACGTAGCATAATGGTGCAGAGCACTTCTTATTTTCAACGAAAATGTACCCCGATGGGTAAATGTTAACTCAAATTTTAACCTAAAGAGAGGATCCATTAAAACGAAAACCAACACAATCTGAATCAAGTCAAGCTCTCTAAAGAGTCCCAAAACAAGAAGAAATAGATGTCCACAAAATTCCGAGTCAAGATCAACTAAGTATATGAACTGGTACCGGTTCATACCCCATCGACCGACATCGATCCATATACCTACGTTTTGATGGATCAACCTTTGTACTATTGTGATTCTGATCATCTTGCTAGCATGTGCACAAAGTTTCATGGTAATCGAGCTCTCTAAAACAAGTAACTCGATGGACTGAACCATTAATGGAGATCTAAATATGATAGACTTGCAAGTACAAGTAAACGAAGTTCAAACCAAACCTTACTTTGAAGAAGGCATAAGAGGGACATACGAAATCATGATATGATGTCGAGGAGATAAAATATGTCAACCTTATGGATCGGTACCAGTCTTTGATATTTGATCATATGAAGATTATTTTTGCTGCGTAAACTAAAGGGAGTGGAGTTGGATATACTGGCGATGCAACTCGACTCAACTCTTGTTAGAAAACCTATTAATACCTCATGACCTCCTACAGAGAAAGAATCTGAATTCTTTCTGCAAAAACTCTACCCAATCATCTCCACAACCATTGCAAGCTCCATAGACAGCAAAAATATCTTCACCTTGCTGACTATCATGATCTCTTTCGGTAGTTTATAGGATTTCTGAAATTTATAATCTTCACATTGGAAATCATTAAATTATTTGTAATCAAAGCATTGTAAATTAGTATGGAGAATTAGGTAATAAAGATATTCAAAGTGGATGTACGCCTACCAGGTGAACCACTAAAATTTTTGCATCCTACCTTTCTACTTTTAATTTTATTAATTTTCCATTTATTTTATAATATCTGCATTGTTTTCCTTGAGAGAGGTAGTGTTATCACATTATTCAGTTTTAGTGTAATTTTTGGCATTAACATTTGCCAATACACTATTACAAAATTTCCTGTGCCTCCACCTAAATACCATTTTCAAATTCCATTAGCCTTCAAACTTACCCTCACATAGAACACAACCACATTCATGGTCTCATCATAAACCGCTTCATTGCCACAACAAATAATTCCAGTCCCTTCATTTTACACCTCATCATCAAAATTTCCCTCCTGCATCTTCAACGACATGAATTTCCTCCTCCTACAATCATTGAGATTTCAACAAATCTGCTTCTCCTTTCAATAAGAAACTATACTAACCAACTCAACCACAATACCAAGCAACTACAATCTCCTTAAATATCCACCCACTAAAACATAATACCCAGCTATACGAAAACTTCAATAACTTCCTCCCACGATTAGCCTCAACTATTGCCATCACAACATCAACATATCCTGGCATAAGTGCCTCATTCCCCTTCTTCTGTAACGAAACCTCAACATAACCATCATGTGCAGCTTTCATCAACATATTCAACTTGGTAATCACACTGCACCATAACCACAACCCTACAACTACCTTTGCACCATATTCAACAAAACAATTGCCTTTGCCGCAAATACCAACACACTTTAGCCTTCATCAACATACACATCGATCTCACTTCAACACATTCCTCAAAACAACAATCAGCCAATTACGATCTTCTTCCGATCCCAATCACCACCCACTAAAGTAAACCAGAGACCCAAAACACCCCTTTATCTTTTATACTACAACATGTCGTTTCCAAATACCAACTCATGTTAATAATATCTCGAACCTAAAACAAAACCTTAAACGAGCCTTACCTTCCTCAGCTCCTTTACCGAGCACCAAAAATTCAATAGCCTCTTACCTTGTATCACCAAAAAATTTGAACTATAGATAACCCGCAACAATCACAATGTCTTCCAACCATACAACGAACCCGAACCATAAATAGAACTGTCTAAATCAAGAACGAATTCGCAATCGCCTGAATGCACTAGTGCTCCAAATCTGTCCTAGTCCCAAATGGATCCAACCACGACCACAATTCAAGTTCAATCTGGCCTCACTAAGTCATCTCGAGAAAATTTTTGGCTTTTTATCAGTCATGTGTTCTTTTTTTAATCTTTCAGCCTCTTTTTCTGAATGTGAGAAAAGTCATGTGGTCCTACGGTGTGGACCTATTTAAATTTGGGTTTAAAAAATTCTTTTCTTGAATTTCTTTTCTAATGTAAGAAATATTTTTTTAGTTACTCTTGTTTTACCATTATTTTCCTTTTTTTTCTTTTCATTTTCTTTCCTTTTTCATAGAAAAAATCATTTGCCTATGATAAACGATAAAAAAAAGCAAAACAAAAATTGCCTTCAAGTTTTTTATTTCAGGAGATAGAAAAAAGAGGATATAATTTTGCTCTGCTTTCCTTCTCAAATCCATGCTTAACAACAAGATTGAAAAAACTTATATCTTTAAATAGTTAGCTAATAAATTTGCACTATTTGGTATCATGTTTTTATCTTCTATTTCATTTCTCTTGCATTGTTCTTGTTTGCAAATAAAAAATAGAAAGAAATGGAAAAATAAATCATTTGTAATTGCATTGTCAATGCATCTTAAAAATTTGTTTTGCATGCATCTCATGTTGTTTTTTCTTAAAGAACAACCAATTTCACATAAAGTTGGGAGTTCATAGTCCTTGCTTGACTCAAAAATTATATTTCATTGTAGAAAATTAAATAAATAATAAATTTCAAAAGTTGAACTCAAGGGGTTGCCGGCTCACCTGAGGCAAAATCGTATTTTGAGAACTTGTCAAAACTCTCTTTTGGGATTTAAGGAGTCGACAAAGTTTTGATGACTTATAATTATCGCAGTGATTTTTCGATATTATAGTGATTGTTTCTCCGAAAGTACTTTAACCTTTAGTTGCATTGCTACGGTTATTCATGGTGCACTAATAGCCGCAATCTATTACATGAGTAAGAGTTATTTCACTAATTTAAACCAAAGTATCTTGATATAATTTTGCACTAGGAGCTACTAAGAATAGAAAATTTCTAATTAAGTCATTGCATTTGTTTCAAGCATATATACAAAAAATGAAGGAAAAAAAACCATTCTCTTTTAACCATATACTTTTCCAAAAAATAGAATTCTCTTTGTTTAAAAAAGCAAAAGAACAAATTTTCAATTCCATTTTATTCTTTTACCCTTGTTTTTCATTTTTTTATCTCCTTATTTTCTTCCTCGCATGCATACATGTTTGGATTTATAATAGTTCTACAAATCGATCAACTAGGAAAAAATACTATTCAAATGGCTAACGGCAATAACACCATAAATTTTTATGCGTAGAATCTTCCTTGATCAAGTTTCGATCTCTTCTTGCATCACTTCACCTATCCCAATGGGTAATCTCTTCGAAATCCATTCGACCACATCAAAACATCCCTGAAATTTAGTAATTTTAAAATTGATGATTCTTATATCTTTTTATCAAAATTCAAACAAGTTTATGCAGCCACTAAACTAAAACATATATGTGATGATGAAATTACACTTAGGTTAATACAGTTGCACTTACCAATTATGCTAAAGAATAATTGTATAATTTTCCTTTGAATTTGAATTGGACTTGGGATGAGTTTATGAAAGTTTTCTTAAAGATAATTTATCCATTGGAAAAAAGAAAAAACTTTGAAATAAAACTGTAAATATCCATCAATTTAGAGGTGAATCTTTTGTAAAATATTTTGAGCGATTTAAAGAACTTTTAATCAATTGTCTACATCACAATTTTGAAAAGTGGACTCTTTGCTAAGTTTTATACGTTTGTCACAAAAATTATTTTCGAGCGATGCTTGAATCAACGTATCAATGAAGTTTCCCTACATAACATCATGATGCCACTTGAAAATTTCTTGTAAACTTGGTTGAGAAAAACGTAAATTTGTTTAAGAAAAAATGACTTGATGTGAATGATGTAATGAAAAACATATCTACTCATATTTGAGCGCCCATTGCATATGATTGTCTCTAGCCTTAAAAGCGAAAATTGATGCCATAGTAAAAAAACTTTGATAATGTTCTTTCATTTAATCAAAAGAGACAAACTTCTTAGCCTTTATGTTATAAATACAATGATCCAAACCACATTGCCGATCAATATCGACTCTCATTAGAAAATATTTTTTTATATAAATCAGGAATGGTTTGTTCTCTAAGACGTACAATCATAGTTTGAAAAGTCACCCAAACTTTGCTTAAAATCAAAACAACTCAAGTTTGGATTTAGTTCGACCAATTTTAGAACTATTTCCAAATAATTCTTCGAATCCTCCTTTATAACCAAACCAATTTTAACAAAATTTTGCAGCACTTCAAAAACCAAGTACCTCAATAATTGCCTTATCACGATAATAAACAAATAACATTGCTTGAGAAAAGTTATGAAACATTGACTAAGGCTACAACTCAAAATCTCCATACGAGACACAATTTGCAAAATTTGTTAACCTCATACATGTAAAACAAGAGGCAATTAAACATAAATATCAAATGCCAGCCAGTTGGCCGCATCTATGAATGAATGCGAAAGAAGGTGTTTCCCAAGTCAACCAATTCCAAACTTGAGTAATCGAATCTCTAGCTTGAACCAAGCTTATGTCTTTCAAGATAACAACATTAACCAAAAGAACACTACCACCTCATTGCGTTCTTGTAAAGAAATAGACAACCAAGTTATTAATCCAAATGGAGCCAAAAATCCCTCTTGAAACTGCGAATACAACAAACAAATCTGATCCAAACATCAAATCAAACATTAGGCCCAATTTTGGATCCTAGTGTTAACGACCCCTCTATTATACCTATGTTTTTAGTGAACATTATAAATAATCTAATCTAGTAACATGGAGAACACGATTTGTTAAGGGAGACCGAATGTGAATAAATTTTAAATCAACTATGATACGTCGCACTTACCATTATAATTGATCTTAGAATAATTTTTGATCTGAACAGTTTCAGTCAAAAGTAATTAACACTATAGTTTCTTAAATCAGAACAATATAACATTTAAAATAATTATCATGAATTACAGCAGTGAAATAAATATCTATATAAGCTTGGATTTTATGAATATACACTAAATTGAAATAATGTACATCTATTATAAATCATTACCTTTATATACTCATGTTATAAATACATGCAATAATTCTAAGGGAACCTATTGGAATGTTTATTGATTTAACTCTTTGATGTTGAGCTTACCTGAATCCACATGTCCTATAACCCTAAAAAACCTCGGTCTGACCCGAGTATATAAAATACATGGGTCAGACTGTCACTACATACCCAAAGGGTGAAATGTAACTCAAGGATCTATGAGAATGCAAACAAATCCAATTTTTATGTATAAATAGTCGCATGGATAATCTAACTTAAAACACATCACATAGCATAGAAGTATTCAAACAATTAATCATGGAACAACAACAATATATGAATCAAAAAGTATTCACCATAAATCTCAGAAAAGACAATCAGAAGTCACAAAATAATTACAAGGTCCCAGATCCTGAATATCCTAACAATACAAATTCCAAGCGATCATATGCATACCGATCTAAATGATCATCCAAACCAATCACAATGATTGTACTCAAACTGTGGCAATCAAACAAACATAGTTGTAAATATCACTCTGACTGATCTGATACCAAAGATCATACTAATATCGTAGAACACCAAATCATAAGATGATCTCAAGGATAGTCCAAACGAATCAAAATGGCCGTAGCCTACAATATTAAAGTCTCTAAAGTTCACATTTTTGTTTGTTTTCTTTATTAGTTCCAATTACTAAGTTCATAAAGAAATCCGATCTCAAAAGTTCACATACTCATTTGTTTGTTTAACATGTTCTTATTGCTAGGTTCATAAATAATCCATGAGCATACATATTAAGGTTCTATCGATCTTCCATCAAACACCAACATAGGATACACTCTAAGTGCTAAATATGTCGCTTTTAGTAAGCAGGAGAATTTAACCAACCGTCCCATACCACAAAGAGAAACTCTAGTATTTACTAGAAGCTAGTAAATCCCACTTATTTCAGATACTGCTGCAAAAACATTCATTATATTCATTTAAGGATCTATTGACCTTCTTGAACACCAAAACAGAAGGCAACCCTGAAATATTAATTACTTTCTAAAAGCGATCACATAAATTTAACCAAGGCATCCCATAGTACCTAGTGAAAGGAAGGCACTCTCTAATGAGTAAATAAATACCACTCTAACATTCTATTCATTGAGTTGTAAAGTATTCGACAAAGTGCTACACAAGAGTATTTAAACTAATTGGAACACTAAATAAATTATTTATACTCCTCATATAATAAAACCAAAGCTCTCAAAATAATCATATTAAGGACCAAAATTTTCGTATTAGCAAATAATATCAGAAAGTCAAACATAACCATATTCGGCTAGAGTTTAAATTTTGAAAGTAATTAATATAAATTTTAACATGTAGAAAGAAATGATTTAATGAAGCAACAGCTAGTAATGGATATAATCACTATATAGAGCTATGTTTTTAAACGCACAGCCTAAGCATCAAAAAGGAAAGGCACAAGCACGAATTTATATTAGACGTGAACAAATTGTTGGTACTATTTGCATTGTATAATTAAGCATATATGTCTAAATTAATATGTACAACTGCATAATGGTTAGTGACAATTATTAAAGAAAAGGACAAGGTACAATCAAAATAAAAGGAAGGGCACTCCCAACAGTGGGTTAGTTTCTTCCCAACCGAACCCCAACGTTTGGTCATTTGGCAAGGTTGGGGTTGCCAAAGTAACCGACTAGGTTTCCAAAGCAACCGGGCTTAGCCGACTTATTTAAAGTTGGTTAAGCATTGTCGGCCAAAGGGCCAAAACTTTAGCTCCCTAGCCAGCTTATTTAAAGATGGCAAGGGGCCAGAGAACTTTTTTTTTTAAATTCTTTCCCCCTTTACCGGCTTTAAATAAGCCATGTAACCACTCCCCCATTGATTTTTGTAATAGCCCGAATTTCCGTACAATCTGAGTTGAGTTAATGCACCACACGTCCAATCCAAATTGCACAAAAATACGAATCATTATGAATAAAGAAAAAGATAGAAGAAGAATAGAAACAATAACATAGAATCTCACATCGTATGGGGAATAAAATATAACATTTATAGCAACTTTTTAGAATACAAAATTTTAACTGTATATATACATATCATTATCAAAGTACAACATTCGTTCATTACAGTGGAAATAAATAATACATAGCAATCAAATACTAAAGCCTCCTACTCCAAGCTCCTCCAAGGATATCTGTAAACTCCTGAACTTCTTGACTGCCAGTACAAATTTGAGCACCTTAGAGTTTAGGGTTAAAAAAAACTATGGGTCAGTCATGGGACTGGTGTAAGTAAACTCCAACCACTTGGATTAATTTTAAAAGAAATTATATAAAAGGAAGGATAATTGTAAGACCGATCTACACATAAGCACAGATGGTTTGTACCTTACTATGACCCAAAAAATTCTTTGAATCCATATTATTTTGATATTATAGTAATGTCTAAATCAAGTAAATAACTAGCAGAACGCTTGCATCCCACACTCTACATACAAAATATACAACCAAAACCGCGGGCGCTTGTTGGAGAATGGATTCCAACTATGGAAAGGTATGGGACCACCTTCCGATAGTGTATCTCTAGAGAGAAATACACCGGGTTTAACAAGAACATCTTGAAACCGAGGCTAAACATGACCGACCATTCATTTCGCTTGAGTGTACCAAATGTATTATCACCAACAATTGGGATCAACAACCACTACCGAAAGAATACAACAGTGAAAGAATAAAGAAGTAAATGGATATTTTCAAGATCAGGTGACAATACACCTTAATGGGAGTGACTCACTTAGCCATCGACCTAACCGATTTTATACCATTCCCGGTTGTGAGGCCCGAGGCTACGTTTTACCTTTGTAAAACTACAACAATCATTTACTTTGAATGCCATATCATCAAACCTGCCAAATCATTAATTTGATTTCTCTAAAAATATCCCGAGCATAAAGTTAAGAGAAAAAAATTTCTCCGCCATCATATGTAAAAACATTTGAAGAAATCGATGTAAATGATCTGTTAGACATACTCTGCCATACATTCACCCATACAAATTGTTCTGAGACTAGACAAACCGAAGGCACTATTCCATCAATCCATCTTAGGTAATTTCTACCTAGTATCAAAAAAATAGCCCTTGCATTTTATTACGTCTTCAATTTTCTTTAACATATTTGATTCATGGAGATTATGACCATACATAGTGGTTTTTTGATAATAAGCCTAATCTCGGTCTCTCCATATTGACAATGGAAATAAAAAATGGACCAAAACTTTGATAGCTGGTTATTTAACTATCAAAGGAAACATCCATTCAACCAACAATCCTATTTCCAAATGGAAATTCTACTGATCAAGCATTAAGCAATACTAATTCCTTTAAATTAATTTATCACTCCCAGTTTCTATATAAGAATATTTAATTATCATTTCACTTCTACTTTATTAACTTCTCGTTGTAAATTGGTAAGTGAATAAGTCTCTAAGTATACAATCCTGAAGGCATAACCAACAACTGATTGACACCTCAAAAGTTACTCGACTCAACCAACGTACAATAGTTTCAATTTCCCTTTTTTACTTATAAAATTCCATTATAAGTTTGTCTTTTATTAAATTCCATATATAATTGATAAGTCGATTTCTAGTTATCAAACTTCATTAATTTTCCAGAAAAATTTGCCTATGTCTCCATTGTATGACTCAATCGGTACAACTACAAATCGCCTCTCTAGGTTTTTTTCCATTCAAAAAGAAAATCAAAATGCTAAGCGGCTTGCCAATAAACTCATACAATCTCATATTCAATTAACATGCGTACCTCTTTTTTGGGCGTTCAATTTATTTTCTTCCATTAGCTTCATTCCATACCTATTTAACCTATATCCAACCATTTCCAATTTATTCCAACTCAATCCAATCGTTTTAACTCAATTTGCTAATTTATTCTCTAATTAGCTATTCTACCAATTTAACTTTTTATTTGAACATATCACATTCGTATATATTTTAATTTGCTTATAAACTAATCAAATTCCATTTTCAACTCAAGTTTGATATTCGATTTTGAATACGAGTTCTCAAATCTTATTCACTTATCCAAAGTCAAATTCAATGCAAAACTCCATTAGCTAATTATTTTTTAATTAGTTAATTCTATTCAATAATTAAAAATCTGATTTTTGTTTTCAAAAATCAATCCATTTACTTCACTTTGGTTCATATTTATTTTATAACTCAATTCTATATTTTTCTAATGGAAATATAAGTTTTATTTGCTTAAACTTCTTTTATTTTATTAAATAAAGCATTATGGTTTTTAAACGATTATACCGCTGTTTTTCAAGAAATTTATTCTGACATAACTCAAAATCTGTAGGACAAACCCATATTTTTCCCTACCATTAGAAAACTATTATTCAATAGGTCCTGATAATTCTTCTTTCAAAGAATTCTGACTTATATTGAGTTCTACAAACTCAATTGAAGTTCAGAACATAAAACTACGAACTACCGCACCGCGGTGAGCTCGTTTTAATTATATTTAAACATAGATGGTTAAACTTTGTTTATTAAAAAATTTCAACTCCATTCTTCGATAATTTAGTACAAATTAAGCCAGTTCCTAAAATCCGACTTAAAATTTCCGATTATCCTAAATCGTTAATTATTTCAGTGCTGAGTTCTACATTTATTTACCACTCAATATTCCATATTAAATTCAAATTTTAAATTCCTAGGATTTATCTAAATTCAGATAATATTCTGAATCCCAGAATAAAATCTATTGTTCCCTTTTCGAAATGATTTCCAATTCCTTTTTGAATTCATACATGAGACAACCCCAAACCCCGTACTGACGGCGGCAAGGGTAATCCTTGGAATATAACACAGAAACAGATAACAGCAGAACTGTAACACCCCGTATTTTCTGTGAACGTATAAGTAACAAATCAAAGGATAATTAATTTTTAAAATAAGAATCAAGGAAAACGGATTGCGCCATTGCGTTCGTCTCGAAATTCTGCTTGGAAACGAGTCCGAGTTTGCAAGAATCGGAGTCCGTATGAGGGAGATATGACCCTCCGAATTTTCAGGAATTTTCAGAATCGAAAACTGCTCGAAATTCGAATTCAAAATTCTAATTCAAACCCAGAAGCGGGCTGGGTGGGAAATTTCCCGCCCATGACCCAGGTCGACTGGGTAGTTGACCCCCCAGTACCCAGGTCGACCCCCCCCCCCCCCCCCGACCAGGTCAAATGGGCATCGACCTAGGTGTCGACCTGGTCCCCGAACCTGGTTTTGGGCCTGGGTGCATCCTTATGTATTTGGTCTCGTTTTCTGCCTAGATTCGTCCGCCTAACCCTATTTAAACAGCCCCAAACCTAGCCTTCTCTACACACAATTCTATTCTGCTTCTATTCTGTCTCTGTTCTAAATAAAAATAAAAATGGCGTCGCTACTCTGCTGGAATCAAAACTAGAAGCTAATCAACATCAACCTAAGCAACCCAATTCAAACTAGAGATTAAAGCTTCTGCAACGATTCTACAACAATTAAAGTTCTTTCTTTAATCCAACCAAGACAAGTACAGTTATTTTCCGATATAAACGTTAATTCTGATTGTGACATGAATTGTAAATCTGAATCTGAGGTTATATCTGTTCTATTCTGTTTAGATATATCTTATTCTGTATCTCTTTCTTCTTTCTGTTCTATAGCCAGGCTACCACGAGCCTGAGCCAATCTCATAAGAGATTAACATAAGCTAAAATGTTTGGGACAGTAAAATGAATGATGCATAAATTGGGCATGACCAATAGGTGACTGATTTGAGGAAAGAACATGGACTGTAGCTAGAACATAAATCTGAGACATATGACTGGACATGTTATATTTATAACATAAAGGGTATTGAACATATGATTTGAGGACACGACATAAAAAGGCATATAATTGGACATAAATATAGACTGTATTGAACATATGATTTGAGATAAAGAGAATATGGCTTAGGTATAAAGATTTACATGAAAGTAGGATATCTATTAATCTAAATAAACACCTAAGTAAGGGATTTTTTTGATATATGACATGCATAGTAATCGATGGCTATATTTGGTATAATTTATATATGGATCTTCTGTACTATGCAAGTTTAATAAAAATTGAAACATATGATATATGGTAAATTATGACCATAATCTGTGCTATGTAAATTTAATGCAAACATGGGGTATATGATCATATTGTGAATCACGACTATTATTTATGCATGTGAACTTAGGAAAGATTTATAATTAGGCAAGATATGTTTGTGAAACTTTAAGGAATGATTAAATCTGTTATATTTGCCTAATTTGCTAGTTCTGCTATATTTGCCTAATCTGCTAGTTCTGTTATATTGCCAGTCTGCTAGTTCTGTTATATTGCTTAATCTGCTAGTTCTGCTCTACTGCCTAGTCTGCTAGATCTGCTCATCTGCCAAATCTGTCATCAGCTGAGTCTGTTGAAAATGCCAAATCTGCTAAACTAAACCTATTGAGATGCCTAATCTGTTATCTACTAAATCTGCTAGTTTTCTTAATCTGCTGAATCCGTTAAGTCGCCTAAATCTGTTATCTGCTAAGTTGATATATTCAGTCTGTTATTGACATAATCTGAATTATCTATGAATAATTGACTTGTATATTAGGCGTGGGCATAAATGGTAAATTATTAATTAATTGGCCGCAAAGATAAACATGGCTAACTCGAGGTTAGAATGAGTTTGCGGCGTAATTCTGCCCGGAAACGCCCGGCACATCCAGTGGCCGCAAACAATAGGTTCTAATGTGAGAAGTTAGTCATAACGTGCTTGAAACCCGAGGTTAGACTCAGTTTGCGGTAGAAATCTGCCCGAAACCAACCGGCCTAACCAGTAGCCGCAAACTGTCAGTCTAATGTGAGAGGTCTGGGCATTAATATTTAATTAATGAAAATCTGAGATAAATATGATGTCTAAAATGTGTTGGGCGGATAGGATTAAACCCACTAGACTGATGAATTTAATAAATCTGTTCCGTGAATCTGTAGGCCCAATTACAAAGTTAGACAAATCTGTAAGTCTGTTAATCTGTAACTGGTTAATCGGTAAGTCTGTTAAATCTGTATATCCGATCCGTTAGTCTGAAAACTTGTCTGTGAACTGGTTGATCTGAATTCTGTATGTCTGAACTTGTAAACAAGTTAACCTGAAATCTGTTAGTCTGGGACACAAGGTTAGGAGGGGAATTACTTGTGTCATCTGTTGTTTGGGACCCATATTAGTTAGTAACCCTTTCTGGTATCAAAACTTTGACCCAACAGTAGGTAGGGTCCGGGCACGCTTACTGAACTAATTATAAGCGGTTCATTCTGATAATGGCGAGGGGTGTTGATGGTGCGTTCCAACCGGGTCATGTGCCTGCATGGATCCCGGTCTACCTCTGAGGATGTAAGACGCCGTGACATCTGTAAATAGGTCTGTGCCAATTGGTTGTCACTTTAGGGAGTGATACACCCTACTGTGGGGCCGACACAGGGTATTTATGTATTAGGGAGCCGATCGCTTGGGGTAGGGTTTTGGGTACACTTAGTTCTATCTGTTTCTGTTGGTACCGTCTGTTTCTGTTGGGTGGTAGCACCTGTCTGTTTCTGCGTGGTACCGTCTGCTCGGGTGGTAAAGGCTCATTTACTAGTGTACACCTAATTCTACATTCTGTTTCCATAGGGATTAATCTGTTTCTGATCTGTACCCTCTGTTGGGGTGGAAAAGGCCCATTATTACCATTCTGTTTCTGTCTGTTTCTGTTCGGGTGGTAAAGGCCTATTACTAGCACTCTTTTCTAGGGAAAATATTCTGTACCCGTTTCAGTTTCAGTTTAGACATTAGGGTGGCACCTAATTCTGTTATACTAGTATTAGTGCAGAGAAGTAAGATAAAAATAAGAAGCATGGCTTAGTCCACATCATTTTGTTTCTGCTGTTTAACCTAAGTATATCTGCTGCTCTTGTTACGGCCATCTCTTATCCAGTTTTGCTTATCTGTTCATATGCTGAAAGTCACTGGACTTGCCAGACTTTATGTATGACCCTTGTTGTTTCGCCTCCTTTTCTTCCATTCCCCCCCAGGTTTTGTAGATGGGAATACTCTAGCTTGATCCAGATTCCTTCTGCTTGAGGTGCTTAAAGTATGGCTTGTCTTCTTCTGTGGGGATTATGATTCTAAACTATGCATTCTGAAGGCTTTTGTACAAGACTGATATTTTGTACTTGAATTCTGATATTGTGATTTGAAAGGATGTAACCATACTGATTTCTGGTTTCCGCTGTAATAAAGTTACAATTTTTCAAGTACTGTTTATCTGTCTTGTAATATTCTGTTCTGTTTACTAAAATGCTCCACCAAAGTTAAGGCATCCCCTTTGTGAGTGACCTTAACAGAGGTGGGGTGTTACACTTGGTATCAGAGCTTAAGGTTACTAGAACAGATAAAATTTTTAGAAAAATTATTTTTCTAAAGTATTTTTCGAAGAAGTATTTTCAAAAACATGTCTTAATGGGTGATTTTAAGAGGAAAGTTTTTAAGAAAAACATAATCCTCAATGTCCATATATCTTTATCTTTCGAATTCTCCATTTTGAATCTTTCCTTTTTCGTTTCAGCATGGCTGAAAGTCTTAACCTTCCGGAGGGTGTAACGATACCAGGATGGTATAGGAGGTTATTAGAGGCTAGGGCCGCTGAAGGTCCAGCCAATGTTCCTCCACCACCAGTTGCACCCGCTCCTCCTCCTCCTCCCCCTCCTCGCGCTGATACTTTAGCAAAGACATGCAAGGAATTTAAGGCTATGGATGGAAAACCTTTTCAAGGGTTAGAAACGTTTGTGGAAGCTTGAGATTGGCTTAAGGAGATGGAAGAATTGCTAGAAATCTTTGAAGTAGAAGAAGGGAGGAAAGTCAAATTAGCAGCTTGGTTAATGAAGGGAGAGGCCTCGTTTTGGTGGGAGGTCACTAATGGGGAGCGTCCTGTTGATTCTTGGGCGGATTTCAGACGTAGGTTTGAGGCAAAGTTTCTCTCAAGGGCAGAAGAGAATCTATACATGGAAAGGTTCTTGACATTGAAGTAGGGAAATCTATCAGTGAAAGAGTACGTCAACAAATTCAACCAATTGGCCAGGTTTGGCTTAGAATTTGGTGAACACGCAGGAGAAGAAGGCTCTGAGGTTCGTTAATGGCTTGAATGAGCCATTGCAGGGGTTGGCTATGACCCACATCCCTATAGGGGCCACCTTTGAGAAGCTAGTAGACATGGCACTCATGCACGAGGAGAAAGGCGCTAAAGCTGATAAGGCACCCGAGAGGAAAGAGGCAAAGAAGGAAGCGCCACCGAACAAGAAAGCATGGCCCAAAAAGGGAACCCAAAAGAAAGATAAGGAGTCTGAAGATAAGTAGGAGAAAAAGTGTTTTACTTGTGGGAGCTCAACTCATATGAATAAGGATTGCCGAAAGAGGAAGGGCACTTGCTTCAACTGTGGTGAGATGGGACAGTTCATCAGGGACTGCCCGAAGAAACGAGGGCAAGGGCAGAGGGCAAGACCAACCTCTGGAGGGTAGGCGAACACTCTTGAGGCTAGTGGCTAGGATAGAAATAGGAAAATTCCTATAGTTGGTTTAATTTCTTTATCTGATTATGGAGTTAAGACTCTTTCTGATTCTGGCATTCTGATTTTGTAATCGATACTCTGCACTTTAATACTAGTATTGTTTCTAATTCCGCTGTAGACCCAAATCCATAAGGGTTATGACTCATCTGTTTGTGATTGGGGTTTGAGAGATATTCGTGTTAGGCGTCAAGTAGGACGCTTACATTCTGGGATTTATCATGCTTAGTTTCCTAAGAATCATTCGGTAATCTAATATGTGCCAGTAGTCTGTAAATATCTCAATAATTCTGATTTCCAGTTTTGACATTATCTAAAGAGGGTAATCCTCTGGGTGTCAATCTGATGTTGATTTCGGTCTTCGGGGCTGATACTTAGGGGAATTATTTTCTCAACCTAATGGGAACCAAGTCTTTGTCTTATCTGTGCTCGCTTCCATCATTCGACTGTATCCTATCGATCGAATCTTCGAACTTTAGGTAGAAACTAATGGGTGTAAACATGTGTTTGAGACATGTTATGTTTGATGGTTGCAAGTGGATGCAAGTGGTTGCTAGTGGTTGCTCGTGGACGCATATACACACACTAGGCACTAGATCGGCTCGAAAACACTCTCATACTGCATATGGATGTGTGAGCATTTTAATTTTTTGTGGATGCAAAATGATTAACTCAGCACATGGATGTTGCATATGACTGAATGGTTGTGCACTCATATAGAAATGACATGTATCAAATAGGAAAATCTGCATACATGTTGGACTCATGGCACTGGCATAATTCGCATTAAGGAGGTCAACTGAATCAGTGGACCGCCTGATCTTTGCATAAGATAAGAAGCATATACACACACTTTTGCATACGTTCATACAACATTAGAAGTTTTTAAGGACAATGGACGCCAGTGATTGATGATTGAGTAGATGGATGTTGGATGGTAAGACACATTCTTCTTAACTTGAAGATTTCGGGGACGAAATCCTTTAAGGAGGGGAGAATGTAACACCCCGTATTTTCTATGAACGTATAAGTAACAAATCGAAGGATAATTAATTTTTAAAATAAGAATCAAGGAAAACGGATTGCTCCATTGCGTTCGTCTCGAAATTCTGCTTGGAAACGAGTCCGAGTTTGCAAGAATCGGAGTCCGTATGAGGGAGATATGACCCTCCGAAGTTTCAGGAATTTTCAGAATCGAAAACAGCTCGAAATTCGAATTCAAACTCAGAAGCGGGCTGGGCGGGAAATTTCCCGCCCAGGACCCAGGTCGACTGGGGAGTCGATTGGGTAGTCGACCCCGCAGTACCCAGGTCAACTGGGGAGTCGATTGGGCAGTCGACCCCATCCCGACCAGGTCGACTGGGCAGTGGACCCCCTCTCGACCAGGTCGACTGGGCAGTCGACCTGGGTGTCGACCTGGTCCCCGAACCTGGTTTTGTGCCTGGGTGCATCCTTATGTATCTGGTCTCGTTTTCTGCCTAGATTCGTCCACCAAACCCTATTTAAACAGCCCCAAACCTAGCCTTCTCTACACACAATTCTATTCTTCTTCTATTCTGCCTCTGTTCTAAATAAAAAAAAATGGCGTCGCTACTCTGCTGGAATCAAAACTAGAAGCTAATCAACATCAACCTAAGCAACCCAATTCAAACTAGAGATTAAAGCTTCTGCAACGATTCTACAACAATTAGAGTTCTTTCTTTAATCCAACCAAGGCAAGTAAAGTTATTTTCCGATATAAACGTTAATTCTGATTGTGACATGAATTGTTTATATCTATTCTGTTCTGTTTAGATTTATCTTATTCTGTATCACTTTCTTCTTTCTGTTCTATAGCCAGGCTACCACGAGCTTGAGCCAATCTCATAAGAGATTAACATACGATAAAATGTTTGGGACAGTAAAATGAATGATGCATAAATTGGGCATGACCAATAGGTGACTGATTTCAGGAAAGAACATGGACTGTAGCTAGAACATAAATATGAGACATATGACTGGACATGTTATATTTATAACATAAAGGGGATTGAACATATGATTTGAGGACACTACATAAAAAGGCATATAATTGGACATAAATATAGACTGTATTGAACAAATGATTTGAGATAAAGAGAATATGGGTTAGGTATAAAGATTTACATGAAAGTAGGATATCTACTAATGTAAATAAACACCTAAGTAAGGGATCTTTGGGATATATGACATGCATAGTAATCGATGGCTATATTTGGTATAATTTATATATGGATCTTCTGTACTATGCAAGTTTAATAAAAATTGAAACATATGATATATGGTAAATTATGACATAATCTGTGCTATGTAAATTTAATGCAAACATGGGGTATATGATCATATTGTGAATTATGACTATTATTTACGCATGTGAACTTAGGCAAGATTTATAATTAGGCAAGATATGTTTGTGAAACTTTAAGGAATGATTAAATCTGTTATATTTTCCTAATTTGCTAGTTCTGCTATATTTGCCTAATCTGCTAGTTCTGTTATATTGCCAATCTGCTAGTTCTGTTATATTGCTTAATCTGCTAGTTCTGCTCTACTGCCTAGTCTGCTAGATCTGTTCATCTGCAATATCTATCATCTGCTAAGTCTATTGAAAATGCCAAATCTGCTAAACTAAACCTATTGAGATGCCTAATCGGTTATCTGCTAAATCTGCTAGTTTGCTTAATCTGCTGAATCCGTTAAGTCGCCTAAATCTGTTATCTGCTAAGTTGATATATTCAGTCTGTTATTGACATAATCTGAATTAGCTATGAATAATTGACATGTATATTAAGCGTGGGCATAAATGGTAAATTATTAATTAATTGGCTGCAAAGATAAACATGGCTAACTCGAGGTTAGAATGAGTTTGCGGCGTAATTCTACCCGGAACCGCCCGGCACATCCATTGGCCGCAAACAATAGGTTCTAATGTGAGAAGTAAGTCATAACGTGCTTGAAACCCGAGGTTAGACTCAGTTTGCGGCAGAAATCTGCCCGGAACCAACCGGCCTAACCAGTAGCCGCAAACTGTCAGTCTAATGTGAGAGGTCTGGGCATTAATATTTAATTAATGAAAATCTGAGATAAATATGATGTCTAAAACGTGTTGGGCGGATAGGATTAAACCCACTAGACTGATGAATTTAATAAATCTGTTCCGTGAATCTGTAGGCCCAATTACAAAGTTAGATAAATCTGTAAGTCTGTTAATCTGTAACTGGTTAATCGGTAAGTCTTTTAAATCTGTATATCTGATCCGTTAGTCTGGAAACTTGTCTGTGAACTGGTTGATCTGAATTTTGCATGTCTGAACTTGTAAACAAGTTAATCTGAAATCTGTTAGTCTGGGGACACAAGGTTAGGAGGGGAATTACTCGTGTCATCTGTTGTTTGGGACCCATTTTAGTCAGTAACCCTTTCTGGTATCAAAACTTTGACCCAACAGTAGGTAGGGTCCGGGCACGCTTACTGAACTAATTATAAGCGGTTCATTCTGATAATGGCGAGGGATGTTGATGGTGCGTTCCAACCGGGTCATGTGCGTGCATGGATCCCGGTCTGCCTCTGAGGATGTAAGAAGCCGTGACATCTGTAAATAGGTCTGTGCCAATTGGTTGTCACTTTAGGGAGTGATACACCCTACTGTGGGGCCGACATAGGGTATTTATGTATTAGGGAGCCGATCGCTTGGGGTAGGGTTTTAAGGTACACATAGTTCTGTGTGTTTCAGGTGGTACCGTCTATTTCTGTTGGGTGGTAGCACCTGTCTGTTTTTGCGTGGCACCGTCTGTTCGGGTGGTAAAGGCCCATTTACTAGTGTACACCTAATTCTACATTCTGTTTATGTAGGGATTAATCTGTTTTTGTTTCTGTACCTTCTGTTGGGTTGGTAAAGGCCCATTATTAGCATTCTGTTTCTGTTTGTTTCTGTTCGGGTGGTAAAGGCCCATTACTAGCACTCTCTTCCGTGGAAAATATTCTGTACCCATTTCAGTTTCAGTTTAGACATTAGGGTGGCACCTAATTCTGTTATACTAGTATTAGTGCAGAGAAGTAAGATATAAATAAGAAGCATGGCTTAGTCTACATCATTCTGTTTCTGATGTTTAACCTAAGTATAACTGCTGCTCTTGTTACGGCCATCTCTTATCCAGTTTTGCTTTCATGTCATTATTATTATTATCTGTTCATATGCTGAAAGTCACTGGACTTGCCAGACTTTATGTCTGACCCTTGTTGTTTCGCCTCCTTTTCTTCCTTTCCCCCCATGTTTTGTAGAAGGGAGTACTCTAGCTTGATCCGGATTCCTTCTGCTTGAGGTGCTTAAAGTATGGCTTGTCTTCTTCTGTGGGGATTATGATTCTAAACAATGCATTCTGAAGGCTTTTGTACAAGAATGATATTTTGTACTTGAATTCTGATATTGTGATTTGAAAGGATGTAACCATACTGATGTCTGTTTTCCGCTGTAATAAAGTTATAATTTTTCAAGTACTGTTTATCTGTCTTGTAATATTCTGTTCTGTTTACTAAAATGCTCCACCAAAGTTAAGGCATTCCCTTTGTGAGTGACCTTAACGGAGGTGGGGTGTTACAAGAACAGAAATAAATAAATACACCAGATAATGCACAATAGAATATACTGGATAAATGTAATCATCAGAGTTACACAGTATACAGGATCATACTTAGTACAAATACAGTTCAACTATACATAAATGTCTACAGCGGAAAATAAACATAATATGTATAATAGGAGCTGAACATCAAAAAATAGATAAATGATAGAATCCATCCTCAGCTCTAGCTATCCAGAAAGAGCCAGCTAAACCTGAATACAAGGCTGCCCGTGTAGAAAAAGGGGCACCCGAGTTTGAAAGTGAAACAAACTACGAGTCAATCATGGGACTGGTATGAGAAATCTACTAAACACATTTAAAATATGGCTAATCACAGGACCACGCCACTTTCATGGAACGAGTTTACTCCATTGGATTGCCAGTGCTTTAAAACAAATCATTCTTTTAAACATCGCAATGCTTTTTATAAAAATGAAGCCATTATAAGACTCAGTTCCCATCACACAATGCAACGCAAACCGGAGGGTAGAGCTTTACCTTATAATGGCCAAAATATGGTTGATACGAATAAAACAAAAGCATTTGACATTATTACTAGTGTTTATATGTTTCAAAAGCAATTTCAAATCATAACTATCAATCATTGACGGCATTAATGCCCCATACCACTATGTCGCCATATATAGGTATACAATCAAAACCGCACATTCACGTATTTGGAAATTGGATTTCCGTTATGAACCAAGGAAAAAGATAGTCCTTACCGAAATCGAGACGCTCTAGTCCGTGTCTCAGGATCAGAACGCATCAATCCTTTAGATCGTCAGGGCCGGTCCACCGAGGTGGATTATTATGCCTGAACAATACGTTTCCCCGCCCTTTGGGGGCGTCAATGAGCCAACGAATGACTCTATCGGAACTGGATCGTCCGATCTAACCAAGGCGCCTCGCAACAGTAACAACCACATAAGTCAAACTCGTCAGGGCGTGTAAAACCACTGACGCCACTTCTAACTAGAAAGAAACGCATGCCCTCCCTGAGGTCCTTCTCCCGTTTCTGGTTCATACCGGGGTGTGAGGCTCGCGAATTCACGTTATACACAAAGCTATGCCACACAGGCGGTGCTTTGATCATCACCACAAGACTTTGCTTTTCAACAGAAGCCCTGATCACTGCATCTTAGCATGCCACACAGGCAATTCACAGCGTGCAACTGATAGCTATCAATCACACAGAATAAATTCCAATGTCAAACACACTGTCCATTTGCAAGTCCGTTCTGGGTCTGAACGAAACCGGAGGCACTATATACCTCGCAAACCAATCGATCACCACATACGTCTGGACGATCACCACTCATTATCCATATTTCGGGATGCCTCCCAATCAGGACCTCGGTTACCATCCAAACGAGGTGAAGATCTCTGGTCTTCGACCACCGTCTTCATCATCGATTTCTTATCATCGATTCAGTTATTCAGAATGGGATAAACCCGGTCTTCCTGAGCAACTCGCGTATATAATAAACAAGTGCAACACTAACATACATACGCATCATTTCAATTCATTAGTCACTAACCGTGAATCAGTAAGAGAACGATTTCCCGAATATTAATCCCGAAGGCCGAAACCAACATCAGATCAACACCCAGGAAACCATTCGACTTAACCAACCTTCAGTTAATTTCTAAATTTCACATTCATATCGTTTATAATATTTTATAACGATTTATCGCTATTTTATTTATTTTAAAATAGCCAATTTATTCAAAACGACGCTTCGGGCCATAACGCGGCCGTGGCGCTGTTTTTCTTCAGATTTGATTTACACATATCTGAAAATCTAACCGTTGGATCTTCAAAAAATTTACATCATTAGAAAGATCTTTTCATAACGAATCAACGGTTCCAGTTTCGGGAAATTCCGACAGTCGGATCTCCCGATATAATCGTTCGATGTTTTTATTTCAAAATACGAACTGCAGCGTTGTTATTCGATTAAATATAATTATTTTTATATATATATAAATATAATCGATTCTGGCGCTGTTTTTCTTCAGATTTGAATTAAACATTCCAGACAATCCAACCATTGGATTTTTACAAAGTTGGTGCCGTTGGAAAGATATGTCCAAAGCGAACCCAACGGTTGCGATTTCAGGAAAATCCGATGATCGGATCTCCCGCAATAATTGTTTGAATTCACCATTTCAAAATACGAACTACAGCTTCGTTATTCGATATATTTTAGTTCTATTTATATATATATATATATATCGATTCTTCGATTTCAAAGCTATATTCTTTTCATACATTTGATAAAAATTATATTTTTATCTAACTGTCTTCTATTTCAACACTTCACTATTTTTATCAATTCATGTATATAGTAAAAATGTGATTTTTAATGTAAAACAATTTATTTCAAAACTCGACTATTTTATATAGTTAATATAGGTAATAAAAATATGGTTTTTATTATAAAACAATTTATTTCAAAACAAGATTATTTTATATAGTTCACATTGGTGATAAAAATAGGATTTTTATTATAAAACAATTTCTTTCAAAATATGAATACCATTCAACACATGAATTTCAATTCAACGAATGAATTTCGATTCAATACATGAAGGTTTTCTATAGTTTATATATATAGATAAAAATGTGATTTTTATATTTAAAACACGAATACCATTCAACACATGAATTTCAATCCAACGAATGAATATCAATTCAACACATGAAGGTTTTCTATAGTTTGTATATATCGATAAAAAGGTGTTTTTTATATTTAAAACACGAATACCATTCAACACATGAATTTCAATCCAATGAATGAATATCGATTCAACACATGAAGGTTTTCTATAGTTCGTATATATCGATAAAAAGGTGATTTTTATATTTAAAACACGAATACCATTCAACACATGAATTTCAATCCAACGAATGAATATCGATTCAACACATGAAGGTTTTCTATAGTTTGTATATATCGATAAAAAGGTGTATTTTATATTTAAAACACGAATGCCATTCAACACATGAATTTCAATTCAACGAATGAATTTCGATTCAACACATGAAGGTTTTCTATAGTTTTTATATATAGATAAAAATGTGATTTTTATATTTAAAACACAAATACCATTCAACACATGAATTTCAATCCAACGAATGAATTTCTATTCAACACATGAAGGTTTTATATTCAACAGACGAATATAATTTCAACATAGGAAAATAATTCTAACACATGAATATTATTCAAAATTTCGGCAGCATAACGGCAGGGTAGTTAAAATCGGGACCGTCCCTAGTACGACTCCTCGCTCTACCTTAAAACCTCACGGTTTTTGACAACGGGGAATCATGCATCTAGTTCGCACGCAGGCGGCATGTATATATTTTTCATTTCCACAAACTAATCATATGTAGTTTCAACCAAATATTTCTCAACCACAAATGGGTATTTTTCAACCACAATCAATCAATTCCAACCACAAACAATTTCAATCAACCATTCGCTATCAATCAATTTTCACACCAATCACAACCAATAAATATCATAATGGTTTGTGGACGAGGGGCGTATATATATATATATATATATATATATATATATATATATATAGCATTTCACTTCTATTTCAACACATATATAATTTTTACAACGCATGTACAACTTATACATCGAACGTACAACTTATACAACGCTTATACAAGAGGTGTACAACGCTTATATAACTCATACATCGACTATATAATTTATACATCGTCGTTTTCCATATCGTTTATAAATTAGAAATCTCACATTGGGTTCCACTCCACCAAAAATAGCAGAAGGCTCAGAAAAATATGCGGTCTCTTCTAGAAGGTAGAAGACGTCCACACGAGTCCACTGTCTCTTGTTTCACTGAATTTCGTCAACACACGAAAAAGATATGATTTTTTTAAAGTTTGCAACGGTTTAAAGGTGTTAAAACAGTTGAAAATAAACAAGGCCGTACCTCAGCTGTTTCATTCAAAACTAGGTTTGAATTTTTCTTCGAATCCGTGTAGTTATTCGTCGATCAGCCTTCGCAGCGTCGAAGGGGGAGGAGAGGCGCGCCTACGCCTGAAGGGGGGAGGCGTTCGATCGCCTGTGGCAGGCCGGGCGACGGCGAAAACAACCGAACTTCCCAAGCTCGATTCTCCCAAACCACTCAATGAAAAAATACAAATTATATATGGATTTGAAGATCTTCTCGAGCTCCACAAATTTCCCAACTGGAGTGTTTGATTTTCGTGTGTGGATCGATCAGAAAATGGACGGGAAGATTTGGAGGGTTTTCCGCCTTCGATCGTGTTACGGGGAAAGAGAAAATATCGGGGGGGGGGGGGGAGGGGGCTGACGTGGGCGAATGATAATTTTTTTTTTTATTTATAACTTTTAAAATTCCAAAAATACCCTCTTTAACAGACGAACCCCAATCCAAACCCAACGACTGTCGTCCCTAGCGTTTTACCTCATTCTGAACACAATGGGATACGTTTCGTAGGCCCATTCGACTGTTTCAGTCAGTTTTCCTTCAAATTAAAATATAAAACATTCAATATTTGATTCGAACGTACATTTCAATTTTCCAGGGCCACAAACTGATTCGAAAAATTTCAGAAAAATAAATCTGGCTATTTTTTGATGATACGGTCCCAACAAAACTAGTTTCGTCGAATTCTGAGACCGTTTGCAAAAAGGCCCATTTCTGGTCGATCCAATTTAACTGTAATTGACCAAACCACGTTTTCCTTTGCCACACTCACATACTAGCTTCAAAAATTATGAAATTTGAAACCTAGCAATAACTTCACATCCCGGATCCAACAAAAGTTGTTTCGTCGAATTCCGAGGTCGTTTGCAAAATGGCCAATTCCACGGGCTATAAATTCCATAGCGACCTTTCTGAAAATTCATTTGGCCATAACTTTTGCTTTCTGCTATGAAACTTCGATTTTTCAGATTTGTTAGAAAGGTATTCACTAACAGATTTAAATATTTTTTGTTTCACTCAAATCCGTTTTGTTTTGCACCCAGTACAGTCCGACAAAGTTTGAATTCAAATTTTGAAACTGCAGCCCATTTCAGGCCTTATTTATAATTATAATTAATTATATTCATTTTCAAACGTCCATTCAAACTCACTTTTCATTGCTATTATTTAAAATATTTATTTTAAATATTTAAAATCCATTATTTTAGACAATTTAAATTTTTTAAATTGGTTCAGATTTTCCGGGCCGTTACAATCTCCCCCACTTAAAACTTTTCGTCCCCGAAAAGGAACAAAGTCGAAAGTGGTTTGATTAATCAACTCTACGTTCAATCTGGTTTCCATTCTCCAACTTTTCAGTTTCTAAGAATTTTCAAATTCTTCAAAAAATTGGCTAACACCCGGAATTTTCGATAAATTTCGCCATAACCTCCTTTGTACGGGGAGAGGTTTGGAAATTTATTGGGCCGTATTAGGTACCCAATAAATCCTAATAAGCATACACAAATTTATAGTGATATATTCTGGTCTTTACAGGGGAGCCTGTATAGATAATAACTCCAGAGAATAAATTCTCGTCACCCTGTCAAAGCCTGAGCGAGTGTGTATTTTAAATGCTCCAGAGGATAAATCCTCGTCACCTCGTCCCTTGTGGGAAGTAAATAGTCCATGCGCCATATCTAATAACTAAAGAGACGTGATTATTGTCAACTCCAGACCCATGTGGTTTTTTTTATTAATCTGGCAATTTTATCGTTACAATTTAAATAGTCCATATCAGTCACCAGTTCAACCTGTAAAATATAGTCATCGCCATACAAGCCTCTCGCTCGTATGGTAAATCTTCCACCTCGTCACACAAGCTCCAAATGCTCATGTGGTATATGATGAAGTATGCCTATCTTCTGAAGTATGCCATGTAATGTAGTTCAAAATTAATTGTTACTATCTTATGGCGACGTTTATTATTACACACAGAATAACCAACACTCCGCATCCAATGGCATTCACAGGAGTTGATATAATAATATTTCGCATCCAACTCATTATGGTTTACCTATTTGTCAGTAACGCAAATAAAATATTTACTCAATAGCTAATCCATTTACCTGTTCAAACATATATATGCACATGTATATATTTCTATCTATTTTCTAATCAGTTCAATGTGTGATTCAATCGAATAAATTCTACCATTCATTCTATTATTGATTAAATTAACTATCGTTTTAATAATTTTAATTAATCAAATCTACTATCACACAACACAAACAACAATCAAATTGTTTTTAACTTTTCAAAATATAAATCAATTTCTATACTCTTTTAAAATCATTCAGACCATCGAATTAAAAGTGCACATCCATGGAAAGAAAATAACAACATAGTAGAGAATTAATTGGTAATGCAAAGTATGGTAAATGTACCTTGCACCGGGGTCAATCAGAGATATCCACTCGGCACCTAAGATAGGCTTTCTGAATGCTCTCCTCAGTTTCCCAAGTACAATCTCGCGGATCCCCACTCCATTGCACCTTGACTAAGTGAACTTTCTTGTTCCTCAGCTCTTTGGTTTCTTTGCCGATAATCTTTAGCGGCTCTCTTCTCACAACTAATTCTTGAGTAATTTCAATATCCTGTTGGGCTGCTTCCTCCACGATCAAGTCTGGATCATGAACGTGCTTTCGAAGTTGAGATATGTGAAATACATCATGCACTCCAAGCAACCAATCAGGCAGTTTAACTCTATAAGCGAGCGTTCCGATCCGTTCTAGAATAGGAAACGGACCAATGAATTTGGGCGCCAACTTCCCTGTTTTACCGAACCGGATAACTCCTCTCATCGGCGATACTTTCAAATATACATAGTCGCCAACAGCAAATGATATATATCTTCTTCTCCTATCGGCATAGCTCTTTTGTCGACTTTGAGCAGCGAGTAATCGTTTCTAGATAAAATCGACTTTGTTGGCAGCTTCTCGAATCATATCTGGCCCCAACACAAGTCTATTACCGGGTTCGACCCAACAAGCAGGAGATTGGCACGGCCTACCATACAACGCTTTGAATGGTGACATTGTCAGACTCGCCTGGTAGCTGTTGTTATATGAGAATTCAGCCAAATGTAAATGGTCTTCCCATGATCCACCGAAATCTAGAACACAAGCCCGTAATAGATCTTCTAGTATACGATTCACCCTCTCAGTTTGACCATCTGTCTGAGGATGATAGGCGATGTTTAGGTTCATCTTTGTTCCTAGCTCTACTTGAAATGCCTCCCAGAATTTACTAGTAAATATTGTATCTCTATCACTGACTATACTGAGCGGCACTTCATGTAGTCTAACGATTTCCTTGAAATATATTTGCGCCAGGCTTTGAGCAGTTCTGTTTGATCTGACAGGTATGAAATGGGCGGTCTTCATGAAGCGATCTACGATCACCCAAATATTGTCATTCCCTTTTCTGGTTATGGGCAAACCATCAATGAAGTCCATGGAAATATGTTCCCACTTCCAACCTGGAACGTCCAGCGGTTGCAACAATCCAGCCAGTTTCTGTTGGTCGCTTTTGACTAGCTGGCAAGTAGGGCATCGACTAACATATATTGAAACGTCTCTTTTTATAGCCTTCCACCAGAATGTTCGCTTGAGATCGTTGTACATTTTGGCCACACCGGGATGGATACTCAGCTTGGACTTGTGACACTCGTCTAACACTTCCATTTTTAACTCTGGGATGTCAGGAACACAAATCCTTCCTTTCAACCTCAGGGTCTCGTCGTTATCTATTTGAAAACACGAGGGTTCGCCTTTCTGAATCCTTTTGAACATATCCTTAATAAAGTTATCCTCCTTTTGAAGAATATATATTTTGTCAATCAAGGAAGTCGTAATAATAAAGCTGGCGATCATTACATTCTTTCAACTCAACGCATCGGCCACGACATTGGCTTTCCCTGGAGTGTATATAATCTCAAAGTCGTATGCTGCAAGGAACTCTAGCCAACGTTGCTGCCTCAGATTCAAGTCCTTTTGGGTGAACATATACTTTAACGACTGGTGATCTGTAAACAGTTCAAATCTCTCACCCAAAAGATAATGTCTCAAGATTTTCAAAGCGAATACTATAGCCAATAACTCAAGATCATGAGTGACGTAGTTTTTCTCGTGCGGCTTCAGTTGACGGCTAGCATAAGCAATCACTTGGCCTCTTTGCATTAACACTGCGCCAAGGCCTTCTCTAGAAGCATCTGTCCAGACTTTCAAATCCTGATTGCCATCTATGATGGTTAACACTGGAGCTGTCGTTAATCTTAACTTTAGCTCTTCAAAAGCCTCTTCACTTTCTGGAGTCCATTTGAATTTTGAGTGCTTCTTTGTAAGCTTCGTTAAGTGACCAGATATCTTCGAAAAGTTTTTAACGAACTTCCACTAATAACTAGCCAATCCAAGAAAACTGCGGACTTCTGTAGGGGTACTGGGCTGTTTCCAATTCTGAATAGCTATGATTTTACTTGGATCCACAGCAATTCCTTCTTTCGATACGACGTGGCCCAGTAATTTCACTTCATCTTGCCAAAATATACATTTGGATAGTTTGGCTTTTAATACATTCCTTCTGAGGATTTCCAGAACCTATTCCAAATGCTTTTCATGTTTGGCCTTTGATTTAGAGAAGATTATAATATCGTCAATAAAAACCAGAACAAACTTATTCAGAACTCCTCTGAACACTCTATTCATCAAATCGACGAAGTATGCTGGAGCGTTACATAAGCCGAACGACATTACTAACCACTCGTAGAATAAGTCTGGACCTTTGAATGCTGTCATTGGAGCACACTCTTCGGCAATTCGAAGCTGATGGACGCCTGTAGCTAGGTCCATCCTGGAAAATACTTGTGCTCCATTCAGACGATCCAATAAATCATCAATTCGCGGCAATGGATATTTGTTCTTTATTGTCTGCTTGTTCAAATCACTATAATCCACACATAGTCGTAGAGTACCGTTAGATTTTGGGACAAACACCACTACTGCACCCTAATCAGAGAAACTAGGCCTGATCAGACCCTTCCATACGAGCTGTCGTGTTTGATTGTCAAGTTCTTCTTTCTCCTTCAAGGACGTTCTTCGAATAGCATGAACTACCGGCCTTGCATTCGAAATCAAAGCAATCTTGAAATCTATTTCTCTCTGCGGAGGTAAGCGAACAACCTCTTCGAACACATCCGCATAATTCTTGACGACAGGAATATCTTTCATGAGGTCGGGAATATTCTCTGTGACTATTGGGGTATTTTCAATTTGAGCAGGAGAAATATCGAGAGATGCCCAGAAGTCTTTTCTATTAGGATTCTGACCTTCACAGGGAATGGTTATATAATCACCTGATTTAATCTTCGCCTTAACGACTCTGTCGGCGCATTTAACCTCAGCTTCATACTTGGTCAGCCAGTCTAACCCCAAGATAAGATCAAACTCTGTAAAATTCATGACGACCGCGATGGTAGGAAACCGATAACGAGAAAAAGAAACCGGCACTCCACAAATCCAACTGAGATCAATGGAACCCCCAGCCATATTTTGGACAGTCATTGGTTCCTTGAGCTTCTTCAAATTCAAATCCAGCTTCTTAGCTGCATTCTTTGTAACAAAGCTTCGCGTCGCGCCGGTGTCAAACAATACTTTAACTGGAATATCTTTGACAGTTAGCATGCCTTCCAAAACATCAGCCCTTTCTTGACTAGCTGAGGGCTCGGAAGTTTCCGCTATTTCATTCACTTGAACAACTTCAGGCTTCTTTAAGAGCCAGCAATCCTTTGCAAGATGACCAGTATGATGGCATTTACTGCAACCTTTTTTCTCTTGAAAATTCTTCTCTAATTTAGATCCACTCTTGATTCGTTTCTTTAAGGGTCCACAATTTATTGAGAGATGTCCTTGCCTATTGCAGTTAGAGCATACAGTTGTCGCTACTGGCCCTTTCTCATATTTAGCCCTTTTTCTCTTGGCACTGGGCTTCTTACTGAACTCAGACATCGTACTGGCCTCAGGACGATCAGTTTCAGACTCAACTTTCTTACTAGAGCTGACCTCTTCTTCGTAAGGCAACATACCTTTCTTGTCGAGATCCTCATACTAGTAAGCCATGTATATCATTTCAGAGAAAGGAAGTTTCACATTCCTCATCACACTGTTATGATATTTTCTTTGCAGGCCATGAATAAATTTCAGATTCTTCCTCTTTGGATCTTGAATCAGATGAGGAGCAAAGTGAGAAAGTTCGTTGAATTTCTTATGATATTCTGGGACGGTCATATCACCTTGTATCAGATAAGAAAATTCATCACATAATCGCTCGGTTGCTTCGGGAGGAGTAAATCTTTCTAGGAAAATCACTTTGAATCTATCCCAGGTGATATCACCTTCTGGATTATCTTTAATAACTGAATCCCACCAAAACAAAGCTTCTTCTTTGAGTGCCCAAGACGCCAGTAATCTTTTCTGATCGTCTCTCAGCTTTAAACCCTTAAAGATTTTCAATGCAGAACGGATCCAAGCTTGTGTTTCCATAATGGACTCTTTGCCTAAGAATGGTGATCCACCCAGATTTCGAAATCTCTTGAATAGAACTTCTATATCTGATTCTGGCTGCGGGAGCACAACTGGCTCATTAGCTGGTCGGGCCATACGATTATTTCTTCTATTCCTGTCACTCATTTTCTAGTGCATCTGCAATTAGCAGACAAAGTGTCAGGTCAACAGAAAAGATATTTCAAATTATAGAGACAAATACTTCAATGTAAATGTGTCTACTGGGGTGTATTTCATTCTGCTTTACTCATACTAGGATATTACTGATCCTATCTGTATAGAGTTACCCATACTAGAACACTACTGGTTCTATTCCTGACGAGTTCGTTAATATGTTATATTCCATAACTAAGCTTAACCAAAGCTTTGATACCAAATGAGACGACCCCAAACCCCGTACTGACGGCGGCAAGGGTAATCCTTGGAATATAACACAGAAACAGATAACAGCAGAACAGAAATAAATAAATACACCAGATAATGCAAAATAGAATATACTGGATAAACGTAATCATCAGAGTTACACAGTATACAGGATCATACTTAGTACAAATACAGTTCAGCTATACATAAATGTCTACAGCGGAAAACAAACATAATATGTACAATAGGAGCTGAACAGCATAAAATAGATAAATGATAGAATCCATCCTCAGCTCCAGCTATCCAGAAAGAGCCCGCTAAACCTGAATACAAGCCTGCCCGTGTAGAAAAAGGGGCACCCGAGTTTGAAAGTGAAACAAACTATGTGTCAGTCATGGGACTGGTATGAGAAATCTACTCAACACATTTAAAATATGGCTAATCACAGGACCACGCCACTTTCATGGAACGGGTTTACTCCATTGGATTGCCAGTGCTTTAAAACAAATCATTCTTTTAAACATCGCAATGCTTTTTATAAAAATGAAGCCATTATAAGATTCAGTTCCCATCACACAATGCAACGCAAACCGGAGGATAGAGTTTTACCTTATAATGGCCAAAATATGATTGATACGAATAAAACAAAAGCATTTGATATTATTACTAGTGTTTATATGTTTCAAAAGCAATTTCAAATCATAACTATCAATCATTGACGGCATTAATGCCCCATACCACTATGTCGCCATATATAGGTATACAATCAAAACCGCACAGTCACATATTTGGAAATTGCATTTCCGTCATGAACCAAGGCAAAAGACAGTCCTTACCGAATTCGAGACGCTCTAGTTCGTGTCTCAGGATCAGAACGCATCAACCCTTTAGATCGTCAGGGTCGGTCCACCAAGGTGGATTATTATGCCTGAACAATACGTTTCCCCGCCATTCGGGGCGTCAATGAGCCAACGAATGACTCTGTCGGACCCGGATCGTCCGATCTAACCGAGGCGCCTCGCAACAGTAACAACCACATAAGTCAAACTCGTCAGGGCGTGTAAAACCACTGATGCCACTTCTAACTAGAAAGAAACGCATGCCCTCCCTGAGGTCCTTCTCCCGTTTCTGGTTCATACCGGGGTGTGAGCCTCGCGAATTCACGTTATACACAAAACTACACCACACAGGCGGTGCTTTGATCATCACCACAAGACTTTTCTTTTCAACAGAAGCCCTGATCATTGCATCTTAGCATGCCACATAGGCAATTCACACCGTGCAACTGATAGCTATCAATCACACAGAATAAATTCCAATGTCAGACACACTGTCCATTTGCAAGTCCGTTCTGGGTCTGAAAGAAACCGGAGGCACTATATACCTCGCAAACCCATCGATCACCACGTACGTCTGGACGATCACCACTCATTATCCATATTTCGGGATGCCTCCCAATCAGGACCTCGGTTACCATCCAAACGAGGTGAAGATCTCCGGTCTTCGACCACCGTCTTCATCTTCGATTTCTTATCGTCGATTCAGTTATTCAGAATGGGATAAACCCGATCTTCCCGAGCAACTCGCGTATATAATAAACAAGTGCAACACTAACATACATACGCATCATTTCAATTCATTAGTCACTAACCGTGAATCAGTAAGAGAACGATTTCTCGAATATTAACCCCGAAGGCCAAAACCAACATCAGATCAACACCCAGGAAACCATTCGACTTAGCCAACCTTCAGTTAATTTCTAAATTTCACATCCATATCGTTTATAATATTTTATAATGATTTATCGCTATTTTTATTTATTTTAAAATAGCCAATTTATTCAAAACGACGCTTCGGGCCATAACGCGGCCATGGCGCTGTTTTTCTTCAGATTTGATTTACACATATCTGAAAATCTAACCGTTGGATCTTCACAAAATTTACATCATTAGAAAGATCTTTTCATAATGAATCCAACGGTTCCAGTTTCGGGAAATTCCGACAGTTGGATCTCCCGGTATAATCGTTTGAAGTTTCGATTTCAAAATACGAACTGCAGCGTCGTTATTCGATTAAATATAATTAAATATATATATATATATATAATCGATTCTGGCACTGTTTTTCTTTAGATTTGAATTAAACATTCCAGACAATCCAACTGTTGGATTTTTTACAAAGTTGGTGCCGTTCGAAAGATATTTCCAAAGCAAACCCAACGGTTGCGATTTCAGGAAAATCCGATGGTCGGATCTCCCGCAATAATTGTTTGAATTCACGGTTTAAAAATACGAACTGCAGCTTCGTTATTTGATATATTTTAATTCTATTCATATATATATATATATCGATTCTTCGATTTCAAAGCTATATTCTTTTCATACATTTGATAAAAATTATATTTTTATCTAACTGTCTTCTATTTCAAAACTTCACTATTTTTATCAATTCATGTATATAGTAAAAATGTGATTTTTAATGTAAAACAATTTATTTCAAAACTCGACTATTTTATATAGTTAATATAGGTAATAAAAATATGGTTTTTATTATAAAACAATTTATTTCAAAACAAGATTATTTTATATAGTTCACATTGGTGATAAAAATAGGATTTTTATTATAAAACAATTTCTTTCAAAATATGAATACCATTCAACACATGAATTTTAATTCAACGAATGAATTTCGATTCAACACATGAAGGTTTTCTATAGTTTATATATATAGATAAAAATGTGATTTTTATATTTAAAACACGAATACCATTCAACACATGAATTTCAATCCAACGAATGAATATCGATTCAACACATGAAGGTTTTCTATAGTTTGTATATATCGATAAAAAGGTGATTTTTATATTTAAAACACGAGTACCATTCAACACATGAATTTCAATCCAACGAATGAATATCGATTCAACACATGAAGCTTTTCTATAGTTTGTATATATCGATAAAAAGGTGATTTTTATATTTAAAACACGAATACCATTCAACACATGAATTTCAATCCAACGAATGAATATCGATTCAACACATGAAGGTTTTCTATAGTTTGTATATATCGATAAAAAGGTGATTTTTATATTTAAAACACGAATACCATTCAACACATGAATTTCAATTCAACGAATGAATTTCGATTCAACACATGAAGGTTTTCTATAGTTTATATATATAGATAAAAATGTGATTTTTATATTTAAAACACGAATACCATTCAACACATGAATTTCAATCCAACGAATGAATTTCTATTCCACACATGAAGGTTTTCTATTCAACAAACGAATATAATTTCAACATAGGAAAATAATTCTAACACATGAATATTATTCAAAATTTCGGCAGCATAACGGCAGGGTAGTTAAAACCGGGACCGTCCCTAGTACGGCTCCTCGCTCTACCTTAAAACCTTGCGGTTTTTGACAATGGGGAATCATGCATCTAGTTCGCACGTAGGCGGCATGTATATATTTTTCATTTCCACAAACTAATCCTATGTGGTTTCAACCAAATATTTCTCAACCACAAATGGGTATTTTTCAACCACAATCAATCAATTCCAACCATAAACAATTTCAATCAACCATTCGCTATCAATCAATTTTCAAACCAATCACAACCAATAAATATCGCTCATGGTTTGTGGACGAGGGGCGTATATATATATTTATATATAGCATTTCACTTCTATTTCAACACATATATAATTTTTACAACGCATGTACAACTTATACATCGAACGTACAACATATACAACGCTTATACAAGAGGTGTACAACGCTTATATAACTCATACATCGATTATATAATTTATACATCGTCATTTTCCATATCGTTTATATATTAGAAATCTCACATTGGGTTCCACTCCACCAAAAATAGCTGAAGGCTCAGAAAAATATGCGGTTTCTTCTAGAAGGTAGAAGACGTCCACGCGAGTCCACTGTCTCTTGTTTCACTAAATTTCGTCAACACATGAAAAAGATAAGATTTTTCAATGTTTGCAACGGTTTAAAGGTGTTAAAACAGTTGAAAATAATCAAGGTCGTACCTCAGCTGTTTCGTTCAAAACTAGGTTTGGATTTTTCTTCGAATCCGTGTAGCTATTCGTCGATCAGCCTTCGCAGCGTCGAAGGGGGAGGAGAGGTGCGTCTGCGCCTGAAGGGGGGAGGCGTTCGATCGCATGTGGCAGGCGGGGCTGTGGTGAAAACACTCGAACTTCCCGAGCTCGATTCTCCCAAACCACTCAATGAAAAAATCCAAACTATATATGGATTTGAAGATCTTATCGAGCTCTACAAATTTCCCAAGTGGAGTGTTTGATTTTGGTGCGTGGATCGATCAGAAAATGGACGGGAAGATTTGGAGGGTTTTTTGCCTTCGATCGTGTTACGGGGAAAGAGAAAATATCGGGGGGGGGGGGGGGGGTTGACGTGGGCGAATGATTTTTTTTATTTATAACTTTATAATTCCAAAAATACTCTCTTTAACACACGAACCCCAATCCAAACCCAACGACTGTCGTCCCTAGCGTTTTACCCACATTCTGAACATAATGGGATATGTTTCGTAGGCCCATTCGACTGTTTCAGTCAGTTTTCCTTCAAATTAAAATATAAAACATTCAATATTTGATTCGAACGTACATTTCAATTTGCCAGGGCCACAAACTGATTCGAAAAATTCCAGAAAAATAAATTTGGCTATATTTTGACGATACGGTCCCAACGAAACTAGTTTCATTGAATTTTGAGACCATTTGCAAAAAGGCCCATTTCTGGTCGATCCAATTTAACTTTAATTGAGCAGACCACGTTTTCCATTTCCACGCTTACATACTAGCTTCAAAAATTATGAAATTTGAAACCTAGCAATAACTTCACATCCCGGATCCAACAAAAGTGGTTTCGTCAAATTCCGAGGTCGTTTGCAAAATGGCCAATTCCACGGGCTATATAAATTCCATAGCGACCTTTCTGAAAATTCATTTGGCCATAACTTTTGCTTTCCGCTATGAAACTTCGATTTTTCAGATTTTTTAGAAAGGTATTCACTAACAGATTTAAATATTTTTGGTTTCACTCAAATTCGTTTTGTTTTTCACCCGGTACAGTCCGACAAAGTTTGAATTCAATTTTTGAAACTGCAGCGCCATTTCAGGGCTTGTTTATAATTAGAATTAATTATGTTCGTTTTCAAACGTCGATTCAAACTCACTTTTCATTGCTATTATTTAAAATATTTATTTTAAATATTTAAAATCCTTTATTTTAGCCAATTTAATTTTTTTTAAATTGGTTCAGATTTTCCGGTTCGTTACATTACATGAATTTATATTTCCGAATTATCCCACGATAGTTATCCTACTTTATTTATAAACATTGTTAATAAATTTGCTTCCTTGTTTTATACATGAACACAAGTTCCATTTCAAAATCTATTTAAAGCCCTATTACTATATTTGGATATTTTATTAATTATAACTTATATATATATTTATCATAGAATATATTTTCAAATTTAGTTTTAGTTTATATCTAATAAAATTCCAACATCCTTACTGAATATAATTTAGTTTTATAAATTCGACATAGTCGAATTGAGATCATAAATCCGTATGGATTTATTCCAATTTTATTTACATTCCAACATTAAAATAAATTTCATCATTTCTTTTCCGAAAATGATCCCTTGTTCCCCTTTTTAAATTCACATTTGTATTTAAATTCCATACTTATCCCATTTCATTTTTAAACATTGTCTATAAATCCACTGCTTGTTTTTATTTTTTGAAACAAGCTAATAATTCCTAGCCCATTCGGAATTCAAATACTATATTCCAAAAAATTGATTTTTCCTATTTAAACTCAGATTCCTTTTTTTCATTCGAATATGTTTTTACGGTATTTTAAATACAAATACCTAGGGTTGTTGCTAGTCAAACATACAAAATACCCAATAATCAATAAAAATTTATTTTTCATATCATATAACATTATATATGAAAACAAACAATAAAATTATTGAGGAATCCAGTTGGATCCCTCCAATCATTTTTCCTACATCCACAGATGTTAGACAATATAAATAATACACATCTTACTTCAAGTAAGGATATTGTGGTATAGAAGGTCGTCCACTATATATATTGTGGGATGTATAGAGTATCATCTACTAATAGTACTGTGGGAAATATCCAACCACCAAGCCTAAATATAACTAATATATATATATATATAGGCACAATTGATCAACAATTATTCAATGCATCCAAACGGCCAACAAACAACATATAAAATTATATACTAAATAAAAATTCATTTATAATAAGTTATAAAGGAATCCAGAGAGTGAGTTTACCCACCTTGATTTTTATTTTGCCGAATATCTAGTTAATTGCCGTATCGTCTCGACTAAGAATCTACTCGAGTGAATTTATATTTCACCTACGATTATTAAATTTTATTAATAGATTAAGTTATAATTTACTTAAATTAACTTCTACAATGAATAAATAAATTTTCTATATAATTTAAATTCGTAAAAAGGTATACCTCTTCGCCTTGCAACTAACTTGGTCAACTACAAAGCAAGTTCAAAAATCATCGATCAACTCCATTGAAATAATCCCAAATACGTACCACTTCGGCATTCCATAAAGCACCTCGATGACCATCTCCATTTCCTTTTAACTCCTATAATTAACTATCGAACTGCTGCTGCAATTGTTATGCCACCAGATCGAACTCCTTCTAACATCCTCACCATCAACAGTAGACTAGCCTCCTAAACCTGGACCTCCTCCAAACACCCACCGTCGATCCCTAACATCACCCAGTCCTCACATAACAGAACCAAACCTCCATTTATTCCACTGTTGAACTCCCACATTAACAGTCCCCTTCTCCAAAAAAAAACGAACTCCCATTCTCCACTGCAAAACCAATCACCCAGTTCAACTCAGTATCGAACTCCATTAGTTGTAATGTCATCCCCCAATCTCCGAAGAGATGGAAAACAACGGATTTCTTTGAGAACACGACTCATCAGATCACAAACAATAGAGCTTTTCATTGATATTACAACATTTGAAATCAGAGTAAAAGATATCAGAGAATAAATAAATAATATAAAGAAGAAAAATAAATATCAGAGATTTACAAATTACAAAGCAGCGAAAAATATATACATGAATATAATGTACAGCGGAAATCATCTACAACCACAACTAAAAGGGATATATGGATACAAAGCTTTCTGAATATAGCTCCCGCTGTAATCCAGGATCCTGTGAAAAGAAGTATCTACGAAAACCAGATCTACTAGTTGCCCATGTGGAAAATATGGGCACCTAGAGTTTAGGTAGAAACAATAAACTCCGAGTCAGTCATGGGACTTGTGTGAGAACTAAAACAGTTATAAAATCTTATCTTTAAAAGTTGGGAAATCACGGGACTACGCTGTATAACATGGAACGGGTTTACTCCACATGAATCTCAGTTTAAAATAGAACATTGCAATGCATTTTGGAAAAATGAAGCTGTTATAAGACTCAGGTCCCATCACGCAATGCAATGCAAGCCGAAGGATAGAGTTTTCCCTTATAATAGCCAAACATGCTTGGTACACTTAAAATAAATCATTTTGATATTACTATAAGTGCATAGGGTCAAAACAACTTCACATATGAATGTATCAATCATAGACGGCATAGTACGCCATCCTACTATGTCGCCATATACATTTACAACTAAATCCGAAAGTCGCGTATTGGAAATTGGATTCCATTTATGAGTCGAGGCAAGGGATGGCTCCTCCCGATTCGAGACACTATAGAAAATGCCTCAGGATTCGAAAGCTGGAGAATTCTTGGAACTTCAAGGCCGGTCCACACGTACTTTAGTGGATTAATTATTCTTGAACACACATTTCCCGGTCTTATCGGACCTATCACTTGGCCAGTAGAGACCAATATCCAAGGCGCCTCATTCCATCATCCACATAAGTAAAAATGTCTCGGCTCCATACCATGACACCACTTCTAGCTAGAAAGAAACGTCGTGCTCTCCCTGCAGTCGCTATCCCGTTTTTGACTCATACCGGTCGTGAGGCTCGCGAATTAGTGCTACAACACAAAGCTATGCTAATTAAAGACGTGCTTTGATCATCATCCACAAGGCTCTGCTATTCAACAAAAGCCTTGTAACAACCCGGAAAATCTGAGCCAGTTTAAAAATTTTAATTTGGTTATTTCAGTGGATTTTAAATATATTAAATAAATTATTTTAAATAATAATGACAAAGAGTATGTTTGAATCGTTGTTTGAAAATAAAAATAATTATTTTTAATTATAAACAAGGCCTGAAATGGCGTAGTTTCAAAATTTGAATTCGAACTTTGACTGACTGTACCGGGTACAAAATAAAATGGATTTTAGTGAAACCAAAAATATTTAAATCTGTTTATGAATATCTTTCTAACGAATCTGAAAAATTGAAATTTCATAGCGGGAATCAAAAGTTATGGCGAAATGAATTTTCAGAAAGGTCGCTATAGAGAATATATAGCCCTTGAAAATAGACATTTTGCGAACGACCTTAGAATTCGACGAAACCACTTTTGTTGGATCAGAGATGTCAAATTATTGCTAGGTTCCAAATTCCATAATTTTTGAAGTTAATATGTGAGCGTGGCAAAAGAAAATGTGTTTGGTTGGTTTCAATTAAATTGGATCGACCAGAATATGACCATTTTTCAAACGGTCTCAGAATTCAATGAAACTAGTTTTGTTGGGACTGTATTGTCAAAACATAGATGGATTTATTTTTCTAGAATTTTTGGGATCAATTTGTGGCCCCGGCAAATTGAAATGTACGTTCAAATCAAGTATTGAATGTTTTATACTTTAATTTGAAGGAAAACTGACTGAAACCAATCGAATTGGCTTACGGAACATATCCCATTGTGTTCGGAATGGGGGTATTTACCTAGGGGCTACAGTCGTTGGGTTTGGATTGGAGTTCGTTTGGAGAAAACCCTATTTTCGAATTTATATAAATTACGGGCCAATCAAATAATTCCATTCATAATTAAAAATATAAAAAAAATTCATAAAACCCTCGACCCCTCGTAACCAACGACGATTAGCATCTCCCCCTTCCCATCCATTTTCCGGCCAACCCATCAAGAATTTGACCATGCCCCAGTTCAGCTTTTTGTGGATCTCATCGTCCTCTTCAGATCCATATATAGTTTACCCCTTATCGTAGCCCCTACCTCGAGTTTCACGCCCACGAACGCCGGGTCTTCAAACGGCCGCCGCCCCTTCGATTTGCCACTGGACCTGACCGCTCCTCCATGCGCCGATGCGCCTCACGGAGATCTTGGATGTGGTGAAACAAGATCTGAACGAAGCGCTTTAGATTTGAAGATAATTGAAGACCTAGTTTTAAAGGAATTGCAGAAAGTGAAACAAGAGACAATGGACTCGTGCGGACGTCTTCTACATTCTAGAAGAGGCCAGATATTTTTCCGAGTACAATTTTTGGAGGAGTGGAACCCAACGTGAGATTTCTGATTTATAAACGATATGGAAATGACGATGTATAAATTATATAGTAGATGTACGAGTTATATAAGCATCGTACACCTCATGTATAAGCGTTGTATAAGTTGTATGTTCAATGTATAAGTTATATATGCGTTGTAAAAATGATATATGCATTGAAATGAATAGAAATGATATTGAAATGAAATCGAAATATAGTTATATACGTATATCTATATATATGTATACACTCCCCTCGTCCACAGACCATGGACAATATATATTGGTTTTGATATTGTTTGGATTATTGATTGATGTGAAATTTGGTGAATATCATGAATGGTTGATTGGAAATGATTGATTGTGGTTGAAATCCCAATAGGATTAGTATATGGGAAAATTCGTCTGCGGACGAACTAGATATTGAAACCCCCCTTGTCAAAAACCTCAAGGTTTTAAGGTAGAGCGAGGAGCCGTACTCGGGACGGTGCGGGTTTTAAATACCCTGCCATTATGCTGTCGAAATTTTCTAAAATATTTCTGTGTTTGATTTATTTCCATGTGTTGAAACCCTATTCATGTGTTGAATAGAAATTCATTTGTTGAATAAATTCTTTGAAAGATAAAAATAACATTTTATCACATATGTGGACTATATAAATTATTCATGTTTTAAATAAATTGTTTTACAATAAAAATCGCATTTTTATCATCTATATGAAGTATATAAAATAATCATGAAATAAATTGTTTGACAATAAAAATCACATTTTTATTATATATATGAATTGATAAAAATAGTGATGTGTTGAAATAAATATCTATTGGATAAAAATATCATTTTTATCAAATATATGAAATGAATATAGTTTTGAAATCAAAGAATGAATTATATTTATATATAAATATAATCAAAATAAATCGTATAATGAAGCTGCAGTTCGTGCTTTGAAACCGTGATTTCAAATGATTATTGCGGGAGATCCGACCATCGGATTTTCCCGAAACCGAAACCGTTGGGTTCACTTTGGAAACATCTTTCCAACGACACCAACTTTGTAAAGATCCAACAATTGGATTGTCTGGAATGTTTAATTCAAATCTGAAGAAAAACAGCGCCAGAATCGATTATATAAATATATATATATATAATTAAAATAAATCGAATAACGATGTTGTAGTTCGTATTTTGAAATCGTGACTTCAAACGATTGTACCGGGAGATCCGACCGTCGGATTTTCCCAAAACTGGAACCGTTGGATTCATTTTGAAAAGATATTTATAATGACATAAAATTTGCAAAGATCCAACGGTTTGATTTTCAGATATGTGTAAATCAAATCTGAAGAAAAACAGCGCCACGGCCGCGTTATGGCCTGAAGCGTCGTTTGAATGAATTGGCTATTTTTAAATAAATAAAAATAGCGATAATTCATGATAAAATATTATAAACGATATGGAATGGAAATAAACTGAATTTTCTTGGTTTATTGGTTATTTGATGGTTGAATGTGTTTGACGTGAAAACTACATTAATGAATTGAATTATTGGTGTCGAATAATTTAACCATTGTAATGAATTGATTTGAAATTCTAAATATACGTGAATTATTTGAAAAGGTGGAATTAAATCTCATTTCAAATAATTGATCGACGATTAAAAGTTGAAGACATGAAGACGGTGTAAGACCGATGATCTTCACGTCGAATAGAGGGGTGCTACTGATGTTCATGATAGGAGTAGCAACCTTGAAGGGGCAGAAGTGGTAGCCGTCCGGACGTACTTGTTGATTGTACGAATGTACGAGGTATAAGGTGCCTCCGGTTTCGTTCAGACCCAGAACTGACTTGTAAATGGACTGTGTGTCTGACATTGGATACCATTCTGTGTGATTGATGGATATCGGTTGCATGGAGTGGTTTGCCTGTGTGGCATGCTAAGATGCAAATGATCAAAGCTTTTGTTGAAAAGTAGAGCTTTGTGGTTGATGATCAAAGCACGACTTTGAATGGCTAGCTTTGTGTTTAGCATAGTTTCGCGAGCCTCACACCCCGGTATGAGCCAGAAACGGGAGAAGGGCATCAGGGAGAACATGCGTTTCCTTCTAGCTAGTAGTGGTGCTTTGGGTTTTACACCCCGGGTATTTTACTTATGTGGATGACGGAAAGAGAGGCCTCGGTTGCTTCGATCTCTTCGGAGCTGATGGTGTGGTCAGATATGACCAGTGACGCCCCATAGGGCGGGGAAACGCAGTGTTCAGGAATTTTAATCCACATCGAGTGGACCGGCCCTGACGATCCAAGGGCCCACCTGAGTCTGGGTCCTGAGACACGGGCTAGAGCATCTCGAAGCGGTAAGGACGATCCCTTGCCTTGGTTCATGACGGAAATCCAATCTCCAAATACGACACCGTGCGGTTTAATTGTATACCTATATATGGCGACATGATATATGGTACCCATGTCGTCTATGATTGATGGTTATGATTGAACGTGTTTTTGAAACATATAAACACTAGCAATAATATCAAATGATTTATTTTGCACGTATCAAGCATATTTTGGCCATTATAAGGAAAAATTCTATCCTCCGGTTTGCGTTGCATTGTGTGATGGGAACTGAGTCTCATAATGGCTTCATTTTTATAAAAAGCATTGCGATGTGTAACACCCCGTAATTTTATAACATTAAAATTCACAAATTAAAGTATACTTAATTTTTAGAAAAGAATTAAGTGAAATGGGTTGCGTAGAGAAATATATATATATTGATATATATATATAAATTAAAAATTAAATAAATAAATATGCGAAAAAGTCCAAAACAGCGAATTGGGAGGGGGAATAACCGAACCGTCCCATTTTTGAGGTCGACCCGAGCCTCGCTGGGTCGACTAGTGGTTAATCCAGGGTGTTTGCCTGTCAACCCGTGGGCCGATTCGCTCAAATGCAGATTTTGCATTTGATTGGTTCTCATGGTTCAAGGTTAATCTAATGGTCCTAAATAACTTCCTACACCTATAAATACATCCTAATGCTAAACCTAATTAAAATAGAATAGTTACCGTCATACCATCGCCATGGAAATCAATGGAGCCGCCGCCAACTAAGAAAGAAGAAAAGAAAATTCAATTCTAATTCTCTCAACCCTAAAGCAAAGCAAAACTCTCTCTTTTCTTCTCTAAATTGTGAGTATGATGATCTTAACAAGATTATTATCATTTTAATTCGGTTGAGTTATGAATGGATTATGAGTAGATGATGTGAATTATCATATATGTTGTTGTAAACCCCTTTTGCTATCATGTATATTGTAAATCCACTGTTATGTGATGATGATATCTTATATGTTGTAAATCATGCTATGATGATGTTATGTAGTTGAAAGTTTCTATGCTAAGTTGTGATGAATCATACATGTTAAAAAGGCCATGATGTTACCATCTATGCTAGTTAGTTCATATTAATTAAATCATCATGTTTGGGTTATGTTGATCTATATGACAAGTCACATATGCAAGTTAGATTGATTAGAAAAGTTATGAACATATACCAAGACATCTATTATGACATCTAGAATTATGCTATGACATATGTGATATCCTATGCTAGTTCACACCATCATTATGTTGCCTAAAAACCCCATATGCAAGTTTATGTATAGATTTGGGCTTTGATCATATCATATAAATTGAGACATCTAACAAGTTGACACCTTTTGATCCTTAACATGTGTAGTTTATGCAAGTTTCACCCCTATTATGATTAGATTTATTTTAATTGTCTATATGTTGTGATAATTTATCTTTGTGCTAGGTGTTAGACTATACAAGTCTAGCCTATATTATGCGTTGAATAAGCGAACGTATAAACGTGGGGTAGGGGTAATATTAAGGATTTAATATTAAAAAGTTGGGGTGCAATTGATATGATTTTGCATGCCATAAGTGGATGGCCATAATTGAGTGAATTATGGACATCATTAAAAGTTGACTTAATTAATAATTTGAATAGGGAATTATTAAAACCGGGGTAAAAGATTTTAAGTGTTAATCAATGCTTAGGACACGAGGTTGGACTCGTTTGTGACGTAAACCTGCCCGGACCCGCCCGGCAAACCCAGTGGTCACAAATGTCAGCCCAATGTGAGAGGTCCTAGGCCTAAACTAAAGCATAACGGTTGTAAAGATACGAGGTTAGACTCTTTTATGGTGTAAGACTGCTCGGACTCGCCCGGCAAATCCAACTGCCATAAATGCCAGTCTAATGTGAGAGGTCTTTATGAGGTTATGGCCTGAATGAATTAAGAAATACTTAACCAGATAAACATGTAAGGTGGGACATGGGGGTTAAGTAGGTGCCTTGGGTGGCATGAGGAATCTAGGGGGTGCCATTAGTGGCATGTTAAATATGATTAGTAAGACTTAACCAAACACACATGTAAATGAACATGACTAAGAGGGTTAAGTGGGATATACTAATGACAAGCTTGTGGGGGCCCATTTCGACCAGTATCCCAAACGTATCTTTGTGGGCTCGACCCAAGTCGAGGACGGGACACGCATGTTGGGTTCGACTGTAAGAGGCCAAAACGGGGAGCGGTGGCAACACAAGTCCAACGGGTTTCGTATGCGTGTGTGGACCCGGGCTGGTAGGTAAGACGTTGTTGCATCGTGTAGGTATAAGCCGTGCATTCTCAAGTTGTATCAGGTTGCCACTTTAGGGGAGTGATACACCCTACTGTGGGGCCAGCAGCACGGGTATCTACGAGTAGGGAGCCGATCGAAAGTGGGTAGTGGGGTACACCTAGTGGAGATAGGGGCAGACGGCACCTATGTAGTCAGCTAGGGGTACGTAAGGCTATTTATAAAGTTTCTATGTGAAGCAAGTGGGATCAAACTGTAACACCCCACCTCCATTAAGGTCACTCACAAAGGGAATGCCTTAACTTTGGTGGAGCATTTTAGTAAACAGAACAGAAACTTACAAGACAGATAAAACAGTACTTGAAATTTTTTAACTTTATTACAGCGGAAACAGAAGTCAATATGGTTACATCCTTTCAAACCTCAGAATTCAAGTACAAAATATTAGTCTTGTACAAAAGCCTTCAAAATACATGGTTTAAAATCATAATCCCCACAGAAGAAGACAAGCCATACTTTAAGCACTTCAAGCAGAAGAAATCCGGATCTAGCTAGAGTATTCCCTCCTTAGAAAACCTGGGGGGGAAACGGAAGAAAAGAGGCGAAACAACAAGGATCAGACATAAAGTCTGGCAAGTCCAGTGACTTTCAGCATATGAACAGATAATAATAATATGATATGAACATAAAACTGGATGTGAGATAACTGTAACAGGTGTAGCAGATATAACAGAAAAACAGAATGACATAAACTATTGTTTTACACTTCTCTGCACTAATACTAGTATAACAGAATTACGTGTCACCCTAATGTCTAAACTGAAGCAGGAACGGGTACAGAATAATTTAACAGAAACAGAATGCTAATAATGGGCCTTTACTACCCGATCTGAAACAGACAGAAGCAGAAACAGATTAATCCCTACAGAAACAGAATGTAGAATTAGGTGTACACTAGTAATGGGCCTTTACCACCCGAACAGACGGTACCACATAGAAACAGACAGGTGTTACCACCCAACAGAAATAGACGGTACCTACAGAAACAGACAGAACTAAGTGTACCCTAAAACCCTACCCCAAGCGATCGGCTCCCTAATACATAAATATCCTGTGTCGGCCCCACAGTATGGTGTATCACTCCCTAAAGTGACAACCAATTGGCACAGACCTATTTACAGATGTCACGGCGTCTCACATCCTCAGAGGTAGACCGGGATCCATGCACGCACATGACCCAGTTGGAACGCACCATCAACACCCCTCGCCATTATCAGAATGAACCACTTATAATTAGTTCAGTAAGCGTGCCCGGACCCTACTTACTGTTGGGTCAAAGTTTTGATACCAGAAAGGGTTACTGACTAATATGGGTCCCAAACAACAGATGACACAAGTAATTCCCCTCCTAACCTTGTGTCCCCAGACTAACAGATTTCAGATTAACTTGTTTAGAAGTTCAGACATACAGAGTTTAAATCACTAGTTCATAGATCAAACAAACAAGTTAACTGGTTTTCAGACTAACGGATCAGATGTTCAGATTAACAGGCTTATAGATTAACTGGTTACAGATTTACAGATTAACTGGTTACAGATTATCTAACTTTGTATTGGGCCTACGGATTCACGGAACGGGTTTATCAGATTCATTGGTCCAATTGGTTTAGCCTTACCCAACACGTTTTAGACATCATATTTATCTCAGATTTTCATTAATTAAATATTAATGCCCAAAACCTCTCACATTAGACTGACAGTTTGCGGCTACTGGTTAGGTCGGTTGGTTCCGGGCAGATTTCTGTCGCAAACTAAGTCTAACCTCGGGTTTTCAAGCACGTTATGACTAACTTCTCACATTAGAACCTATTGTTTGCGACCACTAGAATATGCCGGGCGGTTCCGGGCAGAATTACGCCGCAAACTCATTCTAACCTCGAGTTAGCCATGTTTATCTTTGCGGCCAATTAATTAATGATTTACCATTTATACCCACGCCTAATATACATGTCAATAATTCATAACTATAGCCAATTCAGATTATGTCAGTAGCGGACTAATTATACCAACTCAACAGATATAGCAGATAACAGATTCCTCATGTTAGGCGACTTAGCAGATTAAGCAAACTAGCAGATTTAGTATTTTCAACAGAATTAGCAAATGACAGATTTGGCAGATGAACCAATCTAGCAGACTAGGCAGTAGAGCAGAACTAGCAGATTAAGCAATATAACAGAACTAGCAGATTAGGCAATGTAACACAACTAGCGAATTAGGAAATTAAATCATTCCTTAAAGTTTCACAAACATATCTTGCCTAAGTTCACATGCATAAATAATATTCTTGATTCACAATATTATCATATACCCTATGTTTGCATTAAATTTACATAACACAGATTACGGTCCTAAATTAACCATTTATCATATGTTTCAATTTTTATTAAACTTGCATAGTACAGAAGATTCCTATATAAATTATACCAAATATAGCCCTTGATTACTATGCATATCATATATCCCAAAGATCTCTTACTTAGGTGTTTATTTACATTAATAGATATCCTACTTTTATGTAAATCTTTATACCTAGGCCATATTCTCTTTATCCCAAATCATGTGTTCAATACAGTCTATATTTATGTTCAATATACCTTTTTATGTCATGTCCACAAATCATATGTTCAATACCTTTTTATGTTATAAATATAACATGTCCAATCATATGTATCAGATTCATGTTCTAGCTACAGTCCATGTTCTTTCCTCAAATTAGTCACCTATTGGTCATGCCCAATTTATGCATCATTCATTTTACTGTCCCAAACATTTTAGCGCATGTTAATCTCTATGAGATTGGCTCAGGCTCGTGGTAGCCTAGCTATAGAACAGAAAGAGGAAAGAGGTACAGAATAAGATAAATCAAATCAGAACAGAACAGATATAATCTCAGATTCAGATTCACAATTCATGTGAAAATCAGAATTAACGTTTATAGCGGAAAATAACTGTACTTGCCTTGATTGGATTAAAGAAAGAACTTTAGTTGTTGCAGAATTGTTGTAGAAGCTTTTATCTCAAATTTGAATTGAATTGCTTAGGTTGATATTGATTAGCTTCTAGTTTTAATCCCAACAGAGTAGCGACGCCATTTTTATTTTTATTAGAACAGAGGCAGAGAAGAAGCAGAATAGAATTGTATGTAGAGGAGCCTAGGTCTTAGGATGTATTTATAGGTGTAGTTAGTTGTTTTAGGCCTTTAGATAAACCCTAAAACAGATCAGAACCGTCAGAATTCGTCATAGGCTCACCAAAACAGCCCAAAAACCCATCCAGGTGCACCCAGGCCGACCTGGCTCGACCAGGGGGGTCGACTCCCAGGTCGACCCTAGGGTCGACTCCCAAGTCGACCTGGTCCCCTCCAGGTCGACCCCCAGGTCGACCTGGTCTGGGCGGGAATTTTCCCGCCTGGCTATTTTTCTGCATTTTTGAAATCTGTTTCGTTTTTCTGATTTTTCGTGAAACTTCTGAAGGCCATATCTCGGTCATACTGACTCCGATTTACGAAATTTCGGACTCTATTTCGCGTATTTTTCCGAGACGAACGCAACCGCGAAACCTGTTTCCCTTACTTCTGAGTTTATATTTTAATTATACGCAGATTTGTAATTCTTAAGTTCACAGAAAATACGGGGTGTTACACAAACAGTAGGGTGACTGGTGTGGTGCAGTGTAGTAATGTGCGGTGCAGTGTAGTAATCATTCGTTAGTAATTAGGTGTGCCTTTACCGTTATCTTTAATGTTATCTTAAACGCTATCTTTATCTTCCTAAGAGTTCATAGTCATTTACTTGTCTTCCAGCTTATGCCTTAGTCTAGTTATTTTGATAATAGTATTGTTAGAATTATCGTACTCGCCAGACTTTATGTTTGACCCCCTCTATTTCTATCCTTTTTCCCCCTCCAGGTCCTCAGGTTAGGCCCAGCTCTAGTAGAGTTTGATTGAATTGCTTCATCTCTCTTTGGAAAGCTTGGACCGTTGAAGTAAAGTCCATCTTGTTATCTTTTTAATGGCTATTTATGTAATGGGATTATGTATTTTGTTTTTATGAAGATGGATATTGTACTTGGTTATGATCTATGGTTTTATGATGTAACAAACATGTTTAATTTCCACTACAATAAAATGAAGTTTTAGATTTCCAAGTACTATTTATTATCTGTCTTGTTGTAATTTTTCTGTTCTATATTCACTTATAACCTCCATGGAAATTAATGCATTCCCTTCGTGAGTGACATTAATGGACGTGGGGTGTTACACGTGGTATCAGAGCTTAAGGTTACCAGAACAGATAAAAAATACTTTAGAAAAATAGTTATTTTTGGAAGAAGTGTTTTCAAAAACATGTTTTAATGAGAAATTTAAAGAGAAAAGTTTTTAAGAAAAACATAATCCCCAATAGCCACATATCTTTATCTTTCGATTTCTCCATTTTGAATCTTTCCTCTTTCGTTTCAGCATGGCTGAAGATCTTAATCTACCCAACGGTGTAACGATACCAGGATGGTATATGAGGCTATTGGAGGCTAGGGCCGCTGCAGGTCCAGTCAATGTTCCTTCACCACCAGTTGCACCCGTTCCTCCTCCTCCTCCTCGCGTAGATACTTTTGCAAAGACGTGCAAGGAATTCAAAGCTATGGGTGGAAAACCATTTCAAGGGTCAGAAACGTTTGTGGAAGCTAGAGATTGGCTTAAGGAGGTGGAAGAATTGCTAGAAATCTTTGAAGTAGAAGAAGGGAGGAGAGTTCATTTAGCAGCTTGGTTGATGAAGGGAGAGGCCTCGTTTTGGTGGGAGGTCACTAATGGGGAGCGTCCTGTTGACTCTTGGGCGGATTTCAGACATAGGTTCGAGGCAAAGTTTCTCTCAAGGGCGGAAGAAAATCTACATATGGAAAGTTTCTTGACATTGAAGCAAGGAAGCTCATCAGTGAAAGAATATGTCAATAAATTTAATCAGTTAGCAAGGTTTGGCTTGGACTTAGTAAACACGCCAGAGAAGAAGGCTCTAAGGTTCGTGAATGGCTTGAATGAACCATTGCAAGGGTTGGCTATGACCCACATCCCTATAGGGGCCACCTTTGAGAAGTTAGTAGAAATGGCGCTCATGCATGAGGAGAAAAGCGCTAGAGCTGATAAGGCACCCGAGAAGAAGGGGGATCAGAAGAAACCACAACAGCAAAACAAGAAGGGTGGAAAAGAAGATAATGGCAAGGGAAAGAAGAAGTGCTTTAACTGTGGAACCCCAGGCCACCTCAGCAAGGATTACAGAAAGAAAAAGAAGACAGGCTGTTTTCATTGTGGCGATGCGGGACATTTAGTGAAGGACTGCCCAAAGAAGGGGAAGAGGGCAAAAGCTACCTCGGGAGGACAGGTGCAGGCTCTTATGGCACCAGGGCAGGCTAGGGGACAAGTTCAGGCTCTCGCGGTCCCACCGCTGCAAGAACGAGGTAGAACCATTTCTGTCGAAAGCTTACTTTTTCTGTTTGATCATCATGTCCATACCTTATTCGATTCGGGCGCACCACATTCATTTATCTCTACATCATTAGTTGAATCACTGCACTTAAACACCAGTTTAGTAGAGGATCCCTTAGTTGTTTTGAATCCAATTGGGGGCTCAGCTTATTTTTCTATGATGTGTTTGGATTTGAAAATTTCCATACTTAGCGTTGAATTTAGATGTGATGCTTATGTGTTGGGCTTCACAGGCTATGGGCTAATTTTAGGAATGGATTGGTTATCCAGAAATGGGGTCGTTCTTGATTGTGAAAGGAGAGTAGTTAGGCTCGTGACTCGCCTTGGCAACACTCTCGAAATCTTCTGTAATCCAATAAATTCGGTTATGCTAAGTTATCTAGAATCGCTTGATGCGTCTGAGAAAAATCTACGATCTGTTAGAGTGGTCCCGGAATATTCGGATGTGTTTGAGGAGGTGAAGGGCTTGCCTCCGAAGCGGGAGATAGATTTCGAATATATCTTGTGGATAATGCGAAACCAGTATCTTTGCCAGTACGCCACATGGCTCCACGTGAAAGGAGGGAACTCGATAAGCAAGTGAAGGAGTTGCTTGAGAAGGGGTTCATAAGACGAAGTATATCGGAGTGGGGTGCTCCAGTAGTACTTGCCACGAAGGCGGATGGGTCCCTTAGACTGTGTGTGGACTATATAGAACTTAATAAACTTACTAAGAAGAACAGACACCCACTGCCGAGGATTGACGATCTCTTCGATCAGTTAGTTGGCGCCTCGGTGTTTTCGTAGTTGGACTTAGCCACTGGGTTCCATCAGTTGAGAGTGGCTGAGGATAGCATAGACAAGACTGCCTTTAGGACTCCGGACGGTTTCTATGAATGGCTAGTGATGCCCGTTCGGTTTGACAAACGCCCCAGCATATTTTGTTGATTTGATGAGTAGGGTGTTTAGGGAGTACCTTAACAAATTTGTTGTAGTCTTTGTAGATGACATCTTGATCTTTTCAAAGGATGAAGAAGAGCATGCCCTACATCTTAGGGAAGTGTTGGAGACTCTTCGAGCGCATAAGCTTAAAGCAAAATTTTCTAAGTGTCACTTATGGATGAAGGAAGTACAGTTCTTGGGGCACGTGGTTTCCCAAGAAGGGATAGCTGTGGATCCTGCGAAGGTGATGGCCATCCAAGATTGGAAGGTCCCTAAAAATGCTACCGAAGTGAGAAGTTTCTTGGGGTTGGCTGGCTACTATAGGAAGTTTATCAAAGACTTCGCAAAGATATCAGCTCCATTGACACGCTTGACGAAGAAGAACCTAGTTTTCACATGGGACGTAGATTGTGATGATGCGTTCCAACGTTTGAAAAGAGCTTTGACTTCAGCCCCAGTCTTAGTATTGCCAGACGGGAGTAAGCTGTTTACCGTTTATACTGACGCTTGTGGGACAGGACTAGGTGCAGTCTTAATGCAAGAGGGCAGGGTAATAGCCTATGGTGGAAGGCAGTCGAGAGCGCATGAAAAGAATTACCCCACGCATGACCTAGAGTTGGCCGCTATCGTTTTCGCGCTTAAGTCTTGGCGTCATTATCTTCTTGGCGAGAAATTCGAACTATTCACTGACCACAAATCTTTAAAATACTTATTTTCTCAAAAGGACTTGAACTTAAGGCAGCAAAGTTGGATGGAGTTCTTAGCATCCTACGACTTCGAGATAGCATATACCCCTGGCAAGGGTAACGTGGTGGCAGATGCCTTAAGTAGAAAAAGATTATCCTTAAGTCCTTTGTTTGTTGAGCGACGAAGTTTAGAGTTCATCTCTGTGTTTGATTTTAGACCTTCCGTTGACTTCGTACTCGGTTTGCTAGCATCCTTGGAGGTCAGACCTACGCTTTTGGGATGGATTGGCGAGGCACAGCGAGACGACCCACAGTTAGTTGAGTTAGTAGAAAAGCTCAAAGGAGGGGAGTCATCAAGCCATCTCCGTAGGTATACCCTAGATGATAAGGGTTGGATACGTAGGGACGGTAGGCTTTGTGTACCAAAAGACGATGACCTAAGGAAGACTATTCTTGACGAAGCACATCATTCGAAGATGACCATTCATCCCGGCGGGGACAAGATGTACAAAGACATGAAGAGAGTTTACTTTTGGGCCGGCATGAAGAAAGATGTGGCCGAGTATGTCGCTAGATGCTTGGTGTGCCAACAAGTAAAAGCAGAACAAAAGAAACCCGGTGGGTTGCTTCACCCATTGGAGGTTCCACTATGGAAGTGGGAAAGTGTCTCGATGGATTTTGTGGATGGGTTACCGCGATCAAGGAAGGGTAATACGGGAATTTGGGTTATAGTAGATAGACTTACTAAAAGCGCCCATTTCATTCCCGTAAAGAGTAAGAGGACCGATCCATGGTTAGCCTCCGTATACGTTCGAGAAATAGTTCGTTTGCACGGTGTTCCTTCTAGCATAGTGAGCGACCGCGATCCTATTTTCACTAGCGAATTTTGGAGAAGCTTACAAGAGGCGGTAGGGACTCAGTTATGTTTGGGCACCGCATATCATCCTCAGACGGACGGCCAGACCGAGAGGGTGAATCGCATTCTAGAGGATCTGTTAAGGCTATGTATCCTATACTTTGGGGGTACGTGGGAAGAGCATCTTCCATTGGTGGAGTTCGCATATAATAACAGCTTTCAGTCCAGCATTGGTATGGCACCATTCGAAGCTCTTTATGGACGACCTTGTCGTTCACCTACATGTTGGTGGGAATCTACGGATAAGATCTTACTTGGGCCCGATATGATTAGGGAGACTTTGGAGAAGATTGACTTGATTCGAAGGAGGATGAAAGCAGCACAGGTGAAACGACCCGCAAATCCGTGCTATCTGAGTTGACTAAATACAACACACGTCCAACCTAAATAACACATAAATACGTACCATTAATAGAAAGAAGATAGAGGATGAGAAATAGAAAGAAAGAAATATTAGAATAGAAGAAAACGAAGATCACAAACTCACAGCGGACCGAATAAAATATATTATATAACATAACTTTTGAAATACAAATCAGTAACTTGATATACATACCATCATCAGAGTACAACAGTCATTTCTGGAACAGTTATAAACACCTGTTTCCAGATACAAACAAGGTCCACAGCGGAATATATGATAGCCTATAGCTAACCGGTGAAGCCTCCTGCTTCCAGCTCCTTCAAATGAATCTGTGAAATCCCGACTACTTGACTGCCCGTACAAAATTTGGGCACCCAAGAGTTTAGGGAAAACAAAACAAAATAAACTCTGGGTCAGTCATGGGACTGGTGTGAGTAAACTCCAACCACTTGTTTAACTTTAAAAATCCTTTCAAAAGAAAAAGTAATAGTAAGACCAGTCCACACATAAACACGGACGGTTTTTACCTTACTATAACCCAAAACACTTTGATATCAAATCCAGTGATATTATAATAATGTCTACATCAAGTAAATAATCAAATAGCAGAACGCTTGCATCTCACGCTCCACATACATAGTATAAAATCAAAAACCGCATAGCGCTTATTGGAGATTGGATTTCCAACATGACAAGGTATGGAACCACCTTCCGATGATGTATCTCTAGAGGCGAATACACCTGGGTTCAACAAGAACATCTTGCAACCCGGCCCACACATGACCGACCACTCATTTCGCTTGAGTGTATCGAATGTATATCACCAACGGTTGGACTCAAACCACCGTTTCCCGAATGGGCAGAATCGATAGATTTAGAAACAAAAGGAATTTCTCTAGATAGGTGATTATACACCCTAATGGGTGCGACCCACATAGCCATGCTGCCTGCCCGATTTTTGTCCTTTCCCGGTTGTTGAGGCCTGAGGCTACGAATAATTACCATTCATTGATAGCACAATCACTTTGAATGCCACATTGTCAGATCCGTTAATCACTAGTTGAGTTTGCACAAATATTCTGGATATTATGCTAAGGGATAAATCCGTTGCAACCATATATATTCATACAGACCAACCCATTTGATCATTGGAAATACTCTGTCAGACATTCGTCCATTTATGTTCGTTCTGGAGTTGAACGAAACCGAAGGCACTATTTCTATAAATAGAAAAACCCTTGCACTTTACTCCGTCTTCAATATATTCAGCATACTTGGTTCGCAACGCTTATGCCGATACGGAGTGGTTCTTCGGATAATAATCCAACCGGTCTCTCCATATTGACAACGATGGTCAAAACTTCGATAGTCTGTGATTTAACTATCGAATAAAAACAAGTGTTCATCCAACATATCAAATGAGACGACCCTAACTTCCCCGTGAAGGAAAGCACGGATAGAATTGAGTACAAGACAAAATAGAACGCATACGGAAGAACATTTCATTGTTATTACAACAATTCCATCAGATACAAGAATATACAGAGTATAAATGGATAAATTACATTCGATAAATATCAGAGATTACAATAAATTACATAGCAACGGAAAATAATACAAAAGCACAACTAGAAGTGATACACGGATACAGAGCTTTCCGAGCATCGTTCCAGCTGTATATCAGGACCCTGTGAATATAAATCTGCAAAACCAAAACTACTAGCTGCCCGTGCGGAAAATAGGGGCACCCAGAGTTTAGGTTAAAACAATAAACTCCAGGTCAGTCATGTGACTGGTGTGAGAACTAAAACAGTTATTAATCTTTATTTTTAAAGTTAGGTAAATCAAGGGACCACGCCGTATAACACGGAACGGGTTTCCTCCCAAGAATACCAGTGCATAAAACAAACAGCGCAATGCTAAATAAAGAAAAATGAAGCTGTTATAAGACCCAGGTCCCATCACACAATGCAACGTAAGCCGGAGGATAGGGTTTTTACCTTATAACAGCCAAAGCATGCTTGATACGTTTAAAACACATTATTTGATACTATAATAAGTGTATAGTGTCAAAACAATTCAAATCATAAATATCAATCATAGGCGGCATAGCTACCATCTACTATGTCGCCATACTAGGCTCTACAAATAAAACCGAAACACACGTATTGGAAATTGGATTTCCGTCATGAGCCGAGGCAAGGGGCAAGCTCCTCTCCGCGTTCGAGACACTCTAGCAAATGCCTCAGGACCCCACTATGATCCTTGGAATCGGCTGGGCCGGTCCTCTCTTACTTTTGAGGATTGGCAATTCCTGAACACACGTTTCCCGGTCCTTACAGACCTATATCCGAGGCGCCTCGCATTCCAACAACCACACAGGTGAAAAGTATATAAATGTCAGGGCTGGTAGGTCACTGACACCACCCTAGCTAGAAAGAAACGTCGTGCTCTCCCAGCGGTCCATCTCCCGTTTTTGACTCATACCGAGGTGTGAGGCTCGCGAATCCACGTTACACACAAAGCTACGCCACACAGGCCGTGCTTTGATCATCAACCACAAGACTTTGCTTTTCAACAGAAGCCTTGATCAATTGCCACTTACGCATGCCACATTGGCAATTCACTCCATGCGACTGATGTCCATCGATATACAACCTCTGAGCTCGTATGTCTCAGAGAAGGGCGTTAAGCAAGAGAATAAATTTTCCGCCGCCAAACAGATGTATATTTAATAGAGATCAATCAACACAGAATAAAATCCAATGTCAGACACACAATCCATTTACAAGTTCGTTCTGGGTCTGAACGAAACCGGAGGCACTTTCCTCGCATATCCATCCATCTCCAAGTACGTCTGGAAGATCACCAACTGATTCCCTCATCCTGGGTGTACAGCCCAATCAAGATCATCAGTAATCACCCAAACGATGTGAAGACTTCCGGTCTTCTACCACCGTCTTCATCTTCGACATCTCGTCGAATCGGTTATTCAGAATGGGTATAAACCCGGCCTTTCTGAATAACCCACGTATATAATAAACGAATGTTACACAAACACAACAAACGCCTCATTCCAATTCAGAATATTCTTTTATTCACAAAATCACATTCTTAGGGGAAATGTTCCCATTAATTTTATCCAAGATAAATTCTTCTAAATTTATCCTATAATCTTCCTTTGGATATCATTTCAAACTAGTCGGGATTAACGAACCACACCGAAGTAATTATTTGTTTTATTTCCCAATCCCAACCTATATATCCCATGGAGCAAAACTGGTGATACTCCATATCTAACACCACGGTGTTATCGGTAAAATTAATTACCATTTCACGTTCAAATCTAATTAAAGATTTAACTATCGCTTTGGAGCAAAACTGGTGGTACTCCACTCTCGATCACTTTTCAGATTTGATAATTTAAATTATCAATTCACTTTTTAATCTAATTAAAGATTCATTAAAACTCCACTTAGTTTTAATCTTCTCAAAAATCAATATTCTGACTTTAACTGGGTTAAAGAACCAACGTCATCAAAAACACGATTCACGACAAACCAAATCACATTTGATATTAAATACAAGGCTCTGAATAGAAAATATATCGGCTTATATTCAATATCAAATTCTGAAACCAACAAATATCGTATTGGAAATAACGATATAAAATATCTTTCAAATCCCCATAACAATATTTGTATAGTCACGAAATTCAACATCGAAATATCCCGAAGATAATTTCGATTCAACTCCAGTCCAATCCACGTATTGGAAATTATCGATTATTTTCAAAATCACTTTCAAATTCAATTTATTTATTTCAAAAATAAATTGATTTTAATTCTAGTTCAAAACTAGTTCATTTCGATAAAAATCTATTTTTATCTTTTCAAATGTGGAATTTTCCAGCCCAAATCTTCCCAAATCATTTCTTATGATTTTACACAAATTATAGATATTTATAATAATTTTATCAAGGCCCGTACAGTCGATTTCCATCAACGGCCATCGAACTGCACTTACAGCGACCTTTTTCGAATTTGATTTGGACATAATTCCAAATCCAACCGTTAGATTTCAAATTCCTAATATTCAATGGGAAGCTCTTTTCGATACGAACCCAACGGTTCCGGTTTTAGGAGAATCCGACGGTCGGATCTCCCGCAATGTCCGTTTGAAATAAATGGTCGAAATTCACGAACTGCCGCGGCGCGGCGCGTTCTATTCAGGCCATTAAATATATAATATATATATATATTATATATTTCGTCGATTTCCTTTTAAAACGAATTTTATAAATCGTTTTAACTTCGTTTCAAAACCATTTCAACACTATTTCCATTCAAAGCCAAAATTGAATTCTTCTTTATAAATTCGTTTTAAAATTCATTTCTATTCAATTCAAATTTTAATTCAATTTGAATTCATTTCAATTCACTTTCAATTCAATTTGAATTCGTTTTCAATTCATTTCGAAATCGTTTTCAATTCAATTCATTTCGAAATCGTTTTCAATTCAATTCATTTCGAAATCGTTTTCAATTCAATTCATTTCGAAATCGTTTTCAATTCAATTCATTTCGAAATCGTTTTCAATTCAATTCATTTCGAAATCGTTTTCAATTCAATATAAATATCGTTCACGTCGAAATAACGCATCTCTAATCAACACGGCTTTATATTTTTCAAAACTCCTTTATTCTATCCAACGAATGAATATTTATCCCATTCAACACATGAATCTATATTTCTTTCAACACACGACTAATCTCAACACATGAGTACTGTCAACACATCACTATTTTTGTTATGTAAAATATTTTATAAAACTAAGGTATCTATCGTTTGATTTTTAATTAGACTTCTACTGAGAAGTAGTTCTAATTTTAAATATGATAAAGATGTAATTTATTTTATTTAAAATATTTTACTCAACACATGAATAGTTTCTACACATAATCATCGTCCACACGTGACTATTTTTATATTCAACACATGAATTTTTCTTTTATAATATTCATTGTTTTCCCGATTGGAATGAGGCCCAATCAATCACCATATAGTGTTAATTATATGGATTCCATACAACACATGTATATAATAGCATTGAAAAATAATCAACCATCAACCAAAGTGCACTACACTGTATAAGCATCAAATATAGATATCCGACGCTTATAACAGCCTGTCAATCCACCGATCGACATATTTAATCAATCAGGATGAGTGAACTTCAAATTTCATCCCAACACCCGTGTGGGGTTTCAAACAATCAAACACAGATTTTATTTGTGCAGTTGGGCGATGTGTAAAATTTATCGACCCAATCAATGTCAGTCAAATCAGTGTACATAAACAAACCGTCCGGTTTGTAAATGAATATTTTATTTATTCACTTTCACGTTAAAAATTATATTTTTAACGATAAAATATTCTATTTCAACACATGAATTTCTATTCATTTCATTTATCAAATAAAATGATATTTTTATTTTTCTAACATATTTTAGAAAATTTCGGCGGCATAACGGCACGATACTAGAAACGGGACGAGGCCTAGCCTTATCCCCGGTCTAGTGAAGGCCCACGCCATTCACACATCAATCAAATCAATTTCAATTCACCAAACAATTCAATTTAAACCAAATAGACTAACCAACTACACAACCAAACAACTTAACAAACAAGCCATCCATGGTCTGTGGATGACGGGTGTCGGGTGCTACTAAGCACCGTCTGCATCCTAGTATATATATATAACTAGAAAAAGAAATTGAAAGGTGAGAAGTTCTCACCGAAAGCTATCCAATACCACGACTCTTCATTTATAGAAATCTTCTTCGTTATCCCATCTTCGTCATCTTCGTTGCCCGTAGTTACTACATATATAAAAATCACACATTTTTATATTTTGATGTCTTTAAAATAAAAACCACATTTTTATTTATTCATTTTCAATTTAAAAGTCACACTTTTATAATCACTTCTTATATATAAAAATCGAATTTTTACTATGCTATTCAATATATAAAAATTCCATTTTTATTTCGAAGTTCAATATATAAAAATCGAATTTTTACTATTATGTTATATAGATAAAAATTATATTTTTATCACGCTATTTTCTATATAAAGATTTCGCCTTTTTAAATTTAAAGATTTCACCTTTTTAAATTTAAAGATTTCACCTTTTTAAATTTAAAGATTTCACCTTTTTAAATTTAAAGATTTCACCTTTTTAAATTTAAAGATTTCACCTTTTTAAATTTAAAGATTTCACCTTTTTAAATTTAAAGATTTCACCTTTTTAAAAATCTCCTTTTTTATTTTTCTACACATATAAAGGTGATATTTTTAATATCCCGATCATGTAAAAATTATATTTTTAACTCTTTACATAAACAAAAATCATATTTTGACACCATCTATATAGTAAAGACTATATCTTTAATACTTCGAAAATATAAAAATCATATTTTTAATACTTTAAAAATATAAAAATCATATTTTTATCTACCACAATATAAAAGATTACATTTTTATCACCTTTAAAATAAATAAAAATCTGTTTTAAAATTCCTAAAAAAATCAGTTTTAATTCTCTATTTATATAAAATAAAAATAAAACAAATAAATTAAAAAAAAAACGACTTACAGGGGGGGTCTCTTTTGAGTTCGCCGGAGGTGGCCGGGGGGGGGGGGGGGAAGAGGTCGGCGGACATCACTGGGGAGGGGTAGGCGGTGGCTTCCTGCGAGGTGGCGGCGGGTTTTAAGGGGAGGGGGTGTTGAGGAAGAGGGGGTCGCGGAGGAAGGGGAAGAGGAGGATCGAGGGGGAGGCGAGGGGGGGTCAGCGCCGAGGTGGCGGCGCCTGATGGCGCGGCGGCGGTGCTCCGCCTAGGGCTGCGATCGCCCCCCCCCCCCCCCCCTTTTTTTTTTTTTGAAATGAAATTGGACGGGGGGGCCAGAACGGTTAAAGGGGGTTTAATTAAATTTTTATATTTATTTATTTTATTATTTTATTATTTTAAAAGTTGACTTTTACGTACGACCTCTAAACGAGGCCCACCGCCTGTCGCCCATAGCGTTTCACCCCCATTCCGAACACAATGGGATATGTATCGTAGGTTGATTCGATCGTTACAATCCGTTTCTGTTGAATTTACATTTAAATCGCTATATTGAATTTTAAACGTACATTTCAAATTACCGGGGTCACATACTAACTAGAAAAATTCCAGAAAAATATTTTCTAGCCTCGTATTGACGATACGGTCCTAACAAAACTAGTTTCGTCGAATTCTGAGGCCGTTAGAAAAATGGCCAATTTCCAGTCGATTAAAATCAACTGAAATGGTCAAAACACGTTTTCCTTTACCACGCTCACATACTGATTCGAAAAATTATGAAATTTGGAATCTAGCAATAACTTGACACTGCGGATCCAACAAAAGTGGTTTCGTCGAAATCCGAGGTCATTTGCAAAATGTCCATTTTTAAGGGCCTGAATTCCATAGCGACTATTCAGAATTTTCAACTGGACATATCTATTGATTCCCGCCATGAAATCTCAATTTGTCGGATTCGTTGGAAAGATATCATCAGTTAGATCCTAATGTTTTTGGTTTCGCTAAAATCCGGATTGTTTTGCACCCGGTATATTCAATTGAAGTTTGAAATCGAATTATCGAACTACCGCGCTATTTTCAATTCTATTTATAATTATATGTAAATATTTATATTCTAACGACGACGTATATAATACATACGTCGAATTCTATTCAAAATAAATTTCTCGTCGATATTATTTAAAATAATTCATTTTAAATATTCAAATTCAGCTAAAATTGCCAAAATAAAAATTTCAAACTGGCTCGCATTTTACGGGTTATTACAATCTCCCCCACTTAAAACTTTTCGTCCCCGAAAAGGAACAAAGTCGAAAGTGGTTTGATTAATAAGCTCTACATTCGATCTGGCTTCCATTCTCCAACTTTTTAGTTTTTGAGAATTTTCAAAATTTCAAAAATTTGGCTAACACCCTAAATTTTCGAAAAATTTCGCCATAACCTCCCCTGCACCGGGAGCATCGGGGAATTTCAAATAGCTTCCCCGGTCCTTCAGATCTCAAAAAGAAAAAGAAAAAGCCAAGCGGCTAGCCAATAGGCTCACAAAATCATCATCACCCAAACAAAACAGGAAATTATGTAGTAAACATGTACCTATTTGTCGGGCAAACAAATTTTATTCTCTGGCTCTAGCCTCCTTGCTATGACCTGTTCAATGTAAGTATATGTATATGCAAGCAAATGCGACCAATTTTCAATACAATTCAAAATTTGATGCAATTAGGCTAAATGGTTAAAAATTGTCAAACAACTAAACAAACAACACAAACATCAATCAATTAGTGGATTAGAGTTTCAAATTCATAAATTTGATATATATACAGAAAATCTTGTTTTGATGCCAATTCACAACAAAGTGTTCTAACTATATAAGTTTTGGTTCTCACACCAGTCTAATGGAAATATATAGAAATCACACCTTCGAAACTCGAATATGAATACTGATGATGATGCACCATCATCAGAATCATCCCCGGGTGTCTAGAATGTGATTCTATATCTATCCAGTATATTAAAACTTCGAATATACGTTCATGACGCGTATACGCGAAATCTATATATACTCGATTGTCCATATTCAAAATAAATAAATATTCAAATACGTGTAAGACGATTTAAATTTCAAAACAAAATTGTTTTCATTTGAAAAATATACTCTTCACACTCGTTCTAGGACACTACTGATCCTATCTCTAACGGGTCATTCTAATTGGATATTACTAATCCAATATCTGATGAATTCTTTCGTATGGTTCTAATGTGCCTTGTTCTCGAGCTCTGTAAACCAAAGCTCTGATACCAAAATGAGACGACCCTAACTTACCCGTGAAGGAAAGCACGGATAGAATTGAGTACAAGACAAAATAGAACGCATACGGAAGAACATTTCATTGTTATTACAACAATTCCATCAGATACAAGAATATACAGAGTATAAATGGATAAATTACATTCGATAAATATCAGAGATTACAATAAATTACATAGCAACGGAAAATAATACAAAAGCACAACTAGAAGTGATACACGGATACAGAGCTTTCCGAGCATCATTCCAGCTGTATATCAGGACCCTGTGAATATAAATCTGCAAAACCAAAACTACTAGCTGCCCGTGCGGAAAATAGGGGCACCCAGAGTTTAGGTTAAAACAATAAACTCCAGGTCAGTCATGTGACTGGTGTGAGAACTAAAACAGTTATTAATCTTTATTTTTAAAGTTAGGTAAATCAAGGGACCACGCCGTATAACACGGAACGGGTTTCCTCCCAAGAATACCAGTGCATAAAACAAACAGCGCAATGCTAAATAAAGAAAAATGAAGCTGTTATAAGACCCAGGTCCCATCACACAATGCAACGCAAGCCGGAGGATAGGGTTTTTACCTTATAACAGCCAAAGCATGCTTGATACGTTTAAAACACATTATTTGATACTATAATAAGTGTATAGTGTCAAAACAATTCAAATCATAAATATCAATCATAGGCGGCATAGCTACCATCTACTATGTCGCCATACTAGGCTCTACAAATAAAACCGAAACACACGTATTGGAAATTGGATTTCCGTCATGAGCCGAGGCAAGGGGCAAGCTCCTCTCCGCGTTCGAGACACTCTAGCAAATGCCTCAGGACCCCACTATGATCCTTGGAATCGGCTGGGCCGGTCCTCTCTTACTTTTGAGGATTGGCAATTCCTGAACACACGTTTCCCGGTCCTTACAGACCTATATCCGAGGCGCCTCGCATTCCAACAACCACACAGGTGAAAAGTATATAAATGTCAGGGCTGGTAGGTCACTGACACCACCCTAGCTAGAAAGAAACGTCGTGCTCTCCCAGCGGTCCATCTCCCGTTTTTGACTCATACCGAGGTGTGAGGCTCGCGAATCCACGTTACACACAAAGCTACGCCACACAGGCCGTGCTTTGATCATCAACCACAAGACTTTGCTTTTCAACAGAAGCCTTGATCAATTGCCACTTACGCATGCCACATTGGCAATTCACTCCATGCGACTGATGTCCATCGATATACAACCTCTGAGCTCGTATGTCTCAGAGAAGGGCGTTAAGCAAGAGAATAAATTCTCCGCCGCCAAACAGATGTATATTTAATAGAGATCAATCAACACAGAATAAAATCCAATGTCAGACACACAATCAATTTACAAGTTCGTTCTGGGTCTGAACGAAACCGGAGGCACTTTCCTCGCATATCCATCCATCTCCAAGTACGTCTGGAAGATCACCAACTGATTCCCTCATCCTGGGTGTACAGCCCAATCAAGATCATCAGTAATCACCCAAACGATGTGAAGACTTCCGGTCTTCTACCACCGTCTTCATCTTCGACATCTCGTCGAATCGGTTATTCAGAATGGGTATAAACCCGGCCTTTCTGAATAACCCACGTATATAATAAACGAATGTTACACAAACACAACAAACGCCTCATTCCAATTCAGAATATTCTTTTATTCACAAAATCACATTCTTAGGGGAAATGTTCCCATTAATTTTATCCAAGATAAATTCTTCTAAATTTATCCTATAATCTTCCTTTGGATATCATTTCAAACTAGTCGGGATTAACGAACCACACCGAAGTAATTATTTGTTTTATTTCCCAATCCCAACCTATATATCCCATGGAGCAAAACTGGTGATACTCCATATCTAACACCACGGTGTTATCGGTAAAATTAATTACCATTTCACGTTCAAATCTAATTAAAGATTTAACTATCGCTTTGGAGCAAAACTGGTGGTACTCCACTCTCGATCACTTTTCAGATTTGATAATTTAAATTATCAATTCACTTTTTAATCTAATTAAAGATTCATTAAAACTCCACTTAGTTTTAATCTTCTCAAAAATCAATATTCTGACTTTAACTGGGTTAAAGAACCAACGTCATCAAAAACACGATTCACGACAAACCAAATCACATTTGATATTAAATACAAGGCTCTGAATAGAAAATATATCGGCTTATATTCAATATCAAATTCTGAAACCAACAAATATCGTATTGGAAATAACGATATAAAATATCTTTCAAATCCCCATAACAATATTTGTATAGTCACGAAATTCAACATCGAAATATCCCGAAGATAATTTCGATTCAACTCCAGTCCAATCCACGTATTGGAAATTATCGATTATTTTCAAAATCACTTTCAAATTCAATTTATTTATTTCAAAAATAAATTGATTTTAATTCTAGTTCAAAACTAGTTCATTTCGATAAAAATCTATTTTTATCTTTTCAAATGTGGAATTTTCCAGCCCAAATCTTCCCAAATCATTTCTTATGATTTTACACAAATTATAGATATTTTTAATAATTTTATCAAGGCCCGTACAGTCGATTTCCATCAACGGCCATCGAACTGCACTTACAGCGACCTTTTTCGAATTTGATTTGGACATAATTCCAAATCCAACCGTTAGATTTCAAATTCCTAATATTCAATGGGAAGCTCTTTTCGATACGAACCCAACGGTTCCGGTTTTAGGAGAATCCGACGGTCGGATCTCCCGCAATGTCCGTTTGAAATAAATGGTCGAAATTCACGAACTGCCGCGGCGCGGCGCGTTCTATTCAGGCCATTAAATATATAATATATATATATATTATATATTTCGTCGATTTCCTTTTAAAACGAATTTTATAAATCGTTTTAACTTCGTTTCAAAACCATTTCAACACTATTTCCATTCAAAGCCAAAATTGAATTCTTCTTTATAAATTCGTTTTAAAATTCATTTCTATTCAATTCAAATTTTAATTCAATTTGAATTCATTTCAATTCACTTTCAATTCAATTTGAATTCGTTTTCAATTCATTTCGAAATCGTTTTCAATTCAATTCATTTCGAAATCATTTTCAATTAAATTCATTTCGAAATCGTTTTCAATTCAATTCATTTCGAAATCGTTTTCAATTCAATTCATTTCGAAATCGTTTTCAATTCAATTCATTTCGAAATCGTTTTCAATTCAATTCATTTCGAAATCGTTTTCAATTCAATTCATTTTGAAATCGTTTTCAATTCAATATAAATATCGTTCACGTCGAAATAACGCATCTCTAATCAACACGGCTTTATATTTTTCAAAACTCCTTTATTCTATCCAACGAATGAATATTTATCCCATTCAACACATGAATCTATATTTCTTTCAACACACGACTAATCTCAACACATGAGTACTGTCAACACATCACTATTTTTGTTATGTAAAATATTTTATAAAACTAAGGTATCTATCGTTTGATTTTTAATTAGACTTCTACTGAGAAGTAGTTCTAATTTTAAATATGATAAAGATGTAATTTATTTTATTTAAAATATTTTACTCAACACATGAATAGTTTCTACACATAATCATCGTCCACACGTGACTATTTTTATATTCAACACATGAATTTTTCTTTTATAATATTCATTGTTTTCCCGATTGGAATGAGGCCCAATCAATCACCATATAGTGTTAATTATATGGATTCCATACAACACATGTATATAATAGCATTGAAAAATAATCAACCATCAACCAAAGTGCACTACACTGTATAAGCATCAAATATAGATATCCGACGCTTATAACAGCCTGTCAATCCACCGATCGACATATTTAATCAATCAGGATGAGTGAACTTCAAATTTCATCCCAACACCCGTGTGGGGTTTCAAACAATCAAACACATATTTTATTTGTGCAGTTGGGCGATGTGTAAAATTTATCGACCCAATCAATGTCAGTCAAATCAGTGTACATAAACAAACCGTCCGGTTTGTAAATGAATATTTTATTTATTCACTTTCACGTTAAAAATTATATTTTTAACGATAAAATATTCTATTTCAACACATGAATTTCTATTCATTTCATTTATCAAATAAAATGATATTTTTATTTTTCTAACATATTTTAGAAAATTTCGGCGGCATAACGGCACGATACTAGAAACGGGACGAGGCCTAGCCTTATCCCCGGTCTAGTGAAGGCCCACGCCATTCACACATCAATCAAATCAATTTCAATTCACCAAACAATTCAATTTAAACCAAATAGACTAACCAACTACACAACCAAACAACTTAACAAACAAGCCATCCATGGTCTGTGGATGACGGGTGTCGGGTGCTACTAAGCACCGTCTGCATCCTAGTATATATATATAACTAGAAAAAGAAATTGAAAGGTGAGAAGTTCTCACCGAAAGCTATCCAATACCACGACTCTTCATTTATAGAAATCTTCTTCGTTATCCCATCTTCGTCATCTTCGTTGCCCGTAGTTACTACATATATAAAAATCACACATTTTTATATTTTGATGTCTTTAAAATAAAAACCACATTTTTATTTATTCATTTTCAATTTAAAAGTCACACTTTTATAATCACTTCTTATATTTAAAAATAGAATTTTTACTATGCTATTCAATATATAAAAATTCCATTTTTATTTCGAAGTTCAATATATAAAAATCGAATTTTTACTATTATGTTATATAGATAAAAATTATATTTTTATCACGCTATTTTCTATATAAAGATTTCGCCTTTTTAAATTTAAAGATTTCACCTTTTTAAATTTAAAGATTTCACCTTTTTAAATTTAAAGATTTCACCTTTTTAAATTTAAAGATTTCACCTTTTTAAATTTAAAGATTTCACCTTTTTAAATTTAAATATTTCACCTTTTTAAAAATCTCCTTTTTTATTTTTCTACACATATAAAGGTGATATTTTTAATATCCCGATCATGTAAAAATTATATTTTTAACTCTTTACATAAACAAAAATCATATTTTGACACCATCTATATAGTAAAGACTATATCTTTAATACTTCGAAAATATAAAAATCATATTTTTAATACTTTAAAAATATAAAAATCATATTTATATCTACCACAATATAAAAGATTACATTTTTATCACCTTTAAAATAAATAAAAATCTGTTTTAAAATTCCTAAAAAAATCAGTTTTAATTTTCTATTTATATAAAATAAAAATAAAACAAATAAATTAAAAAAAAAACGACTTACAGGGGGGGTCTCTTTTGAGTTCGCCGGAGGTGGCCAGGGGGGGGGGGGAAGAGGTCGGCGGACATCACTGGGGAGGGGTAGGCGGTGGTGCGGTGGCTTCCTGCGAGGTGGCGGCGGGTTTTAAGGGGAGGGGGTGTTGAGGAAGAGGGGGTCGCGGAGGAAGGGGAAGAGGAGGATCGAGGGGGAGGCGAGGGGGGGTCAGCGCCGAGGTGGCGGCGCCTGATGGCGCGGCGGCGGTGCTCCGCCTAGGGCTGCGATCGCCCCCCCCCCCCCCCCTTTTTTTTTCTTTTGAAATGAAATTGGATGGGGGGGGGCAGAACGGTTAAAGGGGGTTTAATTAAATTTTTATATTTATTTATTTTATTATTTTATTATTTTAAAAGTTGACTTTTACATACGACCTCTAAACGAGGCCCACCGCCTGTCGCCCATAGCGTTTCACCCCCATTCCGAACACAATGGGATATGTATCGTAGGTTGATTCGATCGTTACAATCCGTTTCTGTTGAATTTACATTTAAATCGCTATATTGAATTTTAAACGTACATTTCAAATTACCGGGGTCACATACTAACTAGAAAAATTCCAGAAAAATATTTTCTAGCCTCGTATTGACGATACGGTCCTAACAAAACTAGTTTCGTCGAATTCTGAGGCCGTTAGAAAAATGGCCAATTTCCAGTCGATTAAAATCAACTGAAATGGTCAAAACACGTTTTCCTTTACCACGCTCACATACTGATTCGAAAAATTATGAAATTTGGAATCTAGCAATAACTTGACACTGCGGATCCAACAAAAGTGGTTTCGTCGAAATCCGAGGTCATTTGCAAAATGTCCATTTTTAAGGGCCTGAATTCCATAGCGACTATTCAGAATTTTCAACTGGACATATCTATTGATTCCCGCCATGAAATCTCAATTTGTCGGATTCGTTGGAAAGATATCATCAATTAGATCCTAATGTTTTTGGTTTCGCTAAAATCCGGATTGTTTTGCACCCGGTATATTCAATTGAAGTTTGAAATCGAATTATCGAACTACCGCGCTATTTTCAATTCTATTTATAATTATATATAAATATTTATATTCTAACGACGACGTATATAATACATACGTCGAATTCTATTCAAAATAAATTTCTCGTCGATATTATTTAAAATAATTCATTTTAAATATTCAAATTCAGCTAAAATTGCCAAAATAAAAATTTCAAACTGGCTCGCATTTTACGGGTTATTACATCAAACAAATCACTGGGCTCTTTAATTAATATTTCATTAATTAAATTTCTTCTCCATTTCCTCTATCAATATTTATTACCCAAATATTTTCAATAATCAATCTTGGCCCTTTACGCTATTTTTGATTTCGTTTCCTTATCGAATTCTATACGTCGATACAATGATTTCAAATTATCAAAATATCTTAAAAATATTCTAACTCCTTAAATTTCCGGAAAATTTCGCCATAACCTCCCCTGTATCGGGAGCATCGGGAAATTTCAAATAGCTTCCCGGTATCTTCTCCAATCGAAAAGAAAAAGAAAAAAAACCAATCGGCTTGCCGATACGGCGCATAAAACCTCATATATGAATTAAACATGTACCTTATTGTCGGGCACATACATTAAAAATCTTCATATACTTTATCCCATATCTGTTTAATACCTGTTCACCTGTTTCCAATTCAATTCAACTCAATCCATTCGTTTGAATTCAGTTTCACCCATTTATTCTTTAAATCGGCCATTTTGCCTATTTTACTCCTTTGTTTGAACATAGCATTTTCAAACGAAATATTTAACTTGCTCATAACCAAATTGAATTTCAATTCTCAATTCTAGTTTCCTTTTTGATTTCGAATATAAATTTTCAAATCGAATTTACTTATTCAAACCCCAATATCCCTTCGAAATCTCATTAACTAATTTCTATTTAATTTAGTTAATTCTATTCAATAAATAAAAATCTGGTTTCTGTTTCAAAAATCATATTTATTTACACAACTTGAATTCGCATATATTTTACAACTCAACTCTGAAATTTTCTAAATAGAAACTTCGGATTTTTATTTGTTTAAAATCCTTTTATAAAATGAAATAAACCGTTAAGGTTTTTAAATAGTTCTGGCGCTGTTTTTCTGAAAATTTGATTTTGACATAACTCAAAACCTATACTACGAAATTCAGATTTTTCTCCTTCATTAGAAAATTATTATCAAACCGGTCTTGACGTTTCTTGTTTCAAAGAATTTCGACTTCAATTGAGTTCTGTACACACAATTGAAGTTCGAATCGCCAATTTACGAACTGCAGCGCTGCGGCGAGTTCGTTTTAATTATATTTATATATATAAACTTTAAACTTCATTTAAAATGAATTCAACTCCACTCAAACTTCATTTTCACTTTTATTTGAACGCTATATTCAAATCCAAATTTCACTTCTATTGAATCCTATATTCAAATTCCATATTTCAAATTCCGTTTGAATTATATAGCTAAAACCCATAGTTTAAAATTCCATTTGAATACTATATTCAAATTCTATAATTTAAATTCCATTTGAATTCCTTTTTGAATTCTACATTCAAATTCCCTATCCAATCCTCTTCGAATTCAAATTCTATATTTATTCTATTTGAATTTCAAATATCCAAACTCCGATTCAATTCTATATTCAAAATTCCATAGTTTAAAACCCATTTGAATTTCATATTCAAATCCCATAGATCAAATCCTTTTTGAATTCAATTTGAATCTCTTATATTCAAATTTCATTTTTTCCATTTACATTTGAATTCTAATATTCAAATTTCATTTCCAGCCCCATTCGAATTCTAATATTCAAACTCATTTTTAGCACCATTTGAATTTCTTCACTCAAATCCATTTGAATTCCCTTGAATTCAAATTCTATTTCAAAACCATTTGGATTTTCTATTTTGAAATCCTATTTTGAAATTTTATTTCCAATTCTACTTTGAAAATCCTATTTCAAAGTTTATTTCAAATTCTATTTTGAATTTCTACATTCAAATCTCTATTTGAATTTCTTTATTCAAATTTTATATCAAAGTCTCTATTTGAATTTTCTTTATTTGAATTCCTTCGAATTCAAATTTTATTTTCCATTCTGATTTCATCTATTCAAATTCTATTTGAACTTCTATTTGAATTTCTAATATTCAATCTCCTCTTAAAATTCAAATATTTAAACTCCTTTTCTAATTCTACTATTCAAATGTTATATTCAAATTTCATTTGAGTTATATATTTAAAAATTTCATTTTTACATCCTATTTTGAAATTTCATTTCAAATTCCAATTTCACACTTGTATTTCTATTTTTGAATTATCAAATGATAATTCTTTTTACTTCATTTATAACTTCGTTATAAAGAACTATTTCTAAACTTCGTTTAAAAAGAAACTACTTGTTTTATTTTTCAAAACAAGTTTATATTTTTATTCCATTTAAAATTCAAATTCTATTTAAAAATAGAATTTTCCCTTTTTAAATCTCAAATATCCTTCCACAATATTTTTAAATATCATTACTTAAGCCCAGTGATAAAACACACAAAGCAACCAATTATTTATTTTTCTAACACATCATATATAACAATATATATGCAAACAAATAAACAAACAGATAATATATTTTTGAGGAATCCAGTTGGATTCCTCCAACCTGTTTTCCTGCATCCACAGATGTTAGCACATAAATAATACCCATTCTGCTTCGTGGCAGAATATCGCGGTATAGAAGGTCATCCACTAATCATAGCGTGGGGCGTATAGGGTAATCATCCGCTATGAAACTGCGGGCATCCGCTAATGAGACTGCGGGAATCCAATCAACCAATCAACCCAATATATATATAATTAATAGCCTAAATAACTAATATCTATAAACAAGCAGAAAAATCCAAACAAGCAACAACAACTAATTTTACGAAGTAAAAATAATTATAAATAAAAGGTGAGTGAGATTTACTCACCGTGGTTTTTATTTTGCCGAATATCCATCTAAATTCCAAATTGTCTCGTTTACAAATCTACACGAGTCGTCTATCTCGAATGAATCCATCATCCCATCACCTTAAGCGTCGACCAACTATGAAGGGACTTAGCAGATCACTGATCAAACCCACTGAAATCAGCCTCGAATTGCACTCACCCCACTTCGGCAAATCAACAAGCACCTTATAGATAATTTTACCACTGCCACTTGCTACATCACTCAATTTCATTCACTACAACCTTCTACCTTTCGATCACCTCTGAAAGAACTGTTGCGCCTCAAACAGATGGCCGAACTTCCCAAAAAAAACCGTCACTGACCACCCAAAGCACAGTTCGAATACTGTTGAGAGTCAGGCTATAGAACTCGCACTCCAATTCCTCCTCTCGTTGACTTCTGCCCAGAAATGGCCTACTGCCATCGCGATGTGCCAGAGGGTGCCGAAGCACTCACAACTACCCTAAAATGATGCGCCTTGCCACCTTGAATGCCTGCTCCGTCGATTTAACCCACTCCATCCAAATCGCGTCCCAAATGCACGGTTACCATCCTCGACGTCGTTCAATTTGCGAGTGCTCCCAAATTGATTTCGAGCTTCAGGGTTTGACACTCTCGAATTGCACTACCCGATTTCGATTTTTTTCTTCTTTTTCTCTTTTTTTTTTCAGCATCGGTGGCTCGCTTTGGGTTCACTTGGAAGAATGGGGGAACGAAGAAAATGGTTTCAGTTGATTTTAGAAAGAGGATTGAAAAATTATGAAGGCTAATGCTTGCTTTATAGTTGCGAGCAGCAGACCAACGTACAGAGGCATTGAATTTCTGCTCCTTTGATATAGAAGATGGGAGACAAATTATTTGGCTCGAGGAAAGAATAGCTGTGACTTGAAAACATTTAGGTCGGCTGATGTATTTATATTTTTATTTTTGTTTTGATTAGAAAGCTAAATATCTTGTGGTCCTTTAAATTAAAACCCTGAACCGTTACTAACGCAACCATTGTTATTTGAACAGTTTAACACTGTTCTGAACTAACCGAATATATTTTATATTTAATTTAAACGTATATAGAATAATTATTTTATAAAGATATTAAATTATTTAAATTTATAAACAAATAAATTTCTCGATAATATATCATTACCATTATCGATTACATTCACATAGAATTTATATTTATTATCTGCACCGTTTTGATTCAATTCTAACTTCGAATTCAATATATCTCGCATTACGGTAATTAGATGAAAATCGATTTATATTATCAGCTCTATATTTAAAATAATATTAAATATTTAAAATAAACCGACCAGAAAAATCTGGGTCGTTACAACAGGATAGGCAGAAATCTTATGCGGATAAGAGGAGGATAGATCACGAGTTTGAAGTTGGGGACATGGTCTTTATCAAAGTGTCTCCATTACGAAACGTTTTTCGCTTTGGGTCCGTTGGGAAATTAGCACCAAGGTTTGTAGGGCCGTTTCCTATTAAGGAGAGGATTAGACGGATGGCGTATAGAGTGGAGTTGCCCGAGAGACTTAGTGGTGTACATGACGTATTCCATGTGTCACATTTGAGGAAGTGCTTGCATGAGACCCCGGAAGTGGTAGAGCCGAGCTTGCTTAGAGAGGTGGAGATAGAGCGTGATGCGACAATTCGATGAGCTCCTACGCGCATTCTTGGGTCAGAAATCAAGAGGTTGAGGAATCGAGAGGTCAGACTAGTCAAAGTGCAATGGGGAGATGATAAGAGCAACGCTACTTAGGAGACGGAATAGAAGATGCGTTCACGATACCCTTTTCTTTTTGAGGGTATGTCCTTTAATTTCTCCTTTATCGCTTAGCTTGTACTTATCTTATCTTTAGTATATCCTCTCGCTAGTATCTTTGACCTTTAGTTAGGATAATCCTATGGTTGAAACATGTGTTTGAGACATGTTATGTATGGTGGATGCGAAGTGGATGCAAGTGTTTGCTAGTGGTTGCTCGTGGATGCATATACACACACTATTAGGCACCAGATCGGCTCAGTCACTTCATATTGCATATTGCATATATATGGATGTATTTAGTAAAATGGATGTATAATGGTTGTATTATCATATAGTTGCTGCATTCGGGTGGATAGTTGTGCACGCATATAGAATTAATATGTATCATTAGGAATCTTTTGCATACATATTGGACGCATGGCACTATCATGAATTGCACTAAGGAGGTCGACTGAATTAGTAGACCGCCTAATTTTGCATTAGATATGGACATATACACATACTGTGCATATAAACATTAAAGCATTAGAAGTCTTTTAAGGACAACGGATGCTGGTGTTTGATGGTTGAGTAGATGGACGATTAGATGGTAGGATATACATTCTTCTTGACTTGGAGATTTCGGGGACGAAATCCTTTAAGGAGGGGAGAATGTAACACCCCGTAATTTTATAACATTAAAATTCACAAATTAAAGTATACTTAATTTTTAGAAAAGAATTAAGTGAAATGGGTTGCGTAGAGAAATATATATATATATATATATAAATTAAAAATTAAATAAATAAATATGCGAAAAAGTTCAAAACAGCGAATTGGGAGGGGGAATAACCGAACCGACCCATTTTTGAGGTCGACCCGAGCCTCGCTGGGTCGACTAGGGGTTAATCCAGGGTGTTTGCCTGTCAACCCGTGGGCCGATTCGCTCAAATGCAGATTTTGCATTTGATTGGTTCTCATGGTTCAGGGTTAATCTAATGGTCCTAAATAACTTCCTACACCTATAAATACATCCTAATGCTAACCCTAAACCTAATTAAAATAGAATAGTTACCATTATACCATCGCCATGGAAATCAATGGAGTCGCCGCCAACTAACACTACAACAAAAACACCTTTTAACAACATCTGATTTACAACGGGCACGTAATGCCCCTTGTAATAGTGACGAAAAACAATGGTTCTCTAGAGGACCGTTGTAATAACAGGCCTGTAGGAGGACTTTTTGACAACGGGCTTCTCACGCCCCTTGTAATAAACCCTATTACAAGTGTCATTAGCAACCCGTTGTAAAAGGCTTCAGGTTTAAATCACCATTTACATATTTTACAGCGGGCTCTTCTTGCCCGTTGTAATAGGATTATTTTACGACGGTCTCCTGCCACTTGTAATAGAGTTCTACGTAATCTCATTTTGACATCGGGCTTCTTTTGCCCGTTGTAATAGGGTTCAGTTTGACTACTAGGATATATATACTTTTACAACCTATTATACCTAACGATAATTAGATGTCCGTTGTAACAAATGTATGCTATCAATTTTGATAGCCAATAATTTATTTTTACAATGCTTTATTAATTTTTTTAAATAATTAATCATTAATGATATTATATTAATTAATCATATGCTACTAATTGCTAATTATATTATTTTAGTACTTATGACTAATTAATAATATTATATTAATCGTAGGTAATTAATCGCTAATTATATTACTTATATTAATCATAGGTTATTAATCATTAATATTATTATTTATTAATATTTTATAATTAATCATTAATGATATTATATTAATCATATATGCTATTAATTGCTAATTATAATATTTTAGTACTTATTACTTATCATTTATTATATTATATTAACAAATGTATGCTGTCATAGTTTAATTATGGTGTTAATTAATTTATACTTATAATTAAGTAATACTTAATAAGTAATAATCATATATATTACTAATTTTAATAGTTTTGTTTGATATCACTATGGTAATTTTATCAGGTATGATATATATTTATCAAAGTTTTTACCTAACTATATTTTTATATTTTTATTTTTTAAAAAGAAACAGTACTTAATCAACACTATACAATAGTTGAAATTTGGCCTCTTCGCCGCCACTTACAACCACATTACTCATCGCTCAACCTAAAACTTTTCAACTGAGCCTCCCTCCATGCCTTTATAGCCCTACCCTCATCGCTATCACCACCTCCGATTGCCTTAGTCCCCTTCCGTCCAATCATTGGTCAGTTTCTTAGCCACCGTAAGCTTCTGTTTCATCACTGGAAGGTAATATACCAACATTTGATGATCAAATGTATTTCAATTCTTAGCCTATGCAGTAGCCATCCATTTCAATTCTTAAAATATTATGACATTCTTAATTAATTTACAATATGATGATCAAATTTTAAGTGATTGTTATTAGTTTGAAAGGTTACACACTTATTATAGTCAACACTTAACATAATTTCGTGCTCGTTGTCGTCATTCATTTCCCCATTACTGTGTTTCGATTAACACATACCGTATCCCGTTAACCAAAACGTAATTTCCTCTCGAAAATCAATCTTCCCACAAAATCGATCATGGCGGCTCCAACGTTTTGATTTTTCCATAGCAACCGCATCACTTCTCCGAATCTACAATCCAGATCTACTTCTCTCGCTTCGAAGTTAGGGCAAACGAAATCGGGATCCAGATCTACTTCTCTCGCTACGAATAGGTATGGTTTTAGTTTAGTTTTCTATCTGTTGATGATGTGATTATGTGATTTAGGTTTTCTATCTGTTGATGATGTGATTATGCGAAAAGTTAGGGTTTCGATTATGTGATTTAGGTTTTCTATCTGTTGATGACGATTCTTGTGCTTTTGATATCGTTTAGCTTGATTTATTTGCATGTGAGTAAATCGAACCAAAACCATTGCATGGAACTATATTACCTTGTCAGCGTTGTACTGCAATTATGTGGCAAATTCGTTGCATGGAAACTAAATATGAGGCTTTGTCATTTAAATTGTATGCTTTAGGCCTTCTACTGTGTTAGTGGTGTTGATAGTGGCAATCGTGAGCCAATCTATAGTTAGGGTTTGGATTTTGATCAAATTAAAGAGGAGTTACGTAATTTTGAGTGTGCAGATGGATTGGTTAATGCTTGGATCTGTTGTGGTAAGGTTTTGGGTATATCAAAATGTGACGAAAAGGAATTTCGCTCGGTCCGAACCAGTCGCTAAACCGACCCAGACCATTCGAAACGCCCTATCGTTTGAGAACACGACAAAATCAGAACGCATACAAAAGAACATTTCATTGTATATTTACAACAATGCATCAGAATACAAGAATATACAGAGTATGAATAAATATTACACAGAAATATCAGAGATTTAAATTACATTTAAATACATAGCAGCGGAAAATAATACAATACACAACTAGAATAGATATACGGATACAAAGCTTCCCGGATATCGTTCCAGCTGTAAACCAGGATCCTGTGAATATAAATCTGCAAAACCCAAAACTACTAGCTTCCCGTGTCAAAATAAGGGCACCCAGAGTTTAGGTTTAAAACAATAAACATCAGGTCGGTCATGTGACTGGTGTGAGAACTAAAACAGTTAATCTTTATTTTTAAAGTTAGGTAAATCAAGGGACCACGCCGTATAACACGGAACGGGTTTCCTCCCAAGGATACCAGTGCATACAACAACAGCGCAATGCTAAATAAAGAAAAATGAAGCTATTATAAGACCCAGTTCCCATCACACAATGCAACGCAAGCCGGAAGATAGGGTTTTTACCTTATAATAGCCAAGAATGCTTGATACGTTTAAAAACAAATCTTTTGATACTATTATAAGTGCATAGTGTATAAAACAATTTCAAATCATAAGTATCAATCATAGATGGCATAAGCGCCCCATCCCACTATGTCGCCATACTAGGCTCTACAAATAAAACGCAAATGTCACATATTTGGAAATTGGATTTCCATCTATGAACCGAGGCTAGGGATCGTCCTCTACCGATTCGAGACAATCTAGCCCATGTCTCCGGAACAGCCGCAACTGCCCCTTGGAGCGACAGGGCCGGTCCACCGATGTGGATTATAGTGCCTGAACAATACGTTTCCCCGCCCTTTGGGGCGTAAATGAGCCACCGAATGACTCCATCGGACCCGGATCGTCCGATCAAACCGAGGCGCCTCGCAACAGCAACAACCACATAGGTGAAAAGTATATAAATGTCAGGGCTGGTAGGTCACTGACACCACCCTAGCTAGAAAGAAACGCATGCCCTCCCTGAGGTCCGTCTCCCGTTTTTGGTTCACAACCGGGGTGCGAAACTCGCGAAGCAAACGTTACACAAAGCTACGCCACAAGGGTCGTGCTTCGATCAACAACCACAAGACTTTGCTTTTCAACAAAAGCCTCGATCAATTGCCACTTAAGCATGCCACACAGGAAATTCACTCCATGCGTTTGATATCCATCAATGTATAACCCCTGAGCTCGTACGTCTCAAAGAAGGGCTTTAAGCAAGAGAATAAATTCTCCGCCGCCAAACAGATATATATTTAATAGAGATCAATCACACGGACTAAAATCCAATGTCAGACACACAGTCCATTTACAAGTCCGTTCTGGGTCTGAACGAAACCGGAGGCACCTAGTACCCCACATATCCATCGATCTCCAAGTACGTCTGGACGATCACCAACTGTTTCCATCTTCTTGGGTGTACAGCCCAATCAAGATCATCAGTAACCACCCAAACGACGTGAAGACCTCCGGTCTTCGACCATCATCTTCATCTTCGACTTATTGTCATATCAGTTATTCAGAATGGGATAAACCCGGTCTTTCCGAATAACTCGCGTATATTTTAAATAAGTGTTACACAAACACAACATACGCCTCATTCCAATTCATCAGTCACTAACCGTAAATTAATCAAGAGAATAATTTCCCAAATATTAACCCCGCAGGCCGAAACCAACATCAGATCAATATCCAGAAAACCATTCTGCTTAGCTAACCGACAGTTAGTTTCTAAATTTCACATTCATAGGGAAAGGATCCCATTAATTTTATCCAAGATAAATTCCTTGAATTTATTCTTTAATCTTCTTTTGAATTTCGATTCAACTAGTCGGGATTAACGAACCTTACCGAAGTAACCATTTGTTTTAATTCCCCAATCCCATCCTATTCATCCCATGAAGAAAAACTGGTTATACTTCATATCTAACACCACGGTGTTATCGGTAAATTCAATTACCATTTCACGTTCAAATCTAATTAAAGATTTAACTATCGCCTGGAGAAGAACTGGTGATACTCCATCCTCGATCATTTCAAGTAATTTAAGATTCATTAAAACTCTACTTAGTTTTAATCGTTAACTGGGTTAAAGAATCAGTGTCATTTAAAACATGGTTCACGATAAACCCAAAATCACATGCCATTAATAATCGGGTTAAAGAACGAGTGTTATTTAAAACACTGTCCACGATAAACCCAAAAATCAATATCAATTCAATTTCAATTAAATATTATTTAATTGTTACACTTCATTAGATCTAAATAAAAAGATTTAATCTTTTCTCAACTGGGTTCAAGAACAGTGTTAATCAAGACACCATTCACGACAAACCCAAATCACATTTGATATTAAATACAAGGCTTTGAATAGAAAATATCCCGGCTTATATTCAATATCAAATTCTACGACCAACAAATATCGTGTTGGAAATAACGATATATATATCTATATCTTTCAAATTTCCATAACAACATCTGTATAATCACGGAATCCAACATCGAAATATTCCGAAGACAATTTCGATTCAAATCCATCCCAATGCAATCATTGGAAATTCTGGTTATTTTCAAAAACATTTCGAATTCAATTTATTTATTTAAAAAATAAATAGAATTATAATTCTAGTTCAAAAACTAGTTCATTTCAGTAAAAATATATTTTTATCTTTTAAAATATGGAGTTTTCCATCCCAATTCTTTCTAAATCATTTCTTATGATTTTACACAAATTATTGATATTTTTAATAATTTTATCAAGGCCCGTACAGTCGATTTCCATCAACGGCCATCGAACTGCACTTACAGTGATCTTTTTCAAATTTGATTTGGACATAATTCCAAACCCAACCGTTTGATTTCAAATTTCTAATATTCGTTAGAAATCTCTTTTCGATACGAACCCAACGGTTCCGGTTTTCGGAGAATCCGATGGTCGGATCACCCGCAATAGCCATTCGAAGTCAATGGTCGAAATTCGCGAACTGTCGCGGCGCGGCGCGTTCTATTCAGGCCATTATATTATATATATAATATATATAATATATACTTCGTCGATTTCAATTTAAAACGTGCTTTATAAATCATTTTTAAATTCATTTTCAAAATGGTTTCAACTTCATATTCAATTTCAAATCAAAATTGAATATTCCAATATAAATTCGTTTTAAATTCATTTCAAATTGATTTCAATTCAATTTCGATTTTAATTCGATTTGAATTCATTTTGTTTTTCAATTCAATTTCAATTCGAATTCATTTATATTCAATTTCAATTCGAATTCATTTCTATTCAAATTCATTTCAAAACGATTTCAATTCTATTTCAATTCTATTCGAATTTCGAACCATTTCAGTTTATTTCGAATTTCAAATCAATTCAATTAGATTTGAATTTCAATTCACTTTAATATTCACTTCAATTTGAATAAAATCGATATAAATATCATTCACGTTAAAATGGCGTCAATCTATCAACGCGGCTTCATATATTTCGATTTTCAAATATTCTATTTCAAATATTTCTTTTTCAAATATTTCTATTTTAAAACTGGAATGAGGCCCAATCAATTACCATATAATGTTAATTATATGGATTTTCTACAACACATGTATATATCAACAACGATGAATAATCAACCATCATCCAAAGTGCATTCTACACTGTATAAGCATCAAAGATAAATATTCAACGCTTATAACAGCCTGTCAATCGATCGACATACAACTAAACAATCGGGATTAGTGTACGTCAAATATCATCCCAATACCCGTGTGGGGTTTCAAGTAATCAAACACAGGTTTTTATTTGTGCAGTTGGGCGATGTGTAAAATTTATCGTCCCAATCAATGTCCTTCAAATAGGTGTACATAAAAAACCGTCCGGTTTGTAAATGAATATTTATTTATTAAATAAAATGTTATCTTTATTTTTCTAACTTATTTTTAGAAAATTTCGGCGGCATAACGGCACGATACTAGAAACGGGACAAGGCCTAGCCTTATCCCCGGTCTAGTGAAGGCCCACGCCATTCACACATCAATCAAATCAATTTCATTTCACCAAACAATTCAATTCAAACCAAATAATCTAACCAACTATACAACCAAACAATTAAACAAACAAGCCATCCATGGTCTGTGGATGACGGGTGTTGGGTGCTACTAAACACCGTCTACATCCTAGTATATATATAACTAGAAAGAGAATTTTGAGTGAGAAGTTCTCACCGATAGCTATCCAATACCACGACTCTTCATTTATAGAAATCTTCGTCGTGCTTCTAACGAAATCTGTTCAACACCGTTTGTGTTAAGAATTATATTTTTAACAACGCTATTTCTACATAAAAGAATATATTTTTATAACGCTATTCAAAATAAAAAATCATATTTTTATTTTTCTTTCAAACGAGGAAAAATCACATTTTTATTTTTTCACTTTCAATTCAAAAATCATATCTTTTCTAATTCAGAAATATTATCTTTTCATGATTCAAAATCATGTCTTTTCATAAATAAAAATCTTAACTTTTTACTATCATAAAAATATATTCTGCTTCCATATAAAAATCACGCCTTTTTATCTATATCATTATAAAAATCACATTTTTATTTTTCTACACCTATAAAGATGCTACTTTTAATATTCCTATCATGTAAAAATTATATTTTTACTTCTCTACATAAACAAAAATCATCTCTTTTTTTTTCCTTTTTTTTCCACCTCCTATATAGTAAAGATTATATTTGTAATACTTTAAAAATATAAAAATCATATTTTTATTTCTTTAAAAATATAAAAAAAATCATATTTTTCCTTAACCATTTTAACGATAAAAATCGTATTTTTACTTTGCTATATACAGGATAAAAATCATGTTTTTATTCGCTACTTCATATAAGGAAAATCTAATTTTTACTTCACATTTCAATCATAAAAATATCGCCCTTTCAATATTAAAAATTATATTTTCCTCTCATGAAAATTTATACTTAATAAAATCAGTTTTTTTTTCTTAAATAAAATAGAAATGCTTACCGGTTTTTCTTTCTTCCATTTAAATATTACCTTTTTAAATCAATACTATATATATTAATTTTAGATTTTTTTAAAACAATAACATAAAAATAAATTTCAGATTTTTATTTACAATGATATCACAAAAATAATAAAACTGAAATAAAATAAATAGGTAAATAAAGAAAAGGGACTTACAGTAAAAATCGAAGGCGGAGGGGGGGGGTTTTCGCCGTCGTGTTGCGTGGTCTGGGGGGGTCGCGGGTCGGTGGCGGCACGGTGGAGGCGGTGGAGGCGCTGGTCTCGGCTGGAGGTGGGGGATCCATCAGGTGGCGGCTTAGATCGAAGGGAGGGGTTCGAATTGGGGTGGTCTAGGGCTTAGGCGCGGGGAGAGGATGGAGCGGGGAGGCGGGCTGTGTGGTGGCGCAGCCACCGCCTGGGCGGCGCGACGACGAACGTCGATGGGGCTCCGTCGCCCCTATTTTCTTTTTCTCCTTTTTTTTATTTGACTGAATCGGTCAAAGGGGAAAGAGGGTGGAGAGAGAATGTATAGGGGGTGGGTATTATAATATTTTATACTATTTTAAATATCTATAAAAAGCAAGATTTTAATCTGAATCACAAACGAGGTCCAACGACTGTCGCCCCTAGCGTTTTACCCCCATTCCGAACACAATGGGATATGTATCGTAAGCCCATTCGACTGATACGATCAGTTTCTGTCAAAATCAAAATATAAATCCTTTATATTCTGAATTTTAACGCACATTTCAAATTTCCGGGGTCACATACGGATCCCGAAAATTCCAGAAAAATTATATCCAGCTTCGTATTGATGATACAGTCCTAACAAAACTAATTTCGTTGAATTCTGAGACCGTTTGAAAAATGGCCAATTTCCAGTCGATTAAAATCAACTAAAACTGGTCAAACGCGTTTTCCTTTGCCACGCTCATATATTGATTCGAAAAATTATGAAATTTGGAATCTAACAATAACTTTACATCACGGACCCAACAAAAGTGGTTTCGTCGAAATCCGAGGTCGTTTGCAAAATTTCCATTTTTAAGGGCCTGAATTTCATAGCGACTATTCAGAATTTTCAACTGGACATATATTTTGATTCCCGCTATGAAATCTCGATTTTTCGGATTCGTTGTAAAGATATTCTCAATTAGATCCTATTATTTTTGGTTTCACTAAAATCCGGATTGTTTTGCACCCGGTACATTCATTTGAAGTTTGAAATCGAATTATCGAACTACCGCGCCATTTTCAATTCCTTTTATAAATATATAAAATTATTTATATTCTATCGACGACGTATATAATATATACGTTCGAATTATATTCAAAATAAATTTCTCGTCGATATTATTTAAAATAATTCATTTTAAATAATCAAAATTCGCTAAAATTGCCAAAATAAAAATTTTAAACTGGCCCAGATTTTCGGGTTATTACAATCTCCCCCACTTAAAACTTTTCGTCACCGAAAAGGAACAAAGTCGATAGTGGTTTGATTAATCAACTCTACGTTCGATCTAGCTTCCGTTCTCCAACTTTTCAGTTTCTGAGAATTTTCAAATTCTTCAAAAATTTGGCTAACACCCTAAATTTTTGAAAAATTTCGCCATAACCTCCCCTGCACCGGGAGCCACGGGAAAATCCCGAAATTGCCATACAGGCCTTCTAATCTCAAAAAGAAAAAGAAAAAGCCAAGCGGCTAGCCAATAGGCTCATAAAATCATCATCACCCAAACAAAACAGTAAATTATGTAGTAAACATGTACCTATTTGTCGGGCAAACAAATTTTATTCTTCGGCTCTAGCCTCCTTGCTATGACCTGTTCAATATAAGTACAAGTATATGCAAGCAAATGCGACCAAATTTTCAATATCGTTCAATATTTGATATAATTAGGCTAAATGGTTCAAAATTAGCAAACAAATAAACAAACAACACAAACATCAATCAATTAGTGAATTAGAGTTTCAAATTCATAATTTTGATACATATACAAAAATCATGTTTTTGATGCCAAATCACAACAATATGCCCTATCTAATTTTTTGGTTCTCACACTAGTCAATAGGAGATATATAGATATTACACGTTCGTCACTCGAATATAAATTCTAATGATGGAGCTCCATCATCAAAATCATCTCCGGGCGATTAGAGTGTAATTCTATATCTATCCAGTATATTAAAACTTCAAATACACGTTTGCAAGGCGTATATGCAAAATCTTTATATACTGGACTGTCCTAATCAATATAAATAAATAATCGAATACGAATAGTTGATTTAAATTTTCAAAACAAAAATTGTTTTCATCTTTAAAATATACTCTTCACACTCGTTCTAGGATACTACTGATCCCATCTCTAACGAGTCATTCCCATTGGATTTTACTAATCCAATATCTGATGAATTATTTCGCATGGTTCTAATGTGCCTTGTTCTCTGAGCTTTGTAAACCAAAGCTCTGATACCACGTGTGACGAAAAGGAATTTCGCTCGGTCCGAACCAGTCGCTAAACCGACCCAGACCGTTCAAAACGCCCTATCGTTTGAGAACACGACAAAATCAGAACGCATACAAAAGAACATTTCATTGTATATTTACAACAATGCATCAGAATACAAGAATATACAGAGTATGAATAAATATTACACATAAATATCAGAGATTTAAATTACATTTAAATACACAGCAGTGGAAAATAATACAATACACAACTAGAAGAGATATACGGATACAAAGCTTCCCGGATATCGTTCCAGCTGTAAACCAGGATCCTGTGAATTTAAATCTGCAAAACCCAAAACTACAAGCTGCCCGTGTCAAAATAAGGGCACCCAGAGTTTAGGTTTAAAACAATAAACCCCAGGTCAGTTATGTGACTGGTGTGAGAACTAAAACAGTTAATCTTTATTTTTAAAGTTAGGTAAATCAAGGGACCACGCCGTATAATACGGAACGGGTTTCCTCCCAAGGATACCAGTGCATACAACAACAGCGCAATGCTAAATAAAGAAAAATGAAGCTATTATAAGACCCAGTTCCCATCACACAATGCAACGCAAGCCGGAGGATAGGGGTTTTACCTTATAATAGCCAAGAATGCTTGATACGTTTAAAAACAAATCTTTTGATACTATTATAAGTGCATAGTGTATAAAACAATTTCAAATCATAAGTATCAATCATAGACGGCATAAGCGCCCCATCCCACTATGTCGCCATACTAGGCTCTACAAATAAAACGCAAATGTCACGTATTTGGAAATTGGATTTCCATCTATGAACCGAGGCTAGGGATCGTCCTCTACCGATTCGAGACAATCTAGCCCATGTCTCCGGAACAGCCGCAACTGCCCCTTGGAGCGACAGGGCCGGTCCACCGATGTGGATTATAGTGCCTGAACAATACGTTTCCCCGCCCTTTGGGGCGTAAATGAGCCAACGAATGACTCCATCGGACCCGAATCGTCCGATCAAACCGAGGCGCCTCGCAACACCAACAACCACATAGGTGAAAAGTATATAAATGTCAGGGCTGGTAGGTCACTGACACCACCCTAGCTAGAAAGAAACGCATGCCCTCCCTGAGGTCCGTCTCCCGTTTTTGGTTCACAACCGGGGTGCGAAACTCACGAAGCAAACGTTACACAAAGCTACGCCACAAGGGCCGTGCTTCGATCATCAACCGCAAGACTTTGCTTTTCAACAAAAGCCTCGATCAATTGCCACTTAAGCATGCCACACAGGCAATTCACTCCATGCGTTTGATATCCATCAATGTATAACCCTTGAACTCGTACGTCTCAGAGAAGGGAGTTAAGCAAGAGAATAAATTCTCCGCCGCCAAACAGATATGTATTTAATAGAGATCAATCACACGGACTAAAATCCAATGTCAGACACACAGTCCATTTACAAATCCGTTCTGGGTCTGAACGAAACCGGAGGCACCTAGTACCCCGCATATCCATCGATCTCCAAGTACGTCTGGACGATCACCAACTGTTTCCATCTTCTTGGGTGTACAGCCCAATCAAGATCATCAGTAACCACCCAAACAACGTGAAGACCTCCGGTCTTCGACCATCGTCTTCATCTTCGACTTATTGTCGTATCAGTTATTCAGAATGGGATAAACCCGGTCTTTCCGAATAACTCGCGTATATTTTAAATAAGTGTTACACAAACACAACATACGCCTCATTCCAATTCATCAGTCACTAACCGTAAATTAATCAAGAGAATAATTTCCCAAATATTAACCCCGCAGGCCGAAACCAACATCAGATCAATATCCAGAAAACCATTCTGCTTAGCTAACCGACAGTTAGTTTCTAAATTTCACATTCATAGGGAAAGGTTCCCATTAATTTTATCCAAGATAAATTCCTTGAATTTATTCTTTAATCTTCTTTTGAATTTCGATTCAACTAGTCGGGATTAACGAACCTTACCGAAGTAATCATTTGTTTTAATTCCCCAATCCCATCCTATTCATCCCATGAAGTAAAACTGGTTATACTTCATATCTAACACCACGGTGATATCGGTAAATTCAATTACCATTTCACGTTAAAATCTAATTAAAGATTTAACTATCGCCTGGAGAAGAACTGGTGATACTCCATCCTCGATCATTTCAATCTAATTAAAGATTCATTAAAACTCCACTTAGTTTTAATCGTTAACTGGGTTAAAGAATCAGTGTCATTTAAAACATGGTTCACGATAAACCCAAAATCACATGCCATTAATTATCGGGTTAAAGAACGAGTGTTATTTAAAACACTGTCCACGATAAACCCAAAAATCAATATCAATTCAATTTCAATTAAATATTATTTAATTGTTACACTTCATTAATTCTAAATAAAAAGATTTAATCTTTTCTCAACTGGGTTTAAGAACAGTGTTAATCAAGACACCATTCACGACAAACCCAAATCACATTTGATATTAAATACAAGGCTTTGAATAGAAAATATCCCGGCTTATATTCAATATCAAATTCTACGACCAACAAATATCGTGTTGGAAATAACGATATATATATCTATATCTTTCAAATTTCCATAACAACATCTGTATAATCACGGAATCCAACATTGAAATATTCCGAAGACAATTTAGATTCAAATCCATCCCAATGCAATCATTGGAAATTCTGGTTATTTTCAAAAACATTTCGAATTCAATTTGTTTATTTAAAAAATAAATAGAATTATAATTCTAGTTCAAAAACTAGTTCATTTCGATAAAAATCTATTTTTATCTTTTCAAATATGGAGTTTTCCATCCCAATTCTTTCTAAATCATTTCTTATGATTTTACACAAATTATTGATATTTTTAATAATTTTATCAAGGCCCGTACAGTCGATTTCCATCAACGGCCATCGAACTGCACTTACAGCGACCTTTTTCAAATTTGATTTGGACATAATTCCAAATCCTACCGTTTGATTTCAAATTTCTAATATTCGTTAGAAATCTCTTTTTGATACGAACCCAACGGTTCCGGTTTTAGGAGAATCCGACGGTCGGATCTCCCGCAATAGCCATTCGAAGTCAATGGTCGAAATTCGCGAACTGTCGCGGCGCGGCGCGTTCTATTCAGGCCATTATATTATATATATAATATATATGATATATACTTCGTCGATTTCAATTTAAAACGTGCTTTATAAATCATTTTTAAATTCATTTTCAAAATGGTTTCAACTTCATATTCAATTTCAAATCAAAATTGAATATTCCAATATAAATTCGTTTTAAATTCATTTCAAATTGATTTCAATTCAATTTCGATTTTAATTCGATTTGAATTCATTTTCTTTTTCAATTCAATTTCAATTCGAATTCATTTATATTCAATTTCAATTCGAATTCATTTCTATTCAAATTCATTTCAAAACGATTTCAATTCTATTTCAATTCTATTCGAATTTCGAACCATTTCAGTTTATTTCGAATTTCAAATCAATTCAATTAGATTTGAATTTCAATTCACTTTAATATTCACTTCAATTTGAATAAAATCGATATAAATATCGTTCACGTTAAAATGGCATCAATCTATCAACGCGGCTTCATATATTTCGATTTTCAAATATTCTATTTCAAATATTTCTTTTTCAAATATTTCTATTTTAAAACTGGAATGAGGCCCAATCAATTACCATATAATGTTAATTATATGGATTTTCTACAACACATGTATATATCAACAACGATGAATAATCAACCATCATCCAAAGTGTATTCTACACTGTATAAGCATCAAAGATAAATATTCAACGCTTATAACAGCCTGTCAATCAATCGATCGACATACAACTAAACAATCGGGATTAGTGTACGTCAAATATCATCCCAATACCCGTGTGGGGTTTCAAGCAATCAAACACAGGTTTTTATTTGTGCAGTTGGGTGATGTGTAAAATTTATCTTACCACTCAATGTCCTTCAAATAGGTGTACATAAACAAACCGTCCGGTTTGTAAATGAATATTTATTTATTAAATAAAATGTTATCTTTATTTTTCTAACTTATTTTTAGAAAATTTCGGCGGCATAACGGCACGATACTAGAAACGGGACAAGGCCTAGCCTTATCCCCGGTCTAGTGAAGGCCCACGCCATTCACACATCAATCAAATCAATTTCATTTCACCAAACAATTCAATTCAAACCAAATAATCTAACCAACTATACAACCAAACAATTAAACAAACAAGCCATCCATGGTCTGTGGATGACGGGTGTCGGGTGCTACTAAACACCGTCTACATCCTAGTATATATATAACTAGAAAGAGAATTTTGAGTGAGAAGTTCTCACCGATAGCTATCCAATACCACGACTCTTCATTTATAGAAATCTTCGTCGTGCTTCTAACGAAATCTGTTCAACACCGTTTGTGTTAAGAATTATATTTTTAACAACGCTATTTCTACATAAAAGAATATATTTTTATAACGCTATTCAAAATAAAAAATCATATTTTTATTTTTCTTTCAAACGAGGAAAAATCACATTTTTATTTTTTCACTTTCAATTCAAAAATCATATCTTTTCTAATTCAGAAATATTATCTTTTCATGATTCAAAATCATGTCTTTTCATAAATAAAAATCTTAACTTTTTACTATCATAAAAATATATTCTGCTTCCATATAAAAATCACGCCTTTTTATCTATATCATTATAAAAATCACATTTTTATTTTTCTACACCTATAAAGATGCTACTTTTAATATTCCTATCATGTAAAAATTCTATTTTTACTTCTCTACATAAACAAAAATCATCTCTTTTTTTTTCCTTTTTTTTCCACCTCCTATATAGTAAAGATTATATTTGTAATACTTTAAAAATATAAAAATCATATTTTTATTTCTTTAAAAATATAAAAAAAATCATATTTTTCCTTAACCATTTTAACGATAAAAATCGTATTTTTACTTTGCTATATATAGGATAAAAATCACGTTTTTATTCACTACTTCATATAAGGAAAGTCTAATTTTTACTTCACATTTCAATCTTAAAAATATCGCCCTTTCAATATTAAAAATTATATTTTCCTCTCATGAAAATTTATACTTAATAAAATCAGTTTTTTTTTCTTAAATAAAATAGAAATGCTTACCGGTTTTTCTTTCTTCCATTTAAATATTACCTTTTTAAATCAATACTATATATATTAATTTTAGATTTTTTTAAAACAATAACATAAAAATAAATTTCAGATTTTTATTTACAATGATATCACAAAAATAATAAAACTGAAATAAAATAAATAGGTAAATAAAGAAAAGGGACTTACAGTAAAAATCGAAGGCGGAGGGGGGGGTTTTCGCCGTCGTGCTGCGTGGTCTGGGGGGGGGGTGGTCGCGGGTCGGTGGCGGCACGGTGGAGGCGGTGGAGGCGCTGGCCTCGGCTGGAGGTGGGGGATCCATCAGGTGGCGGCTTCGATCGAAGGGAGGGGTTCGAATTGGGGTGGTCTAGGGCTTAGGCGCGGGGAGAGGATGGAGCGGGGAGGCGGGCTGTGTGGTGGCGCGACGACGAACGTCGACGGGGCTCCGTCGCCCCTATTTTCTTTTTCTCCCTTTTTTTATTTGACTGAATCGGTCAAAGGGGAAAGAGGGTGGAGAGAGAATGTATAGGGGGTGGGTATTATAATATTTTATACTATTTTAAATATCTATAAAAAGCAAGATTTTAATCTGAATCACAAACGAGGTCCAACGACTGTCGCCCCTTGTAATAACCCGGAAAATCTGGGCCAGTTTAAAATTTTTATTTTGGCAATTTTGACGAATTTTGAATATTTAAAATAGATTATTCTAAATAATATCGACGAGAAATTTTTTTTTGAATATAAATCGAACGTATTTATTTATATACGTCGTCGGTAGAATATAAATATTTATTTATAATTATAAATAGAATTGGAAATGGTGCGGTAGTTCGATAATTCGATTTCAAACTTCAATTGAATGTACCGGGTGCAAAACAATCCGGACTTTAGTGAAACCAAAAATAATGGGATCTAATTGATAATATCTTTCTAACGAATTCGAATAATCGAAATTTCATAGCGGGAATCAAAAGATATGTCCAGTTGAAAATTCTGAATAGTCACTATGGAATTCAGGCCCTTAAAAATCGACATTTTGCAAACGACCTCGGAATTCGACGAAACCAGTTTTGTTGGGTCCGGGATGTAAAATTATTGTTAGGTTTCAAATTTCATAATTTTTCGAATCAATATGTGAGCGTGGAAAAGGAAAACGCATTTGACCAGTTTCAGTTGATTTTAATCGACTGGAAATTGGCCATTTTTCATACGGTCTCAGAATTCGACGAAACTAGTTTTGTTAGGACCGTATCGTCAATACGAAGCTGGAAAATATTTTTTGGGAATATATAGAGTTAGTATCTGTCCCCGGTAAATTGAAATGTACGTTTAAAATTCAATATAGTGATTTAAATGTAAATTTAACGGAAACTGATTGAAACGATCAAATCAGCTTACGATACATATCACATTGTGTTCGGAATGGGGGTAAAACGCTATGGACGACAGGCGGTAGGCCTCGTTTCGAGGTCGTATGTAAAAGTCAACCTTTTTACAATAATTAAATAATAAAAAGGAAAAAAATTATATTATATTAATTTCTCCCCCCTTTTTCTTCTTCATTGCCCCCCCCCCCCCCCCCCGATTCATTAATCAGAAAGAAAAAAAAATATAAAAACCTAAACCTACCGCCGCCCTCATCCCGAAGACCCCGCCCTCATCTCGAAGCCGCCGACGAAGACATCGCCGCCGCCCTTACCTCGAGACATCGCCGCACCTCCCTGAGCAACCGCACCTCCCTGAGCAACCGCGCCCCCCTCGAACACCCTGCCGCCGACACCATCGAGCAACCCAGCGAACACCACCTCGAAGCCGCCGACGCCTTCTTCTTCTTCCCTCCCTTTTCGCAGGCTGCGGTGAGTGATTAGGTAATTTCATTTTTTTTTTTTTTTTTTTTTTTTGTTCTGCTAAAACTAATTTCTGATTTTTAGGAATTTTAAAAACTAATTTTTTTAAAGAAATTATAAACTGATTTTTAGGAATTTTAAAAACTGATTTAAAAAGAATTTTAAAAACTGATTTATAAGAATTTAAAAACCGATTTAAAAATGATTTAAAAACTGTTTTTTTTAAAGATGCATAAACTGATTTTTTAAAGATATAAAAAAAAACTGATTTTTAAAGAAATAAAAATATGATTTTTATATATTGAACTTCGAAATAAAAATATGATTTTTATATATGGAATAACGAAGTAAAAATTCGATTTTTACATAGGTAGTGAAAGCGGGCAACGAAGATGCGTTGACGTTGAAGATTTCTCTAAATGAAGAGTCAAGATGATTGGATAGCTATGGGTGAGAACTTCTCACTCAAAATTCTTTTTCTAGTTATATATATATATACTAGGATGTAGACGGTGTTTAGTAGCACCCGACACCCGTCATCCACAGACCATGGATGGCTTGTTTGTTAAATTGTTTGGTTGTGTAGTTGGTTAGATTATTTGTTTTGAATTGAGTTGTTTGGTGATTTTGATTGATGTGTGAATGGCGTGGGCCTTCACTAGACCGGGGATAAGGCTAGGCCTCGTCCCGTTTCTAGTATCGTGCCGTTATGCCGCCGAAATTTTCTAAAATAAGTTAGAAAAATAAAAATATCATTTTATTGAATAAATGAACCGAATAGAATATTCATAGGTTGAGATAAAATGTTTTATCGTTAAAAATATAATTTTTAACGTGAAGTGAATAAAATTAAATATTCATTTACAAACCAGACGGTTTGTTTATGTACACCTATTTGAAGGACATTGATTGGGACGGTAAATTTTACACATCGCCCAACAGCACAAATAAAATATGTGTTTGATTGTTTGAAACCCCACACGGGTGTTGGGATGAAATTTGAAGTTCACTCATCCTGATTGATTAAATATGTCGATCGATTGATTGACAGGCTGTTATAAGCGTTAGATATCTATATTTGATGCTTATACAGTGTAGTGCACTTTGGTTGATGGTTGATTATTTATCGTTGCTATTATATACATGCGTTGTATGAAAATCCATATAATTAACTTTATATGGTAATTGATTGGGCCTCATTCCAATTTGAAAAATAAAGAATATTATAAAATAAAAGTTCATGTGTTGACAGTACTCATCCATTGAGATTGGTCATGTGTTGAACGAAATATTTTAGTAATAAAATTTACATCTTTATCAATATAAAATAAAAGTTCATGTGTTGACAGTACTCATCCATTGAGATTGGTCATGTGTTGAACGAAATATTTTAGTAATAAAATTTACATCTTTATCAATATAAAATAAAGGTTCATGTGTTGACAGTCTCATCCATTGAGATTGGTCATGTGTTGAACGAAATATTTTAGTAATAAAATTTACATCTTTATCAATATAAAATAAAAAGTTCATGTGTTGACAGTACTCATCCATTGAGATTGGTCATGTGTTGAACGAAATATTTTGATAATAACAACTATTTTGAAAATAGAAATTTATGAAGCCGTGTTGATTAGATTGACGCCATTTTGACGTGAACGATATTTATATCGATTTTATTCATTTTGAAATGAATTGAATTGAAAACGATTTCGAAATGAATTGAATTGAAAACGATTTCGAAATGAATTGAATTGAAAACGATTTCGAAATGAATTGAATTGAAAACGATTTCGAAATGAATTGAATAGAAAACGATTTCGAAATGAATTGAATTGAAAACGATTTCGAAATGAATTGAATTGAAAACGATTTCGAAATGAATTGAATTGAAAACGATTTCGAAATGAATTGAATTGAAAATGATTTCGAAATGAATTGAATCGAAAACGATTTCGAAATGAATTGAATTGAAAACGATTTCGAAATGAATTGAATTGAAAACGATTTCGAAATGAATTGAATTGAAAACGATTTCGAAATGAATTGAATTGAAAACGATTTCCAAATGAATTGAATTGAAAACGATTTCAAAATGAATTGAATTGAAAACGATTTCGAAATGAATTGAATTGAAAACGAATTCAAATTGAATTGAAAGTGATTTGAAATGAATTCAAATTGAATTGAAATTTGAATTGAATAAAAATGAATTTTAAAACGAATTTATAAAGAAGAATTCAATTTTGATTTGAATTGAAAAGAAAGTTGAAATTGCTTTTGAAACGAATTTAAAACTATTTATATAATTCGTTTTAAATAGAAATCGACGATATATATATTATATATATAATATAATGGCCTGAATAGAACGCGCCGCGCCGCGGTAGTTCGTTAATTTCGACCATTTATTTCAAACGGACGTTACGGGAGATCCGACCGTCGGATTCTGCTAAAACCGGAACCGTTGGGTTCGTATCGAAAAGAGCTTTCTAACGAATATTAGAAATTTGAAATCTAACGGTTGGATTTGGAATTATGTCCAAATCAAATTCGAAAAAGGTCGCTGTAAGTGCAGTTCGATGGCCATTGATGGAAATCGACTGTACGGGCCTTGATAAAATTATTAAAAATAGTAATAATTTATGTAAAATCATAAGAAATGATTTAGAAAGAATTGGGATGAAAAACTCCATATTTGAAAAGATAAAAATAGATTTTTATCGAAATGAACTGGTTTTGAACTAGAATTATAATTCTATTTATTTTTAAATAAATAAATTGAATTTAAAAAGGGTTTTGAAAATAACCAGAATATCCAATGAATGCATTGGAGTGGATTTGAATCGAAATTGTCTTCGGAATATTTCGATGTTGGAATTTGTGATTATACAGGCGTTGTTATGGAAATTTGAAAGATATATATTTATATCGTTATTTCCAATACGACATTTGTTAGTCGTAGAATTTGATATTGAATATAAGCCGATATATTTTCTATTCAGAGCCTTGTATTGAATATCGAATGTGATTTGGGTTTGTCGTGAATGGTGTCTTCACTAACACTGTTCTTGAACCCAGTTGAGAAATGATTAAATCTTTTTATTTGGATTTAATGAAGTGTACCAATTAAATAATATTTAATTGGAATTAAATTGATATTGATTTTTGGGTTTATCGTGGACAGTGTTTTAAATAACACTCGTTCTTTAACCCGATCATTAATGAAAGGCGATTTTGGGTTGTCGTGAACGATATCTTCAATAATACAGTTCTTAGACCTAAAGGAGTTAAGAAAATCAGAAACTAACTGGAGATTAGTTAAGTTGAATAGTTTCCGAGGTATTGATCTGATGTTGGTTTCGGCCTTCGGGATTAATACTTAGGGAATTGCTCACTTGCTAATTTACAATTAGGGACTGATTGAAATGTGATGTGATTTTGGGTTTATCGTGAACCGTGTTTTAAATAACACTGATTCTTTAACCCAGTCACAGATTAAAACTAAGTGGGGTTTTAATGAATCTTTAATTAGATTGAAATTATCGAGAATGGAGTATCACCAGTTTTGCTCTAGGCGATAGTTAAATCTTTAATTAGATTTGAACGTGAAATGGTAATTGAATTTACCGATAACACTGTGGTGTTAGATATGAAGTATTACCAGTTTTACTTCATGGGGATAAATAGGTTGGGATGGGGAAATTAAAATAAATGATTACTTCGGTAAGGTTCGCTAATCCCGACTAGTTTGAATTGAGATTCAAAAATAGAATAAAGAATAAATTCAAGGAATTTATCTTGGATAAAATTAATGGGAACCTTTCCCTATGAATGTGAAATTTAGAAACTAACTGTCGGTTAGCCAAGCAGAATGGTTTTCTGAATATTGATCTGATGTTGGTTTCGGCCTTCGGGGTTAATATTTGGGGAATTATTCTCTTGATTAATTTACGGTTAGTGACTAATGAATTGGAATGAGGCGTATGTTGTGTTTGTGTAACACTTATTTAAAATATACGCGAGTTATTCGGAAAGACCGGGTTTATCCAATTCTGAATAACTGATACGACGATAAGTCGAAGATGAAGACGGTGGTTGAAGACCGGAAGTCTTCACGTCGTTTGGGTGATTACTGATGATCTTGATTGGGCTGTACACCGAAGAAGATGGAAACAGTTGGTGATCGTCCAGACGTACTTGGAGATCGATGGATATGCGGGGTACTAGGTGCCTCCGGTTTCGTTCAGACCCAGAACGGACTTGTAAATGGACTGTGTGTCTGACATTGGATTTTAGTCCGTGCGATTGATCTCTATTAAATATATATCTGTTTGGCGGCGGAGAATTTATTCTCTTGCTTAACGCCCTTCTCTGAGACGTACGAGCTCAGGGGTTATATATTGATGGATATCAAACGCATGGAGTGAATTGCCTGTGTGGCATGCCTAAGTGGCAATTGATCGAGGCTTCTGTTGAAAAGCAAAGTCTTGTGGTGATGATCAAAGCAAGGCCTTTGTGGCGTAGCTTTGTGTAACGTTTACTTCGCGAGTTTCACACCCGGTATGAACCAAAAACGGGAGACGGACCTCAGGGAGGACTTGCGTTTCTTTCTAGCTAAAAAGTGGCGTCAGTGGTTTTACACGCCCTGACGAGTTTGACTTATGTGGTTGTTGCTGTTGCGAGGCGCCTCGGATTGATCGGTCGTTCTCGAACCGATGGAGTCATTTAGTTGGCTCATTTACACCCCATAGGGTGGGGAAACGTAGTGTTCAGGCATTTTAATCCACATCGGTGGACCGGCCCTGTCGCTCCAAGGGCCCACCTGAGTCTGGGTCCTGTGGCTCGGGCTAGACAGTCACGAATCGGTTGAGGACTATCTTTTGCCTCGGTTCATGGATGGAAATCCAATTTCCAAATACGTGACTTTGCGGTTTTATTTGTAAACCTATATATGGCGACATGATATATGGTACCCATGCCGCCTATGATTGATACTTATGATTTGAAGTTGTTTTATACACTATGCACTTATTATAGTATCAATGATTTGTTTTAACGTATCAAGCATTCTTTGGCTGTTATAAGGGAAAACCCTATCCTCGGCTGCGTTGCATTGTGTGATGGGACCTGGGTCTTATAACAGCTTCATTTTTCTTTATTTAGCATTGCGCTGTTTGTTTTATGCACTGGTATTCTTGGGAGGAAACCCGTTCCGTGTTATACGGCGTGGTCCCTTGATTTACCTAACTTTGAAAATAAAGATTAATAACTGTTTTAGTTCTCACACCAGTCCCATGACTGACCTGGAGCTTATTGTTTAACCTAAACTCTGGGTGCCCTTATTTTGACACGGGCAGCTAGTAGTTTTGGTTTTGCAGATTTATATTCACAGGATCCTGGTTTACAGCTGGAACGATATCCGGGAAGCTTTGTATCCGTATATCCCTTCTAGTTGTGTATTGTATTATTTTCCGCTGCTATGTATTTAAATGTAATTTAAATCTCTGATATTTCTGTGTAATATTTATTCATACTCTGTATATTCTTGTAATCTGATGCATTGTTGTAATATACAATGAAATGTTCTTTTATATGCGTTCTGTTATGGCTTGTTCTCGAACTATCCAACGCTTTCCTTTACGGGGAAGTTACGGGTCTTCACAGTTGGTATCAGAGCTTTGGTTTACCGAGCTCAGAGAACAAGGCACATTAGAACCATACGAAAGAATTCATCAGATATTGGATTAGTAATATCCCATGAGAATGACTCGTTAGAGATGGGATCAGTAGTATCCTAGAACGAGTGTGAAGTGTATATTTTTGAAAGTGAAAACAAATTTTTGTTTCGAAAATTTAAATCAATTATTCGTATTTGATTATCTATTTATATTGATGTGGACAATCCAGTATATATAGATTTTGCGTATACGTCTGATCCGCGTGTATTCGAAATTTTAATATACTGGATAGATATAGAGTCACACTCTAGTCGCCCGGACATGATTCAGATGATGGCGCGCCATCGCCAGTATTTATTTTCGTGTTTCGAAGGTGTGATTTCTATATGTTTCCATTAGACTGGTGTGAGAACCAAAACTAATATAGTTAGAACACATTGTTGTGAATTGGCACCAAAACATGATTTTCTGTATATATATCAAATTATCAATTTGAAACGTTAATCCACTAATTGATTGATGTTTGTGTTGTTTGTTTATTTGTTTGATAATTTCGAACCATTTAGCCTAATTGAACCAAATATTGAACTGTATTGAAAATTGGTCGCATCTGCTTGCATATACATGTATATCATTGAACAGGTCATAGCAAGGAGGCTAGAGCAGAGAATAAAATTTGTTTGCCCGACAAATAGGTATATGTTTACTACATAATTTCCTGTTTTGTTTGGGTGATGATGATTTTATGAGCCTATTGGCTAGCCGCTTGGCTTTTTCTTTTTCTTTTTGAGATCTGAAGGACCGGGGACGTTATTTGAAATTCCCCGATGCTCCCGGTGCAGGGGAGGTTATGGCGAAATTTTTCAAAAATTTAGGGTGTTAGCCAAATTTTTGAAATTTTGAAAATTCTCAGAAACTAAAGATTTGGAGAATGGAAGCCAAATCGAGCGTAGAGCTGAATAATCAAACCACTTTCGACTTTGTTCCTTTTCGGGGACGAAAAGTTTTAAGTGGGGGAGATTGTAATAACCCGGAAAATCTGGGCCAGTTTAAAATTTTTATTTTGGCAATTTTGACGAATTTTGAATATTTAAAATAGATTATTCTAAATATTATCGACGAGAAATTTATTTTGAATATAAATCGAACGTATTTATTTATATACGTCGTCGGTAGAATATAAATATTTATTTATAATTATAAATAGAATTGGAAATGGTGCGGTAGTTCGATAATTCGATTTCAAACTTCAATTGAATGTACCGGGTGCAAAACAATCCGGACTTTAGTGAAACCAAAAATAATGGGATCTAATTGATAATATCTTTCTAACGAATTCGAATAATCGAAATTTCATAGCGGGAATCAAAAGATATGTCCAGTTGAAAATTCTGAATAGTCGCTATGGAATTCAGGCCCTTAAAAATGGACATTTTGCAAACGACCTCGGAATTCGACGAAACCAGTTTTGTTGGGTCCGGGATGTAAAATTATTGTTAGGTTTCAAATTTCATAATTTTTCGAATCAATATGTGAGCGTGGAAAAGGAAAACGCATTTGACCAGTTTTAGTTGATTTTAATCGACTGGAAATTGGCCATTTTTCATACGGTCTCAGAATTCGACGAAACTAGTTTTGTTAGGACCGTATCGTCAATACGAAGCTGGAAAATATTTTTTGGGAATATATAGAGTTAGTATCTGTCCCCGGTAAATTGAAATGTACGTTTAAAATTCAATATAGTGATTTAAATGTAAATTTAACGGAAACGATTGAAACGATCAAATCAGCTTACGATACATATCACATTGTGTTCGGAATGGGGATAAAACGCTATGGACGACAGGCGGTAGGCCTCGTTTCGAGGTCGTATGTAAAAGTCAACCTTTTTACAATAATTAAATAATAAAAAGGAAAAAAAATATTATATTAATTTCTCCCCCCTTTTTCTTCTTCATTGCCCCCCCCCCCCCCGATTCATTAATCAGAAAGAAAAAAAAATATAAAAACCTAAACCTACCGCCGCCCTCATCCCGAAGACCCCGCCCTCATCTCGAAGCCGCCGACGAAGACATCGCCGCCGCCCTTACCTCGAGACATCGCCGCACCTCCCTGAGCAACCGCACCTCCCTGAGCAACCGCGCCCCCCTCGAACACCCTGCCGCCGACACCATCGAGCAACCCAGCGAACACCACCTCGAAGCCGCCGACGCCTTCTTCTTCTTCCCTCCCTTTTCGCAGGCTGCGGTGAGTGATTAGGTAATTTCATTTTTATTTTTATTTTTTTTTGTGTTCTGCTAAAACTAATTTCTGATTTTTAGGAATTTTAAAAACTGATTTTTTTAAAGAAATTATAAACTGATTTTTAGGAATTTTAAAAACTGATTTAAAAAGAATTTTAAAAACTGATTTATAAGAATTTAAAAACCGATTTAAAAATGATTTAAAAACTGTTTTTTTTAAAGATGCATAAACTGATTTTTTAAAGATATAAAAAAAACTGATTTTTAAAGAAATAAAAATATGATTTTTATATATTGAACTTCGAAATAAAAATATGATTTTTATATATGGAATAGCGAAGTAAAAATTCGATTTTTACATAGGTAGTGAAAGCGGGCAACGAAGATGCGTTGACGTTGAAGATTTCTCTAAATGAAGAGTCAAGATGATTGGATAGCTATGGGTGAGAACTTCTCACTCAAAATTCTTTTTCTAGTTATATATATATATACTAGGATGTAGACGGTGTTTAGTAGCACCCGACACCCGTCATCCACAGACCATGGATGGCTTGTTTGTTAAATTGTTTGGTTGTGTAGTTGGTTAGATTATTTGTTTTGAATTGAGTTGTTTGGTGATTTTGATTGATGTGTGAATGGCGTGGGCCTTCACTAGACCGGGGATAAGGCTAGGCCTCGTCCCGTTTCTAGTATCGTGCCGTTATGCCGCCGAAATTTTCTAAAATAAGTTAGAAAAATAAAAATATCATTTTATTGAATAAATGAACCGAATAGAATATTCATAGGTTGAGATAAAATGTTTTATCGTTAAAAATATAATTTTTAACGTGAAGTGAATAAAATTAACTATTCATTTACAAACCAGACGGTTTGTTTATGTACACCTATTTGAAGGACATTGATTGGGACGGTAAATTTTACACATCGCCCAACAGCACAAATAAAATATGTGTTTGATTGTTTGAAACCTCACACGGGTGTTGGGATGAAATTTGAAGTTCACTCATCCTGATTGATTAAATATGTCGATCGATTGATTGACAGGCTGTTATAAGCGTTAGATATCTATATTTGATGCTTATACAGTGTAGTGCACTTTGGTTGATGGTTGATTATTTATCGTTGCTATTATATACATGCGTTGTATGAAAATCCATATAATTAACTTTATATGGTAATTGATTGGGCCTCATTCCAATTTGAAAAATAAAGAATATTATAAAATAAAAGTTCATGTGTTGACAGTACTCATCCATTGAGATTGGTCATGTGTTGAACGAAATATTTTAGTAATAAAATTTACATCTTTATCAATATAAAATAAAAGTTCATGTGTTGACAGTACTCATCCATTGAGATTGGTCATGTGTTGAACGAAATATTTTAGTAATAAAATTTACATCTTTATCAATATAAAATAAAGGTTCATGTGTTGACAGTCTCATCCATTGAGATTGGTCATGTGTTGAACGAAATATTTTAGTAATAAAATTTACATCTTTATCAATATAAAATAAAAAGTTCATGTGTTGACAGTACTCATCCATTGAGATTGGTCATGTGTTGAACGAAATATTTTGATAATAACAACTATTTTGAAAATAGAAATTTATGAAGCCGTGTTGATTAGATTGACGCCATTTTGACGTGAACGATATTTATATCGATTTTATTCATTTTGAAATGAATTGAATTGAAAACGATTTCGAAATGAATTGAATTGAAAACGATTTCGAAATGAATTGAATTGAAAACGATTTCGAAATGAATTGAATTGAAAACGATTTCGAAATGAATTGAATTGAAAACGATTTCGAAATGAATTGAATTGAAAACGATTTCGAAATGAATTGAATTGAAAACGATTTCGAAATGAATTGAATTGAAAACGATTTCGAAATGAATTGAATTGAAAACGATTTCGAAATGAATTGAATTGAAAACGATTTTGAAATGAATTGAATTGAAAACGATTTCGAAATGAATTGAATTGAAAACGATTTCGAAATGAATTGAATTGAAAACGAATTCAAATTGAATTGAAATGAATTCAAATTGAATTGAAATTTGAATTGAATAGAAATGAATTTTAAAACGAATTTATAAAGAAGAATTCAATTTTGATTTGAATTGAAAAGAAAGTTGAAATTGCTTTTGAAACGAATTTAAAACTATTTATATAATTCGTTTTAAATAGAAATCGACGATATATATATTACATATATAATATAATGGCCTGAATAGAACGCGCCGCGCCGCGGCAGTTCGTGAATTTCGACCATTTATTTCAAACGGACATTACGGGAGATCCAACCGTCGGATTCTCCTAAAACCAGAACCGTTGGGTTCGTATCGAAAAGAGCTTTCTAACGAATATTAGAAATTTGAAATCTAACGGTTGGATTTGGAATTATGTCCAAATCAAATTCGAAAAAGGTCGCTGTAAGTGCAGTTCGATGGCAATTGATGGAAATCGACTGTACGGGCCTTGATAAAATTATTAAAAATAGTAATAATTTATGTAAAATCATAAGAAATGATTTAGAAAGAATTGGGATGAAAAACTCCATATTTGAAAAGATAAAAATAGATTTTTATCGAAATGAACTGGTTTTGAACTAGAATTATAATTCTATTTATTTTTAAATAAATTAATTGAATTTAAAAAGGGTTTTGAAAATAACCAGAATATCCAATGAATGCATTGGAGTGGATTTGAATCGAAATTGTCTTCGGAATATTTCGATGTTGGAATTCGTGATTATACAGGCGTTGTTATGGAAATTTGAAAGATATATATTTATATCGTTATTTCCAATACGACATTTGTTAGTCGTAGAATTTGATATTGAATATAAGCCGATATATTTTCTATTTAGAGCCTTGTATTGAATATCGAATGTGATTTGGGTTTGTCGTGAATGGTGTCTTCACTAACACTGTTCTTGAACCCAGTTGAGAAATGATTAAATCTTTTTATTTGGATTTAATGAAGTGTACCAATTAAATAATATTTAATTGGAATTAAATTGATATTGATTTTTGGGTTTATCGTGGACAGTGTTTTAAATAACACTCGTTCTTTAACCCGATCATTAATGAAAGGCGATTTTGGGTTGTCGTGAACGGTATCTTCAATAATACAGTTCTTAGACCTAAAGGAGTTAAGAAAATCAGAAACTAACTGGAGATTAGTTAAGTTGAATAGTTTCCGAGGTATTGATCTGATGTTGGTTTCGGCCTTCGGGATTAATACGTAGCGAATTGCTCACTTGCTAATTTACAATTAGGGACTGATTGAAATGTGATGTGATTTTGGGTTTATCGTGAACCGTGTTTTAAATAACACTGATTCTTTAACCCAGTCACAGATTAAAACTAAGTGGGGTTTTAATGAATCTTTAATTAGATTGAAATGATCGAGAATGGAGTATCACCAGTTTTGCTCCAGGCGATAGTTAAATCTTTAATTAGATTTGAACGTGAAATGGTAATTGAATTTACCGATAACACTGTGGTGTTAGATATGAAGTATTACCAGTTTTACTTCATGGGGATAAATAGGTTGGGATGGGGAAATTAAAATAAATGATTACTTTGGTAAGGTTCGCTAATCCCGACTAGTTTGAATTGAGATTCAAAAATAGAATAATGAATAAATTCGAGGAATTTATCTTGGATAAAATTAATGGGAACCTTTCCCTATGAATGTGAAATTTAGAAACTAACTGTCGGTTAGCCAAGCAGAATGGTTTTCTGAATATTGATCTGATGTTGGTTTCGGCCTTCGGGGTTAATATTTGGGGAATTATTCTCTTGATTAATTTACGGTTAGTGACTAATGAATTGGAATGAGGCGTATGTTGTGTTTGTGTAACACTTATTTAAAATATACGCGAGTTATTCGGAAAGACCGGGTTTATCCCATTCTGAATAACTGATACGACGATAAGTCGAAGATGAAGACGGTGGTCGAAGACCGGAAGTCTTCACGTCGTTTGGGTGATTACTGATGATCTTGATTGGGCTGTACACCCAAGAAGATGGAAACAGTTGGTGATCGTCCAGACGTACTTGGAGATCGATGGATATGCGGGGTACTAGGTGCCTCCGGTTTCGTTCAGACCCAGAACGGACTTGTAAATGGACTGTGTGTCTGACATTGGATTTTAGTCCGTGCGATTGATCTCTATTAAATATATATCTGTTTGGCGGCGGAGAATTTATTCTCTTGCTTAACGCCCTTCTCTGAGACGTACGAGCTCAGGGGTTATATATTGATGGATATCAAACGCATGGAGTGAATTGCCTATGTGGCATGCCTAAGTGGCAATTGATCGAGGCTTCTGTTGAAAAGCAAAGTCTTGTGGTGATGATCAAAGCAAGGCCTTTGTGGCGTAGCTTTGTGTAACGTTTACTTCGCGAGTTTCACACCCGGTATGAACCAAAAACGGGAGACGGACCTCAGGGAGGACTTGCGTTTCTTTCTAGCTAAAAAGTGGCGTCAGTGGTTTTACACGCCCTGACGAGTTTGACTTATGTGGTTGTTGCTGTTGCGAGGCGCCTCGGATTGATCGGTCGTTCTCGAACCGATGGAGTCATTTAGTTGGCTCATTTACACCCCATAGGGTGGGGAAACGCAGTGTTCAGGCATTTTAATCCACATCGGTGGACCGGCCCTGTCGCTCCAAGGGCCCACCTGAGTCTGGGTCCTGTGGCTCGGGCTAGACAGTCACGAATCGGTTGAGGACTATCTTTTGCCTCGGTTCATAGATGGAAATCCAATTTCCAAATACGTGACTTTGCGGTTTTATTTGTAAACCTATATATGGCGACATGATATATGGTACCCATGCCGCCTATGATTGATACTTATGATTTGAAGTTGTTTTATACACTATGCACTTATTATAGTATCAATGATTTGTTTTAACGTATCAAGCATTCTTTGGCTGTTATAAGGGAAAACCCTATCCTCGGCTGCGTTGCATTGTGTGATGGGACCTGGGTCTTATAACAGCTTCATTTTTCTTTATTTAGCATTGCGTTGTTTGTTTCATGCACTGGTATTCTTGGGAGGAAACCCGTTCCGTGTTATACGGCGTGGTCCCTTGATTTACCTAACTTTGAAAATAAAGATCAATAACTGTTTTAGTTCTCACACCAGTCCCATGACTGACCTGGAGTTTATTGTTTAACCTAAACTCTGGGTGCCCTTATTTTGACACGGGCAGCTAGTAGTTTTGGTTTTGCAGATTTATATTCACAGGATCCGGGTTTACAGCTGGAACGATATCCGGGAAGCTTTGTATCCGTATATCCCTTCTAGTTGTGTATTGTATTATTTTCCGCTGCTATGTATTTAAATGTAATTTAAATCTCTGATATTTCTGTGTAATATTTATTCATACTCTGTATATTCTTGTAATCTGATGCATTGTTGTAATATACAATGAAATGTTCTTTTATATGCGTTCTGTTGTGGCTTGTTCTCGAACTATCCGACGCTTTCCTTTACGGGGAAGTTACGGGTCTTCACACCCCTAGCGTTTTACCCCCATTCCGAACACAATGGGATATGTATCGTAAGCCCATTCGACTGATACGATCAGTTTCTGTAAAAATCAAAATATAAATCCTTTATATTCTGAATTTTAACGCACATTTCAAATTACCGGGGTCACATATGGATCCCGAAAATTCCAGAAAAATTATATCCAGCTTCGTATTGACGATACGGTCCTAACAAAACTAATTTCGTCGAATTCTGAGACCGTTTGAAAAATGGCCAATTTCCAGTCGATTAAAATCAACTAAAACTGGTCAAACGCGTTTTCCTTTGCCACGCTCATATATTGATTCGAAAAATTATGAAATTTGGAATCTAACAATAACTTTACATCACGGACCCAACAAAAGTGGTTTCGTCGAAATCCGAGGTCGTTTGCAAAATTTCCATTTTTAAGGGCCTGAATTTCATAGCGACTATTCAGAATTTTCAACTGGACATATCTTTTGATTCCCGCTATGAAATCTCGATTTTTCGGATTCGTTGTAAAGATATTCTCAATTAGATCCTATTATTTTTGGTTTCACTAAAATCCGGATTGTTTTGCACCCGGTACATTCATTTGAAGTTTGAAATCGAATTATCGAACTACCGCGCCATTTTCAATTCCTTTTATAAATATATATAATTATTTATATTCTATCGACGACGTATATAATATATACGTTTGAATTATATTCAAAATAAATTTCTCGTCGATATTATTTAAAATAATTCATTTTAAATAATCAAAATTCGCTAAAATTGCCAAAATAAATATTTTAAACTGGCCCAGATTTTCGGGTTATTACACAAAAGAGTGGTAGAGAGGACGAAGGGGAAAACACATAGGAATATATATATATATATATATATATGATCTTTTCTTCTTTTCTGCTTTAATAATAACTATTAATACAATCAAATTATTCAGTCAATCGTATAGCTCTCAAAATATCGTTGGATTCCAAGTGAAATAAATGGTTTGTATTGAATAGGATCTAGTTACATTCTTTTTTAAGATGTTAACTTATATTTGTTTCCATGGGTGGAACAGTGATAATAAAGACCAATGGACGCTGCTAATCCCAACTATCAAAATATGATGTTGACTTATTGCCATGAACAATAGTGTTAACGAAATTGAACTCCTTTGTGTACAAGTCAAATTTGAAAATGTTATTCAACATCATCCGTCTCTATCACTAAAATCAAATCCTAATGACAAAATACAACCGACATAATTAAGTTGAATTTATAGATTATATATATTATATAGAAGGCGACTTGGAAGACACCGTAAGCTATTAGTGATAATTAAAGCTGAACTACTGAGCTTATAAAATATATATTACAAAACAGTACATATATTGTGAAAATTGGTTCGCACTTTTCCATCGTGCATGCGTATGCAAATCATAATAGACTAGTGTAACTGATCCGCAGAATATCTTAGGGGATACAGTTAAAAATTTGCAGAGAGTTAAGTTGTTGTTGTTCTTTTATGAAGGGGCATATTGTACACAGTCCACCCCTCACGCCAGGTTATTTAAAGTGATATCGATGGGTAGGTTTTGGAAATAAAAGGACTGTACGCATATATAACAGTAATAAGTTAATTAAAATCTATCATACAAGCCAATGTATGTTGTTGAGTAAGAGAAGGACATAAACAGGCGTTGCCAATCTTAGTACAGTATCTACATTAATACATATAATACTTCCATTAGTCAATTTACATCAATCTTAGTACAGTATCTACATTAATAAGTTAATTAAAATCTATCATACCTGCATCTGGAAATAATTAGCCCAACTGGTATGAATTAATAAGTTGAGGTCATTTTGGCAGGCATAATTATTAACAAGGTAAAGTTATGTCTTTGTTATAAGACGTAGCTGGTGCATGCTTCCATATATTAGTTTTCATTGAGGGAAAAAGTGAGTGAGTTGGGGTGGAGTGAAGATCCCACTCTTTTGGGTTCCATCATGTAGTTTAAAGTCTGCAGTGAGAATAATTCAGAGAAGAAAGGTTATAAGAGTAATTAAAAACTAAGTGTAATTAGTGAAATCTTAGTGAAATGATTGTAATTAGTGAAATTTGATATTTAGTATGAATTACCAATTAAAATTATTTTTCAAATAGTTAAACATTTTGTCAGCGTAACAACCATACGTATGATTTGTTCTATATATAATTAAATAATCAACTGCGTATTTGTATGATAAAAAACTTCTAAATTTTTTTAAAAGTTCCAAAAGCATTAGACATGAATAAAAAAAAGCTAATTAGACATGAATATACATATATATAGGCATTTGCAAAGATTTTTAACCTACGATTATAATGTTGTTAATTCCGTGAAGCATCAACGACTCCAAGTGTAAGAGTTGGAGTGATGTCTAAAGCGATATTCCATCATGAGAAGGACTCATAATTTTTTGGACATAACATCTTTTCATTAGGTTTTAACATCAGAGGATTATCAAGATGGACAAAGCATGGATCCACCTACCAAGGTTTTGTCAATTTTGATTATTAGTTTATACTTGTAATTATTTGTATACTGATTAGTGATTCGTTTGTGTCATAGAATGTCCGAAGAATATAGACAAGCTGTTCGGAATTTTGTTTATGGGCATGCAGAAAGGATGGGAAATCCAGAAAAAATTGTTTGCCCCTGTTCAAAATGTAGGAATCTTATCCGCCATCCGTCAAGAGATGTCGTATCACACTTGATTATTTTTGGATTTGACCCAACATATGATGTATGGATTTTTCACGGAGAAGCATGCCGTTCAGGAAATGGAGGTAATGGGGAGACAAATGCATATAAAATGTACTTAGACACACAAATGTGTAATGAAGAAATGGAATATCATGGTAATGTAAGACATGGGGTAGAGATTAAGGAGATGATAGAAAATTCTGAAATTCCTTTGTACCCTGGTTGTGCAAGCCACACAAAGTTATCAGCGACAATACTTCTTTACAGGCACAAGGCTCGAAATGGTGTATCTGATACGGCTTTTACTGGACTCCTTAAACTTCTCAAAGATATGCTACCTATGGAAAACACGCTTCCTGATTCTACATATGCAACAAAGAAGCGGTTGAAATCATTTGGTTTAGGCTATAGACAAATACATGCATGTGTAAATGATTGTTGTCTTTTCAGGAAAGAGCTTGCAGATAGTGATTTTTGCCCAAAATGTGGAAAATCTCGTTGGAAAAAAAATAAGACGAAGGAAGATGGAAAGCAAACCAAAGTAGCTGCGAAAATATTGAGATACTTTCCAATAATACCCAGACTGAAAAGAATGTTTATGTCTTCAGAAACAACAGAGCAATTAAGATGGCATAGCACTCATAAGAGTGAAGATGGTAAATTACGTCATCCAGTAGATTCTTCTCAGTGGGCTACAATTGATAGTATGTATACTTCATTTGCATCTGATCCACGAAATTTAAGGCTTGGTCTTGCAAGTGATGGCTTTAATCCCTTTGGAGATTGGAATTGTAAATATAGTTGTTGGCCAGTATTTCTTGTTGCATACAACTTCGCTCCGTGGCTTTGTATGCACAAAGATAATATGATGTTATCTTTATTAATTCCTGGACCACGACAACTAGGGAATGATATTGATGTGTATCTACAACCGCTTATCGAAGATTTGAAAAAATTATGGAATAAAGGGGTGAAGGCATATGATGCATACACTTGCAACGAATTTAGATTACATGCAGTTTTAATGTGGACAATAAATGATTTTCCAGCTTATGGAAATTTAGCAGGTTGTACCGTAAAGGGTAAGAAGGCATGTCCTGTTTGTGGCGTTAATACATGCTCAATATGGTTACCATTTAGTAAGAAATGTGCATATTTAGGACATAGGCGATTCCTTGATCCTAATCATGAATATCGTCAAAGAAAAAACTTGTTTGATGGAACCATAGAAAATAGACAAAAGCCTCCAATACAAACCGGTATCCAAGTCTTTGATATTGTTAAAGATATTTGTAATGACTGGGGGAAAAAATCAAAGGAGGAAGAGAAAGAGAAGGAAAAAAGGAAAAGAAAAAGGGGAGAAGAGAAGAAAAAAAGAAGTCAAATGTGGAAAAAGAAGTCTATTTTCTTTGATTTGCCTTATTGGAAGGTAAAGTTTAATTAGAAATTGCTTCTTTTTTATCGATATAATCGTTACTTTATTATTAAATAGATATAATTTATTTTTGATTTTCTTAGGTACTTCCTTTGCGTCACAATCTAGATGTAATGCATGTTGAAAAATATATCGGTGAAAGTATTCTTGGTACGTTACTTGATATTAAAGGAAAATCTAAAGATGGCATTAATTCACGTAAAGATCTAGAAGTATTGGGTATTAGGAAGAAGTTACAACCTATAGAGATGGGAAGCAAAGCATTACTTCCAGCCGCCCCATGCACCTTGACTGATCAAGAAAAGGAGATCTTTTACAATAGAATGAGGAATTTGAAAGTACCAGAAGGGTATAGCTCAAACATTGGGAAATGTTTTGCTAAAGAAAACAAAATTTCAAATCTTAAGTCTCATGATTATCATGTTTTGATGCAACAACTGTTGTCTGTATCACTGAGAGGACTTCTACCTAATGGGACAAGGAATGCATTACTACGACTATGCTCTTTTTACAACGACATTTGTCAAAATGTGATTGATAAAGATAAATTAGAAACCATCGATAATCAGATCACATTAACACTATGCGATCTTGAGAGATTTTTTCCTCCTTCATTTTTCGACATCATGATTCACTTAACAATACATTTATCAAGGGAAGCTTGAATTTGTGGGCCAGTACAATATCGGTGGATGTATCCATTCGAAAGGTAAAATTTGAAATTAGTACGTATAGTAGTTGATAACATATGTGCTTGTGAAATATTTTATTTACGCATCTTGATTATAGATACATGAAAACACTAAAGGGGTATGTTAAAAATCAAGCACGACCTAAAGGATGCATAGTTGAGCGTTATTCTGCTGATGAGTGCATGAAGTATTGTGCTGGCTATATTAATGGTGCATTAGAAATTGGACAAAGAAAAAATAGAAATGAAGTGGAATGAAGTGATTCCATGCTCGAGGGGCGTCCTATATCTAAAGGAAATCCTATGGTACTCAATAAGGTGGTGATTGATGTTGCTCATCGATATGTGTTGATTAACATCGAGGAAGTAGAGCCTTATATAAAGTAAGCACAAGTTTAATTCAATTATTTTATATGAAATAAATTAGATTGACTTGTATGATTACGTATATAGGATGTACAATGAGGAGCTGAAACGTTTGCATCCTTGGCTTTCACGGGATGATTTGGAACTTTCAAAGTTGCATTCAGAGACTTTTAGTAATTGGTTTAAAAAAGGGTTGGCAATGCTATATCTTTTAGGATGGATAAGTTCGGCATAGAAGTATATGTTATTGTAACTAGTCTTTATGTATAACATTATGCTTTTTCTGGTTCGAGATGATAGAAAAACATCCGATGTTAGTGAACTAATAAATTGGCTTTCACATGGACCTCGTCATCAAGTAATTTCTTATACTGGCTATATAATTAATGGTCGCCGTTTTCATACCAAAGACAATGATAAATCTACACAAAATAGTGGTGTTTCAATTGAGGCAAGTATTGTTCACATAGATGGATCCATTGAGAAAGTACCATACTATGGTGTTTTGCGTGAGATTTTGTTGTTTGACTACCGCCAGTTCCAAATTGCCTTGTTTAAGTGTGATTGGGCAAATATTGACCGTGGGGTTAAGGTCGAAGATGGATTCACATTAGTCAATTTACATCAATTTCAAAATCAATTTGCAAACGACCCTTTCATCTTGGCGACACAAGCTATACAAGTGTTTTTTTGTAGAGAAAATAGTTCTTCAAATTGGTATGTTGTGCTAAGAGCACCCGCTAGAGGTTTCCATGAGTTGGAAAGCTATGATGAGGAGGATGAGTCAACTTGCAAACCGGTAGATGAGTCACTACTTGATGATAGAGATGTCGATGATGGGGACGAAAGTTATATAAGGAAGGATTGTAACGGTATTTTGGTATGATATAAGCACACTTTATTGATATTTGCATTACACGTATTTATAATTTTAAAGAGGGTAATTATACATAAGCTGTGCATAGTCATATTAATTAATCATGCATTATTGACCATGAATTTTGATTTTAATTTTGGGGAAAAAAGTTAAATTTTCTTTTGCGGGTATTGCTATTGTATGTTAGGATTTTCATATTTTGCAATAATGACTAATTAGTATAATGTTCTAATTATTTATATATATTATGATTTTTTTTCTAGGTTTCTCCCTTAGTTGAAGATAGTTGAACTTGAAACATCTGTGGGTAAAATGGTGCAAGATCAAGGAGAGGTACTTTGCACTTCTATTTTCATAATTACCTGTTTTGTTTTGGTCCTATATGTGCAGTAAAGTTAAGACAACTTATGTATATGCATATGTTTCTACTGTCCATGTGTGCGTTATGATTATGAATATAATTATGCAGTTTACTTAATTAATTCATCTAATTACTTAGATTAGGATGGTAAGGATTGACTTTGTGGTAGAAGAATACAGTACGGTTCCTTCCTTATTATTTCATCTGTACTCACGCAAAACCTTCCGTTACGTTGGTTTAAAGTAACACGGTCCGCATTTTCCTTTTATTTCGGACCTTTAGAACAACAGTACAAGCCGACATTTAAGACTGCTCCCTTCACAACATCGTTCAAGCCACCATCCTCCTATACAAATGTTACGTTTTAGTTAGTATAAATTGATTAAACTAATTAATTCTTAAACATTTATTTTAATTAACTAAATTACGGTTAGGAGGAAGATTCGGCCAAACTCAAAATGTTTTCATCCCAGGTTTGTTCATTTGTTCTGTACTTTTCGCCTGCAACACACTCACAGACCACGGTTTCAGTAAACATTTTATAGTATAATTGATTTAATTACTAATTAACTTCTAACTAATGAAATAAATAACTTAATTACTCAGTGATTAAGAGCCAAATAGCAGATTTCATCCATTCACGTCCACTGTCCCCGATCAGCTGTAACATTCCTGTACAAGCCCCAGTGTTAATGAAACAGTTTTAACTTTTAATTAGTAAATGTTATAGTTAGTATGATTACTTGATTAACAAATTTTAGGCCCAATAATACTTCCTTTTCACGTAGGTTTCAAATAGCCTGCATACCCTTTTCATATTTTTTTGCAAAATACTTCATCACGCAAATCCCTTTTTCTTCACCTGTATACCCAGTTCTTCTTTGCTCTTCTTCACAAACCCACTTCCCGACGTTATACTGTACACACAGCTTCACTCTATCTTCTACCCGAACTACTGTACACACCACGCAGCCTCGTTCTGACCTGTATCTTGTATACATTCTACCGTGTCAAACAAATGCCCGATACTTTGTTTGTTCCCAACATTTCCTTTTTGTTAAAACACTCAGGTCCGACCCCTTTAAACTGCCTGCACAATCCACGATTCGTTCTCAAAGTTCATGATTATATATATATAATTATAGATTAATTGATTGTGCTAATACGTACTTAACCTGCCATTTATAATTGAAGAGAATAAAAACACGGGTCCATTGTCTTCCTCATTCTTGCAACAGAACCCGAACCGCATATACCCATTTCTCTGCTCCGTCCATTTGCTTGACCGCCTCCATCTTCTCCGACGATCCCACCAACCGCCGTATAAGTAACCCAGATCGACTTCTTCTCCCATGCTTGTCATGCCGACGCCATTACTCCCCCTTCCGATGGCCTCCAGCGCCATCCAATGTTCAACATCCGTTGTCAGGTCCGACAAATTTTTTCGCCAAACATCACAAAAAAATCCCATTCGAGCGTCGTTCTTTGCTGATCGTGAATCCGCACTCCAATTTGCATCTCGACCTCTAGAACTCAAGATAACGTTAAACCTAGATGATAATCTTTTAGAAATAGTATTGTGATGATGCTCCAACTGACTACTGTGTATTATTACTATAATTTGTAACAGCAGTTTGGCAATCTTTGATACACGCCCGGATTAATTACCATTAAATTTTGGCACTAAAATATTCTTTTAACCCATTGTAGACGTGACGAGGAGCATTTCATCACATTCATATATCTAGTTTGCTAATGGTTGGACTATAAATTTTGCCTAAATCTTTGCTAAAAATTACCTTGTGTCCTACTTTAGTATGCTGCACAGTTTATTATGTTGCACAGTTTAACTTAACTAACTCAATAACCCATCAAACCCATACAAACATTTCAGAACTGTACAAGAATTTATGTTGACTGTGTATGCTAATTTCAGATATCAAAGGTAGCAATGAGATATTTGAAGAGGCAATCTATAGCTGCAGTTGCAACTTCACATGTAAAAGATAAGACTGCTGGTGTGAAAATCAATGAAAAAAGATGTGCTGATGTTGCTTTTCAAAGTTTAAACAGTAATGTTAGAGGATCTCCTCGGAAGCGTATTGGAATGCAGCCTCTACCCGATGATATTCAGTCTCCGAATCCCAATCCGGTTAGAAGATCCCCTCGCAAGCGTAATGAAATGCAGCCTCCACCCGATAATACTCACTCTTCGAATCTCAAACGGGTTAGAACATCCCCTCGGAAGCATAAGGAAATGCAGCCTCCACCCGATAATATTCACTCTCCAAATCTCAATCAGGTTAGAACATCCCCTCGGAAGCGTAAGGAAAATGCAGCCTCCACCCGATAATATTCACTCTCCAAATCTCAATCGTGGCTCTAATTCAATCGGATCTACAAATATCACCCCCACAAACATAGGTCCACACGATGCCATGGTTGCCTTGAACAATCCAAATTCTAATGATGGTATTCAACAAGAGACGGCAAGAAAAAAAAGAGGGAGGACGATGATGAAAAAATTTTCTTTGACGCCGAATGAAAAGGCCGAAGTTATATTCAACGATCGAGGTCAACCAATAGGCTCCAACTCTAAACACTTATCATCGTATCTTGGTACCTTAGCAAGGGAGATGATACCTTTGACCGTTTCAGAGTGGAAAAAGGTTGACATAAACTTAAAGGAAGATGTATGGACTAGTATTCAGGTATGATTTTGATCTGTGCATTTAGTTTTTGGGTTTTTTTTCCTTGGATAAATGTTCTCTTTTTGGCTTTAAACTACATATTGAATTTCTATTGTTCTTCGGCGTACTCTGACTTGCGTCCACATCAATAACACATACACGGGCGGATCCAGAAATACTAGTGTTTTCTATTTTAATTTTTTTTCTTCTGAATTTTTTTTCTGGTGCAAATTCCTTCTTTCTGACCCTGGGCTGCAGCCCAGGGCCAGATCCGCCCTTGAACACATAGAAGAAATAAATAATTGAAGTTAATCCCTCAGACAGATTCATCTCTTCAAGCTTAGCTCGGGTCTGAGTTCAATTGCGAAGCACAAAAACATTGAAACGTTGACCATTTTTGATTAAAAACCATAAAACAAAGTTTGGAATATTATAATGGTTTCAATACGTATGCAAAACCTAATTCATAAATTTTTATTGAAAAATAAAATTATTTACTTCCTAACTGAGTGTAGGAATTTATAACAAATTATTACATGAAAATTGCAACAAAAAGATTATATATATATCGTTCATTGTATGAAATCTGAACATGTGGATATGTTGGAAAATGAAGATACCGTGTTACAAATTTTGTAAGATGCAGCCGCTCGAAAAGATAGTATCCACATGCTGTAGAAAGCTGACTGGTGACAGTAAACTACAGAAGTAAATTCCATGGAAAATATTTTCAAATAGGCGTACACCAAATTGGTTATCCTTCTTAAATTAAATATGGTAAATATATTTAAAAGGATAACTTATAATTATTCTAAATATTCAACATTCTACAGTTTTTCAATGATATCATTATTTAGTTAGACTAATTTATCTTTATTAGTTTAATGCCCAATTGCCCAAGCAAGATCAAGAATGTTGGTAATTGGCAGGGACGCACGCAGAGATACTACACAGTGGGGGCGGATTTTACATTTTTTCAATTTTGAGTAACACATTAAATAATATAATTAAATAAATATATAGATCAAACACATATATGTTACCATTTAATAAAAAATCATACAAAATATCACCATAAAATATAAGTTTTAAAACACTGGGTTACGTTTGGTTTTTATTTTTAGTTTTGGGTTTTCATACGTACAAAGTACGAACGATACACACATATCGTGGAAAACGATTGTTTTACTAAACGAAGTTAGCACACAAAACCAAAAACAACTTTTTATAATTTCCCTTATTTTAAGAAATAATTGAAGAACGACGACAAATTTATCTATCGACCATAGAGGAGTCATGATACTTTTCATTATAGAAAACTATTTCGAGTGTTACTCTTGTAATGGGCAGTAATAATGTAAACTTCTGAAGGAAAAAAAACAGGATATAGACGTTACTAATAGGTTTGAATGAACTTAATCAAAATGTTGAATATTGAATTTAACAATTCAAGTAAAAATTCAATAAATACCATACATAAACATATCTTATGAGAAAAACAAAGCAATTCCAATTCCAATTCCTGTGTATTTAGTTCCTGTTTCAGGATTTTAACCCAAAATATACGGGTTGGGAGAAAAATATAAATACTGTACAACACATCATTTACCATTTTACCTAGGTGGTAACTCATCGTCTTTTCCTTTAAAGTTGAAACAACCAATAGGAAAATAATTAAGGCAGATCATTTACGGTAGGTAACCCGTTCTCTCAAGGAAGATGTTGAACTTTTCTTTAATCATTGGAGCCTTACTGTAATTAGAATTCACTACTTTTTGAATTTGGGGTGAATACTAAGGCTCTATTATTTATTGGACCAACACTTTATGTGTGGTTATTGTCAGGTTTTTTTTTACATCAAAAGATGAAGTGACTTGTTTATGTATGAGCTATGGTTTGGTTTTACTGCATCTCTTTTAAGCTCAGTAGCTGATAGAGAATATGTATGTAGTAGGTGAATGTTTCTCGAATTTCTGTTATTGCATGTAAATTAATATATAATTTTATTAACCAAGTAAAATTCTCATATTAGATTGATATAAGATTGGTTATGTACCAATTGTATTTATACCATACATAAATAGGAACAAAATACTTATGTTTAATTTAAAGAAAAAAGAAAGAACAAATGAAATCTGTCTCTGCTGCTCTACTGAAACTGAAAACAAAGTATGAAAATACACACCTATATGCAACCTTTTCTATTGTATTTTTTACAAAATCCAGTGGGGTCGGCCGACCCCGTTGGGCCTATGCTCGGTCCGTCATTGGTAATTGGTAAAGTTGCTTGTCATCCCAACTTGAATTCCCAATTCATTCTTCGACCATTTCTAAATGCAACTATAACATTTCAAGTCATTTCAATTTGGTTTGAATTCCCTAAGCGTAGTTAAAGCTGTTTTGTCCCAAAAGCATAGGATAGCACCCCATCAACATAAAGACAAATCATAATGGTTTATTTCACCTCGTCTATTATGAATGAATTTCTTTTGGCATAATAGAAGTTACAATTGCCATTATTTTGACCCCATCAACAAAAAGACAAATACTGGTGTTTGGACTCCTTTATTTTTACTTCATTTCATTCCAATGGTTTATCCATCATAATTCCTCCAAAATTACTTTATGCTTTGCCTGTCAACTAATCTTGTATTAGGTAAGAACTGAAATATTCTTATTTCTGTTTCCAGTATGTATAATAGATAACATGTATAGAACCATACAATTCAATACAAGGACATAAAAGATCCTGGAATCACCTCGTTTATCCGTCCTTGTCAAAATATCATACGTGTTATTTGTTTTAATTGTATTCATCTTAGTTTTGGTTGCTACCATCTCAGCACCGAGTCTTACCTTTTCTCTCTCAGTTCAGATTGTCAATGCAGCTCATTTTTTTTTGTAGTTGTGTGGCATACGTGTTTTTTTTGCCATAATGGGCAGTTCCAACCAATTCATAGTTGTTGGCTAAAAATTAATATTTGTTTGTTGTGCAGTCAAGATTTGTGGTGGATGAAGCATATAAGGGTCTATTGCTTCAGATGGTGGGAGTACGATGGAGAGAGGCGAAGTCAAAATTGGTTTCCGCTATTAAAGCAGCTTCTCTGTGTTCTGACTCTTCCACTATATTGGCGATGCTAAAACCAGATACTACAGAAGATGTTCAAGAGTGGAACGACTTTGTTAAGGAAAAAATATCGGAGAAATTTGGGGTAATAAAAGTTGTATTTTATTCATTATAAATTAAAAGGTATATTATAGTTTATGAATGAATTTCTCCGATGTAGGAAATTAGCAAAAAATACAAAGCATTGAGAGATAAAAATAAAATTCCACATACAATGAGCAGAAAAGGTTATGCGAGATTAGAAGAGGATATGGTAAGAAATTCATGTACGTTTATATCAATAAAATCTTTTTTTTCCTTTGGTTCTTCCTTCTTACCATTGTTATTTGCAGAAAAATGAATCTGGAATATCAAATATTACCAGGGATGAGCTATGGTGCAAAGCCCATACCAAAAAAAATGGAGACCCACCGAACTCCGTTGTTGCCGATTGCATTGTAAGTTTTTTATTTATTATCAAATATTTCGCTGGATCTATTTTTACTACCATTGCATTCAGCATGCTGCTTGTCAGATTTTCCTTCAGTTGTTGCGACAAAGTAGTTTATTCATATTTCCTTTTTCTTGGAATAGACGTCTTCCTGTTTCTGCTTACTTGCTCTTTTGGCAGTCAAATTTGTTTCATGTAGCAATTTTGGAATATTTACGGACATATAATCTAATGCACTTGTCTTCAACTGTGCATTGAAATCGGAGGACTGAACTTGATTTTTTAACTTTTGAAGATGCTTGCATTTTTATGCGATGTGGTAACGTACACAAAATACATCGGTATACTGTTAATTAAACTATGGAACTCTAATCTTAAAATGCTCCAAATTCAATTTTGCAAGCTTGAAAATCATATACTATAAAGGTAAATTAAAGCACTTGGTTATCTGTTTGCTGCAGTATTGCATAATACAATGTTAACCATTTCTTCAAAAGAATATTAAGGAACAGTCCTCATACAACTTAAAATTTAATTTGTAGGCTAAGATAAAAGAGCATAGTGGTGCTCAGAGCTCAAATGGAACAACATCGATGAGTGGGGATGGAGTGTCACATCTTTTTGGAAATGAACATAGGGGAAGGGTGAGAGGACCAGGTTTTGGTGTAGTACCATCTCAAATTGGTGCTTATGCAAGTAATTCAAAAACGGTGATTGCATTGAAAAATCAAGTAACTCATTTGACCACTAAAGTAGAAGAGCTGACTAATATCGTCATGACGGTAAGTTTACAGTTAATTAGTTATTTGTTAACAAATATGTAGTATGTGATTATGAATTACCAAGTCATCTCTTGTACTTTTACAGAGAAAAAATGATACTGTGGCGGATAAGGAGATTCCTCAGGCTCATACACCTCAGGTTAGAATATAAAACTGGATTTTTATTTTTATTTTAAAAACCATATTAGGATATAATACTTAAAAGTATTATGATTTTTGATAGGATTGTTACTGTTTAGTTATCACCTTTTCTTGGTCTGCTGAAACTGTATATTGAAAAATTTGTGATCTGCTAAATTGTAGCTCAGATTTGGTTATAATTTGTTGGATTACATAGATAAATCATCAAATAAAAAAAATGGAAGCGTATCGAAAATTTTGCTAAACCACTATAAAAGTTATATAATAAAACTGGTTTGCTCTCACCTCCTTCATTTTTATTGTTCAATATTCGGTTAGTTTATTTTAGACAAATACTGGGATGTTCGTGTCAATTTTAAAACAGTCGATGCATAATAGAGTATCGCTTCTTCTTTTATTTAAAAATTAGTCAGCTAGGTTTTTGTCTTAATTAATTGGCCTGAAGGGCATCCCACAAAGTTTGTCTTCAAGCCAATTGAGTTTAGTCACTTTTATGATTTCATTCTGGTTTTTCCTGGAATACATGTTAGCTGTTGTGTTAATTTTTTTGCTGCAATTAGTTCAGTGAGTGTGTTAGTGGGTATGTATGAAGTTTGAGTACTATATCTCCCTGCGTGGTGTTATTGCAATTTCCTTGGCAACAGATCTTGTTTTTTTCCTTTGTGTCGTCTTAGGAAACCAATCTTGTAATGTAACACCCTTCGTGGTGCATGTGTCCACTTTAAAAAGCATTTTAGTGGCCTGCCCACTTTATATATATAAAAAAAAACCATGGATGTTAAAATAAGGGTTGATGGAGTGCAAAGAGGGATATGTGGCACATGGCATTTAGGTACCGATCTCATCTTCTTTATTTCCCCATCTTTGCGATAGAAATGGATTTTCTGTTGGTTTTTAGGCTTTCAATTGGATCATCAAACTCTTTTTTTCTTTTTTTGGTGAAATTATTTTGTCAAAGATGCTTTTATCAGATTGATTAAGGGAGGATAATTGGACATTGAATATGCTGACCCCCCTCCTCCTCCCAACACACACACACCCCAGTTTTATGTTCTTGTATATACTCACTGGTTTGTGGACCTTATCATCCCATCAACTAAGTTGAAGCCTTTGTGAGATTTAGTATTCACTTCAGTTGCTTGAAACTTAACTGTCGGCCATTGATGTTGTGACATAATGTTGGGAGGGATGAGTTCGGGCAATAAATTGGTTATAATTAGGATCTTTGTTCTTCATCATTATTTGTATGTTGCTCCACATACACAAATCAAATATACACTAGGATTTCAGGTCGACTAATTTTGCTGTCTGATTTTCACTGGAAGCTATGGTTAACCTTTTCATAGTGAGAAAAATATTTCAAATTTATGCACTACTTTCTGCATTTGGTTAACAACAATTACTATTTGTATTCAAAAATATTATCAGAATTTAGTGCAATGCTGTATAATAAGTTCTGAATGGTGTATTTGGTTAACAGTTTTTTCTGCATTTTGTATCCATGTTGGAGTGATATGAGCAGTCGAACGGGTTTTGTGCTGCAATAGATACATTCTTAAGTCCAATGAGAATATCAGTGATTAGAACTAGGCTTAAACCAGAATGGTTCATGCGTCATAGTGGTTCATGCGTCATTGTTGTTGAAAACAAAGCAACTGACAGGAACTTGTATTTCTGAATGGCGCAGTGCAATGCTGTAAGGTTACAGCAATATATTCTTTCTGCATTCGGTTCACACTTTTTTTTTTGCAGTCACACCGTGCTAGTAACAGTATGCATGCTCAAGATCAACGGGATCGGGTTACTATGAACGGTTTGGTGAACAAAAAGTGCAATCTATTGGGTTGGGAGAGAAACATAGTTGCAGAGGGGACAATAGCAAGTACCGATCCAGATGCTTTGGTACATTTTAAAAAGCTTGGTGCTGATGCTTGGAAGATATGTGTGAATGTAGCGGTGGAACCGGAAGCTTTTTTGTTTAGGCCAACTTCGGAGATGTCCACTATCGGACAGGCCGTTGGATCTTTCATCGCGTGGCACAAAGATCACATTTCCTTGGTCTAGGGTTGGTACTTATGAAACTACTTATGTACTTATGTTAGAACTTAGAACTAAGTGGCTGGAAAACTAGTTATGTACTTATGTTAGAACTTAGTACTATGTCGCTGCAACTTATCTGGATCTTTTGGGTTGTAAACTTATCTAAATCTTTTGGATTGGATGTAAACTTATCTAACTTTTTGAAACGTGTTAGAATTTTAAGACTTTTGCTTTAGTCTGTTATTATGCGTTGAAATGTGTTGCATCACAAAATTTACTGCATGTTAAAATATTAATATTATTATTATAAATCAATATGGCGTCAGGTATGTATATAAATCTATAATTTTGCAACGGGCAAACCCTGTTGTTATATGATATTGTAGACAGTCTACCAAGTAGTATATTACAACAGATGAAGACTCTTGTAATTTCGCAACGGGCAAAACCTGTTGTTACACGATACTGTAGGCAGTTTAGAAAGTTGTATATTACCACGGTCGACGACTGTTGTAATATAATGTATTACAACGGGTACAAGCCCGTTGTTATTAATCAGCTATTACAACGGGTTTACAGCCATTGTCATAGAGCCCGTGCACATGATAGAGGCACGTTATTACAACGGGTATTTACGACAGTCAATGACCGTTGTAAACTGTAAAGGATCTATAATGACGGTGCATATTCAGACGGGCTACTGCCCGTTGTGAAAAGCATATAACAACGGTTTTTGCCCGTTGTAAAAGGACTGTTTTGTTGTAGTGTAAGAAAGAAGAAAAGCAAATTCAATTCTAATTCTCTCAACCCTAAAGCAAAGCAAAACTCTCTCTTTTCTTCTCTAAATTGTGAGTATGATGATCTTAACAAGTTTATTATCATTTTAATTAGGTTGAGTTATGAATGGATTATGAGTAGATGATGTGAATTATCATATATGTTGTTGTAAACCCCTTTTGCTATCATGTATATTGTAAATCCAATGTTATGTGACGATGATATCTTATATGTTGTAAATCATGCTATGATGATGTTATGTATGTTGAAAGTTTCTATGCTAAGTTGTGATGAATCATACATGTTAAAAAGGCCATGATGTTACCATCTATGCTAGTTAGTTCATATTAATTAAATCATCATGTTTGGGTTATGTTGATCTATATGACAAGTCACATATGCAAGTTAGATTGATTAGAAAAGTTATGAACATATACCAAGACATCTATTATGACATCTAGAATTATGCTATGACATATGTGATATCCTATGCTAGTTCACACCATCATTATGTTGCCTAAAAACCTCATATGCAGGTTTATGTATAGATTTGGTCTATGATCATATCATATAAATTGAGACATTTAACAAGTTGACACCTTTTGATCCTTAACATGTGTAGTTTATGCAAGTTTCACACCTATTATGATTAGATTTATTTTAATTGTCTATATGTTGTGATAATTTATCTTTGTGCTAGGTGTTAGACTATACAAGTCTAGCCTATATTATGCGTTGAATAAGCAAACGTATAAACGTGGGGTAGGGGTAATATTAAGGATTTAATATTAAAAAGTTGGGGTGCAATTGATATGATTTTGCATGCCATAAGTGGATGGCCATAATTGAGTCAATTATGGACATCATTAAAAGTTGACTTAATTAATAATTTGAATAGGGAATTATTAAAACTGGGGTAAAAGATTTTAAGTGTTAATCAATGCTTAGGACACGAGGTTGGACTCGTTTGTGACGTAAACCTGCCCGGACCCGCCCGGCAAATCCAGTGGTCACAAATGTCAGCCCAATGTGAGAGGTCCTAGGCCTAAACTAAAGCATAACGGTTGTAAAGACACGACGTTAGACTCTTTTATGGTGTAAGACTGCCCGGACCCGCCCGGCAAATCCAGCTGCCATAAATGCCAGTCTAATGTGAGAGGTCTTTATGAGATTATGGCCCGAATGAATAAAGAAATACTTAACCAGATAAACATGTAAGGTGGGACATGGGGGTTAAGTAGGTGCCTTGGGTGGCATGAGGAATCTAGGGGGTGCCCTTAGTGGCATGTGAAATACGATTAGTAAGACTTAACCAAACACACATGTAAATGAACATGACTAAGAGGGTTAAGTGGGATATACTAGTGACAAGCTTAAGTGGGTAGCTTGTGGGGGCCCATTTCGACCAGTATCCCAAACGTATCTTTATGGGCTCGACCCAAGTCAAGGATAGGACACGCATGCTGTATTCGACTGTAAGAGGCCAAAACGGGGAGCGGTGGCAACGCAAGTCCAACAGGTTTCGTATGCGTGTGTGGACCCTGGCTGGTAGGTAAGACGTTGTTGCATCGTGTAGGTATAAGCCGTGCATTCTCAAGTTGTATCGGGTTGCCACTTTAGGGGAGTGATACACCCCACTATGGGGCCAACACGGGTATCTACGAGTAGGGAGCCGATCGAAAGTGGGTAGTGGGGTACACCTAGTGGAGATAGGGGAAGACGGCACCTATGTAGTTAGCTAGGGGTACGTAAGGCTATTTATAAAGTTTCTATGTGAAGCAAGTGGGATCAAACAATAGGGTGACTGGTGTGGTGCAATGTAGTAATGTGCGGTGCAGTGTAGTAATCATTCGTTAGTAATTAGGTGTGCCTTTACCGTTAACTTTAATGTTATCTTAAACGCTATCTTTATCTTCCTAAGAGTTCATAGACATTTACTTGTCTTCCAGCTTATGCCTTAGTCTAGTTATTTTGATAATAGTATTGTTAGAATTATCATACTCGCCAGACTTTATGTCTGACCCCCGCTATTTCTATCCTTTTTCCCCCTCCAGGTCCTCAGGTTGGGCCCAGCTCTAGTAGAGTTTGATTGAATTGCTTCATCTCTCTTTGGAAAGCTTGGACCGTTGAAGTAAAGTCCAGCTTGTTATCTTTTTAATGGCTATTTATGTAATGGGATTATGTATTTTGTTTTTATGAAGATGAATATTGTACTTGGTTATAATCTATGGTTTTATGATGTAACAAACATGTTTAATTTCCGCTGCAATAAAATGAAGTTTTAGATTTCCAAGTACTATTTATTATCTGTCTTGTTGTATTTTTTCTGTTCTATATTCACTTATAACCTCCATGGAAGTTAATGCATTCCCTTCGTGAGTGACATTAATGGACGTGGGGTGTTACACGATGTTTAAATGATTTACTTGTTTTAAATAACTGGCAATCACTGGAGTAAACCCATTCGACGAAAGTGGCGTGGTCCTATGATTTTCCCTATTATTAATGTTAAATCAGTTAAGTAGATTTCTCATACCAGTACCATGATTTACTCGTAGTTTGTTTCACTTGCAAACTCGGGTGCCCCTATTTCTACACGGGCAGCCTTGTATTCAGGTTTTAGCAGGCTCTTTCTGGATAGCTGGAGCTGAAGATGGATTCTATCATTTCTCTTTTTATGTTGTTCAGCTCCTGTTTTACATATTATGTTTTGTTTCTGCTGTAGACATTTTATGTAAAGCTAAACTGTATTTGGTACTAAGTATGATCCTGAATACTGTGTAACTCTGATTATTATGTTTATCCAGTGTATTCTATTGTACATTATTTGGTGTATTTATTTATTTCTGTTCTGCTGTTATTTGTTTATGTGTTATATTCGAAAGATTACCCTTGCGACCGTGGAACGGGGTTTGGGGTCGTCACAAGCCTTAATCATTTTCATCTTAGCATGCCACATTGACAATTCACGCCATATGACTGATGTTTATCAATATATAACTTCTACGCCCATACGTCTCAAAGTCGGGTATTAAGCAAGAGAATAAATTCTCCGCCACCGAACATATATATATCTAATATAAATCAATCAGTACATAATGAAATCCAGTGTTAGACACACATCCATTTACAAGTCCGTTCCGGGTCTGAACGAATCGGAGGCACCTTATTCCTCGCCCCATATGTCCAATACAAGAGAAAGGTCCTCGCATATCCGGTCGATATACAAGCACGTCTGGACGATCACCACTTATTACCGTATCTTGGGTGTACAACCTAATCAAAACATCAGTAATCATTGAAATGATGTGAAGATCTCTACTTCAACCACCATCTTCATCGTCGACTTTTGGTCGTCGAAACAGTTATTCAGAATGGCTTAAACCCGACCTTTCCGAATAATTCGCGTATTTTATAATGAATAATCAAGTGCTATAAAGACACATCATACACCTCATTAAAATTCAGAATATTCTTTTATTCAAATATTCGCATCTTTAGGGAATGGTTCCCATTAATTTTATCAAAGACAAGTTTATTTAAACTATTTCTTTAATCTTCCTTTGGATATCCTCTTCAAATAATTTTATTATCTTACCACAACATAAATCCAATTAAGGTTTATCAACTAGTCAGGATTAGCAAATCTTACCAAAGTGATCATTTATTTTATTCTCCCAATCCAAACCTATTCATCCCATGGAGCAAAATTGGTGGTACTCCATATTTAACACCCACTGTGCTATCGCTAAATTCAAGTACTATTTCACGCTTCAAATCTAATTAAAGATTTAACTATCACATGGAATAAAACTGGCGGTACTTCATTATCGAACAGTTCATGATTACGATAAATTTAATTATCCCATTCTCATTTTAATCCACTTAAAGATTCATTAAAAATCCAACTTGTTTTAATATCAAAAATCATTACTTAATGATTGTTCAAACTTGAATTTAATCCTGCTTTCAATTGGGTTAAAGAACCAATGTCATTTAAACAAAGTTCATGATAAACCCAAAATCATCTTCCATCGAAATGAAATCTTCACGGAAATCATAACAGTATATAATCAATATAAATTTCTGTATCAAATCAATACTATAAACGGAATAGCAGAAAAGCCTTTTAAATTCCATAAATAGTAACGGTCTTCTTCACAGAAGCTCATCCTGATTATTAGATCAAATTTCATCCAATTCCAATTTCTTTTATTAAATTGGAAAACTATACTTTGGAAAATTTCCGTTAAATCTTAATAAAAAGATTTATAAATTCCATATCATGTCTTAACTATTAATTAGGTTAAAGAACAAGTGTTATTAAAAACACTGTTCATGATAAACACAAAATCAACTTCCATTTAATCCCAATTGATAAACATAATGGGAAGAACTTCTTTAATCTTAATTAAAAGATTTATTCCTTTCTCAAATGGGCTTAAGAACACTGTTATTTAAGACAACATTCATGACAAACCCAAAACCGAATTTGGTATTAAATACAAGGCTCTAAATCGAAATTATATCAGCATATATTCAATATCAAATTCTGAAACCAACAGATATCGTTTCGAGAATATCGAGTTCTATATCTTCCAAATTCTGCGACCATATCCGTATAATCACGAAATCCAATATCGAAATATTCCAAAGATTATTTTCATTTAAATTCATCCCAATTCGTACGCTGGAAAATTTTCGTTATTTTAAAACCATGTACAAATCCAATTTATTTACTTAAAAACATTGGATTTTTATTCTAGTTAATAACTAGTTCATTATGATAAAAATAACATTTATCTTTACAAATATGGAATATTTCATCCAAACTCTTTCCAAATCATTTTTTTATGATTTTTCATAATTTATTCATACATTTAATGGTTTTAATATCGCCATTTCAGTCGATTTCCATATACGGTCATCGAACTGCATTTACAGCGACCATTTCCAAAACTGATTTGGACATATTTTAAAATCTACCACTAGATTTCAAATCTCTTATATTCTTTGGATAGTTCTTTTTGACACGAACTTAACGGTTCCGATTTTAGGAGAATCTGATGGTCGGATCTTCCGTTACATCAGTTTGAAGTTAATGGTTGAAATTCACGAACGGTCGCTGCACGGCGCGTTCTATTCAAGCCATTTAAATATATATATATATATATATATATTATATTTCGTCGATTTCAATTTAAAACATATTTTATAAATTCGTATTTAAAATAATATTCAGTGAATTGTAATATAACGTATTTATATTCACTGAATTAACTATTCCAACTTCTAATTTATAAAAACGTATTTAAAATAATATTCACTGAATGGTCAAAATATGATTTTGATGCCCGATTTTGGATGGCGTTTAGCTACTTACTCGGTTTCATATATTTCCATATTTTCGTGTCCATCCAAAATCGGACATCAAAAATCATATTTTAACCATTCAGTGAATATTATTTTAAAATATCGGTTCATTAATTTAATTCTTCACTGATTTTTTTATAAAATATTCTTTATTTAAAAATATTCATTATTTTAAAATATTCGTTATTTTTGAATCGAAATGCGACTCAATCAATTACCATATAATTTCAGTTATATGGATTTCATACATCACATGTATTCAACAACAATGATAAATAATCATTTAACATTCAAACATTATCCAAGGTGTAATTTACCACTGTATAAGCATTAAAATAAAAAAATAACACTCATCACGGCCTATCAACCCATCGATTGACATACAACTAAATATCGAGATTAGTGTATGTCTAATATCATCCCAATACCCGAGTGTGGTTTTCAAACAACAACAGTCAAATAAATTTAACTAATTCCAATTCGGTTTGAATTATTTTTCTATTTAACCAATCTACACTGTTTAAATTATAAATAATTATTTATAATTTAATTTCAACTACCACATTAATGTTAACATTGTTTGTAATACGTCAAGCATTTCAACAACACAATCAACACATAATACAGTCAATTAAATCGTCCATGGTTAGTGGATGAGGGAGGTGAGCTAACAGGCACCGTATACAATTTATAATGATTAAAACTGATTAAAAATCTACATGGGCAATTCTATATATTTTTATACATGAAAACAATAACATGATAAAATAATTTTGAGTGAGGAGTTCTCACTTTGGTTTCCACTCCGTCATTCTTTAATTGATGAATTTTATTTTTGGAACTAAATTAAACAGGCATTTAATTTAGCCCAAAAATAAACTAGCTCCAAATCAGTCCTAGTCAGTTCCATGTTGTAGAGTTCGCCTAGACGAGTCCAACGCATTTTGAATCGTTGGATATTGACCTCATATGAAGGAGATACAATATTTTATATATTAATAACTATTCGAGATAATTAATTAAATTAATCGCTAATAATTACATCACTTAACGCTAATACCTCTTCCCCCTTCATCGTTCAAAACCGAACCACGTTCCACCAGAAAATCCCGCCGCCATCGCCAATCCCGACCGCTTGGACCAGATTGGACTCCGCCTCGCTCTCAGGCTTCGCGCCTTCCCCCAACGCTGCCATCCATGGTGAGCTCGAGCTCCCCCTTCGTCAGAAAAACACTCTCGAACAGCCGGCGTTTCATCCCTAATTTCTCACGATTTAGTCCACTAAAAATTGTGATGCCTATATAGATTTGAAGATAAGAGAATTCACTTCGACTTTTGCTTTATGAGAATTGCGAATCGGTTTGTGGATTGAGGATGATTGGGATTTAAAAATTCGACGATATCCGCCGTTAAATGATGAGGAGCGACGGGTTTGATTTTCTAGGAAAGTAGATTAGGTTTTAACGTTATAATATATATATATATATGTATTAATATTGATTTATTCCAAAAATGTTAGATTTTGTATCCGAACTCCAAATCAAACCCAACGACTGTTGACCCTAGCCAAATACCACCATTTGCGACACAACGGAATATGTTTCGTAAGCTAATTTGACTACTTCGATCAGTTTTTATCAAAATTAAAATATAAATTAACATATATATATATATATATTGAATTTCAACATACATTTTAATTTACTAAGGCTACATACTGACTCCAAAAGTTACAAAAAAATAAATACTGCAATGTTTTGATGATATGGTACTAACAAACTAATTTAGTTGAATTTGGAGACCGTTTGAAAAATGGCCTTTTTCCCAGTTGATTAAATTTAAACTGAATTGACAAAACACGTTTAAATTCACTGTGTTCACATATTAATTCAAAAAATTATGAAATTTGAAACCTAACAATAATTGGACATTTCGGATCCAGAAAAAGTTGTTTTGTCGAAATCGGAGGTTGTTTGCAAAATGGTTATTTTTAAGGGCTATATATTATTTAAAAATATATATAAATTCCATAACGACTATTCTAAATATTAAAATGGACATAACTAACAATTTATAAAGTAAAATCTCAGTTTCTTACATTCATTAGAAAGATATAGTTAAACAGATTCTAATGTTTCTGTTTTTTCTGAAATCCGATTTATATTGAATTGTATACATTCAGTTGAAATTAAAAATCGAATTTTCAAACTACCGCGCCATTTCAAGCTCATTTTAAAATTAAAATAAATTTATATGTTCTAAATTTGATTTAAATAAATTTTTAGTTGTTATTATTTAAAATAAATCATTTTAAATATTCAAAACTCATAAAAATAGCTAAAATAATTTTTTTTAAATTGGTTCGGAAATTCTGGGTTGTTACATCAGTACACTCACATTCCACTTTAGTTGCAAACAATATAGTGTCGGCCTTTCCTTGTGATCGCATCACCCCTGAACACTCGTGATAGAACCCATCATCACACCCTCCACGCGACTGCCTCTAGCTTGGTCTAGCTTCATGGGGTTTCGGGTTTCAATTGCAATCCCCGATTTTTTTTAAAATATTTTGGAAGGGTTTCAATTTGAGGGATTAGATTTGTTTGACAAGAGAACGAAAAGAAGGCAACAACCATTTCATTCATTGGAGCTTTGAGTTTTATTTCTAGTAAAAAGTAAATGGAGTTTGGAAATAGGAAAGGGGTTGGCTTAGAAAAGTTTGAACTGGGCAACAACCATTCTTTGGAGTTTCGATTTTTACAAAGGCGACCTTTGACTAATGGAGATGAAAATAAAATGGGAGATGAGGGAGGGTATCCCGCATATTTATAATCAATGAGGGGAAGAGTAGGTCGGCTAACGTACAAGAGGATAGGTTGTCTTAAGAAAAAAAATATTTAATTTTGATTTGATTTTAAATTAATAGGATTTGTAGTAAAGAAATTTTGATTTTATTTAAATCAAAATCGATTGATTATGATTTCATCTAGTATACATATAATATTCTCACGAAACTTACGCCTGAATTTTCATGCTAAAACTAACACAAATGGGCTCCAATCCTGATGAAATTAGATGTATTGCTATAGTTTAACATTACATACCCTAAAAAATTGGTTTTTTTGAAAACCGAGGTCGTTTGAATATTTACTATTTTTAAGTACCATATTAAATTGATCTAATAAAATTTTAAATCCAAAACAAACAACTCTCTAATAATAAATTATAATTATTGTTTATATTCAAATAAAATTTATATTGATTATCTAATCGTTTCGATTCAGTTTTAACTTTCAATTCAATTATATTCGTTTTTGTATTACGATAATTCGATATTGTAACGGCCTGGGAAATTTTCGACTTCGATAATCGACATACAACACCATGTCGACTATCCAAGAATCGAAAATAGTGGAACGCCAATAGAAAGAAGCTAGAGGGTGAGAATAGATAAGGTAGAAAATTATAATAGAAGAAAAAGAACACAACTACAACAACATTAGAGTAAGACGATTCTCGCAGCGGAACGAATAAAATAAATTATACCACATAACTGGAATAAAACATCATCGGTATATAATACCATTACCGAAGTACAACACTTATAATACATCGGAAATAACAATAACTATATAATCCTGAAGCCTCCTGCTCCAGCTCTTCAAGTATCTGTAAAATCGCGACTGCTTGACTACCCTTACAAAATTGGGCACCCAAGATTTTAGGGAAAACAAAACAATATAAACTCTAGGTCAATCATGTGACTAGTTTGAGTAAACTCCAACCATTTGTTTAACTTTTAAAATCCTTTTAAAGGAAAGAATAATCGTAAGATTGATCCACACATAAACATAGATGGTTTTTTACCTTACGATAATCCAAAACATTCTTTTAAAATCAATAGTCTTCTGATATTATAATAATGTCTAATATAAGTATCAATCTAGCAGAACACTTTCATCTCACGCTCCACATATATATTATACAATCAAAAACCGTGGACTCTTATTGGGTAATGGATTTCCAACTATGACAAGGTATGGAACCACCTTCCGATCAGTGTACTCTAGAAGCGATACACTGGAGTTCAACAAGAACATTTTGTAACTCGGCCATACATGATCGGCCATTCATTTCGCTTAAATGTTCCGAATATATTGTCACTTTATGATTGGTATACCAACATAACCATTCCCGGGAGATACAGAACTGTAAGAAGTAACAAATATGCATATTCTCTAGATGGTGACAATATACCCTAATTGGGTGCGACCCACTTAGCTATGCTGCCTACCCGATTTTTGTCATTTCCCAGTTGATGAGGCTTGAGGTCATAACGTATCTTGTAACAGATCATTCCTTCATTTACTTGAATTCCACATCGTTATACCCGTCAAACCACAAATTGGTTTCCCAAAAAATACCACGGGTATAAGCTAAGAGAAACGAATTCCTCGTCCACCAACGTAAATACGTTTGAAACGATCAACTTACGCGATCTACTAAATATACTCAGTTAGACATTCGTCCATTCAAGTTGTCCCAGGACTGGACAACCCGAAGGCACTATTCTGTAAATCCATCCTATGCAATTTCTACCTAGGATTTACTAAATTGCCCTTGCATAACTATGTCTTCAATTATCTTCATCATATTTGATTCGCAATGCTAACGCCATACGGAGTGGTTTTTAGATAATATATCTGATCGTGGTCTCTCCGTATTGACAACAAAAATGGTCAAAATCTTTGATAGTCGGTGATTTAACTATCAAAGGAAAACATGCATACAAACAACGGTCGTATTTCCAAATGGAAATCTACTGATCAATCATCCTTTCATTTCCCAATTTCCCATTTATCGTTTCCATATATTCATAAATTCCTTATTTTCTAAAATTAGAAAATATATGTTATTATGTTTGGAAAACGTTTCGATTTCTGATTCACGCATCAATATCTTCCCACCTCTACCAGTCTCTAACTTTAAACTAGTAAGAGAACAACTTCCCAAGTGTAAACCCGGAAGGCTGAAACAAACATTAGATCGATACCCAAAAACCCATTCAACTCAACTAATTTCCAATCAGTTTCTAATTTCAGTAATTCCATTTAAATTCGTAATTCAAACCCCAAATTCCTTTATAATATTTTATTTTCAAAATATTTAATTTAATCTAATTTTTCACATAGAATGTGAATAATATTTCTTAATATAATCAAAACAGTTTGATTTGTATTTAAAAACAATATCTCAAACCCAAATTCTATTTATATTTTTATTTGCAGAATTACTCATACAAATCCTATTTCATTTCCAACATTTATAATATCATTGCAAATTTTCTTTATAACTATTACGTTCACATTCCGTTTCAATTATCGGTGTTAAAAAGGATTTTACTTCCTTATATAAATTCAAATTTATATATTCACTTTATTAAATGATAAATATTTCCTTAATATATAAACATCGTTTATAAATTATTCTCCTCAATTTATTTGTCAAAACAGATTTCTATTAAATATTTTCTTTAAATCAATACCATGTTACACCTGTGTGCGAAGCACGGATCTAAACCTTCCTAATGTAAAATTCTCTTTTTATAAAATTCTGTTCATTTTCCAAATATTTCCTTTTATAATTCTATTTACTTTACAAATAAATATTCCTTTTATAATTATATTTATTTTCAAAATAAATATTTCATGTATAATATCCTATTTATTTCCTATAAGTATTTCATTTATAAAATCGTATTTATTTCCTATAAATGTTTCATTTTCAAAATACACCTTGAAAATTCCCTTTTTACATTCTAGCATTTCTTATGGTAATTAAAATATCAATTAAACAGACCAGTGTCATCACAATCAATCACAGGTTTTATATCACATCATATATCACAATATATGAAAACAAAAAGTATTATAAATATTGAGGAATCCGGTTGGATCCCTCCAACCTGTTTCCCTGCATCCAAAGATGTCAAACAATATAAATAACATCGATTTCATTTCAATATGAAATATTCTGATAAACGAAATCAATATTTTCTTAACGATATATATATATATATCGTTATCTATAATTTCAACCAATCAATCAGCAATTCAACCAAACAATTAACACACAACAATCAATCATCATTTATCAATACTAGATTATATTTATAAATATATAAACTGTATAGAGTTAGTGAGATTTATTCACAATGGATGGTTATCGTTAAATAATGATTAACTGTCTTTGATTCAAATAGACAATTTATTTCGCTATAAATTGTAACGAGCTCCAATTCACTCCCAGTCAGTTCCATTGTGTAGCCATCATCCATGTGATCCTATTGGATTCTGTTTTGTCCAATTCTGATACCATATGTAGAAGTTATGCATGTTATAACTTAATACACTATTTAATATAGATTTTAACTTAGAATTAAATTAAAAGTGGGCTTTACCCTCATATTCATTCGGCCCATGTAAATACCATTTTAGCCCATCCCACCTTACACTGATCCACTTTTTTCTTCTCCCCTCGATTTATATAAACTTCTGCTCCCCGTTTTCACCACGGCTGACCATTTCAAATCGCACAACCCCCCTTCCCACTTCATGAATCTTGAAATAGACATTGGCACCATTCCCTAATGTCATGAAGAGCCCCTCACGCACCCCAACATCGTCATAGTAAAACGCGTCCACTGCTTCTCCTCCTTCCACAACTCAGAACCGCTGTATGTAAACACTCATCAACATCCATCTTTGAACTGCCCTTGCTCCTCTTCCCCTTTGCTATTTCATATGCTGTAACCACCACTGGCTTCGCCCTCCTCTTCTCCCTCAACAGATCGAAACGCTGCACCTACCTCTCAAATGAATCGCGATATCACAGGGGTACCAAAGTAGTACCGACATTTTTCAGTGCGGAATATCCCCAAATTTTCAAAACCCAAGCTAAACACTACGACAAACTCAAATATGATCTCCGAAACACCCATCTATGCACCAATTTCCTGAATCGCTCAACCCTAGAAGTCGCAGTAAAAACTTCCAGTAATAGAAATTACGTCGAATACGTTGAAAAGGGTAAATACTTGAAGATAAACTCTTGGTGAATTCAATTATGAATGTCTGGAGATTTATAGGATCTTAATCGGTTTTATTTGAATTTATGAGGATTGATATTTTTGTTTCCTGAAGAAAACAGACAGCGTAAACATTTCGACCACATAAAACTGAATTTTGGTTTAGAAAGTTTTTAAGGGTATTTATAGAGTAAGAATATTATTTTTATATTCATTATTAAATTAACTTATATTGTAATGCTGTTTGTATAACCATAAAAAATTCCTATGGTCACTTACAATATCCGAATTCGACGAAAATGTACATACACCTACAGTTCGACAATACGGACCTAACGAAACTTGTTTCGTCGAATTATGTGTTTGTTTTCTCACATATCGTATTTTTAAAGTCAAATTATTGATTGTTTTCCACATTAAAATTCCTTACGGCCACATACTGACTCCAAAAATCACAAAAATTGAAATCTAGCAATAACTTAATATTCCAGATCTAACAAATTTAGTTTCAACGAAAACAAAGGTCGTTTGTAAAAGCTCTAAATAAACCAGTAAATATATTAATATATTTAAAAACAATTTAATTAAATATTAATAAATTAATATTATTACATATAATATCATACTACTCCAAAATAACCATATCGGGATTTATAACTCGATATTTCAAATCCAGTGTTAAATCGATACCCAATTTATATAAAAATCCTTTTATAATATAAACAAATCATTATGAATTATAAAGGAATTCCATAGTGACTTTTCAAAAATTTGATACGGAAAAAACTCATAATCTACATGGCAAAATCTCAATTTTTCTCTTCCATTAGTAAAATATACTTCACTAGCTCCGAACGTTTCTTATTTCACAGAAATCCAACTTAAAACAGATTCTATATATTCATTTAAAGGTTAAATTGCCATATTACGTACTGTCACGCCATTTCGAGCTCGATTATAATTGTATTATAATTAATACGTTCAATTATCATTTATAAAATATATTCGTTATTATAATTCAATTCTAGACTGAATTAAATCTTATAATCAATCCAATTCACACAATATTGCCAATTCTACTATTTTCGATTATTTTAGAATCAAATATATTATTTAATTATTTATGTTAATTAAATATTCAAAGTTATTTAATTTAAACCATTAAATTATCAAACCATTATTTAAATAATTAAATAAAATTAAATATTAAATAGTTAAAAAATACAGTTCATTACATTCTTCCCCCCTTAAAATAATTTCGTCCTCGAAATTGCTAAGCTAGAAAACAAAACCTATTAACTGGGTTAAAATTATTCATTTACTTATTAACTCCAGTTTCACTAAACCAATTTACTTTAACTAAATTATTAATTCATTTCTATTAACAAAAAATTTCAAAATTCTTGAAAATTTTCTAACACCTTAGATTTCTGAAAAATTTCGCCAGCACCTCCTTTGTACGGGTTAATCGGTACAACAACAACTCGCCTTTCTAGGCCTTCTCCAAACCAAAAGAAAATCAAACAGCCAAGCGGCTTGCCAATTCGGCTGGTAAAAATCTCATATCCATATAAAATAAATTTGTACCTTTTTGTCGGGCATATCATTATATCATTTCAATCTGTTACTACCAGTGTCATCTCAATCAATCTCTAATAAATTCATTCTCAAACCAAATCATTCGCTCATATCGAAGTCGAATTCCTTTCGAACTCCAATCTCAAATTCCAAACTCTTAACTTATCAACTCAATTCCATTCCAGATTATTCTCTAATCAAAACCAGTTTTATTTAACTTATTTCAAGTTAATTTCTAATTTATATACTTTTACCATCTCAATCTATTTAACTTCATAAGTTAAATTTAAATTCCAGGGTTTTATTTCAAATTAATTTGAAATCATAATAACAATTCAAACCATTTGAATTTCTGAACAACTTGTTTCCTCTAAAAAATTCAAAATCAAAATCTTTGGTAGTAATTCATCACTTAGAAACTCGAAAATGAACACCGATGATGTCCGGATCATCATCGGAATTATTTTCCAGCGATCGAAGTGAGTTCAATACTATATCACTTTTTCAAAACTCATATTTAAACACTTCCCGTTTTGAAATCAATTTCAAAATACCATTCACAGTGCTTTCAAAACAATTTAAAATCTCCTAGGATTTTAAATTTGCCTTATATATTTAATCCAAATCCATTTGTTAATATCTTTCCGGTTTCCAGGGTTTTGAATTTTCAATTCTGATTTAAATTCAGATTAAATTCATTTCCTAACACTTATATGATTTCGGATTGGTTATTTACAATCATTGCAATTATAATCTTATTTGATTATAACAATGACCAATACATCAAATATAATAATTCCAATAAATATATTTTTTTCTATATCAAAATATACTTTGGGTAAAATTATTTCGTATACCCTCTTTTCAAAAGATACTATGTCAGTTCATCGTGTTCAAGTGTTTAGAAACTCCTACCGATACAGTGGATCAAACCGATTGAGCAAAACTCATAAACAACTCAACCAATAATTCTCCACAATAAAAAATCATTTTCATATCAAATAACAAATGCGTTCTCTCGTATATATGCAACTAACTCAATATAGGTATTACTAATCCTATCTCTATCGAGTTACGCCACAGAGCCAAGGCAATTACTTAACCTTCATCTCTGATACCACTATAACAGCTTGGGAAATTTTCGACTTCGGTAATCGATATACAACACCATGTCGACTATCCAACAATCGAAAATAGCGGAATGTCAATAGAAAGAAGTTAGAGGGTGAGAATAGATAACATAGAAAATTAGAATAGAAAAAGAAGAACACAACTACAACATCAGAGTAACACGAGTCTCATAGCGGAACGAATAAAATATATTATATAATATAACTTCGGAATAAAACAGTATCGGTATATAATACCATTACTGAAGTACAAAACTGACAACACAGCGGAAATAACAATAACTATATAATCCTGAAGCCTCCCGCTCCAGCTCTTCAAGTATCTGTAAAATCCCAACTACTTGACTGCCCGTACAAAATTGGGCACCCAAGAGTTTAGGGAAAACAAAACAAAATAAACTGTGGGTCAATCTTGTGACTGGTATGAGTAAACTCCAACCATTTGTTTAACTTTTAAAATCCTTTTAAAGGAAAGAATGATCATAAGACCGATCCAAATATAAACACAGATGGTTTTTTTACCTTAGATAATCCAAAACATTCTTTTAAAATCAATAGTCTTCTGATATTATAATAATGTCTAATATAAGTAAATATCAATCTAGCAGAACACTTTCATCTTACGCTCCACATATATAATATACAATCAAAAAATCGCAGACTCTTATTGGGTAATGGATTTCCAACTATGACAAGGTATGGAACCACCTTCCAATTAGTGTACTCTAGAAGCGATAGACTAGAGTTCAACAAGGACATCTTGTAACTCAGCCACACATGACTGGCCATTCATTTCGCTTGAATGTTCCGGATATATTAGTCACCTTTGGTTGGTATACCAGTGTAACCGTTCCCGGGAGATACAGAATTGAAAGAAGTAACAGATATGAATATTCTCTAGATGGTGACAATATACCCTAATTGGGTACGACCCCCTTATCCATGCTGCCTGCCCGATTTCTATCATTTCCCAGTTGATGAGGCTTGAGGTCATAACGTATCTTTTAACATATCATTCCTTCATTTACTTTAAATGCCACATTGTCATACCCGTCAAGTCACTCATTGATTTCCCTAAAAATACGACGGGTATAAGCTAAGGGAAACAAATTCCTCTTCTACCAACGTAAATAAGCTTGAAACGATCAACTTACATGATCTACCAAATATACTCTGTAAGACATTCATCCATTCAAGTTGTCCTGGGACTGGACAACCCGAAGGCACTATTCTGTAAATCCATCCTAGGCCATTTCTACCTAAGATTTACTGAACAGCCCTTGCATAACTTCGTCTTCAATTATTGAAATGACCCAAAGTTCTCCATAAAGGAAAGCCCGGATTGAGTTGAGAACACGACAAATCAAAACACAAATAGAAGAACATTTGTATGCATATGACAGAAATATATATATATATATAGATATATATAAAAATGAAATAAATAAATATTCAAAAAAAATTCAAAACAGCGAATCGGGAGGGGGAATAGCCGAACCCCACCATTTTTGGAGTCGATCCGAGCCCTGCTTGGTTGATTAGAGGTCAATCCAGGGTGTTTGGCTACAAAACTGTGGCCTGATTCGCCTTAAGGGCTGATATGGCATCTGAGTGGTCCAGATCAGTTCAAGGGTTAATCTTAAGGCCTAATTGACTTCCTACACCTATATACACACCCTAAGACCTAACCCTAATTCATAAATATTATCTATGTCACCATTATCTTGTCTAATTCTCTCTTAAACCCTAGCCACTGCCTCTAAATCAAATCTCAAGTGTTCAACTTCAACTCAAATTAAAGATTAGAGCTTCTACAACAATTCAAGAAGATAAATCAGCAACACCGCAATGTTTCTACATCAATTTCAGTGCATAATTCTATTCTTTAACCACGAAAGGTGAGTACGGTGATTTTCACAATATAATGGGATTAAAAGTAACATAATGAAGTTGTAAAGAGGATTCATATGTATGTATGTAATTTGAACCTCATCCAAGTCTTCACTTTTTTGATTCATGTCATCATATGCCTATGTTTCTATGTAAAGTTCATACCTTTATCAGTTTATTCATGTTTGAATCTGTCATTATGCCTCTATGCCAGTTTACATGCCCCTTTATTTCATGATGTTGTGTTAATTCCAATTTTCTATGATTTGATTCTCTCTTCTTATCCCTATTCCTTTTATTTTTGGATCGAGGCTACCTTCGAGCCTATATTAAAAATACGTGCGAATGCAAATACGTGGGAACGATGGGAATATGTGAAATATGGAAAATTGGATATTATTGGATATTTTGGATAATTGGATAATTTGTGAAATTGGCATATTTGGGTATGAATTACATGGAATTGATGAAATTTCCTATAATTGTAAATTTGTAATTGAGGCTAATTAATATGTAATTAGTAACAATTTGGAATAGGCAATATTATAAACATGATTATATGTTTAATTGGATATACATGACATGAAAATTGGGTATGGGTGAAATACAATTATTAATAAACCTTTGACACGAGGTTAGGCGCAATTGTGGCGTAAGACTTCCCGGAACCGCCCGACAAATCCAACTGCCACAATTGGATGTCTAATGTGAGAGGTCAAAGGAATGAATTATAGGCGCAATGGTTAATGACACAAGGTTAGACCCGGTTTGTGGCGTTAGACTGCCGGGAACCGCCCGACAAATCCAGCGGCCACAAAGCGTTTGGTCTAATGTGGGAGGTCATGCGTCGTTCGCCATAAGGAATGAATTAAGGAATACGAACCATAATAAGACATGGGTTTGGTTCGAGGGTTAAGTTTGGTGACATGTAAATTATGACATGTAGATATGGACTTAACCGGAATAAGATAAGACATGTAAATTATGACATGTAAGTATGGACTTAACCATAGCATGTGTAAGACATGGACATTTAAATTAAAATGGTTAAGTGGGAGAAAAACCTAGTAGGGACCAAGCATAGGTGGTAGGCTTGTGTCGGATGGGGGACCCGTTTGAGTATCTAATTGGGCTCGGTACTAGGCCGGGGTTGGGGCACGCTTACTGGACTTGAATGTAAGAGGTCAAAACGTGAATAGCGGTGGCAACGCGAGTCCAACAGGTTCATATGCGTGCATGGATCCAGGGTGGTAGGTAAGACGTTGTTGCATCATGTAGGTATGGCTGTGCATTTTATGTTGGTATCGGGGTTGCCACTATGGAGATGATACACCCCACTGTGGGGCCAGCACGGGTGCCTACGGGGTTTAGGGAGCCGATCGAATGGGTAGGGCAAGGGTACCTTAGCAGTGGTAGGAACAAGCCGGCAGCTACGATAGCAGCTAGGTACAAGTAACTACCAAGTTTGCAATGTACATATAGTTAGCGGGAAGGGATCAACCTTTAGTAAACAGAGACTAGTAGATGTGCGGTGTAATTAAGTAATGTGGTGTAACTTAGTAAAAGTGCAGTGTAACAAAATACATGTTGGTTGAGTTGGATAGTCCTTTGGGTGATAGTGTGATGTTGACTTCGGTCTTCGGGGTTAGTACTTGGAGGGTTCTTCGCTTAGCCAAGGTGTAGGATTGTCTCAGTAGTTAGGAATAGAATCATCTTGTCCATCCTTTTTATCTATCTTATCTATGTTACAGCCATATCATGATGCCTATTTATGTCTTTATCATTTACCTTACATATTATTTGTTAAAATTACTGGACTCGCCAGACTTTATGTCTGGCCCGTTTTGTTTCCACCTCTTTTCTTTCCTTTCCCCCCCTCAGGTTTGCAAGGAGGGAATAATACAGCTTAGTGCAGATTTCTTTCAGTTGCCTGAAGAGAGTAGATGTATTGCTTTGGACTCTCTCATCTTTATGGCTTTTCTTATGCTCATTGGGGATTTATGCATTTATGTTATTTAAGTATTTGCTTCTTTATGTACTTTGAAGTTTTTGGAAAAGACAATTGATCCTGTTGTAATGGTTTTTGGAGACTACTTATATAAGCTTGTTTTGAAGTTATGATGCTATGAAATAAGTTTTATCTTCCACTGTGTTTTATTTATTTATTCTTGTAATTTATCTGTTCTATACTACTATAATGCTTCATGACATTAATGCATTCCCTTTGTGAGTGACATTAATGGCCATGGGGTGTTACAGGGTTGGTAATACCCTAGACTGAGTTGAGTATATATATATGAGCGCGTATTTGTTATTGATATAACTTTTTTTTATATTGTGGAGATTCATTGGTTGAGTTGTTTATGGGTTCTGGTCGATCAGCCTGATCCACTGTATCGGTAGGAGTTTCTAAACACTCAAATATGATTGGTCGACACGATATGTTTCGAAAAGAGGGTAAATGAAAATAATTTTACCTAAAGTATATTTTGATATAGAGAAAATATATATATTGGAATTATAATATATTGGAAATATTGGTTGTTATTATAATCGAGTAAGATTATAAATTAAACGGTTATGTAAATAACCGTTTAGAATTCATATAAGTGAAGTATATGAAATCAGATGAATTAAATCTGAATTAAAATCAGAATTGGAATTTAAAATTCCAAAAATAAGAATAAGCGTTTGTAAATGGAATATATGAGAATTTTAAAATCCTGGGAGATTTTATTTTGTTTTACAAACATTGTGAATGGTATTTTGAAAAATATTTCAAATTGGAAGTGTTTAGATATGGTTTTGAAAGTGATATAGTATTGAACTCACTTCGATAGCTGGAAATAGATTCCGATGTCATCATGTCATCATCGGTGTTCATTTTCGAGTTTTAAGTGACGGATTACTACCAAAGAAATTGTTTTTGAATTTTTTTTGAGAAAAGAAAGTTGTTTTGAATTCCAAAAAGGAATATTTGATATTGAAAAGCTAAGTTATTTAAAATTCCCAGGAATGGATTGTTTGAATTAAAACAAATTAGATGGAAATTGGTGAAACTAAATTGAAAATCAAGAATGGTACTTGAGATTGATAATGGAATTTGGCTTGGATAAAGAAATGGTTGTGTTGAAGATAAAGGTGATTTGAGATTGATTGGGATGACATTGATATATGCTGAATTAGCTGCAGATGTAAAGGATATAATGATATGCCCAACAAAAAGGTACAAGTTTACATTATATACGGGTTTGGGATTTTGATGAGCCAAATTGGCAAGCCGCTTGGCTATTTGATTTTCTTTTGGGATGGAGAAGGCCAAGAGAGGCGAGTTGTAGTTGTACCAATTGAGCCGTACAAAGGAGGTGCTGGCGAAATTTTTCAAAAATTTCGGGTATTAGAAAATTTTTAGGATTTTTGAAAATTTTCGTTGATAAGAATTAATTAACATTTTAATTAAAATAAAGTGATTCAGTGAAACTGGAATTAAAGAAGTAAACAAATAAATTTTACCCGGTTAATAGGGTGTAATTTCTACCATAGCAATTTCGAGGACGAAATTATTTTAAGGGGGAAGAATGTAATATCCCGTATTTTTATACGGTATAACAGTTAATTTTATTTAATTATTTAAAATATGGTTTGGTAATTTAAATGGTTCAAATTAAAATAACTAAATATTTAATTAATATAATAATTAAATAATATATTTAATTCTGAAATAATCAGAATTAGCTGGAATGGCAATACAGCGTGAATTGGGCAATTCAAAATATATAATTTAGTTTAGAATTTGAATTAGAATAACGAATATATTATTTGAACGATAGTTTGAATGTATAATTATATTATAATTAAAATCGAGCTCAAAATGGCGCGGTAGTTCGCTATTTTGCGATTTGAACTTCAACTGAATATACAGGATTCGTTTTAAATCGGATTTCTGTGAAACAAGAAATGTTCGGAGTTGGTGAAGTATATTTTTCTAATAGAAGAGAAAAATCAGGATTTCATTGTGTAGATTTTGATTTATGTCCAAATCAAATTTTAGAAAAGTCGCTATGGAATTCCATTGAAATTTCTAAATATATATTTATATTATAAAAGGATTTTATATATAAATCAAATATCGATATAATTGGGAATTTTGAAATATCGAGTTATAGATCCAATTGGAGTTGTATGATATTCTATTGGATATATACAATAATATTTATTTTTAAATATTTAATTTAATTATTTTTAAATAGATTTATATATTTAAATGGGTTATTTAGAGCTTTAAAAATAGCCAGTTTTGCAAACAAACTCGGAATCCGACAAAACTAATTTTGTTGGATTTGCAATGTTAAATTATTGCTAGATTTCAATTTTCGTGATTTTTGAAGTCAGTGTGTGGCCGTACAGATTTTTAATATGAAAAATAGTCGATATTTGATGGTTAAAAATACGCTGTGTGAGCAAACGGAGTCCGAATTCGACGAAACCAGTTTCATTGGGACCGTAATGTCGAACTGTAGCTGCATGTCCATTTCCGTGATTTTTAGGTATTGTATGTGATCACAGTGATTTTTAAATAACAATAAAAGTAACGATTCAAATTAAATGAATATTATATTCGAAAATATCTCAAAATATCTAGATATTTATTCTTCCTGTAAGTACCCACACTAACACCTCTAAACATAAAGGAATTCCGCCGTTTTATCTTTCTTCAAAGCAAGATTCTTATAAAAAGAAAAAAAACAAATCAAAATCAAATACAATAAATCACTATGCTTATGATTTCGGACTCGTGGTGTGCTGCTCTTCAAGGCAGTATGGCTCTGGTGTAGGTCGACGCAACTTTTTTGTAGTTCGAAATAGGAACCGTGATGCTAAGGTTCGAGGATTTGTGGAATTTAAGGGTTAATCTCTTAATTCGATTTTGATTTGAGGTTTCTAGTGAGGAATAGCATGTCGGGGAGGAGTTTGGGAGAAAACCGTGCAAATAGATTTCGATGGTTTTACATTTGTCGTCACTTCCAGTGTTGAGGTTGCGATGAGGAAAATTAGTGTGAATGGTGTTCCTTTGATGTTGGGAAGAAGAGCTCGGCAATAGAAGGAAAGTGGTATTTTTGGTTTTGAAAATCACTCGAGGAAGAGGATGCGGTTGGAAGAAGGAATCATGAAAACGGCGGTGGTGTTTCCTGGAGCTTGCATACATTTGGGGGAGATGGATAAATGGAGTGGGTCTGTGTCACGTTGGGTGTTAGTGGGCCAAAATCGAAGGTGAAAGCATAATGGAATTCAAGTTATAGCTTTTTATTTAAATAAATGTATATAAACATCGAACTTAAATAACTCATTCATATATTATCGGAATTCAGCGAAACAAGATCCGATAGGATAGTATGGACGGACACTACGAAATGGAACTGACTAGGAGTGGATTGGTGCTCGTTACAATTTATAGCAAAATAAATTGTCCGTCTGAATCAAGCGATGGTTATTGTTATTAACGATGATCATCCAATGTGACTAAAACTCACTAACTCTGAATAGTTATATTTTTATAACGTATTTTTAGAACTGATAAATGTTGGTTGATAGCTATGTGTTGACTGTTTGGATGAACTGCTAGTCAGTTGGTTGAAATTATATATATATATATATATCGCTAAATATATATTGATTCTGTTTATCAGAATATTTCATGTTGAAATGAAATTGATGTTATATATGTTGTTTAACATCTGTGATGCAGGGAAACAGGTCGGAGGAATCCAACTGTATTCCTCAACATTTATTTTAATGTTTTTCATATATTGTAATATATGATGTGATATATAATTTGTTGTTGATTATGTGTGTTTGGATGATATTGATCAGGGTTATTTGGTATTTTAAATACCATAAGAAATAGTGGAATGTAAAATGCTAATTCTCAAAGTGTAGAATTGAAAAAGAAATATTTATATAGAATAAATAGAACTATAAAAGGAATATTGATTTAGAAAGTAAATAGAATTATAAAAAGGAAATATTTGGAAAATAAATAGAGTTATATAAAAAGAGAATTTTACATTAGGAAGGTTTAGGCCCGTGCTTCGCACATGGGTGTAACATGATATTGATTTAAAGTAAATATTTTGCAAATAAAATATTATAAAGGAATTTGGGGTTTGAATTAGGAATTTAAATGGAATTACTGAAATTAGAAGCTGACTGGAAATTAGTTGAGTTGAATGGCTTTCTGGGTATCGATCTGATGTCAGTTTCGGCCTTCGGGGTTAATACGTAGGGGGTTGTTCTCTTACTAGTTTACAGTTAGAGACTGACATATGTGAGAAGATAGTGATGCGTGAATCAGAAATGGAAACGTTTTCCAAAGATAATAACGTATATTTTCTAAAATTAGAAAATAAGGATTTGATGAATATATGGAAGGAGAAAAGGGGAAATGAATAAATGTTGATTGATGATTGATCGATAGAATTTCCTTCTGGAAATAATGTCGTTGTTTGCGCACATGTTTTGATTTGGTAGTTAAATCACCGATTATCAAAGTTTCTGAACACTTCGTATTTTCATAATCGTTGCAAACCAAGTATGCTGAATATATTGAAGACGGGGTAAAGTGCAAGGGCTATTGTATAAATATTAGGTAGAGATTGCCTAAGATGGATGTACTGAATAGTGCCTTCTGTTTGTCCAGTCCCAGGACAAATTGAATGGACGAATGTCTGACAGAGTATATCTGGTAGATCGCGTAAGTTGATCGTTTCAAATGTATTTACGTTGGTGGCAGAGGAATTCGTTTCTCTTAGCTTATACCCGTGGTATTTTTGGGGAAATCAATTTGTGATTTGACGGGTATGATGATGTGGCATTCAAAGTAAATGAAAACGTGATCTGTATAGAGATACGTTATAACGTTAAGCCTCATCAAGTGGGAAATGACATAAATCGGGCAGGCTGCATGGCTAACTGGACCGCACCCAATTAGGGTATATCATCACCATCTAGAGAATATTCATATTTGTACTTCTTTCAATTTTGTATCTCCCGGGAACGGTTATTTTGGTATACCAACTGTAGGTGACAATATATTCGATACATTCAAGGGAAATGAATGGTCGGTCATGTGTGGTCGAGTTACAAGATGTTCTGGTTGAACTCCAGTGTATCGCTTCTAGAGTACACTGATCGGAAGGTGGATCCATACCTTGTCATAGTTGGAATCCATTCCCCAAATAAGAGCCCCCGGTTTTGATTGTATATTATATATGAAGAACGTTAGATGCAAGAGTTTCTGCTAGATTTCTATTTACTTGATCTAGACATTATTATAATATCAGATAAGTATCGTTTAGAAATATTTTGGGTTATCATAAGGTAAAAGCCATCTATGTTTATGTGTGGATCGGTCTTATGATTATCCTTTGTTTTAAAAGAATTTTGAAAGTTAAATCAAATGATTTGAGTTTACTCACACTAGTCACCTGACTGGCCCAGAGTTTATTTTGTTTTGTTTTCCCCAAACTCTTGGGTTCCCAATTTTGTACGGGCAGTCAAGTAGTCGGGATTTACAGATACATGAAGAGCTAGAGTAGGAGGCTTCAGGATTATATAGCTATTATTATTTCCGCTGTGTTGTAAGTGATATACTCTAGTAATGGCGTTGTATACAGATACCGTTTTATTTCAATGTTATGTTATGAAATATATTTTTTCGTTCCGCTGTTAGATTCATGTTTACTCTGATGTGATATGTTCTTCTTCTTCTTCTATTCTAAGTTTCTATCTTATCTACCCTGACCCTCTAACTTCTTTCATGGACTATCCGGTATTTCTGATGCTTGAATAGTCAACATAGTGTTGTATGCCGATATCCAGGATTGCAAAATCCCAGGGTCGTTACAATTTGAGGTTTGAATGAAATAGTAACTTTTAAAAATTAAATTGAATTAAATATATATATTTATTATATAAGTCAACCTCTCCCCTCCCTCTCTCCATATCATTCTACGGGAAAAAAACAATAAAAAAAACGCTGAATAGATCCTATAGCCCCCCCTTTACGCCACCGCCCTGTCGCCAGAGGGCTTCCCCACCACCGCCGCTAACCGGAGCACCCCCTCCTCCTCATCGCTGACCAAACTGCCCCCTCCATTTTTATTTAATTCAAAACCCTCCCCCACTTCTACAAAAATCCGCACCGCCACCACTGCTCATGCCGCTGCCGGTCGTTCTCCTTTCCCCCCTCCGCCAGTCAGCCGAGAAACCTCCCCCAGCCCCTTCTCCGATCAAGCCTCGCCCAAACCCCTTTTCCACACAAAAAAACCCTCCGCCCAGACCGTTGTGGGCCCCCGTCGCCACCTCCTACACCATTCTCCGACCACTCGTGACCTCCAGCGCCGCCACCCTCCCCTTTTTGCACCGCTGTAAGTTTGTTAATTATATATTTTAATTTATTTTAAATAATCAATTTTAATATATCGTAGAATATAAAAAAATCAGTTTTGTTTATATATAACCAAGTGATAAAGGTTTTATTTTTAAAGTGGTAAAGATTTGATTTTTAAAGAGATAAAAATTCGACTTTTAAAGTGACAAAGATTATATTTTTAATAATGAAAACAATATATTTTTATTATATGAAAGCGAATAAAAAAATTAGATCTTTATATATGAAGGAGTGATATAAAAATTAGATCTTTATATATGAAGGAGCGATGTAAAAATTCGATTTTTATATATATGAAGAAGCGATAAAAATATAATTTATATATATATGAAATAGCAATAAAAATTTGATTTTTATATAAATGAAGTGGCGATAAAAAAATGATTTTTAACATACATGAAGAGGCGATAAAAATAAGATTTTTAACATATATGAAGTAGCGATAAAAATATGATTTTTAACATATAAACATCATATTAAAATGTGATTTTTACTATGAACAACGTGAAAAAGACTACGTTGAATTTCGGGCAAATCCAAGCTATTCAGAAATTCAGAAATAGAATGGAAGAGTGGATCCCAAAGGTGAGAACTCCTCACTATAATTTTCTTTGTGCAGTTATCTATTTTATAACTGCATATATGAATTGATCCCGTCGTCCACGGACCATGGACTACTTGTTTGTTTGATTGTGTTGTGAAAATTGTTTGTGGTGTGAAATGAGCTGTAAATAATATTCATGTGTTGAAATAAAATACTTAATCGTTAAAAATTTAATTTTTAACATGTATATGAATAAAATAAAAATTAATTTACAAATCAGATGATTTGTTATGTACACCCGTTTGATTGATATGGATTAGGAGGATAAAATTTTACACATCGCCCAACTGCACAAATAATATTGAGTATTTGTTGGTTGAAACCCCACAAGGGTAATGGGATGATATTTGACGTACAATAATCCCAATTATTCAGTTGCATGTCAATCGGTTGGTTGACAGACTGTTATATGCGTTAAATATTTATATTTAATGCTTATGCAGTTGTGTAATGCACTCTCGATGATGGTTGACTGTGTTTGATTATTGTTGTGCACATTTGTTGTATGAAATCCATATAAATAATATTATATGGTAATTGACTATGTCTGATTCCAATTCAGAACTGAAGAATATTTTAAAATAACAAATATTTTAAAATAAGGAATATTTTAAAATAATATTCAAAAAAGAATCAGATATGATTTTGATGTTCAATTTGGGATGGACATGAAAATATTTAAATATATAAAGCCGTGTTGATTAGATTAATGCCATTTTGATGTGAACGATATTTATATCAATTTTATTCATTTTTGTAATGAATATCGAAAAGGAAGTGATTTCAAAATCTAATGTTTTGAAAATATTATCATTTATATATTAATGATATGGAATATTCAATTTTGATTAGAAATTGAAAATGAAGTTGAAATCGTTTTGAAAACGAATTTAAAACAATTTATAAAATATGTTTTAAATGGAAATCGACGAAATATACATAATATACATATTATATATATAATGGCCTGAATACAGCGCGCCGTGCCACGGCAATTTGTGAATTTCGACCACTGACTTCGAACAGACATTATGGGAGATCCGACCGTCGGATTCTCCTAAAACCGGAACGATTGGGTTTGTATCGAAAAGAGCTTTCCGACGAATATAAGGGATTTGAAATCTAATGATTGGATTTGGAATTATGTCCAAAATAATTTTGGAAAAGGTTGGTGTAAGTGCAGTTCGATGACCGTTGATGGAAATTGACTGTACGGGCCTTGATAATATTATTAAAAATATCAATAATTAGTGTAAAATCATAATAAATGATTTGGAAAGAATTAGGATGAAAAATTCCATATTTGGAAAGATAAAATATATTTTTATCGAAATGAACTAGTTAGGAACTAGAATTATGAAATCCAATATTTTTAAATAAATAAATTGAGTTTGAAATGGTTTTAAAAATAACCAAAATTTCGAATATATGAATTGGAACAGATATGAATCGAAATTATCATCGGAATATTTCGATGTTGGATTCGATATTATACGGATATTGTTATGGAAATTTGGAAGATATATTTTATATCGTTATTTCCAAAAGGATATTTGTTGGTTTCAGAATTTGATATTGAATACAAGCTGGTATAGTTTCTATTTAGAGCCTTATATTTGATATCAAATTGAGTTTTGGGTTTGTCGTGAATGGTGTCTTAAATAACACTGTTCTTGAACCCGTGTGAAAAGAATAAATCTTTTAATTAAGATTACTAGAGTTTGTAGTTAATTAACATTTAATTGGAATAAAATGGGAGGGGAATTGGGTTTATTGGGAACTGTGTTTTTATTGACATTCGTTCTTTAACCCGATTTACAGTAAAATGAGATTTGGAATTTATAAATCTTTTATTAAGATTTAATGGGAGTTTTCCAAAGTAAAGTTTTCCAATTTAATATATTAAATTGGAATTGAATGGAATTCGACTGATAATAATCGAAGTGAACTTCTGTGGAGGAAGACTGTTAATACATATGGAATTTAAAAGGGTTTGCCATTATTCCATTTTTATTATTAGTCGGATATGGAAATTGATATTGATTATATATTGATTTGTTTTTCGGTGAGGATTGGAATGTGATTTGGGTTTATCGTGAATTGTGTTTTAAATGACATTAGTTCTTTAACCTAGTTAAAGGCAAGATTACATGTCTGTCATTGTATTTCGAACTGTATGGGTGATCTCTTCTAAATATATACCTGTTTGGTAGTAGAGAATTTATTCTCTTCCTTAACACCCTTCTCTGAGACGTACGAGCTCAGAGGTTATATATCGACAAAAATCAATAGTACGGTGTAGATTGTCGATGTGACATGTTTGTGTTACTAAAGTTAAATAATCAATAATATTGATTTTTGGGAAGATTAAAACTAAGTGGGGTTTTAATGAATCTTTAATTAGATTGAAATGTGAATTGATAATTTAAATTATCAAATTTGGAAAATGATCGAGAATGGAGTATCATCAGTTTTGCTCCTAGAGATAGTTAAATCTTTAATTAGAATTGAACGTTAAATGGTAATCAAATATACCGATAACACCGCGGTGTTAGTTATGGAGTAATACCAGTTTTTCTCCATGGGATGAATAGGTTGGGATTGGGAAATTAAATAAATGGTTACTTTAGTAAGGTGCGTTAATCCAGACTAGTTTAAAAACCTTAATACGGTTTGAATTGATATTAAAGGAAGATTAAAGAATAAATTTAAAAGAATTTATCTTTGATAAAGTTAATGGGAACATATCCCTAAGAATGTGAATATTTGAATAAAAGAATATTCAGAATTAGAATGAGGCGTATGTTGTGTTTTTATAGCAGTTGTTTACTATATACATGAGTTATTCGGAAAGGTCAGGTTTATACCCATTATGGATAATTATTTCGATGATAAGTCGACGACGTAGACGGTGGTTGAAGACCGGAGGTCTTCACATTGTTTGGATGACTATTGATGTCTTGATTGGGCTGTACACCCAAGACAAGTTAATAAATGGTGATCGTCCGGACGTACTTGGAGATCGAAGGATATGCGAGGTCCTCTCTCCTGTATTGGACATATGGGACGAGGAATAAGGTGCCTCCAATTTCGTTCAAACCTAGAACGAACTTGTAAGTGGATGTGTGTCTGACATTGGATTTTATTCTATGTTGATTGATTTCTATTAAATATATATCTGTTTGGCGGCGGAGAGTTTATTCTATTGATTAACGCCCTTCTCTGAGACATACGAGCTCAGAGGTAATATATCGACAGATATCAGTCGCATGGTGTGAATTGCCTGTGTGCCATGTTGAGATGCAAATGATCAAGGCTTCTGTTGAAAAGCAGAGTCTTGTGGTTGATGATCAAAGCACGGCTTTAAATAGCATAGCTTTGTGTATGGCGTTAATTCGCGAGCCTCACCCTTAGTATGAGTTAAAAACGGGATAAGGGAACCCAAGGAGGACATGACGTTTCTTCCTAGCTATGGGTGTTTTGCAAGCCCTTACATTTATATTATTTTACCTTTGTTGATGTTGTGATGCGAGGCGCCTTGGATATATCAGCTACTGCAGGAGCCAATGGATATGGGTCCTGTAGGACCGGGAAATGTGTGTTCAGGAATTGCCAATCCTCAAACATAAGAGAGGACCGGCCTGGGAGGATCCAAGGGTCTATTATGGGAGATCCTGAGGCATTTTCTAGAGTTTCTAGAAGCCGACGAGGAGTACATCCCTTGCCTCGACTCATGACGGAATCCAATTTCCAATACTTGGCATTCGGTTTTATTTGTAGAGCCTAGTATGGCGACATAGTGGGATGTGGCACTATGCCATCTATGATTGGTACATTTATATTTGAAGTTGTTTTCATACACTTTATACTGTAATAGTATCAAAATGATTTGTTTTAAACGTACCAAGCAGTTTGGCTATTATTAGGTAAAACTCTATCCTCTGGCTTGCATTACATTGTGTGATGGGACCTGAGTATTATAATAGCTTCATTTTTCCAAAAAGCATTGTGTTGTTTATTCTATGCACTGGTATACTTGGGAGGAAACCCGTTTCGTGTTATACGGCGTGGTCCCTTGATTTACTTTTTTTTTAAAGTAAAATTTTAAATAACTGTTTTAGTTCTCACACCAGTCAAATGACTAACTTGGAGTTTATTGTTTAAACCTAAACTCTAGGTGCCCCTATTTTCCACACGGACAGCTAGTAGTTTTGGGTTTGCAGATTTATTCTTACAGGATCTTGGTTTACAACTAGAGATATATTCAGAAAGCTCTGTATCCTCGTATTTGTTTCAATTGTGTTATGTATTATTCTTCCGCTGCATTATCATTTGTAAATCTCTGACATTTATCAAATGTATATTATTTGCTCATACTCTGTATATTCTGTACTCTGATGTAAATCGTTGTAATAAGAAATGAAATCTTCTTCTGTTTGTCTTCTGATTTGTCGTGTTCTCAACTCAATCCGTTCTTCCTCTTCTCTTCGGAGACCAAGGAAGTTCGGATCATTACATCGTAGTATCAGAGCTTTGGTTTACAGAGCTCGAGAATAAGGCACGTTAGAACCGAACGAAAGAATTCATCAGAGGTTGGATTAGTAATATCCAATAAGAATGACTCATTAGAAATGAGATCAGTAGTATCCTAGAACGAGTGTGAAGAGTGTTATTTTTAAAATATAAAATGAAAATAAACTTTGTTTTGAAAATTTAAACCTTATCATACGTATTTGAATATTTTATTTGATATTTAATTGGACAATCTAGTATATAAAGATTCTGGATATACGTCTGGCTATTCGACGTGTATACGAAATCTCAAATATAATGGGTAGATATAGAATCACACTCTAGTCGCCCGGAGATAATTCTGATGATGGTTCGAAACATCATTAGTGTTTGTGTTCGAGTTTCGAATGTTGATATATATATTTCTTATTAACTGGTGTGAGAACCAAAAATAGATAGGTTATTGTTGTGATTTGGCATCAAAAATATGATTTTTGAATATATATTAATGTTATGCATTTGAAAAACTAATCAACTAATTGATTGCTAGTTGTGTTGTTTGATTATTGGTTGATTTATTAAATTTTTTAACCTTTAAGCCACATTGAATCAAATATTGAACTGACTTGAAAATTGATTGCAATTGCATGCATATACATCTATATACATTGAACAGGTCATAGCAGGGAAGCTAAGCAGAGGAATAAAATTGTATGCCCGACAAATAAGTACATGTTTACTAATATATTAGGTTTGGATGATTTTATGAGCCAATTGGTTAGCCGCTTGGCGTTTTCTTTTTCTTTTTGAGATGAGAGGGCCTGTGTGGTGGGTTAGGGATTTTCTTGGTGCTCCCCGTAAAAAAGAGGTTATGGCAAAAAAATTTGAAAATTTAGGGTGTTAGCCAAATTTTTGACGAATTGGAAAATTCGTAGAAACTAAAAAGTTGAAGAATGAAGCCAAATTGAAAGTTGAGTTGATTAGTAAAACAACTTTCAGCTCCGTTCCTTTTCGAGGACGAAAATATTTTAAGTGGGGGAGATTGTAACATCCCGAAGAATCAGAACCAATTTAAATTTTTTATTTTGGCAATTTTAATGAATTTTGAATATTTAAAATGAATTATTTTAAATAATAAAGACTATAAATTTATTTTGAATAGAATTAGAACATATATGTTTGTTTAAATCGAAGTTAGAATATAAATATTTATTTTAATTATAAAAGAAATTGAAAATAGTGCAGTAGTTTGAAAATTCGATTTCAAATTTCAAATGAATGTACGGAATTTAAAATAAACCGGATTTTAGTGAAACCAAAAATATTAGAATATAATTGAAAATATCTTTCGAAAGAATCTGAAAAATTGAAATTTCACGGCGGGAATAAAAAGTTGTGTCCAATTGGAAATTCAGAATAGTCGCTATGGAAATATAGCCCTTAAAAATGGCAATATTGCAAACGACCTCCGTTTTCGATGAGACCACTTTTGTTGGATCCGGAATGTCAAATTATTGTGGGATTCCAATATTTTTAAATAAATAAATTGAATTTGAAATGGTTTTAAAAATAACCAGAATTTCGAATATATGAATTGGAATGGATTTGAATCGAAATTATCATCGGAATATTTCAAAGTTGGATTCGGGATTATACGAATATTGTTATGGACATTTAGAAGATATATTTTATATCAATATTTCCAAAATGATATTTGTTGGTTTCAGAAATTGATATTGAATATAAGCTGGTATAGTTTCTATTCAGAGCCTTGTATTTGATATCAAATTGGCTTTTAGGTTTGTCGTCAATGGTGTCTTAAATAACACTGTTCTTGGACCTCATGTGAAAAGAATAAATCTTTTAATTAAGATTATTAGTGTTTCCAGTTAACTAACATTTAATTGGAATAAATTGGGAGGTGAATTGAGCTTATTGTGAACTGTGTTTTTAACGACATTCGTTCTTTAACCCGATTTACAGTGAAATAGGATTTGGAATTTATAAATCTTTTTTTCTAAGATTTAACAGGAATTTTCCAAAGTAAAGTTTTCCAATTTAATATATTAAATTGGAATTGAATGGAATTCGATTGATAATAATCGAAGTGAACTTCTATGGAGGAAGACTGTTAATACATATGGAATTTAAAAGGCTTTGCCGTTATTCCATTTATATTATTAGTCGGATATGGAAATTGATATTGATTATATATTAATTTGTTTTTTCCGTGAGGATTCCATAATTAATGGAATGTGATTTCGGTTTATCGTGAATTATGTTTTAAATGACATTAGTTTTTTAACCCAGTTAAAGGCAAGGTTACATGTCTGTCATTGTATTTCGAACTGTATGGGTGATCTCTGCTAAATATATATCTGTTTGGTGGCGGAGAATTTATTCTCTTGCTTAACACCTTCTCTGAGACGTACGAGCTCAGAAGTTATATATCGGTAGAAATCAATAATATGGTGTAGATTGTCAATGCAACATGTTTGTGATTCCAAAGTTAAATAATCATTAATATTGATTTTTGGGAAGATTAAAACTAAGTAAGGTTTTAATGAATCTTTAATTATATTGAAATGTGAATTGATAATTTAAATTATCAAATTTGGGAAATGATCAGAATGGAGTATCGTCAGTTTTGCTCCGAGCGATTGTTAAATCTTTAATTAAATTTGAACGTGAAATGGTAATTAAATTAACTGATAACACCGTGGTGTTGTTTATGGAGTAATACCAGTTTTGCTCCATGGGATGAATAGGTTGGGATTGGAAAATTAAATAAATGGTTACTTCGGTAAGGTGCATTAATCCCGACCAGTTTGGAAAACCCTGATATAGTATGAATAGATATTCAGAGGAAGATTAAAGAATAAATATAAAAGAATTTATCTTTGATAAAATTAACGGGAACATATCCCTAAGAATATGAACATTTGAATAAAAGAATATTCAGAGTTGGAATGAGGCGTATGTTGTGTTTTTATAACACTTGTTTATTATGTATGCGAGTTATTCGGAAAGGCCGGGTTTATACCCATTCTGAATAATTGCTTCGATGATAAGTCGATGATGAAGACGGTGGTTGAAGACCGGAGGTCTTCATATCTTTTGGATTATTACTGATGTCTTGATTGGGCTATACACCCAAGACGAGGTAATAAGTGGTGATCGTTTAGACATAATTGGAGATCGACGGATATGCGAGGGCCTCTCTCCTGTATTAGACATATGGGACGAGTAATAAGGTGCCTCCGGATTCGTTCAGACTCAGAACGAACTTGTAAACGGATGTGTATCTGACACTGGATTTTATTCTATGTTGATTGATTTCTATTAAATATATATATATGTTTGACGGCAGAGAATTTATTTTCTTGCTTAATGCATTTCTCTAAGACGTACGAGCTCAGAGGTTATATATCGATAGATATCAGTCGCATGGCGTGAATTGCCTGTGTAGCATGCTAAGATGCAAATGATCAAGGCTTCTACTGAAAAGTAAAGTCTTGTGGTTGATGATCAAAGCACGACTTTAATATAACATAGCTTTGTGTATAGCGTTAATTCACAAGCCTCACACCTTGGTATGAGTTAAAAACGGGATAAGGGAACCCAAGGAGGACATGATCTTTCTTTCTAGCTACGGGTGGTGTCGGAGTTTTGCAAGCCCTAACATTTATATTATTTTTACCATTGTGGATGTTGGGATGCGAGGCGCCTCAGATATATCGGCTACTGCGGGAGCTGACGGATATAGGTCCTATAGGACCGGGAAATGTGTGTTCAAAAATTGCCAATCCTCAAACGTAAAGGAGGACCGGCCTTGGAGGATCCAAGGGTCTACTGCGGGAGATCCTAAGGAATTGGCTAGAGTGTCTCGAAGCCGGCGAGGAGTACATCCCTTGCCTTGACTCATGACAGAATCCAATTTCCAATACTTGACATTCTGTTTTATTTGTAGAGCCTAGTATGGCGACAAAGTGGGATGTGGCACTATGTCATCTATGATTGATACATTTGTGTTTGAAGTTGATTTCATACACTTTATACTATAATAGTATCAAAATGATTTGTTTTAAACGTACCAAGCATGTTTGGCTACTATAACGTAAAACTCTATCCTTCGGCTTGCGTTGCATTGTGTGATGGGACCTAAGTCTTATAATAGCTTCATTTTTCCAAAAAACATTACGTTGTTTATTCTATCTTAGGAGGAAACCCGTTTTGTATAATACGGCGTTGTCCCTTGATTTACTTTATTTTTGAAGTAAAATTTTAAATAATTGTTTTAGTTCTCACACTAGTCACATGACTGACTTGGAGTTTATTGTTCTAACCTAAACTCTGGGTGCCCCTATTTTCCACACAGGCAACTAGTAGTTTTGGGTTTGCATATTTATTCTTACAGGATCCTGGTTTACAACTGGATATATATTCGTAAAGCTCTGTATCTGCGTATTTATTTCATTTGTGTTATGTTTTATTTTTCCGCTACATTATCATTTGTAAATCTTTGACATTTATCAAATGTATATTATTTGCTCATACTCTGTATATTATGTACTTTGACGTAAATTATTATAATAAGCAATGAAATGTTCTTCTGTTTATCTTCTGATTTGTCGTGTTCTCAACTCAATCCGTTCTTTCTCTTCTCTTAAGAGACCAGGGAAGTTCGGGTGGTAACATCTTTATTCATTTTGATTGAAGTAGAATGGTCGACAAATAAAATTAACAATTATTGTTAGGCTTAGATTTGTACGCAAATGAAAGTGACATTTTTATCTTCAAATTACACATTAGAATTTGTGTACAAATTTAAGTGACATTTTATCGTCAAATTACACATTAGAATTTGTGTGCAAATTTAAGTTACAGTTTCATTGTCAAATTATACAATAGAATTTGTATGCAAATTTAAATAAACATTTTTGTATGTCATGTTATACATTGTAACTATATAAAAATAAAATATTTCTTTTATTTGTTAAAGTTAAAAATAAAAATAGCATACAACATTGAAAAAAAATTATCTTTTTATTTGTCATTAGCTAAAATGTCATATAAATAAATTACGTTTTATTGGACATTAGAAACATGTAGAAATGAATGCAAATAAAATACATTTTTATCTAACATTATAAACATGTAGATTTGTTATGCAAATAAAACATTCTTTTATTTGGTATGTTAAATCACGTTAGTGGAATCATCGAGTAATTTATATATATATATATATATATATATAATTATATATATATATATATATATATATTAAAATTAAACGAATCGCACGTGGTAGTTCGCGTTTTTAGAATTGTAACTTTAAATGATTATACCGAAAGATCCGACCATCAGATTTTCCTAAACTGGAACCGTTAGGTCAGCTTTGGGAAGATCTTTCTAGCGATATAAAATTTGTTAAAATCCAATGGTTAGATTTCTAGAAATGTGTAAATCAAATTTAGGTAAAGACAGCGCCAAAGACGCCTGTTGACCCAAAGCATCGTTAAATTAAATTAGGCTATTTTTATATAACTAAAAATAGCAATAAATCGTTATAAAATAATATTAACGATGTGTAATAATTTAAATTATATATATGCGAGAATTATTTGAAAAGACCGAGTTCATTCTCATTTCAAATAATTATACGATGATTTAAATAGAAGATATTGAAGACAATGATTGAAGACCGGCTATCTTCATATCGAATGGATGACTACTGATGCCCGACATTGGGTAGCTCCTAGTAAAGGGTTAAAGTTGTATTTGTCCGGATATACTTGTTGATTTTCCATATAAGAGAGCACCTCTCTTCTGTATTGGATATACGGGATGAGGAATAAAGTGTCTCCGGTTTCGTTCAGACCCATAACGGACTTGTAAATAGATGTATGTTTGATGTTGGATTTTTTCCATGTAAATTGATTTCTATTTAATATATATCTGTTTGGTGGCGGAGAATTTATTCTATTGCTTAACACCCTTCTCTGATATGCACAAGCTCAGAGGTTATATATTGGTAGTTATCAATCACATGGCGTGGATTGTCAATGTGGCATGCCAAGATGCAAATGATCAAGGCTTTTGTTGAAAAGCAGAGCCTTATGGTTGATGATCAAAGCATAGCTTATTTCAGCATTGCTTTATGTAAAGCGTTACTTCGTGAACCTCACACCCCGGTAAGAGTTAGAAACAGGATAGGGGAACGAAGGGGGTGCACACGTTTCTTTCTACCTAGAAGTGGTGTCATGGTATTGAGCCCAGACATTTTTACTCATATGGATGATGGATTGTGAGGTACGTTGTGTAAATTGGTCGATAGTGACCAAATGTTAGGTTCAATAGGACCAGGAAACGTGTGTTCAGGAATTGCCAATCCACTAAGGTATATTTGTGGACCGGCCCTACAGGATCCAAGGGTTCGCTGCGGGGGATCCTGGGACATTTGCTAGAGTGTCTCGAATCGGTAAGGAGATCGTCCCTAGCCTTGACTCATGATGGAAACTGAATTTCCAATATGACATTACAGTTTTGATTGTAAACCTATATATGGAGACATAGTAGGATGGGGTACTATACCGTCTATGATTGATACATTTACTTTGACAGTATTTTAAAAATGATTAGACACTAATAATAATATTAAATATTATTTTATACATATCAAGCATGTTTGATCATTGTAAGGTAAAACTCTATCCTCCGGTTTGCGTTACATTGTGTGATGGGACTTGAGTCTTATAATGATTTCATTTTTTCCAAAAAGCATTGCATTGTTTTGAATAAAAATTTATTTAATTTATGCACTGTCAATCTAATGGAGTAAACCGCTCCGAGTTAGCGGCGTGGTCCTGTGATAAGCCATATTGTTTGATAAGTTAGTAAAGATTTCTCACACCAGTCCCATGACTGACTCGTAGTTTGATTCACTTTACAAACTCGGATGCCCTCTTTTCACAAGGGCAACCAAGTGATAGGTTCAAGTTATTTTGGATATGTGCTGGATTGGAGTATACTTATGGACATAAGACGAAGATCATTTTTAACTTTTATTCCTTCTTTGAGACATTTTGACATCAATTGTCTATGTTGTACTTGATGGTGTTTTAGACCTATTTCTATTCGCTGAGACTTTTTTATGCTGAGTTGTATCCTGTAACTGTGCTATTCTGATGTTGATGATATTTCTATTTCCACTGCTATGATTATGTGTTATGCTATTATCCGAGATCCGCTGTTGTAAATATGTTATATTCCAATGATTATCCTTGCTTTCGTACTACGGAAGTTTGGGGTCATCACAGCTACAAACCCATTAATTTTTGAAAATCTATTATGTTGAAACTCAAGTCTTCATATTTCTGTAATTTAGTTCCCGCATTACTTTTGTATTTCATTTACATTGCACACCATATATGCTTACATTCATTTAATCTAAATGATTTACAACCAATATATTCATGTCCATTTCATATTCCATTCGTATGTATTCAAATTCATTCAAATTGATTCTAATAAATTTATCTCAAATTCTTCTCAAATCATACAAATATATACAAATATATTTACAATCATCTCAAATTCGAAACATTTAAATTTTCCAAATAACTTGTTTTCTTTCAAACAAATTTCCATCAAAAACTTTACAAAGGTAGCAATCCCTTACTTAAAAACTCGAAAATGAACACTGATGATGTTGCCGTCATAATTAGAATTATTTTCCAGCTACTAAAATGAGTTCAAAGCTTTATCACTATAAAAATTCGTTTACAAATGGTTTTCATTCAAATCTTCCCAAAATAATGCTATATTTATATTTGTTCAGAAAAGTATTTTTCCATACATCTGGGATTTAAAATTCCAGATTTTGTTAGAATTTAATTTTAAGTCATCTCATTTGTGTATCAGAATTATTTTCCAGCTACTAAAATGAGTTCAATGCTTTATCACTATAAAAATTCATTTACAAATGGTTTTCATTCAAATCTTCCCAAAATAATGCTATATTACTTTATATTCGTTCAGAAAAGTATTTTTCCATACATCTGGGATTTAAAATTCCATATTTTGTTAGAATTTAATTTTAAGTCATCTCATTTGTGTATATTATTCACATACACATTCTATTTGGTTATATATAACCATTCCAATTTTATAATCTCATATATTTATAATAACAACCAACACATCCATATACTGGAATAATTTTAGAAAAATATTCCTTTTGTATCAAAATAGAATTTTAGATAAAATTATTTCATTTTCCTTTTTTCAAAAACATACTATATCCTTTTGTTGCTTTCAAGTGTTTAGAAATTCCTATCGATATTGTGGCATACCACAAATCGATCAAAATTCGTAAGCCACTCTACAAATAAGCCAACATAATATAAAAAGAAGTTATATCAACTAACAAATATATGCTCTCATGTATATACACTCAACTCGCTCTAGGGTACTACTGCCTCCATCTCTAATGAGTAAAGCCCCCACCAAAGCCTAGGATTTTCTCAACTTAAGCTCTGATACCAAATGTAATGGCCCGAATTTCGAACTATCTGTGAAACATCCCACCTCCATTAAGGTCACTCACAAAGGGAATGCCTTAACTTTGTTGGAGCATTATAGGTAAAAGACACAGATAATTTACAAGACAGACATATATAAGTAGTGGAAAAACTAATTTTATTTCAAACGTGGTTCATAACAAAACATTACATCAAACAGTTTCAAATCAACTTACAAGTCATTACATCAAAATATCTGTCTTGATTATTACATAAAGAAGCATAAAACACAATAAAACTGCATAAATCCCTAAGTAGTAGTGTGTCCAAAGCCATAGCCATAGATAAGAGGTTCCAAGCTATACATCACAGAGTCTTCAAGCTTGGAAAGATGAACGGTCCAAATTAAGCTGAGCTATTCCCTCCTTGGGTACCTGAGAGGGGGGGGGGGACGGAAGAAAAGAGAGCGAAAGAAAAATAGGTCAGACATAAGTCTGGTAAGTCCAGTGATTATTCAGCAAGTAAACTGATAAGAGAACCATGACCTGAATAAGCTGGGCATAAGACAATAACCAATAAATAAGGTAACATAGGATAAAGCAAGGTAAACAAGGTAAGATAAACTAATCATACTATCTCACTCATGTCCATATTCTCTGCAGCTACTAGATATTTCAACCATTATCATGAGTTCAAAACCAGTGATCCCTCTTTATTGATCGGCTCCTACTCGCACGCGTTTACCACTTGTGCCATACGGCCCCGCTCGATTGTAGATACCTGTGCTGGTCCCACCATGGGGTGTATCAAATCCTATGGTGGCAACCCGATACGATTCAAGGTGCACAGTGTATAACTAATGATGCCCAGTGCTTGCCTTTTCCACCCCGGAGTACGTGCACGCCCGTACTCCGTCGGAACCTACGCTGACGCACCAACCGCCGTCGTTTTGACCGCTTATAATCAGCCCATTAATCGTGCCCCACCCTGCCTAGTTCAGGGTACCACGATACATCAATGTGGGTTACTGCTGAAATGGGTCCCCATTAATAGGGTTTCGTAGTCAACATGTTGAATTGGTTAAGTGTCCAAGTTAACGTACCCCCACCCATCAGTTTAGTTAACATGTTGCATTGGTTAAGTGTTACCTTAATTAACTTAACCCTACCATTCCTGACTTTGCTTTAATTCATTTATTAAAGCACAAACCACTAACATTAGACATGTATTGTTGCGGTTACTGGATGTCCCGGTTGGGTCCGGGAAGTTTTACACCGCAACTAAGTCTAACCTCGGGTTCCTTTGGGCTGATGCACTAACCTCCCACATTAGATATATATTGTTGCGGTTGCTGGATGTGCCGGGCGATTCCAGGCAGTCTTACACCATAACTCAATCTAACCTCGAGTTAGGGTATTAGTCTTTTCTAAATTTACATATGTTCCTCTGTATATTTATATGTAAATTATTTTCATTTAAGTCAAGCCCCACTTTCCCCTTTAAATCAAGCTCACAATTTTAGGTATATACCACTTTATGCCATAAAACATTTACATGTTCATACGCCAAATATGCCAATTATATGCAGTTTCATATTTTTCCCCAACGTTACCCCCGTTATATGTTCGCATAAATCACATAAAATGTTAGGCTCGATACATAGCCTAACTTATACACAAAAGGGGAAAAAGAGGAACATGTAATAATTCCAACATCATAAAAATATGGATCTAACTACACATGTGTCACATGAATATGGCATAGAACATTATACATTTAATTATGAACTTGCAAATTTAGATCTATTTAACATGAATCATGAAATAGGGGTTTTACATAGAACTACATAAACTTAAAATTAGGCATGTAATTGTGAACTTTGCAAATTAGTTGGATCAAGTCTAACATGAACCTAATCATATTAGCATGTATTTTTGGTCATATATGTGATCATGGTTGAACTTGCATAAAATTCCCAAATTGACATACAACATATAGGTGTCATTACCAAATCATGCGACATGAAATGTCATCGCCAAATTATACAACATAGTATGTCATCGCCAATTTACACAATATGATATCCATCGCCAAATTATACAATATGGAATGTCGTCGCTAAATTACACAATATGATATCCATCGCCAAATTATACAAAATGGTGTGTCATCACCAAATTACAAAATATGATATGCCATCACCAAATTATAATATGTCATTGCCAATTTATGTCAACGCCAAAGTATACAACATAATATGTCATTGACGAATTATATAATATATGGATTCATTGCAAGGCATTTAACATTTATCATTATATTACATACAACATGATCAAAAACTTGATAAGAGTCATGGTCTTAATCAATTCAGTTTTAAAAAAAGGATAGGCATAGATTTACATTAGGTGATATTCTACTTCCAGTTATTTAGTCACAATTCTAATATCGTTTAGGTCTAAATAACAACTGGACTTACAAAAAGGAGGCTAGTCTTGAGTTTTGGGATCTGTATTCTGAAATTTAATAGCCCTCCTTTGATGTAGATGATGAATTCTCTTAGTTGAATTAGACTTGATTTGTAATTCCTAACTTGCTTTCTAGTTGAAGGAGAATGGCGGTTAATCTAGGCTAAGTACTGACAGCATGACGGTCTTAGGAATATTTTTGTGTGGCTTTAAGGTTTAGATTTAGGTTGCTTATATAGAAGTTTGATTTAATAGGAGCCGTCAGATTAAGCTAGAGCAAATCAAAGCCATTCAAACCTAGGAGAACCAACTATAACGTGCCACGCAAGCCCTAATGACACAGCAATTCATTAAAGGAGAAAACACGTTAGTTTTCAGATCTGACCCGAGGGGGAGGTCGACCCCCAGGTCGACCTGTATGGGGGTAGGTCGACCCCCTGGTCGACCTCTTGGTCGACCTGGCCTTGGGCGGGAAAATTCCCGCCCGGCCCACTTCTGCTTCTGATTTTGAATTTTGAATTTCTGAACTTTATTCTGAGCTGTTTATTTGAATTCTAAATCTTCTGAAGGTCATAATTCCTTCGTACGGATTCCATTTTATGCAAACTTGGACTCTATCTCAAGCAGAATTCCGAGACGAACGCAATGGTGTAACCTGTTTCCCTTAATTCTTACATTTGAAATTAATTATTCTTTAATTCATTATTTTTATGTTTACAGAAAATATGGGGTGTTACATTATCCCCTCCTTAAAGGATTTTGTCCCCGAAATCTTCGAGTCAAGGAGATCGTCCATCTACTCATCCATCAAACACAGGCGTCCATTGTCCTTAAAAAGACTTCTAATGCTTCATGATCATATACATAGTCTATGTACATGTCCTTATCTAATGCAAAATCAGGCGGTCTACTGATTCAGTTGACCTCCTTAATGCAACTCATGTCGGTGCCATGAGTCCATTATGTATGCAATCACCCCTAATGGGAGTGATCCACTTAGTAAATGGACTTTCTCTAGATCAGGTGACAATACACGCTAATGGAAGCGACCCACTTAGCCATGCGACCTACCCGATTTTATATCATTTCCCGATTGTGAGGCCTAAGGCTACGTCTTTTCATTTTAATACCACATCAATCGTTTCTTTGAATGCCACATCGTCAGACCTGCCAAATCATTAATTTGATTTATTCAAAAATATCCATGGCATAAAGCTAAGAGAAATGAATTCCTCTGCCACCAAACGTAAAATGTTTGAAGAAATTAATGTAGATGATCTATTAGGTATACTCTTTAAGACATTCACCCATACAAGTTGTCCTGGGACTGGACAAACCGAAGGCACTATTCCATCAATCCATTTTAGGAAATTTCTACTTAGGATCAACAAAATAACTCTTGCATTTTACTCCGTCTTTAATTATCTTCAGCATATTTGATTCGCGGCATTTATGCCCATACAAAGCGGTTTTCAGATGATAAACCCAATCCCGGTCTCTCCGTATTGACAATAGAAATACAAAATGGGCCAAAACTTTGATATCTAGTTATTTAACTATTAAAGGAAACATCCATTCAACCAACGATCATATTTCCAAATGGAAATTCTACTGATCAAGCATCAAGTAATACTAAGCCCCTTTAAATTAATTTCTCATTTATTTATCATTTCCCAATTTCAATATAAGAATGTCCAATTATCGTTTCACTTCTACTTTATTAACTTCTCATTGTAAATTGGTAAGTGAATAAGTCTTTAAGCATACAATCCGGAAGGTTGAAACTGACATCAGACAGAGACCTCAAAAGTTACTCAACTTAACCGACGTACAACAGGTTTCAATTTCCCTTTTTGCTTATAAAATTCCATTATAATTTTATTCTCTTATTAAATTTCATATATAATTGATAAGTCGATTTCTAGTTATCAAACTTCCATAAATTTTTCTATCTCCCTAAATTACAAGAAAATTCCGCCAGCATCTCTTTTGTATGGCTCAATCAGTATAACTACAAATCGCCTCCCTAGGCCCTTTCCATTTAAAAAGAAAATCAAAAAGCCAAGTGGCTTGCTAATAGGCTCATAAAATCTCATGTTCAATTAAAATACGTACCTCTTTTGTCGGGCGTTTAATTTATTATTCCATTAGCTTCATTCCGTACCTGTTTAACCAATATCCAACCATTTCCAATTTATTCCAACCCAATCCAATCATTTTTAACTCAATACACTAATTTATTCTCTAATTAGCTCTTTTGCCTATTTCACTTTTTATTTGAACATATCATGTTCATTTATATTTTTAATTTGCTTATAAACCAATCGAATTCCATTTTCAACTCAATTTTCATAATCGATTTGAATATGAATTCACAAATCCTATTCACTTGTCAAAAGTCAAATTCAATCCCAAACTCTATTAACTAATTATATTTTAATTAGTTAATTCTATTCAATAATTAAAAATCTGACTTTTCTTGCAAAAATAAATACATTTACTTTACTTGAGGTCATAATTATTTTACAACTCAAGTTTATATTTTCTAATGAAAATTTAAGTTTTATTTGCTTAAAATTCTTTTATTTTATTAAATAAACCATCATGGTTTTTAAAAGGTTATACCACTGTTCTTCTGGAAATTTGATTTTGACATAACCCAAAATCTATAAGACTAAATCCACATTTTTCTCTTCCATTAGAAAACTATTATTCAATAGGTCATGATGATTCTTGTTTCCAAGAATTCCGACTACCACGCCTAAGCGAGCTCGTTTTAAATATATTTATATATAAACATTTAAACTTTGTTTATTAATAAATTTCAAATCCATTCTTCGATAATTTAATACAAATTAAGCCAGTTCCACAAATCTAACTTAAAATTTCTGATTATCCTAAATCTTCAATTATTTCTTTACTCAGTTATACATTTATTTAACACTCAATCTTCTACATTGAATTTGAATTATAAATTGCTAGGATTTATCTAAATTCTGTTTATATTATGAATCCTTAAATAAAATCTATCTTCTCCTCGAAAGGATTTCCAATTCCTTTTTGAATTCATGCTTGAATTTGTTTTACCTAATTATCCAATGATAATTATCCTACTTTATTTATGAACATTGTTTGTAAATTTACTTCCTTGTTTTTTACATTAACACAAGTTCCATTTCAAAATCTATTTAAACTCAATTCCTATATTTAGATATTTTATTCATTATAACTTATATACATAACATAGAATATATTTTCATAATTAATTTTAGTTTTTATCTAATACAATTCCAATATCTTCACTGAGAATAATTTATTTTATAAATTCGACATAGTCGGATTCAAATCATAAATCCATATGGATTTATTCCAATTTTATTTACATTCCAACATCAGAATAAATTTCATCATTTCTTTTCCCGAAACGATCGCAATCCCCCGTTTTATATTCACATTTTATTTAAATTCCCAAATTATCCAATGACAATCTTCCCATTTCACTTGTAAACATCGTTTATAAATTCACTACTAGTTTTTATTATTAAAAATAAGCAAAAAATTCTGGCCTATTCGAAATTCAAATTCTATATTCAGAAAAAATGATTTTCCTGTTTAAACTCAAATTCCTTTCTTTTCATTCGAATATGTTTTTACGATATTTTAAATACAAATACCTAAGACCAGTGCTAGCCAAACATACAAAACACCCAATAATCAATCACAAATTATTTTTCACATTATATATGAAAACAAACAATAAAATTATTGAGGGATCCTGTTGGATCCCTCCAACCTGTTTTTCATACATTCGTATATGTTAGACAACATAAATAATACCCATCCAACTTCAAGGTAGGATATCGCTATAGAGAACGTCATCCACTATATATATTGTGGGGGCATATAGGGTATCATCCCCTAATACTACTATGGGAAATATCCAACCACTAAGCCTAAATATAACTAATATATATATATATATAACCACAATTGATAAATAATTATTCAATGCATCCAAACAACTAACTAGCGACATATAAAAATTATTTGCTAAATAAAATTCATTTATAATAAATTATAAATGAATCCAGAGAGTGAGTTTACTCGCCTTGATTTTTATTTTTTCGAATATCCAGTTTAATACCGTATCGTCTCGCTATGAATCTATTCGAGTGAATTTATTTTGCACCTATGATTATTTAATTTTATTAACCGATTAAGCAATTATTTATTTAAATTAACTACTACAATGAATAAATAATTTTTCTATATAATTTAAATTTGTAAAAAGGATACGTATCTGCCTTACAGCTAATTTGATCAACTATGAAGCAACTTCAAAAATCGTCGGTCAACACCACTGGTATCATCCCAAATACATACCACATCGACATTCCATCAGCACCTCGCTGACCATCTCCATTTCCTTTTATCACCTACAATAAACTATCGAACTACTGCTGCAATTGTTATGCCACCAGATCGACCTCCTTCTAACAGCCTCATCATCCATAACAGACCAACCTCTTGGACCTAGATCTCAACCAAACACCCATCATCAATCCCCAACATCACTCAGTCCTCACATAACAGATCTGAACCTTCCATTTATTCCACTGTCGATCTACCACTTTAACAGTCCCCATCTCCAGAAACACAAATCTGAACTCGCCAATCTGCACTACGAAACCAATCACCTAGTTCAACTCAGTATCAAACTTCATCAGTACACTCACATTTCACTTTACTTGCAAACAATACTATAACAATCCGGAATTTCAAAACGAATTTAAATTTTTTATATTAGCTATTTTTATGGATTTTGTACATTTAAAATTATTTATTTTCAATAATAACGATTTAAAATTTATTTAAATCGAAGTTAGGACATATAAATTTATTTTAACTATAAAACAAGCCTGAAATGGTGAGGTAGTTTGGAAATTCGATTTTAAATTTCAATTGAATATATATAATTCAATATAAATCGGATTTCGGTGAAACAAGAAATTTTTGAATTTGTTTAGCGATATCTTTCTAATGAATATAAAAAATTGAGATTTTACTTTATAAATTGAAATTTATGTCTAGTTTAAAATTCAAAATATTCGCTATGGAATTTATATATATTTTAAACAATATATACCCCTTAAAAATAGCCATTTTGCAAACGGCTTCCGCTTTCGACGAAACCACTTTTGTTGGATCCAAAATATCAAATTATTGCTAGACTCCAGTTTTCATAATTTATGGAGCTAGTATGTGGTCGTGAGCAATAAATTATGAATCGATCAGCCATTTAAGGCCAAAATAGAGCTTTTCGAGCAAGCTGACTTGGAATTCGATGAAACAATTTTTGTTGGGACCATATCGTCAAGACATAACAGCATGTCAATTTTCATTGCCAACAGAGTTCGTATGTGGTCGTGGCATCAATAACTGTCGATTGGAGAGAATGTGAACTAGAGGACCAATATAGAATCATACAGTACTACTATATAATATCTTTTCCTCCACAAACCCTCATTATTTCCATTCATCTAAATTTGGGTAGCCAACTCCTCCCTCCTCATAAACATTTTACGAAAAAGACCCTGGATTTTAAATAATTTATATCTCTCAATCCGTAAGCAATTATCCCAAACGACTTCTGGGTATTGTAGATCATGATGATTTCTACCTAACACAAAGATTCCATGACCTATCATTGCACAGATTCGCAAGAATCTCAATCCAAATTCAGAAAACAGGTTTTGGAATTTTGGGATTTGTGGCCAATCGGTTATGTGCTTGATGATGGCACCGAAGAGAAACTTGTAGAGGGAAGGAAGGGCTACAGCATTGCCTCTAGGTACTCTACCTGAAACTGATCGTGCTGGCAGCAAATTGGAGATGAACGGAGGGGCAGTTTTTGGGGAGGCTCGAAACTAATTTGGTTAGATTTCAGTCAAGATCATCGTCGTTGGGCCAAAGTGTCTGAAGGTTGGAGGAAAGGGGTGGCGAGGCGGTCAAATCTGCGACGGTGCACGACCATATCGTGGCGCATGGCGGTCGGATTTCTGTTCGATGCAAGATTGGGGGAAAATGACGATTCTCGTCGAATGCGAGGCTGGGGGTGGCACCGGGTGGTCATGGCACGACATAAATGGCGGTAGGTTCCAGAGATAGTCTGTTGGCTTGAGGAGATGGCGCGAGCTCCAGATTGGCGGTGTACAACGCGGAATAGTTTTTGGGGTAATTTTAATTTTATCTAATTTTAATTTTAAATTGTTTAAACTTTGTACATCCATAACTTTTTTCTATGAACTCCAAATTGCATGAAACTAGATTCATTGCGATCGTGGAGTCGAGAGCTTCGCAAAAAAATAATTGGGTCCAATTTGGAGAAATTTAAAATTTGGGGAAAATTCAAATCCATACGGTACCAAAATCATCAGTTAAAGAATGGCGAAGTGGAAACCAAAAGTGAGAACTCTTTCTCACTCAAATTATTTTACAGTTAAATATATCCTAGGTTACACATGGGGCTTAGTAGCTCCTGACACTATTTATTGTACAAACCATGGATATTTGTTTGGGTTGAATTGTGGTGAAATTGATTGATTGTGGTATATTGATTATGGTTGATTTATTGTGATGGACTGATTATTGTGTATGGAGCGAGCCAGTGTCAGGAGAGGGGTAATGCTAGACATTACTCTGGTTCTAATATCGCGTCGTTATAATGTCGATTTTTTCTGAAACCGAAATGCATATGAAATTTTCTGAAATAAAACTATATATAATATTCGTGTGTTGAATAAAATGTTCGAACAATAAAAATATCATTTTATTGAATATATGAACTATAAAAAATAGTCAAGTGTTGAAATAAATAATTATTATTAAAATATAATTTTTTAACGTATATATGAATGGCATAAAATTCCCCTAAAATGAAAATAAATATTCATTAACAAATCGGACGATTTTTTTATTTGCACCCATTTAACTGACATTGATGGGGTTGATAAATTATACACATCGCCCAACTGCACAAGTAATAATCCATGTTTGTTGTTTGAAAACCACACACTGGTATTGGGATAATATTTGACATACACTAATTCCAGTATTTAGTTGTATGTCAATCGATGGGTTGACAGGCTGTGGTGAGCGTTATTTATTTATTTTAACGCTCATACAGTTGTAGAATGCACCCTGGAAGATGTTTGAATGTGTAATGACTATTTATCATTATTGTGGAATACATGCGATGTATGAAATCCATACAACTGAAATTATATGGTAATTGATTGAGTCACATTCCGATTTAGAAATAAAGAATATTTTAAAATAATATAATATTCAGAAAAGAATAAAAATATGATTTTGATGTCTGATTTGGGATGGACAAGAAAATACTGAAATATGGAAGCTGAGTTATGTGGTTAAATGCCACTTTTACTCGAATGGGTTTGTTGATCGATTTTATTCATTTTATAATAAACACTATAAGGGAAATGGATTTCAAAATCTAATATTTTGAAAATAATATCATTTTAATATTATAATGATATAGAATATTCAATTTTGATTTAAAATTGAAAACTGAAGTTGAAATCGTTTTAAAATGAATTTATAAACAATTTATAAAATACATTTTAATGGAAATCGACAATATATATATATATATATATATAAATAATGGCCTAAATATAACGGCCCACGCAGCAACCGTTCATGAATTTTGTGATGACCCAAAGTCCCATGCCACGGATGCAAGGATAATCTTTGGAATATAACATATAAACAATAACAGCAGAACAGAAATATATCATTACACCAGATAATGTACAACAGATTACACTGGAATAAATATAACCATCAGAGTAACACAGCATAACGGGATCATACTTAGTACAAAATACAGTTTCATCTTTACATAAAGTGTCTGCAGCGGAGTCACACATAATATACATAACATAGTCTGGACAGCATAGTAGAAATGATAGAATCCATCTTCAACTCCATAGCTATCAATAATGAGCCTGCTAAAACCTGAATATAAGGCTGCCTGTGTAGAAAATAGGGGCACACGAGTTTGCAAAAGTGAAACAAACTTCGAGTCAGTCGTGGGACTGGTATGAGAATTCTTACCTAACTTATTGCCTGTCCCATGGACCGTCCGGCAGCGTAACATTTGAGCAAGGTACACAGTGATTCTGGCCTGTAGGTAGGCACATCCCCCTTTCCCTTCATTTGCAGATGTTCTTCTTTTGAGTTTATGGTGTATTTAAGTTTAGATCATCCGGTCTTTCTCTCGTCTTTGCATTGTGCTTTGTCCTATTAAATCAGCTAGGACCGTCCGTTACCCTTTCTCACGGGTCGACCGGTCCCTTTCTTGGACTACCAATCAATGGTTATACCATTCGCTCCCATTAATCCTTCTAAATGATTCTTTGGTGGATAACATTTGCCCCTCGGGGTTCACAATTTTTGGTTTACAGAAATTGTGGACGCCGAAACAAGTAAAAGGAATCATATTGACAGATGGGGCGGAATGGTCGTATTTACTGGGCAGGATGCAGGACTGGGCGGTCATAGTGAAATACGCCTGTCAGTGGTATTGGGCTGGACAAGTTGGCTTTTAGTGAATTGTGCTAACTGACCTGTCATATTTAATTGTTGCCCCTGAAGATTTCTTCTCCACATTTTACCCATAACACCGAATTAACCAGGTGCCCCTCTCTAATAGCGGCGGAAAGTTAAGAGAAGTTCGACTTCACTGCAATTTCGAATCTCTCTCATCTCAGACTCAGTCGATTTGCACCTCAAGACCATTTTTTTCACTCTTCCTTAGATCTCACGCCCTCAGGGGATCTAAATTCGCTGTAATTAAGTCAGTTCAGCCAATTACAGTTATCGATCCATTTTAAAAATACGTTTTTCGTTCAAGAACAACGATTTTGGGTTTGAACATGACCATTTTGTGGGTAGAACGATGTTTTGATGAACCTTGAGTTATGGTACGACTATTATGGCATTGTACTAAGTTGAAATGATGTTGAGTATAATTGTCATAAACCCATAATTGTAAACGAGAGTTTTGTTGTGGTATCTAGCTTGTAACATCTTGATTTTGCTTGTTGTCCATATGGTGTTTGATGATATGTGCGTCTTGAAAACTTTATGGCGTTGTAGCTTTGGCATTGTCACTGTTGATTTTGTTTTTGCTTCTGAAATTATGTATACTTGACTTGCTTGTGATTCATATAGGGTTTTGGTTTAATTGATCTTTGTTTTTTTTGCAAATTTGAATCATCAATGCTGACTATTGAGCACATATATGACCTAGAGGTTGTTGTAGGTTTTTGGGAACACATTACTGCTGATCGGTCATCACCATCCACTTTGAGAATTTAACCATGTTATTTGAACGACCAGTCAGTTCCAAACTTCTGGAAAATTGTATGTACTAATCTGTTTACTTTAGGTATTGGTTGATTATCTCATGAGGCCATGATGTTTGGCCGATCGGTTGGCATGATTTTTATTTAAAGGGCTGAAGGTATTGATTGGTCTAGCTTAGAATCAGTATTGGTCGATCGGTATCATTTTCTTGGTGAGATGGGAATACCAATAGATCTGGGTTGGGACCAACACCGACCAGTTGGCCCCAACTCCTTGAAGAGGGGTGACACCGATCAGTCAGTGCCCAACATTTACCAGTTGCTTGTGCTTGTTTGCCATTTCTATGGCCTTTCAGTAACTTTGCTCTGATAATTCAAACTGTAATCAAAAAGTTCTGGACCATTATACTCTGCTACCGACTGTCCATGCCGGTAGCAAGTCAATCAGAAATTTCGATAAAGTTACACATAGCATTTTATAATCTATATTTAAATGACACATTTTTGTTTAAGTGTTTCCATAGAGTACACTTATCTATGTATAACACTTTTTACTTTAGGGAAAGTACTCTTAGCTATGTAGCATGATAACTCGAAAACAATTGTGTGACCCTCCTGAGAAAACATTCGAACCCACTCAAGTTGGAATTTTTACAGCTATCGAAATGGCCAACACCCCGGGATCTGGAGCTATCCTCAAATTTCCTGAACCAAAACCCCTTACTTTATCACCTGATGAAAGGAAAGAAATTAAACTTACTCTGCGAGCCTATGAAAGCTTATGTGAGAAATTTAATATTCCAAAGGGTGATGCTAAGCTTCCAGAGGAAAATGAATTTGCTGATTCTCCATCTTCAGGATTTGTTGCGATAAACCACCCGATGTTAAACTCAGGAGCCATTTCTCCCTTTAATTTTTTCCTTGAAATGGTTCTTAAGCACTTGGCCATTGCCCTTATGCAACTACACCCAAACGGTCACGCCATTTTGATAGATTTATGCATACTTTTTCTGAGGGTTAAGCAACGTTTACCCTCCTTCCAAGAGGTTTGCTTCTTTACTCCTTTAGAAAAGGTTCGGGAGCTATTCTCTTTATGGATGCAAGGAAATCCAGGATCATCACGGGCTTACCAGACAGTATTAAAGGATTCAAAGAGAATTATTGTTTCGTCCGATTCCCTGACACATTCTATGGCAAATGGATGGAAGGAGGTAGGGTTTGTCCTACTTTAAGATTTTCAATTCCTTTTCAGATTCAAGCATCAAATCTCACATTCTTTATTTGCTGTGCATAAATCCCTCCTGTTAATCCAAACTTTACTATGAAGGAAGGCTTATTGGATGCTTTGAGGAATGTTGAAGAAAAAGAGAGGAATAAGAGGTTTTTTCTTATAGAAAAGTTTCTCCGTCAATATCAGCTTCTGGACCCTTCTCGTACCCTTACCTCATACTTGATGTCCACGGGGAAAGCTGCTACTAAGTCTCCTGTTAAAAAGGCTACTTCAAAGAAATGCTCAGATATCGCGGGCAGTATTGGAATTTCCCCAAAGTCTAAGTTGACCAACATTAGGGAGGACGAAACTCTACAGGATGAGGTTACTAATAAGCAGATTGGTAAGGAGACAGAACAGGTTGAGAAGGAAATACTTTATTGACAGATTCTTCTAACTTGCCGGCCATTGAAACTGAGGACATTGAGCTCCCTTTGAAGGATGTCGTAGGCAAGGCCGATAAGAGTCCTATTGTCTAGGTGACTCACGGTGAGAGTTCCCCAGAGAACTTTATGAACCTAAGTGACCTTAGTTCTACCCAAGATATCGTTCATGGTGAAATTGTTACTCAATCCCCTAAACCTCAAATTGCAAAGCCAGGAAATACAATTGGATTCCTAATCACTCAGTTGAATGTAAAACAAACTACAAAAACTGGTTCGTTGTTGTACACACAAAAACATGTATTTATTTATGCTTCTGTCTATTGTTTGATTCCCCTGCTATTTTAAACTTGCTCCAAATTTTAGGGAAAACACTCAGTTTTATCTCTCCTCTTTTCTTAGGTTCAAAGACAATGCCGAAGCCTTCATTTATGAATGAATTTAATGAGGCGATGAGCCGCCAAGACCCAAAGCACTTCCTTGACAAATCTCGCCCTTCGCGTTATTCCCATCGACCTGATCATTCTCAGTATCTGCAACTCCCTCACCGTCCTCGGCCCATTCCCGATCTCCCTGAGAATGAAGACCAAAGGAGATGAAGGGAGGATCAAGACACTAGGGAAAAGGAGAAAAGGAAGGCGATAGAGAAAAAGAAGTGAAAAGCTGAACGAAAGAAGGACGCAAATAGTCAAGGAAAGAGTGACTCGCGGAAACGACACAAGTCAGATGAGTTACCAGCATCAGATTCTCGTGCAATCGAGAAGGTAAATCTAGTTCCTCCAATAGCTACTCCTACACCCTCTGAGCTTTAGACAATTATAAACGTACCTTGCTTCATTCCTGGTGCTGCTAATTTTTCCCTTGTCGTTCGATTCCCAGGTTGGAATCTGAGAGGGACGTGCTTCAATCTGGATATTTACCCTCAGGACAAATGAGATATTCTTGAATCATTTGATGATCTAAAGGGTAGTATGTCCACTAAGTTTGACGTGGCCCAAAGACAATTATAAACAACCAAGGGTCAATTTGATGTAAAACTGGGCAAAATCAAAGGCGAAGCTGAGAAACATATGGGTGCATGGCTGTCATTTGCTCATGAACTCTCAAAGGCTAATGAGATTCACATTGATCGTATTTCCACTCTAGAGAACGAAAAGGCTGAGCTGATCAGGGTCATAAGATCGAATGAGAGAACCATTGCATCACAAAACCAAAAGAGCACAGAGTTGATAGATTTAGAGCTATAAAACATGTGACTCAAGGACAAGCTCGCAGCTGTGAAGTAGAATGAAGGTACGCTGACATCACAACTTCAAGAAGCCCAAACTACTTGGGAGCTTGTTGAATCCCAGTTAACCATAGAAAAGACTGCTTCTGCTGCATGACAACAAGAGAACAACATTCTCTGTTAAAGAATTTCTTCCCTAAACACTTCTCTTTCCACAACACAACAAGCCCTCGAGGAAACAAATCTTAAAGCTACCGTTGATCTTGAAGAGACTTGTTTAAAAGCCGACTATTCCTTTTTTGACTATTACGTTTATAGTGTCATGAACAAAGGGAGTTTGTGCTTCCTGGAAGACAAATTTGAGTTCACTCTGGCTCTTGTTTAGTAGCGAATCTTTGAATTTAACAAGGGAGGCGTAGCAAAGACGATCTTATTGAGGATTCTTGGATCTAGAATCTCGTGATGCTTTGGTGGTGGGAAAAGCTCAGTTGGCGGTGGCAAGGGGCCTTCCCGAAGACAGAACTGGGCGTTCATGAGAACTTACTCACGATGCAAACGTTGAGGCTCATACGTTTATCGTTGATGCTATGGCATCTTGTTTGCAAACTTCTGTTGATCTTTCTGTCCCTCAGAAGGACAAAAGTGAAGGCAACGATGATGGTAGCTCTGTTAATGCAAATGCGTTTGAAATTGAAATACGCGGGAACATTGAGGCGAGTATCATGGCTGCAGGTAAAACTGAGGTTCCTCGATTCCTGCCAAGCCTAGGCTATTTGTTCTCTTTACCTGGTACAACTACATACTTAGCTTATTGCTTGTCTTCCTTAGGTTTGATCTCACCGGCACCTCCTTCCGTTGGATTTACCGATATGATGATTGAAGCCACATGACTGATTCGATTCAGATATCGACACCCTCGCCCCAAACTATACTTCTTACCAGGGTGACAGTCTCTTCTTAATGTTACGACCCCAGGGTCCTTGGACAATAAGATTGCGGCAATTGCAGATTTGGATAAGGATGTTGATTTTTTTCCAAGTGAAGAGGATTCAGAGCAGACTGATGAGACCCCTGCCCAAGACACTAAGAGTCAAGGTAAATCGGGAACATCTTTGGGGCGTAAGGGAAAGACCACAGTCATGAGAAAGGGGAAGAAGAAAGAAAATGTCGTCACTATATGTTCCCAATAGAGCCCCAGCGGGATTGCAATCAAAGGTGGTGATCGATCGACTGGACCAGCTTTGAGGTCTGGAGGCTCAAAGAGTGAAAACAAGAAGTGACGGTTCCATCCAGTTTCCCTTATTTCTTGTCATCTCTTTTTATGTGCTGCTTTTAGACCGGTTGTATATGCGGGTGCCGGCCCTCGCTCACTACTTCCACACTTATTACTCTATGCACTTTTATGTTTGGCAGTTTTCGCTTGACTTTGTGATTCTGTGGCTTGATTCTATGTTGCTAAAGGAAACTATGTTCTTCTTGTTACACCTTATATCCGGGACTAGCCTATTAGTGTATGCGGTTAATTGGCTGATCGGTTCATGACCGATCGACGGCCGAAAGGTTGCTGGAGGTAGTGACCGATCGGTCGTCGTTTGTTCAAAGCCGACCGATGTCATGGTTCACTAGCAAGGTACCAATCCCATTTTTTATGATTGCACTTTGGTTTCGAGTATCGAAGTGTGTTGCTAGACGTGTTGTACTGGTGTATGATTGCCCCCGTTCTGACTCAGGTCTTTTAATCATCACAACCCGTTTCGTGACATTGTGATTTGCCTTTTGCTTCTTTTTCTACAAGTAATCACTCTTGTATTTAACCTTGCAGTTATGTGACCTGATTCTGTGTTGATGGAGCGAAGCTGTGTTATACTTATAACACTTGAGTTTGCGGCACTTTGCTGTTCTACATTTTACACTTGCCTTTTATTTGTGCTTGCAACACAGAATTTTCACACTTTTAATGAGAATGGGTTCGTACTTTTGCGATCTTATTTGATAGGTCTCATGAAGCATTTTAAAACCCTTTATTCATTGCAATCGAATGGCTCAGTCGCTAGTAGAATTTGTAGGGTGCCTTTAAGATGGTCTTTGGGTCCATCATTAACCGTATTTGGAAGACCCGACATATGATCGGATGCCCCAGTAAGGGTCTTTATAATCCGTCAGTAACTGGGTTTGAAAGAACCAGAATCGATAGTTGGATTTGGTAGATCCAACATCTGAGTGGATGCCTCTGAAGAAGTCTTTTAAACTTAGTGTCCATGTCGTTATCCGGCCATGTATCAATGGCGTCCACGATTAACCGAGTGCCCCTCGGGGAGGTGTTTGGTTTTAGGAACCCGGTGTTAGTGTCATTCTCCGGCTATGTATCAATGGCGTCCATGATTAACCGAGTGCCCCTCGGGGAGGTGTTTGGTTTTAGAAACCCGGTGTTAGTGTCGTTGTCTGACCATGTGTCAATGGCACCGACGATTAACCGAGTGCTCCTCGGGGAGGTGTTTGGCTTCAGAAACCCGGTGTTAGTGTCGTTGTCCGGCCATGTATCAGTCGCGTTGACGATTAACCGAGTACCCCTCGGGAAGGTTTAGGATTATTAATTATGTAGTTTATTGGGACTAATGCTTGTTATTACTATTTGTGGGAGCTAGGGCTTGAAACTACTTGACAAACAAATCGCTGGTGTCCCGTCCTTGCACAGCTATGCTTTCACATCTTTGAGTTTATTGCGAATGATGTCTTTAGGATTAAGTGGTGGACATTCAAGCTATCCAGCTAAGACATGCTATAATAATCACTAGGATTAGCTACATTATAATGGTGTCATCATATATTCCAGAGGACCTACAGTTAAAATCGAATCTTAGCAAAAGATTTGCAAATGTATGATTTATGCAGGTAACACAATTTCCTTTTATTTATATCTACATAACTTGTAATAGCGTTTTCATGATATCTATTATGCACGAAATTCATTTTTTTTTAAAAAAAAACAGATATGGAGGAAACATTAAGAGAAACAGGGACGGAGATGTATATTGTTACAAGATTTTGGAAGTTTGTCTCTGCCTGTTATCTTAAGCTCAAACGTATCCTAATCATGAGCTCGTCCCCTTTTGGGAGGCTCTTTATTTCATTGACATTCCTCACAATGTCCCTCTGGTTCCTTCCAACTGGATGTGGGCCTTATGAAATGATATTAGTGATCAGCCTTGGTATGACAGTATTTGCCGCATTCACACCTTGCCCCAGTTGTCCAGTGGATATTTCTTGGGCCTAAGGATTTTGCGATGGCCCGCACCGCACCAGCCGACATTTCCAATGAAAGTGCGCTGTGCCAATGTCCAACTAGCACGGGACTGTCGCCAAAGAAAGAAAAGGGAAGGAAACTTAACAGTGGAATAACAAAGTACCTATAGAATGTCTCACAGCGCATGGAATAAAATATAATAATAACATACTTTGACAAAAAATAGGCGAGGCAGTGCATAAGCTGAAAACTAAACATCGTAGTAGCGGAAAATAAGGAAGGTGCACTACCAATGCCCTAAGTAGTGACCAGCAGCGACACGGAGAATATATAGAGAATAGTACGTGTAAGCCTCCTGCTCGTCTCTGGAAAGCTACTTACGCACAACCAACTAACCTGTCTCTGGTCTGCTCGTTTAAGAGCACCCAGAGTAATAAGAAGAGACATAAAACTCTAGATCAGACAAATGTCTGGTATGAGCAATAAGCAGCAAAACAGAACAATAAAAGGTATACTAAACCATACTTGAACCTGGAGTTACAACCAAAGAGTTAGCACAACAAGATGTACAATACTCTAAGGTGGCACTAACATATGGTGTGAAGATACAACGGTGGGGGTGTGCATGTCATAGTGATGTTAAACAATCAAGCATAACAACCATCTTCATATCTCTCACTCAGTGCATAAAGCATACGATATACACCAATTTGATCACCCAAATCCTTGTTATGATCACTCTGCCCCATGGAGTCATGGCGACTCCATTGCACTGATCCATAGCCACTAGTCTTGCTATGTCCACTCTGCTCATGAAGTCATAATGACTCCACTGCACTGATTCATAGCCATGCTACGATCACTCTACCCCATGGAGTAATAACTACCCCCACTTCACTGATCCGTTGCCTAACATCTGTCTCGGTGGTGAATCAAAGTTATGGACATCGATAACCCCTTAGCACGCGTCCCACAGCAAAGTCCAACTCATGAAGTTCACTCATTGGTTTCCATCTGGATCCTGAGTTACAACTTCCCATTCGGACTACCTTTGCATTGGTTTTCTCCTCGTCTAGATTTGGTTCGGTCGTGATGCACATCTGGTACGAGTTGTGACACCCCATTTGGTTCGGGTCGTGACGCACCTCCCTGGTCGGATCGTCCTTCCTTAGGTTCGAGATGAGCTTCGGTTCGTGGCGCCCCGTTCCTGGCTTCTAGTTCGATTCATGTGCACCCACTGGGTTCGGGTCGGGCTTTCTTCACGAGTGGGTGGGTCATGATCTCCTCTCCGGATTGGGTCATGGATACCCATTGGGTTCGGGTCGGGCCTCTTCGTCGCTTTGGATCGTGACTCCAGGTCGTGGCTCTGCTTGCAGCTCATGGAGGTCATCTCGTGGTGACATACTTGGCTCATGAGGCTATTTCACGAATGGAGGGCTCGGGTCGTGATGGTTCTCCATGGTCGGGTCGGGTCAGAGGGGGCGATCTGATCCGGTCCCTGCACAAATTTCCTACAACTATTTCCAGCAACTGTTTTACGACATATGATGGCGTTTTCGACCAATCTAACTTCACTAAGCAACAACAAAGCATTACAAATAGTAATAGCAACATAGGGAATCAACCATAAACACCAAAACAACAATCTAATGTATTAAAATGGATCAAACATACCCAAGAACCCTTGTTTTCCCCTTAAGCATGTTTAAGCAAATCTAATGATAGGATTAACAAAACTTAACCAAATCAACCCAAATTTCTAACAGAGGCCTAAAACAATACTTCAGGATTTATATATATTTTTCCAGAATTTAATCATGTTTGAATTCGCTAATTAACACTAATTAACCTTAATTAACCATAATTAGTGTAAAAACAATGCTAAACACTCACCTTGACCACAAATAAAACTTTCAGAACTGAAACTCCACTGATTTGGGGGAAAACGATATCTAACAGCAGCTCCAACCTTGCTTTGGTACTATTTCTCCTTAATTTGACGTTGCTAATTTTAATCTTTGATTAGAGAACGATTTTGAATGATTTTAGAAGGTGGAGGCCATTGTTAGGGGTTCTAAGAGGTAAATGGCGGCTAGAAAACTGAAGTAAAATGAAAACCTAACTCATTTCAGCCTCTCCATAACCCTAATCCCAAAATGGGTTATGGACCCATTCATTAATCACCTCATTTGGCCCGGTTAAGCAGTTTTCACCTTCTAAACCTTATTTCAGCCATATCTCCCAAACGGTAAGTCCGTTTTTCACATATGACCACTCTACGGAAAGGTAAACCATCATCCAGATCTAATGGAATTGTTTTCAGGTCAAAACTCATTTCCAGTCAAAAGTTATGGCCAAACCAAGATCAGCTTGGGACAAAACGGTCATTTAAAATTGGCAAAAATCATGAACATGGGAAATGACCCCAATAGTTATCTCCCAAAGTTACATGACCATACGACTTTGTATGTGAAAGAAATTAATATTCTACGATCCTTTGATGCGTAGAATGCGGGTCGTTACATTCCCCCCACCCCTTAAGAAATTTCGCCCCTGAAATTCCTTAACTAAGAAACAGACAAAGGATTCTGCATGTGTAACACCCCACCTCCGTTAAGGACACTCACAAAGGGAATGCCTTAACTTTGGTGGAGCATTTTAGTAAACAGAACAGAAAATTTCAAGACAGATAAACAATACTTGAGAAATTATAACTTTACTACAGCGGAAAACAGAAATCGGTATGGTTACATCTTTACCAAAAATTCAAGTACATAAATATCAGTCTTGTTTAGAAAGTCATCAAAGTACAAAACTTTAAAATCATAATCCCCACAGAAGATGCCATAAGAAGTTAAGCCATACTTTACGCACTTCAAGTACTTCAAGCAGAAGAAATCCGAATCAAGCTAAAGTATTCCCTCCTTGGAAAACCTGGGGGGAAAACGGAAGAAAAAGGGGCGAAAACAAGCAAGGTCAGACATAAAGTCTGGCAAGTCCAGTGACTTCCAGAATATGAACAGATAATAATAATTATGACATGAAAATAAACTGGATAAGAGATAATAGTAACAGGAGCAGCTGATGTACTTAGGTTAAACAGAAGAAACAGAATAATATTACTTTTCATTTCTCTGCACTAATACCAGTATAACAGGATTAGGTGTCACTCTAATGTCTAAACTGAAACAGAAACGGGAACAGAATAATTTCCATAGAAGAGAATGATAGTAATGGGCCTTTACCACCCAACAGAAATAGACAGAAACAGAATGCTAATGATGGGCCTTTACCACCCGAATAGAAATAGAAAGAAACAGAATGCTAATAATGGGCCTTTACCACCCGAATAGAAACAGACAGAAATAGAATGCTAATAATGGGCCTTTACCACCCGAACAGAAATAGAATGCTAATAATGGGCCTTTACCACCCGAACAGAAGGTACAGAAACAGATTAATCCATACAGAAAAAGAATGTAGAATTAGGTGTACACTAGTAAATGGGCCTTTACCACCCGAACAGACGGTACCACGCAGAAACAGACAGGTGCTACCACCCAACAGAAAAAGACGGTACCAACAGAAATAGACAGAACTAAGTGTACCCTAAAACCCGCACCCAAGCGATCGGCTCCCTAATACATAAATACCCTGTGTCGGCCCCACAGTAGGGTGTATCACTCCCTAAAGTGACAACCAATTGGCACAGACCTATTTACAGATGTCACGGCGTCTTACATCCTTAGAGGCAGACCGGGATCCATGCACGCACATGACCCGGTTGGAACGCACCATCAACACCCCTCGCCATTATCAGAATGAACCGCTTATAATTAGTTTAGTAAGCGTGCCCGGATGTTGGGTCAAAGTTTTGATACCAGAAAGGATTACTGACTAATATGGGTCCCAAACAACAGATGACATGTAATTTCCCTCCTAACCTTGTGTCCCCAGACTAACAGATTTCAGACTAACTTGTTTACAAGTTCAGACATACAGAGTTCAGACTAACTAGTTCACAGATCAGACAAGTTTTCAGACTAACGAATCAGGTATACGGATTTAACAGATTTACAGATTTGTCTAACTTAGTAATTGGGCCTACAGATTCACGAAATGGGTTTGTTAAATTCATTAGTCCAATTGGTTTAACCCTATCCACCCAACATGTTTTAGACATCATATTTATCCCAGATTTACATTAATTAAATATTAATGCACAGACTTCTCACATTAGGTCGGTAGCTTGTGGCCGCTGGATATGCCGGGCGGTTCCGGGCAGGCTTCTGCCACAAGCCAGACCTAACCTCGTGTCTAAGCATATTTTAGTTATGCATATGACCTCTCACATTAGACTGGCAGTTTGCGGTCGCTGGTAAAGCTGGTTGGTTCCGGGCAGGCTTCTACCGCAAACAGAGCCTAACCTCGTGTCATAGCCAATTCATTCCAATACAGATTTTTCAGATATCAGACTAATTCTATTTATTTAACAGATTAAACTTCTTTATAGGATATAACAGATTAATCAAATTTCCATGTTCAACTAAATCTTAGGTCGAGCCTACGGATTTCCATACCCAGATTACCATTATCTAGTTTGAACAGATTAGACATTTCAACAGGTAGCAGATCTAGCAGTTTAAGCGATTCAACAGATTTAGTAGATAAAAGATTTAGCAGTTTAGGCAATTCAACAGTTTTAGCAGATATCGGATTAGGCAATTTAACAGATTTAGCAGATAACAGATTTAGCAGATTATATATATCTAAAACTCTATTTACATATCTTGCCTAATCATAAATTTAGCCTAAACTTACATGCCTAAATCAAGGTCATAATTCATAATACAATATGTGCCCCAAATTTTAGCCTTAATATTCCCATTTACAGTTCATGTCAAAACTAGATTTAATATTCTAGTTCACCATTTATGTCCAAGACTAATACACATGTAAATCATTCTCTATTATAGCCAACTCATATTATGCCAACATATTTGCTATGCCAGATATATTTAATTGAGCTATGCCCAATCCCCGTATAATATGTTTCCACAAGTTCTCTAAATACTCATGAAATGGCCCTATAGGCTCGATGTACATAACAGTGAATGGGAATAAACTAGCAAATTTACATACTAAATATGAGATCTAACATCATTAAGGGAATAGGCATAAGAAACTAACTACAATAGTTATAGGCAACTAACCACAATAGTCATGGGTGACTAATCACAATAGTTTCTTATTCAATGTCATAGGTAATAGTCTCATAGTCACGAATCATAGTCATAGGCAATAGTCTCATAGTTAATGAATCATAGTCATAGGCAATAGTCTCATAGTCAATGAATCATAGTCATAGGCAATAGTCTCATAGTCAATGAATCATAGTCATAGGCAATAGTCTCATATTCAATGAATCATAGTCATAGGCAATAGTCTCATAGTCAATGTATCATAGTCATAGGTAATAGTCTCATAGGCAACAGTTTCATGTCCAATTATACATTATTATTTGTCCCAAAATTTAGCGTTCGTGCGTTAATCTCTTATGAGATGTGGCGCAGGCTTGTGGTAGCCTGGCTATAGAACAGAAAGAAGAAAGAGATACAGAATAAAATATATCAGAACAGAACGTACACAACCTCAAATTCAGATTTACAATCATGTCACAATTATAGTTACAGTTTATAGCGGAAAATAATTGTACTTGCCTTTCGTGGTTTTAAGAAAGGATAATAAACTATTGTTGATGCAGAAATGATGAATTATTCCTCTTTAATTGTTGTTGTAGCACTAAACTTTGATTTGAGATTTGATTTAGCTTTTAATTCTATTCAGGTTGGAAGAAGATGCATCAGTCCAAGTTTTGATTCCAGCAGAGTAGCGACGCCATTTTTATTTTTAATTAGAACAAAGGCAGAGTATAGACATAATGAAATTGTGTAGAGAGAATGAGGCTAGGGGTCTGTTTATACAGGATTAGGAGGATGAATCTGGGCAGAAAACGAGACCAGATACATCAGAATGAATTAGGTTCAAAAACTGGATTTCGGGAGCAAGTCGACCCCTAGGTCGACTCCCCAGTTGACCTGGTCATGGGGAGATCGACACCCGGTTGACTCCCCAGTCGACCTGGTTAGGGGGGTCGACTCCCTGGTCGTCCTGGGTATATGGGCGGGAATTTTCCCGCCAGCTTTATCTGGGTTTGAATTTTGAATTTCTGGCTTTATTTTCGAGCTGTTTTATTTTATTTAAATTCCTGAAACTTCTAAGGGTCATAACTTGGTCACACGAACTCCGATTTTCGAAAACTCGGACTCGATTTCATGTAGAATTCCGAGACGAACGCAATGAAGCAACCCGTTTCCCTTGATTCTTGTTTGAAAAATTAATTATTCTCTGATTTGTTACTTATACGTTCATAGAAAATACGGGGTGTTACATTCTCCCCTCCTTAAAGGATTTCGTCCTCGAAATCTTCAAGTTAAGAAGAATGTGTCCTACCATCCAGTCATCCATCTACTCAACCATCATCCGCAAGCATCCATTGTTCTTAGAAAACTTCTAATATTATATAAACATATGCAAAAGTGTGTGTATATGTTCCGTATCTAATGCAAAGATCAGGCGGTCCACTGATTCAGTTGACCTCCTTAATGCGAACTATGTCAGTGTCATGAGTCCAACATGTATGCAATTTTCCTATTTGATACATATCATTCTTATATGAGTGACAACCATTCATTCATATGAAACATCCATGTGATGAGTCAAACATTTTGCATCCACAGAAATTGAAAATGCTCACACATCCATATGCAGTATGAGAGTGTATTCGAGCCGATCTAGTGCCTAGTGTGTGTATATGCATCCACGAGAAACCACTAGCAACCACTTGCATCCACTTGCAACCATCAAATATAACATGTCTCAAACACATGTTTACATCCATTAGTTTCTACCTAAAGTTCAAAGATTCGAACGATAGGATACAGTCGAATGATGCAAGCGAGTGCAGATAAAACAAAATCTTGGTTCCCATTAGACATCGGTTGAGAGGATAATTCCCCTAAGTATCAGCCCCGAAGACCGAAACCAATATCAGATTAACACCCAGAGGATTACCCTCTTTAGACAATGTCAAAACTGGAAATCTTAACCTTATCAGAAATATCCAGATGCTTACAGACTACTAGTACAGATCAGATTATCGAATGATTCTTAGAAAACTAAGCATGGGAAAATCCCACCATATCCCTCAAAAACCCAGAATGTATGCAATACAATCGACTTGACGCCTAACAAAGATACCCTCAAACCCCATCCTACCACCAACAGATGAGTCGTAACTCCTATGGGGTTTGAGACTATAACCAGATCAGAAACAAGACTAGTATTAAAGTGCAGAGACTCAACTGCAGAATCAGAATGCCATAATCGGAAAGAGTTCTAACTCAGTAATCAGATAAGGAAACTAAACTCTCTACGGAAATTTTCCTACTTCTATCCTGTCCACCAACTATGAGAGCATTCGCCTACCTTCCCGAAGTAGATCATGTCCTCTGTCCTTGCCCCCATTTCTTTGGGGCAGTCCCTAGTGAAGTGTCCCATCTCACCACAGTTGAAGTTAAAGTCCTTCATCTTTTCGGCAATCCTTGTTCAGATGAGTCGAGCTTCCACAAGTAAAGTACTTTTTCTCCTTCTTATCTTCAGACTTTCCATCGTTCTTTTTTTTCCTTTTAGACTCCTTTGTGAACCAAGTACATACCCATGAGTTTCTCATCCTTGTGTTGTGCTCCTTAGCCAAACTCCCTCATTCTCATCTTTACTATCTGTGTGTAACACGTTGAAAAGTCCCTCGAAATTGGCTTCATTGCACGAAAAATCCTACAAAGCCCAAAAGAAAATTAACCGTAGGTGAGACTACTGCGGCTACAGATAGAAGTCGGGCGCTTATTTTCCCTTTGACCGGTGTCATAGTCTTATCAAGCCTACAGAATCATGCCGCGATGAGGTTACCTCCCAGAAAGCAGGGAGCCCCAGAGAAAGAAGGAAACAAAGATTCAAACAAAGGATCAAAAGATAGATACATGGCTTTTAGGGATTATTTTTTTCAAAAATAAGCTTTACTTTTGAAAATACTTCCTTTTTTAAAACCTTTTTGAAAATAGTTTTCAAAAACTTTACCCAATCTGGTAACCTTCAGCTCTGATACTAAGTGTAACACCCCACCTCCGTTAAGGACACTCACAAAGGGAATGCCTTAACTTTGGTGGAGCATATTAGTAAACAGAAAAGAATATTTCAAGACAGATAAACAATACTTGAGAAATTATAACTTTATTACAGCGGAAAACAAAAATCAATATGGTTACTTCTTTACCAAAAACTCAAGTACATAAATATCAGTCTTGTTTAGAAAATCATCAGAGTACAAAACTTTAAAATCATAATCCCCACAGAAGATGCCATAAGAAGTTAAGCCATACTTTACGCACTTCAAGTACCTCAAGCAGAAGAAATCCGGATCAAGCTAAAGTATTCCCTCCTTGGAAAACCTAGGGGGAAACGGAAGAAAAAGGGGCAAAAACAAGCAAGGTCAGACATAAAGTATGGCAAGTCCAGTGACTTTCAGCATATGAACAGATAATAATAATTAGGACATGAAAATAAGTTGAATAAGAGATAACAGTAATAGGAGCAGCAGATGTACTTAGGTTAAACAGAAGAAACAGAATAATATTACTTTTCATTTCTCTGCGCTAATACTAGTATAACAGGATTTGGTGTCACTCTAATGTCTAAACTGAAAAAGAAACGGGAACAGAATAATTTCCACATAAGAGAATGATAGTAATGGGCCTTTACCACCCCAACAAAAACAGACAAAAACAGAATGCTAATAATGGGCCTTTACCACCCGAACAGAAACAGACGGAAACAGAATGCTAATAATGGGCCTTTACCACCCGAACTGAAACAGACAGAAATAAAATGCTAATAATGGGCCTTTACCACCTGAACATAAACAGACAGAAATAGAATGCTAATAATGGGCCTTTACCACCCGAACAGAAACAGACAGAAACAGAATGCTAATAATGGGCCTTTACCACCCGAACAGAAGGTACAGAAACAGAAACAGATTAATCCCTACGGAAACAGAATGTAGAATTAGGTGTACACTAGTAAATGGGCCTTTACCACCCGAACAGACGGTGCCACGCAGAAACAGACAGGTGTTGCCACCCACAGAAACAGACGGTACCAACAGAAACAGACAGAACTAAGTGTACCCTAAAACCCTTACCCAAGCGATCGGCTCCCTAATACATAAATACCCTGTGTCGGCCCCACAGTAGGGTGTATCACTCCCTAAAGTGACAACCAATTGGCACATACCTATTTACAGATGTCACGGCGTCTTACATCCTCAGAGGCAGACCGGGATCCATGCACGCACATGACCCGGTTGGAACGCACCATCAACACCCCTTGCCATTATCGGAATGAACCACTTATAATTAGTTCAGTAAGCGTGCCCGGACCATACCTACTGTTGGGTCAAAGTTTTGACACCAGAAAGGGTTACTGACTAATACGGGTCCCAAACAACAGATGACACAAGTAATTTCCCTCCTAACCTTGTGTCCCCAAACTAACAGATTTCAGATTAACTTGTTTACAAATTCAGACATACAGAGTTCAGATCAACTATTTCACAGATCAGACAAGTTTCAGACTAACGGATCAGATATGCAGATTTAACAATTTATAGATTTGTCTAACTTTGTAATTGGGCCTACAGATTCACGAAACGGGTTTGTTAAATTCATTAGTCCAATTGGTTTAACCCTATCTACCCAACACATTTTAGACATCATATTTAACCCAGATTTGCATTAATTAAATATTAATGCACAGACCTCTCACATTAGGTCGGTAGCTTGTGGCCGCTGGATATGCCGGGCGGTTCCGGGCAGGCTTCTGCCGCAAGCTAGACCTAACCTCGTGTCTAAGCATATTTTAGTTATTCCTACGACCTCTCACATTAGACTGGCAGTTTGCGGTCGATGGTTAAGCCGTTTGGTTCCGGGCAAGTTTCTACCGCAAACAGAGCCTAACCTCATGTCATAGCCAATTCATTACAATACAGATTTTTAAGATATCAGACTAATTCTTTTTATTTAACAGATTAAACTTCTTCATAGGATATAACAGATTAATCAAATTTCCATGTTCTACTAAATCTTAGGTCGAGCCTACGTATTTCGATACCCAGATTACCAATATCTAGTTTCAACAGATCAGAAAATTCAACAGGTAGCAGATCTAGCAGTTTAAGCGATTCAATAGATTTAGTAGATAACAGATTTAGCAGTTTAGGCAATTCGACAGTTTTAGTAGATAACGGATTAGGCAATTTAACAGATTTTGCAGATTATACATATCTAAACTCTATTTACATATCTTGCCTAATCATAAATTTAGCCTAAACTTACATGCCTAAATCTAGGTCATAATTCATAACACAATATATGCCCCAAATTTTAGCCTTAATATTCCCATTTACAATTCATGTCAAAACTGGATTTAATATTCTAGTTCACCATTTATGTCCAAGACTAATACACACGTAAATCATTCTCTATTATAGCCAACTCATATTATGCCAACATATTTGCTATGCCAGATTTACTTAATTAAGCAACACCTAATCCCCGTATTACATGTTTCCACAAGTTCTCTAAATACTCATGAAATGGCCCTATAGGCTCGATGTACATAACAGTGAATGGGAATAAACTAGCAAAGTTACATACTAAATATGTGATCTAACATCATTAAGGGAATATGCATAAGAAACTAACTACAATAGTTATAGGCAACTAACCACAATAGTCATGGGCGACTAATCACAATAGTTTCTTATTCAATGTCATAGGCAATAGTCTCATTGTCATGAATCATAGTCATAGGCAATAGTCTCATAGTCAATGAATCATAGTCATATGCAATAGTCTCATAGTCAATGAATCATAGTCATAGGAAATAGTCTCATAGTCAATGAATCCTAGTCATAGGCAATAGTCTCATAGTCAATGAATCATAGTCATAGGCAATAGTCTCATAGGCAACAGTTTCATGTCCAATTATACATTATTATTTGTCCCAAAATTTAGCGTTCGTGCGTTAATCTCTTATGAGATGTGGCACAGGATCGTGGTAGCCTGGCTATAGAACAAAAAGAAAAAAGAGATATAGAATAAAATATATCAGAACATAACGTACACAACCTCAAATTCATATTTACAATCATGTCATAATTATAGTTACAGTTTATAGCGGAAAATAACTGTACTTTGCTTTCGTGGTTTTATGAAAGGATAATAAACTGTTGTTGATGCAGAAATGTTGGATTATTCCTCTTTAATTGTTGTCGTAGCTCTAAACTTTGATGTGAGATTTGATTTAGCTTTTAATTCTATTCAGGTTGGAAGAAGATGCATCAGTCCAAGTTTTGATTCCAGCATAGTAGCGATGCCATTTTTATTTTTAATTAGAACAGAGGCAGAGTATAGACAGAATGAAATTGTGTAGAGAGAATGAGGCTAGTGGGCTGTTTATATAGGATTAGGCAGACGAATCTAGACAGAAAACACTACCAAATACATCAGAATGAATCAGGTTCAAAAACTGGGTTTCGGGAGCAGGTCGACCCCCAGGTCGACTCCCCAGTCGACCTGGTCATGGGGAGGTCGACACCCCAGTCGACTCCCCAGTTGACCTGGTTGGGGGGGGTCGACTCCCCAGTTGACTTGGGTATATGGGCGGGAATTTTCCCGCCAGCCTTCTCTGGGTTTGAGTTTCGAATTTCTGGCTTTATTTTCAAGCTGTTTTATTTTATTTAAATTCCTAAAACTTCTGAGGGTCATAACTTGGTCATACGGACCCTGATTTTCGAAAACTCGGACTAGATTTCATGCAAAATTCCGAGACGAACGCAATGGCGCAACCCGTTTCCATTGATTATTAATTTAAAAATTAATTATTCTCTGATTTGTTACTTATACGTTCACAGAAAATGCGGGGTGTTACAGCATGCCAATCAGCCATATACAACAATCAAACACACAAAACAAACAAACAACTCTATCCTAGCATGCAGAAAACTAAGTTGTAATTAAAATCTTACCAGACAAAGAGTTCTGGATAAGTCTTCTTAATACTCTCCTTTGTCTCCCAAGTACACTAATTCTCATTCTCGCCCCACTGAACTTTGACTAGATTCTCCGCTTTCCTACGAAGTTGCTTCGTATCATGCTCGACAATACGAATTGGCTTGTGGTCCCTAACCACCTTGGGTTCTACTTCGATATCATCCAACTGATCGGGTGAAATAGTCATATCAGGGTCGTTCAGAATTTCCTTAACTGGGAAACATGAAATACGTTATGAACTCCTGCCATCTTCTCTAGTAATTCAACTTTGTATTCCAAATTCCCAACTTGCCCGATAACTGGGAATGGACCAACAAATCTTGGTGTTAACTTGCCTCTCCTACCAAATCGTATGATGCCCTTTAATGGAGAAATCTTGACAAAAATCAGGTGACCAATGGAGAATTTTAAATCTCTTCTCGTTTTATCAGCATAACTCTTTTGCCTATCTTGGGTAGCCTTCATTCGTTGTCAAATGATCTTAATCTCTTCTAAGGTTTCTCTTATCACATCTGGTCCAAGCATAAACTTCTCACCGGTTTCTAACCAACATGACGGTGAGTTGCATGGTCTTCCGTACAAAGCTTCAAATGGAGCCATACCGATACTAGATTGATAACTATTTTAATATGCAAACTCTACTAGATGCAAATGGTCATCCCATGATCCACCAAAATCCAATATGCAAGGTCTCAAGAGATCTTCTAATACTCGACTCACCCTCTCTGTCTCACCGTCAGTTTGAGGATGATACGTGGTACTGAGGTGTAGTTCCGACCATAGAGCCTCTTGTAAGCTGTTCCAAAACCCACTAATAAACAACGGGACTCGGTCACTCATAATGCTTTTAGGTACTCCATGAAATCTCACTACCCATTTCATATATAGTTCTGCTAACTTAGCTGCCATTCTATTCGACTTGATGGGTATAAACCTTGCACTCTTAGTCAATCGGTCCACAATCACCCAAATGCTATCATGGCCCGATCTAGTTCTTGGTAACCCATCAATGAAATCCATTGAGACTTGTTCCCATTTCCAATCTGGAATTTCTAATGGTTGCAATAAACCACTAGGCTTCTTTTGCTCAGCTTTAACTAGTTGGAAATTCATGCATTTGGATTAAACTTCCCAACGTCTCTTTTCATCTCTTCCCAGTAGCAGATTTGCTTCATGTCTCGATGCATTTTGTTACCACTGGGATGTATAGTCTGTTTTGAGTGATGACATTCTCTAAGCACTTCATCTCCCAATCCGTCGACATTGGGCACAACTAGTCTACCATTCTTTCTAAGCCGTCCATCTCGATCAAGCCCATACTTGTTCACCTCTTCGTCGATTCCCATCTCTAACTTTGAGATGATTTCCAATAGGTTAGGATCGTCCCTCTGACTGGAACCAATCTGCTCAATCAAAGTGGATCTTATCATCAAACTTGCTAACATTTCTGGATCCAATTCGCACTTTGGTCTGAAATAATACCCAACAATGTACTCCAGTTGCTTCCATTCTAGAAACATAGCCCCTAACTGGCATATCTCCTACTCAAGGAAACAACTACTGCATTGCCCTTTTCTAGTGTATATGCGATATCGAAATCAAAGGAAGCCAAGAATTCTAACCATCTTTGCTGTCGGAGATTTAGATCTTTCTGAGAGAAAAGATACTTTAATGATTTATGATCGGTAAACAACTCGAATCTTTCTCCCAAGAGATAATGTCTCCACATCTTCAACGCGAATACGATCACTGCCAATTCCAAACCATGGGTAGGATATCTTTTCTCATATGGTTTCAGTTGCCGACTAGCATAAGCTACAACCTTACCTCCTTGCATCAATACAGCACTGAGTCCGGTACCACAGGCATTGGTGTATACCGCCATCTCTTCATTCCCTTTAGGAATGACCAACACTGGTGCACATGTCAACTTTTCCTTTAGACTCTTGAATGCATTCTCGCACTTTTTGTTCCAGATGAAAGATTGATTTTTCTTGGTCAACTGAGTCAACGGTGCCGCTATCTTAGAGAAGTCTTGGATAAACTTACGATAATATCCAGCCAATCCCAAGAAACTTCTTACGCCTGTTGCATTCTTGGGCATAGACCAATCCTTTATCGTAGCCACCTTCGCAGGGTCCATGGCAATACCATTCTCTGAAACAACATGGCCCAAGAATCTCACTTCCCTTCTCCAGAAGTTACATTTGGATAACTTTTCTTTCAATTGATGTTTTCTCAACACCTCCATCACTACTCTCAAATGTTCCTTGTGTTCTTCCTCTGTCCTCGAATAAACCAAGATATCGTCTACGAACATAAGAACAAAATTATTCAACTGTTATCTGAATACCCTATTCTTAAGATCCACAAAATATGCTGGTGCATTGGTCAACCCGAATGGCATGACCAACCACACATAAAATCCAGACGGCGTCTGAAATGTCGTTTTAGCTATATTCTCAGCTTCCACTCTAAGATGATGAAAATCTATCGTGAAATCCGACTGGGAGAACACTCTCGCGCCACTCAATTGATCAAACAAATTATCTATCCGCGGAAGAGCATACTTGTTCTTCCTCGTTACCTTATTCAACTCGCGGTAGTCAACACAAAATCGAAGGGAACCATCTGCCTTGGAAGTAAACACAACTGGTGCTCCCCACTTAGAAACACTTCTTCTAATAAATCCCTTCTTCAATAGATCGCTTACATGCACCCCGTGCTCTCGCTGCTCCCTTGGTGCTATACGACGAAGTGGCATCACTATAGGTCTGGCATCTTTCACTAAATCAATACGGAACTCAATTTCTCAATGTGGTGGAAGTCCGGTCACTTCCTCGAAGACGTCCGGATACTGGCCAGCCACGGGCACATCTGACTACTCATCATGTGGGATGTCGAGGAAATTTAGAAAACTAGCCATTACCCCATCACTGGATAGACCACCAAGCACTGCCCTCCGCCCATCAACTGCTGTAATTGTCACCAAAAAGTGCTCACAATCTACCACCACCCTGTATCTTTGGAGCCAATCGACTTCCAAAATAATGCCAAACCCAGTAAAGCCCAAAACAAAGCAATCATAAGATAACATACTTCCATGACTCGATAAGACCACATTACGAAAAATCATGCTAAGACTAGTTGAACCACCAATAGTGTTCGTCACCGCTAAAGGTCTATCGACTATTTCGGGTTCCAGTCCCAACCTATCTACCAGGTCACTAGATATGAAGGAACGGGAAGCTCCGGTATCAAAAAATACTCGAACAGGAACATCATAAACTGAAAGCATACCTTGAATGATAACATTCTTTCCTTTCTCCACAGCAGTTGGGGCATTCGACGAAGAAGGAACAACATTGATAGCATATGTTTTCACAATCTGCTTTTCTTTAGGGGGTTGCGGACACTTATCCTTGTGATTTCCCACTTAGCCACAGTTGAAGCACTTCTTGTCCGCTGGCTTTGCTTGACATTCTTTAGCATAATGGCCCTTTTTTCCATAGCTAAAGCACTCAACATCTTTCTTATTCTTCTTCTTCAGGCCATCCTTGGTCTGACTCTGCTTTCTCTTATTCTGAGAATTATTCTTTCCTCCGGCGCTTGCTTGCGGTTTTGGCTCCTCTGCACATGCAACCTTAGTCTTCGACTTAGGGTATAAACTCTCCGATCTCAAAGCTTTCCCCATAATCGATTCAATCGTCACATCGATGTGGTTAATAAGCATTTCCCCAAGTACCGATCTAAGCCTGTTATGAACTTCTCATTTTCTTCTCGGGAGTGTCTATAAGAGACAATCCATACTTCGACAAAGTATCGATCTCAGCAATGTACTCCGAGACTGCCTTATCATTTTGCTTAAGCTCCAAGAACTTCCTAAACAACTCTGATTTCTGAGCAGCTGGGATAAACTTTTCACTGAATCTGGCCTTAAACTAATCCCATGTGACTTGATCCTCTAGAGTAGCTGATTCCACCAATTCATCGCCCATCCTTGCAACTGACGGGATGCTGGCTTTCTCTTCGTCGCATCCTCGATACCTGTAACACCCCGCCTCCGCTAGGGTCACTCGCAAAGGAATGCACTAGCTTTAGAGGGCATTATTGGTAAACATGCACAGAAATATCACAAGACAGAACATATAAAATAGCGGAAGTAAAATTGAACTTTCATAAACATTAATAATTAAGGTCTAAAGCCTTTTGCATCAGAGTACATCAAAACCTGTCTTGCAATAGTAAAGAAGCATAAAGACTTTTTCATAAATTATTCCCCAAGTAAAAACAGTAAAGTAGCCATAGCCAAGAAAAGTCCAAGCCATCCATGATGACCTTCAAGCAGAAGAAACCCGAACTAAACAGCAGTATTTCCTCCCTGTAACCTGGGGGGAAACGGAAGAAAAGAGGCGAAACAAAACGGGTCAGTCAAAAAGACTGAGTAAGCCCTATCTACTATCAGTATAAAAACTAGTAAAGTTAACTGACATGAGAAACTGAGATGAACATAAGCATGATGACAAGATAGATAAGCTAAATCAGAATAACAGGATGAACTACTGAACTCAGATAAACTAAGGTGTCATGATACATTACGGTGTCAAGATAAAACAAGGTATCCCATCGTCAAGTTCCTGTCAAATATAATATCCCTAAGATATCTATCACGTATAACATCCCACAGTATCTATCCTGTCTTTTAGCTCTGCACCTACCGTACTAGTATCCCCACCGTATCATGTGTTAACCGTGAATGACCCTTACTCAAAAAGTCGTGTAATGGTCTGTGTCAACCTAATATATCGCATATATAGGTTACTCAACTCGTATGTTTTATTCCATGTAAGTGTTCAGTCCCTTGCCGTAGACCATACGGGCTTTACCATGAGGTTCTATAGTTCCATGATCCTTAAGATCGTTTTGGATCGTCACCCTATATCTAACTAGGGTCTTTCAACATGAATCATTGTTTGTACAACTAGGACTTATGCTACCTAGGACTACTAGGGATTACGCTTACCTATTGCACGTTTTCGTATCTCGGTTTTGGTTCAACCACCTAGGGCCACTAGGATTTACGCTAACCGTCAACCGCGCCCTTTTTCCCACGCATTCATCGTGAATCGTTTTTCCATGACTGTATGCACATGTATCACATCGTGCCATCCGAGTCCTGTCACAGGGCAGACCTGGAAATACAGGACTCGGTCGGGAGCTTTCAATTTATCTGCCGATGCAGATGCTAAGGTCTGTTTTTCGATACGTGGCTATGGTCCCACGAGACCCCTCCCTCAACTAGTGAAAGACAAGACATGATAAATCCTGTATGAGAACACACTACTGGCCAACCCACAATCCTAGCCTTACCGCAACCATAATTAGATAGCAATTATGGTCTATTGGGTGTTCTCTGCCTTTCCGTACGTACACGCTTGACCAAAGATGGTAGGTAGCCTGACGAAAAATGCTATCTAGGGTACGACCGTGTATCGTCGACTATCCCCTATCCATCCCCGTCTTTAGGTCGCTCGTATAGCAACCAAGGCATACTCTTGGTTCTTCTAACGCAGACCTTAACCTCTCATGAGCCTAGTATGATCACCTGGCAGCTCACAGAGGGATACCAAGAATATCCTCACGTTCCCCGAAGCCGCTGCTTCGTTACCCAGTTCGCTGGAGCCTTTATCTAAATCAGATACTTGCTCCTACTCGTATACTTAAACGATGACCTACCGTATCAGGTTACTCATCTATCTGTGAACTGGTCTAAATTTCCTTGACTAAGAATCATTACTTAGTTATTCTTCAACTAAGGTTTACCACTTAGCCTTATTCCCGTTATCCTTGTTAACCTCGGTTATCCACCTAATCCTCAGAACTAGGGTTTACATAATGGATTAAGTGTCACTTAAGTTCATGGCTTAACCCGTCTACCAATCATGTCAAAATTGGCTAAGTATACAAGTCCAAGACTTAACCCTACAAACCATGTGTCAAGTTGGTTAAGTATATTAAGCAATTCGCGACTTAACCTCGTCCAATTATCATTCTAGATTGGTTAAGTATATATTAACTTGACCCTATCAATTTACTTAGTCAAATCGGTCAAGTGTATTCAAGCGATTCGTGACTTAGCCTTATCATGTTTTCACGTTAGATTGCTTAAGTATAGGTTAACTTAACCTCAATAAATTAACGGGTTAGATTGGTTAAGTATAGGTCACTTAACCACATCAAATCATCATGTTAGATTAGTTAAGTGTTTAACTTAACCCCATTGAACTGCCAAGTGGGACTAATTAAGTCTAGGCTAACTTAACCCCATCCGATTTCCATGTTTAGACTAGTTGAGTCTAATCTGAACCCCATCCATTAACTGTATTTTTCGGTTAAGCGTCATTAAGAAAACTTACTTAACCTTACCAAGTTATCGTGTTGGATTGATTAAGTGTTGGTTAACTTAACCATCTCAAAATCACCGAATTGGATGGGTTAAGTCTAGATTAACTTAACCACACCCCCTAACTGTATTATACGGTTAAGTGTAATTGGGAAAGCTTAATTAACTGTATCAAATTCACATGTTGGTTGGGTTAAGTGTTGGTTAACTTAACCCCGTCCACTAGTCGTATAAATATGGTTAAGTGTCATTAGGCAAATCAAGTTACTTAACCTACCCAACCTTGTCATGTCTTGTTAAGTATCATTAGCCTAATCAATTTACTTAACCCACTTGTCCATGTCATATTTGGTTAAGAGTCATTAATCAAATTAACTTAACCCTATCATGTGGCATTAATTACTTAATGCACCTCAACCTCTCACATTAGACTTTGTTGTGGTTACTAGTTAAGGCGGTCGGTCCGGGTAGCTTTACACCACAACTTGGTCTAACCTCGGGTCCAAGCACAACATGACCAACTTTTCACATTAGGTCCTATTGTTTGCAACTACTAGTTAGGCCGGTCGGTTCCGGGTAGTTTTACGTTGCAAACTCAACCCAACCTCGAGTTGGCCATTTTCATGTTTAGTTTAGTGTCATGTTCATATTCAAGTTTTCAAGCAATTGGGTAGACCTAACTTAATAGGTAAATTCCCAATGGGTAGACCTAACTTAATAGGTAAATTCCCAAGCTTATGTTTTTATGTCATTAGAAATTTGCCAATTTCATATTTTCAAACATACTCACATGTCAACTTCCATGTTATATTTCAAGTCATGTTTTTAAGTTGTATTTTCACGTCATTAGAAATTACCCATAACATAACCCAACGCTTTTAAACTCGCATATACGTTCGCAACAACGTAATGGATTAAAAGAAGAGACTTGGCAAAGGCATGACAAAAATGAATATTAAGCCACAAGTTAATCATGGTGGCAAATGAGGCACAAATGTGTTCATTAACTTGCATGCTACATTCTCAAGCCTCAAAAACATGCATAAACCCAAACTTGGCACATAAGCGAATCATGGTGACAAAAGACATGGAATGATGACTAGTAACTCGCATATATCATCACATAAGGGTTATGACTTCATATGCAAGTTGACACATAAAGGTTATGAAGGTTCTCATGTTGCATAATGCAACATTTCAACATAAAGGTTGTAGCTTTTAGCTCACAAGATCAAGATAATGACTTCATAAACTTGCATGACATGATAGCATGTATCATTCTCAATGATCAAACCCAAACTTGCAACATGAACATTTAACTTCATAGTTAATATCTAAGAGTAGGGAAAGGGCTTACATTGCTATGAAGGCACAAATCGATTTGAATTAAAGATTGTGATGAAGCCTATGCATGCCATCACCCAAAACCCAAAGATGAACACTCCAAATAAATAAAAACCTCATCTTTATGAACAAAGATCAAAGCTTTAGCCTTGAAATCAACTTGAGAAGCTCTCATACTAACATAGGGACTCTCTAACACTCACATGATCATGAAACCTCTCATAGAAATGAAGTGGAGGCTAGGATTTTGAGTGGAGGCCATGAGTGGAGCAATTTTGCCATAGTTTAGTTGTAGGAATGAATAATGAGGGTTTTAGGAGAGGGTTAGGGGTCTTTTTATAGAAGACTAGGATAGTTTTAGCCATAGGATAAACCCTAGAACCAATCCTAGCCTTTAAAGCATGTCTTGGGGAAGAAGTCACATGTAGGAACCATTTAGGGCCTTAAAATCAACCCTAGAGTCAACCCGGGCCATCAAAACCCATCCCGGGCCTCAAAAATGGGTTTTGGGCTGCCCCAGGACGAAAAAGTTGACCTGTACAGGGGGGAAGTCGACAGGCAAGTCGACACAAGGGGGTGCAAGTCGACAGCCAAGTCGACAGGGCTGTCGACACCATGCCAGTCTGCCCGAAAACTGCTGAAAACTTGTTCTGGCCATATCTTGGTCATACGGACTCCGATTTTCGAAAACTCGGACTCTATTTCGCGTATTTTTCCGAGACGAACGCAATGGCCTAGCCCGTTTCACTTGATTCAGAATTTAAAATTAAATTCTGCCTTGATTCTCGTCTTAATCATGTTATCGAAATACGGGTTGTTACATTCTCCCCACCTTTTAGGATTTCGTCCCCGAAATCTCCAAGTTAGGAAGAACATATCCTATCATCCATCATTCATCTACTCAAATCATCATCCACAAGCAACCATTGTCCTTAGATGATTTCTAATGCTGTATGAATATATGCAAAACGTGTGTGTACATGTTCCTTAGCTAATGCTAATGATCAGGCCTGAATAATCTTTCTAATGCAAAATACGTATAGTGCCATGAATCCAACATGTATGCGAATAGTCCTAGTCATATAGATACTATATGTGTGCACAATCATTCATTCATATGCAACAACCGGATGATAATACATTCGATTTCATCCATAAACAAGTATAAATACTCGTGCATATGCAATATGAAATGTGACCGAGTCGAGCTAGTATCTAATGTGTATTCGCGCATCCACGAGCAACCACTTGCAACCACTTGCAACCATATCAATCATAACATGTTTCAAATACATGTTTACATCCATAGGGTTCTACCTAGGATTCCCTGAAACAGGGTCGCGAAGATAAACAAGACAAACTCCTTACGGGGTTTGTAACAGAAAATAGGACCGAGAGGATGTCCACAAAAGGTAGCCTACAAGTAAGCTCTACAGAAAACAGGGATCAAGGATATACTCCCAAAAAGAGATATCATGCGCGTATATAGTCTTTGACCATCAGAGTCGTATTTCCTCGAGCTTAATTCCATTGTGCCTTGACCGTCTTTTAACTTCGCGATTTCGTAGCTTCCTATTTCCTGTTTCCATAACATGAGCTGGAACTCATTTCTTTGTCGCCGCTCGTTCCACTTGCACACTTGGCGCACACATGACTGCGTACTCATGATCTCATGCAAGCTTTCCAAAATTCACTAGTGAATCTTGGATCTCGTACCACAAGGTATTCCACGTAGAAGAACTTCCTCTTGAAAGTAAACAGATGCCAACCAGGTTATCAAGCGCACTTACTAGGGTGATCTCTATAACCCATGCATAAATGAAGTAAACCATCCATCTTATCGGCGAACACCACTCGATCGGGCTTCAAATTTCCAATAAAGGCATCAAGGGATTCTAAGTAACTAGTCATGACAGAACCTCAAAAAGGTTACACGATACTTCGAGGGTATTACGAAGGCTAGTCAAAAGGTCTAACTACCCTCCTATCAAAACCGAGAGTGGCACCCCCTACTGGATCACCACTTCATCCCTAGAACCCATCCATAGCTTATAAACATAAGCATTATTTCCAAATTCAACACTTGGCATAGACATTCTCAAATCCAAACAAGCCATGTATAAATGGACTGATTCTCCAATAGGACTTTGAGACAAAAATGGGATTCTCTATTACGTTAGTACTTAAGGTGCAGAGACTCAACTATCGAAGCAGACTTAAATGATACGATGATCAAAACAAAGTCCTAACGGGATGATAGAGAAGAAGAGCTAAACCTTTAACAAGATCGTTACCCTCCTTCCGAGGTACCCTAGAAATGAGAGCATACTATTGCCCTCCCGATGATCTTGTCCTTGCCCCCATACTACTTAACTATCCGCCCCGTTTCATCATGCCAAAGGTACTCTCTCGTCATGGATTTCATTGTTCATCTTTCTCCCTCCTTTGAGGACTAAGCTATACCAACAAGTTGCTCATCCTTAAGCTCGTATCCTTTATCCTCTTCCTCACTATCCTTTTCTTATAACGCGGCCACTGGTCTCTCGAGAACCACCTCCATCGTATGGAAAGCACTTCCGTAGATAGAAAAGACTAGTCGCAGTTAAAACCACTGTGACTACAGATGGAGGAAAGAAAGGAAAAGAGATTCAATTAAGAAAACGAGGATAGTGCTAATGGCCTTTGGGGAATAGCCTTTTTCTTTTAAAAGAAAATTTTCTTGAAAAATGCTTCTTTGTAAACGATTTTCAAATAGTTTTCAGAAGGTCTTTAAAAACTTTTGCCCAGTCTGGTAACCTTCTGCTCTGATACCAAATGTAACACCCCGCCTCCGCTAGGGTCACTCGCAAAGGAATGCACTAGCTTTAGAGGGCATTATTGGTAAACATGCACAGAAATATCACAAGACAGAACATATAAAATAGCGGAAGTAAAATTGAACTTTCATAAACATTAATAATTAAGGTCTAAAGCCTTTTACATCAGAGTACATCAAAACCTGTCTTGCAATAGTAAAGAAGCATAAAGACTTTTTCATAAATTATTCCCCAAGTAAAAACAGTAAAGTAGCCATAGCCAAGAAAAGTCCAAGCCATCCATGATGACCTTCAAGCAGAAGAAACCCGAACTAAACAGCAGTATTTCCTCCCTGTAACCTGGGGGGAAACGGAAGAAAAGAGGCGAAACAAAACGGGTCAGTCAAAAAGACTGAGTAAGCCCTGTCTACTATCAGTATAAAAACTAGTAAAGTTAACTGACATGAGAAACTGAGATGAACATAAGCATGATGACAAGATAGATAAGCTAAATCAGAATAACAGGATGAACTACTGAACTCAGATAAACTAAGGTGTCATGATACATTACGGTGTCAAGATAAAACAAGGTATCCCATCGTCAAGTTCCTGTCAAATATAATATCCCCAAGATATCTATCACGTATAACATCCCACGGTATCTATCCTGTCTTTTAGCTCTGCACCTACCGTACTAGTATCCCCACCGTATCATGTGTTAACCGTGAATGACCCTTACTCAAAAAGTCGTGTAATGGTCCGTGTCAACCTAATATATCGCATATATAGGTTACTCAACTCGTATGTTTTATTCCATGTAAGTGTTCAGTCCCTTGCCGTAGACCATATGGGCTTTCCCATGAGGTTCTATAGTTCCATGATCCTTAAGATCGTTTTGGATCGTCACCCTATATCTAACTAGGGTCTTTCAACATGAATCATTGTTTGTACAACTAGGACTTATGCTACCTAGGACTACTAGGGATTACGCTTACCTATTGCACGTTTTCGTATCTCGGTTTTGGTTCAACCACCCAGGGCCACTAGGATTTACGCTAACCGTCAACCGCGCCTTTTTTCCCACGCATTCATCGTGAATCGTTTTTCCATGACTGTATGCACATGTATCACATCGTGCCATCCGAGTCCTGTCACAGGGCAGACCAGGAAATACAGGACTCGGTCGGGAGCTTTCAATTTATCTGCCGATGCAGATGCTAAGGTCTGTTTTTCGATACGTGGCTATGGTCCCACGAGACCCCTCCCTCAACTAGTGAAAGACAAGACAGGATAAATCCTGTATGAGAACACACTACTGGCCAACCCACAATCCTAGCCTTACCGCAACCATAATTAGATAGCAATTATGGTCTATTGGGTGTTCTCTGCCTTTCCGTACGTACACGCTTGACCAAAGATGGTAGGTAGCCTGACGAAAAATGCTATCTAGGGTACGACCGTGTATCGTCGACTATCCCCTATCCATCCCCGTCTTTAGGTCGCTCGTATAGCAACCAAGGCATACTCTTGGTTCTTCTAACGCAGACCTTAACCTCTCATGAGCCTAGTATGATCACCTGGCAGCTCACAGAGGGATACCAAGAATATCCTCACGTTCCCCGAAGCCGCTGCTTCGTTACCCAGTTCGCTGGAGCCTTTATCTAAATCAGATACTTGCTCCTACTCGTATACTTAAACGATGACCTACCGTATCAGGTTACTCATCTATCTGTGAACTGGTCTAAATTTCCTTGACTAAGAATCATTACTTAGTTATTCTTCAACTAAGGTTTACCACTTAGCCTTATTCCCGTTATCCTTGTTAACCTCGGTTATCCACCTAATCCTCAGAACTAGGGTTTACATAATGGATTAAGTGTCACTTAAGTTCATGGCTTAACCCGTCTACCAATCATGTCAAAATTGGCTAAGTATACAAGTCCAAGACTTAACCCTACAAACCATGTGTCAAGTTGGTTAAGTATATTAAGCAATTCGCGACTTAACCTCGTCCAATTATCATTCTAGATTGGTTAAGTATATATTAACTTGACCCTATCAATTTACTTAGTCAAATCGGTCAAGTGTATTCAAGCGATTCGTGACTTAGCCTTATCATGTTTTCACGTTAGATTGCTTAAGTATAGGTTAACTTAACCTCAATAAATTAACGGGTTAGATTAGTTAAGTATAGGTCACTTAACCACATCAAATCATCATGTTAGATTAGTTAAGTGTTTAACTTAACCCCATTGAACTGCCAAGTGGGACTAATTAAGTCTAGGCTAACTTAACCCCATCCGATTTCCATGTTTAGACTAGTTGAGTCTAATCTTAACCCCATCCATTAACTGTATTTTTCGGTTAAGCGTCATTAAGAAAACTTACTTAACCTTACCAAGTTATCGTGTTGGATTGATTAAGTGTTGGTTAACTTAACCATCTCAAAATCACCGAATTGGATGGGTTAAGTCTAGATTAACTTACTTACACCCCCTAACTGTATTATACGGTTAAGTGTAATTGGGAAAGCTTAATTAACCGTATCAAATTCACATGTTGGTTGGGTTAAGTGTTGGTTAACTTAACCCCGTCCACTAGTCGTATAAATATGGTTAAGTGTCATTAGGCAAATCAAGTTACTTAACCTACCCAACCTTGTCATGTCTTGTTAAGTATCATTAGCCTAATCAATTTACTTAACCCACTTGTCCATGTCATATTTGGTTAAGAGTCATTAATCAAATTAACTTAACCCTATCATGTGGCATTAATTACTTAATGCACCTCAACCTCTCACATTAGACTTTGTTGTGGTTACTAGTTAAGCCTGTCGGTTCCGGGTAGCTTTACACCACAACTTGGTCTAAACTCGGGTCCAAGCACAACATGACCAACTTCTCACATTGGGTCCTATTGTTTGCAACTACTAGTTAGGCCGGTCGGTTCCGGGTAGTTTTACGTTGCAAACTCAACCCAACCTCGAGTTGGCCATTTTCATGTTTAGTCTAGTGTCATGTTCATGTTCAAGTTTTCAAGCAATTGGGTAGACCTAACTTAATAGGTAAATTCCCAATGGGTAGACCTAACTTAATAGGTAAATTCCCAAGCTTATGTTTTTATGTCATTAGAAATTTCCCAATTTCATATTTTCAAACATACTCACATGTCAACTTCCATGTTATATTTCAAGTCATGTTTTTAAGTTGTATTTTCACGTCATTAGAAATTACCCATAACATAACCCAACGCTTTTAAACTCGCATATACGTTCGCAACAACGTAATGGATTAAAAGAAGAGACTTGGCAAAGGCATGACAAAAATGGATATTAAGCCACAAGTTAATCATGGTGGCAAATGAGGCACAAATGTGTTCATTAACTTGCATGCTACATTCTCAAGCCTCAAAAACATGCATAAACCCAAACTTGGCACATAAGCGAATCATGGTGACAAAAGACATGGAATGATGACTAGTAACTCGCATATATCATCACATAAGGGTTATGACTTCATATGCAAGTTGACACATAAAGGTTATGAAGGTTCTCATGTTGCATAATGCAACATTTCAACATAAAGGTTGTAGCTTTTAGCTCACAAGATCAAGATAATGACTTCATAAACTTGCATGACATGATAGCATGTATCATTCTCAATGATCAAACCCAAACTTGCAACATGAACATTTAACTTCATAGTTAATATCTAAGAGTAGGGAAAGGGCTTACATTGCTATGAAGGCACAAATCGATTTGAATTAAAGATTGTGATGAAGCCTATGCATGTCATCACCCAAAACCCAAAGATGAACACTCCAAATAAATAAAAACCCCATCTTTATGAACAAAGATCAAAGCTTTAGCCTTGAAATCAACTTGAGAAGCTCTCATACTAACATAGGGACTCTCTAACACTCACATGATCATGAAACCTCTCATAGAAATGAAGTGGAGGCTAGGATTTTGAGTGGAGGCCATGAGTGGAGCAATTTTGCCATAGTTTAGTTGTAGGAATGAATAATGAGGGTTTTAGGAGAGGGTTAGGGGTCTTTTTATAGAAGACTAGGATAGTTTTAGCCATAGGATAAACCCTAGAACCAATCCTAGCCCTTAAAGCATGTCTTGGGGAAGAAGTCACATGTAGGAACCATTTATGGCCTTAAAATCAACCCTAGAGTCAACCCGGGCCATCAAAACCCATCCCGGGCCTCAAAAATGGGTTCTGGGCCGCCTCAGGACGAAAAAGTTGACCTGTACAGGGAGGAAGTCGACAGGCAAGTCGACACAAGGGGGTGCAAGTCGACAGCCAAGTCGACAGGGCTGTCGACACCATGCCAGTCTGCCAGAAAACTGCTGAAAACTTGTTCCGGCCATATCTTGGTCATACGGACTCCGATTTTCGAAAACTCGGACTCTATTTCGCGTATTTTTCCGAGACGAACGCAATGGAATAGCCCTTTTCACTTAATTCAGAATTTAAAATTAAATTCTGCCTTGATTCTCGTCTTAATCATGTTATCGAAATACGGGTTGTTACAATACCCAAGTCTTCGAAGATGCGCTCACAGCTATCCAACCAATCTTGAATTTCTGTAGCCGATTCCGTTCCGTGGAATGGCTTCCCACCAAGGCTAGTGTAATCCTTGCATAGCTTGACGAAATCGGCCATAGGCACCTGCACTGCTGCACCACCACCATTTGCAGCATTAGGAGCTAGCCTTTGAACATCCCTAAGCATCTCTCTCATTAAGTCAGTGAACATCGTCCTCATATCAGGAGCATTCCCATTATTAGCTCCTCTACCAGTACCCCTAGTATATCGGCTCATCGTTCAATCTGTAAGGAGAAAACGATTAACCATCTCTACAGTGGTGCCAGTGTAATGCGACTTCATCCTTAAATATACTAATAGTGGTTATATATATATAGCTTTTGATAACCAAAATATCAAAAATACGCACTCTCATATACGTACTATCTCTCTCTGGTTTCTTCCCTTGGTTAACTATGCAACCCAGAGCTCTGATAGCAAATGTGACGGCCCACCCCGCACCAGCCGACATTTCCAATGAAAGTGCGTTGTGCCAATGTCCAACTAGCATGGGAAGGTCGCCAAAGAAAGAAAAGGGAAGGAAACTTAACAGTGGACTAACAATGAACCTGTAGAACGTCTACAGCGCATGGAATAAAATATAATAATAACATACTTTGACATAAAACAGGCAAGACAGTGCATAAGCTGAAAACTAAACATCGTAGCAGCGGAAAATCCAAATACAGCTTATGTTCCACTTCATCATTATTACAATTTTAAAAACTGCCTCTAAAGCAAAATAAGGAAGGTATACTACTAATGCCCAAAGCAGGGACCAATAGCGACACAGGGAGAATATATAGAGAATAGTACGTGTAAGCCTCCAACTCATCTCCGGACAGCTACTCGCCCACAACCAGCTAACCTGTCTCTAGTCTGCCCGTTTAAGAACACGCAGAGTAAAAAGAAGAGACACAAAACTTTGGGTTAGACAAAAGTCTGGTATGAGCGATAAGCAGCAAAGCAGAACAATAACGGGTATACTAAATCATACCTGAACCTGGACCTACAACCAAAGAGTTAGCACAACAAGATGTACAACACTCTAAGGTGACAATAACATATGGTGTAATGATATGAGGGTGGGGGTGTGCATGTCATAGTGATGTCAATCAATTAAGCATAGCAACCATCCTCACATCTCTCACTCAGTGCGTAAAGAATACGATATCGACCACTTTGATCACCCAAAACCTTGCTATGATCCGTCTGCCCCATGGAGTCTGAGACGACCCGAACTTCCCCGTGAAGGAAAGCACGAATAGAATTGAGGACAAGACAAAATAGAATGCAGACGGAAGAACATTTCATTGTTATTACAACAATTCCATCAGATATAAGAATATACAGAGTATAAATGAATAAATTACATTCAACAAATATCAGAGATTACAATAAATTACATAGCAGCGGAAAAATATACAAAACACAACTAGAAGTGATACACGGATACAGAGCTTTCCGAGCATCGTTCCAGCTGTTAATCAGGACCCTGTGAATATAAATCTGCAAAACCAAAACTACTAGCTGCCCGTGCGGAAAATAGGGGCACCCAGAGTTTAGGTTAAAACAATAAACTCCAGGTCAGTCATGTGACTGGTGTGAGAACTAAAACAGTTATTTAAAACTTTACTTTAAAGATAGTAATTCAAGGGACCACGCCGTATAACACGGAACGGGTTTCCTCCCAAGAATACTAGTGCATAAAACAAACAGCGCAATGCTAAATAAAGAAAAATGAAGCTGTTATAAGACCCAGGTCCCATCACACAATGCAACGCAAGCCGGAGGATAGGGTTTTTACCTTATAACAGCCAAAGCATGCTTGATACGTTTAAAACACATCATTTGATACTATTATAGGTGTATAGTGTCAAAACAATTTCAATCATAAATATCAATCATAGGCGGCATGAATGACCCATACCACTATGTCGCCATACTAGGTTCTACAAATAAAACCGCACTATCATGTATTGGAAATTGGATTTCCGTCATGAGCCGAGGCAAGGGGCAAGCTCCTCTCCGCGTTCGAGACACTCTAGCAAATGACTCAGGACCCCACTATGATCCTTGGAATCGGCTGGGTCGGTCCTCTCTTGCTTTTGAGGATTGGCAATTCCTGAACACACGTTTCCCGGTCCTTACAGACCTATATCCGAGGCGCCTCGTATCCAACAACCACACAGGTGAAAAGTATATAAATGTCAGGGCTGGTAGGTCACTGACACCACCCTAGCTAGAAAGAAACGTCGTGCTCTCCCAGCGGTCCATCTCCCGTTTTTGACTCATACCGAGGTGTGAGGCTCGCGAATTCACGTTATACACAAAGCTATGCCACACAGGCCGTGCTTTGATCATCAACCACAAGACTTTGCTTTTCAACAGAAGCCTTGATCAATTGCCACTTACGCATGCCACACTGGCAATTCACTCCATGCGACTGATGTCCATCGATATACAACCCCTGAGCTCGTACGTCTCAGAGAAGGGCGTTAAGCAAGAGAATAAATTCTCCGCCGCCAAACAGATGTATATTTAATAGAGATCAATCAACACAGAATAAAATCCAATGTCAGACACACAATCCATTTACAAGTTCGTTCTGGGTCTGAACGAAACCGGAGGCACTTTCCTCGCATATCCATCCATCTCCAAGTACGTCTGGACAATCACCAACTGATTCCCTCATCCTGGGTGTACAGCCCAATCAAGATCATTAGTAATCACCCAAACGATGTGAAGACTTCCGGTCTTCAACCACCGTCTTCATCTTCGACATCTCGTCGAATCGATTATTCAGAATGGGTATAAACCCGGCCTTTCTGAATAACCCACGTATATAATAAACGAATGTTACACAAACACAACAAACGTCTCATTCCAATTCAGAATATTCTTTTATTCACAAAAACACATTCTTAGGGAAATGTTCCCATTAATTTTATCCAAGATAAATTCTTCTAAATTTATTCTATAATCTTCCTTTGGATATCATTTCAAACTAGTCGGGATTAGCGAACCACACCGAAGTAATTATTTATTTTATTTCCCAATCCCAACCTATATATCCCATGGAGAAAACTGGCAACACTCCACATCTAACACCACGGTGTTATCGGTAAAATTAATTACCATTTCACGTTCAAATCTAATTAAAGATTTAACTATCGCTTTGGAGAAAAACTGGTGGTACTCCATTCTCGATCACCTTTCAGATTTGATAATTTAAATTATCAATTCACATTTTTAATCTAATTAAAGATTTATTAAAACTCCACTTAGTTTTAATCTTTTCAAAAATCAACATCTTGCCTTTAACTGGGTTAAAGAACCAATGTCATCTAAAACACGATTCACGATAAACCCAAATCACATTTGATATTAAATACAAGGCTCTGAATAGAAAATATACCGGCTTATATTCAATATCAAATTCTGAAACCAACAAATATCGTATTGGAAATAACGATATAAAATATATCTTTCAAATTCCCATAACAATATCTGTATAGTCACGAAATCCAACATCGAAATATTCCGAAGATAATTTCGATTCAACTCCAGTCCCATCCACGTATTGGGAATATTGATTTTTTTAAAATCACTTTCAAATTCAATTTATTTATTTCACAAATAAATTGATTTTAATTCTAGTTCAAAACTAGTTCATTTCGACATAAATCTATTTTTATCTTTTCAAATGTGGAGTTTTTCACCCCAGTTCTTTCCAATTCACATATTATGATTTTACACAAATTATTAATATTTTTAATAATTTTATCAAGGCCCGTACAGTCGATTTCCGACAACGGCCATCGAACTGCACTTACAACGACCTTTTTCAAATTTGATTTGGACATAATTCCAAATCCAACCGTTAGATTTCAAATTTCTAATATTCATTGGAAAGCTCTTTTCGATACGAACCCAACGGTTCCGGTTTTAGGAGAATACGACGGTCGGATCTCCCGCAACGTCAATTTGAAGTCAATGGTCGAAATTCACGAACTGCCGCGGAGCGGCGCATTCTATTCAGGCCATTATATATATATAATATATATATGTTATATATATTTCGTCAATTTCCTTTTAAAACGTCTTTTATAAATCGTTTTAACTTTGTTTCAAAACCATTTCAACACTATTTCAATTTCTAATGAAAACTGAATATTTTATATCATTACTATACAAATGATAATATTTTCAAAACGTTATATTTTGAAATCACTTCTTTTCTATATTCAGTATAAAAACGAATATAATCGATATAAATATCGTTCACGTCAAAATGGCGCAACTCTAATCAACACGGCTTTATATATTTCAATAATCCGTTATTCTATTCAACAAATGAATATTTATTCTATTCAACACATAAATCTATATTTCTTCCAACACACGACTAATCTCAACACATGAGTACTGTCAACACATCATTATTTTTGTTATGTAAAATATTTTATAAAACTATGGTATCTTTCGTTTGATTTTCAATTAGACTTCAACCGTAAAGTAGTTCTAATTTTAAATATGATAAAGATGTAAATTTCATTGTATAAAATATTTCACTCAACACATGAACATCGTCAACACATGACTATGTTTATATTCAACACATGAATTTTCTTTTATAATATTCCTTATTTTCCCGATTGGAATGAGGCCCAATCAATCACCATATAATGTTAATTATATGGATTCCATACAACACATGTATATAATAGCATTGATAAACAATCAACCATCATCCAAGGTGCACCACACTGTATAAGCATCAAATATAGATATCTAACGCTTATAACAGCCTGTCAATCAATCGATCGACATATTTAATCACTCAGGATGAGTGAACTTCAAATTTCATCCCAACACCCGTGTGGGGTTTCAAACAATCAAACACAGATTTTAGTTGTGCAGTTGGGCGACGTGTAAAATTTATCGACCCAATCAATATCAGTCAAATCGGTGTATATAAACAAATCGGCCGATTTGTTTATAAATATTCATTTATTCACTTTCAAGTTAAAAATTATATTTTTAACGATAAAACATTTTATTTTAACACATGAATTTCTATTCAGTTCATTTATTCAATAAAATGATATTTTTATTTTTCTAACATATTTTAGAAAATTTCGGCGGCATAACGGCACGATACTAGAAACGGGACGAGGCCTAGCCTTATCCCCGGTCTAGTGAAGGCCCACGCCATTCACACATCAATCAAATCCATTCCATTTCACCAAACAATTCAATTCAAACCAAATAGTCTAACCAACTACACAACCAAACAATTAAACAAACAAGCCATCCATGGTCTGTGGATGACGGGTGTCGGGTGCTACTAAACACCGTCTGCATCCTAGTATATATATATAACTAGAAAAAGAGAATTTAGAGTGAGAAGTTCTCACCGAAAGCTATCCAATCATCTTGACTCTTCATTTATAGAAATCTTCTTCGTTATCCCATCTTCGTCATCTTCGTTGCCCGTAGTCACTATATATATAAAAATCACATTTTTATATTGTTATTCAATATATAAAAATCGAATTTTTACTATGCTGTTCAATATATAAAAATCGAATTTTTACTATGCTGTTCAATATATAAAAATCGAATTTTTACTATGCTATTCAATATATAAAAATCCCATTTCAAAAATATTGATTTCGCCTTTATAAAAATCACCACTTTATTTCAACGTATATAAAATAAAAAATCAGATTTTTATTTCACTAAAATTCATATTTTAGTTTCACTACATATATAAAAACAATATTTTTATATTCTCTATTATATAAAAATCATACTTTTGACCTTTCTATATTATATGAAAGATTATATTTTTATCCTCCTACAATATAAAAGATTGTATTTTTATCCTCCTACAATATAAAAGATTGTATTTTTAACTTCCCTATCGAATAAAAATTCTATCTCAACTTTTCCTATCGAATAAAAATCTCATTTTTATTTGTTCTAGGTTTGCTTTATATATTTACAACATTATATAAACTAATTATCATATAAAATAAAGTAAAACTCACCCAAAAATCGAATTCCTTTCAGCCTCGTCGGAGGTGGGGGCGCTCTCGCCGGAGTTCGACGTCGGAGGGTGGCGCAGGGGCTAGGGCGATGGTCGGAGGGGTGGCGGTGGTCTCAGGGCTGGGGGAGGCTGCGGTGGTCGTTTGGGTGGGGGTCTGGGTTTTCTTCGACGGAGAGGGATTAAGGGGGGGGTTCGGGCGCCGCTCGAGGGGAGGGGCTTCATGGTGTCGGCGGCCAATCGGGCGGAGCGGCGGCGAGCGAACGATGGGAGGGGGGCTGTCGATCGATTCCGATTCGTTTTTTTCTCTTCTTTTTTTTGTTCTTTTTTATTTTGTTATGAACGAATGAATTGGGGGGGGGGCAGAAAGATAAAGGGAGAGGGAGGGAGGTAATTTAATTTTTTATTTTATTTTATTTTAATTGTAAAAAGTTGACTTTTACATACGACCTCTAAACGAGGTCCACCGCCTGTCGTCCATAGCGTTTCACCCCCATTCCGAACACAATGGGATATGTTTCGTATGTTGATTCGATCGTTTGAATCTGTTTCCGTTAAATTTACATTTGAATCACTATATTGAATTTTAAACGTACATTTCAAATTACCGGGGTCACATACTAACTCTATAAATTGCAGAAAAATATTTTCTAGCTTCGTGTTGACGATACGGTCCTAACAAAACTAGTTTCATCGAATTCTGAGACAGTTGGAAAAATGGCCATTTTCCAGTCGATTAAAATCAACTGAAACTGGTCAAACGCGTTTTCCTTTGCCACGCTCACATATTGATTCGAAAAATTATGAAATTTGAAACCTAGCAATAACTTTACATCACGGACCCAACAAAACTGGTTTCGTCGAAATCCGAGGTAGTTTGCAAAATGGCTATTTTTAAGGGCTTGAATTCCATAGCGACTATTCAGAATTTTCAACTGGACATATCTTTTGATTCCCACTATGAAATTTTGATTTTTCGGATTCGTTGGAAAGGTATCATCAATTAGACCCTATTGTTTTTGGTTTCACTAAAATCCGGATTGTTTTGCACCCGGTACATTCAATTGAAGTTTGAAATCGAATTATCGAACTACCGCGCCATTTTCAATTCTATTTATAATTATATATAAATATTTATATTCTAACGACAACGCGTATAAATATATACGTTCGAATTATATTCAAAATAAATTTCTCTTCGATATTATTTAAAATAATCTATTTTAAATATCAAAATCCGCTAAAATTGCCAAAATAAAAATTTTAAACTGGCCCAGATTTTCCGGGTTGTTACATAGTCATGGTGACTCCGCTGCACTGATCCATAGCCCCTGGTCCTTGTTATGTCCACTCTAGCTCCATGAAGTCATAATGACTCCACTGCACTGGCTCATAGCCATGCTATGATCACTCTGCCCCATGGAGTAATAACTACCCTACTGCACTGATCCGTAGCCTAACATCTGTCTCGGTGGTGAATCAAAGTTATGGACGTCGATAACCCCTTACCACGCGTCCCGCAGCAAAGTCCAACTCACGAAGTTCACTCATCGGTTCCCATCTGATCCTGAGTTACAACTTCCCATTCAGACTACCTTTGCATCTCGGGTTTTGGTTTTCTCCTCGTCACGGTTTGGTTCGATCGTGATGCACATCTGGTAGGAGTCGTGACACCCCATTTGGTTCGAGTCGTGATGCACCTCCCTGGTCGGATCGTCCTTCCTTAGGTTCGAGCTGAGCTTCAGTTCGCGGGGCCCTGTTCGTGGCTTCTAGTTTGATTCGTGTGCACCACTGGGTTTGGGTTGGGCTTTCTTCACGAGTGGGTGGGTCGTGATCTCCTCTCCGGATCGGATCGTGGATACCCATTGGGTTCGGGTCGAGCCCCTTCGTCGCTTTGGATTGTGACTCCAGGTTGTGGCTCTGCTCGCAGCTCATGGAGATCAGCTCGTGACGACATACTTGGCTCATTAGGCTATCTCACGAATGGAGTGCTCGGGTTGTGATGGCTCTCCATGGTCGGATCGGGTCGGAGGGGGCGATCCGATCCGGTTCCAACACAAATTTCCTGCGACTTTTTCCAGCGACTATTTTACACCATACGACGGCGTTTTCGACCAATCTAACTTCGCTAAGCAACCACAAAGCATTCCAAATAGTAATAGAAACACAGAGAATCAACCATAAACACCAAAACAACAATCTACTGTACTAAAATGAATCAAACAAACCCAAGAACCCTTGTTTTCACCTTAAACATATTTAAGCAAATCTAATGATAGGATTTGCAAAACTAAACCAAATCAACCCAAATTTCTAACAAAGGACTAAAACAATACTTCTAGATTTATAAATATTTTTCCATAATTTAATCATTTTTAAATTCACTAATTAACACTAATTAACCATAATTAGTGTAAGAACAATGCTAATCACTCACCATCGCCACAAATAAAACTTTCAGAACTGAAACTCCACTGATTTGGGCGAATACCGATGTCTAACAGTAGCTCCAACCATACATTGGTGCTATTTCTCCGTAATTTGACGTTGCTAATTTTAATCTTAGATTAGAGAGCGATTTGGGATGATTTTAGAAGGTGGATGTCAATGTTAAATGAAAACTAAATCATTTCAGCCTCCCGATAGCTCTAATCCCCAAATGGGTTATGGGCCCATTCACTAATCGCCTCATTTGGCACGGTTAAGAAGTTTTTCACCTTCTAAACCTTATTTCAGCCATATCTCCCAAACGTTAAGTCCGTTTTTCACATATGTCCGCTCTGCGGAAAGATAAACCATCATCCGGATCTAAGGGAAGTGGTTTCAGGTAAAAACTCGTTTCCAATCAAAAGTTAGGGCCGAAACAAAATCAGCTAGGGGTAAAACGGTCATTTAAAAATCAGCAAAAATCACAAACATGGGAAATGCCCCAATAGTCGTCTCCCAAAGTTACATAATCATAAGACTTTGTATGTGATAGAAATAAATATTCTACGATCCTTCGATGCGTCAAATGCGTTTCGTTGCAGATTTTGGGTATTCTGTGGATCCTTTGTATACTGCTAAAGTCTATTCTTCCTTATCAGCTCTTCGATTGCGCTCTTTAGATGCCTACACTCATTTGTGCTATGCCGCGACTGGCTATGTAATCGATAGAATCTTCCAGATTTTATGGCAACATCACTGACTTTTATTTGTTTCGGTATCCGATACTCCTCAGTTTCCTTGGTGTCCATGAAGATGTTTTCTATAGTGTCGTTCAAGGGAGTCAATTCTTAGTTCTTGAAGAAATGTGACCTCTTATTAGCTCGGCTATGTTTCCTGTTATTAGCTCATTTCTGACCTCCAAGATTCTTATGATCGTTCTCCGCACCATTATTCTTCTTTTCAAGTTGTATTTCAACAATGACAGCATTGAAGCGAGTGAAAAAGGTCCTAATCGGTTCTCCCGGCCCTCGCTCAAGCTCATTCGATTCAACTATATTTCGTACTTTTGTCGTTTGGAGTCCAAATTGCTCCTGAAACAATCTGAATAAGGTAGCAAAGCTGTCTACAGGTCTGGGTGGTAGCTTCGTGAACCACAGCGATGCCACGCCTTCGAGATAGGTCGGAAACTATAAGCACTTTAATTCGTTAGTGACCTGGGCTCTGTCCATGTGCTGATCATACATAAATAAGAACACGTTTGGATCAGTTGCCTTGTTGTAAGCTTAGATAGCCGGAGGCTCAAATTTATTTAGATACGATGCCATTTTGATCCTTTCGGTGAGTGGAGTCTTTGTGGAAGCAAATCTCCATTCTTCCTCGTCATCCTGCTTTTTAGACTCCTTTCCGTGATTTTGCGGACCATCTCTGAAATACATTCCTCCTCATTGTGATGATTCGCAGGGCAGACGCCATTTTCCTTATTGAATGTTTTCTTAGACAGACGGTTCTGGTTTAAGATTTCGGGGTTCTGAACCTCCCGCTTGGAGAGGCGTACCTTTAGCGGAGCCAAGCACTTGTTGAGAAGTTGTCCTATCTGAGTGGTCGTAAGCAGGCAACTTCATTTCCTTAAGGTGGGGATTTGCCATCTCTTGAATAGAATTTTCCTGACTCGGGCTTGAAGAAGAAGAACCTACGCTTTCTAAACACGGAGTTTGAATGAGTTTTCTTGAGCGGATTTCATGGCAATTTTTGCCGCAGCGGTTCGCATGGCAAACATTGTTTCAAGCCTCTTCATCATAGCCTCATTTGCAACATTCATTTGACTAGTTAGGGTCGCGGTAACTTCATCCAATTCTTGTTTTGTTATGGCAACTCTGGACTTTGAACTTTCCCCGATGGTGATAGGAGGAGGCGCTTCATGATTGGTGACATTGTCATCATTCTCAGTATTTTGATTTGCCACCTTCCTTGACGGCCTACCTGATGTGCCTATATTTCTAGACGAGGATTTGAATTAGATCATAGTGAAACAGACTTAAACTTTCACTGCAAGGTATTGGGCCTTGTGAGAGAGTGTGAGAGAACGATTTAATTGGCCCCACGGTGGGTGCCAAATGTTCCTACCGAAAATGGCACAAACACCAAGTGTACTCAAAGTACTTCACAAAATGCTCGGTAATATGAAGTGTGGAGCCAATCAACAATGAAAAAGCAAGTAAAAAGACAAATTTTTTTATAGTGGTTTGATCAAGCGAGATCTACATCCACTTTGAATGGCTATTCTATTATTGCATGTAGAGATACAAAGCAAACACATCCTCTCATTACATTCATCATTACAGTCTCTTGAACTTGACTAAGGAAAAACGGTGAAGGTCTTCAATTGTGGTAGATGTCAGAATGGATGTAGATTTCCACATGGATTTTGATGAATTCGGAGTTGAATCTTCCTTTTGAGATGGTTGGAGATGATGGAATCACTAAGTAGAAGTTGAGAATTGAGTTTAGCAGCCTTTTGGGGTCATAGGATCCCTCCCCCATTAAAGTGGGGTTGGACATCTATTTATAGGAGTGGAGAGATGTTGTGATATATCTTTCAGAGTCACCGGTCGGTTTGCCTTTATTTTCGGAATTGCCACAGGCCAGCCTGATAACAACTGTTCAGAAGCTAGCTTTTCATCAACTGTCTGGAGGACCAATCGGTCTTGAGCAGATCCGACCGGCCGGTATGGTCTCTCTTCCTCCCCGTGTGGGCGACTTGCTATGGACTCCATTTTATTGTTGGTCAGCTGTCTACGCCTGGACCATCCGGTAGTGTAGAATTTTGATGAAGTATATCACTCGAGGAGGACCGATTGGTACACGTTGATCCTATCCAACCGGTAAGAGAGTTTTTCCCTCTTTTCCATGTGTACAGTCCTCCGCAAGCTCTGTATCACAGCAAACCAGTTGCCTGTCCCATGGACCATCCGGCAGTATAACGTTTGAGCAAGTTACACGGTGATTCTGGTCGGTAGATAGGCACATCCCCTTTTCCCTTCATTTGCATATGTTCTTCTTTGGAGTTTATGGTGCATTTAAGTTTAGACTGTCTGGTATTTCTCTCGTCTTTGCACCGTGCTTTGTCCTATTAAATCAGCTAGGGCCGTCCGATACCCTTTCTCACGGGTCGACCGGTCCCTTTCTTGGACTACCAATCAATTGTTATACCATTCGCTCCCCTTAATCCTTCTAAATGATTCTTTGGTGGATAACAAAGGCCAATCACAGGACCACACCACTAACGCGGAATGAGTTTTCTCCATTGATCGCTAATGCATGAAATAAAGTAATTCTTTTAAAGATGCAATATTTTTTTAAGAAAAATGATGCCATTATAAGACTCAGGTTCCATCACACAATGCAACACAAGCCGGAGGATAGAGTTTTACCTTACAATGGCCAAAATGTGCTTGGTACTTATAAAACAGAATCATTCGATGTTATCACTAGTGCATATATGTTTCAAAAAAAATTCAAGCGTAAAGTATCAGTCATAGACGACATGAGCGTCCCATGCCACTATGCCTCCAGATATAGGTTTACAATCAAAACCACACAATGTCATATTGGAAATTGGATTTCCGTCATGAACCAAGGCCAGGGATCATCCTTACCGACTTCGAGACAAACAAGCCTACAATGTCTCAGGGCAAGTACTCAGTCAAGCCCTCAGATCGTCAGGGCCGGTCCACACGGAGTGGATTAAAATGCCTGAACAATATGTTTCCCCGCCCTATAGGGCGTAAAACTGGTCAGTATATCGACCAAACCATCCATCAGCCCTGTAGTGACCGATATAATCGTGGTGCCTCGCTTTCCATCATCTACATAAGTAAAAATGTCTGGGCTCTATACCATGACACCACTCCTTAATATAAAGAAACGAATGTCCTCCCTAAGGTCCTCTCCCATTTCTGATTCATATCGGGGAGTGAGGATTGTGAATTAACGCCATACACAAAGTTATGCTATTTAAAGCCATGCTTTTATCATCAACCACAAAGCTCTGCTTTTCAACAAAAGCCCTGATCACTGCATCTTAGCGTGCCACATTGACATTCCATGCCATGTGACTGACATCTATCGATATATGACCTCCAAGCTCGTACATCTTAGAGAAGGGTGTTAATCAAGAGAATAAATTCTCCGCCACCAAACAAATATATATTTAATAGAAATCAATCAACGTAGAATAAAATCCAATTTCCGACACACATCCATGTACTAGTTCGTTATGGGTCCAAACGAAACCGGAGGCACCTTATTCATCGTCCCGTGTGTCCAATACAGGAGAGAGGCCCTCGCACATCCGGAAAATCAACAAATACGTTCAGACCACTACAAATGTAACCCCTTCCTGGGAGCTAAACAATCCAAGGCATCAGTAGTAATCTTTTCGATGTAAAGATCACCGGTCTTGCACCATCTTCATATCTTTGACTTCTAATCGTCAATCAACTGTTTGAAATGAGAATTAACTCGTCCATTCACGTATAAATAGAATTCAAATCAATTCTTCCCATGGTTAAACTTCTTGACATTCACATTTCAATTCAATATAATAATTTCATGTCAAATACATCTAACCATCAGAATATCCCACAAACCAAGTAAAACCAGTTTATTTCCATTCCATATCGTTTATAATATTTTATAAAGATTTATCGCTATTTTTGTTTATTTAAAAATAACCCATTTTCATCAAACGACGTTTCAGGTCATTCGATGGCACTGGTGCTGCTCTCATCCAAATTTGAATTTAACATTTCACAAAATATAACCATTGGATCTTAATGAATATTATATCATTGGAAAGATCTTTCCAAAGCGAACCAAACGGTTTTGGTTTCGGGAAAATCCGACGGTCGGATCTCCCGCTATAATCGTTTAAAGTTACTATTTCAAAACGCAAACCGCAACGTCATTATTCGTTTAATTTAATTTATATTTATATATATAAATATAATTCATTCGACGATTTCCAAACCTTATTCACCTCAAAAATTTGGCTAACGCCTTTAAATTTCGAAAATTTTCGCCATAACCTGCTTTGTATGGGGAGGGGTTTAGAAATTTATTGGGCCATATTAGGTACCCAATAAATCCGGAAACAGCATACAAAATTTTTAGTGAACTATTCTATGCTCGAGGTAGTGTGTAAATTACTCCAGAGATAATTCTCGTCACCTCGTCTAATGTTGGAAAATAAATAATCCATGTGCCATATCTAATAACTAGAGAGACGTGATTATTTTCAACACCAGACCCGTGTGGGGTTTTTATTTAAATCTAACAATTTACAGTTATATTTTTATTTAGTCCATATCTGTCATTACCTGTAATTCAATCATTGCCATATGAGCGTCCTTCCCGTATGGTAATCTTAACCTCATCATACAAGCTCCATATGCTTATATGGAATATGATATGCTATGAAATCAATAGTTCGTCTTCGGTTCAACCTGAAATGTAGTCATCGCCATATGAGCGTCTTGCCCGTATGGTAATCTCAACCTCGTCAAACAAGCTCCAAATGCTTATATGCTACATGATGAAGTATGCTATCTTCATGTAGTATGCCATGTAGTGTAGTTAAAATTAATTGTTGCTATTATATAGCGACATTTATAATCTCACTCGGAACAACCAACACACCACATCCAATAGCATTCACAGGAGTTGATATAATAAATAAAATTGTGCAGCCAACTCATTAAGGTTTACCAATTTGCCAGGCACGCAAATAAATTCTTTACTCAACAGCAAATCCATTTACCTGTTTAGCATGTGTATATATATGCATATCTATGCTAAAGATAATGCTTTTAGCGAACTGATATTTATTTCCATATATGACTAGTTTTAACACTTCATATACATGTTAAAAATAATATTTTCAATGAAAAAATATTTATTTCAACACATGGTTATTTTTAACACTTCACATACGTGTTAAAAATATTATTTTCAATGAACAAATATTTATTTAAACACATGGTTATTTTTAACAACTTCATATACATGTTAAAAATATTATTTTCAATGAACAAATATTTATTTCAACACATGGTTATTTTTAACGGTTCATACATACAATAAAAATAAGATTTTTATTGTTCAAACAGTTTATTTCAAACATGAGTTTTTTTAGTGATTCATATATACAATAAAAATGTGATTTTTATTGTTTAAACAATTTATTTCAAACATGAATATTTTTAGTGATTCATATATACAACAAAAATGTGATTTTTATTGTTCAAACAATTTATTTCAAACATAAATATTTTTAGTGATTCATATATACAATAAAAATGTGATTTTTATTGTTCAAACAATTTATTACAAACATGAATATTTTTAGTGATTCTTATATACAATAAAAATGTGATCTTTATTGTTCAAACAATTTATTTCAATCATGAATATTTAACAATACATGAATATTTCAAAAAAATCAGCATTATAACGGCAGGGTAATTAAAACCGACATCATGCCTAGCACGGCTCCTCTACTGTAACGACCCGGAAAATCTGAACAAATTTAAAACTTTTAAATTGGCTGTTTTAGTGGATTTTAAATATTTAAAATAAATATTTTAAATAAAAATGATGAAAAGTAAGTTTGAATCGAAGTTGAAAATAAATATAATTACTTTGAATTATAAACAAGGCCTGAAATGGCGCGGCAGTTTCAAATTTTCGTTTCAAACTTTGACTGACTGTACCAGGTGCAAAACAAAACGGATTTGAGTGAAGCCAAAAATATTTAAATCTGTTAGTGAATACCTTTCTAACGAATCTGAAAAATCAAAGTTTCACAGTGGAAAGCAAAAGTTATGGCGAAATGAATTTTCTGAAAGGTCGCTATGGAATTTATATAGCCCGTGAAAATGGCCATTTTGCAAATGACCTCGGAATTCGACGAAACCACTTTTGTTGGATCCGGGATGTTAAGTTATTGCTAGGTTTCAAATTTCATAATTTTTGAAGCTAGTATGTGAGCGTGGCAAAGGAAAACGTGTTTTGGTCAATTACAGTTAATTTGGATCGACCAGAAATGGACCATTTTGCAAACGGTCTCAGAATTCGATGAAACTAATTTTTTTGGGACCGTATCGTCAAAACATAGCCAGATTTATTTTTCTGGGCCCTGGCAAATTGAAATGTACGTTCAAATCGAATATTGAATGCTATATATTTTAAATTGAATGAAAACTGACTGAAACAGTCGTATGGGCCTTCGAAACATAACCCATTGTGTTCGGAATGGGGGTAAAACGCTAGGGACGATAGTCGTTGGGTTTGGATTGGTGTTAGTATCTGAAGAGGGGTATTTTTGAGAAAAAAAATTATAAAATAAAATAAAATTTCCTATTGGCTAGCCACTCCTTTCTTCCCCGTTACCTCGCAGCGAACAACGGAAACAAGCTCAGATCTTCCCGATCGTTTTCCGGTGAAACCACGCACCAAAACCCCCTGCCACTTCGACGTTTTCTGAAGATCTTTCCCCCCTCTTCAAATTAAAACAAACCCCACCTCAAATAGTTGTGTATTGCTCGAGTTTGAGCTCTCCAAAGTTTCGCCGTTCGCAGGCCGATTGCTCCTACCCCAGACCTCCGAGTTCGACGCCGTCAGCACCCCAGGCGCGCCGCTCCTAGCCCTTCAAGGTGGCGAAGGCTCATCGTCATATAGCTACACGGATTTCGCGAAAATCCTCGACCTAGTTCTGAACAAACGTGAGAGGTATACGACTATTTTAAAATAAATTATATTATAGCACTTTAAAGCGCTATGGTTTTTGATTTCACTGTAAAAATCATATCTTTTTCGTTTCTTGACGAAATTCAGTGAAACAAGAGACAGTGGACTCGTGTGGACGTCTTCTACATTCTAGAAGAGACTGCATATTTTTCTGAGCCTTGTGCTATTTTTGGTGGAGTGGAACCCATAGTGAGATTTCTAAATTATAAAAAATATGAAAAACGACGATGTATAAATTATATAGTCGATGTATGAGTTATATAAGCGTTGTATACCTCTTGTATAAGCGTTGTATAAGTTGTACGTTCGATATATAAGTTATATATGCATTGTAAAAATTATATATGTGTTGAAATAGAAGTGAGATGCTTATATATATATATATACGCCCCTCGTCCACAAACCATGGACGATATTTATTGGTTGTGATAGGTGTGAAAATTGGTTGATTACGAATGGTTGATTAGAATTGTTTGTGGTTGAAATTGATTGATTGTGGTTGAAAAATACCCGTTTGTGGTTGAGAAATATTTGGTTGAAACCACATAGGATTAGTTTGTGTAAATGAGAAAAATATTCATGCCGCCTGCGTGCGAACTAGATGCATGATTCCCCATTGTCAAAAGCTACGAGGCTTTAAGGTAGAGCGAGGAGCCGTACTAGGGACGGTCCCGGTTTTAACTACCCTGCCATTATGCTGCCGAAATTTTGAATAATATTCATGTGCTTGAATTATTTTCCTGTGTTGAAACTATATTCGTTTGTTGAATAGAAAACCTTCATGTGTTGAATAGAAATTCATTCGTTGAATCATATTCATGTGTTGAATGTTATTCGTGTTTTAAATAAATTGTTTTAACAATAAAAATCACATTTTTACTCTATATATACAAACTATAGAAAACCTTCATGTGTTGAATAGAAATTCATTCGTTGAATCATATTCATGTGTTGAATGGTATTCGAGTTTTAAATAAATTGATTTAACAATAAAAATCATAATTTTACTCTATATATACAAACTATAGAAAACCTTCATGTGTTGAATAGAAATTCATTCATTGAATCATATTCATGTGTTGAATGGTATTCGTGTTTTAAATAAAAATTTTTAACAATAAAAAACACATTTTTACTCTATATATACAAACTATAGAAAACCTTCATGTGTTGAATAGAAATTCATTCGTTGAATAATATTCATGTGTTGAATGGTATTCGTGTTTTAAATAAATTGTTTTAACAATAAAAATCACATTTTTACTCTATATATACAAACTATAGAAAACCTTCATGTGTTGAATCGAAATTCATTCGTTGAATTGAAATTCATGCGCTGAATGGTATTCGTATTTTGAAAGAAATTGTTTTATAATAAAATCCTATTTTTATCATCAATATGAACTATATAAAATAATCTTGTTTTGAAATAAATTGTTTTATAATAAAAATCATATTTTTATTACCTATATGAACCATATAAATAATCGTGTTTTGAAATGAATTGTTTTACAATAAAAATCACATTTTTACTGTACACATGAGTTGTTAATAGCGAAGTGTTGAAATAATTGTCGGTTGGATAAAAATATCATTTTTATCAAATGTATGAAAAGAATATAGTTTTGAAATCGAAGAATCGATATATATATATATATATATAAATAGAGATAAAATATATCGAATAGCGAAGCTGCAGTTCGTGTTTTGAAACTGTGATTTCAAACGATTAGTGCGGGAGATCCGACCATCGGATTTTCCCGAAACCGAAACCGTTGGGTTCGCTTTGGAAATATCTTTCCAACGACATCAACTTTGTAAAGATCCAACGGTTGGATTGTCTGGAATATTTGGTTCAAATTTGAAGAAAAACTGTGCCAGAATCGATTATATATATATATATATATAATTATATTAAATCGAATAACGACACTGCAGTTCGCATTTTGAAATCGAAACTTCAAATGATTATACCGGGAGATCCGACCGTCGGATTTTCCCGAAACTGGAACCGTTGGATTCGTTTTGAAAAGATCTTTCTAATGATGTAAATTTTGTGAAGATCCAACGGTTAGATTTTCAGATATGTGTAAATCAAATCTGAAGAAAAACAGTGCCACGGCTGCGTTATGGCCTGAAGCGTCATTTGAATAAATTGGCTATTTTAAAATAAATGAAAATAGCGATAATCGTTATAAAATATTACAAACGATATGGATGTGAAATTTAGAAACTAACTGAAGGTTGGCTAAGTCGAATGGTTTCCTGGGTTTTGATCTGATGTTGGTTTCGGCCTTCGGGTTTTGATCCGATTTACGGTTATTGACTAATGAATTGAAATGATGCATATGTGTGTTTGTGTTGCACTTGTTTATTATATATGCGAGTTGCTCAGAAATACCGGGTTTATCCCATTCTGTATAACTGAATCGGCGATAAGTAATCGAAGAGGAAGACGGTGGTCGAAGACCGGAGTTCTTCACCTTGTTTGGATGGTAACTGATGTCCTGATTGGGAGGCATCCCGAAATATGGAAAATGAGTGGTGATCGTCCAGATGTACGTGGAGATCGATGGGTTTGCAAGGTATATAGTGCCTCCGGTTTCGTTCAGACCCAGAACGGACTTGTAAATGGATGGTGTGTCTGACATTGGAATTTATTCTGTGTGATTGATAGCCATCAGTTACATGGCGTGAATTTCCTATGTGGCATGCTAATATGCAGTGATCAGGGCTTCTGTTGAAAATCAAAGTCTTGTGGTGATGATCAAAGCCACGCCTGTGTGGCGTAGCCTTGTGTATAACGTGAATTCGCGAACCTCACACCCCGGTATGAACCAGAAACGGGAGAGGACCTCAGTGGGGACATGCGTTTCTTTCTAGCTAGAAGTGGCGTCAGGGGTTTTACACGCCCTGACGAGTTTGACTTATGTGGTTGTTACTGTTGAGAGGCGCCTCGGATATATCGGTCGATCCGGGACCGATGGAGTAGTCACTCGTTGGCTTACTCACGCCCCATAGGTCGGGGAAACGCAGTGTTCAGGAATTTTAATCCACATCGGTGGACCGACCCTGACGATCCAAAGGCTTGACTGAGTACTTGCATGAGGGGCGGGCTAGAGCGTCTCGAATTCGGTAAGGACTATCTTTTTCCTTGGTTAATGACGGAAATCCAATTTCCAAATACGTGACTGTGCAGTTTTGATTGTATATACATATGGCGACATGATATATGGTACCCATGCCGTCAATGATTGATAGTTATGATTGAAATTGTTTTCGAAACCTATAAACACTAGTAATAATATCAAATGCTTTTGTTTTATTCGTATCAATCATATTTTGGCCATTATAAGGTAAAACTCTATCCTCCGGTTTGCCTTGCATTGTGTGATGGGAACTGAGTCTTATAATGGCTTCATTTTTACAAAAAGCATTGCGAAGTTTAAAAGATTTAATTGTTTTAAATCACTGGCAATCCAATGAAGTAAACCCGTTCCACGAAAGTGGCGTGGTCCTGTGATTAGCCATATTTTATATGTGTTGAGTAGATTTCTCATACTAGTCCCATGACTGACTCGTAGTTTGTTTCACTTTCAAACTCGGGTGCCCCTTTTTCTAAACAGGCAGCCTTGTATTCAGGTTTTAGCTGGCTTTCTCTGGATAGCTGGAGCTGAAGATGGATTCTATCATTTATCTCTTTTTATGTTGTTTTGCTCCTATTATACATTATGTTCGTTTTCCGCTGTAGACATTTATGTATAGCTGAACTGTATTTGTACTAAGTATGATCCTGTATACTGTGTAACTCTGATGATTACGTTTATCCAGTATATTCTATTTTTCATTATCTGGTGTATTTATTTATTTCTGTTCTTCTATTATCTGTTTATGTGTTATATTCCAAAAAATTACCCTTGCCGCCGTCAGTACGGGGTTCGGGGTCGTCTCATCTGCTATCCTAGGCCCCACGATGGTACAAGGGTTTCATAATTTCCACAATACAATTCATTTTCACATCCCAATGGATTTACCACAAACACAACCAATTTTGTTGCAACCACAATCAATTATTCACAACAACAATCAATTTCTACAACACAATTATTTTCCACAACACAATCAATTTATATCGTCCATGGTCTATGGATGAGGGGAGCATATATATATATATATATATATATATATATAAATGTATTTATTTCCATTTCAATTTCATTTAGCGCATATATGATTTATACAATGCATGTACAATTTATACTTATATAATTTATACAACGCCGATATATAAAATATACAACATGTATATAATTTCTACATCGCTTATATAATTTATACATCGCTATTCCATTCCAATTTGAATTTAGAAATCTCATATTGGGTTCCACTCCTTCGTAATTCGTAGTGAGCTCCAAATGTGTTCTATTCTCTGCTAGAATGTAGTGTATGATGTCACGGTTCCAATATCTCTAGTTTAACTGGATTACTACAACATAGGAAAAAGATATGATTTTTATAATTTAATCGAACTTTGCAACACTTTAAATGTTATAACCTTTTAAAATAACCAAAGCCGATACCTTTCAGATGTGGTTCGAAACTATGTCTTCGATTTTCTAAAGCACTTGGAGGCGATCGAGTTTTTCTACCTTGTAGAGCTAGGAACGATGCTTTGTTCGGTGGTGGAGGCGTTCAGTTCGATGGCAGATCGTGGGAGATATGTCGGACGATGCATGCTGACTTTCGGGGGTCAGAACTTCACGAATACTCCACGCTAATTCACACAACAGGTATGGATTTAATGATGATGAGGAGATCTACAAAATCTTCAACTGGAGCAAGTGATTTTGTTAAGTGGATTGGCCGGAATCAAGGAAAGGAGGAAGGAAGAAGAAACCACCGTTCGTTACTGATAGGTTACATGTTTTTTTATCGATTTTTGGGAAATATAACTAATGAAAGGAATTTTATGATTGGCCCATATATATATACACACATATATCTATATATATATATATATATATTCCAAAAATAGTGTTTTCTTATCCAAACTACAAATCAAACCCAACGAGTGTCGCCCGCAGCTAAATACCCCCATTCCGTGCACAATGGAATATGTTTCGTAAGCCCATTCAACTGTTTCAGTCAGTTATTCTTCAAATTAAAAAAAAACATTCAATAATAAATTTGAACGTACATTTTAATTTGTCAGGGCCACATACTGATTCCAGAAATTCCTGAAAAATAAATCTAGCTATGTTCGGATGATACGGTCCTAAAAAAAGTAACTTCGTCGAATTGGGAGACCGTTTGAAAAATGGCCATTTTCTGGTTGATCCAATTCAAACTAAAATTACCAAATGTGTTTTAATTTACCACGCTTACATATTAATTCCAAAAATTATGGAATTTTAAACCTAGCAATAAATTTACATTCCGGATCCAACCAAAGTGGTTTCATTGAAAATGGAGGTCCTTTGCAAAATGTCTATTTTTAAGGGCTATATTTATATTAAATTCCATAGCGACTATTCTGAATATTTAACTGGCCATAACTTTTTATTCCCACTATGAAATTTCAATTTTTCACATCCATTCGAAAGATATAATTAAACAGATTTAAATATTTTTGGTCTTACTGAAATCCGATTTATTCTGAATCATGTACAATCAGTAAAGTTCAAAATCAAATTTCCAAACTACCGCGCCATTTCAGGCTCGTTATATAATTAAAATAAATTTATTCATTCTAATTATGATTTAAATAAATATTTTAATCATTATTATTTAAAATAAATCATTTTAAATACCCTAAATTCATTAAAAGTGCCAAAATAAACATTTTAAATTGGTTCTGATTTCTAGTGTTGTTACAAATTTCGACCATTAACTTCAAACGGACGTAAGGGGAGCTCCGACCATCGGGTTCTCATAAAACGGGACCGTTGGGTTCGTATCGAAGAGATCTTTCCAAAGAATATAGGAGAATTGAAATCTATCGGTTCGATTTGGAAATATGTTCAAATAAATTTTAGAAAAGGCAGCTATGGAAGTAGCCGTTGTTGGAAATTGATTGTACGGGACTTAATAAATTTATTAGAAATATGGAAAAATTATGTGAAATCAAAATAAATGATTTGGAAAGATTTAGGATGGAAAATTCAATTTTTGAAAAGAAAAAATATATTTTTATCGAAATTAACTAGTTAATAACTAGAATAATAATAAAAATGATTTTTAAATAAATAAATTGGATTTGAAATTGGGTTTTAAAATAACCAGGTTTATCCAATATATGAATTGGAATGATTTTGAATGGAAATAATCTTCGGAATATTTCGGCATTGGATTCCATGATTTTACGGATATTGTTAAGGAATTTCGAAGATATATATGTATATATATCATTATTTCCGATATGATATTTATTGGTTCCGGAATTTGATATTGAATATAAGCCGATATAATTTCTATTTAGAACCTTGTATTTAATATCAAATTGGATTTTTGGTTTATCATGAATGGTGTCTTTATTAACAATATTCTTAAACCCCGATGAGAAAAGAATAAATCTTTTAATTAAGATTTAGAGAAATTTACCAATTAATTAATATTTAACTGGAACTGAATTTAAATGAGATTTTGGGTTTATCGTGAGCTGTGTTTTAAATAACATTTGTTCTTTAACCAAATTAATAGTGAAGAGATGATTTGGAATTTATAAATCTTTTTATTTCGATTTAATGGAAATTTTCCAAAGTAAAGTTTTCCAATCTAGTATATTAAATTGGAATGGAATGGAATTCGATTTGGTAATAATCGAGATGAGCTTCTGTGAAGGAAGGTTGTTACTATATATGAAATTTAAAAGGCTTTCTCGTTATTCCATTTATAATATTGATTGGATATGGAATTTATATTGATTGTATATTGATCTGTTTTTCGTGAAGATTCCATAGTTGATGGAAGTTGATTTGGGTTTATTGTGAACTGTGTTTTAAATGACATTAGTTCTTTAACCCAGTTAAAGGTAAGATTAATTTCTAAAATTTGAATAGTCATTAAGTAATGATTTTTGAGATTAAAATTGAATTAGAGTTTTAATGAATCTTTAATTAGATTGGAATGAGAATGGGATACTTAAATTTATCGAGTTCATGAAATGATCGAGACTGGAGTACCACTCCAGGCGATAGTTAAATATCGAAATCATGAAATGGTCGATATGGCTCGATAATCCCGACTAGTTTTATAAATCTTATTTTGGTTTGGAATTGTTAAAGGATAAGATAAAATCTTTTGAAGTGATATTCAAAGGAACATTAAAGAGAAAATTTAACAGAATTTATCTCTGACAAAATTAATGGGAGGCTTTCCCTAAAAATGTGAATATTTGAATAAAAGAATATTCTGAATTGGAATAAGGCGTATGATGTATTTTTATAGCACTTTATTATAAAATACACGATTTATTTGGAAAGACTGAGTTTAACCTATTCTGAATGACTGATACGGAGACTAAATATCGAAGATATGAAGACGTTGGTTGAAGACCGGAGATCTTCACATCATTTGGATGATTACCGATGTCTTGATTCGGATGTGCACCCAAGACAAGGTAATAAGTGGTAATCGTCCAAACGTACTTGCAGATTGACCGGATATCGAGGGCCTCTCTCTTGTATTGGACATATGGGACGAGGAATAAGGTGCCTCCATTTTCGTTCAGACCTAGAACGGACTTGCAAATGGATAGTGTGTGTGACATTGTACTCCTTTATACTATATTCGTTGATCCCTGCTAAATATATATCTATTTGGTGGTGGAGAATTTATTCTCATGCTTAACACCCTTCTCTGAGACGTACGAGCTTAGAGGTTAAATATTAGTGGAATTAGCGGTATGGTATGAAATGACAGTGTGGCATGCTGAGATGCAAATGATTAGGGCTTTTGTTGAAATGCAAAGTCTTGTGGTTTATGATCAAAGCACAACTTTAATTAGCATAGCTATGTGTAGCGTTAATTCACGAGCTTCACACTCCAGGTATGAACCAAGAATGGGATAGTTACAGCAGAAAAATAGATATATGTTAGTTCTAACTACGAGTAACGTCATGGTATGGATCCCAAACTGTTTACTCATGTGGATGTTGCTTATTATTTGATGGAAGGAGAGGTACTTAGGAATTCGGGCGGGTTGAAAGGCTCGGATATGATTTGAGTCCCTAGTGGCTCTAGAGTGGCCGACATTACTGACCCATTTTGGAGGTTCGATAGAACTGGTTAACATATAGTTTATTGTATAGTTAATCATCGACGGATGACCGGCCCTACCGCTTCCAAGGGTTGCCCATAGTTGTGATCATGAGGCACTTGCTAGTGTGTCTTGAAATCAATGAGGATGATCCCTTGCCTTGGCTCATAGATGGAAACCAAATTTCCAATACATGATTCTTCGGTTTTGGTTGTAAATATATATATTGTGACGTAGTATAATGGTGCCTACGCCGCCTATGATTGATACATTTATATTTAAAGTTTATTTCTTCACTTATAGTGATAATAAAAGATGAAATTTTGCGTATCAAGCATATTTGGCTATCATAAGGGAAAAATCTATCCTCGACTATGTTCATTGTGTGATGGGACTTGAGTCTTATAATAGCTTCATTTTTATTCTTTAGCATTGCGCTGTTTATTTTTGTGCACCGGTATTCATAGGGGATAAACCCGTTCCGTGTTATACGATGTGGTCCCGTTATTTACCTAGCTTTAAAATAAAAAGCTAATAACTATTTTAGTTCTCACACCAATCCCATGACTGACTCGGAGTTTATTGTTTTAACCTAGACTCTAGGTGCCCATATTTTCCACATGGGCAGCTAGTAGTTCTGGTTTTTGCAAATATTTATTTTCACAGGATCCTGGATTACAACTAGGGCTATAGTCGGAAAACTTTGTATCTGTATATTTCATTCAGTTTTGCTAATTGCTATATTTCCGCTACACATTCTATTTATGTATTATAATTTGAGCTGCTATGTAATTTTAAATCTCTGGTATAGTATCTCCAGTGAGTAATAATTGTTCATGCTCTGGAATATTCTTGTACCCTAATGTAAATTGTTGTAATAGCAATGAATCGTTCTTTTTTGTGTTCTTACGCGTCATGTTCCCAAAACATTCCGGCCTTTCCCGTAAGGCGGATTTCGGGTCATTTCAAATACAGCGTTGGCCTTTCCTTGAGATCACAACACCCCACAACACCCATAACAGAAACCATCGAATCGATCGTTGCACCCTGCGCATGAGCACCTCTATCTTGGTCGAGCTTCAGGGGGTCTCGGGTTTCAATTGTGATCCCCGATTTTTCTCTTTTTTTAAATATTACGGGAGGGTTTTCACTTTGAGGGTATCAATTTGTATGAGTGAAGAACAAAAGGAAGGCCGACCATTTTATTCGCTGAAGCTTTGAATTTTATTTCTTAGTAAAAGTAAATGGAGTTTGGTAATAAGAAATTGGGCGGCTTCAAAAAGTTTAAATTGGGCAGCGACCATTCTTTGGAGTTTCGATTTTTATGAAGGCGACCTTCGATTTTCTGTGATTGGAGATGAAAATAAAAAGGAAGAGAATGGAGGGTATCACACATATTTATAATCGAAGAGGAGAAGAGTAGGCCAGCTAACGTACAAGCGGATAGGTCGGCTTAGTACAAAATATTCAATTTTGATTTGATTTTAAATTAGTACGATTTGAAATAAAGATATCTTCACTTTATTTAAGTCGATATCAATTTGATTTTGATATGATCTATATAGTATAATTTTCTCATTAAAGTAATGCCTGAAGTTTCATGCTAAAACTACCACGGTTGAGCTATAATCGTGATAAAATTAGGCACGTTGCTATGGTTTGATGTTCCGGACACAATAAAATTGGTTTCATTGAAAATCGAGGTCATTTGAATATTTACTATTTTTAAGTACCATATTAAATTTATCTAATAAAATTTCAAAATTCAAAACAAACAACTCCTTGATAATTATTATTATTGTTGTTTATATTCAAATAAAGTTTATATTGACAATCTGAATTGTTTCGATTCAGTTTTAACTTCCAATTCAATTATATTCATTTTCGTATTATGATAATTTGATATACTCGAAATTAAATCATATTCAATTATTAAATTGATTGACTCGATATAAAATCCAATTAGATTCAACTCAACATTTAAAATAAATATTTAAAACTAATTGACCAAAAATCAGAGTCGTTACATTTTTTGACCGTTTTTTGTATTTTTTTTTGTGATCAATTTTTTGACTGTTTTTTACCATTTTTTCTACTATATTTATCCACTTACTATTTAAAAAATAAAGAACCCAATTTCTTCTTCTTCAAAATTTATTTCTGTTAGTAAACTTGTTTGCAATGTCAAAAATGCCAAAGGACAAAAGAAGGCTTCATCTCCATCTGCTCAAAATCAACACAACTACCAATCCGAACACCATCAGTTTTCTATGCGTTCCTCCTATCAATAAAACCAAAAATCTAACTATGGTACTTTCATGAATGTTCCAAACTGTTATTTTCCCTAACAAAACAATAATTTTTATCATTTCCAGTAAACCTAAAAACATTAACAAAATACCCAAAATTCTAGTTTTGCACAGAACATCTCTTTTCAACAAAACTACAATGATCATCACTACGCAACTCCAAGAAGCAATAAAGGTTAGTCTTCCTGATACATGTCTAAACTTATCAAAAAACCTAAATTTCTTGTTTGGAGACATCAGTGGAAGAAACAAAGAAACTTAAGTTGATGTTAGAGAAATTCCAAATTTATAGATGAATACACCGCCAACTAGATCACATAAAATTGTCAAATGGTGTCCTGATGAACAAGCTGAACTAGGTTTTTGTTAAGTTGAATGCTCCAGGGACAATGTAAAAGAAATGAGTCAAAGTGAAAGTTCATCCAGGATTTCTATTTCGAAATTATTCAATGGACATAGTCCACAAAACTCCTCAAGATCAATTGACTCTTTGAATCGGTCTTGGAAGAGAATCAATGCTAACTGCCAGCGTTGGAAGGAGATAACAGACGTGTTGGAGAATGGAATGTTGATGATGTTTAGATGACAACAACCTTGTTTCAACCATTATCAGTAGTAATTATAAAATATATACTAACACTTTTATCCAGAATATATATATATACATGTATATATATATATGTATACGCAGGTTAAAAATATTGAAGACTGTAAAGTTAAAAGACTCAAGATTTCAAAAGGAGAATCAAGACTCATGGGTACCAAGATATCGTGAGATCAAGAGTACAAGATTACTAGAGTAATAGAGTCTAGTTAGGTAACACCCCACGTCCGTTAATGTCACTCCCAAAGGGAATGCATTAAGTTTCATGGAGCGTTATAAGTAAACAGAACAGAATATTACAAGACAGATACATGTAATAGTACATGATAAATTTATAACTTTATTGCAGTGGAAACAGAAATAAGTTTGGTTACATCTTCAAACCCATCGCACCAAAACCAAGTACATAATATCAGTCTTGTACAAAAACCATCAGCGTACATAATTTTTAAAACCATAATCCCCAATTGAAAATGCCATATGAAAGTGGAACAAAGCTAAGCATTATTTTAATCACTTCAAGTAGGAAAGTCCGAATCAAGCTTCAAAGCTCCCACCCTGAGAACCTTGGGGGGGGGGGGAAGAGGCGAAACAAAAAGGGTCATACATAAAGTCAGGCGAGTCCAGTGACTTTAACGATATAATTAGTAAAACAACATGATAAGAACATAAACTGGATATAACAGATGATTGTAACATAAGCAGATATGACAAGGCAACAAGTTGAACATGATGTAACATTGACTGCGCTTCTAACCACTATAAGATATCTCTGCACCGCACCAATACTAGTTTCATACTAAAAGATGATCCCTCTTGGCTAAATAAACTGATGATAGTTTCACGTACTTCTAGCTTCCATCATAGGTAACCAACGTGCACCTATCACCACTAGATGTATCCACTATCCTCCCTGTTTGATTATGTACCTCTAGCTGTTGTCATAGGTAACCATTATGCACCTATCACCACTAGATGTACCCTCCCTATTCGATTATGTACCTCTAGCTGCTATCATAGGTAACCAATATGCACCTATTATCACTAGATGTACCCACTACCTTTCCCATTCGATCGGCTCCCTAAATCGTAGATACCTGTGCTGTTCCCATAATAGGGTTTATCATCCCTAAGGTGGCAACCCCGATACTACTGAAATGAACAGCTTATACCTACGTGATGCAACAGCATCTTACCTACCAGCCCTGACCCACGCATGCACATGACTCCGTTGGACCTGCACTGCCATCGCTAACTCTTTATTGACCTCTTACAATCAACCCCAGTAAGCGTGTCCCTGTCCTCAACCTATTTCTAGCTCATATAGATACTGAAATGGGTTACTGGTTGAAAAGGGTCCATACACTTGACACAAGCTTCCCTCCTAAGCTTGGTCCCCACTAGGAATTTTGACATAATCCCTTTTTATCCCCATGTCTTATCACATGTCTCATCTTGGTTAAGTGCTTTTATTATGTTTCACATGCTACCCATGTTACCCACTTAACCCTTTATTATTCTCATGTCTTGTCACATGTCTTATCCTGTTTAAGTGTTTTTATTATGTTTCACATGCTACCCATGTCACCCACTTAACCCTTTATTATCCCCATGTCTAATCACATGTCTTATCTTGGTTAAGTCAATAATTCATTATAACCGTAATCTTGCAAGACCTCCTACATTAGATTACTGTTTTACAATTGTTGGATTTGCCGGGCGGTTCCGGGCAGACTTCTACCGCAGTCCGAATCTAACCTTGTGTCTTTGCAGTATTACACATCTAATTTCTGTCTTCGACCTCTCACATTAGATTAACAAATTGCGTTTACTAGATAAGCCGGCGGTTCCGGGCATACTTCTACCGCAGTCCAAATCTAACCTCGTGTCTTAGGCGTTCATTATCTCTTTCTTAATTCATGCCCAATTTTAAATCTTGGATTATAGTAGTTTCCAATTACCCATAAATTCCAATCCAATTTATGCTTATAATTCTAATCCAATTTATGCCTATAACCCCATGTATCAAGTTGTGCCAAATTACACCCAAATTAGTTTAAATTCATTGTTATTAACAATTTATGCCAAATCTCATGTATAGAAGTTATAATCTATTATGCCCAAACCAATTTATGCCAAACCTCATGTATACAAGTTGTACTCAATTATGCCCAAATCAATTTATGCCAAACCTCATGTATAAAATTTGTACTCAATTATGCCCAAACCAATTTCCATAGTCATCAACAATTTATGTCAAATCTCATTCTATTACAAATTTCCCAACTTTTCCCAATCATCCCAATGTTGTTCGTACGTAAATCTCAACGCAATATGCTTAGGCTCGAAGTTAGCTTAATATCAAAAGGAAAAAGGAAAAGAAGAAGGGAAGAGAATCAAAACATCAAAACTGGCATAAACATATAAATAAGCATATGAAATCAATAATGAAAAAGTAGATTAGATAGGCATATGATAATAGCAATTGGGTATGAATCTAAAGGATAACAAATTACAAAACTTAATATGATTCATCTTATTTACAGGCATATACATCAGATTCAATTTGCAATCCTATCACAATTACTTTTTAATTTAATTATATGTGAAAGTAACATAGACTCACAGTGACATGATTCTTAGAAGAGAGAATTAATCGTTGTTGTAGCAATTCCGATCTAATTTGATTGTTGAAGAAGAACCAGCTCTAAATCTCTACTTTCATTTTGGTTGGAGAAGAAATACTTGGTTAATTTAGATTAGAGCAGCATGGAGGCGCAATGAATTAGTGTAATGAAATTAGGGTTAGGTTTAGGTGCTTATTTATAGGTGCATAGGGCGAACTAGGACCTTTAGATTAGATTAAGAGCCATCAGAACCATACAAAACAGAAGAATACATCATTTGGAAGCTGTCTAGAAATTTTCGTCCAGATCTGAAAAGGGGTCGACACCACCCTAGTGGTGTCGACACCCCCATGGGGTTTGACACCCCTTGCAACAACCCGCATTCTTCATGTCGGAGGGTCGTAGAATATTTATTTCTTTCTTATATGAAGTCGTATGGTCATGTGGCTTTGGGAAACGACCAATGGTGTCATTTCCCATGTTCATGATTTTTGCCGATTTTTAAATGACTGTTTTACCCATAGTTAATACTGTTTTAGGCATAACTTTTGACTGGAAAAGAATTTTGACCTGAAACCACTTCCATTAGATTCATTTGATGGTTTACCTTTCCGTAGAGTGGTCATAACAGCTAAACGGACTTACGTTTGGGAGATATGGCTGAAATAAGGTTTGGAAGGTGAAAAACTGCTTAACCGGGCCAAATAGGGTGATTAGTGAATGGGCCCATAACCCATTTCGGGATTAGGGTTATGTGGAGGCTGAAAAGGGTTAGGGTTTCATTCCATTTCAGTTTTCTAGCGTCCCCTTACCTCTTAGAAACCCTAAAAATGGCCTCCAACCACTAAATCACCTCCAAATCACTTTCTAATTAAGGATTAAGCTTAGCAACATCAAATCAAGGGAGATCTTCAGCAAATCAAGAATAGAGCTACTGTTTAGCATTGGTATTCGCGCCATATCAGAGATCTATTTCAGATCTAAGGTTTATTTGTAGCTAAGGTGAGTGATTTGCATAGTTTTGCACTAATTACTGTTAATTAAGTGTAATTAGTCAAGATTAGCGAATTTATGCACTAATAAATTCTGGAAAAATATTTATAAATTCTTAGATAATGTTTTAGACCTCTGTTAGGAATTGGGTTTGATTTGGTTAAGTTTTGCTAATCCTACGATTAGTTTTGCTTAAACATGCTTAAGGGAAAATATGGGATTTTGGCTATGTTTTATCCGTTTTACATCCTAGGATTGTTGTTTTGGTGTTTGTGAATGATTATACATGTTGTTATGACTGTATTATATGATTTGTTATTGTCTAGTAGTGTTAGATTGGTTGAAAATGCCGTCGAATGGCGTAAAAGTCGCTGGAAGAAGTTGCAGGATTTTAGCCGATCCGGATCGAATCGGAGGAAGGAGCCCGATCCGAACCACCTTCCACGAGAGTTGCTCGCACCGCACCCGATCCGCCCTCGTGGGCATGAAGCTACTCCGACCCGAACCGATGCACCATGGAGAAGCTTGAGAGACCCGACCCGATCCGGAATGCTTTGGAAGAAGGACAGAACCAGAGGAGTTTTCCATGAAGCCAGGAGGTGTGGACTCCGTTCCGAACTGCTGGAGGAAGGCCACCCCGACCCGACCCGCATAGCCACCTCCGAACCAAACCAATGTATGGAGATTGGACTTGAAGGCCCCGACCCGATCCGCCAGGGGTGATGATGACGATCCGAACCAGATGGGAGTACGATCCGAAGCAAAGTAAAGGAAGAAGACCGATCTGAGGAAGAAGACCAATAACTCGAGATGCAAAGGTAGTCCAAATAAGAAGTTAGAGCTCAGGATCCTGTTGGGAACCAACGAGTCGACTTCATGAGTTGGGCTTTGCTGCGGGGCGTGTGCAAAAGGGTTGTCGGTATTCATAACTTTGGTTCACCACTGAGAGACGGATATTGGGCTTGTAGTGGTAGTTGTAGGGGATTGGATTCCGTCATGGCCCAATGGATTGGTGACCAAGGTAGTGGAAATCGTACGCTTTACGCATTGAGTGAGAGATGTGAGTATTGTTGCTATGTTGATTTGTTTGCCATCATTGCGACATGCACAACTCCACCCCCGTATTCTTTACACCATCTGTTTAGTGGCACCTTAGAGTATTGTACGGTATGTAGTGCTAACTCTTTGGTTGCAGGTCCTTGTTCAGGTATGATTGGATTATACCTGTTGTTGTTCTGTTTTGTTGCTTATCGCTCATACCAGACTTTTTGTCTGACCCAGAGTTTTATGTCTCTTCTTATGACTCTGGGTGCTCTCATGAGCAGACTAGAGACAGGTTAGCTGGGTATGCACGAGTAGCTGATTCGGAGGCGAGCAGGGGGCTTCCACGTATGATATATATATATAGATATTCTCCTGTGTCGCTGGTGATCACTACTTTGGGCATTAGTAGTGTACCTTTCTTTTTTATCTTTTTGAGACAGTTTTAAAAGTTGTAATAATGTTGCCTTTGAACATAAGCTATATTTTGGATCTTTCCGCTGCTATGATAGTTTGTTTTCAGCTTACGCATTGTCTCACCTGTTTTATGTCAAGTATGTTGTTATTATATTTTGTTCTATGAGCTATGAGACATTCTACAAGTTTCTTTGTTAGTTCCTTCGTCTTCTTTCCTTTCTTTGGCGACCGTTCCATGCTAGTCGGGCATGTGTACAGCGCATTATCGGAGGAAATGTTGACTGGTGCGGGGCGGGCCGTCACATTTGGTATCAGAGCACTAGATTGCGTAGTTAACTTAGGGAAAGACACCAGGGAGAGATAGTATACGTACATAAGAGCACGTATTTGTGATTATTTTGGTTTTCGACAGCTATATATATATTATTAGTATAGCTAAGGATGAAGTCGCACTGCACTAGCACCACTATGGAGATGGTTAATCGTTTTCTCTTTACAGATTGAACGATGAGCCGATATGCAAGAGGTGCTGGTAGAGGGGCCAATAATGGGAATGTTGCTGACATGAGGGCAATGTTTACTGACCTCATGAGGGAGATGCTTAGGGATGTGCAGAGGGCAGCCCCCAATGGTGGTAATGGTGGTGGTCCAATAGTGCAGGCACCTAGGTCCGATTTCGCCAAGCTGAATAAGGATTATACTAGTCTTGGTGGGAAGTCGTTCCATGGAACGGAGTCGGCTACAGATGTTCAGGATTGGTTGGATAGCTATGATCGTATCTTCGAAGACTTGGGTATCTAGGATGCGATGAAGAGAAGGTTAGCATCCCGTCAGCTGCAAGGACGAGCAATGAATTGGTGGAATGTTATCAAGGCAGCAACTCCATAGGATCAAGTCACTTGGGATCATTTTAGAACTCGTTTCAGTGATAAGTTTATTCCAGCTGCACAGAAGTCAGAATTGTTTAGGAAGTTCTTGGAGCTTAAGCAGAATGGTAGTGCAGTCTCGGAGCATATTGCTGAGTTTGACACTTTGTCGAAGTATGGGTTATCCCTAATATATACTACCGAGAAGAAGAACGAGAAGTTTATAACAGGTTTGGATCAGTACTTGGGGGAAAAGCTTATTAACCACATCGATGAGATGTTTGAATCGACTGTGGGGAAAACATTGAGGTCAGAGAGTCTTTACCCTAAGCTAGAGACTGAGGTTGCTATTGCATCTGCAGAGGAGCCAAAGCCGCAAGCAGGTGGTGGGGGCAAGAATAATTCCCAGAATAAGAAGAAACAAGACCAAACCATGGATGGTCAAAATAAGAAAAATAAGAAAGATGGCGAGTGCTTTAGTTGTGGCAAGAAGGGCCACTATGCCGGAGATTGTCGAGAAAAGCCTGGGGAAAGGAAGTTCTTTAATTGTGGCCAAGCGGGACATCACAAGAATGAATGTCCACAATCTCCTAGGGAAAAGCAGATCGTGAAAGCATATGCAATCAACAATGTTCCTTCTTCGTCGAATGCCCCAACTGCGGCGCAGAAGGAAAAAGGTGTCGTTATTCGAGGTATGCTTTCTATTTAAGATGTTCATGTTTTAGCTTTGTTTGATATTGGGACATCCCGTTCCTTCATACCTAGTAACCCGGTAGGTAGGTTGGAATTGGAACCCGAGATAGTCGATAGACCTTTAGCAGTGACAAACGCGATAGGTGGTTTGACTAGTCTTTGTAGGATTTGTTGTAATTTGGTCTTATCGAGTCATGGATGTATGTTTGTTGCGATTGCTTTATTTGAGCTTTACTAGGTTTGGCTTGATTTTGGGAGCTGATTTACTCCAAGGGTATAGAGTGGTAGTAGATTGTGAAGAGTCTTTGACGACCATTAGAGTGGATGATGGACGAAAGGTGGTATTGGATCGCCTACCTTATGATGAAGATGATAACGGGAGTCAGAGAAGCAAATGTACATTGGATGTACAGTAGTTTGGTCAGGACTTGGTCCAGCGATCGATAATAGTTTCAAGCAAGATTGGCGAGGATAGCCAAAGTCGGTTATGGATGCTTGAGTGTTTGGATGTTTTGCTCATATCATCTCACGTAGATTGTCTGAACTCGGAGGATGTATTTCATTGGGTGCTTGTCTGATATTGATTTAGGCCTTTGGGGCTTGTGCTTGGGGAATGTCAAGTTCGACTAGGATGGTTTGCATGAGAGATAAATAGTTGTTGTGATTTTATCATTGGATGATATCATGGTTTACTTGAGGAGTAATGGGCAGTTGTGGCAGGATAAGACTATTCGATGGTATGGACTGCCTCGGGTTAGACTCGATAGGGATTATGAGATGACTCGAGTGGGGCTCGAGAAAGATGCAAAGTAATGGATTGTTTAGGACCCTATATTGATGTTCTTTTTGAAAGAATAGGATGTGTTCATTGATCATGGAAGATGCAACGAAGGGTAGGACGATTCAAGTTGGACTTGAACTCGTAAAAGAAAATAGGTTTTCATTGATCTTGGAGCTGCAACGAATAGGAAGATGACTCACGGTGGACTAAGGTTTGTAGGTAATGGATACTCAAGACTGGGTCTGATTTTATGGGTAATAGATTGACTCGAGTTGGACTCGATAAGGCTGCAAGGAATTGGATTGGCTTGAGTTGGACTCGAGAGGGCAGCAAGATAATGGATAGACTTGGGTGGGATTCGAGTGTTTCAGGCGGACTAAAAGCAGGGGTATCTGGGGACGCCCACTTACCTTGGATCCGTTGGACGTGATCTAGTTATCCTTGGAGGACAAACGTACGTTGGAAGTACGGTAGTATGTTTGGAGGCAGAGTTTCAATTAGTTATTGATGTTGGTTGGACCAGACATACAGGTATCGACGTATTCATGGCTTTAGCAGGTGGTAGATAGGATTTGATTGATGGATGCTACGGTTGTTGTGTTTGCTTCTACCTTTCTTCTCTTGAGTATCACCTGTAGGATCCTGTTGAATGGAAATAGTATAAATTCGTTGATCATGGTGATATGATGGGTGTAAGATACTTTACGTTGGACTTGAAGTATGTTGGGCATTGTGGAGCGTCCGCTGACCTTGAAGATTCAGCGGATATAGGAGCTTCAAGTTGGACTTGGACTCGAAGGTAGGGTACCTAGATTCACTGGATGAGTCTAGTTCACCTTTAGAAGGTGAATGTACGTTGGACGTGCAATACGAGCATAAGTGGAGTACCTAGGTTCATTGGATGGCTCAAGTTTGCCTCTAGGAGGTGAATGTACATTGGACGTGCAGTATGAATGTAGCAAGGACTCAAGTTGGACTTGAAAGGACATATGGAATGTAGTAGAAAATTTGGCGTATAGGGTTGGATTACCTAAGAAGATGACAGTATAGACGGATGCCATAGTACCGGACTGGGTGCGATAGCTGATGCATTAGGTAGGAGACATGCCAGTTTAGAGGCTATTTTCCTGAAATGGAAGCAACTAGAGTATATCATGGGATATGAATTCAGACTTAAATGTGAATTGGATTCAGAAACGCTAGTGAGCTTGACGATTAGATCGATCTAGATTAAGTGGATCGGTTCCAGTCAGAGGGATGATCCCAACCTATTAGAAATTACCTCTAGGGTAGAGATGGGAATCGATGGCGAGAGAACGACTGTACTTGGGAAGTAGAGAATGACATAAGAAAGTCGTATCCAAAACTCTTTGCCTGGTAAGATTTACTTTGCAGTTTAGTTATTCTGCATGCTAGGGTAGACTTGTTTTGCATGTTCGATTGTTGTTTTATGGCTGAAAGGCATACAGAACCCTTTGTGTGTTTTGGTTAAGGAATTTCGGGGGCGAAATTTCTTAAGGGGGAAGAATGTAACAACCCGCATTCTACGCGTCGGAGGGTTGTAGAATATTTATTTCTTTCTTATATGAAGTCGTATGGTCATATGGCTTTGGGAAACGACCATTGGGGTCATTTCCCATGTTCATGATTTTTGCCAATTTTTAAATGACCGTTTTGCCCCCCAACTGATACAGTTTTGGCCATAACTTTTGACTGGAAAGGAATTTTGACCTAAAACCACTTCCATTAGATTCGTTTGATGATTTACCTTTCCGTAGACTGGTCATAATAGCTAAACGGACTTACCGTTTGGGAGATATGTCTGAAATAAGGTTTGGAAGGTGAAAAACTGCTTAACCGGGCCAAATAGGGTGATTAGTGAATGGGCCCATAACCCATTTTGGGATTAGGGTTATGTGGAGGCTGAAAAGGGTTAGGGTTTCGTTCCATTTCAGTTTTCTAGCCTCCTCTTACTTCTTAGAAACCCTAAAAATGGCCTCTAACCTCTAAATCACCTCCAAATCACTTTCTAATTAAGGAATAAGCTTAGCAACATCAATTCAAGGGAGATCTTCACCAAATCAAGATTGGAGCTGCTGTTTAGCATTGGTATTCGTGCCATATCAGAGGTTTATTTCAGATCTAAGGTTTATTTATGGCTAAGGTGAGTGATTTGCATAGTTTTGCACTAATTACGGTTGATTATGGGTAATTAGTGAAGATTAGCGAATTTATGCACTAATAAATTCTGGAGAAATATTTATAAATTCTTAGATAATGTTTTAGGCCTCTGTTAGGAATTGGCTTTGATTTTGTTAAGTTTTGTTAATCCTACGATTAGTTTTGCTTAAAAATGCTTAAGGGAAAATATGGGATTTTGGCTATGTTTGATCCGTTTTACATGCTAGGATTGTTGTTTTGGTGTTTGTGAATGATTATACATGTTGCTATGACTGTATCATATGATTTGTGATTGTCCAGAAGTGTTAGATTGGTCGAAAACGTCGTCGAAAGGCGTAAACAGTTGCTGGAAGAAGTTGCAGGATTTTGGCCGATCCAAATCGGATCGGAGGAAGGAGCCCGATCCGAACCACCTTCCACGAGAGCTGCTCGCACCCGACTAGATCCGCCCTCGTGGGCATGAAGCTACTCCAACCCGAACCGATGCACCATAGAGAAGCTTGAGAGACCCGACCCGATCCATAGTGCTTTGAAAGAAGGACCTAACCAGAGGAGTTTTCCATGAAGCCAGGAGGTGTGGACTCCGATCCGAACTACTGGAGGAAGGCCACCCCGACCCGACCCGCATAGCCACCTCCGAACCGAACCAATGTATGGCGATTGGACTTGAAGGCCCCGACCCGATCCGCCAGGGGTGATGATGACGATCCGAACCCGATGGGAGTACGATTCGAAGCAAAGTAAAGGAAGAAGACCGATCTGAAGAAGAAGACCAATAACCCGAGATGCAAACGTAGTGCAAATAAGAAGTTAGAGCTCAGGATCCAGTTGGGAACCAACGAGTTGATATCATGAGTTGGGCTTTGCTGCGGGACGTGTGCAAAAAGGGGTTGTCGGTATTCATAACTTTGGTTTACCACTGAGAGACGGATAGTGGGCTTGTAGTGATAGTTGTACGGGATTGGATTCCGTCATGGCCCAATGGATAGGTGACCAACGTAGTGGATATCGTATGCTTTATGCACTGAGTGAGAGATGTGAGGATGGTTGCTATGTTGATTTGTTTGCCATCATTGAGACATGCAAAACTCCACCCCCGTATTCTTTACACCATCTGTTTAGTGGCACCTTAGAGTATTGTATGGTATGTAGTGCTAACTCTTTGTTTGCAGGTCCAGGTTCAGGTATGATTGGATTATACATGTTATTGTTCTGTTTTGTTGCTTATCGCTCATACCAGACTTTTTGTCTGACCCAGAGTTTTATGTCTCTTCTTATTACTCTGGGTGCTCTTACGAGCAGACTAGAGACAGGTTAGCTGGGTAGCATGAGTAGCTGATTCGGAGGCGAGCAGGAGGCTTCCACGTATGATATATATATATATATATATATAATATATATATATATATATATATTCTCCCTGTGTCATTGGTAATCACTACTTTGGGCATTTGTAGTGTACCTTTCTTGTTTAGCTTTTTGAGACAGTTTTAAAAGTTGTAATAATGTTGGCTTTGGAACATAAGCTGTATTTTGGATCTTTCCGCTGCTATGATAGTTTGATTTCAGCTTACGCACGGTCTCACCTGTTTTATGTCAAGTATGTTGTTATTATATTTTGTTCTATGTGCTGTAAGACATTCTACAGGTTTCTTTGTTAGTTCCTTCATCTTCTTTCCTTTCTTTGACGACCATTCCGTGTTAGTCGGGCATGTGTACAGCGCACTATCGGAGGAAATGTCGACTGGTGCGGGGCGGGCCGTCACACCCCTGGGTGGGATTTTTCCTGCTCTCTCTTTTTCTAGGATTTGAATTTCGTACTATTTAATTTAATTATTTATTTTAATTCTGCTTATCTTTTAAATCTTCCGAGCCTCATAACTTTTTCATTTGGTGTCCGATTTACGCAAACTCGGACTCTGTCCCAAGCAGAATTCCGAGGCGAACGCAATGGTGCAACCCATTTTACTTAATTCTTCTTCTAAAAATTAAGTGTTCTTAAATTTGTTAATTTTAATGTTTTAAAATTACGGGGTGTTACATTCTCCCCTACTTAAAGGATTTCATCCCCGAAATACCGAAGTTAAGAAGAATGTATATCCTACCATCCAACATCTATCTACTCATCCATCATCCACAAGCATCTATTGTCCTTAAAAGATTTCTAATGTTATATGAACATATGCAAAAGTGTGTGTATATGTCCCTTATCTAATGCAAAGATCAGGCGGTTTAATGATTCAGTTCGCCTCCTTAATGCAAAACATGATAGTGCCATGCGTCCATTATGTATGGAAAAGAATCCTAATGATACATATCATTTCTATATGAGTGCACAACCATTCATTCAAATGCAACATCCATATGATAACACATTCAATATACATCCATTAATTTAAATATGCACACTCACCCATATGCAATATGAACGTGACTGAGCCGATCTAGTTCCTAATGTCTGTGTAAATACATCCACGAGCATCCACAAGAAAACACTTACATCCACTTGTATCCACCAAACATAACATGTCTCAAACACATGTTTACAAATATAGGATTTTCTACCTAAAGATCGAAGATATAATCGAGAGGATACACTAAACGATAGAAACAAATATGAACAAAGCTGTAGAAAAAGGAGAAGTTAAGAACATACCCTCAAAAAGGAAAGGGTACGATGCACGTATTTTGTCTCCCGTTTCCCAAGTCATGATTCCTTGATCATCTCCCTATTGGAGTTTAACCAACTTGACCACTCGATTGCATAATTTCTTGACATCCGATCCAAGGATGCATGTAGGAACTTGTCTAACCGTGGCATCTCGCTCTACTTCTGCTTCTCTAAGCTTGCTCGGCTCTACTACTTCCGGGTATCATGTAAACACTTCCTCAAATGCGACACATGAAATACGTCATGAACACCACTAAGCTTCTCAGGAAACTCCACTCTGTAGGCCATATGTCGAATTTTTTCTGTAATGGGGAATGGCCCTACGAATCTTGGTGCCAATTTCCTTACTGCTCCTAAACGAACTACATTCCTCAATGGTGACACTTTAGTAGAAACCATGTCTCCAACATCGAACTAAAGATCAGTTCGTATCTTATCAGCGTACGACTTTTGCCGGTCTTGTGTCGTCTTCATGCGTCTTCGAATCAAGCCTATCTTCTTTGAAGTTTTTCCCTAACCATTTCGTGCCCAAGCAAAATCCTATACATAAATTCCCACCAACAATTTGGTGATCGACAAGATCGTCCATATAGAGCTTCAAAAGGTTCCATGCCGATACTAGTCTGATAGTTGTTGTTGTAGGCGAACTCTACTAATGGAAGATGTTCCTCCCATGTCCTTCCAAAGTCCAAGATACATAACCTCAAAAGATCTTCTAGGATCCTATTTACTCTCTTGGTTTGGCCGTCCGTCTAAGGGTGATAAGTGGTGCTCAAACACAATTGCATTCCCAATGCCTCTTGCAAGCTCTTCCAAAACACACTGGTGAAAAAGGGGTCTGGATCGATTACTATGCTAGAAGATATGTCGTGTAAATGAACTATGTAACAACCCTGAATTTTGGGCCCAATTTAAAATTATTATTTTAAGTTATTTTAATGAGTTTTTGATATTTAAAATAATTTATTTTAAATAATAATGATTAAAAATTTATTTTATTTGAATTAAGACTTTAAAATTTATATTAATTCTATTCCGAGCCCGAAAAGGCACGATAATTTCAAAATTTGTTTTTTAACTTTGGAAAAATATATAAAATTCATTATAAGTCAAAATTAGACGAAACAAGAAACGCTAGAACCGTATTGATGATATATTTATAATGAATTTAAGAAATTTAGATTTCAGTTTGTAATTTGTAAGTTATGTCAAAATTGAAATTTAGAAAGGTCGCCATGAAATATATATATAATATATAAAGGTCAAAAAAGCTACTTTTAGCATATGAAGGAATTTCGACTCGAAACCACTTCCATTGAGTTCAGAATGATGTTTTTGCATTTAAAAAGTATAAAAACTTATATATTTCGAGTTTAGGAAATTATTTGTTTAAAAATGTATTTTTAATATTTAATATATAACCTTGAAAATAGTCATTTTACAAACGACCTCCATTTTCGACGAAACTACTTTTGTTGGATCCAGAATGTCAAAATATGGTTAAGTTTAATTTTTCATAATTTTTCGAATTAATTTGTGACCGTGGCGAAAAGATTTCTATTTTGTCAATATCAGTTAGATTTAATCGACTTGGTAAAAGACCATTTTTCAAACTGGCTCAGAATTGAACGAAATTAATTTTCCTAGATTCGCAGCGTCAAAACATATCTAAATATATTTTTCGGGATTTTTCGGAGTTAATTTGTGGCCCCGGTGAATTTATTCGTACGGTTGAATTAGAAATAAAAGACTTAAATTTTAAAATAAAGAAAACTGGGTCAAGACAGTCATTTGGGCCTGCGGGACATAGCTAGATGAGTCCGGAATAGGGGTTAATAGGTAAGAACGACAGTCGTTGGGCTGAAATTGGACAAAGTTGCTAAACGGGCCTTAATGGGCTAATTAACTAATTAAATAATATATATATATATATTCACTAATCCTCAACCCTAATCCTCCCTCTACAATACATAGCCGCCATCTTCTTCCTCAATGGCCAGGAGAGCTCCAAACTTCCCTCCTCAATATCTCTCAATTCACACAATGAAATCAATCCCTCCTTTAGACTTATTTGAAGAGATGTTCATCCTCTTTAATTCCATATGGCTATGATCATCTTTAAACACACGAATTTCAAGGAAAAACACCCCCAAACCGCACCCAAAACAGCCCAGCCGCACCCACCACGGCCCACCGCGGCCAACCACCCCTAGGGTGCCCCAACCCCCTCTCTCCCTCTCCGATATGCCATCTTCTGATCGTCTTCAAGCTTCGCCAATTTCAAGTTATTTGGAACCCTAGTTTGGAAGCCTATGGGTTTCATGGAACGGCTTTGAACGTGGAAGAGTAAGATGAGGGTGAGGTTGACTTTTTCAAACTTTAGTTGACTAATTAATTTAATTCAATTTTTTTTCTATCTTAATTAAACCATATCTTGCTTGTACGGACTTGGATTCAAACGATTTTAGGTGCGTCACGATCGTGAGACCGAGAACTTCACAATGAAACTGACTAGACCTGATTCTGAGGAAGTTGAATTTTTGATAAATTTTGGATCTGAACAGCGCATAACTTAATAATGATGTGGGATTTCTAATTTTGAAAATTAATTTTATTCCTTGTTCTTTGAATTTCTTATGTATACATGTTTGTATAATCGAATCTGTGATTGTTGTAGTTAATTGTTATTGTTTGTGGTTGGCGACCGATTGTATTGTTTGTATGTAATAGATCTGGTCTCGTATAACCAGAATTCTCCATTGTTTGAATATGAATGATAGATCTTTTTTTTTTGAATCGATGTTAATAATAAAATAAAAAGTTGAAATTTTGTTTGTTAATTAAAAAAAGTTGTATCCTTGTTTGCTAATTAAAAAGAAATATATCACCGCTATGTTTTGTAAAAAGAAAAAAAAAGATTTCACTTTTGATTTGTTAAACATAAAGATTTCGCCTTTTGTTTAATAATATAAAGATTACTTTTTGTTTGTTTTAAAATAAAAAAAATTCATTTTCTTTGTTTAAAATAAAGAGTTTTCATTTTTGTTTGTTTAAAAATAAAAAGTTTTCATTTTTTTGTTTAAAATAAAGAGTTTTCATTTTTGTTTGTTTAAAAATAAAAAGATTGAAACTTTGTTTGTGAATATAATGAAAAGATTGAAACTTTGTCTGTAAACTTAATTAAAAGATCAAACTTTGTTTGTAAACATGATGAAAGATTTTAACTTTTGTTTGTGAATGAAAAGATATTAACTTTTGTTTGGGAATGAAAAGAATTAATCTTTGTTTGCAAATGAAAAGAATTTACTTTTGTCCTTAAATACAAAGATTCCACCTTTGTTTATAAATAAAAGATTTTACCTTTTTTTTAGAATGAAAAAGGGACATTTTGTCGTTAAGAATGAAAAGAATGAAAATATACATGATTTTTGTTAAGCATGAAATGTAACATTTTTACATTGATTTGGTTAAAAATGAAAATACATTTTTACATTGATTTTGTTTAAAATGGAAAAAAAAGAAAAGACATAAATTAGTATTGGTTTTTGTTATAAATGAAAAGTGACATTATTACATTGATATTCATTGAAAGATTAGTAATGAACATTTTACACCATTATGTTTAGATTAGAAATGACATTTTTCACCATCATGTTGTGTTAATTAGGAAAGTATAATTTTACCGTCATGTTGTTTTAACTAGGAAAGTATAATTTTACCGTTATGTTGTTTTAATTAGGAAAGTATAATTTCACCATCATGTTGTGTTAATTAGAAATTGAATATTTTCACCGTCATGTGTTAATAGTGAAATGGATATTTTTACCATCATGTGTTAATAATGAAATGAATATTTTCACCGTCATGTTTGTTATAAAAGAAATGTTACATTTTTTAATATAATAAGAATAAATAGAATTTACATGGTAATCTTAATTACATCTTTAATGTAAAAAGAAAAGTTTACGTTTTTAATGTGAATAAGATTAAAGAAATAGAAGTTACATTTTTAATGTAATTAGATTAAAAAGAAAAGTTTACATTTTTAATGTGAATAGGATTAAAGAAATAAAAGTTACATTTTTAATGTAATTAGATTAAAAACAAAAGTTACATTTTTAATTTAATTAGATTAAAAAGAAAAGTTACATTTTTTATGTAATTAGATTAAAAATAAAAGTTACATTTTAATGTAATTAGATTAAAAAGAAAAGTTACATTTTTAATTTAATTAGATTAAAAAGAAAAGTTATATTTTTAATGTTATTAGATTAAAAAGAGAAGTTACATTTTTAATGTAATTAGATTAAAAAGAAAAGTTACATTTTTAATGTAATTAGATTAAAAAGAAAATTTACATTTTAATGTATTAAGATTAAGGAGAAAATTTACATTTTAATTTATTAAGATTTAAGGAGAAAAATTACATTTTCATGTAATTAAGATCAAAGGATTAATTGACATTTTCATGTAAATAATATTTAAAGAATAAAATTACATATTCATGTAATTAGATTTAAAGTAAATGAAATTTACATTTTTATGTAAATAGATTTTCATTAAAAGAATTAAGAAGAAAATTACATTTTTATGTAATTGGATTTTCATTAAAAAGATTAAAGATATGGAATTAACATTTTTATGTAAATAGGTTTTCAATGAAAGTTATAACGATGGAAATTTACATTTTAATGAACTTGATTTCATTAAAAAGAATTAAAGATATGAAATTTATATTTTCATGTGAAAAGATTAAAACACAAGATCATCATTTGCTTGCAAAGAAAAGATTGACACAAAATTATCATTTTAGTTTTGCATTGAAAGATATAAACAAAATTATTATTTTGTTTTGCGTTGAAAGAATAACAGAGTTATTATTTTTGTTACATTGAAATTAAACAAACAAAAATATATTCATTTTTGTAGAATTGAGGTTGACACCAAAATATATTGCATTTTTGTTAGAAAACTGAAATGACACAAAAATCTTCATTTTTGTTAAATTGGAATGATACACGATAAATTCATATTTCTGTGAATTGAAGGGTAAAAGAAAAATATACATTGTTATGTTTAGGATGTGTATGTGAATTAAAATAAAATAAACATTATTGTGTTTTATGTTATATATCAAAATGTTATGAAACCAAGTGTTCGTTACTTGTTATGATAATCACAATAATGAAATGGAAGAAGAAATTATATATATATATATATATGTATGTATAAATCAAAATTAAACGAATCGAGCGTTTTAGTTCGCATTCTGGAATCATGCCTTTAAACGATTATACCGAAATATCCGACCGTCGGATTTTCCCAAAATTCGAACCGTTAGGTTCGCCTTGGGAAGATCTTTCCAACGATATGAATTGTGTTAAATTCCAACGGTTAGATTTAGCAAAATGTGTAAATCAAATTTAGTTCCGAAGCGTCGTTAAATTGATTTGAGCTATTTTTTTATTTATGTAAAAATAACGATAGATCGTTATTAAATACAAATAACGATATGAAATGATTTTAAATTATATATATACGAGGATCATTTGAAAAGTCCGAGTTCAATCTCATTTCAAATGATTACACATCGATCTAAGTCGAAGAGTTGAAGACGGTACAAGACCGACGATCTTCACGTCGAATGGATGAGTTACCATTGACTCCCATGATTGGAGTAGCTACCTTGAAGGGGCTACAATTGTAACACCCCGTAATTCTGTAACATTAAGTTTCACAAATTAAAGTATACTTAATTCTAAATGAAAGAATTAAGGGAAACGGGTTACGCCATTACGTTGGTCTCGGAATTCTGCTTGAGATAGAGTTCGAGTTTGCATAAATTGGACTTAGTATGAAGGAGTTATGGCCTCCGGAAGTTTCAGAGTTCGATTTAAAATTCAAACATCCCGAGAACAAGTTCAAAATTCAAAACTAGACCAGAATTGGACCGGGCGGGAATTTTCCCGCCCAGGACCCAGGTCGACCAGGGGCTCGACCTGGGTGTCGACCTGGGTACCCAGGTCGACTATGTACTCGACCTGGGGGTCGACCTACAAGCCGACCTGCTTGGTTTGGTCCTGGCTCGGTTACTGGGGCTTGGCTGTGTCATTAGGGCTGATTCGTCACTTTCTGATTGGCTCCTCTTGGTGTGTATGGTCTGGATTCACTCTATGATTATCTGACGGCTCAAATCAATCTGAAATTCTATAAATACAACCCAACACTTAACCTAAATTCACACAAATAAAATAGAGCTAGAGCCGTCATGCTGCTGGAAGGAAGCCAAGAATAGCCTCCACTTGAAGAAAGCATAGAGACGAACAAATCTAATACAAAACTATAAATCAAAGCAACGTTTATCTACCCAAAGAAAAGCATCTCAATTCCAGAACTCAGAATCCAAAATTCAAGTTCATCGTTTGTTGTAAGTCAATTACTTTTTAGATTTGAACGTCTAGATCTATTTGTGGCATGTAATTAAATGAATATAAGAATATGCCTAATCCTTTCGTTTGAATCGGTGCTTGTATATGCCTTTGGATCTAATTAAGAACTATTGTGATTAATTACCGATGACACTGTGCCTATGACGTTGAAACTATTGTTAATGGCCTAAGACTATGACTATGAACATAAGATTATTGCCTATGACTATGAACATAAGACTATGCCTATGCATATGACTGTGAACATAAGACTATGCCTATGCTTATGATTGTGAACATAAGACTATTGCCTATGACTATGACAAGGACCATTGTGACTAATCACCTATGACTCATGACTATGAGATTATTGCCTAGGATTATGACTATGAAATTGAATCTAAGCTTGATTTTCTATTTAGACCTATTCTTAATTATCCGTGGATCTTGATTTTGGGAATTTTTCTATTAAGTTAGGTCTATCCATGTTCTTGAACCTAGATTATTATTCAAACCTTCTCATGTTCATAATGTTATCAGATCTATGCCCGCGATGTTTTAGTCAATTTATTCTGTATATTTATTAGATCTATAAAGTCATGAATTCAGGATTATCATCTTATGGCTATTCTTATGCCTATCTTTTCATGGTATTCTTGTTTATTCCCTTTTATCTACGAATCTGGATTTACCTATATTCTAGACTGAATCACGATTACGCAAATGAAGCGAATACGATTTGGGCAGAACATGAAACTAACATGAATGTGATTGAAAATTTGGAAGTTTGGTATAGCATGAAATTTATATAATTTGGCATAATAAGTATGTCAGCATGATCTGAATTGGCTATAATAGTGAGTAATTTGCATGCATTGGGCGTAAACGGTAAATTGTTGGCCACAAAACATGTAGTTGGCATGTGAATCTAGTTTTGGCATAAATTGTAAACTAGAATATTAAATCTAGTTTTAGCAGGAATTGTAAAATTGGATATTTAATCTAGATTGGGCCAAAAACATAAATAGGAACATTAAGTCTAGATTAGGCTTAACTACTTATTTGGAATGCCAAATATATGCCATAGTGATTTTGGGCATGATTATTATGGCGAGTTTGGGAAGGTGGGTTATAGCCTATTCTGATTAATAACTTGAAATTACATGTAATTGTCATGTTTAGCATAATCATGGTTAGTGACACTTAATTTGGTAAAACCTTATAAACATGATTTAGAGGGAAAGTGGGCCATAATAGTAATTGTTGATAATGTACAATAGAAGAGTAATTATGGCATAAGTAAATTAGGAATAATTTACATGAAGAATTTTTCCTAAATGGGAAATGTGTACATTGTTGAAAATACGAATATGCCTAACCCGAGGTTAGATTGAGTTATGGTATAAGACTGCCCGGAACCGCCCAACAAATCCAACAGCCGTAACAATACCTATCTAATGTGGGTGTTTAGAGCATTGAGGCCAAAAGGACCCGAGGTTAGACTGAGTTGCGGTCTAAATCTTCCCAGAACCGACCGGCTCATCCAGTGACCACAACAATATCTGTTTAATGTGAGTGGTTGGGGCTTTAAATGAATAATTTAAAGCAAAGAAACAGTTAAGCTATAATGGGAAGGTTAAGTCAATAGGAACACTTAACTAACTTAACTTGTTAACAAGACAAGGCTTGTAGGGGTTAAGTAAAATATACTTAGCCAATTTAACATGTTAACTAGACTAGAAGGTGGAGTTAAGTAAACTTAGAACACTCAACCAACATAGTGTGGCAAATGAACAAGGTTAAGTTAAAACATGAAGGGACAATACTTAACCATTAGACCATGTGAATTAAACAGATGTTAGGGTTAAGTTAACTAAGAGAACACTTAACCGCTATAACATGTTAGCTAAACAGATGGCAGGGTTAAGTTAAAGGGGACACTTAACCAATACAAGATGAAGGGGTGGAGTTAAGTAATAAGAAATACTTAACCAATATAACTTGATTAGTGGTAGGGTTAAGTAAACATGAACTACTGATAACACTAAACCAGTTCAATATGACAAATGAATGGGTTAAGTTAACTTGAATTGACTAATGACGCTTAACCAATCCAACAGGACGAGAAAAAAGACTAAGTTGTGAACCTTAGTTAAGAAAACGACGATTCAGGAAACAAAGTAGTAAACCTTAGTAGAATATGAGAAGGAGCGAACGTCCATCTGATCTTAAAGAAGGCACCAACGAACTGGGGTACAAAGCACGCGGCTTCGAGGGGACGTGAGGGTACTCTTGGTATCCCTCTGTGAGGCTGCAGATGATCCGCCTACGCTCACAGAGGTTAAGGTCAGCGTTAGAAGAACCAAGCGTATGCCTTGGTTGCAATATGAGGCAACCTAAAGACTAGGATGGACCAGTGCGATTCGGCGAGACCAGTAGCCCTGTGATAGCAACTCGTCGTCTACTACCATCTTGAGTCAATCGAGATACGTGAAGCGAAAAGGCGGAGAACTTCAACAGACCATATACTTGCTATATAGTTATGGTTGCGGATGGCAGTAGGTTAGTGGGGCATAGGGGGCCTGCGTATAGTTCTCATTTTTGAAGGTGTGCCTTTCATTAGTTGAGGGAGGGGTCAGGTGGGACCATAGCCACTGGAAAAATAGACCTTAGCATCTACATCGGCAGATATCTGAAAGCTCCCGACCGAGTTCTGCATTTCTTAATTTGCCCTGCCACGAGACTCGGGTCGCACATATAGAGGACATGTGCATCTAGACAGCGATAACGATCCACGACACATACGTGGGGAAAATCTAGGAAAAAATACAGCTCTGGGTAGTGTGTCCTATAGTAGGGGCGTCGTTCGATAGGTAGCATAATCCCTAGTTGGACCTAGATCGCGTAAACCCTAACATCCGAGAAGCGTTAGATAAGTCGCGTAAACCGTAGTTGAATCTAGGAAGCACTCGATAGAAAAACCCTAGATTAGATCTAGGTAAAAGATAATAAATGTACGCCTGAAGGCAACCACAATTACATGGATTGGGAGCACGTTATCATTTTATAAAGATTACTAGTTGGGTCACTAGTGAGGTGGTGCAGAGATATAAACCAGAATAACAGGGTAATCGCAAGGCAGAAAAAGTATGGAAGCATATTCAGTTTACTAGTGTATTCAGCTTGTCGGTAGATCCAGTTTACCAGTACATTCAGTTTTATCTTGCCTTAGCATATCTTGCGTTATCTTGTTAGCCCTATCACCATGGTATTGTCTTGTATTCAGTTGAATTCATGTCATGTTGTTTTTACCTTCTCACATGTTGAAAGTTACTGAACTTACCAGACTTTATGTCTGACTCTGTTTTCTTTCGCTTTCTTGTCTTCCGTCCCCCCCTCCCACAGGTTCGCAGGGAGAGAATGTTACTACTTAGCTTAGTTTTCTTTCCAAGCTTGAAGATTAGTCGAAGTTTTCCTTGGATTCACTTTTCCATTGATATGGCTGGCTCATACTACATTGGGGAATATAAAAGTTATTTTATGCTTCTTTATTTTGTAAGACATATATTCTGGTATTGGAAAACAATTGTTGTACAGACTATTTTATCAATAAAGTAAAGTTTTATTTTCTGTTGTTTTAATTTTGTCTATCTTATAATTTATCTGCATCTTTTACCTATAATGCTTCGCAGAACTTAGGGCATTCCCTTTGTGAGTGACACTAACGGATGTGGGGTGTTACACGTGGTATCAGAGCTGAAGGTTACCGGATCAGATAAAAGATTCAAAAAAATTTATTTTCAATGGTTTTAAAAGAAGCATTTTCAAAAGAAAAGTTTTGTTTTAAAGGCATATTCCCCAAAAGCCTTATGCACTATCTTCTGATCCTTTGATTGAATTCTTGTCCCCTTCTTTCTTGAGTCTTCGGGGCTCCTGGCTTTCTGGGAGGTAACCTCATCGCGACACGGTTCCGTAGGCTTGATAAGACTATGATACCTATCGAAGGGAAAAGTAGTGTCTGACTTCCATCAATAGCCATAGTAGTTTCACCTGCAGCTAGTTTACTTTCAAGCTTTGAAGGGTTTTCCATGCGATGGAGGCAGCTTTTGAGAAACTTGTCAATATGGTTACACAGGGACGGTAACGATAAAGATGAGGGAGTTTGTCTAGGGAGCTCAACGCAAGGATGAGAAATTCATGGAAATAAACTCGACTCACGAAGAAAAAAGGAATTATAAAACCTAAGTCGAGAGGAAGTATCTTTTCCATGATATAATAGGGCATATAATTAAGGATGAGGGACATGATTTTCAAAAGGGAGAGTGCATGCTTCAACCACCAGAATACCTGAGAGAGAGACAGTAAAAGTCTCTACTGGAAAATTTTAGCTCTTCGTTTTGATCGACCAGTTAGTACTCTTTTGGTCTTAGCGCTTCGCATTTCTTCATATCTACTTCCATAGTTGAGTCTCTGCACCTTAGTACTTGTATAGTAAAAGATCCCATTATCTTCTAAAATCCAATTGGTGGTTCGTCTCGTTTAACTTTGGTTTGTAAGAGAATAACTATATTAAGTGTTGAGTTTAAGCGTAATGCTTATTTTTTTGGTTCCATGGGCTATGAGTTGATTCTAGGCATGGGGTAATCCAGAAAGGAGGGTAGTTAGACTTTTGACTTGCCTTGGAAATACCCTCGAGATTTCGTGTAAAGAATCAGTTAGACTTAGCTAGCTAGAATCTCTTAATGCATTTATCGACGATTTGCAATCCGTTAGGGTAGTTCATGAGTACACATATGTTTTTGATTAGGTTAGGAGTTTATCCTTAAAATGCGGGATATACTTCCGCATGTAACCAGTTGATAATGAAAAGCCAGCTATCCGATCAACGATAGTTTTTGGAAATGGATGTCAAGAAGCTTCGCAATCGTAAAGATTAATTAGACAAGGTAAAGAACAGTGAAGCTCAAGAAGATGCGACTTAGAAGACTAAAGACTAGATACACGCATCGTACCCTTTTTCTTAAGGGGTACATCCTTGATCTCTTTTTCTAGGAATTTTATGCATACTTTCAAGTTTTTAAGGTATATCCTCTAGGGCGTATCATCGATCCTTAGGTAGAAGCCAATGGATGTAAACATGTATTTGAAACATGTTTTGATTGATGGTTGCAAATGGCTGCTCGTGGATGCATATACACACCATAGGCGCTAGAACGACTCAGTCACTTTCATATTGCATTCGCATTAAGGAGGTCAACTGAATCAGTAGACCGCCTGATTTTGCATTAGATAAAGACATATACACACAATGCATATAAACATGAAAGCATTAGAAATCTTTTTAAGGACAATGAATGCCTGTGATTGAACTTTTGAGTAGATGGGTGATTGGATGGTAGGATACATTCTTCCTAATTTGAAGATTTCGGGGACGAAATCCTTTTAGGAGGGGGAGAATGTAACACCCCGTAATTCTGTAACATTAAGTCTCACAAATTAAAGTATACTTAATTCTAAATGAAAGAATTAAGGGAAAAGGGTTACGCCATTGCGTTCGTCTCGGAATTCTGCTTGAGATAGAGTCTAAGTTTGTGTAAATCGGACTACGTATGAAGGAGTTATGGCCTCTGGAAGTTTCAGAGTTCGATTTAAAATTCAAACATCCCGAGAACAAGTTCAAAAATCAAAACTGGACCAGAATTGGGCTGGTCAGAAATTTTCCTTCCCAGCACCCAGGTTGACCAGGGGGTCGACCTGGGTACCTAGGTCGACGACCTGCTTGGTCGACCTGACCTGCTTGGTCTGGTCCTAGCTCGGTTTCTGGGGCTTGGCTATGTCACTAGGGCTGATTTGTCACTTTCTGATTGGCTCCTCTTGGTGTGTATGGTCTGGATTCACTCTATGATCATCTGACGGCTCAAATCAATCTGAAAATCTATAAATACAACCCAACACTTAACCTAAATTCACACAAATAAAAAAGAGCTAGAGCCGTCATGCTGCTGGAAGGAAGGCAAGAATAGCCTCCACTTGAAGAAAGCTTAGAGACGGACAAATCTAATTCTACACTATAAATTAAAGCAAAGTTTATCTACCCAAAGGAAAGCATCTCAATTCCAGAACTCAGAATCCAGAATTCAGGCTCGTCATTTGTTGTAAGTCAGTACTTTTTAGATTTGAACGTCCAGATCTATTTGTGGCATGTAATTAAATGGATATAAGAATATGCCTAATCCTTTCGTTTGAATCGGTGCTTGTATATGCCTTTGGATCAAATTAAGAACTATTGTGATTAATTACTGATGTGACTGTGCCTATGAAATTGAAACTATTGTTAATGGCCTAAGATTATGACTATGAACATAAGATTATTGCCTATGACTATGAACATAAGAATATGCCTATGCCTATGACTGTGAACATAAGACTATGCCTATGCCTATGACTGTGAACACAAGACTATTGCCTATGACTATAACAAGGACCATTGTTGCTAATCACCTATGATTCATGACTCTGAAATTATTACCTAGGATTATGACTATGAAATTTGATCTAAGCTTGATTTTCTATTTAGACCTATTCTTAATTATCCTTGGATCTTGATTTTGGGAATTTTTCTATTAAGTTAGGTCTATCTATGTTCTTGAACCTAGATTATTATTCAAATCTTCTCATGTTCATAATGTTATCAGATCTATGCCTACGATGTTTTAGTCAGCTTATTCAGTATATTTATTAGATCTGTAAAGTCGTGAATTTAGGATTATCATCTTATGGCTATTCTTATGCCTATCGTTTCAGGTATTCTTGTTTATTCCCTTTAATCTACGAATCTAGATTCACCTATAATCTATACTGAATCACGATTACGCAAACGATGGGAATACGATTTGGGCAGAACATGAAACTAACATGAATGTGATTGAAAATTTGGAAGATTGGTATAACATGAAATTTATATAATTTGGTATAATAAATATGTTGGCATGAACTGAATTGGCTATAATAGTGAGTAATTTGCATGCCTTAGGCGTAAACGGTAAATTGTTGGCCATAAAACATGTATTTGGCATGTGAATCTAGTTTTTGCATAAATTGTAAACTAGAATATTAAATCTAGTTTTAGCAGGAATTGTAAAATTGGATATTTAATCTAGATTGGGCCAAAAACGTAAATAGGAACATTAAGTCTAGATTAGGCTTAACTACTTATTTGGAACGCCAAATATATGGCATAGTGATTTTGGGCATGATTATTATGGCGAGTTTGGGAAGGTGGGTTATAGCCTATTCTGATTAATAACTTGAAATTACATGTAATTGTCATGTTTAGCATAATCATGGTTAGTGACACTTAATTTGATAAAACCATGTAAACATGATTTAGAGGGAAAGTGGGCCATAATAGTAATTTTTGATATTGTACAATAGAATAGTATTCATGGCATAAGTAAATTAGGAATAATTTACATGAAGAAGTTGTCCTAAATGAGAAATGTGTACATTGTTGAAAATACGAGTATGCCTAACCCAAGGTTAGATTGAGTTACAGTATAAGACTGCCCGGAACCGCCCGGCAAATCCAGCAACCGTAACAATACCTATCTAAATTGGGTGTTTAGAGCATCGAGCCCAAAAGGACCCGAGGTTAGACTGAGTTGCGGTGTAAATCTGCCCGGAGCCGACCGGCACATCCATGGGCTTTAAATGAATAATTTAAAGTTAAGAAACAGTTAAGCTAGAATGGGAAGGTTATGTCCATAGGAACACTTAACCAACTTAACATGTTAACAAGACAAGATTTGTAGGGATTAAGTAAAATACACTTAGCCAATTTAACATGTTAACTAGACTAGAAGATGGAGTTAAGTAAACTTAGAACACTCAGCCATCATAGTGTGGCAAATGAACAAGGTTAAGTTAAAACATGAAGGGACAATACTTAACCATTAGACCATGTGAATTAAACAGATGTTAGGGTTAAGTTAACTAAGAGAACACTTAACCGTTATAACATATTAGCTAAACAGATGGGCAGGGTTAAGTTAAAGGGGACACTTAACCAATACAAGATGAAGGGGTGGGGTTAAGTAATAAGAAACACTTAACCAATATAACTTGATTGGTGGTAGGGTTAAGTCAACATGAACTACTGATAACACTTAACCAGTTTAACATGACAAATGAATGGGTTAAGTTAACTTGAATTGACTAATGACACTTAACCAATCCAACAGGATGAGAAAAAGGACTAAGTTATAAACCTTAGTTAAGAAAACGGCGATTCAGGAAACTAAGTAGTAAACCTTAGTTAAGGGAACTAAGTAGTAAACCTTAGTAGAATACGAGAAGGAGCGAACGTCCATCTGATCTTAAAGAAGGCTCCAACGAACTGGGGTACGAAGCACGCGGCTTCGAGGGGACGTGAGGGTACTCTTGGTATCCCTTTGTGAGGCTGCAGATGATCCGCCTAGGCTCACAGAGGCTAAGGTCTGCGTTAGAAGAACCAAGGGTATGCCTTGTTTGCAATATGAGGCAACCTAAAGACTAGGATGGACCAACGTGATTCGGCGAGACCAGTAGCCCTGTGATAGCAACTCGTCGTCTACCTACCATCTTGAGTCAATCGAGATACGTGAAGTGGAAAGGTGGAGAACTCCAACAGACCATATACTTGCTATCTAGTTATGGTTGCGGATGGCCGTAGGTTAGTGGGGCAAAGGGGGGCCTACGTATAGTTCTCATTTTTCAAGGTGTGCCTTTCATTAGTTGAGGGAGGGGTCAGGTGGGACCATAGCCACTAGAAAAACAGACCTTAGCATCTGCATCGGTAGATACCTGAAAGCCCCCACCGAGTTCCGTGTTTCCTAATTTGCCATGCCATGAGACTCGGGTTGCACATATAGAGGACATGTGCATCTAGACAGTGTTAACGATCCACGACACATACGTGGGGAAAATCTAGGAACATATACCGCTCTGGGTATTGTGACCTAGAGTAGGGGCGCCGTTCGATAGGTAGCATAATCCCTAGTTGGACCTAGGTCGCGTAAACCCTAAAATCCGAGAAGCATTAGATAAGTCGCATAAACCCTGGTTGAATCTAGGAAGCACTCGACAGAAAAACCCTAGATTAGATCTAGGTAATAGATAATAAATGTACGCCTGAAGGCAACCACAATTACAGTGATTGGGGGCACGTTATCATTTTATAAAGATTACTAGTTGGGTCACTAGTGAGGTGGTGTAGAGATATAAACCAGAATAACAGGGTAATCGCGAAGCAGAGAAAGTATGGAAGCATATTCAGTTTACTTGTGTATTCAGCTTATCGGTAGATCCAGTTTATCCTTACATTGAGTTTTATCTTGCCTTAGCATATCTTGCGTTATCTTGTTAGCCCTATCATCATGGTATTGTCTTGTATTCAGTTAAATTCATGTCATGTTGTTTTTACCTGTTCACATGTTGGAAGTTAAAGAACTTACTAGACTTTATGTCTGACACTGTTTTCTTTCGCTTTCTTGTCTTCTGTTCCCTCCCCCCAGGTTCGCAGGGAGGGAATGTTACTACTTAGCTTAGTTTTCTTTCCAAGCTTGAAGATTAGTCGAATTTTTCCTTGGATTCACTTTTCCATTGCTATGGCTGGCTGATACTACATTGGGGAATATAAAAGTTGTTTTATGCTTCTTTATTTTGTAAGACAGATACTATGGTATTGGAAAACAATTGTTGTACAAACTATTTTATCAATAAAGTAAAGTTTTATTTTCCGCGGTTTAATTTTGTCTGTCTTGTAATTTATCTGCATCTTTTACCTATAATGCTTCACAGAACTTAGTGCATTCCCTTTGTAAGTGACACTAACGGATGTGGGGTGTTACAACAATGGTGGTCGTCCAGACTACTTGTTGATTTGTTCGGATATGCGAGGAACAAGGTGCCTCCAAAGTTTCGTTCAGACCCAGAACGGACTTGTAAATGGATGTGTGTCCGACGTTGAATTTCATTCCATGTAAATTAAATTGATTTCTATTTAATATATAATTGATTGGTGGCGGAGAATTTATTCTCTTGCTTAACGCCCTCTTGTATATTGATGGTTGTCGATCGCATGGCGTGAATTGTCAATGTGGCACCCCAAGATGCAAATGATCAAGGCTTTTGTTGAAAAGCAGGCCTTGTGGTTGATGATCAAATCACAGCTTGAATAAGCATAGATTTATGTATTACGTAGCTTCACGAGCCTTAGAACCCGGTTGAGTCTAAAACGGAGCAAGGGAACGCAGGGAGAGCAGCACGTTTCTTTCTAGCTAGAAGTGGTGTCTGGGTTTAACACGGCCCGACATTTTACTTATGTGGATGATGGAATGAGGCTCCTCGGATGTTAGGTCCTATAGGACCGGGAAACGTGTGTTCAGAAATTGCCAATCCACAAACCGCAAGTGTGGACCGGCCATGCAGGATCCAAGGGTTCTCTGCGGGGAATCCTAAGACATTAGCTAGAGTGTCTCGAATTGGTAATGAGATCGTTCCTAGCCATGACTCATGGTGGAAACCCAATTCCCAATACGACCCTATGGACTTGATTGTATTACTTGTATGGAGGCATAGTATATGGTAGGTATGCCTCCTAGGATTGATACATTTACTTTGAAATGTTTTTGAAACATATATACACTAATAATAATATCAAATTCGTTTTTATCGTACCAAGCATGTTTAATCATTATAAGGTAAAGCTCTATCCTCTGGTTTGCGTTGCATTGTGTGATGGGACTTGAGTCTTATGATGATTCCATTTTTAAAAAAAAGCATTGCGTTGCCTAACGATTTACTTTTAAATATGCACTGGCAATCCAATGGAGTAAACCCGTTCCGTGTTAGCGGCGTGGTCCTGTGATTAGCCTTATTATTAGATTAGTTAAGTTAGATTTCTCATACCAGTCCCATGACTGACCTTTAGTTTGTTTCACTAGCAAACTTGGGTGCCCATCTTTTTCACACGGGTAGTCGAGTAGCTTTTTGCAGATATTTATCTCTAGCAGGATCCTGGATCGAATATTAAAGCTGTGTCCAGAGCATAGTTGTCTTCCGCTACCTTAGTTATTTTATTTCCGCTGTGTATTGTATTAATTTACTGTAATTTATCTTCCGCTGAAATTTTATTCGATGTACTCTGATATTCTGTACTTTGATGTAACATTATTAGGAGGTCTATAAAAGTCTACTATTATTGTTCTAATGTGTTGTATTCCCAGAGTTAACGTATTCGGGTTTTGAACGGTCTTAGTCGATTTTTCGATCGATTGCGTCCGGGCTAAATCCGAGCCGTTACAGTTGGTATCAGAGCTCTGGTTAGCTCAAATCTTTAGGGTACAACTCGTTAGAACTGAACAAAAGACTCATCAGAGATTGGATTAGTAATATCCAATAATAATACTCATTAGAGATAGGATCAGTAGTATCCTAGAATGAGAAAACTCATTAGAGATGGGGTTAGTAACGCCCTAGAATGAGTTGAGAGTGTGAAGTCTATAATTAACGTATTTGTGATTATATATAAACCGATCTTAGAAAATATGATTTTCAAATATATAAAAATTATATATATTTGAGAAGTTAATCAACAAATAAAATTATTGAAATCAATAACAGAATGAAAATTTAGTTAGTTGATTAAACAACTTTTGAGCTTCGTTCTTTTTCGAGGACGAAAAGTTTTTAAGTGGGGGAGACTGTAACAACCCTAAATTTTCGGCCCAATTTAAAATTTTTATTTTATGTTATTTTAATGAGTTTTTGATATTTAAAATAATTTATTCTAAATAATAACCATTAAAAATTTATTTTATTTGAAGTAAGACTTTAAAATTTATATTAATTCAATTCCGAGCCCGAAAAGGCACAGTAATTTCAAAATTCATTTTTCAACTTTGGAAAAAGATATAAAATTCATTATAAGTCAAAATTAGACGAAACAAGAAACGCTAGAACTGTATTGATGATATCTTTATAATGAATTTAAGAAATTTAGATTTCAGTTTGTAACTTGTAAGTTATGTCAAAATTAAAATTTAGAAAGGTCGCTATGAAATTTATATATATAATATATAAAGGTCAAAAATGCTACTTTTTGCATACAAGGAATTTGGACTCGAAACCACTTCCATTGAGTTCAGAATGATGTTTCTACATTTAAAAAGTATAAATAATTATATATTTCGAGTTTTGGAAATTAGTTGTTTAAAAATGTATTTTTAACATTTAATATATATGCCTTGGAAATAGTCATTTTACGAACGAACTCCGTTTTCGACAAAACCACTTTTGTTGGATCCATAATATCAAAATATGGTTAAATTTAATTTTTCATAATTTTTCGAATTAACTTGTGACCATGGCGAAAAGATTTCTATTTTGTCAATTTCGGTTAGATTTAATCGACGTGGAAAAAGACCATTTTTCAAACGGGCTCAGAATTGAACGAAATTAATTTTCCTAAGTTCATAGCGTCAAAACATAGTTAAATATATTTTTCGGGATTTTTCGGAGTTAATTTGTGGCCCTGGTGAATTTATTCGTACGGTTGAATTAGAAATAAACTACTTAAATTTTAAAATAAAGAAAACTGGGTCAAGACAGTCGTTTGGGCCTGTGGGACATAGCTAGATGAGTACAGAATAGGTGTTAATAGGTAAGAACGACAGTCGTTGGGCTGAAATTGGACAAAGTTGCTAAACGGGCCTTAATGGGCTAATTAACTAATTAAATAATATAAATATATTCACTAATCCTTAACCCTAATCCTCCCTCTACAATACACAGCCGCCATCTTCTTCCTCAGTGGCCAAGAGAGCTCCAAACTTCCCTCCTCAGTATCTCTTAATTCACACAATGAAATCAATCCCTCCTTTAGACTTATTTGAAGAGATTTTCATCCTCTTTAATTCCATACGGCTATGATCATCTTTACGCACACGAAATTCGAGGAAAAACACTCCCTACCTGCGTCCAAAACAGCCCAGCCGCACCCACCACGGCCCATCGCGGCCAATCACCCCTAGGGGGCCCTAACCCCCTCTCCTCCCTCTCTGCTATGCCATCTTCCGATTGTCTTCAAGCTTCGCCAATTTCAAGTTATTTGAAAACCTAGTTTGGAAGCCAATGGGTTTCATGGAATGGCTTTGAACGTGGAAGAGGAAGATGAGGGTGAGGTTGACTTTTTCAAACTTTAGTTGACAAATTAATTTAATTCAATTTTTTTGTCAATCTTAATTAAACCATATCTTGCTTGTACGGACTCGGATTCAAACGATTTCAGATGCGCCACGATCGTGGGACCGAGATCTTCGCAATGAAAATGACTAGACCTAATTCTGAGGAAGTTGATTTTTTGACATATTTTGTATCTGAACAGCGCAAAACTCAACAACGATGTGAGATTTTTATTTTTGAAAATTAATTTTATTCCTTGTTCTTTAAATTTCCTATGTATACATGTTTGTATAATCGAATCTGTGATTGTTGTAGTTAATTGTTATTGTTTCTGGTTGGTGACCGATTGTATTGTTTGTATGTAATAGATCTGGTCTCGTATAACCAGAATTCTCCATTGTTTGAATCTGAGTGATAGATCTGTTTTTTTTTTATTTTGAATCAATGTCAATAATAAAATAAAAAGTTGAAATTTTGTTTGTTAATTAAAAAAAGTTGTAACCTTGTTTGCTAATTAAAAAGAAAGATATCACCGCTATGTTTTGTAAAATGGAAAAAAAGATTTCACTTTTGTTTTGTTAAATATAAAGATTTCGCCTTTTGTTCAATAATATAAAGATTACTTTTTGTTTGTTTAAAAATAAAAAGTTTTCAATTTTTTTGGTTTAAAATAAAGAGTTTTCATTTTTGTTTGTTTAAAAATAAAAAGTTTTCATTTTTTTTGTTTAAAATAAAGAGTTTTCATTTTTGTTTGTTTAAAAATAAAAAGATTGAAACTTTGTTTGTAAATATAATGAAAAGATTGAAACTTTGTCTGTAAACTTAATATCAAACTTTGTTTGTAAACATAATGGAAGATTTTAACTTTTGTTTCTGAATGAAAAGATATTAACTTTTGTTTGGGAATGAAAAGAATTAACCTTTGTTTGCAAATGAAAAGAATTTACTTTTGTTCTTAAATACAAAGATTCCACCTTTGTTTACAAGTAAAAGATTTTACCTTTTTTTTAGAATGAAAAAGAGGCATTTTGTCGTTAAGAATGAAAAGAATGAAAATATACATGATTTTTGTTAAGGATGAAAAGTAACATTTTTACATTGATTTGGTTAAAAATGAAAATACATTTTTACATTAATTTTGTTTAAAATGGAAAAAAAAGAAAAGACATAAACTAGTATTGGTTTTTGTTATAAATGAAAGTGACATTATTACATTGATATTCATTGAAAGATTAGTAATGAACATTTTACACCATTATGTTTAGATTAGAAATGACATTTTTCACCATCATGTTGTGTTAATTAGGAAAGTATAATTTTACCGTCATGTTGTTTTAATTAGGAAAGTATAATTTTACCGTCATGTTGTTTTAAATAGGAAAGTATAATTTCACCGTCATGTTGTGTTAATTAGAAAATGAATATTTTCACCATCATGTGTTAATAATGAAATGGATATTTTCACCGTCATGTGTTAATAATGAAATGAATATTTTCACCGTCATGTTTGTTATAAAAGAAATTTACATTTTTTTAATGTAATAAGAAGAAATAGAATTTACATGGTAATCCTAATTACATCTTTAATGTAAGTTTACATTTTTAATGTGAATAAGATTAAAAAAAAATTACATTTTTAATGTAATTATATTAAAAAAGAAAAGTTTACATTTTTAATGTGAACAAGATTAAAGAAATAAAAGTAACATTTTAATGTAATTAGATTAAAAAGAAAAGTTACAGTTTTAATGTAATTAGATTAAAAAGGAAAGTTACATTTTTAATGTAATTATATTAAAAAGAAAAGTTACATTTTTAATGTAATTAGATTAAAAAGAAAATTTACATTTTTAATGTAATTAGATTAAAAAAATTCACATTTTTCATGTAATTAGATTAAAAAGAAAAGTTACATTTTTAATGTAATTAGATTAAAAAGAAAAATTACATTTTTAATGTAATTAGATTAAAAAGAAAAGTTACATTTTTAATGTAATTAGATTAAAAAGAGAATTTACATTTTAATGTATTAAGATTAAGAAGAAAATTTACATTTTAATGTATTAAGATTTAAGGAGAAAAACTACATTTTCATGTAATTAAGATTAAAGGATCAATTGATAGTAAATAGTATTTAAAGAAGAAAATTACATATTCATGTAATTAGATTTAAAGTAAGTGAAATTTACATTTTTATGTAAATAGATTTTCATTAAAATAATTAAGACGAAAATTACATTTTTATGTAATTGGATTTTTATTAAAAAGATTAAAAATATGGAATTTACATTTTTATGTAAATAGGTTTTCAATGAAAGTTATAACGACGGAAATTTACATTTTAATGAATTTGATTTCATTAAAAAGAATTAAAGATATGAAATTCACATTTTCATGTGAAAAGATTAAAACACAAGATCATCATTTGCTTGTAAAGAAAAGATTGACACAAAATTATCATTTTAGTTTTGCATTAAAAGATATAAACAAAATTATTATTTTGTTTTGCGTTGAAAGAATAAAAAAGTTATTATTTTTGTTACATTGAAATTAAACAAACAAAAATATATTCATTTTTGTAGAATTGAGGTTGACACCAAAATATATTGCATTTTTGTTAGAAAACTGAAATGACACAAAAATCTTCATTTTTGTTAAATTGGAATGATACACGAAAAATACATTTTTGTGTGAATTGAAGGGTAAAAGAAAAATATACATTGTTATGTTTAGGATGTCTATGTGAATTAAAATAAAATAAACATTATTATGTGTTATGTTATATATCAAAATGTTATGAAACCAAGTGTTCTTTACTTGTTATGACAATCACAATAATGAAATGAAGAAGGAATTATATATATATATATATATATATCAAAATTAAACGAATCGAGCGTGGTAGTTCGCATTTTTGAGTCATGACTTTAAACGATTATACCTAAATATCCGACCATCGGATTTTCCCAAAACTGGAACCTTTATGTTCGCCTTGGGAAGATCTTTCCAATGATATGAATTGTGTTAAATTCCAACGGTTAGATTTAGCGAAATGTGTAAATCAAATTTAGTTGAAAACAGCGCCAGGGTCTCCCATTGGTTCGAAGCGTTGTTAAATTGATTTGAGCTATTTTTTTATATAAAAATAGCAATAGATCGTTATTAAATACAAATAACAATATGAAATGATTCTAAATTATATATATACGAGGATCATTTGAAAAGCCCGAGTTCAATCTCATTTCAAATGATTACACGTCGATCTAAGTCGAAGAGTTGAAGACGGTACAATACGGACGATTTTCATGTCGAATGGATAAGTTACCATTGACGCCCATGATTGGAGTAGCTACCTTGAAGGGACTACAATAGTGGCCGTCCAGACTACTTGTTGATTTCTATTTAATATATAATTTTTTGGTGGAGGAGAATTTATTCTCTTGCTTAACACCCTCTTATATATTGTTGGTTGTCGATCGCATGGCGTGAATTGTCAATGTGTCACGCCAAGATGCAAATGATCAAGGCTTTTGTTGAAAAGCAGGCCTTGTGGTTGATGATCAAAGCACAGCTTGAATAAGCATAACTTTGTGTATTACGTTGCTTCACGAGCCTCACAACCCGGTTGAGTCTAAAACGGAGCAAGGGAACGCAGGGAGAGCAGCACATTTCTTTCTTCCTAGAAGTGGTGTTTGGGTTTTACACGACCCGACATTTTACTTATGTGGATGATGGAATGAGGCGCCTCGGATGTTAGGTCCTATAGGACCGGGAATCATGTGTTCAGGAATTGCCAATCCACAAACCGCAAGTGTGGACGGGCCCTACAGGATCCAAGGGTTCTCTGCGGGGAATCTTGAGACATTAGCTAGAGTGTCTCGAATCGGTTAGGAGATCGTTCCTAGCCTTGACTCATGTTGGAAACACAATTCCAAATTCAACCCTACAGACTTGATTGTATTACTAGTATGGAGGCATAGTATATGGTAGCTATGCTTCCTAGGATTGATACATTTACTTTGAAATGTTTTTGAAACATATATACACTAATAATAATACCAAATTCGTTTTTATCGTACCAAGCATGTTTAATCATTATAAGGTAAAACTCTATCCTCTGTTTTGCGTTGCATTGTGTGATGGGACTTGAGTCTTATGATGATTCTATTTTTCTAAAAAGCATTGTGTTGTTCAACGATTTACTTTTAATTATGCGCTGGAAATCCAATGGAGTAAACCCATTCCGCGTTAACGGCGTGGTCCTGTGATTAGCCTTATTATTAGATTAGTTAAGTTAGATTTCTTATACCAGTTCCATGACTTACCTGTAGTTTGTTTCACTGGCAAACTCGGATGCCCATCTTTTTCACACGGGCAGTCAAGTAGCTTTTTGCAGATATTTATCTTTAGCAAGATCCTGGATCGAAGCCTAAAGCTGTGTCCAGAGCATATTTGTCATCCGCTACAATAGTTATTTTATTTCCGCTGTGTAATGTATTAATTTACTGTAATTTATCTTCCGTTGAAATTTTATTCGATGTACTTTGATATTCTGTACTCTGATGAAACATTATTATGATGTTTATAAAAGTCTGCTGTTATTGTTCTAATGTGTTGTATTTCCAGAGTTAACGTATTCGGGTTTTGAACGGTCTTAGTCGATTTTGCGATCGATTGAGTCCGGGCAAAATCTGAGCCATTACAAACTATCTCTCGAAGATAAACAGATGCTAACCATTCCGTTGTTCTTTTACTCTTAACGGGAACGAAATGGGCGCTCTCGGTAAGTCTAACTACTACTACGCAAATCCCCGTATTATCCTTCCTTGACCTCGGCAACCCATCGACGAAATCCATGGAAACACTTTCCCGTTTCAACTATGGAACCTCTAAAGGGTGAAGCAAACCACCAGACTTCTTTTGCTCAGCCTTGACTTGCTGGCACACAAAGCATCTAGAAATGAACTCTGCCACATCCTTCTTTACTCCGGCCCAAAAGAAATTTTCTTTCTTCTGTTGAGTTCTTTGGGGTCTTCCATTCTTGGATTGCCACCATCTTCGAGGGGTCCACTACTATCCCCTCCTTAGAGACCACGTGCCCTAAGAACCTTACTTCCTTCCTCCAAAAATGGCATTTGGAGAACTTAGCCTTGAGTTGATGTGCTCGAAGGGTCTCTAAGACTTATCTAAGATATAGGGCATGTTCTTCCCCGCTTCTAGAGAATACCAAGATATCATCCACAAAGACTACCACGAACTTGTTTAGAAACTCCCTAAACAACCTACTCATCAAGTCTACGAAATACGCAGCTGCGTTCGTCAAACCAAAAGGCATGACGAGCCATTCGAAGAAACCATCGAGAGTCCCTAAAGCAGTCTTATCTATACTATCCTCAGTTATCCTCTACTGATGAAATCCTGTAGCTAAGTCCAACTGTGAGAAAACTGAAGCACCAACCAACTGATCGAACAAATCATCTATGGGTGCTTATCCTTCTTCGTGATCATATTCAGCTCTCTATAGTCCACGCACAATCTAAGCAAACCATCAGCCTTTGTAGCGAAAGCAACTAGAGCACACCCCATTCCGAAATATTTCTTCTTATGAACCCCTTTCTCAAGCAGCTCCCCTACTTGTTTACTGAGTTCGTTACTCTCTCTCAGAGCCATGTGGCGCACTGGCAATGCAACTGGGTTTGCATTATCTACTAAGTATATGCAGAAGTCTATCTCGCTCCTCAAGGGAAACCCCGAACCTCATCAAAGTCGTCATCATACTCATGGACTACTCGAACAGATTGCAAATCATCGATGGATGTGTCAAGTGATTCTAGGTACCTAAGCATCGTTGAAACCCTAGGATCACAAGAAATATCAAGGGTCTTTCCACAACGAGTCAACAGTCTAACTACCCTCCTTTCACAGTCTAGGATGGCACCCTGTCTAGCCAATCCATTCCTTGAATTAAACCATAGCCCATAAAACCAAGAACGTAGGCGTTGCTTTCAAACTTAACCCCCAAGATAAACATTCCCAAATCCCGACAAATCATAGATAAATGAGTCGAACCATCAATAGGATTTGAGACTACAATGGGATCCATAACTAAACTAGTATTTAGGTGTAGTGTTTCAACTAACAAAGCAGATATAAACGAATGAAAAGCGCCAGAATCAAACAAAGTTCGAACTAGATGATCAAAAAGAAAAATCAAACTTTCAACAGAAATGTTTCTACCTTTCTCTTTTCCCGGTGCCATGAGAGCATGAACCTTCCCTCCAGAACTAGACCTTGTCCTCTGCCCTTGGCCTTGTCCTTGTCCTTGCCTCATCGGGCAGTCTTTAATCAGATGTCCTGCCTCACCGCAATGAAAACAACCATGCTTCTTCTTCTTCCTACAGTCTTTAATTACATTTCCCGTTATACCACAATAAAGACACTTCTTCTTGTCACGGGGTTTGTGATTCTTTCCACCCTTCTTAGGTTCTACTTTCTTGTTCTATGGTTCTTCCACTTTCACCACTTTCTTTTCAACTTTACCTTCTTTGTGGATTAAAGCCATATCAACAAGTTTTTCATCCTTGGGTTGTGCTCCTTAGCCCAAACCCCCTCCATTCTCATTCTCATCCTTGGGAAACATATTAACAAGTCTCTCTCTAAAGCTACCTCCAACGCGTGGAAAAGCCTACAAAGCTTGAAAGAAAATTACCCGTAGGTAAAACTACTGCAGCTATAGATGGAAGTTAGGCACTTCTTTGCCCTTCGACAGGTGCTGTAGTCTCATCATGCCTACGGAACCATGTCGCGATGAGGTCACCTCTCAGAAAGCCAAGAGCGTCAGAGACTCAGAAATGAAGGAAACAAGGATTCAAATAGAAAAATCAAAAGATAGTGCATACGACTTTGGGGAATATGTCTTTCAAGAAAAACTTTTCCTTTGAAAATACTTCTTTTAAAACCGTTTTGAAAACAACTTTCAAAATCTTTTATCTGATCAGGTAACCTTCAGCTCTGATACCACGTGTAACACCACACGTCCGTTAATGTCACTCACAAAGGGAATGCATTATGTTTCATGGAGCATTATAAGTAAACAGAACAGAATATTACATGACAGATACATATAATAGTACTTGAAAATTTTATAACTTTATTGCAGCGGAAACATGGTTAAATCTTCAAACCCATCGCACCCAAACCAAGTACATAATATCAGTCTTGTACAAAAGCCATCAGAGTACATAATTTTTAAAACCATAATCCCTAATCAAAAATGCCATATGAAAGAGGAACAAATCTAAGCATTACTTTCATCACTTCAAGCAGGAAAGTCCGAATCAAGCTTCAACGCTCCAACCCTGAGAACCTTGGGGGGAGGGGGGAAGAAAGAAAAGAGACGAAACAAAAAGGGTCATACATAAAGTCTGGCGAGTCCAGTGACTTTAACAATATAATTAATAAAGCAACATGATAAGAACATAAACTGGATATAAGAGATGACTGTAACATAAGCAGATATGACAAGGTGACAAGATGAACAGGATGTAACATTGACTGCGCTTCTAATCACTATAAGATATTCTCTGCACCGCACCAATACTAGTTTCATACTAAAAGATGATCCCTCTTGACTAAATAGAATGATGATAGTTTCGCCTACTTCTAGCTGCCATCATAGGTAACCGACGTGCACCTATCACCACTAGATGTATCCACTATCCTCCCTGTTTCATTATGTACCTATAGCTGCTATCGTAAGTAACCATTATGCACCTATCACCGTTAGATGTACCCTCTATATTCGATTATGTACCTCTAGCTGCTATCATAGGTAACCAATATGCACCTATCACCACTAGATGTACCCACTACCCTTCCCATTCGATCGGCTCCCTAACTCGTAGATACCTGTGTTGGTCCCACAATAGGGTGTATCATTCCCTAAGGTGGCAACCCCGATACTACTGAAATGCACAGCTTATACCTACACGATGCAGTAACGACTTACCTACCAGCCCGGACCCACACACGCACATGACTCCGTTGGACTTGCACTCCCATCGCTGACTCTTTATTGACCTCTTACAACCAACCCCAGTAAGCGTGTCCCTGTCCTCGACCTAGTTCGAGCTCATATAAATACTGAAATGGGTTGCTGGTTGAAAAGGGTCCATACACTTGACACAAACTTCCCTCCTAAGCTTGGTCCCTACTAGGAATTCCCACTTAACCCCTTTTTATCCCCATGTCACGTGTCTCATCTTGGTTAAGGGCTTTTATTGTGTTTCACATGCTACCCATGTTACCTACTTAACCCTTTATTATTCCCATGTCTTACAACATGTCTTATCTTAGTTAAGTGTTTTTAATTATGTTTCACATGTTACTCATGTTACCCACTTAACTCTTTATTATCCCCATGTCTAATCACATGTCTTATCTTGGTTAAGTGTTCATTAATTCATTATAACTGTAATCTCATAATACCTCCCACATTAGATTACCGTTTTGTGGTTGTTGGATTTGCCAGGCGGTTCCGGGCAGACTTCTACTGCAATCTGAATCTAACCTCGTGTCTTAGCATCATTACTGTAAGCACCCGTAACTTCGTCGTGAAGGAACGAGCGGATACTTAGAGGACATGACAGATCAGAACGCAAAAAGAAGAATGTTTCATTGTTAATTACAATAATTCCATCAGAATACAAGAATATACAGAGTATGAATAAATATTATACATCATAAATATCAGAGATTACAATACATTACATTGCAGCGGAAAAATAATACAATATACAATCGAAAGAGATATACGGATACAGAGCTTTCCGAATATCATTCCAGCTGTAAACCAGGTTCCTGTGAATATAAATCTGCAAAACCAAAACTACTAGTTGCCCGTGTCAAAATAAGGGCACCCAGAGTTTTGGTTAAAACAATAAGCTCCAAGTCAGTCATGGGACTGGTGTGAGAACTAAAACAGTTATTAATCTTTATTTTAAAGTTAGGTAAATCAAGGGACCACGCCGTATAACATGGAACAGGTTTCCTCCCAAGAATACCAGTGCATAAAACAACAGCGCAACGCTCAAATAAAGAACAATGAAGCTATTATAAGACCCAGGTCCCATCACACAATGCAACACAAGCCAGAGGATAGGGTTTTACCTTATAATAGCCAAAGCATGCTTGATACGCTAAATTTCATGTTTTATTACTATAAGTTTATAGTGTGTAAACAATTTCAATCATAAATATCAATCATAGACAGCATGGGTACCATATATCATGTCGCCATACTAGTTCTACAATTAAAACTGCAAAGTAACGTATTGGAAGTTGGATTTCCATCTATGAACCGAGGCAAAAGATAGTCCTCACCGAATTCGAGACAATCTAGTCCATGTCTCAGGCTACAGCCGCAACTACACCTAGGAGCCATAGGGCCGGTCCACTCGATGTGGATTAAATAAAACCCTGAACACTACGTCTCCCCGCCTTATGGGGCGTAAATGAGCCAAATGACTCCATCGGCTCCACACAGTCACTGATATATCTGAGGCACCTCGCAACATCAACAACCACCCAGGTGAAAATAATATAAATGTCAAGGCTGGTAGGTCACTAACACCACCTCTGACTAGAAAGAGACGCACGTTCTCCCTTGATCCTCTCCCGTTTCTGGTTCATATCGGGGGGGGTGAGGCTCGCGAATCAACGTTACACAAAGCTATGCCGCACAGGCCGTGCTTTGATCATTAACCACAAGACTCTTCTTTTCAACAAAAGCCTTGATCATTTGCCACTTAGGCATGCCCCACAGGCAATTCACTCCATGTGATTGATATCCAAAAATATATAACTCTAAGCTCGTACGACTTAGAGAAGGGCGTTAAGCAACAGAATAAATTCTCTGCCACCAAACAGATATATATTTAATAGAAATCAATCACACAGAATAAAATCCAATGTTAGACACATAGTCCATTTACAAGTTCGTTTTGGGTCTGAACGAAACCGGAGGAACCTTGTATCTTGCATATCCATCGATCTCCAAGTACGTCTGGACGACCACTAACTGATTACCTCCTCTTAGGTGTACGACCCAATCAAGATCATCAGTAATCACCCAAATAACGTGAAGACCTCCGGTCCTCGACCACTGTCTTCATCCTCGACACATCGTCGAATCAGTTATTCAGAATGGGATAAACCCGGTCTTTCTGAATAACTTGCGTATATAATAAACAAATTATACACAAACACAACATACGCCTCATTCCAATTCAGAATATTCTTTTATTCAAATATTCTTATACTTTAGGAAAGGTTCCCATTAATTTTATCAAAGATAAATTATTTAAATTTATTCTTTAATCTTCTTTTGAATATCAATTCAAACTAGTCGGGGTTAGTGAACTACACCGAAGTAATCATTTGTTTTATTTCCCAATCCCAACCTATTCATCCCATGAAGTAAAACTGGTAATACTTCATATCTAACACCATGGTGTTATCGGTAAATTCAACTACCATTTCAAGTTCAAATCTAATTAATGATTTAACTGTCGCTTGGAGCAAAACTGGTGATACTCCATTCTTGTTCATTTCAATCTAATTAAAGATTCATTAAAACTCCACTTGATTTTAATCTTCCCAATACTCACTATCAATGATTATTTAACTTGGGAAATCGCATCCTATCTTTAACTGGGTTAAAGAACCAATGTCATCTAAAACACGGTTCACGATAAACCCAAAATCACATTCCATTAATTATCGGGTTAAAGAACAAGTGCTATTTAAAACACCATTCATGATAAACCCAAAAATCAATTACAATTCAATTCCAATTAAATATCATATAACTGGTATACTTCATTAAATCTAAATAAAAAGATTTAATCTTTTTCTCAACTGGGTTTAAGGAGAGTGTTAATGAAGACACCACACACGATAACCCAAATCACATTTGATATTAAATACAAGGCTCTGAATAGAAAATATATCGGCTTATATTTAATATCAAATTCTACGACCAACAAATATCGTATTGGAAATAAAGATATTAATATATCTTTCAAATTCCCATAACAATATCTGTATCTTCACGAAATCCAACATCTAAATATTCCAAAGACAATTTCAATTCAAACCCATTCCAATTCAATTATTGGAAATTGTCGTTACTTTTAAAACCATTTCAAATCCAATTTATTTATTTTAAAAATAAATGGATTTTAATTCTAGTTCAAAACCAGATCATTATGATAAAAATCTATTTTTATCTTTTCAAATATGGAAATTTTCATCCCAATTCTTCACAAATCATTTCTTATGATTTTACACAAATTATTACTATTTTTAATAATTTTATCAAGGCCCTTACAGTCAATTTCCATCAACGGCCATCGAACTGCACTTACAACGACCGATTCCAATTTTGATTTGGACATAACTCCAAATCCAACCGTTAGATTTCAAATCTCTAATATTCGTTAGAAAGCATTTTTCGATACGAACCCAAAGGTTCCGGTTTTAGGAGAATCCGATGGTCGGATCTCCCGTAATATCCATTCGAAGTCAAAGGTTTAAATTCGCGAACTGTCGCGGCCCGGCGCGTTCTATTCAGTCCATTATGTATTTATATAATATATATTATATATATTTCGTCGATTTCCTTTCAAAAAGTATTTTATAAATCGTTTTAAATTTGTTTTCGAAATGATTTCAACTTCATATTCAGTTTCAAATCAAAATTGAATATTCCACATCTTCGATATACAAATGATAATATTTTCAAAACGTTATATTTTGAAATCACTTTCTTTTCTATATTCATTATAAAAATGAACAAAATCGATATAAATATCATTCACGTCAAAATGACGTCAATCTAATCAACATGGCTTTTATTCAATGCATGAATGTTTATTTTATTCAACACATGAATATTTATTCTATAACACATGAATTTATTTTTATTCAACACATGAATTTATTTCTATTCAACACATGAATTTATTTTTTATTCAACACATGAATTTATTTTCTATTCCACACATGAATTTATTTATTTTCAATACATGAATTCATTTCTATTCAACACATGAATTTATTTCTATTCAACACATGAATTTATTTTCTATTCAACACATGAATTTATTTCTATACCACACATGAATTTATTTTCTTTCAACACATGAATTCATCTCTATTCAACACATGAATTTATTTTTTTAATATTCCTTATTTTCCAAATTGGAATGAGGCCCAATCAACTACCATATAATGTTAATTATATGGATTTTCTACAACACATGTATATAACAACAACAATAAATCATCAACCATCATCCAGAGTGTACCACACAACTGCATAAGCATTAAATATAAATAAATAATGGTTAAACATTATGTTAACCCATCGATTGACATACAACTAAACAATCGGGATTAGTGTACGTCAAATATCATCCCAATACCTATATGGGGTTTCAAATCAACAAACATAGATTTTTATTTGTGCAGTTGGACGATGTGTAAAATTTATCATCCCAATCGATATCAGTCAAATCGGTGTACATAAACAAATCGTTCGATTTGTAAATGAATATTTATTTCAACACATGAATATATATTTTTACTCAACACATGAATATATATTTTTATTCAACACATGAATATATATATATATGTATTCAACACATGTATATATATTTGATTTCAACACATGAATACATATTTTATTTCAACACATGAATATATATTTTATTTCAACACGTGAATATATATTTTTACTCAACACATGAATATATATTTTATTTCAACACGTGAATATATATTTTTCACATCACAATCAACTTTCACAACGCAACAAAATCAAACAAGTCGTCCATGGTCTGTGAACGATGGGTGTCCGGTGCTGCTAAGCACTGTCTGCATCCTAGTATATATTTCAAACTAGAAAACAAGAATTAAAAGTGAGGAGTTCTCACCGATAGCTAAACCAAACGCCGCGACTCTTCATATGTAGAAATCTTCGTCGTGCTCGCCTTTTGTCAATTTCATTGTCCGTAGCCACTACATATATAAAAATCATATTTTTATATTGTTGCTATGTATATAAAAATCATATTTTTATTTTCTCTACATATACTGTAAAGATTATATTTTTAAAACGCTTTCTTCTATATAAAAATTCGATCTTTCTACTTTCTACATCCACATAAAAATACGATCTTTCTTGTTTCTACATTCTCATAAAAATAAGATCTTTCTTTATATGAAAATTCGACCTTTGTTTATATAAAAATCGTAGCTTTCCTAATATAAAGATCATATTTTTAAACCGTAAAAATCAAATCTTTAACGTGTTAAAAATCTTAAGTTTATGTCATACAATATCATATATAATGTATTGGCCACTTAGTTAGTACATTTAACTAAAGTAAAAGATAACAAAACTCACGTTTTCCGAAGGTAGAGGGTGGCCTTTCGCTGTTCGAAGGGGGAGGAGGCTTTTTGGCTGGAATTGAAAGGCTGTGGAGGCGCGAAGGAGGGGGTTTGGTTCACCGGAGGCGAAGGAGGGTGGCGGGGGGTCCGACGGTCAAAGGGGGCGCACTAGGGTTGAACTGCTTGGAGGGGGGCCGCGGTTTTCAACTGGGGAAGGAGGAAGGGGTAAGGAGGAGCGACGGAGGGGGGTCTCGCAGGAGCTTGGCGCGGCGCCGGAGGGAGCTGTAACACCCCACCTCCGCTACGGTCACTCACAAAGGGAATGCACTAGTTTTGGAGGAGCGTTATCGAGGTAAACAAATACAGAAATATTACAAGACAGAACATAAATGAAACAGCGGAAGAATCAAAAGATAAATTTCATTACCTTCAAAATAGTCAAAGCCTTTTTCATTCGAAGTACCAAATAGCCAAAGTCATTATTTCCCATTACAACAAATTCTGTCTTGCATAAACAAAGAAGCATAAACTTAAAACATCAAAAGTAGCTTAATTCCCCAAAGGTAGCATAAAACGCAGCCATAACATAGCCCAAGATCAAACCGTACATGAGCTAAATCAAAAGCAAGCGAAATCCAAGCTAAGTGCTAGAGTTTCCTCCCTGAGAACCTGGGGGGAAATGGAAGAAAAAGAGGCGAAAGAAAAACGGGTCAGTTATAAAGACTGGTAAGTCCAAGTGACTTTGAGCATAAAAATAGATAAAGCTAACATGACATATATAAACTGAAAGTAATCATACAGATGATGACAAGATGGACTAAGATAACATGATAAATCAAGTATAGCATCACGTACTCAAGGTTCGCTGCATCAACTGTACTAGAATCCCAAACCCATGTCTTATATTAATAATGAAATGATTCCTTTGCCCAATATCATGAAATGACCCATTTCTAGGTCCAACGAAATGATCCACTAGTCGATCAGCTCCCTACAAGTTCTAGCTCGTCATGTGTCTGTGTCATACGACCCTATCACGAATGTAGTCACCTGTGCTAGGTCCACCATAGGGTGTATCAAGCCCTATGGTGCCAACCACCAACACAAATCAAGAATGCACAGATAAACCTACGGATGCCCAATGCCTACTTTTTCAACTCCGGACCATGAGCACGACCATAGCCCGCCTGAACCTACACTGGCGCACCAACATAGCCGTCGTTCTGGTCGCTTACAATCAGCCCAGTAATCGTGCCCCACCCTGCCTAGTTCCAGGGTACCATGATACATCTAGTGGGTAACTGCTGAAATGGACCGTGTAACTAGGGTTTCCGTCCAATAGTTTAAGTGTAGTCATTTAAATTCGTGATTTAACCGTTATCAGTCTAGCATGTCAAGTTGGTTAAGTGTTGTCATTCAAGTTCGTGACTTAAACCGCCAACGAATCATGTATCAAGTTGGTTAAGTGTTGTCTTTTAATGTTTATGACTTAACCCTATCATGTGGCATTAATTCATTAATGCACCCCAACCTCTCACATTAGACCTGTTGTTGTGGTCACTGGATATGCCAGGCGGTTCCGGGCAAAATTACACCACAACTCAGTCTGACCTCGGGTTTCCATGCGTGATATGACCAACTACCCACATTGGATCCTATTGTTTGCAGTAACTGGATTTGCCGGGCGGTTCCGGGCAGAATTACACTACAAACTCAACCCAACCTCGAGTTAGCCATCTTCAAGTTCATTCGAGTGTCATGCCCATGTTCAAGTGTTCATGTCAAGTTCGTGTCAAGTTTTCAAGGCAAGTTTCATGTCAAGCTTCCTATAATTACCAATTTTTCCCAACGTTACCCCATCTAAATATTAGGCTAACAATCATATCCTAATTTTCCATCTTCATGGTTTTTGGCATATAATATTAGGCTAAAAACTTAGCCTAATTTAACGTACATAAAATTGGCATAAAGCAATTTATTAACATAAGCATGACATAGGCGTAAAATTGGCATCATCGGCATAGTCAATAAGAACATCATAGGTGTGAACTTGCAAAATAATCAACATGAATATCATAGGTGTGATCTTGTAGCGTAGACTGAACCAACATACATATAGACTAAATCAACTTACATATATGTGAACTTGCAAATCAATCACGAACATATGAATAAGTGTGAACTTGAAATATGACATAGGTTTAACATATACACATAAACATGTAGATCTAACATTTGGTCACATATGTGATATGATTTCAAAACCTAAAACTTGCATAACATGATAAACTACACAACTTGTCATAACGGGTTATACTCTAAGTTCATATACATATGAATAGACTTATTCATTAATTCCCTATTCAACATGATGATAGAATAGAACCACAGGCATAGATCAACATAATAAACATTGTCCTATTATAAATTTATTTCCAAGGCATGACCTAACTGAATAAATTGATTAATACATCGTAGGCATAACATTATGAACATGAAAAGGTTTGAATAATAATCTAGATTCAATTTCATAGTCATAATTCTAGGCAATAACCTCTTGGTCATGAATCATAGGTGATTGGTCACTATTGTCCTTGTCATATCTATAGGCAACAGTCTTATTATCACCGTCATGGGCATAGGCATAGTCTTATGTTTATAGTTATAGGCATAGGCACAGTTTTATGTTCACAGTCATTGGCGTAGTCCTATGTTCACCGTCATAGTCTTAGGCCATTAACAATAGTTTCAATGTCATAGGCAATATTCCCAATAGTCAAGATCCAAGAAGAAAACAAGAATAGATATGAATCATACATAAATCAATTCCAGTTTATAACATGCCCATATTAGATTTATAGTTTTTATCTAAAAGTAACTGGAACTTACAGATCGTGGTCTAAGAAATTTTAATGTAGAAGTTATGTCTAGAAATTGGTCGTTGAATTGCTGAATCATTGAATCTTGATTTGATTGTAGAAGCAAATCCCCAAATATGCAATTCCTAGCCGTAGTCTGCAAGGAATAATCTTCGTGTTTTAATTTAATTTAATTTAATTTAGAGGAAGAAGAAGAAGCCATGATCATCAAGAGTTTGAGCAGCATAAGGTTAGAGAAGAATTGTGAAAAGAGAATGAGACTAGGAGGCTGTTTTTATAGGTTTTCCAAACTAATTAGAGCCGTCGATGAAGCTAGAGTTAATCAAGGCCATCCATATCAAGAGAAGCCAATCAGAAAGTGACAAGTTAGCCCTAGTGACACAGTAGAGCTCAGAAAATTGACCAGAACCCGACCAGGCCAGCCAGGGTCAAACCAGAAAGCTGTGCAGGCCTGTTGCTTGACCTGGGCGCACCTGCCAAGTGCGCCAATGCAAAAGTGCATGGGCGCACTTCCCAAGTGCGCCAGTGCAATTTTGTTCTAGCGCACTTCCTAAGTGCGCCACTGCATTCTGGCCGATTTCTGGTTTTTCTGCCTAAATTCGTTTGTCCATATCTTTTTTGTACGATATCTGTTTTACGCAAACTCGGACTCTATTTCAAGCAGAATTCCGAGACGAACACAATGGCGTAACCTGTTTCCCTTGATTCTTATTTTAAAAAATAATTCTGCCTTGATTTATGGTTTTAACATGTTATAAAAATACGGGTTGTTACATTCTCCCCTCCTTAAAGGATTTCGTCCCCGAAATCTTCAAGTTAGGAATAATGCATCCTATCATCCAATCATCCATCTACTCAAAACATCATCCACAAGCAACCATTGTCCTTATACAATTTCTAATGCTATATGAACATATGCAGAAAGTGTGTGTATATGTTCCATATCTAATGCAAATGGTCAGGCCTGATTGATCTTCCTAATGCAAAATATGTTTACTATCATGAATCCAACGTGTATGCAAATAGTCCTATCACATAAACACTATATGTGTGCACAAACATCTTTCCATATGCAACATCCACATGATGACACATTCAATTTCATCCATAAACAAGTATAAACACTCATGCATATGCAATATGAAAATGTGTCTGAGCCGATCTAGTGCCTAATGTGTGTTATGCAACCACGAGCAACCACTTGCAACCATTTGCAAACATCAACTATAACATGTTTTCAAGAACATATTTACATCCAAAAGGGTTCTACCTAAGGTTCTAAAGATAGGATTGAGAAGACAAGCAAGATAAAACAAAGCATCTAGGAGAAGAAGTTAAAGATGTACCCCTAGAAGGTCCTGCCTGTGGGGCTTGCCCTTGCTTCTTAGGGCAGTTCTTGCTGATATATCCAGTATCACCACACTGAAAGCATGCTCCCATCTTCATATTCTTCTATCTACAATCCCGGACTATATGCCCTTCAATACCACAGAAGTGGCATTTTCTTTTCTCACGTGTCTTGTTATCATTATTGTTGTTGTTGTTCTCGCCTCCCTTCTGGAAGTCTTTCTTCTCGTTTTGAGGCTAATCTGCCTTAACTTATCACTCATACCTTTCCTATGTAACATGTTAACAAGCCTCACGAAAACTAGGTCCATCGTACGGAAAACCATCTACGAAGCTAGCAAGAAGACTAGCCGCAGGTAAAAACTACTGCGACTACAGATGGAGAAAAGAAAGGAAAAGAGACTCAAACGAGGAAACAAAGGATAGTGCTAATGGCTTTTGGGGAATAGCCTTTCAAATAAAACAAGACTTTTCTTGAAAAATGCTTCTTTGTAAACGGTTTTGAAAATAGTTTTAGAAGATTTTCTAAAAACTTTTGCCCAGTCTGGTAACCTTCTGCTCTGATACCAAATGTAACACCCCACCTCCGCTAGGGCCACTCACAAAGGGAATGCACTAGTTTTGGAGGAGCGTTATCGAGGTAAACAAATACAGAAATATTACAAGACAGAACATAAATAAAACAGCGGAAGAATCAAAAGATAAATTTCATTACTTTCAAAATAGTCAAAGCCTTTTTCATTCAAAGTACCAAATAGCCAAAGTCATTATTTCCCATTACAACAAATTCTGTCTTGCATAAACAAAGAAGCATAAACTTAAAACATCAAAAGTAGCTTAATTCCCCAAAGGTACCAGAAAATGCAGCCATAGCATAGCCCAAGATCAAACCGTACATGAGTTGAATTAAAAGCAAGCGAAATCCAAGCAAAGTGCTAAAGTTACCTCACTGAGAACCTAGGGGGGTGAGGGGGGAACGGAAGAAAAAGAGGTGAAAGAAAAACGGGTCAGTCATAAAGACTGGTTAGTCCAAGTGACTTTCAACATAAAAACAGATAAAGGAAACATGACATGTATAAACTGAAAGTAATCATACAGATGATGACAAGATGGGCAAGATAGACTAAGATAACATGATAAATCAAGTATAAATCAAGTATAACATCACGTATTCAAGGGTCGCTACATCAAATGTACTAGAATCCCAAACCCATGTCTTATATTAATCATGAAATGATACCTTGGCCCAATATCATTAAATGACCCATTTCTAGGTCCAACAAAATGATCCACTAGTCGATCGGCTCCCTACAAGTTCTAGCTTGTCATGTGTCTGTGTCATACGGCCCTATCACGAATGTAGTCACCTGTGCTAGGTCCACCATAAGGTGTACGCCCTATGGTGCCAACCATCGACACGAATCAAGAATGCACAGATAAACCTACTGATGCCCAATGCCTTCTTTTTCAACTCCGGACCACGTGCACGACCATAGCCCGCCTGAACCTACACTGGCGCACCAACACAACCGTCGTTCTGGTCACTTACAATCAGCCCAGTAATTGTGCCCCACCCTGCCTAGTTCCAGGGTACCATGATACATCTAGTGGGTAACTGCTGAAATGGACCGTGTAACTAGGGTTTCCGTCCAATAGGTTAAGTGTTGTCATTTAAATTCGTGACTTAACCCTTATCAGTCTAGCATGTCAAGTGGGTTAAGTGTTGTCATTCAAGTTCATGACTTAAACCGCCTACGAATCATGTATCAAGTTGGTTAAGTGTTGTCTTTTCATGTTTATGACTTAACCCTATCATGTGGCATTAATTCATTAATGCACCCCAACCTCTCACATCAGACCTGTTGTTGTGGTCACTGGATATGCCAGGCGGTTCCGGGCAGAATTACACCACAACTCAGTCTGACCTCGGGTTTCCATGCGTGATATGACCAACTACCCACATTGGATCCTATTGTTTGCAGTAACTGGATTTGCCGGGCGGTTCCGGGCAGAATTACACTACAAACTCAACCCAACCTCGAGTTAGCCATCTTCAAGTTCATTCGAGTGTCATGCCCATGTTCAAGTGTTCATGTCAAGTTCGTGTCAAGTTTTCAAGGCAAGTTTCATGTCAAGCTTCCTATAATTACCAATTTTTCCCAATGTTACCCCATCTAAATATTAGGCTAACAATCATATCCTAATTTTCCATCTTCATGGTTTTTGGCATATAATATTAGGCTAAAAACTTAGCCTAATTTAACGTACATAAAATTGGCATAAAGCAATTTATTAACATAAGCATGACATAGGCGTAAACTTGGCATCATCGGCATAGTCAATAAGAACATCATAGGTGTGAACTTGCAAAATAATCAACATGAATATCATAGGTGTGATCTTGTAGCGTAGACTGAACCAACATACATATAGACTAAATCAACTTACATATATGTGAACTTGCAAATCAATCACGAACATATGAATAAGTGTGAACTTGAAATATGACGTAGGTTTAACATATACACATAAACATGTAGATCTAACATTTGGTCACATATGTGATATGATTTCAAAACCTAAAACTTGCATAACATGATAAACTACACAACTTGTCATAACGGGTTATACTCTAAGTTCATATACATATGAATAGACTTATTCATTAATTCCCGATTCAATATGATGATAGAATAGAACCACAGGCATAGATCAACATATTAAACATTGTCCTATTATCAATTAATTTCCAAGGAATGACCTAACTGAATAAATTGATTAATACATCGCAGGCATAACATTATGAACATGAAAAGGTTTGAATAATAATCTAGATTCAATTTCATAGTCATAATTCTAGGCAATAACCTCTTGGTCATGAATCATAGGTGATTAGTCACAATTGTCCTTGTCATAGTTATAGGCAACAGTCTTATGTTCACCGTCATAAGCATAGGCATAGTCTTATGTTCACAGTCATAGGCGTAGTCTTATGTTCACCGTTATAGTCTTAGGCCATTAACAATAGTTTCAACGTCATAGGCAATATTCCTAATAGTCAAGATCCAAAAAGAAAACATGAATAGATATGAATCATACATAAATCAATTCCAGTTTATAACATGCGCATAATAGATTTATAGTTTTTATCTAAAAGTAACTGGAACTTACAGATCGTGGTCTAAGAAATTTAAATGCAGAAGTCAAGTCTAGAAATTGGTCGTTGAATTGCTGAATCATTGAATCTTGATTTGATTGTAGAAGCAAATCCCCAAATATGCAATTCCTAGCCGTAGTCTTCAAGGAATAATCTTCGCGTTTTAATTTAATTTAATTTAGAGGAAGAAGAAGAACCCACGATCATCAAGAGTTTGAGCAGCATAAGGTTAGAGAAGAATTGTGAAAAAAGAATGAGACTAGGAGGTTGTTTATATAGGGTTTCCAAACTAATTAGAGCCGTCGATGAAGCTAGAGTTAATCAAGGCCATCCATCTCAAGAGAAGCCAATCAGAAAGTGACAAGTTAACCCTAGTGACACAGCAGAGCTCAGAAATTCGACCAGAACCCGTCCAGGCCAGCCAGGGTCAAACCAGAAAGCTGTGTAGGCCTCCTGCTTGGCCTGGGTGCACCTGCCAAGTGCGCCAATGCAAAATTGCATGGGCGCACTTCCCAAGTGCGCCAGTGCAATTTTGTTCTGGCGCACTTCCCAAGTGCGCCAGTGCATTCTGGCCGGTTTCTGGTTATTCTGCCTAACTTCGTTCATCCATATCTTCTTCGTACGATATCTGTTTTATGCAAACTCGACTCTATTTCGAGCAGAATTCCGAGATGAACGCAATGGCGTAACCCGTTTCCCTTGATTCTTACTTTAAAAATTAATACTGCCTTGATTTATGGTTTTAACATGTTATAAAAATACGGGTTGTTACAGGAGCGGCGTGGGGTAGAGGCGCAAGCGACGAGGTCTTGAGAGGAGGGAGGCGCGATTTTTTTTATTATTTTAATTTTCGTGGGTGTTGACTGAAATGAAGAGGAGGGGTGAGGTGGAAAGGTTATATAATAATTTTAATTATTTATTTAATTTATTCTCAAAAAGGTTGGTTTTTCTTTCGAATCCCGAATCGCACCAAACGACTATCGTTCCTAGCTAATTACCCCCATTCCGAACACAATGGGATATGAATCGCAAGCTGATTCGATCGTTTCGATCAGTTTCCATCAAAATCAAAATATAAATCTATATATTGAATTTGAACTCGCATTTCAATTTACCGAGGCTACGTACGGACTCTAAAAATTCCCGAAAAATATTTTCTAGCTTCATATTGACGAAATGGTTCCAACAAAACTAATTTCGTCAATTTCTGGGACCGTTTGAAAAATGGCCATTTTCCAGTCGATTAAATTCAACTAAAACTGGTCAAACGCGTTTTCCTTTGCCACGCTCACATATTGATTCGAAAAATTACGAATTTTGGAATCTAGCGATAACTTGACATCACGGATCCAACAAAAGTGGTTTCGTCGAAAACCGAGGTCGTTTGCAAAATTTCCATTTTTAATGGCCAGAATTCCATAGCGACTATTCTGATTTTTTAACTGGGCATAAATTTTTATCCCCGCTATGTAATTTCAATTTTTCGGATTCGTTGGAAAGATATTCTCAATTAGATTCAAATATTTTTGGTTTCGCTAAAATCCGGTTTATTTTGAATCTTGTACGTTCATTTGAAATTTGAAATCGAATTTTCAAACTATCGCGCCATTTTCAATTCCTTTTATAATTTAAAATAAATATTTATATTCTAACGTCGATCTATATAAATATATACATACGAATTCCATTCGAATTAAATTTCTCGTCGTTATTATTTAAAATAATTCATTTTAAATATTAACAATTCACTAAAATTGCCAAAATAAAATTTTTAAATTGGCCCGGATTTCCGGGTTATTACAATCTCCCCCACTTAAAAAATTTCATCCCTGAAAAGGAACGAAGTTGGAAGTTGTATAACAAATCAACTTAACTTCCATTATTTTCTTTACGGCTTAAGTTCTTCATCTTTTCATTTTCTAAGAACTTTTCAAATTTTTTAAAAATTTGGCTAACACCCTAAATTTCCGAAAAATTTCGCCATAACCTCCCCTGCACTGGGAGCTTCAGGATATTTCAAATAGCCTCCCATGGCCCTCACCAATCAAAAAGAAAAAGAAAAAGCCAAGCGGCTAGCCAATCAGCTCATAAAATCATCCAAACCCAAAGAAATACAATAAATATGTACCTATTTGTCGGGCAAACAATTTTATTCTTCTGCTCTAGCCTCATTGCTATGACCTGTTCAATAGATATACATGTATATGCATGCAATTGTAATCATTTTTCCAATACAGTTCAGTATTCGATTCAATTAGGCTAAATGGTTCAAAATTTTAATAAATCAAAACAATAATCATACAACACAACCATCAATCAATTAGTGATTTAACGTTTCAAATTCATAGTTTGTTATATATACTGAAAATCAAGTTTTCGATGCCAAATCACAACAATTAACCTATCTAGATTTGGTTCTCACACCACTCTAATGGAAATATATAGATATCACACTTTCGAAGCTCGGACATAAATACTGATGATGAGATCTCAATCATCAGTACCATCTTCGGGTGTCTAGAATGTGATTCTATATGTATCCAGTATATTAAAACATCGAATATACGTTTGCAAGGCGTAAATGCAAAATCTTTATATATCGGATTGTCCAAATTCAATACAAATAAATATTCAAATACATATAAAACAATTTAAATTTCAAAACAATTTTTTTTTCATTTTAAAAATGTACTCTTCACACTCATTCTAGGATACTACTGATCCCATCTCTAACGAGTTATTCTTATTAGATATTACTAATCCAATCTCTGATGAATTCTTTCGTATGGTTCTAATGTGTCTTGTTCTCTGAGCTTTGTAAACCAAAGCTCTGATACCGCTGTAAGCACCCGTAAATTCCCCGTGAAGGAAAGAGCGGATACTTAGAGGACATGACAGATCAGAACGCAAACAGAAGAACGTTTCATTGTTAATTACAACAATTCCATCAGAATACAAAAATATAGAGAGTATGAATAAATATTATACATCATAAATATCAGAGATTACAATACATTACATAGCAGCGAAAAAATAATACAATACACAACTGAAAGAGATATACGGATACAGAGCTTTCCGAATATCATTCCAGCTGTAAACCAGGTTCCTGTGAATATAAATTTGCAAAACCAAAACTACTAGCTGCCCGTGTCAAAATAAGGCCACCCAGAGTAGGTTAAAACAATAAACTCCAGATCAATCATGGAACTGGTGTGAGAACTAAAACAGTTATTAATCTTTATTTTAAAGTTAGGTCAATCAAGGGACCACGCCGTATAACACGGAACGGGATTCCTCCCAAGAGTACCAGTGCATAAAACAACAGCGCAATGCTAAAATAAAGAACAATGAAGCTATTATAAGACCCAGGTCCCATCACATAATGCAACACAAGCTGGAGGACAGCGTTTTACCTTATAATAGCCAAAGCATGCTTGATACGTTGAATTTCATGTTTTATTACTATAAGGGTGTAGTGTCAAAACAATTTCAATCATAAATATCAATCATAGACGGCATGGATACCATATATCATGTCGCCATACTAGTTCTACAATTAAAACCGCAACGTCACGTATTGGAAGTTGGATTTCCATCTATGAACCGAGGCAAAAGATAGTCCTCACTGAATTCGAGACAATCTAGTCCATATCTCAAGCTACAACTGCAACTGCACCTAGGAGCCATAGGGCCGGTCCACTCGATGTGGATTAAATAAAACCCTGAACACTACGTATCCCCTCCCTATGGGGCGTAAATGAGCCAAATGACTCCATCGGCGCCACATAGTCACCGATGTATCCGAGGCGCCTCGCAACAGCAACAACCACACACGTGAAAATAATATAAATGTCAGGGCTGGTAGGTCAGTGACACCACCTCTAACTAGAAAGAGACGCACGTTCTCCTTGGATCCTCTCTCGTTTCTGGTTCATACTGGGGTGTGAGGCTCGCGAATCAACGTTACACAAATGTATGCCACACAGGCCGTGCTTTGATCATCAACCACAAGACTCTGCTTTTCGACAAAATCCTTGATCATTTCCCAGTTAGGCGTGCCACACAGGCAATTCATTCCGTGCGATTGATATCCACCAATATATAACCTCTAAGCTCGTACGTCTCAGAGAAGGGCGTTAAGCAAGAGAATAAATTCTCTGCTGCCAAACAGATATATATTTAATAGAAATCAATCACACGGAATAAAATCCAATGTCAGACACACAGTCCATTTACAAGTTCGTTTTGGGTCTGAACGAAACCGGAGGCACCTTGTACCTCGCATATGCATCAATCTCCAAGTACGTCTAGACGACCACTAACTGATTCCCTCCTCCTGGGTGTACGACCCAATCAAGATCATCAGTAATCACCCAAACGACGTGAAGACCTCCGGTCTTCGACCACCGTCTTTATCCTCGACACATCGTCGAATCAGTTATTCAGAATGGGATAAACCCTGTCTTTCTGCATAACTCATGTATATAATAAACAAGTGTTACACAAACACAACATACGCCTCATTCCAATTCAGAATAATCTTTTATTCAAATATTCTTATACTTTGGGAATGGTTCCTATTAATTTTATCAAATATAAATTCTTTGAATTTATTCTTTAATCTTCTTTTGAATATCAATTCAAACTAGTCGGGATTAGCGAACTACACCGAAGTAATCATTTATTTATTTCCCAATCCCAACCTATTCATCCCATGAAGTAAAACTGGTAATGCTTCATATCTAACACCACGGTGTTATCGGTAAATTCAGTTACCATTTCACGTTCAAATCTAATTAAATATTTAACTATCGCCTAGAGCAAAACTGGTGATACTCCATTCTCGATTATTTCAATCAAATTAAAGATTCATTAGAACTCCACTTAGTTTTAATTTTCCCAATACTCACTATCAATGATTATTTAACTTAGGAAATCACATCCTGTCTTTAACTGGGTTAAAGAGCCAATGTCATCTAAAACACGGTTCACGATAAACCCAAAATCACATTCCATTAATTATCGGGTTAAAGAACAAGTGTTCTTTAAAACACCGTTCATAATAAACCCAAAAATCAATTACAATTCAATTCCAATTAAATATCATTTAATTAGTATACTTCATTAAGTCTAAATAAAAAGATTTAATCTTTTTCTCAACTGGGTTTAAGGACAGTGTTAATGAAGACACCACTCACGACAAACCCAAATCACATTTGATATTAAATACAAGGCTCTGAATAGAAAATATATCGGCTTATATTCAATATCAAATTCTACGACCAACAAATATCGTATTGGAAATAACGATAATAATATATCTTTCAAATTCCCATAACAATATCTGTATCATCACGAAATTCAACATCGAAATATTCCAAAGACAATTTCGATTCAAATCCATTCCAATTCAATTATTGGAAATTCTGGTTACTTTTAAAACCATTGCAAATCCAATTTATTTATTTTAAAAACAAATGGATTTTAATTCTAGTTCAAAACCAGTTCATTACGATAAAATCTATTTTTATCTTTTCAAATATGGAAATTTTCATCCCAATTCTTGACAAATCATTTCTTATGATTTTACACAAATTATTACTATTTTTATTAATTTTATCAAGGCCCGTACAGTCGATTTCCATCAACGGCCATCGAATTGCTCTTACAACGACCTTTTCCAATTTCGATTTGGACATAACTCCAAATCCAACCGTTATATTTCAAATCTCTAAAATTCGTTAGAAAGCACTTTTCAATACGAACCGAACGGTTCGGGTTTTAGGATAATCCGACGGTCGAATCTCCCGTAATATCCATTCGAAGTCAATGGTCGAAATTCGCACACTACCGCGGCGTGGTGCGTTCAATTCAGGCCATTATATATATTATATATATTTCGTCGATTTCCTTTCAAAACGTATTTTATAAATCGTTTTAAATTCGTTTTCGAAACGATTTCAACTTCATATTCAATTTCGAATTAAAAATTGAATATTCCACATCATAGATATACAAATGATAATATTTTCCAAACGTTATATTTTGAAATCACTTTCTTTTCTATATTCATTATAAAAATGAATAAAATCGATATAAATATCGTTCATGTCAAAATGGTGTCAATCTAATCAACACGGCTTTTATTCAACACATGAATGTTTATTTTATTCAACACATGAATATTTATTTTATTCAACACATGAAAATTTATCCTATTCAACACATGAATTTATTTCTATTTAACACATGAATTTATTTCTATTCAACACATGAATTTATTTTCTATTCAACACATGAATTTATTTCTATTCCACACATGAATTTATTTATTTTTCAAAACATGAATTCATTTTTATTCAACACATGAATTTATTTCTATTCAACACATGAATTTATTTTCTATTCAACACATGAATTTATTTCTATTCCACACATGAATTTTGTAACAACCGGAAAATCTGGGCCAGTTTAAAATTTTTATTTTGGCAATTTTAGCAAATTTTGAACATTTAAAATAGATAATTTTAAATAAATTCGACGAGAAATTTATTTTGAATATAATTCGAACGTATATATTGTATAGATCGTCGTTAGAATATAAATAATAATATATAATTATAAAAGGAATTGAAAATGGCGCGGTAGTTCGATAATTCGATTTCAAACTTCAATTGAATGTACCGGGTGCAAAATAAACCGGATTTTAGGGAAACAAAAAATAATAGAATCTATTTGAGAATATCTTTCCAACGAACCCGAAAAATCAAAATTTCATAGTGGGAATCAAAAGATATGTCCAATTGAAAATTCTGAATAGTCACTATGGAATTTCGCCCCTTAAAAATAGCCATTTTGCAAACGACCTCGGATTTCGACGAAACCACTTTTGTTGGGTCCGTGATGTCAAGTTATTGCTAGATTCCAAATTTCGTAATTTTTCGAGTCAATATGTGAGCGTGGCAAAGGAAAATGCGTTTGACCAGTTTTAGTTGATTTTAATCGACTGAAAAATGGCCATTTTTCAAACGGTCTCAGAATTCGACGAAACTAGTTTTTTTAGGACCGTATCGTCAATACGAAGCTAGAAAATATTTTTCGGGAATTTTTAGGGGTTGTATGTGGCCCCGGTAATTTGAAATGTACGTCCGAATTGAATATATACTGATTTATATTTTAATTTAGATAAAAATTGATTCAAACAGTCGAATCAGCCTATGATACATATCCCATTGTGTTCGGAATGGGGGTATTTGGCTACGGGCGACAGTCGTTGGGGTTCGTTTGGAGTTCACATGATTAAACAAGATAATTTACGAATAAAATATTAATTTAATTACTATAAAACCCTAGAACCCTTTTAGTCCCGCCGTCAGTTGAAAATAGAGGGTTAGGGTTGTTCGAAAATTCAATTCGATTTTCCTTAAATCCCATCAGCGATTTTTGAAGATTTCAAAACCAAAATCGTAAATCTCTCCGTGCTCTTTCCATCAGTACCCAGTTGATCGTCCATCGTGAGGAAAGTGGCTCGAGTTTCGAGCTTAAACATCCGCCGTTTGCGGTCAGATTGCGAGGCGCAGGAGCCGTCGCGCGTGGCGCTATTCAAGGAGGAGGCACGCCAGTCGTGGGGCTTCGACGTGGTCTTGGGCGATCGGCGTCAGGGCGGCTCCAACGGCGGCAAACCCTTAACCCTAGGTGCGGCTCCCTTTGGAAACATCCAGAACTGAAGAAACAGTGAGCATTTCTTATATTATTATTTTTCAATAATAAGGTTTTTAAACTTCAGCTTTTTTTATATAAAATTTAACAGTAGTTTAAAAATCAGTTTTGAAAATATATATATACATAGTTCAAAAATCAGTTTTGAAAATATATATACATAGTTTAAAAATCAGTTTTGAAAATATATATACATAGTTTAAAAATCAGTTTTGAAAAAAAAAATATAAAGTTTAAAAATCAGTTTAGAAAAATATACATATACATTGTTTAGCAAAATATAATATGCTATGTTTTGAAAATATAAAGATACGATTTTTGAAAACAGAAAAATGAGATTTTTTTGTAGATAGTATAGAAATAAAAATATGATTTTTATTTATAAATAGCATAGGATGAAAATAGAATTTTTAATATGGTAGAAGATGGTTAACTGATATTTATTTTCATCTTTTAATCTAAATAAGCAGTGTATTTATTTGCAAGTGTTAAAATAAATACGATGGAAATTTATTTTTAGTTTATAAAAATAAAATAACGAAGTAAAAATTCGATTTTTCTATATTGAATAACGAAGTAAAAATTCGATTTTTATATATTGAATAACGAAGTAAAAATTCGATTTTTATATATTGAATAGCAAAGTAAAAATTTGATTCTTATATATGTAGTGGCTACGGGCAACGAAAGTGAAGAAAGGCGAGCACTGTGGAGATGTTCTACATAGGAAGTGCCGTGGAGTTAGGATAGCTATTGGTGAGGATTTCTCACTCTTCAATTTCTTTTCTAGTTATATATATATACTAGGATGCAGACGGTGCTTAGTAGCACTGTGACGACCCGTAACTTCCCCGTAAAGGAAAGCGACGGATAGTTCGAGAACAAGCCACAACAGAATGCATCAAAAGAACATTTCATTGTATATTACAACAATGCATCAGATTACAAGAATATACAGAGTATAAAAGAATATTACACAGAAATACCAGAGATTTAAATTACATTTAAATACATAGCAGCGGAAAATAATACAATACACAACTAGAAGAGATATACGGATACAAAGCTTTCCGGATATCGTTCCAGCTGTAAACCAGGATCCTGTGAATATAAATCTGCAAAACCAAAACTACTAGCTGCCCGTGTCAAAATAAGGGCACCCAGAGTTTAGGTTGAAACAATAAACTCCAGGTCAGTCATGTGACTGGTGTGAGAACTAAAACAGTTATTAATCTTTGTTTTAAAAGAGAGTAATTCAAGGGACCACGACGTATAACACGGAACGGGTTTCCTCCCAAGAATACCAGTGCATATAAGTAAACAACGCAATGCTTTTCTAAAAATGAAGCTATTATAAGACCCAGGTCCCATCACACAATGCAACGCAGCCGAGGATAGGGTTTTCCCTTATAATAGCCAAACATGCTTAGTACGTTTAAAACAAATCATTTGATACTACTATAAGTGTATAGTGTCAAAACAATTTCAAATCATAAATATCAATCATAGGCGGCATGGGTACCATATATCATGTCGCCATACTAGTTCTACAATTAAAACCGCAAATGTCACGTATTTGGAAATTGGATTTCCTTCTATGAACCGAGGCAAAAGATAGTCCTCCACCGATTCGAGACAATCTAGCCCATGTCTCAGGATCAGAGCTCGAGTGACCCTTGGAGCGACAGGGCCGGTCCACCGATGTGGATTAAAATGCCTGAACACTACGTTTCCCCGCCCTTTGGGGCGTAAATGAGCCAACTAAATGACTCCATCGGTTCGAGAACGACCGATCAATCCGAGGCGCCTCGCAACAGCAACAACCACATAAGTCAAACTCATCAGGGCGTGTAAAACCACTGACGCCACTTTTTAGCTAGAAGGAAACGCATGCCCTCCCTGAGGTCCGTCTCCCGTTTTTGGTTCATACCGGGTGTGAAACTCGCGAAGTAAACGTTACACAAAGCTACGCCACAAAGGCCGTGCTTTGATCATCACCACAAGACTTTGCTTTTCAACAGAAGCCTTGATCAATTGCCACTTAGGCATGCCACACATGCAATTCACTCTATGCGTTTGATATCCATCAGTATATAACCCCTGAGCTCGTACGTCTCAGAGAAGGGCGTTAAGCAAGAGAATAAATTCTCCGCCGCCAAACAGATATATATTTAATAGAAATCAATCACACAGACTAAAATCCCATGTCAGACACACAGTCCATTTACAAGTCCGTTCTGGGTCTGAACAAAACCGGAGGCACCTAGTACCCCGCATATCCATCGATCTCCAATTACGTATGGACGATCACCAACTGTTTCCATCTTCTTGGGTGTACAGCCCAATCAAGATCGTCAGTAATCACCCAAACGACGTGAAGACTTCTGGTCTTCGACCACCGTCTTCATCTTCGACTTATCGTCGTATCAGTTATTCAGAATGGGATAAACCCGGTCTTTCCGAATAACTCGCGTATATTTTAAATAAGTGTTACACAAACACAACATACGCCTCATTCCAATTCATCAGTCACTAACCGTAAATTAATCAAGAGAATAATTCCCCAAATATTAACCCCGAAGGCCGAAACCAACATCAGATCAATATCCAGAAAACCATTCTGCTTGGCTAACCGACAGTTAGTTTCTAAATTTCACGTTCATAGGGAAAGGTTCCCATTAATTTTATCAAAGATAAATCCCTGGAATTTATTCTTTAATCTACTTTTGAATTTCGATTCAACTAGTCGGGATTAACGAAACTTATCGAAGTAATCATTTGTTTTAATTTCCCAATCCCAACCTATTTATCCCATGAAGTAAAACTGGTAATACTTCATCTCTAACACCACAGTGTTATCGGTAAATTCAATTACCATTTCACGTTCAAATCTAATTAAAGATTTAACTATCGCCTGGAGCAAAACTGGTGGTACTCCATCCTCGATCATTTCAATCTAGTTAAAGATTCATTAAAACTCCACTTAGTTTTAATCGTTAACTGGGTTAAAGAATCAGTGTCATTTAAAACACAGTTCACGATAAACCCAAAATCACATTCATTAATTATCGGGTTAAAGAACGAGTGTTATTTAAAACACTGTCCACGATAAACCCAAAAATCTATATCAATTCAATTCCAATTAAATATTATTTAATTGGTACACTTCATTAAATCTAAATAAAAAGATTTAATCTTTTCTCAACTGGGTTCAAGAACAGTGTTAGTGAAGACACCATTCACGACAAACCCAAATCACATTTGATATTCAATACAAGGCTTTGAATAGAAAATATATCGGCTTATATTCAATATCAAATTCTACGATTAACAAATGTCGTATTGGAAATAACGATATAAATATATATCTTTCAAATTTCCATAATAACATCTGTATAATCACGAATTCCAACATCGAAATATTCCGAAGACAATTTTCGATTCAAATTCATCCCAATGCAATCATTGGAAATTCTGGTTATTTTTAAAACCCTTTTTCAAATTCAGTTTATTTATTTAAAAATAAATAGAATTATAATTCTAGTTCAAAACTAGCTCACTTCGATAAAAATCTATTTTTATCTTTTCAAATATGGAGTTTTTCATCCCAATTCTTCTCAAATCATTTCTTATGATTTTACACAAATTATTACTATTTTTAATAATTTTATCAAAGCCCGTACAGTCGATTTCCATCAATGGCCATCGAACTGCACTTACAACGACCTTTTTCAAATTTGATTTGGACATAATTCCAAATCCAACCGTTAGATTTCAAATTTCTAATATTCGTTAGAAAGCTCTTTTCGATACGAACCCAACGGTTCTGGTTTCAGGAGAATCCGACGGTCGGATCTCCCGTAATGTCCGTTTGAAATAAATGGTCGAAATTCACGAACTGCCGCGGCGCGGCGCGTTCTATTCAGGCCATTATATTATATATATAATATATATAATATATATTTCGTCGATTTATATTTAAAACGAATTATATAAATAGTTTTGAATTCGTTTCAAAAACATTTTCAACTTCCATTTCAATTCAAATCAAAATTGAATTCTTCTTTATAAATTCGTTTTAAAATTCATTTCTATTCAATTCAAATTTCAATTCAATTTGAATTCATTTCAATTCGCTTTCAATTCAATTTGAATTCGTTTTCAATTCATTTCGAAATCGTTTTCAATTCAATTCATTTCGAAATCGTTTTCAATTCAATTCATTTCGAAATCGTTTTCAATTTAATTCATTTCAAAATGAATAAAATCGATATAAATATCGTTCACGTCAAAATGGCGTCAATCTAATCAACACGGCTTCATAAATTTCTATTTTCAAATATTCTATTTCAAATATTTCTTTTTCAAAATAGTTGTTATTATCAAAATATTTCGTTCAACACATGACCAATCTCAATGGATGAGTACTGTCAACACATGAACCTTTATTTTATATTGATAAAGATGTAAACTTTCTTACTAAAATATTTCGTTCAACACATGACCAATCTCAATGGATGAGTACTGTCAACACATGAACCTTTATTTTATATTATTCTTTATTTTTCAAATTGGAATGAGGCCCAATCAATTACCATATAAAATTAATTATATGGATTTTCATACAACACATGTATATAATAGCATTGAAAATAATCAACCATCAACCAAAGTGCACTACACTGTATAAGCATCAAATATAGATATTCAACGCTTATAACAGCCTGTCAATCAATCGATCGACATATTTAATCAATCAGGATGAGTGAACTTCAAATTTCATCCCAACACCCGTGTGGGGTTTCAAACAATCAAACACAGATTTTATTTGTGCAGTTGGGCGATGTGTAAAATTTATCGACCCAGTCAATGTCCTTCAAATAGGTGTACATAAACAAACCGTCCGGTTTGTAAATGAATATTTTATTTATTCACATTCACTATATTCATATTCACGTTAAAAATTATATTTTTAACGATAAAACATTTTATTCTAACATATGAATTTCTATTCAGTTCATTCTTTAAATAAAATGATATTTTTATTTTTCTAACATATTTTAGAAAATTTCGGCGGCATAACGGCACGATACTAGAAACGGGACAAGGCCTAGCCTTATCCCCGGTCTAGCGAAGGCCCACGCCATTCACACATCAATCAAATCCATTCATCTCACCAAACAATTCAATTTCAAACCAAATAATCTAACCAACTACACAACCAAACAATTAAACAAACAAGCCATCCATGGTCTGTGGATGACGGGTGTCGGGTGCTACTAAACACCGTCTGCATCCTAGTGTATATATATATATAACTAGAAAATTTAAATTGAAAGGTGAGAAGTTCTCACCGATAGCTATCCTAACCCCACGGCACTTCTAATGCAGGAAATCTTCACTGTTCTCGTCTCTTATCACTTTCTTCGCCCGTAGCCACTACATATGTAAAAATCACATTTTTACTTCGCTATTCAGTATATAAAAATCGAATTTTTACTATGCTATTCAATATATAAAAATGGAATTTTTACTTCGATGTTCAATATATAAAAATGGAATTTTTACTTCGATGTTCAATATATAAAAATGGAATTTTTACTTCGATGTTCTATATATAAAAATGGAATTTTTACTTCGATGTTATATATATAAAAATGGAATTTTCACTTCGATGTTCTATATATAAAAATGACATTTTTAAAACCAACATCATTTAGATTTTTAAATCAAGCTACCTATTTAAAAACAATCCTTATATATTTAAATTTAGAACAATGTTTTATTATTTAAAATAACTGAATTTAACCTACGTTTTACTATCTTAAAAACTGATTTTAATCTATGTTTTACTATTTTAACAGTTAAACTAAAAATAAAAATCATTAAAACTTACATTTTTCGAGCCAAAAAGGGGGGGGCCACGGCAGTGCTTAGGAGGAGGAGGGAAGGTCTGAAGCGGCGCTGGTGGTCGATGCCCTCAGGTGGTGGCAGGGGCGGACGGGAGCTCGATGAAGGGAGGCTGGACTTTGCGGTGTTCGATTTGAGGGGCTCGCGGCAGGGAAGAAGACGGTGGAGGAGCTTCGAGATCGGAGAGGAGAGGGGAGATTTGGCGAAGGGAGGAACGAAGGTGGAGGCGGTGGAACGATGGTGATGGAGGGCGCGATGGTGATGGACGACGTCGGGTTTCCTAGGCCACGAATGCTCTTTTTTTTTCGAACGTTGACTGAGAATAGTGGAAGAGAGAGAGGGAGATAAGGTTTTATATAATAAATATATAAATATATTATTTTTGATTTCAAAAAGTTAGTTTAAATTTCGAACTCAAAATCAAACCCACCGACTGTCGTCCCTAGCTAATTACCCCCATTCCGAACACAATGGGACACGCTTCATAACCCAATTCAGCTGTTACGACCAGTTTCCGTTGAATTTAAAATATAAATCTTTATATATTCAATTTAAACGCACATTTCGAATTACCGGGGTCACATACTAACTCTAAAAATTCTCGAAAAATATTTTCTAGCTTCGTATTGACGATACGGTCCTATCGAAACTAATTTCGTCGAATTCTGAGACCGTTTGAAAAATGGCCATTTTCCAGTCGATTAAAATCAACTGAAACTGGTCAAACGCGTTTTCCTTTTCCACGCTCACATAATGATTCAAAATATTATGAAATTTGGAATCTAGCAATAATTTGACATCACGGACCCAACGAAACTGGTTTCGTCGAGATCCGAGGTCATTTGCAAAATGTCCATTTTTAAGGGCCTGAATTCCATAGCGACTATTCAGAATTTTCAACTGGACATATCTTTGTATTCCCGCTATGAAATCTTGATTTTTCGGATTCGTTGGAAAGATATCATCTATTAGATCCTAATGTTTTTGGTTTCACTAAAATCCGGATTGTTTTGCACCCGGTACATTCAATTGAAGTTTGAAATCGAATTATCGAACTACCGCGCCATTTTCAATTCTATTTATAATTATATATATAATTATTTATATTCTAACGACGACGTATATAATATATACGTTCTATTTCTATATTCAAAATAAATTTTCGTCGATATTATTTAAAATAATACATTTTAAATATTCAAAATCCACTAAAATTGCCGAAATAAAAATTTTAAACTGGCCCAGATTTTCCGGGTTATTACAATCTCCCCCACTTAAAACTTTTCGTCCCCGAAAAGGAACAAATTCGAAAGTGGTTTAATTATTCAACTCTACGTTCGATCTGGCTTGCATTCTCCAACTTTTCAGTTTCTGAGAATTTTCAAAATTTCAAAAATTTGGCTAACACCCTAAATTTTCGAAAAATTTCGCCATATCCTCCCCTGCACCGGGAGCATCGGGGAATTTCAAATAGCTTCCCCGGTCCTTCAGATCTCAAAAAGAAAAAGAAAAAGCCAAGCGGCTCATAAAATCATCATCACCCAAACAAAACAGTAAATTATGTAGTAAACATGTACCTATTTGTCGGGCAAACAAATTTTATTCTCTGGCTCTAGCCTCCTTGCTATGACCTGTTCAATGAAAGTACATGTATATGCAAGCAAATGCGACCAATTTTCAATATAATTCAATATGTGATTCAATTAGGCTAATTGGCTAAAAATTAGCAAACAAATAAACAAACAACACAAACATCAATCAATTAGTGTTTTAGAGTTTCAAATTCATAATTTTGATATATATACAGAAAATCATGTTTTTGATGCCAATTCACACAATGTGTTCTAGCTATATATAAGTTTTGGTTCTCACACCAGCCTAATGGAAATATATAGAAAATCACACCTTCGAAACACGAACATAAATACTGATGATGTCATGACAATCATCAGTACCATCTTCGGGCGACTAGAATGTGATTCCATATCTATCCAGTATAATAAAACTTTGAATATACGTTTGCAAGGCGTATATGCAAATTCTTTATATACTGAATTGTCCAAAATCAATACAAATAAATGATCAAATACGAATAGTTGATTTAAATTTTCAAAACCAAACTTGTTTTCACTTTGAAAATTTACTCTTCACACTCGTTCTAGGATACTACTGATCCTATCTCTAACGAGTCATTCTAATTGGATATTGCTAATCCAATATCTGATGAATTCTTTCGTATGGTTCTAATGTGCCTTGTTCTCTAGCTTTGTAAACCAAAGCTCTGATACCAACTGTGACGAAAAGGAATTTCGCTCGGTCCGAACCAGTCGCTAAACCGACCCAGACCGTTCGAAACGCCCTATCGTTTGAGAACACGACAAATCAGAACACATACAGAAGAACATTTCATTGTATATTACAACAATGCATCAGATTACAAGAATATACAGAGTATAAAAGAATATTACACAGAAATACCAGAGATTTAAATTACATTTAAATACATAGCAGCGGAAAATAATACAATACACAACTAGAAGAGATATATGGATACAAAGCTTTCCGGATATCGTTCCAGCTATAAACCAGGATCCTGTGAATATAAATCTGCAAAACCAAAACTACTAGCTGCCCGTGTCAAAATAAGGGCACCCAGAGTTTAGGTTGAAACAATAAACTCCAGGTCAGTCATGTGACTGGTGTGAGAACTAAAACAGTTATTAATCTTTGTTTTAAAAGAGAGTAATTCAAGGGACCACGCCGTATAACACGGAACGGGTTTCCTCCCAAGAATACCAGTGCATATAAGTAAACAACGCAATGCTTTTCTAAAAATGAAGCTATTATAAGACCCAGGTCCCATCACACAATGCAACGCAGCCGAGGATAGGGTTTTCCCTTATAATAGCCAAACATGCTTAGTACGTTTAAAACAAATCATTTGATACTACTATAAGTGTATAGTGTCAAAACAATTTCAAATCATAAATATCAATCATAGGCGGCATGGGTACCATATATCATGTCGCCATACTAGTTCTACAATTAAAACCGCAAATGTCACGTATTTGGAAATTGGATTTCCTTCTATGAACCGAGGCAAAAGATAGTCCTCCACCGATTCGAGACAATCTAGCCCATGTCTCAGGATCAGAGTTCGACTGACCCTTGGAGCGACAGGGTCGGTCCACCGATGTGGATTAAAATGCCTGAACACTACGTTTCCCCGCCCTTTGGGGCGTAAATGAGCCAACTAAATGACTCCATCGGTTCGAGAACGACCGATCAATCCGAGGCGCCTCGCAACAGCAACAACCACATAAGTCAAACTCGTCAGGGCGTGTAAAACCACTGACGCCACTTTTTAGCTAGAAGGAAACGCATGCCCTCCCTGAGGTCCGTCTCCCGTTTTTGGTTCATACCGGGTGTGAAACTCGCGAAGTAAACGTTACACAAAGCTACGCCACAAAGGCCGTGCTTTGATCATCACCACAAGACTTTGCTTTTCAACAGAAGCCTTGATCAATTGCCACTTAGGCAATTCACTCTATGCGTTTGATATCCATCAGTATATAACCCCTGAGCTCGTACGTCTCAGAGAAGGGCGTTAAGCAAGAGAATAAATTCTCCGCCGCCAAACAGATATATATTTAATAGAAATCAATCACACAGACTAAAATCCCATGTCAGACACACAGTCCATTTACAAGTCCGTTCTGGGTCTGAACGAAACCGGAGGCACCTAGTACCCCGCATATCCATCGATCTCCAAGTACGTCTGGACGATCACCAACTGTTTCCATCTTCTTGGGTGTACAGCCCAATCAAGATCGTCGGTAATCGCCCAAACGACGTGAAGACTTCTGGTCTTCGACCACCGTCTTCATCTTCGACTTATCGTCGTATCAGTTATTCAGAATGGGATAAACCCGGTCTTTCCGAATAACTCGCGTATATTTTAAATAAGTGTTACACAAACACAACATACGCCTCATTCCAATTCATCAGTCATTAACCGTAAATTAATCAAGAGAATAATTCCCCAAATATTAACCCCGAAGGCCGAAACCAACATCAGATCAATATCCAGAAAACCATTCTGCTTGGCTAACCGACAGTTAGTTTCTAAATTTCACGTTCATAGGGAAAGGTTCCCATTAATTTTATCAAAGATAAATTCCTTGAATTTATTCTTTAATCTACTTTTGAATTTCGATTCAACTAGTCGGGATTAACGAAACTTATCGAAGTAATCATTTGTTTTAATTTCCCAATCCCAACCTATTTATCCCATGAAGTAAAACTGGTAATACTTCATCTCTAACACCACAGTGTTATCGGTAAATTCAATTACCATTTCACGTTCAAATCTAATTAAAGATTTAACTATCGCCTGGAGCAAAACTGGTGGTACTCCATCCTCGATCATTTCAATCTAGTTAAAGATTCATTAAAACTCCACTTAGTTTTAATCGTTAACTGGGTTAAAGAATCAGTGTCATTTAAAACACAGTTCACGATAAACCCAAAATCACATTCATTAATTATCGGGGTAAAGAACGAGTGTTATTTAAAACACTGTCCACGATAAACCCAAAAATCAATATCAATTCAATTCCAATTAAATATTATTTAATTGGTACACTTCATTAAATCTAAATAAAAAGATTTAATCTTTTCTCAACTGGGTTCAAGAACAGTGTTAGTGAAGACACCATTCACTACAAACCCAAATCACATTTGATATTCAATACAAGGCTTTGAATAGAAAATATATCGGATTATATTCAATATCAAATTCTACGATTAACAAATGTCGTATTGGAAATAACGATATAAATATATATCTTTCAAATTTCCATAATAACATCTGTATAATCACGAATTCCAACATCGAAATATTCCGAAGACAATTTTCGATTCAAATTCATCCCAATGCAATCATTGGAAATTCTGGTTATTTTTAAAACCCTTTTTCAAATTCAATTTATTTATTTAAAAATAAATAGAATTATAATTCTAGTTCAAAACTAGCTCACTTCAATAAAAATCTATTTTTATCTTTTCAAATATGGAGTTTTTCTTCCCAATTCTTCTCAAATCATTTCTTATGATTTTACACAAATTATTACTATTTTTAATAATTTTATCAAGGCCCGTACAGTCGATTTCCATCAATGGCCATCGAACTGCACTTACAGCGACCTTTTTCAAATTTGATTTGGACATAATTCCAAATCCAACCGTTAGATTTCAAATTTCTAATATTCGTTAGAAAGCTCTTTTCGATACGAACCCAACGGTTCTGGTTTCAGGAGAATCCGACGGTCGGATCTCCCGTAATGTCCGTTTGAAATAAATGGTCGAAATTCACGAACTGCCGCGGCGCGGCGCGTTCTATTCAGGCCATTATATTATATATATAATATATATAATATATATTTCGTCGATTTATATTTAAAACGAATTATATAAATAGTTTTGAATTCGTTTCAAAAACATTTTCAACTTCCATTTCAATTCAAATCAAAATTGAATTCTTCTTTATAAATTCGTTTTAAAATTCATTTCTATTCAATTCAAATTTCAATTCAATTTGAATTCGTTTTCAATTCATTTCGAAATCGTTTTCAATTCAATTCATTTCGAAATCGTTTTCAATTCAATTCATTTCGAAATCGTTTTCAATTTAATTCATTTCAAAATGAATAAAATCGATATAAATATCGTTCACGTCAAAATGGCGTCAATCTAATCAACACGGCTTCATAAATTTCTATTTTCAAATATTCTATTTCAAATATTTCTTTTTCAAAATAGTTGTTATTATCAAAATATTTCGTTCAACACATGACCAATCTCAATGGATGAGTACTGTCAACACATGAACCTTTATTTTATATTGATAAAGATGTAAATTTTCTTACTAAAATATTTCGTTCAACACATGACCAATCTCAATGGATGAGTACTGTCAACACATGAACCTTTATTTTATATTATTCTTTATTTTTCAAATTGGAATGAGGCCCAATCAATTACCATATAAAATTAATTATATGGATTTTCATACAACACATGTACATAATAGCATTGAAAATAATCAACCATCAACCAAAGTGCACTACACTGTATAAGCATCAAATATAGATATTCAACGCTTATAACAGCCTGTCAATCAATCGATCGACATATTTAATCAATCAGGATGAGTGAACTTCAAATTTCATCCCAACACCCGTGTGGGGTTTCAAACAATCAAACACAGATTTTATTTGTGCAGTTGGGCGATGTGTAAAATTTATCGACCCAGTCAATGTCCTTCAAATAGGTGTACATAAACAAACCGTCCGGTTTGTAAATGAATATTTTATTTATTCACATTCACTATATTCATATTCACGTTAAAAATTATATTTTTAACGATAAAACATTTTATTCTAACATATGAATTTCTATTCAGTTCATTCTTTAAATAAAATGATATTTTTATTTTTCTAACATATTTTAGAAAATTTCGGCGGCATAACGGCACGATACTAGAAACGGGACAAGGCCTAGCCTTATCCCCGGTCTAGTGAAGGCCCACGCCATTCACACATCAATCAAATCCATTCATCTCACTAAACAATTCAATTTCAAACCAAATAATCTAACCAACTACACAACCAAACAATTAAACAAACAAGCCATCCATGGTCTGTGGATGACGGGTGTCGGGTGCTACAAAACACCGTCTGCATCCTAGTATATATATATAACTAGAAAAATTAAATTGAAAGGTGAGAAGTTTTCACCGATAGCTATCCTAACCCCACGGCACTTCTAATGCAGGAAATCTTCACTGTTCTCGTCTCTTATCACTTTCTTCGCCCGTAGCCACTTCATATGTAAAAATCACATTTTTACTTCGCTATTCAGTATATAAAAATCGAATTTTTACTATGCTATTCAATATATAAAAATGGAATTTTTACTTCGATGTTCAATATATAAAAATGGAATTTTTACTTCGATGTTCAATATATAAAAATGGAATTTTTACTTCGATGTTCTATATATAAAAATGGAATTTTTACTTCGATGTTCTATATATAAAAATGGAATTTTTACTTCGATGTTCTATATATAAAAATGACATTTTTAAAACCAACATCATTTAGATTTTTAAATCAAGCTACCTATTTAAAAACAATCCTTATATATTTAAATTTAGAACAATGTTTTATTATTTAAAATAACTGAATTTAACCTACGTTTTACTATCTTAAAAACTGATTTTAATCTATGTTTTACTATTTTAACAGTTAAACAAAAAATAAAAATCATTAAAACTTACATTTTTCGAGCCGAAAAGGGGGGGGAGACCCACGGCAGTGCTTAGGAGGAGGAGGGAAGGTCTGAAGCGGCGCTGGTGGTCGATGCCCTAAGGTGGTGGCAGGGGCGGACGGGAGCTCGATGAAGGGAGGCTGGACTTTGCGGTGTTCGATTTGAGGGGCTCGCGGCAGGGAAGAAGACGGTGGAGGAGCTTCGAGATCGGAGAGGAGAGATTTGGCGAAGGGAGGAACGAAGGTGGAGGCGGTGGAACGATGGTGATGGAGGGCGCGATGGTGATGGACGACGTCGGGTTTCCTAGGCCACGGATGCTCTTTTTTTTTTCGAACGTTGACTGAGAATAGTGGAAGAGAGAGAGGGAGATAAGGTTTTATATAATAAATATATAAATCTATTATTTTTGATTTCAAAAAGTTAGTTTAAATTTCGAACTCAAAATCAAACCCACCGACTGTCGTCCCTAGCTAATTACCCCCATTCCGAACACAATGGGACATGCTTCATAAACCAATTTAGCTATTACGACCAGTTTCCGTTGAATTTAAAATATAAATCTTTATATATTCAATTTAAACGCACATTTCGAATTACCGGGGTCACATACTAACTCTAAAAATTCTCGAAAAATATTTTCTAGCTTCGTATTGACGATACGGTCCTATCGAAACTAATTTCGTCGAATTCTGAGACCGTTTGAAAAATGGCCATTTTCCAGTCGATTAAAATCAACTTAAACTGGTCAAACGCGTTTTCCTTTGCCACGCTCACATAATGATTCGAAAAATTATGAAATTTGGAATCTAGCAATAATTTGACATCACGGACCAACGAAACTGGTTTCGTCGAGATCCGAGGTCATTTGCAAAATGTTCATTTTTAAGGGCCTGAATTCCATAGCGACTATTCAGAATTTTCAACTGGACATATCTTTTGATTCCCGCTATGAAATCTTGATTTTTCGGATTCGTTGGAAAGATATCATCTATTAGATCCTAATGTTTTTGGTTTCACTAAAATCCGGATTGTTTTGCACCCGGTACATTCAATTGAAGTTTGAAATCGAATTATCGAACTACCGCGCCATTTTCAATTCTATTTATAATTATATATATAATTATTTATATTCTAACGACGACGTATATAATATATACGTTCTATTTCTATATTCAAAATAAATTTTCGTCGATATTATTTAAAATAATTCATTTTAAATATTCAAAATCCACTAAAATTGCCGAAATAAAAATTTTAAACTGGCCCAGATTTTCCGGGTTATTACAAGCACCCGACACAATCGTCCACAGACCATGGACTTGTTTGTTTGGTTGTGCAGTTGGTTAGATTATTTGGTTTGAATTAAATTGTTTGGTGAATTGAATGGATTTGATTGATGTGTGAATGGCGTGGGCCTTCACTAGACCGGGGATAAGGCTAGGCCTCGTCCCGTTTCTAGTATCGTGCCGTTATGCCGCCGAAATTTTCTAAAAAAAGTTAGAAAAATAAAAATATCATTTTATTGGGTAAATGAACTAAAGATTAATGTGTTGAAAGGAAATAAAATATTTATATAGTTAAAAATATTTTATCGTTAAAAATATAATTTTTAACGTGAATGTGAATAAATAAATATCTATAAACAAATCGGCCGATTTGTTTATATACACTGATTTGACTGATATTGATTGGGTCGATAAATTTTACACATCGCCCAACTACACAAATAAAATCTGCGTTTGATTGTTTGAAACCCCACACGGGTATTGGGATAAAATACGGCATACACTAATCCCAATAATTAGTTGTATGTCGAACGATTGATTGACAGGCTGTTATAAGCGTTAGATATCTATATTTGATGCTTATACAGTGTAGTGCACTTTGGTTGATGGTTGATTATTTATCGTTGATATTATATACATGCGTTGTAGGGAATCCATATAATTAACTTTATATGGTAATTGAGTGGGCCTCATTCCAATTTAGAAAATAAAGAATATTATAAAATAAAGGTTCATGTCTTGACTGTACTCATCCGTTGAGATTAGTCATGTGTTGAACGGAATATTTTAACAAAAATAGTCACACGTGGACAATACTCATTCGTTGAGATTAGTCGTGGGTTGACAAAAATAAATATTCATTAGTTGAATAGAATAATAGAAATATTTGAAATAGAAATATTTGAATAGAAATATTTGAAAAGAAATATTTGAAAATAGAAATATATGAAGTCGTGTTGATTAGATTGACGCCATTTTGACGTGAACGATATTTATATCGATTTTATTCATTTTATAATGAATATCGAAAGTGATTTCAAAATCTGATATTTTGAAAAGAATTGAAATTCAAAATGAATTTGAATCGAATTGAATTGAATGAAAAACGAATTCGAATTGAATTGAAAATGAATTCCAATTGAATTGAAAACGAATTTGAATTGAATATAAAACGAATTCGAATTGAATTGAAAATGAATTCGAATTGAATTGAAAACGAATTCGAATTGAATTGAAAACGAATTGAAATGAATTCAAAATGAACTGAAATTTGAATTGAATAGCAATGAATTTTAAAACGAATTTATAAGAAAAAAAATTCGATTTTGATTTGAATTTAAATGGAAGTTGAAATTGTTTTTTGAAACGAATTCAAAACTATTTATAAAATTCGTTATAAATAGAAATCGATGAAATATATATTATATATATAACATAATGGCCTGAATAGAACGCGCCGCGCAGCGGCAGTTCGTGAATTTCGACAATTTATTTCAAACGGACATTACGGGAGATCCGACCGTCGGATTCTCCTGAAACCGGAACCGTTGGGTTCGTATCGAAAAGAGCTTTCTAACAAATATTAGAAATTTGAAATCTAACAGTTGGATTTGGAGATACGTCCAAATCAAATTTGGAAAAGGTCGCTGTAAGTGCAGTTCGATGGCCGTTGATGGAAATCGACTGTACGGGCCTTGATAAAATTATTAAAAATACTAATAATTAGTGTAAAATCATAAGAAATTATTTGGGAAAAATTGGGATGAAAAACTCCATATTTGAAAAGATAAAAATAGATTTTTATCGAAATGAACTAGTTTTGAACTAAAATTAAAACCCATTTATTTTTAAATAAATAAATTGGATTTGAAATGGGTTTAAATAGAATTGATTCATGGGTTTATCGTGAACTGTGTTTTAAATAACACTAGTTCTTTAACCTGATAATAAATAGAATGTGATTTGGGGTTTATCGTGAACTGTGTTTTAAATGACACTAGTTCTTTAACCCAGTAAAAAGAGTTTTAATGACTCTTCAATTAAATTGAAATGTGGATTGATAATTTAAATTATCAACTTTAGAAAATGAACGAGAATGGAGTATCACCAGTTTTGCTCCAAAGCGATAGTTAAATATTTAATCAGATTTGAACGTGAAATGGTAATTAATTTTACCGATAACACTGTGGTGTTAAATATGGAGTATTACCAGTTTTGCTTCATGGGATGAATAGGTTGGGATTGGGAAATAAATTAAATAATTACTTCGGTATGGTTCGCTAATCTCGACTAGTTTGGAAAACCATAATTTGGTTTGAAATGACATCCAAAGGAAGATTAAAGGATAAATTTTAAAGAATTTATCTTGGATAAAATTAATGGGAACCTTTCCCTAAGAATTGAAATCTAGAAACTAGCGGAAGGTTAGTTAAGAAGAATGGTTTCCTGGATATTGATCTGATGTTGGTTTCGGCCTTCGGGGTTAATATTTGGGGAATTGCTCTCTTACTGATTTACGGTTAGTAACTAATGAATTGGAATGAGGCGTATGTTGTGTTTGTGTAACATTTATTTTTGATATACGCGGGTTGTTCGGAAAGTCCGGGTTTATACCCATTCTGAATAACCGATTCGACGATATGTCGAAGATGAAGACGGTGGTTGAAGACCGGAAGTCTTCACATCGTTTGGATAATTACTGACGATCCTGATTGGGCTGTACTCCCAAGAGGATGGAAATAGTTGGTGGTCGTCCATACGTACTTGGAGATGGATGGATATGCGAGGAAAGTGCCTCCGGTTTCGTTCAGACCCAGAACGAACTTGTAAATGGATGGTGTGTCCGACATTGTATTCCTTTATATTGTATTCGTTGATCTCTGCTAAATATATATCTTTTTGGCGGCGGAGAATTTATTCTCTTGCTTAACGCCCTTCTCTGAGACATACGAGCTCAGAGGTTATATATTGGCAGAAATCAGTGGTACGACATGGATTGATAGTGTGGCATGCTGAGATGCAGTGATCCAGACTTTTGTTGAAAAGCAAAGTTTGGTGGATGATGATCAAAGCGCAGGTGATAAAGCATGGCTTTGTGTATAGCGTTGATTCGCGAGCCTCACATCCCGGTATGGTGGTAAACTGATGGTTTGATCAGTATGCTTTTTAGTGGATGGGCACCTTAGTGGTGTCGTGGATTCGGTCGACCGAGATGAGCTTAGTGCTCAGGGATATATAGAGTAAGCGGTGTTTTCTCTCGCTGGGACGTAAGCCGCGGTGATACTCTGGTCCCAAATGTGCGGATGTGCAGACGGTGTTTTCTCTTGTTGGGACGTAAGCCGTGGTGAATTGCATTACGCGATCGATCTTTCGAATCAGGAGCCACCATGATGGAAATCCAATTTCCAATACGTGTATTGCGGTTTTAATTGTAGAACTAGTATGGCGACATGATATATGGTACCCATGCCGTCTATGATTGATATTTATGATTGAAATTGTTTTGACACTATACACTTATTATAGTATCAAATGATTTGATTTTTAAAACGTACCAAGCATGTTTGGCTATTATAAGGGAAAACCCTATCCTCCGGCTGTGTTGCATTGTGTGATGGGACCTGGGTCTTATAGTAGCTTCATTTTTTAGAAAAGCATTGCGCTATTTACTTATATGCACTGGTATTCTTGGGAGGAAACCCGTTCCGTGTTATACGGCGTGGTCCCTTGATTTACCTAACTTTAAAATAAAGATTTATAACTGTTTTAGTTCTCACACCAGTCCCATGACTGACCTGGAGTTTATTGTTTTAACCTAAACTCTAGGTGCCCTTATTTTCGACACGGGCAGCTAGTAGTTTTGGTTTTGCAGATTTATATTCACAGGATCCTGGTTTACAGCTGGAATGATATCCGGAAAGCTTTGTATCCGTATATCTCTTCTAGTTGTGTATTGTATTATTTTCCGCTGCGATGTATTTAAATGTAATTTAAATCTCTGATATTTCTGTGTAATATTCATTTATACTCTGTACATTCTTGTAATCTGGTGCATTGTTGTAATATACAATGAAATGTTCTTTCGTCTACGTTCTGTTGTGGTTTGTTCTCGAACTATCCGCGCTTTCCTCACCGGGGAAGTTACGGGTTTTCACAAATTTGTTTTATTTCAAGACATGAATTCATTTCTATTCAACACATGAATTTATTTTTATAATATTCCTTATTTTTCAAATTGGAATGAGGCTCAATCAATTACCATATAATGTTAATTATATGGATTTTCTACAACACATGTATATAATAGCAACGATAAATCATCAACCATCATCCAGAGCGCACCACACAACTGCATAAGCATTAAATATAAATAATAAATGCTTACACAGTCTGTCAACCCATCGATTGACAAACAACTAAACAATCGGGATTAGTGTACGTCAAATATCTTCCCAATACCCGTGTGGGGTTTCAAATCAATAAACACAGATTTTTATTTATGCAGTTGGGCAATGTGTAAAATTTATCGTCCCAATCAATATCTGTCAAATAGGTGTACATAAACGAATCGTTCGATTTATAAATGAATATTTATTTCAACACATGAATATATATTTTTACTCAATACATGAATATATATTTTTATTCAACACATGAATATATATATATTTATTCAACACAAGAATAGATATTTGATTTCAACACATGAATATATATTTTATTTCAACACATGAATATATATTATATTTCAACATGTGAATATATATTTTTACTCAACACATGAATATAAATTTTATTTCAACACGTGAATATATATTTTTCACATCACAATCAACTTTAACAGCGCAACAAAATCAAACAAGTTGTTCATGGTCTGTGGACGACGGGTGTTGGGTGCTGCTAAGCACCGTCTGCATCCTAGTATATATTTCTAACTAGAAAACAAGAATTAATAGTGAGGAGTTCTCACCGAGAGCTAAACCAAATGCCGCGACTCTTCATATGTAGAAATTTTCGTCGTGCTCACCTTTTGTCAATTTCATTGTCCGTAGCCACTACATATATAAAAATCAATTTTTTATATTCTTGCTATGTATATAAAAATCATATTTTTATTTTCAATACATATACTGTAAAGATTATATTTTTAAAACGCTTTCTTCTATATAAAAATTTGATCTTTCTACTTTCTACATCCACATAAAAATACGATCTTTCTTCTTTCTTCATTCACATAAAAATAAGATCTTTCTTTATATAAAAATTCGACCTTTATTTATATAAAAATCGTAGCTTTCCTAATATAAATATCATATTTTTAAACCGTAAAAATCAAATGTTTAACGTGTTAAAAATCTTAAGTTTATGTTATACAATGTCATATATAATGTAATGGCCACTTAGTTAGTAAATTTAACTAATTACATGAAGTAGAAGATAACAAAACTCATGTTTTTCGAAGGTGGAGGGTGGCCTTTCGCTGTTCGAAGGGGGAGGAGGCTTTTTGGCCGGAATTGAAAGGCTGTCGAGGCGTAGGGGAGGGGCTTGGTTCGCCGGAGGTGGAGGAGGGTGGCAGGGGGATCCGGCTGTCAAAGGGGGCGCACTAGGGTTGAACTGCTTGTACGGGGCCGCGGTTTTCAACTGGGGAAGAAGGAGGGGGTGAGGAGGAGCGACGGAGGGGGGTATCGCTGGAGCTTGGCGCGGCGCCGGGGGAGCGACGTGGGGTGGAGGCGTAGGCGACGAGGTCTTGAGAGGAGGGAGGCGCGATTATTTTTATTATTTTAATTTTCGTGGGTATTGACTGAAATGATGAGGAGGGGTGAGGTGGAAAGGTTATATAATAATTTTAATTATTTATTTAATTTATTCTCAAAAAGGTTGGTTTTTCTTTCGAATCCCGAATCACACCCAACGACTGTCATCCCTAGCTAATTACCCCCATTCCGAACACAATGGGATATGAATCGTAAGCTGATTCAATCGTTTCGATCAATTTCCGTCAAAATCAAAATATAAATCTATATATTGAATTTAAACGTGCATTTTAATTTACCGGGGCCACGTACGGACTCTAAAAATTCCCGAAAATTATTTTCTAGCTTCGAATTGACGATACGGTTCTAACAAAACTAATTTCGTCAAATGCTGAGACCGTTTAAAAAATGGCCATTTTCCAGTCGATTAAATTAAACTAAAACTGGTCAAATGCGTTTTCCTTTGCCACGCTCACATATTGATTCGAAAAATTATGAATTTTGGAATCTAGCGATAACTTGACATCTCAGATCCAACAAAAGTGGTTTCGTCGAAAACCGAGGTCGTTTGCAAAATTTCCATTTTTAAGGGCCAGAATTCCATAGCGACTATTCTGAATTTTTAACTGGGCATAACTTTTTATCCCCGCTATGAAATTTCAATTTTTTGGATTCGTTGGGAAGATATTCTCAATTAGATTCAAATATTTTCGGTTTTGCTAAAACTGGTTTATTTTGAATCCTGTACATTCATTTGAAATTTGAAATCGAATTTTCAAACTACCGCGCCATTTTCAATTCCTTTTATAATTTAAAATAAATATTTATATTCTAACGTCAATCTATAAAAATATATACGATCGAATTCCATTCGAATTTAATTTCTCGTCGTTATTATTTAAAATAATTCATTTTAAATATCAAAATTCACTAAAATTGCCAAAATTAAAATTTTAAATTGGCTTGGATTTCCGGGTTATTACAATCTCCCCCACTTAAAACTTTTCGTCCCCGAAAAGGAACGAAGCTGGAAGTTCTTTAACAAATCAACTCAACTTCCATTATTTTCTTTACGGCTTAAGTTCTTCAACTTTTCAGTTTCTAAGAACTTTTCAAATTTTCCAAAAATTTAGCTAACATCCTAAATTTCCAAAAAAAATCGCCATAACCTCCCCTGCACCGGGAGCTTCGGGATATATCAAATAGCCTCCTATGGCCCTCACCAAACAAAAAGAAAAAGTCGACGGACTAGCCAATCGGCTCATAAAATCATCCAAATCCAAAGAAATACAATAAATATGCACCTATTTGTCGGGCAAACAATTTTATTCTTCTGCTCTAGCCTCCTTGCTATGACCTGTTCAATAGATATACATGTATATGCATGCAATTGTAATCATATTTCAATACAGTTCAATATTCGGTTCAATTAGGCTAAATGGTTCAAAATTTTAATAAATCAAAACAATAAACATACAACACAGCCTTCAATCAACTAGTGATTTAACGTTTCAAATTCATAGTTTGTTATATATACCGAAAATCATGTTTTTGATGCCAAATAACAACAATTAACCTATCTAGTTTTGGTTCTCACACCAGTCTAATGGAAATATATATGGAAATATATAGATATCACACTTTCAAAGCTCAAATATACGTTTGCAAGGCGTATATGCAAAATCTTTATATATCGGATTGTCCAAATTCAATACAAATAAATATTCAAATACGTATAAAATGAATTAAATTTCAAAACAAAATTTGTTTTCATTTTAAAAATATAATCTTCACACTCTTTCTAGGATACTACTGATCCGATCTCTAACGATTCATTCTTATTGGATATTACTAATCCAATCTCTGATGAATTCTTTCGTATGGTTCTAATGTGTCTTGTTCTCCAAGCTTTGTAAACCAAAGTTCTGATACCACTGTGAGCACCCGTAACTTCCCCGTGAAGGAAACAGCGGATACTTAGAGGACATGACAGATCAGAATGCAAACAGAAGAACGTTTCATTGTTAATTACAACAATTCCATCAGAATACAAGAATACACAGAGTATGGATAAATATTATACATCATAAATATCAGAGATTACAATACATTACATAGCAGCGGAAAAATAATACAATACACAACCGAAAGAGATATATGGATACAGAGCTTTCCGAATATCATTCTAGCTGTAAACCAGGTTCCTGTGAATATAAATCAGCAAAACCAAAACTACTAGTTGCCCGTGTTAAAATAAGGGCACCTAGAGTTTTGGTTAAAACAATAAGCTCCAGGTCAGTCATGGGACTGGTGTGAGAACTAAAACAGTTATTAATCTTTATTTTAAAGTTAGGTAAATCAAGGGACCACGCCGTATAACATGGAACGGGTTTCCTCCCAAGAATACCAGTGCATAAAACAACAGCGCAATGCTAAAATAAAGAACAATGAAGCTATTATAAGACCCAGGTCCCATCACACAATGCAACACAAGCCGGAGGATAGGGTTTTACCTTATAATAGCCAAAGCATGCTTGATACGCTAAATTTCATGTTTTATTACTATGAGTTTGTAGTGTCAAAACAATTTCAATCATAAATATCAATCATAGACGGCATGGGTATCATATATCATGTCGCCATACTAATTCTACAATTAAAACCGCAAAGTCACGTATTGGAAGTTGGATTTCCATCTATGAACCGAGGCAAAAGATAGTCCTCACCGAATTCGAGACAATCAAGTCCATGTCTCAGGCTACAGCCGCAACTGCACTTAGGAGCCACAGGGCCGGTACACTCGATGTGGATTAAATAAAACCCTGAACACTACGTCTCCCCACCCTATGGGGCGTAAATGTGCCAAATGAATCCATCGGCTCCACACAATCACCGATATATCCAAGGCGGCTCGCAACAGCAGCAACCACATAGGAGAAAATAATATAAATGTCAGGGCTGGTAGGTCACTGACACCACCTCTAACTAGAAAGAGATTCACGTTCTCCCTGGATCCTTTCCCGTTTCTAGTTCATACAGGGATGTGAGGCTCGCGAATCAACGTTACACAAAGCTACGTCACACAGGCCGTGCTTTGATCATCAACCACAAGACTCTGCTTTTCAACAAAAGCCTTGATCATTTGCCACTTAGGCATGCCACACAGGCAATTCACTCCATGCGATTGATATCCATTAAATATATAACCTCTAAGCTTGTACGTCTCAGAGAAGGGCATTAAGCAAGAGAATAAATTCTCCGCCGCCAAACAGATATATATTTAATAGAAATCAATCACATAGAATAAAATCCAATGTCAGACACACAGTCCATTTACAAGTTCGTTTTGGGTCTGAACGAAACCGGAGGCACCTTGTACCTCGCATATGCATCGAACTCCAAGTACGTCTGGACGACCACTAACTGATTCCCTCCTCTTGGGTGTACGGCCCAATCAAGATCATCAGTAATCACCCAAACGATGTGAAGACCTCCGGTCTTCGACCACCCTCTTCATCCTTGACACATCGTCAAATCGGTTATTCATAGTGGGATAAACCCGGTCTTTCTGAATAACTCGCGTATATAATGAACAAGTGTTACACAAACACAACATATGCCTCATTCCAATTCAGAATATTCTTTTATTCAAATATTCTTATACTTTGGGAAAGGTTCCCATTAATTTTATCAAATATAAATTCTTTAAATTTATTCTTTAATCTTCTTTTGAATATCAATTCAAACTAGTCGGGATTAGTCAACTACACCGAAGTAATCATTTATTTTATTTCCCAATCCCAACCTATTCATCCCATGAAGTAAAACTGGTAATACTTCATATCTAACACCACGGTGTTATCGGTAAATTCAACTACCATTTCACGTTCAAATCTAATTAAATATTTAACTATCGCTTGGAGCAAAAATGGCGATACACCATTCTCGATCATTTCAATCTAATTAAAGATTCATTAAAACTCTACTTGGTTTTAATCTTCCCAATACTCACTATCAATGATTATTTAACTTGGGAAATCACAACCTGTCTTTAATTGGGTTAAAGAACCAATGTCATCTAAAACACGGTTCACGATAAACCCAAAATCACATTCCATTAATTATCGGGTTAAAGAACAAGTGTTATTTAAAACACCATTCAAGATAAACCCAAAAATCAATTACAATTCAATTACAATTCAATTCCAATTAAATATCATTTAATTGGTATACTTCATTGAATCTACATAAAAAGATTTAATCTTTTTCTCAACTAGGTTTAAGGATAGTGTTAATGAAGACACCACTCAAGACAAACCCAAATCACATTTGGTATTAAATACATGGCTCTGATTAGAAAATATGTCGGCTTATATTCAATATCAAATTCTACGACCAATAAATATCGTATTGGAAATAACGATATTAATATATCTTTCAAATTCCCATAACAATATCTGTATCATCACGAAATCCAACATCGAAATATTCCAAAGACAATTTTGATTCAAATCTATTTCAATTCAATTATTGGAAATTCTGGTTACTTTTAAAACCATTTCAAATCCAATTTATTTATTTTAAAAATAAATGGATTTTAATTCTAGTTCAAAACCAGTTCATTTCGATAAAAATCAATTTTTATCTTTTCAAATATGGAAATTTTCATCCTAATTCTTCACAAATCATTTCTTATGATTTTACACAAATTATTACTAATTTTAATAATTTTATCAAGGCCCGTACAGTCGATTTCCATCAACGGCCATCGAACTGCACTTACAGCGACCTTTTCCAATTTTGATATGGACATAACTCCAAATCCAACCGTTAGATTTGAAATCTCTAATATTAGTTAGAAAGAACTTTTTGATACGAAACCAACGGTTCGGGTTTTAGAAGAATCCGACGGTCGGATCTCCCATAATATCCATTCGAAGTCAATAGTCGAAATTCGCGAACTGCCGCGGCGCGGCGCATTCTATTCAGGCCAGTATATATATTATATATATTTTGTCGATTTCCTTTCAAAACGTATGTTATAAATAGTTTTAAATTCGTTTTCGAAATGATTTCAACTTCATATTCAATTTCGAATCAAAATTGAATATTCCACATCATCAATATACAAATGATAATATTTTCGAAATGTTATATTTTGATATCACTTTCTTTCTATATTCATTATAAAAATGAATAAAATCGATATAAATATCGTTCACGTCAAAATGGCGTCAATCTAATCAGCCCGGCTTTTATTCAACACATGAATGTTTATTTTATTCAACACATGAATATTTATTATATTCAACACATGAATATTTATCCTATTCAACACACGAATTTATTTCTATTCAACACATGAATTTATTTTCTATTCAACACTCGAATTTATTTTCTATTCAACACATGATTTTTTTTTCAACACATGAATTCATTTCTATTCAACACATGAATTTATTCCTATTCAACACATGAATTTATTTTCTATTCAACACATGAATTTATTTCTATTCCACACATGAATTTATTTTCTTTCAACACATGAATTCATTTCTATTTAACACATGAATTTATTTTTATAATATTCCTTATTTTCCAAATTGGAATGAGGCCCAATCAATTACCATATAATGTTGATTATATAGATTTTCTACAACACATGTATATAATAGCAACGATAAATCATCAACCATCATCCAGAGTGCACCACACAGCTGCATAAGCATTAAATATAAATAATTAATGCTTATACAATCTATCAACCCATCGATTGACATACAACTAAACAACCGGGATTAGTGTACGTCAAATATCATCCCAATACCCGTGTGGGGTTTCAAATCAACAAACATCGATTTTTATTTGTGTAGTTGGGCTATGTGTAAAATTTATCGTCCCAATCGATATCAGTCAAATCGGTGTACATAAACAAATCATTCGATTTGTAAATCACTACAAGAAAATATTATATTAATAGCAACATGGATTGCACGAAAATTTGGCTTGCTATTGTTAAATGGTTATTCTTTATTTAACTTAAAAAGACAACAAGTTCAAGTGCAATTATATTAAAACGTCCGTAATTATATTAACGTAGTACATGCCGAATTAGCGTTCCATTTTTATTTCCCTCCCAACTTATTTTTAGGCCGCCAAAATTTCATTTTCATTTTCGCTTTCCCCCCTCAGGCTTCTCATCTTCACCCCCTTCAATCTTTTTAATAATTTAATCTGTCTCTTTCGCCGCTTTCTTCCTCAAGATATTATTTAGGCTCAATTCTTCAAACTCAATTCTTCCCATTATATTTGATTAACAAGTTGCGATTTTTATTCTTTCTTTGGGGTTTCGATATCTGATGGCGGTTGCCGTAGACCAATGAAGGTGCGGGTTTCGATTGGTTATGGGTTAAGATATTAGAAAGTGGAGGACAGTTTCGAATCAGGTTAGGGCTTGTTTAGGATGTTTGAAGAAGAATGTGTTATAGTAGATAGGTTCAGGTTGGGTGGAGGTGACATGATGATTGTGGGTTTATTTGGTCAGAACTAGAGATGAAAAGAAGTCTGTTGGTTTATCTCCAGTGGTAGGTGGATGTTGGTACAGTGCGGCAATTTTGGAGCTGAGGTTGCATTTTTTGATTGTGTTTGCAAGAAATTCGGGAAGGTGTTGGCTTTGGGCGTAGTAACCGGGGTTTGACGAGGATGATTGATGGTTGCGGATGCCGCAGATGATTTGTAGTAGATGAGGCAGAGGATGGCGATATGGGTTGCGATAGTGGTAGGCTAATGGATGTGATTTTCTAGATTGAGTGGATGGTCTGATATCGGAGCAGTTATGACTTTGGTGACAAGAGGTTGGTGATGGTCTCTGCAACAACCTAAGTAAGCTTATGTCCTTTGGTGACAGGAGATTGGTGCATGGAATATATTGAGTGGGTGGTCTTTTGGCTTTATTTTATTTATGCATTGAGCCCTATGAAATTTCAATCATGTTTTTTTAGTTATGTTAGCTATTTTAGGAAAAGCCAATGCCAAAAGATTACAACCTAAAAGCATATGTTTCACCTTCATGCAACACAAAAATCTAATAATGACAGTCAAAATATTTTATGAATGTTGTGTCCATAACACCGATTTGCACTAGTAAGAATCTGAAATTCTGAATATTTTAAAATCTATACCTGAAAGAATTCCTACCAAATGACTTTTAACTCATTACTAAATTACCTTCAATCTTCAAGAGTAAATGGAAATTGCTTCCGCACAATTGACCTTAAAAAAGAAGATAGCTCAACCGATCTTGCTCCTATCGGTTCGACAAATGCATTAAATTCAACTTTCATTCTGACTCGCACAATTCAAAGGGAATCTTCAAACTTTACTCAAGCGTACAGTCTTCTTTTCATAGCTGGATTCCTATCCACATCACTAATTGTTCTATCAATTTTCGTTGCATCTGGGTTTGTTGGTAGCGTGCATTGCTAAGTTCTCTACATTTTGAACATCAATCTTTTAATGTGGAAACTTTATTCCCAAGAACTTTAGTTGTCTTATTTCAAAAATCTATTATATTGTGTTAAACAAATTATGTTTCAATTTTATCACCATCTTAAGCTTAGGCTCCAGTATATTGGTTTTATTAACTCAAAGACTTGAATTGCTTTTTTACTCCTGCTGTTTTATCGTGTTGTAGAGGATGAAAGCTGCATTGCAGACTTCGTCAAGTGTTTTGAAGATGACTTGGTTCATGATGGAAGGCTTGATTTTGTCTCTGTCTTGTAGATATGACATAAGATCGGATTGTGGTATTTCATTTATCATAGGTTTGTATGCAACCATATCTGTACAGTTTTCTACATTTGCTTAATTGGTAGGTATTTAATCAGACTACACAAGCTGAAATGTGCATTTCATATTGCTAACATGTTCATGTATTACAGTATGGTTTTACTGCAGATTTTGATGGCACTCATCTTATACAAAGAGCTACAGGTAATTGAAATTATGTTCAAAGTGATTTAGTCTTCTTCTTTTCTTGGAGAGCAAAGCGAAAGCAAGTTCAATGCTTGAGTTACTTCCCAAAAGGCAATCCAAGTTCAGACAATGTTAGTTGGTAAGTATATTAACATAGACATGTATGGATGTCTGCAGAAATGATTATGAAACTGCTTATTTTAAGAAATACTACTTATTTCATGGCTTAAATATTTATATTAATCTATTATCACTAATGCATGCACTGGATTGGCATCCAAGGGACATCTGAAATAAATGTGAGCTTTTAAGCTGGCCGGTCATTTTCCATACTGCTTTTTTTTCTTTTTTGCATATTAGTAAGTGCTTTTACTTTATATTTTCAAAAAACTTCCATTAAACTTCATCATATATTTGCTGTGTTCAGGACCAGTTACAAGAAGCTACCATCTAGCCTCCATATTTATTGTTCCGTTGCGCATTTTACTCATCTTCAGAGGCATTTTGATGGCATTTTATTGATATTAAAGTAATCTTATAAGATTAAATATGCTTGTCCAAAATATTATATGCTGGTCCAAAATATTATATGCTGTAGTCCGTTGATAACCAATAAAACATTTTTTATTATTTGAAACCTACCCTAATTCTATTAAGCAGCCATGATTAATATTAAAAATGTTCTATGATTTAAATACTGGCATTTCCCTTTGCAATGTTAAGGAATTAGTTTTTAATCATCTTGGATCATTTAAATAAACAAACTATATACAATTATTATTATTTTTAAATAAAAAAACATTTTCTAGCTGTAAAGAAATTCACCAACACTATTTCAATTACTCTAAGTTTTACCTTCATATAGTTGAAAATGCTTCAAATATTAGTTGAAATTGCTTCAAATATTATTTCAGTTGCACCATTTTTGTTCTTATTTTCATATTTAATTCTATCAACTTGTTATCTTTCTGACATGGTAGAAAAAAAATTGATTTGTCTTAACAACAATTATATGTTCTCTAAATTCAACTAGAAAACCAAATATTTTGTTTATAGGCTGAACTTATCTTAGTGCATAAGCTCAGAGTTGATGAACTAAAATAAAAGTAGTGGTTGAGGTTAATATTTGGTAAATATTTTTCATTTGTTGTGAAAATTTATGCTATGCATATATAACATAATCTTTTTAGATCTCCTGCTACTACCTTAAAGTCCTAGTATCTCGATGTGGAGTTCTTTTTGTGTCATTTTCTATTTTTCAGTGTGGTTCTTTACCATCTATTACACTTGTGAGGACTGGTTTCATGGCTGAGAAGGCTTAGACTTCCATTTGACATATGCGAAGATATAGTTAATTGTTGTACAGTAGACTTTTGTTCCGGCTGTCAAATAAACAATATTCCTTCTTGAGCTGTGACTCATTGCATCTTTTCATATCCTATTTCACATTTGTTGTTTACAAAGGAAGCCATTTTGATGGCTGCTATGAAATATCCTTTGTGTTGTTTGTATGAAAAAGTTAAATGTTTGATGTTCTAAACACTGATTGTCCACAGGCTGTCTCTTCATAATTTTTCTGCCTTTCTATGAGGATGAAACGAAGATGATGCCAACAGACTATTATGCATTGAATAATCATACCATCAATGTGAGCAACTTTTTTCTATTATAGTTAATACACAATTATTTGCACTTAGGTACTTCAAGTATCCCATCTTATCCACTGTATTTTCACACAATTCAGCAAATAATTCATTAGTCGTGGCATCTAAATTTAAAGCATAAAAATTAAATTTATTTAAATAAAAGCAGGTGCTTCTATCCATGCCTTTACCATATATGAATATTTGTATGTATCATAAGGGGAAGATTAGGACAGTAACTACTTATTCTGACCTATTATTTTTCTTTCCTATTTGTTGGATTTCTTTTTTAATTTTTAATTACACTAAATTTCTTGATTGTAGAATTCTTACATAGTTTATGGTGGATACAAATCATGGGTAAGCAAAGGTCTGCGTGTTAAACAACTCAAACAAGAGACTGCATTGACCGTCTTGAACGAGGTAGTGTTGCGAAATTTGGATTAGTTCTGGTATATCTACAGTCGAACACCACGTCTGATTTAATCTTAAATTCATCTCTTTTATATGTCCATTCAAATGATAATTCTGGTTTCCCCTCTAAACTATCTACCAAAGATTTTCTTCATATGAGAACTCAGATGATTTGTGGATCAACTTTGATACACACACTCTTAGAACCTTGTCTATTGAAAGTCCGCAACATTTCATATGCTAACAATGAATTCTCTGTTATATTTCTGCCAGGTATGAAGGCATTCTGATTAAGAGACACCAGTTCATTCAGGTAAATTTTTATCCTATTAAAAATGATATTAGCAACGACTTTATAAATAACATTGCAACAAGAAATTGGGCGATAATGATGTAGGATTTTCCTTTTTCGGAACCAAAGTAACAAAAGTATGATTAATTTCTTTAATTATGCGACCAGTTGCAAACACCCCGTGAATAGCTGCTAGTAAATCATCTTTAATAAGTTCCCAATGACGTTTAAAAAATCTAGAACCCATATCATCAGGCTGAAATACCCAGACTAAAATTGGACAATGATCACTCGTTGAGTGATCTGAAGTGTGAGCATTGGAAGTAGAGAAGGAACATAAGAATTCGAGTTAATAAAAACTCTATCAATCTTACCGTTATGAGAGAACTTAAGGCCACCCCTCCATGTAAACTTATTACCTAATCAGTGCACCTTGTGAACCTGCTGTTTGGATAGTGTCAAAAAACCATTCATCCAACTTTGTATTATATGAAGAAGGTCCAATTCTGTCTGAATTGTACAAGACCAAATTAAAATCTCCCGAAACTTGCCATGGTAAGTTATCAAGTGTACCAATATATTTGATATGGTCCCATAGTTATTTTCTGTGACCATGATTGTGATAACCGCAAACAGCCGACAACTTTAATTTAAAATTGCCAATATTCTGTAGTGAACCTGATATAGCCTGATGGTTGCTTGCTATGACACCAAACTGCCAATAGCGAGTGCTCCACATAACAAACATTCGACTCTTCTCATTTAGATATTCATTTGCAAAATAAAACAAACCAGGTTTATACCCATACACAAATAATTTAATATCCTCATTAGATAGCTTATGTTCAATTAATATAAATAATGAGATATTGTAAGAATTAATATGGTCTAAAATATCATATTTCTAGGTAGGGGGATTCATGCCCCTGACATTCCAACAAAAAATCGACATTAATGGTTAGAATTTTCAATGTGCCCAGTATTCGAGTTACCTGTTTTTTTTTTTCCTTTGTCTATTTTAATTTATAATTGCCAGTAAAAGTTCTGAATACTTCAATCGAAACTATGTTTAAATAATTCAATGAGTGGCTTACTGTTATACCATTTATTTGTCAAAGCGAATATGTAAACTTCTATATTAGTTACAGGTATCATTTTCCTGGAATATAGTAATGATACTGATTTTTGGTCTTTGCAAATATTTCTTGTTGTGCTTCCAGTTCAATTATGACTGTACACTTTTAAATGTTGCTATGTTGGAACACATGTTATACTTTGAACATTACTATTTAGGGGATGCAGGCATACAAATTTAGCGAGTTCTATAATATGCAGGCACTGAAATTGCTAAAGTCTTGCTTGACCTCAAAATCTGCATTTAGCAATGTATTTCTGCCAAAGAAGCAAAAGAGAGGTCCTCAGTTTAAGGGAGAATATAGAATCAACCTCCTATTTACAATCAAATCAACAAATCAGTGGCTTAGTAGCTTAGAAGAAGAATGATGGTAATTGTTTTGCTATTCTGAAGCTTCATATTTTATCGTTGTTGGCTTTTCTATCTATGGTAGTACTTATGCTATTTATTTAAGCATTACCAGTTTGATCTCTTTGAACTGTTTTTCCTTCTTGTTGTATTAACACTCACTATCACGTTTGTAAATTGTTAAGCTAGTTTCATTATAATATTATATTAGCTTGTTCCTGATGGGGTTTATTCTCCCTTTTCAACAAAAAAAGGTGTTTTGATTCAGTTTTGTTAAGAGGAAGTTTTTAAACTCTGGCTGGTGATTTCAACATTCATATATGAACATCTATCACTTAGTAATGACAAGCTTTGAATCAATGAATATCTAGTTGTACATACGGAAGGATGATGAGTAACATAACAGTTTATATGTTAGAGTATTCTTTTGATTTAGTCTTTTGTTTGATTTATTAATGGCTTATACAAAATAATTCTTATAGAAGCACTCTGCTTGCTGTTGTTGCCTTGTCAGCAGCAAAAATCAAATAAATCATAAAATTAACAATTTTTTTTAAGATGAGCCTTTGTCAGTACTAAGAAACTTTCTTATACATCAACACTAGTTAAACTACTCTGAATCACGTTAAGTTAATAGATTAAGTATTGAAATTTAACATAGAGTCAGATATAAAGAAATACTTAACTTTTTGCCTTCTGGCTAGAGAACGAGTATGTACAAAAAAGAGGTAATTCAGAAGAGAAAAATGAATTAGTTCAGTCCGAGCTTATAAATACTGTTATCGATGTGATGATTTTTTTCTTGGAAAATCCTTTTTATATCTCTAAACTGACCAAAGATGAGATGATTTTTATGTGCATTTCTCCTTTTCATACAGTAAACTATTATGGACGCTTCTGGTAAGGATCCATATTTTGCATATTAGAGAACTGTTAAACACTCTTATGTAATCTTGTAATTGGAAGATTAATTCTTTAAAAAGGTTAAAGTGTTGCACCTCAAGAATAATTCTCGTTGAAGAAAAATGAACTGTCTAGACTCTAGAGATGGCAAATTGGGATGTCCCTAACATATTATTTTACCAATCATTTGAAATGTGGATTATTGCACACGCTAATTTGTTGTAAACTAGCAGCCCACACTAGTAACCAGCATCAAGTCAACGCAAGCGTGCTTTAGGCAAAGTAATCAGCAATCCAGGTGAGTAACCATTTATCTCTTCATCTATACATACTTCCAAAATGTCTAATACATTGGCGAAGTTCTGGTAAATAATACGCCACTTACTAATGGCTAATTATGGGTGGGTTTCCCTAAAACTTAAAACATTTGCTTTTACAACTTATAGTGCACTTATGCTTTTTTCCGAGGTCACTAAGAGCGTCTTGAGTTGTATTTGTTATGTTTCTTCGTGTAGGTTTTATGTAGAATATAATTAATTCTATTTAAAAAGCAGCTTTTTTATTCATATATAATCTACGAAAACTTCAGTTGCTTGCATAGAAATGGACGAACTGAGTTGGGAGTCTTGGGACACACGTAATCAGTGCTACAGCTAGATTAGCATTCTTGCATGTTTACTTATTCTTAGTTTGGCATAGTTCCAGTTGTCATGGTTGTAGGTACGTGATCAGCCACAAATTTGTAGTTTACAAGTAATTATAAAAATATAATTCTGAATTCATGGCATTGCTAACATTTTTAAAATGGATGTTTAATAGGTTGAGGATGGGATTATAATTGCACAGTGCATTTCCAAGTTCAGAAATTTATAGGTCACTTCCAGCTAGGTTAGAGATTTAAAAAAAAATGTTGAATTGTTGGGTTTCATACATTTGATTATGGAGTACATTTTCTATTATGATGTAGTAGAAAGTTAGGCATTGAGTATTTAGGAATTGCTGCAGAACATGGCTACTTAATGTGGTATTTATCTTTTCTTTATTGCTTCCCACTGTTAAATAATTCATCTAATTGGAACTTAGTTGTTGTAGTAACTATAATTACAGTACAACTTTTAGACACTACTTTGTTCACTATGGAAAACATAACATTATGAGGATGGTAATCTATGGTTATTTTGATACGGGGAATTGTGTTATACTTGCAGATGGAGAAGCACTAATTATTGGGAAACTTTTAATAATGGGAAAAATAGCTCTAGTTGGATGAATATGGCTGGACCAGTTATGCATCTCAATACTGAATCTACTGATGGATAATACATGAAGATTCAAGACAAGGGAAAGAGCATTCGCATAGCATCATAAAGATATTGACACTGGATTTGGCTCTGCACAAGCAAAAGAGATGCTCAAACATTTAGAGAGTACTCTTGCCAAATGAACCAGCAACAGTTAAACCTGGCCTGTTGATTGTAGAAGTCAAACCTCAGGTATGAAATTCCTTTGGTTAATCTTTCCTTATTCTACTTACCTCTGTCATACCTGCAAAATAATATACTCCTACTGAATTACCTTTGTATTTGATTAAATTGTACATAAGCACTCAACACACGGTTCTAGTTTGTTTGAGTCATTGACTGCATTATGCATCAGAAAAGGTTAGCTATATGTCGATTACATATGGACCTATTGTCTCTGAATCTATCTTTTTAGACCATTCAATGTTTGATTACATAATACCCTCAAATTTTGATACATAAAAAATAAATAAGTTTATAAACATTAGCTAAGTATTGTAAAATTTAACTAAGTTAACTAATATTTACAAAAACTAGCAAATTTATATTAATAATAATGATGATAATAATAATTATACTTAAATAAGATTATTATAATAATAAATTATAAAATGTTAACTAAGTTAACTAATCTGTATAAAAATTAATAAATTTACAATAATAATGATTAAATATGCTTATATAATAACAGTAATTACTATAAATATTAACTAAATTAATTAAGTTCTTTACAAATTAACTAAATTTATAATAATAATAATAAATATTAACTATGGCTTTTAAATAATAGTTGTAATAAATTAAATATGTTTTACATATAAATTAATTAAGTATTATTAATATATATAATAATAATAATAACAATAGTAACAATAATAGTAATAATTATTTAACTAGGTTAACTAAGCTTTATGAAAATTAAACATGCTTATAATAATTTACTTAAGTTAGCTAAATTTTATAAAAAAATAACGAATTTCTAATATTGCTAATTAACTTAGCTTAGAATGATAATGGAAACTATAGATTATGAAATGTTAACCAACTTAATTAAGTTTTATAAAAATTAACAATTTTATAATAATAATAACCTAAGTTTATAATAAATATAATAATATTAAGTTATAAAATATTAACAAGTTAACTAATTTTATAAAAAAACTAATTTTATAAAAATTAACTAAATTAGCTAAGTATTATAAATAATAATAACTAATTAATTTATAAAAAATTAATTAAATATTATAAAACTATAATAATAAATTAACAAAGTTAATTAAATTTTATATTTTTTCGAGATTTATAAAAGTTAAACAAGTTTATAAAATTAACTAAGTAATATAAATATTTAGCTAAGTTAACTTAGTCAATGTAGTCAGTGTGCAAATAATATGGAGAGTTATTACTGATTAATTACTTTCTCATCTGTGAGTTCATTTGGTGAACAAATAGGTCGTGCAAACTATATTATAATGCAAATATAGTTCTTCGAAGCTTTAGATTAGTTAATTCTTCAAATATAAACATAAATAGTAGTCACAACATTGTGGCAGGGATGGGTTCAGATCAGTCTAAACTTACAAATGCATGTTTCTTGCCTCAACATGTTAATGTGCAAATAATATAATCTCCTATAACCAATTTCTTGTTCTTGTTCATCTTTCTGTTTTCCTTTTGAATTCGGAGAGAATGCGTCAAGAATTACAACTTAAAATTTATGTATACAAAAAGATAGATTGTCATTGTTCACTAGATTTGAAGGCCAGATATTATCATTTGTTGAATCAGGGAACATGTCATATTCGTTGTGTTAGCATCTATGATTGGCACATGGAAATGCATCTGCCAAGTTTTGTTAAACTCCAGGGAATCCCATTAGCACATGACAAATCATTCTTATTAGTTTGTACTAGTTTCAGATGGCCAGTGTACTTTCTTATATTAAGCATTAAACCCTGCATGTTCGGATTTTATGACTAATAGATGTTTTTTTTTGACAGGCCCTGTCTGATGTTCTAGGTTTACACTATGGTGAAATACATGAAAAAATATGTTGTCGCATTCATTCTTCTTTAAATGTATTTTGCGTCAATGTCCATACATCTTTACTTTTACTATATATCGTTTTGGTTAGCTATGATTGTATGGATTGTACTTTTTAATATGTATTGTTTTGGTTTGCAATGACTGTAAGAATTGTTACTTTTGATCACAAATATTTATATGTTTCGAACTTTGTATGATATACTTTTGATCACAAATATTTATATGCTTAATATTGTGCATGAAATACTTTTAATAATGGCTATAAAAATTATAGCATTATGCTAGTGCAATAAAAATATTCTGCAACGATTAAACAGCTTTCATGACAAGTGAATAATGCTATAAAATACTAAATTAAACTTTCTATAGCGTTTGTAGTTGCTATAATAATTAGGCTATGAAGTTTCTACAACGTTTGTAGTTGCTATAATAACAAGCAATGCTTATCTACAGCGTTTATAGTTGCTATAAATAGCAATTAAATGACGTCATAAATATTAGTGGTATAAACCATAACTCTGTGTAAAAGTTTTATAGCAAGCAATAAACGCTGTAGATAGGAATTCGTATGTTACAATCATCCATTTAATAGCAATTCTGAAACGCTTTGAGTAACATCTTTTATAACATGTTTTTTATAGCGATTATTAGGTTGCTATTGTAGACCTTTGACATATGACAACATGTTGATACATAGCGTTTATAAAAACGCCATCATATCCTTTTATAGCGTTTTTTAAACGCTATAAAAAGGCCTTTTTCTTGTAGTGTTTAATTCTTGTTTTCTAGTTAGAAATATATACTATGATGTAGACAATGCTTAGCAGCACCCGACACCCATCGTCCACAGACCATGAACGACTTGTTTGATTTTGTTGCATTGTGAAAGTTGATTGTGATGTGAAAAATATATATTCACGTGTTGAAATAAAATATATATTCATGTGTTGAGTAAAAATATATATTCACGTGTTGAAATAAAATATATATTCATGTGTTGAAATAAAATATATATTCATGTGTTGAAATCAAATATATATTCATGTGTTGAATAAATATATATATATATATATATATATATATATTCATGTGTTGAATAAAAATATATATTCATGTGCTGAGTAAAAATATATATTCATGTGTTGAAATAAATATTCAAAGTGAGGAGTTCTCACCGAGAGCTAAACCAAATGCCGCGACTCTTCATATGTATAAATCTTCGTCGTGCTCGCCTTTTGTCAATTTCATTGTCCGTAGCCACTACATATATAAAAATCATATTTTTATATTGCTGATATGTATATAAAAATCATAATTTTATTTTCACTATATATACTGTAAAGATTATATTTTTAAAACGCTTTCTTCTATATAAAAATTCGATCTTTCTACTTTCTACATCCACATAAAAATACGATCTTTCTTCTTTTTACATTCACATAAAAATAAGATCTTTCTTTATATAAAAATTCGACCTCTGTTTATATAAAAATCGTAGCTTTCCTAATATAAAGATCATATTTTTAAACCGTAAAAATCAAATCTTTAACGTGTTAAGAATCTTAAGTTTATGTCATACAATGTCATATATAATGTATTGGCCACTTAGTTAGTAAATTTAACTAAAGTAAAAGATAACAAAACTCACGTTTTTCGAAGGTAGAGGGTGGCCTTTCGCTGTTCGAAGGGGGAGGAGGCTTTTTGGCTGGCGTTGAAAGGCTGTGGAGGAGCAGGGGAGGGGGTTTGGTTCGCTGGAGGTGGAGGAGGGTGGCAGGGGGGTCCGGCGGTCAAAGGGGGCGCACTAGGATTGAACTGCTTGGAGGGGGCGCGGTTTTCAGCTGGGGAAGAAGGAGGGGGTAAGGAGGAGCGATTGAGAAGGGTCTCGCCGGAGCTTGGCGCGGCGCTGGAGGGAGCGACGTGGAGTGGAGGCGCAGGCGACGAGGTCTGGAAAGGAGAGAGGCACAATTTTTTTTTATTATTTTAATTTTCGTGGGTGTTGACTGAAATGAAGAGGAGGGGTGAGGTGGAAAGGTTATATAATAATTTTAATTACTTATTTAATTTATTCTCAAAAAGGTTGGTTTTTCTGTCGATTCCCGAATCGCACCCACCGACTGTCTTCCCCAGCTAATTACCCCCATTCCGAACACAATGGAATATGAATCGTAAGCTGATTCGATCGTTTTGATCAGTTTCCGTCAAATCAAAATATAAATATATATATTGAATTTGAACGCGCATTTCAATTTACCGGGGCCACATACGGACTCCAAAAATTCCCGAAAAATATTTTCTAGCTTCGTATTGATGATTACGGTACTAACAAAACAAATTTCATCAAATACTGAGACCGTTTGAAAAATTACCATTTTCCAGTCGATTAAATTCAACCGAAACTGGTCAAACACGTTTTCCTTTGCCACGCTCACATATTGATTCGAAAAATTACGAATTTTGGAATCTAGAGATAATTTGACATCACGGATCCAACAAAAGTGGTTTCGTCGAAAACCGAGGTCGTTTGCAAAATTTCCATTTTTAAGGGCCAGAATTCCATAGCAACTATTCTGAATTTTTAACTGGGCATAACTTTTTATCCCTGCTATGAAATTTCAATTTTTCGGATTCGTTGGAAAGATATTCTCAATTAGATTCAAATATTTTTGATTTCGCTAAAATCTGGTTTATTTTGAATGTTGTACATTCATTTGAAAATTGAATTCGAATTTTCAAACTACCGCGCCATTTCAATTCCTTTTATAATTTAAAATAAATATTTATATTCTAACATCGATCTATACAAATATATACGTTCGTATTCCATTTGAATTAAATTTCTTGTCGTTATTATTTAAAATAATTCATTTTAAATATTCAAAATTCACTAAAATTGCCAAAATAAAATTTTTAAATTAGCACGGATTTCCGGGTTATTACAATTACGCATCTAGTTTTTGCCTTTGACCTCTCACATGAGATTACCAAATTGCAGTTGTTGGATATGCCGGGCGGTTCCAGGCAGACTTCTACCGCAATCTAAATCTAACCTCGTTTCTTAGGCGTTCATTATCTCTTTCTTAGTTCATGCCATTTTAAATCTTGGATTATAGTAATTTCCAATTACCCATAAATTCCAATCCAATTTATGCTTATAATTCTAATCCAATTTATGCCTATAATCCCATGTATACAAGTTATGCCAAATTATACCCAAATTAGTTTGCGTTCATTGTTATTAACAATTTATGTCAAATCTCATGTATACAAGTTATAATCTATTATGCCCAAACTAATTTATGCGAAACCTCATGTATGCAAGTTATACTCAATTATGCCCAAGCCAATTTATGCCAAACCTCATGTATACAAGTTGTACTCAATTCACTACAAGAAAAATATCTTTTTATAGCATTTGAAAAACGCTATGAAAGGATACAATGGCGTTTTTATAAATGTTGTATATCAACATGTTGTAATATGTCAGGGTCCACAATAGCAACCTAATACTCGCTATAAAAAACATGCTATAAATGATGTCACTTATAGCATTCCAGAATTGCTATTAAATGGACGATTTGTAACATACAAATTCCTACTTATAGCATTTCTTGCTTTCTATAAATTTTTTATGCAGAGCTATGGTTTATTATGCTAATATTTATGAAGTCATTTAATTGTTCTTTATAGCAGCAATAAACGCTGTATATAAACATTATTTGATTATTATAGCAGCCACAGATGCTTTCCAAGCCTGATTATTATAGCAACTATAAACGCTATAGAAAGTTTAATGTAGTATTTTATAGCATTATCTACTTGTCATGAAAGCTGTTTAATCGTTGCATAATATTTTTGTTGCACTAGCATAATGCTATAATATGTATAGCCGTTATTAAAACTATTTCATGCACAATGCTTAACATATAAATATTTATGATCAAAAGTATGTCTTACAAAGTTTGAAACATAAAGTTATTTAGGATCAAAAGAAATAATTCTTACAATCATTGCTAACCAAAACAATACATACTAAATAGAACAATCCATATAACCATAGCTAACCAAACGACACATAGTAAAAGTAAAGATGTATGAACATTGACGCAAAATACATTTGAAGGACAATGAGTGCGACAACATATTTCTTCATGCCTTTCACTATAGCGTAAACCTAAAGCATCATACAGTGCCTGTCAAAAAAAAAAAAGTCTATTAGTTATAAATGTAAACATAGACTTTCTTGAATAGCAAAATATGGAGGAAAGTAATCGCGACAAATAAAAAAAATACTCGAAAGTGACAGTTAATATATGTATGTTACAGAAGTAATTTGACGTTCTAGCGGATGTGCATACATTTTCAACAATTACATGTTTATTGTTATAAGCTTATTAATTTTTATAAAACTTAACTAAACTTTACAAACTTATTTTAATTTAAGAAAATAGTTGTTTATTTAATTATTTGAAAACTTAATTAGCTTAGTTACTTATTTTAAACTTAGTTACTTTATTATTATTATTATGCAACTATTATTATAAATTTAGTAAACTTAACTAATTTTTATAACTTAGTTACCTTGGTTAATTTTTATAAAATATTAGATGATTTTTTTTTGGCATAGCCAATTAGATGACTTTTATTAAACTTAAGTCAAATTTTATAGCAATTTAACAAAGATTTCAAAATAGAGAAGATGTAATATTCATAATAATAATATTATAGTATTATTAATTAAATATTTATAATATGAATTTATAAATTTATTATTATTATATTACTATTATTATTATATTATATTATTATATCATATTATATTATAATATTATGAATTAATTTTTATAACTTAGACTTAGTTAACTTAGTTAATTTTTATAAAAAATAAGATGACTTTTATTAAACTTAGTCAACTTTTATAACAATTTAACAAACATTTCATAATAGAGAACATGCAATATTCATAATAGTATTATTATATTATTAGTTAAATATTTATAATATTACTTTACAAATTTAGTGTTATTATTATATAACTATTGTTATTACATTATATTATTATATCATATAATATTATTATATATTTATTTTTATATACCTTTAGTTAAGTTTTGTAAATCTCGATTAACTTAGTTAAATATTTAAAAAATAAGTTTATAAATTTAATATTATTATTATATCACTGTTATTTTTATTATATTATATTATTATTTATTAATTTTTATATACCTTTCGTTAGATTTTATAAACTCGGTTAACTTATTAAATTTTTTATACTTTTAATTAAATTTCACAAAACTCACTTAACTGAGTTAAATATTTATAAAATTATTATTATTAAATTACTATTATTTATTAATTTTTATATACCTTTGGTTAAAGTTTATAAAGCTCAATTATCTTAGTTAAATATTTATATAGTTAGTTTATAAATTATTATTATTATTATATTACATCAGATACACCAGGTATATATATAATATAGATGAATAAGCATGGTTACTTTTTTTAGGTAAAATAGGTAACCAAAGAAAAGATCAGTAAATAAATAAAAATTGTAAAATAAAATATATATTCCCTTCAGGAATACTTAGAGCTTCCAGTGCTAAATGTGAGTCGTTTCACAAATTAAATAAATGACAAGAGTATGATGGGTGGGAAAGTAGTGTACATAAATCGAAGTAATTCAAAAAATTATATATTAATATAAAAGGAGTTTAGGTTAATAATGGAACTTTAATAGTGATTGGTGGTAGATGTTATCAACCTCAATCAGGATGACAACGTATGGGTACGTAATAAGAACAAAAGTAATTACCTATAAAGTAGTTGTGCCGTCTATGCTTCAAGTAATTACCTAACTGCAAGAAACAAAGATAGATGACATTTTCTATGGTAAGTGATAAAAGGACAATGCAAGACATACCTGCTTTTTTTTGTTTGTCCAATTGGCATTGAACATGTAACGATTCTTCTCTACGGACACTACACAAGTTAGTGTTACAACGTGAAAGTTTTACAATAAAATTATTGGTGGAACATGAACTACAGCAAAACCATCTATTTGGGGAATAGTGAAATTATTTGCGAAATATAAACGTGTGCATGTCTAATTACTAGGAAACAACAGTTGTCATGGATATCAGAAAAACTTCTCTCTACCATCAGAACAATAAGGCCTATTGGAAGGAAGATAGAACAACAGGTTTGAATAAAGTATAAAATCCAAACATAGATGTTGGAACCTATTTGCACGCAATAATTCACAATAAACACATAGCAAATGTAAATATTTAACATTCACTTCTGTTTCAATCAAATAAAAATATTTAATCAGTCTACTTAACAGGCATAAAGTTGTACCAACACTTAAAAAAACCAACTCGTTAAGACAATTTCAAATATGTTTCTACTAGTTTCAACCAGGAAACCGCATGTCAAATGGGTTCTATATGGAGGATATGTGGTTTTTTCCTCCTAAGTTTCACACGTCAATTTTTTTAATTAATTTCTTTATTTTCTAAGATACAAGGCCCATCGACCCCAATGTCGAACATGTAACTTAATCTCCACAAGCCTGCATACGAAGGCTTCTACTTTCAGTCACAATGTCGAACATGTTTGCAGGTTTCCGTTTCAGATTTTATGCTATATCTTCTCTTGTTACTTACGTTAATGCAGTAGTTAGGCAATTTCTACACAACTAATTCCATGCTCCTGCCCAAGCCATGAAGTAGAGAACGAAAGACCATCTCCAGGCAAGAACGTAATGCATGCATCCAGGAGTTTCTCTTTCTTATCTTCTTTTTAATTAATTGTTTTTGTTTAAGTTTCAAAAGTTTTTTTTCCCAAAGAAATAATAATGACTAAAAATAGAAATAAAAAACTTTTATAATGCCAATGTGCTGAAGTCCATTTAAACTTAAGCCAACCTGCCTTTTTTCTTTTTTTTTTCTTTTTTTGGAAATCAAACAGTATGCATTTATTAGACACAGATCAACGGACTGGAAATGTTACATAGTTATCAAACTTAGGAAATTTCAAATATTTACCTCTCAAACCTTGTAGATTTAGCAACAGCTCAATTGTCAACATGAGTTTCTATGGTCTATAGTCTGCAATACTTCTTTTGCAAATCAGTCATGCACATCAAGTCTATTGTTCTCCTCCAAACTGCTTATATTTTTGTCATCAAAACTATCACTGCAACTTTCTTCTCCCTTAGCAGAAGTGGATGTTATGTTACTACCATTGCTGTACTGCTACACACATCGTTTTCTTTCTTATTCTTTCTATAAATTTCCTTATTTTTCGCTTTATCGGTATTATTATTCTCATCACTCCTTGTAAGTCATCGGGGCTCATTCAATGCCAAATGCAATTTCAGTTCTAATTCTCCATCTTTGGTATCACCACAGTCAGACTGTAGCTCCTTTTCCCACAATTTCATTCAAACATTTCTTGAAATTTTGACTTCTATAAACTCCACTTCTGACTCCTGGAATGGCAAAACAACCAACACAAACAAAAGATTCACTCTTTAAGGAAGCCAAAGAAACAAACCTTTGCTCCCTTAGAATACAATTCAAATGAATCTGATGCGCACACTAGATGCAGTCTAAAAACTGAACTTTCCCTTGTTTTTAAAATTCAAGAAGTAGAAGGAGCATTTGATGGAGGAATTTGATGAGATTCAAGAAATTTTCGCATAATAAAATGATGCGCCACTCGCTATCCAGGGTCTTTAGGCTCCTCGCATACATGCATCTTTCCTCTCGCTTCTTCAAACTAGAAAAAACCAATAGGGGGAGGGGGGAGTCGCTCCCCGTATACGTGCACCCATATGCACATACACATCACTCACATCTGGTCGGAGCACCACCGAACTGCTTCCACACGTCTACCTTCACCAGACTTGCTGCTTCGACCACCTGCTCGTACACAACTGTCCCCACATCAAAAAAAATACATCTCCAGCAAAGGATGTGCCAACAATAACATTATAGCATCAATAAATAACAAAGGCAACATTAGAAATAACTAATGGCTTTGGATAATACGGGTAGAGAAGTATATCATATATCTATAGTTTTACAAAAGCGGCCTTAATGAAGTTAAAAACTGGTAAAATAGGTATCAAGATCAAACTAGTAAAATAGGTCTGGTTTTAAAATTGCTATGATTAAGAAGTTTTGGAAACATATGAACTCCCTTACAAAGCTTCTACTTAACCTCGTGCAACAAACGTCATCACCCTCATAACTATATTCCATGACAACATACACATTCAAAGCATGAAAAGCTTACAGTTAATTCGAAATACATGCATCTTTTGCTAGTAAATTCCATATAGCAAAGCAACATGTTGTGTAGCTACATATCAAAAGCAAAGGGAATAGTTATGACGCAGAATAATAACCCATAGTCACCAAATTAGTTACATGATAATTTTTTTTTTTTATTACTGCAATGATTCGAAGAAACAAATTTAAATGCCAATTTTAAACCCTATAATCATGGTTCAAACTATTGATAATATATTAAGTATTTGTGGATTACTTATTAGAAGAAAAAAATTGTCAATAAAAAAAAGCATTAAGTATAATTACATACATTTGAATATAAATCCAAGTATTTTAGTGGATAGTTTAAGCATGAATGTTCGGCCAATAGTTTGAGGTAATACATCATCAATCTCATTGCAAAATACATTGTAAATTAATTCTCTCATCATTAATATTTTTAAATAATGGTAATTTGAAAAACATATTTGAAGATATAGATATATCGACCTACTCCATAATACGCTTCAAGTCCATAAGAATTTAATTGCTTTGAAAAGAAATCATAAGCTCTACATAATAGAATGAAATAGCTTTTAATTAGAAATGAATGATCATCAATTTCATTTGATCCATGTTTGGTTTATGCAAATATTTGAAGCTATTTTACCTATTAACATATGCAAGTTACTGAATCATTTTCTTGTTGTGATTAATAAAGAAGTGGAGAGCTTGAGTTAAAACAACTGTGATTAAAGATGGAAAACTATAGAACAAGCTACTAGCCTACATGAATGTGGCAAATTTGTTGTAAAACATATTGTGCGTGAGATGCATAGCATGAATCCGGAGAATTTCTAGGTATAAGATTGGACAAACTTCACCATATAAGCATGAATCATAGTTGGCAAGTTGAGGTAATTCAAGATCTTCAGGATGAGCAAATTTAAGCACAGTATTTCTAAAGTTGCTGTAGTGAAGCTTAAAAAAAAAAGGACAGCCAAAGTAATTCATCATATGTTATTCTATGTGTTTTCAGGTATATACAAATCTTGTTTCCAAATACAATAGCTACTGCATACTATATTTAAATTAATGATACAGACATCTGCACTAGGATTTTACTGGAAGGGGAGCGGTAAAAGTAATTCCAATAAAAAGTAGTGATACAAACAGAGTAGAAATGAGGAAAGGTGGTATATACAGGCTGGAGGAGGATGTAGTTTACAATGTACAGACCTTGATCCAGCCAGAAAAGAAGAGCTAAGGGTTCATGCCATTTTTACCTCATACTCTACTTCGAGGATAATCCTTTCGGATGGTAATCTATCACTTATATTTTAAAGCCAGAAAGGAAGAGCTAAGGGTCGCCTTTTCAAATAACATGCATAATGCATAGTTTTAGAAAAATGATATGACGCATGAAATAGTTTTAGAAAGTCGCGGATGAGATTGTAAAGGGCGCAGCTCTTGAATGTTTAATCTACAATATTTAAGATATTTTTACAAATTGATATAGAAAATAAGGTTGTGAATATAGCAGATTTTTGGTTGAATCAATTCTCCTGAAGAGAAGGGAAATTTAGTTTATTTTTATAAAACTCAATTAACTTAGCTAATTTTTATATACCTTTATTTAAATTTTATAAAACTCAATTAATTTAGTTAAATATTTATAAAAGTAGTTTATAAATTTATTATTATACTACTACTATTATTATACTACATTATTAGTATTGTAGTAAACACTTGAATATTCAACCAAAATGATATAAAGACATACCAAGTTCTGTGAAATTGTGGATGTAGGCACTTGAATATTCACGGACTAACAGTGAATATGGTGTTCATGATTTTGAGCTAAAAAGGTACAAATAGTCAATGCGTGGATATCAGTAACAATCACCAACAGGGGTTCAGTACGTCAAGACCAGCTAAAATACATTTCTTTGTCGAAGAAATTGGTAGGAATAAACTATAGTACATGGTTCATTTTAAGTTAACAAATTGATACGTACCTAGTTATATTTTACTAAAAGCATTCATGGGTGCTCTGTGTGTGTGTGTGTATAGAGAGAGAGAGAAAGTATACCCAAGTTAACCATCTAAACAATAGAATCACTTCGGTGAAACCATAAACAATAGAACTTACCAAACAAATCCAAGGTTGCTTTAGCATGTTCTAGACCCTTGCTTGAATAATAGTGCAAGTACTTGCAGCTGTTAACGTTTTAAAAAGGAATGAAATAACAAAAGGAAATTTACTTAAATCAAAATATGTGATATGAGAGAAATACAATACATCAATAGAAGGCTTTGGATGCTCCATTTCCAACGGCTGGAAGGTCGCCTATTGTATCTGACTATAATAGAGTGAAACAGAGCTCCACTGGTAGTACTATGAGCTGCAGCATAGTACGTTCTTTGTCAAGAGGAATCTTTAACTTGGACTATTGAGTATGTGCGTGGGCTCGCGCTATTCAAGCATTATTTCTTTTGGAGAAGCAACCCAAATAAACACTCTTTTCCTTGATTGAATACTCCATATGCTCCATCTTCTAACATACTGAATCCCACCTGAGGAAAATATAGTAATCACTATGAATCATTACGTCATTCCATTCAGTTCACATTATTCGGATATTTTAATTAGTTAACTAATAAATTAATTAATGTTGTGGTAGCATAATCAATTTCAAATGTAATTTGTTATCACATCCCCAAAAAGCAAGCGTCAAGCGGAAGGTCACCTCGAAATGGGATAGCATAATTCTATTAGTAAGTTTAACATTTTTTATTACGCTAACATAGAAATTTAAGGAGATGGTTTCACTTAGTTTTTTATCATGCATTTACTAATCATCTACATTGAAGTAGAATGACACTGCTAAACAAAACAGAACAAAACAAGTGGGTAGCTTACCTGACTGTTGCAGTCCCTTTGATATACCACCACAAACGGTAAAAATATCAATAGTAACCAATCGATTCTTCTGGATCTTGCCATATCTTTGAATATGATCTTGATCTCCTTCTATACATTTTCCCTTCACTTTTTTTTGTTTTGACAGTTGCTTTTATCTGAGATTTGATTGCGATCTTCGATGCAGCTTGTTTCGAAGATTGAATTTCTTTTGGGTCCTGATCTGAACCAACGGTTTCGTCAGGAACACCAGTGGAACCCTTTCTTTTGCTATCATTATGGTTAAATACTTATGCGTGCATTGTCGTTGACACTTGCTTGGGTTTAAATAGCAGAGAAAAGCTTGTACTTCTTTTGAGAGGAGATGATTTTGAGGAGCTATTTCTACTTCCACTTGCCATACGGAATCAAGGCTAGATGCTAAAGCTTTTTTCTTTTTCTTGGTTGAAGGTAAACTATTGGTTTTCTTAACAAGACTAAAGCTTCTCTTGAATTTTCATCTTTTACGGGTGATATGAACGTAGATGAGTCTATTTTCTTAAGCAAGCGCTATCGAAGTAGAGCCTGTTCTGCTGCTTCATCGTCAAAATGCTCATAGACATCAGTTCATGATTAAATATTTGGACAATCATCTGCTTAACCTTCTTTTTGTTGCTATGAGCATTGTCAATCACATCTTGATCATTTGATTTTTCATCATCTGACTCAGCTTCAATTTCAGCATTGAAATTATCGCAACCACCTATGTCATCCAGACAACTGGGCAATTTTTTATTTGATCCATGCTTTTAGCCTTTAGAATGTCATATGTTCCTGCCGCATCTTGTTGTTCAACCCACTACTGATGAAGCAAGTTAAAAATTTTCTGATCAACTGATGCCTGTTCATAATTAGTTGCAATAAGATCTTTAAGCACTTCATCGTAGTTTCATTGTCGTCTTCTTCACTGTCCTTGAATCTCAACATATCTTCTTCTTCAGCTTCATCATCAAGAAATGTCTTCTTCTTCTTAAGCTTCATCATCTACATACTCCAAGTGATCATTGCCTGTGTTGCTTGATATGCATGATTTTGCAGCTTCTTGGGTATCGTTATGAGCAATGGGAGAATAGCCTTCTGAATGCACTTTAGAAACTTACCAGAGACATCTTCACATGAATCCTGTGCACAAGTATGGTTTCTAGCAATCTAAACATCAGGTGGATTATCCACTTTGGCAACTTCCTTAAAAACTTTTGCATCATTTTGTTCCTTTAATATTTCTGACTTTTTTTGAGTAAACTCATCATTTGGATAATCAAATTTAGTCCCAACATTGGATTGACTAAGGAAACTTGTTAGTTTTGAAACCTCCATGTTTCTGCATCTTATTTTCTCTAAAATTGATGAAATCAGTTTCTGGATAAGGGAGATGGCGTAAATGAAGCATCACGTGTTTCTCGCAACAGTCTCTGTGGGTTGGCACTGATTTGCTCAAGTTCAGCATTCATCTTTTTTTTTCTTATTTTCTTCCCTAGCCAATTCCTGTGATTTCCTTTAAAACCTACTACCATTATTCCTCTTCTTCATCTTATTCCACTTCAAATCATCTCCAATTTCTTCATCCAAAACTAACTTTTTTCTCGCTGACTTATTTTTTTTAGATCCATTGGTACAAAACCCTCGGCGTCAAAAGCTGGGAACAAGAACAAGAACAATGGATCAAGTTCTTCCTCTTGAAGCTTCTTTTCTATCTCAAAACTGTTAGATTCAACATTCGGCCCATTCAACGTTCGTCATCAAAATAAGAATACATTATTACCAATCAGCCATTCAAAAAAAAAAATTCCCATCTTTATTTAAAAATTGCTAGGCTTACAAATAAAGATCCAGTATTTTTCAAAACAAAAAGTTTAATCGTAAATGTGGATTGGAACCACTCAACTCGCCACTAAAAAAAAGAAATTGAAAATATACCTGCAGTTCTAGGTTCGCAAAGTTTCATGCTTCTACTTCAATGAATTTTTTTAGATTCGTTCAGAAATAGACCTGTGTTACAGAATCGTTTTCATTGAAGAATCGCATAGTAATTAGTAGTGAAGGGCACAGAGTTTCAGAGTGAGAAGGGATTCTTGATTAAAGAGGAGATTCGTGAGCGAGAGGGACATGATGGTGAGGTTGGTAAGTTACCAGGTTAGGGATTTTGAAATTGGAGGTAAAAAGAAATTGCTGGCGGCCTACGAAAATGGAGGAGGGAAGTTTAATATTGGACCGCGAATTTTTTTGTTTCTATGATTATAACGTGAACATAAGTTGTCATTTAGTCTAAATTACCCCCGCACTATCTAATTATAGCAAGGTAAGTTTCCCTACAATCCTTGTTGCTATAAATGTATCCTTTTCTTGTAGTGATTATGTCCAAACCAATTTCCATAGCCATCAACAATTTATGTCAAATCTCATTCTATTACAAATTTCCCAGCTTTTCCAAATCATCCCAACGTTATTCGTACGTAAATCTCAACGCAATATTGTTAGGCTCGAAGTTAGGCTAATATCAAAAGGAAAAAGGAAAAGAAGAAGGGAAGAGAATCAAAACATCAGAACTGGCATAAACATATAAATGAGCATGTGAAATGAATAACAATAAAGTAGATCAGATAGGCATATGTTAATAGCAAACAGGTATGAATCTAAAGGATAACAAATTACAAAACTTGATATGATTCATCTTATTTACAGGCATATACATCAGATCCAATTTACAATCCTATAACAATTACTTTTTAATTTAATTATATGTGAAAGTAACATAGACTCACAGTGACAGGATTCTTAGAAGAGAGAACTCATCGTTGTTGTAGCAATTATGATCTTCAGTAATCTTCTAATTTGATTGTTAAAGAAGAACTATCTCTAAATCCCTACTTTGATTATGGTTGAAGAAGAAAGGCTAGGTTAATTTAGACTAAAGCAGCATGGAGGCGCCATGAATTAGTGTAACGAAATTAGGGTTAGGTTTAGGTGCTTATTTATAGGTGCATAGGGTGAACTAGGACCTTTAGATTAGCTTAGGAGCCATCAGAACCATACAAAACAGAAAAACACATCATCTGGAAGCTGTCCAGAAATTTCCATCCGGATCTGAAAGGGATTGACACCCACACCGGTGCAACACCCTCCTATGGGTGTCGACACCCATGCAGACACCCCCCATGGGGGTCTACACCCCATGGCGGGATTTTCCCCGCTCTCTCTTTTTCTAGGTTTTGAATTTCGAACTATTTAATTTAATTATTTATTTTAATTCTGCTTATCTTTTAAATCTTCCGACCCTCATAACTTTTTCATTCCGTGTATGATTTACGCAAACTCAGACTCTATCCCATGCAGAATTCCAAGATGAACGCAATGGCGCAACCCATTTTACTTAATTCTTCTCCTAAATTTTAAGCGTTCTTAAATTTGTTAATTTTAATGTTTTAAAATTACGGGGTGTTACAAGTTCGTATGTTAAACTCTGTATAGCACTCAACCTCAGTTTTCAAATTATTCCTTTTAAATGCATTTTAAACTATTTTCAAATTGATTCAAACTCTTCTCAAAAATGTTTTTTTTCATTTGATTTTAACTTATGATTTCAAATATATATTTCCTTAATTCCTGATACTTATATAGATTATAAAATTTTAACTATATGTGTTTATAATTTTATTATATAGTCATATATCACTTTTTTTTAAATCATATGTTTGAAAAATATTTTATTATGTTATTATACTTCAAGAATTATATATTAAACAACTAGTTTTATTTTAGGAATTTCCAAAATATATATTGGTTTGAATACTTTAAAAAAATGATTTAAAATTTAAATTAATATATGTATGTCGACATACATGTTTTAACATGTCGACATATAACTGAAATATTTTTAAGTTTTAAATAGTTGCGTCTTCCCATTTTAAAATGTTTCAGAAACAGTTGTGTCCTTTGGAACACAATATAAAGACCTTAATTTCGAAAAATTTCATAACTTATCTTCTCCTTGTTCCTTCCTTTACATACCATCATTAATCTTCTCAAATTTCTAAGATTCTACACTTATACTCTACCAATTTCAATACACATTATATTATTCTTCTTCTATTTTCATTCTATATCAAATACTCTCTGTTTGGAAGTGCAACTCAAGAATTTTAGAGCAATTGTAGTAAGAAACAGTGAGAATGTGTTCATTGCAGCCTGTAAATCAAGGAAAAGGAAAAGGTGTGTTCCTTGTAGGTTGTAAATCAAGGAAAAGGAGCGGTGTTAACCTTGTAGCCGTGAAATCAAGGGTTTTGTAATTGGATACTGGTATTAATAAAATTCTATGCAACCCAACGTTGCGCGGGACTAGATGTAGGAGCAATCCTAACTAGTATAAAAATCGGGTGTGTTCTTTCCTTTTCTACATTTTAATTTTGTTTATATTTGCGTCTATGATTGTTTCTGTTCTGATATTCATTATGAGATACATATGTTATTCTATTCAGTAGATAGAAATTAATTTAATAGAGTATCAGTTTTTAAATCTGCTTATGATATATGGAAAAGCTTGCATGTTACTCACGAAGGAACAAATAAAGTTAAACAAATAAAGATATCAATGCTAACCAATAAATTTGAGTTATTTAAAATGAATCAGAATGAATCTGTCTCCGATATGTACTGCAGGTTCCAGGAAATCGTGCATTCGTTAATGGATCTAGGAAAACTTATTCTAAAAAAGATCAAGATAGAAAAATCCTTAATTCTCTAACTCCAGAGTGGGATCAAAAAACACAGGCAATTGAAGAAGCCAATAATATTAGTGAAATGAAGATTGAGGAGTTGATCGGGAATTTGATGTCATTCGAAGTACAGTTACAAAAAAGAAAGGAGAATAAGTCGTCAGGAAAGAAATCTATAACGTTCAAAGCAACAACTGATGTTTCTGATTCAAGCAGTGAGGATGATGAAGAAATTCCTTAATGACAAGGAATTAAAAAAAATTTGAGATATAAAAGGATAAATATCTTTCAGAAAAATAATCAAGGAAGTTCGAGAAAAAATGCCAAGAACAACGAATGCTACAATTGTAAACTAACCAGACCATATAAAAAGGTTGTGTCTGTATCCTAATAGATTAAATCAACAAGCAAACAACAATTTTTCGAAAAAGAGGAAAATAGCATATGCGACAACTATAGATGAGTCAGATTCATCATCAAGTGACGAAGAGCTAGAAACCGGAAATTCAAATATGTGCTTCACTGTAATTCGGGAATCGGAAAATATCAAAGGAATGGATCTAAAAACCAGGTACACCTTGATTAATAAATTTTTATTGAATTGGTTGAATGGATGCTTGGTTGCTTGCTTTGTTTGAAAGTTTGAGTTCTAAAATTCAAATTCGAATTTTGAAATTCAAATTAAAATTTTGAAATTCAAATCTGAAATATGAATTTTGAAATTCAAAATAATAATAAAAAATAAGTAATAATAAAAATTAAATTTTAAAGGGTTTTAAAATTAATACCATCTCAGGAAATAACTAAACAATGAATATAAAATACAAAAATAATATAACAAAGTTAAAAAAAGTTGAATTCTGATATGGCACGTGCTTGTCAACATACATAAATATACATGTCATCATATGCACTAGAATTGGAAATTCAAATTTTGAATTTCAAATGTTTAAACTTTCAAACTTCCCGCTGTTAGGTATTATGGAATGGATCGTTAAGGAAAAATTAACACTAGAGGGGGATGAATAGTGTTTTTGAGAATTTAATCAAAATCTAAAATTTATATGATCTACTATATGAATCAAACACCATAGAAACAATCACATAAAAAGAATCAAACACAAACACAAATATAAACAAAAATAAAATGCAGAAAAGTAAAGAACACACCGGATTTTATACTGGTTCAGAATTGCTCATATGTTCAGTCCCACGCAACGCTGGATTGCGCAGAGTTTTATTACTATATCAATATCCAATTACAATCCTCTCCTTGATTTCATATCCACAAAGGATACCAATGATTCCACACACACTTGATCATGTATGCTCTCCTTGATTTCATGGCTACAAGGGTCATACTGATTCCAACCTTCTTACTTTCACGGCTACAAGGGTGACACTGATTACATACACTTCCCAAATGATTACAATAGCCTTATAACTCTTCAACAGCACTTGGATTCTGAGAATAATGAGTAGACAATGAGAAGAGAAGAAGTTGTATGTAAATAGAATTGAATTCGACAGAGTATAATTATAGAAATCAAAAAAATGAGAAGATATAATTGTGTAAAGAAAGGAGATGAAGATGGAGAAGAAGAATTATGGAAAAATTCGAAATCAGCCCCGATGCTTAACAGCTGAAAGGTTGCAACGTTTTTGGAGCGTCACAAACAGTGAAAAGACATCTCCTTTCAATTTTCAAAAAGTGACAGTTATATGTCGACATTGGGTAAAATGTATGTTGACATATCCTTGTTCAAAATTGATTTTTGAGCATTTTTCAAGTGTTTTGATATATACATTTTTGCAATTCTTGAACTAAAACATAGTGTTATAAATGAATATTATAAAGTAGAAAATCATATGAAAACATAAATATAAACTATATAAACATATTTACAAAATTATAGAGTTTAAAACTATATAAATATAAAGTATAAATATATAAAACTTATAAAGTATAAACTTATAAAACTTAAGTTTAAAATCAAAGTATAATAGGAAGTAAAATAGAAAGTAAAATAAAGAAGATAGAGATTGAAGATAGAATTTGAAAATAGAATTTGAAAAATAGAATTTGAATTTGAATTTGAACCTGGAGTGTTATTCATAGTCTTACATAAACTAGACTCTATTACTTTATTTATCTTGACACTTGAATTCTTAATACTCATGAGTCTTGAATCATCTTTGAATTCTGAATCTCTTAAATCTTTAAATCGTACAGTCTACAGTAATAATTCCTTTATATAAATCCTGCATGTGTGTGTGTATATATATATTGTAGATCAAAGTGTTAGTATATATTTTATAATTAGCTAATATTGAAATAAGGTTGTTTTCATCAAAGCTCCATTCTCCAACAATCTTCCCCCTTTTATTGATGAAAACCTTAGTTTATAAAATATTATACCTGTTCATACTAGTGCATACTTATTGATGATGATCCTTCTACTACTCCCCTTGTCTATATGAATCCTATAAACTAATTATATATTTTATAAATTCTCCCCCTTTGGCATTATCAAAAAGAAATTCTACATAAAGACTCAAAAAAAAAAAAAAAATTGCAAAAATGACGACAAATCTACATCGCCATCGACTCCCCTATCTTCGTGTCTAAACCCTTCTACTTCCCTCCGCATTTCTTCCCTCCCAACGCCACCTAGTCGATGGTCAAGAACAAGCATAAGAAGACGCGTCTCAACACTGGGTCATGTTATGTAAAATCGAAAACTAGATTTGGGCGCCGGTACAACCAAATCAATGCTGAAGGCGATGATCTGGTATCGTGTGTTTTAGACTCGTCAGAGTCTTCGATTTCTCTATCTGACATAGTTCCAATTGACCCTTTGGAATCTCTACTTTATGAAATACCCAGCGCTCCTCATTTGTCTATTCAACCTCCATCAACGTCTGGCGCTAATGCAATCTCATTAATGATCTCTGCTGCCAACTCAACATGGCCAACCAACCAAGGTGAGAATCTCCATCAAATGGTTTTGGGTGAACAATCAAAAGATTGTGATAATGCATTTAAAAACTAGACTGCTGCGGTTGGAAATGTTTCTGCTGTGAATGTTAACTCTGAAGGACATGTTGAGAACATTATTGGGCCGACTGTGATAGTGCTAGAATGTTATGAAAATGAGGCACAGGAATGCTCCAATGATATTCAACAAAATGCAAAACCACAAATATCCCTTGGAAATCCCTTTTTACAACTTTACTAAACGTCGCTGGAGATTATGAACCAACCCAATTCACCATTCCTGATCAAAGTTCTGGTCCAGCACCACTAATTGAAATACTCAATGAAGCAAAAATGTTTTGGAAAGATCATGTGGCCGGTTTCTTTTTAGACACAAAATTTCCGAATTTTGATATGCTTTAAGCGTGCCGAGGTGCTTGGCGCCTTTATGGACAACTTAGAATCTCTCTTGTTAACGGAACGTACTATTTGAAGTTCTCATCAATTGCGGAAAAGCAAAGAGTCTTGTAGGTGGCGCCAGCAATTATTAGAGGAAAACCATTCATTTTCACTCCATGGAATGCATCTGTGTATAGGGCTAGAGACCAGGTCCTCTCCATCCCTGTGTGGGCCCAACTTAACAATATACTTTCAGCTTTGCAACCTCTAATTTTGCTCAATTGGCTAGCGTGTCATATCGGAAAACTTAAATGTTTTGATTCATATACGGTAACTAGGAGAAATTTTTTATGCATGAGCATTGATTGAAATTATTCCAGATAACCCTCTTCCAGCACATTTGAAGGTATGCATTGAAGATCATTTTTATTTTGTTGATGTAACATACAAATGGATTCCGGAAATATACAGCATATGCAAATCTTTTGGACATGTTAAGGGGAGATGTTATGCCTCGACTGACTATATACAGGCTAAGAAAGTTCCACTCCCTCATGCTCCTCCTATGATATGGGTTCCCAAAATAAAACCGGTTGATATACCAATTGCTGGTAACTTGGTTGGTGGTGAGAATATCACTGCTAAGGTTCCGATTGCTGGCCAATCTTTTGCATGGAGCAAAACAGAAAGGGTACTAACACACAACAACACGTGTATGAAACACAAATTAGCTGAGGGTTTTATCACATTCATGTTGATGAAGGAGATGTAGAACATAAGTTAATGTATTAAGTAGAAGATGAGGGGCTTATACTTACGAAGGACGGTGAAAATGGTAAAAACAATGAACAATTACTTCAAGACACAGCATGGGACAGAAGACATCTTTATTCTGAGAACTCTCCATTTTTTATGTCTTATCTGGCTACCCACATTGCTGAGGCCATACATGAAGTTTCACTAGGAGATGTTGTTGGAGACTAGTTCTCTGACATCACATAGTAGTCTAAGTATATCAGCTTAGCTCCTGTTTTCACTTTATACGTATGCGGTGGACGGACCACCTTAAAACCAGTAGCTGATTGTTAACTCCAGTCACCTGAACTTCATGTATTTTATTATTGGTTATAATAAAAGGTGTTTGCGGTCACCATAAAAACCAGTCTGCTTTGCCAAAAAAAAAGAGAAATTCTAAAACTAATCCCCTAAATCCTATAGCTATCTATACCAAAGTAAAATACTCCTCCTAAATCCTTTAAGTATTTAAGTATTTCCTAAATAATGGTAAAGTACTCCCCCTCAGTTGTAAATCTGTCTAATGTAAAGTATTCCCCTTAATAAACCTTATATACTCCCCCGTAATTCTTGCCTATATAACAAAGTAACAGAAAACTTATGTTGTACAAAACAAGCGATATAATTAATCAATATTTTACAAACGATATTACATGTACATATTATACATCTAATTAATGAAAAGGAACAAAAATATATGACAAGAATCAAATCAAAACCTATATTCTACTTGTCCTTAACTATAGGAGACTTGTGAGTAGGGAAATTTGGATAATGGAAAAAAAATCTCCATTTCTTTCAATTATGTTTCCAATATGATCGTATAGGACTTCAACCACGCAAATGAATTGATCCTCCACATTTGAGACCTCTTGTTGTTCCTCCTCGGGTACCTCTTCCTTCGTTACCTCTTCTTCCTCTTCTTCTAGTTCCTGCTCTGCTTCCATAGTTTCGTTATCATCTTCCATGATAATCGAATTTGCCTGGTTGTCCATTATGAACATAAGATGACTCCTTATCACTTTTCCTTGCCTATTTTGCTCTTGGCTCATCCTAATTTGAATTACTTATATTTCAAACAACATTTGCAGAGCATGCTCCATCTTTTCTTCAATTTTGATGACATGTGATAGTGTAGAATATTGAAAAGGACCTTCGGATGGTCCAACGGATGATTTCGGATTGATTTGAGTGTTAAAATGGTGGAGGCCATTGTTTATTTTAGTTTACAGCCTTTACAGAAGTGAGAAATGAGAATGAAGAAGAAAATTTGAAGTGGAGAGTTTAAATGATTATTATAACTAACTTTTATTGGGAATTAATTAAAAATCTGACAGTTATATGTCGACATATACATAAATCTATGTCGACATACTTGTCTTTTAAATTTTATTTTTTTCTGCTTTTTAATGTTATATATATTAGTATATTTAATTATTCTAACTCACTTAATGAATACATGCCTAATTCTCTTCTAAATTTAGTAAATGTTGCTTCGTTTAATGACTTTGTTAATATATCTGCTATTTTTTATTTGTTTCTATAAATTCGAGTGAAATTTTCTCTTTACTTACGTTATCTCTTAGAAAATGATGTCGTATATCGATATGTTTAGTTCCTGAATGTTGAGTTGGATTTTTAGAAATATTTATAGCACTCGTATTATCATAGTATGTCGGTGATTTATTTATATTTAATCCAAAATCATTTAAAGTTTGTTGCATATATATTTGTAACAACCCGGAAATTCTGGGCCAGTTTAAAATTTTTATTTTGGCAATTTTAGCGAATTTTGATTATTTAAAATGAATTATTTTAAATAATATCGACGTGAAACTTATTTTGAATAGAATTCGACGTATATATTTATATACGTCATCGTTAGAATATAAATATTTATATATAATTATAAATAGAATTGAAAATGGCGCGGTAGTTCGAAAATTCGATTTCTAATTTCAAATGAATATACAGAATTCAATATAAGTCAGAATTGAACGAAACAAGAAATATTTGAATCTGTATAACTATATCTTTGTAACGAAGTTAGCAAACTGAGATTTCATCTTAGAAATGATAAGATACGTCCAGTTGAAAATCCAGAATAGTCGCTATGGAATTTATATATATATTTTATATAATATATAGCCCTTAAAAATAGCCGTTTTGCAAACGACCTCGGAGTTCGACGAAACCAGTTTTGTTGGGTCCGTGATGTTAAGTTATTGCTAGATTCCAAATTTCATAATTTTCCGAATCAATATGTGAGCGTGGCAAAGGAAAACGCGTTTGACCAGTTTCAGTTGATTTTAATCGACTGGAAATTGGCCATTTTTCAAACGGTCTCAGAATTCGACGAAACTAGTTTTGTTAGGACCGTATCGTTAATACGAAGCTAGAAAATATTTTTCGAGAATTTTTAGAGTTAGTATGTGACCCCGGTAATTTGAAATGTACGTTTAAAATTCAATATAGAGATTTAAATGTAAATTCAACGGAAACTAATTCAAACGATCGAATCAACTTGCGATACATATCCCATTGTGTTCGGAATGGGGGTATTTAGCTAGGGGCGACAGTCGTTGGGTCTCGTTAGGTGTTCGAATTAAAAGTCAACGTTTAGGGTTGAAAATAAAATAAATTAAAAAAAAAAAAAAAAATATATCTTTCTCCTTTAAACCCGCTGGCCCCCCCCCCCCCTCTTCACAAATCAGAAAATCGAAGAAGAAAAAAAAAAAAAAAAACCTTGATCCCCTTTTCCTGCTCGTCGCCCCCTTCGTCGAAGGCGCCACCACCAGAGGGCCCCGCCGCCGCGCAACTCTCCTCCAGCCCTCCTTCTCCCTCCGACACCCCGTTCCCTCTCTCCCCTTCCCTCGAATTTGAATACTCCGATTACCCTAGCCGACACCGGCTAGTGGGGCGCCGCCTCTGACCATCCCCCACCATTCCCGATGCACCCGACCCCCTGCGGACCCCCAGCCATCCCCAACCGCCACCCTGGAAGACCACCACGCGCCAGTGAACACCCCTCCCCTCCTCCCGATACCTGTAAGTTTTATTTTTATCTTTATTTTTATTTACTTTTCAATTTTAGTTAAGTGCTCAATTCGAATTTTAAAACTGATTTTATGTTAGATTTTATAAACTGATTTGAAAAAGGTTTTAAAACTAATTTTTTTGAAAAGTTTAAAAACTAATTTTTTTTGAAAAGATTTAAACTTTATAAGTTAAAAGATTATATTTTTATAATATGATAAAAATGATATTTTTATCATATAAAGATGACATTTTGAGTCACTAAGATCAAAAATTATATATGGATATATATTGTTTCAAAAGGAGGATTTTCTATATAAAAGAAACATTATTTTGAAAAAGAAAAATATAGTTTTTATGTTTTGAACTTCGAAAGAAAATAGAATTTTTATATATTGAACCTTGAAATAAAAATTCGATTTTTATATATTGAACTTTGAAATAAAAATTCGATTTTTATATATTGAACTTTGAAATAAAAATTCGATTTTTATATATTGAACTTTGAAATAAAAATTCGATTTTTATATATTGAACTTTGAAATAAAAATTCGATTTTTATATATTGAACATCGAAGTAAAAATTCGATTTTTATATATTGAATAGCGAATAAAAATTCGATTTTTATATATTGAACTTTGAAATAAAAATTCGATTTTTATATATTGAACATCGAAGTAAAAATTCGATTTTTATATATTGAACTTTGAAATAAAAATTCGATTTTTATATATTGAACATCGAAGTAAAAATTCGATTTTTATATATTGAATAGCGAAGTAAAAATGTGATTTTTACGTATGTAGTGAAAGCAGCAACGAAGGTGACAAAAAGGCGAAACGACGAAGACTTCTGCAAAAGAAGAGTCGAGATGGTTGGATAGCTAAAAGTGAGAATTTCTCACCTTTCTATTTTATTTCTAGTTATATATATATACTAGGATGCAGACGGTGCTTAGTAGCACCCGACACAATCGTCCACAGACCATGGACTTGTTTGTTTGACTGTTTGGTGATTGATTGCGATATTGGTTTGAATGTGGATTGTGGTGTGAAAAATCGAATCGATAACTTGGTTAGGATTAGACGTGCGCCGTTAAAAGGCGAAGGAGTAAGGCTAGGTTAGACCCTTACTCCAAATTTTGTGGTTTGCATAACGAAAGTGAATTTGATTGATGTGTGAATGGCGTGGGCCTTCACTAGACCGGGGATAAGGCTAGGCCTTGTCCCGTTTCTAGTATCGTGCCGTTATGCCGCCGAAATTTTCTAAAATATGTTAGAAAAATAAAAATACTATTTTATTGAATAAATGAATTGAATAGAAATTCATATGTTGAAATAAAATGTTTTGTCGTTAAAAATATAATTTTTAACGTGAAGTGAATAAAATAGAATATTCATTTACAAACCAGATGGTTTGTTTATGTACACTTATTTGAATGACATTGATTGGGACGATAAATTTTACACATCGCCCAACTGCACAACTAAAATCTGTGTTTGATTGTTTGAAACCCCACACGGGTGTTAGGATGAAATTTGAAGTTCACTCATCCTGATTGATTAAATATGTCGATCGATTGATTGACAGGCTGTTATAAGCGTTGAATATCTATATTTGATGCTTATACAGTGTAGTGCACTTTGGTTGATGGTTGATTATTTTCAATGCTATTATATACATGTGTTGTATGAAAATCCATATAATTAATTTTATATGGTAATTGATTGGGCCTCATTCCAGTTTTGAAAAAGAAATATTTGAAAAAGAAATATTTGAAATAGAATATTTGAAAATAAAGGAATATATGAAGCCGTGTTGATTAGATTGACGCCATTTTGACGTGAACGATATTTATATCGATTTTAAAAACGATTTCGAAATGAATTGAATTGAAAACGATTTCGAAATGAATTGAATTGAAAACGAATTCAAAATGAATTGAAAACGAATTCAAAATGAATTGAAAACGATTTCGAAATGAATTGAATTGAAAACGATTTCGAAATGAATTGAATTGAAAACGATTTCGAAATGAATTGAATTGAAAACGATTTCGAAATGAATTGAATTGAAAACGAATTCAAAATGAATTGAAAACGATTTCGAAATGAATTGAATTGAAAACGATTTCGAAATGAATTGAATTGAAAACGAATTCAAAATGAATTGAAAACGATTTCGAAATGAATTGAATTGAAAACGATTTCGAAATGAATTGAATTGAATTGAAAACGATTTCGAAATGAATTGAATTGAAAACGATTTCGAAATGAATTGAATTGAAAACGATTTCGAAATGAATTGAATTGAAAACGATTTCGAAATGAATTGAATTGAATTGAAAACGATTTCGAAATGAATTGAATTGAAAACGATTTCGAAATGAATTGAATTGAAAACGATTTCGAATTGAATTGAATTGAAAACGATTTCGAAATGAAATGAATTGAAAACGATTTCGAAATGAATTGAATTGAAAACGATTTCGAAATGAATTGAATTGAAAACGATTTCGAAATGAATTGAATTGAAAACGATTTCGAAATGAATTGAATTGAAAACGAATTCAAAATGAATTGAAAACGATTTCGAAATGAATTGAATTGAAAACGATTTCGAAATGAATTGAATTGAATTGAAAACGATTTCGAAATGAATTGAATTGAAAACGATTTCGAAATGAATTGAATTGAAAACGATTTCGAAATGAATTGAATTGAAAATGAATTCAAATGGAATTGAAAGCGAATTGAAATGAATTCAAATTGAATTGAAATTCGAATTGGATAGAAATGAATTTTAAAACGAATTTATAAAGAAGAATTCAATTTTGGCTTTGAATTGAAATAGAAGTTGAAATAGAATTTGAAACGAATTTAAAACTATTTATATAATCCGTTTTAAATAAGAATCGACGAAATATATATTATATATATATTATATATATAATATAATGGCCTGAATAGAACGCGCCGCGCCGCGGTAGTTCGCGAATTTCGACCATTTATTTCAAACGGACATTGCGGGAGATCCGACCGTCGGATTCTCCTAAAACCGGAACCGTTGGGTTCGTATCGAAAAGAGCTTTCTAATGAAAATTAGAAATTTGAAATCTAACGGTTGGATTTGGAATTATGTCCAAATCAAATTCGAAAAAGGTCGCTGTAAGTGCAGTTCGATGGCCATTGATGGAAATCGACTGTACGGGCCTTGATAAAATTATTAAAAATAGTAATAATTTGTGTAAAATCATAAGAAATGATTTAGAAAGAATTGGGATGAAAAACTCCCTATTTGAAAAGATAAAAATAGATTTTTATCGAAATGAACTAGTTTTGAACTAGAATTATAATTCTATTTATTTTTAAATAAATAAATTGAATTTGAAAAAGGGTTTTGAAAATAACCAAAATTTCCAATGATTGCATTGGAGTGGATTGGAATCGAAATTGTCTTCGGAATATTTCGATGTTGGAATTTGTGATTATACGGATGTTGTTACGGAAATTTGAAAGATATATATTTATATCGTTATTTCCAATACGACATTTGTTAATCGTAGAATTTGATATTGAATATAAGCCGATATATTTTCTATTCAGAGCCTTATATTGAATATCAAATGGGATTTGGGTTTGTCGTGAATGGTGTCTTCACTAACACTGTTCTTGAACCCAGTTGAGAAAAGATTAAATCTTTTTATTTAGATTTAATGAAGTGTACCAATTAAATAATATTTAATTGGAATTGAATTGATATTGATTTTTGGGTTTATCGTGAACAGTGTTTTAAATAACACTTGTTCTTTAACCCGATAATTAATGAATGTGATTTGGGTTTGTCGTAAATGGTGTCTTCACTAACACTGTTCTTGAACCCAGTTGAGAAAAGATTAAATCTTTTTATTTAGATTTAATGAAGTGTACCAATTAAATAATATTTAATTGGAATTGAATCGATATTGATTTTTGGGTTTATCGTGAACAGTGTTTTAAATAACACTTGTTCTTTAACCCGATAATTAATGAATGTGATTTTGGGTTTATCGTGAACCGTGTTTTAAATGACACTGATTCTTTAACCCAGTTAACGATTAAAACTGAGTGGGGTTTTAATGAATCTTTAATTAGATTGAAATGATCGAAATGGAGTATCACCAGTTTTGCTCCAGGCGATAGTTAAATCTTTAATTAGATTTGAACGTGAAATGGTAATTGAATTTACTGATAACACCGTGGTGTTAGATATGAAGTATAACCAGTTTTACTTCATGGGATGAATAGGTTGGGATTGGGAAATTAAAACAAATGATTACTTCGTTAAGGTTCGCTAATCCCGACTAGTTTGAATTGATATTCAAAAATAGATTAAAGAATAAATTCAAGAAATTTATCTTGGATAAAATTAATGGGAACTTTTCCCTATGAAATGTGAAATTTAGAAACTAACTGTCGGTTGGCCAAGCAGAATGGTTTTCTGGATATTGATCTGATGTTGGTTTCGGCCTTCGGGGTTAATATTTGGGGAATTATTCTCTTGATTAATTTACGGTTAGTGACTAATGAATTGGAATGAGGCGTATGTTGTGTTTGTGTAACACTTTTATAAAATATACGCGAGTTATTCGGGAAGACCGGGTTTATCCCATTCTGAATAACTGATACGACGATAAGTCGAAGATGAAGACGATGGTCGAAGACCGGAAGTCTTCATGTCGTTTGGGTAATTACTGATGATCTTGATTGGGCTGTACACCCAAGAAGATGGAAACAGTTAGTGATCGTCCAGACGTACTTGGAGATCGATGGATATGCGGGGTACTAGGTGCCTCCGGATTCGTTCAGACCCAGAACGGACTTGTAAATGGACTGTGTGTCTGACATCGGATTTCATTCTGTGTGACTGATATCGGTTGCATAGGATGGTTTGCCTGTGTGGCATGCTAAGATGCAAATGATCAAGGCTTCTGTTGAAAAGCAAAGTCTTGTGGTGATGATCAAAGCACGGCCTTTGTGGCGTAGCTTTGTGTAACGTTTACCTCGCGTGTTTCACACCAGGTATGAACCAAAAACGGGAGACGGACCTCAGGGAGGGCCTGCGTTTCCTCCTAGCTAGAAGTGGCGTCAGTGGTTTTACACGCCCTGACGAGTTTGACTTATGTGGTTGTTGCTGTTGCGAGGCGCCTCGGTTAGATCGGACGATCCGGGTCCGATGGAGTCATTCGTTGGCTCGCTTACGCCCCAAAGGGCGGCGAAACGTAGTGCTCAGGCATTTTTAATCCACTCCGTGTGGACCGGCCCTGACGATCCAAGGGTCGATGCGTTCTGATCCTGAGACTCGGGCTAGGCAGTCTCGAATCGGTGGAGGACTATCTTTTGCCTCGGTTCATAGATGGAAATCCAATTTCCAAATACGTGACATTTGCGGTTTTAGTTGTAATCCTATATATGGCGACATAGTGGGATGGGGCGCTCATGCCGCCTATGATTGATACTTATGATTTGAAGTTGTTTTATACACTATGCACTTATAATAGTATCAAATGATTTGTTTTAAAACGTATCAAGCATTCTTTGGCTGTTATAAGGGAAAACCCTATCCCCCGGCTTGCGTTGCATTGTGTGATAGGACCTGGGTCTTATAACAGCTTCATTTTTCTTTATTTAGCATTGCGCTGTTTGTTTTATGCACTGGTATTCTTGGGAGGAAACCCGTTCCGTGTTATACGGCGTGGTCCCTTGATTTACCTAACTTGAAAATAAAGAATTAATAACTGTTTTAGTTCTCACACCAGTCACATGACTGACCTGGAGTTTATTGTTTTAACCTAAACTCTGGGTGCCCCTATTTTGACACGGGCAGCTAGTAGTTTTGGTTTTGCAGATTTATATTCACAGGATCCTGGTTTACAGCTGGAACGATATCCGGAAAGCTTTGTATCCGTATATCTCATTCTAGTTGTGTGTTGTATTATTTTCCGCTGCTATGTATTTAAATGTAATTTAAATCTCTGATATTTCTGTGTAATATTTATTCTTACTCTGTATATTCTTGTAATCTGATGCATTGTTGTAATAAGCAATGAAATGTTCTTCTGTATGCGTTCTGTTTTGTCGTGTTCTCGAACGATAGGGCGTTTCGAACGGTCTGGGTCGGTTTAGCGACTGGTTCGGACCGAGCGAAATTCCTTGCCGTCACAGTTGGTATCAGAGCTTTGGTTTACAAAGCTCAGAGAACAAAGCACATTAGAAACATACGAAAGAATTCATCAGATATTGGATTAGTAATATCCAATTAGAATGACTCGTTAGAGATGGGATCAGTAGTATCCTAGAACGAGTGTGAAGAGTATATTTTTAAAGTGAAAACAAATTTTGTTTTGAAAATTTAAATCAATTATTCGTATTTGATTATTTATATGGATGTGGACAATCGAGTATATATAGATTTCGCGTATACGCGTCATGAACGTATATTCGAAGTTTTAATATATTGGATAGATATAGCATCACACTCTAGTCGCCCGGAGATATTATTGATGATAGCGATCGCATCATCAACATTTATGTTCGTGTTTCGAAGGTGTGATTTTCTATATATTTCCATTAGGCTGGTGTGAGAACCAAATCTTATATATATAGCTAGAACACATTGTTGTGGCTTGTTCTCGAACTATCCGACGCTTTCCTTTACGGGGAAGTTGCGGGTCTTCACAGTTAGAATACATTGTTGTGAATTGGCATCAAAAACATGATTTTTGTATATGTATCAAAATTATGAATTTGAAACTCTAATTCACTAATTGATTGATGTTTGGGTTGTTTGTTTATTTGTTTGCTAATTTTTAGCCAATTAGCCTAATTGAATCAAATATTGAAATATATTGAAAATTGGTCGCATTTGCTTGCATATACATATATATCTTTGAACAGGTCATAGCAAGGAGGCTAGAGCCAGAGAATAAAATTTGTTTGCCCGACAAATAGGTACATGTTTACTACATAATTTACTGTTTTGTTTGGGTGATGATGATTTTGTGAGCCTATTGGCTAGCCGCTTGGCTTTTTCTTTTTCTTTTTGAGATCTGAAGGACCGGGGAAGCTATTTGAAATTCCCCGATGCTCCCGGTGCAGGGGAGGTTATGGCGAAATTTTTCAAAAATTTAGGGTGTTAGCCAAATTTTTTGAGATTTTGAAAATTCTCAGAAACTGAAAAGTTAGAGAATGCAAGCCAGATCGAGCGTAGAGTTGATTAATCAAACCACTTTCGACTTTGTTCCTTTTCGGGGACGAAAAGTTTTAAGTGGGGGAGATTGTAACAACCCGGAAATTCTGGGCCAGTTTAAAATTTTTATTTTGGCAATTTTAGCGAATTTTGATTATTTAAAATGAATTATTTTAAATAATATCGACGTGAAACTTATTTTGAATAGAATTCGACGTATATATTTATATACGTCGTCGTTAGAATATAAATATTTATATATAATTATAAATAGAATTGAAAATGGCGCGGTAGTTCGAAAATTCGATTTCTAATTTCAAATGAATATACAGAATTCAATATAAGTCAGAATTGAACGAAACAAGAAATATTTGAATCTGTATAACTATATCTTTGTAACGAAGTTAGCAAACTGAGATTTCATCTTAGAAATGATAAGATACGTCCAGTTGAAAATCCAGAATAGTCGCTATGGAATTTATATATATATTTTATATAATATATAGCCCTTAAAAATAGCCGTTTTGCAAACGACCTCGGAATTCGACGAAACCAGTTTTGTTGGGTCCGTGATGTTAAGTTATTGCTAGATTCCAAATTTCATAATTTTCCGAATCAATATGTGAGCGTGGCAAAGGAAAACGCGTTTGACCAGTTTCAGTTGATTTTAATCGACTGGAAATTGGCCATTTTTCAAACGGTCTCAGAATTCGACGAAACTAGTTTTGTTAGGACCGTATCGTTAATACGAAGCTAGAAAATATTTTTCGAGAATTTTTAGAGTTAGTATGTGACCCCGGTAATTTGAAATGTACGTTTAAAATTCAATATAGAGATTTAAATGTAAATTCAACGGAAACTAATTCAAACGATCGAATCAACTTGCGATACATATCCCATTGTGTTCGGAATGGGGGTATTTAGCTAGGGGCGACAGTCGTTGGGTCTCGTTAGGTGTTCGAATTAAAAGTCAACGTTTAGGGTTGAAAATAAAATAAATTAAAAAAAAAAAAAATATATCTTTCTCCTTTAAACCCGCTGGCCCCCCCCCCCTCTTCACAAATCAGAAAATCGAAGAAGAAAAAAAAAAAAAAAAAAAAAACCTTGATCCCCTTTTCCTGCTCGTCGCCCCCTTCGTCGAAGGCGCCACCACCAGAGGGCCCCGCCGCCGCGCAACTCTCCTCCAGCCCTCCTTCTCCCTCCGACACCCCGTTCCCTCTCTCCCCTTCCCTCGAATTTGAATACTCCGATTACCCTAGCCGACACCGGCTAGTGGGGCGCCGCCTCTGACCATCCCCCACCATTCCCGATGCACCCGACCCCCTGCGGACCCCCAGCCATCCCCAACCGCCACCCTGGAAGACCACCACGCGCCAGTGAACACCCCTCCCCTCCTCCCGATACCTGTAAGTTTTATTTTTATCTTTATTTTTATTTACTTTTCAATTTTAGTTAAGTGCTCAATTCGAATTTTAAAACTGATTTTATGTTAGATTTTATAAACTGATTTGAAAAAGGTTTTAAAACTAATTTTTTTGAAAAGTTTAAAAACTAATTTTTTTTGAAAAGATTTAAACTTTATAAGTTAAAAGATTATATTTTTATAATATGATAAAAATGATATTTTTATCATATAAAGATGACATTTTGAGTCACTAAGATCAAAAATTATATATGGATATATATTGTTTCAAAAGGAGGATTTTCTATATAAAAGAAACATTATTTTGAAAAAGAAAAATATAGTTTTTATGTTTTGAACTTCGAAAGAAAATAGAATTTTTATATATTGAACTTTGAAATAAAAATTCGATTTTTATATATTGAACTTTGAAATAAAAATTCGATTTTTATATATTGAACTTTGAAATAAAAATTCGATTTTTATATATTGAACTTTGAAATAAAAATTTGATTTTTATATATTGAACTTTGAAATAAAAATTCGATTTTTATATATTGAACATCGAAGTAAAAATTCGATTTTTATATATTGAATAGCGAATAAAAATTCGATTTTTATATATTGAACTTTGAAATAAAAATTCGATTTTTATATATTGAACATCGAAGTAAAAATTCGATTTTTATATATTGAACATCGAAGTAAAAATTCGATTTTTATATATTGAACTTTGAAATAAAAATTCGATTTTTATATATTGAACATCGAAGTAAAAATTCGATTTTTATATATTGAATAGCGAAGTAAAAATGTGATTTTTACGTATGTAGTGAAAGCAGCAACGAAGGTGACAAAAAGGCGAAACGACGAAGACTTCTGCAAAAGAAGAGTCGAGATGGTTGGATAGCTAAAAGTGAGAATTTCTCACCTTTCTATTTTATTTCTAGTTATATATATATACTAGGATGCAGACGGTGCTTAGTAGCACCCGACACAATCGTCCACAGACCATGGACTTGTTTGTTTGACTGTTTGGTGATTGATTGCGATATTGGTTTGAATGTGGATTGTGGTGTGAAAAATCGAATCGATAACTTGGTTAGGATTAGACGTGCGCCGTTAAAAGGCGAAGGAGTAAGGCTAGGTTAGACCCTTACTCCAAATTTTGTGGTTTGCATAACGAAAGTGAATTTGATTGATGTGTGAATGGCGTGGGCCTTCACTAGACCGGGGATAAGGCTAGGCCTTGTCCCGTTTCTAGTATCGTGCCGTTATGCCGCCGAAATTTTCTAAAATATGTTAGAAAAATAAAAATACTATTTTATTGAATAAATGAATTGAATAGAAATTCATATGTTGAAATAAAATGTTTTGTCGTTAAAAATATAATTTTTAACGTGAAGTGAATAAAATAGAATATTCATTTACAAACCAGATGGTTTGTTTATGTACACTTATTTGAATGACATTGATTGGGACGATAAATTTTACACATCGCCCAACTGCACAACTAAAATCTGTGTTTGATTGTTTGAAACCCCACACGGGTGTTAGGATGAAATTTGAAGTTCACTCATCCTGATTGATTAAATATGTCGATCGATTGATTGACAGGCTGTTATAAGCGTTGAATATCTATATTTGATGCTTATACAGTGTAGTGCACTTTGGTTGATGGTTGATTATTTTCAATGCTATTATATACATGTGTTGTATGAAAATCCATATAATTAATTTTATATGGTAATTGATTGGGCCTCATTCCAGTTTTGAAAAAGAAATATTTGAAAAAGAAATATTTGAAATAGAATATTTGAAAATAAAGGAATATATGAAGCCGTGTTGATTAGATTGACGCCATTTTGACGTGAACGATATTTATATCGATTTTAAAAACGATTTCGAAATGAATTGAATTGAAAACGATTTCGAAATGAATTGAATTGAAAACGAATTCAAAATGAATTGAAAACGAATTCAAAATGAATTGAAAACGATTTCGAAATGAATTGAATTGAAAACGATTTCGAAATGAATTGAATTGAAAACGATTTCGAAATGAATTGAATTGAAAACGAATTCAAAATGAATTGAAAACGATTTCGAAATGAATTGAATTGAAAACGATTTCGAAATGAATTGAATTGAAAACGAATTCAAAATGAATTGAAAACGATTTCGAAATGAATTGAATTGAAAACGATTTCGAAATGAATTGAATTGAATTGAAAACGATTTCGAAATGAATTGAATTGAAAACGATTTCGAAATGAATTGAATTGAAAACGATTTCGAAATGAATTGAATTGAAAACGATTTCGAAATGAATTGAATTGAATTGAAAACGATTTCGAAATGAATTGAATTGAAAACGATTTCGAAATGAATTGAATTGAAAACGATTTCGAATTGAATTGAATTGAAAACGATTTCGAAATGAAATGAATTGAAAACGATTTCGAAATGAATTGAAAACGATTTCGAAATGAATTGAATTGAAAACGATTTCGAAATGAATTGAATTGAAAACGATTTCGAAATGAATTGAATTGAAAACGAATTCAAAATGAATTGAAAACGATTTCGAAATGAATTGAATTGAAAACGATTTCGAAATGAATTGAATTGAATTGAAAACGATTTCGAAATGAATTGAATTGAAAACGATTTCGAAATGAATTGAATTGAAAACGATTTCGAAATGAATTGAATTGAAAACGAATTCAAATGGAATTGAAAGCGAATTGAAATGAATTCAAATTGAATTGAAATTCGAATTGGATAGAAATGAATTTTAAAACGAATTTATAAAGAAGAATTCAATTTTGGCTTTGAATTGAAATAGAAGTTGAAATAGAATTTGAAACGAATTTAAAACTATTTATATAATCCGTTTTAAATAAGAATCGACGAAATATATATTATATATATATTATATATATAATATAATGGCCTGAATAGAACGCGCCGCGCCGCGGTAGTTCGCGAATTTCGACCATTTATTTCAAACGGACATTGCGGGAGATCCGACCGTCGGATTCTCCTAAAACCGGAACCGTTGGGTTCGTATCGAAAAGAGCTTTCTAATGAAAATTAGAAATTTGAAATCTAACGGTTGGATTTGGAATTATGTCCAAATCAAATTCGAAAAAGGTCGCTGTAAGTGCAGTTCGATGGCCATTGATGGAAATCGACTGTACGGGCCTTGATAAAATTATTAAAAATAGTAATAATTTGTGTAAAATCATAAGAAATGATTTAGAAAGAATTGGGATGAAAAACTCCCTATTTGAAAAGATAAAAATAGATTTTTATCGAAATGAACTAGTTTTGAACTAGAATTATAATTCTATTTATTTTTAAATAAATAAATTGAATTTGGAAAAGGGTTTTGAAAATAACCAAAATTTCCAATGATTGCATTGGAGTGGATTGGAATCGAAATTGTCTTCGGAATATTTCGATGTTGGAATTTGTGATTATACGGATGTTGTTACGGAAATTTGAAAGATATATATTTATATCGTTATTTCCAATACGACATTTGTTAATCGTAGAATTTGATATTGAATATAAGCCGATATATTTTCTATTCAGAGCCTTATATTGAATATCAAATGGGATTTGGGTTTGTCGTGAATGGTGTCTTCACTAACACTGTTCTTGAACCCAGTTGAGAAAAGATTAAATCTTTTTATTTAGATTTAATGAAGTGTACCAATTAAATAATATTTAATTGGAATTGAATTGATATTGATTTTTGGGTTTATCGTGAACAGTGTTTTAAATAACACTTGTTCTTTAACCCGATAATTAATGAATGTGATTTGGGTTTGTCGTGAATGGTGTCTTCACTAACACTGTTCTTGAACCCAGTTGAGAAAAGATTAAATCTTTTTATTTAGATTTAATGAAGTGTACCAATTAAATAATATTTAATTGGAATTGAATCGATATTGATTTTTGGGTTTATCGTGAACAGTGTTTTAAATAACACTTGTTCTTTAACCCGATAATTAATGAATGTGATTTTGGGTTTATCGTGAACCGTGTTTTAAATGACACTGATTCTTTAACCCAGTTAACGATTAAAACTGAGTGGGGTTTTAATGAATCTTTAATTAGATTGAAATGATCGAAATGGAGTATCACCAGTTTTGCTCCAGGCGATAGTTAAATCTTTAATTAGATTTGAACGTGAAATGGTAATTGAATTTACCGATAACACCGTGGTGTTAGATATGAAGTATAACCAGTTTTACTTCATGGGATGAATAGGTTGGGATTGGGAAATTAAAACAAATGATTACTTCGTTAAGGTTCGCTAATCCCGACTAGTTTGAATTGATATTCAAAAATAGATTAAAGAATAAATTCAAGAAATTTATCTTGGATAAAATTAATGGGAACTTTTCCCTATGAAATGTGAAATTTAGAAACTAACTGTCGGTTGGCCAAGCAGAATGGTTTTCTGGATATTGATCTGATGTTGGTTTCGGCCTTCGGGGTTAATATTTGGGGAATTATTCTCTTGATTAATTTACGGTTAGTGACTAATGAATTGGAATGAGGCGTATGTTGTGTTTGTGTAACACTTTTATAAAATATACGCGAGTTATTCGGGAAGACCGGGTTTATCCCATTCTGAATAACTGATACGACGATAAGTCGAAGATGAAGACGATGGTCGAAGACCGGAAGTCTTCATGTCGTTTGGGTAATTACTGATGATCTTGATTGGGCTGTACACCCAAGAAGATGGAAACAGTTAGTGATCGTCCAGACGTACTTGGAGATCGATGGATATGCGGGGTACTAGGTGCCTCCGGATTCGTTCAGACCCAGAACGGACTTGTAAATGGACTGTGTGTCTGACATCGGATTTCATTCTGTGTGACTGATATCGGTTGCATAGGATGGTTTGCCTGTGTGGCATGCTAAGATGCAAATGATCAAGGCTTCTGTTGAAAAGCAAAGTCTTGTGGTGATGATCAAAGCACGGCCTTTGTGGCGTAGCTTTGTGTAACGTTTACCTCGCGTGTTTCACACCAGGTATGAACCAAAAACGGGAGACGGACCTCAGGGAGGGCCTGCGTTTCCTCCTAGCTAGAAGTGGCGTCAGTGGTTTTACACGCCCTGACGAGTTTGACTTATGTGGTTGTTGCTGTTGCGAGGCGCCTCGGTTAGATCGGACGATCCGGGTCCGATGGAGTCATTCGTTGGCTCGCTTACGCCCCAAAGGGCGGCGAAACGTAGTGCTCAGGCATTTTTAATCCACTCCGTGTGGACCGGCCCTGACGATCCAAGGGTCGATGCGTTCTGATCCTGAGACTCGGGCTAGGCAGTCTCGAATCGGTGGAGGACTATCTTTTGCCTCGGTTCATAGATGGAAATCCAATTTCCAAATACGTGACATTTGCGGTTTTAGTTGTAATCCTATATATGGCGACATAGTGGGATGGGGCGCTCATGTCGCCTATGATTGATACTTATGATTTGAAGTTGTTTTATACACTATGCACTTATAATAGTATCAAATGATTTGTTTTAAAACGTATCAAGCATTCTTTGGCTGTTATAAGGGAAAACCCTATCCCCCGGCTTGCGTTGCATTGTGTGATAGGACCTGGGTCTTATAACAGCTTCATTTTTCTTTATTTAGCATTGCGTTGTTTGTTTTATGCACTGGTATTCTTGGGAGGAAACCCGTTCCGTGTTATACGGCGTGGTCCCTTGATTTACCTAACTTGAAAATAAAGAATTAATAACTGTTTTAGTTCTCACACCAGTCACATGACTGACCTGGAGTTTATTGTTTTAACCTAAACTCTGGGTGCCCCTATTTTGACACGGGCAGCTAGTAGTTTTGGTTTTGCAGATTTATATTCACAGGATCCTGGTTTACAGCTGGAACGATATCCGGAAAGCTTTGTATCCGTATATCTCATTCTAGTTTTGTGTTGTATTATTTTCCGCTGCTATGTATTTAAATGTAATTTAAATCTCTGATATTTCTGTGTAATATTTATTCTTACTCTGTATATTCTTGTAATCTGATGCATTGTTGTAATAAGCAATGAAATGTTCTTCTGTATGCGTTCTGTTTTGTCGTGTTCTCGAACGATAGGGCGTTTCGAACGGTCTGGGTCGGTTTAGCGACTGGTTCGGACCGAGCGAAATTCCTTGCCGTCACAATATTACTTGTGAACAATCCAAAGCAACAGAGATATATTCTGCTTTAGTTGTTGACAAAGATACAACATTTTGCTTTTTACTAAACCATGAGACTAGTGAATGACTAGTGAAATGTTCCGCTAGTACTTTTACGATCGGATTTATATCCCATATAATCAGCGTCATAGTAAGAAACTAGGTCAAATGAATCATTTTCCGGATAAAATAATCCAAAGTCTGATGTATGCTTTACACACCTTAGAATATGTTTTACGGCTTTTGAATGTGTTTCCTTAGGTTGTGATTGATATCTTGCTCAAAGACATGCACTATGCATTATATCTGGTCTACTAGCAATTATATATAGTAACGATCCTATCATTTCTCTTAGTTTTTGATCAACATCTTTAGATGTACCATATTTACTTAATGCTATATTAGTCGCATCTGTGTTGGACTCCCTTCAATTATTGTTATATTATATTTCTTAGTTTGATTTCTTGCATAATTTACTTGACTAATAAATGTTCCTCTCTTTAATTGACAAATTTGTAATCCTAAAAAGAACATTAGTTCTCCTAAATGAATCGTCTCAAATTCTTTGGTCATAATATCTGAAAATTCTTTTTTCATCTTATCGTTTGTTGATCCGAAAATTATATCTTCAACATGTATTTGTACAAATTATATATCTTTATTTTTATTAATAAAAAGGGATTATCTAGTTTTCCTATTTCAAAATTGGATTGTAATACATAATTTCTTAATATATCATACCAAGCCTTAGGAGCCTGTTTTAATCCATATACCGCTTTCATTAACTTATATACGTGATTTAGTAATTTTTCATCTTCAAATAGAAGTGATTTATAATGACCCGAACTTCCCCGTGAAGGAAAGTGCAAATTGCTTTGAGGACAAGACGAATCAAAATGCAAACAGAATAACATTTCATTGTTTATTACAACAATTCCATCAGAATACAAGAATATACAGAGTATGAATAAATATTACACATTTCACAAATATCAGAGATTTAAATTACATTTAAATACATAGCAGCGAAAAAATAGTACAACGCACAACTGAAAGGAGATATACGGATACAGAGCTTTCCGAATATCATTCCAGCTGTAAACCAAGATCCTGTGAATATAAATCTGCAAAACCAAAACTACTAGCTGCCCGTGTCAAAAATAAGGGCACCCAGAGTTTAGGTTAAAAAAATAAACTCTAGGTCAGCAATGTGACTGGTGTGAGAACTAAAACAGTTATTAATCTTTATTTTAATGTTAGGTAAATCAAGAGACCACGCCGTATAACACGGAATGGGTTTCCTCCCAAGAATACCAGTGCATAAAACGACAGCGCAATGCTAAATAAAGAAAAATGAAACTATTACAAGACCCAGGTCCCCTCACACAATGCAACGCAAGCCGGAGGATAGGGTTTTACCTTATAATAGCCAAAGAATGCTTGATACGCTAAATTCTATCTTTTATTATTACTATAAGTGTATAGGGTCAAAACAATTTCAATCATAAGTATCAATCGTAGACAGCATAAGTGCCCCATACCACTATGTCGCCATACTAGTTCTACAATTAAAACCGCAAAGGTCGTATTGAAAATTGGATTTCGTCATGAGTCGAGGCACGGGCAAGCTTCTCTCCGTTCGAGACACTCTAGTAGATGTCTCAGGACCACACACAGCGATCCTTGGAACCTCCAAGGCCGATCCTCTCTTACTTTCAAGGATTGGCAATTGCTGAACACACGTTTCCCCGTCCTTTCAGACCTATATCTGAGGCGCCTCGCATCCAACAACCACATAGGTAAAAATAATATATATGTCAGGGCTGGTAGGTCACTGACATCACCCATAGCTAGAAAGAAACATCGCGCACTCCTTGGGTCCTTATCCCATTTTTGAGTCATACCGAGGTGTGAGGCTCGTGAATTAATGCCATGCACAAAGCTATGCCACACAGGCCATGCTTTGAGCATCATCCACAAGACTTTGCTTTTCAACAGAAGCCTTGAGCACTTGCCACTTAGGCATGCCACACAGGCAATTCATGCCATGCGATTGATATCCATCAATATATAACCTCTGATCTCGTACGTCTCAGAGAAGGGCGTTAAGAAAGAGAATAAATTCTCCACCGCCAAATAGATATATTTTTAATCGAAATCAATCGCACAGAATAAAATCCAATGTCAGACACACAGTCCATTTACAAGTTCGTTATGGGTCTGAACGAAACCGGAGGAACCTTATTCCTCGCATATCCATCGATCTCCAAATACGTCTGGACGATCGCCAACTGATTCCCTCCTCTTTAGTGTACAACCCAATTAAGATCATTAATAATCATCCAAACGATGTGAAGACCTCCGGTCTTCAACCACCGTCTTCATCTTCGAATAATCGTCGAATCAGTTATCCAGAAAGGGTTTAAACCTGGCCTTTCCAAATAACCCGCGTATATAATAAACAAGTGTTACCCAAAAGCAACATACGCCCCATTCCAATTTAGAATATTCTTCTATTCAAATTATCACATTCTTAGGGAAAGGTTCCTATTAATTTTATCAAAGATATTCTTCTAAATTTATTCTTTAATATTCCTTTGGATATCATTTCAAACCATATTATGGTGTTCCAAACTAGTCGGGATTAGCGAACCACACCGAAGTAATTATTTATTTATTTCCCAATCCCAACCTATTCATCCCATGGAGCAAAACTGGTAATACTCCATATCTAACACCATGGTGTTATCGGTAAATATTAATTACCATTTCACGTTCAAATCTAATTAAAGATTTAACTATTGCCTGAAGCAAAATTGGTGATACTCCATTCTCGATCACTTTAATCTAATTAAAGTTACATTAAAACTCCACTTAGTTTCAATCTTCCCACAAATCAGTATCCTGTCTTTAACTGGGTTAAAGAACCAATGTCATCTAAAATACGGTTCACGATAAACCCAAAATCACATTCCATTGTTAATCGGGTCAAAGAACAAGTGTTATTCAAAACACCGCTCATGATTAACCCAAAAACCAATTTAAATTCAATTCCAATTAAATACCAATTAACTGGACAATTTCACTAAGTCTTAATTAAAAGATTTATTCTTCTCTAAATTGGGTTCAAGAACAGTGTTATTTAAGGTACCATTCACGACGAACCCAAAATCCCATTTGATATTAAATACAAGGCTCTGAATAGAAAATATATCGGCTTATATTCAATATCAAATTCTGAAACCAACAAATATCGTATTGGAAATAACGATACAAATATATCTTTCAAATTTCCACAATCATATCTGTATAATCATGAAATCAAACATCGAAATAGTCCGAAGATAATTTTGATTCAAATCCATTCGAAGATAATTCTGATTATTTTTAAAACCACTTCAAATCTAGTTCAAAACTAGTTCATTTCAATAAAAATATATTTTTATCCTTACAAATGTGGAATTTTTTTATCCCAGTTCTTTCCAGTTCATATATTATGATTTTACACAAATTATCAATATTTTTAATAATTTTATCAAGGCCCGTATAGTCGATTTCCAATAACGGTCGTCGAACTGCACTTACATCGATCTTTTCCAAATTTGATTTGTACATAATTCCAAATCCAACTGTTAGATTTCAAATTTCTAATATTCATTGGAAAGCTCATTTCGATATGACTCTAACGGTTCCGGTTTCAGGAGAATCCGACGGTCGGATCTCCCATAACATCAATTCAAAGTCAATGTTCAAAATTCGCTAACTGCCACGGCGTGGCACATTCTATTCAGGCCATTTAATATATATAATATATATATATATTATATATTTCGTCGATTTCAATTCAAAACGTATTTTATAAATCGTTTTAAATTCGTTTTCAAAACAATTTCAACTTCATACTCAACTTTAAATCAAAAATGAATATTCCCTATCATTAATGTATAAATGATAATATTTTCAAAATGTTATATTTTGAAATCACTTTCTTTTCTATATTCATTATAAAAACGAATATAATCAATATAAATATCATTTGCGTCAAAATGGCGCACATATAATCAATACGGCTTTATATATTTCAATAACTTCATTATTCTATTCAACAAATGAATATTTTCCTCAACACATGAATATATATTTCTTTTAACACATGAATATTCTCAACACATGAGTATCGTCAACACATTACTATTTTATTTATTCAACACATGAATATTTATTTTCCTGTTCTGAATATTATTTTAAAATATTATTTATTTTCTAAATTGGAATGAGACCCAATCAATTACCATATAATGTTATTTATATAGATTCAATACAACACATGTATAAAATAGCAACGATAAATAATCAGCCATCATCCAGAGTTCACCGCACAACTACATAAGCATTAAATATAAATAATTAACGTTTACACAGTCTGTTAATCAAACGATCGACATACCACTAAACAATTGGGATTAGTGTACGTTGAATATCATCCCAACACCCGTGTGGGGTTTCAAATCAACAAACACTAAATATTATTTGTGCAGTTGGGCGACGTGTAAAATTTATCGTCCCAATAAATGTCCTTCAAATGGGTGTACATAAACAAATCGTTTGATTTGTAAATGAATATTTATTTATTCACCTTCACGTTAAATTTTATATTTTTAACTATATAATATTTTATTCTCAACACATGAATGTTTTATTATCCATTTCACATCAACATCACAAACAAACTTCACAACACATCAAACAAGCATACAAGTCGTCCATGGTCTGTGGATGACGGGTGTCGAGTGTTGCTAAGCACCGTCTGCCTCCTAGTATATATTTTAACTAGAAAATTAAATTAAAAGTGAGAAGTTCTCACCAACTAGCTAAACCAATTCACCGCGACTCTTCATATGTAGAAAATCTTCGTCGTGCTCGCCTTTTGTCAATTTCATTGTCCGTAGCCACTACATATATAAAAATCACATTTTTATATTCTCTGGTATATAAAAATCATATTTTTAAAACGCTACTATATAGATAAAAATTCTATTTTTATATCGCTAATATATAGATAAAAATTACATTTTTATACCGCTACTATATAGATAAAAATTCTATTTTTATAACGTTGTTCACTTAATAAAGATCGGATTTTTATCTTCACTTCATATAATAAAAATCATATTTTTAATCTTCACATATAATAAAAATCATACTTTTAATCTTCACATATAATAAAAATCATATTTTTAATCTTCATATATAATAAAAATCATATTTTTATCACTTAAAAATCTTATTTTTATCATTTGAAAATTATACCTTTATTCTCTATACATATAAAATCGGTTTTTAATTCTCTACACCTATAAAATCAGTTTTTAAATCGAAGAAAATAAATAAACTTGAAATTAAAAACTTACTTTGCCTTTTCATGGGAGGGGGGAGGGGTTGTTGAGCTGGCGCCGGAGCCTATTGGTGGGGGTGGTCATCGCAGGCGAATCGATGGTCATAGGATGAAAGGGGCTGCACTGGATTTAATTCGAGAAGGGGGAAGAAAGAAGGTCGAGGAGGAGATGCGATAGGGGTGGCTGCGATCATCAGCGGCGCCGCCGCTGGAGGCGGCGGCGGCTTCCTCACCCCATCGTTTCCCCTTTATTTTTTTTAACTTTTTTTAATTTCGAAATCGGTTTGACTGTGAATGAGAAAGAAAGGGGGAGAGGGGTTTTATTGAAATTTTTTTATATTATTTTAATTTATTTTTTTATTCCATAAAGCAACTTTTTATTTCGAATTCAAAATCAAACCCACCGACTGTCGTCCCTAGCTAATTAACCTCATTCCAAACACAATGGGATATGTATCGTAGGCTGATTCAATCGTTTTGATCAGTTTCCATCAAAATCAAAATATAAATCTATATATTGAATTTGAACGCGCATTTCAATTTACTGGGGCCACATACGGAGTCTAAAAATTCCCGAAAAATATTTTCTAGCTTCGTATTGACGATACGGTCCTAATAAAACTAATTTCGTCAAATTCTGAGACCGTTTGAAAAATGGCCATTTTCTGGTCGATCGAAATTGACTAAAACTGTCAAAACACGTTTTACTTCGCCACGCACACATATTGATTCGAAAAATTATGAATTTTGGAATCTAGCAATGATTCGACATCCTGGATCCAACAAAAATGGTTTCGTTGAAAACCGAGGTCGTTCGCAAAATTTCCATTTTTAAGGGCAAAAAATTCCATAGCGACTAATCTGAATTTTCAACCGGGCATAACTTTTTATCCCCGCTGTGAAATTTCAATTTTTCGGATTCGTTGGAAAGATATTCTCAAATAGATTCTAATATTTTTGGTTTCGCCAAGATCCGGTTTATTTTCAATCCTATACATTCATTTAAACTTTGAAATCGAATTTTCAAACAACCGCGCCATTTTCAATTCCTTTTATAATTAAAATAAAATATTTATATTCAAACGACGATTCAAACTAATATATACATTCTAATTATGTTCAAAATAAATTCTTCGTTGTTATTATTTAAAATAAATCATTTTAAATATTCTAAATTCATCAAAATTGCCAAAATAAAAATTTTAAATTAGCACAGAATTTCCAGATTGTTACAATATCCTCCACTTAAAGATTTTCGTCCCCGAAAAGGAACAAAGCTGAAAGTTGTTTAACTAATCAACTTAACTTCCATTATTTTCATTATAGCTTAAGTTCTTCAAACTTTTAGTTTCTAAGAAATTTTCAAATTTTTCAGAAATTTGGCTAACACCCTAAATTTTCGAAAAATTTCGCCATAACCTCCCTTGCACCGGGAGCTTCGGGATATTTCAAATAGCCTCCCATGGCCCTCACCAATCCAAAAGAAAAAGAAAAAGCCAAGCGGCTAGCCAGTCGGCTCATAAAATCATCCAAACCCAATAAATTTATAAACATGTACCTATTTGTCGGACAAACAATTTTATTCTTCTGCTCTGGCCTCCTTGCTATGACCTGTTCAATAGATATACATGTATATGCATGCAATTGTAATCATTTTTCAATACAGTTCAATATTCGGTTCAATTTGGCATAATGGTTCAAAATTTCAAACCAATAATCAAACAACACAACCATCAATCAATTAGTTGATTAGCTTTTCAAATTCAATTTTTGATATATATATATATATACAGAAAATCATGTTTTTGATGCCAAATCACAACAATAAACCTATCTAGTTTTGGTTTTCACACCAGTCTAATGGAAATATACAGAAATCCCATTTTCGAAACCCGAACATAAATATTGGTGATGGAGCTCCATCATCAAAATCAGCTCCGAGCGACTAGAGTGTGATTTTATATCTATCCCTGTAACGCCTCGCCTCTATACCCACTATCGTCCAATTCATTTCAGGGAAATGTCGTAGACCACAACGGAGTATAAGGTTTGTGAAGGGCGACCGATTTTATAATTGCTCGATGTAAGGAATGCACATCGAATTCTGATACCGATTAAAATTTCGACATGACCATTCGGCGCATAGGGCAACTACACAACGGCTATATGCAATACGGAAAGCAGTATAAAATAGACAACAACAACAATATAAATATGGTATATCTCAAAGCCAGACACAGAATAATCATATCACAAAGGCGGAATAGATATGAATAAACCAAGAATGTGTACAACAAGCTAGTGGTCAATAAAGATCCACTAATACATGTACCAAGATCTAGATAAAAGAATATGTACACAACGGTAGACAATGTCAGAGGTACAAAAGTACATAAAACTGCGGAGACAGAGTAGCAAGCTGAAAGTAGAAGATCAATCCTGCGATGAGTCCCAGAGGAGTACCTAAAATGAGTCGGTCTGACCCGAGTATTATTTATAGGAATAAACAATAAACGAGTCAGTCTAGCTGTACTCATCAAATAAACTGAGATAACAAGAGATGTAACACAGGATGACATGATTCTACTAATAACATCTAATCATAAATAAATATGAAACATGGCATGTCAACAAAATCAGGGAAATGACAATGAAATGTCAGTACACAAATATCTCTAAATAATCTCATAGCTAATATAGAATGCAACATTTAAATAAAAGCACACAACAGGAAATGACAGTGGAATGCCAAATAAAACTGAACCCATGAATGACAACGGAATGCCAAATAAATTGAATACATGAATGACAATGGAATGCCAAATACAAATCAAATTGATGCGCATTGCATCAAAGAAATCAAGAATCTAGAAATCACTCGAAATCCAGAAAACATCATAAAGAAGTTCCCCACGGTGTCGGGAGAGAGAAACACATGAATCGTGAATCCCTAGAAAACAGAAAACATCATAAAGAGGGCCTGCAGGTTCACAGATGAGAAATGATCTCTAGGTAGCTAACCTATAGTTTAAGCCGAAGCTCCCCACGAAGCCGGGTCGTGACCCCGGAAGAGAGAAAACACGTAAATCGTGAAATCTCTAGAAAACATCATAAATCATAGAAAGTTGGACCGAAGTCCCCCAAGTGAAATCCAAGAATCGTAAATCCCACTCGGGCGATCGAGGACCACGGAACACAAGTCATAAAAGTTGGACCGAAATCCCATAGGTGAAATCCAAGAATCGTAAATCCCACTAAGGCGATCGAGGACCACAAAACACAAGTCATAAAGGATCACATCGATCCGGGTGAATAGAAATTACTCCGAGCTAGTCAATATAAGAAAATAGCGACATGTCCCATAACCACATGCTATTCCCGAATATTTGTGAACCCATAGTTGGTTTCTATTCAAAATAAAGAAAATCGCCACATATGTTCAAGCGAATGAGTCTGAGAGTTATTCGCCGAAGTAAACATCTAAGGGGTCATAGTCCTCGGTTTTACTAAGGTAAATAAACTAGATTTCTCGTTCGATCGATAGGATAAGGAATCATATATAAATCAATAGAATCAGAACCGGGTTTAGAAACCGAATTTTTTTAAAAGGATTTGAATTTGAAAACTGATTAAACATTGGTTCGGCATCCATTGACCATATACAACCCCATTATCCATTATTGTTCAATTATTTATAAAAACCATCGCCGAAGCGAACAGAACACAAACATCATAGATCATAAATTCACATCTCATGGTTTCAAAATGATTTGAAAACCAAACGAGACAGCGCGGCTACGACAATCCGAGCGAACTCAAGATTGCCGGGATATGCGCGAGGGGGTGTCGGGAAGGAGATCCAAAGAACACGGAGGCGCGCGCCTCGACGCACGACCAAAACTGCAGAAGGGGGAACAAGCCTGGGCAACGCCCAGGTCTGTCACCGGTCGACCGCCCAAGGGGGGCCGGTCGACCGGTTGGGGACGGATCTGAGCGTTTCTCAGAATCTGTCACCGGTCGACAGCCCCAGGGGGCAGGTCGACCGGTTCAAGATAGAGACTTGACCAGTCGACCGGCCCCCCAGGGCCTATCGACCGGCCTCTGTGCCTGGGCATATGCCCGGGCACAGCCCGGACCTGTCGACCGGCTCTATTTGGGTGGTCGACCGGTCAGTGCTTGGGCGCATGCCCAGGCACGGGTGACGGGGGATTCGAACCCCGTTGCGGCCTCTCGAGCTCCGATGCTTCTCTCCGGCCTTGTGACGACCAGTTCCGGTGCTTATACACCTTCCATTGGAGCCAGAGACAAGTGTGATTCAATTCAATTGCACAAGAAGATTTTCAAACCCAATTTCTAAACCAAATGAAGAAACGCGATATAAGCGAATCGTGAACTCTTTGAACTTGCCGGGAGCGACAACAGTACTTCACAACACCACTTACTCGACTTACATCATGTGTAATGATCGTGTGATCAACATATATATACATAAGATTTCAATGGTTCAATTTATAAAGTCAAATATGCACAAAATTCCAAACCAATACGCAACAAGGCGATTCGAGCGACTCGCGAAGATTTAGATATTTGCCGGGGGACAACGGAGCTTCACAACATCACCAAATCAACTCATAACACATGGATTAGATCGTATAAACGATCATTTTCATAAATTTCAACTCAATGGAATATAAACACATGAAATCGGCTAAGTTATATTAACCTAACCAAATCAACAAGCAAATGCAACTCATATGAACACTAAATTACACTTGTACAAGCACGTAGGCTTGTGGCATAGATGTGAGTTCAAAAAGAACTCACCTTTCACTCATGAATGGCAAGAAAAAGCTCCAACAAGGAAGAACAAGCACAAATCCAAGCAAAGAACGTTTCTTTCTTCAATCACTCCTCTCTAATCACCTCATGAACACATATGAACACTCATGGATGTTAGAACATCATAAAAATCCGAAATTGAGAGGAGAGAAAGGTAGAGAACGAGTAGAGAGGGCTTACCCATGTCATAGAATTGGATTTGCACAAGAATTGAGCTCTAGATTGGAAGCCCTAGCTTAGGAATTTTAATTTCCCATTCCCTTCCCCATTTTCTATTCTTCTAAGTGTTTGGAGAATGAATGAAGAGTGGGAGGAAGCTAGGTGAATTATATGATGAGCTAGGTTATCTCAACCAAGCCCTAGCCCAAAGTGCCAATTTTCACGAACTCGGAACACATCGAACCTTATAGTTTTCGAACACCTAAACGACGTTTCGAACCCGATGGAAGTGGTTTCGAGTCCAAATTCATTCGTATGTGAAAAATGATATTTTGGCCACACATTCTAATGAGAACCGGCCAAATTTCACTAACTAAAAAGGTATCGATGCTTATAGTCAAAGAGGTCGTAAACGATGATCCGGACTCAGTGGAAGTGGTCCCGAATCCTAATTTTATCATTTGTGAAAAATGATATTTTGAGTGATACCTCGGATACGACGATCGATTTAAATAAAATATTTAAAATCCATTATCATGGAATGAGCGGGTTGTTACAGACTTCCCCCTTAAAAGAATTGTGTCCCCGTAATTCCTTAAGAATGAAGTAGTAAGTAACATCCAAAACAATACCACGGAGTGGTACCACAAGAACCGACACGAAATGGAAAGATCACACCAACGGCTAGGTGAGATCCCCATTTCGTCTCGCCGGATCATAAAAACTAGAGTTCAATCTCGAACTTCATTACCCATGAAGATAGTCATCCCAAACGGGTAAAATAATTCCAGAAAAATTCATAAGCACTATGAATTCAAATAGACTTGCCTTTCGTCGTATGGTTCTCACGGGAATGAGAATTAATAGAATACACAAAAAATCAAGCGAATCCAATTTGGAACTTCAAGGAGAAACGGGACTGCGTCCTACAGACGTGAGATATCAATAGTAGATATTTCTCTTAGGATATGAGATGGGAGATTTATGATGGTTGACTAGTCCATTCCCAACACTCAATCACGATGATGTAGTGGACATCGAACCCGAGCGCTTTAGTCCTGCGACAAGGTGGCTAACACCGACAAAAGCACAACACAGAAATTCCAACGAATTTAGCTAAGGAAAGCAATTTTCGAAGGAATATCCAATTTTAATATCAATGACTCAAGGTTGGTAACGGAATACCAATCAGCTAGGAACCGATAAACAAATATTGGTAACGGAATACCAATAAAGTACAAGTCGATAATCAAATATTGGTAACGGAATTACAATGAACTACTCGGGGAAATCGATTTCTATCCAGGGACCAAATCTCATTTAGTAACCATAAGGACGAATCATTAGGAATTATACGGAATTCCCAATATTCAGAAACTTGAGTATCGATTTTAGAAAATCAAAAACATCAAGAAGATGATGGATAAGTAGTGCACAACTTACCACTTCGGAACAACAGAGTTTAAGATAATTTTTCACTAAAAATCTCAAATCGCTAAAACATCAGCAACTAATCAAAGAAGCACTAGACAATTCCTCTAACAAGATGAGATTAAACCAAAGAGGTCATAATTCTCAAAGATTTGATTCACAAGGGTTAACAAACATGCGGAGACAATTGTCAATCCAAATGATTCAAACTAACGAGGGGTGAATACCAAAAGCGCTCACCCTTTCGATATTCATTTCTAAGAACAACGCAAAGCTAAGCCCATAAGTGAATTGACTATAGCACTTCCGGATGATCGACTAGATCATAGATTCGAAGAAAGGAATTATTGAGTTTGCCGTGGATCGCAAAACCCAAATATTCCCTCCCCACGGGAACTCCCATTCTCTCAAGTGATCGTTCACTAGAGAAAATAAGAAGACCCATGGAATCACAAGAATACTAAATTCTCTTTAGCAAATCGAAACAAGGATCAAGAATTAGGCGAGATTCTCCATCACTAAGAATTCTCGATAATCAAAGATTAAAAATCCAGAATCAAGAGACATGAATAAATAACCCCCAGGAACAAGAGACATCGGTTATTTATTTACTCAATGAAAAGATTCAAGATAATTTCTAATTAAAAATCTTGAACCAAGCAAATTCTTAGAATTACTCCAAGGAAGTCTAGAAGTAAATTACCTAGGAAACAATAAACGATTACGAAAAAATCGCAAAAATTCAAAATATCATTATTTTGACTAATTCATTATTGGTTAATTTAATTTTAAGGATCGTTTCAAATGTCGGATTGTACCATAATGGTGTTTAGGAATTCCGAATTACAACATGGCATCCCACGTCTCGTTCGAGATCCTTAACGCACCCGATGGACAAGTTAACACAAGAAAGTCCTCACAATTTCTAATGTTCACGCAGATCTCGCGAAAATATAAAAATTCAATAAATCGTTCGAGATGACATAAAGGAAATAGGATTCCTTTATCAACTTACGAATAAAACACAATTGATATCTTTTGATAATGAAGAACACGGTCGACGTATATCAAAAGAACAAAAATAAAATAATCTCTGAACAAGGTAAATGACAGTAAGAAATTAAAGACACGTACCTTGACTTAAGAAGAGGGATCACAAGAAGCGGGATGCTTTCCCTCATTCTTGATCTTGAGTTAATTTAGCACAAATGCTTGGTGACTCACACCGGCATAGTGAAATAATAAATGAGTTGTTTTAGCCCTTAAGCTAGGTGATCTCACACCGAACTAGAACTACATAGCTGACAACAAGGGAGTAGATTCCGTCACGAAGACATGATGTCTCCGGACCAACTTACAAGTGATCAACAAACCATGTTAGGTACGTAGCGATGTACGAAACAATCTTAACTAGAAATCACGAAATTTCATGATCAAAGACGCTTATAACGCGCGTAATGACGCACGGGCAAGATATCCAATGATCAATCAACTACAAGGATCGTAAATGATCAGCAAGATAAGTGTGATACACAATAGGTCAGTTAATAAATAAATTTATCCGAACGTCCCATACCGCCAGCTTAACTCAAGAATTAACGAACGAATTGTTGAATCCCACTCGAATATTCAAAATGGTTATTATCATAGTTTTCAAAAGCACAAGTCCAGTAATTATCCGTCAAAGCAAACACAAGGGTTCATAGTCCTCATGTTTATTAAGGCGTTTAATCAAATTCCTCGTACGATTGAAGTATTCATGACAATGTCAAATTACGATCACCAAAGCGATTGACAACTTGACATTTACGTTTTAATAACGTAATTCATACAAAGACAGACATCGGTTAGCAACTCGAGTCAAAGAATGAAACAGAAGCACCACTAGAGCAAACGGGCCCTAGATGAACTATAGAAATCAACTCGAAAGAGGATAAGTTGATAACTATTCTAAGAGACTAAAAGTAGGACACTTGATACTCAAACACCCCTCCATAGGTGGTAAACAAGGCGAACCGGCTCTCGCACGGGTACGACCAACTATTTCACTTTTTTAGGGAAAAAGAAGGAGGGAAAAGTTATTCTCAAGTTGAATTCAAAAGATGCGAATTCAATCAAAATGGAATCGTAATGGTAGATAAGCTATGACGGGTCTTAAGACTCTAACTAAAACCCTAAAGCACGATTCCCTAGAGAGGCTCAAGATAATACCATCGTCATGCTATCTTACACTGTTCCGAAAAGTTGGCTCTGATACCAAACTGTAACGCCCCGCCTCTATACCCACTATCGTCCAGTTCATTTCAGGGAAATCTCATAGACCATAACGGAGAATAAGGTTTGTGAAGGGCGACTGATTGTATAATTGCTCCATGTGAGGAATGCACATCGAATTCAGATACCGATTAAAATTTCGACATAACCATTTGGCACATAGGGCAACTACACAACGACTATATGCAATCCGGAAAGCAGTATAAAATAGACAACAACAATAATACAAATATGGTATATCTCAAGCCAGACACAGAGTAATCATATCACAAAGGTGGAATAGATATGAATAAACCAAGAATGTGTACAACAAGCTAGTGGTCAACAAAGATCCACTAATACATGTACCAAGATCTAGATAAAAGAATATGTACACAACGGTAGACAATGTCAGAGGTTCAAAAGTACATAAAACTGCGGAGACAGAGTAGCAAGATGAAAGCGGAAGATCAATCCTGCGATGAGTCCCAGAGGAGTACCCAAAATGACTCGGTCTGACCCGAGTATTATTTATAGGAATAAACAATAAACGAGTCAGTCTAGCTGTACTTATCAAATAAACTGAGATAACAAGAGATGTAACACAGAATGACATGATTCTACTAATAACATCTAATCATAAATAAATATGAAACATGGCATGTCAACAAAATCAGGGAATGACAATGAAATGTCAGTACACAAATATCTCTAAATAATCTCATAGCTAATATAGAATGCAACATTCAAATAAAAGCACACAACAGGAAATGACAGTGGAATGCCAAATAAAACTGAACCCATGAATGACAACGAAATGCCAAATAAACTGAATACATGAATGACAACGGAATGCCAAATACAAATCAAATTGATGCGCATTGCATCAAAGAAATCAAGAATCTAGAAATCACTCGAAATCCATAAAACATCATAAAGAAGTTCCCCACGGTGCCGGGAGAGAGAAACACATGAATCGTGAATCCCTAGAAAACAGAAAACATCATAAAAAGGGCCTGTAGGTTCACAGATGAGAAACGATCTCTAGGTAGCTAACCTATAGTTTGAGCCGAAGCTCCCCACGAAGTCGGGTCGTGACCCCGGAAGAGAGAAAACACTTAAATCATGAAATCTCTAGAAAACATCATAAATCATAGAAAGTTGGACCGAAGTCCCCCAGGTGAAATCCAAGAATCGTAAATCCCACTCGGGCGATCGAGGACCACAAAATACAAGTCATAAAAGTTGGATCGAAGTCCCATAGGTGAAATCCAAGAATCGTAAATCCCACTAGGGCGATCGAGGACCACAAAAGACAAGTCATAAAGGATCACATCGATCCGGGTGAATAGAAATTACTCCGAGCTAGTCAATATAAAGAAATAGCGACATGTCCCATAACCACATGCTATTCTCGAATATTTACGAATCAATAGTTGGTTTCTATTCAAAATTGATAAAATCGCCACATATGTTCAAGCGAAAGAGTCCAAGAGTTATTCGCCGAAGTAAACATCTAAGGTGTCATAGTCCTCGGTTTTACTAAGGTAAATAAACCAGATTTCTCGTTCTATCGATAGGATAAGGAATCGTATATAAATCAATAGAATCAGAACCGGGTTTAGAAACCGAATTTATTTTAAAAGGAAATGAATTTAAAAACTGATTAAACATTGGTTCGGCATCCATTGACCATATACAACCCCATTATCCATTGTGGTTTAATTATTTATAAAAACCGTCGCCGAAGCGAACAGAACACAAACATCATAGATCATAAATTCACATCTCATGGTTTCAAAATGATTTAAAAACCAAACGAGACAGCGCGGCTATGACAACCCGAGCGAACTCAAGATTGCCGAGATACGCGCGAGGGGGTGTCGGGAAGGAGGTCCGAAGAACACGGAGGCGCGTGCCTCGATGCGCGACCAAAACTGCAGAAGGGGTGGAAACAGGCCTGGGCAACGCCCAGGTCTGTCACCGGTCGACCACCCAAGGGGGGCAGGTCGACCAGTTGGGGACAGATCTGGGCGTTGCCCAGATCTGTCACCGGTCGACAGCCCCACGGGGGCCGGTCGCCCGGTTCAAGACAGAGACTTGACCGGTCGACCGGCCCCCCAGGGCCTGTCGACCGGCCTTTGTGCCTGGGCATATGCCCAGGCACAGCCCAGACATGTCGACCGGCCTTATTTGGGTGGTCGACCGGTTAGTGCCTGGGCGCATGCCCAGGCATGGGTGACGGGGGATTTGACCCCAGTCGCGACCTCTCGAGCTCCGACGCTTCTCTTCGTCCTTGTGACGACTTGTTCCGGTGCTTGTACACCTTCCATTGGAGCCTGAGACAAGTGTGATTCAATTCAATTGCATAAGAAGATTTTTGAACCCAATTTCTAAACCAAACGAAGAAACGTGATATAAGCGAATCGTGAAGTCTTAGAACTTGCCGGGAGCGACAATAGTACTTCACAACATCACTTACTCGACTTACATCATGTGCAATGATCGTGTGATCAACATATATATACATAAGATTTCAATGGTTCGATTTATAAAGTCAAGTATACACAAAATTCCAAACCAATACACAACAAGGCGATTCGAGCGACTCGCGAAGACTTAGTTATTTGCCGGGGGACAATGGAGCTTCAAAACATCACCGAATCAACTCATAACACTTGGATTAGATCGTATAAACAATCATTTTCATAAATTTCAACTCAATGGAATATAAACACATGAAATCGGCTAAGTTATACTAACCTAACCAAATCAACAAGCAAATGCAACTCATATGAACACTAAATTACACTTGTACAAGCATGTAGGCTTGTGGCATAGATGTGAGTTCAAAAGAACTCACCTTTCACTCATGAATGGCAAGAACAAGCTCCAACAAGGAAGAACAAGCACAAATCCAAGCAAAGAACCTTTCTTTCTTCAGTCACTCCTCTCTAATCACCTCATGAACACATATGAACACTCATGGATGTTAGAACATCATAAAAATCCGAAATTGAGAGGAGAGAAAGGTAGAGAACGAGTAGAGAGAGCTTACTAATGTCATAGAATTGAATTTGCACAAGAATTGAGCTCTAGATTGGAAGCCCTAGCTTAGGAATTCTAATTTCCCATTCCCTTCCCCATTTTCTATTTTTCTAAGTGTTTGGAGAATGAATGAAGAGTGGGAGGAAGCTAGGTGAATTATATGATGAGCTAGGTTAGCTCAACCAAGCCCTAGCCCAAAGTACCAATTTTCACGAACTCGAAACATATCGAACCTTATAGTTTTCGAACACCTAAACGACGTTTCGAACCTGATGGAAGTGGTTTCGAGTCCAAATTCATTCGTATGTGAAAAATGATATTTTGGCCACACATTCTAATGAGAACCGGCCAAATTTCACTAACTAAAAAGGTATCGATGCTTATAGTCAAAAAGGTCGTAAACGTTGATCCGAACTCAATGGAAGTGGTCCCGAATCCTAATTTTATCATTTGTGAAGATCGATATTTTGGGTGACACCTCGGATACGACGATCGATTTAAATAAAATATTTAAAATCCATTATCATGGAATTAGCGGGTTGTTACAATTCAGTATATTAAAACTTCAAATATACGTTCATGACGCATATATGCAAAATCTTTATATACTCGATTGTCCAAATTCAATACAGATAAAATATTCAAATACGTATACTTGAAATTAATTTTCAAAACAAAGTTTGTTTTCAAATTTTATTTTAAAAATATACTATTCACACTCGTTCTAGGATACTACTGATCCCATCTCTAACGAGTAATTCTTATTGGATATTGCTAATCCAATCTTTGATGAATTCTTTCATTCGGTTCTAATATGTCTTGTTCTCGAGCTCTGTAAACCAAAGCTCTGATACCACTTTATAAGATATCGCGAAATCCGGTAGGCTTTGCAACCATCCCTTCATCCTCCAGTACAGCAGGTAAAACCCACCGTGGCTTATAAGTGGTCCCCCAGTACACTTGTTTTACGGCGACCCTCTCGAGCCTCCCGGCCACTGCCTCACCAACCCTCAAGAGGGACATGTGGGGGTAAGAGTCTCTCGTTCGCCACCAAACCGCGAAGCAAGAAACCCCATCATGACTGCAACAAGAACTGGTAATACTCCATATCTAACACCATGATGTTATCGGTAAATATTAATTACCATTTCATGTTCAAATCTAATTAAAGATTTAACTATCGCTTGGAGCAAAACTGGTGATACTCCATTCTCGATCACTTTAATCTAATTAAAGTTTCATTAAAACTTCACTTAGTTTTAATCTTCCCACAAATCAATATCCTGTCTTTAACTGGGTTAAAGAACGAATGTCATCTAAAACACGGTTCACGATAAACCCGGAATCACATTCCATTGTAATCGGGTCAATGAACAGGTGTTATTCGAAACACTGTTCACGATAAACCCAAAAACCAATTTAAATTCAATTCCAATTAAATACCAATTAACTGGACAATTTCACTAAATCTTAATTAAAAGATTTATTCTATTCTAAACTGGGTTCAAAAACAGTGTTATTTAAGCCACCATTCATGATGAACCCAAAATCCCATTTGATATTAAATACAAGGATCTAAATATTAAATATATTGGCTTATATTCAATATCAAATTCTGAAACCAACAAATATCATATTGGAAATAACGATACAGATATATCTTTCAAATTTCCACAACCATATCTGTATAATCACGAAATCCAACATCGAAATATTCCAAAGATAATTTCGATTCAAATCCATTCCAACTCGTATATTGGAAATTCTGATTATTTTTAAAACCACTTCAAATCTTGTTCAAAACTAGTTCATTTTGATAAAGATATTTTTTTATCCTTACAAATGTGGAATTTTTTTCATCCCAGTTCTTTCCAATTCATATATTATGATTTTCGCAAATTATCAATATTTTTAATAATTTTATCAAGGCCCGTACAGTCGATTTCCAATAACGGTCGTCGAACTGCACTTACAGCGACCTTTTCCAAATTTGATTTGGACATAATTCCAAATCCAACCCTTAGATTTCAAATTTTTAATATTCGTTGGAAATCTCTTTTCGATATGAACCCAATGGTTCTGGTTTCAGGAGAATCCGACGGTCGGATCTCCCATAACGTCAATTCGAAGTCAATGGTCGAAATTCGCGAACTGCCGCGGCGTGTTCTATTCAGGCCATTTAATATATGTCTTATACATATTATATATATTTCATTGATTTCAATTCAAAATGTATTTTATAAATCGTTTTAAATTCGTTTTCAAAACAATTTCAACTTCATATTTAACTTTAAATCAAAATTGAATATTCCCTATCATTAATGTATAAATGATAATATTTTCAAAATGTTATACTTTGAAATCACTTTCTTTTCTATATTCATTATAAAAATGAATATAATCGATATAAATATCGTTCGCGTCAAAATGGCGCATATCTGATCAACACGGCTTTATATATTTCGATAACTTCGTTATTCTATTCAACAAATGAATGTTTTCTTCAACACATGAGTATATATTTCTTTCAACACATGAATATTCTCAACACATGAGTATCGTCAGCACATTACTATTTTGTTTATTCAACATATGAATATTTATTTTCCTGTTCTGAATATTATTTTAAAATATTCTTTATTTTTTAAATTGGAATGAGACCCAATCAATTACCATATAATGTTATTTATATGGATTCCATACAACACATGTATATAATAGCAACAATATTAATCAACCATCATCCAGAGTGCACCGCACAACTGCATAAGCATTAAATATAACTAATTGACGCTTACACACTTTGTCAATCAAACGATCGACATACCACTAAACACTTGGGATTAGTGTACGTCGAATATCATCCCAACACCCGTGTGGGGTTTCAAATCAACAAACACTAAATATTATTTGTGCAGTTGGGCGACGTGTAAAATTTATCGTCCAAATAAATGTCCTTCAAATGGGCGTACATAAACAAATCGTTCGATTTGTAAATGAATAATTATTTATTCATCTTCACGTTAAATTTTATATTTTTAACTCTGTAATATTTTATTCTCAACACATGAATGTTTTATTATCCATTTCACATCAACATCACAAACAAACTTCACAACACATCAAACAAGCATACAAGTCGTCCATGGTCTGTGGGTGACGGGTGTCGGGTGCTGCTAAGCACCGTCTGCATCTTAGTTTATATTTTAACTAGAAAATTAAATTAAAAGTGATAAGTTCTCACCGACTAGCTAAATTAATTCACCGCGACTCTTCATATGTAGAAAATCTTCGTCATGCTCGCCTTTTGTCAATTTCATTGTCCGTAGCCACTACATATATAAAAATCACATTTTTATATTCTCTGGTATATAAAAATCATATTTTTAAAACGCTACTATATAGATAAAAATTCTATTTTTATACCGCTACTATATGGATAAAAATTCTATTTTTATACCGCTACTATAAAGATAAAAATTCTATTTTTATAACAGTGTTCACATAATAAAGATCGGATTTTTATCTTCACTTCATATAATTTAAATCATATTTTTAATCTTCACATATAATAAAAATCATATTTTTAATCTTCACATATAATAAAAATCATTTTTTTAATCTTCACATATAATAAAAATCATATTTTTATCACTTAGAAATCGTATTTTTATCATTTGAAAATTATACCTTTATTCTCTATACATATAAAATCAGTTTTTAATTCTCTACACCTATAAAATCAGTTTTTAAATCGAAGAAAATAAATAAACTTGAAATTAAAAACTTACTTTGGCTTTTCAAGGGGGGCTGCTGAGCCGGTGCCAGAGCCTAGTGGTGGGGGGTGGTCATCGCAGGCGGAGCGGCGATCATAGGGTGAAAGGGGCGGCATGGGATTTAATTCGAGAAGGGGGAAGAAAGAAGGTCGAGGAGGAGATACGGTGGGGGGGCTGCGATCATCAGTGGCGCCGCCGCTGGAGGCGGCTGCGGCTTCCTCCCTCCGTCGTTTCCCCTTTCTTTTTTTTATGTTTCGAAATCGGTTTGACTGTGAATGAGAAAGAAAGGGGGAGAGGGGTTTTATTGAAAACTTTAATATTATTTTATTTATTTATTCCATAAAGCAACTTTTTATTTCGAATTCAAAATCGAACCCATCTACTGTCGCCCCTAGCTAATTACCTTCATTCCGAACACAATAGGATATGTATCGTAGGCTGATTCGATCGTTTCGATCAGTTTACGTCAAAATCATTATATAAATTTATATATTGAATTTGAACACGCATTTCAATTTACCGAGGCCACATACAGACTCTAAAAATTCCCAAAAAATATTTCCTAGCTTCGTATTGACGATACGTTCCTCACAAAACTAATTTCGTCAAATTCTAAGACCCTTTGAAAAATGGCAATTTTCTGGTCGATCGAAATTGACTGAGACTGTCAAAACACGTTTTACTTCGCCACACTCACATATTGATTTGAAAAATTATAGATTTTGGAAACTAGCAATAATTCGTCATCCAAGATCCAACAAAGGTGGTTTCATCGAAAACCGAGGTCATTAGCAAAATTTCCATTTTTAAGGGCCTAAAATTCCATAGCGACTATTCTGAATTTTCAACTGGGAATAACTTTTTATCCCCGCTATGAAATTTCAATTTTTCGGATTCGTTGGAAACATATTCTCAAATAGATTCTAATATTTTTGGTTTCGCCAAAATCCAGTTTATTTTGAATCCTGTACATTCATTTGAACTTTGAAATCGAATTTTTGAACTACCGCGCCATTTTCAATTCCTTTTATAATTAAAATAAAATATTTATATTCAAAAAACTATTCGAATAAATATATACGATCTAATTTTCTTCAAAATAAATTTCTCGTCGTTATTATTTAAAATAAATCATTTTAAATATTCGAATTCATCAAAATTGCCAAAATAAAAATTTTAAATTGGCTCAGAATTTCCGGGTTGTTACATGGTTTCTCCACATGTATGTCTTCTTTAACAAATCCATTTAGAAAAGCACTTTTGACATCCATTTGATATAATTTTAAATTAAAATGGTTTGCAAAGGCTAGTAAAATCCTAATGGCTTCTAATCTTGCTACGGGGAAAAAAGTTTCATCATAATCTATTCCTTTTTCTTGGGTATGACCTTGCGCTACTAGACGTGCCTTATTTCTTACAACCTCACTGTGTTCATTCATTTTATTTTTATAAACCCATTTGTTTCCTATTATAGACTTATCCTCTGGTCTAGGAACAAGTTCCCATACATCATTCCTACTAAACTGATTCAGTTCTTTTTGCATAGCAAGTGTCCATGAATCACTGGAAGATGCTTCCTTTGGATTCTTATGTTCAATAGTTGAAATAAATTCAGTATTACTCATATTATTTAATTGATTATGAGTTCTAAGAATGGATTCAATATCTCCTAAGATATTTTCTACAGTATGGTCTCCATGTAATCTAATTCGTTTATTTGGTTGATTATCTTCATGATTTATTTCATTGATTTCATTTTCACATCCATCTTCATTATTTTGGGTTAAACTTTTATAGTTTTCTCCAAGGTTTCCTCTATGGTATTGGTTCGAGTTTTGGAAACTCTATATGCTTTACTTCATTCTGAATATCCAATAAATATTCCTTTATCGGATTTTGAGTCAAATTTATCTAAATTTTCTTTAGTATTAAGTATAAAACATTTACTTATAAATATTTTAAAATATGACACTTTTGGTTTCTTATTATACAAAAGTTCATAAGGAGTTTTACGAGTTAATGATATTATTGAAATTCTATTTAGAATATAACAAGTTGTTGCAACTGCCTTAGCTCAAAATTTCTTGGTAAATTACTATTAGATAACATAGTTCTCACACACTCTTGTATCGTCCTATTTTTACATTCAACTCCTCCATTTTGTCGAAGGGTTCTACGAATAGAAAAATTATGGGTTATTCCCTTTTTATTGCAATATTTTTCAAAATTTTCATTTCCAAATTCTCCTCCATAGCCACTACGTATTGTTTTGATTTTTAGTGATAATAAAATTTGAATCCTTTTAGAAAAAGTTTTAGATTGATAAAAAGCATCACCTTTATTTTTAAGAAACAAAGTCCAAGTAAATCTAGAAAAATCGTCTACTATTCATAAACATAACTATTATGATTTATCGATTGAATTTTAGATGGACCAAATAAACCCATGTGAACTAACAATAATGGTTTCGATGTAGTAATTTGCTCTTTTGATTTAAATGAACTTGCCTTTAATTTTCCAGATTAAAAGCGTCGCATAAGTTATTAATTTTAAATTTCATTTTGGGCAATCCTCTAATTAATTCTAATTTAGAAATCCTAGAGATGTGTTTGAAATTTATATGACCAAATCTCTTATGCCAGATCCAGGGGTCGCTTGTATTGGCCATAAGACATAGATTATCACTGGAGATTTTCATACTTAATATGTAGAATTTTTTCTTTCTATCTCCTTCGAATATTACTTTTGAATTCCTATCTTCTATAAAACATTTATCCTTTGCAAAGTTTATTTTAAAACCCTTATCGCAAAGTTGACTTATACTTAACAAGTTGTGTTTTAGATTCCTAACTAATAAAACATCAGAAATAGTAGGAGCTTCAGAATTACCGACATTGCCTAGAGTTATCTACGAAGTCCATCATCTTCATATGTCATATTAATGAGTAATTATGGATTTCTTGTCATATGTCTCAAATAGCCACTATCTGGTATCCATTTGTCCTTTATAATTTCCGTCAACTACTTTCGAAAATTTGAATTCTCAATAGCCATGTAACACACCTGTTCGAAATTTGAAATTCCAACAACCATCTTTACAAAATTTGAATTAGGAACAGCCACTTCACCCATCCTTTCACCTTTTGAATTTTCAAAAGCCATAAAACACATCTTTTCCTGTATTGAACAATATTTCAGTAGATCACATGACTTTTTAATACGATTATATGCAGACTCTTTCAACATTGATACAATGCATGAATTGACTCTAGTGTTACCAAATATTTAAATTTTTTCCATATAATTTTTTTCAAAAACCAGTTTATGAACTTTTTGAAAGACCTTGCTCTGATACCAATTGTTAGGGATTGCGGAACGGAGCATTAAGGTAAAACTAACACTAGAGGGGGGATGAATAGTATTTTTGAAAATTTAAACAAAATCTTAAACTTACATGATCTACTATATGAATAAACACCACAGAAAAAATCATAGTCATATAATCAAACACAAAGATAAACAAAAATAATATGCAGAAAGGAAATAACACACTAGATTTTATACCGGTTCGGAATTGCTCCTATGACCAGCCCCACGCAATGATAAATTGCACATAGTTTTAGTACTATATCAATAACCACTTACATTCCTCTCCTTGATTTCACGGCTACAAGGAATACCTCCGATTCCACACACACTTGATCAAGTATATTCTCCTTAATTTCACAGCTACAAGGGTCACACCGATTCTAACCTCCTTGATTTAGCGGCTACAAGGTTCACACCGATTGCATACACTTCCCAAATGACTGCAATAGCCCTATAACTCTTCAATAGCACTTTGATTCACAGAGTAATGAGTAGAGAGTGAGAACAGAAGAAGTTTTATGTAAATAGAACTGAATTCAGCAGAGTATAAGTGTAGAAATCATAAAAATGAGAAGATATAATGGTGTAAAGAAAGGAGAAGAAGATGGAGAAGAAGAATTATGAAAAAATTCGAAATCAGCCACTATTTTTAACATTTGAAAGGTTGCAACATTTCTGGAGCATCACAAATAGTGAAAAGACATTCCTTTCAATTTTCAAAAAGTGATATTTATATGTCGACATAGGAAAACTGTATGTTGACATATCCTTGTTCAGAATTGATTTTTGAGCATTTTTTAAGTGCTTTGATATATATATATATATATATATATAATTATGGAAACTCTTGAATTAAAACGTAGTATTGTAAATGAATATTATAAAGTAGAAAATCATATGAAAACATAGATATCAACTATGTAAATATATTTTTTAAATTATAGAGTTCAAAACTTTATAAATATAAAGATATAGAGTATAAATATATAAAACTTACAAAGTATAAAGTTATCAAACTTAAGTTTAAAATCAAAGTAAAATAGGAAGTAAAATAGACAAGATAAAGATTGAAGATAGAATTTGAAAATAGAATTTGAAAAACAGAATTTGAATTTGAACCTGGGTTGCTACTCAGAGTCTTATATAAACTAGACTCTATTACTATATTTATTTTGAACTCTTCAACTCTAGAAATCTTGAATACTCATGAGTCTTGAACCATCTCTGAATTCTGTATCTCCTAAATTTTTAAAATGTACAGTCTTCAGTAATAATTCTTGTATATAAATCTTTCATATGTGTGTGTACATATATATTCTAGATAAAAGTGTTAGTATATATTTTATAATCAATTAATGTTGAAATAAGGTTGTTGTCATCCAAACTCCATTCTCCAACACCCTCCACCTTTTCACTAACTCCAAAGGTCTGAAAAGGTGTCATTCTTTTAAGAAAAGATGTGTTCCTTTGATCTATATTTTATTATCTATTCAATACTACTCTTTCTACCTCTCATTCAAAATTAAAAACTATCTTCTTCATCTTATTCTCTTTAAAACTATTTTCTGATGGTTTCTTCAAGTACTCCAAAGACCGTGAGACTAACCAAGACTCTCAAAGGTCATCTCCATAATAACCCAGAGGCTATCCAAGCGTGCATAGACTATGTTACAAATGGAAAGGTCAATTCAAGAACATTTTCTATTCTTGAAGATTTTGAGTCTTATGATCTCCATAATCTATTCAATCCAAATGGGATTTTAAGTTAGGCTGATTCTCGAGATAACGATGAAGTATGTTATCTGAATCTTGTCAAAATGTTTTATGCAAGTTTATATCGCGGGTTTTACGAAGGGAACGAAAACCAAGTTTGGCGTAGCATGAAAGGCACTCAAATTATTTTGGATAATGATGTTTTGGGAACAACTTTGAATTGCAAGAAAACGGGTGCGGATTTTTTGGATTTTAAAATTAGTGAACATGATTTGGAAACTTTTCATCATATTTTTGAAAGTGATGAACATATGGAATTCAAAAATCGCTTTTTCCACCTAAAACTGGAATTATTAACCTTCTTCTTCAACACACTCTTACTCCTCATTCCAAAATAAATTAATAACCCTACCCTCAAGGTCCAAATAGCTATTTTTTCCATTTTTGGGACTTATGATATTAATTGGGCCGAAGTGATTTTGAGAGAATTCAAACCAAAGGAGATGTCACAAGAAAAACACTCACTACCATGGAATTTACCTTACTCATATCTTTAAGTATTTTGGAGTAGATTGCAACGTAGAGGAATTTGTTTCTAGAAAGGTTTTTAACTCGGTAAATGTTTCCCTTATTCAAATTCCATACATTTTTAAACCTTATGAGTAATATGCTGAAAACAAGCTAGAATGGAACAAGAAGGAAATCAAATGGATATCGAAAAAAATGAATCCTCCATGGCAATCATAAAGTTTCCCACTTCAACTAGAGCCATATCCAAAGAAGAAATTTTTCAAAACCAAGTCAAGCTAGCCAAAAGAAAATCAATAAGATTCTCAATCAAATGTCATCTAAAATAAACAAGTTTTTTAGAAAATTTGGAAGAAAACTTGGATTATCATCTCCCTCATCTTCATTCTCTTAGATCTAAGTGTATTAGCTTATGTTTTCCTATCAATTAGCTTGTATTTTCTTTCCGTATTTCTTATTTCGTACTTCATAATATGTATCGTTTGAATGTATTCTCTTATTAGTTGTAATGAGTGTTATTTTTTCTATCAAATATAACTTTAAACATCTGTAAGGACACACTAGAATAAAATAAAATTAAATAATATAATAAGAAATAATTCAAAATAGTGTAGAAAGTAAAAATACCCTATTAAGTATAGGAATGTCGAGATACAAGAATGTATATGTCGACATATAACTGCCAAAAATTTGAAATTATTCATATTTGAATTTTTTTAATAATTACCTTGTGTCTATCCAGTTTTAAATGAATATCAGAATATATATGTCATTTTCTTTCAAAAAAAAAATCATTTATACTTCTTTATTCCTTCCCTGACCACTCTCTCTATATAATCAAATTAATGTTTACTCCTATTCATAATCTAAGTGAAAATCTTGAAGAGACTCTCAACTCTTTTAAGAATATCCTATCGATCATTCTCCGCAATCAACGTCATTTAGAATTAAGTCAAATAGTAATGATTGAGCAACAATAAAAACATTTTGATGTTGTACATTGAATGATCTCTTCTCTTTCCATAGATGAAGATAATAATATCACCGGAGCACCTCCCACCAAAGATAACGAAGACTGGGAAGTCATAAAAGCGGATCCAATCTTTGGTGGAGATGGATGGGTGGAAGTTCCAAGAGATGTATAAATAAATAACTTGTTTGATTTGATTTGTATGTTTTGATTTGTGGTATGCTTTTGAATTTAAAGTTAAAAACTTGTAAATGATTAATTTGCTTACTACATATCGTACAGATTATTTATTTGGTTCGAAATATACAACAATTGTCTTAATTATACTCTTGTTTATTTTACGAATTACAATAGTATTGCTATACAGTTAGGGGGTGTTATAGGAAAATTATATATTTAGTGGGGGTCACTAGGATTTTTTCTGAGTATTGGTAGATACATTTTTGTTGATGACAAAGGGGGAGCAATATTAAAATAGGTATAGTTTAGACATGTATAGTTTAAGGGGGAGTTAAAAGGAATTCATGGTGAAAGGGGAATAATCAAAGAATCGGGTTAACAATTATTATTAGGTATGAGTATTTTATAAACCAAGGTTTTCATCATCAAAAAGGGGGAGATTGTTGAAGATTGGAATGTTGATGATGTTTTGATTCAACAACCTTGTTTTCAATCATTATCATTATTGATTATAAAATATATACTTACAGTTTTTTCCAGAATATATATATATATATGTATGTATATATGTATACATATGAGTTGTATGCATTTAAAAATATTGAAGATTGTACAATTAAAAGATTCAAAATTTCAAAGGAGAATCAAGACTCATGAGTATCAAGATATCAAGAGATCAAGAGTCCAACGTTACCAGATTAATAAAGTCTAGTTAGTTTGTAAAACTCTGAATAGCACTCAAACTCAGTTTTCAAATTATCTCTTTTAAATTGATTTTAAACTATTTTCAAATTGATTTCAAACTCTTCTCAAAAATGATTTTTTTCATTTACGTACTTTTTACTTATGATTTTAAATATATATTTCTTATGTTCCTTATATTTATATAGATTATAAAGTTTTAATTATATGTGTTTATAATTATATTATATAGTTTTATATCACTAATATATATAGTTTTAAATCACATGTTTGAATAATATTTAATTATGTTTTTATACTTGTAGAATTATATTTTAAACAACTAGTTTTATTTCATGAATTTATATAATATATATTTATTTAAATACTTGAAAAAAAAATTAAATTTTAAATATGTATATATATATATATATGTTGACATGCATGTTTTTACATGTCGACATATAACTGAAATATTTTTAAATTTTAAATAATTGTGTCTTTTCTTTTTAAAACGTTTCAGAAACAGTTTGTGTCCTTTGGAACACTATATAAATGCCTTAATTTCGAATTTTTTCCTAATTTATCTTCTCCTTCTTCCTCCCTTAACATACCACCAATATTCTTCTCAAATTTCTAGGATTCCACACTTATACTCTGCCGATTTAAATACAAATTACATCATTCTTCTTGTATTTTAATTCTCAATCAAATACTCTCTGATTGGAAGTACTACTTGTAACGACCCGGATTTTCGAACGGTTATTTTAAATATTTAAAATCGTTTAAATATTGAATTAATAATATAAAATAATTTTTATATTGAATTATCGATTTATAATCGACATACGATTTATTTCGAATACATATAATTATCGAAATACGAGAACTGAAATAATTCAATTTGAATTTAAAATGGATTCAAAATGATTCAAATAGTTAATATGAAATTGTATTTGAACTTAGACGATAATAATAGTAATTTATTTTCAAGGAATTTAATTGTTTTTAATTTAAATTATATTATATCAATTTAATATGGTTATTTTATATATATGTTCGAATTAAATTTTTAGTCTATTCTGTTGAGTCCATAATAGTGTAATTACATTGGAACGACGGTTGGTATGCTAAATTAGAGGTTCACGTTTCTTAATTATGAACCCTAAGATATTTATAATGGATAAGATCGAAATCAAATCAATATCTATTTTAAAAGAATAAAAATCCCTTTATATCAAATTGTATTAAATACAAAATCAAATCAAGATCTAATCGAATTAAATTATAAGTACTTAAGCCTATACCTACCTATGTACCAACGCAGAACTAATTACTTCATTTCTTAGTGTTCGCTGTCTATAAAATTACGATACCACTTCCATTCTTTCTCTGGGAAATTCGTTGGAGCTTCATGAAATTAAAATGGTCGATGCCTTGTACAAATCGAAATCCAAGCTCCTAAATAATAATTGCTGTACCTTTAAAATTCACGACAAACTTCGTTTCTTATTTCGTACCTCAGATAAAAATTGAAAGTTGTCCCTTTTCTATAACATAATCACTACTTTCCTCATTTTCCATTCTAAATGAAATCCCCTAAAATCAAACCGCAAAAAATTCAAAGTGGAAGTCTTGTTCTTCATCAAATGCAGCAGGCGCAAAAGGGATTTCGAAGCTCGATAGTTCGAGCGATGACCTAGGGGGGCGGTTCGATGGCTATTTGGACGGACGAAGGAAGCGGATGGCTCTTAGGCACATCGTTCAACTCGATTTCAATTTAAGGGGACGCGATTGGCTTCGAGTGCGATTCCTTTTCAAGTGCTCAACGTTCACAAGAGTGGGTTAGGAGTTTTTTCAGTTTGTGATGATCGATTTAGGGATATTGGCGTATACCAGTGTGTAGCAGAATTTACCATCTCGTGTAAGAAGCTTGGTCTCTGATTTTGGGGTAATCATTGAGGCGCCTATAGCTTGGGGTCGGTCTGAGAATTTTTCGAGATGGAGGAAGTCCGGAGCCATGATTTCTTATAGAGGATTTTCACAATACTAGGAAGATAAAATGCTTATCATGACTAATTGCTGATAATGGTAAGCTACTTAATTCTTGTTAATGACTTTTAGGAATTCAAAATATATATATATATATATTTAAAATGGTAAAAGGGGACATAAACAGTAGCTTGGTAGGAGTTTGGATTGATGAATTTTGGGGAAAATGAGGATGTTGGAGTTTGTTAGTTCAACACTGTGTTTTGGGAACATGGATGCTAGTGACAGGGAATGGGTACTGTAAGGGGCCTGCAGTGAAGATTGGTAGGTTTAGATGGTGTAGGACATCATGAAATTGTTGGTGGGTGATAAAGAAAAGAAAATGAAGCTTGAGAGAATGTCAAGTAGAAATTGTGCATTTCTTTTTGGGCCAATTTCGGGAAAATTGAATGGTGATCGCAGAGTTGCTTCATAGTTGGTTAGACAATAAGGTATACATTTTACTAAATTTAAAGCATGTAGAATAATTTATTTGTTTAATGTAGTAGTTATACCTTAATCGCTAAATAAAATAAATAATCATAGGTAAAGATTCCATTCGAGATGTTCGAGTAGGTTGGAAGGCGAGACGATAAAGAATTTTAACTGGATACTCGGTAAATAAAAATCACGGTGAGTAAATGTCACTCACCTTTTATTTAAAATTATTTTTATCAGTTAAAAATAATTGTTTGGTTGCATTCAATATTTTCGTGCATCTTAAATATATTAGTTATCTATGCTTGGTGGTTGCTATTATATATATATATATATATTGGTGGTTAGATTTCCCGTAGTATCATTAGAGGATGCCCGCGGTACCATTAGCGGATGATTACCCTATACAACCCACGCTATGATAGTGGATGACCTTCTATACCGCGATATCTTGCCCCGAAGCAGGATGGGTATTATTTATGTTGACTAACGTCTGTAGATGCAGGAAAACAGGTTGGAGGAATCCAACTGGATTCCTCAAAAATATATTATCTGTTTGTTTGTTTGTTTGCACCTATACTGTCATATATGATATGTTAGAAAACCTATCAATTTTAATTGGTTGTTTTGATTGTTTGAAATATCACTGGGTCTTAAATGTTTATATTTGAAAGATATCAAAAAAAGAAATTTCCAGATTTAAAAGGGGAAATTCTATTTTTCTAAAATAGAATTTGAAATTTGAATAGAATAAAAATATTAACTTGTTTCAAAAAAAATAAAAACAAGTAGTTCTTTTATAAACGAAGTTTATAAAGGAAGTGAAAAGAATTATCATTGGATAATTCAGAAATAAAAATACAAGTGTTGAAATTGAAAAGGGAAATCTATTTTCCAAGAGTAGAAATATCGATTTCAAAAGAAATCGATATCGAGACTTGTTTAAGAATGAATAAAGAAATTCAAATGGAGTTTGAATATAGAAATTCAAATGGAATTCAAATATAGAATTTGAATATAGAAAATATAAAGGAAATTCAAATGTAGAATTTGAATATAGAAAGTGAAATGAAATTTGAATAAAGAAATTTTAAATATAGAATTTGAATATAGAAATTCAAATGGAGTTTGAATATAGAGAATTTGAAATAGAATTGAAATAGAATTTCAATATAGAATTCAAATAGAGTTGAAAGGGGAATTCGAATATAGAATTCAAATAGAGTTGAAAGTGGAATTTGAATATAGAATTCAAATAGAGTTGAAATGGAAATTGAATATAGGAAATTTAAATAGAATTTAAATGGAATTTGAATATAAAAGATCGAAGTATAAATAAATTTATTTCCAGAAAAATCGACATTTTTAGATAATCGAAAATATTAAGTTGAATTTGGAAAATTGGTTTAAAATATATATTAAAAATGTATCAGAATGGAGTTGAATTTATTTTTAAAAATTTTTAAATGTTTTTATATATATATATATAAATAAAATTAAAACGAACACGCCGCAGCATGGCAGTTTGTAACTTGGCGATTCGAACTTTAATTGAGTATATAGAACTCAAATTAAGTCGGAATTGTTTGAAACAAGAAACGTCGGGACCGATTTGATAATAGTTTTCTGATGGAGAAGAAAAATCTCGGTTTTGTCGAATAGATTTTGAGTTATATCGAAATTAAATTTTCAGAAAAATAGCGCAAGAACCATTATAAAACCAAAACGGTTTATTTATATAAATAAAAGGATTTTAAAGAAATAAATTCCAAATTTGCCATTAGAAAAATCCACACTGGAGATATAAAATAAATATAAACTCCAGTGAAGTAAGTGAAATGATTTTTGAAACAAAAATCAGATTTTTAGTTATTAAATAGATTTAACTAATTTTGAAGAATAAATAGTTAATCGAGTTTTGAATCGAAATTGGCGTGGGATAAGTAAATTGGTTTTGTGGATTCATTTTCGAAATCGAATTTGAAACTCAAGGTAGAAATGAAATTCTACTTGTTTATAAGTGAATTAAAATATATTTGAACATGACATATTCAAAATAAAGGGATTTGGCAAACTAGCTAATTAAAGAATAAATTAGCAAATTGAGTTAGGAGTGACCGGATTGAGTTGGAATAAATTGGAAAACAGGTGAATATAGGTTGAGCAGGTTTGGGATGAAGTGTACGATGGTTATAATTCTTGTGCCCAACAATAAGGTACACGTTTCAATTCTATATGAGATTTATGTGCTGAATCGGCAAGCCGCTTGGCTTTTTCTTTTTCTTTTTGATTGGAGAGGCCTGTGTGGCGGTTTGGGGATTTAACCGATGCTCCCAGTACAAAGGAGGTTATGGCGAAATTTTTAGGAAATTTAAGGAGTTAGAATATTTTTAAGAAAATTTAATAGTTAGAAATCAATGTATCGATAAATATAGAATTCGATAAGTAAATGAATTTAAAAATAGAATATTATAAACAAAAAGGAAACCTATAAATTAGATTTGTTAAAAATAGAAAGAGAAGCGCATACATGTTTTAAAAATGAATAATTATTTTTATTGTGTTGATTATTCGGGAATAATGGTTTTTTCTGTTTTGAAGTTAAGGATGTTTTCAGTCAAGGTCTAAGAGGTAGTTATACCCCAACTTGATTGATTTCATTTTTAATTAATAAATAGCAGGATCCAGTCTCGAAGATAAATGTTTGAATAAGATTAGTTAAATGTAGTATTTTGGGTTGTTGTAACAATGTTTTATATAACATTCGTTTTAACCCAAATAGGTGGAAATTTAGAAACATAATGAATAAATATTTCCTAAGTATATAAATGAATAGTCAGGAAGGAAATAAGTAATTGGAATGTTCTCCAATTATAAATAGAAAATATTTTCTAAGTGTAGGAAATAAAAGAAGGCGAGATGTGGAAATGTTTTCCAAATGAGCAAGGGCCAAGATGATAACTGAAAATATTTAGTTAATGAATATTGATAAAGGTAGTGGAGAATGTTTTAATTAATGAAACATAAATTAAAAGGCCCAGTGATTGTTTGATGTTTTGAATGGATGTTTGTTTTTCTTCGATAGTTTAATAACCGACTATTGAAGTGTTTGCCAATATCGTTGTCGATATGGAGAGACCGATTGGATTATTATCCGTGAACTACTCCGTATTGGCAGTAGCGTTGCGAATCAGATTATATGAAGATAATCGAAGACGGAGTAAAGTGCAAGGGCCTTTTCTATTTATAGAAATTATGCTTTTGGTTTCATTCAGTCCCAGAACGAACGTATATGGACGAATGTCTGGCAAAGTATTTACATTGATCAAATATGTTGGTCTGTATAAATATACATGGTGGCAACAGATTTATTCCTTTAGCATAATATCCAGAACATATTTGTGCAAATCAATTTAGTGATTATTAGATCTGACAATGTGGCATTCAAAGTGATTGTGTTATAAATGAACGGCAAGTAAGCGTAGCCTCAGGCCTCGACAACCAGGAAATGACAAAAAATCGGGCAGGTAGCATGGCTATGTGGGTCGCTTCCGTTAGGGTGTATAATCACCTATCTGGAGAAATTCCTTTTTCTTCTTTAATCTATCGATGCTATCCCTTTTAGGGAAACAGTTGCTAATCCCAACCGTTGGTGATATACATTCGACACACTCAAGCGAAATGAGTGGTCGATCATGTGTGGGCCGGTTTGCAACATGTTCTTGTTGAACCCCAGTGTATCTCCTCTAGAGTACATTGATCGGAAGGTGGTTCCATACCTTTTCATAGTTGAAATCCAATCTCCAATAAGCACCCTTCGGTTTTTGATTTTGTATCATATGTGGAGCGTGAGATGCTAGAGTTCTGCTAGATTGTTATTTATTCGATTTAGACACTATTATAATATCACTGGATTTTCGTATCAAAGTGTTTTGGGTTATATTAAGGTAAAAACCGTCCATGTTTATGTGTGGGCTGGTCTTACTATTATCCTTTCTTTCAAAAGGATTTTGAAAGTTAAACAAGTGGCTGGAGTTTACTCACACCAGTCCCATGACTGACCCAATGTTTATTTTGTTTGTTTTCCCTAAACTCTTGGGTGCCCAAATTTGTACGGGCAGTCAAGTAGTCGGGATTTTATAGATTCACTTGGAGGAGTTTGAAGCAGGAGGCTTCACTAGTTAGCTATAGACTATCATATATTCCGCTGTGTACTATGTTTGTATCTGGAAACAGGTGTTTATAACTGTTCCAGAAATAGCTGTTTTGCTCCGATAATGGTATGTGTATTCAAAACATATTTGTATTTAAAAAGTTATGTTATTTAGTATATTTTATTCATTCCACTGTGAGTTTGTGATCTTCATTTTCTTCTATTCTAACATATTTTTCTTTCTATTTCTCATCCTCTAACTTCTTTCCAATAATGATTCGTATTTCTATGCAGTTTGGGTTGGACGTGTGGCGTTATTAGCCAACTCAGATAGTTCGAATTTGAGGGTTGTTACAGTTGGTATCAGAGCTTAAGTTAGAGCGAATACCTAGGCTTTGGGGGGGTTGTGCTCATTAGAGATAGGGTCAGCAGTACCCTAGAATGAGTTGAGTGTATATATACGAGAGTTCGTATTTGTAAATTGATATGAAAATTGTTTTATATTGTGTTGGCTAGTCTGTTGAGTGGATTATGAATTCCGATCGAATGGTGGGATGCCACGAAGTCGATAAGAATTTCTAAACGCTTGAACAGGGAAATTTGACATAGTATTGTTTTAAAGTGGGTAAATGAAATAATTTTACCCAAAAAATCTATTTTGATAGAAAAGAAATAATTTTTTAGAATTATTATATTATATGGATGAGTTGGGTGTTAATATTATAATCAAATGAGACTATAAAAATTGAAAGGTTACATATAACCAAATAAAATTGTATATGAATGAGATATATACAAATGAGGTGAATTAAAATTGGATTCAGGACCGGAATTCAGAATTTAAAATCCTGAGAAGTTGGAAAATATTTTTTTTCAAAGTATATTGAAATAGTATAGCCTTGTTTGGAAGGATCTTTAAATAAAAATTATTTTCGAATGGATTTTAAAGGTGATAAAGCACTGAATTCACTTCAATGACTGGAAAATAATTCTGATGATGACTGCAGCTTCATCAGTGTTCATTTTTAAGTTTCTAAGTGATGGATTGCTACCTTAGAAAAGTTTTGATGGAAATTTGTTTTGAAAGAAAAAGAGTGGTTTGAAAAATCAAATGGTTTGAATTTGACATGGAAATAAATATATATGTATATATTTATGTGATTTCAGAAGGATTTGAAATGAAAACCCTAGGATTTGTGTTCTGGAATTGAAATTTAACTTAAGTTAGTCAAATGAATCGAAGTAAATAAATTGACTAGAATCAATTTGAATGAGATTGAATGCTTATGAGTGGAATATGAATTGGATGTGAATGTATGGTTTAAGAATAAATGAATGTGAGAATATACGAGATGTAATATAATCAAGAACCAAAAGTTTTGGTAGAATTAGTTTTGTTGAAATAAGAAATGTTTGAGTTTCAACATCAATGGGTTTTTGTAAAGAAATGGGTTCGTACTATTTTTCCTACCTTATAATTTCGAGGACGAAATTCTTTTAAGGGGGAAGAATGTAATGACCCGGATTTTCGAACAGTTATTTTAAATATTTAATATCGTTTATATATTGAGTCAATAATATAAAAGAATTTTTATATTGAATTATCGATTTATAATCGATATATGATTTATTTCGAATACATATAATTATCAAAACACGAGAACTGAAATAATTCAATTTGAATTCAAAATGGATTCCAAACGATTCAAATAATTAATATGAATTTTTATTTGAATTTAAACAATAATAGTAGTGTAACACCCCGTGTATTCTATAACAGTGAAATTCACAAATTAAAATATAATTAATTTCAAATCAAAGAATTAAGGGAAACGGGATACGCCATTGTCTTCGTCTCGGAAAAATACGCGAAATAGAGTCCGAGTTTTCGAAAAACGGAGTCCGTATGAAGAAGATATGGCCTCCGGAAGTTTCAAAATTCAGGTTAAAATTCAAACAGACGAAAACAGCTCAGAAAAACAAGTTTAAAATTCAAAATCGGGCCCAATTGGCCAGGGCGGGAAAATTCCCGCCTAAGGCACCCAGGTCGACTTGGCCGTCGACCTGGGCTAGCCAGGTCGACTGGGCCGTCGACCTGGGTAACCCGTGTCGACTGCCAAGTCGACACGGTGTCGATTGGGCTGTCGACCTGGCCCCAGAGCCAGGTCGAACCCAGCCCACCCTGGCTGGCCAGGTCTGTGTTTGGTTGATTTTCCGAGTCTTGCCTTGTCACTAGGGCTAGGTGTCAGCTCCTGGTTGGTTTCTCCTTCAAACGAACGGCTATTATTGAACCAAGCTTCATCGACGGTCTAAATCAACTCACAAACACTATAAAAAGGACCTAAGACTAACCCTAATTCACACAAACTAAAATGGAGCTGAGACCGTCATGTTGCTGAGGAGAGACTAAAGATAGCCGTCGGAAATTGAGAGGCAATTTGGAGAATAAACAAAAGCTTAAAGCAACGTTAAATCAATCAAAACAACGCCTACAACAAAGGATAGCATCTCCAAATTCAGAATTCAGATTTCTGAATTAAAGATTCGCCATACACTGTAAGTAGAGTGCTATTCCGATATGAATTAAATAATTGTGTTGATTTGTGTAATGTAAGAAATGGAATTGTGGCGATAATAATCTATATTTGTATGTTGCTTTGATGCAAAACGATTTGGGAATATTATGGTATACGGTTGGATATTTGCAAGTACGTGATTTGCGTTGGAAACGAAATGGAATTGTGGCGATAATGACTTATATTTGTATGTTATTTTGATTCTAAACGATTTGGCAATGCTATGGTTTGATTCATACAAGTATATGGTTTATGTTGACAACCACATGTTGTGGAATTTTGATTGGGACTCATGCAAACATATGATTCATATTGAAAACTACATGCTTGTGGTAGTTATTTACAACACCCATTTGATAATTGCAAGCATATGATTCATGTTGAAAGTAACAACTATATGTTGTAATAATTTATTTAAGATTCATGCAAGTATATGATTCATGTTAACAACTATATGTTGTAATAATTTATTTAAGATTCATGCAAGTATATGATTCATGTTAACAACTATATGTTATGACATTTTAATTGGAATTCATGCAAGTCCATGATCTATTGTTATGACAACATGATGTAAAATTCTATGGTCATCTTTAGTGTAATTTGATTCACCTAAGTATTATGATTCATATGAAGTTATGTTGGCATTGGCATCATAGTTCAAGTATAAAAATCATATTTTTGTGATAGTGACAAAAGTACGCATCTTTGTAAATTTGTATTAATTTTATGAACATGACTAAACTATGTTCGTTATTATGCCCAATTGAAAAACATGTTTTTAGGCTCATGTTGTTATCATAAGTTACATTAGAATTACATTAGAATTACATTCCTCTTGCAAGTTTACATAGATAAAATAAAAACCATGATGCAAGTTTAGATATGTTTATGCTATAATTCTATGAATAGAATGAAAACCATGATTCATATAAGAATTAGGTTGGGATAATTCTAGTTGAACCATACTTTTGTATTAGTGACAAAAGTAAGTACCTTTTTGTTAACATGTAGTGATTTTATGAACACGATTAGTTTATATCATGCCTAAATAAAAATATAGGCTTATATTTCTAGTCAAGACCCTGTGCCAATAATAATGATATCTAATTTAGTTAGATTCTTAATTTCAAGTTTACATGGTTAGTTGAACCTATGATTCATGTTTAAGTTTATGCCATTATCATATGACTAGAATAATTCATGTTTAAGTAATGCTTATGCCATAATCATATGAGTAAAATAATTCATGATTAAGTATTGTCTATGCATTAACCATATGAATAGAATAATTAATGTTTAAGTATTGTTTATACCATAATCATATGAATAGAATGATTCATGTTTAAGTATTTTCTATGCCATAATTAGATGAATAGAATGATTTATGTTTAAGTATTGTTTATGCTATGATTATATGGATAAAATGATTCATGTTATGCCATGATTATATGATGTTACAATTGCAAGTTCACATGTGCCTATTTTATGTTAATTGAATCGTTCGTTGCAAGTTCATGCGTTCACACTCCCCTTTTTCATGTTGTCTTATAAACAACATGTTATAAGCCTCCCCTTTTCATTTGGCTAAATTGGGTTTAAGTATTAAACCCAACACACCTTACATTGGAGCGAACGTGTAAAACGGGGGTAATGACGTTTGGGCTAAAATATAGAACACATGTGTTGGCATGTTTAACGCATGCCAACAACCTTGAAAGAACAATTAAGGGGCATAAATGAAATTTAACCAATAAAGATGAATTTGAATAATGGGCCGCAAATATTTACATATAAAAAGAAAAGAGACAAAATATGTAAATGTAGAAAAATACGATGTGTTTAACCCGAGGTTGGATTGAGTTGTGATGTAAACCTTCCCGGAACCGCCCGGTTGTCCAGTAGTCACAACAATACCTATCCAATGTGGGTGGTTAAACACGGAGCCCAATAAGGACCCGAGGTTAGACTGAGTTGTGGCGTAAGACTGCCCGGACCCAACCGGCAACAGGCAGCCACAACAATACCTGTCTAATGTGAGAGGTCAAGGCTTTAATAAGACAATTAAGGTTGAGTCTGGATTGATAGGATTAAGTAAATTATATTATTACTTAATCAAAATGGAACATGCTAAACTAAACAGACTGATTGGGGGGTTAGGTTTATAAAACACTTAACCAACTTAGCATGTTGGCTAGAAATAGAAAACCTAGTAGTGGAGGACCCTTTTCGCAGTAACCCTACAAAGTATCATGATACCCTGAAACTAGGAAGGGTGGGGCACGATTACTGGGCTGATTGTAAGAGGTCAAATCGACGGCGTTGGTGCAGCAGTGTAGGTTCTAACGGGGTGCGGGCGTGCACACACTCCGGCGTAGAAAAATAGGGCACTGGGCACCAGTAGCATACCTGTGCTTTCTAGGATTGTGTCGGGCCGCCACCATGAGACTTGACACACCCCATGGTGGGACCAGCATGGGTAACTACAACATCGGGGGCCGTAAGACACATGTAACTATGCGAGTAGGAGCCGATCATCATAAAATGGATCACTTCACCCTGATTATGGGGTGCCTGTTGGGAACTAGTTTATATGGGTACAGAGATTACTATGGGGTACGACAGTATATTCGACCCTAGACAACTTAACTAAGTATATGGTGCTTTCCCATTTCTAGTTTATACTTATCACACCCAGTTCTTTATTCATAGACTGAATAGTCCTAGACTTACTCAGGCTTTATGTCTGACTCTACTTTTCTTTCGTCTTCTTTCCTTCCGTTCCCCCCCCCCCAGGTCCACAGGGAGGGAATACCGCAACTTGACCAGCCTTCATATCCAGCTTGAAGAGAAAGAATGTATTGCTTGGATCTTTTCGTTTTGGACTATGGCTTTGGACAGCAACTATGGGACTTTTGCAGTTTATTTATGTTTCCTTTATGCTTCTTTAAATAACGTAATCAAGACAGTTATGAAGATGTTATGTTTTTGGAAGTATTGTAAAACAAATTATGGCATGGATTGTGTAACACATATTTTAATGAAATAAAAGTTGTTTTCCGCTGTTCAAAAATATGTGTTCTTATATCTGTCTTGTATATATGTGACTTATACTTATAAACCTCCACCAAAATTAGGGCATTCCCTTTGAGAGTGACCCTTACGGAGGTGGGGTGTTTCACTTGGTATCAGAGCATAGGTTTACCAGATAAGATAAAAAGTTTTGAAAAATTATTTTCAAAAAGGAAATTTAAAGAAGCATTTTTTTTAAAAGATAAAATGTTTTATTTTAAAAGGCAAAGTCCCCCCAAAGCCATAGGTACTATCTTCTATCCTTCGTTTTGAATCTATCCTTTCTGTTTCAGCATGTCTGGAGACCTTACTCCCCAGCTGCTGACGCTTTCACTCCTCCCCCTCCACGTGAACCAGCAAGCGGAAGAGTCCCAGAGTAGGAAGACGAATAATAGTCAAACAAGAAAGGATCGTAATAGTAATAATAAGAAACGAGAAAAAAGGAAATGCAATTTTTGTGGTACGGAGGGGCACATAGCCAAGGATTGTAGAAAGAGGAAAAGAAAGCAAGGAGAATGTTTTCATTGTGGGGAGACTGGACACATCAACAAAGACTGCCCTGAGAAGACAGGCTTTGAGAAGGGCGGGAAAGACAACAAGTCCCGAGAGAAGAGGAAGTGTAAATTCTGTGGCAAAATGGGGCACTTAGTGAAAGATTGCCGGAAAAAGAAGGCCAAGGAGAATGGTGGGTTCTTTTCTTGCGGTGAGACTGTAATGACCCGCATTGGCAGAGGTATTAGAATTAATTTATTTAATTATTGAAAAGGTGATTAGAAGGATTTCATGGTCGTTAAACAAAATAATGGTGAATATTTAATTTAAAATAATAAATTAAATAATATATTTAATTCTGAATAATCAGAATTGGCCGAAATGACGATATGGTGTGAACCGGATCATCTGTGATGTTTAATTCATCTTGGAATTGAATTTGAATAACGAATATATTCAATCGACGTCAGTTTGAACGTATAATTATAATATAATTAAAATAGAGCTTGAAATAGCGCTGTAGTTCGTAAATTGGCGATTCGAACTTCAACTGAATGTACAGGATTTGTTTTAAACCGGATTTCTATGAAACAAGAAACGTATGGAGCTGGTGGAGTATATCTTTCTAGTGGAAGAGAAAAATCGGGATTTCATCGTGTAGATTTTGATTTATGTCCAAATCAAATATTCAGAAAAGCAGCGGCATATTCGTTCATGGCCATAACGGTTATTTGAGTATATTTAAATATCGGATTCGAATTTAGACTAGGTTCTTTTGAGAAGTAGTGATAATTTAATTTTTAGAATTTTACTGTAATTTTTAATTAATTAAATAAGCAACTTTTTATTTAGAAGTATTTCGCATCCTGTAATCAACATTTTTGGGTTTCACAGAATGAGTTAACCTACCGACGTTATCATATTTTCCAGATCGTGGCCCAGTGGTCGTCATAACGGTAATTTTACTTTTGTCCATAACAGTTTGTAGAGAACAGGCTTCTAGATAATAGGGTACGTGAAATGTGTGGGGAAGGACTTGTTTTTTTTAAACTTCACACCTGAGTTTTTGTAACTAATTTATACAGTAGAAATGACTGTGCTATGATATATAAAAGCATACAAGATACTTCCGCCAAAGCGAAATATAGCCACACGCCTAAATTTGTGGTACGAAAGGAAAGACGTGTACCAGACATTGGACACAACCCAAGCCAAAACCTACACTATAAAATAACCTTATTGGTTGACCTAATCACTTCTAATTCTCCATCAAACGAGCCGCCGCTCAGAACAAAACATCAAAACAAATTCGCTACCTTCAGAAAATCATAGAAAATAGAAATAAAATCCTAATAAAATCAAACTTTGGATCTACGGGTTGGTGGGAAGTACGTCTTCATTTTGGGATAGTACAGGAGGTCGCGACTGTCTCTGTGTGGGGGTTTGATGGGTTTTACTGGAGCCAGGGCTGGAGACGCAGTCGAGCAGGCTCCGGCAAAGAAGCGGACGACCTGGGATGGCGTTCAGGTGAAGGGTGGTTTTGCCGACAGTCGAGGGTGGTTGCGTGCTCACGGAAAGGGGCTTTTCAAAAGAAAATTTGAAAGGGAATTTAAGGGTGATTTCAGTGTTGATTTTCAAAGTGAAATAGAGGAAGAAGATGGTGTGGTTCAACGTTTTGATTTGAGGACGAAAGTCGGTACGTTGCTTTTGTATGCAAGGAAGTGTCGGCCACAGTCAGTTTGAATGGGAACCGAATACTTGAGCTCGGGGTTGATATTGAAGAAGAAGGGGTACGACTGATTTGGGATGAGCAGCGTATCCAAACCAGTATAAGGGTGAAAGCGTTTTTAAAGAAAGGGATTAAACATAATTTTGTTGGAGTTTTGTATAGCAGAAAGGGAGTTGGGATTTTGTGAAAAAGGAGACTGGAGATTTTTCGCAGATTGTCAAAACGAGAATGGGAAGAAGGGTATGTGAGGTCACGGGCTTTGAGTGGATAATGGGCCGATGAAAATCTATTGATTGAGGCCCAATTCTTTATATAAATTAAAGTTTTATTTAAAATATAAATGTATATTAACTTCTTAATGTTGTATCTCGATCATATGATATCATAATTTTGAACCGTCAGATCCGTTGGGATCGTATGGACGGGAGCAACACAATGAGACTAGCCGGGGGTGAATCCGAGCTCGTTACAATTTATGGAGAAATAAATTGTCCGACTGAATCAAATAACGCAAACCGTTATTTGACGGTTAACGCGCCAATGTGAGTAAATCTCACTAACTCTAAACAGTTTATAAATTCATGTTGTATTTTTAGAACTGTTAGATATTGGTTGATTTACTGTATGTTGACTGTTTGATTGAACTGCTAGTCAGTTAGTTAATTTTTCGATATTGATTCTGTTTAACAGAATATATCATATAGAACTGAAAAGTGATGTTATCTATATTGTTTAACATCTGTGATGCAGGGAAACAGGTTGGAGGAATCCGACTGGATTCCTCAACATTTATTTTACTGTTTTCATATATTTTGATATATGATGTGATATATAATCTGTTATGGATTATGTGTGTTGGAATGATGTTGATCATTGTTATTCGATATTGTAAATATCATAAAAGACCCTGGGATGTAAAAAAAGAAGTATTTCAATGTATATTGAAATAAAGGAATTTTATAAAATCACAGGATTTTATAAAAGGAATTATTTATAAAACGAACACGGTTTTATAAAAGGGATATTTATTTAGAAAATAAATAGAAATAGAAAAGGAATATTTATTTAGAAAATAAATAGAAGTTATAAATAGGAAATATTTGTAGCGGTAAATAGAAGTTATAAATAGGAAATATTTGAACGGTAAATAGAAGTTATAAATAGGATATATTTGTAACGGTAAGTAAACGTTATAAAAAGGAAATAGCTGTAACGGAAAACGTAGTTTATCAAAGAAGTTAATCGATGTTAGTTAATCGATTAGTGATAAAGTTAAAAAGAAGTTAATCGATGTTAGTTAACCGATTAGTGTTAAAGTTAAAAAGAAGTTAATCGATGTTAGTTAATCGATTAGTGATAAAGTTAAAAAGAAGTTAATCGATGTTAGTTAATCGATTAGTGTTAAAGTTAAAAAGAAGTTAATCGATGTTAGTTAATCGATTTGGGTTAAAGTAAAAGGAGTTAATAAAATATAGTTTATTCGAATAAAGTTAGTAAATCGAATATAGTTTATTCGAATGGGGTTAAGTAAATAGAGTAAATCAAATAGAGATCTATGCGAAGGAGGATTAAGTAAGGAAGATAGTAAAAGGGATATAAAGTGAACTTTGCCTATTTCAAAGTTAGAAATGTTGTTCAGTTAAGGTCTGAGAGGTAGTTCTACCCCAACTTGATTGGCTTCGTTTTAACTAAGGAATATTTAAGGTTCGACAGTAAAGGAAATGGTTTGAGTTGGCATCGCGATGGTTTGTTTAAACATCTGTCTAAGTCCAATGAAGAAGCTTTGGAAATGTTTTCCAAATAAGAAACCAGAAATGTTTTCTAATAAAGAAGACAAGAAATGGAAATGTTTTCCATTGTTAATAACGTATATTTTCCAAATGTAGAAAATAAGAAATATTGAATATAGGGAAACAGGAGATAAGTAAATTAATGAAATAAAGAGATAAATGTTGAATAATGTTTGATCGATATAAATTTCCATTTGGAAATGATATCGTTGTTTGCACACCTGTTTTTATTCGATAGTTAAATCACAGACTATCGAAGTTTTGACCATTTTAACGTTATTAATATGGAGAGACCGGTTGGATTATTATCCGAAGAACCACTCTGTATTGGCATAACCGTTGCGAATCATATATGCTAAAGGAAATTGAAGACGGAGTTATGCAAGGGCTATCCTGTTTACAGAATAGTGCTTTCGGTTCATCCTGTTCCTGGATGACTTGTATGGACGGATGTCTGACAGAGTATTTCCAGACGATCACATATATTGATTTCTCCAACCGTACCAAGAGTGGAAGCGGAGGAGGAAACTTCTTTTAGCTAACACATAATGTATGGTTGAGGACGTCAATCGGTGATTTGATGGATTTGACGATGTGGCATTCAAAGTGAATCTGATGTGATGATAAATCGTAGCTTCTAGCCTCATCATCCGGTAAATGACAGAAATCGGGCAGGCAGCATGGCTAAGTCGGTCGCACCGAAGTAGGGTGTATAATCACCTGATCTAGAGTTTCATTTACTTCTAAAAATCTATTGTTGATGCTGTCCCATTCGGGAAACGGTTGCTGATCCCAACTGTTGGTGATATACATTCGATACACTCAAGCGAAATGAGTGGTCGGTCATGTGTGGCCGGGTTGCAAGATGTTCTTGTTGAACCCAGTGTATTCCTCTCTAGAGGTACACGAGCGAAAGGTGGATCCATACCTTGTCATAGTTGGAAATCCATTACCCAATACGTGCTTGCGGTTTTGATTTGTATACTATATATGTAGAACGTGAGATGAAAGCGTTTCTACTAGATGATTATTATAGTTGTGGTTGATAGACATTATTATAATATCAAAAGGTTTTTGATATAAAGATATTTGGATTCTCATAAGGGAAAAACCCGTTCCGTTATGCGGCGTGGTCTTATGAGATATCATTTACCCTTTCAACTGTTTTTAAACTGTTTTACTCACACCAGTCCCATGACTGACCCAGAGTTTACTTTGTTGTTTTCCCTAAACTCTTGGGTGCCTAAATTTGTACGGGCAGTCAAGTAGTCGGGATTTACAGATATACTGGAAGAGCTTGGAGCAGGAGGCTTCAGGATCATATAGCTATAGTTATTTCCGCTGTGTCGTAAGTGTTGTACTTTGATAATGATATGTATATTCAAGTACAGATTTGTATTTCAAAGTTATGTTATGAAATATATTTATTCGTTCCGCTGTGAGATTCGTGTTACTCTGATGTTGTGTTCTTCTTCTTCTTCTATTCTAATTTTCTATCTTATCTTTCCTCACCCTCTAATTTCTTTCACTAATTACCAGGATTTCTCGACGTTTTGGTTATCGACATCGTGCTTATGCCGATAACCAAAGCTACTCGAAATCCGGGTCGTTACAGAGACAGGCCACATGGCTAAGGACTGCCCAAAGAAACGAGGACAGGGGCAGAGGGCTGGATCCACCTCGGGGGCGCAGGTTCATGTGCTAGAAGCGCCACCTCTGCAACAGCGAGGTATAAATACTTCTGTAGAAAGTGTAGTTTATCTTTATGATCACCCCGTTCGCACTTTATTTGATTCCGGCGCATCACACTCCTTTATCTCGTCTGCTTTAGTAGAATCTCTGCACCTAAAAACTAGTATGGTAGAGGACCCCTTAATTGTTTCAAACCCAATTGGGGGCCCAGCTCATTTGTCTATGATCTGTTTGGGATTGAAAATTTCTATTCTAAGCGTAGAATTTCAATGTAGTGCCTTTGTTTTGGGCTTTTCGGGATATGGTTTGATTTTGGGCATGGATTGGCTATCCAGTAATGGGGTCATCCTTGATTGTGAGAAAAGGGTTGTTAGGCTCCTAACCCAGCTCGGTAACACTTTGGAAATTACTTGTAATCCCTCATATGCGGTTATGCTTAGTTATCTTGAATCGCTAGATGCCTCTGTCGACAATTTGCAATCGGTGAGAGTGGTCCGGGAATATCCGGATGTCTTTGAAGAGGTGAAGGGCTTGCCTCCGAAGCGAGAGATAGACTTCCGCATATATCTTGTAGATAATGCAAAGCCCGTTGTGTTGCCCGTTAGACACATGGCTCCACGGGAAAGGAAAGATCTTAGTAAACAGATTAAAGAGCTTCTAGAAAAGGGGTTCATTAGGAGGAGTATATCAGAATGGGGCGCTCCAGTGGTGTTCGCTACAAAGGCGGATGGCTCACTCCGTCTATGTGTTGACTATAGGGAGCTCAACAAGCTAACGAAAAAGAATAGGCACCCTCTCCCCAGAATTGACGATTTGTTTGATCAGCTTGTAGGAGCGTCTGTTTTCTCCCAACTCGATTTAGCGACCGGTTTTCATCAGCTAAGGGTGGCTGAAGATAGTATCGATAAAACGGCATTCAGAACCCCAGACGGCTTTTTTTTGAATGGCTTGTCATGCCTTTCGGCTTGACAAATGCACCTGCTTACTTCGTGGACCTGATGAGTAGGGTATTCAGAGATTTCCTCAATAAGTTCGTAGTGGTCTTCGTAGACGATATCCTTATCTTCTCAAAGAGTGAAGAGGAACATGCTCAGCACTTAAGGGCAATCATGGAAACTCTGCGAGTCCATCAGCTAAAAGCCAAATTCTCCAAATGCCACTTTTGGAGAGAAGAGGTGAGGTTCCTTGGGCACATAGTATCCAAACAAGTGTTAGCAGTGGACCCTGCTAAGGTAGTGGCGGTACAGGATTGGAAGACAGCAAGGAATGCAACTGAGGTTCGAATTTTTCTAGGACTAGCAGGTTTCTATCGAAGGTTCATTTCTCTTATGCATGAGTCGTAAAGAATCACCTTAGTAAGTACATTTGGCAACATAGTTGACATTTGTTTATTTTCAAGAGATAATTCATCTATGTGGAATACCTTCTAGTAAGTGAACAAGATCCAAGATTCACTAGTGAATTTTGGAGAGCATGCATGAAACCATGAGTACGCCGTCTTGCTTGAGCCGAGTATACTAGATGTAGAGTAAGTGAAAGAGGAACGAGAGGCAACAGTGAAATAGGTTCCAACTCATATTTTGGAAACAAGAATTAAGAAGCTACGAAATTGTGAAGTTAAAGACGGACAAAGCATAATGGAGTTAAGTTCAAGAAATGCGACTTAGAAGATTTAAGACTAGATTCGTGCATCATATCTCTTCTTAAGAGTATATCCTTGATCCCTCTCTTCCTGTAGAGCTCACTTGCATGCTATCTTTTGTGTATATCCTCTCGGTCCTATTCTTAATCCAATTTCTATTGCAAACCCCATAGGGAGTATGACTCATCTATTAGTAACACATGTTGGGGCTTGAGGGTGTTCGTTGGATTGACCAAACTTTTTGGGTTTAATAGGATACGGGTTGGTCTTAGGAAGGGACTCCCTTGTGACCTAAAAGGAGTCCATCATGCTTAATTTCCTAGAATCATATATGGTGGTTGGGTTGAGTAATTCTTTAGGTGTCAGTCTGATGTCGATTTCGGTCTTCGGGGCTGATTCTTAGAGAGTTCTCCTCCTAATCAATATATATATGGCATAGATTTCCAGTTTTGACATTGCCTAATGGGCACAAAGTTTTTACTTGCTTCTATCATTCGACTATATCTTTAGATAGGAACAATTGGGAAAATGGCCTATAGATTAGAGCTACCCGAAAAGCTGGCCGGAATCCACAACGTCTTTCATGTTTCACATCTCCGAAAATGTCTACATGAGTCTGCTGAAGTGGTAGAGCCAAATATCCTAGAAGAAGCTGAAGTGGAGCGCGAAGCAACCGTGAGGAAAGTTCCAACCCGCATATTAGGAACGGAAGTGAAGAAGCTACGCAACCGCGAAGTCAAGCTCGTCACAGTTCAGTGGAGCGACGCTGAGGGAGACGCGACTTGGGAAACTAAAGCTAGAATACGCACTGCCTACCCTTTTCTTTTCGAGGGTACATCCTTGATCTTTCTGTTTCCTTAAGTTGCGCTTTTATCTATCTTTTTAGGTATATTTCCTCGACCCTATCTTTTAGGTAGAAACTCTTTGGATGAAAACATGTAATTGAAACATGTTATGGATGATGGTTACAAGTGGTTGCAAGTGATTGCTAGTGGTTGCTCGTGGTTGCATATACACACACAATCTAGGTTTTAGATCGGCTCAGTCACTTCATATTGCATATGCATATATGTTTGCATTCGTATATGGTTGAACTTTAATGTGTTGTCATATGGATGCTGCATGTGTATGAATGATTGTGCACTCATGTAGATTCATAAATAAGAGAATTTGCATACATAATGGATTCATGGCACTTACATAATTTGCATTAAGGAGGTCAACTGAATCAGTAGACCGCCTGATTTTGCATTAGATAAGTACATGTACACACACACTTCGCATATGATCATGAAGCATTAGAAGTCTTTTATGGACAATGGATACTCGTGTTTGATGGATGAGTAAATGGATGTTTGGATGTTAGGATATATATATTTTTCCTAAACTTGAAGATTTCGGGGACGAAATCCTTTTAAGTGGGGGAGAATGTAACACCCCGTGTATTCTATAACAGTGAAATTCACAAATTAAAATATAATTAATTTCAAATCAAAGAATTAAGGGAAACGGGATACGCCATTGTGTTCGTCTCGAAAAAATACGCGAAATACAGTCCGAGTTTTCGAAAAACGGAGTCCGTATGAAGAAGATATGGCCTCCGGAAGTTTCAGAATTCAGGTTAAAATTCAAACAGGCGAAAACAGCTCAGAAAAACAAGTTTAAAATTCAAACTCGGGCCCAATTGGCTAGGGCAGGAAAATTCCCACCTAAGGCACCCAGGTCGACTTGGCAGTCGACCTGGGCTAGCCAGGTCGACTGGGCCGTCGACCTGGGTAACCCGTGTCGACTGCCAAGTCGACACGGTGTCGACTGGGCTGTCGACCTGGCCCCAGAGCCAGGTCGAACCCAGCCCACCCTGGCTGGCCAGGTCTGTGTTTGGTCGATTTTCTGAGCCTTGCCTTGTCACTAGGGCTAGGTGTCAGCTCCTGGTTGGTTTCTCCTTCAAACGAACGGCTATTATTGAACCAAGCTTCATCGACGGTCTAAATCAACTCACAAACTCTATAAAAAGGACCTAAGACTAACCCTAATTCACACAAACTAAAATGGAGCTTAGACCGTCATGTTGCTGAGGAGAGACTAAAGATAGCCGTCGGAAATTGAGAGGCAATTAGGAGAATAAACAAAAGCTTAAAGCAACGTCAAATCAATCAAAACAACGCCTACAACAAAGGATAGCATCTCCAAATTCAGAATTCAGATTTCTGAATTAAAGATTCGCCATACGCTGTAAGTAGAGTGCTATTCCGATATGAATTAAATAATTGTGTTGATTTGTGTAATGTAAGAAATGGAATTGTGGCGATAATAATCTATATTTGTATGTTGCTTTGATGCAAAACGATTTGGGAATATTATGGTATACGATTGGATATTTGCAAGTACGCGATTTGCGTTGGAAACGAAATGGAATTATGGCGATAATGACTTATATTTGTATGTCATTTTGATTCTAAACGATTTGGCAATGCTATGGTTTGATTCATACAAGTATATGGTTTATGTTGACAACCACATGTTGTGGAATTTTGATTGGGACTCATGCAAACATATGATTCATATTGAAAACTACATGCTTGTGGTAGTTATTTACAACACCCATTTGATAATTGCAAGCATATGATTCATGTTGAAAGTAACAACTATATGTTGTAATAATTTATTTAAGATTCATGCAAGTATATGATTCATGTTAACAACTATATGTTGTAATAATTTATTTAAGATTCATGCAAGTATATGATTCATGTTAACAACTATATGTTGTAATAATTTATTTAAGATTCATGCAAGTATATGATTCATGTTAACAACTATATGTTATGATATTTTAATTGGAATTCATGCAAGTCCATGATCTATTGTTATGACAACATGATGTAAAATTCTATGGTCATCTTTAGTGTAATTTGATTCACCTAAGTATTATGATTCATATGAAGTTATGTTGGAATTGGCATCATAGTTCAAGTATAAAAATCATATTTTTGTGATAGTGACAAAAGCACGCATCTTTGTAAATTTGTATTAATTTTATGAACATGACTAAACTATGTTCGTTATTATGCCCAATTGAAAAACATGTTTTTAGGCTCATGTTGTTATCATAAGTTACATTAGAATTACATTAGAATTACATTCCTCTTGCAAGTTTACATAGATAAAATAAAAACCATAATGTAAGTTTAGATATGTTTATGCTATAATTCTATGAATAGAATGAAAACCATGATTCATATAAGAATTAGGTTGGGATAATTCTAGTTGAACCATACTTTTGTATTAGTGACAAAAGTAAGTACCTTTTTGTTAACATGTAGTGATTTTATGAACACGATTAGTTTATATCATGCCTAAATAAAAATATAGGCTTATATTTCTAGTCAAGACCCTGTGCCAATAATAATGATATCTAATTTAGTTAGATTCTTAATTTCAAGTTTACATGGTTAGTTGAACCTATGATTCATGTTTAAGTTTATGCCATTATCATATGACTAGAATAATTCATGTTTAAGTACTGCTTATGCCATAATCATATGAGTAAAATAATTCATGATTAAGTATTGTCTATGCATTAACCATATGAATAGAATAATTCATGTTTAAGTATTGTTTATACCATAATCATATGAATAGAATGATTCATGTTTAAGTATTTTCTATGCCATAATTAGATGAATAGAATGATTTATGTTTAAGTATTGTTTATGCTATGATTATATGGATAAAATGATTCATGTTATGCCATGATTATATGATGTTACAATTGCAAGTTCACATGTGCCTATTTTATGTTAATTGAATCGTTCGTTGCAAGTTCATGCGTTCACACTCCCCTTTTTCATGTTGTCTTATAAACAACATGTTATAAGCCTCCCCTTTTCATTTGGCTAAATTGGGTTTAAGTATTAAACCCAACACACCTTACATTGGAGCGAACGTGTAAAACGGGGGTAATGACGTTTGGGCTAAAATATAGAACACATGTGTTGGCATGTTTAACGCATGCCAACAACCTTGAAAGAACAATTAAGGGGCATAAATGAAATTTAACCAATAAAGATGAATTTGAATAATGGGCCGCAAATATTTACATATAAAAAGAAAAGAGACAAAATATGTAAATGTAGAAAAATACGATGTGTTTAACCCGAGGTTGGATTGAGTTGTGATGTAAACCTGCCCGGAACCGCCCGGTTGTCCAGTAGTCACAACAATACCTATCCAATGTGGGTGGTTAAACACGGAGCCCAATAAGGACCCGAGGTTAGACTGAGTTGTGGCATAAGACTGCCCGGACCCAACCGGCAACAGGCAGCCACAACAATACCTGTCTAATGTGAGAGGTCAAGGCTTTAATAAGACAATTAAGGCTGAGTCTGGATTGATAGGATTAAGTAAATTATATTAATACTTAATCAAAATGGAACATGCTAAACTAAACAGACTGATTGGGGGGTTAGGTTTATAAAACACTTAACCAACTTAGCATGTTGGCTAGAAATAGAAAACCTAGTAGCGGAGGACCCTTTTCGCAGTAACCCTACAAAGTATCATGATACCCTGAAACTACGAAGGGTGGGGCACGATTACTGGGCTGATTGTAAGAGGTCAAATCGACGGCGGTGGTGCAGCAGTGTAGGTTCTAACGGGGTGCGGGCGTGCACACACTCCGGCGTAGAAAAATAGGGCACTGGGCACCAGTAGCATACCTGTGCTTTCTAGGATTGTGTCGGGCCACCACCATGGGACTTGATACACCCCATGGTGGGACCAACATAGGTAACTACAACATCGGGGGCCGTAAGACACATGTAACTATGCGAGTAGGAGCCGATCATCATAAAATGGATCACTTCACCCTGATTATGGGGTGCCTGTTGGGAACTAGTTTATATGGGTACAGAGATTACTATGGTTTACGACAGTATATTCGACCCTAGACAAATTAACTAAGTATACGGTGCTTTCCCATTTCTAGTTTATACTTATCACACCCAGTTTTTATTCATAGACTGAATAGTCCTAGACTTACTTAGGCTTCATGTCTGACTCTACTTTTATTTCGTCTTCTTTCCTTCCGTTTCCCCCCAGGTCCACAGGGAGGGAATACCGCAACTTGACCAGCCTTCATATCCAGCTTGAAGAGAAAGAATGTATTGCTTGGATCTTTTCGTTTTGGACTATGGCTTTGGACAACAACTATGGGACTTTTGCAGTTTATTTATGTTTCCTTTATGCTTCTTTAAATAATGTAATCAAGATAGTTATGAAGATGTTATGTTTTTGGAAGTATTGTAAAACAAATTATGGCATGGATTGTGTAACACATATTTTAATGAAATAAAAGTTGTTGTTTTCCGCTGTTCAAAAATATGTGTTCTTATATCTGTCTTGTATATCTGTGACTTATACTTATAAACCTCCACCAAAATTAGGGCATTCCCTTTGAGAGTGACCCTAACGGAGGTGGGGTGTTTCAAGTAGTAATTTATTTTTAAAGGAATTTATTTGTTTTGAATTTAAATTATATTATATCAATTTAATATGGTTATTTTATATATACGTTCGAATTATATTTTTAGTCTATTCTGTTGAGTCCATAATAGTGTAATTACGTTGGAACGACGGTTGGTACGCTAAAATAGCGGTTCACATTTTTTAATTATGAACCCTGAGATATTTATAATGAATAAGATCAAAATCAAATCAATATCTATTTAAAAAGAATAAAAATCCCTTTATATCAAATCATAATAAATACAAAATCAAATCAAGATCTAATCGAATTAAATTACAAGTACTTAAGCCTATACCTACCTATGTACCAACGCAGAATTGATTACTTCATTTCTAAGTGTTCACTATCTATAAAATCATGATACCACTTCCATTCTTTCTCTGGGAAATTCGTTGGAGCTTCATGAAATTAAAATGGTCAATGCCTTGTACAAATTGAAATCCAAGCTCCTAAATAATAATGGCTGCACCTTTAAAACTCACGACAGACTTCCTTTCTTATTTCATACCTTAGATAAAAATTGAAAACCATCCCTTTTCTATAACAAAATCGCTACTTTCCTCATTTTCTATTCTAAATGAAATCCCCTAAAATCAAACCACAAAAAATTCAAAGTGGAGGTCTTGTTCTTCATCAAATTCAGCAGGCGCATAAGGGATTTTGAAGCTAGATAGTTCGAGCGATGACCTATTGGGGGAGGTTCGATGGCTATTGGACGGACGAAGGAAGCAGATGGCTCTAAGGCGTTCAACTCGGTTTCAATTTAAGGGGACACGATGGGGTTCGAGTGCGATTCCGTTTCATGTGCTCAACATTCACAACAATGGGTTAGGAGTTTGTTCAGTTCGTGATGATCGATTTAGGGATATCGGTGTGAACTAGTGTGTAGCAGAATTTACCATCTCGTATAAGAAGCTTGGTCTCCGATTTTGGGGTAATCATTGAGGCGCCTGTAGCTTGGGGTCGGTTTGAGAATTTGTCGAGATGGAGGAAGCCCGGAGCCATGATTTCGTATGGAGGATTTCACAATACTAGGAAGATAAAATGCTTGTCATGACTAATTGCTGATAATGGTAAGCTATTTAATTCTCATTAATGACTTTTAGGAGTTTAAAATATACATATTTAAAATGGTAAAAGGGGACATCGACAGTAGCTTGGTAGCAGTTTGGATTGATGAATTTAGGGAAAATGAGGATGTTGGAGTTTGTTTGTTTTGTTGATGAATTGAAATGGAAGGACAAAGTTCAGCACTGTGTTTTGGGAACATGGATGCTAGTGGTTGGGAATAGGTACTGTAAGGGGTCTGCAATGAAGATTGGTCGGTCTAGATGGTGTAGGACGTCATGAAATTGTTGGTAGGTGATAAAGAAAAGAAAATGAAGCTTGAGAGAATGTCAAGTAGGAATTGTGCATTTCTTTTTGGGCCAATTTCAGGAAAATTGATCGGTGATTGTAGAGTAGCTTCATAGTTGGTTAGACAATAAGGTATACATTTTACTAAATTTAAAGCATGTAGAATAATTTATTTGTTTAATGTAGTGGTTATACCTTAATCGCTAAATAAAATAAATAATCATAGGTAAAGATTCCATTCAAGATTTTCGAGTAGGTTGGAAGGCGAGACGATGGAGAATTTTAACTGGATACTCGACAAATAAAAATCACGGTGAGTAAATCTCTCTCACCTTTTATTTGAAATTATTTTTATCAGTTAAAAAAAATTGATTGTTTCTTATTTGGTTGCATTCAATATTTTCGTGCATCTTAAATATATTAGTTATTTAGCCTTGGTGGTTGCTATTATTTATATATATTGGTGGTTGTATTTCCCGCAGTATCATTAGCTGATGCCCGCGGTACCATTAGCGGATGATTACCCTATACGCCCCACGCTATGATAGTGGTTGACCTTCTATACTGCGATATCCTGCCTCTAAGCATGATGGGTATTATTTATATTGACTAATGTCTATGGATGCAGGAAAACAGGTTAGAGGAAACCAACTGGATTCCTCAAAAATATATTATTTGTTTTTTTGTTTATTTGTACCTATACTGTCATATATGATATGTTAGAAAACCTATCAATTTTAATTTGTTGTTTTGATTGTTTGAAATATCACTGGGTCTTAAATGTTGATATTTTAAAAATATCGAAAAAAGAAATTTCCAAAGTTAAAAGGGGAAATACTGTTTTTCTAAAATAGAATTTGAAATTTGAATAGAATAAAAATATTAACTTGTTTAAAAAAAATTAGTTCTTTTATAGACGAATTTTATAAAGAAAGTGAAAAGAATTATCATGGGATAATTCAGAAATAAAAATACAATTGTGAAATTGAAAAGGGAAAACTATTTCCCAAGAGTAAAAATATTGATTTCAAAAGAAATCGAATTCTAGACTTGTTTAAGAATGAATAAAGAAATTCAAATGGAGTTTGAATATAGAAATTCAAATGGAATTCAAATATAGAATTTGAATAAAGAAAATATAAAGGAAATTCAAATGTAGAATTTGAATATAGAAAGTGAAATGGAATTTGAATAAAGATATTTTAAATATAGAATTTGAATATATAAATTCAAATGGAGTTTGAATACAGAGAATTTGAAATAGAATTTCAATGTAGAATTCAAATAGAGTTGAAAGGGGAATTTGAATACAGAATTCAAATAGAGTTGAAAAGGGAATTTGAATATAGAATTCAAATAGAGTTGAAATGGAAACTGAATATAGGAAATTTAAATAGAATTGAAATGGAACTTGAATATAAAAGAAAGAAGTATAAATAAATTTATTTCCAAGTTAGGAAAAATCGACAATTTTAGATAATCGAAAATATTAAGTTGAATTTGGAAAATTGGTTTAAAATATATTTTAAAAATATATCAGAATGGAGTTTAATTTATTTTAAACAAAGTTTGAACATTAATATATATATATATATATATATATATATAAATAAAACGAACTCGACGCAACTCGGCAGTTCGTAAATTGGCGATTCGAACTTCAATTGAACATATAGAACTCAAATTAAGCCGGAATTCGCTGAAACAAGGAACGTCAGGACCGATTTGATAATAGTTTTCTAATGGAGAAGAGAAATCTAGCTTTCATCAAATAGATTTTGAGTTATATCAAAATCAAATTTTTAGAAAAACAGCGCCAGAACCATTATAAAACCAAAACGGTTTATTTATATAAATAAAAGGATTTTAAAGAAATAAATTCTGAATTTTCCATTAGAAAAATCGACACTGGAGACATAAAATAAATATGAACTCGAGTAAAGTAAGTGAAATGATTTTTAAACAAAAATCAGATTTTTAGTTATTAAATAGATTTAACTAATTTTGAAGAATAAATAGCTAATCGAGTTTTGAATCGAAATTGGCGTGGGATAAGTAAATTGGTTTTGTGGATTCATTTTCGAAATCGAATTTGAAACTCAAGTTAGAAATGAAATTCTACTTGTTTATAAGCGAATTAAAATATATTTGAACATGATATGTTCAAAATAAAGGGATTTGGAAAAATAGCTAACTAAAGAATAAATTAGCAAATTGAGTTAGGAATCACCAGATTGAGTTGGGATAAATTGGAAAACAGGTGAATATAGGTTGAGCAGGTTTGGGATGAAGTGTATGAAGGTTATAATTCGTGTGGCCGACAATAAGGTACACATTTCAATTCCATATGAGATTTTATGCGCCGGCAAGCCGCTTGGCTTTTTCTTTTTCTTTTTGATTGGAGAGGCATGTGTGGCGGTTTAGGGATTTTCCCGATGCTCCCGGTACAAAGGAGGTTATAGCGAAAAAAATTTGGAAATTTAAGGAGTTAGAATATTTTTAAGAAAATTTATTAGTTAGAAATCAATGTATCAATATATATAGAATTTGATAAGTAAATAAATTTAAAAATACAATATTATAAACAAAAAGGAAATCTATAAATTAGATTTGTTAAAAATAGAAAGATTAGAATATACATGTTTTAAAAATGAATAATTATTTTTATGGTGTTGATTATTCGGGAATAATGGTTTTGTCTTTTTTGAAGTTAAGGATGTTTTCAGTCAAGGTCTGATAGGTAGTTATACCCCAACGTGATTGATTTCATTTTTAATTGATAAATAGCAGGATCTAGTCTCGAAGATAAATGTTTGAATAAGATTAGTTAAATGCAGTATTTTGGGTTGTTGTAACGATGTTTTATATAACATTCGTTTTAACCCAAATCGGTGGAAATTTAGAAACATTATGAATAAATATTTCCTAAGTATATAAATGAATAGTTGGGAAGGAAATAAGTAATTGGAATGTTCTCCAATTATAAATAGAAAATATTTTCTAAGTGTAGAAAATAAAAGAAGGCGAGATATGGAAATGTTTTCCAAATGAGTAAGGGCCAAGATGATAACTGAAAATATTTAGTTAATGAATATTGATAAAGGAAGTGGAGAAGTGTTTTAATTGATGAAGTATAAATTAAAAGGCCCAGTGATTGTTTGATGTTTTGAATGGATGTTTGTTTTTCTTCGATAGTTAAATAACCGACTATCGAAGTGTTTGCCAATATCGTTGTCGATATGGAGAGACCGGTTGGATTATTATCCGTGAACCACTCCGTATTGGCAGTAGCATTGCGAATCATATTATATGAAGATAATCGAAGACGGAGTAAAGTGCAATGGCTTTTCTATTAATAGAAATTGTGCTTTCGGTTTCGTTCAGTGCCAGAACGAACGTATATGGACAAATGTATGACGAAGTGTTTCCAATGATCAAATATGTTGGTCTGTATATATATACATGGTGGCAATGGATTTATTCCCTTAGCATAATATCCAGAATATATTTGTGCAAGTCAATTTAGTGATTAACGGATCTGACAATGTGGCATTCAAAGTGATTGTGTTATAAATGAATCGCAAGTAAGCGTAGCCTCAGGCCTCGACAACCGGAATGACAAAAAATCGGGCAGGTAGCATGGCTATGTAGGTCACTCCCATTAGGGTGTATAATCACCAATCTAGAGAAATTCCTTTTTCTTCTTTAATCTGTCGGTTGCTGTCCCTTTTCGGGAAATGGTTGTTGATCCCAACTGTTGGTGTTATACATTCGATGCACTCAAGCGAAATGAGTGGTCGGTCATGTGTGGGAGGGGTTGCAAGATGTTCTTGTTGAACCCTAGTGTATCTCCTCTAGAGTACATTGATCGGAAGGTTGTTCCATACCTTGTCATAGTCGGAATCCAATCTCCAATAAGCACCCTACGATTTTTGATTTTATATCATATGTGGAGCGTGAGATGCAAGCGTTCCGCTAGATTGTTATTTATTTGATTTAGACACTATTATAATATCACTGGATTTTCGTATCAAAGTGTTTTGGGTTATAGTAAGGTAAAAACCGTCCATGTTTATGTGTGGGCTGGTCTTACTATTATCCTTTCTTTTGAAAGGATTTTGAAAGTTAAACAAATGGCTGGAGTTTACTCACAACAGTCCCATGACTGACCCAGAGTTTATTTTGTTTGTTTTCCCTAAATTCTTGGGTGCCCAAATTTGTACGGGCAGTCAAGTAGTCGGGATTTTACAGATTCACTTGGAGGAGTTTGAAGCAGGAGGCTTCACCAGTTAGCTATAGACTATCATATATTCCGCTGTGTACCATGTTTGTATCTGGAAACAGGTGTTTATAACTGTTCCAGAAATAGCTATTGTGCTCTGATAATGGTATGTGTATTCAAAACATATTTGTATTTCAAAAGTTATGTTATTTAATATATTTTATTCGTTCCGCTGTGAGTTTGTGATCCTCGTTTTCTTCTTCTCTAACTTTTTTTTTCTTTCTATTTCTCATCCTCTAACTTCTTTCCAATAATGATTCGTATTTCTATGCAATTTGGGTTGGACGTGTGGTGTTATTAGTCAACTCAGATAGTACGGATTTGTGGGTTGTTACACTACTCAAGAGTTCTAGGGCAACTGTAACAAATAGCAGTAAGGGTGTGTTCCTTTTATCACGTAAATCAAGGAAAAGGATAGAGTGTGTTCTTTGTTGCCAGTAAGTAAAGGAAAAGGAGTGTTGTTAACCTTGTAGCCGTGAAATCAAAGGTGTAGTAATTGGATACTGAAATTAATAAAACTCTACGCAATCCAGCGTCGTGCGAGACTAGATGTAGGAGCAATCCGGACTAATATAAAGATACGGTGTTTTCTTTCCTTTTATGCATTTTACTTTTGTTTATATCTGCATTTAGGATTGTTTCTATTGCGATATTCATTATGTGATTCATATTGTAGTTCAAGTAATTAAGATTTCTATAAATTCTTTAAATCACTATTCACCCCTCCTCTAGTGTTAGTTTTGCCTTAAGATCCTAGATTCTTGCCTCTAACAGGTGGGACTAGAAGGTATACAACAAAGAGGTGCTAACAACATAGATTTGCTGATGTGGAATTTGTCTTTAGGTTGTTCACAAAAATTAGCCAGTTGATTTCTTGGTCCCAAGTTCCGTTCGATGTGAGGATCCAGAGTTGCATAATCGTCGCCTCTAGCGACGCATCTTCTTCGAACGGTCATTGTACGTAGTACGCCGATACTCTTGTAGCAATGTTTTCTCTTAATGTTGCGTCCTCCTCATGTCGACTAATGTTGCAGCACTTCTGCTCCCGCTACCATGAACTCGTCTCATTTTTTTAAGGGGGAAGGAAAATGGGTTTTGGAGAGGGGGTGGTGGTTGAAAATTTTGGAGGAAGGGTTTGGGAGGAGAAGGGGTCTAGTGGGAGGGTATTTATAGGGGGGACCCTAGCCGGCTATGTATGGGTACCATATCTAGCTTATAATAAGTGGGTTGTGGTTATAGGGCCATAGCCGGCTTATTTAAAGCCGTATTGTCCCCATAACCCCATCCCCCGTTGGAGGATTACTTGGGTCAATTGCCATTGAACTGACCCAAAGCGATTCCCTACATTGAAAGTGCTTAAAGGACTCACGAATCAAGGTAAAATGGAATCAGTAAGATAATAAATAGCACTAACGAATCAGCACACGAGAAAGGTCAAAAAATGCAAAGCTACATGTCATGACTAGCTCCTAGGCTACAGGGGTATGCATATAGGTATCAGCAAATACAAGGATGAAATGAAGTGAAGAAAATCAATAATAGAAAATGGAATGTAGCCATGTCTATATTCAAGCAAAAGGAAGTCTGAAATATGGAAAAAATATATTCAAAGGATGATTTATATTTTATACCACCAAGATATGTTTAATAGCACACGACATTGCGCATGCCATTTATCAATATAGGGCAACTAAAAATAGAAAACAAAACATCAAGGCATTTTAGTGGGATGCATGACTCATTATAAGGCAACATTACTAAGGTATTGTTCGCAACAAATTGTTGGCGTGCGAACGACGCGTTCGCATACAATGCGTCTGACGCATGGACGTGGCAGTCTACACCCAACAACGGGCAATTTGACTATTAGAAAAATATGTTGATTTTCAGCAATGACCAGCAGAATGTGGAGATTGTCGATGCACTAGACGACAATGATGTACGTGGTATTGTTTTAGAGGAGTTGAGGGGCTGGTAAAACTGTTGTATGTAGTAATTTTTTATGTACTAGGTTTATTTCTAGTGTACTAGTTTTATTTTTAGTGATAAACATTTTGGTTGTATTTCTATTTTGTTTGATGAAATGTAGTCATTTTTTAAATGCAATTAGTAATTAATTAATTCAAAACAAATAAGTTAAAAATCACACTGTAGACAAATACCCTGTTAAATACCACGCTCAAATACCCCGTTTGCAGCAAATAAAGCAATCCTTGCTGAAACGACCCAAAATCGCCATTTTGGGAAAGCCCGGATTGAGTTGAGAACACGACAAATCAGAACGCAAATAGAAGAACATTTCATTGCTATTACAACAATTTACATCAGAGTACAAGAATATACAGAGTATGAACAAATAATATACATTTGATAAATATCAGAGATTTACAAATTATTATGCAGCGGAAAATAATAGAAAACACAACTGAAAGTAATACACGGATACAGAGCGTTCCGAATATAGCTCCAGCTGTAAACCAGGATCATAAGAATATAATATCAGCAAAACCAAAACTACTAGCTGCCCGTGTAGAAAATAGGGGCACCCAGAGTTTAGGTTAAAACAATAAACTCCAAGTCAGTCATGTGACTGGTGTGAGAACTAAAACATTTATTAAATCTTTTTTTTTTAAATTAGACATATCAAGGGACCACGCCGTATAACACGGAACGTGTTCTCCCATAAGAATACCAGTGATAAACAATTTGTAAACAAAGTAATGCTTTTCGAAAAAAGAAGGTATTATAAGACTCAGGTCCCATTACACAATGCAACACAAGCCGGAGGATGGAGTTTTACCTTATAATAGCCAAACATGCTTGGTACGTTTTAAAACAAATCATTCTGATATTACTATAAGTGCATAGTGTATAAAACAACTTCAAATATAAATGTATCAATCATAGACGACATAGTATCCCATGCTACTATATCGCCATATAGGTTTACAACTAATATCGAAATGTCACGTATTGGAAATTGGATTTCCGTCATGAGTTGAGGCAAGGGATGTACTCCTTGCCGGCTTCGACACACTCTAGCAAATGCCTCAGGATCCCCCGTAGAAGACCCCCGGATCCTCCAAGGCCGGTCCACACTTACATTTGTGGATTAATTATTCCTGAACACACACGCTTCTCGGTCCTATAAGACCTATATCCATCGGCTCTGTAGTAACTGATATAACCGAGGCGCCTCACAATCCATCATCCATATAGGTAAATAAATATAAATGTCTGGGCTCCATACCATCAACCCACCCATAACTAGAAAGAGAAGTCATGTCCTCCTTGGGTCCCTTATCCCGTTTTTGACTCATACCGAGGTGTGAGGCTCGCGAATTAACGCTATATACAAATCTATCCTATATTAAAGTCGTGCTTTGATCATCAATCACAAGACTCTGCTTTTCAACAGAAGCCTTGATCATTTGTATCTCAACATGACATATAGGCAATTCATGCCATGTGACTGATGTCTATCGTTATATAACCTCTGAGCTCGTACATCTCAGAGAATGGCATTAAGCAAGAGAATAAATTCTCCACCGCCAAACAGATATATATTTAATAAAGATCAATCAACAAAGAATAAAATCCAATGTCAGACACACATCCATTTACTAGTTCATTCTGGGTATGAACGAAACCGGAGTCACCTTATTCCTCGTCCCCTATGTCCAATACAGGAGAGAGAGGTCCTCGCATATCCAGCCGATCTCCATGTACGTCAAGACGATCACCACTTATTACCTTGTCTTAGGTGTATAGCCCAATCAAGACATTAGTAATCATCCAAACGATGTGAAGACCTCCGGTCCTCGCCCACTGTCTTCATCGTCGACTTATCTTCGAATCAGTTATTCAGAATGGGTGTAAACCTGGCCTTTCCGAATAACTCGCGTATATTATAAACAAGTTCTATAAAAACACTACATACACCTCAATCCAATAATGAATATTCTTTTATTTAAATATTCATATTCTTTGGGAAAGGTTCCCATTAATTTTGTCAAAGATAAATTCTTTAAATTTATGCTTTAATCTTCCTTTGGATATTAATTCAAACCAAATTAAGGTTTACCCAAACTAGTCGGGATTAGCACACCTTATCGAAGTAATCATTTCTTTTATTTCCCAATCCCAAACTATTCATCTCATGAAGCAAAACTGGTAATAGTCCATATCGAACACCACGGTGTTATCGGTAAATTTAATTACCATTTTACGTTCAAATCTAATTAAAGATTTAACTATCGCTTGGAGTAAAACTGGTGCTACTCCATTCTCGATAATTTCCTAAATTTGATAATTTAAATTATCACATTCTCTTTTCAATCTAATTAAAGATTCATTAAAACTCCACTTGGTTTTAATCTTCTCAAAAATCAATATTAATGATTATTTAACTTTGGAAACACATACAATCGCAATAACAATATACACCGTATTATTGATTTCTGCCAATATATAATCTCTAAGCTCGTACGTCTTAGAGAAGGGCGTTAAGCAAGAGAATAAATTCTCCACCACCAAACAGGTATATATATAGCAAAGATCAACCATACAGTTTGAAATACAATGTTAGACATGTAATCCTGTCTTTAACTGGGTTAAAGAACTAATGTCATTTAAAACACAGTTCACGATAAACCCAAGTCACATTCCATTAATTATGGAATCTCCACGGAAAACAGATCAATATATATAATCGATATCAATTTCCGTATCCGACTAATAATACAAATGGAATAACGACAAAGCCTTTTAAATTCCATATATATTAATAGTCTTCCTCCATAGAAACTCACTTCGATTATTACCAAATCGAATTCCATTCAATTCCAATTTAATATATTAATTTGGAAAACTTTACTTTGGAAAATTTCCATTAAATCTTAATAAAAAGGTTTATAAATTCCAAATTGCATTTCACTGTAAATCGGGTTAAAGAACGAATGTCGTTATAAACACAGTTCAAAATAAATGCGATTCGCATTCCATTTTATTCCAATTACTAATTATAACTGGAAACTCTAATAATCTTATTTAAAAAATTTATTCCTCTCACACGGGGTTTAAGAACAGTATTATTTAAGACACCATTCACGACAAATCCAAAATCCATTTTTTTTATTAAATTCCACTTAAATATTAATTTATTGGAAAACTTCACCAAATCTTAATTAAAAGATTTATTCTTTTGTCAGCTGGGTTTAAGAACAGTGTTAATGAAGGCACCATTCACGAAAAACCCAAAATCCCATTCAATATTAAATACAAGGCTCTAAATAGAAATTATATCGGCTTGTATTCAATTTCAAATTCTGAAATCAACAAATATCGTATTGGGAATAATGGTATATATATTTCTTCCGAATTCCTCCACAATATCTGCATAATCATGGAATCCAATACTGAAATATACTGAAGATAATTTCGATAGAAATCCATTCCAATTAAATATTAACTTTCTGGTTATTTTTAAAATCATTTCAAATCCAGTTTATTTATTTAAAAATATTGGATTATAATTTTAGTTCATTGCTAGTTCATTTTGATCAAAATATATTTTTATCTTGAAAAATGTGGAATTTTTCATCCAAATTCTTTTCAAATCATTTATTATGATTTTTCACAAATTATTGATATTTTTAATAAATTTATTAAGGCCCTTTCAGTCGATTTCCAAAAATGGTCATCGAACTGCACTCATAGTGACCTTTTCCAAATTTGATTTGGACATAATTCCAAATCCTACCGTTAAATTTAAAATCTCTTATATTCGTTGGAAAGCTCTTTTCGATATGAACCCAAGGCTCCGGTTTTAGGAGAATCCGACGTTTGGATCTCCTGTAACGTCAATTCGAAGTCAATGGTCGAAATTCGCAAACTGTCGTGGTGCGGCGCGTTCTATTCAGACCATTATATATAATATATATTTCGTCGATTTCCATTTAAAACTTATTTTATAAATCATTTTAATTTCGTTTTAAAAACAATTCCAACTTCATTTTCAATTTTAAATCAAAATTGAATTCTTCTTATCATTATAATATATAAATGATAATATTTTCAAAATATTAGATTTTGGAAATAATTTCCTTTTCGATATTCATTATTAAAACGAATAAAATCAATATAAATATCGTTCATGTCGAAATGGCGTTAATCTAATCAACACAGCTTCATACATTTCATTATTTTCGAGTTCAGCCCAAATCGGACATCAAAATCATATTTTGATCCATTGCTAAATATTATTTTAAAATATTAGTTATTTTAAAATATTCATTATTCGTCCTTTTAAAATGTTCGTTAATTTAAATTATATGTTCTTTCCGAATTGGAATCAGACATAGTCAATTACCATATAATTTTATTTATATTGATTTCATACACACATGTACACAACTATAATCAAACATAGTCAGCCATCATCCAAAGTGCATTACACAACTGCATAAGAGTAAATATAAATAATTAACGCTTACAACAGTCTGTCAAATCATCGATTGACATACAACTAAATATTGGGATTAGTGTATGTCCAATATCATCCCAATACCCGTGGGGTTTTCAAACAAAAAACACTGATTATTATTTGTGCAGTTGGGCGATGTGTAAAATATATCGTCCCAATCAATATCAGTCAAATGTGTGTACATAAACAAATCATCCGATTTGTAAATTAATATTTATTTTCATTCATATACCCGTTAAAAATTATATTTTTGATGATAAAATATTTATTTCAACACATGAATATTTTATATAGTTCACTTATACAATAAAAATGATATTTTTATTGTTCTAACATTTTTAGCAAATTTCGGCAGCATAACGACTCGATACTAGAACCGGAATAAGGTCTAGCCTTATCCCTCGCCTAATAATGGCTTGTGCCATATACAAACCTAATTCTAATCAATTCATTTCACTTCCCAAACCAAATTCAAACAAATAAACCAAACAACCAAACAAACATGGTTTCAAACAGAGGTGTCGGGTGCTACTAAGCACCGTTTGCATCCTAGTATATATATTTGACTAGAAAATAAATTAGAGTGAGAAGTTCTCATCTTTGGGATCCTCTCCTCCCGTTCTATTTCTGAATTTCCGAGCCGTTTAGATTTGTCCAAAATTCCAACGCAATCTTTTCCACGCTGTTCATAGTAAAAATCACATTTTTAATATGATGTTTATATATCTAAAAAAAGCATTTTATATATAAAATATTACATTTTTATTTCACTTCACAAATAAAAATTATATTTTTATTCCGCTACTTCATATATAAAAATCAAATTTTTATCGCTATTCAAATAATAAAAATCGAATTTTATTTCGCTATTCAAATAACAAAATTCAAATTTTTGTTCAATATTCATATAAATAAAAATCATATTTTTATTTAAAATCTATATATATAAAAATTATATTTTTATATCGCTAATTTCATAATAAAAATCATATTTTTTATTTCAATTCTATACGGATAAAAATCATATTTTTATTTTAATGGCATATATAATTAAAAATCATATTTTTACATAATTAAAAATCCTATCTTTTTATTTATTTTTAAAAATCTAACCTTTTTATTTTTTAAAATCTAAACTTTCTATTTTAAAAAATATAAACTTTCTATTTTATAAAAAAACTAATCTTTCTATTTAAAAAAAAATCTAAACTTTCTATTTTAAAAAAATCTAATCTTTCAATTTTTAAAAAATCTAATCTTTCTTTCTTTTAAACACACTTTTATTTACACAAACCAATATAAATAAAATAAAAAAATTACTTTTCACTGGAAGGAATCGGTCTCTACTGAAGGGGGTCCACATCGATTTTGGGTCCGGGGGGAGGGGGTGATGGCAGTGGTTTGGTGGTTGTGGTGGCGCATCAAAGGAGGCGGTGGGGGCCAGGACGACCCGTGGTTGTGGCTACGATCTGTTTTGGGTGGCGGTGGGTTTTTAGAGGAAGATGGAGGCGGTGGAAGCAGAGGAGGAGGAGGAATCGAAGGGGAGGGCAGCGACTGACGTGGTGGAGGCGGCAGTGGCTACTATGAGGGGTTTGATTGTTTTTTTTTGTGTTGACTAGGTATTGGGAAAGGAGGGAGGGAGAATATATATATATATATATATTTCAATTTAAATTTCAAAAAGGTGTTTTTTCATTCGAACTCCAAATCAAACCCAACTACTGTCACTACTAGCTAATTACCCCCGTTCCGAACACAATGGGATATGTTTTGTAAGCCAGTTCGGCTATTATGATCAGTTTTCATCAAAATTAAAATACAAATTAATATAACGTTTAATATTGAATTCAACGTACATTTTAAATTACCGGGGTCACATACTGACTCCAAAAATTCCAAAAAAATAAATCTAGCGATGTTTTGACGATACGGTCCTAACAAGACTAATTTCGTCGAATTTGGAGACAATTTGAAAAATGGTCATTTTCCAGTCGATTAAATTCAAACTGAATTGATAAAACACATTCAAATCCGCCATGCTCACATATTGATTCCAAAAATTATGAAAAACTAAATCTAGTAATAACTTGACATTCTAGATCCAAAAAAGTGGTTTCATCGAAATTGGAGGTCGTTTGCAAAATGGCTATTTTTAAGGGCTATATATTATATAAAATTCCATAGTGACTATTTTGAATTTTCAACTGGACATAACATTTTATTCCCGTTATGAAATCTGGATTGTTCACATTCGTTGGAAAGATATTTTCAAACAGATTCAAATATTTCTGGTTTTTCCAAAATCTGGTTTATTTTGAATCTTGTACATTCATTTGAAATTTGAAATCGAATTTTCAAACTACCACTTCATTTCCAATTCCTTTTATAATTGAAATAAATTTATTCGTTCTAACTTTGTTTAAAATAAATTTTAGTCGTTATTATTTAAAATAAATTATTTTAAATATTCAAAATTCATTAAAATAGCTAAAATAAAAATTTTAAATTGGTTCCGATTTTCCGGGTTGTTACACTTGCTCACTAATGTGCCATCCTCAAATGTCACGTTCAAATACCCGTTACCATTTGCAAAAAAACACCCTTATTATACTACAAGGCAGCAGAGCTATTTTACATGGGAAACCCCCATATTTTGAAGCATAAAGATGAACACAAATAAATAAAAATGTACCACTGTTAAAATAGCTTAACGGAAAATGGATAGTAGTTTTACAACTACCGAGGCATAAAAGCTACTTTTTAAGTCACAATCATCCAACATAAAATCGAATGCATACAATAAGAGACCTAGTGGTAGATTATGTGAGTTTCAACTCAACTATTTCTAGGATTAGACTTGTCAAATACTTTATTTTAGTAAACCCTTGATTTTCAAGATTTATTAGAAATTTCTTCCCATTTGGTTAGCCATTTTGAAAGAGTAACTAAAAAATCCTAATTTGCTTATATTTTCCTATATGAAATTAAATTGAACACTCGATGTAGAAGAGGAAAATTATAACGTCACTAGGTTAGCTTGGGTTAAGAAGAAAACCCAAAATGTAAATAAAAGAATTCGTTATGTTAATTTTTAATAGATTCATTTTTTTCTTACTCATCATGTTTATAATAAAATTTGAAATTCCATTTTATTTAAAATTCCAAATTCTACAATTTCATTATTTTATATACTAAAATCACAGTTTCATAATAATTTAGAATTTATTATTATCAAATAAATCATCTTCTAAGAAAAACAAAAATCCAAAAATCATTTATTTAAACTTTCCTATTTAAACAATGATTTATTTTATTTTGATGCACTCAAAATTCTGGATGTCGCACTCACCCTTCACAAACTCAAGTAGATTAACCTTATGTGCTGCAAGTTCCATTTCTCCATAGACTTTGTGATAACAAACATTCAAAATAATTTGAAAAGGATTTCAAATTTTTCAAACAAGCTAAATCGTGCATTAGACTTCATTTAATAAGTCCTAGCTTATGATGAATTTATGAAAGACTTATGTACTGAGAAGCGACACAGTCAGGTGCCAAAAAACTTCTAGGCAACTAGTATAAGTGAAGTTTTGTCTCATCTATTCCTATTAAATGCTAAGATCTAAGTTATTCTACAATCTTCTATATAACTGGAGACAAGACAACTAGTAAACGCTTGATAAACTAAAGTCTTATGCAAATTTGTTCATACCTTGTATATGAAATGTTAGGCTAAGGTAAGCTCGATCCAATGAAAGTCACACTTCAATTTTCCAATTGTTCAATTAAGAAGCATGCAGGAGAAATTGAGGACCTATTCATTAAAGTTGATCAATTCATATTCCTAATTGAATTTATCATCCAGGGAAAAAACCCATAGTCAATTCTTCGATTCAAATTCCATTTGTTTTAGACTGACCGTTCTTAGCCTCCTTGAATGCCTTAATCAATTGTTGAAACAGTTTGATGAATATTTCATTCGGTAACATATCCTTGTATCTTAACATCTTTAACCTAGAATATTGACTGAATGAACCAGTTGACTAAATGTTTCCAATCAGTATCATTTACGAAAATTTTAAAAAAATACTGACATTCACGATGAATATGAGTCCGAGTATGAATAATTATTCCATGTCTACCTAATGAGATTAAACACATGCTTCCCTTTGAATCTCTCATTGTATAGTCTGAATATCAATTGAATTCTTTGACAGAGCGACCCTCAAAGTTAGAGCTAGAGCCTCTTCCAGTTTTCCTTAAGTATTCTCATTTAGGTGATAACGCGTCTTGTCCTGTCATTATTTCAACTAATTTGTTTCTTAACTAAGAAGTATTGCACCTTTCTATTCTTTCAAGAAATAAAGAAGCGACTATCTAGTTTACTTTTGATATTTAGGTAATTAACCCCATGATTATCCAACACTTTATCCTCTTAATTAATGAAGCCAAACCCATTAGTTATGTGCAGTGACGGCTTAAACTCAGAATGGAAGATATATGCATGACATAAGTCTTCTCTCCTTGATAATGGTATCATCTATTCCATATCTGATAGCTCTTCCGTTAGCCCCATTTTGTTGTAATAACGTGGATTTTTCCCGGACCTAACCGATTGCTAAATCGACTAAGACCGTTCGAACCTCACATACGCTAACTTTGGGCATACAACACATCAAAACAAATAACTGAAGACTTTTATAAACATCATAATAATGATACATCAGAGTACAAAATATATCGTAGTACAGCGAAAAAATAATAATACAACAGAAGATAATTTACAATAATTTTGATACAACGCAACGGGAACAAATAAACTAACACAACAGAAGACTATCAATACTCTGGACACCATTTTAAGCTTCGATCCAGAATCCTGCTTAATATATCTACAAAATAAGCTACTCGACTGCCCGTGTGGAAAAGAGGGCACCCGAGTTTGCAAAGTGAAACAAACTACGAGTCAATCTTGGGACTGGTATGAGAAATCTTACTTAACTTATTTAATAATAAGGCTAATCACAGGACCACGCTGTTAATGCGGAACGCGTTTACTTCATTGGATTGCTAGTGCATAGATTAAATAAACTTCTTAAAAACAACGCAATGCTTTTTAGAAAAATGAAATCATTATATGACTCAAGTCTCTTCACATAATGCAATGCAAACCAGAGGATAGATTTTTACCTTATAATGATCAAACATGCTTGATACATGTAAAATAATATTAAATATTATTATTAGTGTCTAATCAGTTTTAAAATACTTTCAAAGTAAATGTATCAATCTTAGACGGCATAGTAACCCATCCTACTATGTCGCCATATATAGGTTTACAATCAAAACCATAATGTCGTATTGGAAATTCGGTTTCCATCATGAGTCAAGACTAGGGATGATCTCCTTACCTATTCGAGACACTCTAGAAAATGTCTCAGGATTCGGACGCTGGCGTACCCTTGGATCCTACAGGGACGGTCCACAAATACTTTAGTGGACTGGAAATTCCTAAACACATGTTTCCCTAATAGGACCTATCAATTGGCCACTATCGACCAGTATAACCGAGGCCTCGTAATCCATCATCGACATAAGTAAAAATGTCTGGGCTTCATACCATGACACCACTTCTAGCAAGAAAGAAACGTGTGCACTCCCTGCGTTCCCTTATCCCATTTTTGGCTCCTACCGGGTTGTGAGGCTCGCGAAGTAGCGCAATACTAAAAGCTATGCTAAATAAATTTTTGCTTTGATCATCAACAACAAGGCCCTGCTTTTCAACAAAAGCCTAGATTATTTGCATTATGGCATGCCACACTAACAATCCATGCCATGCGTTCGATAACTATCAACACATAACCTCAGAGCTCGTGCATCTCAGAGAAGGGTGTTAAGCAAGAAAATAAATTCTCCACCACCAAACAGATATATATTAAATAGATATCAATTCGCATACAATGAAATCCACTGTCAGACACACATCCATTTATAAGTCCGTTCTGGGTCTGAACGGAACCAGAGACACCTTATTCCTCGTCCCGTATGTCCAATACAGAAGAAAGGTGCTCACTTATCTGGACAATCGACAAGTACGTATGGACAACTACCACTTTAACCCTTTACTGGAAGCAAACCAATGTCGGGCATCAGTAATCTCCCATTCGATGTGAAGATCACCGGTCTTCATTCACCGTCTTCAATATCTTCGATTTAATCTTCGTATAATTATTTGAAATGAGATTGAACTCGGTCTTTTCAAATTATTCTCGCATATTTAAAATTTAAATCATTTCATATCATTAATATTATTTTATAACAATTTATCGCTATTTTTATTTATATATAAAAATAGTCCAATTTAATTTAACGACACTTCGGGTCAATGGGAGTCTCTGGCGCTATTTTTACCCAAATTTGATCTACACATTTCTCGAAATCTAACCGCTGGATTTTAATAAAATTTATATCATTGTAAAGATCTTCCCAAAGCAGACCTAACGGTTCCATTTTTGGGAAAATCCGACAGTCGGATCTTTCGGTATAATCATTTAAAATTACAATACCGAAACGTGAACTACTGTGCGTGATTCATTTAATTTTAATTTATTTATATACATATATAATTATATATAAATATAAATCATTTGACGATTCCACTAACATGTTTAACATGCCAAATAAAAGGATGTTTTATTTTGCATAACCATTTAAATGTTTCTAATGATACATAATGTGACGACCCCAAATCCCGTACTGACGGTGACAAGGGTAATCTTTGGAATATAACACATAAACAGATAATAGCAGAACAAAAATAAATAAACACACCAGATAATGAACAAATAATACACTGGATAAACGTAACCATCAGAGTTACACAATATACAAGATCATACTTAGTGCAAATACAGTTTAGCTATACATAAATGTCTACAGCGGAAAACAAACAAAATATATACAATAGGAGCTGAACAGCATAAAAAGAGATAAATGATAGAATCCATCTTCAGCTCCAGCTATCCAGAAAGAGCCTGCTAAAAACCTGAACACAAGGCTGCCCGTGTAGAAAAAGGGGCACCCGAGTTTGTAAGTGAAACAAACTACGAGTCAGTCTTGGGACTGGTATGAGAAATCTACTTAACACATTTTTATAATTTGGCTAATCACAGGACCACACCACTTTCACGAAACGGGTTTACTCCATTGGATTGCCAGTGCTTTACAACAAATAAATCTTTTAAACATCGCAATGCTTTTTATAAAAATGAAGCCATTATAAGACTCAGTTCCCATCACACAATGCAACGCAAACCGAAGGATAGAGTTTTTACCTTATAATGGCCAAAATATGCTTGATACAAATAAAACAAAAGCATTTGATATTACTAGTGTTTATATGTTTCAAAAACAATTTCACATCATAAGTATCAATCATAGACGACATGAGCGTCCCATGCCACTATGTCGCCAAATATAGGTATACAATCAAAACCGCACGGTCATGTATTTGGAAATTGAATTTTCGTTACGAACCAAGGCAAAAGATAGTCCTTACCGACTTCGAGACTGTCTAGCCCGAGCCTCAGGATCAGAACGCATCAACCCTTTGGATCATCAGGGCCGGTCCACCGATGTGGATTATTATGCCTGAACACTACGTTACCCTGCCCTTTGGGGCGTAAATGGGCCAATGAATGACTTCATCGGTCCCGGATCGACCGATATATCCAAGGCGCCTCGCAACAGCAACAACCACATAGGTGAAAATGATATAAATGTCAGCCAGTTCAAGCACTAACACCACCTCTAGCTAGAAGGAAACAAATGCCCTCCCTGATGTCCTCTCCCGTTTCTGTTTCATACCGGGGTGTGAGGCTCGTGAATTCACGTTATACACAAAGCTATGCCACAAAGGCCATGCTTTGATCGTCACCACAAGACTTTGCTTTTCAACAGATGCCTTGATCACTGCATCTTAGCATGCCACACAAGAAAATCACACCATGCAACTGATGGCTATCAATCACACAGAATGAATTCCAATGTCAGACACACAGTCCATTTGCAAGTCAATTCTGGGTCTGAACGAAACCGAAGGCACTATATACCTCGCATACCCATCGATCTCCACGTACGTCTGGACGATCACCACTCATTATCCATATTTCGGGATACCTCCCAATCAGGACATCAGTTACCATCCAAACGAGGTGAAGATCTCCGGTCTTAAACCACCGTCTTCATCTATGATTTCTTATCGCCGATTCAGTTATTCAGAATGGGATAATCCCGGTCTTTTTGAGCAACTTACGTATGTAATTAACAAGTGCTACACAAACACAACACACGTTTTATTCCAATTCATCAGTCACTAACCGTAAATCAGTAAGAGAACGATTTCCCAAGTATTAACCCCGAAGGCCGAAACCAACATCAGATCAAAACCCAGGAAACCATTCGACTTAGCTAACCTTCAGTTAATTTCTAAACTTCACATTCCATATCGTTTATAATATTTTATAACGATCTACCGCTTTATTTATTTATTTAAAAATAGCTAATTTATTCAAACGACGCTTCAGGCCATAACGCGGCCGTGGCGTTGTTTTCCTTCAGATTTGATTTACACATATATGAAAATCTAACTGTTGGATCTTCACAAAATTTATATCATTAGAAAGATCTTTTCAAAACGAATCCAACGGTTCCAGTTTTGGGAAAATCCGACGGTCAGATCTCCCGGTACAATCATCTGAAGTTTCGATTTAAAAATACGAACTACAGCGTCGTTATTCGATTTAACTTAATTATATTTATATATATATATAAATAAAATCGATTCTGGCGCTGTTTTTCTTCATATTTGAATTAAACTTTCCAAACAATCCTATCGTTGGATCTTTACAAAGTTGGTGTCATTGGAAAGATATTTCCAAAGCGAACCCAACGGTTTTGGTTTCGGGAAAATCCGATGGTCGGTTCTCCCGCACTAATCGTTTGAAATCACGGTTTCAAAATACGAACTGCAGCTTCGTTATTCGATTTATTTTAATTATATATATATATACATATATATATATATAACCGATTCTTCGATTTCAAAACCATATTCTTTTCATACCTTCGATAAAAATGATATTTTTATCCAACTGACTTCTATTTCAACACTTCACTATTTCTGACTATTCATTAATATAATAAAAATGTGATTTTTATTGCAAAACAATTTACTTCAAAACACGACTATTTTATATAGTTCATATAAATGACAAAAATATGATTTTTATTATAAAATTTTTTATTTCAAAACACGAATACCATTCAACACATGAATTTCTATTCAACGAATGAATTTCTATTCAACGCATGAAGGTCTTCTATAGTTCGTATATATATTGTAAAAATGTGATTTTTATTGCAAAACAATTTATTTCAAAACACGACTATTTTATATAGTTCATATAGATGATAAAAATATGATTTTTATTATAAAACAATTTATTTCAAAACACGAATACCATTCAACACATGAATTTTTATTCAACGAATGAATTTCTATTCAACACAAGAAGGTTTCAACATATGAAAATAATTTCAACAAATGAAAATAATTCTAACACATGAATATTTAAGAAAATTTCGGCAGCATAACGGTAGGGTAGTTAAAACCGGGGCCGTCCCTTGTACGGCTCCTCGCTCTACCTTAAAGCCTCGCAGCTTTTGACAATGGGGATTTCATGCATCTAGTTCGCACGCAGGCGGCATGTATATATTTTTTTCATTTCCACAAACTAATCCTATGGTTTCAACCAAATAATTCTCAACCACAAACGGGTATTTTTCAACCACAATCAATCAATTTCAAACCACAAACAATTCAAATCAACCATTTGCTATCAACCAGTTTTCACACCAATCACAACCAATAAATATCGTCCATGGTTTGTGGACGAGGGGCGTATATATATACATATTTATATAAGTATATTTCACTTCTATTCAACACATGTATAATTTTTACAATTTATATATAACTTATATATCGAACGTACAACATATACAACGCTCATACAAGAGGTGTACAACGATAACCTAACTCATACATCGACTATATAATTTATACATTGTCGTTTTCCATATCGTTTATAATTTAGAAATCTCACATTGGGTTCCACTCCACCAAAAATAGCAGAAGGCTCAAAAAATTATGCGGTCTCTTCTAGAAGGTAGAAGACGTCCACACGAGTCCACTTTCTCTTGTTTCACTGAATTTCGTCAAGAAATGAAAAAGATATGATTTTTACAATGAAATCAAAAACCGTAGCGCTTTAAAGTGCTATAATATAGTTTATTTTAAAATAGCCGTACCTCAGCTGATTTGTTCAAAACTAGGTTTGGATTTTTCTTCGAATCCGTGTAGCTATTCGTCGATCGACCTTTGCAGCGTCGAAGAGGGAGGAGCGGCGCACCCGCGCCTGGAGGAGTTGGCCAGTTCGACGGCCGGAGGAGGGTGCAGCGGCGGTTTGAAACCCGAAACTTCCAGGCGTCGATTCTCCCAAATCACTCAATGAAAAAATTCAAAATATATATGGATTTTAAGGTGGTAGAGAGCTCTTCAAAATCCCTAACAGGAGCAGGGTCTAATTTGTAACAACCCGTATTTTTATAACATGTTAAACCAAGAAATCAAGGCATAACTAAATTTTAAATTTAGAATCAGGGGAAACGGGTTTCTCCATTGCGTTTGTCTCGAAATTTTACATAAAATATAGTCCGAGTTTTCGAAAATCGGAGTCCGGATGAAGAAGTTATGGCCTATACAAGTTTCAACAGTTTTCAGGCAGGACTGGACCAAGGGGTCGACCTACCCCACCAGGTCGACCATAGGGTCGACCTACCCCCCAGGTCGACTATAGTGTCGACCCCCCACCTTTCGGGTCGACCTGGTCGGCCTGGTTTGACCCAGAACTCATTTTTGAAGCCTGAGACATGTTTTGATGGTCCGGATTGATCCTAGGGTTAATCTAAGGGCCTAAACTAGTTGCTACACCTATAAAAACACCCTTAGACCTAACCTAATTCATATCAAATCATTCTTACACCATTATGCTACTAAACTCCCTCTGGAACAATGGCCGCCGCCCCCAAATTAAAGAACAAGCGTTCAAACTCAATCCAATTCGAAGATTAAAGCTTGTACAACGATTCAAGACAATAAATCAACACTACTACAACATTCTATGACAATTTCAGTTCCTAATTCACTAGCCATGCTCTGTAAGTTCTAGTTGTTTTTAGATTTAAACATTTAATTATAATATGGACATGAAATAAAGTGGAATTGGATCTAAGTATGTTTATCGACTCTGATCTATTTCTGTTGCTCTTTGAATCTTCTGTTTTGGGACTTGTCTATCTTTATGTTCATGCCAAGTTTATGATCTATTCAGCAGTTTTCTTGATTCGTGATGACATTATCATCCAGTTGTAATATTTATGCCTATGATGACGTTTTCCTCTGATCTCATTTTTATTTAATTTCTATCTCCTCCAATTTATTTTCTTTTCATGAACCTTGGTCAATTTCGGACCTTGGCCTAAAATCGCGATTTGCATACGATATGTATATGGGGGAATTATGGGATTATTTCCTATATGAATATGATGTAATAATTGGCAACATGAAATTGGATATTATCATTGTATTTGCAAGTTTGGGCTTGATCTGTAAATTTTGGTATAGTCTTGTTATGAACAAATTTGCATAAATATTATACATGGAATTTGGCACAAATAGGATCTATGTAATTTGGTATACATAACACGTATGTAATTTGGCATGTAAATTAAACCACGAGTTCGGGCCTATGTAAATTAAATCAAAAGATTTGGCTTACGATTGGGCATATGTAGAATTGGGGATTTGAATATAAAAGAGATTGTAAATATGATAATTGGCATAAATATGTACTATGAACTTGGGTAGTTGGCATGTGTTGTAATAAAAAAGATTACAATTTGGGATAACTACATCATGACTCATGATGTGGGTTTATTTGGGCATGATACATGCAATTTTGGCTAGAACTCGATATGGGGGAAATAGTATAAACTTGGCATACATGTAAATAGGCAAGAATTGGACATATGTTAACTGACTAGAATTGGGTATATATATCCATACATACATATATATATATATATATATATATATAAATATATATATATATATATATAAATTGGCATGTAATTTTGGAATTTGGGCATATGTTTATTAATATGTAAAGTTGGGAATTTGAAACATGAAAATGATTGTGTATTGGATAATTGACTTGAACACGAACATGAACATTTCTATATGTTAAACACGTGAACTGACATTGGGGTTTTGGGAGTAATACGACCATTAATGAACCTTTGACACGAGGTTAGACTCAGTTTGTGGTGTATATCTGCCCGAAACCACTCGGCAAATCTAGTAGCCACAAAGTATCAGTCTAATGTGAGAGGTCAAAGCTTGAATTTAGGCGTAACGATTTATGACACGAGGTTAGACTCAGTTTGTTGTGTAAATCTGCCCGGAACCGCCCGGCAATTCCAGTGGCCACAAAGTGCACGATCTAATGTGAGATGTCATGATTCGTTTGTCATATTGAATGAATTAAGGAATACTAACCATAATAAGACGTGGGTATGGTTAGAGGGTTAGGTGGGATAACATGGAAATTTGACATGTAAATATGGACCTAACTGGTATGAGTTAAGAACATGTAAAACTTACAACTGTAGGCTTAACCAACGTAACAGTTAATCAAACCAATGGGTAGGTTAAGTAATATGACTAGACAAACGACACTTAACCAATATAACATGACACGTGGCCGGGTTAAGTCAACTTGAACATGTAGATAATACTTAACCAACTTAGCATGGTACGTGGGCGGGTTAAGCCATGAATTATTTGAATATACTTAACCAATTGGACACGATGATTTGATAGGGTTAAGTCATGTACCGCTTGAATATACTTAACCAATTTGACATGTTTACTTGATAGGGTTAAGTCATGAACCGCTTGAATATACTTAACATATTTGACACGATGACTTGATAGGGTTAAGTCCTGAACCACTTGAATATACTTAACCAGTTTAACACGATGATTTGATAGGGTTAAGTCATGAATCGCTTGAATATACTAAACCAATTTAACACAATGATTTGGTGGGGTTAAGCCATGAACCGCTTGAATATACTTAACCAACTTGACACATGATTCAGAGGGCTAAGTCATGAACTTAAACGACAACACTTAGCCAATTGGACATGACACGTAGACGGGTTAAGTCACGAACTTGAATGACAACACTTAACCAACTTGACATGCTAGACCGATGGGGTTAAGTCTCGAACTTAAATGACAACACTTAACCTACTAGACGAAAACCCTAGTTACGCGGTCCGTTTCAGCAGTAACCCACTAGATGTATCATGGTACCCTGGAACTAGGCAGGGTGGGGCACAATTACTGGGCTGATTGTAAGCGACCAGAACGACGGCTGTGTGGGTGCGCCAGTGTAGGTTCTAACGGAGTGCGGGCGTGCACACACTCCAGAGCAAAAAAAGCAGGCACTGGGCATCAGTAGGATTATCTGTGCGTGCTTGATTCATGTCGATAGTTGGCACCGTAGGGCTTGATACACCCTATGGTGGACCTAGCACAGGTAACTACATTTCGTGATTGGGCCATATGACACAGACACATGAACGATCTAGGATTTGTAGGGAGCCGATCGATTAATAAATCGTTATGTGGGATTCGTTAGGTAGCATAATCCCTAGTGGTCCAAGGTGGCATACACCCTAAACGAATTTAGAAAACGTTCAATAGTTGGCATAATACCTAGTGGTCCTAGGTGGCATAAAACCTAGTTGAACACGCGATAGTTCATGATAAGGAAACCTAGACATGACAAGGGTGAGAGTCCAAACGATTTCAAGAATGGTTGCACTACGTTGAAGTAGTATAGAAATACGTGATGAAGCCCGTACGATATACGGCAAGGGACTGTACGTATACATGGAAAGGATAATACGGGTTGGGGTACTAGTATAGTTGGTGCAGAGAATATACGAAATCAAAGAAAATAGTGGAATGGTGAAGCTTAGAAATTTTGCTATGTTATACTTAATAGAAACCTTGCAATGTTATACATGATTCATCATGCCTGTAGCTTACCTTGTCATCATGCTTATGTTTACTTTTAGTTTATTCATGCCATATTATCTTCACCTGTTTTTATGCTGAAAGCTACTAGGACTTACTCTGTCTTTATGACTGACCCAGTTTGTTTCGCCTCTTTTTCTTTCGTCCCCCCCGAGGTTCGCAGGGTGGGAATACATCTTAGTTCGGATCTTACCAAGCTCCAAGGCTCTTTAATGTACTGCTTGGATTTCTCTTGGCTATGGCTTGCTTTCCTGTTTTACTTGGGGAATGATTTATGACTATAGTTTTATGCTTCTTTACTATTGCAAGACAGATTTCGATGTAATGGATTTAATAGCATTTTGATGTAAAAGGCTTTAGACCTTTCTAGATTTTAAAGCAATGAAATTTGGTTCTTCTTCCGCTGTTTTATATGTTATGTCTTGTAATATTTCTGTGTATGTTTACTTAGATAATGTTCCACCAAAGCTAGTGCATTCCCATTGTGAGTGACCCTAGCGGAGGTGGGGTGTTACATTTGGTATCAGAGCAGAAGGTTACCAGACTGGGAAATTTTTTCTTAAAAACTTCTGAAATTATTTTCAAAACCGTTTACAAAGAAGCATTTTTCAAGAAAAATCTTATTTTATTTAAAGGCTATTCCCCAAAGCCATATGCACTATCTTTCGATTCTCTCCTTGAGTCTTTTCTCCCTTTCTTTTTCACCATAGTTTGTAAGCATGCGACACATGTCGGAGGGCAAAGTAGTGTCAAACCTCCATCTGTAGCCACAGTAGTTTTACTTGCAACCATCTTATCTCAAGCTTTGTAGGGTTTCCGTGCGATGGAAGTAGCTTCCGAGAAACTTTTCAACAAGTTATACAAGGATAGTAGGAACGAGGATAAAGAACACAAGTCTAAGGATGAGAAACTTTTTGATATGGCTTAATCCACGAAGAGGAAAAAGGTGAAAAGGGAAGAGGTCAAAGTAAAAGAATAATAAAACCCATGACAAGAAAGAACATCGTTGGAATGGTAAAAAGGGACATGTAGTTAAGTATCATAGGACAAGGACAAGGGCAAAGAACAAGATCGTCGAGAGGGCAATTGTATGCTCTCACTACTAGCATACCTAAGAGAGGTGGTAATGTATCTATTGAAGGTTTAGTTTCATCCCGTTAGAACTTTGTTTTTGTTCACCGCATCCTTTTAATTCCGCTTTGATAGTTGAGTCTCTGCACCTTAGTACTAGCGAAGTAAAGGATCCCATTTTTGTGTCTCAAATCCTGTTGGATAATCGGCTCATTTATTCATGACTTGTTTGGATTTGAGAATGTCTATGCTAAGTGTATATTCATGACTTGTTTATACTAGTTCCATGGTAGTTAGACTCTTGACTTGCCTTGGTAATGCCCTCGAAGTCTAGCGTAACCCTTAGGAATCTGCCATGCTTAGTTACCTAGAATCTCTTGATACATCTATTGATCCCGAGTAGTGTTCGCCAGTAAGGTGGATAGTTCATTTCGCTTATGCATGAGTTATAGGGAATCACCTTAGTAATTACATTTGGCAACATGGTTGACATCTATTTATTTGCAAGAGATAATTCTTCTGCGTGGAATACCCTATAAACGAGATCTAAGATTCACTAGTGAATTTTGGAGAGCTTGCATGAAACCATGAGTATGCAGTTATGGGTATACTAGAAAGAGAACAAGCGAAATGGAACAAGAGGAGACAGTGGAATGAGTTCCAATCCATATTCTGGGAACAAGAATCAAGGAACTACGAAATTGTGAAGTTAAAGATGGTCAAAGCACAGTGGAGTTAAGCTCAAGGAAATACGACTTAGAAGATTGAAGACTAGATATGCGCATCATATCTCTTTTTAAGAGTATATCCTTGATCCCTCATTTCCTATAGAGCTTACTTGCATGCTATCTTTTATGTATATCCTCTTGGTCCTATTCTCAATCTTATTTCGGTTGCGAACCCCATAAGGAGTATGACTCATTTGGTTGTAATACATGTTATGGCTTGAGGGTGTCCGTTGGGTTGACTAAACTTTTTGGGTTTTATAGGATATGGGCTTGTGCTTAGGGAGTTCTCCTCCGATTCTATATATATGTGACGTAGATTTCCAGCTATGACATTGCCTAATGGGCCCAAAGTTTTGACTTGCTTCTATCATTCGGCTATATCTTTAGGTAGGAACAATTGGGTGAAACATGTGTTTGAGACATGTTATAATGATGGTTGCAAGTGGTCGCAAGTGGTTTCTCGTGGTTGCATAACACACATTAGGCACTAGATCGGCTCAGACACATTTTCATATTGCATATGCATGAGTGTTTATACTTGTTTATGGATGAAATTGAATGTGTTATCATGTGAATGTTGCGTATGGATGGATGTTTGAGCACACATATAGTGTTTACGTGATTAGGGTTATTTGCATACATGTGGACTCATGACACTAAATATATTTCGCATTAATAAGATCAATCAGGCCTGATCAGTTGCATTAAATAAGGAACATATACACACACTTTCTGCATATGTTCATACAACATTAGAAATCTCTTAAGGACAATGGATGCCTATGATTGATGATTGAGTAAATGGATGATTGGATGGTAGGACACATTCTTCTTAACTTGAAGATTTCGGGGACGAAATCCTTTAAGGAGGGGAGAATGTAACAACCCGTATTTTTATAACATGTTAAAACAAGAAATCAAGGCAGAATTAAATTTTAAAATCAGAATCAGGGGAAATGGGTTATGCCATTGCGTTCATCTCGAAATCTAACATGAAATAGAGTTCGATTTTTCGAAAATCGGAGTCCGGATGAAGAAGTTATGGCCTGTACAAGTTTCAGCAGTTTTCAAGCAGGACTGGACCAGGGTGTCGACCATAGGGTCGACCTACCCCCCTCCCCAGGTCGACCATACGGTCGACCATAGGGTCGACCTACCCCCCAGGTCGACCATAGTGTCGACCTGCCAACCTTTCAGGTCGACCTGGTCGGCCTGGTTTGACCCAGAACTCATTTTTGAAGCCTGAGACGTGTTTTTATGGTCCAGATTGATTCTAGGGTTAATCTAAGGGCCTAAACTAGTTGCTAAACCTATAAAAACACCCTTAGACCTAACCTAATTCATATCAAATCATTCATACACCATTATGCTGCTAAACTTCCTCTTGAACCATGGCCGCCGCCCCCAAATTAAAGAACAAGCATTCAAACTCAATCCAATTCGAAGATTAAAGCTTGTACAACGATTCAAGACAATAAATCAACACTACTACAACATTCTATGACAATTTCAGTTCCTAATTAACTAGCCATGCTCTGTAAGTTCTAGTTGTTTTTAGATTTAAACATTTAATTATAATATGGACATGAAATAAAGTGGAATTGGATCTAAGTATGTTTATCGATTCTGATCTATTTGTGTTGCTCTTTGAATCTTCTGTTTTGGGACTTGTCTATCTTTATGTTCATGCCAAGTTTATGATCTATTCAGCAGTTTTCTTGATTCGTGATGACATTATCATCAAGTTGTAATATTTATGCCTATGATGATGTTTTCCTCTGATCTCATTTTTATTTAATTTCTATCTCCTCCAATTTATTTTCTTTTCATGAACCTTGGTCAATTTTGGACCTTAGCCTAAAATCGCAATTTGCGTACGATATGTATATGGGGGAATTATGGGATTATTGCCTATATGAATATGATGTAATAATTGGCAACATGAAATTGGATATTATCATTGTATTTGCAAGTTTGGGCTTGATTTATAAATTTTGGTATAATCTTGTTATGAACAAATTTGCATAAATATTATACATGGAATTTGGCACAAATAGGATCTATGTAATTTGGTATATATAGCACGTATGTAATTTGGAATGTAAATTAAACCACGAGTTCGGGCCTATGTAAATTAAATCAAAAGATTTGGCTTACGATTGGGCATATGTAGAATTGGGGATTTGAATATAAAAGCGATTGTAAATATGATAATTGGCATAAATATGTATTATGAACTTGGGTAGTTGGCGTGTGTTGTAATAAAAAAGATTACAATTTGAGATAACTACATCATGACTCATGATTTGGGTTTATATGGGCATGATACATGCAATTTTGGCTAGAACTCGATATGGGGGAAATAGCATAAACTTGGCATACATGTAAATAGGCAAGAATTGGACATATGTAAACTGACTAGAATTGGGTATATATATCCATATATATATAAATTGGCATGTAATTTTGGAACTTGGGCATATGTTTATTAATATGTAAAGTTGGGAATTTGAAACATGAACATGACTGTGTATTGGATAATTGACTTGAACACGAACATGAACATTTCTATATGTTAAACACGTGAACTGACATTGGGGTTTTGGGGGTAATACGACCATTAATGAACCTTTGACATGAGGTTAGACTCAGTTTGTGGTGTAAATCTGCCCGGAATCGCCCGGCAAATCCAGTAGCCACAAAGTTTCAGTCTAATGTGAGAGGTAAAAGGTAGAATTGTAGGCGTAACAATTTATGACACGAGGTTAGACTCAGTTTGTGGTGTAAATCTGCCCGGAACCGCCCGGCAAATCCAGTGGCCAAAAAGTGCACGATCTAATGTGAGAGGTCATGATTCGTTCGTCATAATGAATGAATTAAGGAATACAAACCATAATAAGACGTGGGTATGGTTAGAGGGTTAGGTGGGATAACATGGAAATTTGACATGTAAATGTGGACCTAACCGGTATGAGTTAAGAACATGTAAAACTTACAAGTGTAGGCTTAACCAATGTAACAGTTAATCAGACCAATGGGTGGGTTAAGTAATATGACTAGACAAATGACACTTAACCAATATAACATGACACGTGGCAGGGTTAAGTCAACTTGAACATGTAGATAATACTTAACCAACTTAGCTTGATACGTGGGCGGGTTAAGCCATGAATTATTTGAATATACTTAACCAATTGGACACGATGATTTGATAGGGTTAAGTCATGTTCCGCTTGAATATACTTAACCAATTTGACATGATTACTTGATAGGGTTAAGTCATGAACCGCTTGAATATACTTAACCTATTTGACACGATGACTTGATTGGGTTAAGTCCTGAACCGCTTGAATATACTTAACCAGTTTAACACGATGATTTGATAGGGTTAAGTCATGAACCACTTGAATATACTTAACCAATTGAACACAATGATTTGGTAGGGTTAAGACATGAACCGCTTGAGTATACTTAACCAACTTGATACATGATTCGTAGGGCTAAGTCATGAACTTAAACGAAAACACTTACCCAATTTGACATGACACATATACGGGTTAAGTCACGAACTTGAATGACAACACTTAACCAACTTGACATGCTAGACCGATGGGGTTAAGTCTCGAACTTAAATGACAACACTTAACCTACTAGACGAAAACCCTAGTTACGCGGTCCGTTTCAGCAGTAACCCACTAGATGTATCATGGTACCCTGGAACTAGGCAGGGTGGGGCACGATTACTGGGCTGATTGTAAGCGACCGGAACGACGGCTGTATAGGTGCGCCAGTGTAGGTTCTAACGGAGTGCAGGCGTGCACACACTCCGGAGCAGAAAAAGCAGGCATTGGGCATCAGTAGGATTATTTGTGCGTGCTTGATTCGTGTCGATGGTTGGCACCATAGGGCTTGATACACCCTATGGTGGACCCAGCACAGGTAACTACATTTCGTGATTGGGCCGTATAACACAGACACATGAACGAGCTAGGATTTGTAGGGAGCCAATCGATTAATAAATCGTTATGTGGGATTCGTTAGGTAGCATAATCCCTAGGGGTCCTAGGTGGCATAAACCCTAAACGAATCTAGAAAATGTTCAATCGGTGGCATAATCCCTAGTGGTCCTAGGTGGCATAAATCCTAGTTGAACACGCGATAGTTCATGATAAGGAAACCTAGACAGAACAAGGTTGACAGTCCAAATGATTTCAAGAATAATTGCACTACGTTGAAGTAGTATAGAAATACGTGATGAAGCCCATACGATATACAGCAAGGGACTGTACGTATACATGGACAAGATGATACGGGTTGGGGTACTAGTACAGTTGGTGCAGAGAATATAGGAAATCAAAGAAAATAGTGGAATGGTGAAGCTTAGAAATCTTGCGATGTTATACTTAATAGAAACCTTGCAATGTTATACTTGATTCATCGTGCCCGTAGCTTACCTTGTCATCATGCTTATGTTTACTTTTAGTTTATTCATGCCATATTATCTTCACCTGTTTTTATGCTGAAAGCTACTAGGAATTACTCAGTCTTTATGACTGACCAAGTTTGTTTCGCCTCTTTTTATTTCGTTCCCCCCCCAAGTTCGCAGGGTGGGAATACAGCTTAGTTCGGATCTTACCAAGCTCCAAGGCTCTTTCATGTACTGCTTGGATTTCTCTTGGCTATGGCTTGCTTTGCTGTTTTACTTGGGGAATGATTTATGACTATGGTTTTATGCTTCTTTACTATTGCAAGACAGATTTGGATGTAATGGATTTAATAGCATTTTGATGTAAAAGGCTTTAGACCTTTCTAGATTTTAAAGCAATAATATTTGGTTCTTCTTCCGCTGTTTTATATGTTCTGTCTTGTAATATTTCTGTGTACGTTTACCTAGATAATGCTCCACCAAAGCAAGTGCATTCCCTTTGTGAGTGACCCTAGCGGAGGTGGGGTGTTACATAATTCGAAGTGGATTGGCCGGAAAATGATCGGGAAGCCAACAAACGGTTTTCGCCTTCGATCGATACAGCGGGGAGAGAGAAAGAAAATATGGACCATGATATTTTTATTTATTTATTTTAAAAATCCGAAAATACCCCTTGTCATAAACGAACACCAATTCAAACCCAACGACTGTCGCCCATAGCTAAATACCCCCGTTCCGAACACAATGGGATATGTTTCGTAGGCCCATTCGACTGTTTCAGTCAGTTTTCCTTCAAAATTAAAGTATAAAACATTCAATATTTGATTTGAATGTACATTTCAATTTGCCGGGGCCACAAATTGATTCGAAAAATTGCAGAAAAATAAATGTAGCTATGTTGCTAGTGTTTATATGTTTCAAAAACAATTTCACATCATAAGTATCAATCATAGACGACATGAGCGTCCCATGCCACTATGTCGCCAAATATTGGTATACAATCAAAACCGCACAGTCATGTATTTGGAAATTAGATTTCCGTCATGAACCAAGGAAAAAGATAGTCCTTACCGACTTCGAAACTGTCTAGCCCGAGCCTCAGGATCAGAACGCATCAACCCTTTGGATCATCAGGGCCGGTCCACCGATGTGGATGCCTGAACACTACGTTTCCCTGCCCTTTGGGGGTGTAAATGGGCCAATGAATGACTTCATCGGTCCCGGATCGACCGATATATCCAAGGCGCCTCGCAACAGTAACAACCACATAGGTGAAAATGATATAAATGTCATCCAGTTCAAGCACTGGCACCACCTCTATCGAGAAGGAAACACATGCCCTCCCTGACGTCCTCTCCCGTTTCTGGTTCATACCGAGGTGTGAGGCTCGCGAATTCACGTTATACACAAAGCTATGCCACATAGGTCGTGCTTTGATCATCACCACAAGACTTTGCTTTTCAACAGAAGCCGTGATCACTGCATCATAGCATGCCACACAGGCAATTCACGCCATGTAACCGATGGCTATCAATCACACAGAATAAATTCCAATGTCAGACACACAGTCCATTTACAAGTCCATTCTGGGTCTGAACGAAACCGGAGGCACTATATACCTCGCAAGCCCATCGATCTCCACGTACGTCTGGATGATCACCACTCATTATCCATATTTCGGGATGCCTCCCAATCAGGACATCAGTTACCATCCAAACGAGGTGAAGATCTCCGGTCTTCGACCACCGTATTCATCTTTGATTTCTTATCGTCGATTCAGTTATTCAGAATGGGATAAACTCAGTCTTTCTGAGCAACTCATGTATGTAATTAACAAGTGCTACACAGACACAACACACGCTTCGTTCCAATTCATCAGTCACTAACCGTAAATCAGTAAGAGAACGATTTCCCAAATATTAACCCCGAAGGCCGAAACCAACATCAGATCAAAACCCAAGAAACCATTCGACTTAGCTAACCTTCAGTTAATTTCTAAACTTCACATTCCATATCATTTACAATATTTTATAATGATTTATCGCTATTTTTATTTATTTAAAAATAGCTAATTTATTCAAATGACGCTTCAGGCCATAACGCGGCTGTGGCGCTGTTTTCCTTCAGATTTGATTTACACGTATCTGAAAATCTTACCGTTGGATCTTCACAAAATTTATATCATTAGAAAGATCTTTTCAAAACGAATCCAATGGTTCAAGTTTTTGGAAAATCAAACGGTCGGATCTCCTGGTACAATTGTTTGAAGTTTCGATTTCAAAATACGAACTGCAGCGTCGTTATTCGATTTAGTTTAATTATATTTATATATATATAAATATTATCGATCCTGGCGCTGTTTTTCTTCGGATTTGAATTAAACATTCCAGACAATCCAACCGTTGGATCTTTACAAAGTTGGTGTCGTTGGAAAGATATTTCCAAAGCGAACCCAATGATTTCGGTTTCGGGAAAATCCGATGGTCGGATCTCCCGCACTAATCGTTTGAAATCACATTTTCAAAATACGAACTGCAGCTTCGTTGTTCGATTTATTTTAATTATATTTATATATATATAAATATAATTTATTCTTCGATTTCAAAACCATATTCTTTTCATACCTTCGATAAATATGTTACTTTTATCCAACTGACTTCTATTTAAACACTTCACTATTTCTAACAATTCATTGATATAATAAAAATGTGATTTTTATTGCAAAACAATTTATTTCAAAACACGACTATTTTATATAGTTCATATAGATGATAAAAATATGATTTTTATTGTAAAACAATTTATTTCAAAACACGAGTACCATTCAACACATGAATTTCTATTCAACGAATGAATTTCTATTCAACACATGAAGGTCTTCTATAGTTCGTATATATATAGTAAAAATGTGATTTTTATTGCAAAACAATTTATTTCAAAACACGACTATTTTATATAGTTCATATAGATGATAAAAATATGATTTTTATTATAAAAAAATTTATTTCAAAACACGAATACCATTCAACACATGAATTTCTATTCAACGAATAAATTTCTATTCAACACATGAAGGTTTCAACATATGAAAATAATTTCAACAAATGAAAATAATTCTAACACATGAATATTTCAGAAAATTTCGGCAGCATAATGGCAGGGTAGTTAAAACCGGGGTCGTCCCTAATACAACGCCTCGCTCTACCTTAAAGCCTCACAGCTTTTGACAATGGGGATTTCATGCATCTAGTTTGCACGCAGGCGGCACGTATATTTTTTTTTTCATTTCCACAAACTAATCATATGTGGTTTCAACCAAATAATTCTCAACCACAAATGGGTATTTTTCAACCATAATCAATCAATTTCAAACCACAAACAATTCAAATCAACCATTCGCTATCAACCAATTTTCACACCAATCACAACCATTAAATATCGTCCATGGTTTGTGGACGAGGGGCGTATAGATATATATTTATATAAGTATATTTCACTTCTATTCAACACATATATAATTTTTACAACGCATATATAACTTATATATCGAACGTACAACTTATACCATGCTTATACAAGAGGTGTACAACGCTAATATAACTCATACATCGACTATATAATTTATACATTGTCGTTTTCCATATCGTGTATAATTTAGAAATCTCACATTGGGTTCCACTCCACCAAAAATAGCAGAAGGCTTAGAAAAATATGCGGTATCTTCTAGAATGTAGAAGACATCCACACGAGTCCACTGTCTCTTGTTTCACTGAATTTCGTCAAGAAATGAAAAAGATATGATTTTTACAGTGAAATCAAAAACCGTAGCGCTTTAAAGTGCTATAATATAGTTTATTTTAAAATAGCCGTACCTCAGCTGATTTGTTCAAAACTAGGTTTGGATTTTTCTTCGAATTCGTGTAGCTATTCATCGATCGGCCTTTGCAGCGTCGAAGGGGGAGGAGCGGCGCACCCGCGCCTGGAGGAGTTGGCCAGTTCGACGGCCAGAGGAGGGTGCGGCGGCGGTTTGAAACCCGAAACTTCCAGGCGTCGATTCTCCAAACTACTCAATGAAAAAAATCCAAACTATATATGGATTTCAAGGTGGTAGAGAGCTCTTCAAAATCCCAAATAGGAGCAGGGTCTAATTCGAAGTGGATTGGCCGGAAAATGATCTTGAAGCCAACGAACGGTTTTCGCCTTCGATCGATACAGCGGGGAGAGAGAAAGAAAATATGGACCAATGATATATATATATATTTATTTATTTTACAAATCCGAAAATACCCCTTGTCACACACAAACACCAATTCAAACCCAACGACTGTCGTCTCCAGCTAAATACCCAGATTCCGAACACAATGGGATATGTTTTGTAGGCCCATTCGACTGTTTCAGTCAGTTTTCCTTCAAATTAAAGTATAAAACATTCAATATTTGATTTGAACGTACATTTCAATTTGCCGGGGCCACAAATTGATTCCAAAAATTCCAGAAAAATAAATCTAGCTATGTTTTGACGAGTTAATAACGTGTAATCCTCCCACTTTAAATTATACTTTTCACATCCCTATTTTTTTTCCGGTATTCTTTTTCCACAAATACCCTTGTTCAAATTAACGCATTTTTCTTTTCATGGCGGCTTCATGGTTTTCTTCATGGATTTGATTCATACGGCTATTATTTAGAGAGAATATTTTCGTTGATTTAATGTTGCTGTCGTTTGTGTTTTTTTTCTGAGATTCAATATTCGATCTAATTGCGATTTGTTGGAAAATCTAATATTCGATTTCTTCAGCGATTCAGAGATATAATGAATGTTTCATCTTCAAGGTAATTTGCACTTTTTTTTTCATACGTGTGTTATTATTATTATTTCCGATTTGTTTTGATGTATTTATTGTTATTTATAAGGCTTCTTTTGTTAGATTAAATTTCAATACATTTGTGCAACTTTTTTGAATGCGTGCATACAAGTATGCTAATATTTTAATTATGTGCTTACAAGTATGAAACTATTCTGTATTTTGGATAACAATTGTATGCAATTGTCCTGAATATGTGCATACAAGTATGCAACTATTTTGTATATGTGCATATAAATATGCAACTTTTCTTAAATAGTGGATAAAATTGTATGCTTCTATTTTGAATATGCGCATATAGATATGCAACTATTCCCTATATGTTCATACAGATATGCAACTATTCTGAATATATGTAATACAACTATTATTATTAGTTGCATAAAAGTATGTTGATATTCTGGATATATGTGTACATGTATGCATATAATTCTAATATGCTGCAAATGTGTGTGTAGTTTTATTTGATTAATGCTGATAAGGTTTATTAATAATTCTCTTCTTTGTATAACAGTGTTCCTGCTAATGTTGGTGTATTGGTCTTGTTGATGTTTGGGAATGATAGCTTTTCTATACATCTTTATTTTGATTGTACTGTTGATATTGTGAGAGATGATGTTTGTGGTAAATGGACTGATTTAAGTCCATTGTCATTTGAATTGTATCACATTAGAGATGGCTTGAGAAGGAATATTCAAAGTAATTCTGATCTTCGATCTATTCTATTGTTGGCTGCACATAATCATGAGGATTATTTGGTTTTTTTGTTGAGGTCAATCGTAGTAGTTCTTTAGTTAACAATGCTAGGTCAGATGATGTTTCTTGTGGTAGTGATTCTTCTTTTTCTAGTACATGTGATTCAAACAATCAATTGAAACAATTGTTGAGAAGTGATTTGAATCAACCTGTTTTTTCTGGTGTTGGTCAGCAATTTCCAGGAGGTGTTACTGAATTTATGTTGCATGTGATGAGGTATAGTATGAAGACTGGATACAAGCTTAATTTGGTTAGGAATGACAAGGAAAGAGTTACAGCCGTTTGTTCTAAGCAAAATTGAACTTTTAGGATTCATGCTTCTGTTAAGTTCAATCTTCCTGACTATTTTGTTTTAAAGAGATTTCAACCTGATCATACTTGCGGTGCTGGAATTCATGATATAAACAATCCTGTTGTATCCAGCAAATTCATTAAGTTGTTAGTTTATGATTATATTCATTCTAATCCATTAATGAAGACCAAGGACATTATTAATTTGTTTCAAACCGAGTATAATGTTATTTTGAAATATTACTATGCTTATAGTGGGAAGAAGTTGGCATTAGAAGAGTTACATGGAAGCGATATAATGTCTTATCATCATTTGCAGTCATTTTGTGATGCTGTTGTTACTACTTATCCTGGGAGTAAAGTTGTGTTGGAGTGTAATGATGATACACGTCAATTTGAAAGGGTTTTTATTGGTTTCGAAGCTTGTGGACATGGATTTCAATATTGTCGTCCTTTAATTTTGGTTGATTCTACTTTTATGAAAAGAAGAGCTCAAGGTTGTTTGATGGCTGCTACTGGTAAAAATGGAAATGAAGGTATGGTGTTTTGTCAGTTTATAACTGTATGTGTATGCATAAAATTATGCAGTTATATTTATTATATGCATTCATGTATGCAACTATTCTGGATGAATGCATAGGGATATAATAATCTTCTACATGTATGCATACAATTATGCAGCTATTCTTAATACATTCATAGAAGTATGTAAATATTATGAATACATGCATTCATTTGCGTGCATCTATTCTGAATAAGTGCATACTTGCATGCATCTGTTTCGAATAAGTGCATATATGCATGCATCTATTGTGAATAAGTGTAAATATTATGAATACATGCATTCATTTGCATGCATATATTCTGAATAAGTGCATACTTGCATGCATCTTTTCTAAATAAGTGCATATATACATGCATTCATTTGCATGCATCTGTTCTGAATAAGTGCATACTTGCATGCATCTGTTTTGTAAATTTGCATTCAAGTATGCTATTATTTGGAATACACAATTATGCCACTGATCTAAAAATTTGCAAAAATTATTTATAATTGTTGATGATTTTATTTTTTGTTTGATAATATGTTTGTATCTGTTAACTGGTTTTTTTCCTTTAGCAATTGCTATTGTGTCCGGGGAAGATGAAGACAATTGGATTTGGTATTGTGAACAACTGAAAGAGTTTCTTAAGGATGATAGTAGAAGCTTTTTTTCATTTCTGATCGTCATCCTGCTATTCTTGTTGCTATTCCGAAAGTGTTTCCAAATTCAGTTCATGGTTCTTGTTTTTATCATTTGAACAACAATTTAAAGGTTGCTCAAAAATCTGAATTTTCCAAATCAAACAAGAAGTTGTTGTTAGATTTTTTTGCACGAGTTGCTTGTGCTTCTAATTTGATTGATTTTAATGCTGCATTGAAGAATTTTAGAGATGTTGGTGGATCCAAAGTGGTAAATTTTTTGAGCGGAATTCCTTTTGAGAAGTTTGCAAAAGTTTTTTTCCAAGTTATCGTTATTGTGAGATATCTTCTAATTGTTCAGAGAGCTTTAACAAATGGATTTTGGAGGAAAGACATTTACCACTTACTGCTTGTTTGGATAAAATTAGAATGAAGTTAATGAAACTTATGTCTGACCGTCGTGAAGTTGCTTCTAATTGGAATTGTGTTTTATGTCCTGTGATTGAAACTCGATTAAGAAACCTTTATTTGGAAGGAGCTTCATGGTTTGTTATCAAATCAAGTGAATATGTGTTTGAAGTTCGTTCTACGGTCCATCAATCCGTTGATTTACATAGTCGTGTGTGTTCTTGTAAAATGTGGCAAATTAATGGTTTTCCTTTCTCTCATGCTATAAGATGTATTTTAAGTTGTGAGAAGTTGGATGTGTATGACTACATCGAAGATTACTTCAAAGTTTCTTATTTTCGATTAGCTTATTCTCATGCAATCAATCCTATCATAGACTTTATGGGTTGCAATTGAAGATGCAATTATAGCTCCTCCAAAAGGTAGAAGAATGCCCGGTCATCTATCATCTTCTAAAATTTTAAAATCTGCTGGTGAATTTACAAAGACTATTAGATGTGGGTTATGCAAAAAGTTGGGGCATAACAAAAGGACTTGTTCTTCACAAGGAAACTAATTGCAATTTGGTTTAGTATTTTAATATGTTTGTTACTAGTTTGAATTTTTCTGTTTTGTTGTTTACTATTTGTAACCAAGTTAAATATTTCTGTTATGTTTGTAACTTTGGTTTACTATTTTAATGTTTCTGTGGTGAAGTTTGGTTTTGTATTTTGAATATTATTGTCAATATATGTGTTCTGTTTTGCATACATGTATATATGCATACTGTGAATATTGTGAATGAATGTAAGTAGCCTGTTGTTTTCCTGTATGTATGCATACATGTATGCTGCTATTTAGAATATTTAGCATTCTAGTATGCAACTTTTCTGTATAGATGCAAACATTCCGGCTATAAATTTGTATACAGTACACATATATACTATGAATTTGTGTTTAGTGTTTCTGTGATGAAGTTTGGTTTATTGTTTATGTTAATACTGTGTATGAATGTAAGTAGCCAGTTTTTTTTTCCTGTATATATGCATACATGTATGCTGCTATTTCGAATATTAGCATTTTAGCATGCAACTTTGCTGTATAGATGCATACATTCCGGCTACAAATTTGTATACAGTACATATATATTCAGATTTTCTTAATATGAGCATATGATTATGCATTTATAATGATTAGATGCATACATTCGAGTTGGTATAAAGAATATAAATTCACGTTTTCTAAATATACGCATATAAGTATGCAACTATTTTGGATATGAACATAATAGTATGCGGATTTTTAACAATTAATTGAATCAGCAACAGTAATGTAAGAAATATAAGTAAAATCGAACGAACTTAACTCAATACAAAAAATTACACATTGATTCAGCTTAAAAACTAGATAATCACTTGCCAGTAGTTCATACATTGTACTTTAGTCAGAATATTTACAATACTTTGATCATTGTATTTTAGCCAAAATATTTATAAGAAGTGAAAAGACCATTTTCCACAAATCTAAGCAGAAGGTTTGTTTGCATCTGAAAATATAAAGTTCTATGTCAGGTCTTCTTCTGGAGTCCAACTATTAGGTTTGCGATTGAGAAGTTCGTAAGCAAGCTTGGCCGTTGTAGATAAATAGTCGCAGGCTTGTACATTTCATCCTTTTTATCAATTTCTTCGAACTCGCTTCTCTGTTTCATCATGTTAATAACGAACATTCCACAATCGACCCTGCAGAATTTGTTAAACGTGATTAATATTATGCTAGTATTTAAGAAAGCTGCATAATAGTATGCACATATTCATAATATATCAGTAAATAATTGTAAATACAAGTATGTAAATACAAGTATGCATACAAGTGTAAAAATAATTGTAAATACAAGTATGCAATTATTTTATTTACTTACGTGGCGCCTTGTTGTGGGCAATTAGCAATTTCAAGTTGTCCATGTTTCTGAAAATTCTTGTTCTCTAGGTTTTTCAGCAATCCACTGATGTAAATTCTCTGTATATGTATAAAAAAAATACATATATATGACTATTTATAACAGTTTAGATACTAGTTTGAATGTCAATTATCTTCAATTTACATACAAAATCTCTTGCAAGTCTTTGGTGATTTCCTCCTTCACGACGATTTTTTTTGGAATCGTAATGTATCCATCTTCTACTGTCTTTTATAAATTCTAACAATGAAAAATGGTTTCCCTCGTGGATAGGAATCAATATTTTTGTGCTTGTGTTGTAGAATGTTTGCACTTTTTTATCTATCAAACACTCTCTGTTTTACGATGATTCATTCTTAATTAATGCCTATAATTGCAATCATTTTAGTGAACAAAATTTTTGATGTTACAAGAAAATTTTGCTAGAAAATTAATAAAAACTTACAGAAGCAATAGTTCTGATGTACATGATTTCTGGATGGTCGTTGTTGAGCTCATGTGCACACCAGTCAATTATCTGTTTAAATTAGTAGATTGTAAATGTTAAGGAAAACTTCCAGCTAATAATCACCACATGAAACTACATTTGAATTTGACTGCGGCTACACCTGTGAGTCAAGGAATCCTCCAGATATTAAATCAGCCAATGAAACTCCAAAAATGTATATGTCTGCGTCGCCATTCAGGTATGTGCTTCTACTGCTAATTTATGTAATATATTTAGAGAATTTGTAGAAATATATTAGCACTGATCTATGTATCTAATCTTAATAATTGCATATATATATATGCAACCTTTATTTTTAATTAAAACATTTAGAAAATTTAATTAAGTTTTTAAGTAATTTTACCCCAGGTCTGAATTTGAAAAATGTGCTTCTAGTTTCTGGATTTGATCCTCTGGTAGTTGCTTAACATTGTTAAATTTCCTGACGTCCATTTTTGTTCGTAAATTCGTTTCTTCTGATGTTGTTCTCATCTCATAATCCTCAACAATCACGGTTCCTGTTTTTTCTGTTTTTTTGGGCTGCAGCTGAGAATAATATAAGATATCAGCAATGTATTGATGGAAACTTTCTATTTGGAACATTATTACCATTAGAAATTATTTTTATTTTTTTTAACCTTTTTGCTTTCTAACATTTTGAAGCTTCATCTTCTTTTGCTTCCCGTTGTCATTATTCTTCTCCAGCTCCTTTATGTCTTTTGATTTTTCATCATCAATTTTATGATAATTATTCTTCTCCATGTTATCTATTTACATATTATTAACCTCATCAATAATTGAATAGATGCACACAAGCAAGCAACTATTCAGAAATAGCTGCACACAAACATGCAACTATTTTTGAATAGTTGCAAACAAGCATAGAACTATTCTGAACAAATGCACCCAAGCATGCAACAATTAGTAATAGATGCACATAAGAATGCAATAATTTTGTTATACTGTATTGCTTGAAACTAAATAATGTGTTCATTATTTATTACCATCAGAATACTATAATTATTTTTTACCTTTTTCCTTCTCCACCTCCTTCTGTTCTTTCTCCACCTCCTTCTATTCTTTGTCCACCACGTTCTTTTCTTTCTCCATCTCCTTCTCTGGCTTCTTTGGCTCCTGTTTCTTCTCCACATCTTTCCGTTCTTTCTCCGCCTCCTTCTCTGGCTCCTGTTCCTTCTGTCCAACCTCATCATTGTTCTTCTCTGCATCTACTTCCATGTTATCAATCTGATCAATATTTCTTGTATCAGCTTTTTTATCTTTATCCTGCATGCCAACATCTAATTTTTTTTGCGGTTCTTCATTTCCTTCATCTTCTGCAGTGTTTTCTTTTTCCACATTATCTCTGTCAACATTTTCATTCTTGTCACCTTCGGCACTTTTATTCTCATCATCATCAGCATTATTATTTTCATCTTCATTTTCATCGTTCATACTAAGCTTTTCCTGCTTTTCATCCTCACTCTCATCATTATTCTCACTTTCGTAGTCATCGTTCATATTATCATTTTTCTGCTTTTCATTCTCACTCTCATCGTCATACTCAGCCTCACTTTCATTGTCACTTTCATTCTCAATCTTATCCTCATTATCCTTTTCCTCTTCATTATCCACACTTTCATTGTCATTATCCTCACTTTCATCATTATCCTCATTTTCAATTGCATTCACATCTTTTATTCGAAGTTGTACTTTTCTTCCCTTTTCTTCACTCTTAGTGCTTTCTTCACTCTAAGTGCTTTCTTCACTCTCATTAATTTTCTCACTATCAGCGTTTTCATCACTCTCCTTATTTTCCTCACTTTCATCTTCTTCAGATTCATCACTGTCACCAAGTCCTTGTAATCTTTTTTTTTAAACCTTAAATTTTCCTGTTTAAGTTGTTTATTTTCTTGTTGTAGCTTTACTATCAAGCTCGTGTAATTTTCCACCCGTTTTTGGTAAATTGCTTCGTACTCTTTGTCTTTGTAAATAGCTTGTTCTAACAGTTCTAAATCCTTTCCTTGGGACTCCTGAAAACAAAGGTAGAAAATGTTCAACTAATACTGAAAATAAATGCATTAATGTATGCATCTGTAGAAAATAAGTGCATACATCCATGCATTTTTTATACAGATGAATACATAGATGCATATGTTCAAAATATATGCACAAGTAAATGAAACTGAATTTGACTGTTGTGAATAGACACATAGATGCGTGAAATTGTTATGATTATAATCATACATGGACGCACCTCTTTATAATAGATGCATACAAGTATGTAACTATTCCTATATATCTGCATAGTTGTATGCAAATTTTTTAATATGACACTAAAAAATTATTCAAAATTAAATATCACTTACAGTTGTGTATTTGATGTTTATTAACATGTTTGGCTTCAACAATTTTATATCCCATTTTGCAGCCAGGGGATATACATCACTGTATTCTTTCTTTGTATTTTTTAGAACATAGGTTTTTTCGCAAACCCACCACTGGAAAAAAAAATATTTATTTATTATTAGAATGAACAATAATTAAATAAGAAACATACAAAAAAGTTCAAAATAGTACCAGCAATAGTGTCACACAAGCATTAATCTTGCGTGGTGTATCACAGTATTTTTCTACCTGGGTTATGAGATGGTTATGTATGGTTTTTGGCCAAGATATTTTCATTTATTTTTGGCGGCATACACAATATGGAATCAAGGTCCATGGTAAGCTGTATTTTGGGTTCGTTAGAAGAAATGTTGCGGCTAAATAAAGAAGTATAAGCCTCACTGCATCAAATTTTGCTTCGGCTGTGTCTTCTTTTAATGTCAAAAAAAATCTGTCTCTTTATATTTTTCTTGTTGACTGAGGCTTCTCCTTTAAAATATCTTTCCATGAACGATTTATATTCTTCATCGTCCTTCTCGTTCTTTTTCAAGTGCCCTGTTGTTTTTATTATCTCTCCTTGTATTGGAGCACCTAGTAAATTTGTAACATCTTCTTGTGTAAAAGTTAGCGTCATATCACCAAACTGAAAATATTTTAAGTTCTTCTTGTAGTTCTTGTTGATGAGATCTAAAGTTGTATAATTTTTAATGGTTTCTGCAGGTGAAATGAGCCCATCAAAAATCATGTTAATAAACCCGTAGAGCGGCAGTTTTTTCAAATATTTTGAATGTTGTGCTGTAAATAGTTCATCTTTGTTTATCTTTTCCACCAATTCAATGAACGCCTTAATATTATTTCTGTATACATTGTCCTTCCTGGGAAGCATTGGTTCGTCTTCAGTTTTCCTTCGTTTGATTATTGGTGCATGTTTTGAAAGGTTTTCTGTGACAATTATTGCTGTTTCTTTTTGAATGTCTTCTTTATCACCTTCTTCAACATTTGCTCTCTGTAATAAGAGTTAAAAAATTATTTAAATAAGTTTTGAATATATGCAGATATTTGAGCACTTTTGTGCGACTATTCTTAATAAAATTACTCAAGCGTGCAACTATCATAAATAATAACACACAAGTGTGCAACTATCCTGAATAATAGCACAGAAGTGTGCAACTATCCTGAATAAAAGCATATAGGAAAGAAACTATCCTGAACAATAGAATATAGGAATGCAACCATCGTGAGTAAAATCATACAAGCATGCAACTATCCAGAATAAAAGAACATAATAACGCAACTATCCTTAATAAAAGCACACAAGCATGCAACTATCCCGAATAAAAGCACACAAGCGTGCGACTATCCTGAATAAAAGCACACAAACGTGCGACTATCCTGAATAAAAGCACGCATGCATACCACTATCCTGAATAAAACACACAAGCGTGCGACTATTCTGAATAAAAGCACACAAGCGTGCGACTATCCTAAATAAAAGTACGTAAGCGCGCGACTGTCCTGAATAAAAGTACGTAAGCGCGCGACTGTCCTGAATAAAAGCACGCAAGCGTGCGACTGTCCTGAATAAAAGCACGCAAGCGTGCGACTATCCTGAATAAAAGCACGCAAGCGTGCGACTTTCCAGAATAAAAGCACGCAAGCGTGCGACTATCCTGAATAAAAGCACGCAATCGTGCGACTATCCTGAATAAAAGCATATAAGGGTGCGACTATCCTGAATAAAAGCACGCATGCGTACGACTATCCTGAATAAAAGCACGCATGCGTGCGACTATCCTGAATAAAAGCACGCATGCGTGCCGCTATCCTGATTAAAAGCACGCATGCGTGCCTCTATCCTGAATAAAAGCACGCATGCGTGCGACTATCTGGAATAAAAGCACGCATGCGTGCGACTATCCTAAATAAAAGCACACAAGCTTGCGACTATCCTAAATAAAAGCACACAATCGTGCGACTATCCTGAATAAAAGCACACAAGCGTGCAAATATCCTGAATAAAAGCACACAAGGGTGCGACTATCCTGAATAAAAGCACGCAAGGGTGCGACTATCCTGAATAAAAGCACGCATGCGTGCCACTATCCTGAATAAAAGCACGCATGCGTGCGACTATCCTGAATAAAAGCACGCATGCGTGCAACCATCCGGAATAAAAGCACGCATGCGTGCCACTATCCTAAATAAAAGCATGCATGTGTGCGACTATCCTGAATAAAAGCATGCATGTGTGCGACTATCCTAAATAAAAGCACACAATCGTGTGACTATCCTGAATAAAAGCACACAATCGTGCGACTATCCTGAATAAAAGCACACAAGTGTGCGACTATCCTGAATAAAAGCACACAAGCGAGCGACTATCCTGAATAAATGCACGCATGCGTGCCACTATCCTGAATAAAAGCATGCATGGTGCGGCTATACTGAATAAAAGCAAGCATGCGTGCGACTATCCTGAATAAAAGCACGCATGCGTGCGACTATCCTGAATAAAAGCACGCAAGCATGCGACTATCCTGAATAAAAGCACACAATCGTGCGACTATCCTGAATATAAGCACACAAGCATGCAACTATCCTGAATTAAAGCACACAAGGGTGCGTCTATCCTGAATAAAAGCACACAAGTGTGTGACTATCCTGAATAAAAGCACACAAGCGTGCAACTATGCTGAATAAAAGCACGCATGCGTGCCACTATCCTGAATAAAAGCACACATGCGTGTGACTATCCTGAATAAAAGCACGCAAGCGTGCGACTATCCGGAATAAATGCACACAAGCGTGCAACTATCCTGAATAAAAGTACGCATGCCTGCAACTATGCTGAATAAAAGCACGCATGCATGCGACTATCCTGAATAAATGCATGCATGCGCGCGACTATCCTGAGTAAAAGCACACAAGGGTGCGACTATCCTGAATAAAAGCACGCATGCGTGCGACTATCCTGAATAAATGCACGTATGTGTGCAACTATACTGAATAAAAGCACATAAGGGTGCGACTATCCGGAATAAAAGCACGCATGTGTGCGACTATCATTAATAAAAGCATACAAGTATGCAACTATCCGTAATAAAATCATCTAAGAATGCAACTATCGTGAATAAAATCACACATGTGTGCAACTATCATGAATAATAGCACAAAAGTGTGCAACTATCCGGAATAAAATTATGTAATCAAGCAACAAACATTAATAAAACCACATTAATAATTTTATCCGGAATAAAATTATGAATAACAGCATTTACGCATGCGACAATCATTAATAAAACCACACAAATGTGCAAGAATTTACAATAACAACATTCAAGGATACAACAATTTTAAGTAATAGCAAATTTTGATAATAATTCGAAAAATCAGTAAATACTGAAGTTTTTTAGTAACTAAGTATAATATTTGCCACAATCACTTTCGATTACTATTGTTTACAATCTATAATATAAAATTTTCATAAACAGTGAAATCTGAAATAAAGAATACAAAAATATACCTTCCCTCGCACCATTGTTGATAAAAACGACAATGATTTTCCAGTTTTCAGAAGATCGAGATCAAGTGAAGATCGCGATTAGGGTTTGATTTATTTTGTTGATCGACTGATTTAGAACAATGATTTGTTGTAAGTAGTCGCGGTTAGGTTTATGAGGCGTCGAAAGGGTAAAACTGGAAATAATATACTCGCATTCAAAAAGAGGGACCTAATTTTTAATGTTACAGCGGCTGGACTTTTTTTTAATTTTGAAAGTTAATAGGGATGTTAGCCTAACGTTCTCTTAACTATAATTGACCAAAACACGTTTTTCTTTTCCACGCTCATATATTAACTTCAAAAATTATAACATTTGAAACCTAGCAATAATTTGACATCCCGGATCCAACAAAAGTGGTTTCGTCGAATTCTGCGGATGTTTGCAAAATGGCCAATTTCACGGGCTACATATACTCTATAGCGACCATTCTGAAAATTCATTTTGCCATAACTTTTGCTTCCCACTATGAAACTTCGATTTTTCAGATTCATTAGAAAGATATTCACTAACAGATTTGAATATTTTTGGTTTCACTCAAATCCGTTTTGTTTTGCGCCCGGTACAGTCAGTCAAAGTTTGAATTCATATTTTGAAACTACCGCGCCATTTCAGGCCTTGTTTATAATTAGAAATAATTATATTCATTTTCAATGTCAATTAAAACTTACTTTTCCGCGTTATTATTTAAAATATTTATTTTAAATATTTAAATTCCACTAAAATAGCCAATTCAAAAAAATTAAATTGGTTCAGATTTTCCGGGTCGTTACACATAAAAATGGATGTTGTATTTGCAAACAAATTCCTATATTTTCTAATGTCAAATAAAAAGAGAAGTTTTATTTGCATGCATTCCCAATATTTTCTAATGTCAAAAAAATTGTATTTTATTTGCATACATCACTACATGTTTCTAATGTCAAATAAAAATGTAATTTATTTACATGACATTCCCTACATTTCTAATGTCAAATAAAAATGTATTTTACTTACATTAATTCACTACATGTTTCTAATGCCAAATTTAAATGTATTTTATTTGCAAACATTCACTACATGTTTCTAATGTCAAATAAAAATGTAATTTATTCACTACATGTTTCCTAATGTCAAATAAAATGTAATTTATTTGCATAAAATGTTGCTAATGTCAAATAAAAAGGATAATTTTTATTTTCATTATTTCTATGCAATTTCTATTTTTAACTTTAACAAATAAGAAGAAATATTTTTATTTTTATATATAATTTCAATGTATAACATGACACATAAAAATGTCTCTTTTATATTGTATACAATTCTAATGTATAACATGACGATAAAAATGTCTCTTTTAAAATGTATACAATTCTATGGTATAACATGATGATAAAAATGTCTCTTTTATATTGTATACAATTTTATTTTTAATATACCAAATAAAAATGATATTCTATATCTTAACATAGCAAATAGAAATGGTATTCTAATGTTGTATACAAATTCCTACATTAATATGACAAATAAAAATAATATTTTTATTTGTTTATAAATCTATTTTTAACATAACAAATAAAAATGATATTTTTATTTTTTGTAGTTCTCACTTTAACATGTAGCATAAAATGATATTTTTATGTGTTTTACAATTCCTACATTAACATGTAACATAAAAATGACAATTTTTTAGCATACAAATCTAATTCAAACAATAAATGATATTTTTATTTTGTCGACCATTCTATTTCAACAAAATAAATAAAAATGATTCTTTTATTTTGTTGACAATTCTATTTCAACCAAAATGAATAAAAATGATAACCTATTTTGTTGACAATTCCGTTTCAACAAAATGATCAAAAATGATGATAACTTATTTTGTTGGCAATTCTATTTCAACAAAATAATTAAAAACGGTTCTTGTATTTTGTTGACAATTCTATTTCACAAAATGAATAAAAATGATTATTTTATTTTGTTGACAATTTTATTTGAACAAAATGATTAAAAATGATTCCTTTATTTTGTTGGCAATTCCATTTCAACAAAATGATAACTCATTTTGTTGACAATTCTATTTCAACAAAATGATTAAAAATGATTCCTTTATTTTGTTGAAAATTCCATTTCAACTTAATGATTAAAAATGATAACTCGTTTTGTTGACAATTCGATTTTAACAAAATGATTGAAAATGATAACTTCATTTTGTTAACAATTCTATTTCAAGAAAATGAATAAAAATGATAACTTCATTTTGTTAACAGTTCTATTTTAACAAAATGAATAAAAATGATAACTTCATTTTGTTAACAATTCTATTTCAATAAAATTAATAAAAATGATAATTTCATTTTGTTAACCATTCTATTTTAACAAAATGAATAAAAATGATAACTTCATTTTGTCAAAAAATTCTATTTTAACAAAATCATTAAAAATGATAACTTCATTTTGTCAACAATTCTATTTTAACAAAATGATTAAAAATGATAACTTCATTTTGTCAACAATTCTATTTTAAAAAAATGAAAAATGATAACTTCATTTTGTCAACAATTCTATTTTAACAAAATGATTGAAAATGATAACTTCATTCTGTCAACAATTCTATTTTAACAAAATGATTAAAAATGATAACTTCTGTAAAGACCCAGCAGTTTTCGGCCCCGAAAATCGACATAAATACCTTTACCGTACTCATGCCGACCTTCCAACACTGGAAACGTTTATAGAAAGATATTAGAGGGTGAGATAAGAAAGAAAGAAAGTTAGAAAAGAAGAAGAAGAGGAATCAACACAGAGTCGCACATCCAGCGGAACAAAATATAATACAGAAATAAATCTTTACTGAAAGCTTTAAAACACTTACAATATCAGAGTACAACACACATCTGGACAGTTTTGATAATCTGTCCTCATATACACAGCGGATTAAATATTAGATTTCATATGTCTGAACATCTTCAGCTCGTCTCTGGACGTCACAGTACCTGATAACCTGAACCTGTACATCCCGGGCTAACCCGAGCATTTACAAAACACCGGGTCAATCTGGTGGACCAAAGTGAGAAAAACTCACACAGCATTTAGGATATCACACAACTTGATTTTAAAGTCAAAATCCTTTCGAAAGAAAAGGATAATCGTAAGACCAAATCCACACATAAACACGGACGGTTTTTACCTTACGATAACCCAAAACTGTTTTCAAATCAATATCTTTTCTGATATTATAATAGTGTCTAAATACAAGTAAATATCAATCTAGTGGAACGCTTGCATCTCACGCTCCACGTATATATATACAACAAAACCGTAGGCACTTATTGGAAATTGGATTCCGACCTTGACAAGGTATGGGCCACCTGCCGCTCGTGTATCTCTACAGGCGAATACACTGGGTTCAACAAGAACGTCTCGCAACCCGGCCCTCACATGACCGACCACTCATTTCACTTGAGTGTATCGAATGTATATCACCAACGGTTGGACTCAAACCACCGTTCCTGAATGGGCAGAATCGATAGAGTAAGAAACAAAAGGAATTTCTCTAGTTAGGTGATTATACACCCTAATGGGAGTGACCCACATAGTCATGCTGCCTGCCCGATTTTTGTCATTTCCCCGGTTGTGAGGCTTGAATTTATAATCCTTTGAACACCTGGCCACCATTCACTTTGAATGCACATCGTCAGATCCGCCAGGTATCACTGAATATCGATTTCCACAAAAATACTCTGAGCGTTAAGCTAAAGAAGGTGTCCAGTCTACTTTGCCACCAACAGAGATACGTTTGTAGAAAATCAATATATGTGATACTTTTTGAAATACTTTGTTAGACACTCTTCCGTACAATTCACCCAGGAACAGTGTGAACCGAAGGTGCTCTCCTACTGCAACCAATACAGGAATCACCCCATGGATCAGTAGCGATAGTCCTTGCAATCCACAGTTTCAACCACGACAGAACCCCTGTATAACTCCGGGTCGAATCAGAGATTGTAAGTGGTTCTTCCGCTTTATGAAGATCTATGGCCTTCACATGCTCCATCTCGATCGTCGCTTGATATCTTCTTTATATTCGTATTTCTTGGTCGGAATGGTTTTCGAATATACAGTCAATCCCGGTCTTTCCATACCAACAATCGTAAAGGTCAGACTTGATAGTCAGTTATTTAACTATCCAGTAAACATCCATGAAATCATAAAAATAGATTCACTATTTTGGTACTCATCATCACTTGGCTTTTAAAACTTATCGCCCAATATCCTTTTAAATCCGTTACTAGAGAAAACATCATCTCATTTCCGTTACTTAGGAAATCTTATCGCACAATCTTGCCATTACCAACTAGTATCATCTTTGGATAGTCCCGAAGTCGTTCAAGTTGGGGTATTTTAATTACCTCTCAGACCTTGATCAACAAAGTTCTTATCTTCAGATAAATACGAGTTGTAATTCAAAACCCGATATTATTATTTCAAATCCTAATTCTCGTTTACCAAGCTCACTTTTAAGTCTCTTCCTCGGTAAATCTCTTTCCAAATCTTTTGGTTTAACTTAATTCCCTTATTAAGTATTTCCAATTTAAAAACGACGTTTAAACTCACATTCCATTTATAACTTTGTTTATAAATCCTTGGTTTAATACAAGCCCTTTACATCTTCACCTTCCTTTACTTGATTCAAATATTTAAGTAAAACCCTTCATTTAGGCTATCGTATTCATTTAGAACTCTTTATTACCTGATTAGAACTCGAGTTCAAAATATAAACTCATCCATGGCTTCTTACCAACACTTGACCATTTTCATTTCAACTTGGTTACTTAAATGTGTTACATTTAAGAAGTGATTATTTTCTTCAACATAAATCGTTTAAATTTAATTCACTCCTTTATTTGCTAGAATAAATAGATTTCCTTTTTAAACTCTTACTAGGATTAACCAAATTTTCATTTCGTTATTTCCCCAATTAAAGTCTAACTTAATCAAATGGACGACACAAAACATGGTTATTCTTTTAACCAACTCTATTTAATTCCTCTTTAAATTAATTAAAATATAATTAATTTAAATAATTTTATTTAATCGCTCACGGTTAATCAAATACTTAACTGCTTGGTTATTTCCTACTTTTATAACTCTTATCGACATAAGAATCCAAAAAATTTCATGATTTCTTATGAATAATTACTATTTATTTCCTTTTTAAATAATTTTTACTCAAAAGTCATATTTTTGAAAACCTATTTTAGTTATAAAATATATTTATAACTTTAATATCGTCGATTCACCATCGAAAAGCCATATCTTAAAAATCGATTGATTTCTAGACCATGTGATGCCAAATACTCAACCCATACCATCCATCAGCATAAATGTTGAAATATATTTCAACAGTAAAAAATAACCAATCATTTCCTTTTTATTTGACTGAAAATTTCTATATCGATCATTAAGAAATCAACAACCAATTCAAACAATTTCAAACACGTTTATAAACGTGACCAATCAGGGGAATTTACTTTATTCGGGTCAAATCATAACGATTGGTCTTTTACTGAAATTAAACGACCGTTTAATTTCATAAATTGAATCAACGATAAATATATACCACTAGCGAACAGTTAACCACTAGCAATCAGAACACACAAAATAAAAAACTAGTTTATATAAAATATAAATGGGAAGAGCTGAGTGAGTTTAACTCACCTCGATTTGAGTCTGACGATAAACAGTCTGGTTTTAATCAAATTAAACTGATGTTTAATTTGAATAAATATCCAGTCACCTCAGATCCGGACTAGACCTGCTCCATCTCGAAGTACTCGTCTCCATGGTCCCAACGCAACTGACCGTGCGTAAATTCGATACTGTAAGCGTGAGAAATCACATTACGAATTTTATAACTAAATTTAATTAAAAACCTAGATTTTCATTTGAATTAAAAAAAAATTGGGCTTGCCCTTCCAATAGTCGGCCCAAACCCAACCCGTTATCACCATAAAACCCTATCACCCGATCATTTTCTTCATTAATCAGTCGCCTCCACTCTTTAATCCTCAAACCCGAAATAAAGAAGAAACCCTAATTCCTCTTTTCACCTTCCATCGTAAATCATGGCGTCGCATCCTCCCTATCGCCCGGCGATACACCTTCAAGCCTCCGTCCAGACCTCAGTCAACTCCTTCAGCAACCGTCGATCAATCCCCGGTCCTTGAAGACGAACCACGAGTCACTTGAGCCTTCCAGAACCACACGAGCAAGCCAGACCGGAGTTCCTTCGTATTTAAGCTAAGTTTTCCACTCAATTTTAGTATTATTTGCTTTGATTTCTTTCTCTGGTTCATCGTGTTGTTCGAATGGGTGATAGAAAACACTATGTGATATCGTATTTATACTTGCGGTTTGATGACAGCGGTTAAGAGTTGTTATTTCAATCAATATTCAGATCTGAAATTTAGATTATGGTTCGAATTATAGGATATAGGATTTTGTTCACCGTGATTGACTCGAATGGATTTTTGATTGAACTGCTAAAATGACAGTGCATTGTAAATTCAAAAATTTTTGTTGTTTGTGGTACATATTGTGTACGGTTCTAATGTGAATTCGATTTTGAAAATATACACCTTACTTTGTTAGATTTAGCTAGGCTCATGACTATGAATTGTCGATTCATTCAGAGGTTTTCTGAACTGTATAAGATTTGATTTCCATTTTAAATACACATAAACAATGAAATTTGCATCAGAGAATCACTGTCCATTAGCTGTTTGATTGATGCATCATACCTAGCTGCTCCTTTTGCTATTCATCTATAGGCTTAGCTGTTCATGTTCTTGTTCAGCCTATATTTTCTTTAGCCGTCACTCTCTATATACATTGCAGCTATTGATTTGATGCATATATTTTCTTTCTTAGCTGTTGAGTTGTATACAAATCTTTGAAAAACTGAGGCAGATATCTGTTGATATTAATGTATCCATGTGAATCTGTCTTTTACTGTTTTAGTTGTTTGTTTATAGAATTGATGTATGACTATATATCCAATTCGGCTATGCATTGTATTGTCTTGTTAGCAATTGATCACCTTTTTCTTTTGCTATTTATTGTACATTTTATTTTATTTTAATTTTATTTTCTGTTCAAAGTCTGTCCTTTAGCTGTGTGATCTATATATGTTAGGTCTGCACATTTCATTTGTTTGTTACTGAAATGAAATCTCGGTGGCTTAGGCCTATTTGGATTTTCTGTTTCTTTGCTGTTTATTTAATTATACAGCCATACCTATCACAGTTGTTTTAGCTGTTCATCTTATATAATTTTTTTCTCTTTTTTTCTATGCTGTTTATTTTTATCATGAAATTTCCCTTTTAGTGGGTTTTCCTTTTTTTTTTCTTTTTTCGCAGATCACAACGGATCGAGTTGAATTCACTGGTTTGGCGCAAAAAAAAGGAAAAACATGAAGAAGTTGATGTTGATTTCTTTCTTGTTTTTGTATTCCAGAACCAGTAAATAAAATCATGTATATATTTTTCCTGTCTTTGTTTTGTATACAAAAAAATATGAATAAAATTTGTTTCTATTTTATTTTTCCTTTGTAAAATAGTAATGTAGATGCTTTTCTGTGTATTTGCATTGTACTGTTTATTTATTTTGCATGTGGTATAGCTAACTTCATTGATCCAGTTTGATTGTACATTAATTTAGCATGCACGTTGAGTCAGTGTTCAATTCCCTCTTCATTAATATCTGTACTTCCAGTAACTCTCTGTAATATTATCGTTTTTATTACTATAGTTAATGGTAAAAGAAATCAATTCTCTTTCTTTCTTCTACAAACTAAGATGTTTATGAGTCATACGCGGTATCACTCACTGTAGTCTTTTAGTTTCCTTGACCTGTACACAACTTTAGCATTAATATTGAGCCAGTATTCCCTCTTCATTTTCTATTCATACAGAATTCAAAATCCATCATTTAAACATCCTAGTTTTAAATTATATTTCATTTATATAAAAATCCTTTAATATAAATAAATAAATAAATCGTTATAATTTAAAAACGATGTCACAGCGACTATTTCAAAATTTGAATTGGACGTAACTTGAAATCTATGAGCTGGAATTTCAATTTTTCTCTTTCATTAGAAAAATATAATCAAACCGGTCCCAACGTGTTTCGTTTCACAGAAATCCGACTAGTACTGGATCCTGTATATCCAATCAAAGTTCAAATCGAAAATTTCGAACTACCGCGATGTTCCGAGCTCATTTTTAATTAGTATATAAATATATATATTCGAACTCCATTTAAATAAATAAATTCGATTAAAAATCCATTATATTTCAGATACAAGATATAAACAAAATTTAAATATTCGAATTTAAATGGCTGAAAAATCTGGGATGTTACATTCTTTCCCCCTTAAAATAATTTCGTCCTCGAAATTGTAAGGTAAAGAGAATATTCCGAACCGTATTATTTTAAAATCATTACTGTTGAATTGAATTCAAAATAAATTCAGATTCTAAAAGTTTTCGAGGATTTCGCCAACACCTCCTCTACATGACTCGATCGATGTGACTACAACTGCTATTCTAGGCTTCAACTTTTTCGAAAAAAAAATTCAAATTCCAAATGGAAATCCACTTTATTTGAATCCCAATTTATTTAAGTCCATCTCATTCGAAGTCGTCCTTAAATTGATTTTTCTTAACCAGGTTCAGTTTCGCTTCCATATCCGATACAATTGACGAATTGATTTTCTAATCAATTCAATTTTATTTCAAAATTCAAGTTTAATTTCAAATCAAATCAATCAGAACAAACAACCAAGCACTCAACATTACTGTAATATAGAAAATAAATTCCTCTTCTTTTTTTTCTTTTTTCTATATAAAAATATACCTTGGGTAAAATTACTTCATTTACCCCTTTTATAAATCAATATTGTATCCATCTGCTTGTTCAACGCTTCTCAACACTTGAACCAGCCAAATAACACAGTACAAAACATTTGTATGTAAATTCTTACAAATACGCTCTCATATATATATATATACACTCAAACTCAATCTAGGGTGTTACTAATCCCATCTCTATTGAGTTACGCCACAGAGCCAAGGTTACTACTCAACCAATAGCTCTGATACCACTGTAACGACCCAGCAGTTTTCGGCCCCGAAAATCGACATAAATACCCTTTACCGTACTCATGCCGACCTTCCAACACCGAAAACACTGGAAACGTTTATAGAAAGAAATTAGAGGGTGAGATAAGAAAGAAAGAAAGTTAGAATAGAAGAAGAAGAGGAATCAACACAGAGTCTCACATCGCAGCGAAACAAAATATAATACATAAATAAATCTTTATTGAAAGCTTTAAAATACTTACAATATCAGAGTACAACACACATCTGGACAGTTTTGATAATCTGTCCTCATATACACAGCGGAATAAATATTAGATTTCATATGTCTAAACATCTTCAGCTCGTCTTTGGACGTCACAATACCTGATAACCTGAACCTGTACACCCCAGGCTAACCCGAGCATTTACAAAACACTGGGTCAGTCTGGTGGACCAGAGTGAGAAAAACTCGCACATCATTTAGGATATCACACAACTTGATTTTAAAGTTAAAATCCTTTCGAAAGAAAAGGATAATCATAAGACCAAATCCACACATAAACACGGACGGTTTTTACCTTATGATAACCCAAAACTGTTTTCAAATCATTATCTTTTCTAATATTATAATAGTGTCTAAATACAAGTAAATATCAATCTAGTGGAACGCTTGCATCTCACGCTCCACGTATATATATACAACAAAACTGTAGGCACTTATTGGAAATTGGATTCCGACCTTGACAAGGTATGGGACCACCTGCCGCTCGTGTATCTCTAGAGGCTAATACACTGGGTTCAACAAGAACGTCTCGCAACCCGGCCCTCACATGACCGACCACTCATTTCACTTGAGTGTATCGAATGTATATCACCAACGGTTGGACTCAAACCACCATTCCCGAATGGGCAGAATCGATAGAGTAAGAAACAAAAGGAATTTCTCTAGATAGGTGATTATGCACCCTAATGGGAGCGACCCACATAGCCATGCTGCCTGCCCGATTTTTGTCATTTCCCCGGTTGTGAGGCTTGAGGTTATAATCCTTTGAACACCTGGCCACCATTCACTTTGAATGCCACATCGTCAGATCCGCTAGGTATCACTGAATACAAATTTCCACAAAAATACTCTGAGCGTTAAGCTAAAGAAGGTGTCCAGTCTTCTTTGCCACCAACAGAGATACGTTTGTAGAAAATCAATATACGCGATCCTTTTAGAAATACTTTGTCAGACACTCGTCCATACAAGTCACCCAGGAACATGGTGAACTGAAGGTACTCTCCTACTGCATCCAATACAGGAATCACCGCATGGATCAGGAGCGATAGTCCTTGCAATCCACAGTTTCAACCACGGCAGAATCCCAGTATATCTCCGGGTCGAATCAGAAATTGTAAGTGGATCTTCCGCTTTATGAAGATCTATGGCCTTCACATGCTCCATCTCGATCGTCGCTTGATCTCTTCTTTATATTCGTATTTGTTGGTCGGAATGGTTTTCGAATATACAGTCGATCCTGGTCTTTCCATACCAACAATCGTAAAGGTCAGACTTGATAGTCGGTTATTTAACTATCCAGTAAACATCCATGAAATCATAAAAATAGATTCACTAGTTTGGTACTCAACATCACTTGGCTTTTAAAACTTATCGCCCAATTTCCTTTTAAATCCGTTACTAGAGAAAATATCATCTCATTTCCGTTACTTTGGAAATCTTATCGCACACTCTCGCCATTACCAACTAGTATCATCTTTGGATAGTCCCGAAGTCGTTCAAGTTGGGGTATTTTAATTACCTCTCAGACCTTGATCAACAACGTTCTTATCTTCAGATAAATACAAGTTGTAATTCAAAACCCGATATTATTATTTCAAATCCTAATTCTCGTTTACCAAGCTCACTTTTAAATCTTTCCCTCGGTAAATCTCTTTCCAAATCTTTTGGTTTAACTTAATTCCCTTATTAAGTATTTCCAATTTAAAAACGACGTTTAAACTCACATTCCATTTATAACTTTGTTTATAAATCCCAGGTTTAATACAAGCCCTTTACATCTTCACCTTCCTTTACTTGATTCAAATATTTAAGTAAAACCCTTCATTTAGGCTATCGTATTCATTTAGAACTCTTTATTACCTGATTAGAACTCGAGTTCAGAATATAAACTCATCCATGGCTTCTTATCAACACTTGACCATTTTCATTTCAACTTGGTTACTTAAATGTGTTACATTTAAGAAGTGATTATTTTCTTCAACATAAAACGTTTCAATTTAATTAACTCCTTTATTCCCTAGTATAAATAGATTTCCTTTTTAAACTCTTACTAGGATTAACCAAATTTTCATTTCGTTATTTCCCCAATTAAAGTCTAACTTAATCAAATGGTCGACACAAAACATGGTTATTCTTTTAACCAACTCTATTTAATTCCTCTTTAAATTAATTAAAATATAATTAGTTTAAATAATTTTATTTAATCGCTAACGGTTAATCAAATACTTAACTACTAGGTTATTTCCTGCTTTTATAACTCTTATCGACATAAGAATCCAACAAATTTCATGATTTCTTATGAATAATTACTATTTATTTCCTTTTTAAATAACTTTTACTCAAAAGTCATATTTTTGAAAACGTATTTTAGTTATAAAATATATTTATAACTTTAATATCGTCGATTCACCATCGAAAACCCATATCTTAAAAATCGATTGATTTCTGGACCATGTGATGCCAAATACTCAACCCATACCATTCATCAGCATAAATGTTGAAATATATTTCAACAGTCAAAAATAACCAATCATTTCCTTTTTATTTGACTGATAATTTCTATATCGATCATCAACCAATCAACAACCAATTCAAACAATTTCAAACAATTTCAAACACATTTATAAACGTGACCAATCAGGGGAATTTACTTTATTCGGGTCAAATCATAACGATTGGTGTTTTACTAAAATTAAACGACCGTTTATTTTCAGAAATTGAATCAAGGATAAATATATACCACAAGCAAACAGTCAACCACTAGCAATCGGAACACACAAAATAAAAACCCAGTTTACATAAAATATAAATGGGAAGAGCTGAGTGAGTTTAACTCAGCTCGATTTGAGTCTGACGATAAACAGTCTGGCTTTAATCAAATTAAACTGATGTTTAATTTGAATAAAAATCCAGTCACCTCAGATCTGGACTAGACCTGCTCCATCTCGAAGTACTCGTCTCCATGGTCCCAACGCAACTGACCGTGCGTAAATTCGATACTGTATGCGTGAGAAATCACGTTACGAATTTTATAACTAAATTAAATTAAAAACCTACATTTTCATTTGAATTAAAAAAAATTTGGGCTTACCCTTCCAATAGTCGGCCCAAACCCAACCCGTTATCACCATAAAACCCTATCACCCGATCATTTTCTTCATTAATCAGCCGCCTCCACTCTTCAATCCTCAAACCCGAAATAAAGAAGAACCCCTAATTCCTCTTTTCACCTTCCATCGTAAATCATGGCGTCGCATCCTCCCTCTCGCCCGGCGATACACCTTTAAGCCTCCGTCCAGACCTCAGTCAACCCCTTCAGCAACCGTCGATCAATCCCTGGTCCTTGCAGACAAACCACGAGTCACTCGAGCCTTCCAGAACCACACGAGCAAGCCAGACCGGAGTTCCTTCGTATTTAAGCTAAGTTTTCCACTCAATTTTAGTATTATTTTCTTTGATTTCTTTCTCTGGTTCATCATGCTGTTCGAATGGGTGATAAAACACACTTTGTGATATCGTATTTATGCTTGCGCTTTGATGACAGAGGTTAAGAGTTGTTATTTCAATTAATATTCAGATCTGAAATTTAGATTATGGTTCGGATCATAGGATATAGGATTTTGTTCACCGTGATTGACTCGAATGGATTTTTGATTGAACTGCTAAAATGACAGTGCATTGTAAGTTCAAAAATTTGTGCTGTTTGTGGTACATATTGTGTACGGTTCTAATGTGAATTCGATTTTGAAAATATACACCTTACTATGTTAGATTTGGCTAGGCTCATGACTATGAATTGTCGATTCATTCAGAGGTTTTCTGAACTGTATAAGATTTGATTTCCATTTTAAATACACATAAACAATGAAATTTGCATCAGAGAATCACTATACATTAGCTGTTTGATTGATGCATCATACCTTGCTGCTCCTTTTGCTATTCATCTATAGGCTTAGCTGTTCATGTTCTTGTTCAGCCTATATTTTCTTTAGCCGTCACTCTCTATATACATTGCAGCTATTGATTTGATGCATATATTTTCTTTCTTAGCTGTTGAGTTGTATACAAATCTTTGAAAAACTGAGGCAGATATCTGTTGATATTAATGTTTCCATGTGAATCTGTCGTTTACTGTTTTAGTTGTTTGTTTATAGAATTGATGTATGACTATATATCCAATTCAGCTATGCATTGTATTGTCTGGTTAGCAATTGATCACCTTTTTCTTTTGCTGTTTATTGTACATTTTATTTTATTTTAATTTTATTTTCTGTTCAAAGTCTGTCCTTTAGCTCTGTGATCTATATATGTTAGGTCTGCACATTTCATTTGTTTGTTACTGAAATGAAATCTCGGTGGCTTAGGCCTATTTGGATTCTCTGTTTCTTTGATGTTTATTTAATTATACAGCCATACCTATCACAGTTGTTTTAGCTGTTCATCTTATATAATTTTTTTCTCTTTTTTTCTATGCTGTTTATTTTTATCATGAAATTTCGCTTTTAATGGGTTTTCCACTTTTTTTTCTTTTTTCGCAGATCACAACGGATCGAGTTGAATTCACTAGTTCGGCGCAAAAAAAAGGAAAAACATGAAGAAGTTGATGTTGATTTCTTTCTTGTTTTTGTATTCCAGAACCAGTAAATAAAATCATGTATGTATTTTTCCTGTCTTTGTTTTGTATACAAAAAAATATGAATAAAATTTGTTTCTATTTTATTTTTCCTTTGTAAAATAGTAATGTAGATGCTTTTATGCGTATTTGCATTGTACTGTTTATTTATTTTGCATGTGGTACAGCTAACTTCATTGATCCTGTAATGACCCGCATTTTTAGAGATATATATAATTAATTTATTTAATTATATAATTGGTGGTTTAGAGAAGTTAATGATCGTTTAATTAAATAATGTTGAATATTTAATAAATAATTATAATATAATAATATATTATAATGTCGAAATAGTCGGAAATAGTGAAATTCACAATATCGTGTGAATTGAATAGCATACGAGATTTGGTGGAGTTTCGATTCGGAATATAATAACGATTATATTGAATCGACGACAGTTGAACGTATAGTTTATAATATATTTATAAACGAGCTCGAAATGGCGCTGCAGTTCGCTATTTGGCGATTTCAACTTCAACTGAGTATACAGGATTCGTTTTAAGTCGGATTTCTATGAAACAAGAAACGCGTGGAGCTGGTGGAGTATATCTTTCTAGTGGAAGAGAAAAATCGGGATTTCGTCGTATAGATTTTGATGTACGTCCAAATCAAATTTCAGAAAAGTCGCTGTAGAATTCCTTTATAATTTGCGACGCTTTATATACGTTATAAATCGATTTTTTTCGATACGAACTGAATATCGGGATAATCTGGAGTCTGGAAATCAAGTCATAAAATCTGAGGTGATATTCTGGAGCCGAACGATATCGTATATGGATATATACGATAATATTAATTTATTAATATTTAATTTAATAATATTTAAATATATTTATATATTTAAATGGGTCATCCAGAGCTTTAAAAATACGCTGTGTGAGCGTACGAAGCCGGAATTCGACGAAATCAGTTTTGTTGGATCTGCAATATCAAATATTTGGTAGAGGTCAAGTTTCGTGATTTTTAGAGTCACTGTGGGGTCGTACGGATTTTTAGAGTGTAAAACAGTCGGTATTTTGACAGTTAAAAATACGTTGTGTGAGCATACGGAGTCGGAATTCGACGAAACCAGTTTCGTTGGGACCGTAATGTCGAGCTGTAGTTGCATGTCCAGTTTCGTAATTTTTAGGCATCGTACGTGGTCGTACAGATTTTTAGAATACGAATTCGAACAGAAAAGGATATAAATAAAATATCTAAAAATATCTAGAAAAATATCTAGATATTTGTTGACACTATAAATACCCCCCTAACTTTCCTTAAAACCTAAATCCTCAGTAACAATCCGCCGTCACCCATTTTTCTTTCCAACGTGAAGAACAACACTTCATAAATCAAAAGAAAAATAGAGAACAATTCACAAATATTTCTATAAATCCCTAGATGAATATATCTGGGATGCTTGAAAGGATCGCTACATTCTGGTATAGGTTTTACCAAGCGCGACGGCCGTTCTGGAAACCCAATATGGTGCCGTGCGAGTTAGGGTTAAAGCTTTGGGCTAATCGAGCAAGTGTTTGCTCGATTCGATATCGTTCTTGGATGGAGAAGGAGAATTGGAGCTCGTAGGGGATTTCTGGAGTGGATCGAAGCCGAAAACAGTCGGAACTGTTCACCGTGGTGCGGAGATTGCGACGTGATGAGGGGATGCGAGTTGGGCTTCAGGGTGACTGGGAGGAGGAGAGTTGGACGCCGAGATCATTGGTGGTCTCGGGGACGTCGATGGATGGCGGAAGGAAGAGATAGGCGTGGTCAACGGTGAGGTCAACGTGGGAGTTGGGTATTTCATTTTACTGGAGCGTTTAGATTTGGGGGAGAAGCACAAATCGGGTTCGGTTATATTGGAAAGGGAATGGGCCGGTTGGAAATTAAGGGTGAGGCCCGATTATTTAAAATCCAAGTGTTTATTTTAGTTTAAAATTTTATTAACTTATAATTGTTATAACATGAGCATACGATATCAGAATCACAAACCGTAAGTTGCGTTGGGATCGGGGGGACGGGAGCAACACAATGAAACTGACCGGGAGTGGATCCGAGCTCGTTACAATTTATGGCAAAATAAATTGTCCGTCGCAGTCAAATAACGCAAACCGATCTTTATCGGTTAACGCGCAAATGTGAGTAAAACTCACCAACTCTGAACAGTTTATAATTTCATGTTGTATTGTTAGAACTGTTAAAATTGTCTGTTTGACTGTGTATTGATTGTTTGATTGAACTGCTAGTCAGTTAGTTAAATTTCTATATTGATTCTGTTTAACAGAATACATCATATGGAACTGAAAGTGATGTTATCTATATTGTCTAACATCTGTGATGCAGGGAAACAGGTTGGAGGAATCCGACTGGATTCCTCAACAGTTATTTTTATTGTTTTTCATATATTTTAATATATGATGCGAATTATAACCTGTTGTTGATTGTGTGTGTATGGACGATACTGAACATCGTGATTTGATATGATTGAATACCATGACATACCGGAATGTAGATAAAGGAGATTTTTCAAAGTGATATTGAAAAATAGAATATTTATAAAATGGGATATTTATAAATAAGAGATATTTATAAAGTGGAATATTTATAAATAGGAAATGTTTATAAATTGGGATATTTATAAATAGGAGATATTCAAAAAGGAAATAATTTCAAAACATTTCTTTTTGAATGGAAAGGCCTGTGTGGCGGGTTTGGGGATTTTCCCGATGCTCCCGATACAAAGGAGGTTATGGCGAATTTTCCCGAGAATTTAAGGAGTTAGAATATTTCAAGAATAAATTTGAAAAGGGAATATTTGTAAACCATTTACAAATAGAATTGAAAAGGAAACGTTATAAAAGGAAAATCATTTTTAAAGTGTAGAACCGTTATTTAAAAGTAAATCTTTTCAAATAAATAAAACGTTGTTAAAAAGGAAATCTTTATAAAGTGAATAAAGTAAATCGAATATGGTAATCGAAAGGAGTTAATCGATGTTAGTTGCATCGAAAGGAGTATCGATGTTAGTTTCAATCGAAGGGAGTTAATCGATTAGAGTAGAGGAGTTAATCGAATATAGTTTATTCGAATAGAGTAAAGGAGTTAATCGAATATAGTTTATTCGAATAGAGTTAGAGGAGTTATCGAATATAGTTTATTCGACAGGAGTTAAGTGAATAGTTAGGTTAAACTAAGTGAATTAGTTAAGTGAATTGGTTAAGTTAACCAAAGTGAATTAGTCGAGTTAATCAAAGTGATTAGTTCAGTTAATCGAGGTAAGTAAATCAAGTTAGGGTAATCGAGTTGAATTAGTCAGTCGAGTAAATAAATTGAGTTAGTCAAACCAAGTAAAACCAGTTAGAGTTAACCAGTTAGAGTTAAACAGTTAGAGTTAAAACAAACATAGTTATTCAGGATGAGTTGCCATTTAGCACGACTGCTAGCGTAATTCGCAGGGCTGTAAATAGCCTACGGCGGTCGGATGTTTCCTGAGGGAATCAGGCGTAACCCTTGTGATCGCGGCGATCTAGAGTTGAGCGAATGGAGTTAAAGAATATAGAGTTAAGCAAAATTAGAATCTGACTAGAGATTAATAAGTTGAATGGTTTCCTGAGTATCGATCTGATGTTGGTTTCGGCCTTCGGGGTTTATGCTTAGGGAGTTGTTCTCTTATTAGTTTATAGTTAGAGTCTGATAGTTGTGGAAGGATAGTGATACTTAAATAAACAATGGAAATGTTTTCCAACGTTGATAACAAATATTTTCTAAATATAGAAAATAAGGAAAACATGTATAGATATACATGATGATTGATCGATTGACATTCCATTTGGAAATAAGATCGTTGTTTGCACACGGACATTCTTATTTGATAGTTAAATCATCGACTATCAATGTTTTGACCATTTTACGTTGTTAATATGGAGAGACCGGTTGGATTATTATCCAAAGAACCACTCTGTATTGGCATAAGCGTCGCGAATCATATATGCCAAAGATAATTGAAGACGGAGTAAAATGCAAGGGCTATTGTATAAGTCTTAGATAACAGTGCCTAAGATGGATGTACTGAATAGTGCCTTCGGTTTGTCCAGTCCCAGGACAACTTGTATGGACGAAGGTCTGACAGAGTATATCTGGTAGATCACGTAAGTTGGTATTTTCAAACGTATTCACGTTTGGTGGCGGAGGAACTCGTTTCTCTTAGCTGTATACCCGTGGTATGTTTGGCGAAATCAATTTATGATTTGGCGGGTATGACGATGTGGCTTTCAAAGCAAATGAAGATTTTATAAAAAGGGTAAGTTACGACCTCTGGCCTCACATCCAGGAAAAAGGTATAAAATCGGGTAGGTCGCATGGCTAAGTGGTTAGCTACCAAGTAGGGTGTATTGTCACCTGATCTAGAGTTTCATTCATTTCTATAATCTATTGTTGATGCTGTCCCTTTCGGGAAACGGTTGCTGATCCCAACCGTTGGTGATAATACATTCGGTACACTCAAGCGAAATGAGTGACCGGTCATGTTTAGCCTGGGTTGCAAGATGTTCTTGTTGAACCCGGTGTATTCCTCTCTAGAGGTACACTGTCGGAAGGTGGTCCCATACCTTGCCAGTTGGAAATCCATTACCCAATACGTGCTTGCGGTTTTGATTGTAAACTATATATGTAGAACGTGAGATGAAAGCGTTTCTACTAGATTGATATCTAATTGTATTTAGACATTATTATAATATCAGAATGATATTGCTTTACAAAGTTGTTTGGATTTTCATAAGGGAAAACCCGTTCCGTTTTCACGGCGTGGTCTTATGATATATCCTTTATTTAAACTAAGTGTTTTAAACTGTTTTACTCATACTAGTCCCATGACTGACCCGGAGTTTACTTTGTTGTTTTCCCTAAACTCTTGGGTGCCTAAATTTGTACGGGCAGTCAAGTAGTCGGGATTTTACAGATACACTTGGAGAGATTGGAGCAGGAGACTTCAGGATTCTATAGCTATTATTATTTCCGCTGTGTTGTAAGTGCTGTACTCTGATAAGTGCTATTGTATATATAACTGTTTGTATTTCAAAAGTAAAGTTATATTTTATTCGTTCCGCTGTGAGATTCGTGTTTACTCTGATGATGATGTTCTTCTTCTTCTTCTTCTATCCTATAAGTTCTACCTTATCTTTCCTCACCCTTTGCCTTCTTTCTTTTAGTTTCTTGAATTTCCAGTGTAATTTGGGGTTAGACTTGTGTTTTTGGTCAGCTCAAATTCCCCCGGATTTTCGGGTCACTACAGTTGGTATCAGAGCTTAAGGTTAAGTATTACCTTGGCTCTGTGGCGTGACTCGGTAGAGATAGGGTTAGTAACACCCTAGATTGAGTTTGAGTGTATATATACGAGTGCGTATTTGTATTTGATATAAAAATGGTTTTATATTTTGGAGATTCATTGGCTGAGTTGTTTATGAGTTCTGGTCGATCAGTTTGATCCACTGTATCGGTAGGAGTAAATAAACACTTGAATACAATGAACCGTCATCGTATGTTTTGAAAAGAGGGTAAACGAAATAATTTTACCCAAAGTATATTTGATATATATTGGATTTATAATATATGAGATATATTGGTTGTTATTATAATCGAGTAAGATTATAACAATGTGAAAAGATTATATATAACCAATCAGAATTCATATAAGTAAAGTATATGAAATAAGATGAATGAGATATGAATTTAAATCAGATTTGGGATTAAAATAAGAAAATTTTAAGTTCCTGGGAGATTTTGAAATGTTTTCAAAATGGAAGTATTCAGAAATGGTTTTGAAAATGATATAGTATTGAAATCACTTGGGTCGCTGGAAAATAATTCCGATGATGACTGCGCAGTATCATCGGTGTGATTTTCGAGTTTCTAAGTGGTGGATTACTCCCAAAGATTTTGATTTGAATTGTTTTGAGAAAACAAGTGTTTAGAAATTCAAATGTTTTGAATATGTATTATGATTTCAAATTGATTTGAAATAAACCCAGGAATTTGAAATTTAAAATTTGAATTTAACGTATGAAGTTAAATGGATTAAAATAGTGAAAGTGAATAATAAATTGAAATTTAACTTGAACATAGTTAAATAGAATTGAATTGGATTAGAGAATAATTTGTTATGGAATTGGGTTGATAAGTCAATAAATTGGAATTTGATATTGGGGTTCGAATGAAAGTCGATTTGGATTTGAGGATATGAACTGATTGGAATTTGATTGAGATAACACTAGTATATGCTGAGTTGAAAGCATATGGAAGTGGTAGGGATATAATGATATGCCCAACAAAAAGGTACAAGTTTATATTTTATATGAGTTTGGAATTTATGAGCCAAATTGGCAAGCCGTTTGGCGTTTTGATTTTCTTTTGGGTTGAAGAAGGCCCAGAGAGGCGAGTTGGAGTTTGAGCTATTGACCAGTACAAAGGAGGTGCTGGCGAAATTTTCCGAGAATGTAAAGTGTTAGAAAATTTTCAGAATTTTTAAAATTTTAGTTAGTCGGAATAAATAAATATTTTAGTCGATATTAATTAGTTCAGTTGAAATCAGAAATAAGGGGTAAACAAATCTTAGGAATTCCAATAGGTAGGGTCGTCCTCTAACTTAGCAATTTCGAGGACGAAATTATTTTAAGTGGGGAAGAATGTAATGACCCGCATTTTTAGAGATATATATAATTAATTTATTTAATTATATAATTGGTGGTTTAGAGAAGTTAATGATCGTTTAATTAAATAATGTTGAATATTTAATAAATAATTATAATATAATAATATATTATAATGTCGAAATAGTCGGAAATAGTGAAATTCACAATATCGTGTGAATTGAATAGCATACGAGATTTGGTGGAGTTTTGATTCGGAATATAATAACGATTATATTGAATCGACGACAGTTGAACGTATAGTTTATAATATATTTATAAACGAGCTCGAAATGGCGCTGCAGTTCGCTATTTGGCGATTTGAACTTCAACTGAGTATACAGGATTCGTTTTAAGTCGGATTTCTATGAAACAAGAAACGCGTGGAGCTGGTGGAGTATATCTTTCTAGTGGAAGAGAAAAATCGGGATTTCGTCGTATAGATTTTGATGTACGTCCAAATCAAATTTCAGAAAAGTCGCTGTAGAATTCCTTTATAATTTGCGACGCTTTATATACGTTATAAATCGATTTTTTTCGATACGAACTGAATATCGGGATAATCTGGAGTCTGGAAATCAAGTCATAAAATCTGAGGTGATATTCTGGAGCCGAACGATATCGTATATGGATATATACGATAATATTAATTTATTAATATTTAATTTAATAATATTTAAATATATTTATATATTTAAATGGGTCATCCAGAGCTTTAAAAATACGCTGTGTGAGCGTACGAAGCCGGAATTCGACGAAATCAGTTTTGTTGGATCTGCAATATCAAATATTTGGTAGAGGTCAAGTTTCGTGATTTTTAGAGTCACTGTGGGGTCGTACGGATTTTTAGAGTGTAAAACAGTCGGTATTTTGACAGTTAAAAATACGTTGTGTGAGCATACGGAGTCGGAATTCGACGAAACCAGTTTCGTTGGGACCGTAATGTCGAGCTGTAGTTGCATGTCCAGTTTCGTAATTTTTAGGCATCGTACGTGGTCGTACAGATTTTTAGAATACGAATTCGAACAGAAAAGGATATAAATAAAATATCTAAAAATATCTAGATATTTGTTGACACTATAAATACCCCCCTAACTTTCCTTAAAACCTAAATCCTCAGTAACAATCCGCCGTCACCCATTTTTCTTTCCAACGTGAAGAACAACACTTCATAAATCAAAAGAAAAATAGAGAACAATTCACAAATATTTCTATAAATCCCTAGATGAATATATCTGGGATGCTTGAAAGGATCGCTACATTCTGGTATAGGTTTTACCAAGCGCGACGGCCGTTCTGGAAACCCAATATGGTGCCGTGCGAGTTAGGGTTAAAGCTTTGGGCTAATCGAGCAAGTGTTTGCTCGATTCGATATCGTTCTTGGATGGAGAAGGAGAATTGGAGCTCGTAGGGGATTTCTGGAGTGGATCGAAGCCGAAAACAGTCGGAACTGTTCACCGTGGTGCGGAGATTGCGACGTGATGAGGGGATGCGAGTTGGGCTTCAGGGTGACTGGGAGGAGGAGAGTTGGACGCCGAGATCATTGGTGGTCTCGGGGACGTCGATGGATGGCGGAAGGAAGAGATAGGCGTGGTCAACGGTGAGGTCAACGTGGGAGTTGGGTATTTCATTTTACTGGAGCGTTTAGATTTGGGGGAGAAGCACAATTCGGGTTCGGTTATATTGGAAAGGGAATGGGCCGGTTGGAAATTAAGGGTGAGGCCCGATTATTTAAAATCCAAGTGTTTATTTTAGTTTAAAATTTTATTAACTTATAATTGTTATAACATGAGCATACGATATCAGAATCACAAACCGTAAGTTGCGTTGGGATCGTGGGGACGGGAGCAACACAATGAGACTGACCGGGAGTGGATCCGAGCTCGTTACAATTTATGGCAAAATAAATTGTCCGTCGCAGTCAAATAACGCAAACCGATCTTTATCGGTTAACGCGCAAATGTGAGTAAAACTCACCAACTCTGAACAGTTTATAATTTCATGTTGTATTGTTAGAACTGTTAAAATTGTCTGTTTGACTGTGTATTGATTGTTTGATTGAACTGCTAGTCAGTTAGTTAAATTTCTATATTGATTCTGTTTAACAGAATACATCATATGGAACTGAAAGTGATGTTATCTATATTGTCTAACATCTGTGATGCAGGGAAACAGGTTGGAGGAATCCGACTGGATTCCTCAATAGTTATTTTTATTGTTTTTCATATATTTTAATATATGATGCGAATTATAACCTGTTGTTGATTGTGTGTGTATGGACGATACTGAACATCGTGATTTGATATGATTGAATACCATGACATACCGGAATGTAGATAAAGGAGATTTTTCAAAGTGATATTGAAAAATAGAATATTTATAAAATGGGATATTTATAAATAAGAGATATTTATAAAGTGGAATATTTATAAATAGGAAATGTTTATAAATTGGGATATTTATAAATAGGAGATATTCAAAAAGGAAATAATTTCAAAACATTTCTTTTTGAATGGAAAGGCCTGTGTGGCGGGTTTGGGGATTTTCCCGATGCTCCCGATACAAAGGAGGTTATGGCGAATTTTCCCGAGAATTTAAGGAGTTAGAATATTTCAAGAATAAATTTGAAAAGGGAATATTTGTAAACCATTTACAAATAGAATTGAAAAGGAAACGTTATAAAAGGAAAATCATTTTTAAAGTGTAGAACCGTTATTTAAAAGTAAATCTTTTCAAATAAATAAAACGTTGTTAAAAAGGAAATCTTTATAAAGTGAATAAAGTAAATCGAATATGGTAATCGAAAGGAGTTAATCGATGTTAGTTGCATCGAAAGGAGTATCGATGTTAGTTTCAATCGAAGGGAGTTAATCGATTAGAGTAGAGGAGTTAATCGAATATAGTTTATTCGAATAGAGTAAAGGAGTTAATCGAATATAGTTTATTCGAATAGAGTTAGAGGAGTTATCGAATATAGTTTATTCGACAGGAGTTAAGTGAATAGTTAGGTTAAACTAAGTGAATTAGTTAAGTGAATTGGTTAAGTTAACCAAAGTGAATTAGTCGAGTTAATCAAAGTGATTAGTTCAGTTAATCGAGGTAAGTAAATCAAGTTAGGGTAATCGAGTTGAATTAGTCAGTCGAGTAAATAAATTGAGTTAGTCAAACCAAGTAAAACCAGTTAGAGTTAACCAGTTAGAGTTAAACAGTTAGAGTTAAAACAAACATAGTTATTCAGGATGAGTTGCCATTTAGCACGACTGCTAGCGTAATTCGCAGGGCTGTAAATAGCCTACGGCGGTCGGATGTTTCCTGAGGGAATCAGGCGTAACCCTTGTGATCGCGGCGATCTAGAGTTGAGCGAATGGAGTTAAAGAATATAGAGTTAAGCAAAATTAGAATCTGACTAGAGATTAATAAGTTGAATGGTTTCCTGAGTATCGATCTGATGTTGGTTTCGGCCTTCGGGGTTTATGCTTAGGGAGTTGTTCTCTTATTAGTTTATAGTTAGAGTCTGATAGTTGTGGAAGGATAGTGATACTTAAATAAACAATGGAAATGTTTTCCAACGTTGATAACAAATATTTTCTAAATATAGAAAATAAGGAAAACATGTATAGATATACATGATGATTGATCGATTGACATTCCATTTGGAAATAAGATCGTTGTTTGCACACGGACATTCTTATTTGATAGTTAAATCATCGACTATCAATGTTTTGACCATTTTACGTTGTTAATATGGAGAGACCGGTTGGATTATTATCCAAAGAACCACTCTGTATTGGCATAAGCGTCGCGAATCATATATGCCAAAGATAATTGAAGACGGAGTAAAATGCAAGGGCTATTGTATAAGTCTTAGATAACAGTGCCTAAGATGGATGTACTGAATAGTGCCTTCGGTTTGTCCAGTCCCAGGACAACTTGTATGGACGAAGGTCTGACAGAGTATATCTGGTAGATCACGTAAGTTGGTATTTTCAAACGTATTCACGTTTGGTGGCGGAGGAACTCGTTTCTCTTAGCTGTATACCCGTGGTATGTTTGGCGAAATCAATTTATGATTTGGCGGGTATGACGATGTGGCTTTCAAAGCAAATGAAGATTTTATAAAAAGGGTAAGTTACGACCTCTGGCCTCACATCCAGGAAAAAGGTATAAAATCGGGTAGGTCGCATGGCTAAGTGGTTAGCTGCCAAGTAGGGTGTATTGTCACCTGATCTAGAGTTTCATTCATTTCTATAATCTATTGTTGATGCTGTCCCTTTCGGGAAACGGTTGCTGATCCCAACCGTTGGTGATAATACATTCGGTACACTCAAGCGAAATGAGTGACCGGTCATGTTTAGCCTGGGTTGCAAGATGTTCTTGTTGAACCCGGTGTATTCCTCTCTAGAGGTACACTGTCGGAAGGTGGTCCCATACCTTGCCAGTTGGAAATCCATTACCCAATACGTGCTTGCGGTTTTGATTGTAAACTATATATGTAGAACGTGAGATGAAAGCGTTTCTACTAGATTGATATCTAATTGTATTTAGACATTATTATAATATCAGAATGATATTGCTTTACAAAGTTGTTTGGATTTTCATAAGGGAAAACCCGTTCCGTTTTCACGGCGTGGTCTTATGATATATCCTTTATTTAAACTAAGTGTTTTAAACTGTTTTACTCATACCAGTCCCATGACTGACCCGGAGTTTACTTTGTTGTTTTCCCTAAACTCTTGGGTGCCTAAATTTGTACTGGCAGTCAAGTAGTCGGGATTTTACAGATACACTTGGAGAGATTGGAGCAGGAGACTTCAGGATTCTATAGCTATTATTATTTCCGCTGTGTTGTAAGTGCTGTACTCTGATAAGTGCTATTGTATATATAACTGTTTGTATTTCAAAAGTAAAGTTATATTTTATTCGTTCCGCTGTGAGATTCGTGTTTACTCTGATGATGATGTTCTTCTTCTTCTTCTATTCTATAAGTTCTACCTTATCTTTCCTCACCCTCTGCCTTCTTTCTTTTAGTTTCTTGAATTTCCAGTGTAATTTGGGGTTGGACTTGTGTTTTTGGTCAGCTCAAATTCCCCCAGATTTTCGGGTCACTACAGATCCAGTTTGATTGTACATTAATTTAGCATGCACGTTAAGTCAGTGTTCAATTCCCTCTTCATTAATATATGTACTTCCAGTAAATCTCTGTAATATTATCATTGTTATTACTATAGTTAATGGTAAAAGAAATCAATTCTCTTGTTTTCTTCTACAAACTAAGATGTTTATGAGTCATACTGCCGTATCACTCACTGTAGTCTTTTAGTTTCCTTGACCTGTACATAACTTTAGCATTAATATTGAGCCATTATTCCCTCTTCATTTTCTATTCATACAGAATTCAAAATCCATCATTTAAACGTCCTGGTTTTAAATAATATTTCGTTTATATAAAAATCCTTTAATATAAATAAATTAATAAATCGTTATAATTTAAAAACGATGTCACAACGACTATTTCAAAATTTGAATTGGGCGAAACTTGAAATCTATAAGTTGGAATTTCGATTTTTCTCTTTCATTAGAAAAATATAATCAAACCGGTCCCAACGTGTTTCGTTTCACAAAAATCCGACTGATACTGGATCCTGTATATCCAATCAAAGTTCAAATCGAAAATTTCGAACTACCGCGACGTTTCGAGCTCGTTTTTAATTAATATATATATTCGAACTCCATTTAAATAAATAAATTCGATTAAAAATCCATTATATTTCAAATACAAGATATAAACAAATTTTAAATATTCGAATTTAAATGGCCGAAAAATCTGGGACGTTACATTCTCCCCCCTTAAAATAATTTCTTCCTCGAAATTGTAAGGTAAGGAGAATATTCCAAACCGTATTATTTTAAAATCATTACTGTTGAATTGAATTCAAAATAAATTCAGATTCTAAAAGTTTTTGAGGATTTCGCCAACACCTCCTCTACATGACTCGATCGATGCGACTACAACTGCTTTTCTGGGCCTCAACTTTCTCGGAAAAAAAATTCAAATTCCAAATGGCAATCCACTTTATTTGAAGACCAATTTATTTAAGTCCATCTCATTTGAAGTCATCCTTAAATTAATTTTTCTTAACCAGGTTCAGTTTCGCTTCCATATCCGATACAATTGACGAATTGATTTTCTAATCAATTCAATTTTATTTCAAAATTCAAATTTTATTTCAAATCAAATTAATCAGAACAAACAACCAAGCACTCAACATTACTATAATATAGAAAATTAATTCCTCTTCTTTTTTTTCTTTTTTCTATATAAAAATATACCTTGGGTAAAACTACTTCATTTACCCCTTTTATAAATCAATATTGTATCCATCTGCTAGTTCAACGCTTCTCAACACTTGAACCAGCCAAATAACACAGTACAAAACATTTGTATGTAAATTCTTACAAATACGCTCTCATATATATGCACTCAAACTCAATCTAGGGTGTTACTAACCCCATCTCTATTGAGTTACGCCGCAGAGCCAAGGTTACTACTCAACCAATAGCTCTGATACCACTGTAACGACCCAGCAGTTTTCGGCCCTGAAAATCGACATAAATACCCTTTACCGTACTCGTGTCGACCTTCCAACACCGAAAACACTGGAAATGTTTATAGAAAGAAATTAGAGGGTAAGATAAGAAAGAAAGAAAGTTAGAATAGAAGAAGAAGAGGAATCAACACAGAGTCTCACATCGCAACGGAACAAAATATAATACAGAAATAAATCTTTACTGAAAGCTTTAAAATACTTACAATATCAGAGTACAACACACATCTGGACAGTTTTGATAATATGTCCTCATATACACAACGGAATAAATATTAGATTTCATATGTCTGAACATCTTCAGCTCGTCTCTGGACGTCACAGTGCCTGATAACCTGAACCTGTACACCCCGGGCTTACCCGAGCATTTACAAAACACCGGGTCAGTCTGGTGGACCAGAGTGAGAAAAACTCGCACAGCATTTAGGATATCACACAACTTGATTTTAAAGTTAAAATCCTTTCGAAAGAAAATTATAATCATAAGACCAAATCAACACATAAACATGGACGGTTTTTACCTTACGATAACCCAAAACTGTTTTCAAATCAATATCTTTTCTGATATTATAATAGTGTCTAAATACAAGTAAATATCAATCTAGTGGAACACTTGCATCTCATGCTCCACGTATATATATACAACAAAACCGTAGGCACTTATTGGAAGTTGGATTCCGACCTTGACAAGGTATGGGACCACCTGCCGGTCGTGTATCTCTAGAGGCGAATACACTGGGTTCAACAAGAGCGTCTTACAACCCGGCCCTCACATGACCGACCACTCATTTCACTTGAGTGTATCGAATGTATATCACCAACTGTTGGACTCAAACCACCGTTCCCGAATGGGCAGAATCGATAGAGTAAGAAACAAAAGGAATTTCTCTAGATAGGCGATTATACACCCTAATGGGAGCGACCCACATAGCTATGCTGCCTGCCCAATTTTTGTCATTTCCCCGGTTGTGAGGCTTGAGATTATAATCCTTTGAACACCTGGCCACCATTCACTTTGAATGCCACATCGTCAGATCCGCCAGCTATCACTGAATACCGATTTCCACAAATATACTCTGAGCGTTAAGCTAAAGAAGGTGTCCAGTCTTCTTTGCCACCAACAGAGATACGTTTGTAGAAAATCAATATACATGATCCTTTCAGAAATACTTTGTCAGACACTCGTCCATACAAGTCACCCAGGAATAGGGTGAACCGAAGGTACTCTCCTACTGCATCCAACACAGGAATCACCCCATGGATCAGTAGCGATAGTCCTTGCAATCCACAGTTTCAACCACGACAGAATCCCAGTATATCTCCGGGTCGAATCAGAGATTGTAAGTGGTTCTTCCGCTTTATGAAGATCTATGGCCTTCACATGCTCCATCTCGATCGTCGCTTGATCTCTTCTTTATATTCGTATTTGTTGGTAGAAATGGTTTTCGAATATACAGTCGATTCCGGTCTTTCCATACCAACAATTGTAAAGGTCAGACTTGATAGTTGGTTATTTAACTATCCAGTAAACATCCATGAAATCATAAAAATAGATTCACTAGTTTGGTACTCAGCATCACTTGGCTTTTAAAACTTATCGCCCAATTTCCTTTTAAATCCGTTACTAGAGAAAATATCATCTCATTTCCGTTACTTTGGAAATCTTATCGCACACTCTCGCCATTACCAACTAGTATCATCTTTGGATAGTCCCGAAGTCGTTCAAGTTGGGGTATTTTAATTACCTCTCAGACCTTGATCAACAACGTTCTTATCTTCAGATAAATACGAGTTGTAATTCAAAACCCGATATTATTATTTCAAATCCTAATTCTCGTTTACCAAGCTCACTTTTAAATCTCTTCCTCGGTAAATCTCTTTCCAAATCTTTTGGTTTAACTTAATTCCCTTATTAAGTATTTCCAATTTAAAAACGATGTTTAAACTCACATTCCATTTATAACATTGTTTATAAATCCCAGGTTTAATACAAGCCCTTTACATCTTCACCTTCCTTTACTTGATTCAAATATTTAAGTAAAAACCTTCATTTAGGCTATCGTATTCATTTAGACCTCTTTATTACCTGATTAGAACTGGAGTTCAAAATATAAACTCATCCATGGCTTCTTACCAACACTTGACCATTTTCATTTCAACTTGGTTACTTAAATGTGTTACATTTAAGAAGTGATTATTTTCTTCAACATAAATTGTTTCAATTTAATTAAATCCTTTATTTGCTAGAATAAATAGATTTACTTTTTAAACTCTTACTAGGATTAACCAAATTTTCGTTTCGTTATTTCCCCAATTAAAGTCTAACTTAATCAAATGGTCGACACAAAACATGGTTATTCTTTTAACCAACTCTATTTAATTCCTCTTTAAATTAATTAAAATATAATTAATTTAAATAATTTTATTTAATCGCTCACGGTTAATCAAATACTTAACTGCTAGGTTATTTCCTGCTTTTATAACTCTTATCGACATAAGAATCCAACAAATTTCATGATTTCTTATGAATAATTACTATTTATTTCCTTTTTAAATAACTTTTACTCAAAAGTTATATTTTTGAAAACCTATTTTAGTTATAAAATATATTTATAACTTTAATATCGTCGATTCACCAACGAAAACCCATATCTTAAAAATCGATTGATTTCTAGATCATGTGATGCCAAATACTCAACCCATACCATCCATCAGCATAAATGTTGAAATATATTTCAACATTCAAAAATAACCAATCATTTCCTTTTTATTTGACTGATAATATCTATATCGATCATCAATCAATCAATAACCAATTCAAACAATTTCAAACACATTTATAAACGTGACCAATCAGGGGAATTTACTTTATTCGCGTCAAATCATAACGATTGGTGTTTTACTGAAATTAAATGACCATTTAATTTCAGAAATTGAATCAACGATAAATATATACCACTAGCAAACACTCAACCACTAGCAATCAGAACACACAAAATAAAAACCCAGTTTATATAAAATATAAATGGGAAGAGCTGAGTGAGTTTAACTCGCCTCGATTTGAGTTTGACGATAAACAGTCTAGTTTTAATCAAATTAAACTGATGTTTAATTTGAATAAAAATCCAGTCACCTCAGATCCGGACTAGACCTGCTCCATCTCGAAGTACTCGTCTCCATGGTCCAAACGCAACTGATCGTGCGCAAATTCGATACTGTATGCGTGAGAAATCACGTTACGAATTTTATAACTAAATTAAATTAAAAACCTAGATTTTCATTTGAATTAAAAAAAATGGGCTTACCCTTCCAATAGTCGGCCCAAACCCAACCCGTTATCACCATAAAACCCTATCACCCGATCATTTTCTTCATTAATCTGCCGCCTCCACTCTTCAATCCTCAAACCCGAATTAAAGAAGAAACCCTAATTCCTCTTTTCACCTTCCATCGTTAATCATGGCGTCGCATCCTCGCTCTCGCCCGGCGATACACCTTCAAGCCTCCGTCCAGACCTCAGTCAACCCCTTCAGCAACCGTCGATCAATCCCTGGTCCTTGCAGACGAACCACGAGTCACTCGAGCTTTCCAGAAACACACGAGCAAGCCAGACCGGAGTTCCTTCGTATTTAAGCTAAGTTTTCCACTCAATTTTATTATTATTTGCTTTTATTTCTTTCTTTGGTTCATCATGTTGTTCGAATGGGTGATAAAACACACTGTGTGATATCGTATTTATACTTGCGGTTAGATGACATAGGTTAAGAGTTGTTATATCAATCTATATTCAGATCTGAAATTTAGATTATGGTTCAGATTATAGGATATAGGATTTTGTTCACCGTGATTGACTCGAATGGATTTTTGATTAAACTGCTAAAATGACAGTGCATTGTAAATTCAAAAATTTGTGCTGTTTGTGGTACATATTGTGTACGGTTCTAATGTGAATTCGATTTTGAAAATATACACCTTACTGTGTTAGATTTAGCTAGGCTCATGACTATGAATTGTCGATTCATTCAGAGGTTTTCTGAACTGTATAAGATTTGATTTCCATTTTAAATACACATAAACAATGAAATTTGCATCAGAGAATCATTGTACATTAGCTGTTTGATTGATGCATCATACCTAGCTGCTCCTTTTGCTATTCATCTATAGGCGTAGCTGTTATTGTTCTTGTTCAGCCTATATTTTCTTTAGCCGTCACTCTCTATATACATTGCAGCTATTGATTTGATGCATATATTTTCTTTCTTAGCTGTTGAGTTGTATACAAATCTTTGAAAAACTGAGGCAGATATCTGTTGATATTAATGTATCCATGTGAATCTGTCTTTTACTGTTTTAGTTGTTTATTTATAGAATTGATGTATGACTATATATCCAATTCAGCTATGCATTGTATTGTCTTGTTAGCAATTGATCACCTTTTTCTTTTGCTGTTTATTGTACATTTTATTTTATTACAATTTTATTTTCTGTTCAAAGTCTGTCCTTTAGCTGTGTGATCTATATATTTTAGGTCTGCACATTTCATTTGTTTGTTACTGAAATGAAATCTCGGTGGCTTAGGCCTATTTGGATTCTCTGTTTCTTTGCTGTTTATTTAATTATACAGCCATACCTATCACTGTTGTTTTAGCTGTTCATCTTATATAATTTTTTTCTCTTTTTTTCTATGCTGTTTATTTTTATCATAAAATTTCACTTTTATTGGGTTTTCCTCTCTTTTTTCTTTTTTCGTAGATCACAACGGATCGAGTTGAATTCACTGGTTCGCGCAAAAAAAAAGGAAAAACATGAAGAAGTTGATGTTGATTTCTTTCTTGTTTTTGCATTTCAGAACCTGTAAATAAAATCATGTATATATTTTTCCTTTCTTTGTTTTGTATACAAAAAAATATGAATAAAATTTGTTTCTATTTTATTTTTCCTTTGTAAAATAGTAATGTAGATGCTTTTCTGTGTATTTGCAATGTACTGTTTATTTATTTTGCATGTGGTACAGCTAACTTCATTGATCCAGTTTGATTGTACATTAATTTAGCATGCACGTTGAGTCAGTGTTCAATTCCCTCTTTATTAATATCTGTACTTCCAGTAAATCTCTGTAATATTATAATCGTTATTACTATAGTTAATGGTAAAAGAAATCAATTCTCTTGCTTTCTTCTACAAACTAACATGTTTATGAGTCATACGCGGTATCACTCACTATAGTCTTTTAGTTTCCTTGACCTGTACATAACTTTAGCATTAATATTGAGCCAGTATTCCCTCTTCATTTTCTATTCATACAGAATTCAAAATCCATCATTTAAACGTCCTGGTTTTAAATAATATTCGTTTATATAAAAATCCTTTAATATAAATAAATAAATTGTTAGATCAAAATTTGGACCTAACACCCAAATTGTTCTGAATGTTATAGAGTTTCGAATGAAGAACGAGGAAAAAGAAAATAACACACAGAATTTATAGTGGTTCGGCGTTAACGAGCCTACGTCCACTTTATATATTATATATTATGCTCTGAAAGCTAATACAACAAGGATTTCTCTTTATACTCTTGTATTTTGACAATAATGGCGAATTCTGTATTCAATATTTCCAAAAGATCCCAAAAATTGCCAAGCTCCGGGGTATTTATAGCTGATTTTGTCAGGCGGATCGTGGACACGTGGCACGAATCACGAGAACATCGGATCGCATCGCCACCGTTGAAGAAACAGTCAAATTAGTCATTGTGGACAGGTGTCGTGATCTGCTTGAAAATCGGATCGTGCAGATGTGGAGAATCAGTCCAAGTGACGGTTAGGGACACGTGTCGCCAGATCCGTGCGATTCGGATCGATAAAGACTAGCTCGCGCTTGAACGGGTCAGAGGGTTCGCCATGCACCAGGGGATCGGATCGGTTCGCTCTGGGTAACAATATAAGTTTGGATCGGATCGCCTGGATATGTCGTTCGCTGATGAGATGGGGGCAATCCGTCGAGACGCGATCCTCCGCGTGCGAGACGATAGTGTGCGATCCGACGGTGGTCGAGACGATGGTGCGCGATCCGATGTTGGGCGAGACGATGGTGCGATCCATTCCTCCATGTCCTTAGATATCGTGGTTTCATGCTTTCTTCTTATGAATGATCCTGGATGGCTTGGTCAAAAAGCTAGCCAACATTTTGCCCCCTCGAAGTATGTTTTATCGATGGTGGAACATGCTTCGAAACTATAGAATCGCCTTTTCAAAGTGAGTCGCGAATCAGAGAACGATTCTCCTTCTGGGATTTTTTCTGGATTTATCGACTCGTTTCGCAGGCTCGAATCGCGGTCCGTTAGAGGGATATTCGTTCCGCTATTGGGTGTGTACTTGGGCCTCGGAACGAAACGGGCTCCTCCTCGAGTCGTGGTGGGCTTTTGGTTCGCGGCCCATCGGTCTTTCGTGGATTGAATAAGACAAAGAAAGGGAGACAAACGGTCGCCCTCTTTGCCTATATAAGCGGACCCTCCCCTCTTCACTTTCCTTCTTCTTTCTTTTTGCCGTATCGTTTCGCCTGCTCCGTCGAGGAACGAACCCCAGTATTTCGAATCTTCAAATATCCGATCACTTTCCCAATTTTTAGAAAGGTAATTCCACGGAAAACATCCTTATTCGTAAACGCTGCTGTTACACGAACTTTTTCGAATAATTTGTGGGAAAAACGATGGAAGTTTGCGATTTTTGGGGAACCCATCGAGACGCCATGGCTGATAGGGGTAGAGCTCGGAGTTAGAGGGTGAGAAGAAGAGATGGAAAACGAAGGAGGAAGAAGAAGAGAGGAGGCCGGTTCGGATCGTGGGCAAGGAGAGGAAAAGATGAAGGCGACTGGCGAGACGGAAGATCGTGGTGGTAGCAAAGGCGCGTATCGTGGGGGTTGCAACGATTCGTGAAGGAGCGATCCCTTTGGCCTGCGATCCGATGGGGGCGATCCTTTTGCCTTGCGATCCGATGGGGGCGATCCCTTTGCCTTGCGATCCGAAAAGGGGCGATCCCTCTGCCTTGCGATCCGACTCATAGATGACAATGCAAAGAGATTTCAAACTTTAATCAATGCCTTGTCACCATAAAATTCTGAACAGTTAGGATAGAGCCTTGACGTTGGACTTTCTGGGCCAAATGACCGCACAATTTGACTGCATATAACGACTAATATTTTGATGATCTTGATTGCTTCCATGCTTTATTTTTAATGCGCACACATAAGCACACACACCGGCACTTGCACACACGGGGGACGGGTAGTGTTAATCTTATTGTTCATATTTTCTCGTCCTAGCAGCAATGTCGAATGATCATTCTTCTTCAAGATCCGCAGTAGAAGCGGAATCCGAGATTCCTGAGCAATACAACCCGGAAATTCCTCCCACTAATCCTGGAGGTGAAGATACTGGATCTGAGTACGAGGCCACGGAATCAGATCAATCCGAAAGTACTTCATATAGCGAAGAGTCCGAGATAGACGAACGAGCTCCCGACGAGATTCCTGGCGCTCTCGAGATAGATAAATTCTCCGATTCTCTGGCATCTAAGCTCGACGATATAAAACTTAAGAGAATCTGCTTAAGACACGGAATTCCTTGGGATGACGTCTTGACACCCGGTAGCGAAGATAGACCCCACCTAGCTCCGGAAGGATATATGGCAATTAGTCGGACCATGTGCTTGGTAGGAGCTATTCCTCCGTTTCCTTCGATCGCTATCGAAACTTTAAAGCAACTGGGTATTGCTCCGATGCAGCTCCATCCTAATGCTTACGCATCCCTATACGCCCTATATGTTGCGTACACGGAGATCCTACACGCCGAACTTAAATTCAGAGATTTGACATTCTTCTTTCTTTTCAAGCGCCGTTTGTGACGAACAGGAATTTCGCTCGGTCCGAACCAGTCGCTAAACCGATCCAGGCCGTTCGAAACGCCCTATCGTTTGAGAACAGGACAAAACAGAACGCATACAGAAGAACATTTCACTGTATATTACAACAATGCATCAGATTACACGAATATACAGAGTATAAATGAATATTACACAGAAATAACAGAGATTCAAATTACATATCAGCGGAAAATAATACAATACACAACTAGAAGTAGATATACGGATACAAAGCTTTCCGGATATCGTTCCAGCTGTAAACCAGGATCCTGTGAATATAAATCTGCAAAACCAAAACTACTAGCTGCCCGTGTCAAAAATAGGGGCACCCAGAGTTTAGGTTAAAACAATAAACTCCAGGTCAGTCATGTGACTGGTGTGAGAACTAAAACAGTTATTAATCTTTATTTTAAATCATTAGGTAAATCAAGGGACCACGCCGTATAACACGGAACGGGTTTCCTCCCAAGAATACCAGTGCATAAAACAAACAGCGCAATGCTAAATAAAGAAAAATGAAACTGTTATAAGACCCAGGTCCCATCACACAATGCAACGCAGCCGAGGATATGGTTTTCCCTTATAACAGCCAAAGAATGCTTGATACGGTTAAAACAAATCGTTTGATACTATTATAAGTGCATAGTGTATAAAACAACTTCAAATCATAAGTATCAATCATAGGCGGCATGAGCGCCCCATAACACTATGTCGCCATATATAGGTTATACAATCAAAATCGCAAAGTCACGTATTTGGAAATTGGATTTCCGTCTATGAACCGAGGCAAAAGATAGTCCTCACCGACTTCGAGACTGCCTAGCCCGAGCCTCAGGGTCAGAGCGCATCGACCCTTGGATCGTCAGGGCCGGTCCACCGATGTGGATTAAAATGCCTGAACACTGCGTTTCCCCGCCCTTTGGGGCGTAAATGAGCCAACAAATGACTCCATCGGACCCGGATCGTCCGATCAAACCGAGGTGCCTCGCAACAGCAACAACCACACAGGTGAAAAATATATAAATGTCAGGGCTGGTAGGTCACTGACACCACCCTAGCTAGGAAGAAACGCAGGCCCTCCCTGATGTCCTCTCCCGTTTTTGGTTCACAACCGGGGTGCGAAACTCGCGAAGTAAACGTTACACAAAGCTACGCCACACAGGCCGTGCTTCGATCATCACCACAAGACTTTGCTTTTCAACAGAAGCCTCGATCAATTGCCACTTAGGCATGCCACACAGGCAATTCACTCCATGCATTTGATCTCCATCAATATATCTAATAGAAATCAATCACACAGACTAAAATCCAATGTCAGACACACAGTCCATTTACAAGTCCGTTCTGGGTCTGAACGAAACCGGAGGCACCTAGTACCCCGCACATCCATCGATCTCCAAGTACGTCTGGACGATCACCAACTGTTTCCATCTTCTTGGGTGTACAGCCCAATCAAGATCATCAGTTATCACCCAAACGACGTGAAGACTTCTGGTCTTCGACCACCGTCTTCATCTTCGACACCACGTCGAATCAGTTATTCAGAATGGGATAAACCCGGTCTTTCTGAATAACTCGCGTATATATTATAAAAGTGTTACACAAACACAACATACGCCTCATTCCAATTCAGAATATTCTTTTATTCAGAATTTCCTATACTTTGGGAAAAGTTCCCATTAATTTTATCCAAGATAAATTCTTTAAATTTATTCTTTAATCTCCTTTGAATATCAATTCAAAACTAGTCGGGATTAGCGAACCACACCGAAGTAATCATTTATTTTATTTCCCAATCCCAACCTATTCATCCCATGAAGTAAAACTGGTTATACTTCATATCTAACACCACGGTGTTATCGGTAAATTCAATTACCATTTCACGTTCAAATCTAATTAAAGATTTAACTATCGCCTGGAGTAAAACTGGTGATACTCCATTCTCGATCTTTTCAATCTAATTAAAGATTCATTAAAACTCCACTTAGTTTTAATCTTTAACTGGGTTAAAGAATCAGTGTCATTTGAAACACGGTTCACGATAAACCCAAAAATCAATACCAATTCAATTCCAATTAAATATCGTTTAATTGGTACACTTCATTAAATCTAAATAAAAAGATTTAATCTTTTCACAACTAGGTTCAAGAACAGTGTTAGTGAAGACACCATTCGCGACAAACCCAAATCACATTTGATATTCAATACAAGGCTCTGAATAGAAAATATATCGGCTTATATTCAATATCAAATTCTACGACTAACAAATGTCGTATTGGAAATAACGATATAAATATATATCTTTCAAATTTCCATAACAACATCTGTATAATCACGAATTCCAACATCGAAATATTCCGAAGACAATTTCGATTCAAATCCACTCCAATGCAATCATTGGAAATTTTGGTTATTTTCAAAACCCTTTTCAAATTCAACTTATTTATTTAAAAATAAATAGAATTATAATTCTAGTTCAAAACTAGTTCATTTCGATAAAAATCTATTTTTATCTTTTCAAATATGGAGTTTTTCATCCCAATTCTTCTGAAATCATTTCTTATGATTTTACACAAATTATTACTATTTTTAATAATTTTATCAAGGCCCGTACAGTCGATTTCCATCAATGGCCATCGAACTGCACTTACAGCGACCTTTTTCAAATTTGATTTGGACATAATTCCAAATCCAACTGTTAGATTTCAAATTTCTAACATTCGCTAGAAAGCTCTTTTCGATACGAACCCAACGGTTCCGGTTTTAGGAGAATCCGACGGTCGGATCTCCCGTAATGTCCATTTGAAATCAATGGTCGAAATTCGCGAACTGCCGCGGCGCGGCGCGTTCAATTCAGGCCATTATATTATATATATAATATATATAATATATACTTCGTCGATTTCTATTTAAAACGAATTATATAAATAGTTTTAAATTCGTTTCAAAAGCAATCTCAACTTCCATTTCAATTCAATTCAAAATTGAATTCTTCTCTATAAATTCGTTTTAAAATTCATTTCTATTCAATTCAAATTTCAATTCTATTTGAATTCATTTCAATTCACTTTCAATTCAATTTGAATTCGTTTCCAATTCAATTCATTTCGAAATCGTTTTCAATTCAATTCATTTCGAAATCGTTTTCAATTCAATTCATTTCGAAATCGATATAAATATCGTTCACGTCAAAATGGCGTCAATCTAATCAACACGGCTTCATAAATTTCTATCACTTCGTTATTATATTCAACAAATGAATATTTCCTTTTACACATGAACATATATATTTTATTTCAACATATGAATATATATTTTACTTCAACACCAGAATATATATATTTTTCCCAGCACATGAATATATATATTTCTTTCAACACATGAATATTCTCAACACATGAGATTTTATTTTACTCAACACATGAGATTTTATTTTCTAAATTGGAATGAGGCCCAATCAATTACCATATAAAGTGATTTATATGGATTTTCATACAACACATGTATATAAACAATCATCCGTCATCCAAAGTGCATCGCATAACTGTATAAGCATCAAATATAAATAATCGACGCTTAACACAGCCTGTCAACCCATCGATCGACATATAACTAACAATTGGGATTAGTGTACATCAATTTTCATCCCAACACCCGTGTGGGGTTTCAACCAATCAAACACAGAACATTATTTGTGCACTTTGGGCGATGTGTAAAAATTATCGTCCCAATCGATATCACAAAAATAGGCGAGCATAAACAAGTCGGCCGACTTGTAAATGGAAGTGTATTCCTATTTTTCACTATTCGATAAATTATTTTATTTATCGTAGTTATAGCTAAAAATAATATTTTAGCTATCTAAATTTTTCTAACACTTTTTAGAAAATTTCGGCGGTATAACGGCGCGATACTAGAAACGGGACGAGGCCTAGCCTTATCCCCGGTCTAGTGAAGGCCCACGCCATTCACACATCAATCAAATCACTTTCGTTATGCAAACCACAAAATTTGGAGTAAGAGTCTAACCTATCCTTACTCCTTCACCTTATAACGGCGCACGTCTAATCCTAACCAATTTATCGATTCGATTTTTCACACCACAAACCACATTCAAACCAATATCTCAATGAATCACCAAACAGCCAAACAAACAAGTCCATGGTCTGTGGACAATTGTGTCGGGTGCTACTAAACACCGTCTGCATCCTAGTATATATATAACTAGAAAAATAAATTGAAAGGTGAGAAATTCTCACTTATAGCTATCCAAACATCTTGACTCTTCTTTGATATAAATCTTCTTCGTTCTCGCCTTCGTTGTCCGCTTTCACCACCTATGTAAAAATCGAATTTTTACTTCGTTGTTCAATATATAAAAATCATATTTTTAATTCGAAGTTCTACATATAAAAATCATATTTTTAATTCGAAGTTCTACATATAAAAATCATATTTTTCTTTCTTTTACGAAGCTATTTTATATTTCTAATTCGAAGTTCTACATATAAAAATCATATTTTTAATTCGAAGTTCAATATATAAAAATTCTATTTTTCTTCCTTGAAAAATCCTATCATTTCGTTTATAAAAATCAAAGCTTTTTATATTATACTTCATAATAAAAATCAAATTTTTATCACTTCTTTTCGAAATGAAAAATTCCACTTTTTAATGAACAAAATCTAATCTTCTTGCTTTTAAGAATCTAACTTTCTTGCTTTTAAAAATCTAACTTTCTTGCTTTTAAAAATCTAACTTTCTTGCTTTTAAAAATCTAACTTTCTTGCTTTTAAAAATCTAACTTATCTAATTTAAAAATCAAACTTATCTAATTTAAAAATCAAACTTATCTAATTTATAATATATATAAAAACAGAAAAGAAATTTAAATAAACAAACAAAAATAAATTAATAAAAACACTTACCGATAGTTTTACAGGGGGGGAAGTGGACTGTGGACCATCGGAGGGGGTAGAGGAGGGTCGTGGGCGCGGCGGGAATCGTGTGGGTGGCGGACGGTGGCTCCAGGGGCTGCTCCGGCGACTAGGGTTTCGAATTGGGGGGGGGGGTGTAGGTCTTCGAACGGAGAAGGGCGCAGGGGGGCTGTGGGGGTCCCCTAAGGCGGCGCGCTCGACGGTGTAGGGGGGGGGGTGAGATGGGCGGCGGCCTCCACGTCCGCTCCGTCGAAGTCTTTTTTTTTTTCTTACCTGATTGAGAATGAGTGGAGGGGGGGGGGGGGCAGAGCGGGTTTAAGGGGGGGGGGAGATTTTCTTATTTTTTTTTCTTTAATTATTTAATTCATTTTAAAGTTGACTTTTCGTTTGAACGCGAAATCAAGCCCACCGACTGTCGCCCCTAGCGTTTTACCCCCATTCCGAACACAATGGGATATGTATCGTAAGCTGATTTGATCGTCTCGATCAGTTTCCGTTGAATTTACATTTAAATCACTATATTGAATTTTAAACGTACATTTCAAATTACCGGGGTCACATACTAACTCGAAAAATTCCAGAAAAATATTTTCTAGCTTCGTATTGACGATACGGTCCTAACAAAACTAGTTTCGTCGAATTCTGAGACCGTTTGAAAAATGGCCAATTTCCAGTCGATTAAAATCAACTAAAACTGGTCAAACGCGTTTTCCTATGCCACACTCACATATTGATTCGAAAAATTATGAAATTTGGAATCTAGCAATAATTCGACACTGCGGATCCAACAAAACTAGTTTCGTCGAAATCCGAGGTCATTTGCAAAATGTCCATTTTTAAGGGCCTGAATTCCATAGCGACTATTCAGAATTTTCAACTGGACATATCTTTTGATTCCCGCTATGAAATTTTGATTGGTCGGCTTCGTTAGAAAGATATTATCAATTAGATCCTAATGTTTTTGGTTTCACAAAAATCCGGATTGTTTTGCACCCGGTACATTCAATTGAAGTTTGAAATCGAATTATCGAACTACCGCGCCATTTTCAATTCTATTTATAATTATATATAAATATTTATATTCTAACGATGACGCGTATAAATATATTCGTTCGAATTATATTCAAAACAAATTTCTCGTCGATATTATCTAAAATAATCTATTTTAAATATTCAAAATTCGCTAAAATTGCCAAAATAAAAATTTCAAACTGGCTCGCATTTTACGGGTTGTTACAATCTCCCCCACTTATTTCGTCCCCGAAAAGGAACAAAGTCGAAAGTGGTTTGATTAATCAACTCTACGCTCGATCTGGCTTCTATTCTCCAACTCTTTAGTTTCTGAGAATTTTCAAATTTTCAAAAATTTGGCTAACACCCTAAATTTTCGAAAAAATTTCGCCGTAACCTCCCCTGCACCGGGAGCATCGGGGAATTTCAAATAGCTTCCCCGGTCCTTCAGATCTCAAAAAGAAAAAGAAAAAGCCAAGCGGCTAGCCAATAGGCTCACAAAATCATCATCACCCAAACAAAACAGGAAATTATGTAGTAAACATGTACCTATTTGTCGGGCAAACAAATTTTATTCTCTGCTCTAGCCTCCTTGCTATGACCTGTTCAATGATATATATGTATACGCAAGCAAACGCAACCATATTTCAATACAGTTCAATATTTGATTCAATTAGGCTAAATGGTTCAAAATTAGCAAACAAATGAACAAACAACTCAAACATCAATCAATTAGTGGATTAACGTTTCAAATTCATAACTTTGATACATATACAAAAATCAGATTCTTGATGCCAAATCACAACAATAGGCCCTATCTAATTTTGGTTCTCACACCAGTCAATAGGAAATATATAGAAAATCACACCTTCGAAACTCGAACATAAATGTTGATGATGCGATCGCTATCATCAATATCATCTTCGGGCGACTAGAGTGTAATGCTATATCTATCCAATATATTAAAACTTTGAATACACGCGGATCAGACGTATACGCAAAATCTATATATACTGGATTGTCCACATCAATATAAATAAATAACCAAATACGTTTAAAACGATTTAAATTTCAAAACAAAATTGTTTTCATTTGAAAAATATACCCTTCACACTCGTTCTGGGATACTACTGATCCCATCTCTAACGAGTCATCCTCATTGGATATTACTAACCCAATATCTGATGAATTCTTTCGTATGGTTCTAATGTGTCTTGTTCTCGAGCTTTGTAAACCAAAGCTCTGATACCACGTGTGACGAACAGGAATTTCGCTCGGTCCGAACCAGTCGCTAAACCGATCCAGGCCGTTCGAAACGCCCTATCGTTTGAGAACAGGACAAAACAGAACGCATACAGTAGAACATTTCACTATATATTACAACAATGCATCAGATTACACGAATATACAGAGTATAAATGAATATTACACAGAAATAACAGAGATTCAAATTACATAGCAGCGGAAAATAATACAATACACAACTAGAAGTAGATATACGGATACAAAGCTTTCCGGATATCGTTCCAGCTGTAAACCAGGATCCTGTGAATATAAATCTGCAAAACCAAAACTACTAGCTGCCCGTGTCAAAAATAGGGGCACCCAGAGTTTAGGTTAAAACAATAAACTCCAGGTCAGTCATGTGACTGGTGTGAGAACTAAAACAGTTATTAATCTTTATTTTAAATCATTAGGTAAATCAAGGGACCACGCCGTATAACACGGAACGGGTTTCCTCCCAAGAATACCAGTGCATAAAACAAACAGCGCAATGCTAAATAAAGAAAAATGAAACTGTTATAAGACCCAGGTCCCATCACACAATGCAACGCAGCCGAGGATAGGGTTTTCCCTTATAACAGCCAAAGAATGCTTGATACGGTTAAAACAAATCGTTTGATACTATTATAAGTGCATAGTGTATAAAACAACTTCAAATCATAAGTATCAATCATAGGCGGCATGAGCGCCCCATAACACTATGTCGCCATATATAGGTTATACAATCAAAATCGCAAAGTCACGTATTTGGAAATTGGATTTCCGTCTATGAACCGAGGCAAAAGATAGTCCTCACCGACTTCGAGACTGCCTAGCCCGAGCCTCAGGGTCAGAGCGCATCGACCCTTGGATCGTCAGGGCCGGTCCACCGATGTGGATTAAAATGCCTGAACACTGCGTTTCCCCGCCCTTTGGGGCGTAAATGAGCCAACAAATGACTCCATCGGACCCGGATCGTCCGATCAAACCGAGGCGCCTCGCAACAGCAACAACCACACAGGTGAAAAATATATAAATGTCAGGGCTGGTAGGTCACTGACACCACCCTAGCTAGGAAGAAACGCAGGCCCTCCCTGATGTCCTCTCCCGTTTTTGGTTCACAACCGGGGTGCGAAACTCGCGAAGTAAACGTTACACAAAGCTACGCCACACAGGCCGTGCTTCGATCATCACCACAAGACTTTGCTTTTCAACAGAAGCCTCGATCAATTGCCACTTAGGCATGCCACACAGGCAATTCACTCCATGCGTTTGATCTCCATCAATGTATCTAATAGAAATCAATCACACAGACTAAAATCCAATGTCAGACACACAGTCCATTTACAAGTCCGTTCTGGGTCTGAACGAAACCGGAGGCACCTAGTACCCCGCACATCCATCGATCTCCAAGTACGTCTGGACGATCACCAACTGTTTCCATCTTCTTGGGTGTACAGCCCAATCAAGGTCATCAGTTATCACCCAAACGACGTGAAGACTTCTGGTCTTCGACCACCGTCTTCATCTTCGACACCACGTCGAATCAGTTATTCAGAATGGGATAAACCCGGTCTTTCTGAATAACTCGCGTATATATTATAAAAGTGTTACACAAACACAACATACGCCTCATTCCAATTCAGAATATTCTTTTATTCAGAATTTCCTATACTTTGGGAAAAGTTCCCATTAATTTTATCCAAGATAAATTCTTTAAATTTATTCTTTAATCTCCTTTGAATATCAATTCAAAACTAGTCGGGATTAGCGAACCACACCGAAGTAATCATTTATTTTATTTCCCAATCCCAACCTATTCATCCCATGAAGTAAAACTGGTTATACTTCATATCTAACACCACGGTGTTATCGGTAAATTCAATTACCATTTCACGTTCAAATCTAATTAAAGATTTAACTATCGCCTGGAGTAAAACTGGTGATACTCCATTCTCGATCTTTTCAATCTAATTAAAGATTCATTAAAACTCCACTTAGTTTTAATCTTTAACTGGGTTAAAGAATCAGTGTCATTTGAAACACGGTTCACGATAAACCCAAAAATCAATACCAATTCAATTCCAATTAAATATCGTTTAATTGGTACACTTCATTAAATCTAAATAAAAAGATTTAATCTTTTCACAACTAGGTTCAAGAACAGTGTTAGTGAAGACACCATTCGCGACAAACCCAAATCACATTTGATATTCAATACAAGGCTCTGAATAGAAAATATATCGGCTTATATTCAATATCAAATTCTACGACTAACAAATGTCGTATTGGAAATAACGATATAAATATATATCTTTCAAATTTCCATAACAACATCTGTATAATCACGAATTCCAACATCGAAATATTCCGAAGACAATTTCGATTCAAATCCACTCCAATGCAATCATTGGAAATTTTGGTTATTTTCAAAACCCTTTTCAAATTCAACTTATTTATTTAAAAATAAATAGAATTATAATTCTAGTTCAAAACTAGTTCATTTCGATAAAAATCTATTTTTATCTTTTCAAATATGGAGTTTTTCATCCCAATTCTTATCAAATCATTTCTTATGATTTTACACAAATTATTACTATTTTTAATAATTTTATCAAGGCCCGTACAGTCGATTTCCATCAATGGCCATCGAACTGCACTTACAGCGACCTTTTTCAAATTTGATTTGGACATAATTCCAAATCCAACCGTTAGATTTCAAATTTCTAACATTCGCTAGAAAGCTCTTTTCGATACGAACCCAACGGTTCCGGTTTTAGGAGAATCCGACGGTCGGATCTCCCGTAATGTCCATTTGAAATCAATGGTCGAAATTCGCGAACTGCCGCGGCGCGGCGCGTTCAATTCAGGCCATTATATTATATATATAATATATATAATATATACTTCGTCGATTTCTATTTAAAACGAATTATATAAATAGTTTTAAATTCGTTTCAAAAGCAATCTCAACTTCCATTTCAATTCAAATCAAAATTGAATTCTTCTCTATAAATTCGTTTTAAAATTCATTTCTATTCAATTCAAATTTCAATTCTATTTGAATTCATTTCAATTCAATTTGAATTCGTTTCCAATTCAATTCATTTCGAAATCGTTTTCAATTCAATTCATTTCGAAATCGTTTTCAATTCAATTCATTTCGAAATCGATATAAATATCGTTCACGTCAAAATGGCGTCAATCTAATCAACACGGCTTCATAAATTTCTATCACTTCGTTATTATATTCAACAAATGAATATTTCCTTTTACACATGAACATATATATTTTATTTCAACATATGAATATATATTTTACTTCAACACCAGAATATATATATTTTTCCCAGCACATGAATATATATATTTCTTTCAACACATGAATATTCTCAACACATGAGATTTTATTTTACTCAACACATGAGATTTTATTTTCTAAATTGGAATGAGGCCCAATCAATTACCATATAAAGTGATTTATATGGATTTTCATACAACACATGTATATAAACAATCATCCGTCATCCAAAGTGCATCGCATAACTGTATAAGCATCAAATATAAATAATCGACGCTTAACACAGCCTGTCAACCCATCGATCGACATATAACTAACAATTGGGATTAGTGTACATCAATTTTCATCCCAACACCCGTGTGGGGTTTCAACCAATCAAACACAGAACATTATTTGTGCACTTTGGGCGATGTGTAAAAATTATCGTCCCAATCGATTTCACAAAAATAGGCGAGCATAAACAAGTCGGCCGACTTGTAAATGGAAGTGTATTCCTATTTTTCACTATTCGATAAATTATTTTATTTATCGTAGTTATAGCTAAAAATAATATTTTAGCTATCTAAATTTTTCTAACACTTTTTAGAAAATTTCGGCGGTATAACGGCGCGATACTAGAAACGGGACGAGGCCTAGCCTTATCCCCGGTCTAGTGAAGGCCCACGCCATTCACACATCAATCAAATCACTTTCGTTATGCAAACCACAAAATTTGGAGTAAGAGTCTAACCTAGCCTTACTCCTTCACCTTATAACGGCGCACGTCTAATCCTAACCAATTTATCGATTCGATTTTTCACACCACAAACCACATTCAAACCAATATCTCAATCAATCACCAAACAGCCAAACAAACAAGTCCATGGTCTGTGGACAATTGTGTCGGGTGCTACTAAACACCGTCTGCATCCTAGTATATATATAACTAGAAAAATAAATTGAAAGGTGAGAAATTCTCACTTATAGCTATCCAAACATCTTGACTCTTCTTTGATATAAATCTTCTTCGTTCTCGCCTTCGTTGTCCGCTTTCACCACCTATGTAAAAATCGAATTTTTACTTCGCTGTTCAATATATAAAAATCATATTTTTAATTCGAAGTTCTACATATAAAAATCATATTTTTAATTCGAAGTTCTACATATAAAAATCATATTTTTCTTTCTTTTACGAAGCTATTTTATATTTCTAATTCGAAGTTCTACATATAAAAATCATATTTTTAATTCGAAGTTCAATATATAAAAATTCTATTTTTCTTCCTTGAAAAATCCTATCATTTCGTTTATAAAAATCAAAGCTTTTTATATTATACTTCATAATAAAAATCAAATTTTTATCACTTCTTTTCGAAATGAAAAATTCCACTTTTTAATGAACAAAATCTAATCTTCTTGCTTTTAAGAATCTAACTTTCTTGCTTTTAAAAATCTAACTTTCTTGCTTTTAAAAATCTAACTTTCTTGCTTTTAAAAATCTAACTTTCTTGCTTTTAAAAATCTAACTTTCTTGCTTTTAAAAATCTAACTTATCTAATTTAAAAATCAAACTTATCTAATTTAAAAATCAAACTTATCTAATTTATAATATATATAAAAACAGAAAAGAAATTTAAATAAACAAACAAAAATAAATTAATAAAAACACTTACCGATAGTTTTACAGGGGGGGAAGTGGACTGTGGACCATCGGAGGGGGTAGAGGAGGGTCGTGGGCGCGGCGGGAATCGTGTGGGTGGCGGACGGTGGCTCCAGGGGCTGCTCCGGCGACTAGGGTTTCGAATTGGGGGGGGGGGGTGTAGGTCTTCGAACGGAGGAGGGCGCAGGGGGGCTGTGGGGATCCCCTAAGGCGGCGCGCTCGACGGTGTAGGGGGGGGTGAGATGGGCGGCGGCCTCCACGTCCGCTCCGTCGAAGTCTTTTTTTTTTCTTCTTATCTGATTGAGAATGAGAGGAGGGGGGGGGGGCAGAGCGGGTTTAAGGGGGGGGGGAGATTTTCTTATTTTTTTTTTCTTTAATTATTTAATTCATTTTAAAGTTGACTTTTCGTTTGAACGCGAAATCAAGCCCACCGACTGTCGCCCCTAGCGTTTTACCCCCATTCCGAACACAATGGGATATGTATCGTAAGCTGATTTGATCGTCTCGATCAGTTTCCGTTGAATTTACATTTAAATCACTATATTGAATTTTAAACGTACATTTCAAATTACCGGGGTCACATACTAACTCGAAAAATTCCAGAAAAATATTTTCTAGCTTCGTATTGACGATACGGTCCTAACAAAACTAGTTTCGTCGAATTCTGAGAACGTTTGAAAAATGGCCAATTTCCAGTCGATTAAAATCAACTGAAACTGGTCAAACGCGTTTTCCTATGCCACACTCACATATTGATTCGAAAAATTATGAAATTTGGAATCTAGCAATAATTCGACACTGCGGATCCAACAAAACTGGTTTCGTCGAAATCCGAGGTCATTTGCAAAATGTCCATTTTTAAGGGCCTGAATTCCATAGCGACTATTCAGAATTTTCAACTGGACATATCTTTTGATTCCCGCTATGAAATTTTGATTGGTCGGCTTCGTTAGAAAGATATTATCAATTAGATCCTAATGTTTTTGGTTTCACAAAAATCCGGATTGTTTTGCACTCGGTACATTCAATTGAAGTTTGAAATCGAATTATCGAACTACCGCGCCATTTTCAATTCTATTTATAATTATATATAAATATTTATATTCTAACGACGACGCGTATAAATATATTCGTTCGAATTATATTCAAAACAAATTTCTCGTCGATATTATCTAAAATAATCTATTTTAAATATTCAAAATTCGCTAAAATTGCCAAAATAAAAATTTCAAACTGGCTCGCATTTTACGGGTTGTTACACCGTTCTTCGGCAACTCCAAACTTCTCCTTCTTTGAATCGGTGGCGAATAGGAAGGTTTTGTACGATGGGTATAGCAATATAGGGGAACCTAAATCTGACTGGTTTTATATAAAGAGACAGGCCTGCTGCTCACAAAGATGGCTCAAATCAAGTAAACTTTAAACTTCTAATCGAATATCTTGTTCAAGAAGTTTAGGCATTAACCTTCTCCCCCCTTTTTCTTTGTTTAGAACAGATCATGTCTTCCCGAAAACAGAGGGTCCATTATACAACAACCGGTTGTCCATTCTTTTACAAAGCAGATCCGACTTTCTAAGGATCAAAAAATGCATTACGGACGACAATCTTCATAAGCATCGTCTTCTAGACAGAAGATTTGGACTTGGCACCGGCGGCAAACCTTATAAGTACGTGCCCCCGACAGAGGGAGAGGGAACTTCACAAGCGGTAGAAACAACTAAATTTCGCAAGAGTCCTTCTCCGATAGTCATCCAAGACGATGAAGACTTGAACATATACAGAGGGGATGAGGCCCGCGGTGACGTGTCGAAGGAAATTCCTATCTCTGCTCCAATAGAAACCGTTGCTGCCGATGACTTGACAGAAGAGCAGTTATTTGACGAGCTGAATAAAATCCCTCTACCCGATGATGTATATACGGAGAAAGACTTCGGAGAGGGGCCTTTCTTCCCTGCTTCTGAAGAGGCGATCGCTTCAACTAGAGGACGAGAAACTGGTCAGATGAGCCTGTCTTCAGGCCCGGGTCTGTTAGGGGGAATTATATGGGATGCACACATCACACACACTATCTGACCCTGTACTCTTATATCGTGGGTATTCAAAGTTTTAACATGCTCTCTTCTTTTTCTGCAGGAACGATGTCCCGTAGGAAATCTTACTCTTATCGTTCTCTTCGTGAGGGCACACCCAGCCTTCGTCCGGATACTGAGCGCTCTCGTGGTCCTTCTCATAGGCCGACTTCCTTGCAACCTCGGTCTCCACCTAAACCGATCTCTACTAAGCCTTCAAGTCATCCGATAATTCCGTCAGGGGGAAAGAAACTTCCAAAAGAGTTAACTCCTCCAAAGAGTGCGCCTTCCCACAGCCAGTCGTCCAAAAGGCATCACGAATCTAAAGATAGGGACAAAGATTCATCCAAAGAGACTGAGAAGGAGAGAAGTGATATTGTCCCCACCAGCCAACCAGAATTAGCTGTCCCCGGATCATGGGATTACGTCCATGGTCCCGAGATCCAAGGTAGGCTGGAAAAGTTGCGGGAACAATTTCCAGGCATATTCTTTGTTAGGATGGTTTTTGTTCCTGCCTTGGAACCGGTTCCTAAAAATTGGGATAATGAAGTTATCGGCCACATCCGCCACATGGCCAGGCAATATGAGATGATGAAAAAGCACGCAGTTAACCTTTCAGAAGTCATTCGATCACTCTAAATAGAAGCACACAGGTCGAAGGCGAAACTTGAAAATAACGAAAGGGCTAGGACAAAATTGGAGAAGGACCTGGAAGATGCTCAGTCCCAGCTTGCTTTAGCACGGAGGGACGCTAAAAATTATAAGACTGAATTAGAAAATGCCAAGCAGTGCTTTCATTCAGAACTGGACTCCAATAGCCAAGAGAAAATGGCCTTAAAGAAGAAGGTTGAAGATCTCAAAATGGCCAACATCGAGTTGAAAACAGTACAAGGCCATTTTGAAGCTGAGAAGGCTGCTTGGGAGGCGGAAAAAGCGAGTTTAAAAGAGAGTTTGGCTCTGGCTAAAGCAGAAAAGGTAATTTTGAATGACCAGGTCTCGGATGCGGAGAGAAGGGCAGCCCTTGCCGAGAAGAACGTTGAAAGTGCCATTGAATTGGCCACTGCTTCTAACAACAAGCTTCTCGAAAGAGAGAAAGAGATCGAGGGGTTTGAAGAGATGATTTTCGATTTCCTTGGTCAGGTTCTCAAGACTCGCAACATCTCGTGGATCCCGGATTACCATGTTACTTTGGCTAATTTATGGGATGCCATTGTGGAGGGCGAAAAACATAGATTGGGGGTCGAAGAAATCGATGAGGATGAGTTGATGAAGAGCATCCTAAGAGACAATGAGCCTGAGGACCTGGCAGAGGGTCGTCGCCTGATTCTGGCGGAGATGGAAAAGGAGAGAGCCCTGGCTAAGGGTAAAGGCAAAGCTGATGAGGGCTCGAGTTCGGCTGTGGAGCCCAAGACCTCTGGGGTTGAGGAATACCATCCCGATGATCCATTAATCCCTTTAGGTCGAACTCCTATGGCCATTGGAGCCTCTGCAACTACTCAAGAGGGAGCATCTGCTGAAGGTATCTCTCTCTTTTCCCCACAATTTGTTAAAGCAATTGTGAATTGTCGTCGTCTGGTAGAACAACCAATTGAATTAGTAACGTGTGTTCCTCGCAATACAGGTGGCGAGCCCGTCGACGTGAGTGCTGGAAAAGAAAAAGAAGTGGAGAAGGAGGCTGTTTTGCCAGGTGCCGGTATTGATGTACCAAAGCAGGCCGAGGTCACAACAGCAGAAAAAAGCATCCCGGCGCCCGGCACTAATGTACCCAAAGATGCTGAGACCATTGAAGCTTTGAAAGACATGGATGGTCGCCATGTAGATGACGAAGAAGACATTATCGGCGCCAAAAAGACCGACGATGATGACGAGGAAACCTTGGCCAGCAGAAAAGCCAGGCAGGAGAAAGAGTTGGCTTCGAAGAAGGTGGGAGATGAGGCTTTGGATGTAGTCCCTCTTGCAGAATTCGATCCCAAGACTGGGATGATTGTGAAGATTCAGCCCAAATCCATCAGTCGACACCTTCACTTTGCAAACCCCGATGACTTCCCGGCTTCCCTTTCTGATAGAAGTAAGAGAAAAGAGGTGGAAGAGGAGTCTTCAGGGGAGTCGGATGTTCCCCTCATAGATAAAAGGAAGAGGAAGAAAGGGGATCCATCTGATGCCGACAAGGAGAGGCTGGAGAGGCAGAAGCAAGAGAAGAGGCCAAAGCGTAAATAGGATACTTGTTGATATTTTGTCTTTAGGTTTCTTCACTGGCCAGGAAATGTAATTGTGAGACTGGCCCTCACTTTTCTAGGTTATTTTTTCACTTTGTTGGTTCGCAGTACATAAATAAAAGTTTATCTCTTTTTGCATCCTTATGTACCTGTATTCAAATAAACTTTCCATGTTTAGTTATAGGCCATCTAATAATAATTACAAATCAGTCAAACAACAGATAGCCAAAGGAAAATTTTCATGCTGCGTTGCTGTATTAAAATTCAGTATATGTATATGAGTATATATGCCCCCAATCAGTTGTTGTCATAGCGCCTGACGAGGGTTTACTAAGAATTGGATAGCCTTGTCGGCAGGTTGCCCCCTATTTCTGAATATGGGGGACTTAGAAGATTTCATAGGATAATTGTCCTTGTGGGACCGAATTCCTGACACCTTTCTCAGTGCTTAATTATAGACTTCTTTGTACTCTCCTGACGGTTATCAAGGTCAGAGTTTGAATTCAGTAGTTCAATTGGTCCCCGATCCTTCAGCGGGGAAAGAGATCTTTCTCAGCGCTTAATCAGAGACGCTTTTATACTCTCTCTCTCTCTGGAGAGTTAGAGTTCGAGCTCAGCGATTCATTCACTCCCCGATCCTTCAGCGGGGAAGGAGATCTTTCTCAGCACTCAATCGGAGACGCTTTTATACTCTCTCTCTCTGGAGAGTTAGAGTTCGAGCTCAGCGATTCATTCGCTCCCCGATCCTTCAGCGGGGAAGGATCTCTTTCTCAGCGCTCAATCGGAGACGCTTTTATACTCTCTCTCTCTCTCTGGAGAGTTAGAGTTACGGATCAAGCGGTCTGCAACCATGCACGCTCATCAAACTCGTTCTAGGTTTACATTTTAACCCAAGCTCCGAGGATTAAAACTAGTCGGACAAGCAGTTGGATCATTTGCCAAGGCTTTGAGTTCCTCCGAACAGTCTACGGGAGGAATGGTTGGCAACAGACTTCGGGTGCCTGCATCATTCTATTGATTTTCACAAAAATAAATAGGCAGATAAGTAAAGATGCAATAAAGGTAAACGACACACAATATTTTATAGTGGTTCGATCGAATCATGACCTACGTCCACTTTATAATCTCTTGCTTTAAGGAATCAGACTATTCTAGGCAAGTCATGCCCTGTACATAGTTTTTTAACAAAGAAAAAGAGTAAATTTGAAACTTTCATGTTAAATATGGCCGTAAATGTTGGGCATTCCACACTCTGGGGATTTCCTTTCCATCTACGGTTGCTAGCTTGAAGGTTCCATTATCAAGCTTGCTCAGAATGGAGTACGGTCCTTCCCACTTCGCTCCCATATGAGTTGGGGGTGGGAAGACACGTTTCAAAACCAAGTCTCCGGGTTCCCATGTTCGGGCTCGAACCTTTTTGTTGTAATATCGGGCGACCTGTTGTTTGCATCTCAAGGCACGCAGGTCTGCTTCATCCCTCTTTTCTTCGATCATATCCAGGGACTCAAGGAGCAATTCATTATTGGTCATTGGATCATAATAGGTCACCCGATGAGAAGGTACCTTTATCTCAACCGGGATGACTGCTTCCGTTCCAAAAGCAAGGGAGAACAGGGTGTGTCCTGTTGCCGATTTATATGTTGTCCTGTAGGCCCATAGTGCCAAGGGCAATTCATCAGCCCACATGGCTCTAGCCCGCTTCATTCTTCTTTTCAAAATGGACTTTATTACTTTATTTGCCGCTTCGACTTGTCCGTTCGATTGTGGGTGCGCCACAGAGGTGTATCGATTCTCGATGTGGTATTTTTGGCAGAAGTTTCTGAATTCAACACTATCGAACTGAGTTCCGTTGTCTGTTATTACAATCTTTGGAATCCCAAATCGACAAATGATGTTTCTCACGATAAAGTTGATCACTCGTTTGGTTGTGATTGTAGTTAGTGGTTCAGCCTCGACCCACTTAGTGAAATAATCTACGGCCACAATAGCGAACTTTGCTCCGCCCCTTGCTATGGGGAGACTTCCAATGATATCAATTCCCCACATAGCAAAAGGCCATGGACTCATCATTGTTTTTAACTGACTAGGAGGCGCTCTAGGTATCTTTGAAAATCTCTGGCACGCATCACACCGTCGTGCATATCTTGCTGCATCCTTGTTTATGGTAGGCCAGAAATAACCATGCCGCAACACCTTTTTTGCCAAAGTTTGCCCTCCAGTGTGGTCGCCACATTCGCCTTCGTGGACTTCTTGCAGCACACGTTTGATGTCATCGTGGGCTACACACCGAAGGAGGGGCATCAAAAACCCTTGTCTGTAAAGAACTCCGCCTTGCAGAACGTATCGGACGGCTTTACGAATCACTTTACGCCTCTCGCTTTTCTTGGTCGGAAGCGTTCCATCCATCAGGAAATTCCTTAGAGGGGTCATCCAGGACTCCCTTTCTGGTTCCGTCTCTAGTACTAGGTCGATTTCCATCTGATCTATGCTAGTGGACCGAAGTACTTCAACGGGGGCTAGCCCAGTCATTTCAGGATCGTCAGAACTAGCCATCTTTGCCAACTTGTCTGCCTGCTGATTCTCTGACCGCGGAATATGAGATATGCTGTAGTGATCAAAGTCATTCAGCAGTTCTTTCACTTTCTTTAAGTATAAAATCAACCTTGCACTTTAAGCTTGGAATCTTCCAGTGACTTGATTCACAACTAACTTGGAGTCGTAGAAGATGTTCAGCTTTGTGACTTCTAGTTCCTTTGCAATCTTTAATCCAGCTATCAGAGCTTCATATTCGGAATCGTTGTTAGTGGCATGAAACTCCATTCAGATTGCATAGGTTATCAATCGTTTCTCAGGGGTTTCAAGCACTATTCCAGCGCCGGATCTTTCGTCGTTCCTAGCGCCATCAGTATACAATCTCCAGGCATTGGGATCGAAAAGTAACTTTGAAGGATCAACTTCCTCATTTGCTATATCTTCCTCAGGGACAGTGAACTCTGCTATGAAGTCGGCTATCACTTGTCCCCGAATTGACCGTCTGGGCTGAAAGTTCAAATCAAATTGACTTAGCTCAATATTCCACTTGAGTAACCTCCCAGATGCCTCTGGTCTCTGTAGAACTTGCTTGAGTGGATGATCGGTGTATATGGTGATAGGATGTGCCTGAAAATAATGCCGAAGCTTTCTAGAGGCGATCAACAAACTATACGCCAACTTCTCTATCCGTGGATAATTACGCTCTGCTGCTGTCAATTTTTCGCTCACATAATACACAGGTCTTTGAACCTTATCCTCTTCCCTTACCAATGCTGAGCTGATCGCATGGGATGACACTAGCCAAATACACGAATAAATCCTCGTGATCTATTGGCTTAGATAAAATCGGAGGTTTCTCCAGGTGCCTGAGCAAATTCTGAAACGCTTCTACGCAGTCGGGTGTCCATTTAAAATGGCGTTTTCCTCGCTTTATTAATTCGAAGAATGGGATGCACTTATCCGTAGCCCTGGAGATAAATCTGCTCAATGCGGCCACTTTTCCGGCAAGGCTTTGCACATCCCTAATTTGCCTAGGTTCCTGAATGTCTCTGATTGCCGCGATCTGATCTGGATTAATCTCAATACCGCGGGAACTGACAGTGAATCCCAAGAATTTTCCAAAAGCAACACCGAACGAACATTTGGTTGGGTTGAGTTTCATTCCGTACTTTCGAAGAATGCCGAACATCTCTGCCAAGTCAGTAGTGTGTTGAGAAGATTGCCTGGACTTAACCAACATATCGTCGACGTATACTTCCATTGTTTTCCCGATCTGGTTATAAAACATTCTGTTGACTAAGCGTTGATATGTAGCGCCCGCATTCTTCAAGCCAAAGGGCATCACCACATGACAATATAATCCCAGATCAGTGATAAAACTAGTGTGCTCTTGATCTGGAACATGCATCGGAATCTGGTTATATCCTGAATAAGCATCCATAAATGAGAGAAGCTCATGACCTGCCGTTGAGTCTACCAGCTGGTCAATCCGGGGCAACGGGAAACTATCCTTCGGACAGGCTTTGTTCAAATCTGAGAAGTCGATACACGTTCGCCACTTCCCGTTGGCCTTCTTTACCAGGTCTGGATTCGAAATCCAGTCTGGGTAGGTCGAGTCTCTGATAAATCCATTACTCTTTAGCTTTCCAACCTCTTCTTTCAAGGCAGCGGACCTCTCTGGGCCCAGCATTCGCCTTTTTTGCTTTACTGGAGGATGTTTAGGGTCAATGCTCAAGGAATGGCTCATGATTGATGGGGATATCCCACACATGTCCGCGTGGGTCCAAGCAAATACATCCAAATTGTTTTTTTAAGAAATCCGTCAATTCTTTAGCAAGATTCGGACTTAACTGGGATCCAATCTTAAGGACCTTCTCCGGGTCACTGTCATCGATCGGCACATCTACAGTCGTCTCGTTGGGAGTCGCCAATCTGCCCTCGGATTCTTGATCCTCTCTGGGATCTAAATCCTCGGGCATCTCTCTGGGCGACTCTCCAACGACCGTCCTCTTTGGTTGCTATAAGGTCTCCGCCCCCGAAGGGGGAGAGGTGCCTTTAGTTTCGATATCCCCTCCATTACGAAGTAACTTAAGTTCGGCAACATAACACGCTCGCGCATCAACTTGATCCCCTCTGACGATACCAATGCCAGCTTCTGTGGGGAATTTCAATAACAAGCACCAGGAGGCTATACAGGCTCTGAACTTTGCGAGGGCCGGTCGGCCCAAGAAGGCATTGTAAGGCGATTCAACATCCAAAACCACAAAGGGAAGGATTCTCACTCTCTGGCGTTCTCCTTCCCCGAGTGTAACTGGTAACTCTACATAACCCATTGGAGCGGTAGATGCCCCGTTGAATCCACGGATCCATCCTTGGCAGGGCTTCAAGTCTTTTATTTCAAGATTCATCTGGTCAAAGGTCTTTTTGAAAAGAATATTGACGGAACTCCCGTTGTCCACTAGAACCTTATAAACAGTGGCTGGTCCAATGGATACTGTAATTACAAGTGGATCTTCGGTTGGAGCATGGACTCCAATGCTTTCTCGTTCTCGGAAGACGACATCGTCGGTCATCATCTTTTGCTGCTTCACCGGGATACTGTCCTCGGGGTTGCTACATTCCCCTACCTCGAGGTGTTGTTTGGCCGCATTGACGTATTGATCTAATGCTTTGGAACTATGCCCGGCAAGATAAAGTCCTCCGATTACGGTATTAATAACAATATTCTTTCTTTTTTGCTGGGCAGTCGGCCTAGCAGCAAGTTGATTCTGGTTCTGATTCGGGGCCTGCGTTGCTTGCCCCCTGTCCCTGGGCGTTACTCTGTATTCATCTAACTTTCCTTCTCGAAGCAGCCTTTCGACTACATCCCTTAGATGACGACATTCATTCGTCGAATGGCCGTGAATCTGATGAAAGAGACAAAACTTCCCTGTTTCACGCTCTTTCTCTGTCGACTCTCTGGGAGGTGGCCTCTTATTCTGGAGGACTTCGTACGCATCCATGAAGATATTTTCCAGAGTGTCACTTATTGGTGTATAACTTTCAAAGGCCCTGGGACGAGTCCTTCTCTGGGAGTCGTTCCCTCGGTTCCTCTTCCGGTTGTTGCTGTTACCATTATTATTGTTGTTACCTGGCTGACGACCACCCTGATTATGATTTCCGACGTTAACTTCAACTTTCCCCGAACTGTCTCCCATCTGTTTGATGGCGACATTGCTCTGAATTTCCTCCTTTTCAGTTGTTTTAGCCTTTCGGTTAGCATATACCTCTTCCCGGCGTAAATGTACGTTGGCTTTCTCGTAGAATAACTCTCTAGTGTGAGGTGGTTTGCCTGCCAGGTACCTCCCGAATTCAGTGTCCTTATCTACTTCGTCAATCAGTGCTGCGACAACGGTCGGTTCATGGGGATCTTTAACCTCAGTAGCGGCCAAATTGAAACGATCCAGGTACACCTTTAAACTCTCGCCTGGTCGCTGCTTGACAAGGAACAAATCGATCACACTTTTTGTCTTCTGTGCGTAGATACGGAATTGTTCTACGAACTTCTCACTCAGCTCCCTAAAGCTAGAAATCGATCTCGCCGGCAAGCGAGTAAACCATAACAAAGCCACGTCCTCCAGGAATATGGGAAACGCTTTTCACTTAACAGCGTCAGAGGCTGCGGCAACGGTCATTGACCAGGAGTATCTCATCAGGTGCTGGACAGGATCAGATCTTCCCGCATATCGGTTCATTTGTGGCATGTTGAAACGCCTTGGAAAAGTCGCATCCAAAATATCATCAGTGAAAGGGGTGTGACTGCGGTCGATCCCCCAATCTTCATTTCGTTGTCCACGGCTATCTGCCAGAATCTGGTGGACCATGGCTGCGACATTTGCACTGGTCAAAGGAGGTTCAGGGTCAGTGCCTCTGGCTCGGCGGGGTTCTCTGATCTCTCTTCGGGGAGCAGTCACAAAATCTGGAGCTCGGATAGGGCTTCGTTGCCCCCTATTATCATGAGTATGCGTGCGGCGACGAGGTTGAGGTAATCTGTTACATACGGGACTGTCCACATCCCGAGACCTGGGAGCTGCGGCTTGATTGTTCACATTACGGTTTGAGGGTCCCGCCCCCAGCGCTTCTTCTTCCTGTGATGGGAGGGTTCCGAACCGAAGCTATTCTATGTTTTCGGCTCTCTCATACGGTCGTCGTGGAGGTCTCGGTGATTCCTCAGACGAAGAAGAATATCCTGGAGTAAGTGGACGAACCGGCAATGTTCTTTGTCTTGCAAGCTCATCAAGTCTTCTGTCCATAGCAGTCAGATTTTGTCGCAGGACGGAGCTTTCTTGCCTTTGGGCAGCCAACTCATCAAACAACCTCTCCCACATTTCAGAAAAGCGAGAGAGATCCCCCTCAGTAACGGGAGCAGCAGGATCATATTGGTCATCATCACTCTCTCTTATGCGCAAAGAGCTCGAGCCGGGCCGAGCAGAGGGGCCAGGACGATAGGAGCGGGTAATTGGTTCCTTTCCAGGTCGAGTTGTGGTTTGATCATCAATTCGGATAGCTGCGGTTCGTGGATGGCGACTCGCTGCGCCCCCCTGAGGCCGAGTCGTGGTCGTGGTACGCGGAGGGTGCGAGACATTCCCTTGGGATCGAGTAACAACCCCTTCAGCAGTCCGGATCGTCTCGTTCTCATCGACTCGGAGCGTGGTGTCTTCATCGGATCGGTTCGCCCCCCCGCGCTCCGCGATCCAGAGTTTCTTCATTGCCCAGCTCGTGCACACTCTCTTCGATTGTTTCGTTGGTCTGCGAAGCTTTAGATCTTTTTCCAGCCATGATATCCGAATCGCTGGAGTCTTCAAAGAAGTGAATAGTGAAACTTTAGGATCGTGTTCTCAGTGAAAGAACCAAAAATGTTAGATCAAAATTTGGACCTAACACCCAAATTGTTCTGAATGTTATAGAGTTTCGAATGAAGAACGAGGAAAAAGAAAATAACACACAGAATTTATAGTGATTCGGCGTTAACGAGCCTACGTCCACTTTATATATTATAGATTATGCTCTGAAAGCTAATACAACAAGGATTTCTCTTTATACTCTTGTATTTTGACAATAATGGCGAATTCTGTATTCAATATTGCCAAAAGATCCCAAAAAATGCCAAGCTCCGGGCTATTTATAGCTGATTTTGTCAGGCGGATCGTGGACATGTGGCACGAATCCCGAGAACATCGGATCGCATCGCCACCGTTGGAGAAACAGTCAAATTAGCCGTTGTGGACAGGTGTCGTGATCTGCTTGAAAATCGGATCGTGCAGATGGGGAGAATCAGTCCAAGTGACGGTTAGGGACACGTGTCGCCAGATCCGTGCGATTCGGATCGCTAAAGACTAGCTCGCGCTTGAACGGGTCAGAGGGTTCGCCATGCACCAGGGGATCGGATCGGTTCGCTCTGGGCAACAATATAAGTTTGGATCGGATCGCCTGGATGTGTCGTTCGCTGATGAGATGGGGGCGATCCATCGAGACGCGATCCTCCGCGGGCAAGACGATAGTGTGCGATCCGACGGTGGTCGAGACGATGGTGCGCGATCCGATGTTGGGCGAGACGATGGTGCGATCCATTCCTCCATGTCCTTAGATATCGTGATTTCATGCTTTCTTCTTATGAATGATCCTGGATGGCTTGGTCAAAAAGCTAGCCAACATAAATAAATCGTTATAATTTAAAAACGATTTCACAGCGACTATTTCAAAATTTTAATTGGACGTAACTTGAAATCTATAAGCTGGAATTTCGATTTTTCTCTTTCATTAGAAAAATATAATCAAACCGGTCCCAACGTGTTTCGTTTCACAGAAATCCGACTTATACTGGATCCTGTATATCTAATCAAAGTTCAAATCGAAAATTTCGAACTACCGCGACGTTACGAGCTCGTTTTTAATTAATATATAAATATATATATTGAACTCCATTTAAATAAATAAATTCGATTAAAAATCCATTATATTTCAAATACGAGATATAAACAAATTTTAAATATTCGAATTTAAATGGCCGAAAAATCTGGGACGTTTCAACTTCATTTTGTTAACAATTCTAGTATAACAAAATGATTAAAAATGATAACTTCATTTTGTTACAATTATCTAATTCAACAAAATAGATGTTTGACACTTTTATTAATAAAAATGTTAATTTTTGTTTCAACAAAAATGTTAATCTTGTTTTGACACTTTTATTTCAAAAAAAAGGTTAATTTTTGTTAATTTTTTGTTTTGACACTTTTATTTCAACAAAAATGTTAATTTTTGTTTTGACACTTTTATTTCAACAAAAAAGTTAATTTTTGTTTAAACTATTTTGTTTCAACAAAAAAGTAAATTTTTGTTTTGATAATTCCATTTCAACAAGAATGTTAATTTTTGTTTTGACAATTTAATTTCAACAAAAATGTTAATTTTTGTTTTGACAATTTCATTTCAAAAAAAATCTTAATTTTTTGTTTTGACAATTTCATTTGAACAAAAATGTAAATTTTTGTTTTGACAATTTCATTTCAACAAAAAAAATGTTAATTTTTGTTTGGATAATTTTATTTCAACAAAAATGTTAATTTTTGTTTTGACAATTTCATTTCAACAAAAATGTTATTTTTTTTTGACAATTTTATTTCAACAAAAATATTAATTTTTGTTTCGACAATTTCATTTCAACAAAATAATCCATCCAATTAATAGATCAACTTAACAGCATCATCAACCCAAATCAAACCACGTATAACAACAAATTGAATTTAACAGTGGATTGGTAAAAACACAATCATAATTAATTAATTTTAATTATTTTAAAAAAATGGATAATTTTGGGTTCCATATCTAGCCAACCCCAACTTGTTTGGGATATATGGCTTTGTTGTCGTTGTTAAAAAAATGGAATTCTCACATTGGTTTTACTTCTTCTGAATTTGTTTCTAGCTCTGTTTCTGCTTTGGTCTGTTCTATGTTGTAGTTCTCAACGAGAGGATTCCAACGCACTATGAATCGTTCGATTCTGACTCAATTTGCAAAATTACAATGGTTTAAACTTTTAATTACATAATTATAATATTAAATAAATAATTAAAACATTTAATTACATTTTAATCCCTTTCCATCGTCGTTCCTTCAGATCTGCTCAAACCCATCATCGCAATAACTTCTACCACCGTCGCTCGCGCCTAGTAGTCGCCGCCCCCAGATCGGAGTTCACCACCTCGAGCGCCATCTCTAACCTTCCCACCGCTGGAGCGTTGCCCCTCACAGTGGCCCCCATGCCTCCATTTCCGACCGCAAACGATGGCTTTCAAGCTCAGAAATCGAGAGAATAATGCAACTAATTACGATCTCGTCCGTTGGTCTTATAGAGCTCACGAAGCTCTTCGATTATCCCTTTGAAACCCTGATCCAATTTGCTCAGGATTGGAAGAAATTTTCGATTGAATTAGGGAGCTTTATGGCCATTAAAAGTAATAAAGGGCGGCGGCTTAAAATGGGATTAGGGTTTGAATATTTTAGAATTATTTATAATATAATATTATTAAATTCATTAATTTACAAAATAGCCCATTAATTCCATCTAACTCCAAATCCAGCCCAGCGAATGTTGCCCCTATCCAAATACCCCTATTCCGAACTTAATGGACTAGGTATCATCAGCCCATTTGATCGTTTCAACCCATTTTTCTTTTTTTTAAAATATAAAACATTTAATTATTTAATTTGATATTACATTTTAATTTATCGAGGTCATATACTGACTCCAAAAATTCCCAAAAATAAATCTAGCTATGTTTTGACGATACGGTCCTAACAAAAATAATTTTGTTGAATTTGAAGACCGTTTAAAAAATGGTCATTTTCTGGTCGATCAAATTCAAACTGAAATTACCAAACGCGTTTACATTTACTGCGCTCACATATTAATTCCAAAAATTATGAAAATTGGGCTCTAGTAATAATTTGACATTCCGAATCCAAAAAAAGTGGTTTCATCAAAAACGAAGGTCGTTTGTAAAATGGCTATATTTATATTAAAAATATATATAAAGTCCATAGCGACTATTCTGAATTTTTAACTGGCTATAACTTTTCATTCCCGCTATGAAATTTCAATTTTTCAAATTCGTTGGAAAGATATTTTTAAACAGACTTTAATATTTCTGGTTTTACTAAAATCCAATTTATTTTGAATCCTGTACATTCACTCAAAATTCAAATTCAAATTTTCAAACTACCGCGCCATTTCAGGCTCGGTTTACAATTAAAATAAATATATACGTTCTAACTTCGATTTAAATAAATTTTTAGTCGTTTTAAAATAAATTATTTTAAACATTCAAAACCCAATAAAATTCCTAAAATAAAAATTTTAAATTGGTTCTAAAATTCCGGGTTGTAACAATCTCCCCCACTTAAAATCTTTTCGTCCTCGAAAAGGAACGAAGCTAAAATTTATTTAATTAACCAGCTCAACTTTCATTCTTTTATTGGTTTCAATAATTTTATTAGTTGAACTAATAATCACTCAACACAACAATCAAATATGTATAACTTTGATATATTCAAAAATCATATTTTCTAAGATCGGATTATATATTATCGCAAGTACGTTAATTATAAACTTATCACTCTCAACTCATTCTAGGGCATTTCTAACCCTATCTCTAACGAGTTTTCTCATTCTAGGATACTATTGATCTTATCTCTAATGAGTATTCTTTTGTAGGATATTTCTAATCCTACCTCTGATGAGTCTTTTGTTCAGTTCTAACGAGTTATACCCCAAAGATTAGAGTTAACCAAAGCTCTGATACACGCTGTAACGACATGGATTTCGCCCGGACCTAACCGATCGTTAAATCGACCAAGACTGTTTGAACCCGCATACGCTAACTTTGGGCATACAACACATCAGAACAAATAACATAAGATTTTTATAAACATCATAGTAATGTTACAACAGAGTATAGAATATATCAGTGTACATCGAAAAAATAATACTACAACAAAAGAAAATTTACAATAATTTTGATACAACGCAACGGGAACAAATAAACTAACACAGCGGAAGACTATCAATGCTCTAGACACTGCTTTAAGCTTCGATCCATAATCCTTCTTAATATATCTGCAAAATAAGCCACTCGACTACCCGTGTGGAAAAGAGGGCACCCGAGTTTGCAAAGTGAAATAAACTACAAGTTAGTCATGGAACTGGTATGAGAAATCTTACTTAACTTATCTAATAATAAGGCTAATCATAGGACCACGCTGCTAATGCGGAACGGTTTTACTCCACTCGATTGCCAGTGCATAGATTAAATAATTTTTTTAAAAACAATGCGATGCTTTTTAGAAAAATGAAATCATTATAAGACTCAAGTCCCATCACACAATGCAACGCAAACCAGAGGATAGGATTTTACCTTATAATGATCGAACATGCTTGATACGTGTAAAATAATATTGAATTTTATTATTAGTGCCTAATCAGTTTTAAAATACATTCAAAGTAAATGTATCAATCCTAGACGGCATAGTACCCTATCCTACTATGTCTCCATATATAGGTTTACAATCAAAACCATAATGTCCGATTGGAAATTGGGTTTCCATCATGCGTCAAGGCTAGGGATGATCTCCTTACCGATTCGAGACACTCTAGCAAATGTCTTAGGATTCTAATGTTGGCGAATCCTTGGATCCTGCAGGACTGGTCCACAAATACTTTAGTGGATTGGCAATTCCTGAACACACATTTCCTGGTCCTATTGGACCTATCAATTGGCCACTATCGACCAATATAATCGAGGCCTCGTAATCCATCATCCATATAAGTAAAAATGTCTGGGATCCATACCATGACACCACTTCTAGCTAGAAAGAAACGTGTGCACTCCATACGTTCCCTTATCCCGTTTTGACTCCTATCGGGGTGTGAGGCTCGCGAAGTACCGCTATACACAAAGCTATGCTAAATAAAGTTTTGCTTTGATCATCAACCACAAGGCTCTTTTTTTCAACAAAAGTCTTGATCATTTTCAACTTGGCATGCCAAATTGAAAATCCACGCCATGTGATCGATAACTACCATCACATTACCTCTAAGCTCGTGCGTCTCAAAGAAGGGTGTTAAGCAAGAGAATAAATTCTCCACCACCAAACATATATATATATATATTAAATAGGAATCAATTCACATAGAATGAAATCCAATGTGAGACACACATCCATTTACAAGTCCGTTCTGGGTTTGAACGATACCGAACATACCTTATTCCTCATCCCGTATGTCCAATATGGAAGAGAGGTGCTCGCTTATCCGGAAAATCAACAAGTACATCCGGACAACTACCACTTTAACCCTTTACTGGGAGCTAACCAACACCGAGCATCAGTAGTCGTCCATTCGATGTGAAGATCACCGGTCTTCAATCACCATCTTCAATATCTTCGATTTAAATCGTCATATAATTATTTGAAATGAGATTGTACTCGGTCTTTTCAAATAATTCTCGCATATTTATAATTCAAATCATTTCATAACATTAATATTATTTTATAACAATTTATCGCTATTTTTATTTATATATAAAAATAGCATAATTTAATTTAACAACGGTTCGGGTCAGTGGGCGGCCCTAGCCTGTTTTTACCAAAATTTGATTTACACATTTCTTGAAATCTAACCACTGGATTTTAAAAAAATTATATCGTTGGAAAGATCTTCCCAAAGCGGACCTAACGGTTCTAGTTTAGGGAAAATTGGACGGTCAGATCTTTTGGTACAATCGTTTAAAGTTACAATTTCGAAATGCAAGCTACCGCGCACGATTCATTTAATTTTATTTTATATTTATATATATAATTATATATAAATGTAAATCATTCAACGATTCCACTAACATGTTTAACATGCCAAATAAACAGATGTTTTATTTTGCATAACCATTTAAATGTTTCTAATGATACATAAAAAAGGATATTGTATTTGCAAACAAATTCCTTTATCTTCTAGTGTCAAATAAAAAGAGAAGTTTTATTTGCAAACATTCCCAATATTTTCTAATGTCAAATAAAAAGAGAAGTTTTATTTGCATACGTTCCCAATATTTTCTAATGTCAAATAAAAATGTATTTTATTTGCATACCTCACTACAAGTTTCTTATGTCAAATAAAAATGTAATTTATTTACATGACTACATTTCTAATGTCAGATAAAAATGTATTTTATTTACATTAATTCACCACGTGTTTCTAATGTCAAATTTAAATGTATTTTATTTGCATACATTCACTACATGTTTCTAATGTCAAATAAAAATGTAATTTATTCTCTACATGTTTCCTAATGTCAAATAAAATGTAATTTATTTACATAAAATGTTGCTAATGACAAATAAAAAGGATAATTTTTATTTTCATGATTTGTATGCAATTTCTATTTTTAACTTTAACAAATAAAAAGAAATATTTTTATTTATATATATAATTTCAGTGTATAACATGACAAATAAAAATGTCTCTTTTACATTTCATACAATTCTAATGTATAACATGACGATAAAAATGTCTCTTTTAAAATATACACAATTCTATGGTATAACATGACGATAAAAATGTCTTTTTATATTGTATACAATTCTATTTTTAATATAACAAATAAAAATTGTAATGTCCCGTATTTTCTGGCCATTTATTTGAAATATTTTATTTATTTAAATTATTGGTTTGAATATATATAATCAATTTTGACCATTTTAATTTAAATATTTAAATTATATTAATAATATAATAATATTTTAATTTCTGAAATGTTGGAAAATGTTGAATTCGCAGTATAGTGGGAGTGGAAAACTTAAAATGGTTAAATATGGTTTGTATTGAAATTTTAGTGGCGATTTCATTTTAAAATGACGATTTGAACGTTGAATTTATAATTTAATTATAAAACGAGCTGCAGCGGCGTGGCATTTCGTGATTTGGCATTTTGAACTTTAAACGGCTGTACAGGGCCCAATACGAGTCGAATTTTCTTGAAACAAGAAACATCCGAACCTGTTGGGTAATATTTTTCTAATGGAAGAGAAAAATCGAGTTTTCGTGTTGTAGATTTTGTTTTATGTCCAAATAAAATTTTGAAATAGTCGTTGTGGAATTTTCTTTATATATTCTATCGTTATTTATATTAAATAAAGGGTTTTTAAATATTTATAATATCGATTTGGCTTCGAACCCAACCCGAGCTATTTTATTTTGGTAATATACGATATTCTGGTCGTGTATGGCCAATTTCAATATTTTATTAATATTATATTGAGGTATTTTAAAATTGGTTTATTTTATTTGGATTGGGCAGTTATAAAAGGGCCTTTATTCGAACGACCTCAGTTTTCGAGGAAATAAATTTTATTGGGACCGCAACAGTAAATTATTGCTAGATTTCAAGTGGTGCATCAATCGGGGTTAATTTGTGAGCGTGGCGAAATAAAATACAAATAAACACGACCATTTGAATGTGAACGAGGGCCATTTGAGCAAACGAACTCGGAATTCGACGAAACGAGTTTCATTAGGACCATATCATCAAATTATACTATGTCGTCCATTCGCATCTCGAACGGGGTTTGTATGTGAGCATAGGGACAATAAATGATATTCAAAAATTGCGATAGACACGAAATAAAAGTCATTAGTCAACATTGCTCGTCACATCATGTTAAATTATAAATTAAACCCACTATATATATCCCCCCAAACCAGAAATTCCAGCCAAAATTCATTATTGTCACCAAAATTTGCAAATAAGCCTCTCATCACAAAAAAAATATATCTTCCAATCCGTGAAGAATTTGCTAGAGAGACCTGAAGTAAAATGATAGATCGGGATGTTATCTAGCCATTGGAGAAAATTGGGGAGGTTTCGCTGTGTTAGGTGGTCGGAATTGTCCAAAAACCCAATTTGGACAGTTTCATTCTTTGTAGAAATCAAAGAAAATGGATCGATTTGGGAGGCCGGGACCTTAGGGGTTTTGTAGAGGGGAGATCAGGCTTTCATTTGGCTGTGGTCTCGGGTTTTCTAGTCGCGTGTAGTGGTCAGAGGAAGTAGATGAACGGAGTGGAGTTTTTGGGTGCAGATTTTGAAAGTGGCGATCGGAATTTGTGGATTTCCAACGTCTGGAGAAGACAGGGGCGGGGTCACTGTATGGCGACGGAAGTAGGAGGCATGGCGAAGAGATGGGTGGTGGTCCGACATCATATGGTGGCCTGAGGTGGTGGCTACGGCAGTTTAAAGTGGATACAGTTGTGAGGGATTTCAGGACGGATGGGGGTGATCTGAGGGCTGGCGGTTCTGGCGATGGGCCACGGTGGAGAGGCGGTCATCGCAGTCGGGTCCGGTAGCGCTTCGGTGATGATATGGCAGAGGTAGGAGGCATTGTTGATTGTTAGGATCGAACGATGGAAGGCTTAAGAAGAGGAAATCGGGTTTTCATTTTGGAGTTGGGGAAACCGCATGACGCGGCTGCTGGAAAACGAAGGGATCAGTAGCGATAATCATGGTTTAGCTGACTAATGACGTTTTAGGCCTTAACAAGGTAATTAAGGTGTGGAATAAATAATTTACTTAGAATTTATTATTCGTTTAAATTGTTAATTCTTGAAATCGTGATAACTTTTTCATACGATAACGAAATTTAACGAAACTGGTTCCGTTGGGGTCGCAGGGACGAGGCCTAGTTGATGGCACTGACTAGGCACTGATCTGACGCTGTTGGAATTTCAGCAAATTTTGAACGCTCGACTGAAATTAAATGCAACAAACGCATCAACCGTCAACCAAAAATAAATCTGGTGAGTTAATTCTCACACCTTCTGGAATCATGTGATGTGGTAAATTCATATTAAAATATAATTTACCATTTAAAAGTATTAATTGGTTGATTGGTTGCTATTGGCTGTTTATTGTTTGATTGGTTGCCCTTATTTTTACTGCATCATTTTAAATTTATAGATTATTGAAATTCATTTCATATATTATTATGAAATGTATAACGAGCCTTGATGCAGGGAAGAACAGGTTGGAGGGATCCGACCGGATTCCTCAAATATTATATATGTTGTTTGTTTGTTTAATATTGTTGATATATGAACTGATTTGACCCCATATGGTAGAAAAACCTGTTTGAACGTGATGGTTGAATAGATATTAACCTGTGTTGTGTTAAAATCAACCGACAATGTTGATTGGGTAATTGGCAGTGAATGGCCAAAATTATGTTGTTTTAGACGTCGGTTTACCATTCGGTGAATCGACGCAGTTTTAAAGTTATAAATTATTTTACAACTAAATTGAGGTTTTTCAGTTATTTTATTTAAATAATTAAATAAGAAGTTTATAAATAAATATTTTTGTCAAGTTTATAAAAGAAATTATATAAGTGGTTTATACCAGTTTTAAAAGCTAGAAAGCCGAAGAAAATTACCTATGTGTTAGTAAAGATGGGATAATTGTTTTTAAACAATTAAACGGTGTTTTTAAATTAGTTAAGTTATGTAATTAATTTAAAAGGGGAAATGACAAACGAAAAGCAGTTAATCGTTAACTGATATGTACGGTTGGTAAAATCCACCGTTTTCGAGTATTGGTTAAGGAATGTTTAAATGGCGATTAGTTTTGATTAAAAAGGAGCGATAAGGGTTATAAGGAGATTATAAATCCAAAGTTGTCAAATGAGATTTTCAAATAAGGTTTTCAAGCGAATGTGAAGATTTAAATAAAATTTTACTTAATTGTTAAATTAAGATAAATTCAATTGAAATGACCCTTTTAAGGGAGATGATTAATACATTGTAATAGAGTGTGGTCTGAATATTAAAAAGGGATTAAACCAAAATGATGTCTTAAATGTTAAAGGATTGAATTGAGCGAAATAAGGTAATCGAAGCAAGGATCTCGAACACAAAGTAAATTACATACAAGGGCGTTGGTATTAAATATTGGTAAATGAATTTTTGAAAGAAAATCCAAATTAATGAGTTTTATTTAAAGAAGTTGTTAAGCGGATTTATATTTTAAAAATCCATGATAAAGGTTGAGTATAGGAATGCTCGTATAAATGGGAATAGATTAACCGACGAGTGACAAAAATAAGTGTTATAAGCGAAGTATGATTTAAGTTTAAAATGGCGTTTTGTGGACATTTACTTAATCCAACAAATTAAGTAAATGGATTATGTTTCAAATGTAAGAAAGGGTTTGTAAAACCAAAGTTGAAAACGAGATAGTAAATAAAGATTTTGATGAAATGGTTAAGTGACGAACTGATATTATTCTGAGATAAGAACGTTGTCGATCAAGGTCTGAGAGGTAAATAAAATACCCCAACTTGAACGGCTTCACGATTATCGAGAAATGATTTTCGTTTGTGGTGAGTGCAAAGTGTTGGAATTGGTCAATCATTCCATATGAGAAAAATTGAAATGAGTACGAGGTTTTTGAGTATAAATGTTGGTTACAAGATAAGGAAGAATAATTGATTTTAAATTTATATAATTTGACATTTGATTTGTAATGTCAGAATTGGTAATTTGGTTTATATACCATTAAGTATATACATATACGAATATCGTGAGATGCCTGAAAATAGGGAAAAAGGGGAAAAGGTTTGAAGAATATAACGACATTTTCTATGGTAAAGGAAATGGAAAATCAATATATACATAGTCCGAACTTTATAAAATAGTTTGGTTAAATTAAAATTAGAATAAAAATTATGTTTTAGATATATTGGGACGAATAAGAGGTTGATTAACCATATTGTTAAATATATTTTAAAGAGGCCAATTCATGCCAAGTATTGAATCAGTGAAATCATTTACACAATTGTTATTTGATAGTTAAATTACTGACTATCAAACCTGACCAATACGATTGTTGATATGGAAAGACCAGGATCGAAGTTATATTCGAAAACCATTCTGACAAGCAAATATATGAAGACGCTGATCGAAGATGGAGCTAGTGATGGCCGTGGTTCTTCATAAGCGGAAGGACTACTTGTAGAATTTCTCTGGCTTGCAACCAGAGTTATTCGATTTGTGATTCTGTCATGGTTGAAATCCATGGATTGCAAGGACATCTCGCTACTGATCCATGGGGTGATTCCTATATGACATGCAGTAGGAGAGTACCATTGGTTCATCATGTTCCTGGATGACTTTTATGGACGAGTGTCTGACAGAGTATTTCCAAAGGGGTTACGTACGTTGATTTCTTCAAACGTATTTCTGTTGATGGCGGAGAAGGCCGTACACCTTCTCTTAGCTAACCACAGAATATTTTTGTGGACGTCAATTAGTGATATTTGGCGGATCTGACGATGCGGCATTCAAAGTGAATGGTGACCAGATATTCTAAAAGAAAATTCTAGCCTCAAGCCTGTTCAACTGGGAAATGAAAAAAATTGGGCAGGCAACATGGCTATGTGGGTCGCTCCCATTAGGGTGCATATGTAATAACCCGGAAAATACGAGCCAATTTAAAATTTTTAAATTGGTTATTTCAAAGGAATTTGAACAATTGAAATAGAATATTTCAATAAAATAGTGAAATAGAAATAGTGAGTCAGTTTGAAAATTTGAATTCATACTTTGACTGACTGTGCAGGGTGGAAAATATAACGGATTTTAGCGAAACCAAAAATATTTAAATCTGTTAGTCAATACCTTTCTAACGAATCTGAAAAATCGAAGTTTCATAACGGGAATCAAAAGTTATGGCCGAATGAATTTTCAGAAGAGTCGGTATATAGAATATATAGGCCTGGAAAATTGATATTTTGCATACGACCTCGGAATTCGACGAAACCACTTTTGTTGGGTCCGGGATGTCAAACTATTGCTAGGTTTCAAATTTCATAATTTTTGAAGCTAGTATGTGAGCGTGGCAAAAGAAAATGTGTTTGGTCGATTTTTGTTAAATTGGATCGACCAGAAGATGGCCATTTTTCAAACGACCTCAGAATTCGACGAAACTAGTTTTGTTGGGACCGTAGCGTCAAAACATAGCTAGATTTATTTTTCTGGAATTTTTCGAATCAGTTTGTGGCCCTGACAAATTGAAATGTGCGCTCAGAGTTAAAAATTAAATGTTTTATACTTTAATTTGAAAAATAACTGACTGTAACAGTCGAATTGGCCTACGAAACATATCCCATTGTGTCCGGAATGGGGGTATTTAGCTTGGGGCGACAGTCGTTGGGTTTAAAAAGGAGTTCGTTTGAGAAAACACAATTTAAAAATTAAATATAATCCTCGACCAATCATATTTCTCCATTCATAAATAAAAAAAAAAAATCAGAAACCCCCCCGACCCCGACATCGACGACGGAAACCCTTTTTCCCCTTCCCTGGCGATTTCCGATCGCCACAGCTCGAATTAGCTCCTCCCCCAGTTAAACTTTTTGTAGTTCTCCCTCCCCTCTTCAAATCCATATAAGGAGCTCCCCCTATCGTCGTCTCTACGTCGAGATATCCCCTTCCAAAGTTCCGACCTTAAAGCCGTCGACGCCGCCGATCTGCACCACCGAACCCCACCAAACCGCCGCGCGCCTGTAGCCCTCTCGAAGTTCTTCCACGTCCAACTCCCTGATCGTCCCCTCGTGCCCCGGTTCTCGCGAAAACCGTAAACCTAGTTTTGAAGCTTCGTGAAAGTGAGTTTTTCTTTGATCTTTACACTTTGAAAAATCATATCTTTTTGGTATGTTGACGAAATTCGATGAAACAGGAAACATCGAGACCGCAAGGAAGCTCTCTACCCAATAGAAGAAGCTGCGGATTTTTCTGACATCGTATCGATTTTTAGCGCTCAGAAAACCAAGGTGAGAAATCTAAATTAACGTGAAATTGAATGGAAAATGTCGTGTATAATTTATATAAGCGAAATATAAATTACATACGTGTTGTATACCTCATGTACATGCGTAGTGTAAGCTATATAAGCGAAGTATGAATTTTACATGCATAGAATAATTGATATATGTGTTGAAATGCAAGTGAAAAATATATCATATCATATATATATATATACTCCCCTCGTCCACAAACCATGGACGATATTTATTGTGGTGAATTGGTGTGAAATATTGGATGAAAAATACGAATGGTTGAATAATTGTTTGTGGTTGATATTGTTTGGTTGTGGTTGAAAAATACCCATTGGTGATTGAAATCAATTGAAAAAATTTGTGGAAATAAAAATAAACATGCCGCCTGCGTGCGAATTAGATGCATGAATCCCCATTGTCAAAAACCGCGAGGTTTTAAGGTAGAGCGAGGAGCCGTACTAGGGACGGTGCCGGTTTTAACTACCCTGCCGTTATGCTGCCGAAATTTTGAATAATCTTTGTGTGTTAGAATTATTTTCATATGTTGAAATTATTTTCATGCATAGAAATTAAAGCCATATATTGAAACTATATCCATGTGTGGAAATATTCATGTGTTGAAAGGTGTTGTGTGAAAATTAAATTCATTTGTGAATGAATGAAGTGTTTAAACAATAAAAATCACATTTTTATATATATATATGAAGTATGAAAGATATTCGCCTTATATAAATAGTTTCAACAACCAAAATTTCATCTTTCTAATATGAACAACATAAATAAAATGTCCATGTGTGGAAATACTCATTTGTTGAGAAGTGTGTGTAGTGGAAGAGTTCATGTGTTGAATAAAAAGATCGAACAATAAAAATTACATTTTTATTGAAACTATGAAGTGTTGAAACGTCTATTTGTTGAATAAATATTTCAAACGATAAAAATATCATTTTTATCATATGTGTGATATGCTAGAGATATGCGGACGTTGAAATAAATATTTGTGATAGAAATATTATTTTTAACATGCATAGGAACTAAATAAAATAGTCATGTGTTGAAAGCTATTTTAGTTCGCCAAAATTATCATCTTTGAAATGTGAAGTGTTAAAAATAGCCACTTGTTCAAATAAACGTGCATGAGTTGAAATATACATTAACTAGCTAATGATATGATTTTAGCCTATGCATGCAACATTAGAATGAATGGTGTTTTTAAACCAAAGCAAATCAAATATGAAATTGAATGGAAAATGATAAAGGTTAGAAATTGTATATATGTACATGCATATCTATTGAACAGGTTAAAGCAAAAGGGGCTAGAGAAGAGAAATAGAATTTCGTGCCCGACAAATAGGTACACATTTACCGCTTTGTTTAGGTGATGATTTTATGAGCCTGTTGGCTAGCCGCTTGGCTTTTTCTTTTTCTTTTTGATATGAGACGCCCGTGTGGCTATTTGGGAATTTTCCCAGACCCTCCCGTACAAAGGAGGTTATGGCGAAATTTTCCAAAATTTAAAGGCGTTAGTGAAATAATTGAAGTGGAAACGATATAGGAATTTTTGAATGAACTATATTTATATTAATATATAAATATAAATAGAATAAAAACGAAACGTGGCCGTGCAGTTCATGTTTTGGAACCGTGATTTCAAACGACTAGTGCGGGAAATCCGACCATTGGATTTTCCCGAAACCTCAACCGTTGGGTTCGCCTTGGAAATATCTTTCCAACGGCACCAACTTTGTGAAGATCCGACGGTTGGATTGTCTGGAATGTTTAATTCAAAACTGAAGAAAAACAGCGCCAGAAACGATTATATTTATATATATATATATAAATATAATTAAATTAAATCGAATAACGACGCTGCAGTTCGTAAATTGAAATCGTAACTTCAAATGGTTAGTGTGGAAGATCCGACCGTCGGATTTTCCCAAAACTGAAACCGTTGGATTCGTTTTGAAAAGACCTTCCTAATGATGTAAATTTTTTGAAGATCCAACGGTTAGATTTTCATATATGTGTAAAACAAAATTAGTGAAAAGCAGCGCCAGTGCATCGACACGACCTGAAACGTCGTTTAAATAAAAATGGCGATATATCGTTATAAAATATTATGGACGATATAGAGTGGAAATAAACCAATTTTGTTGTGTTTTCTTGATATGTGATGGTTGAATGTATTTGACATGAAAATTATAACTAAATAACTGAAATGTGATTGTTGAATAGTCCAACCATGTGATTGATTGATTTGAAAATCTAAATATACGTGGGTTATTTGAAAAGGCCGAGTTTATCTCATTTCAAATAATCGATCGACGTTGAGAAGTCGAAGAGTCGAAGACGGTTGAAGACCGACGATCTCCACATTGGATGGATGGGCGCTACTGATGCTCGTGATTGGAGTAGCTACCATGAAGGAATTGAAGTAGTAGCCGTCCAAACATACTGTTGATTGTACGGATATGCGAGGAATTGGTGCCTCCGGTTTCGTTCAGACCCAGAACGGACTTGTAAATGGACTGTGTGTCTGACATTGGATTTTGTTCTGTGTTCATTGATCTCTGTTAAATATATATCTGTTTGGCGGCGGGGAATTTATTCTCTTGCTTAACGCCCTTCTCTGAGACGTACGAGCTCAGAGGTTATGTATTGCCAGAAATCAGTCGCATGGAGTGGATTGCCTGTGTGGCACGCCTAAGTGGCATATGATCAAGGCTTCTGTTGCAAAGCAAAGTCTTGTGGTTGATGATCAAAGCATGGTCTGTGTGACGTAGCTTTGTGTATAACGTGAATTCGCGAGCCTCACACCTCGGTATGAGTCAAAAACGGGAGAGTGACTGCAGGGAGAGCACGACGTTTCTTTCTAGCTAAGGTGGTGTCAGTGACCTACCAGCCCTGACATTATATATACTTTTCACCTATGTGTTTGTTGGAATGCGAGGCGCCTCGATATAGGTCTGTAAGGACCGGGAAACGTGTGTTCAGGAATAATTAATCCTCAAAAGTAAGAGAGGACCGGCCCTGAAGATCCAAGGATCATAGTGGGGTCCTGGGACATTTGCTAGAGTGTCTCGAATCGGAGAGGAGCTTGCCCCTTGCCTCGACTCATGAAGGAATCCAATTTCCAATACGAAATATGCGGTTGTGATTGTATTACTAGTATGGCGACATAGTGGTATGGGTCATTTATGCCGCCTATGATTGATATTTATGATTGAAATCGCTTTTGAAACATATATGCACTAGTAATAATATCAAGCACTTTTTTTATTCGTATGAAGCATCTTTGGCCATTATAAGGTAAAAACTCTATCCTCCGGCTTGCGTTGCATTGTGTGATGGGACCTGAGTCTTATAATGGCTTCATTTTATAAAAAGCTTTCCGTTGATTTAATCGTTTACTTTATTTCATGCACTAGCACTCATTGGAGTAAACCCGTTCCGCGAAAGTGGCGTGGTCCTTTGATTTGCCTTATTATTGTTGTTAATAAGTTGAGTAGATTTCTCATACCAGTCCCATGACTGACTCGTAGTTTGTTTCACCTTGCAAACTCGGGTGCCCTCATTTTCACACGGGCAGCCTAGTTACAGGTTTCTGACGCACCTTTTGGCTCATGGCGAGGCTTGACTACACCGTGCTGACTTGGATTTTCTCCGCCATTATTGTATCTATATTATGATTCCGCCATTGGCGATGTAGACTGATATTCCTTTGTGTACTCTTTATGTATGATTCCGCCTCAGGCGATGGTGACTGATTATGTATCATTATGCACTAAGTTGTATCCTGTACTGTGCTTCTCTGATGTGATGATATCTATATGATTCCGCTGTCATATGTGTGTAAATTATTCTATTTTCTGTTTATGCTATTATCTGTGATCTGCCAATGATGATAAATGTGTTATATTCCAATGATTATCCTTAACACCATGTCACGGGGTTTTGGGATCGTCACAGCTGGTATCAGAGCTTTGGTTAACCTTAGTTCTGGAGTCTAACACATTAAACACTTCATAAAAATAGAATCAGTAGTATTCTAAGGCGAGTCGCTCATTAGAGATAGGACTAGTAAAGTCCTAGAATGAGCCGAGCAGAATAGCAAAAACAATTGATCAGTCCATCGTTATCTTTCCGTAGAAATTTCTGCTTAACTATGCAATAGACTATCATGTCTGTTAACTGACTTTTTCGTTGCTTATACAGAATTTGACAAATGGCTACCAGAGCAGCCGCCGCTAGAGGAGGCCGTGCCGGCCGAGGCCGAGGAAGGGGAGAAATCCCAGCTCAAGAAGGACCTTTGATACAACCTCCGGCAGCTCAATACTTCGAGCTTGACCGTGTAGCTAAGAGATATAAGAACTTAGGAGGCAAGACCTTCTCGGGAACTGGCACCGTAATAGAGGCCCTTGCATGGCTCAAAACATGCGAGAAAATTCTTGAAGGCCTAAGGCTAGGAGACGAAGACAAAGCTATTATGGGCGCCTGGCTTATGCAGGAACGAGCTGAATTATGGTGGGAATCTCTTACCGCCGGGAATAGAGAAGCTGGAAGAACATGGGATGGATTTAAAGAACTCTTCAAGGAGAAATATGTCCCAGAACAAGCTCTAGAAAGAATGCACGATGACTTCGCCAATCTCCAGCAAGGGGATCTTTCCGTGCAAGATTATCTGAATAAATTTACAATGTTGTCGCCCTATGCTCCAGAGCTCGTCGCCACTGCGAAGTCCAAAAATAAGAGGTTTATCCTTGGGATAAGACGACAATATCATGATAGAGCAATGACCCATGTCAAGCTGGATTTCAACGAGCTGGTGGAAATGACATGCAACTATGAAGACCTTGATCAAAGACACCTGGATCAGGATCGCGCTAGAAGCTAAGCCGGAAACAAGCGCAAGCCTGCAGTAAATCAGGGCGAGTCAAGCCAAGAAGCATCTTCAAAGCCTCAGACTGGCAAGTCGCCAAGAGGAAATTGCTTTAACTGTGGTAAGCCGGGGCACTACTCAAACGTCTGCACAGCTCCGAAGAGGCAGAAGACGAATTCTCAAGGCTCAAGCCAAGGCTCTCAGAACCCTCGCTCGTGCTTCAATTGTCGCAAGACCGATCATCTAGTCAAAGACTGTCCTTTGCTGAAGAAAGCTACTGTAGCTCATGTCTATGACGGGTCTAGCCCGCCAGCTGCTTCCGATGGAGCAGGTAAACCCGATGTTTTGGGAGGTACCCTTACAATTAAAAATATTCCTGTTTCTGTATTGTTTGACACAGGTGCATCGCGTAGTTTTATTGCTAGAAACACAGTGCACAAATTAAAGTTAAAACAGCGAAAGCTTAAAGAATCGGTTGAAGTTCATAACCCGATAGGGGGTCCTATTACTCTCGGTTCATATTGTAGAGTGCCAATCTCTTATTCTTCCTACAAGTTTCCCATTAATTTAATCGTTATGGATTTTCCCGAATTCGACGTTATCCTGGGGTTAGAATGGTTAACGAAATACGAAGCTGAGGTGAATTGTGCGGAAAGAATCGTTAAAATTCGAACGAAGCTTGGATATATTACGGTTTCCTGTCATGGTTCGAATCCGAATAGAGAAGAATTTTGGTCGGCATTAGAACTTATCCCCACTTCCATGGAAAAGATTCCGATTGTTAGCAACTATGCGGATGTGTTTGAAGAAGTTGAGAACTTACCTCCGCAAAGAGAAATAGAATTCTGAATCGATCTAATTCCCAATGCCAGACCAGTAGTGCATCCAATTCGTAGAATGACTCCGAAAGAATAAGAAGAATTAGGCGATCAAACTCGTCAACTGTTATGGAAGGGTCTAATCAGACCTAGTTTTTCTAATTGGGGTGCAGCCGTTGTGTTTGTCCCGAAGTCAGACGGTACTCTTAGATTATGTGTTGATTACCGAGACCTCAACAAACAGACGCTTAAAAATAAATATCCATTACCCCGCATTGATGATTTGCTAGACCAATTGAATGGGGCGAAAGTATTTTCCCGAATGGACCTGGCTACAGGTTTTCATCAATTGAGAATAGCAGAAGAGTGTGTTCCTTTGACCGCTTTCAGAGGTCCAGACATATTTTATGAATGGTTAGTAATGCCGTTTGGCCTATGCAACGCTCCAGCATACTTTGTCGATCTAATGAATAGATCGTTCAGGGGAGTTCTGAATAAATTTGTCCTCGTATTCATCGATTATATTTTAATCTACTCCAAATCAAAACCCGAGCATGAAAAACACTTAGAACAAGTATTGGAGATTCTAAGGAAGAACGTCTTCAAAGCCAAATTCTCTAAATGTGTCTTCTGGCAAGAAGAAGTTAAATTTCTTGGCCATGTCGTGTCAGAGAAAGGAATTTCTGTTGACCCAAGCAAAATAATAGCGATTCAAGACTGGAAACAACCCACTACTCCCACAGAAGTTAGAAGTTTTATGGGGTTGGCTAGTTATTATCGAAAGTTCGTTAAGGATTTTTCGAAGATATCCGGTCCGTTAACGAAGCTCACAAAGAAACATGAGAAGTTTAAGTGGACTTCCGACTGTGAAGAAGCTTTCCAGGAATTGAAATCGAAGCTGACCACCGCTCCAGTGTTAACAATTATTGATGGCAATCAGGATTTAACGGTTTGGACAGATGCTTCTATTAGAGGTCTTGGTGCAGTGTTAATGCAGAGAGGCCAAGTAGTCGCTTATGCAAGCCGCCAATTGAAACCGCATGAGAAGAATTATGTGACTCATGATCTTGAGTTGCTAGCCATCGTATTTGCCTTAAAAATCTGGAGACATTACTTATTGGGCGAGAAATTTATACTGTACACAGATCATCAATCGTTGAAGTATTTATATACCCAGAAAGATCTGAATCTGAGACAGCAGCGTTGGCTAGAATTTCTTGCGGCGTATGATCTTGATATCTTGTATACGCCGGGAAAGGCTAACGTGGTAGCGGATGCACTTAGTAGGAAAACCGCAATCATTGCCAATCTTATAATTACACCTGGATTGATTGATAGGATATCTGTTCTTCAGAAAAGTGACAATTTTGTGAAAGAGGTGGTAAAAAGGATTCAAAGGGGCGAAGGCTCCAGTTTCCAAGTGGATACAGAAGGAGTTCTGAGGCTGAATAGAAGAATATGTGTTCCTGACATTCCCGAGCTTAAAAGAGAAGTGCTAGATGAATGCCATAAATCCAAATTTTGCATCCATCCTGGGGTGAGTAAAATGTACAACGATATCAAACGCACTTTCTGGTGGAAGGCAATGAAAAGAGATATTTCTTTGTATGTTAGCAGATGCCCTACTTGTCAATTGGTCAAGAGTGACCAACAGAAGCTAGCTGGACTGTTACAACCGTTGGAAATCCCAAGTTGGAAATGGGAACAGATTTCCATGGATTTCATAGATGGTTTGCCGCGAACCAAGAAAGGTAATGACAGCATTTGGGTAATCGTAGATCGCTTCACGAAGACTGCCCATTTTATACCTGTCAGGTCCAATAGAACTGCCCAAAGTCTAGCGTAGATATATTTCAGGGAAATTGTTAAGTTGCATGGGATTCCCATCAGCATAGTCAGTGATAGAGATCCCCTATTCACTAGCAAGTTCTGGGAGGCTTTCCAGACAGAATTGGGAACGAAACTGAATATGAGCACCGCTTATCACCCACAAACAGATGGCCAAACTGAGCGGGTGAATAGAATTCTGGAAGATTTATTGCGGGCTTGTATAATCGATTTTGGTGGGTCATGGGAAGATCATTTGCATTTGGCAGAATTCTCATATAACAATAGCTATCAAGCAAGCTTGAGAATGTCACCATTTGAAGCATTATATGGCAGACCCTGCAGATCTCCTGCATGTTGGGTAGAACCTGGCAACAGACTTGTACTAGGACCCGATATGATTAGAGAAGCATCCGATAAAGTGGACTTCATCAAGAAGCGATTGAAAACCGCCCAAAGCCGACAGAAAAGTTATGCAGACTCTAGAAAGAGAGATTTGACATTTGCTGTTGGTGATTATGTTTATTTGAAGGTTTCTCCGATGAGAGGAGTAATCAGATTTGGCAAGACTGGGAAGTTGGCACCGAGATTTGTTGGTCCCTTTCCTATACTTGAGCGAATTGGAACTCTTGCTTATAGGGTTCAATTACCAGATTGGTTGCCTGGAGTGCACAATGTATTTCACCTATCTCAACTTAGGAGACATGTGCATGATCCGGATCTTGTTGTAGAAGAAGCAGCGCAACGGGACGTGGAGATAACTCCAGAATTAGCACTCAGAAGAGAGCCATTAAAGATTGTGGGCAAAGAAACTAGAGAACTCAGAAGCAAAAAGGTTCATTTAGTTAAAGTGCAGTGGAGCAGTGATCCTAGAGACTGTACTTGGGAGACTGAGGAAAACATTAAGCAAGCTTACCCCAAATGCAGAGTGGATATCTCTGACTAACTCCGGTGCAAGGTACCTTTACAATACCTTGCATTTACATTTTATTTCCTACTTTACTGTTGTTTCCTTTTCGAGGACGAAAAGTTTTAAGTGGGGGAGGTTGTAATAACCCGGAAAATACGAGCCAATTTAAAAATTTTAAATTGGTTATTTCAAAGGAATTTGAACAAATGAAATTGAATATTTCAATAAAATAGTGAAATAGAAATAGTGAGTCAGTTTGAAAATTTGAATTCATACTTTGACTGACTGTGCAGGGTGGAAAATATAACGGATTTTAGCGAAACCAAAAATATTTAAATCTGTTAGTCAATACCTTTCTAACGAATCTGAAAAATCGAAGTTTCATAACGGGAATCAAAAGTTATGGCCGAATAAATTTTCAGAAGAGTCGGTATATAGAATATATAGGCCTGGAAAATTGATATTTTGCATACGACCTCGGAATTCGACGAAACCACTTTTGTTGGGTCCGGGATGTCAAACTATTGCTAGGTTTCAAATTTCATAATTTTTGAAGCTAGTATGTGAGCGTGGCAAAAGAAAATGTGTTTGGTCAATTTCTGTTAAATTGGATCGACCAGAAGATGGCCATTTTTCAAAGGACCTCAGAATTCGACGAAACTAGTTTTGTTGGGACCGTAGCGTCAAAACATAGCTAGATTTATTTTTCTGGAATTTTTCGAATCAGTTTGTGGCCCTGGCAAATTGAAATGTGCGCTCAGAGTTAAAAATTAAATGTTTTATACTTTAATTTGAAAAATAACTGACTGTAACAGTCGAATTGGCCAACGAAACATATCCCATTGTGTCCGGAATGGGGGTATTTAGCTAGGGGCGACAGTCATTGGGTTTAAAAAGGAGTTCGTTTGAGAAAACACAATTTAAAAATTAAATATAATCCTCGACCAATCATATTTCTCCATTTATAAATAAAAAAAAATTATCAGAAACCCCCCCCCGACCCCGACATCGACGATGGAAACCCTTTTTCCCCTTCCCTGGCGATTTCCGATCGCCACAGCTCGAATTAGCTCCTCCCCCAGTTCAACTTTTTGTAGTTCTCCCTCCCCTCTTCAAATCCATATAAGGAGCTCCCCCTATCGTCGCCTCTACGTCGAGATATCCCCTTCCAAAGTTCCGACCTTAAAGCCGCCGCCGATCTGCACCACCGAACCCCACCAAACCGCCGCGCGCCTGTAGCCCTCTCGAAGCTCTTCCACGTCCAACTCCCTGATCGTCCCCTCGTGCCCCGGTTCTCGCGAAAACCGTAAACCTAGTTTTGAAGCTTCATGAAAGTGAGTTTTTCTTTGATCTTTACACTTTGAAAAATCATATCTTTTTGGTATGTTGACGAAATTCGATGAAACAGGAAACATCAAGACTGCAAGGAAGCTCTCTACCCAATAGAAGAAGCTGCGGATTTTTCTGACATCGTATCGATTTTTAGCGCTCAGAAAACCAAGGTGAGAAATCTAAATTAACGTGAAATTGAATGGAAAATGTCGTGTATAATTTATATAAGCGAAATATAAATTACATACGTGTTGTATACCTCATGTACATGCGTAGTGTAAGCTATATAAGCGAAGTATGAATTTTACATGCATAGAATAATTGATATATGTGTTGAAATGCAAGTGAAAAATATATTATATCATATATATATATATATATACTCCCCTCGTCCACAAACCATGGACGATATTTATTGTGGTGAATTGGTGTGAAATATTGGATGAAAAATACGAATGGTTGAATAATTGTTTGTGGTTGATATTGTTTGGTTGTGGTTGAAAAATACCCATTGGTGATTGAAATCAATTGAAAATATTTGTGGAAATAAAAATAAACATGCCGCCTGCGTGCGAATTAGATGCATGAATCCCCATTGTCAAAAACCGCGAGGTTTTAAGGTAGAGCGAGGAGCCGTACTAGGGACGGTGCCGGTTTTAACTACCCTGTCGTTATGCTGCCGAAATTTTGAATAATCTTTGTGTGTTAGAATTATTTTCATATGTTGAAATCATTTTCATGCATAGAAATTAAAGCCATATATTGAAACTATATCCATGTGTGGAAATATTCATGTGTTGAAAGGTGTTGTGTGAAAATTAAATTCATTTGTGAATGAATGAAGTGTTTAAACAATAAAAATCACATTTATATATATATATATATATGAAGTATGAAAGATATTCGCCTTATATAAATAGTTTCAACAACCAAAATTTCATCTTTCTAATATGAACAACATAAATAAAATGTCCATGTGTGGAAATACTCATTTGTTGAGAAGTGTGTGTAGTGGAAGAGTTCATGTGTTGAATAAAAAGATCGAACAATAAAAATTACATTTTTATTGAAACTATGAAGTGTTGAAACGTCTATTTGTTGAATAAATATTTCGAACGATAAAAATATCATTTTTATCATATGTGTGATATGCTAGAGATATGCGGACGTTGAAATAAATATTTGTGATAGAAATATTATTTTTAACATGCATAGGAACTAAATAAAATAGTCATGTGTTGAAAGCTATTTTAGTTCGCCAAAATTATCATCTTTGAAATGTGAAGTGTTAAAAATAGCCACTTGTTCAAATAAACGTGCATGAGTTGAAATATACATTAACTAGCTAATGATATGATTTTAGCCTATGCATGCAACATTAGAATGAATGGTGTTTTTAAACCAAAGCAAATCAAATATGAAATTGAATGGAAAATGATAAAGGTTAGAAATTGTATATATGTACATGCATATCTATTGAACAGGTTAAAGCAAAAGGGGCTAGAGAAGAGAAATAGAATTTCGTGCCCGACAAATAGGTACACATTTACCGCTTTGTTTAGGTGATGATTTTATGAGCCTGTTGGCTAGCCGCTTGGCTTTTTCTTTTTCTTTTTGATATGAGACGCCCGTGTGGCTATTTGGGAATTTTCCCAGACCCTCCCGTACAAAGGAGGTTATGGCGAAATTTTCCAAAATTTAAAGGCGTTAGTGAAATAATTGAAGTGGAAACGATATAGGAATTTTTGAATGAACTATATTTATATTAATATATAAATATAAATAGAATAAAAACGAAACGTGGCCGTGCAATTCATGTTTTGGAACCGTGATTTCAAACGACTAGTGCGGGAAATCCGACAATTGGATTTTCCCGAAACCTCAACCGTTGGGTTCGCCTTGGAAATATCTTTCCAACGGCACCAACTTTGTGAAGATCCGACGGTTGGATTGTCTGGAATGTTTAATTCAAAACTGAAGAAAAACAGCGCCAGAAACGATTATATATATATATATAATTAAATTAAATCGAATAACGACGCTGCAGTTCGTAAATTGAAATCGTAACTTCAAATGGTTAGTGTGGAAGATCCGACCGTCGGATTTTCCCAAAACTGAAACCGTTGGATTCGTTTTGAAAAGACCTTCCTAATGATGTAAAATTTTTGAAGATCCAACGGTTAGATTTTCATATATGTGTAAAACAAAACTAGTGAAAAGCAGCGCCAGTGCATCGACACGACCTGAAACGTCGTTTAAATAAAAATGGCAATATATCGTTATAAAATATTATGGACGATATAGAGTGGAAATAAACCAATTTTGTTGTGTTTTCTTGATATGTGATGGTTGAATGTATTTGACATGAAAATTATAACTAAATAACTGAAATGTGATTGTTGAATAGTCCAACCATGTGATTGATTGATTTGAAAATCTAAATATACGTGGGTTATTTGAAAAGGCCGAGTTTATCTCATTTCAAATAATCGATCGACGTTGAGAAGTCGAAGAGTCGAAGACGGTTGAAGACCGACGATCTCCACATTGGATGGATGGGCGCTACTGATGCTCGTGATTGGAGTAGCTACCATGAAGGAATTGAAGTAGTAGCCGTCCAAACATACTGTTGATTGTACGGATATGCGAGGAATTGGTGCCTCCGGTTTCGTTCAGACCCAGAACGGACTTGTAAATGGACCGTGTGTCTGACATTGGATTTTGTTCTGTGTTGATTGATCTCTGTTAAATATATATCTGTTTGGCGGCGGGGAATTTATTCTCTTGCTTAATGCCCTTCTCTGAGACGTACGAGCTCAGAGGTTACGTATTGACAGAAATCAGTCGCATGGAGTGGATTGCCTGTGTGGCACGCCTAAGTGGCATATTATCAAGGCTTCTGTTGCAAAGCAAATTCTTGTGATTGATGATCAAAGCATGGTCTGTGTGACGTAGCTTTGTGTATAACGTGAATTCGCGAGCCTCACACCTTGGTATCAGTCAAAAACGGGAGAGTGACTGCAGGGAGAGCACGATGTTTCTTTCTAGCTAAGGTGGTGTCAGTGACCTACCAGCCCTGACATTATATATACTTTTCACCTGTGTGGTTGTTGGAATGCGAGGCGCCTCGATATAGGTCTGTAAGGACCGGGAAACGTGTGTTCAGGAATAATTAATCCTCAAAAGTAAGAGAGGACCGGCCCTGAAGATCCTAGGATCATAGTGGGGTCCTGGGACATTTGCTAGAGTGTCTCGAATTGGAGAGGAGCTTGCCCCTTGCCTCGACTCATGAAGGAATCCAATTTCCAATACGAAATATGCGGTTGTGATTGTATTACTAGTATGGCGACATAGTGGTATGGGTCATTTATGCCGCCTATGATTGATATTTATGATTGAAATCGCTTTTGAAACATATATGCACTAGTAATAATATCAAGCACTTTTTTTTATTCGTATGAAGCATCTTTGGCCATTATAAGGTAAAAACTCTATCCTCCGGCTTGCGTTGCATTGTGTGATGGGACCTGAGTCTTATAATGGCTTCATTTTATAAAAAGCATTGCGTTGATTTAATCGTTTACTTTATTTCATGCACTAGCACTCATTGGAGTAAACCCGTTCCGCGAAAGTGGCGTGGTCCTTTGATTTGCCTTATTATTGTTGTTAATAAGTTGAGTAGATTTCTCATACCAGTCCCATGACTGACTCGTAGTTTGTTTCACCTTGCAAACTCGGGTGCCCTCATTTTCACACGGGCAGCCTAGTTACAGGTTTCTGACGCACCTTTTGGCTCATGGCGAGGCTTGACTACACCGTGCTGACTTGGATTTTCTCCGCCATTATTGTATCTATATTATGATTCCGCCATTGGCGATGGAGACTGATATTCCTTTGTGTACTCTTTATGTATGATTCCGCCTCAGGCGATGGTGACTGATTATGTATCATTATGCACTAAGTTGTATCCTGTACTGTGCTTCTCTGATGTGATGATATCTATATGATTCCGCTGTCATATGTGTGTAAATTATTCTATTTTCTGTTTATGCTATTATCTGTGATCTGCCAATGATGATAAATGTGTTATATTCCAATGATTATCCTTAACACCATGTCACGGGGTTTTGGGATCGTCACAGTATAATCACCTGTCTAGAGAAATTCCATTTGCTTCTTTAATTTATATTCGATGTAGTCTCATTTTGGGAGGCGGTTGCTGATCCCAACCGTCGTTGATATAATTTCGATACACTCAAGCGAAATGAGTGGTCGGTCATGTGAGGGCCGGGTTGCAAGAAGTTCTTGTTGAACCCAGTGTATTTGCCTCTAGAGATACACAGTCGGAAGGTGGTCCCATACCCTGTCAAGTTGGAATCCAATATCTAATAAGCGCCCGCGGTTTTCGATTGTATACTATATATGTGGAGCGTGAGATGCAAGCGTTCCGCTAGATTGTAAATTACTTGTATTTAGACACTATGATAATATCAGAATGAATTATGATTTCAAAAATGGTTTGGGTTATAGTAAGGTAAAAACGGTCCGTGTTTATATGTGGGCTCGTCTTACTATTACCTTTTGATTTCATAAAGGTTTTTCCAAAGTTAAACAAGTTGTGTGTATTCTGTGAATTCATCACTGATAGTATTCCAGACTGACCCGGTGTATTTTGCTTTGCTTCAAATGTGCTCAGCTCAGACTGAGTATGTTCCAGGTTAGGTTTCACTTGGTGTTTCAGAAGCTGAAATTAGGCGGCTTCATCGTTAGTTATATACATATATTTTTCCATTGTGACTGATATATTTTTTACTCTAATGATTGGTATGTATATACAGTTCTTTGTGTAAAAAGATTTATTATATTTTATTCGTTCCGCTATGAGATTCTGATGTGTTCTTCTTCTTTCTTCTATTCTAATATTCTTTCTTTCTTTTCTCACCCTCCAATTTCTTTCTATTGACAATCTGGGAGTTTGATACTTGGGTTTTTGGCAAGTGATCTGGGTTTATGTATTGTTGTCGAAAACTCGAGCGTCAGCTTTTCCCCGGGCCGTTACAGTGGTATCAGAGCTATTGGTTTAGAGATAACCTTGGCTCTCTGGCATGACTCGATAGAGATGGGGGTAGTAATACCCTAGATTGAGTTTGTGTATATATATGAGAGCGCGTATTTGTAATTTGATTAAAAAAAATTGAAATTTGTTTTGCCCAATATATTTTATAAATAGTGAAAGTACAGATTTTCACAAATTATTGCGATATGGGCAATCATTTTCATTTATTAATGTTGATTGAATAATATGTTTGGATGGTGTGCTCGATTTCATGCATATCAACCTGAACATGATAAGACTTGGTCTAAAACCAATATGAAATAAATAATTCGAATAAATCAATCCAGTTAAATAAATTTGAATGGATAATTAAAGAGATAAATGAATTGGTAAAGACGTAATTATAATCTCGTGTGGATTGAATTGTGTGTAAAATGGATTGATATGGATGGTTTGAACATAACTGACATTTTTTGTGATGACTAATGAGTTTATTGAAGTTGAGAAACAGGTGCAGAAGCATTAATTCAGCTTCAAAATCCATCCAAGAGAATTCTGAAGTTAGTCAAATCCAGTTCGAATCGAGCTGCATAATAATTAAGACAGCACAAGAATATAAAATATTGTTTATCAGGCAATGCAGCTCGCAAAAGGTATGCCTACGAAAATATTAAATTTTGGTTTTTATTTGGGTTTTGAATTTGGATTTTGAGTTTTTCCGACCATGAGAGTCGATGTATATTTATTTCTTGAACTTGCGATATTGCAGACGTCCTCCGTACAGGGGAGACTCTACCGAAATTTTCACAAAATTTAAGGTGTTAGAAGTTTTTTGAAGATTTTTGGGAAATTCTTTTATTTGAATTAATTTGGATTTACGACCATTTAGATTAGATTTGGAAAATAAAATCGAGCTTTAAAATTAAATATTATTATAAAGACAATAGGTTGAAACGTTCTTTCTACCATAGCAATTTCGAGGATGAAATTATTTTAAGGGGGAAGGAATGTAATGTCCCGTATTTTCTAGATATTTATTTGAAATATTTTATTTATTTAAAATATAGGTTTGAATTTTAATAATCGATTTTGACCATTTTAATTTAAATATTTAAATTATATTAATAATATAGTAATATTTTAATTTCTGAAATATTGGAAAATTGTTGAATTTGCAGTATAGAGTGAGCTGACAACTTAAAATGGTTAAATATGGTTTATATTGAAATTTTAGTGGCGATTTCATTTTAAAACGACGATTTGAACGTTGAATTTATAATTTAATTATAAAACGAGCTGCACCGGTGCAGTAGTTCGTAAATTTGCGTTTTGAACTTTAAACGGCGGTACAGGGCCCATGATGAGTTGGATTTTCTCAAAACAAGAAACGTCCGAACCTGTTGGGTAATATTTTTCTAATGGAAGAGAAAAATTGAGTTTTCATGTTGTAGATTTTGTTTTATGTCCAAATCAAATTTTGAAATAGTTGCTGTGGAATTTCCTTTACATATTTTATCGTTATTTATATTAAATAAAGGGTTTTTATATATTTATAATATCAATTTGGCTTCAAACCCAACCCGAGCTATTTTATTTTGGTAATATACAATATTCTGGTCGTATATGGCCAATTTCAACATTTTATTCATATTATATTGAGGTATTTTAAAATTGGTTTATTTTATTTGGATTGGGCAGTTATAAAAGGGCCTTTATTCAAACGACCCCCGTTTTCGATGAAATAAATTTTATTGGGACCGCAACAGTAAATTATTGCTAGATTTCAAGTGGCGAGTCAATCGGGGTTAATTTGCGAGCGTGGAAAAATAAAATACAAATAAAAACGACCATTTGAACGTGAACGAGGGCCATTTGAGCAAACGAACTAGGAATTCGACGAAATGAGTTTCAGTAGGACCGTATCGTCAAATTATACTATGTCGTCCATTCGCATCTCGAACGGGGTTCATATGTGAGCACAGGGACAACAAACGATACTTAGAAATTGCGATAGACACGAAATAAAAATCATTAGTCAACATCGCTCGTCACATCACATTAAATTATAAATTAAACCCACTATATATACCCCCCAAACCAGAAATTCTAGCCCAAATTCATTCTTGTCACCAAAATTTGCAAATAAGCCCTCATCACAAAACAATTTATCTCTTCCAATCCGTGAAGAATTTGCTAGGGAGACCTGAAGCAAAGTGATAGATCGGGATGTTATCTAACTACTGGAGAAAATTGGGGAGGTTTCGTTGAGCTAGGTGGTCGGAATCGTCCAAAAACCCAAACTCGACAGTTTCGTTCTTTGCAGAAATCAAAGAAAATGGATCGATTTGAGAGGCCGGGACCTTGGGGGTTTCGTAGAGGGGAGATCAGGCTTTCGTTTGGTTGTGGTCTCGAGTTTTCTGGTGGTGTGTGGTGGTTGGAGGAAGTAAATGAACGGAGTGGAGTTTTTGGGTGCAGATTTTGAAAGTGGCGGTCGGAATTTGTGGATTTCCGACGATTGGAGCAGACAGGGGTCGGGGTCACTGTACGACGACTGAAATAGGAGGCATGGCGGAGAGATGGGTGGTGGTCCGGCATCATACGGTGGCCTGAGGTGGTGGCTACGGCAGTTTAAAGTGGATACGGTTGTGAGGGATTTCAGGACGGACAGAGGTGATCTGAGGGCTGGCGGTTCTAACGATGGGGCACGATGGAGAGGCAATCGTCGCAGTCGTGTCCGGTGGTGCTTCGGTGATGATATGGCGGAGGTAGGAGGCTTGGTTTATTGTCAGGATCGAACGATGGAAGGCTTAAGAAGAGGAAATCGGGTTTTCATTTTGGAGTTGGGGAAACCGCGTGACGCAGCTGCTGGGAAACGAAGGGATCAGTAGCGTTAATCATGGTTTAGCTGGCTAATGACGTTTTAGGCCTTAACAAGGTAATTAAGTTATGGAATTAATAATTTACTTAGAATTTATTATTCTTTAAATTGTTAATTCTTGAAATCGCGATAACTTTTTCATACGATAACGAAATTTAACGAAACTGGATCCATTGGGATCGCAGGGATGAGGCCTAGGATGGCACCGACTAAGCAATTATCTGACGCAGTTGGAATTTTAGCAAATTTTGAACGCTCGACTGAAATTAAATGCAACAAGCGTGTCAACCATCAACCGAAAATAAATCTGGTGAGTTAATTCTCACACCTTCTGGAATCCTGTGATGTCGTAAATTCATATTAAAATACAATTTACCATTTAAAAATATAAATTGGTTGATTGGTTGCTATTGGATGTTTTTTGTTTGATTGGTTGCTGTTATTTTTAATGCATCATTTAAAATCTATAGATTATTGAAATTTATTTCATATATTGTTATGAAATGTATAACGAGCTGTGATGCAGGGAATGGAGGGATCCGACCGGATTCCTCAAATATTATATATGTTGTTTGTTTGTTTGATATTGTTGATATATGAACTGATTTAACCCCATATGGTAGAAAAACCTGTTTGAACGTGATGGTGGAATAGATATTCACCTGTGTTGTGTTAAAATCGACCGACAGTGTTGATTGGGTAATTGGCAGTGAATGGCCTAAATTATGTTGTTTTAGACATTAGTTTACCGTTCAGTGAATCGACGCAGTTTTAAAGTTATAAATTATTTTATAACTAAATTGAGGTTTTTCGGCTATTTTATTTAAATAATTAAATAAGAAGTTTATGAATAAATATTTTAATCGAGTTTATAAAAGAAATTATATTAGTGGTTTATATCGGTTTTAAAAGCTAAAAAGCCAAAGAAAATTACCTATGTGTTGGTAAAGATGGGATAATTGTTTTTAAACAATTAAACGATGTTTTTAAATTAATTAAGTTATGTAATTAATTTAAAAGGGGAAATGACAAACGAAAAGCAGTTAATCGTTAACCGATATGTAAGGTTGGTAAAATCCACCGTTTTCGAGTATTGGTTAAGGAATGTTTAAGTGGTGATTAGTTTTGATTAAAAAGGAGCGATAAGGGTTATAAGGAGATTATAAATCCAAAGTTGTCAAATGAGATTTTCAAATAAGGTTTTCAAGCGAATGTGAAGATTTAAATAAAATTTACTTAATTGTTAAATTAAGATAAATTCAATTGAAATGACCCTTTTAAGGGAGATGATTAATACATTGTAATAGAGTGTGGTGTGAATATTAAAAAGGGATTAATGCAAAATGATGTCTTAAATGTTAAAGGATTGAATTGAGCAAAATTAGGTAATTGAAGCAAGGATCTCGAGCAAAAAGTAAATTACATACAAGGGCTTTGGTATTAAATATTGGTAAATGAATTTTTGAAAGAAAATTCAAATTAACGAGTTTTATTTAAAGAAGATTTTAAGCGGATTTAAATTTTAAAAATCCAAGATAAAGGTTGAGTATAGGAATGCTCGTACAAATGGGAATAGATTATTCGATGAGTAATAAAAATAAGTGTTATAAGCGAAGTATGATTTAAGTTAAAAATGTTGTTTTGTGGACATTTACTTAATCAAACAAATTAAGTAAATGGAGTATATTTCAAATGTAAGAAAGGGTTTGTAAAACCAAAGTTGAAATCGAGACAGTGAATAAAGATTTTGATGAAATGGTTAAGTAACGAACTAATATTATTCCGAGATAAGGACTTTGTCGATCAAGGTCTGAGAGGTAAATAAAATACCCCAACTTGAACAGCTTCACGATTATCGAGGAATGATATTCGTTTGTGGTAAGTGCAAAGTGTTGGAATTGGTCAATCATTCCATACGAGAAAAATTGAAATGGGTACGAGGCTTTTGAATATAAATGTTGGTTACAAGATAAGGAAGAATAATTGATTTTAAATTTATATAATTTGACATTTGATTTGTAATGTCAGAATTGGTAATTTGGTTTATATACCATTAAGTATATACATATATGTATATCGTGAGATGCCTGAAAATAGGGAAAAGGGGAAAAGGTTTGAAGAATATAACGACATTTTCTATGGTAAAGGAAATGGAAAATCAAGTATATATATATATATATATATATATATATATATATATATACATAGTCGGAACTTTATAAAATAGTTTGGTTAAATTAAAACTAGAATAAAAATTATGTTTTAGATATATTGGGAAGAACAAGTAGTTGATTAACCATATTGTCAAATATATTTTAAAGAGGCCAAGTCAAGCCAAGTACTGAATCAGTGAAATCATTTACACAATTTTTATTTGATAGTTAAATCACCGATTATCAAACCTGACCAATACGATTGTTGGTATGGAAAGACCGGGATCGAAATTATATTCGAAAACCATTCTAACCAGCAAATACGTGAAGACGCTGATCGAAGATGGAGCTAGTGAAGACCGTCGATCTTCATAACCGGAAGTAGGGATGAGCAGGAAAACCGATTACGAACTAAAATCGAACCGAAACCGCATAAAACCGATAAAAACCGAATCTCAAAAAACTGCACCGAAGTAAAACCGCAAAACCGATGAAACCGCACCATTAGTATGGTCCGGGTTCGGTTTTCATCCTTTTACAAACCGCAAAAACCGAAACCGCACCGAATGTTACTTATACGTAAATTTTAATGCTACATTCTCAAATTTAGCGTTAGACAAATCTGCATGTTCGTTACTTGGCAATCATGGAAGCAAAAGAGCAGCAATACAAGTTGCCAAGATTAATCATGACGTGTTGATGGAATTGTCTGATCATAGAAAGGACCTACAAAAGAAAAAAACTAATATTGAACTCCTTGAGAAGCTACCAAGACCTGCCACCAGACAAAGCTCTTACTGTATTAGCTATAGAGGTTAAAAAGAGGCAGTATGCTACTGTTGAGAAGTATCTAGAACAAGTTCTACATACTGCTTTCGGTCCATGAGAATTATGATTCCGATTACATCCTTTGCCTTGATGTCGTTTATAGTAAGATGGTATTAGGACTGGACCGATTGGTCATTACAGTAAAAGAGTTTTCATTTGCATGTGAAGATCAATATCACACATTAGACAAATAAAAAAGCCTTTGCCTCAGCTTTAAACATTTCATGTGCATCGCCATCTAAGGGTACGATGTTTTTTTTTCGTTAATTTGTTTTGAAACCGAAATCGCACTTTTAAAAACCAAAACCGCACTTTTAAAACCGAACCGCACCAACGGTTTTTGGTCCGGTTCTGGTTTCTACTTTTGAAAACTGCACTCTAACGGTTCCGGGTGCGGTTTTAAGTCAAAACTACACCAAACCGCACCATGCTTATCCCTAAGCGGAAGGACTACTTGTTGAATTTCTCTGGCTTGCAACCAGGGTTATTTGATTTGTGATTCCGTCGTGGTTGAAATCCATGGATTGCAAGGACTTCTCGCTACTGATCCATTGGGTGATTCCAATACGAGATGCAGTAGGAGAGTACCTTCGGTTCATCCTGTTCCTGGATGACTTGTATCGACGAGTGTCTGATAGAGTATTTCCAAAGGGGTCACGTATGTTGATTTCTTCAAACGTATTTCTACTAATGGCGGAGAAGGCCGTACACCTTCTCTTAGCTAACTGCAGAATATTTTTGTGGACGTCAATTAGTGATATCTGGCGGATCTGACGATGTTGCATTCAAAGTGAATGGTGACCAGGTATTCTAAAAGAAAATTCTAGCATCAAGCCTCATCAACCGGGAAATGACAAAAATCGGGCAGGCAGCATGGCTATGCGGGTCGCTCCCATTAGGGTGTATAATCACCTATCTAGAGAAATTCCATTTGCTTCTTTAATCTATATTCAATGCTGTCCCTTTCCGGGAGGCGGTTGCTGATCCCAACCGTCGGTGATATACATTCGATACACTCAAGCGAAATGAGTGGTCGTCATGTGAGGGCCGGGTTGCAAGAAGTTCTTGTTGAACCCAGTGTATTTGCCTCTAGAGATACACAGTCGGAAGGTGGTCCCATACCCTGTCAAGTTGAAATCCAATATCCAATAAGCGCCCGCGGTTTTCGATTGTATACTATATATGTGGAGCGTGAGATGCAAGTTGTAACAACCCGTATTTTAAACAACACGTTATAACTTAAAACAGGGCAGAATTAAATGTTAAAATCTGAATCAGGGAAAAGGGGTTGCGCCATTACGTTCGTCTCGGAAAAATGCGCGAAATAGAGTCCGAAATTTCATAAATCGGAGTCCGTATGATCAAGATATGGCCTCGCAAAGTTTCACGAAAAATTCAAATTCAAAAACAGATTCAAATTTTCATAATTCAGGGTAGGCTGGAAAAATCCCGCCTAGACAGGTCGACAGGGGGGTCGACAATGGGGTCGACCTCCCCCCAACCAGGTCGACACTAGTGTCGACCTGGGGGTCGACCTGTGTGTCGACCTCCCTGGTCGGCCAGGTCGGCTTGGTGCACCTGTTTTGGCTCCTGGGTCTTGTTTTGGGGGCTTGTGACGATTTTAGATGGCTCAGATCTATCCTAGGGTTTATCCTATGGCTAAAACTAATCCTAAACACTATAAAAAGACCTTAAGACCTAGCTTAAATCATACTATTTCATTTTAGCCTCATGCAGCCGCCATTAAACCTAGAACTCTAAATTAAAAATACAAAGAACAAAATTAAAGAAGACGAAGGATGATTCTTGAAGGCTACAACTAGAAGCTACAACAACTACGACGCTTTAGACAACGGATTTGGGGATATTTGATTTAAAGTTTTGAATTGGATTGCTTGCTTCATATTGTAAGTTCTATGTCACTTTTTAGGCAAAAACGCTAAAATAACATGGACATGCTTTGAATTGAAACCGGATTTAGGAACTATTGTTAATTCATGTTTATATTGTTTAACTTTGAATCAAAATTTGGGAATATTGCTATGTTAATGTTGCAAGTTAAACTTATCATGATGTTGATGTTGTTATTAATCACTTGGGCTTAATTTTATTGCAAATTGAACAAATACATGTCCATGGAATCATTATGTCCATTGAAATCCTCATGTTGATTAAACCATGCCTATGATGCTAATTAAACCATGTCTATGATATTAATGAAACTATGCATGTGATGTTAATATACCTATCATGCTAATGACAAATTGGGAATTGCTAGGTCATGATGAAAAGTTGGAATCATTATGTTTATAATGCTAGATGAGAATCATTATGTTAAAAATACTAAATTGGAATCCACTATGCCTATTAGAATTACCATGCCCTAAATGTTTCATGTTTGTAATAAAATTATTATTATGCCCGCAATGATTATTATGCCTAGGATGTAAAGTTGAATTCATCATGTTGAACTAAGTTGGAACCATTACTATGCCAAGTTATCATCATGCTAGTATTGAAACCATGTGATATTTTATATCCTGTTTATTATGCAAGTGATGTTGGAATTGTCACGTATGCCTATCACATGTTTGGTGTTATTCCCCTTTATCTCTTGAATTGTTTATGCTTGTGAACGAAGTACTTTTATATACGTTGGGGATACGATTAGGTAGAATAGGCAAAAATTGAATTGATTATAATCATAAACCGTGAAATTTGGCATAAGTAGAACATGAAATATGGCACGAAAACTCGACTTGAACATGCCATAACTTGACTTGAAACATGCCTTAGTTGGGCACGAAATTGACATATGAACATGCTATGAAAATAGCACGAATCTGATAAGAACATGGGCATGACTTTAGAAAACAAGAAAGTGGCCAACTCGAGGTTGGGTTGAGTTTGTAGTGTAAACCTGCCCGGAACCGCCCGGCAAATCCAGTTGCTACAAACAATAGGATCCAATGTGGGTAGTTGGTCACATCGCGCTTGAAACCCGAGGTTGGGTTGAGTTCGTAGCGTAAACCTGCCCGGAACCGCCCGGCAAATCCAGTGGCTACTAACAATAGGATCCAATGTGAGTGGTTCGGTGCATTAACGAATCAATTAATGCCAATTAGGGTTAAGTCATGAACATGAAAAGACAACTTAACCAACTTGAACACGATTTGTAGGGCTAAGTCATGAACTTGAAACGACAACACTTAGCCAACTTGACATGACACATAGGCGGGTTAAGTCATGAATTTAAATGTCATACTTAACCATCTTGACACGACTAGACTGGAAAAGGATTAAGTCACGAATTACACGACTTAATCGGTTAGGCGGGTTAGGTCACGAATTACATGACCTAATCTGTTAGGCGAAACCCTAGACACGACCCTTTTCAGCAGTAACCCTCTAGATGTATCAAGGTACCCTGGGGCTAGGCCGGGTGGGGCACGATTACTGGGCTGATTGTAAGAGGTGAACGACGACAGTGGGGTATGCCAGTGTAGGTTCGGTGGACTACGGTCGTGCACGTATTCCGGGGCAGGCACTGGGTATCCGTAGATTTATCTGTGCATCTTGAATCGTGTCAGGGGTTGACACCCTAGGGCTGATACACCCGAAGGTGGACCCAGCACAGGTGACTACATTCGTGATTAGCCGTATGACACGGACACTTGACGAGCTAGAACTTGTAGGGAGCCGATCGACTAGATAATCGCTCCGTAGGACCCCGTACTTGGGTCAGACCCCGTTTCAGGGTCATTTCATGATATTGGGCCGTGGGATTTATTTCGTGATTAACTTGTGATAATGGCTTAGTATACTAGTACAGTCGATGCAACGAATCTCGAACATGTGATGCTTTACTTGACTTGTCTTGACTTATCCTGATCACCTTAGTTTATCTTGTTCACCTTGACACCATTCTTAAGTTTAGTTCCTGTTCATACATGACAGGTTGTTTTAACCGTTTTTACATTGAAAGTCACTAGGACTTACTCAGTCTTTATGACTGACCCTTTTCCTTTTGCCTCTTTTTCTTTCGTTTCCCCCCCTCCCCCAGGTTCTCTGGGAGGAAACACTAGCTCTTAGCTTGGATATCACTTGCTTTGGCTCAACATGTATGGTTTGCTATGGCTGCTTCTTTTTACTGCACTTGGGGAATAAGCTGTTTTTCTATTTTTAAGTTATTGCTTCTTTTGCTATTATTACAAGACAGTTGTAATGAAGTTATTTGAAATGTTTGTAAGAGACATGGTTTATTTTGGAATAAATTGAAGTTCTGTTTTGCTCATAAATTCTTCCGCTGTTTACTTAAATTTTTTTATGTTCTATCTTGTGATAATTCTGTGATGTTATCTCGATAATACCCCTCCAAAACTAGTGCATTCCCTTTGTGAGTGACCCTTGCGGAGGTGGGGTGTTACATTTGGTATCAGAGCAGAAGGTTACCAAGACTGGGCAAAAGTTTTGAAAACCTTTTGATTTTTTTTTTTCAAAACCATTTACAAAGAAGCACTTTTCAAGAAAAGTTGGTTTATTTTAAAAGGCAATTCCCCAAAAAGCCATTAGCACTATCTTTGTTTCCTCGTTTGAATCTTTTCCTTTTTAGTTTTCAGCTTATCATGGCTGACGATCTTAATCTTCCCGAGGGTGTCAATATACCCACTAGGTTCCGTCGTTTCCTCGAGGCTCGGGCTAATGTGACAGGCCTAGCCAATCCTCCTCCTCATCCTCCTCAACCTCCGCGAGAAACCGCTTTTTCAAAGATATGCAAGGACTTTAAGGCCATGGGCGGAAAGGATTTCCTAGGAACTGAGACTTTTGTTGAGGCACGGAATTGGTTGAAGGAAACCGAAGACTTGTTTGTTATCTTTGAGGTAGAGGACAATAGGAAAGTACAGTTGGCGGCGTGGCTCATGAAAGAGGAAGCTTCTTATTGGTGGGAAGTCACCAACGTTACTAGGCCCATTGAGACTTGGGCGGACTTTAGATGGAGATTTGGGCTTAAGTTCTTGTCATCGGCAGAGGAGAGTCTCCAAATGGAACGGTTTCTGGCCCTCAAACAAGGAAATATGACAGTTAAAGAATATGTGAACCATTTCAATCAGCTTGCTCACTTCGGATTAGAGTTAGTCAACACTCCTCAGAAAAAGGTGCTACATTTTGCACGAGGCTTGAACGAGCCACTACATGGTTTGGCCATGACTCATGTGCCCATGGGGGCGACCTTTGAAAGCTTGGTGGATATGGCCCTACTGTATGAGGAAGATAAGAAGGGCAAGAAAGAGGTCAAGCCCACCGATTCTCAGAATAAGAAGGTAGACTCCGAGAAAGGAGGAAAGAATGACAACTCACGTGATAAAAGGAAATGCAATTTCTGTGGTATGGAAGGGCACATAGCCAAGGATTGTAGAAAGAGGAAAAGAAAGCAAGGTGAATGTTTTCATTGTGGGAAGTCTGGACACATCAACAAGGACTGCCCTAAGAAGCAGACCGGACCTTCCGGGGGTACATCTTTAACTTCTTTTTCTAGATGCTTTGTTTTATCTTGTTATCTCCTCGATCCTATCTTGAGAACCATAGGTAGAATATTTTTGGATGTAAACATGTAATTGAAACATGTTATGATTGCAAAATGGTTGCAATTGGTCGCAAGTGGTTGCTCGTGGATGCATGAATACAAATTATGCACTAGATCGGCTCAGTCACAGTTTCATACTTGCATATGCATGAGTATTTATTTTGGAAACTTGGTTGTGCTATCATTTGGTTGTTGCATATGATTGAATGTTTGAGCACTCATATAGAAATTATGAATTATAATAAGAAATTTTTTGCATACATATTGGATTCATTTCACTAAACATATTTTGCATTTGAGAAGATCAATCAGGCCGAATCATTTGCATTAGATAAGGAACATATACACACACTTTCTGCATATGTTTATACAACATTAGAAATCTTTTAAGGACAATGACTACCTGTGGATGATGCTTTGAGTAGATGGATGATGGATGGTAGGATACGTTCTTCCTAACTTGAAGATTTCGGGGACGAAATCCTTTAAGGAGGGGAGAATGTAACAACCCGTATTTTAAACAACACGTTATAACTTAAAATAGGGTAGAATTAAATGTTAAAATCTGAATCAGGGAAAAAGGGTTGCGCCATTGCGTTCATCTCGGAAAAATACGCGAAATAGAGTCCGAAATTTCGTAAATCGGAGTCCGTATGATCCAGATATGGCCTCGCAAAGTTTCACGAAAAATTCAAATTCAAAAACAGATTCAAATTTTCAGAATTCAGGGTAGGCGGGAAAAATCCCGCCTAGACAGGTCGACAGGGGGGTTGACACTTGGGTCGACCTCCCCCCCAACCAGGTCGACACTAGTGTCGACCTGGGGGTCGACCTGTGTGTCGACCTCCCTGGTCGGCCAGGTCGGCCTGGTGCACCTGTTTTGGCTCCGGGGTCTTGTTTTGGGGGCTTGTGAAAATTTTAGATGGCTCAGATCTATCCTAGGGTTTATCCTATGGCTAAAACTAATCCTAAACACTATAAGAAGACCCTAAGACCTAGCTTAAATCATACTATTTCATTTTAGCCTTATGCAGCCACCATTAAACCTAGGACTCTAAATTAAAAATACAAAGAACAAAATTAAAGAAGACGAAGGTTGATTCTTGAAGGCTAAAACTAGAAGCTACAACAACTACGACGCTTTAGACAACGGATTTGGGGCTATTTGATTTGAAGTTTTGATTTGGATTGCTTGCTTCATATTGTAAGTTTTATGTCACTTTTTAGGCAAAAACGCTGAAATAACATGGACATGCTATGAATTGAAACCGGATTTAGGAACTATTATTAATTCATGTTTATATTGTTTAACTTTGAATCAAAATTTGGGAATATTGCTATGTTAATGTTGCAAGTTAAACTTATCATGATGTTGATGTTGTTATGAATCACTTGGGCTTAATTTTATTGCAAGTTGAACAAATACATGTCCATGGAATCATTATGTTCATTGAAATCCTCGTGTTGATTAAACCATGCCTATGATGCTAATTAAACCATGTCTATGATATTAATGAAACTATGCCTGTGATGTTAATATACCTATCATGCTAATGAAAAATTGGGAATTGCTAGGTCATGATGAAAAGTTGGAATCATTATGTTTATAATGCTAGATGAGAATCATTATGTTAAAAATACTAAATTGGAATCCACTATGCCTATTAGAATTACCATGCCTTTAATATTTCATGTTTGTAATAAAATTATTATTATGATCGCAATGATTATTATGCCTAGGATGTAAAGTTGAATTCATCATGTTGAACTAAGTTGGAACCATTACTATGCCAAGTTATCATCATGCTAGTATTGAAACCATGTGATATGTTATAGCCTGTTTATTATGCAAGTGATGTTGCAATTGTCACGTATGCCTATCACATGTTTGGTGTTATTCCCCTTTATCTCTTGAATTATTTATGCTTGTGAACGAAGTACGTTTATATACGTTGGGGATACGATTGGGTAGAATAGGCAAAACTTGAATTGATTATAATCATAAACCGTGAAATTTGGCATAAGTAGAACATGAAATATTGCACGAAAAATCGACTTGAACATGCCATAACTTGACTTGAAACATGCCTTAGTTGGGCACGAAATTGACTTATGAACATGCTATGAAAATAGCACGAATCTGATAAGAACATGGGCATGACTTTAGAAAACAAGAAAGTGGCCAACTCGAGGTTGGGTTGAGTTTGTAGTGTATACCTGCCCGGAACCGCCCGGCAAATCCAGTTGCTACAAACAATAGGATCCAATGTGGGTAGTTGGACACATCGCGCTTGAAACCCGAGGTTGGGTTGAGTTCGTAGCGTAAACCTGCCCGGAACCGCCCGACAAATCCAGTGGCTACGAACAATAGGATCCAATGTGAGTGGTTCGGTGCATTAACGAATCAATTAATGCCAATTAGGGTTAAGCCATGAACATGAAAAGACAACTTAACCAACTTGAACACGATTTGTAGGGCTAAGTCATGAACTTGAAACGACAACACTTAGCCAATTTGACATGACACGTAGGCGGGTTAAGTCACGAATTTAAATGACATACTTAACCATCTTGACACGACTAGACTGGAAAAGGATTAAGTCACGAATTACATGACTTAATCGGTTAGGCGGGTTAGGTCACGAATTACATGACCTAATTTGTTAGGCGAAACCCTAGACACGACCCTTTTCAGCAGTAACCCTCTAGATGTATCAAGGTACCCTGGGGCTAGGCCGGGTAGGGCACGATTACTAGGCTGATTGTAAGAGGTGAACGACGGCAGTGGGGTATGCCAGTGTAGGTTCGGTGGACTACGGTCGTGCACGTATTCCGGGGCAGGCACTGGGTATCCGTAGATTTATCTGTGCATCTTGAATCGTGTCTGGGGTTGACACCCTAGGGCTGATACACCCGAAGGTGGACCCAGCACAGGTGACTACATTCGTGATTAGCCGTATGACACAGACACTTGACGAGCTAGAACTTGTAGGGAGCCGATCGACTAGATAATCACTCCGTAGGACCCCATACTTGGGTCAGACCCCGTTTCAGGGTCATTTCATGATATTGGGCCGTGGGATTTATTCCGTGATTAACTTGTGATATGGGCTTAGTATACTAGTACAGTCGATGCAACTAATCTCGAACATGTGATGCTTTACTTGACTTGTCTTGACTTATCCTGATCACCTTAGTCTATCTTGTTCACCTTGACACCATTCTTAAGTTTAGTTCCAGTTCATACATGAAAGGTTGTTTTAACCCTTTTTACACTGAAAGTCAATAGGACTTACTCAGTCTTTATGACTGACCCTTTTCCTTTCGCCTCTTTTTCTTTCGTCCCCCCTAGGTTCTTAGGGAGGAAACACTAGCTCTTAGCTTGGATATCACTTGGTTTGGCTCAGCATGTACGGTTTACTATGGCTGCTTCTTTTTACTGCACTTGGGGAATAAGCTGTTTTTCTGTTTTTAAGTTATTGCTTCTTTGGCTATTATTACAAGACAGTTGTAATGAAGTTATTTGAAATGTTTGTAAGAGACATGGTTTATTTTGGAATAAAATGAAGTTCTGTTTTGCTCATAAATTCTTCCGCTGTTTACTTAATTATTTTTTTATGTTCTGTCTTGTAATAATTCTGTGATGTTATCTCGATAATACCCCTCCAAAACTAGTGCATTCCCTTTGTGGGTGACCCTAGCGGAGGTGGGGTGTTACCCAAGCGTTCCGCTAGATTGTAAATTCTTGTATTTAGACACTATGATAATATCAGAATGAATTATGATTTCAAAAATGGTTTGGGTTATAGTAAGGTAAAAACGGTCCATGTTTATGTGTGGGCTCGTCTTACTATTACCTTTTGATTTCATAAAGGTGTTTCCAAAGTTAAACAAGTTGTGTGTGTTCTGTGAATTCATCACTGATAGTATCCCAGACTGACCCGGTGTATTTTGCTTTGCTTCAAATGTGCTCGGCTCAGACCAAGTATGTTCCAGGTTAGGTTTCGCTTGGAGTTTCATGAGCTTGAAGCAGGCGGCTTCATCGTTAGTTATATACAGATATTTTTCCGCTGTGACTGATATATGTTGTACTCTAATGATTGGTATGTATATACGGTTCTTTGTATAAAAAGATTTATTATATTTTATTCGTTCCGCTGTGAGATTTTGATGTGTTCTTCTTCTTTCTTCTATTCTAATATTCTTTATTTCTTTTCTCACCCTCTAATTTCTTTCTATTGACAATTTGGGGGTTCGATACTTGGGTTTTTGGCAAGTGATACGGGTTTATGTATTGTTGTCGAAAACTCGAGCGTCGGGTTTTTCCTCGGGTAGTTACAAAAAGGATATTCTATATCTTAACATAGAAAATAGAAATGGTATTCTAATGTTGTATACAAATTCCTACATTAATGTGACAAATAAAAATAATATTTTTATTTGTTTACAAATTTATTTTTAACAAAACAAATAAAAATGATATTTTTATTTGTTTGCAGTTCTTACTTTAACATGTAACATAAAAATGATATTTTTATGTGTTTTACAATTCCTACATTAACATGTAACATAAAAATAAAAATGACATTTTCATTTGCATATAAATCTAATCCTAACAATAAATGATATTTTTATTTTGTCGACCATTCTATTTCAACCAAAATGATTAAAATTGATTCTTTTATTTTGTTGACAATTCTATTTCAACCAAAATGAATAAAAATGATAACCTATTTTGTTGACAATTCTATTTCAATAAAATGATTAAAAATGGTGATAACTTATTTTTTTGACAATTCTATTTCAACAAAATAATTAAAAATGATTCTTGTATTTTTTGACAATTCTATTTCACAAAAGGAATAAAAATGATTCTTTTATTTTGTTGAAAATTCTATTTCAACAAAATGATTAAAAATGATTCCTTTATTTTGTTGACAATTCCATTTCAACAAAATGATTAAAAATGATAACTGATTTTATCGACAATTCTATTTCAACAAAATGATTAAAAATGATTCCTTTATTTTGTTGACAATTCCATTTCAACAAAATGATTAAAAATGATAACTCATTTTGTTGACAATACTATTTTAAAAAAATGGTTAAAAATGATAACTTCATTTTGTTAACAATTCTATTTCAACAAAATGAATAAAAATGATAACCTCATTTGGTTAACAATTCTATTTCAACAAAATGAATAAAAATGATAACTTCATTTTGTTAACAATTCTATTTTAACAAAATAAATAAAAATGATAACTTCATTTTGTCAACAATTCTATTTTGAGAAAATGATTAAAAATGATAAATTCATTTTGTCAACAATTCTATTTTAACAAAATGATTAAAAATGATAACTTCATTTTGTCAACAATTCTATTTTAACAAAATGATTAAAAATGATAACTTCATTTTGACAACAATTCTATTTTAACAAAATGATTAAAAATGATAACTTCATTTTGTCAACAATTCTATTTTAACAAAATGATTAAAAATGATAACTTCATTTTGTCAACAATTCTATTTTAACAAAATGATTAAAAATGATAACTTCATTTTGTCAACAATTCTATTTTAACAAAATGATTAAAAATGGTAACTTCATTTTGTTAACAATTATCTAATTCAACAAAATTGATATTTTTGTATTGACAATTTTATTTCAACAAAAATGTTAATTTTTGTTTCAACTTTTTTGTTTCAACAAAAATGTTAAAAAAATTTGGCACTTTTATTTCAACAAAAATGTTAATTTTTGTTTTGACACTTCTATTTCAACAAAAATGTTAATTTTTTTTGTTTTGACACTTTTATTTCAACAAAAATGATGATTTTGGTTATGTCACTTTTATTTCAACAAAAATGTTAATTTTTGTTTTAACTATTTTGTTTCAACAAAAATGTAAATTTTTGTTTTGACAATTCCATTTCAACAAGAATGTTAATTTTCATTTTGAAAATTTCATTTCAACAAAAACGTTAATATTTTGTTTTGACAATTTCGTCTCAACAAAAAATGTTAATTTTTTTTTGATTCAACAAAATAATCCATCCAATCAACAGATCAACTTAATAACATCATCAACCCAAATCAAATCACGTATTACAAGAAATTGAATTTAACAGCGGATTGGTAAAAACACAATCATAATTAATTAATTTTAATTATTTAAAAAATAGAATTCTCACATTGGTTTTACTTCTTCCAAATTTATAGCTAGCTTCGTTTCTGCTCTGGTCTGTTCGAGGATTCCAATGCACTTTGAATCGTTCGATTCTGACTCAATTTGCAAAAGTTACAATGGTTTAAACTTTTAATTACATAATTAAATAAATAATTAAAACATTTGATTAGATTTTAATCCCTGTCCAAAGTTGTTCCTTTGAATCTTCTCAAACCCATCACCGCAAGAACTTCTACCACCATCGCTCGCGCCAAGTAGCCGCCGCCCCCAGATCAGAGTACACCACCTCGAGCGCCATCGCCTAAGATTCCTACGGCAGGAGCGCCACCCCCCTCGCAGTATCCCCCACGCCTCCAATTCCGACCACGAACGATGGCTCTTTGAGCCCAGAAATCGAGAGAATCACACAACTAATTATGATCTCGTCTGTTGATCTTGTAGAGCTCGTGAAGCTCATCGATTATCGCTTTGAAACCCTGATCCAATTTGCTCGGGATTGGGAGAAATTTTCGATTGAATTTGGGAGCTTTATGACCACTAAAATTAATAAAGGGCGGCGATTGAAAATTGGATTAGCGTTTGAATATTTTAGAATTATTTATAATATTATTAAATTCATTAATTTATAAAAATAACTCATTAATTCCAACTAACTCAAAATCCAGCCCAGTGAATGTTGCCTATAGCCAAATGCCCCTATTCCAGACACAATGGAGTAAGTCTCATCAGCCCATTTGATCGTTTCAGCCCATTTTTCTTTGATTTAAAATATAAAACATTTAATTATTTAATTTTATCGTACATTTTAATTTACTAAGGTCACATAATGACTCCAAAAATTCGTGGAAAATAAATCTGGCTATGTTTTGACGAAACGGTCCTAACAAAATTAATTTAGTCAAATTTATAGACCATTTGAAAAATGTTCTTTTTCTGGTCGATCAAATACAAAATAAAATTACCAAACGCGTTTACATTTACTACGCTCACATATTAATTCCAAAAATTATGAAAATTGGAATCTAGCAATAATTTGACATTGCGGATCCAACAATAGTGATTTCATCGAAAACGGAGGTCGTTTGTAAAATGGCTATATTTTGTATTAGAATATATATATAAATTCCATAGCGACTATTCTGAATTTTTAACTGGCCATAACTTTTTTTTTCCGCTGTGAAATTTCAAATTTTCAGATTCGTTGAAAAGATAATTTTAAACAAATTTTAATATTTCTAGTTTTACTAAAATCTGATTTATTTTGAATCCTGTACATTCAGTCAAAGTTAAAATTCTAATTTTCAAACTACCACGCCATTTCAGGCTCGGTTTATAATTAAAATAAATATATACATTCTAACTTGGATTCAAATAAATTTTTAGGTAGTATGATTTAAAATAAATTATTTTAAACATTCAAAATCCATTAAAATTCCTAAAATAAAAATTTTAAATTGGTTCCAAAATTCCGGGTTGTTACGTTTGTTGTGCCGAAAAAATCAGGATTCATCATTTCACCAACAAATAAAATGTAATCATTCCAACCCTTACCCAATCATGTTGGCATGTTTGTGTCGATTGTAGAAAATTGAATTCCACAACACAAAAATACTACTACCTTTTTGTTTCATTGACTTGATGCTTAAAAGATTAGCTTTCCATGGATTCTATTGCTTTCTTGTTAATTATTCCGGCTATAACCCAATTCCAATCACTCTTGAAGATCAAGAGAAAGTGACTTTGACATGTCTCTTCGAATCTTTGCTTATCGATGCATGTCATTTGGACTTCGTAATGCCCCAACGACTTTCCAATGATGCAAGGATGTAAAGATAAACATTTAACTTTAAACTGCAAAAAATGCCTCTTTATGGTTAAAAATGCTATAGTCCTTAGACGTGTCATCTTAAATAAAGGCATAGAGGTGGAAAAATCCAAAACTAATGTCATTTCAAATCAACACATTCCTAAATCCGTTAAGGACATTCAACCATTTTGAGAACATGCTAGTTTTTTTTGCTAATGCTTTGTTAGATATTTTAGTAAATTGGCTCCATTATTGAGAAATCTTTTAGGAAAAGACAATTCTTTTGATTTTAACTTTGATTATGACTCTTCTTTTGAATATTTTTTAAAAATGAATTGGTGTATACTTAATTATTCGGTCACCAATTGTGAACTTTCTTTCAAAATTATGAGTAATGCCTCAAACTTTTATGTTGGTGCTTTCCATTGGCAGCACAACAACAAAACCTTTCACGTTATCTATTATGCTATCATGACTCTAAATGACGTTCAGCTCAATTAAACAACCCCTGGAAAAGATAATCTATCTATAGTATTTACACTTCTAATAGTTCAAACAATCTAATAGGCTTATACATCACTATCCACGCCAACATTTGACTTTTAGGTACCTTTTTGTTAGAAAGGACGCTAAATCTCACCTAATTGTTTGATCCTTTTACTCTAAGAATTTGACCTTACAATCGAATATAAGAAATGAACTGATAACATCATAGTCGGTCTCTTGTCTTGTCTTCCAAAATCACCATCTTCTTTAATCATCAATGAGAACTTTCCTAAAGAATAACTCCTTTCTATTTCAATCAGTCCCTAGTTCTCGATGTAGCGAACTAATTAGTCTATAAACAAACACCTTCATTTTGGTCCATATAGAATAAGAAAATTTTTTTATTCTACGTGAAATATTTTTGCTGGAACAATCCATATGTTTTTAAGCATCATCCTTATCAATTTATTCGTCAGTGCATTTCGAATAACATAATTACGAGCATTCTTTCATTTTGTCATAACCAAACATGAAATGGACATTTCAATCCAAATAAAAGCATAGAAATGTGTCTCAGTGAGGCTTTTACTAGTCTAATTTTTTCAAGCACGCATACGAATTCTATAAGATGTACGACCTTTGCCAAATTAGAGGTAAAATCTCTCAATGAAACATGATGCCTTTAACCACTATCCTTAGACTGAAAATTTTGATGCATGGCAAACTAATTTTATATACTATTTCTTAACTCTTTTGGAACCCTTTACATTCTTACTGTCATTGATTAAATTTTAAAATGAATAGAAGTCGTTCTACGTAAGACAAATGACCTCAAAACTGCTATGAAAGTTCTTGAAGAAAATGCCATTTTTTAGGTTCGACATACCTCGAACAATAAGAAGTGATAACTAGACATTCCTTTATAATCAATCATTTGAAACTCATCTGAAGAAATACTCGATAACCTACAAGTTATCCACTACTTTATCATCCTTAAAATTGTGTTTAAGTTGAAGTTCCAAATCGACAAATCAAACAAATTTTAGAAAATACTATTAGCAAAATTTGAAAGATTGGCCTCAAAAATTAAAATATTCACTTCGGCTTACCATGCTACTTTTAAAACAAAACTTGGAATATCCCCTTTTTGATTAGTTTGTGGTAAAGCATGCCACTTACTAGTCAAATTTAAATATAAAACATTGTTGGCAACAATTAACTTGAATTTCTAGTTTGATAAAATTATCGAAAACCAAAAATTACAACTCAACGAGTTAGAAGAACTTAAAAATAATGCTTATGAAAACTTGAAAATTTAAAAGGAAAAGCCAAAATTTTAATGATAAATCAATCCTAAGAAAAACAATTTTGTCAAGCCAAAAGACTATTTTATGACTCTCAACCTCATTTATTCATTGGAGAGTTAAATTTGAGATGGATAAGAATGTACATGTTATTTTTCCATATGGTACAATAGAAATATAAAACCGCGGTAATGGTTCGATTTTTATAGTCAACATTTATCCCCTAAAACATTACTTGGAATTTCCAAGTAATCAAGTGGAAGAGCTCATCATTCATCATGAACCACACTATGTCTAGTAAAGAAATTTAACTCCCTTTTGCAAATATGTATAAATTTTTTTCACTTTTGCACTCATTATCTCATGCAATTAGTGTGAGGACACAGTCAAATCTAAGTGTGAGGGAAAGTCCTATGTTTATTTTCATTTTGTATGGTTTTTGAATTTTCTTTCCTTTTTGCCCAAAAAAAAAAAAGATTTCCATATTCATTTACTTTATGAATTGCCATGTTAGAGTAAGTATATAAGTTTAGTCATCAAAATGAAAATTTCAAGAAATTACTTATCTTAAAGAATAGTGGAAAGAATTGTTTAAATTACAAGCAACTAGCATAATTAGTATATAGAGAGATTCATAGGTGATAATTACAAAATGTTTTCTAAATCATATTCATTTTTATTAACGAACAACTCATTTAAAGTATATGAGTATTTTAAATTTTTAGCATATAGTTGTGCTAAAATGATTTTGCATAACTTTCCCTCCCTCTTTCGAAAAGACGTTTTTATGTATGCATATATTTTATTACCACCCAGAATCATGTGTACATAACATGTGTACGCTTGCCATTCTCCATACTCTACCCACTTAAGTCTGCAAGGTTGTGCATGGACGTCTATTGACCCTCAATTTGCCCGAGTTAGGAGAATGTATATTGTTTTTAACAATAAACACCTAGAGTAATTGTAAATATTTATTGTACACTTGCCACACTCTATAATATTCTTATTAAGCTCACAAGATATTGCATGGACGATATGTTAGGTCTTAGTTCAACCGAGTTAGGAATATCCAAATAATGATAATACCAACAATTCTTAAAAAAAATTAGTGCGGTAAAGATGGAAACTGAAACTTAAGCATCAACCTAATCAAACCTGGCCCTGGCCAAGTGCTAACTGGGCCATTTCACAGGGTATTATTTTGCTTAGGGCATCAAAATATTCGTTTATCAGGAAAAAGATAACCATCGTTTGAGGGGAAGAAAGGAAAATTGTGATTCAGTATTGGTATCCCAAAGCGATTCAAGATCACTACTGTAAAAAAAATTGCTAAAGAAATAATGCCATAACGGAGATCAGAGGCGATTACGTGAAGGAAATAAAGGAATCGAAGAAATATGTAAATTTTGTTACGATTTTGAAAAAGAAGTGGAATTTAGGGTTTGAAGTAAGCAGTCCTAATTTCTAAATTATTCTACGGAAAGTTTTACGATGTACTTCACTTAGTTTAATTGTGAAATTTGATTATTCATGCTTAAGTGTCCTAATCCTTGCTAACAACCATCATCAACTAATTCCATCATTGTATAGAAATAAACAACCCAGTATTTGTACAAGAAGCATGCTGAACAAAAAAATTTAATTAGAAAGCAAAAAAGCTAAATGATATCAAACCAAGAATCTTGGATAAAACCACCAATATATGCATCAACCAGATTATTTAAGCCTCTCTTAATTTTGATATGGATGTTGGCTTTAACCTATATTTTTTTATTTTGGTGTTAGTGTTTGTTTCTAATTTTCATGTGTTGTTCTTGGGTTCTTGGCTGTTCTTTGCTTTTGCAGTGTTCTCTAATTTTATAGGACTTTGTTTGGTCTATATCTTCAAAATCATATCTTTCAGAGTTTTTTGTTGGGTTTCATGGGATTTGTTCTTCTGCTAATGATCTTTGAGTTCTAGAGCTTGTTCAGTTTTCTGTTGGTGTTAACACATAAAAATACGTGTTCAATATGTCGTCAAAGTCATGCCATTATTTGTCAAGTCGTAGGGTTTAATAGGTAAATGCCAAGTCGTTCTAAGGCCATGTCATGAGAGAAGGAAGGGACCATGCCGTCTTCAGTTATGTCGCATCAGCCAGGTCATCATAGTCCGTATCAAATCATAAAGCGAAGTCATGTATCACCATACCGCAACCATAACTTCTTTGAATCATGTCATAGTTTGTCTAGGTGATCCCAGAAGGTTAAGTCGTTTTCAAGTTATGTCGTGCTTGCTCTATGGAGTTGAGAGGAAGCTAAAGCATTCAACAGTCATGCCACTCTGATATAGTGACATAAAATAAGGCTAAGATTCATGTCGGTCAGTGACATGACGTTATACTACTGTTATCCATGTTGTTCAGCGACATGGTGTACAAGTAATTCATATCAGCCTTAAACTATGTCGAGAGAGCCAGGTCATATTCAGGAAACACGCATGTTGTCCATCCCCTACGTCGATCAACGACATAAGGAGCAAGCTGCTACTTAAGATCACAATACGAACCATGTCGTGACCTACTCAAGCCACATCCAGTTATTACTAGGTTGTTGACAACTATCATCTGAACAATATGAACCATGTCGAGCAGGGTCGTATCATGTCGCTAGCTCAAGGCGCCAAGGGCTAACCTGCGAGACGACATGAGTCATGTCGGTGGCGATATGAGTCATGGCGTTTTTCTGCATAATTACGAAACTGCCATCCGGTTTGAAATCACCTATAAATACCCCTCATAATTTACTTGAGAGGGGGAACCAAAAATTCAATCCTACAAGGAGACTCCATCGAATTCAAAGCTTATCTACAACTTCTCTAATGCTTCTATGGATTCATCAACATTTTACTAACTCCATGAAGATCAAATCCAAGTTAATGATCATTAGATCATTCTACAATTAAATCTAAACACCCTCAATCTCATTCAAGCTACACCATAAATCTCTCAAGCATGATTCAAATGATCTCTAATCCTCTCCCAAGCCCAAATCGGATGCTAGTTCACTATGAAATCCATGAAGATCATGGGAAAAGATCAAAGCACATAAGTGGTTGAAGATTCATCACAAAGCTAATCCTCTTTCCTTTTCTTTGCCAAACTCAAGTGGAAGTAAATCGTCAAGACAGTTAAAAGAGAGGAATGATTGTAATGAGAGAAAATTCATATGTTGTAAGCTTGAATATCATGATGACAATTGATTAAAAGTGGATGTAGATTCGTATTGAATCAAACCACTATAAAAATTCCTTTGTGTTCTTGCTTGTCTTTATTCGTTTATTTTGTGATTACATGGTTCCATATTCTTACCGAATCGGTGAACTATAGCTTTACACCTTTGGTGTTTGGTCCCAAATTTGGAGCAAACATTTGGCGCCCACCGTGGGGCCCAGACTGCCAATCCATTTCTCGCTCTTCCACAATGTAGAAGGCCCTGCATTGGAATTTTGAGTACACTCCAATTGTCTACGTTGTCCGAATTGAGATACTTACCTCTAAAGCCACGGGTAAGCCAGGCAGCCATTGAATAAAGCTATAAGTAAAAGTGTCGAAAATGTCAATAATGCCGCTAACAGGGAAAACACCCCGCCTACTAATCAGTTTGAAGTCGGTGAAAGTTATAAAGCCGGAACTGCCGTAATAAGGAGGGAGTTGGATGAAGTGGCAGCAGGACTGACAAGTCGAATTGATATTGCGAAAGACGTCATGATAAAGAAGCTTGAAACCATGTTCACCATGCAAGCCGCAACGACCAAAGTCACCATGAGTGCAAACCATCTTAAAACTGCTAAAACCACTAGAACGGAAGATACTGGATCTTCTTCCACAAGCCCGAATAAAGGAAATTCTGTCCAAGAGATTGCAAATCCTAATCATAGAGGAATGAAGCCACCTGCTCATAACCACTCTGGAAAAGTGACCCCTCAACAAGTGTTTGGTTCCACTAAAGGGGCACTTCCCCATGTGGGAGGTCTAGGGCCTCGGAATTTGAACCGTGATCGTTTGTGTGGGCAAACATTTAGTAAAGAGGAAGGCGTCCTCCCCATGGACCAACTCAATGAGGAGGAGCGTATATTCAGAATGGTACGAAAGATTATGAATGAGAGCCATAAAAAGGTGGATGACGGGAAGGAATGGGGATTTGCTCCTACAAAAACCCCACTTACAGGAAGAATAAAAATGGCGCCATATCCAAATAAACTCAAACCCTAGGTTGTACAAGCTTATAATGGAACTGGCGATCCCAACATGTTCCTATTCAGGTATGACCAGCAAATGGATGGGGCATGTGCTACTTACGAGCTCAAATGTTTATACTTCCCCACTTACTTGGAGGGAGTAGCTTCACTCTGGTTCACAAAACTCCCGCCAAAATCCGTAGATGACTTTGCCACCTTGGCCAAGCTGTTTAGACAACAATTCAGGCTTCAAGCGACTAAGATGCGTGATGTGATGGAACTGAACGAGCTGTAACAAGCGCCAAGGGAATCCATTAAAACTTTCCTTTCTCGTTTTAACACAGCTGCGGCCGAAGTCGGAAACTATGAGCCACGTTTGGCCTTGATGGCTCTAAAAGGAGTTATAAATAAAAGGACCAAACTTGGGCGGTGGATCAAGAAGAAGAAGCCCACGACTCTCGAAGAGCTATTTGACAAGGCAGAGGAATATATACGCCTGGATGAGGATCCAGCCTATACATTAAAAGCTACAGAAAAAAGCCGTTAGAGAAAAAAGACGTAAACGTGCAAGGAGGACAGAAAAACGCCGGAGGAAATCAAAAAAGGGGGAATGAAGGGAAAGATGGTTGAAACGACAAAAAGCTTCGTTTCTTCAAGAATTCTAAAATGACTCCCCTTAACGATACCATAGAAAACATTTATATGGCGACCAAAGACACTGAAGAATACCCAGAGCCAGGGAAGTTGAAAGTTTTTGATAATGCAATAAAGTCCGGCAGGTTCTGCCGATTTCATAACCAGCCGGGGCATAGCACGAACGAATGTAGACATTTGAAAAGCTTAATTGAAGAACTAATAAGGAAAAACAGGCTTCAACAATATACAAAGAACTCCTAGAATGCTCAAGGAGCTCAAGACCAGGGATCCTCTACAAGACAAACTAAACAAAATGAGAATGCTTCAGTTGCCGCTATACCAAGGATGATCATAAACACCATTTTAGGAGGCCCCTACCCGGTTTGGAAAAGCCGGGGGGACATGGTGAAGTATGCTCATGAGGTGAAGGACTTTTCAAAAAAAGGTGAACCCATGATTATGAGTGAAGTTTTATCAGGAAAAGTTCCGAGAATCCTGCGAGACGACATCACATTTAAAGATGAAGATCCGACTGGGGTCATAACAACTACAGAGGATCCAATGGTGATAACCATTGGTTTGGGCCCAGCCATAGTTAGAAGGGTGTTAGTCGATAGTGGAGCATCAGTTAATATCCTCTTCTTTAGCGCATTCCATAGAATGAAGCTTTCCATGGGCGATGTTAAAGCCTGTCAGAACAAGGTCCATGGATTCACTGGTCAAACTGTTCAACCAATTGGTGTTATCAGTCTTGTTGTAGAGCTCGTAGAAGGAGAGCATAAAGCCGCACTGGTATAGGACTTTGTTATAATTGATGAACCCTCTGCTTACAATGCTTTCCTAGGAATACCTACTCTTGCCGCATTCAGAATAACTTGGCTCCGTGGCGCCTCACTATGAAATTCCCAACAGAGAATGGTTTTGGCACAATTGTAGGTGATCAACAAGCAGCAAGAGATTGTTATTTGGTTGAATTGGCAGAGGCAAGGAAGAAGGAATTGAAGAAGGATGTAGAGCCGTCGCTCCGCATCCAAAAAAACCCTCTTATAGCAACAAAAGCAAAACCCCCATACTGATGAGCACAGTGGCGCTTGGAAAACAATTGATCCAAGGAAAAGCAGTATGGGGGAAAATAGAGTAGTGCCGGCCGAAGATACTATCCCCGTACCAGTATCCGACAAGAACCCTAACCAGATCTTGAAGATAGGATCTCAGTTAGATATGAAGCTGCAAAAGGAATTAATCTTGTTTTTAAAAGCAAACTTAGATGTATTTTCCTGGGAACACTCAGATATGTGAGGGATCCCACCGAATGTAATTGTTCACAAGTTGAATATAAATCAAAAGTTGACTCCTGTGAAACAAAAAAGACGAATGCAGGGATTTGAAAGATCCGAGGCTCTAAAAGAAGAAGTAGATAGGCTAATCAAAAATAATATCATATGAGAATCTACGTATCCAGATTGGGTTTCTAACCCAGTGCTTGTCAAAAAGTCCAATGGAAAGTGGGGAGTGTGTACAGATTACTCAGATCTTAATAATGCGTGCCCAAAAGACATTTTTCCTTTGCCCCGAATTGACCAACTTGTAGATGCAACAGCGGCGCACGGGTTACTATCTTTTATGGATGCATATTCCGGATACAATCAAATTATGATGCACAAGCCAGACGAAGAAAACACGAGTTTCATAACAGATAGGGGACTATACTGCTATAAAGTCATGCCATTTGGACTGAAAAACGCAGAAGCAACTTACCAACGTCTTGTAAACTCCTTGTTCAAATATCAGATAGGGAAATCAATGGAAGTATATGTAGACGATATGCTAGTCAAATCAAAGAAGGTCGAAGATCATCTTGAGGACCTGGCAGAAATGTTTCACATACTCAGGAAATACGGGATGAAACTAGACACGTTAAAATGTTCATTCGGAGTCTCTTCAGGGAAATTTCTTGGGTTCATCGTCAATGCTAGGGGCATCGAAGAGAATCCCTCTCAAAATCCGGCTTTAAAGGAAATGCGAGCCCCAAGGACAAAAAAGGAACTCCAGAGATTAAATTGAAAGGTAGCAGCGTTGAATCGGTTCGTTTCCAAAGCAATGGATTGATGTATTCCGCTTTTCAATGCTTTGAAAAAAAGGAAAGAAGGACTTCCAGTGGACCTCAGAGTGCCAGGAGTCTTTCGAGAAATTGATAAGGCATATGGAATCACGACCGATGTTATCGAAATCTAAAGATGGGGAGGATCTATTTTTTATATCTAGCGGTTTCAACGCATGCTTTGAGTGCAGCACTAATTCGAGAAGAAGCGGGATTGCAACTGCCGGTATATTACATTAGTAAGAGGCTCGCCGGGGCAGAGCTAAATTACCCTAAGCTAGAGAAGCTCGCATATTGCCTCAAAAAAGCTGAGACCGTATTTCCAATCTCATCCTATTAAGGTTCTCACTGACCAACCATTAAGGCAAATTCTCTTCCATCCAGAAACTTCAGGAAGGCTGTTAAAATGGAACACTGAGCTAAGTCAATATGACATCAGTAACCACCCTCGAAGGGCCATTAATGGCCAAGCCCTAGCGGATTTTATTGCTGAGTTTACAAATAGAGGAGAAGAGAAAGAACCAGCGGAAGCGAAGATTGCTTGGAAACTATACTTTGATGGATCTAGAAACGACTATAGTTCAGGGGCTGGAATTGTCTTAGAAAGCCCAGAAGGTTACTCTTTATGATATGTTTTGAGGTTGTAATTTCCATCAACCAATAATGAGGCCGAATATGAAGCATTGATAACAGGGTTAAAGTTGGCAAAAGAGCTAAACCTAAAAGCTTTGCAGATTCTCAGCGACTCTCAGTTGGTAGTGGGTCAAATACGCAAAGAGTTCCAAACTAAAACTGTGGACCTCCCTTTTTATCTAGTCAAAGTTATGGAACTTCTAAACGACCTCGACCACTATGTTATATCTCACATTCCAAGAGAACAAAACTCAAAAGCAGATTCTCTCGCCAAGTATGCTAGTTCATCAGATGCTCAGCTGTTGGGTTTAATCCCTGTCGAAGTCCTTTCTACTCTAACCATTGAGGAAGTGAGTGTGGACTGGATAATGGAAACAGTTGAAGAACCTACATCATGGATGACTCCAATCAAAGAATATATGCTCAATGGGACACTACCTGAAGAACGAAAAAACAAAATGAAGATATTGCGTAAGGCCCCTTTACACCTCATTTAAGGCGGAAGGCTGTGCCGGCGCGTTGCACCGATGTGTGACTAAGAAGGAACCTAGAGCGATTTTGGTAGAGTTGCATGAGGGAGAATGCAGAGGACACACCGGCAGTCAAACATTAGACAAGAAGGTCCTATGATATGGCTATTTCTGGCCTGATGTAAACTTAGATGCCATGACCTGTGTAAAGAGATGTGATAGGTGCCAAAGATTTGCTAAGATCCCAAGAGCACCTCCCACAGAGCTAACTCAAATGGTTATCCCATGGCCATTTGCGGTCTGGGGCATAGATTTGATTAGGATATTATCCGCCGCAAAAGCGAATATGAGATACGCTATAGTAGCTGTCGACTACTTTACCAAATGGGCCAAAGCAGAACCTTATGCTACTATCATGTCAAAGAAAGTGATCTATTTTGTTTTGAAAAATATCATTTGCAAGTTTGGAGTGCCGCAAAAGATAATCACCGACAATGGAACCCAGTTTGAAAGTAATGAATTCCTAGAATTCTGCGCTAAATATAAGATCAAAAAGAGTTTTGCAGCTGTGGCTCACGCACAAGCAAACGGGCAAGTGGAAGCCATCAACAAAATACTAAAGTCAACCATCAAGAAGCATCTCGAAAAAGCCAAAGGCAACAGAATTGATGAACTACCTTTCGCGTTTTGGGCATACCGGACAACACATAAAACTGCTACGGGGAACACCTCATTCTGACTTGCATTCGAGTCAGAAGCTATGATCCCAGTGGAATTGGAAGCACCAAATCACTGTAGAATCAACTTCAACCAGAAGAAGAATGAAGAGCTGCAGTTGGATGCACTTGATTTACTTGAGGAAAAGCGAAAAGAAACAGAGCTTAAGATAGTGGCCCATCAAAGGAAAATAGCCAGATATTTCAATGCAAAAATCAAGCAAAGGACTTTTCAAGTCGGGGACCTCATCCTGAAAAGAATTATGACAGGAACTGGGGTATTCGGATCCAATTGGGAGGGGCCACACATGATAAGTCAGAAATTTGCAGATGGCACTTTTGAGTTAAAAACGACAAACGAAATCGCACTCCCTCTAGCATGGAATAACATCCATCTTTGTCGTTATTTTGTTTGAAGTTCCTTTCACATATTACGCATTATACATACATAATGAATTGTAAATATATCATGCATTATGAATATCATGCAAAGTTTGTACAAATTAGTGAAAGAAATCACTTTACCTGTCTAAAATCGTACATTTGCAAGTTTTTGATTTCAAGCTGCTGACATCGATTTTAATTACAGACTTTTTGGGAAAACGAAAGCTCATTTAAAATCAAATAGGATTGATGAGAGCTATAACACATCCCTAATGGGAAAGCTCAAGCGCCTGCTGCTCAATATTCAAACATCCACACACTATTGCTACGGACGGTATAAAGTGCAAAGCCATAAATAAGCAGCGTCAAGAACTCTAAACCTAAAGTAATGTAACACCCAAACTACGGACCAAGCTTTGAATTTCACCGTAGGGGCACATACTTAATGGCAGAGTTCAAAGTTCAAGTATTGACAAGTCACAACCAGAATCGGACAAATAAACTAGCATCAGCCACCTGGAACAATGTGACTTTTAACCCAAAACCTCCCCGAGGGGCACCCGGTTCATCGCCGACACCATTAAGATATGGCTGGGTAGCGATACAAACACCGGGCTTTTAACCCATGACCTCCCCGAGGGGCACCCGGTTCATCGCCGGTGCCATTAAGATATGGCCGGATAGAGATACAAACACAGGGCTTTTAACCTAAGACCTCCACGAGGGGCACCCGGTTCATCACCGACGCCATCAAGATATGGCTGGACAGCGATACAAACCCTGGGCTTTTAACCCAAGACCTCCCCGAGGGGCACCCGGTTCATTGCCGATGCCATTAAGATATGGCTGGATAGCGATACAAACACCGGGCTTTTAACTAAAGACCTCCCCGAGGGGCACCCGGTTCATCATCGACGCCATTAATACATTGTTGGATAGCAATATACACACAGGGTTTTAAAAGACCTCATTGGAGGCATCCGCTCAGATGCTGGATCTTCCAAATCTAGCTATCGATTCTGGGTCCTTCAAACCCAGTTACTGACAGACCCAAAGACCTCTTTAGGGGCATCCGAAAAGTTCAACAAGCATCTGAATTATTCAGATTCAGCGAATAACGAATCAAAAATCCTTTCAAGGGCTTTTGGTCATAAGCTTAATCTTCCAAGCTTAGTTAATGACGAAAAAAAAACTTTCCTCGAAGTCATCTGATAAAAACCACAAGTAATTGGCCCACTTAATTACTAGGAATAACAGATTTCTTTATCGAACTGCAGAAACCATGCCTAATTTTCAAAATATTAAAACCAATTGCGGTATGAGGTAATTACCATCGCATTAATGAAATATAATGATGCTCTCTTAAACATACTACAATCCGGTCATAATCTCATGAAAACCCGGCATTGGGTCATTCCAACTAATAAAACTGGATTTTACAAAACAATAAAGTTGGTTGAATTAACTCAGCCTGTAATAACATACAGTTTGATTTGCAGATGTAGAACATGCATGGAATATAAAATAAAGAAGTAAAGTGAGGCTAAAGGCAAAATTTAAAGCATGGAGAGCAGGACACAATTTCCTGACAACAAAGCAAAACTATACCACAAAGTTACATGTCAAAGTGTGAAACATCAAATGACAGAGTGCATAAAGACAAGTACAGGAGTAATAAGCGGGGACCGGCACCCGCATATACAACCGACCTGAATACAACATGTAAAAGAAAATAGTAGACAACCAGATTAAGCTACTAATAAGCATAATCATTTCTTCCTGTCACTTGATCTCAAAGCAGGCTTCTTAACCAAAGGCAGAGGGGTTTCTTCCACGTTACTCTGATTCTCCTCGGAAGATAAAGTGATAGCCTCCATGTCTTTCTTTTTCTTCTTAGATGATGAAGACTTGACAGTTTTCTTCTTACCCTTGACAATGTCTTGGGAACCTTCGTCTGCTTTGATGGCCTCAACATCATCACTAAGGTTATAGTCAACATCATCCAAACCCAGGAGGGCACCGATCGTAGCATCTTGTGACCCGGGATCTGTAACAAGTATGGATGTGTTACTAGGAGGAGGGGGAGTAATGACAGTAGTAAGAGGGAAAGTTGTCAATGGAGAGTCGGCCCTAATAACTCCTGTTGTCGTTGCATTGCCTATGGCAGGAGAAGACAGGGGTGAAATTAAATTCAAAGTATGGAAACATTGAGCATAATAAGCAAGGGACCTAGGTGAATCGAAAATAGACTCTAAGCACAATAAGGTAAAGTTAGTTTCAATTTTACCTGTATCTAGAAGATCCTCCGAGGGATCCCTATGCTAGATTCTCCAATGATCGTGATTGTCATCATCAGCCTCATCGTTTCCATGTTCATCAGCAATATCCTCTATATTAATATTCCCCTCAATAGTGACGTCTTTACCTTTAGGAGCATCAACTGGGTTAGCTAATGTTTGTGACCCAGAAGCTTCAAAGGCCGGGGGATAGATAGGAAGATTGACATCAGGTTGAGTTTGAACTTTTTCACCGAAAGTACCGGTCCTCTCGTCCATTAGGTGTGTCTTTCCTTCTGCCAAAGCCTTTCTGGACCTGTCTTCTAAGAGTTTGTCAATGAGTTCATCCTCGCTACAATCATCACCGTTAATCTCAAGCACTCGCTCCCAAACAAGCGCCAAAGTACGCTCAAAACTATCCCCTAAGTAATAGAAACTCCCACGGCTCATGACACTGTATACGTAGAAGCGGAACATGTCATCGCAGCTTCGCCCATAGCTTGTTTGTGGGTTTCTTCTGAAGTCATCTTGTCTTTCTCAAGAGATTCGACCTTGGCCATCAGTGTCTGGTTGGAATCCCTCAAAGGCTTTACCTCCTTACGTATATTGGCGGCATCTTCCCGGTATTGTTTGGAGAAATCCTTCTCTATAGCCAACATGGCATCAACATTACGCTTGACAGTTAAGGCAACTTTTTCTCTTTGTTTGGAAGCCTCAAGTTTGTCCCGGAGCTTCTTAATCACGTTATCTGACTCTTCCAACTCTGCAACTCTTTTATTAAGATTCGCGATAGTAGCATCACGATCATCCAAAACCTTTTCCCATTTGACTTTGTCACTTTCCAACTCTGCAATTTTTGTAAGGTGGGAATCATGACGCTTTTGGAAGTCATCACCAAGTTTCTCCCATTCACACAACTTTTGGTAAAAGATATCTCTTACGACGTTCCATTTTGTTTCAAGTTGACTTTTAGCAGTATTAAACTGAGTATGTGTTTGACTTATAACTGCATCCACCTCTTTAAGAAAATCATCGGCGTCGGTTATACTTACTCCACGATCAAAGTAAAGCCCTTTCAAATTCCAACTTGTAAGCTTTTCAGAAAAGGAAATGTTCGTCAAACAAGGATTATGGCAAGGTTTATTAATAATCGAATGAATCTCGGCTGGAGGACTGGGAGGGCCAGAGGATGAGTGAAGTCGGGGCTTAATAGGCAGCTTTTCTACTTGGGAATGCTTATAGGAACCATCCCTTCCTCGTTTCCTCCCTCGCTCCTCTTCATCGGGAGTGTCTTCCCTCAACCAACTATGTATTCTAGCTTCTTCTTCTTCCTCATGTATCTTTTTCCTCTGTTCCTCAGTCAGGACGGATTCTGATGCATGTAAAGACTTGGAAGAGGATTTCGAGGATGGATTAGGATGGGGTTGCTCATGGTGATGTGATATTTGTTGAGGTTCAGATCGTAGTAAGTGCTTTGGATTGATAGCTTTGCTCCTCTTACTAAATTCTGATCTGATTCATGACGAGCGTCTCTCATGCATGTCTAGATCTGAAATGAGTCATGAATGAGTTTCTGATACTTAAAACTACAAAGTATCTAAAGATATTAAAGCAAGATAAAAATACATAAAAAGAATTGGAATGCACAAGATGAATTTCTTTAAAAGGGTACTATTATTAACAGATCGGTCATACCCCCTAGGTCTAAGGGGTTGCCTAAAGATTTAAGATGCTTTTCTGACTCGGTGGAGGCTGCATCCCTAAGTTCGGTTTCCATGGTTTGAGGATCGAGTGGTTGAGTAACTGCACCATCCTGACTAAGATATCTAGCGGAGTTAAGATCACTCAAATTGTCAAATGTACCTACAGAATGATCCTTAGCTGCATTTTCAATAGGGGAATCTCCAGTTATAGTCTCAAAATTTGGATTAGTTTCTAATGCGATTATGTCTTCCCCATCGTATTCAGTCCCACGCTCGAATTCAGAAGGATTCACTTCCCTATTATCTCCCTTAACCTGCTCGGAATCTGATTCTGGCTCAGAATGCTGGGAAGCGTTCTCTTTCTCAGTCAACTCAGCCGATGTTATAGGATCCTTGCCCCTATGACGGTTAGAATCCTCATCCTTATTCGAAGTCATTGACAAGGGCAACGTTCTTCCACTGGTAGGCTCTGAACATCTTTTCAAAAAATGGTCAATAATAGGATTTTCATCAGCCTAAGTTACCTTTCTGTCATCAGAACAGCCGACATTCGACTCTTCAGGGTTAGGTTTAGGAGTGGAAGGTCCAACCTTGCATAAAAACTTCCTCAAAGGGTGAAGTAGCTCGTATTGGCGAAGAGTATTTTCAGTAATCCAAAGTTTTCTACTTCTCTTAGCCTCGTCAACAACTTTCAGTGTTTCGTATGTGGCTTTAAGAGAAGAGGATGCTTTGTTGTCCTTAATCAGGGTAGGGAGTACTTCATTTTGAAAGAAATAATGTAAGAACGTGTAACTCAAAGGAAAATAAAGTTAGAGCCGCTTAGTAAACTACGCATTCCTCCATCTGTCCACTGCCCTCGAAATGGTTTGGGGCATCTAACAAAGAAAAATTGGTTTAAAAATCCTGAAACATTGTCCAGTAATTCGAGAACTAGCTTCCGATTTCTGGCACCTTCAACGTCACAATATAGGTGGTGTCCTACCTACTCTTGAAAGAGCACAAGTAATGAAGTTCCTGGAAAGAAGGCTCTTGCTTTGTCGTATCCATGAAAAGAACATAAAGGCCCAATAGAACCGTGTAGCCATTAGGATGGATTTGGAAAGGAGCAAAGCCTAGGCGGTTTAGGACTCGCTCTAAAAAAGGATTAAACGAGGGAATAGCACTAGCTGCTAGCATTTGTTTGCTGACATCAATGAATCCAGCAGGAGGGTCATCAGCAAAAACACCATCGTTTGGTAATATTGCATCCATAAGAGGTATTCCGTATTGACCGCACAGTAGTTCGTATTGCTCCTGAGTTAGAGTGCTAGACTGTCTCTCTTGATCCCTAGCTTTAATCAGGCGAAGGTCCAAAGGAAGGGGGCAGAAACTTGGCTAGAGGTTATGGATGTTTCAATTTCGGAAGCCTTGTTTGAAGAGGGGTAGGTTTGGGCCAAGGAGGTCTCTTTACATTGAGGGGGAACTTTCTTTTCAGTAGTCATTCTACACAGACAATACTTGAGTACATTTCAGTTTTTTAGCAACAAGATTCAAAGAATAGAGATGTGAAAACACTTCAAAATCATTGAAACAAGGGTGACAAACACCGAGGCAAGGCGTTTGTAGGCATTAGAGTTAAGTCGTTGTGACATGGTTGCCCATGCCGTAGCGGCAACATGACGGTTTGCTCATGTCGCCGCAACGATTTGGGACTCATGTCAGAGCACGGCATGGGATTCATGTCGGTTCACGGCGTGATACTCATGTCGGTTCACGGCATGATACTCATGTCGGTCCACGGCTTGAAACCTATGGTGACTTACGACTTGGAACTCATGTAGGTCCAAGACATGAGACCCATGTCAATCCACAACTTGGAATCCTAAAAGCAACTCAACTCCAACACAGAGGTTCTGACATTAAAAGGGGGTGTTCAAACACTATCACTAGTTGAGATTCACACTGTTATTATGTCTTACGGATATTGTATCATCCTCAACGACTTGGGATAAAGAAAAACTTATGCCGTAGGAAACATATCAATAAAGGCGTAAGTTACTAAAAGTCTATATCATTTTATGGTTTGGATGGAGTAAGGACGTGAGCACCAATTCCGAGACTCAAGTCGTTCATGAGACATGTCACCTCGAACGATTGAATTACAATTACGAATTGGTGGCTCACATAGGCATAACGAAACGAATTTTTTATCATGACTTAATGGTGGGATTGTCAAATAAACACAATTCAGAGCATGCCATAAACCTACTTTGGAGCAACACAGAAAGAAATCTTGCAACAGCTATGATAAGGCAATAAAAGTTCATAGTTTAAGAATTTCAGCGAGCAACTGGTGTGCAGTATAACAAAATATTCTAAGATAGTTCATACGGTCATTGTCATATCAAAGGCCACAACAAGGCATTTTGTGGTGTTAAATTTAAGGCATCCAAGCACGGTTTGAAACTCATGCTGCTGGTACGACATAAGACTCAAGTCGTGCATATTGCATAAAAATTAGGGTTCAAAGAAGATAAAAGAACTTCAAAGCTTTCCTACATAATTATCCATTCCAATCCAATTCATTTTTGACTTACAAATATCTCAATAACACGAGACAGTCAAAATCGATTCACATGATCATTGCTTTATCAAAAGTAAGTGAAAGTCCTTGGATTCTATACAAGTCCTAACATTCAGGAAAAACAAAATGGAATTTAGATTTAAAAATTATTTGTATTAAGTTCTGAGATGATCATTGAAGGAAGAATTCTCCAAAATCGAGAGCGTAAGTGACGGATTGAATGCAATTGATGATGATTGCTGGAGTTTAATGAAGCCGGTTGGAGTCTGGTCGAGATGACTTTGGAAAAGGGGTCGGACTGATTAGATATGCCACTCACGAGGAAGACAACGTTGTCTCTCTAATTCTATCCGCCATTGACAAGAAAAGCTTCAGGATACAATGAAGAATGGTAATGGACATACGGGTTGGAGATATAATAAGGGGTGCCGACATGGTTGGGCCGAGTTCGGTTCGGATTAAAGCCCAACACGACTTAGAAAGTCCCACGCGACATGGAGAAACCAAAGCAGGTTGCGACAATATAACTTGCGACATAAATCCGAGAGCGACTTGACTCCTTTATAAAAGGTACCCTAACGACTTAACTAAAATACATGGAAAAATTGTCATAAGGTATAAGGATTCTAAGCCCATGCCATTTCTAATAACATGAACTTCGAGGGGCAAATGTTAACACATAAAAATATGTGTTTAATATGTCGTCAAAGTCATGCCATTATTTGTCAAGTTTAAGGGTTTAATACATAAATGCCAAGTCGTTCTAAGGCCATGTCGTGAAAGAAGGAAGCGACCATGCCGTCTTCAGTTATGTTGCATCAGCTAGGTCATCATAGCCCATATCAAATCATAAAGCAAAGTCATGTGTCACCATGCCGCAACCATGACTTCTTTGAATTATTTCATAGTTCGTCAAGGCGATCCCAGAAGGCTAAGTCGTTTTCAAGTTATGTCGTGCTTGCTCTATGGCGTTGAGAGGAAGCTAAAGCATTCAACAGTCATGCCACTCTGATGTAGTGACATAAAATACGGCGAAGATTCATGTCGATCAGCGACATGACGTTATACTACTGTTATCCATGTTGTTCAGCGACATGGTGTACAAGTAATTCATATCGGCCTTAAACTATGTCGAGAGAGCCTGGTCAGATTAAGGAAACACGCCATGTCGTCCATCCCCCATGTCGATCAGCGACATAAGGAGCAAGCTGCTACTTAAGATCTCAATACGAACAATGTCGTGACCTACTCATGCCACATCCAGTTATTACTAGGTTGTTGACAGCTATCATCTGAACGATATAAACCATGTCGTGGAGGGTCATATCGGGTCTCAAGCTCAAGGAGCCAAGGGCTAACCCGCCAGACGACATGAGTCATGTCGGTGGCGACATGAGTCATGGCATTTTTTTTCATAATTACGAAACTGCCATCTGGTCTGAAATCACCTATAAATACCCCTCATAATTCACTTGAGAGGGGGACCAAAAATTCATTCCTACAATTAGACTCCATCAAATTCAAAGCTTATCTATAAATTCTCTAATGGCTTCTATGGATTCATCAACATTTTACTAACACCATGAAGATTAAATCCAAGTTAATGATCATTGGATCTTTGTACAATTGAATCTAAACACCCTCAATCTCATTCAAGCTACACCATAAATCTCTCAAGTATCATTCAAATGATCTCTAATCCTCTCCAAAGCCAAATAGAATGCTAGTTCACTATGAAATCTATGAAGATCATGGGAAAATATCAAAGCACATAAGTGGTTGATGATTCATCACAAAGCTAATCCACTTTCCTTTTCTTCGCCAAAATCAAGTGAAAGTAAATTGTCAAGAGAGTTAAAAGAGAGAAATGATTGTAATGAGAGAAAATTCATATGTTGTAAGCTTGAATATCATAATGAGAATTGATTAAAAGTGGATGTAGATTCGTATTGAACCGTACCACCATAAAAGTTCCTTTGTGTTCTTACTTGTTTTTATTCGTTTATCTTGTGATTACACGGTTCCATATACTTACCGAATCGGTGAAGTATAGCTTTACACCTTTGGTGTTTGGTCCCAAATTTCGAGCAAACAGTTGGGTTTCTTGGGCTTTGTTAACGGTCGATTAAATTCAATAGAAATTATCGAATGCAGTTTAATTTACCATGCTCACAAATTAATTACAAAAATTATGTAAAATTAAACTTAGGAAAAATTTGACATTTAGGATCCGATAAAAATGATTTTGTTGAAAATGGAGATTGTTTGTATAATGGCCATTTATACGGGCAATAAATTATACTATATTCCGTGACGACTATTATGAATATTCAACTGGTCATATCTTTTTATTCCCACTATGAAATTTCAATTTTTCGGATTCGTTGGAAAGATATTTTTAAACAAATTTAGATATTTTTGGTTTCACTAAAATCCATTTAATTTTGAATCCAATACATTCAATCAAAGTTCAAATTCAAAATTTCAAACTACCTTGCTAATTCTAATTCCTTTACAAATTTAAAATAAATATATTTGTTCTAACTTCGATTTAAATAAATGTTAAATCATTATTATCTAAAATAATTTATTTTAAATACTCAAAATTCATTGAAATAGCCAAAATAAAAAATTTAAATTGGTTTTGATTTTTCGGGTTGTTACAGTTAGTCTTACTTTTAGTTTTTGTGTAGTATTTGTTTTATGTATGTAATATTTGTGACTTACTCTTTCCTTTTTTTTCCCCTTTTATTGTAATTAAATACCTTTTACATCAAAAGAAATCACTTGTTGTGCTAAGAAAAATGTTTTTTTTATTTAGTGTGGCACCATTGGTACTCTGAAAAACACTATCAGCCACCACGCAATACAATTCGGTGATGAACGACCGTTGTATAGTGTAAAATTGTGTGACAATGTCGTTGGGCGGTGAACGAATAGTAGCGCACATTATTTACAATTTTGATGAACAAAGTGTTAGTAAAAATTTCACTATAGAGTATTATTATTGATAGTACTCGTTTTAGTTTTTATTTTTTAAAAATAATTTTTAAGTTTTATATTTAAAATTTCTTCATATTATAAGTTATTAATGATAACCTTTTGTAATGTATTATATTATTTTTGGTTTTTATTTGCGTTGTTAGTTTATTATAACAGAGCCAAGTTTTTAAATATACTTATGCATTACCAACAAGAATGTTATTAGGTATCAAAACGTAAAATTTTAAAACGGGGCATCATTTAGTAAATCACACTGGACATGATAAACCTCAGGACCGACTTTGGACTTAATTTTACTCATTTGAATTTCATAGGAAAAAGAATAAAGATACCATTGTGCAAACATCAAGAATCAGTTAAAGAATTTAATCTTATTTGCATTATAATTTAGACAAAATAACTACCATTAGAGCAGAAATGTATAAGAATTTGATTTTTTCTTGGTAGTTTTAACAGGGAGAGAAATAATATTTCTTGGTGATGATTGAAAGTTGTAAATTAAATTTCATGTCGACTAAAAAATAAATTCTTTATTTTATAAATACAAACTTGAATTCATATCTTTGTAGATATCTTTGAATTAGAAACTTTGGCTGTTGGATATTGAGCATAGTATCCGCTGAAAACCCCCCTAGAACAACACTCGTCCAATTGAAGACACTTAGAGATTTAATCACTTATTGCATAAGCTCAATGCAATCTTATTTCCTATTGAAACGACCTAAACTCGCCCTTATGGGAAAGCTCGAAATGAGTTGAGAACACGACAAATCAAAACACAAACAGAAGAACTTTTCATTGCTATTACAACAATTTACATCAGAGTACAAGAATACGCAAAGTATGAACAAATAATATACATTTGTTTAGTTTCCAAATTCCAACCTATTCATCCCATTGTAACAACCCTGAATTTTGGGGTAAATTTAAAAATTAATATTAAGTAGTTTTAATGGGTTTTGATATTTAAAATAATTTATTTAAAATAATAATGATTAAAAAATTGATGTAAATCGAAGTTAGAATGAATAATTTAATTTAAAAAAAAGAGTTAGAAATAGCGCGGTAGTTTGAAAAGTCAAACTTGAACTTTGACTGACCATACAAGACGCAAAATTTAACGGATTTTAGTGAAAGCAAAAATATTGGAATCTATTTAAAAATATCTTTCTAACGAATCTGAAAAATTGAAATTTCACTTTATATATTGAAAGTTATGGCCAATTTAAAATTTAGAAAAGTCGCTGTAGAATTTATATATTTTAATATAATATATTGGCCTTAAAAATAGCGATTTTGCAAACGACCTCAGTTTTCGACGAAACCACTTTTGTTGGAACTGGAATGTCGAATTATTGCTAAGTATAGTTTTCCAAAAAATTTCGAATTAATATGTGAGCGTGGCAAAAGAAAATGTGTTTTGACCATTTAAGTTAAATCGGATCGACCATAAAATGACCATTTTTCAAACAGTCTCGTAATTCGACGAAATTAGTTTTGTTAGGACCGTATCCTCAAAACATAACTAGAAATAATTTTTTTGGAATTTTCGGAGTACGTATGTGGCCTCGGCATATTTAAATGTACGGTGGAAATTAAATTATTAATTCAATATTGTAATTTTTATAAAACACGCAATAGACTTCTGAATTGGGCCACGGGGCATAGCCCATCGCGTTCAGAAGGCGTCAAAACCTTTGGTTTGACACTAACTGGGCCTGATTTGGAGACAGTCCGAAATTCCACCTTTAAAGCACGAAAATCAAGATTTATTATTAAAATACTAAAAATAAAACCCTAATTTGTTTTCTACAGCCGTCGCACCATATGAAACCAATGGCCGATTTCATCCCATTTTCAATCCCAAATATCTTTCAATCCGCTCAGTTAAATTCGAATCTTCAAAAGGGAAATCAAAGAGTACAACGAGCTCTATAATACCATCGGTTATGATCAATTCTGGCATCACGGATTGGGGGCTCTAGGCGCCTAAACATTGGCCGCTCGCATGAGGATCGAGGGCAGAGGAGACAACTGAACTGGCCGAGGCTGGGCGTGCAAGTGCGGCTCACGAGGGGCTTGGGCGTGGTGTTCTCTGGTCGGGTTATGGTAGGATGTGGCGACGAGGAGGTGAAGCCCTAGGCTTCGACGTTGGGTTCAAGGGGGCAGCCAAGTTTCCTGGAGTAAACGATGTAGAGGAAAGGTCATTAACTCATTTAATTATTATTATTTAAATTATTTTAAAGTGTAATTAAACTTTAAAAATCCATAACTGTTTCAAACCTTATCGAAATTCAGCAAACCGAAATGCGTTGGAATCATTTTGTCAAGCTCTACACAATGAAACTGACTGGATCTGAAAACAAGCACTTTAAATTTTCAGCCAAATCGATGTGAGAATCTCTGATTTTTACAATTTAATTAATTTAATTATCGTTGTTAAATAATTATATGTATGTTATTTATTCATATCTGTGCTGTGATGAATTTTGCTTATGTTCTAATGAATTTTATTGCATTGTATTGTTTAGATCTATTATTGTACGATCTAGATCTAGATGAATCCGATAAAAATCATCGTGTGCTGTAAATTAAATTAAACTATAATTTTAATCCAATTAAAAATAGTGACTTGACTGTAAATCGGACTAGAATAGAAAATTTTAGTCCAATGAGAATATTATATAGACTGTGTTTATTTAGGGACAAATGGTTAAACATTTTATTTAGATATAGATAAAATTAGAAAACCACATTTTATATACACTATATGTGTAAATAAAAAGACAAACTTGTTGTATACATTTTTATTTATATCCCATGGGTAAATAAAAAGGAAAAATTTGTAAACTCATTTTTGTTTACGTGTTATATGTAAAACAAAATATTTTTTTGTTAAATAGAAGGGTATGTCATGAAAAAAAGTTCTTTTTGTTAAATAGAAAATTGTTAAAGTAAAAGAAAAATAACATTCTGGATATAAAATGTTGAGATTGGTTAAAATAACAATTTAGTTATAAAATGTTAAGTAGACAAAATATAACTCTTTATATATTTTGTTGTGCTAGAATTGACGACAATCAAAACTATCTTTTATTTGTTTTCGTTGAAATGTTAGAAAGATTTAACATAAACTATTCCTTTTATGTTAAAATAAGATGTTAAGAAAGATTTAACATAAAATACCCTTTTTATGTTAATATGAATGGTTAAAAATATTTACATATAAAAATATGCTTTTATATGATATGAGAAAACAAAGCAAAAGGTTAACAAATAAATGTTCTTTTGTTTGATATTAGAATACATGGAAAATGACATTATTCACACCGTAATGAGAATAAGATTAAAAGAAATTAAGATTAAAAAAAATTACATTTTATGTAATTAAGATTAAAGGAAAGAGAATGAGAATTACATTTTATGTAATCAAGATTTAGAGAAAGAGAATTACATTCTCGTGTAATCAAGATTAAAAAGAAAAGAGAATTACATTTTTAATGTGATTATAAGATAAGGATTCATCGTCGTAATGGAAATTACATTTTAAAAAGGATAGAAATTTTCACCGTAATGTTAACCACATTTTTATGTTAACATTAGAAAAGAAACATTTTTATGTATAAAATGTTTGCATAATAAAATCTTTATGTCAGTATATAAAGGAACAATTTCTTATATAAGATGCCTACATTAGAAAAGATCATTTTTATTATATAAAATGTTAGCATAGAAAAGTAACATTTTTATTCTATAAAATGTTGCATTTAGAAATTATCATTTTTAGTCAAAGATGTTGCATTAGGAATAAAGTTATATATTTTGTTAAAATGTCACTTTAGTATAAAAATATCATTTTTGTTAAAATGTAAAACTTGTATGAAAATAACATTTTTTGTTAGAAAAGTTTAATGTGAATTAGATTAAAAAGAAAAGTTACATTTTAATGTAATTTTATTAAAACGAAAATCTACATTTAGGATTAAGGAGAAAGTTTACATTTTTCATGTAAAAGATTTAAAGGTAGAAATTATATTTTCATGTAAAAAACTTAAAAGTGAAAATTCATATTTTATTAAATTAGATTTTCATTTTGAAAAGGATAAGGATAGGAAATTTAGATTTTTATGCATACAGGTTTTCAATGAAAATTATAACAATGAGAATTTATATTTTAATGAAGTTGATTTCATTAAAAGATTAAAAATATGAAATTTACATTTTCATGTGTAAAGATTAAAGCAAGAATATCATTTTGCTCGTAAAGAAAAGAATGACACAAAATAATCATTTTTGTTGAATTAGAAATGATGCACAAGAAATTGCATGTTTGCGTAAATTGAAAATAGGAAAAATATACATTGCATGTATAGGTTGTGTATGTGAATTAAAATAAACGTTATTGTGTGTTATGTTATATATCTTTACTTGTCATGATTATCACAATAATGGAATGGCCGAAGAAATTGTATGTATATATATAGTTATATATATAAACAAATTTTAATTAAACGAATCGAGCGTGGTAGTTCGCGTTTTGGAATTGTACCTTTAATTGTTTATACTGAAATATCCGACCGTCGGATTTTCCTAAAACTAAAACTGTTAGGTTTGCCTTGGGAAGATATTTCCAAGATATGAATTGTATTAAATTCCAACGGTTAGATTTAGAGAAATGTGTAAAACAAATTTGGATGAAAACAGTGCCAGGGTCGGCAATTGACTCGAAGCGTCGTTAAATAAAAATAGCGATAAATCGTATTAAACACTAACGACGACATGAAATGATTTTTAATTATACAATATATATGCGATGATCATTTAAAAAGTCCGAGTTCAATCTCATTTCAAATGATTATACGTCGATCTAAGTCGAAGAGTTGAAGACGACGATTGAAGACCGACGATCTTCACATCGAATGGGTAACTAGTGTGGAGGCCCTTGATTGATTTGCTCCCAAGACGGGGCTAAGGTGGTAGTTGTCCAGACGTAATGTTGATTTGTACGGATTTGGTTTTCGCTCAAACCCAGAGCATAAGCTTATAAATGGATGTGTGTCTGACGTTGAATTTTGTTCTATGTAAATTGATTTCTATTAATATATGACCGTTGGTGGCGGAGAATTTATTCTCTTGCTTAACGCCCTTAGAGGTTGTGTTTTAATAGCCATCAATCGCATGGCGTGAATTGTCAACGTGGCACACTAAGATGAAGATGATCAAGGCTTTGTTGAAAAGAAGGCCTTATGGTTATAACGTTACTTCGCGAGTCTCACAACCCGGTTGAGTCTAAAATGGGAGAAGGGAACGCAGGGAGAGCAGCACGTTTCTTTCTAGCTAGAAGTGGTGTCGGTGCTTAAACTGGCTGATATTTACTTATGTGGATGATGGAATGTGGCGCGCCTTGGATGATAGGTCCTATAGGACCGAAAAACGTGTGTTTAAGAATTGCCAATCCACGAAGCTGTATGTGTGGACCGGCCCTGCAGGATCCAAGGGTTAACTGCGGGGAATCCTGAGACATTAGCTAGAGTGTCTCGTATCAGTAAGGAGCTCCTCCCTAGCCTTGACTCATGATGGAAACCCAATTTCCAATACGACACCATGCGATTTTGATTGTAGAACTAGTATGGCGACATAATAGGATGGGGTACTATGCCGTCTATGATTGATACATTATGATTGAAATGTTTTTGAAACATATATACACTAATAATAATATCAAATCCATTTTTAACATATCAAGCATTTTTGACCATTATAAAGTAAAACTCTATCCTCCGGTTTGCGTTGCATTGTGTGATGGGACTTGGGTCTTATAATGGTTTCATTTTTCTAAAAAGCATTGCGTTGTTTAACGATTTACTTTTAATTATGCACTGGCATTCCATTAGGATAAAACCCGTTCCGCGTTAGCAGCGTGGTCCTTGGATTTGCCTTATTACTATTAGTGATAGTTAAAAATTCTCAAACCAATCCCATGACTGACCTGTTGTTTGTTTCCACCTTTGCAAACTCAAGTGCCCTCTTTTCCACACGAGCAGTCGAGTAGTTTGTCTACAGGTCTTCATCTCGAGCAGGATCCTGAATTGAAGTTTAAAGCTGTGTCCATAGCATAGTTCTTTTCCGCTGCACTTTATTGTATTTGTTGTAATTTATCTTCCGCTGTAATTTAATTCGATGTACTCTGATATTCTGTACTCTGATGTAACATTATTGCAATGTTTATAAAAGTCTACTGTTGTCGTTCTGATGTTTTTGTATTCCCAAAGTTAACTATTCGGGTTTTGAACGATCTTGGTCGATTTTGCAATCGATCGGGTCGGGCGGAACTCGAGTCGTTACAGTTGGTATCAGAGCTCTGGTTAGCTCAAATCTTTGGGATACAACTCATTAGAACTGAACAAAAGACTCATCAGAGATTGGATTAGTAATATCCAATAAGAATACTCATTAGAGATAGGATCAGTAGTATCCTAGAATGAGAAAACTCATTAGAGATGGGGTTAGTAATACCCTAGAATGAGTTCAGAGTGAAAAGTACATAATTAACGTATTTTGATTATATATATAACCCGTTATTAGGAATTATGATTTTGAATATATATAAAAGTTATATATTTTAAAAGCTAATCAACTAATTCATTGATGGTTGTGTAGTGTAATTATTAGTTCAACTAATAAAATTATAGAAACGAATTAAAAAATAAAAGATGAGATATGATACTTAAACAACCTTAGCTTCGTTTCTTTTCGAGGACGAAAAGTTTTTAAGTGGGGGAGACTGTAACAACCCTGAATTTTGGGGTAAATTTAAAAATTTATAATAAGTAGTTTTAATGGGTTTTGATATTTAAAATAAATTATTTAAAATAATAATGATTAAAAAATTGATTTAAATCGAAGTTAGAATGAATAATTTAATTTAAAAAAAATAGTTAGAAATAGCGCGGTAGTTTGAAAAATCAAACTTGAACTTTGACTGACCATACAGGATGCAAAATTTAACAGATTTTAGTGAAACAAAAAATATTGGAATCTATTTAAAAATATCTTTCTAACGAATCTGAAAAATTGAAATTTCACTTTATATATTGAAAGTTATGACCAGTTTAAAATTTAGAAAAGTCGCTGTAGAATTTATATATTTTAATATAATATATTGGCCTTAAAAATAGCCATTTTGCAAACGACCTCGGTTTTCGACGAAACCACTTTGTTGGAACCATAATGTTGAATTATTGCTAAGTTTAATTTTACAGAATTTTTCGAATTAATATGTGAGTGTGGAAAAAGAAAATGTGTTTTGTCCATTTCAGTTAAATCGGATTGACCAGAAAATGACCATTTTTCAAACAGTCTCGGAATTCGATGAAATTAGTTTTGTTAGGACCGTTTCGTCAAAACATAACTAGAAATATATTTTTTTGAATTTTTGGAGTCCGTATGTGTCCCCGGCATATTTAAATGTACAGTAGAAATTAAATTATTAATTTAATATTGTAATTTTAATAAAACACGCAACAAACTTCAGAATTGGGCCACGGGGCATAACCCATCGCGTTCAGAAGGCGTCAAAACCTTAAGTTTGACACTAACTGGGCCTGATTTGGAGACAGTCCGAAATTCCACCTTTAAAGCACGAAAATCGAAATTTATTATTAAAATAATAAAAATAAAACCCTAATTTGTTTTCTACAGCCACCGCACCATATGAAACCAATGGCCGATTTCATCCCATTTTCAATCCCAAATATCTTTCAATCTGCTCAGTTAAATTAGAATCTTCAAAAGGGAAATCAAAGAGCACAACGAGCTCTATGATACCAATGGTTATGATCAATTCTGGCATCATGGATTGGGGGCTCTAGGCGCCTAAACATTGGCTGCTCGCACGAGGATTGAGGGCGGAGGAGACGACCTAATTGGCCGATGCTGGGCATGGAGGTGCGTGTGACGAGAAGGGATTTCGCTCGGTCCGAACCAGTCGTTAAACCGACCCAGACCGTTCGAAACGCCCTATCGTTCGAGAACACGACAAAATAGAACGCAGACAGAAGAACGTTTCATTGTATATTACAACAATGCACCAGAATACAAGAATATACAGAGTATAAATGAATATTACACAGAAATATCAGAGATTTAAATTACATTTAAATACATAGCAGCGGAAAATAATACAATACACAACTAGAAGAGATATACGGATACAAAGCTTTCCGGATATCGTTCCAGCTGTAAACCAGGATCCTGTGAATATAAATCTGCAAAACCAAAACTACTAGCTGCCCGTGTCAAAATAAGGGCACCCAGAGTTTAGGTTAAAACAATAAACTCCAGGTCAGTCATGTGACTGGTGTGAGAACTAAAACAGTTATTAATCTTTATTTTAAATCATTAGGTAAATCAAGGGACCACGCCGTATAACACGGAACGGGTTTCCTCCCAAGAATACTAGTGCATAAAACAAACAGCGCAATGCTAAATAAAGAAAAATGAAGCTGTTATAAGACCCAGGTCCCATCACACAATGCAACGCAGCCGAGGATAGGGTTTTCCCTTATAATAGCCAAAGAATGCTTGATACGGTTAAAACAAATCGTTTGATACTATTATAAGTGCATAGTGTATAAAACAACTTCAAATCATAAGTATCAATCATAGGCGGCATGAGCGCCCCATCCCACTATGTCGCCATACTAGGCTCTACAAATAAAACCGCAAATGTCACGTATTTGGAAATTGGATTTCCGTCTATGAACCGAGGCAAAAGATAGTCCTCAACCGATTCGAGACTGTCTAGCCCGAGTCTCAGGATCAGAGCTCGAGTGACCCTTGGATCGTCAGGGCCGGTCCACCGATGTGGATTAAAATGCCTGAACACTACGTTTCCCCGCCCTTTGGGGCGTAAATGAGCCAACTAAATGACCCCATCGGTTCGAGAACGACCGATCAATCCGAGGCGCCTCGCAACAGCAACAACCACATAAGTCAAACTCGTCAGGGCGTGTAAAACCACTGACGCCACTTTTTAGCTAGAAGGAAACGCATGCCCTCCCTGAGGTCCGTCTCCCGTTTTTGGTTCATACCGGGTGTGAAACTCGCGAAGTAAACGTTACACAAAGCTACACCACAAAGGCCGTGCTTCGATCATCAACCACAAGACTTTGCTTTTCAACAGAAGCCTTGATCAATTGCCACTTAGGCATGCCACACAGGCAATTCACTCCATGCGTTTGATATCCATCAATATATAACCCCTAAGCTCGTGCGTCTCAGAGAAGGGCGTTAAGCAAGAGAATAAATTCTCCGCCGCCAAACAGATATATATTTAATAGAGATCAATCACACGGACTAAAATCCAATGTCAGACACACAGTCCATTTACAAGTCCGTTCTGGGTCTGAACGAAACCGGAGGCACCTAGTACCCCGCATATCCATCGATCTCCAAGTACGTCTGGACGATCACCAACTGTTTCCATCTTCTTGGGTGTACAGCCCAATCAAGATCATCAGTTATCACCCAAACGACGTGAAGACTTCCGGTCTTCGACCATCGTCTTCATCTTCGACTTATCGTCGTATCAGTTATTCAGAATGGGATAAACCCGGTCTTTCCGAATAACTCGCGTATATTTTAAATAAGTGTTACGCAAACACAACATACGCCTCATTCCAATCCATTAGTCACTAACCGTAAATTAATCAAGAGAATAATTCCCCAAATATTAACCCCGAAGGCCGAAACCAACATCAGATGAATATCCAGAAAACCATTCTGCTTGGCTAACCGACAGTTAGCTTCTAAATTTCACATTCATAGGGAGAGGTTCCCATTAATTTTATCCAAGATAAATTCCTGAATTTATTCTCTAATCTTCCTTTGAATTTTGATTCAACTAGTCGGGATTAACGAAACTTACCGAAGTAATCATTTGTTTTAATTCCCCAATCCCAACCTATTTATCCCATGAAGTAAAACTGGTAATACTTCATATCTAACACCACCGTGTTATCGGTAAATTCAATTACCATTTCACGTTCAAATCTAATTAAAGATTTAACTATCGCCTGGAGCAAAACTGGTGATACTCCATTCTCGACCATTTCAATCTAATTAAAGATTCATTAAAACTCCACTTAGTTTTAATCTTTAACTAGGTTAAAGAATCAGTGTCATTTAAAAACACAGTTCACGATAAACCCAAAATCACATTCATTAATTATCGGGTTAAAGAACGAGTGTTGTTTAAAACACTGTTCACGATAAACCCAAAAATCAATATCAATTCAATTCCAATTAAACATTATTTAATTGGTACACTTCATTAAATCTAAATAAAAAGATTTAATCTCTTCTCAACTGGGTTCAAGAACAGTGTTAGTGAAGACACCATTCACGACAAACCCAAATCACATTTGATATTCAATACAAGGCTCTGAATAGAAAATATATCGGCTTATATTCAATATCAAATTCTACGACTAACAAATGTCGTATTGGAAATAACGATATAAATATATATCTTTCAAATTTCCATAACAACATCTGTATAATCACGAATTCCAACATCAAAATATTCCGAAGACAATTTCGATTCAAATCCACTCCAATGCAATCATTGGAAATTCTGGTTATTTTTAAAACCCTTTTCAAATTCAATTTATTTCTTTAAAAATAAATAGAATTATATTTCTAGTTCAAAACTAGTTCATTTCGATAAAAATCTATTTTTATCTTTTCAAATATGGAGTTTTTCATCCCAATTCTTTCTAAATCATCTCTTATGATTTTACACCAATTATTACTATTTTTAATAATTTTATCAAGGCCCGTACAGTCGATTTCCATCAATGGCCATCGAACTGCACTTACAGCGACCTTTTTCAAATTTGATTTGGACATAATTCCAAATCCAACCGTTAGATTTCAAATTTCTAATATTCATTAGAAAGCTCTTTTCGATACGAACCCAACGGTTCCGGTTTTAGGAGAATCCGACGGTCGGATCTCCCGTAATGTCCGTTTGAAATAAATGGTCGAAATTCACGAACTGCCGCGGCGCGGCGCGTTCTATTCGGGCCATTATATTATATATATAATATATATAATATATATTTCGTCGATTTCTATTTAAAACGAATTATATAAATAGTTTTAAATTCGTTTCAAAAGCAATTTCAACTTCCATTTCAATTCCAATCAAAATTGAATTCTTCTTTATAAATTCGTTTTAAAATTCATTTCTATTCAATTCAAATTTCAATTCAATTTGAGTTCATTTCAATTCACTTTCAATTCAATTTGAATTCGTTTTCAATTCAATTCATTTCGAAATCGTTTTCAATTCAATTCATTTCGAAATCGTTTTCAATTCAATTCATTTCGAAATCGTTTTCAATTCAATTCATTTCGAAATCGTTTTCAATTCAATTTATTTCGAAATCGTTTTCAATTCAATTCATTTCGAAATCGTTTTCAATTCAATTCATTTCGAGATCGTTTTCAATTCATTTCGAAATCATTTTCAATTCAATTCATTTCGAAATCGTTTTCAATTCAATTCATTTCGAAATCGTTTTCAATTCATTTCGAAATCGTTTTCAATTCAATTCATTTCGAAATCGTTTTCAATTCAATTCATTTCGAAATCGTTTTCAATTCATTTCGAAATGAATAAAATCGATATAAATATCGTTTACGTCAAAATGGCATCAATCTAATCAACACGGCTTCATAAATTTCTATTTTCAAATATTCTATTTCAAATATTTCTTTTTTCAAAATAGTTGTTATTATCAAAATATTCCGTTCAACACATGACCAATCTCAATGGATGAGTACTGTCAACACATGAACCTTTATTTTATAATATTCTTTATTTTTCAAATTGGAATGAGGCCCAATCAATTACCATATAAAGTTAATTATATGGATTTTCATACATTACACACATATAATAGCATTGAAAAATAATCAACCATCAACCAAAGTGCACTACACCGTATAAGCATCAAATATAGATATCTAGCGCTTATAACAGCCTGTCAATCAATCGATCGACATATTTAATTAATCAGGATGAGTGAACTTCAAATTTCATCCCAACACCCGTGTGGGGTTTCAAACAATCAAACACAGATTTTAGTTGTGCAGTTGGGCGATGTGTAAAATTTATCGACCCAATCAATGTCCTTCAAATAGGTGTACATAAACAAACCGTCTGGTTTGTAAATGAATATTTATTTTATTCACTTCACGTTAAAAATTATATTTTTAACGATAAAAACATTTTATTCCAACATATGAATTTCTATTCAGTTCATTCTTTAAAAAAAATGATATTTTTATTTTTCTAACATATTTTAGAAAATTTCGGCGGCATAACGACGCGATACTAGAAACGGGACAAGGCCTAGCCTTATCCCCGGTCTAGTGAAGGCCCACGCCATTCACTCATCAATCAAATCAATTCATTCCACCACACAATTCAATTTCAATCAAATAATCTAACTAATTTTTTTTTTTTGCAATCAAACAAACAAGTCCATGGTCTGTGGACGATTGTGTCGGGTGCTACTAAGCACCGTCTGCATCCTAGTATATATATATATAACTAGAAAAAAAAAAGAAATTGAAAGGTGAGAAATTCTCACCTATAGCTATCCAATCATCTTGACTCTTCTTTGATATAAAGCTTCTTCGTTCTCGCCTTCGTTATCCGCTTTCACTACATATGTAAAAATCGAATTTTTACTTCGCTATTCAATATATAAACATCATATTTTTATTTCGAAGTTCAATATATAAAAATCATCTTTTTAATTCGAAGTTCAATACATAAAAATCATATTTTTAATTCGAAGTTCAATATATAAAAATCATATTTTTAATTCGAAGTTCAATATATAAAAATCATATTTTTAATTCGAAGTTCAATATATAAAAATCATATTTTTAATTCGAAGTTCAATATATAAAAAATCATATTTTTATTTTGTTGCTATGTATATAAAAATCACATTTCTATAATCACGCTATATGGATAAAAATTCTATTTTTACACCGCTACTATATCAAAATTCTATTTTTATTCTCTATTCATATAAATAAAAATTCTATTTTTATTTCCAATCCCTATACGTAAAAATCATATTTTTACGTCGCTACTACAAATATTTTATATTTTTTTCTCTAAACAAAGATGGTATTTTTCTTTAAACAAAGATGGTATTGTTTTTTTAAACAAAGATGATATTTTTCTTTAAACAAAGATGGTATTTTTCTTTAAACAAAGATGGTATTTTTCTTTCTTTTATCTTTCTCATGTTAAAAAAATCTGAGAATAAATCATATTATCCTATTAAAATCATTGCTTTTCATTCCTACAAAAATAAAATAAAAACTGAGAATAAAACTCAATGCTAATTTAAATTACCTTCCCACATTTTATGGTCCTTCTGCTCCTTCCAAGTTTCGACCGAAGTCTTCAAAAGCTAGGGTTCCCCTTTTTTCATGCCATCGTCGCCGAGATCTTGATCAGAGGGCCCCACGTCGAAGTTCAACCCACGGCGCACTTCCCCCCTCCATCGCTGCCACTTCGGTGGGCCCTGGAGCCCTGAACTGGCACACGAGGTTCGAGACTTCAAGCTCGAACTGCGAACAACTCCGGCGATGAAAACCCATCTTGCCCGTATCGATTTGAAGATGTGAAGGAGCGCTTCGGTCTTTGATTTGGGGCTTGAAGTATTTCGAGAGGGGTTGGAACAAAAGTCGAGGAGGAAGGGGGAAACAGATTTCCGCCGTATCTCGATGGAGGCGGGTTTTATTCCAAGGTTGACCGCGTTTTAAATTAATTAGGGTTTGACCCTTGTTTGACCATCTAAATATATATTCTTTTTATTTTATTTAATTTGTTAATTGGTCTTTCAATGCACAAACTCCAAATCAAACCCAACGACTGTCCTCCCTAGGGTAATACCCCATCTCGAACACAATGGGATGTGTTCCATAAGCCAGTTCTATCGTTCCGATTAGTATTCGTTAAAATCAACATATAACTCTATATATTGAATTTGAACGTGCATTTCAATTTACCGGACCCACATACGAACTCTAAAAATTCCCTAAAAATATTTTCTAACTTCGCATTGATGATACTGTCCTAACAAAATTAATTTCATCGAATTCTGAGACCGTTTGAAAAATGGCCAATTTCCAGTCGATTAAAATCAACTGAAACTGGTCAAACGCGTTTTCTTTTGCCACGCTCACATATTGATTCGAAAAATTATGAAATTTGAAACCTAGCAATAACTTCACATCCCGGACCCAACAAAACTGGTTTCGTCGAAATCCGAGGTCGTTTGCAAAATGTCCATTTTTAAGGGCCTGAATTCCATAGCGACTATTCAGAATTTTCAACTGGACGTATCTTTTGATTCCCGTTATGAAATCATGATTTTTCGGATTCGTTGGAAAGATATTATCAATTAGATCCTATTATTTTTGGTTTCACTAAAATCCGGATTGTTTTGCACCCGGTACATTCAATTGAAGTTTGAAATCGAATTATCGAACTACCGCGCCATTTTCAATTCTATTTATAATTATATATAAATATTTATATTCTAACGACGACGCGTATAAATATATACGTTCAAATTATATTCAAAATAAATTTCTCGTCGATATTATTTAAAATAATCCATTTTAAATAATTAAAACTCGCTAAAATCGCCAAAATAAAAATTTTAAACTGGCCCAGATTTTCCGGGTTATTACAATCTCCCCCACTTAAAACTTTTCGTCCCCGAAAAGGAACAAAGTCGAAAGTGGTTTGATTAATCAACTCTACGTTCGATCTGGCTTCCATTCTCCAACTTTTCAGTTTCTGAGAATTTTCAAAATTTCAAAAATTTGGTTAACTCCCTAAATTTTTGAAAAATTTCGCCATAACCTCCCCTGCACCGGGAGCATCGGGGAATTTCAAAATAGCTTCCCCGGTCCTTCAGATCTCAAAAAGAAAAAGAAAAAGCCAAGCGGCTAGCCAATAGGCTCATAAAATCATCATCATCCAAATAAAACAGTAAATTACGTAGTAAACATGTACCTATTTGTCGGGCAAACAAATTTTATTCTCTGCTCACTATCTTTTGCCTCGGTTCATAGACGGAAATCCAATTTCCAAATACGTGACATTTGCGGTTTTATTTGTAGAGCCTAGTATGGCGACATAGTGGGATGGGGCGCTCATGCCGCCTATGATTGATACTTATGATTTGAAGTTGTTTTATACACTATGCACTTATAATAGTATCAAACGATTTGTTTTAACCGTATCAAGCATTCTATGGCTGTTATAAGGGAAAACCCTATCCTCGGCTGCGTTGCATTGTGTGATGGGACCTGGGTCTTATAACAACTTCATTTTTCTTTATTTAGCATTGCGCTGTTTGTTTTATGCACTGGTATTCTTGGGAGGAAACCCGTTCCGTGTTATACGGCGTGGTCCCTTGATTTACCTAATGATTTAAAATAAAGATTAATAACTGTTTTAGTTCTCACACCAGTCACATGACTGACCTGGAGTTTATTGTTTTAACCTAAACTCTGGGTGCCCTTATTTTGACACGGGTAGCTAGTAGTTTTGGTTTTGCAGATTTATATTCACAGGATCCTGGTTTACAGCTGGAACGATATCCGGAAAGCTTTGTATCCGTATATCTCTTCTAGTTGTGTATTGTATTATTTTCCGCTGCTATGTATTTAAATGTAATTTAAATCTCTGATATTTCTGTGTAATATTCATTTATACTCTGTATATTCTTGTATTCTGGTGCATTGTTGTAATATACAATGAAACGTTCTTCTATCTGCGTTCTATTTTGTCATGTTCTCGAACGATAGGGCGTTTCGAACGGTCTGGGTCGGTTTAACGACTGGTTCGGACCGAGCGAAATCCCTTCTCGTCACAGTTGGTATCAGAGCTCGAGTGACCCTTGGATCGTCAGGGCCGGTCCACCGATGTGGATTAAAATGCCTGAACACTACGTTTCCCCGCCCTTTGGGGCGTAAATGAGCCAACTAAATGACCCCATCTGTTCGAGAACGACCGATCAATCCGAGGCGCCTCGCAACAGCAACAACCACATAAGTCAAACTCGTCAGGGCGTGTAAAACCACTGACGCCACTTTTTAGCTAGAAGGAAACGCATGCCCTCCCTGAGGTCCGTCTCCCGTTTTTGGTTCATACCGGGTGTGAAACTCGCGAAGTAAACGTTACACAAAGCTACGCCACAAAGGCCGTGCTTCGATCATCAACCACAAGACTTTGCTTTTCAACAGAAGCCTTGATCAATTGCCACTTAGGCATGCCACACAGGCAATTCACTCCATGCGTTTGATATCCATCAATATATAACCCCTAAGCTCGTGCTTCTCAGAGAAGGGCGTTAAGCAAGAGAATAAATTCTCCGCCGCCAAACAGATATATATTTAATAGAGATCAATCACACGGACTAAAATCCAATGTCAGACACACAGTCCATTTACAAGTCCGTTCTGGGTCTGAACGAAACCGGAGGCACCTAGTACCCCGCATATCCATCGATCTCCAAGTACGTCTGGACGATCACCAACTGTTTCCATCTTCTTGGGTGTACAGCCCAATCAAGATCATCAGTTATCACCCAAACGACGTGAAGACTTCCGGTCTTCGACCATCGTCTTCATCTTCGACTTATCGTCGTATCAGTTATTCAGAATGGGATAAACCCGGTCTTTCCGAATAACTCACGTATATTTTAAATAAGTGTTACACAAACACAACATACGCCTCATTCCAATCCATTAGTCACTAACCGTAAATTAATCAAGAGAATAATTCCCCAAATATTAACCCCGAAGGCCGAAACCAACATCAGATCAATATCCAGAAAACCATTCTGCTTGGCTAACCGACAGTTAGCTTCTAAATTTCACATTCATAGGGAGAGGTTCCCATTAATTTTATCCAAGATAAATTCCTGAATTTATTCTTTAATCTTCCTTTGAATTTTGATTCAACTAGTCGGGATTAACGAAACTTACCGAAGTAATCATTTGTTTTAATTCCCCAATCCCAACCTATTTATCCCATGAAGTAAAACTGGTAATACTTCATATCTAACACCACCGTGTTATCGGTAAATTCAATTACCATTTCACGTTCAAATCTAATTAAAGATTTAACTATCGCCTGGAGCAAAACTGGTGATACTCCATTCTCGACCATTTCAATCTAATTAAAGATTCATTAAAACTCCACTTAGTTTTAATCTTTAACTGGGTTAAAGAATCAGTGTCATTTAAAAACACTGTTCACGATAAACCCAAAATCACATTCATTAATTATCGGGTTAAAGAACGAGTGTTGTTTAAAACACTGTTCACGATAAACCCAAAAATCAATATCAATTCAATTCCAATTAAACATTATTTAATTGGTACACTTCATTAAATCTAAATAAAAAGATTTAATCTCTTCTCAACTGGGTTCAAGAACAGTGTTAGTGAAGACACCATTCACGACAAACCCAAATCACATTTGATATTCAATACAAGGCTCTGAATAGAAAATATATCGGCTTATATTCAATATCAAATTCTACGACTAACAAATGTCGTATTGGAAATAACGATATAAATATATATCTTTCAAATTTCCATAACAACATCTGTATAATCACGAATTCCAACATCAAAATATTCCGAAGACAATTTCGATTCAAATCCACTCCAATGCAATCATTGGAAATTCTGGTTATTTTTAAAACCCTTTTCAAATTCAATTTATTTCTTTAAAAATAAATAGAATTATATTTCTAGTTCAAAACTAGTTCATTTCGATAAAAATCTATTTTTATCTTTTCAAATATGGAGTTTTTCATCCCAATTCTTTCTAAATCATCTCTTATGATTTTACACCAATTATTACTATTTTTAATAATTTTATCAAGGCCCGTACAGTCGATTTCCATCAATGGCCATCGAACTGCACTTACAGCGACCTTTTTCAAATTTGATTTGGACATAATTCCAAATCCAACCGTTAGATTTCAAATTTCTAATATTCAATAGAAAGCTCTTTTCGATACGAACCCAACGGTTCCGGTTTTAGGAGAATCCGACGGTCGGATCTCCCGTAATGTCCGTTTGGAATAAATGGTCGAAATTCACGAACTGCCGCGGTGCGGCGCGTTCTATTCGGGCCATTATATTATATATATAATATATATAATATATATTTCGTCGATTTCTATTTAAAACGAATTATATAAATAGTTTTAAATTCGTTCCAAAAGCAATTTCAACTTCCATTTCAATTCCAATCAAAATTGAATTCTTCTTTATAAATTCGTTTTAAAATTCATTTCTATTCAATTCAAATTTCAATTCAATTTGAGTTCATTTCAATTCACTTTCAATTCAATTTGAATTCGTTTTCAATTCAATTCATTTCGAAATCGTTTTCAATTCAATTCATTTCGAAATCGTTTTCAATTCAATTCATTTCGAAATCGTTTTCAATTCAATTCATTTCGAAATCGTTTTCAATTCAATTCATTTCGAAATCGTTTTCAATTCAATTCATTTCGAAATCGTTTTCAATTCATTTCGAAATCGTTTTCAATTCAATTCATTTCGAAATCGTTTTCAATTCAATTCATTTCGAAATCGTTTTCAATTCATTTCGAAATCGTTTTCAATTCAATTCATTTCGAAATCGTTTTCAATTCAATTCATTTCGAAATCGTTTTCAATTCAATTCATTTCGAAATAGTTTTCAATTCAATTCATTTCGAAATGAATAAAATCGATATAAATATCGTTTACGTCAAAATGGCGTCAATCTAATCAACACGGCTTCATAAATTTCTATTTTCAAATATTCTATTTCAAATATTTCTTTTTTCAAAATAGTTGTTATTATCAAAATATTCCGTTCAACACATGACCAATCTCAATGGATGAGTACTGTCAACACATGAACCTTTATTTTATAATATTCTTTATTTTTCAAATTGGAATGAGGCCCAATCAATTACCATATAAAGTTAATTATATGGATTTTCATACATTACACACATATAATAGCATTGAAAAATAATCAACCATCAACCAAAGTGCACTACACCGTATAAGCATCAAATATAGATATCTAGCGCTTATAACAGCCTGTCAATCAATCGATCGACATATTTAATTAATCAGGATGAGTGAACTTCAAATTTCATCCCAACACCCGTGTGGGGTTTCAAACAATCAAACACAGATTTTAGTTGTGTAGTTGGGCGATGTGTAAAATTTATCGACCCAATCAATGTCCTTCAAATAGGTGTACATAAACAAACCGTCTGGTTTGTAAATGAATATTTATTTTATTCACTTCACGTTAAAAATTATATTTTTAACGATAAAAACATTTTATTCCAACATATGAATTTCTATTCAGTTCATTCTTTAAAAAAAATGATATTTTTATTTTTCTAACATATTTTAGAAAATTTCGGCGGCATAACGACGCAATACTAGAAACGGGACAAGGCCTAGCCTTATCCCCGGTCTAGTGAAGGCCCACGCCATTCACTCATCAATCAAATCAATTCATTCCACCACACAATTCAATTTCAATCAAATAATCTAACTAATTTTTTTTTTTGCAATCAAACAAACAAGTCCATGGTCTGTGGACGATTGTGTCGGGTGCTACTAAGCACCGTCTGCATCCTAGTATATATATATATAACTAGAAAAAAAAAAGAAATTGAAAGGTGAGAAATTCTCACCTATAGCTATCCAATCATCTTGACTCTTCTTTGATATAAAGCTTCTTCGTTCTCGCCTTCGTTATCCGCTTTCACTACATATGTAAAAATCGAATTTTTACTTCGCTATTCAATATATAAACATCATATTTTTATTTCGAAGTTCAATATATAAAAATCATCTTTTTAATTCGAAGTTCAATACATAAAAATCATATTTTTAATTCGAAGTTCAATATATAAAAATCATATTTTTAATTCGAAGTTCAATATATAAAAATCATATTTTTAATTCGAAGTTCAATATATAAAAATCATATTTTTAATTCGAAGTTCAATGTATAAAAAATCATATTTTTATTTTGTTGCTATGTATATAAAAATCACATTTCTATAATCACGCTATATGGATAAAAATTCTATTTTTACACCGCTACTATATCAAAATTCTATTTTTATTCTCTATTCATATAAATAAAAATTCTATTTTTATTTCCAATCCCTATACGTAAAAATCATATTTTTACGTCGCTACTACAAATATTTTATATTTTTTTCTCTAAACAAAGATGGTATTTTTCTTTAAACAAAGATGGTATTGTTTTTTTAAACAAAGATGATATTTTTCTTTAAACAAAGATGGTATTTTTCTTTAAACAAAGATGGTATTTTTCTTTCTTTTATCTTTCTCATGTTAAAAAAAATCTGAGAATAAATCATATTATCCTATTAAAATCATTGCTTTTCATTCCTACAAAAATAAAATAAAAACTGAGAATAAAACTCAATGCTAATTTAAATTACCTTCCCACATTTTATGGTCCTTCTGCTCCTTCCAAGTTTCGACCGGAGTCTTCAAAAGCTAGGGTTCCCCTTTTCTCATGCCACCGTCGCCGAGATCTTGATCAGAGGGCCCCACGTCGAAGTTCAACCCACGGCGCACTTCCCCCCTCCATCGCTGCCACTTCGGTGGGCCCTGGAGCCCTGAACTGGCACATGAGGTTCGAGACTTCAAGCTCGAACTGCGAACAACTCCGGCGATGAAAACCCATCTTGCCCGTATCGATTTGAAGATGTGAAGGAGCGCTTCGGTCTTTGATTTGGGGCTTGAAGTATTTCGAGAGGGGTTGGAACAAAAGTCGAGGAGGAAGGGGGAAACAGATTTCCGCCGTATCTCGATGGAGGCGGGTTTTATTCCAAGGTTGACCGCGTTTTAAATTAATTAGGGTTTGACCCTTGTTTGACCATCTAAATATATATTCTTTTTATTTTATTTAATTTGTTAATTGGTCTTTCAATGCACAAACTCCAAATCAAACCCAACGACTGTCCTCCCTAGGGTAATACCCCATCTCGAACACAATGGGATGTGTTCCATAAGCCAGTTCTATCGTTCCGATTAGTATTCGCTAAAATCAACATATAACTCTATATATTGAATTTGAACGTGCATTTCAATTTACCGGACCCACATACGAACTCTAAAAATTCCCTAAAAATTTTTCTAACTTCGCATTGATGATACTGTCCTAACAAAATTAATTTCATCGAATTCTGAGACCGTTTGAAAAATGGCCAATTTCCAGTCGATTAAAATCAACTGAAACTGGTCAAATGCGTTTTCTTTTGCCATGCTCACATATTGATTCGAAAAATTATGAAATTTGAAACCTAGCAATAACTTCACATCCCGGACCCAACAAAACTGGTTTCGTCGAAATCCGAGGTCGTTTGCAAAATGTCCATTTTTATGGGCCTGAATTCCATAGCGACTATTCAGAATTTTCAACTGGACGTATCTTTTGATTCCCGTTATGAAATCATGATTTTTCGGATTCGTTGGAAAGATATTATCAATTAGATCCTATTATTTTGGTTTCACTAAAATCCGGATTGTTTTGCACCCGGTACATTCAATTGAAGTTTGAAATCGAATTATCGAACTACCGCGCCATTTTCAATTCTATTTATAATTATATATAAATATTTATATTCTAACGACGACGCGTATAAATATATACGTTCAAATTATATTCAAAATAAATTTCTCGTCGATATTATTTAAAATAATCCATTTTAAATAATTAAAACTCGCTAAAATCGCCAAAATAAAAATTTTAAACTGGCCCAGATTTTCCGGGTTATTACAGTGCGGCTCTCGAGGGGCTTAGGCGTGGTGTTGTCCGATCGGGTTCTGGTGGGCTGTGGCGACGAGGAGGTGAAGCCCTAGGCTTCGACGTTGGGTTCAAGGGGGCGGCCTAGTTTCCTGGAGTAAATGATGTAGAGGAAAGGTCATTAACTCATTTAATTATTATTATTTAAATTATTTTAAAGTGTAATTAAACTTTTAAAATCCATAACTGTTTTAAACCTGATCGAAATACAGCAAACTGAAATGCGTTGGAATTCTTTTGTCAAGCTCTACACAATGAAACTGACCGGATCTGAAAACAAGCACTCTAAATTTTCAGCCAAATCGATGTGAGAATCTCTGATTTTTACAATTTAATTAATTTAATTAATTGTTCTATTGTTGTTAAATAACTATATGTATGTTATTTATTCATATCTGTGCTGTGATGAATTTTGCTTGTGTTCTAATGAATTTTATTGCATAGTATTGTTTAGATCTGTTATCGTTCGATCTAGATCCAGATGAATCCGATAAAAATCATCATGTTCTGTAAATTAAATTAAACTAGAATTTTAATCCAATTAAAAATAGTGACTTGACTGTAAATCGGATTAGATCAGAAAATTTTAATCCAATCAGAATATTATATAGACTGTGTTTATTTAGGGACAAATGGTTAAACATTTTATTTAGATATAGATAAAATTAGAAAACCACATTTTATTTATACTATATGTGTAAATAAAAAGACAAACTTGTTGTATACATTTTTATTTATATCCCATGGGTAAATAAAAAGGCAAAATTTGTAAACTCATTTTTGTTTACATGCTATACGTAAAACAAAATATTTATTTTGTTAAATAGAAGGGTATGTCATAAAAAAATGTTCATTTTGTTAAATAGAAAATTGTTAAAGTAAAAGAACAATAACATTTTAGATATAAAATTTTGAGATTGGTTAAAATAACAATTTAGTTATAAAATGTTAAGTTGACAAAATATAACTCCTTATATATTTTGTTGTGCTAGAATTGACGACAATCAAAATGATCTTTTATTTGTTTTCGTTGAAATGTTAAAAAGATTTAACATAAAGTATTCCTTTTATGTGAAAATAAGATGTTAAGAAGGATTTAACATAAAATATCCTTTTTATGTTAATATGAATGGTTAAAATTATTTACATATAAAAATATGCTTTTATATGATATGAGAAAACATAGCAAAAGGTAAACAAATAATTGTTCTGTTGTTTGATATTAGAATACATGGAAAATGACATTATTCACACCGTAATGATAATAAGATTAAAAGAAATTAAGATTAAAAGAAAATTACATTTTATGTAATTAAGATTAAAGGAAAGAGAATGAGAATTACATTTTATGTAATCAAGATTTAGAGAAAGAGAATTACATTCTCGTGTAATCAAGATTAAAAAGAAAAGAGAATTACATTTTTAATGTGATTATAAGATAAGGATTCATCGTCGTAATGGAAATTACATTTTAAAAAGGATAGAAATTTTCACCATAATGGAAATTGCATTTTTTGTTAGAAAAGTTTAATGTGAATTAGATTAAAAAGAAAAGTTACATTTTAATGTAATTTGATTAAAAAGAAAATCTAAATTAGGATTAAGGAGAAAGTTTACATTTTTCATGTAAAAGATTTAAAGGTAGAAATTACATTTTCATATAAAAAGCTTTAAAGTGAAAATTCATATTTTAATGAATTAGATTTTCATTTTGAAAAGGATAGGGATAGGAAATTTTCATTTTTATGCGTATAGGTTTTCAATGAAAATTATAACAACGAGAATTTACATTTTAATGAAGTTGATTTCATTAAAAGATTAAAAATATGAAATTTACGTTTTCATGTGTAAAGATTAAAGCAAGAATATCATTTTGCTTGTAAAGAAACAAATGACACAAAATAATCATTTTTGTTGAATTAGAAATGACGCACAAGAAATTGCATGTTTGTGTAAATTGAAAATAGGAAAATATATATTGCATGTATAGGTTGTGTATGTGAATTAAAATAAACGTTATTGTGTGTTATGTTATATATCTTTACTTGTCAAGATTATCTCAACAATGAAATGGCCGAAGAAATTGTATGTATATATATAAACAAATTTTAATTAAACGAATCGAGCGTGGTAGTTCGGGTTTTGGAATTGTACTTTTAATTGTTCATACTGAAATATCCGACCGTCGAATTTTCCCGAAACTAAAACCATTAGGTTCGTCTTGGGAAGATCTTTCCAATGACATGAATTGTGTTAAATTCCAATGGTTATATTTAGAGAAATGCGTAAAACAAATTTGGATGAAAACAGCGCCAGGGTCGGCCATTGACCCGAAGCGTCGTTAAATAAAAATAGCGATAAATCGTATTAAACACTAATGACGACATGAAATGATTTTTAATTATATAATATATATGCGAGGATCATTTGAAAAGTCCGTGTTCAATCTCATTTCAAATGATTATACATCGATCTAAGTCGAAGATGGCGATTGAAGACCGACGATCTTCACATCGAATGGGTAACTAGTGTTGAGTCCCTTGATTGATTTGCTCCCAAGACGGGGCTGAGGTGGTAGTTGTCCGGACGTAGTGTTGATTTGTAGGGATTTGGCTTTCGCTCAGCCCAAGAGGATAAGCTTATAAATGGATGTGTGTCTGACGTTGAATTTTGTTCTACGTAAATTGATTTCTATTAATATACGACCGTTGGCGGTAGAGAATTTATTCTCTTGCTTAACGCCCTTAGAGGTTGTGTATTAATAGCCATCAATCGCATGGCGTGAATTGTCAACGTGGCACGCTAAGATGAAGATGATCAAGGCTTTGTTGAAAAGCAGGCCTTGTGGTTATAACGTTACTTCACGAGCCTCACAACCCGGTTGAGTCTAAAATGGGAGAAGGGAACGCAAGGAGAGCAGCACGTTTCTTTCTAGCTAGAAGTTGTGTCGGTGCTTAAACTGGCTGATATTTACTTATGTGGATGATGGAATGTGGTGCGCCTCGGATGATAGGTCCTATAGGACCGGGAAACGTGTGTTTAGGAATTGCCAATCCACGAAGTTGTACGTGTGGACCGGCCCTGCAGGATCCAAGGATTAACTGCGGGGAATCCTAAGACATTAGCTAGAGTGTCTCGAATCGGTAAGGAGCTCCTCCCAAGCCTTAACTCATGATGGAAACCCAATTTCCAATACGACACCATGCGGTTTTGATTGTAGAACTAGTATGGCGACATAGTAGGATGGGGTACTATGCCGTCTATGATTGATACATTATGATTGAAATGTTTTTTAAACATATATACACTAATAGTAATATCAAATCCGGTTTTAACGTATCAATCATTTTTGACCATTATAAGGTAAAACTCTATCCTCCGGTTTGCGTTGCATTGTGTGATGGGACTTGGGTCTTATAATTGTTTTATTTTTCTAAAAAGCATTGCATTGTTTAACGATTTATTTTTAATTATGCACCGGCAATCCATTAGGATAAAACCCGTTCGGCGTTAGCGGCATGGTCCTTGGATTTGCCTTATTACTATTAGTGAAATTAGTTAAGAATTCTCACACCAGTCCCATGACTTACCCGTTGTTTGTTTCCACCTTTCAAACTCGGGTGCCCTCTTTCCCACATGGGCAGTCGAGTAGTTTGTCTACAGGTCTTCATCTCGAGCTGGATCCTGGATTGAAGTTTAAAGCTGTGTCCAGAGCATAGTTGTGACGACCCCAAACCCCATTACTGACGGTGTTACGGGTAATCTTTGGAATATAACACATAAACAGATAATAGCAGAACATAAATAAATAAATACACCAGATAATGTACAAATAATACACTGGATAAACGTAATCATCAGAGTTATGCAGTATACAGGATCATACTTAGTACAAATATAGTTCAGCTATACATAAATGTCTACAGCGGAAAACAAACATAAATTGTACAATAGGAGCTGAACAGCATAAAAAGAGATAAATGGTAGAATCCATCTTCAGCTCCAGCTATCCAGAAAGAGCCAGCTAAAACCTGAATACCAGGCTGCTCGTGTAGAAAAAGGGGAACTCGAGTTTGCAAGCGAAACAAACTACGAGTCAGTCATGGGACTGGTATGAGAAATCTACCTAACACATTTTATACTATGGCTAATCACAGGACCACGCCACTTTCGCGGAACGGGTTTACTCCATTGGATTGCCAGTGCTTTAAAACAAATCATTCTTTTAAACATCGCAATGCTTTTTATAAAAATGAAGCCATTATAAGACTCAGTTCCCATCACACAATGCAACGCAAATCGGAGGATAGAGTTTTACCTTATATTGGCCAAAATATGCTTGATACGAATAAAACAAAAGGATTTGATATTATTACTAGTGGTTATATGTTTCAAAAACATTTTCAAATCATAAGTATCAATCACAGACGGCATTAATGCCCCGTATCACTATGTCGCCGTATATAGGTATACAATCAAAACCACATGGTGTCGTATTTGGAAATTGGATTTCCGTCATGAACCAAGGCAAAAGATACTCCTCACCGACTTCGAAACTGCCTAGCCCGAGCCTCAGGAACAACTGCAACTGCCTCTTGAAGCGATAGGGCCGGTCCACCGATGTGGATTAAAAATTCCAGAACACTGCGTTTCCCCACCCTTTGGGGCCTAAACGAGCCAACGAATGACTACATCGGTCCTGGATCGACCGATATAACCGAGGCACCTCGCAGCAACAACAACCACATAGGTGAAAATAATATAAATGTCAGCCAGTTTAAGCACTGACACAACCTCTACCTAGGAAGAAACGCATGTCCTCCCTGAGGTCCTCTCCCGTTTCTGGTTCATACCGGGGTGTGAGGCTCGCGAATTTACGTTATACACAAAGCTACGTCACACAGGCGGTGCTTTGATTATCAACCACAAGACCTTGCTTTTCAACAGAAGCCTAGATCACTGCATCTTAGCATGCCACACAGGCAATTCACACCATGCAACTGATGGCTATCAATCACATAGAATGAATTCTAATGTCAGACACACAGTCCATTTGCAAGTCCGTTCTGGGTCTGAACGAAACCGGAGGCACTATATACCTCACATATCCATCGATCCCCACGTACGTCCGGACGATCACCACTCATTATCCATAGTTCATGATGTCTCCCAATCAGGACATCAGTTACCATCCAAACGAGGTGAAGAACTCCGGTCTTCGACCACCGTCTTCATCTTTGGTTTCTTATCGTCGATTCAGTTATTCAGAATGGGATAAACCCAGTCTTTCTGAGCAACTCGCGTATATAAATAACTAGTGCCACACAAACCGAACATACGCCTCATTCCAATTCATTAGTCACTAACTGTCAATCAGTAAGAGAACGATTTCCCAAATTTTAACCCCGAAGGCCGAAACCAACTTCAGATCAAAACCCAGGAAATCATTCGACTTAGCTAACCTTTAGTTAATTTCTAAATTTCACATTCCATATCATTTATAATATTTTATAACGATTTATCGCTATTTTTATTTATTTTAAAACAGCCAATTTATTCAAACTACGCTTCGGGCCACAATGCGGCTGTGGCGCTGTTTTTCTTCAGATTTGATTTACACATATCTGAAAATCTAACTGTAACACCCCACCTCCGTTAAGGTCACTCACAAAGGGAATGCCTTAACTTTGGTGGAGCATTTTAGTAAACAGAACAGAAACTTACAAGACAGATAAAACAGTACTTGAAATTTTTTAACTTTATTACAGTAGAAACAGAAATCAATATGGTTACATCCTTTCAAATCTCAGAATTCAAGTACAAATATCAGTCTTGTACAAAAGCCTTCAAAATGCATGTTTAAAATCATAATCCCCATAGAACGGGAGCTATAAAGAGCCAAGCCATACTTTAAGCACTTCAAGCAGAGAGAAATCCGGATCAAGCTAAAGTGTTCCCTCCTTGGATAACCTGGGAGGGAATGGAAGAAAGGAGGCGAAACAACAAGGGTCAGACAAAAAGTCTGGCAAGTCCAGTGACTTTCAGCATATGAACAGATAATAATAATATGACATGAACATAAAACTGGATGAGAGATAACTGTAACAGGTGTAGCAGATATAACAGAAGAACAGAATGACATAGACTATTGCTTTACATTTCTCTGCACTAATACTAGTATAATAGAATTAGGTGTCACCCTAATGTCTAAACTGAAACGGAAACGGGTACAAAATAATTTAACAGAAACAGGATGCTAATAATGGGCCTTTACTACCCGATCAGAAACAGACAGAAGCAGAAACGGATTAATCCCTACGGAAACAGAATGTAGAATTAGGTGTACACTAGTAATGGGCCTTTACCACCCGAACAGACGGTACCACGCAGAAACAGACAGGTGTTACCACCCAACAGAAACAGACGGTACCAACAGAAATAGACAGAACTAAGTGTACCCTAAAACCCTACCCCAAGCGATCGGCTCCCTAATACATAAATATCCTGTGTCGGCCCCACAATAGGGTGTATCACTCCCTAAAGTGACAACCAATTGGCACAGACCTATTTACAGATGTCACGGCGTCTTACATCCTCAGAGGCAGACCGGGATCCATGCACGCACATGACCCGGTTGGAACGCACCATCAACACCCCTCGCCATTATCAGAATGAACCGCTTATAATTAGTTCAGTAAGCGTGCCCGGACCCTACTTCCTGTTGGGTCAAAGTTTTGATACCAGAAAGGGTTACTGACTAATATGGGTCCCAAACAACAGATGACACAAGTAATTCCCCTCCTAACCTTGTGTCCCCAGACTAACAGATTTCAGTTTAACTTGTCTACAAGTTTCAGACATACAAAATTTAGATTAACTAGTTCACTGATCAGGCAATCAAGTTAACAGGTTTTCAGACTAACGGATCAGATGTTCGGATTAACAGGCTTACAGATTAACTGGTTCCAGATTATCTAACTTTGTATTGGGCCTATGGATTCACGAAACGGGTTTATCAGATTCATTGGTCCAATTGGTTTAACCTTACCCAACACGTTTTAGACATCATAATTATCTCAGATTTTCATTAATTAAATATTAATGCCCAAACCTCTCACATTAGACTGACAGTTTGCGGCTACTGGTTAGGCCGGTTGGTTCCGGGCAGGTTTCTGTCGCAAACTGAGTCTAACCTCGGGTTTCAAGCACGTTATGACTAACTTCTCACATTAGAACCTATTGTTTGCGACCACTGGAATATGCCGGGCGGTTCCGGGCAGAATTACGTCGCAAACTCATTCTAACCTCGAGTTAGCCATGTTTATCTTTGCGGCCAATTAATTAATGATTTACCATTTATACTCATGCCTAATATACATGTCAATTATTCATAGCTAATGACAACAACAGACTGAATATATCAACTTAACGGATATAGCAGATAACAAGTTTTGCAGATTAGGCGACTTAAAGGATTTAGCCGATTAAACAAACTAGCAGATTTTAGCATATAATAGATTAGGCATCTCAACAGACAAATTTAACAGACTCGGCATCTCAATCTAATTAGCAGTTTAGGCAGAATTGGCAGATTAGAACTAGCAAATTAGGCAAATATATTAAATTTAATCATTCCTTAAGGTTTCACAACATATCTTGCCTAAATATAAATCTTGCCTAAGTTCACATGCATAAATAATAGTCATGATTCCCAATATGATCATTTATCCCATGTTTGCATTAAATTCACATAGCACAGATTATGGTCATAATTTACCATATATCATATGTTCCCCTTTTTATTAAACTTGCAAAGTACAGAAGATCCATATATAGATTATACCAAATATAACCATAGATTACTATGCATGTCATATATCCCAAAGATCCCTTACTTAGGTGTTTATTTACATAATAGATATCCTACTTCCATGTAAATCTTTCTACCTAAGCCACATTCCCTTTTTTTTAAAGTCATAGTCCGTTATATAAAATATGCCCAAGGATCTAGATCAAACCTGTATTATGTCTTTCTATTCAGATCTTAATTTTTAACATGCCTTATATTCCAGATTTACAAGTCATATATTATCATATGATAATCCCAAATTGTCATATATGCATAGATCTAGATCTAGTTTACAACCTATGTCCTTCACTCAAATCAGTCACAAATCAGTCCAATTATGCATCATTCATTTTATTGTCCCAAATATTTTAACGTATGCTAATCTCTTATGAGATTGGCTCAGGCTCGTGGTAGCCTAGCTATAGAACAAAAAGAGGAAAGAGATAAGATAGATCCAAACAGAACAGAAAAGAACAGATATAATCTCATATTCAGATTTACAATTCATGTCACAATCAGAATTAACGTTTATATCGAAAAATAACTGTACTTTCCTTGATTGGATTAAAGAAAGAACATTAACTTGTTGTAGAATCTTTGCAGAAACTTTAATCTCTAGTTTGAATTGAGTTGCTTAGGCTGATGTTGATTATCTTCAAGTTTTGATTCCAGCAGAGTAGCGATGCCATTATTTTATTTTAGTTAGAATAAAGGCAGAGTATAGGTAGAATGAAGTTGTGTGGAGAGAAAGTGAGGTTTGGGGTGTTTTTATAGGAGAATAGGGTGATTTAGAGCCTTCAGATCAATCCAGAAGTCATCAGAATCGTACAGCTCGAATACACATCATCCAGCCACTCAAAAGAAGACACGTCACCTCAGAACACTCCAGAATTCGGTGCTGGATTTGTATGGGCGCACTTGGCAGGTGCGCCAATGTATTTTTGTACTGGCGCATTTCACAAGTGCGCCAGTGTATTCTGGCCTGTTTCCGGTTTTTCTGCCTAACTTCGTTCGTCCATATCTTCTTCATACGGACTCCGATTTACGCAAATTCGAACTCTATTTCGCGTATTTTTCCGAGACGAACACAATGGCGCAACCTGTTTCCCTTATTTCTCCTCCTAAAAATTAATTATACCTTTATTTTTAACTCTTATGTTTACAGAAAATACGGGGTGTTACATTCTCCCTCCTTAGAGGATTTCGTCCCCGAAATCTTCAAGTTAAGAAGAATGTGTCCTACCATCCAATCACCCATCTACTCAACCACCATCCACAAGCATCCATTGTCCTTAGAAAACCTCTAATGTTGTATGAACATATGCAAAAGTGTGTGAATATGTTCCTTATCTAATGCAAAGATCAGGCGGTCTACTGATTCAGTTGACCTCTTTAATGCGAATTATGTCAGTGCCATGAGTCCAACATGTATGCAATAGAATTCTAATGATATATATTATTTCTATATGAGTGCACAATCATTCACTCAAATGCAACATCCATGTGCTGAATCAACCATTTTTCATCCACAAGAATTGAAAAATGCTCACCCATCCATATGCAGTATGAGAGTGTTTTCGAGCCGATCTAGTGCCTAGTGTGTGTATATGCATCCACGGGCAACCACTAGCAACCACTTGCATCCACTTGCAACCATCAATCATAACATGTCTCAAACACATGTTTACACCCATTAGTTTCTACCTAAAGTTCGAATATTCGATCGATAGGATACAGTCGAATGATGGAAGCAAGTACAGATAGAACGAAAATTTGGTTCCCATAAGATATGGGTCCTAAGTATCGGCCCCAAAGACCGAAACCAACATCAAATTGACACCCAGAGGATTACCTTCTTTAGACAATGTCAAAACTGGAAATCCTATCAAAAGTATTTAGATATTTACAGACTACTGGTATAGATCAGGTTCCCTAATGATTCTTAGGAAGCTAAGCATGATAAAATCATACCCCACGAAAACTTAGAATGTATGCGTCATACTTGACGCCTAACACAGATATCCCTCAAACCCCAATCTCAAACAGATGATCCATATCCCTTATGGGTCTGAGTCTACAGCGGAATTCAGAAATAATACTAGTATTAAAGTGCAGAGTATCGATTACAAAATCAAAATACCAGAATCAGAAAAAGTCTTAACTCCATAATCAGATAAAGAAATTAAACCTACTATAGAAATTTTCCTATTTCTATCCTAACCACTAGCCTCAAGAGTGTTCGCCTGCCCTCCTTGTCCTCGTCTCTTCGGGCAGTCCCTAGTGAAGTGTCCCATCTCCCCACAGTTGAAGCAAGCGCCCTTCCTTTTTCTGCAATCCTTGTTCAGATGAGTCGAGCTCCCACAAGTAAAGCACTTTTTCCCCTTCTTATCTTCAGACTTCTCATCCTTCTTTTGTGTTTCCTTTTTGGGCCCCGCTTTCTTATTCTGTGGTTCTTCCTTCTTTGTCTCTTTCGGGCCCTTGTCTTCCTCGTGCAGTAGTGCCATATCCACCAATTTCTCGTAAGTTGCTCCCATGGGTACATGGGTCATGGCTAGGCTGTGCAGTGGCTCGTTCAATCCTTTAACAAAGCGGAGAGCCTTTTTATGCTGAGTGTTGACTAAATCCAATCCGAACCTAGCCAGTTGGTTGAACTGGTTGACGTATTCCTTGACCGTCATACTTCCTTGCTTAAGAGATAAGAACTTTTCCAATTGTAAACTTCGTTCAGCTTGCGAGAGGAATTTTGTCTCAAACCTTGTTCTGAAATCCATCCATGTCTCAACCGGCCTCTCGGCGTTAGTGACTTCCCACCAGTAGGAAGCTTCGTCTTTAAGCAGCCATACTGCCAACTGTACCTTCTGCCTATCGTCCACCTCGAAGATAACGAATAGATCCTCAGTTTCTTTGAGCCAATTCCTTGCTTCTACGAATGACTCAATTCCTTTGAAATCCTTCCCACCCATGGTCCTAAAATCTCTACAGATCTTTGTGAAAGCAATTGCACGAGGAGGGAGTAGAAGAGGGGGATCATTTGCTGGACCTGCAGCGGCGGTCCTAGCCTCAAGATATTGACGAAACCAACCGGGTACATGAACACCCTCTGGTATCTCAGATGCTTCAGACATGCTGAAACGAAAAAGGAAAGGTTCAATACAAAAAGGACTGAAAGAAAGATATATGGCTCTTGGGGATTATGTTTTTCAAAATAAGCTTTATTTTTGAAAATACTTCCTTTCAAAACCTTTTTTTGAAAATAGTTTTCAAAACTTTTTATAAAATCTGGTAACCTTCAGCTCTGATACCAAGTGTAACACCCCACCTCCGTTAAGGTCACTCACAAAGGGAATGCCTTAACTTTGGTGGAGCATTTTAGTAAACAGAACAGAAACTTACAAGACAGATAAAACAGTACTTGAAAATTTTTAACTTTATTACAGCAGAAACAGAAATCAATATGGTTACATCCTTTCAAATCTCAGAATTCAAGTACAAATATCAGTCTTGTACAAAAGCCTTCAAAATGCATGTTTAAAATCATAATCCCCATAGAACGGGAGCTATAAAGAGCCAAGCCATACTTTAAGCACTTCAAGCAGAGAGAAATCCGGATCAAGCTAAAGTGTTCCCTCCTTGGATAACCTGGGGGGAACGGAAGAAAGGAGGCGAAACAACAAGGGTCAGACAAAAAGTCTGGCAAGTCCAGTGACTTTCAGCATATGAACAGATAATAATAATATGACATGAACATAAAACTGGATGAGAGATAACTGTAACAGGTGTAGCAGATATAACAGAAGAACAGAATGACATAGACTATTGCTTTACACTTCTCTGCACTAATACTAGTATAACAGAATTAGGTGTCACCCTAATGTCTAAACTGAAACAGAAACGGGTACAGAATAATTTAACAGAAACAGGATGCTAATAATGGGCCTTTACTACCCGATCAGAAACAGACAGAAGCAGAAACAGATTAATCCCTACGGAAACAAAATGTAGAATTAGGTGTACACTAGTAATGGGCCTTTACCACCCGAACAGACGGTACCACGCAGAAACAGACTGGTGTTACCACCCAACAGAAACAGACGGTACCAACAGAAACAGACATAACTAAGTGTACCCTAAAACCCTACCCCAAGCGATCGGCTCCCTAATACATAAATATCCTGTGTCGGCCCCACAATAGGGTGTATCACTCCCTAAAGTGACAACCAATTGGCACAGACCTATTTATAGATGTCACGACGTCTTACATCCTCAGAGGCAGACCGGGATCCATGCACGCACATGACCCGGTTGGAACGCACCATCAACACCCCTCGCCATTATCAGAATGAACCGCTTATAATTAGTTCAGTAAGCGTGCCCGGACCCTACTTCCTGTTGGGTCAAAGTTTTGATACCAGAAAGGGTTACTGACTAATACGGGTCCCAAACAACAGATGACACAAGTAATTCCCCTCCTAACCTTGTGTCCCCAGACTAACAGATTTCAGTTTAACTTGTCTACAAGTTTCAGACATACAAAATTTAGATTAACTAGTTCACTGATCAGGCAATCAAGTTAACAGGTTTTCAGACTAACGGATCAGATGTTCGGATTAACAGGCTTACAGATTAACTGGTTCCAGATTATCTAACTTTGTATTGGGCCTATGGATTCATGAAACGGGTTTATCAGATTCATTGGTCCAATTGGTTTAACCTTACCCAACACGTTTTAGACATCATAATTATCTCAGATTTTCATTAATTAAATATTAATGCCCAAACCTCTCACATTAGACTGACAGTTTGCAGCTACTGGTTAGGCCGGTTGGTTCCGGGCAGGTTTCTGTCGCAAACTGAGTCTAACCTCGGGTTTCAAGCACGTTATGACTAACTTCTCACATTAGAACCTATTGTTTGCGACCACTGGAATATGCCGGGCGGTTCCGGGCAGAATTACGTCGCAAACTCATTCTAACCTCGAGTTAGCCATGTTTATCTTTGCGGCCAATTAATTAATGATTTACCATTTATACTCATGCCTAATATACATGTCAATTATTCATAGCTAATGACAACAACAGACTGAATATATCAACTTAACGGATATAGCAGATAACAAGTTTTGCAGATTAGGCGACTTAACGGATTTAGCCGATTAAACAAACTAGCAGATTTTAGCATATAACAGATTAGGCATCTCAACAGACAAATTTAACAGACTAGGCATCTCAATCTAATTAGCAGTTTAGGCAGAATTGGCAGATTAGAACTAGCAAATTAGGCAAATATATTAGATTTAATCATTCCTTAAGGTTTCACAACATATCTTGCCTAAATATAAATCTTGCCTAAGTTCACATGCATAAATAATAGTCATGATTCCCAATATGATCATTTATCCCATGTTTGCATTAAATTCACATAGCACAGATTATGGTCATAATTTACCATATATCATATGTTCCCCTTTTTATTAAACTTGCAAAGTACAGAAGATCCATATATAGATTATACCAAATATAACCATAGATTACTATGCATGTCATATATCCCAAAGATCCCTTACTTAGGTGTTTATTTACATAATAGATATCCTACTTCCATGTAAATCTTTCTACCTAAGCCATATTCCCTTTTTTTTTTAAAGTCATAGTCCGTTATATAAAATATGCCCAAGGATCTAGATCTAACCTGTATTATGTCTTTCTATTCAGATCTTAATTTTTAACATGCCTTATATTCCAGATTTACAAGTCATATATTATCATATGATAATCCCAAATTGTCATATATGCATAGATCTAGATCTAGTTTACAACCTATGTCCTTCACTCAAATCAGTCACAAATCAGTCCAATTATGCATCATTCATTTTATTGTCCCAAATATTTTAGCGTATGTTAATCTCTTATGAGATTGGCTCAGGCTCGTGGTAGCCTGGCTATAGAACAAAAAGAGGAAAGAGATAAGATAGATCCAAACAGAACAGAAAAGAACAGATATAATCTCATATTCAGATTTACAATCCATGTCACAATCAGAATTAACGTTTATATCGGAAAATAACTGTACTTGCCTTGATTGGATTAAAGAAAGAACTTTAACTTGTTGTAGAATCTTTGCAGAAACTTTAATCTCTAGTTTGAATTGAGTTGCTTAGGCTGATGTTGATTATCTTCTAGTTTTGATTCCAGCAGAGTAGCGACGCCATTATTTTATTTTAGTTAGAATAAAGGCAGAGTATAGGTAGAATGAAGTTGTGTGGAGAGAAAGTGAGGTTTGGGGGTGTTTTTATAGGAGAATAGGGTGATTTAGAGCCTTCAGATCAATCCAGAAGTCATCAGAATCGTACAGCTCGAATACACATCATCCAGCCACTCAAAAGAAGACACGTCACCTCAGAACACTCCAGAATTCGGTGCTGGATTTGTATGGGCGCACTTGGCAGGTGCGCCAGTGTATTTTTGTACTGGCGCACTTCACAAGTGCGCCAGTGTATTCTGGCCTGTTTCCGGTTTTTCTGCCTAACTTCGTTCGTCCATATCTTCTTCATACAGACTCCGATTTACGCAAATTCGGACTCTATTTCGCGTATTTTTCCGAGACGAACACAATGGCGCAACCCGTTTCCCTTATTTCTCCTCCTAAAAATTAATTATACCTTGATTTTTAACTCTTATGTTTACAGAAAATACGGGGTGTTACATTCTCCCCTCCTTAGAGGATTTCGTCCCCGAAATCTTCAAGTTAAGAAGAATGTGTCCTACCATCCAATCACCCATCTACTCAACCATCATCCACAAGCATCCATTGTCCTTAGAAAACCTCTAATGTTGTATGAACATATGCAAAAGTGTGTGTGTATGTTCCTTATCTAATGCAAAGATCAGGCGGTCTACTGATTCAGTTGACCTCTTTAATGCGAATTATGTCAGTGCCATGAGTCCAACATGTATGCAATAGAATTCTAATGATATATATTATTTCTATATGAGTGCACAATCATTCACTCAAATGCAACATCCATGTGCTGAATCAACCATTTTTCATCCACAAGAATTGAAAAATGCTCACCCATCCATATGCAGTATGAGAGTGTTTTCGAGCCGATCTAGTGCCTAGTGTGTGTATATGCATCCACGGGCAACCACTAGCAACCACTTGCATCCACTTGCAACCATCAATCATAACATGTCTCAAACACATGTTTACACCCATTAGTTTCTACCTAAAGTTCGAATATTCGATAGATATGATACAGTCGAATGATGGAAGCAAGTACAGATAGAACGAAAATTTGGTTCCCATAAGATATGGGTCCTAAGTATCGGCCCCAAAGACCGAAACCAACATCAAATTGACACCCAGAGGATTACCTTCTTTAGACAATGTCAAAACTGGAAATCCTATCAAAAGTATTTAGATATTTACAGACTACTGGTATAGATCAGGTTCCCTAATGATTCTTAGGAAGCTAAGCATGATAAAATCATACCCCACGAAAACTTAGAATGTATGCGTCATACTTGACGCCTAACACAGATATCCCTCAAACCCCAATCTCAAACAGATGATCCATATCCCTTATGGGTCTGAGTCTACAGCGGAATTCAGAAATAATACTAGTATTAAAGTGCAGAGTATCGATTACAAAATCAAAATACCAGAATCAGAAAAAGTCTTAACTCCATAATCAGATAAAGAAATTAAACCTACTATAGAAATTTTCCTATTTCTATCCTAACCACTAGCCTCAAGAGTGTTCGCCTGCCCTCCTTGTCCTCGTCTCTTCGGGCAGTCCCTAGTGAAGTGTCCCATCTCCCCACAGTTGAAGCAAGCGCCCTTCCTTTTTCTGCAATCCTTGTTCAGATGAGTCGAGCTCCCACAAGTAAAGCACTTTTTCCCCTTCTTATCTTCAGACTTCTCATCCTTCTTTTGTGTTTCCTTTTTGGGCCCCGCTTTCTTATTCTGTGGTTCTTCCTTCTTTGTCTCTTTCGGGCCCTTGTCTTCCTCGTGCAGTAGTGCCATATCCACCAATTTCTCGTAAGTTGCTCCCATGGGTACATGGGTCATGGCTAGGCTGTGCAGTGGCTCGTTCAATCCTTTAACAAAGCGGAGAGCCTTTTTATGCTGAGTGTTGACTAAATCCAATCCGAACCTAGCCATTTGGTTGAACTGGTTGACGTATTCCTTGACCGTCATACTTCCTTGCTTAAGAGATAAGAACTTTTCCAATTGTAAACTTCGTTCAGCTTGCGAGAGGAATTTTGTCTCAAACCTTGTTCTGAAATCCATCCATGTCTCAACCGGCCTCTCGGCGTTAGTGACTTCCCACCAGTAGGAAGCTTCGTCTTTGAGCAGCCATACTGCCAACTGTACCTTCTGCCTATCGTCCACCTCGAAGATAACGAATAGATCCTCAGTTTCTTTGAGCCAATTCCTTGCTTCTACGAATGATTCAATTCCTTTGAAATCCTTCCCACCCATGGCCCTAAAATCTCTACAGATCTTTGTGAAAGCAATTGCACGAGGAGGGAGTGGAAGAGGGGGATCATTTGCTGGACCTGCAGCGGCGGTCCTAGCCTCAAGATATTGACGAAACCAACCGGGTACATGAACACCCTCTGGTATCTCAGATGCTTCAGACATGCTGAAACGAAAAAGGAAAGGTTCAATACAAAAAGGACTGAAAGAAAGATATATGGCTCTTGGGGATTATGTTTTTCAAAATAAGCTTTATTTTTGAAAATACTTCCTTTCAAAACCTTTTTTTGAAAATAGTTTTCAAAACTTTTTATAAAATCTGGTAACCTTCAGCTCTGATACCAAGTGTAACACCCCACCTCCGTTAAGGTCACTCACAAAGGGAATGCCTTAACTTTGGTGGAGCATTTTAGTAAACAGAACAGAAACTTACAAGACAGATAAAACAGTACTTGAAATTTTTTAACTTTATTACAGTAGAAACAGAAATCAATATGGTTACATCCTTTCAAATCTCAGAATTCAAGTACAAATATCAGTCTTGTACAAAAGCCTTCAAAATGCATGTTTAAAATCATAATCCCCATAGAACGGGAGCTATAAAGAGCCAAGCCATACTTTAAGCACTTCAAGCAGAGAGAAATCCGGATCAAGCTAAAGTGTTCCCTCCTTGGATAACCTGGGGAGAACGGAAGAAAGGAGGCGAAACAACAAGGGTCAGACAAAAAGTCTGGCAAGTCCGGTGACTTTCAGCATATGAACAGATAATAATAATATGACATGAACATAAAACTGGATGAGAGATAACTGTAACAGGTGTAGCAGATATAACAGAAGAACAGAATGACATAGACTATTGCTTTACACTTCTCTGCACTAATACTAGTATAACAGAATTAGGTGTCACCCTAATGTCTAAACTGAAACGGAAACGGGTACAGAATAATTTAACAGAAACAGGATGCTAATAATGGGCCTTTACTACCCGATCAGAAACAGACAGAAGCAGAAACAGATTAATCCCTACGGAAACAGAATGTAGAATTAGGTGTACACTAGTAATGGGCCTTTACCACCCGAACAGACGGTACCACGCAGAAACAGACAGGTGTTACCACCCAACAGAAACAGACGGTACCAACAGAAACAGACAGAACTAAGTGTACCCTAAAACCCTACCCCAAGCGATCGGCTCCCTAATACATAAATATCCTGTGTCGGCCCCACAATAGGGTGTATCACTCCCTAAAGTGACAACCAATTGGCACAGACCTATTTACAGATGTCACGACGTCTTACATCCTCAGAGGCAGACCGGGATCCATGCACGCACATGACCCGGTTGGAACGCACCATCGACACCCCTCGCCATTATCAGAATGAACCGCTTATAATTAGTTCAGTAAGCGTGCCCGGACCCTACTTCCTGTTGGGTCAAAGTTTTGATACCAGAAAGGGTTACTGACTAATACGGGTCCCAAACAACAGATGACACAAGTAATTCCCCTCCTAACCTTGTGTCCCCAGACTAACAGATTTCAGTTTAACTTGTCTACAAGTTTCAGACATACAAAATTTAGATTAACTAGTTCACTGATCAGGCAATCAAGTTAACAGGTTTTCAGACTAACGGATCAGATGTTCGGATTAACAGGCTTACAGATTAACTGGTTCCAGATTATCTAACTTTGTATTGGGCCTATGGATTCATGAAACGGGTTTATCAGATTCATTGGTCCAATTGGTTTAACCTTACCCAACACGTTTTAGACATCATAATTATCTCAGATTTTCATTAATTAAATATTAATGCCCAAAACTCTCACATTAGACTGACAGTTTGCGGCTACTGGTTAGGCTGGTTGGTTCCGGGCAGGTTTCTGTCGCAAACTGAGTCTAACCTCGGGTTTCAAGCACGTTATGACTAACTTCTCACATTAGAACCTATTGTTTGCGACCACTGGAATATGCCGGGCGGTTCCGGGCAGAATTACGTCGCAAACTCATTCTAACCTCGAGTTAGCCATGTTTATCTTTGCGGCCAATTAATTAATGATTTACCATTTATACTCATGCCTAATATACATGTCAATTATTCATAGCTAATGACAACAACAGACTGAATATATCAACTTAACGGATATAGCAGATAACAAGTTTTGCAGATTAGGCGACTTAACGGATTTAGCCGATTAAACAAACTAGCAGATTTTAGCATATAACAGATTAGGCATCTCAACAGACAAATTTAACAGACTAGGCATCTCAATCTAATTAGCAGTTTAGGCAGAATTGGCAGATTAGAACTAGCAAATTAGGCAAATATATTAGATTTAATCATTCCTTAAGGTTTCACAACATATCTTGCCTAAATATAAATCTTGCCTAAGTTCACATGCATAAATAATAGTCATGATTCCCAATATGATCATTTATCCCATGTTTGCATTAAATTCACATAGCACAGATTATGGTCATAATTTACCATATATCATATGTTCCCCTTTTTATTAAACTTGCAAAGTACAGAAGATCCATATATAGATTATACCAAATATAACCATAGATTACTATGCATGTCATATATCCCAAAGATCCCTTACTTAGGTGTTTATTTACATAATAGATATCCTACTTCCATGTAAATCTTTCTACCTAAGCCATATTCCCTTTTTTTTAAAGTCATAGTCCGTTATATAAAATATGCCCAAGGATCTAGATCTAACCTGTATTATGTCTTTCTATTCAGATCTTAATTTTTAACATGCCTTATATTCCAGATTTACAAGTCATATATTATCATATGATAATCCCAAATTGTCATATATGCATAGATCTAGATCTAGTTTACAACCTATGTCCTTCACTCAAATCAGTCACAAATCAGTCCAATTATGCATCATTCATTTTATTGTCCCAAATATTTTAGCGTATGTTAATCTCTTATGAGATTGGCTCAGGCTCGTGGTAGCCTGGCTATAGAACAAAAAGAGGAAAGAGATAAGATAGATCCAAACAGAACAGAAAAGAACAGATATAATCTCATATTCAGATTTACAATCCATGTCACAATCAGAATTAACGTTTATATCGGAAAATAACTGTACTTGCCTTGATTGGATTAAAGAAAGAACTTTAACTTGTTGTAGAATCTTTGCAGAAACTTTAATCTCTAGTTTGAATTGAGTTGCTTAGGCTGATGTTGATTATCTTCTAGTTTTGATTCCAGCAGAGTAGCGACGCCATTATTTTATTTTAGTTAGAATAAAGGCAGAGTATAGGTAGAATGAAGTTGTGTGGAGAGAAAGTGAGGTTTGGGGGTGTTTTTATAGGAGAATAGGGTGATTTAGAGCCTTCAGATCAATCCAGAAGTCATCAGAATCGTACAGCTCGAATACACATCATCCAGCCACTCAAAAGAAGACACGTCACCTCAGAACACTCCAGAATTCGGTGCTGGATTTGTATGGGCGCACTTGGCAGGTGCGCCAGTGTATTTTTGTACTGGCGCACTTCACAAGTGCGCCAGTGTATTCTGGCCTGTTTCCGGTTTTTCTGCCTAACTTCGTTCGTCCATATCTTCTTCATACGGACTCCGATTTACGCAAATTCGGACTCTATTTCGCGTATTTTTCCGAGACGAACACAATGGCGCAACCCATTTCCCTTATTTCTCCTCCTAAAAATTAATTATACCTTGATTTTTAACTCTTATGTTTACAGAAAATACGGGGTGTTACACTAACCATTCGATCTTCACAAAATTTATATCATTAGAAATATCTTTTCAAAACGAATCCAACGATTCTAGTTTTGGGAAAATCCGATGGTCGGATCTCCCGGTACAATCGTTTGAAGTTTCGATTTCAAACGATTGTACTACAGCGTCGTTATTCGATTTAATATAATTATATATATATATAATCGATTCTGGCGCTATTTTTCTTTAGATTTGAATTAAACATTCCAGACAATCGAACCTACGGATCTTCACAAAGTTGGTGTCGTTGGAAAGATATTTCAAAAGCGAACCCAACGGATTCGGTTTCAGGAAAATCCGACATTCGGATCTCCCGCACTAATCGTTTGAAATCACAGTTTCAAAACACGAACTGTAGCTTCGTTATTCGATATATTTTAATTCTATATATATATATATCGATTCTTCGATTTCAAAACTATATTCTTTTCATACATGTGATAAAAATGATATTTTTATCCAACAGACATTTATTTCATCACTTCACTATTTATAACAATTCATGTATATAATAAAAATGTGATTATTAATGTAGAACAATTTATTTCAAAACACGACTATTTTATATAGTTCATATAGATGATAAAAATATGATTTTTATTATAAAACAATTTATTTCAAACATGAATGCCACTCAACACATGAAATTCTATTCAACGAATGAATTTCCATTCAACACATGAATGTTTTCTATAGTTTGTATTTATAGAGTAAAAATGTGATTTTTATTGTTAAAACAATTTATTTAAAAACCAATACAACTCACCACATGAATTTCTATTCAACGAATGAATTTCTATTCAACACATGAATGTTTTCTATAGTTTGTATATATAGAGTAAAAATGTGATTTTTATTGTTAAACCAATTTATTTAAAACACGAATACCACTCAACACATGAATTTCTATTCAACAAAGGAATTTCTATTCGACACATGAATGTTTTCTATATTTTGTATATATAGAGTAAAAATGTGATTTCTATTGTTAAAACAAATTATTTAAAACACGAATACCACTCAACACATGAATTTTTATTCAACGAATGAATTTCTATTCAACACATGAATGTTTTCTATAGTTTGTATATATAGTAAAAACGTGATTTTTATTATTAAAACAATTTATTTAAAACACGAATACCACTCAACACATGAATTTCTATTCAACGAATGAATTTCTATTCAACACATGAATGTTTTCTATAGTTTGTATATATATAGTAAAAACGTGATTTTTATTGTAAAATGATTTATTTCAAAACACGACTATTTTATATGTTTCATATAGATGATAAAAATATGATTTTTATTATCAAACAATTTATTTTAAAACACGAATACCATTCCACGCATGAATTTCTATTCAACGAATGAATTTCTATTCAACACATGAATGTTTTCTATAGTTTGCATATATAGAGTAAAAATGTGATTTTTATTGTTAAAACAATTTATTTAAAACACAAATACCACTCAACACATGAGTTTTTATTCAACGAATGAATTTCTATTCAACACACGAATGTTATTCAATATATTAAAATAATTCTAACATATGAATATTATTCAAAATTTCGGCAGCATAACAGTAGGGTAGTTAAAACTAGGGCCATCCCTAGTACGGCTCCTCGCTCTACCTTAAAGCGTCGCAGCTTTTGACAATGGGGATCCATGAATCTAGTTCGCACGCAGGCGACATGTATATTTTTTTTTCCATTTCCACAAACTAATCCTATGTGGTTTCAACCAAATAATTCTCAACCACAAACGGGTATTTTTCAACCACAATCAATCAATTTCAACCACAAACAATTATAATCAACTATTCGCTGTCAACCAATTTTCACACCAATCACAATCAATAAATATCGTCCATGGTTTGTGGACGAGGGGCATATATATATATATCACTTCTATTCAACACATATATAATTTTTACAACGCATATATAACTTATACATCGAACGTACAACTTATACAACGCTTATACATGAGGTGTACAATGCTTATATAACTCATACATTGACAATATAATTTATACATCGTTGTTTTCCATATCGTTTGTGTAACACCCCGCCTCCGTTAAGGGCACTCACAAAGGGAATGCCTTAACTTTGGTGGAGCATTTTAGTAAACAGAACAGAAACTTACAAGACAGATAAAACAGTACTTGAAATTTTTTAACTTTATTACAGTGGAAACATAAATTAATATGGTTACATCCTCTCAAATTTCAGAATTCAAGTACAAAATATCAGTCTTGTACAAAAGCCTTCAAAATGCATAGTTTAAAATCATAATCCCCATGGAACGGAAGCTATACCGAGCCAAGCCATACTTTAAGCACTTCAAGCAAAGAGAAATCCGGATCAAGCTAAAGTATTTCCCTCCTTGGATAACCTGGGGGGAAACGGAAGAAAGGAGGCGAAACAACAAGGGTCAGACAAAAAGTCTGGCAAGTCCAGTGACTTTCAGCATATGAACAGATAATAATAATATGATATGAACATAAAACTGGATGTGAGATAACTATAACAGATGTAGCAGATATAACAGAAAAACAGAATGATATAAACTATTGTTTTACACTTCTCTGCACTAATACTAGTATAACAGAATTAGGTGTCACCCTAATGTCTAAATTGAAGCAGGAACGGGTACATAATACTTTAACAGAAACAGAATGCTAATAATGGGCCTTTACTACCCGATCAGAAACAGACAGAAGAAGAAACAGATTTATCCCTATGGAAACAGAATGTGGAATTAGGTGTACACTAGTAATGGGCCTTTACCACCCGAACAGACGGTACCACACAGAAACAGACAGGTGTTACCACCCAACAGAAACAGACGGTACCAACAGAAACAGACAGAACTAAGCGTACCCTAAAACCCTACCCCAAGCGATCGGCTCCCTAATACATAAATATCCTGTGTCGGCCCCACAGTAGGGTGTATCACTCCCTAAAGTGACAACCAATTGGCACAGACCTATTTACAGATGTCACGGCGTCTTACATCCTCAGAGGCAGACCGGGATCCATGCACGCACATGACCCGGTTGGGACGCACCATCAACACCCCTCGCCATTATCAGAATGAACCACTTATAATTAGTTCAGTAAGCGTGCCCGGACCCTACCTACTGTTGGGTCAAAGTTTTGATACCAGAAATGGTTACTGACTAATATGGGTCCCAAACAACAGATGACACAAGTAATTCCCCTCCTAACCTTGTGTCCCCAAACTAACAGATTTCAGATTTATTTGTTTACAAGTTCAGACATACAGAATTCAGATTTACTAGTTCACAAATTGAGTTAACAAGTTTTCAGACTAACGGATCAGATGTACAGATTTTTCAGATTTGTCTAACTTTGTATTGGGCCTACAGATTCATGGACGGGTTTTACTACATCTATTAATCCCTTTGGTTTAACCCTATTTTCCCCCAATACGTTTTAGACGTCATTCTTATCTTAGATTTGCATTAATTAATTATTAATGCACAGACCTCTCACATTAGGTCGGTAGCTTGTGGCCGCTGGATATGCCGGGCGGTTCCGGGCAGACTTCTGCCACAAGCCAGACCTAACCTCGTGTCTTACGCATGTTATGACTAACTTCTCACATTAGAACCTATTGTTTGCGGCCACTGGATGTGCCGGGCGGTTCCGGGCAGATTTACGTCGCAAACTCATTCTAACCTCGAGTTAGCCATATTCATCTTTGCGGCCAATTAATTAATTATTTACCGTTTATGCGCACACCCAATATATATGCCAATTCAGATTATATCAATAACAGAATGATCACATCAACTCAACTGATATAGAAGATAACAGATTTTAGCAGATTGGGTGACTTAACAGATTTAACCGATTTAGCACTTAGCAGATTTTGGCATATAACAGATTAGGCATCTCAACAGACAAATTTAACAGATTTGGCATTTCAATCTAATTAGTAGTCTAGGCAATATAACAAAACTAGCAGTTTAGGCAACTTAGCAAATTAGCAGATTTAGCAAACCTAATAATTCTAAAGGTTCTATTTACATGCCTTGCCTAGTCATAAATTAGGCCTAAATTCATATGCCTACATAATTTTTCCATGATTCACAACATATATTCCATGTTTGCTTAAGCGCAGAATATGGACATAATTTGCCATATAACATATGTTCCAATATAGATTATACCAAATATAACCATTAATTTCAATGCATGTCATATATCCAAAAATCCCTATTACAATAATAGATATCCTAATTAATGTAAATCTTAAGTTTCCATATCTTCCTTCTTTTCATGTCATGAATTATTATGCAAACTATCCCCAATAATATAAATCTTTAAACCATATCTTCTAAAAATCAGATCTTGCCTTTTTGTATGCATTTTGTCCAAAGTCTCAAATCATATGTAATCTTTACAGTGGTTCCTCTTCTTCTTTTATCACAAAATATGCATAGGTCTAAAACTAGTTTATAACATATGCTATTTTTTTTCTAATTAATTACAGGTCTAAATTACAACATAACTATGCATACAACATGCATAAATTATATGTTCATAGTCAAATTTATGCATCCAGTCCCAAGTCATATGTCCAATATATTTTATGCCTCAGACCTAAAGTCATACATTCACTTTGGTTTTGTCAAATTTCTCATCATTCATCCCAAAACTTGCGTTCATACGTTCATCTCTTATGAGATTAGGCACAGGCTCGTGGTAGCCTGGCTATAGAAACAGAAAAGAAGAAAGGAATATAGAACAGTCACAGAAAACAGATCTAACAGAAGAGAATACAACCTCAAACTCAGATTTAAATGCATATCAAAATTATAATTAACGTTTATAGCGGAGAATAACTGTACTTGCCTTGATTGGATTAAAGAAAGAACTTTTAACTTGTTGTAGAATCTTTTGCAGAACTTTAACCTCTAGTTTGAATTGAGTTGCTTAGGCTGATGTTGATTATCTTCTAGTTTTAATTCCAGTAGAGCAGAGACGCCATTTTTATTTTTTTATTAGAAGAAGAGAGCAATGGAGGCTAGAGAATTGTGCAAGAAACCTAGGTAGAGTCTAGGGTTGTTTTTATAGGGGAAATGAAATGATTAGGGCCATTGATGTCGCTTGGATTGATCGTAGCCATTCATCCTAAGGAGAGACCAATTAGAGCCTGCCACCTAGCCCTAATGACAAAGCAGACCACAGAAAATCGGCTAAACACAAACCTGGCCAGCCAGGTTGGGCTGGGTTCGACCTGGCTCTGGACCAGGTCGACACCCCTGTCGACAGCCCTGTCGACAGGCCTGTCGACCTGGTTAGACCAGGTCGACAGCCCAGTCGACCTGGGTGCGTCAGGCGGGTGTTCTTCCGCCCTGGCCCATTGGGCCCCACTTCGGAATTTTTAATTGTTTTATTCTGTTTGAATTTTAAATTTAATTCAGAAACTTCCGAAGGCTATATCTTCTTCATACGGACTCCGTTTTTCGAAAACTCGGACTCTATTTCGCGTATTTTTCCGAGACGAACGCAATGGCGTATCCCGTTTCCCTTAGTTCCTTGATTTCAAATTAATTATACTTTAATTTATGACTTTCACGGTTATAGAATATACGGGGTGTTACATTCTCCCCCACTTAAAAGGATTTCGTCCCCGAAATCTTCAAGTTAAGAAGAATGTGTCCTACCATCCAATCATCCATCTACTCAATCATCAACCACAGGCATCCATTGTCCTTATAGACTTCTAATGCTTTCATGTTTAAATGCACAGTGCGTGTTCATGTCCGTATCTAATGCAAAATCAGGCGGCCCACTGATTCAGTCGACCTCCTTAATGCAAATCATGTTAGTGCCATGAGTCCAATATGTATGCAAATTTTCCTACTTAAGACATATCATTTCTATATGAGTGCACAACTGCTCATTCATATGCAACATCCATATGCTGATTCGACCATTTTGCATCCATAAAAATTTAAAAATGCTCACACATCCATATGCAGTATGAGAGTGCTTTCGAGCCGATCTAGTGCCTAGTGTGTGTATATGCATCCACGAGCAACCACTAGCAACCACTTGCATCCACTTGCAACCATCAAACATAACATGTCTCAAACACATGTTTACACCCATTAGTTTCTACCAAAAGTTCAAATATTCGATCGATAGGATACAGTCGAATGATGGAAGCGAGTACAGATAGAACGAAAATTTGGTTCCCATTAGACATGGGTCCTAAGTATCGGCCCCAAAGACCGGAACCAACATCAAATTGATACCCCACGAAAACTCAGAATGTATGCGTCATACTTGACGCCTAACACAGATATCCCTCAAACCCCAGTCCCAAACAGATGATCCATAGCCCTTATGGGTCTGAGTCTACAGCGGAATTCAGAAATAATACTAGTATTAAAGTGCAGAGTATCGATTACAAAATCAAAATACCAGAATCAGAAAAAGTCTTGACTTCATAATCAGATAAATAAATTAAACCTACTATAGAAAATTTCCTATTTCTATCCTAGCCACTAGCCTCAAGAGTGTTCGCCTGCCCTCCTTGTCCTCGTCTCTTCGGGCAGTCTCTAGTGAAGTGTCCCATCTCCCCACAGTTGAAGCAAGCGCCCTTCCTTTTTCTGCAATCCTTGTTCAGATGAGTTGAGCTCCCACAAGTAAAGCACTTTTTCCCCTTCTTATCTTCTGACTTCTCATCCTTCCTTTGTGTTTCCTTTTTGGGCCCCGCTTTCTTATTCTGTGGTTCTTCCTTCTTTGTCTCTTTCGGGCCCTTGTCTTCCTCGTGCAGTAGTGCCATATCCACCAATTTCTCGTAAGTTGCTCCCATGGGTACATGGGTCATGGCTAGGCTGTGCAGTGGCTCATTCAATCCTTTAACAAAGCGGAGAGCCTTTTTATGCTGAGTGTTGACTAAATCCAATCCGAATCTTGCTAGTTGGTTGAACTGGTTGACGTATTCCTTGACCGTCATACTTCCTTGCTTAAGAGACAAGAACTTTTCCAATTGTAAACTTCGTTCAGCTTGCGAGAGGAACTTTGTCTCAAACCTTGTTCTGAAATCCATCCATGTCTCCACCGGCCTCTCGGCGTTAGTGACTTCCCACCAGTAGGAAGCTTCGTCTTTGAGCAGCCATACTGCCAACTGTACCTTCTGCCTATCGTCCACCTCGAAGATAACGAACAGATCCTCAATTTCTTTGAGCCAATTCCTTGCTTCTACGAATGATTCAGTTCCTTTGAAATCCTTCCCACCCATGGCCCTAAAATCTCTACAGATTTTTGAGAAAGCAATAGCACGAGGAGGGGGTGGAGGAGGGGGATCATTTGCTGGACCTGCAGCGGCGGTCCTAGCCTCAAGATATTGACGAAACCAACCGGGTACATGAACACCCTCTGGTATCTCAGATGCTTCAGACATGCTGGAACGAAAAAGGAAAGGTTCAATACAAAAAGGACTGAAAGAAAGATATATGGCTCTTGGGGATCATGTTTTTCAAAATAAGCTTTATTTTTGAAAATACTTCCTTTCAAAACCTTTTTGAAAACAGTTTTCAAAAACTTTACCCAATCTGGTAACCTTCAGCTCTGATACCAAGTGTAACACCCCGCCTCCGTTAAGGGCACTCACAAAGGGAATGCCTTAACTTTGGTGGAGCATTTTAGTAAACAGAACAGAAACTTACAAGACAGATAAAACAGTACTTGAAAAATTTTAACTTTATTACAGTGGAAACATAAATTAATATGGTTACATCCTCTCAAATTTCAGAATTCAAGTACAAAATATCAGTCTTGTACAAAAGCCTTCAAAATGCATAGTTTAAAATCATAATCCCCATGGAACGGAAGCTATACCGAGCCAAGCCATACTTTAAGCACTTCAAGCAAAGAGAAATCCGGATCAAGCTAAAGTATTTCCCTCCTTGGATAACCTGGGGGGAAACGGAAGAAAGGAGGCGAAACAACAAGGGTCAGACAAAAAGTCTGGCAAGTCCAGTGACTTTCAGCATATGAACAGATAATAATAATATGATATGAACATAAAACTGGATGTGAGATAACTATAACAGATGTAGCAGATATAACAGAAAAACAGAATGATATAAACTATTGTTTTACACTTCTCTGCACTAATACTAGTATAACAGAATTAGGTGTCACCCTAATGTCTAAATTGAAGCAGGAACGGGTACAGAATACTTTAACAGAAACAGAATGCTAATAATGGGCCTTTACTACCCGATCAGAAACAGACAGAAGAAGAAACAGATTTATCCCTATGGAAACAGAATGTGGAATTAGGTGTACACTAGTAATGGGCCTTTACCACCCGAACAGACGGTACCACACAGAAACAGACAGGTGTTACCACCCAACAGAAACAGACGGTACCAACAGAAACAGACAGAACTAAGCGTACCCTAAAACCCTACCCCAAGCGATCGGCTCCCTAATACATAAATATCCTGTGTCGGCCCCACAGTAGGGTGTATCACTCCCTAAAGTGACAACCAATTGGCACAGACCTATTTACAGATGTCACGGCGTCTTACATCCTCAGAGGCAGACCGGGATCCATGCACGCACATGACCCGGTTGGGACGCACCATCAACACCCCTCGCCATTATCAGAATGAACCACTTATAATTAGTTCAGTAAGCGTGCCCGGACCCTACCTACTGTGGGGTCAAAGTTTTGATACCAGAAAGGGTTACTAACTAATATGGGTCCCAAACAACAGATGACACAAGTAATTCCCCTCCTAACCTTGTGTCCCCAAACTAACAGATTTCAGATTTATTTGTTTACAAGTTCAGACATACAGAATTCAGATTTACTAGTTCACAAATTGAGTTAACAAGTTTTCAGACTAACGGATCAGATGTACAGATTTTTCAGATTTGTCTAACTTTGTATTGGGCCTACAGATTCATGGACGGGTTTTACTACATCTATTAATCCCTTTGGTTTAACCCTATTTTCCCCCAATACGTTTTAGACGTCATTCTTATCTTAGATTTGCATTAATTAATTATTAATGCACAGACCTCTCACATTAGGTCGGTAGCTTGTGGCCGCTGGATATGCCGGGCGGTTCCGGGCAGACTTCTGCCACAAGCCAGACCTAACCTCGTGTCTTACGCATGTTATGACTAACTTCTCACATTAGAACCTATTGTTTGCGGCCACTGGATGTGCCGGGCGGTTCCGGGCAGATTTACGTCGCAAACTCATTCTAACCTCGAGTTAGCCATATTCATCTTTGCGGCCAATTAATTAATTATTTACCGTTTATGCGCACACCCAATATATATGCCAATTCAGATTATATCAATAACAGAATGATCACATCAACTCAACTGATATAGAAGATAACAGATTTTAGCAGATTGGGTGACTTAACAGATTTAACCGATTTAGCACTTAGCAGATTTTGGCATATAACAGATTAGGCATCTCAACAGACAAATTTAACAGATTTGGCATTTCAATCTAATTAGTAGTCTAGGCAATATAACAAAACTAGCAGTTTAGGCAACTTAGCAAATTAGCAGATTTAGCAAACCTAATAATTCTAAAGGTTCTATTTACATGCCTTGCCTAGTCATAAATTAGGCCTAAATTCATATGCCTACATAATTTTTCCATGATTCACAACATATATTCCATGTTTGCTTAAGCGCAGAATATGGACATAATTTGCCATATAACATATGTTCCAATATAGATTATACCAAATATAACCATTAATTTCAATGCATGTCATATATCCAAAAATCCCTATTACAATAATAGATATCCTAATTAATGTAAATCTTAAGTTTCCATATCTTCCTTCTTTTCATGTCATGAATTATTATGCAAACTATCCCCAATAATATAAATCTTTAAACCATATCTTCTAAAAATCAGATCTTGCCTTTTTGTATGCATTTTGTCCAAAGTCTCAAATCATATGTAATCTTTACAGTGGTTCCTCTTCTTCTTTTATCACAAAATATGCATAGGTCTAAAACTAGTTTATAACATATGCTATTTTTTTTCTAATTAATTACAGGTCTAAATTACAACATAACTATGCATACAACATGCATAAATTATATGTTCATAGTCAAATTTATGCATCCAGTCCCAAGTCATATGTCCAATATATTTTATGCCTCAGACCTAAAGTCATACATTCACTTTGGTTTTGTCAAATTTCTCATCATTCATCCCAAAACTTGCGTTCATACGTTCATCTCTTATGAGATTAGGCACAGGCTCGTGGTAGCCTGGCTATAGAAACAGAAAAGAAGAAAGGAATATAGAACAGTCACAGAAAACAGATCTAACAGAAGAGAATACAACCTCAAACTCAGATTTAAATGCATATCAAAATTATAATTAACGTTTATAGCGGAGAATAACTGTACTTGCCTTGATTGGATTAAAGAAAGAACTTTTAACTTGTTGTAGAATCTTTTGCAGAACTTTAACCTCTAGTTTGAATTGAGTTGCTTAGGCTGATGTTGATTATCTTCTAGTTTTAATTCCAGCAGAGCAGAGACGCCATTTTTATTTTTTTATTAGAAGAAGAGAGCAATGGAGGCTAGAGAATTGTGCAAGAAACCTAGGTAGAGTCTAGGGTTGTTTTTATAGGGGAAATGAAATGATTAGGGCCATTGATGTCGCTTGGATTGATCGTAGCCATTCATCCTAAGGAGAGACCAATTAGAGCCTGCCACCTAGCCCTAATGACAAAGCAGACCATAGAAAATCGGCTAAACACAGACCTGGCCAGCCAGGTTGGGCTGGGTTCGACCTGGCTCTGGACCAGGTCGACACCCCTGTCGACAGCCCTGTCGACAGGCCTGTCGACCTGGTTAGACCAGGTCGACAGCCCAGTCGACCTGGGTGCGTCAGGCGGGTGTTCTTCCGCCCTGGCCCATTGGGCCCCACTTCGGAATTTTTAATTGTTTTATTCTGTTTGAATTTTAAATTTAATTCAGAAACTTCCGAAGGCTATATCTTCTTTATACGGACTCCGTTTTTCGAAAACTCGGACTCTATTTCGCGTATTTTTCCGAGACGAACGCAATGGCGTATCCCCTTTCCCTTAGTTCCTTGATTTCAAATTAATTATACTTTAATTTATGACTTTCACGGTTATAGAATATACGGGGTGTTACAGTTTGTAAATTAGAAATCTCACATTGGGCTCCACTCCACCAAAAGTAGCAGTAGGCTCAGAAAAATATGCGGTCTCTTCTAGTATGTAGAAGACGTCCACACGAGTCCACTGTCTCTTGTTTTACTGAATTTCATCAACAAACGAAAAAGATATGATTTTTACAGTGAAATCAAAAACCATAGCGCTTTAAAGTGCTATAGAATAGTTTATTTTAAAATAGCCGTTACCTTTCTTGAATCTTCGAAACTAGGTTTCGATTTTATGGTCAGACGGCGCAGCGGGATGAAGATCAAAGGGCACAACAGCGTTCAGCTCCGAGAGGCGCTCCCAGTGGTAGTCCCCTTGCTGAACTCGACGGTGGAAGGCGTCCTTGGCTGCGGTTTGACCGTCGGACGTTCAGAGGCTTGATTCGCCGCGGAGGGTGGACTATAGTGGGCGAATTATGGATTTGAAGAGGAGACGGAAAGCTTCAAAATTTGGTAAGGGGCGCTTGATTCCATTGAGAGACGGAGGAGAAATCTAGGGGGTAAGTTTTGATAGTTGTTCCGTCGTTCATCTGGAGGAGTAGCGGGTTTGACTTGGTCAACGCGTAGTGAGGAAGAAAGAATTCTATTGGCCCATTTTCTTTTTATTTATATATTTTTAAAATCCGAAAATACCCCCCTTCACACACGAACTCCAATTCAAACCCAACGACTGTCGTCGCTAGCGTTTTACTCCCATTCCAAACATAATGGGATATGTTTCGTAGGCCCATTCGACTGTTTTAGTCAGTTTTCCTTCAAATTAAAGTACAAAACATTCAATATTTAATTCGAACGTACATTTCAATTTACCGGGACCACATACTAATTCGAAAAATTCCAAAAAATAAATCTAGCTATGTTCTGACGATACGGTCCCAACAAAACTAGTTTCGTCGAATTCTGAGACCGTTTGAAAAATGGCCCTTTTCTGGTTGATCCAATTTAATAGAAATCGACCAAACGCATTTTCCTTTTCCACGCTCACATACTAGCTTCAAAAATTATGAAATTTGAAACCTAGCAATATATTAACATCCCGGATCCAACAAAAGTGGTTTCGTCGGATTCCGAGGTCGTTTGCAAAATGGCCATTTTCCCGGGCTATATAAACTCCATAGCGACCTTTCTGAAAATTCATTTGGCCATAACTTTTTCTTCCTGCTATGAAACTTCGATTTTTCAGATTCATTAGAAAGGTATTCGTTAACAGATTTAAATATTTTTGGTTTCACTCAAATCCGTTTTGTTTTGCACCCAGTACAGTCAATCAAAGTTTGAATTCAAATTTTGAAACTACCGCGCCAATTCAGTCCTTGTTTATAATTAGAATTAATTATATTCTTTTTCAATTGTCGATTCAAACTTACTTTTCATCATTATTATTTTAAATATTTATTTTAAATATTTAAAATCCACTAAAATAGCCAATTTGAAAATTTTAAATTGGTTCAGATTTTCCGGGTCGTTACAATCTCCCTCACTTAAAACGTTTCGTCCCCAAAAAGGAACAAAGTCGAAAGTGGTTTGATTAATCAACTCTAAGTTCAATCTGGCTTCCATTCTCCAACTTTTTAGTTTCTGAGAATTTTCAAAATCTTCAAAAATTTGGCTATCACCCGAAATTTTCGAAAAATTTCGCCATAACCTCCTTTGTACGGGGAGGGGTTTGGAAATTTTTTGGGCCGTATTAGGTACCCAATAAATCCTATAAAGCATACACAAATTTATAGTGATATATTCTGGTGTTTACAGGGGAGCGTGTATAGATAATAACTCTAGATAATAAATTCTCGTCACCCTGTCAAAGCCTGAGGGAGTGTGTATTTTAATTGCTCCAGAGAATAAATTCTCGTCAGCTCGTCCCGTGTGGGAAATAAATAATCCATGTGCCGTATCTAATGACTAGAGAGACGAAATTATTGTCAACTCCAGACCTGTGTGCGGTTTTTATTAATTTGACAATTTACCGTTTCATTTTATATGGTCCATATCAGTCATCAGTTCAACCTGTAATATATAGTCATCGCCATACGAGCCTCTCGCTCGTATGGTAAATCTTCAACCTCGTCACACGAGCTACAAATGCTTATGTGGTATGTGATGAAGTATGCCTATCTTCAAGAAGTATGCCATGTAGTGTAGTTCAAAATTAATTGTTACTATCCTATGGCGACGTTTATTATTACACACAGAACAACCAGCACTTCGCATCCAATGGCATTCGCAGAAGTTGATATATTAATGTTTCGCATCCAACTCATTAAGGTTTACCTATTTGTCGGGCACGCAATTAAATTCTTTACTCAACAGCTAATCCATATACCTGTTCAAACATATATAATGCACATGTATATATTTCTATCTATTTTTAAATCAGTTCAATGTGTGATTTAATCGAATAAATTCTACCATTATTCTCTTATTGATTAAATTAACTATCGTTCTAATAATTTAATTAATCAAATCTACTATCACACAACACAAACAACAAGCAATTTTATTTTTAACTTTTCAAAAATACACTAATTGATCCATATACTCTTTTACTTTTCAAATATATATCTTTTATATATATTCAAAAATCATATTTCTAAAACCAAGCTATATATATAATCACAATTACGTTATTTATAAACATATAACTCTTAACTCGTTTTGGGGCATTTCTGACCCCATCTCTAATGAGTTATTATGATTCTACTTTACTCATACTAGGATATTACTGATCCTATCTGTAATGAGTTATTCATCCTAGAACACTAATGGTTCTATTTCTAACGAGTTCGTTAATGTGTTATATACCAGAGCTAAGCTTAACCAAGGCTCTGATACCATGTTGTGACGACCCCAAACCTCGTTACTAACGGTGTTACGGGTAATCTTTGGAATATAACACATAAACAGATAATAGCAGAACAGAAATAAATAAATACACCAGATAATGTACAAATAATACACTGGATAAATGTAATCATCAGAGTTACACAGTATACAGGATCATACTTAGTACAAATACAGTTCAGCTATACATAAATGCCTACAGCGGAAAACAAACATAATATGTACAATAGGAGTTGAACAGCATAAAAAGAGATAAATAATAGAATTCATCTTCAGCTCCAGCTATCCAAAAAGAGCTAGCTAAAACCTGAATACAAGGCTGCACGTGTAGAAAAAAGGCACCCGAGTTTGCAAGTGATATAAACTACGAGTCAATCATGGGACTGGTATGAGAAATCTACCTAAAACGTTTTATACTATGGCTAGTCACAGGACCACGCCACTTTCGCGGAATGGGTTTACTCCATTGGATCGCCAGTGCTTTAAAACAAATCATTCTTTTAAACATCGCAATGCATTTTATAAAAATGAAGCCATTATAAGACTCGGTTCCCATCAACAATGCAACGCAAACCGGAGGATAGAGTTTTACCTTATAATGGCCAAAATATGCTTGATACGAATAAAACAAAAGAATTAGATATTATTACTTGTGTTTATATGTTTCAAAATATTTTCAAATCATAAGTATCAATCATAGACGGCATTAATGCCCCATACCACTATGTCGCCATATATTGGTATACAATAAAAACCGCACGGTGTCGTATTTGGAAATTGGATTTCCGTCATGAACCAAGGCAAAAGATAGTCCTTACCGACTTCGAGACTGCCTAGCCCGAGCCTTAGGAACAGCCGCAACTGCCCCATGGAGCGACAGGGCCGATCCATCGATGTGGATTAAAAATTCCTGAACACTGCGTTTTCCCGCACTTTGGGGCGTAAACGAGCCAACGAATGACTCCATTGGACCCGGATAGACCGATATAACCGAGGCACCTCGCAACAGCAACAACCACATATGTGAAAATAATATAAATGTCAGCCAGTTTAAGAACTGACACCACCTCTAGCTAGGAAGAAACGTATGTCCTCCCTGAGGTCCTCTCCCGTTTCTGGTTCATACCAGGGTGTGAGGCTCGCGAATTCACGTTATACACAAAGCTATGCCACACAGGCGGTGCTTTGATCATCAACCACAAGACCTTGCTTTTCAACAGAAGCCTTGATCACTACATCTTAGCATGCCACACAGGCAATTCACACCATGCAACTGATGGCTATCAATCACACAGAATGAATTCCAATGTCAGACACACAGTTCATTTGCAAGTCCGTTCTGGGTCTAAATGAAACCGGAGGCACTATATACCTCACATATCCATCGATCCCCACGTACGTCTGGACGATCACCACTCATTATCCATATTTTAGGATGCCTCCCAATCAGGACATCAGTTACCATCCAAACGAGGTGAAGAACTCCGGTCTTCGACCACCGTCTTCATCTTCGATTTCTTATCGTCGATTCAGTTATTCAGAATGGGATAAACCCAGTCTTTCTGAGAAACTCGCGTATATAAATAACTAGTGCTACACAAACACAACATACGCCTCATTCCAATTCATTAGTCACTAACCGTCAATTAGTAAGAGAACGATTTCCCAAATATTAACCCCGAAGGCCGAAACTAACATCAGATCAAAACTTAGGAAATCATTCGACTTAGCTAACCTTCAGTTAACTTCTAAATTTCACATTCCATATCGTTTTTAATATTTTATAACGATTTATCGCTATTTTTATTTATTTTAAAATAGCCAATTTATTCAAACTACGCTTCGGGCCATAACGCGGCTGTGGCACTGTTTTTATTTTGATTTGATTTACACATATCTGAAAATCTAACCGTTGGATCTTCACAAAATTTATATCATTAGAAAGATCTTTTCAAAACGAATCCAACAGTTCCAGTTTTGGGAAAATCCGACGGCCGGATCTCCTGATACAATCGTTTGAAGTTTCGATTTCAAAATACGAACTGCGGCGTCGTTATTCGATTAAGTATAATTATATATATATATATATATATGAATATAATCGATTCTGGCGCTGTTTTTCTTCGGATTTGAATTAAACATTCTAGACAATCCATTCGTTGGATCTTCACAAAGTTGGTGTCGTTGGAAAGATATTTCCAAAGCGAACCCAACGGTTTCGGTTTCGGGAAAATCCGATGGTCGGATCTCCCGCACTAATCGTTTGAAATCACGGTTTCAAAACACGAACTATAGCTTCGTTATTCGATATATTTTAATTCTATTTATATATATATATATATATATATCGATTCTTCGATTTCAAAACTATATTCTTTTCATACATTTGATAAAAATGATATTTTTATCCAACAGACATTTATTTCAACACTTCACTATTTTTAACAATTCATGTATATAATAAAAATGTGATTTTTAATGTAAAACAATTTATTCCAAAACACGACTATTTTATATAATTCATATAGATGATAAAAATATGATTTTTATTATAAAAAAATTTATTTCAAACACGAATGCAACTAAACACATGAATTTCTATTCAACAAATGAATTTCCATTCAACACATGAATGTTTTCTATAGTTTGTATATATAGAGTAAAAATGTGATTTTTATTGTTAAAATAATTTATTAAAAACACGAATACCACTCAACACATGAATTTCTATTCAACAAATGAATTTCTATTCAACACATGAATGTTTTCTATAGTTTGTATATATAGAGTAAAAATGTGATTTTTATTGTTAAAATAATTTATTTAAAACACGAATACCACTCAACACATGAATTTCTATTCAACGAATGAATTTCTATTCAACACATGAATGTTTTCTATAGTTTGTATATATAGAGTAAAAATGTCATTTTTATTGTTAAAACAATTTATTTAAAACACGATTACCACTAACACATGAATTTCTATTCAACGAATGAATTTCTATTCAGCACATGAATGTTTTCTATAGTTTGTATATATAGTAAAAACGTGATTTTTATTGTTAAAACAATTTATTTAAAACACGAATACCACTCAACACATGAATTTCTATTCAATGAATGAATTTCTATTCAACACATGAATGTTTTCTATAGTTTGTATATATATAGTAAAAACGTGATTTTTATTGTAAAATGATTTATTTCAAAACACGACTATTTTATATGTTTCATATAGATGATAAAAATATGATTTTTGTTATAAAACAATTTATTTTAAAACACGAATACCATTCAACACATGAATTTCTATTCAACGAATGAATTTCTATTCAACAAATGAATGTTTTCTATAGTTTGTATATATAGAGTAAAAATGTGATTTTTATTGTTAAAATAATTTATTTAAAACACAAATACCATTCAACACATGAATTTCTATTCAACGAATGAATTTCTATTCAACACATGAAGGTTATTCAATATATGAAAATAATTCTAACACATGAATATTATTCAAAATTTCTACAGCATAACGGCAGGGTAGTTAAAACCGGGGTCGTCCCTAGTATGGCTCCTCGCTCTACCTTAAAGCCTTGCAGCTTTTGACAATGGAGATTCATGCATCTAGTTCGCACGCAGGCGGCATGTATATATTTTTTTTCATTTCCACAAACTAATCCTATGTGGCTTCAACCAAATAATTCTCAACCACAAACGGGTATTTTTCAACCACAATCAATCAATTTCAACCACAAACAATTATAATCAACCATTCGCTATCAACCAATTTTCACACCAATCACAATCAATAAATATCGTCCATGGTTTGTGGACGAGAGACGTATATATATATATATATATAAGTATTTCACTTCTATTCAACACATATATAATTTTTACAACGCATATATAACTTATACATCGAACGTACAACTTATACAATGCTTATACATGAGGTGTACAATGCTTATATAACTCATACATCGACTATATAATTTATACATCGTTGTTTTCCATATCGTTTGTAAATTAGAAATCTGACATTGGGTTCCACTCCACCAAAAATAGCAGAAGGCTCAGAAAAATATGCGGTTTCTTCTAGAATGTAGAAGACGTCCGCGCGAGTCCACAGTCTCTTGTTTCACTGAATTTCGTCGACAAACGAAAAAGATATGATTTTTACAGTGAAATCAAAAACCATAGTGCTTTAAAGTGCTATAGAATAGTTTATTTTAAAATAGCGGTTAGCTTTCTTGAATCTTCAAAACTAGGTTTCGATTTTATGGTCAAACGGCGCAACGGGATGAAGATCAGAGGGCACAGTAGCGTTCAGCTACGAGAGGCGCTCCTGGTGGTGGTCCCCTTGCTGAACTCAACGGTGTAAGGCGTCCTTGGCACGCGGCTTGACCATCGGACGTTCTGAGGCTCGATTCGCCGTGCAATGTGGACGATAGGGGGCGAATGTTATATGGATTTGCAGAGGAGACAGAGAGCTTCAAATTTTGGTAAGGGGCGCTCGATTCCATTGAGAGACGGAGGAGAAATCAAGGGGGTAAGTTTTGATAGTTGTTCCCTTTGTTCATCTGGAGGAGTAGCGGGTTTGACTCGGTCAACGCGGAGTGAGGAAGAAAGAATTCTATTGGCCCATTTTCTTTTTATTTATATATTTTTCAAATCCGAAAATACCCCCCTTCACACACGAACTCCAATTCAAACCCAATGACTATCGTCCCTAGCGTTTTACCCCCATTCCGAACACAATGAGATATGTTTCGTAGGCCCATTCGACTGTTTCAGTCAGTTTTCCTTCAAATTAAAGTATAAAACATTCAATATTTAATTTGAACATACATTTCAATTTGTCGGGACCACATACTGATTCGAAAAATTCCAAAAAAATAAATCTATCTATGTTTTGACGATACGGTCCAAACAAAACTAGTTTCATCGAATTCTGGGACCGTTTGAAAAATAGCCCTTTTTTTGATCGATCCAATTTAATAGAAATCGACCAAACTCATTTTCCTTTGCCACGCTCACATACTAGCTTCAAAAATTATGAACTTTGAAACCTAGCAATAATTTAACATCCCGGATCCAACAAAAATAGTTTCGTCAAATTCCGAGGTCGTTTGCAAAATGGCCATTTTCACGGGCTATATAAACTCCATAGCGACCTTTCTGAAAATTCGTTTGGCCATAACTTTTGCTTCCTGCTGTGAAATTTTGATTTGTCTGATTCATTAGAAAGGTATTAACTAACAGATTTAGATATTTTTGGTTTCACTCAAGTCCGTTTTGTTTTGCACCCGGTACAGTTAGTCAAAGTTTGATTTCAAATTTTGAAACTACCACGCCATTTCAAGCCTTGTTTATAATTAGAATTAATTATATTCCTTTTCAATTGTCGATTCATACTTACTTTTTATCATTATTATTTAAAACATTTATTTTAAATATTTGAAATCCACTAAAATAGTCAATTTGAAAAGTTTAAATTGGTTCAGATTTTCCGGGTCGTTACAATAGTTCTTTTCCGCTGCACTGTATTGTATTTGTTGTAATTTATCTTCCACTGTAATTTTATTCGATGTACTCTGATATTCTATATTCTGATGTAGCATTATTGCAATGTTTGTAAAAGTCTGTTGTTGTCGTTTTGATGTTGTTGTATTCCCAAAGTTAACGTATTTGGGTTTTGAACGATCTTGGTCGATTTTGCGATCGATCGGGTCGGGCAGAACCCGAGTCGTTACACCCATGGAGCAAAACTGGTAATACTCCATATCAAACACCACGGTGTTATACGTAAATTTAATTACCATTTCCCTTCAAATCTAATTAAAGATTTAACTACCGCTTGGAGCAAAACTGGTGATACTCCATTCTCGATCATTTCCCAAATTTGATAATTTAAATTATCATATTCACCTTTCAATATAATTAAAGATTCATTAAAAATCCACTTGGTTTTAATATTCCCAATAATCAATATTAATTATTATTTAACTTTGGGAAATCAAACATGCCGCATCGACAATCTACACAGTATGTAACACCCCGTGATTTTAAATATTTAAATTAACGAATTAAAGAATACTTAATTTAAAATGTGAGAATGAAGGGAAATAGGTTAAGCCATTGCGTTCGTTCAGAATTCTTCTTGAGATAGAGTCCAAGTTTGCGTAAAACGGACACCGTATGAAGGAGATATGGTCGAACGAAGTTAAGCAGAAAAACCGGAAACAGACAAGAATGCACTAGCGTACTTGTGAAGTGTGCCAATACAAAAACGAACTTGTGCACCAGCTAAGTGCGCCCATGTCGGTCTAAAAACCTGACAGATTACTGGAGTGTTTTGATCCGAACAGTGAGTCATTGCTGAGTCACTAGGTCTTAGGTGGCTATCTGAATGCTTCTGGTTATTCCTAGGTTAATCCGACGGCTGTTATTAAATTAAACTTCTATAAAAACACTCTCAAACCATCAACTCTAATCACACTAATTCATACGAAGAGCCGCCATGCCGTCAATGGGAAACTAGAGTAGCGATCGTTCTCTTTCAACTCAAAAGCAAGATAGAAGCAAGAATCAAAATCAAATCTAAATCTAAATTAGAATAACAATTAGTCTACATCAAAGGAAAGCAATTCAATTTCAGAATACAGATCCCTGAAAAACAAGACCATTTTTTTTGTTTGTGAGTATAATTTCTTTCACAAATTAATTAATTAATTTAATTGTGATAATATGAGAATATGACTTTGAATCATGTGATGTTGTCGCTAACAGTTTTTTTATTGTGATCTATTTCATATTTTAAATTGTACATGATTAATTTGATTCATCTTATGCAAGTTTGGGATGTTAAATCATATGCTAGTTTATAAATCGTATGCAAGTCGGTAGGTGGATTATATATAAGTTCATATGTGAATCATGTATATACATGTAACGACCCGGAAATTCTGAACCAATTTAAATTTTTTTAAATTGGCTAAAATAATGGATTTTAAAAATTTAAAATAAATATTTTAAATAATAGTGATGAAAACTGTGGTTGAATTGACAATTGAAAATGAATATAATTAATTCTAATTATAAACAAGGCTTGAGATGGCGCTGCAGTTTCAAAAATTGAATTCAAACTTTGTCGAACTGTATCGGGTGCAAAACAAAACGGATTTGAGTGAAACTGAAAATATTTAAATCTGTTAGCGAATACCTTTCTAACAAATCTGAAAAATCGAAGTTTCATATCGGAAAGCAAAAGTTATGGCCAAATGAATTTTCAGAAAGGTCTCTATGGAGTTTATATAGCCCGTGAAATTGGCCATTTTGCAAACGACCTCAGAATTCGACGAAACCACTTATGTTAGATCCGGGATGTGAAGTTATTGCTAGGTTTCGAATTTCATAATTTTTGAAGCTACTTTGTGAGCGTGGCAAAGGAAAATGTGTTTTTGGTCAATTATAGTTAAATTGGATCGACCAGAAATGGGCTTTTTGCAAACGGTCTCAGAATTCGACGAAACTAGTTTTGTTGGGACCGTATCGTCAAAACATAGCCAGATTTATTTTTTTGGAATTTTTTGAATTAGTTTGTGGCCCTAGCACATTGAAATGTACGTTCAAATCGAATATTGAATGTTATATATTTTAATTTGAATGGAAACTGACTGAAACAGTTGAATGGGCCTTTGAAACATATCCCATTGTGTTCGGAATGGGGGTAAAACGCTAGGGATGACAGTCGTTGGGTTTGGATTGGGGTTCGTGGGTGAAAGGGGTATTTTGGAGATTTTAAAAATTATAAAATAAAATAAAAAAAATTTGATTGGTCAGCTCACTTGTCTCTCCCCGACCTTTCTTCCTCGCGCAACATAGAAGGCCGCTCTTCCCTTCTCTCCTCTTTTTCTTTCCAACCAATCAGTAAAACCACATGCCCCAGTTACAAATTTTGTAGAGGATAACGCGAGCTTCAAATCCATACCAGATTTGCATTTTTTCGAAGCGTATTTGGGGAGAACCGACGTCCTGAAGTGGACGACTTTGAGGCGCCGCCGTGAGCAGGAAGGACCACCGAGTGGGGTCCAACCTAGCTCCGCCTGAGCGCCTCTCGGAGCTCTTGGATGTGGCGCAACCCGATCGCAACAACGCTCAACAGATTTTGCAAGAATCAAAGAACTAGTTTTGAACGCTCATCGAAGGTATACGACTTGATTATTTTGAGCTGATTTTGACACTTTAAAGTGTTGCGAAATTAGTCTATCTTTGAAAAATCATATCTTTTTCGTTATAGACGAAATTCAGTGAAACAAGAGACAGTGGACTCGTGTGGACGTCTTCTACATTCTAGAAGAGATCGCATATTTTTCTGAGCTTTCTGCTATTTTTGGTGGAGTGGAACCCAAGGTGAGATTTCTAATTTATAAACGATGGAAAACGACAATGTATAAATTATATAGTCGATGTATGAGTTATATACACGTTGTACACCTCTTGTATAAGCGTGGTATAAGTTGTACGTTCGATGTATAAGTTGTATATGCGTTGTAAAAATTATATACGTGTTGAAATAGAAGTGAATTGCTATATATGAATATATATATATATATATATATATATATATATATATACACGCCCCTCATCCACAAACCATGGACGATGTTTATTGGTTGTGATTGGTGTGAAATTTGATTGATAACGAATGGTTGATTGGAATTGTTTGTGGTTGATATTGATTGATTGTGGTTGAAAAATACCCATTTGTGGTTGAGAAATATTTGGTTAAAACCACATTGGATTAATTTGTGGAAATGAAAAATATATACATGCCGCCTGCGTGCGAACTAGATGCATGATTCCCCATTGTAAAAAACTGCGAGGTTTTAAGGTAGAGCGAGGAGCTGTACTGGAGATGGTCCCGGTTTTAGCTACCCTGCCGTTATGCTACCGAAAGTTCCTGAAATATTCATGTGTTTGATTTATTTTCAATCGTTGAAACTATATTCATTGGTTGAGTGGAAATTCATGTATATAAAATAATTGTGTTTTGAAATAAACTGTTTTATATTAAAAATCACATTTTTATCATCTGTTTGAACTATATAAAATAATCGAGTTTTGAAATAAATTGTTTTATATTAAAAATCACATTTTTATCATCTGTTTGAACTAGATAAAATAATCGTGTTTTGAAATAAATTGTTTTATATTAAAAATCACATTTTTACTATATATACATGAACTGTGGAAAATAGTGATGTGTAGAAATAAATGTCTGTTGGATAAAAATATCATTTTTATCGATAGTGCGAAGTGAAAATGGTTTTGAAATCGAAGAAAGAAATATATGGAAATATATATAATTATACTATATCGAATAACGAAGCTGCAGTTCGTATTTTGAAACCGTGATTTCAAATGATTAGTGCGGAAGATCCGACCATCGGATTTTCCTGAAACTACAACCGTTGGGTTCACATTGAAAATATCTTTCCAAAGGCACCAACTTTGTAAAGATCCAACGGTTGGATTGTCTGGAATTTTTAATTCAAATCTGAAGAAAAACAGCGCCAGAATCTATTATATATATATATATATATATATATAAATATAATTAAATTAAATCGAATAACGACGCTGTAGTTCGTATTTTGAAATCATAACTTCAAACGATTAGCGCGGAAGATCCGACCGTCGGATTTTCCCAAAACTAGAACCGTTGGATTCGTTTTGAAAAGATCTTTTTAATGATATAAATTTTGTGAAGTTCCAACGGTTAGATTTTCAGATACGTGTAAATCAAATCTGGAGAAAAACAGGGCCACGGCCGTGTTATGGCCTGAAGCATTGTTTGAATGAATTGGCTATTTTTAAATAAATAAAAATAGCGATAAACCGTGATAAAATATTATAAACGATATGGAATGGAAATAAACTGGATTTTCTCGATTTATTTGATATTTGATGGTTGAATGTGTTTGGTGTGAAAATTACATTAAAGAACAAAATTGGTGTTGTCGAATAATTTAACCATTGAAATGAATTGATTTGAAATTCTAGATATACGTGAATTATTTGAAAAAGCCAAGTTAATTCTCATTTCAAATAATTGATCGACGAGTGAAAGTCAAAGATATGAAGACGGTGCAAGACCGATGATCTTCACGTCGAATGGAGGGGTGCTACTGATGCTCATGATAGGAGTAGCTACCTTGACGGGGTTGAAGTAGTAGCCACCCGGACGTACCTGTTGATTGTACGGATATGCGAGGTATTGAGTGCCTCCGGTTTCGTTCAGACCCAGAATGAACGTGTAAATGGACTGGGTGTCTGACATTAGATTTTGTTTTGTGTGGATTGATCTCTATTAAATATATATCTGTTTGGCATCGGAGAATTTATTCTCTTGCATAACGCCCTTCTCTGAGACTTATGAGCCCAGAGGTTATATATCGATAGAAATCCATCGCACGGGGTGAATTGCCTATGTGGCACGCCTAAGTGATAGATGATCAAGGCTTCTGTTGAAAAGAAAAGTCTTGTGGTTGATGATCAAAGCACAGCCTGTGTGGCATAGCTTTGTGTATAACGTGAATTCGCGAGCCTCACACCCTGGGATGGACCAAAAACGGGAGAAGGATCCAGGGAGGACATGCGTTTCTTTCTAGCTAGGGTGGTGCCAGTGACCTACCAGCCCTGACATCTATATAATTTTCACCTAAGTGGTTGTTCCTATTGCGAGGCGCCTCGGATATATCGGTCGATCCGGGACCATTGGAGTCATTGGGCTCATTTACGCCCCAAAGGGCGGAGAAACGCAGTGTTCAGGCATTTTAATCCACATCGGTGGACCGGCCCTGTGGCTCCAAAGGGTCGATGCGTTCTGATCCTGAGACATGGGCTAGATTGTCTCGAATTCGGTGACGACTATCTTTTGCCTCGGTTCATGACGGAAATCCAATTTCCAAATACGACATCGTGCGGTTTTGATTGTATATATACATATGGCGACATGATATATGGTACCCATGCCATCTATGATTGATAGTTATGATTGAAATGGTTTTTGAAACATATATACACTAGCAATAATATCAAATGATTTGTTTTGCTCGTATCAAGCATATTTTGGCCATTATAAGGTAAAACTCTATCCTCGGGTGTGTGTTGCATTGTGTGATGGGAACTGAGTCTTATAATGGCTTCATTTTTATAAACAGTGTTGGCTAGCTTTTTGACCAAGCCATCCAGGATCATTCATAAGAAGAAAGCATGAAACCACGATATCTAAGGACATGGAGGAATGGATCGCACCATCGTCTCGCCCAATATCGGATCGCGCACCATCATCTCGACCACCGTCGGATCGCACACTATCGTCTCGCCCACGGAGGATCGCGTCTCGACGGATCGTCCCCATCTCATCAGCGAACGACACATCTAGGCGATCCGATCCAAACTTATATTGTTGCCCAGAGCGAACCGATCCGATCCCCTGGTGCATGGCGAACCCTCTGACCCGTTCAAGCACGAGCTAGTCTTTAGCGATCCGAATCGCACGGATCTAGCGACACGTGTCCCTAACCGTCACTTGGACCGATTCTCCCCATCTGCATGATCCGATTTTCAAGCAGATCACGACACCTGTCCACAACGGCTAATTTGACTGTTTCTCCAATGGTGGCGATGCGATCCGATGTTCTCGGGATTCGTGCCACGTGTCCACGATCCGCCTGACAAAATCAGTTATAAATAGCCCGGAGCTTGGCATTTTTTTGTATCTTTTGGCAATATTGAGTACAGAATTCGCCATTATTGTCAAAATACAAGAGTATAGAGAGAAATCCTTGTTGTATTAGCTTTCAGAGCATAATCTATAATGTATAAAGTGGACGTAGGCTCGTTAACGCCGAACCACTATAAATTCTGTGTGTTATTTTCTTTTTCCTCGTTCTTCATTCGAAACTCTATAACATTCAGAACAATTTGGGTGTTAGGTCCAAATTTTGATCTAACATTTTGGTGCTTTCACTGAGAAGACGATCCTAAAGTTTCACTATTCACTTCTTTGAAGACTCCAGCGATTCGAATATCATGGCTGGAAAAATATCTAAAGCTTTGCAGACCAACGAAACAATCGAAGAGAGTGTGCACGAGTTGGGCAATGAAGAAACTCTGGATCGCGGAGCGCAGGGGGCGAACCGATCCGACGAAGACACCACGTTCCGAGTCGATGAGAACGAGACGATCCGGACTGCTGAAGGGGTTGTTACTCGATCCCGAGGGAATGTCTCGCACCCTCCGCGTACCACGACCACGAGTCGACCTTAGGGGGGCGCAGCGAGTCGCCATCCACGAACCACAACTCGACCTGGAAAGGAACCTATGACCCGCTCCTATCGTCCTGGCCCCTCTGCTCGGCCCGGCTCGAGCTCTTTGCGCATAAGAGAGAGTGATGATGACCAATATGATCCTGCTGCTCCCGTTACTGAGGGGGATCTCTCTCGCTTTTCTGAAATGTGGGAGAGGTTGTTTGATGAGTTGGCTGCCCAAAGGCAAGAAAGCTCCGTCCTGCGACAAAATCTGACTGCTATGGACAGAAGACTTGATGAGCTTGCGAGACAAAGAACATCGTCGGTTCGTCCACTCACTCCAGGATATTCTTCTTCGTCTGAGGAATCACCGAGACCTCCACGACGACCGTATGAGAGAGCCGAAAACATAGAACAGCTTCGGTTCGGAACCCTCCCATCACAGGAAGAAGAAGCGCTGGGGGCGGGGCCCTCAAACCGTAATGTGAACAATCAAGCCGCAGCTCCCAGGGCTCGGGATGTGGACAGTCCCGTACGCAACAGATTACCTCAACCTCGTCGCCGCACGCATACTCATGATAATAGGGGACAACGAAGCCCTATCCGAGCTCCAGATTTTGTGACTGCTCCCCGAAGAGAGATCAGAGAACCCCGCTGAGCCAGAGGCACTGAGCCCGAACCTCCTTTGACCAGTGCAAATGTCGCAGCTATGGTCCACCAGATTTTGGCAGATAGCCGTGGACAACGAAATGAAGATTGGAGGATCGACAGCAGTCACACCCCTTTCACTGATGATATTTTGGATGCGACTTTTCCAAGGCGTTTCAACATGCCACAAATGAACCGATATGCGGGAAGATCTGATCCTGTCCAGCACCTGATGAGATACTCTTGGTCAATGACCGCTGCCGCAGCCTCTGACGCTGTTAAGTGCAAAGCATTTCCCATATTCCTGGAGGACGTAGCTTTGTTATGGTTTACTCGCTTGCCGGCGAGATCGATTTCTAGCTTTAGGGAGCTGAGTGAGAATTTCGTAGAACAATTCCGTATCTACGCACAGAAGACAAAAAGTGTGATCGATTTGTTCCTTGTCAAGCAGCGACCAGGCGAGAGTTTAAAGGTGTACCTGGATCGTTTCAATTTGGCCGCTACTGAGGTTAAAGATCCCCATGAACCGACCGTTTCCGCAGCACTGATTGACGGAGTAGATAAGGACACTGAATTCGGGAGGTACCTGGCAGGCAAACCACCTCACACTAGAGAGTTATTCTACGAGAAAGCCAACGTACATTTACGCCGGGAAGAGGTATATGCTAACCGAAAGGCTAAAACAACTGAAAAGGAGGAAATTCAGAGCAATGTCGCCATCAAACAGATGGGAGACAGTTCGGGGAAAGTTGAAGTTAACGTCGGAAATCAGAATCAGGGTGGTCGTCAGCCAGGTAACAACAATAATAATGGTAACAGCAACAACCGGAAGAGGAACCGAGGGAACGACTCCCAGAGAAGGACTCGTCCCAGGGCCTTTGAAAGTTATACACCAATAAGTGACACTCTGGAAAATATCTTCATGGATGCGTACGAAATCCTCCAGAATAAGAGGCCACTTCCCAGAGAGTCGACAGAGAAAGAGCGTGAAACAGGGAAGTTTTGTCTCTTTCATCAGATTCACGGCCATTCGACGAATGAATGTCGTCACCTAAGGGATGTAGTCGAAAGGCTGCTTCGAGAAGGAAAGTTAGATGAATACAGAGTAATGTCCAGGGACAGGGGGCAAGCAGCGCAGGCCCCGAATCAGAACCAGAATCAACTTGCTGCTAGGCCGACTGCCCAGCAAAAAGGAAAGAATATTGTTATTAATACCGTAATCGGAGGACTTTATCTTGCCGGGCATAGTTCCAAAGCATTAGATCAATACATCAATGCGGCCAAACAACACCTCGAGGTAGGGGAATGTAGCAACCCCGAGGACAGTATCCCGGTGAAGCAGCAAAAGATGATGACCGACGATGTTGTCTTTCGAGAACGAGAAAGCATTGGAGTCCATGCTCCAACTGAAGATCCACTTGTAATTACAGTATCCATTGGACCAGCCACTGTTCATAAGGTTCTAGTGGACAACGGGAGTTCCGTCAATATTCTTTTCAAAAAGACCTTTGACCAGATGAATCTTGAAATAAAAGACTTGAAGCCCTGCCAAGGATGGATCCGTGGATTCAACGTGGCATCTACCGCTCCAATGGGTTATGTAGAGTTACCGGTTACACTCGGGGAAGGAGAACGCCAGAGAGTGAGAATCCTTCCCTTTGTGGTTTTGGATGTTGAATCGCCCTACAATGCCTTCTTGGGCCGACCGGCCCTTGTAAAGTTCAGAGCCTGTATAGCCCCCTGGTGCTTGTTATTGAAATTCCCCACAGAAGCTGGCATTGGTATCGTCAGATGGGATCAAGTTGCTGCGCGAGCGTGTTATGTTGCCGAACTTAAGTTACTTCGTAATGGAGGGGATATCGAAACTAAAGGCACCTCTCCCCCTTCGGGGGTGGAGACCTTATAGCAACTAAAGAGGATGGTCGTTGGAGAGTCGCCCAGAGAGATGCCCGAGGATTTAGATCCCAAAGAGGATCAAGAATCCAGGGGCAGATTGGCGACTCCCAACGAGACGACTGTGGATGTGCCGATCGATGACTGTGACCCGGAGAAGTTCCTTAAGATTGGATCCCAGTTAAGTCCGAATCTTGCTAAAGAATTGATGGATTTCTAAAAAAACAATTTGGATGTATTTGCTTGGACCCACGCGGACATGTGTGGGATATCCCCATCAATCATGAGCCATTCCTTGAGCATTGACCATAAACATCCTCCAGTAAAGCAAAAAAGGCGAATGCTGGGCCCAGAGAGGTCCGCTGCCTTGAAAGAAGAAGTTGGAAAGCTAAAGAGTAATGGATTTATCAGAGAATCGACCTACCCAGACTGGATATCGAATCCAGTCCTGGTAAAGAAGGCCAACGGGAAGTGGCGAATGTGTATCGACTTCTCAGATTTGAACAAAGCCTGTCCAAAGGATAGTTTCCCGTTGCCCCGGATTGACCAGCTGGTAAACTCAACGGCAGGTCATGAGCTTCTCTCATTTATGGATGCTTATTCAGGATATAACCAGATTCCGATGCATGTTCCAGATCAAGAGCACACTAGTTTTATTACTGATCTGGGATTATATTGTTATGTGGTGATGCCCTTTGGCTTGAAGAATGCGGGCGCTACATATCAACGATTAGTCAACAGAATGTTTTATAACCAGATCGGGAAAACAATGGAAGTATACGTCGACGATATGTTGGTTAAGTCCAGGCAATCTTCTCAACACGCTACTGACTTGGCAGAGATGTTCGGCATTCTTCGAAAGTATGGAATGAAACTCAACCCAACCAAATGTTCGTTCGGTGTTGCTTCTGGAAAATTCTTGGGATTCATTGTCAGTTCCCGCGGTATTGAGATTAATCCAGATCAGATCGCGGTAATCAGAGACATTCAAGAACCTAGGCAAATTAGGGATGTGCAAAGCCTTGCCGGAAAAGTGGCCGCATTGAGCAGATTTATCTCCAGGGCTACGGATAAGTGCATCCCATTCTTCGAATTAATAAAGCGAGGAAAACGCCACTTCAAATGGACACCCGACTGCGTAGAAGCGTTTCAGAATTTGCTCAGGCACTTAGAGAAACCTCCGATTTTATCTAAGCAAATAGATCACGAGGATTTATTCGTGTATTTGGCAGTGTCATCCCATGCGATCAGCTCAGCATTGGTAAGGGAGGAGGATAAGGTCCAAAGACCTGTGTATTATGTGAGCAAAAAATTGACAGCAGCAGAGCGTAATTATCCACGGATAAAGAAGTTGGCGTATAGTTTACTGACCGCCTCTAGAAAGCTTCGGCATTATTTTCAGGCACATCCTCTCACCATATACACCGATCATCCACTCAAGCAAGTTCTACAGAGACCAGAGGCATCTGGAAGGTTACTCAAATGGAATATTGAGTTAAGTCAATTTGATTTGAACTTTCAGCCCAGACGGTCAATTCGGGGGCAAGTGATAGCCGACTTCATAGCAGAGTTCACTGTCCCTGAGGAAGATATAGCAAACGAAGAAGTAGATCTTTCAAAATTACTTTTCGATCCCAATGCTTGGAGATTGTATACTGATGGCGCTAGGAATGACGAAAGGTCCGGCGCTGGAATAGTGCTTGAAACACCTGAGAAATGATTGATAACCTATGCAATCCGAATGGAGTTTCATGCCACTAACAACGATTCCGAATATGAAGCTCTGATAGCCGGATTAAAGATTGCAAAGGAACTAGAAGTCACAAAGCTGAACATCTTCTGCGACTCCAAGTTGGTTGTGAACCAGGTCACTGGAAAATTTGAAGCTAAAAGTGCAAGATTGATTTTGTACTTAAAGAAAGTGAAAGAACTGCTGAATGATTTTGATCACTACAGCATATCTCATATTCCGCGGTCAGAGAATCAGCAGGCAGACAAGTTGGCAAAGATGGCTAGTTCTAACGATCCTGAAGTGACTGGGCTAGCCCCCGTTGAAGTACTTCGGTCCCCTAGCATAGATCAGATGGAAATCGACCTAGTACTAGAGACGGAACCAGAAAGGGAGTCCTGGATGACCCCTCTAAAGAATTTCCTGATGGATGGAACGCTTCCAACCAAGAAAAGCGAGAGGCGTAAAGTGATTCATAAAGCCGCCCGATACGTTCTGCAAGGCGGAGTTCTTTACAGACAAGGGTTTTCAATGCCCCTCCTTCGGTGTGTAGCCCACGATGACATCAAACGTGTGCTGCGAGAAGTCCACGAAGGCGAATGTGGCGACCACACTGGAGGGCAAACTTTGGCAAAAAAGGTGTTGCGGCATGGTTATTTCTGGCCTACCATAAACAAGGATGCAGCAAGATATGCACGACGGTGTGATGCGTGCCAGAGATTTTCAAAGATACCTAGAGCGCCTCCTAGTTAGTTAAAAACAATGATGAGTCCATAGCCTTTTGCTATGTGGGGAATTGATATCATTGGAAGTCTCCCCATAGCAAGGGGCGGAGCAAAGTTCGCTATTGTGGCCGTAGATTATTTCACTAAGTGGGTCGAGGCTGAACCACTAACTACAATCACAACCAAAAGAGTGATCAACTTTATCGTGAGAAACATCATCTATCGATTTGGGATTCCAAAGATTGTAATAACAGACAACGGAACTCAGTTCGATAGTGTTGAATTCAGAAACTTCTGCCAAAAATACCACATCGAGAATCGATACACCTTTGTGGCGCACCCACAATCGAACGGACAAGTCGAAGCGGCAAATAAAGTAATAAAGTCCATTTTGAAAAGGAGAATGAAGCGGGCTAGAGCCATGTGGGCTGATGAATTGCCCTTGGCACTATGGGCCTGCAGGACAACATATAAATCGGCAACAGGACACACCCCGTTCTCCCTTGCTTTTGGAACGGAAGCAGTCATCCCGGTTGAGATAAAGGTACCTTCTCATCGGGTGACCTATTATGATCCAATGACCAATAATGAATTGCTCCTTGAGTCCCTGGATATGATCGAAGAAAAGAGGGACGAAGCAGACCTGCGTGCCTTGAGATGCAAACAACAGGTCGCCCGATATTACAACAAAAAGGTTCGAGCCCGAACATGGGAACCCGGAGACTTGGTTCTGAAACGTGTCTTCCCACCTCCAACTCATATGGGAGCGAAGTGGGAAGGACCATACTCCATTCTGAGCAAGCCTGATAATGGAACCTTCAAGCTAGCAACCGTAGATGGAAAGGAAATCCCCAGAGTGTGGAATGCCCAACATTTACGGCCATATTTAACATGGAAGTTTCAAATTTACTCTTTTGCTTTGTTAAAAAACTATGTACAGGGCATGACTTGCCTAGAGTAGTCTGATTCCTTAAAGCAAGAGATTATAAAGTGGACGTAGGTCATGATTCGACCGAACCACTATAAAATATTGTGTGTCGTTTACCTTTATTGCATCTTTACTTATCTGCCTATTTATTTTTGTGAAAATCAATAGAACGATGCAGGCACCCGAAGTCTGTTGCCAACCATTCCTCCCGTAGCCTGTTCGGAGGAACTCAAAGCCTTGGCAAATGCTCCAACTGGCTGTCCGAATAGTTTTAATCCTCGGAGCTTGGGTTAAAATGTAAACCTAGAGCGAGTTTGATGAGCGTGCATGGTTGCAGACTGCTTGATCCGTAACTCTAACTCTCCAGAGAGAGAGAGAGAGTATAAAAGCGTCTCCGATTGAGCGCTGAGAAAGAGCTCCTTCCCCGCTGAAGGATCGGGGAGCGAATGAATCGCTGAGCTCGAACTCTAACTCTCCAGAGAGAGAGAGTATAAAAGCGTCTCCGATTGAGCGCTGAGAAAGAGCTCCTTCCCCGCTGAAGGATCGGGGAGCGAATGAATCGCTGAGCTCGAACTCTAAATCTCCAGAGAGAGAGAGAGAGTATAAAAGCGTCTCCGATTGAGCGCTGAGAAAGATCTCCTTCCCCGCTGAAGGATCGGGGAGCGAATGAATCGCTGAGCTCAAACTCTAACTCTCCAGAGAGAGAGAGAGAGTATAAAAGCGTCTCTGATTGAGCGCTGAGAAAGATCTCCTTCCCCGCTGAAGGATCGGGGACCGATTGAACTACTGAATTCGAACTCTGACCTTGACAACCGTCAGGAGAGTACAAAGAAGTCTATAATCAAGCACTGAGAAAGGTGTCAGGAATTCGGTCCCACAAGGACAATTATCCTATGAAATCTTCTAAGTCCCCCATATTCAGAAATAGGGGGCAACCTGCCGACAAGGCTATCCAATTCTTAGTAAACCCCCGTCAGGCGCTATGATAACAACTGATTGGGGGCATATATACTCATATACATATACTGAATTTTAATACAGCAACGCAGCATGAAAATTTTCCTTTGGCTTTGTTTGACTGATTTGTAATTATTATTAGATGGCCTATAACTAAACATGGAAAGTTTATTTGAATACAGGTACATAAGGATGCAAAAAGAGATAAATTTTTATTTATGTACTGCGAACCAACAAAGTGAAAAATAACCTAGAAAAGAAAGTGAGGGCCAGTCTCACAATTACATTTCCTGGCCAGTGAAGAAACCTAAAGACAAAATATCAACAAACAACAAACATCCTATTTACGCTTTGGCCTCTTCTCTTGCTTCTGCCTCTCCAGCCTCTCCTTGTCGATTTCAGATGGATCCCCTTTCTTCCTCTTCCGCTTTTCTATGAGGGGAACATCCGACTCCTCTAAAGTCTCCTCTTCCACCTCTTTTCTCTTGCTTCTACCAGAGAGAGAAGCCGGGAAGTCATCGGGGTTTGCAAAGTGAAGATGTCGGCTGATGGATTTGGGCTGGATTTTCACAATCATCCCAGTTTTGGGATCGAATTCTGCAAGAGGGACCACGTCCAAAGCCTCATCTCCCACCTTCTTCGAATCCAACTCTTTCTCTTGTCTGGCTTTTCGGCTGGCTAAGGTTTCCTCGTCATCATCTTCGGCCTTTTTGGTGCCGATAATGTCCTCTTCATCATCTACGTGGCGACCATCCATATCTTTCAAAGCTTCGATAGTCTCAGCATCTTTTGGTACATCGGTGCTAGGTGCCGGGATGCTTCTTTCTGCTGTTGTGACCTCGGCCTGCTTTGATACATCAATACCAGCACCTGGCAAGACAGCCTCCTTCTCTACTTCTTTCTCTTTTTCAGCCCACTTGTCGACGGGTTCGCCACCTGTTTTACGAGGAACACACTTTACTAATTCAAGTGGTTGTTCTACCACACAACGACAATTCACAATTGCTTTGACAAATAGTGGGGAAAAGAGAGAGATACCTTCAGCAGAGGCTCCTTCTTGAGTAGTTGCAGAGGCTCCAATGACTATGGGAGTTCGACCCAAAGGGATTAATGGATCGTCGGGATGGTATTCCTCAACCCCGGAGGTCTTGGGCTCCACAGCCGAACTCGAGCCCTCATCGGCTTTGCCTTTACCCTTAGCCAGGGCCCTCTCCTTTTCCATTTCCGCCAGAATTAAGCGACGACCCTCTGCCAGGTCCTCAGGCTCATTGTCTCTTAGGATGCTCTTCATCAATTCATCCTCATCGATCTCTTCGACCCCCAGTCTGTGTTTTTCGCCCTCCACAATGGCATCCCATAAATTGGCCAAAGTAACATGGTAATCTGGGATCCACGAGATGTTACGAGTTTTGAGAACCTGGCCAAGAAAATCGAAAATCATCTCTTCAAACCCCTCAATCTCCTTCTCTCTTGTAAGGAGCTTGTTGTTAGAAGCAGTGGTCAATTCAATGGCACTTTCAACGTTCTTTTCGGCAAGGGCTGCCCTTCTCTCCGCAACCGAGACCTGGTCATTCAAAATCACCTTTTCTGCTTTAGCTAGGGCCAAACTCTCTTTTAAACTCGCTTTTTCTGCCTCCCAAGCAGCCTTCTCAGCTTCAAAATGGCCTTGTGCTGTTTTCAACTCGATGTTGGCCATTTTGAGATCTTCAACTTCCTTCTTTAAGGCCATTTTCTCTTGGCTATTGGAGTCCAGTTCTGAATGAAAGCGCTGCTTGGCATTCTCTAATTCAGTCTTATAATTCTCAGCGTCCCTCCGTGCTAAAGCAAGCTGGGTCCGAGCATCTTCCAGGTCCTTCTCTAATTTTGTCCTAGCCCTTTCGTTATTTTCGAGTTTCGCTTTAGATCTGTGTGCTTCTATTTCGAGTGTTCGGATGACTTCTGAGAGGTTAACTGCGTGCTTTTTCATCATCTCATATTGCCTGGCCACATGGCGGATGTGCCCGATAACTTCATTATCCCAATTTTTAGGAACCGGTTCCAAGGCAGGAACAAACACCATCCTGTCGAAGAATATGTCTGGGAATTGTTCCCGCAGCTTTCCCAGCCTACCTTGGATCTCGGGACCGTGGACGTAATCCCGTGACCCGGGGGCAGCTAACTCTGGTTGGCTGGTGGGGACAATATCACTTCTCTCCTTCTCAGTCTCTTTGGATGAATCTTTGTCCCTATCTTTAGATTCGTGATGCCTTTTGGACGACCGGCTGTGGGAAGGTGCACTCCTTGGAGGGGTTAATTCTTTTGGAAGTTTCTTTCCCCCTGTCGGAATGGTCGGATGACTTGAAGGCCTGGTAGAGGTTGATTTTGGTGGAGATCGAGGTTGCAAGGAACTCGGCCTATGAGAAGGACCACGACAGCGCTCAGTATCCGGACGAAGGCTGGGTGTGCCCTCGCGAAGAGAACGATACGAGTAAGATTTCCTGCGAGACATCGCTCCTGCGAAAAAGAGAAGAGCATATTAAAACTTTGAATACCCACGATATAAGAGTGTAGGGTCAGACAGTGTGTGTGATGTGTGCATCCCATATAATTCCCCCTAACAGACCCGGGCCTGAAGACAGGCTCATCTGACCAGTTTCTCGTCCTCTAGTTGAAGCGATCGCCTCTTCTGAAGCAGGGAAGAAAGGCCCCTCTCCGAAATCCTTCTCCGTATATACATCATCGGGTAGAGGGATTTTATTCAGCTCGTCAAATAACTGCTCTTCTGTCAAGTCATCGGCAGCAACGGTTTCTATTGGAGCAGAGATTGGAATTTCCTTTGACACGTCACCGCGGGCCTCATCCCCTCTGTATATGTTCAAGTCTTCATCGTCTTGGATGACTATCGGAGAAGGACTCTTGCGAAATTTAGTGGTTTCTACCGCTTGCGAAGTTCCCTCTCCCTCTGTTGGGGGCACGTACTTATAAGGTTTGCCGCTGGTGCCAAGTCCAAATCTTCTGTCTAGAAGACGATGCTTATGAAGATTGTCGTCCGTAATGCATTTTTTGATCCTTAGAAAGTCGGATCTGCTTTGTAAAAGAATGGACAACCGGTTGTTGTATAGTGGACCCTTTGTTTTCGGGAAGACATGATCTGTTCGAAACAATGAAAAAGGGGGGAGAATGTTAATGCCTAAACTTCTTGAACAAGATATTCGATTAGAAGCTTAAAGTTTACTTGATTTGAGCCATCTTCGTGAGCATCCGGCCTGTCTCTTTATATAAAACCAGTCAGATTTAGGGTCCCCTATATTGCTATACCCATGTACAAAACCTTCCTATTCGCCACCGATTCAAAGAAGGAGAAGTTTGGAGTTGCCGAAGAACGGTGCTTGAAAAGAAAGAAGAATGTCAAATCTCTGAATTTAAGTTCGGCGTGTAGGATCTCCGCGTACGCAACATATAGGGCGTATAGGGATGCGTAAGCATTAGGATGGAGCTGCATCAGAGCAATACCCAGTTGCTTTAAAGTTTCGATAGCGATCGAAGGAAACGGAGGAATAGCTCCTACCAAGCACATGGTCCGACTAATTGCCATATATCCTTCCGGAGCTAGGTGGGGTCTATCTTCGCTACCGGGTGTCAAGACGTCATCCCAAGGAATTCCGTGTCTCAAGCAGATTCTCTTAAGTTTTATATCGTCGAGCTTAGATGCCAGAGAATCGGAGAATTTATCTATCCCGAGAGCGCCAGGAATCTCGTCGGGAGCTCGTTCGTCAATCTCGGACTCTTTGCTAGATGAAGTACTTCCGGATTGATCTGATTCCGTTGCCTCGTACTCAGATCCAGTATCTTCACCTCCAGGATTAGTGGGAGGAATTTCCGGGTTGTATTGCTCAGGAATCTCGGATTCCGCTTCTGCTGCGGATCTTGAAGAAGAGTGATCATTCGACATTGCTGCTAGGACGAGAAAATATGAACAATAAGATTAACACTACCCGTCCCCCGTGTGTGCAAGTGACGGTGTGTGTGCTTGTGTGTGCGCATTAAAAATAAAGCATGGAAGCAATCAAGATCATCAAAATATTAGTCGTCACATGCAGTCAAATTGTGCGGTCATTTGGTCCAGAAAGTCCAACGTCAAGGCTCTATCCTAACTGTTCAGAATTTTATGGTGACAAGGTGTTGATTAAAGTTTGAAATCTCTTTGCATCGTCAGCTATGAGTCGGATCGCAAGGCAGAGGGATCGCCCCTTATCGGATCGCAAGGCAAAGGGATCGCCCCCATCGGATCGCAGGCCAAAGGGATCGCTCCTTCACGAATCGTTGCAACCCCCACGATACGCACCTTTGCTGCCACCACGATCTTCCGTCTCGCCAGTCGCCTTCATCTTTTCCTCTCCATGCCCACGATCCGAACCGGCCTCCTCTCTTCTTCTTCCTCCTTCGTTTTCCATCTCTTCTTCTCACCCTCTAACTCCGAGATCTACGCCTATCAGCCATGGCGTCTCGATGGATTCCCCAAAAATCGCAAACTTCCATCGTTTTTCCCACGAATTATTCGAAAAAGTTCGTGTAACAGCAGCTTTTACGAATAAGGATGTTTTCCGTGGAATTACCTTTCTAAAAATTGGGAAAGTGATCGGATATTTGAAGATTCGAAATACTAGGGTTCGTTCCTCGACGGAGCAGGCGAAACGATACGGCAAAAAGAAAGAAGAAGGAAAGTGAAGAGGGGAGGGTCGGCTTATATAGGTAAAGAGGGCGACCGTTTGTCTCCCTTTCTTTGTCTTATTCGATCCACGAATGACCGATGGGCCGCGAGCCAAAAGCCCACCACAACTCGAGGAGGAGCCCGTTTCGTTCCGAGGCCCAAGTACACACCCAAGAGCGGAACGAATATCCCTCTAATGGACCGCGATTCGAGCCTGCGAAACGAGTCGATAAATCCAAAAAAATCCCAGAAGGAGAATCGTTCTCTGATTCGCGACTCACTTTGAAAAGGCGATTCTATAGTTTCGAAGCATGTTCCATCATCGATAAAACATACTTCGAGGGGGCAAAATGTTAGCTAGCTTTTTGACCAAGCCATCCAGGATCATTCATAAGAAGAAAGCATGAAACCACGATATCTAAGGACATGGAGGAATGGATCGCACCATCGTCTCGCCCAATATCGGATCGCGCACCATCGTCTCGACCACCGTCGGATCGCACACTATCGTCTCGCCCACGGAGGATCGCGTCTCGACGGATCGTCCCCATCTCATCAGCGAACGACACATCTAGGCGATCCGATCCAAACTTATATTGTTGCCCAGAGCGAACCGATCCGATCCCCTGGTGCATGGCGAACCCTCTGACCCGTTCAAGCGCGAGCTAGTCTTTAGCGATCCGAATCGCACGGATCTAGCGACACGTGTCCCTAACCGTCACTTGGACCGATTCTCCCCATCTGCACGATCCGATTTTCAAGCAGATCACGACACCTGTCCACAACGGCTAATTTGCCTTTTTCTCCAATGGTGGCGATGCGATCCGATGTTCTCGGGATTCGTGCCACGTGTCCATGATCCGCCTGACAAAATCAGCTATAAATAGCCCGGAGCTTGGCTTTTTTGGTATCTTTTGGCAATATTGAGTATAGAATTCGCCATTATTGTCAAAATACAAGAGTATAGAGAGAAATCCTTGTTGTATTAGCTTTCAGAGCATAATCTATAATATATAAAGTGGACGTAAGCTCGTTAACGCCGAACCTCTACAAATTCTGTGTGTTATTTTCTTTTTCCTCGTTCTTCATTCGAAACTCTATAACATTCAGAACAATTTGGGTGTTAGGTCCAAATTTTGATCTAACAAACAGCATTGCGATGTTTAAAAGAATTATTTGTTTTAAAGCACTGGCAATCCAATGGAGTAAACCCGTTCCGCGAAAGTGGCGTGGTCCTGTGATTAGCCATATTTGAAAATGTGTTGAGTAGATTTCTCATACCAGTCCCATGACTGACTCGTAATTTGTTTCACTTGCAAACTCGGGTGCCCCTATTTTTACACGGGTAGCCTTGTATCCAGGTGTTGGCAGTCTCTTTCTGGATAGCTGGAGCTGAAGATGGATTCTATCATTTATCTTTTTTTTTATGCTGTTCAGCTCCTGTTGTACATATTATGTTTTCTTTTCCGCAGTAGACATTTATGTATAGCTGAACTGTAATTTGTACTGAGTATGATCCTATATACTGTGTAACTCTGATGATTATATTTATCCAGTGTATTCTATTGTGCATTATCTGGTGTGTTTATCTATTTCTGTTCTTTTATTATCTGTTTATGTGTTATATTCCAAAGATTACCCTTGAACCGTCTTTTCGGGAATGGGGTCGTCACAATACATATGCTAGTTTATGTGACATTAATTTACATGTTTAGATCCATATGTAAGTTCACATCTTTATGTTTATATCTATATTTAGATCCATGGTAGTACATAGTTATGCAAATTTATGTTCTATATGCCCATTGCCTATGCTAGTTTTGTATGTGAATCATATGCTAGTTTGAACGAAATTCATATGCAAGTTATAGGAAAACCATATCCATATGTGCTAGTTCACATCTTTTTGTTTAGATCTATATTTAGATCCATGATAGTTTATACAAATTTATGTATACCCATTGTCTATGCAAGTTGATGGCTATGAAAACTTACGTCATGATTCTTAGATCTATTTTATGTGTTATGCAAGATGTGATGTTGCTTTTCTTTTTATAAGTTAGACTATTTGCAAGTCTAACATATGTCATATTAAAACGTACGTATAGCGTGGGTACAATAGGTTAATATTAAATATTAATATTGTGAATTGGCATAAATTGGCTTAAAAGGCTTATAGTTAATTTGAGACATTAGTTGGTACAATATGTATATATGGAATTTATAGACATAATTTAGGTGACAATTATGGACATAAATTAATTTGGAATTTATTGAAAAATTTGAATAGGGATATTAATCCAATTTTGGGTTAAATAATTATGTGAAATAATTAACCGCCTAAGACAGGAGGTTAGACTCATTTGTGGTGTAAGACCGCCCGGACCTGCCCGGCAAATCCAGCAACCCCAAGCAGTAGTTTAAGGTGAGAGGTCGAAGGCACAAATTAAATGAGTAACAACTGTAAAGACACAAGGTTGGGCTCGTTTGCGGTATAAGACTGCCTGGACCCGCTAAGCAAATCTAGCAACCGCAAACAGTAGTCTAATGTGGGAGGTCTTTATAAGGTTACGGTTCTAATGAATTAAGTAACACTTAACCAGATAATCATGTGGTGGGACATGGGGGTTAAGTTGGTGGCCCGGGTTGCATTTGAAATACTATTAGAAACACTTAACCAAGTTGAAAACATATAGTAAGACATGAATAAAAAGGGGTTAATTGGGAAGTTATAGTGGGGACCAAGCATAGTTGGAAAGGTTGTGTCAAACATGGGGACCCTTTACAAACCAGTAACCCATTAAGTATCTTTGTGAGCTCGAGTTAGAAGATGGCTGGACACGCTTACTGGGTTTGATTGTAAGAGGTCAAAACAGGTTAGCGGTGGCAACACAAGTCCAACGGCCTCATGTGCGTGCGTGGGCCCGGGCTGGTAGGTAAGACGTTGTTGCATCGCGTAGATATAAGCCATGCACCTTTAGTGGTATCGGGCTTCCACTTTGGGGAGTGATACACCCCACTATGGGACCAGCACAGATATCTACGAGTTAGGGAACCGATCGCATGGGGGTAGTAGGTACAACGAGTGGAGATAATGGCAGGCGACACCTACGAAGGCAACTAGAGGTACACGAAACTACCATTATCATTATTAAGTTCTGTAGGCGGGATCAACTTTTAAGATGACTAGTAATGGTGCAGTATAGTAATTATCCTATAGTGATTAGGAACGAGATTAACGCCAGAATATTCCTCTTGTTTCCTTTGTCATGCCAACTTGTTTCACAGTCATTCCTTGTTTTACCAATTTATGCCTTAATTACTTTAATAATTATATTGTTAAAGTTATTGTACTAGCTGGACTTTATGTCTGACCCCCTTGTTTTCGCCTCTTTTCTTCCTTTCCTCCCTCACCTCCAAGTTCTCAGCGTAGGACTAGTACTAGTGCAGCTTGATTTTGGATCTCTTTCTCCCACTTTTGAAAGTGCTTGGATTGCTGAAAGTAAAGTTCAGCTCATCTCTTTTATGGCTACTTGTGTTGGGGTTATGCTTTTTACTTTATGTACTCATAAAATTATTTGTCAAGATGGATATTAAGTGTACGTGGTTTTACTGTTGGATTATGAAGTTGTTGTAATCAAACTATTTCTCCGCTGCAATAAAAGTTGTTTTAAAATTTTCAAGTACCAATATATGTACCTATCTTGTTATATTCTGTTCTATACACTAATAATGCTCCATGAAAGTTAATGCATTCCCTTTGAGAGTAACATTAATGGGCGTGGGGTGTTACACGTGGTATCAGAGCTGAAGGTTACCAGAACATATATGAACTTTGAAAAACTATTTTTCAAAAACATTTTATAAAGAAATACTTTCAAAAATATGTTTTAAGGAAAGTATTTTCAAGAGAAAAGTTCGTTTTAAAAACGTAACCCCCAAGAGCCATATATCTTTCCTTCGATTCTCCATTTTGAATCTCCTCCTTTTTCTTTTTCAGCATGTTTAAGGAACCTGAGATACCCGAGGGCATACCGATACCAGGCTGGTTTAGTAGGTATCTGGAGACTAGGCTACTGCCGCAGGCCAAGCAAATGTTCCTCCTCCCCCACCTACAGTCGCTCCTCCTCCTCCCCCGCCTCGCGTTGATACTTTTGTGAAGATATGCAAAGATTTTCAGGCAATGGGCAGGAAACCTTTTCATGGATCAGAGACGTTTGTTGAAGCTCGAAATTGTTTTAAGGAGGTGGAAGATCTATTTGGCATTTTCAAGGTAGAAGATGGAAGGAAGGTCCAATTGGCTGCTTGGTTAATGAAGGACAAAGCTTTGTTTTGGTGGGAGGTCACGAATGGAGAGCGTCCAGTGGAGACATGGATGGATTTCAGGCATAGGTTCGAGAAGAAATTTCTCTCATGAGAAGAACAGAATTTATATATGGAGAGGTTCTTAGCATTGAAGCAAGGAAATTTATCAGTAAAGGAGTACGTCAACAAGTTCAATCAGTTGACGAGATTTGGCTTGGACTTTTTAAACACACCTGAGAAGAAGGCCCTGAGGTTTGTTAAGGGTTTGAATGAGCCGCTACATGGGTTGGGTATACCCAACCCATATTCCGATGAGGGCTACCTTTGAGAGATTGGTTGACATGGCGCTTATGCATGAAGAGGAGAAAGATGTTAATGCTAATAAGGCACCTAGAAGAAAGGGGATCAAAAGAAAACACAACAGCAAAACAAGAAAGGTGGTAAGGATAACAATGGCAAGGGAAAGAAAAGGTGCTTTAATTGTGGGACACCAGGCCATCTAAGCAAGGACTGTAGGAAAAAGAAGAAGACTGGCTGCTTCCAGTGTGGAGAGGAAGGACATCTAATTAAAGACTGCCTGAGGAAACAGGGGCGAGGGAAAAGGACAAGGTCCACTTCTGGAGGGCAGATTCAGGCTCTCATTGCACCAGGACAGGCAAGAGGGTAGGTTCATGATCTCATAGCACCAGGACAAGAGAGAGGTAGAAACATTTCCGTTGAAAGTTTAATTTTTCTGTTTGATCATCCAGTTCATACTTTGTTTGACTCTGGCTCTTCACACTCATTTGTATCTACTTTGTTAGTTGAATCACTGGACCTAAATACTAGTCTAGTTACGGATTCCATATTAGTCTCAAATCCTATTGGTGGTTCGGCTCATCTTTCAATGATTTGTCAGGATTTGAGAGTGTCTATCTTGGGTGTTGGGTTTGAATGCAACGCCTTCGTTCTTGGCTTTATGGGCTACGGGTTGATTCTAGGCATGGATTGGCTAGCTAGATACGGTGCCATCCTAGATTATGAAAGAAGGGTAGTTAGATTGTTGACTCATTATGGAAAGACCCTAGATATTTCTTGTGACCCTAGAGGTCCGGTAATGCTTAGCTCCCTAGAATCCCTTGACGCATCCAATGATGATTTGGAATTTGTTCGTGTGGTCCGTGAATATAGTGACGTCTTCGATGAGGTTCGAGGTTTACCCCTGAGGCACGAGTTAGACTTTCGAATATATCTGGTAGATAATGCAAACCCAGTTGCATTACCAGTGCGCCACATGGCTCTGAGAGAGAGAGAAGAGAACTCAGTAAGCAAGTGAAAGATTTGTTTGAGAAGGGGTTCATAAGAAAAAGTATTTCGAAGTAGGGTGCTCCAGTTGTTTTTGCTAAGAAAGCAAATGGTTCACTTAGATTGTGCGTGGACTATAGAGAGCTGAATAAACTAATAAAGAAGAACAGACACCCATTGCCGAGGATAGATGATTTATTCGATCAGTTGGTGGGTGCTTCAGTTTTCTCGCAACTGGATTTGGCTACAGGGTTTCGTAAGCAAAGGGTGGCAGAAGAAAACATAGATAAGACTGCATTTAGTACTCCTCACGGTTTCTTCGAGTGGCTCGTCATGCCTTTTGGTTTGACAAATGCACCCGCATACTTTGTGGACTTAATGAATAGGGTGTTTAAGGGAGTTTCTAAACATGTTTGTGGTAGTCTTTATGGGCGATGTCTTTGTTTTCTCTAGAAGTGAAGAAGAGCATGCCCTACATCTTAGCGAAGTCTTAGAGACCCGAGGAGCACATCAACTGAAAGCTAAGTTCTCTAAGTTCCATTTTTGGAGAAAAGAAGTGAGGTTCTTAGGAAACGTGGTCTCTTAGGAAGGGATAGCTGTGGATCCCGCAAAGGTGGTGGTAATCCAAGATTGGAAAATTCCGAAGAACGCAACAGAAGTAAGAAGCTTTTTAGGGCTGGCTGATTATTATAGGAAGTTCATTAAGGACTTCACGAATATATCAGCCCCACTCACTCGGTTAACGAAGAAGAACTTGACTTTTTCTTGGGACATTGACTGTGACGATGCTTTCCAACGTCTGAAGAGGGCTTTGACGACAGCTCCTGTTTTAGTTTTGCCAGACAGGAGTAAGCCATTCACAGCATATACCGATGCTTGCGGGACAGGGCTTGGCGCAGTTTTAATGCAGGAGGGAAGGGTGATATGCTATGGTGGAAGGCAGTTGAAAGCTTACGAGAAAAATTACCCTACACACGACTTTAAGTTGGGTGCCATAGTTTTTGCGCTTAAGTCATGGCGTCATTATTTGCCTGCCGAGAGGTTTGAGTTGAATACAGAACATAAGTCAATAAAGTAATTGTTCTCTCAGAAAGATCTAAACTTGAGGCAACAGAGGTGGATGGAGTTTTTGGCATCCTACGATTTTGAGATTGCATACACCCGTAGCAAGGGTAACGTTGTAACCGACGCCTTAAGTAGAAAGAAGTTGACTTTAAGTCCTTTGTTTGTAGAGCGGCAGAGTTTGGAGTATATATCTACCTTTGACTTCAGGCCCTCTGTCGATGACGTACCCAGGTTGTTGGCATCGTTAGAGGTGCAACCTACACTTTTGGGTCGAGTTGGAGAGGCACAGCGGGATGACCCATAGTTGGTTGAGATAGTAGGCAAGCACAGAGGAGGGGATTCTTTGAGTCATCTTAATAGATATGTTATAGATGGTAGATGCTGGTTGTGTAGAGATGGATGTTGTGCGTACCTCAAGACGAGAGCTTGAAGAAGGTAATTCTTGAAGATTCACATCGCTCTATGATGACCATACATCCCGGTGGTGACAAGATGTATAGGGATATGAAGAGAGTTTTCTTTTGGGTCGGAATGAAAAAGGATGCGGCTGAGTTCATTTCTAGATGCTTAGTGTGCCAGCAAGTCAAGGCGGAGCAAAAGAAGCCCGGTGGTTTGCTCCACTCTTTAGAGATTCCGCTGTGGAAATGGGAAAGTGTTTCCAAGGATTTTGTAGATGGGTTTCCAAGATCAAGGAAGTGTAATACGGGGATTTGGGTAATTGTAGACTGACTTACCAAAAGTGCCCATTTTATTCCCATTAAAAGTAGGAGGACCGCCGCATGGTTGGCATCTTTTTACCTTCGAGAGATAGTTCGCCTGCACGGCATACCTTATAGCATTGTGAGCGATATAGATCCCATTTTCACAAGCGAATTTTGTAAAAACTTACAAGAGGCAGTTGGAACACAATTATGCTTAAGTACTGCTTATCATCCTCAGACGGACGGCCAGACCGAGAGAGTAAATCGGATTCTAGAAAACCTTTTGAGACTATGCATCCTAGACTTTGGAGGAACATGGGAAGAATATCTTCCATTAGTGGAGTTCGCCTATAATAACAACTTTCAGGCTAGTATTGGCATAGCACCTTTTGAGGCTCTTAATGGACGACCATGCTGATCACCTACTTGTTGGTGGGAATTCACGGACAAAGTTTTGCTTGGACCCGACATGATTAGGGAGACTTCGGAGAAAATAGACCCGATTCGACGACGAATGAAGATGGCAAAGGACCGACAAAAGTCATATGCTGATAAGAGGCGAAACGATCTTGAGTTCAATATTGGGGACATGGTTTTTATAAAGACGTCACCGTTGAGAAACGTAGTCCGTTTTGGATTAGTTCGGAAGTTGGCACCGAGGTTCGTAGGACCCTTTCCAGTTACAGAGAGGAATGAGTAGATGGCGTATAGAGTAGAGTTGTCAGAAAAGCTCAGTGGTGTTCATGACGTGTTTCACGTTTCGCATTTGCGTAAGTATTTACATGATACGGTGGAAGTTATAGAGCCGAGCACGCTCAAAGAAGTGGAAGTAGAGCAAAATGCCACTGTTAGATGAGCTCCTATACGCATTCTCCGATCGGAGGTCAAAAAGCTACGCAACAAAGAGGTCAAATTAGTCAAGGTGCATTGGGGAGATGATCAAGGAGACGCGACTTGGGAGATGGAAGACAAGATGCGTACGCTGTACCCTTTCCTTTTTGAGGGTATGTTTTTATTTTCCCCTTTTTCTACCACTTTGTTGATAGTTGTCCTATCGTTTATTATTATCTTTGCGATGACATCTTCGATCTTTAGTTAGGAAGAACCATATGGTTGCAAACATGTTTTGAGTCATGTTATGTTTGGTGGAAGCAAGTGGATGCAAGCGGTTGCTAGTGGTTGCTCGTGGATGCATGTACACACACATTAGGCACTAAATCGGCTCAATCACCTTCATGTTGCATATAAATGTGTGTGCATATCTAAATTTATGGATGTATAATGGTTATGCTATCATATGGACGCTGCATTTTGATGAATGGTTGTGCACGTATGTAGAAATAATATGTATCGTTAGGATTCTTTCACATACATAATGGACACATGGCACTATCATGATTTGCATTATGGAGGTCGACTGAATCAGTAGACTGCCTGATTTTGCATTAGATAAGGAACATATGCACACACTTTTTGCATATGTTCATACGACACTAGAAATCTTGTAAGGACAATGGATGCCTGTGTTTGATGGTTGAGTAGATGAATGATTGGATGTTAGGATATACATTCTCCTTAACTTGGAGAATTCGGGGGCGAAATCCTTTAAGGAGGGGAGAATGTAACACCCCGTGATTTTAAATATTAAAATAAACGAATTAAAGAATACTTAATTTCAAATGTGAGAATTAAGGGAAACGGGTTACGCCATTGCATTCATCTCGGAATTCTGCTTGAGACAGAGTCCGAGTTTGCGTAAAACAGACACCGTATGAAGGAGATATGGACGAACGAAGTTAGGCAGAAAAACCGGAAATAGACCAGAATGCACTGACGCACTTGTGAAGTGCGCCAATACAAAAATGCACTGGTGCACCTGCAAAGTGCGCCCATGTCGGGCTAAAAACCTGCACAGATTTCTGGAGTGTTCTAATCAGAACAGTGAGTCATTGCTGAGTAATTAGGGGTTAGGTGGCTATCTGAATGGTTCTGGTTATTCCCAAGTTAATCCGACGGCTCTTATTAAATTAAACTTCTATAAAAACACTCCAAACCCTCAACCCTAATCACACTAATTCATAACAAGAGCCGTCATGCCGTCAATGGGGAACCTAGAGTAGCCGCCGTTCTCTTTCAACTCAAAACCAAGATAGAAGCAAGAATCAAAATCAAATCTAAATATAAATTAGAATAACAATTAGTCTACATCAAAGGTGAGTAATTCAGTTTCTGAATACAGATCCTAGAAAAACAAGACCGTTCTTTTGTTTCTGAGTATAATTTCTTTCACAAACTAATTAATTAATTTAACTGTGATAAGTTATAATTGGGATTATGAGAATATGACTTTGAATCATGTGATGTTGTGGTTGACAGTTTTTTATTGTGGATCTATTTCATATGTTAAATTGTACAAGATTAACTTGATTCATCTTATGCAAGTTTGGGATGCTAAATAATATGTATATGAATCTTATGCAAGTTTGGGATGTTAAATCATATGCTAGTTTATGAATCATATGCAGGTCTGTAGGTGGATTATATACAAGTTCATATGTGAATCATGTATATACATATGCTAGTTTATGTGACATAAATTTACATGTTTAGATCCACATGCAAGTTCACATCTTTATGTTTAGATCTATATTTAGATTTATTGTAGTACATATTTATGCAAATTTATGTTCTATATGCCCATTGCCTATGCTAGTTTTTTATGTGAATCTTATGCTAATTTGAATAAAATTCGTATGCAAGTTATAGGAAAACCATATATATATGTGCAAGTTCACATCTTTATGTTTAGATCTATATTTAGATCCATGATAATTTATATAAATTTATGTATACCCATTGCCTATGCAAGTTATTAGCTATGTAAATGTATGTCATGATTCTTAGATCTAGTTTATGTGTTGTGCAAGATGTGATGTTGCTTTTCTTATTATAAGTTAGACTATTTGCGAGTCTAACATATGTCATATTAAAACGTACGAATAGCATGGCGACGATGGGATAATATTAAATATTAATATTGTGAATTGGCATAAAATGGCTTAAAAAGGCTTATAGTTAAATTGAGACATTAATTGGTATAATTTTTATACCTGGAATTTATGGACATAATTTAGGTGACAATTATGGACATAAATTAATTTGGAATTTACTAACAAATTTGAATAGGGATATTAATCCAATTTTGGGTTAAATAATTATGTGTAATAATTAACCGCCTAAGACACGAGGTTAGACTCGTTTGTGGTGTAAGACTGCCCGTACCTGCCGTCAAATCCTGCAACCACAAACGGTAGTCTAATGTGAGAGGTCGAAGGCACAAATTAAATGAGTAACAACTGTAAAGACATGAGGTTAGGCTCGTTTGCAGTATAAGACTGCCCGGACACGCCCGACAAATCCAGCAACCACAAACGGTGGTCTAATGTGGGAGGTCTTTATAAGGTTACGGATCTAATGAATTATGTAACACTTAACCAGATAAACATGTGGTGGGACATGGGGGTTAAGTGGGTGGCCTGGGTGGCATGTGAAATACGATTAGAAACACTTAACCAAGTTGAAAACATGTAAGAAGACATGAATAAGAAGGGGTTAAGTGGGAAGCTCTAGTGGAGATCAAGCATAGGTGGAAAGCTTATGTCAAACATGGAGACCCTTTTCAAACCGGTAACCCATTAAGTATCTTTATGAGGTCAATTTACATCGAGGATGGGACACGCTTGCTGGATTTGATTATAATAGGTCAAAACAGGTTAGCTGTGGCAGCGCAAGTCCAACGGGCTCATGTGCTTGTGTGGGCCCGGGCTGGTAGGTAAGACGTTGTTGCATCGTGTAGATATAAGCCGTGCATCTTTAGTGGTATCAGGTTGCCACTTTGGGGAGTGATACACCCCACTGTGGGACCAGCATGGGTATCTACGAGTTAGGGAGCCGATCGCATGGGGGTAGTGGGTACAACTAGTGGAGATAGGGTCAGGCGGCACCTATGAAGGCAACTAGGGGTACATGAAATTACCATTATAATTACTAAGTTCTAAAGGAGGGATCAACTTTTAGGGTGACTAGTAATGGTGTAGTATAGTAATTATCCTATAGTGATTAGGAACGAGATTAACGCCAGAATATCCCACTTGTTTGCTTCGTCATGCCCACTTGTTTCATAGTCATTCCTTGTTTTACCAATTTATGCTTTATCCTAATTACTTTAATAATTATATTGTTAAATTTATTGTACTCGCCAGACTTTATGTCTGACCTCCTTGTTTTCGCCTCTTTTCTTCCTTTCCTCCCCCCCAAAGGTTCTCAGGGTGGGACTACTACTAGTGGAGCTTGATCTTGGATCTCTTTCTCTCTCTTTTGGAAGTGCTTGGATTGTTGAAAGTAAAGTTCAGCTCATCTCTTTTATGGCTACTTGTGTTGGAGTTATGCTTTTTTACTTTATATACTCAGAAAACAATTTGTCAAGATGGATATTAAGTGTACTTGGTTTTACTGTTGGTTTATGAAGTTGGTGTATTCAAACTATTTCTCCGCTGCAATAAAAGTTGTTTTAAAATTTTCAAGTACTAATATATGTATCTTTCTTGTTATATTCTGTTCTATACACTAATAATGCTCCATGAAAGTTAATGCATTCCCCTTGAGAGTGACATTAATGGACATGGGGTGTTACACCGTACTATTGATTTCTGCCTATATATAACCCTTAAGCTAGTACGTCTTTGAGACGGGTGTTAAGCAAGAGAATAAATTCTCCGCCACCAACAGATATATTTTTAATAGAGATCAACCACACAGTTCGAAATACAATGTTAGACATGTAATCCTGTCTTTAACTGGTTTAAAGAACTAATGTCATTTAAAACACTGTTCACGATAAAACCAAAATCACATTCGATTAATTATGGAATCTTCATAGAAAACAGATCGATATATATATATATATATATATATATGTATATATATATTTGATATCAATTTCCATATCCGACTAATAATATAAATGGAATAACGACAAAGACTTTTAAATTCTATATATATTAACAGTCTCCCTCCACAGAAGTTCACTTCGATTATTATCAAATCAAATTCCATTCAATTCCAATTGAATATATTAAATTGGAAAACTTTACTTTGGAAAATTCCCGTTAAACCATAATAAAAAGATTTATGAATTCCAAATCACATTTCACTATAAATCGGGTTAAAGAACGAATGTCGTTAAAAACACAGTTCACAATAAACCCGATTCACATTCCGTTTTACTCCAGTTACTAAATATTGCTAGGAACTTTATTAATCTTATTTAAAAGATTTATTCTTCTCACACGCGGTTTAAGAACAGTGTTAATGTGAAGACCCCAAACCCCCGTTCCACGGATGCAAGGGTAATCTTTGGAATATAACACATAAACAAATAACAACAGAACATAAATATAGAATTACATCAGATAATTTATATCAAATTACACTGGAAAAAATAACCATCAAAGTTACACAGTATATCAGGATCATACTTAGTACAAAATACAGTTTCGGCTTTATATAAAATGCCTACAGCAAAATCAAACATAACATACATAACAAGAGCTGAAATCATAATAGATGTGATAGAATCCATCATCAGCTCCATAGCTATCCAGAGAGAGCCTGCTAAAACCTAAATACAAGGCTGCCCGTGAAGATAATAGGTCAGCCGAGTTTGCCAGTGAAACAAACTACGAGTCAGCCGTGGGACTGGTATGAGAAATCTACCTAACTTAATTTACAACAAGGCCAGTCATAGGACCACGCTGCTAACGTGGAACGGGTTTACTCCATTGGATTGCCAGTGTTTAAAAAAAGTAAATTATTTAAACATCGCAATGCTTTTTACAAAAATGAAGCCATTTGAAACACCCCACCTTCGTTAAGGTCACTCAGAAAGAGAATGCCTTAACTTTGGTGGAGTATTATAGGTAAAAGACACAGATAATTTACAAGACAGACATATATAAGCAGCGGAAAAACTAAATTTATTTCACACGTGGTTCATAACAAAACATTGTAGCAAACTTTCTCAAAACAACTTCCAAATCATTACATCAGAATCTCTGTCTTGATTATAACGTAAAGAAGCATAAAACAAAATAAAACTGCATAAATCCCCAAGTTGTAGTGTGTCCAAAGCCATAGCCAAAGATAAGAGGTTCCAAGCTGTACATCATAGAGTCTTCAAGCTTGGAAAGATGAACAGTCCAAATTAAGCTGAATTCTTCCCTCCCTAGGTACGTGAGGGGGGGTGGAAGAAAAGAGGGCGAAAGAAAAATGGGTCCGACATAGGTCTTGTAATTCAAGTGATTATTCAGCATGTAAACTGGTAAGAGAACCATGACTTGAATAACCTGGACACAGAGCAATAACAAGGAAATAAGGTAACATAGGATAAGGCAAGATAAACTAATCATACTATCACACTCATCTCCATATTCTCTGCACCTATTAGATATTTCAACCATCATCATGAGTTCAAACCCAGTGATCCCTTTTTATCGATCGGCTCCTACTCGCACGCATTTACTACTTTTGTCATACGGCCGCGCTTGATTGTAGATACTTGTGCTGGTCCCACCATGGGGTGTATCAAATCCTGTGGTGACTACCCGACACAATTCAAGTTGCACAGTGTAAAACTACTGATGCCTAGTGCCTGCTTTTTCCACTCTGGAGTACGTGCATGCTCGTACTCCGTCGGAACCTACACTGACGCACCAACCGCCGTTGTTTTGACTGCTTATAATAAGCACATTAATCTTGCCCCACGCTGCCTAGTTCAGGGTACCATGATACATCTATGTGGGTTACTGCTGAAATGGGTCCCCGTTACTAGGGTTTCCTAATCAACATGTTAAATTGGTTAAGTGTCCAAGTTAACCTAGCCCCACCCATCAGTTTACTTAACACGTTGTATTGGTTAAGTGTTGCATTAATTAACTTAACCCTACCATTCCTGAATTAGCTTTAATTCATTCATTAAAGCACCAACCACTCACATTTGACAGGTATTGTTGCGGTCACTGGATGTGTCGGTCGGGTCCGGGCAGTTTTACCCCGCAAATCAGTCTAACCTCGGGTTCTCTTGGGCTCGTTGCACTAACCTCCCACATTAGTATATATTGTTACGGTTGCTGGATGTGCCGGGCATTTCCACGCAGTCTTACAATGTAACTCAATCTAACCTCGGGTTAGGCATATTCGTCTTTTCTAAATTTACATATTTACCTCTTTAAATTTATATGTAAATTATTGTCATTTAAAACAAGCCCCACTTTCCCTTCTAAATCAAGTTCATAATTTTAGGTATAAAAATTTATACCACTTTATGCCATAAAACATTTACATGTTTGTGAGCCAAATATGCCAATTATATGTAATTTCATGTTTTTCGCCAACGTTATCCCCGTTAAACGTTCTCATAAATCACATAAAATTTTAGGCTCGATACATAGCCTAACTTATACACAAAAGGGGAAAAAGAGGAACATGTAATAATTCCAACATCATAGAAAAATATGGATCTAACTACACATGTGTCATATGGATTTGGCATAGGACAATATACATTTAATTATGGACTTGCAAATTTAGATCTACTCAACATGAATCATGATATAGGGGTTTTACACAGAACTACATAAACTTAAAATTAGGCATGCAGTTTTGAACTTGCAACTTAGCATTTAGTTCTAGTCACATATGTAAACATGGTTGAACTTGCATAAACATAGCAAAATTCCCAAATTGTCATACAACATATAGGTGTCATTACCAAATCATACAACATGAAATGTCATCGCCAAATTATACAATACGGTATGTCATTGCCCAATTACAAAATATGATATGCCATCGCCAAATTACACAATATGATATGCCATCGCCAAATTATAACATGTCATCGCCAATTTATGTCATCGCAAAAGTTTACAACATAATATGTCATTGCTAAATTACATAACGTATGTGTCATTGGCGAATTATACAACGTATGGATTCATTGCAAAGCATTTAACATTTATCTTCAAATTACGTAAAACATGATCACAAACTTAACATGATAAGAGTCATAGTCTCAATCAATTCAGTTTTAATAAAAAGTATATGCATAAATTTACATTAGGCGATGTTCTACATCCATTTATTTTAGTTATGATTCTTATATCATTTAGGTCTAAATGATAACTGGACTTACAAAAAGAAACTAGTCTTGTGTTCAGGGATCTGTATTCTGAATTTGAATAGCTCTCCTTTGTTGAAGACGTTGAATTCTCTTAGTTGAATTAGATTTGATTTGTAATTCCTAACTTGCTTCCTAGTTGATTGAGAATGCGGCTACTCTAGGTTGAGTATTGAAAGCATGACGGTCTTAGGAATATTTTTGTGTGGCTTAGGGTTTAGATTTAGGTTGCTTATATAGAAGTTTGATTTAATAGGAGCCGTCAGATCAACCTAGGGCAAATCAAAACCATTCAAACCTAAGAGAACCAACCAGAACTTGCCACACAAGCCCTGATGACACATCAAATCGTCACATAAAAAAACACGTCAGATTTCAGATCTGACCCGAGGGGGAGGTCAACAACCAGGTCGACCTGTATGAGGGGGGGTCGACCCCCTGGTCGACCTCCTGGTCGACCCCTCGACCTGGCCTTGGGCGGGAAAATTCCCGCCCAGCCCGCTTCTGCTTCTAATTTTGAATTTTCGAAATTTTGATCTGAGCTGTTTATTTAAATTCTTGAATCTTCTGAAGGTCATAACCCCTTCATACGGAGTCCTATTTACGCCAACTCAGACTGCAGAATTCCGAGACGAACGCAATGACGTAACCCATTTCTCTTATTTCACACATTTGTAATTAATTAATCTTTAATTCGTTACTTCAACGTTTACAGAAAATAGGGCTATTACATTCTCCCCTCCTTAAAGGATTTCGTCCCTTAAATCTTCGAGTCAAGAAGAACGTGTATCCTGCCATCCAATCGTCCATCTACTCATCCATCAAACACAGGCGTCCACTGTCCTTAAAAAGACTTCTAATGCTTCATGATCATATGCATGGTGTGTGTACATGTCCTTATCTAATGCAAAATTAGGCGGTCTACTAATTCAGTTGACCTCCTTAATGCAAGTCATATTGGTGCCATGAGTCCATTATGTATGTAATCATCCCTAATCATACTTTCTACATGAGTGCACAATCATTCATACACATGCAACATCCACATGATACACATCAAGTTTCAATCATATACAAGTATATATATGCATATGCAATATGAAAGTGACTAAGCAGATATAACACCTAATGTGTGTGTATAAGCATCCACGAGCAACCAGTAGCAGTCACTTGCAACCATCAATCATAACATGTTTCAAATACATGTTTACATCCATTGGTTTCTACTAAGGTTCAAGAATAGCACTGAGGAGATACTTAAAAAAAAGATAGACACGAGCATGGATAAACTTAAGAAAAAAGATGTACCCTTAAAAAGAAAAGGTTAGGCTGTGCGTATCTTGGCCTTAGTCTCCCAAGTCGCGTCTTCGTCAGCGTCACTCCTTTGAACTTTAACAAGTTTGACTTCGCAGTTGCGTAGCTTTTTGACTTCTATACCCAAGATACGAGTTGGAACTCTTCTCATAGTTGCCTCTCGTTCTACTTCCTCTAATATGCTTGGTTCCACCACTTCCGCGGACTCATCTAAGCACTTCCGTAGGTGAGAAACATGAAAGACAGTATGAACTCCAGCCAATCTTTCGGGTAACTCTACTCTATACGCCATCTTTCTAGTCTTTTCAATGATAGGAAATGGCCCTACAAATCTTGGTGCCAACTTTCCTGCAGATCCAATGCGGACGACGTTCCTTAAAGGAGATACTTTAAGGAAAACCCAGTCTCCGACCTCAAACTCAAGGTCAGTCCTTCTTTTATCTTCGTAGGACTTCTGTCTATCTTGGGTAGTCTTCATTCTTCTTCGTATTAAGTCCACTTTCTCTGAAGTTTCTCAAATCATATCTAGTCCAAGTATGAGCTTGTATGTAGACTCCCACCAACAAGTTGGTGATCAGCATGGTTTTCCATATAAAGCTTCAAAGGGTGCCATGCCTATGGTGGCTTGGCAGCTATTGTTGTAGGCAAACTCCACCAAAGGAAGATGATCTCCCATGTTTCTCCAAAGTCAAGAATGCATAATCTCAAGAGGTCTTCTAATACTCTATCCACCCTCTCCGTCTGACCATCGGTTCAAGGGTGATAGGCCGTGCTTAAGCATAGCTGTGTGCCTACATCCTCTTTCAAGCTCTTCAAAAATTCGCTCATAAAGATAGGATCTCGGTCGCTCACAATGCTGGAGGGAATCCCATGGAGTCGAACTATCTCTTTAAGATAAATGGATGCTAAAGATGAGGCAGTCCTTCTAACTTTAACGGGTATAAAGTGAGCGCTTTTTGTGAGCCTGTCCACTATTACCCAAATAATGGTAATGCCCCTTCTTGACCTAGGTAACCCATCAACAAAGTCCATAGAAATGCTATCCCAATTCCACTGTGGAACCCCTAGAGGATGAAGCAAACCACCAGGCTTCTTTTGCTCTGCCTTGACTTGCTGGCAAATTAAGCACTTAGAGACCATTCAGAAACATCCCTCTTCATGCCATTCCAAAAGAAAACCCTTGTTACGTCTTTATACGTCTTGTCTCCACCTGGGTGTATGGTCAACTTAGAATGGTGTGCCACTTCGAGAACCTTCTTCACCAAACCCCTTGCTTGTGGGACGCATAGCCTTCCATCCCGCCTTAACCAACCCTTATCATCGATGGATTATCTATTGAGGTGACTAGAAGTCTCACCCCTAATTAGCTTATCCATCACATCAACTAGCTGATGGTCTTCACGTTGTGCGGTTCCTATTGAGTCCAAAAGAGTAGGCCACACTTCTAGCGATGCTAACAAACCAGTCACATGATCGATGGAGGGTCTAAAGTCAAAGTTGGCTATGTATTCCAAACTCTGCCTTTCTACAAAGAGAGGGCTTAAAGTCGGCTTCTTTCTACTCAAGGCATCTGCTACTACATTGCCCTTGCCAGGGGTATAGGAAATCTCAAAACTGTAGGATGCCAAGAACCCCATCCACCTTTGTTGCCTCAAGTTAAGATCTTTCTGCGAGAAAAGGTACTTCAACGATTTATGGTCAGTATACAATTCAAACTTCTCACCTAGGAGATAATGGCGCCAAGACTTAAGTGCAAAGACGATGGCAGCCAACTCTAGATCGTGGGTTTGGTAGTATTTCTCATGTACTTTCAACTATCTGCCTCCATAAGCTACTAATTTCCCTTCTTGCATCAAGACAACACCTAGTACCGTACCACGTGCATCCGCGTATATGGTAAACGTCTTGCTCACATCCGGTAATGTCAGAACTGGGGTTGTTGTTAGAGCCCTCTTCAATCGTTGGAAAGTAGCATCACAATCCAAATCCCAATTGAAAGTTAGGTTCTTCTTCGTCAACCTTGTAAGTGGAGCTGAGATTTTCGCAAAGTCTTTGATGAACTTTTGGTAAAAGCCCGCTAGCCCGTGGAAGATTCAGACTTCGGTTGCATTCCGTGGAACCTTCCAATCTTGCACTGCAACTACTTTTGCGGGGTCCACAACTAACCCTTCCTTGGATACCACATGTCCAAGAAACCTTACTTCCTCTCTTCAGAAGTGGCATTTGGAAAATTTGGCTTTCAACTGATGTGCTCGAAGAGTATCCATGACTTTTTTTAAATGCTGAGCATGCTCTTCCTCACTATTTGAGAAAATCAAAACTTCATATACGAAGACCACCACAAACTTATTAAGGAATTCCCTGAACACCCTGCTCATTAAGTCAACAAAATAAGCGGGTGCATTTGTCAAGCCGAAAGGCATGACAAGCCACTCGAAAAAACCATCCAGGGTTCTGAACGTGGTCTTATCAATACTATCTTCAGCCACTCTTAGCTGATGAAAACCGGTAGCTAGATCTAGTTGGGAGAAAACTGATTCACCTACAAGCTGATTGAACAAGTCGTCTATTCTTGGGAGTGGGTGCCTATTCTTCTTGGTCAACTTGTTTAGCTCTCGATAGTCAATGCATAGGCGAAGTGAACCATCCGCGTGGGTTGCGAATACTGCTGGAGCACCCTATTCAGAAATACTCCACCTTATGAACCCCTTCTCAAGCAACTCTTTAACTTGCTAGCTGAGTTCTTTCCTCTCCCTTGGAGCCATGTGTCTAACGGGTAAAGCAACGGGTTTTGCATTATCAACAAGGTATATGCGAAAGTCAATCTGCCGCTTCGGAGGTATCCCCTTCATCTCTTTAAAGACATCCGAGTATTCACGGACTACTCTAATAGACTGCAAATTTTCAACAGACGCATCAAGAGACTCTAGATAGCTAAGCATAACAGAGTCTATGGGATTACAAGATATTTCGAGAGTGTTACCGAGGCAAGTCATGAGTATAATCACTCCCTTTTCACAATCGAGGATGGCACCATTACTAGATAGCCAATCCATGCCTAGAATCAGCCCATAGCCCGTGAAGCCCAAAACATAGGCATTACATCTAAATGCCACACTTAGTATAGAAATTTCCAAATCCAAACAAATCATTGACAAATAAGTTGAGCCCCCAACTGGATTTGAAACAACCAAGGGATTCTCTACTAAACTGGTGTCTAGGTGCAGAGATCCAACTAAAGCAGTAGATATAAAAGAGTGCGATGCGCTAGAATCAGAGAGTGTACGAACAGGATGTTCAAAAAGATAAACTAAACTATCAACAGAAACATTTCTACCTCGTTCTTGCGGAGTTTCCATGAGAGCGTGAACCTGCCTTCCAGAAATAGATCCAGCTCTCTGCCCTCACCCTTGCTTTCTTGCGCAGTCCTTAGCCATGTGTCACGTCTCGCCATAATGGAAACAACCACCCATTTTCCTCTTCTTCTTTCTGCAGTCCTTAACTAGATGTCCAGGAATGCCACAAAAATTACACTTCCTCGTGTCACGGGGTTTGTTGTTCTTCCCGCCCTTCTTGGAATCTACCTTCTTTCTCTGTGATCCTTCCACTTTCTTATCTTGAGGTACTTCCACCTTTGTCTCTTTCTTGCCAGCCTTATCTTCTTCTTGTAACAGTGCCATTTCCACCTGTCTCTCATAAGTTGCACCCATAGGTGACATAGCTACGCTGTGTAGTGGCTCATTCAATCCTTTAACAAAATGGAGAGCCTTCTTATGGGGAGTGTTTACTAACTCCAATCCGAACCTAGCCACCTGGTTGAATTGGTTAACGTATTCCTTGACCGACATACTCCCCTGTTTGAGAGCTAAGAACTTCTCCATCTGTAGGCTTCATTCAGCTTGTGAGAGGAATTTCATTTCAAACCTCATTTTGAAATCCATCCAAGTTTCAATTTGTCTTTTAGCGTTAGTAACTTCCCACCAATAGGAAGCTTCATCTTTGAGCAACCATATGACCAACTATATCTTCTGCCTATCATCCACTTCGAAGATATCAAACAAATCCTCAGTTTCTTTAGGCTAGTTTCTTGCTTCCACGAAGGATTCATTTCCATTGAAATTATTTCAACCCATGACTCGAAAGTCCCTACATATTTTTGAGAAAACATTTGCACATGGAGGAGGAGGAACCACTGCAGCTGGGGAAGGAGGAACGTCGGCTGGGCCTGCGACATTAGCCCTAGCTTTTATGTACCTTCTGAACTAGCCAGGTATGGGCACACCCTCTGGAAGGTTAAGATCTCCAAACATGCTGAAACGAAAAAGGAAAGACTCAAAACAAAGGATAAAAAGATAGTGCATATGGCTTTGGGGGATTATGCCTTTTTAAAATAAAACACTTTTTCTTGAAAAGTGCTTCTTTAAATTTCTTTTTGAAAAACAGTTTTCAGATTTTTTATCTGATCTGGTAAACCTTTTCTCTGATACAAGGTGAAACACCCCACCTCCATTAAGGTCACCCACAAAGGGAATGCCTTACCTTTGGTGGAGTATTATAAGTACAAGTCACAGATAATGTACAAGACAGACATATATAAGTAGCGAAAAAGCTAAATTTATTTCATACATGGTTCATAACAAAACATTACAACAAACTATCTCAAAACAACTTCCAAATCATTACATCAGAATCTCTGTCTTGATTATAACATAAAGAAGCATAAAACAAAATAAAACTGCATAAATCCCCAAGTAGTAGTGTGCCCAAAGCCATAGCCAAAGATAAGAGGTTCCAAGTTATACATCATAGTCTTCAAGCTTGGAAAGTTAAACGGTCTAAATTAAGCTGAGTTATTCCCTCCATGTGTACCTGGGAGGGGGGAACGAAATAAAAGAGAGCGGAAGAAAAATGGGTCAGACATAAGTCTGGTAAGTTCAGTGATTATTCAGCATGTAAACTGGTAAGAGAACCATAAATTGAATAAGCTGGATGCAGGACAATAACAAGGAAATAAGGTAACATAGGATAAGGAAAGATAAACAAGGCAAGATAAACTAATCATACTATCGCACTCATCTCCATATTCTCTGCACCTACTAGATATTTCAACCATCATCATGAGTTCAAACCCAGTGATCCCTTTTTATCGAACGTCTCCCACTCGCATGCATTTACCACTTGTGTCATACGGCCCCGCTCGATTGTAGATACCTGTGCTAGTCCCACCATGGGATGTATCAAATCCTATGGTGGCAACCCAACATGATTTAAGATGCACAGTGGATAACTACTGATGCCCAGTGCCTGCTTTTTCTACTCCGGAGTACGTGCACGCCTGTACTCCGTCGGAACCTACACTGACGCACCAACCGCCGTTGTTTTGACCGCTTATAAGCAGCCCAGTAATCGTGCCCTACCCTGCCTAGCTCAGGGTACTATGATACATCTATGTGGGTTACTGCTTAAATAGGTCCTCGTTACTAGGGTTTCCTAATCAACATGTTAAATTGGTTAAGTGTCCAAGTTAACCTAACCCCACCTATTAGTTTAGTTAACATGTTGTATTGGTCAATTGTTGCCTTAAATAACATAACCCTACCATTCCTGACTTAGCTTTAATTCATTCATTAAATCACCAACCACACACATTAGACATGTATTATTGCGGTCACTGGATGTGACAATCCGGTTCGGGCAGTTTTACACCGCAACTTAGTCTAACCTCGGGTTCTTTTGGGCTCGATGCACTAACCTCCCACATTAGACATATATTGTTACGGTTGCTGGATGTGCCAGGCGGTTCCGAGCAATCTTACACCGTAACTCAATCCAACCTCGGGTTAGGCATATTCGTCTTTTCTAAATTTACATATTTACCTCTTTATATTTATATGTAAATTATTGTCATTCAAATCAAGAACCACTTTCCCTTTTAAATCAAGTTCATAATTTTAGGTATAAAAATTTATACCACTTTATGCCATAAAACATTTACTTTTTTATGAGCCAAATATGCCAATTATATGTAATTTCATGATTTTCCCCAATGTTACCCCCGTTAAATGTTCGCATAAATCACGTAAAATGTTAGGCTCGATACATAGCCTAACTTATACACAAAAGGGGAAAAAGAGGAACATGTAGTAATTCCAACATCATAAAAAAAATATGGATCTAACTATACATGTGTCAAATGGAATTGGCATAGGACAATATACATTTAATTATGAACTTGCAAATTTAGATCTACTCAACATGAGTCATGATATAGGGGTTTTACATAGAACTACATAAACTTAAAATTGGGCATGCGGTTGTGAACTTGAAAATTAGCATGTAGTTCTAGTCATATATGTGAACATGGTTGAACTTGCAATAAACATAGCAAAATTCCCAAATTGTCATACAACATATGGGTGTCATTACCAAATTATACAACTTGAAATGTCATCGCCAAATTATACAATATTGTATGTCATTGCCAAATTACACAATATGATATGCCATACCCAAATTATACAATATAATGTGCCATCACCAAATTATAATATGTCATCGCCAATTTATGTCATCGCCAAAGTTTACAACATACTATGTCATCGCCAAATTACACAACGTATATGTCATTGGCGAATTATACAACATATGGATTCATTGCAAAGCATTTAACATTTATCATCAAATTACATAAAACATGATCACAAACTTAACATGATAAGAGTCATAGTCTCAATCATTCCAGTTTTAATAAAAGGGATAGGCATAAATTTACATTAGGCGATGTTCTACATCCATTTATTTTAGTCATGATTCTAATATCATTTAGGTCTAAATGATAACCGGACTTACAAAAAGAAGACTAGTCCTGTGTTCTGGGATTTGTATTCTGAATTTAATAACTCTCCTTTGTTGTAGACGTTGAATTCTCTTAGTTGAATTAGATTTGATTTGTAATTCCTAACTTGCTTCCTTGTTGAATGAGAATGACGGCCACTCTAGGTTGAGTATTGACAGCATGGTGGTCTAAGGAATATTTTTGTGTGGTTTAGGGTTTAGATTTAGGTTGCTTATATAGAAGTTTGATTTAATAGGAGTGTCAGATCAACCTAGGGCAAATCAAAGCCATTCAAAACTAAGAGAACCATCTAGAATTTGCCACACAAGCCCTAATGAGACAGGAAATCGTCACACAAAAGAACAAGTCAGATTTCAGATCTGACCAGAGGGGGAGGTCGACCCCCCAGGTCGACCTGTATAGAGGGAGGTCGACCTGAATGGGGGGACGTCGATCCCCTGGTCGACCTAGCCGTGTGCGGGAAAATTCCCGCCCAGCCCGCATCTGCTTCTAATTTTGAATTTTCTGGACTTTAACCTGAGCTGTTTATTTAAATTCTTGAATCTTTTGAAGGTCATAGCTCCTTCATACGGAGTCCGATTTAGGCAAACTCAGACTCTGTCTCAAGTAGAATTTGGAGGCAAACGCAATGACATAACCCATTTCCCTTAATTCTCACATTTGTAACTAACTATTCTTTAATTTTTTACTTTAATGCTTATAGAAAATATGGGGTGTTACACCATTATGACTCTGTTCCCATCACACAATGCAATGCAAGCCGGAGGATTGAGTTTTACCTTATAATGGCCAAAATATGCTTGATACATATAAAACAAAAGCACTTGATATTATTACTTGTATTTATATGTTTCAAAAACAATTTCAATCATAAGTATCAATCATAGATGGCATGAGAACCATATATCATGTCGCCATGTATAGGTTTACAATCAAAACCGCACGATGTCGTATTTAGAAATTCGATTTTCGTCATGAACCAAGGCAAGGTATCGTCCTTACCGCTTCGAGACTCCATAGCCTGAGCCTTAAGGTCAGAGCACATCGACCCTTGGATTGTCAGGGCCGGTCCACACAGAGTAGATTAAAATGCCTGAACACTGCGTTTCCCCGCCCTATGGGGGCGTAAAACTGGTCGGTATAACTACCAGACCATCCATCAGCTCCATAGAGACCGAAATAACCGAGTCGCCTTGCTATCCATCATCCACATAAGTAAAACGTCCGAGTGTGTAAAACCCAGAATCCACTCCTAGCTAGAAGGAAACGCATGTCCTCCCTGAAGTCCTCTCCCCTTTCTGGTTCATGCCAGGGTGTGAGGCTGGCGAATTAACGCTATACACGAAGCTATTATATTTAAAGTCGTGCTTTGATCATCAACCACAAGACTATGCTTTTAACCAAAAGCCTTGATCACAGCATCTATGCATGCCACATTGTCAATCTACAATGTCAGACACACATCCATTTATAAGTTCGTTCCGGGTCTGAACAAAACCGAAGGCACCTTATTCCTCGTCCCAAACGTCCAATACTGGAGAGAGGCCCTCGCACATCCGAACGATCAACAAGTACGTGCGAACAACCACTACTGTAACCCCTTCAGGGCAGCAACTCCCATCAAAGGCATCAGTAGCCATCCATTCGATGTGAAGATCATCGGCCTTGCACCGTCTTCATATCATCGACTTCTAATCGTCGACCAATTATTTGAAATGAGATTTAACTCGGCCTTTTCAATTAATTCATGTATTTTTAGAATTCAAATCAATTTATTTCTATGGTTAAAATGTTTGACATCCATAACTCAGTACATTAATATAATTTTCATGTCAAACAGATTCAACCATCAAATATCCAATAAACCGAGTAAATTCGGTTTATTTCTGTTCCATACCATTTATAATATTTTATAGCGATTTATCAATAATTTTTTATATTTAAAAATAGCCCATTTATTTAAACGACGCTTCAGGCCATAACGCGGCCATGGCGCTGTTTTTCCTTATATTTGATTTACACATATCCGAAAATCTAACCGTTGGATCTTTACAAATTTTATATCGTTTAAAAGATCTTTTCAAAGCGGACCCAACGGTTCTAGTTTCGGGAAAATCCGACGGTTGGATCTCCTGGTACAATCGTTTAAAGTTACGATTTCAAAACACGAACTGTAGCATCGTTATTCGTTTTATTTTAATTATATATATATATATATATATATATAATTCCTTCTGGCACAGTTTTTTTCTCAGATTTGAATTAAACATTTCACACAATCTAACCGTTGGATCTTTACAAACTTTATACTGTTGGAAATATATTTTCAAAGCGAAACCAACGGTTTCGGTTTCGGGGAAATCTGATGGTCGGATTTCTCGGTATAATCATTTAAAATTACGATTCTGAAACATAAACTACAGCGTTGTTATTCGTTTTATTTTAATTATATATATATAATCCGTTCTTCGATTTCCAAACCACTTTCATTTTATATACGTGGTAAAAATAATATTTTTAGCCAACAAATATTTATTTCAACACATGACTATTTTTAGCACTTCATATATACAATAAAAATGTGATTTTTATTGTTAAAACAATTTATTTCAAATATGAATATTTTTAGCAATTCATATATACAATAAAAATGCGATTTTTTTTGTTAAAACAATTTATTTCAAACATGAATATTTTTATCGATTCATATATATAATAAAAATGTGATTTTTATTGTTAAAACAATTTATTTCAAATATGAATATTTTTATCAATTCATATATATAATAAAAATGTGATTTTTATTTTTAAAACAATTTATTTCAAACATGAATATTTTATATACTTCGTACATACAATAAAAATGTTAATTTTATCGTTCAAACAATTTATTTCAAACATGAATACTTTATATACATGAATATTTCAGAAAATTTCATCATTACAACGACAAGGTATTTAGCACTGGCACCATGTCCAACATGGCTCCTCTGCTATCCTAGGCCTTGCAGCATTACAATATTTTCATTTCAATGATTTCCACCATATCATTCATTTTCATAATACAACGAATATACCACAAACACAACCAAATTTGTTGTTGCAACCATTATCAATCAATTCCAAACCACAATCACAACCAATATATATCGTCCATGGTTTGTGGACGAGGGGAGTATATATATATATATTTATATATAAACGTATATATTTCCATTTCAATTCTATATCGCCATATATGGTTCATACAACGCATGTACAGTTTATACACGGCTTACATAATTTATACAATGCTCATATATGAGGTCTACAACAAGTATATAATTTATATTTTGCTTATATAATTTATACATCGCTATTTAAATCCACTTTGAATTTAGAAATCTCACATTGGGTTCCACTCCTCCAAAAATTATAGGAAGCTCCTAAAATTCTCCTCTCTCTTCTAAAATGTAGAAGTCGTCCTCATGGTCCCGGTGTTTCTTGTTTCACTGGATTTCGACCATAAAGCAAAAAGATATGATTCTTTTAAGTTTAATCAACTTTGCGAAGGTTTATAGTGTTTAAAATTGTTTAAATTAACTAAAACGATACCTCTCAGTAAACCCTTCCAACCTAGGTCACGATTTTACACTCAAACCGTTGCTCGATGACAAGATCGAAGTATACCATGTCCTAGGGCTTGGAGAGGAGCGCCCGATGAGGTAGGTGGCGTTGGACATGGTGGCGGATCGTGGACGAGGCGGCGCTACGAATGGCCAGACTTCGTGATGTCGATTCTCAGAAAATACTCCACTAAAAATTGCAAACTTTATATGGATGTGAAGCTCGTGAGACTATCTACCAAAACTTCAACTGAAGCTCTTCATTTCGTGGAGTGGTTTTAGAGATTTTGAAGAGAGAAGGATCCAAGGGGTTTCCGTCGTCGATCTAGAGTGGGAGGGGAGTGGGGGTTTGCGCGATTTTTAGAAATTAAAAATAATGGAGAAAAAATATGATTGGTCCATATTTGTTTTAATTTCAAAAATAGTGTTTTCTAATCCGAACTCCAAATCAAACCCAACGACTATCGCCCCTAGCTAAATACCCAACACAATGGAATATTTTTCGTAAGCCCATTCGAATGTTTCAGTCAGTGATCCTTCAAATTAAAATATAAAACATTCATATATGGACTTGAACGTACATTTAATTTGTGTCGGGGCAACATACTGATTTTAAATATCCCATAAAAATAAATTTAGCTATGTTTGGACGATATGGTTCCATCATAACTAATTTCGTCGAATTTGGAGATAGTTTGAAAAATGCCCATTTTCTGTTCGATCCAAATTGACTGAAATTAACCAAATGCGTTTTCTTTTGCCACGCTCACACATTAATTCCAAAAATTATGAAAATTGGAATCTAGCAATAATTTACATTCCAGATCCAACAAAAGTGGTTTCATCGAAAACGGAGGTCATTTGCAAAATGTCTATTTTCAAGGGCTATATTAATTTCATAGCGAACATTCTAAATATTCGTTTGGCCATAATTTCTGATTGCCACTATGAAATTTCGGTTTTTCAAATTCGTTAGAAAGATACTTTTAAACAAATTTAAATATTTTTGGTTTTACTAAAATATGATTTATTTTGCATCCTGTACATTCAGTCAAAGTTCAAAGTTGAATTTTCAAACTGCCGCGCTATTTCTAACTCCTTTTAAAATTAAAATAAATATTTATATTCCAACTTCGATTCAAATGAATATGTACGTACTAATTCTGTTCAAAATAAATTTCTTGTCATTATTATTTAAAATAATTCATTTTAAATATTCAAAATTCTTTAAAATTACCAAAATAAAATTTTTAAATTGGTTCTTATTTTTCGGGTTGTTACAATCTCCCCCACTTAAAATCTTTTCGTCCTCGAAAAGGAACGGAGCTGAAAGTTGTTTAACTAACCAACTCAACTTTCATTATTTTAATTATGGCTTAAGTTCTTCAACTTTTCAGTTTCTAAAAACTTCTCAATTTCTTCAAAAGTTTGGCTAACACCCTAAATTTTCGAAAAATTTCGCCATAACCTTCTTTGTACAGAGAGGGGTTTGGAAATTTATTGGGCCATATTAGGCACCCAATAAATCCTAAAAAGCATACGCATATTTATAGTGATATAACTTTGTCTCCACAAGGGAGTGTGTATAGATCATAACTCCAAAGAATAAATTCTCATCACCATATAAATAGTTTTTGTGCCTTAATGACGAGGGACGAGATTATTGTCATCTCCAGACTGGTGTGGGGTTTTTATTAATCTGGAAATTTACCGATACATTTTATATAGTCCATATCAGTCTTCGGTTCAACCTGAAATATAATCATCGCCATACAAGCCTCTCGCTTGTATGGTAAATCTTCAACCTTGTCACACAAACTCCAAATGCTCATGTGGTATATGATAGAGTGTGCTATCTTCACACAGTATGCCATGTAGTGTAGTTCAAAACCAATTGTTACTATCCTATCGCGACGTTTATAATCTTACACAGAACAACCAGCACTCCGCATCCAATGACATACACAGGAGTTAATATAATAAATAAAGTTGCGCATTAAACTCGTTAAGGTTTACCTATTTTTCGAGCATGCAAATAAATTCTTTACTCAACAGCAAAGCCATTTACCTGATTAAACATATATAATGTACATGCATGTATTTCAATCAATTTTCAAATTAGTTCAATATTTGATTCAGTTTGCATAAATTTACCATTCATTCTCTTATTGATTAGATTAATTATCATTCCAATATTATGATTAGTCAAATTTATAATCACACAACACAAATAGCAATCAATTTATTGATAAAATTTTCAAATGTACACTAATTAATTCATATACTCTTTTAAAAATTATATTTTCTACGATTAGACTATATAATTAAAACTACTCGTCCCAAAACGAAAACAATAGTAAAGTACAAAACAATACAAAAATGCAAAATATGGTAAATGTACCTTGCACCAGAGTTAATCAGAGATATCCATTCTATAATTGGGATAAGCTCGTGTGACAACCCCAAACCCCCATTCCACGAAAACAAGGGTAATCTTTGGAATATAACACATAACAGATAACAGCAGAACAGAAATATAGAATTACACCAGATAATGTACATCAAAGTTACACAGTATATCAGGTTCATACTTAGTACAAAATACAGTATTATCTTTATATAAAATGTCTACAGCGGAATCAAACATAATATACATAACAAGAGCTGAACATCATAATTGAAGTGATATAATCCATCTTCAGCTCCATTGCTATCCAGAAAGAGCCTGCTAAAACCTGAATACAAGTTGTCCGCGAAGAAAATTGGGCACACGAGTTTGCAAGTGAAACAAACTACGAGTATGTCATGTGACTGGTATGAGAAATCTACCTAACTTAATTTACAATAAGGCCAATCACAGGACCACGCCGCTAACGCGGAACCGGTTTACTCCATTGGATTGCCAGTGTTTAAAATAAGTAAATCAATTAAAACATCACAATGCTTTTAACAAAAATGAAGCCATTATAAGACTCAAGTCCCATCACACAATGCAAGCAAGCCGGAGGATAGAGTTTTACCTTATAATGGCCAAAATATGCTTGATACGTACAAAACAAAAGCACTTCATATTATTACCAGTGTTTATATGTTTTAAAAACAATTTCAATCATAAGTATCAATCATAGACGACATGGGTACTCTATATCATGTCGCCATATATAGGTTTACAATCAAAACCGCACGATGTCGTATTTGGAAATTGGATTTCCGTCATGAACCAATGCAAGGATCGTCCTTACGACTTCGAGACTCTCTAGCCCGAGCCTCAGGGTCACAGCGCATCGACCCTTGGATCATCAAGGCCGATCAACATGGAGTGGATTAAATGCTTGAACACTGCATTTCCCTGCCCTGTGGGGCGTAAAACTGGTCGGTATGTCTACCAGACCATCCATTGGCTCCGTAGAGACCGTAATAACTGAGGCTCCTCGCTATGCATCATCCATATAAGTAAAACGACCAGGGCGTGTAAAACCCAGACACCATTCCTAGTTAGAAGGAAATGCATGTCCTCCTATAAGTCCTCTCCCATTTCTGGTTCATACCAGGGTGTGAAGCTCGCGAATTAACGCTATACACAAAGATATGCTATTTAAAGCCGTGCTTTGATCATCAACCACAAGACTCTGCATTTCAACAAAAGCCTTGATCACAGCATCATTGCATGCCACCTTGCCAATCTAAAACATCCGACACACATCCATTTACAAGTCCGTTCTGGGTCTGAACGAAATCGGAGGCACATTATTCCTCGTCCCATATGTCCAATACAGGAGAGAGGCCCTTGCACATCCGAATGATCAACAAGTACATCTAGACAACCACCACTGTAACCCCTTCAGGGCAGCAACTCTGTAACAGCCCAGAAAATCTGAGCCAATTTAAAAAGTTTAATCTGGCTATTTTAGTAGGTTTTAAACATTTAAAATAAATATTTTAAATAATAACGATGGAAAGTAAGTTTGAATCGATGTTTGAAAATGAATATAATTATTCATAATTATAAACAAGGCCTGAAATGGCGCGGTAGTTTCAAAATTTGAATTCAAACTTTGACTGACTGTACCGGGAACAAAACAAAACGGATTTTAGTGAAACCAAAAATATTTAAATCTGTTAGTGAATATCTTTCTAAGGAATCTGAAAAATCGAAGTTTCGTAGCGGGAAGCAAAAGTTATGGTCAAATGAATTTAGAAAGGTCGCTATAGAGTCTATATAGCTCGTGAAAATGGCAATTTTGCAAACGACCTCAGAATTCGACGAAACCACTTTTGTTGGATCCGGGATGTCAAATTACTTCTAGGTTTCAAATTTCATAATTTTTGAAGCTAGTATGTGAGCGTGGCAAAGGAAAATGTGTTTGGTCGATTTCTATTAAATTGGATCAACCAGAAAAGGGCCATTTTTCAAATGGTCTCAGAATTCGAGGAAACAAGTTTTGTTGAGACCGTATCGTCAAAACATAGCTAGATTTATTTTTCTGGAATTTATAGAATCAGTATGTGGCCCCGGCAAATTGAAATGTTTGTTCAAAACAAATATTGAATGTTTTATATTTTAATTGGAAGAGAAACTGACTGAAACAGCCGAATGTGCCTACGAAACATATCCCATTGTGTTCGGAATGGGGGTATTTGGCTAGGGACGATAGTCGTTGGGTTTGGATTGGTGTTTGTATTTGAAGAGGGGAATTTTGGATTTTTAAAATATATAAATATAAAAAAAAATCATTGGTCAACATCTTTCTCTCTCCCCGTAAAACCTTCAGATCGACGACGAAGGAGGATTCAAAACTTCCCATCCAATTTCCGACCGAACCACGCATCGATAGCCATCAACCCAGTTGAGAATTCTGTAGTACTCCTCACGATCTTCACATCCGTATGAAGATTGGATTTTTTCGTGACCTGTAGAGCTCGAGCCGAGCTCGGGAAGGCTTGACCTTTCAACCACCGCCGCCGACGGTAGGAACCAGTGAGTGGGCCCACTCCACCGCGCGTAGGTGCGCCCTCCGCCCCCCTTCGACGCTGTGTATTCCGATCGTCCAACCCCTTCACGGATTTCACGAAAAATCAATACCTAGTTTCGAACCAGTTCTGAAAGGTATGGCTGTTATAATATTAAACTATTCCATAGCACTTTAAAGCACTGCGATTTGTGATTTCACTGTAAAAATCATATCTTTTTCGTTTGTTGACGAAATTCGGTGAAACAAGAGACAGTGGACTCGTGTGGACGTCCTCTACATTCTAGAAGAGATCGCATATTTTTCTGAACCTTCTGCTATTTTTGGTGGAGTGGAACCCAATGTGAGATTTCTGAACTATAAACGAGATGGAAATGACGATGTTTAAATTATATATTCGAAGTATGAGTTATATAAGCGTTGTACACCTCATGTATAAGCGTTGTATAAGTTGTATGTTCGATGTATAAGTTATATATGCATTGTAAAAATTGTATATGTGTTAAATTAGAAGTGAAATATACTTATATATATATATATATATGTATATATATATATATATATATATATATACGCCCCTCGTCCACAAACCATGGACGATATTTATTGGTTGTGATTGGTGTGAAAATTGGTTGATAGCAAATGGTTGATTAGAATTGTTTGTGGTTGAAATTGATTGATTGTGGTTGAAAAATATCCGTTTATGGTTGAGAATTACTTGGTTGAAACCACATAGGATTAGTTTGTGGAAAAGAAAAAAATACACATGCCGCCTGCGTGCGAACTAGATGCATGAAATCCCCATTGTCAAAAGCTGCGAGGCTTTAAGGTAGAGCGAGGAGCGGTACTAGGGGCGGTCCCGGTTTTAACTACCCTGCCGTTATTCTACCGAAAATTTCAATAATATTAATATGTTAGAATTATTTTCATGTGTTGAAATTATATTCGTGCGTTGAATAGAATTTCATGTATTGAATTGAAATTCATGTATTGAATAGAAATTCATGTGTTGAACAACATTCATGTTTTGAAATAAATTGTCTTATAACAAAAATCATATTTTTATCATCTATATAAAGTAGTCGTGTTTTGAAATAAATTGATTTATAATAAAAGTCATATTTTTATTATCTATGTTAACTATATAAAGTAGTCGTGTTTTGAAATAAATTGTTTTATAATAAAAATCATATTTTTATCATCTATATGAACTATATAAAATCGCCGTGTTTTGAAATAAATTGTTTTACAATAAAAATCACATTTTTATTATAAACATGAATGGTTAAAAATAGTGAAGTGTTCAAATAAATGTTTGTTGGATAAAAATATCATTTTTATCAAATGTATGAAAAGAATATGGTTTTAAAATGAAAGAATAGATTATATTTTTATGTATATAAATATAATCAAAATAAATCGAATAACGAAGCTGCAGTTCGTGTTTTGAAACCGTGATTTCAAACGATTAGTGTGGGAGATATGACCATCGGATTTTCCCGAAACCAAAACCTTTGGGTTCGCTTTGGAAATATCTTTCCAACGACACAAACTTTGTGAAGATCCAATGGTTGGATTGTCTGGAATGTTTAATTCAAATCTGAAGAAAAACAACACTAGAATCGAATATATATATATATATATAATCAAATTAAATCAAATGATGACGCTGCAGTTCGTATTTTGAAATCGAAATTTCAAACGAGTGTACCGGGAGATCCGACCGTCGGATATTCCCAAAACTAAAACCGTTGGATTCGTTTTGAAAAGATCTTTCTAATGATATATAATTTGTGAAGATCCAACGGTTAGATTTTCATATATGTGTAAATCAAATATGAAGAAAAATAGCGCTACGACCGCGTTATGGCCTGAAGCGTCGTTTGAATAAATTGGCTATTTTTAAATAAATAAAAATAGTGATAAATCATTATAAATTATTATAAATGATATGGAATGGAAATAAACCGAATTTACCCGGTTTATTGGATATTTGATGGTTGAATGTGAAATTTATGAACTAACTGAAGGTTAGCTAAGTCAGATGGTTTCCTGGGTTTTGATCTAATGTTGGTTTCGGCCTTCGGGTTCAATACTTGGGAAGTCGTTCTCTTACTAATTTACGATTAGTAAATGATGAATCAGAATGAGGCTTATGTTGTGTTTGTGTAGTACTTGTTTATTATATACGCGAGTTGCTCAGAAAGACTGGGATTATCCTATTCTGAATAACTGAATCGACGATAAGAAGTCGATGATGAAGACAGTGGTTGAAGACCCGAGATCTTCACCTCGGTTGGATGGTAACTGATGTATTGATTGGGAGGCATCCCGAAATATAGATAATAAGTGGTGATCGTCCAGACGTGTGTGGAGATCAATGGATATGCGAGGTATGTAGTGCCTCCGGTTTCGTTCAGACCTAGGACGGACTTGTAAATGGACTGTGTGTCTGACATTGGAATTCATTCCGTGTGATTGATAGCCATCAATTACATGGCGTGAATTGCCTGTGTGGCATGCTAAGATGCAGTGATCAAGGCTTCTGTTGAAAAGCAAAGTCTTGTGGTTGATGATCAGAGCATGACCTGTGTGGCATAGCTTTGTGTATAACGTGAATTCGCGAGCCTCACACCCAATATGAACCAGAAACGGGAGAGGATATCAGGGAGGTCATGCATTTCTTTCTAGCTAGGGGTGGTGTCAGTGCTTGAACTGGCTGACATTTATATTATTTTCACTTGTGTAGTTGTTGCTGTTGCGAGGCGCCTCGGTTTTATCGGTCGATCCGGGACCGATGGAGTCATTTGTTGCCTCATTTGCGCCCCATAGGGCGGGGAGACGTATTGTTCAGGGTTTAAGTTTAATCCACATCGAGTGGACCGGCCCTGACGATCCAAGGGTCACTCGAGCTCTAATTCTGAGACATGGTAGGCTAGATTGTCTCGAATTCGTTATGGAATATCTTTTGCCTTGGTTCATGACGGAAATCCAATTTCCAAATACGACACCATGCGGTTTTGATTGTATATATATATGGCGACATGATATATGGTACACATGCCGTTTATGATTGATAGTTATGATTGAAATTGTTTTGAAACCTATAAACACTAGTAATAATATCAAATTCTTTTGTTTTATTCGTATTAAGTATATCTTGGCCATTATAAGGTAAAACTCTATCCTCCAGTTTGCGTTGCATTGTGTGATGGGAACTGAGTCTTACAATGGCTTCATTTTATAAAAAAGCATTGCGATGTTTACAAGATTTACCTATTGTAAAGCACTGGCAATCCAATGGAGTAAACCCGTTCCACGAAAGTGGCGTGGTCCTGTGATTAGCTGTATTGTAAAATGTGTTAAGTAGATTTCTCATACCAGTCCCATGACTGACTCTTAGTTTTTTCACTTGCAAACTCGGGTGCCCTTCTTTCTACACGGGCAACCTTGTGTTCAGGTTTTAGCAGGCTCTTTCGGGATAGCTGGAGCTGAAGATGGATTCTATCATTTATCTCTTTTTATGCTGTTCAGCTCCTATTGTACATATTATGTTTGTTTTCCGCTGTAGACATTTATGTATAGTTGAACTATATTTGTACTAAGTGTGATCCTGTATACTGTGTAACTCTGATGATTATGTTTATCCAGTGTATTATTTGTACATTATCTGGTGTATTTATTTAATTCTGTTCTGTTATTATTTTTTTATGTGTTATATTCCAAAGACTACCCTTGCCACCGTCAGTACGAGGTTTGGGGTCGTCACAACGTTGTATCAGAGCTTTGGTTAAGCCTAGTTCTGGAATATAACACATTAACGAACTCGTCAAAGATAGGACCAGTAGGGTTCTAGGACGAATAACTCATTACAGATAGGATCAGCAATATCCTAGTATGAGTATAGCAGAATCAGAATAATTCGTTAGAGATGCGGTCAGAAGTGCCCCAGAACGAGTTGAGAGTTATATGTTTATAAATAACGTATTTGCGATTATATATATAGTCTGGTTTTAGAAATATGATTTTTGAATATATAAAAGATATATATTTGAAAAGTAAAAGGGTATATGAATCAGTTAGTATATTTTTGAAAAGTTAAAAACAAATTGATTGTTGTTTGTGTTGTGTGATAGTAGATAGGATTAATTAAATTATTAGAAAGTTAGTTAATTTAATCAATGAATGAAGGGTAAATCTATGCAATTAAATCAAGTATTGAACTGATTTAGAAATACATAGAAATATATACATGTGCATTATATATGTTTGAACAGGTAAATGGATAGCGGTTGAGTAAAGATTTATTTGCGTTCCCGACAAATAGGTAAACCTTAATAAGTTGGATGCGAAATAATATTATATCAACTCCTGTGAATGCCATTGGATGCGGATTGCTGGTTGTTCTGTGTGTTAATTTTGAACTACACTAAATGGCATACTCCTTGAAGATAGGCATACTTCATCATATACCACATAAGCATTTGGAGCTTGTGTGACGAGGTTGAAGATTAACCATACGAGCGAGAGGCTTATGTGGCGTTGGCTATATATTATAGGTTGAACTGATGACTGATATGGACCATATAAAATGTAATGGTAAACTGCCAGATTAATAAAAACCCCACACGGGTCTGGAGATGACAATAAACACGTCTCTCTGGTCATTAAGGCACAAAAAAACCATTTATAGGGTGACGAGAATTTATTCTCTTGAGTTATGATTTATACACACTCCCCTGTGGAAATCGGAATATATCACTATAAATATGTGCATGCTTATTAGGATTTATTGGGTACCTAATACGGCCCAATAAATTTCCAAACCCCTTCCCGTACAAAGGAGGTTATGGCGAAATTTTTCGAAAATTTAGGGTGTTAACCAAATTTTTGAAGAATTTGAAAATTCTTAGAAATTGAAAAGTTGAAGAATGGAAGCCAGATTGAAAATAGAGTTGGTTAATTAATCCACTTTTGACTTTGTTCCTTTTCGGGGATGAAAAGTTTTAAGTGGGGGAGATTGTAACAACCCGGAAAATCTGAGCCAATTTAAAAAATTGAATTTGGCTATTTTAGTGGATTTTAAATACTTAAAACAAATATTTTAAATAATAATGACGGAAAGTAAGTTTGAATCGATGTTTGAAAATGAATATAATTATTTCTAATTATAAACAAGGCCTGAAATGGCACGGTAGTTTCAAAATTTGAATTCAAACTTTGACTGACTGTACCGGGAACAAAACAAAACGGATTTTAGTGAAACCAAAAATATTTAAATCTTTTAGTGAATATCTTTCTAATGAATCTTAAAAATCGAATTTTTGTAGCGGGAAGCAAAAGTTATGGCCAAATGAATTTTCAGAAAGGTCGCTATAGAGTTTATATAGCCCACGAAAATGGCCATTTTGCAAACGACCTCAGAATTCGCTGAAACCACTTTTGTTGGATCCGGGATGTCAAATTATTGCTAGGTTACAAATTTCATAATTTTTGAAGCTAGTATGTGAGTGTGGAAAAGGAAAATGTGTTTGGTCGATTTCTATTAAATTGGATCGACCAGAAAAGGGCCATTTTTCAAACGGTCTCAGAATTCGAGGAAACTAGTTTTGTTAGGACCGCATCGTCAAAACATAGCTAGATTTATTTTTCTGGAATTTTTAGAATCAGTATGTGGCCCCGGCTAATTGAAATGTACGTTCAAAACAAATATTGAATGTTTTATATTTTAATTGGAAGAGAAACTGACTGAAACTGTCGAATGGGCCTACGAATCATATCCCATTGTGTTTGGAATGGGGGATTTGGCTAGGGACGACAGTTGTTGGTTTGGATTCATGTTAGTATGTGAAGAGGGGTATTTTTGGATTTTTAAAATATATAAATATAAAAAAATATCAATTGTCAACATCTTTCTCTCTCCTTGTAAAACCCTCAGATCGACGACGAAAGGGGATTCAAAACTTCCCGGCCAATTCCCGACCCAACCACGCTTCGATAGCCTTCGACCCAGTTGAGAATTCTGTAGTACTCCTCACGATCTTCACATCCATATGAAGATTGGATTTTTTCGTGACCTGGAGAGCTCGAGTCGAGCTCGGGAAGGCGCGACCTTTCAACCGCCGCCACCGACGGTATGGACCACCGAGTAGGCCCACTCCATCGTGCGCAAGTGTGCCCTCCGCCCCCCTTCGACGCTGTGTAGTCTGATCGTCCAACCCCTTCATGGATTTCATGAAAAATCAATACCTAGTTTCGAACCAGTTCTGAAAGGTACGGCTGTTATAATATTAAACTATTCCATAGAACTTTAAAGCACTACGGTTTGTGATTTCACTGTAAAAATATTATCTTTTTCGTTTGTTGACAAAATTCAATAAAACAAGGGACAATGGACTCGTGTGGACGTCTTCTACATTCTAGAAGAGACCGCATATTTTTCTGAGCCTTCTGCTATTTTTGGTGGAGTGGAACCCAATGTGAGATTTCTGATTTATAAACGATATGGAAACGACGATGTATTAATTATATATTCGAAGTATGAGTTATATAAGCGTTGTACACCTCATGTATAAGCCTTGTATAAGTTGTATGTTCGATGTATAAGTTATATATGCGTTGTAAAAATTATATATGTGTGAAATTAGAAGTGAAATATTCTTATGTATATATATATATGTATATATATATATATACGCCCCTCGTCCACAAACCATGAACGATATTTATTGGTTGTGACTGGTGTGAAAAATGGTTGATTAGAATTGTTTGTGGTTGAAATTGATTGATTGTGGTCGAAAAATACCCGTTTGTGGTTGAGAATTATTTGGTTGAAACCACATAGGATTAGTTTGTGGAAAAGAAAAAAATATACATGCCGCCTGCGTGCGAACTAGATGCATGAAATCCTCATTATCAAAAGCTGCGAGGCTTTAAGGTAGAGCAAGGAGCCATACTTGAAACGGTCCCCGTTTTAACTACCCTGCCGTTATGCTGCCGAAATTTTCAATAATATTCATGTGTTAGAATTATTTTCATATGTTGAAACTATATTCGTGTGTTCAATAGAAATTCATGTGTTGAATAGAAATTCATGTGTTGAATAGAAATTCATGTGTTGAATAGAAATTCATATGTTGAACGACATTCACCTTTTGAAATAAATTGTTTTATAACAAAAATCATATTTTTATCATCTATATAAAGTAGTCGTGTTTTGAAATAAATTGTTTTATAATAAAAATCATATTTTATCATCTATATGAACTATATAAAGTAGTCGTGTTTTGAAATAAATTGTTTTGTAATAAAAATCGTATTTTTATCATCTATATGAACTATATAAAATATTCGTGTTTTGAAATAAATTATTTTACAATAAAAATCACATTTTTATTATGAACATGAATAGTTAAAAATACTGAAGTGTTCAAATAAATATTTGTTAGATAAAAATATCATTTTTATCAAGTGTATGAAAAGAATATGGTTTTGAAATCGAAGAATAGATTTTTTATATATATATATATATATATATAATCAAAATAAATGGAATAACGAAGCTGCAGTTCGTGTTTTGAAACCGTGATTTCAAACGATTAGTGCGGGAGATCTGACCATCTGATTTCCCGAAACCAAAACCGTTGGGTTCGCATTGGAAATATCTTTCCAATGACACCAACTTTGTGAAGATCCCACGGTTGGATTGTATGGAATGTTTAATTCAAATCTGAAGAAAAACAATGCTAGAATCGATTATATATATATATATATAATTAAATTAAATCGAATAACGACGCTGTAGTTCGTATTTTGAAATCGAAACTTCAAACGAGTGTATCGGGAGATCCGACCGTCGGATTTTCCCAAAACTGAAACCATTGGATTCGTTTTGAAAAGGTCATTCTAATGATATAAAATTTGTGAAGATCCAATGGTTAGATTTTATATATGTGTAAATCAAATCTAAAGAAAAACAGCGCCACGGCCACGTTATGGCCCGATGCGTCGTTTGAATAAATTGGCTATTTTTAAATAAATAAAAATAGCGATAAATCGTTATAAAATATTATAAATGATATGGAATGGAAATAAACCGAATTTACCCGGTTTGTTGGATATTTGATGGATGAATGTGAAATTTATAAACTAACTGAAGGTTAGCTAAGTCGGATGGCTTCCTGGGTTTTGATCTAATGTTGATTTCGGACTTCGGGGTTAATACTTGGGAAATCGTTCTATTACTAATTTAGGGTTAGTGAATGATTAATTGGAATGGGGCATATGTTGTGTTTGTGTAGCACTTGTTTATTATATACACGAGTTGCTCGTAAAGACCAGGTTTATCCCATTCTGAATAACTGAATCGACGATAAGAAGTCGATGATGAAGACGGTGGTTGAAGACCGGAGATCTTCACCTCGGTTGGATAGTAAATGATGTCTTGATTGGGAGGCATCCTGAAATATAGATAATAAGTGGTGATCGTCCAGACGTACGTGGAGATCGACGGATATGTGAGGTATATAGTGCCTCCGGTTTCGTTCAAACCCAGGACGGACTTGTAAATGGACTGTGTGTCTGACATTGGAATTCATTCTATGTGATCTATAGGCATCAGTTACATGGCGTGAATTGCCTGTGTGGCATTCTAAGATGCAGTGATCAAGGCTTCTGTTGAAAAGCAAAGTCTTGTGGTTGATGATCAAAGCACGGCCTGTGTGGCATAGCTTTGTGTATAACGTGAATTCGCGAGCCTCACACCACGGTATGAACCAGAAACGGGAGAGGACATCAGGGATGACATGTGTTTCTTTCTAACTAGAGGTGGTGTCAGTGCTTGAACTGGCTGACATTTATATTATTTTCACCTGTGTGGTTGTTGCTGTTGCGAGTCGCCTCGGTTTTATCGGTCGATCCACGACCGATGGAGTCATTCGTTGGCTCATTTGTGCCCCATAGTGCGAGGAGATGTATTGTTCAGGGTTTATGTTTAATCCACATCGAGTGGACCGCCCCTGACGATACAAGGGCCACTCGAGCTCTGATCCTGAGACATCGTAGTCAAGATTATCTCGAATTCGGTAAGGAATATCTCTTGCCTTGGTTCATGATGGAAATCCAATTTCCAAATACGACACCGTGCGGTTTTGATTGTATATATATGGCGACATGATATATGGTACCCATGCCGTCTATGATTGATAGTTATGATTGAAATTGTTTTGAAACCTATAAACACTAGTAATAATATCAAATTCTTTTGTTTTATTCGTATCAAGCATATTTTGGCCATTATAAGGTAAAACTCTATCCTCCGGTTTGCATTGCATTGTGTGATGGGAACTGAGTCTTATAATGGCTTCATTTTATAAAAAGCATTGCATGTTTATAAGATTTACCTGTTGTACAGCACCGGCAATCCAATGGAGTAAACAAGTTCCACGAAAGTGGCGTGGTCCTGTGATTAGCCATATTGTAAAATGTGTTAAGTAGATTTCTCATAACAGTCCCATGAATGACTCGTAGTTTGTTTCACTTGCAAACTCGAGTGCCCTTCTTTCTACACGGCCAGCCTTGTGTTCAGGTTTTAGCAGGCTCTTTCGGGATAGCTGGAGCTGAAGATGGATTCTATCATTTATCTCTTTTTATGCTGTTCTGCTCCTATTGTACATATTATGTTTGTTTTCCGCTGAAGACATTTATGTATAGCTGAATTGTATTTGTACTAAGTATGATCCTGTATACTATGTAATTCTGATGATTACGTTTATCCAGTGTATTATTTGTACATTATCTGGTGTATTTATTTAATTCTGTTCTGCTATTATCTGTTTATGTGTTATATTCCAAAGATTACCCTTGCCACCGTCGGTATGGGGTTTGGGGTCGTCACAAACTCCCATCAAAGGCATTAGCAGCTATCCATTCGATGTGAAGATTATCGGCCTTGCACCATTTTTATATCTTCGACTTGTAATTGTCGATCAATTATTTGAAAGAGATTTAACTCGGCCTTTTCAAATAATTCACGTAAATTTAGAATTCAAATCAATTCATATCCATGGTTAAATTATTTGACATCCATAATTCAGTTCATTAATATAATTTTCATGTCAAACACATTCAACCATCAAATATCCAATAAACCGAGCAAATTCGGTTTATTTCCGTTCCATATCGTTTATAATATTTTATAACAAATTATCTCTATTTTTATTTATTTAAAAATAGCCTATTTATTTAAACGACGCTTCAGGCCATAATGCGGACATGGCGCTGTTTTTCCTCAGATTTGATTTACACATATTCGAAAATCTAACCGTTGGATGACCAGTGGCGGAGCAAGGAATTTACCTTGGTGAGGTCTCGATACATGAAAATGTGGATGTTTAAGGGCCGACAGGCCGCGAATTTCTTTTAACTACTATCTGCATGGTTATAAAATACTGAAACCACCAAAATAGGAGTCGTGGGAGACCATTTCAATAATCGTTAAAATACTACCTGAGCAAGCTCTTCTTCTTCCCAGTTAACCTCTTCTTCCACCTTCTGAAACGGCAGTAGCCTTTGATGGATGAGTCGATGTAGTCCTTGTAGACCTCTCAATATGATTCTGCCGGCCATAAAATTTAATCATTTTCTGATTTCTTCGTGAAACAACCAATTCGAAATCATCAAAATTAGGGTTTTGACTATCGCCTGCTCCACTTGAGTCAGGGGATTTCAGTGGAGGTGGGGCAGTCATTTGCGTCACTTGGCTGTTGGAAGGGTTCGGATCTTTCATCGGTGGTGCTGGAACGTTCGATTGGGAAAAGGTAGTCTTCGGCGGTGGCATGTCAGTGGAGCAATCCATGGGAAACGAAAGTTTTTTTTTCTATTCTTTTCAAAAGAGATCTGGCGTAAAACATTAATCTTGAATGATATGAGAAATAAAAATTTAGACGAAAGGGGGAAAAAATAATGCGAATTATTTTATTATTATTATTATTATTTGGTGAGGTCAAGTGACCTCACCAAACTTTACCTGCCCCCGCCCTAGTTGGATCTTTACAAATTTTATACTGTTGGAAAGATCTTCTCGATGCGGACCCAACGGTTCCAGTTTTGGGAAAATCTGACAGTCGGATCTCCCGGTACAATCGTTTAAAGTTACGATTTCATAACACAAACTGTAGCATCGTTATTCGTTTTGTTTTAGTTATATATAATATTCTTCTGGAGCTGTTTTTCCTCATATTTGAATTAAACATTTCACACAATCTAACCGTTGGATCTTTACAAATTTGATATCGTTGGAAAGATATTTTCAAAGCGAACCCAACAATATTGGTTTCGGGGAAATCCAATGATTGGATTTCTCGGTATAATCGTGTAAAATCATGATTCCAAAACATGAACTGCAGCGTTGTTATACGTTTTATTTTAATCATATGTATATATATATATATTTATTAATATAATCCTATCTTCGATTACCAAACCATTTTCGTTTCAGATACGTGGTAAAAATAATATTTTTAGCCAACAAACATTTATTCCAACACATGACTTTTTGAAGCACTTCATGTATATAATAAAAATGTGATTTTTATTGTTAAAACAATTTATTTCAAACATGAATATTTTTAGCGATTCATATATATAATAAAAATGTGATTTTTGTTGTTAAAACAATTTATTTCAAAGATGAATATTTTTATCGATTCATATATATAATAAAATTGTGATTTTTATTGTTAAATTTTTTTATTTCAAATATGAATATTTATATCAATTCATATATATAACAAAAATGTGATTTTTATTGTTAAAGCAATTTATTTCAAACATGAATATTTTATATACTTCATACATACAATAAAAATGTTATTTTTATCGCTCAAACAATTTATTTCAAACATGAGTATTTTATATACATGAATATTTCAGAAACTTTCAGCATTACAACGGCAGGGTATTTAGCACCGGCACCGTGTCCAGCACGACTCCTCTGCTATCCTAGGTCTTGCAGCATTACAATATTTTCATTTCAATGATTTCCATCATATCATTCATTCTCATAATACAATGAATATACCACAAGTACAACCAAATTTGTTGCTACAACCACAATCAATTAATTCCAAACCACAATCCAAACAATCATAACCAATATATATCGTCCATGGTTTGTGGACGAGGGGAGTATATATATATACGTATATGAATGTGTGTGTATATGTATATAAATGTATATATTTCCATTTCAATTCCATGTCGCCATATATGGTTCATAACAATTTATACACCGCTTACATAATTTATACAACACTCATATATGAGGTATACAACATGTATATAATTTATATTTTGCTTATATAATTTATACATCGCTATTTCAATCCAATTTGAATTTAGAAATCTCACATTGGGTTCCAATCCTCCAAAAATTATAGGAAGCTCCTAAAATTCTCCGGTCTCTTCTAAAATGTAGAAGTCATCCTCACGGTCCCGGTGTCTCTTGTTTCACTAGATTTCGACCACAAAGCAAAAAGATATGACTTTTATAAGTTTAATCAACTTTGCGACGGTTTATAGTGTTTAAAATTGTTTAAATTAACTAAAACAATATCTCTCAATAAACCCTTCCAACCTAGGTCACGATTTTACACTCAAACCGTTGCTCGATGACAAGATCGAAGTATACCATATCCTAAGGCTTGGAGAGGCACGCCCGACGAGGTTGGTGGCGTTGGACTCGGTGGAGGATCGTGGACGAGGCAGCGCTCCGAACGGCGAGAATTTGTGATGTCAATTATCAGAAAATACTCCACTAAAAATTGCAAACTTTATATGGATGTGAAGCTCGTGAGAATATCTACCAAAACTTCAACAGAAGCTCTTGATTTCGTCGAGTGGTTTCAGAGATTTTGAAGAGATAAGGATTCAAGGGGTTTCAGCCGTCGATCTAGAGCGGAGAGGGGTAGGAGTGGGGGTTTGTGCGATTTTTAGAAAGAAAAATAATGGAAAAAAAATATGATTGATCCATGTATATTTTAATTTCAAAAATAGTGTTTTCTAATCCGAACTCCAAATCAAACCCAATGACTATCTTCCCTAGCCAAATACCCTTATTCCGAACATAATGGAATATGTTTCGTAAGCCCATTCGACTGTTTCAGCCAGTTATTCTTCAAATTAAAATATAAAACATTCAAATATAGATTTGAACATACATTTTAATTTGTCGGGGCTACATACTGATTCTAAAAATCATAGAAAAATAAATTTAGCTATGTCTACACCATAAGGTCCCAAAAAAACTAATTTTGTCGAATTTGGAGACCGTTTGAAAAATGACCATTTTCTGATCGATCCAAATTGACTAAAATTAACCAAATGCGTTTTCTTTTGACACGCTAACACATTAATTCCGAAAATTATGAAAATTGGAATCTAGCAATAATTTGACATTCCGGATCCAACAAAAGTGGTATCGTCGAAAACGGAGGTCGTTTGCAAAAAGTCTATTTTCAAGGGCTATATTAATTTCCTAGTGACCATTCTAAATATTCATTTGGCCATAACTTTTGATTCCCGCTATGAAATTTCGATTTTTAAGATACTTCTGAAAGATAATTTTAAATATTTTTGATTTTACTGAAATCCGATTTATTTCGCATCCTGTACATTCAGTCAAAGTTCAAAGTTGAATTTTCAAACTGCCGCTCTATTTATAACTTCTTTTAAAATTAAAATAACTATTTATATTCCAACTTCGATTCAAATAAATATACATATTCTAATTCTAGTCAAAATAAATTTCTTGTCATTATTAATTAAAATAATTCATTTTAAATATTCAAAATTCTTTAAAATTGCCAAAATAAAAAATTTAAATTAGTTATGATTTTTCCGGTTGTTACAGTTAATAAAGTCACCATTCACCACAAACCCAAAATCCAATTTGATATTAAATACATGGCTCTGAAGAGAAATTATATCGGCTTATATTCAATACCAAATTCTGAAACCAACAGATATCATATTGGAAATAACGATATAAAATATATCTTCCAAATATCCACAACAATATCCGTATAATCACGGAATCCAATATCGAAATATTCCAAAGATTATTTCTATTCCATATCCATTCTAATTTCATTCTAATTTGTTCATTGGAAATTTCTGGTTATATTAAAACCATTCACATATCCAATTTATTTTATTTAAAAATTATTGGATTTCAGTTCTAGTTAATAACTAATTCATTTTAATAAAATATAGTTTTATCTTTACAAGCATGGAACTTTTCATCCCAATTCTTTCCAAAGCATTTATTATTATTTTACACAAATTATCAATATTTTTAATAATTTTATTAAGGCCATTTCAATCGATTTCCATAAACGGTCATCGAACTGCACTTATAGCGACCTTTTCCAAATTTGATTCAGACATAATTCCAAATCCAACCATTAGAGTTCAAATCTAGTATTCGTTGAAAAGCTCTTTTCAATACGAACCCAAGTTTCTAGTTTTAGGAGAATCTGACAGTTGGATCTCCCGTAATATCAATTCGAAGTCATTGGTCAAAATTCGCAAACGGCCGCGGAGCGACGCGTTCTATTCAGGCCCTTAAATACATATAATATATATTATATATTTCATCGATTTCCATTTAAAATGTATTTTATAAATCATTTATAAATTTGTTTCAAAACGTTCCAACTTCATTTTCAATTTTATATCAAAATTGAATTTTCCTTATCTTCGTAATATGTATAAATGATAATATTTTCAAATTATCAAATTTTGAAATCATTTCCTTTTCGATATAAAAAATTAATAAAATATATAAATATCGTGCACGTCGATATGGCATTAATCTAATCAACACAGCTTTATATATATAAATATTTTTTTGTCCATCCCAAATCTGACATTGAAATCATATTTTGATCCATTACTGAATAATATTTCAAAATATAAGTTATTTTAAAATATACATTATTCATCATTTTAAAATATTTGTTAACTTAAAATATTCGTTATTTCCGAATTGGAATCAAACACAATCAATTACCATATAATTTTATTTATATGGATTTCATACACACGTGTACACAACGATAATCAGACACGGTCAACCATCATCCAGAGTGCGTTACACAACTACATAAGCATTAGATATAAATAACTAACGTTTACAACAATTTGTCAACCTGTCGATTGACATATAAATAAACAATTGGGATTAGTGCATGTGAAAATTCATCTTAATACCCATGTGGGGCCAAATTCCACCAAGTATACAAATGGAACCTAACCATACATGTCCTCCAATTATATCTTCTAAATCGTCCACACTAATAATCCATCCTTCTCCTCCAAAAGGGGATTTTAGTAAATAACCAAATATAACACTTAGGCTAAGTGTCAAATTGGTAATTTTTCTTACATCTCCCCCCCCCCCCGGTGCCCACGTATCATAGGAATCTTATGATATGTTGGGAATCTCTTATGATAATCATCCACGTCTTAAACGTATCTTGATGCCTGAAAGTTGGATAGGCTGGCCCTTACGTAAGGACTATATTACCCCCAATTTTTATGAAATACAAAATGCTCATTGAATGATAAGAAACGAATGTTCACTTATATAACATGACTCCAGATTTTTTTTATTCAAGTCAAGGAATATTAAATATTGAATATTATTTGTGCAGTTGGGCAATGGGTAAAATTATCGTCCCAATCAATATCAGTCAAATGAGTGTATATAAACAAATCATCCAATTTGTAAATGAATATTTATTTTCATTCACATACTCGATAAAAATTATATTTTTGACGATAAAATATTTATTTCAACATATGAATATTTTATACAGTTCATTTATACAATAAAATGATACTTTTATTATTCTTATGTATTTTAGAAAATTTCGGCAGTATAACAGCGTGATACTAGAACCGGAATAAGGTCCAGCCTTATCCCTCGCCTAATACTGGTCGCGCCATACACATACAAATTCTAATCAATTCCATTAACATCCCAAACCAAATTCAAACAAATAAATCACTCAGCCCAAAAATCAACCAAACATCCATGGTTTCAAACAAAGGTGTCGGGTGCTACTAAGTACCGTCTGCATCCTGGTATATATTTAACTGTAAATAAAATTAGATTGAGAGGTTCTCACCTTTGATTTCCACTTCGCCAGTTTTATTTCTAAATTTTAGAACAATTTGGATTTGCCTAAAATTCCAACGCAATCGTTTCCACGCTGTTCATAGTAAAAATCACATTTTTAATATGATGTTTATATATTTAAAAATCGCATTTTATATATAAAAGATCATATTTTTATATCGCTAACTTCATAATAAAAATCATGTTTTTATATAACTATTTCACAATAAAAATCATATTTTTATATCACTACTTCACAATTAAAATCATATTTTTTTATCACTACTTAACAATAAAAATCATATTTTTATATCACTACTTCACAATAAAAATCATATTTTTATCCTGCTATTTATATATAAAAAATAAAGTCTTTATCCTCTTGTTATACACGTAAAAATCACATTTTAGAGCGCTTTCATATATATAAAAATCATATTTTTATAGCGCCATTTCTATAATAAAAATCATATTTTTATCTCGCTTCATATATAATAAAAATCATATTTTTATTTCTAATCTGCATTATAAAAATCAAAATTTTACAATGCTACTTTCTATATAAAAATTATATTTTTATATCGCTATTTCATATATAAAAATCAAATTTTTATACTAATTCTAGGTATATAAAAAAACATATTTTTTTACTTTCCATCTATATTTAAAAATCAGATTTTAACGTATTTAAAAATCTAATATTTATTTAAAAATCATATCTTTGTTTTATGCTTTATAGAGAAAAAAATGATTTAAAACAATATTTTATATAAATAAAAAAAATCACCCTTGTTCAATTTTTCCCTACAAAGGCGGGAGGAGCGGCTGTGTTAGTGGGGGAAGGGGTCTTTGCCAGCGGCGGCGCATCCAGGGAGGGGCGGCGGTGGCCATGTGTAACGACATGGATTTCGCGCGGACCTAATCGATCGCTAAACCGACCAAGTCCGTTCGAATCCCGCATATGCTAACTCTGGGTATACAACACAACAAAACAAATAACAGAAGACTTCTATAAACATCATAATAATGTTACATCAGAGTACAGAATATTAGAGTATATCGAAATATAATCAATACAGCAGAAGATGATTTTACAATAAATGTAATACAATGCACAGCGAAAATAAATAAATAACACAGCGGAAGACGATAAACGCACTGGACACAGCTTTAAGCTTCGACCCAGAATCCTACATATATATCTGCAAAATAAACTACTCGACTGCTCGTGTAGAAAATAGGGGCACCCGAGTTTGCAAGGGAAAAGCAAACTACAGGTCGGTCATGGGACCGGTGTGAGAAACTCTAAATAGTTATAATTGACTTATTTAATAATATGGCATATCACAGGACCACGCCGCTAACGTGGAACGGGTTTACCCCCATGAATGCCAGTGTATAAACAACAATCAATATAGATATATGGATCTACTATGCATCAATCAACATGCAATATCTCAATCTACCCACTTAGATTAATCACTACACTTAGATTTTTCCAAATCCAATTCAATTTACATAAATTATTCGTTTGGATTTTATTCCCAATTTCTTATTTCAAATCATTTAAAATACCAATCTAACTTTCTATATCAAAGTAGATTTCACTTCGGGATCTCAAATCAAATCGTTTGGAAATATGAATTCCAAAACATAACAATGCATACAAACAAGTATGCAACCAAATATCGTGCTCCCTATCGACAAGGCAAAGGGTACGCACCTCGCAACTCGATACATAAATGTGCACCTACCCCACATAGAAGCAGGCTACATCGATGATGCACATACCCCACACAGGAGTAGGCTACACTGAATTCTCACCCATACTTTTAGTCTTAGGGTTACCCGACTCTTTAGCCACATACTAAATCATTTCATATCCCGAAGTAGGGAAAATCATTTCACAATATAATAATCACAAGTAATTTCAAAATATAGTACTTCACATCCGTAATTCACACATATGATCAGTCACAGTTAATCACATAACCTTTGAGCTCTTTTTCTCAAAGAAGGGTGTTAGACAAAAGAATAAATTATCCGCCTCCAAACAGATACATCATCAATAGCAACTAATCGAATATGCGATGAACCACAATGTAACACATAATACATTTCTAAATCATTTTAGAAATCATCGGGTTTTGGGCCTCGAAATCCTTTCTGTTTTATAAAACACTTTTATAAAACATTCCCTGTCCAAAATCGGGAATACATTTCTTTTCACTTAAGAAAAATATCATTTCACAATCATTCATTAAATTTGAAATGAACACAACATCGCTAAACACCATATCGTCAAATCGTGAAGTGTTTCACAAGGTGTTGGCACACAGATATTTTTACCCAGCCCAATGCTAAATGTAAAAGCATATTTTGCTCATAAACTGGTCGAGCACCATCCAAACAATCAATCAACCACAATCAATATCAACAACTGAGTAAATTTGGTTTAATCACATCACGTGTTTTGGTAAATTTAATCACCTCTCTAATAAAAGATTTATTCAAACCCCGATTGGTTTCATCTCTAAATTCATATCATATTGATTGTTCTACTTTTTGGAAATTAATCCGCTATTACGTGGGTTAAAGGACTAATGTCATTTAAACACAGTTCACGACAAACCACAAATCCAATTTGATATTAAATACAAGGCTCTGAATAGAAAATATATCGGCTTATATTCAATATCAAATTCTGAAATCAACAAATATCGTATTGGAATAACGATATATATATCTTCCAAATTCCTCCACAATATCCGTGTAATCACGGAATCCAATATCGAAATATTCCAAAGGTAATTTCGATTCAAATCCATTCCAATTTATATATTGGAAATTCTGGTTATTTTTAAAACTATTTCAAATCCAATTTATTTATGCGAAAATATTGGATTAATTATTCTAGTTCAAAACTAGTTCATTTCGATAAAATTCTATTTTTATCCTTTCAAATGTGGAATTTTTCATCCTATTTCTTTCCAATTCTTTTCTTATGATTTTACACAAATTATTACTATTTTTAATAATTTTATCAAGGCCCGTACAGTTGGTTTTCAATAACGGCCACCGAACTGCATTTACAACGACCTTTCCCAAATTTGATTTGGACATAATTCCAAATCCAACCGTTAGATCTCAAATTTCTAATATTCATTAGAAAGCTCTTTTTGATACGAACCAAACGGTTCCGGTTTCAGGAGAATCCGACGGTCGGATCTCTCGTAATGTCCGTTCGAAATTAATGGTCGAAATTCGCGAACTACCGCAGCGCGGCGCGTTCTATTCAGGCCATTATATTATATATAATATATATTATATATTTCGTCGATTTCCTTTTAAAACAAATTTTATAAAAAAAATTTAAATTCATTTTCAAAATGATTTCAACTTCATATTCAATTTCTAATCAAAATTGAGTATTCCATATACACAACAATTTTATACATCTCGTATATATGTTAAAAATTATATATTTAGCTATCAAATCATTTTCACGTTTCATATATATATATATATAAATCGTTTTCATTTCATATATACATCGTTTTCACATTTCATATATATATCATTTTCATTTCATATATATATATATATCGTTTTCACATTTCATATATATATCGTTTTCATTTCACATATATATATCGTTTTCATTTCATATATATATACATATATATTATTTCCACCTTTCATATATATAATATTTTAACTTTCAATATATACGATATTTTCACTTTTCAATATATATTATATTTTAACTTTCAATATATACGATATTTTCACTTTTCATATATACAATATTTTCACTTTTGATATATACAATGTTTTCACTTTTCAATGTATACAATATTTTCACTTTTCAATATATACGATATTTTCACTTTTCATATATATAATTCATTTCACATCACGATCAATTTTCATATAGAATACAATCAAACAAGTCGTCCATGGTCTGTGGGCGACGGGGAGCAGTTCATATATGCAATTACAAAATAAATAACTGCACAGAAAATTTAAAGTTAGAGAATTCTCACATTGATCGGTCTCATTTCCCAATTCCTGAATAGTTCGGGTTTGAATTTGCCACAAATTCTAATATGCTCTGTTTTGATTCTGCTCGGCTCTGAAATGTAGAATTCTCCGCCACGATCACAAAGCAAATGAAATCGTCCCAATCCGATCTCGTACGAAGAAGATATGATAGTAGATGTGTTAATTACATATTGGAGTTAATTAATTAATTAATACACTAATTACTTTTAAATCCCCTCCTTCCTCGTTTACCGTTGAACGGCTGAACCCAAAACGCTCCATCCTTCCTCCACTTCGCGCCTCCACCTCAGTCAACCGGAACCCCATCAGACCCCAACACATCGCAGCCCCCAACACCGCCTCTCCCCTCCCTGAGCCTCGACTTGATCGACGGCCTGAGGCGGCTCAAAAAAGCCAGTGAACGGGTCAGCTCTGTACCCAAAATTCACCCCAACCACGCCTCGAAAATCGATCGTATCCGTAGGAATTTAAAGTTTGTAAATTCCTCTACAACATTTGATTTGGATTCATGAAATAATATGGAGGGATTGGGGAGTAATTAACGATCGAAATTGGGAGGTTTTCGCCCATCGGTTAGAAGCCAGCGGCGGATCTGAGAAAGGGGGAGTGAGGTTAGGGTTTGACCAGTCAAACGAGTATTTATAGGGTATATATTTAAAAAAAAAATTAAACGTCGAAAATACACCTTGTCTCACATGAACTCCAATCCAAACCCAACGACTGTCGTCCCTAGCTAAATCCCCCCATTCCGAACACAATGGGATATGTTTCGAAGGCCCATTCGACTATTTCAGTCAGTTTCTCTTCAAATTAAAATATAAATCTATATATATTCAATTTAAACACACATTTCAATTTACAAGGGCCACATATGAACTCTAAAAATTCCTAAAAAATATTTTCTAGCTTCGTATTGACGATACGGTCCTAACAAAACTAATTTCGTTAAATTATGAAACCATTTGAAAAATGGCCATTTTCTGGTCGATCCAATGTAACTGAAATCAACCAAACACATTTTCCTTCGCTACGCTCACATACTAGCTTCAAAAATTATGAAATTTGAAACCTAGCAATAATTTGACATCCCAGATCCAACAAAAGTGGTTTCGTCGAATTCCGAGGTGGTTTGCAAAATGGCCATTTTCATGGGCTATATAAACTCTATAGCGACCTTTCTGAATTTTGAACTGGACATATCTTTCAACTTCTAAAGTGAAATCTCAGTTTCTTACATCCGTTAGGAAGATATCGTCGAACAGATTTAGGTATTTCTAGTTTCGTCCAATTCCGACTTAAAACGAATTCTGTATATTCATTTGAAATCGAAATTTCAAACTTCCGCGCCATTTCAGGCTCGTTATATAATTAAAATAAATTTATTCATTTTAACTTCGTCGAAAATAAATTTTTCGTCATTATTATTTAAAATAATTCATTTTAAATAATCAAAATTCATTAAAATAACCAAAATAAAAAATTTAAATTGGCTCAAATTTTGCGGGTCATTACAATCTCCCCCACTTAAAACTTTTCATCCCCGAAAAGGAACAAAGTTGAAAGTGGTTTGATTAATCAACTCTACTTTCCTTCTGGCTTCCGTTCTCCAACTTTTCAGTTTCTAAGAATTTTTAATTTTTCAAAAATTTGGCTAACACCATAAATTTTCGAAAAAATTCGCCATAACCTCCTTTGTACGGGGAGCATCGGGATATTTCAAACAGCCTCCCATAGCCCTCACCAATCCAAAAGAAAAAGAAAAAGCCAAGCGGCTAGCCAAGCGGCTAGCCAATCGGCTCATAAAATCATCAAATCCACAAGAAATACAGTAAACATGTACCTATTTGTCGGGCAGACAATTTTATTCCTCTTCTCTTGCCTCTTTGCTACGACCTGTTCAATGTATATACATGTACATGCATGCAATTTCAACCAATTTCCAATTCAGTTCAAATTTTGATTTGATTTGGCTAAATTTACCATTCGTTCACATGTTGGTTTCAATAATTTTATTAGTTATACTAATAATCACACAACACAACCATCAATCAATTAGTTGGTTAAATTTTCAAATATATATAACTTTTATATATTCAAAAATTATATTTTCTAAGATCGAATTATATATAATCATATATTCGTTATTTATAAACACATAACTCTCAACTCATTCTAGAATGCTACTGATTCTATCTCTAACGAGGATTCTTTAATAGGACACTACTAATCCTACCTCTGATGAGTCCTTCTATTCTATTCTAACAAGTTGTACCCCAAAGATTTGAGTTAACCAAAGCTCTGAGACCAACTGTAATGACACAGATTTCGCCCGGACCTAATCGATCGCTAAACCGACCAAGACCGTTCGAATCCCGCATACGCTAACTCTGGGTATACAACACATCAAAACAAATAACAGAAGACTTCTATAAACATCATAATAATGTTACATCAGAGTACAGAATATCAGAGTATATCGAAATATAATCAATACAGCAGAAGATGATTTTACAATAAATGTAATACAATGCACAGCGGAAATAAATAAATAACACAGCGGAAGACGATAAACGCACGGGACACAGCTTCAAGCTTCGATCCAGAATCTTGCTTATATATCTGCAAAATAAACTACTCGACTGCTCGTGCAGAAAATAGGGGCACCTGAGTTTGCAAGGGAAAAGCAAACTACAGGTCAGTCATGGGACTGGTGTGAGAAACTCTAAATAGTTATAATTAACTTATTTAATAATATGGCATATCACAGGACCACGCCGCTAAAGCGGAACGGGTTTACCCCCATGAATGCCAGTGTATAAACAACAATCAATATAGATATATGGATCTACTGTGCATTAATCAACATGCAATATCCCAATCTACCCACTTAGATTAATCACTACACTTAGATTTTTCAAATCCAATTCAATTTACAGAAATTATTCCTTTGGATTTTATTCCCGATTTCTAATTTCAAATCATTTAAAATACCTATCTAACTTTCTATATCAAAGTAGATTTCACTTCGGGAACTCAAATTAAATCATTTGGAAATATGAATTCCAAAACATAACAATGCATACAAACAAGTATGCAACCAAATATCATGCTCACCATCGACAAGGCAAAGGGTACGCACCTTGCAACTCGATATATAAATGTGCACCTACCCCACATAGGAGCAGGCTACACCGACGATGCACCTACCCCAAACAGGAGTAGGCTACACCGACCTCTCACCCATACTTTTAGTCTCATGGTTACCCGAATCTTTAGCCACATACTAAATCATTTCATATCCCGAAGTAGGGAAAATCATTTCACAATATAATAATCACAATTACTTTCAAAATATAGTACTTCACATCAGTAATTCAAACGTATGATCAGTCACTATTAATCACATAACCTTTGAGCTCGTACGTCTTAAAGAAGGGTGTTAAGCAAAAGAATAAATTCTCCGCCACCAAACAGATACATCATCAATAGCAACTAATCGTATATGCGATAAACCACAATGTAACACATAATACATTTCTAAATCATTTTAGAAATCATCGGGTTTTGGGCCTCGAAATCCTTTCTGTTTTATAAAACATTTTTATAAAACATTCCCTGTCCAAAATCGGGAATACATTTCTTTTCACTTAAGAAAAATATCATTTCACAATCATTCATTAAATTTGAAATGAACACAACATTGCTAAACACCATATCGTCAAATCGTGAAGTGTTTCACAAGGTGTTGTCACACAGATATTTTTACCCAACCCAATGCTAAATGTAAAAGCATATTTTTCTCATAAACTGGTCGAGCACCATCCAAACAATCAATCAACCACAATCAATATCAACAACTGAGTAAATTTGGTTTAATCACATCACGTGTTTTGGTAAATTTAATCACCTCTCTAATAAAAGATTTATTCAAACCCCAATTGGTTTCATCTCTAAAATCATATCATATTGATTGTTCTACTTTTTGGAAATTAATCCTGCTTTTACGTGGGTTAAAGGACTAATGTCATTTAAACACAGTTCACGACAAACCCCAAATCCAATTTGATATTAAATACAAGGCTCTGAATAGAAAATATATCGGCTTATATTCAATATCAAATTCTGATATCAACAAATATCGTATTGGAATAACGATATATATATATATATATGTATGTATCTTCCAAATTCCTCCACAATATCCGTGTAATCACGGAATCCAATATCGAAATATTCCAAAGGTAATTTCGATTCAGATCCATTCCAATTCATATATAGGAAATTCTGGTTATTTTTAAATCTATTTCAAATCCAATTTATTTATGCGAAAATATTGGATTAATTATTCTAGTTCAAAACTAGTTCATTTCGATAAAAATCTATTTTTATCCTTTCAAATGTGGAATTTTTCATCCCAGTTCTTTCCAATTCATTTCTTATGATTTTACACAAATTATTACTATTTTTAATAATTTTATCAAGGCCCGTACAGTCGGTTTTCAATAACGGCCACCGAATTGCACTTAGAGCGACCTTTTCCAAATTTTATTTGGACATAATTCCAAATCCAACTGTTAGATTTCAAATTACTAATATTCATTAGAAAGCTCTTTTCAATACGAACCCAACGGTTCCGGTTTCAGGAGAATCTGACGGTCGGATCTCCCGTAATGTCCGTTCGAAGTTAATGGTCGAAATTCGCGAACTACCACAGCGCGGCGCATTCTATTCAGGCCATTATATTATATATATAATATATGTATAATATATTTCATCGATTTCCTTTTAAAATGAATTTTATAAATCGTTTTTTAAATTCGTTTTCAAAATGATTTCAACTTCATATTCAATTTCTAATCAAAATTGAATATTCCATATACACGACAATTTTATACATCTCACGTATATGTTAAAAATTATATATTTAACTATCAAATCATTTTCACATTTCTTATATATATATATATATATATCATTTTCATTTCATATATACATCGTTTTCACATTTCATATATATATCGTTTTCATTTCATATATATATATATATATATATATATATCGTTTTCACATTTCATATATATATCGTTTTCATTTCACATATATATATCGTTTTCATTTCATATATATCGTTTTCATTTCATATATATATATATATATATATATATATATATATATATTATCTCCACCTTTCATATATATAATATTTTAACTTTCAATATATATGATATTTTCACTTTTCAATATGTACGATATTTTAACTTTCAATATATACAATATTTTCACTTTTCATATATATAATATTTTCACTTTTCATATATACAATGTTTTCACTTTTCAATATATACGATATTTTCGCTTTTCAATATATACGATATTTTCACTTTTCATATATATAATTCATTTCACATCACGATCAATTTTCACATAGAATACAATCAAACAAGTCATCCATGGTCTGTGGACGACAGGGAGCAGTTCATATATGCAGTTACAAAATAAATAACTGTACAGAAAATTTAAAGTGAGAGAATTCTCACATTGATCAGTTTCATTTCTGAATAGTTAGGGTTTGATTTTCCACAAATTCTAATATGCTCTGTTTTGATTCTGGTCGGTTCTGAAATGTAGAATTCTCCGCCACGATCACAACGCTACTAAAATCATCCCAATCCGATCTCGTATGAAGAAGATATGATAGTAGATGCGTTAATTACATATTGGAGTTAATTAATTAATTAATACAATAATTACTTTTAAATCCCCTCCTTCCTCGTTTACTGTTGAACGGATGAACCCAAAACGCTCCATCCTTCCTCCACTTCGCGCCTCCACATCTGTCAACCGGAACCCCATCACATCGCAGCCCCCAGCACCGCCTCTCCCCTCCCTGAGCCTCGACTTGATCGATGGCATGAGGCGACTCAAAAAAGCCAGCGAACGGGTCAGCTTTGTACCCATAATTCACCCCAACCGCGCCTCGAAAAACGATCGTATTCGTAGGAATTTAAAGTTTGTAAATTCCTCTACAACATTTGATTTGGATTGATGAAATAATATGGAGGGATTGGGGAGTAATTAACGATCGAAATTGGGAGGTTTTCGCCCATCGGTTATAAGCCAGCGGTGGATCTGAGAAAGGGGGAGTGAGGTTAGGGTTTGACCAGTCAAACGAGTATTTATAGGGTATTTATTTTAATTTTTTTTTAAAGTTCGAAAATACCCCTTGTCTCACACGAACTCCAATCCAAACCCAACGACTGTCGTCCCTAGCTAAACACCCCCATTCCAAACACAATGGGATATGTTTCGAAGGCCCATTAGACTGTGTCAGTCAGTTTCTCTTCAAATTAAAATATAAATCTATATATATTAAATTTAAACACACATTTCAATTTACAGGGGCCACATACGGACTCTAAAAATTCATGAAAAATATTTTCTGGCTTATTATTGACGATACGGTCCTAACAAAACTAATTTCGTCAAATTCTGAGACCGTTTGAAAAATGGCCATTTTATGGTTGATCCAATTTAACTGAAATCAACCAAACACATTTTCCTTCGCCGCGCTCACATACTAGCTTAAAAAATTATGAAATTTGAAACCTAGAAATAATTTGACATCCCGGATCTAACAAAAGTGGTTTCGTCAAATTCAGAGGTCGTTTGCATAATGGCTATTTTCACGGGCTATATAAACTCTATAGCGACCTTTCTGAATTTCGAACTGGACATATCTTTCAACTTCTAAAGTGAAATCTCATTTTCTTACATCCGTTAGAAAGATATCATCAAACAGATTTAGATATTTCTGATTTCGTCCAATTCCGACTTAAAACGAATTATGTATATTCATTTGAAATTCGAAATCGAAATTTCAAACTACCGTGCCATTTCAGGCTCGTTATATAATTAAAATAAATTTATTCGTTTTGACTTCATCGAAAATAAATTTTTCGTCATTATTATTTAAAATAATTCATTTTAAATTATCAAAATTCATTAAAATAACCAAAATAAAATTTTTAAATTGGCTCAGATTTTCTTGGTCGTTACACCATGCAGTCGCAGCTGTGGTCCATCGTGACAGGAGGAGGGAGGTTTGGGCTGTAGGGATTTGGGGGAGGTTGGATTGGAGAAGAAGGAGTGGGGGTTTGCGGCGAGGTGGAAGAGGAGGTTTTCCGACACAGCAGCGCACCCTGGGGGGCGCGACAATGGGCGTTGACAGGAGGTAGGGCTTCAACAAGGTTTTTTTTTTACTTGAACTAAATAGGAGAAAAGGGGGATATGTTAAAGTATGTATTATATTTTTATTTAATTCTCTTAAATGTTTACTTTTCATTCGAACTCCAAATCTGTAACAACCCGGAAAATTAGAACTAATTTAATTTTTTTATTTTGGCTATTTTAGTGAATGTTGAATATTTAAAATGATTTATTTTATATAATAACAACAAGAAATTTATTTTGAATAGAATTAGAACGTATAAATTTATTTAAATTGAAATTAGAATATAAATATTTATTTTAATTATATAAGGAAATGGAAATGGCGCGGTTGTTCGAAAATTCGATTTCAAATTTCAAATGAATGTACAGGATTCAAAATGAACCGGATTTCGGTAAAACCATAAATATTTGAATCTGTTTGAAAATATCTTTCTAAGGATTTTCAAAAAATCCAGATTTCACAATGGAAATAAAAAGTTATGTCCAGTTGAAAATTCATAATAGTCGCAATGGAATTTAATATAATATATAGCCCTTAAAAATAGCGTTTTTGCAAACGACCTCCGTTTTCGATGAGACCACTTTTGTTGGATCTGAAATGTCAAATTATTCCTAGATTCCAATTTTCATAATTTTTGGAATCAATTGTGAGCGTGGTGGATTTAAACGTGTTTGGTAATTTAAGTTTGAATTTAATCGACTGGAAAATGACCGTTTTTCAAACGATCTCCAAATTCGACGAAATTAGTTTTGTTAGTACCGTATCATCAAAACAAAGCCATATTTATTTTTCTGAAATTTTTGGAGTCCATATGTGGCCCCGGTAAATTAAAATGTGCATTTAAATTTAGAATATAATGAATTGTATTTTAAATTTAGTGGAAACTAATCGTAATAGCCGAATTGGGTTACGAAACATATCTCATTGTGTTTGGAATGGATGTAATTAGCTAGCGGCAACAGTCGTTGGTCTAGACTTGAAGTCCAAATAAAAAGGTTAGTTTTTAAAATTCAAAAAGAAATTAAAAATAAATATAAGGGCTTGGTCAAAAGGGGGTCAACCCCTTTTCTTTCCTCCAAAACTCGATTAGCAGGAAAAAAATGGAAAAAAGGGGACGATGGAACCCTAGCCCACCCCCATGCGCATCGCCGAGCCTCCTCCCCAAGCGTTGTGCCTCCACCGCGAGCCTCTACCGCCCCTTCCCAATTGAAGACCCCGACCTCCGGCGTGAGATTCGAGACCGCGTCACCCAAGAACGTGACCACGGATCCCCACCGCACCCTCCAGTCACCGCCCCACCACCGCAGCTCGCCCTCCACCTACATCGACGACGGTCACCACACCACCACGGGCACCAGACCAGCTCCCATCAAATTCCCCGATTTTAAACCCTAGAAAAATCACAGTAAGTTTTTTGATTTAATCTTATTAATAAAAATAGGATTTCTATAATATGAAAATAAATATCTGATTTTTCATTTATGACATATAGGATTTTTATATTAACAAAAGATTCGATTTTTATTTCTAAAAAGATTCAATTTTTATTTCTAAAAAGATTCGATTTTTATTCATACAAAAATATAATTTTTAGTCATATAAAAATATGATTTTTATATATATGAAGTAGCGATAAAAAATCGAGTTTTATATATATGAAGTAGCGATAAAAATTCGATTTATATATATATATGAAGTAGAAATAAAAATATTACTTTTATATTGAAAGTGAACATATAAAAATGTGATTTTTTATATTGAAAGTGAACAAATAAAAATGTGATATTTATCATGAAGTTAGTGATATAAAAATATGATTTTTAATATATAAGTGTGATATAAAAATACAATTTTTATATATATTATAGCGGATTAAAATATGATTTTTATTATCTAGAGAGCAAAATAAAAATGTGATTTTTATTTATACGACGTTGACGTGAAAATGTGATTTTGAAATAAATGAAGCGTTGTTGAAAATATGATTTTTAATATAAATTTTGTGAAACAGACTACGTTAGAATCAGAGTAGCGAATCTAAGTGACAATAAGAACGGCGGAGTAGAAACCCAAGGTGAGAACTCCTCACTATAACATCTTGTTCAGTTATTTATTTTATAATTGCTTATATAAACTGTTCCCCGTCGTCCACAAACCATAGACGACTTGTTTGATTGTATTGCTTTGTGAAAATTGTTTGTGATTGTGATGTGGAATGAAAATAATATCTGCATGTGTTGAAACAAATATTTTATCGTCAAAAATATAATTTTTAACGCGTATATGAAAAAAAATATTCATAAACAAATCGAACAATTTGTTTATGTACACACATTTGACTGATATTAATTGGGACGATAAATTTTACACATCACCCAACTGCACAAATAATAATCAGTATTTGTTGTTTGGAAACCCCACACGGGTATTGGGATGATATTAGACATACACTAACCCCAATATTTAGTTGTATGTCAATCGATTGGTTGACAAGTTGTTGTAAGAGTTAATAATTTATATTTAACGCTTATGAGTGTAGAATGCACTCTGGATGATGGTTGATTGTTTATTATTGTTGTTCGATACATGTGTTGTATGAAATCCATATAAATAACATTATATGGTAATTAACTGTGTCTGACTCCAGTTCAAGAAGAAAGAATATTTTAAAGCAATGAATATTTTAAAATAATGAATATTTTAAAATAATATTCAGTAAAAGATCCAAATCTGATTTTGATGACCAATTTGGGATGGACATGAATATATTTAAATTTATGAAGCTGTGTTGATTCGATTAACGCCATTTTGACGTGAACGATATTTATATCGATTTTATTCATTTTTAAAATTAATATCGAAAAGTAAATGATTTCAAAAATCTGATATTTTGAAAATATTGTAATTTATATATTATAATGATAAGGAATATTCAATTTCGATTTAAAATTGAAAATGAAGTTATAATCGCTTTTAAAATGAAGTTAAAACGATTTATAAAATACATCTTAAATGGAAATCGATGAAATATATATAATATAAATATTATATATATTTAATGTCCTGAATAGAACGCGCCGCGCCGTGCCCTAGCAGTTCGCGAATTTCGACCATTGACTTTGAATTGACATTACATGAGATTCGACCGCCGGATTCTCCTAAAACAGGAACCTTTGGGTTCATATCGAAAATAGCTTTCAAATGAATATAAGAGATTTGAAATCTAACGGTTGGATTTGGAATTATGTCCAAATCAAATTTGGAAAAGGTCGCTGTAAGTGCAGTTCGATGACCATTTATGGAAATCAACTGTACGAGCCTTGATAAAATTATTAAAAATATAAATAATTTGTGTAAAATCATAATAAATGATTTGGAAAGAATTAGGATGAAAAATTCCACATCTCTAAAGATAAAAATATATTTTTATTAAAATGGACTAGTTATGAACTAGAATTATAATCCAATATTTTTAAACAAATAAATCGGATTTGAAATATTTTTAAAAATAACTAGAATTTCCAATATATGAATTGGAATGGATTTGAAACGAATTTATCATCGGAATATTTCGTTGTTGGATTTGGGATTATACGGAAATTGTTATGGAAATTTAGATGATATATTTTATATCATTATTTCGAAAACGATATTTGTCGCTTTCAGAATTTGAAATTGAATATAAGCTGGTATAATTTCTATTCAGAGCCTTATATTTGGTATAAAATTGGATTTTGGCTTTGTCATGAATGGTGTCTTAAATAACACTGTTCTTGAAACCCGTGTGAAAACAATAAATCTTGTAATTAAGATTATAGGTGTTTCCAGTTAATTAACATTTAATTGGAACAAATTGGAATGTGAATTGGGTTTATCATGAGCTGTGTTTTCAAGGACATTCGTTCTTTAACCCGATTTGCAGTGAAATGGGATTTGGAATTTACAAATCTTTTTATTAAGATTTAACGGGGATTTTCCAAAGTAAAGTTTTCCATTTAATATCTTAAATTGGAATTGAATGGAATTCGATTGATAATAATCGAAGTGAACTTCTGTGGAGGAAGACTGTTAATACATAAGGAATTTAAAAGGCTTTGCCGTAATTCCATTTATATTATTATTCGAATACGAAAATTGATATCGATTATATATTGATTTGTTTTTCCGTGAAGATTCCATAATTAATGGAATGTGATTTGGGTTTATTGTGAATTATGTTTTAAATGAACCAATTAAAGGCAGGATGTAACACCCCACATCCGTTAAGGTCACTCACAAAGGGAATGCCTTAACTTGAATGGAGCATTATGGGTACTGGAATAGAAATATTGCAAGATAGACATATATAAAACAGCGGAAAGTAAAGTAGAAGTATTTCAAATCAATTATTAAATATAATTGTTTACAATAAAAGCCCATCAACTTTCAAATACCCAATTACATAGCTAAAATATTTGTCTTGCTCAAAAACAAAGAAGCATGAAAATAAATTATAGTATTCCCCAATAAAGCAAAGCAAGCCATAGCCAAGAGAGATCCAAGCTGCACATGAAAGAGCCTTGGATCTTGGTAAGATCCGAACTAAGCTGTATTCCCACCCTTCGAACCTGGGGGGGGGAACGAAACAAAACGAGGCGAAACAAAACGGGTCAGTCATAAAGACTGAGTAAGTCCTAGTGACTTTCAGCATAAAAATAGGTAAAGATAACATGGCATGAATAAACTGAAAGTAAACATAAGCATGATGACAAGATAAGCTACTGGCACAATGAATCAAGTATAACATCCCATACTTCCTATCAAGGGTAGCATCACAAGGTTCCTACCAAGTATAATATCACAAGGTTTCTATAACGTCGCAATATTTCTAAGTTTTACCATTACCCTTTTTTCCTTGATTTCCTTTATTTTCTGCACCACCTAACTAGTATTCCAGTTAGTTTACTTAGTTGTAATTACAAGATAAGTGATCCCCCATACCCCACATGATAGTTTTATAGGAACATATCCCACGATGAGGGTCCCCCCTCATATTGACAGTTTCATGTCCCCACCATACCTACCTTAATTGATCAGCTCTTACTTACCATGTTTCACGTGTGTTATATACTAAGGTTATCCCAACCCCGTAGTTGTGGCAGCCTTCAGGAGTACATATAATATGAGGATTTTTCCTCAACCATCCCAATTACCATGGATGTGTTAGATGTATCCTTACTACCCTAATCGATCGTCTCCTACTCGACTTAGTTCTTGCGGCCCCCCACTTGTAGATACCTGTGCTAGTCCCACCCTAGGGTGTATCAATCCCTAGGATGGCAACCCCGACACCCTTTTTGATGCATAGCTTTATATCTACCGATGCCCAGTGGCTAAATTTTCCACTTTGGAATACGTGCACGCCCGTAATCCGTTGGAACCTGCACTGCTGCATCCACTGCCGCCGTTTTGACCGCTTACAATCAGCCCAGTAATCGTGCCCCACCCTGCCTAGCTCAGGGTACCGTTGATACCTAATGTGGGTTACTGCTGAAACGGGTCCCACTACTAGGGTTTTCCTAGGGTCTATTCGTATACCCCACAGGTTGGTTAAGTGTTATCTATTTAACTTAACCTCCCCCCTCCATCATGATACCATGGTAAAGTGTTCTCTCTTGTGTTACTTAACCCTACCGCATGTCTTGTTATATCGGTTAAGTGTTCTCCCCAGTGTTAACTTAACCCTTACCACACTTCACGTTAGATTGCTTAAGTGTATGTTAACTCAAACTCATCCACTAGCCATTTTATAATGGTTAAGTGTTACCCTCGTGTATTTACTTAACCCTACCACACATTAGGTTATATCGGTTGGGTGTTATCAACCCATTCAAGTTAAACCAACCCATTTAACTTAACCCTCCCATTTGTCAGATTTCATTGATTAAGTATTTCAAGTAATTCATGGCTTAACCCGCCCACGTATCATGTCAAGTTGGTTAAGTGATGTCTAGTGATTCATAACTTAACCCAGCTATCTTAGCATATCAAATTGGTTAAGTGTTTTCAAGTAGTTCATGACTTAATCCACCCATGTATCATGCTAAGTTGGTTAAGTATTATCTATATGTTCAAGTTGACTTAACCTTGCCACATGTTATGTTATATTAGTTAAGTGTCATTAGTCTTGTCGTATTACTTAACCCACCCATTGGTCTGATTAACAGTTATGTTGGTTAAGCCAATATTTATAAGTTTTACTTGTTCTTAACTCATACCGGTTAGGTCCACACTTACATGTCAAATTTCCACGTCATCCCACCTAACCCTCTAACCATACCCACGTCTTATTATGGTTAGTATTCCTTAATTCATTCATTATGACGAACGAATCATGACCTCTCACATTAGACCGTGCATTTTGTGGCCACTGGATTTGCCGGGTGGTTACGGGCAGATTTACACCACAAACTGAGTCTAACCTCGTGTCATAAACCGTTACGCCTACAATTTGGCCTTCGACCTCTCACATTAGACTGACACGTTGTAGCTATTGGATTTGCCGGGCGGTTCCGGGCAGATTTACACCACAAACTGAGTCTAACCTCGTGTCAAAGGTTCATTAATGGTCGTATTCCACCCAAAACCCCAATATCAGTTCATGTGTTTAACATATATAAATGTTCATGTTTGTGTTCAAGTCAATTATCCAATACACAGTCATTTTTATTTTTCAAATTCCCAACTTTACATATAAATAAACATATGCCCAGGTTCCAAAATTACATGCTAATTTATATATATATATATATATATATAAATATACATATACCCAATTCGAGTCAGTTTACATATGTCCAATTCTTGCCTATTTACATGTATGCCAAGTTTATGCCATTTTACCCATATCAAGTTCTAGCCAAGATTACATGTATCAAGTTTCATGCCCAAATAAACCCAAATCATGATTCATGATGTAGTTATCCCAGACTATAATCTTTTTGTTACAATACACGCCAATTACCCAAGTTCATAATACATATTTATGCCAATTATCAAGTTTACAATTGCTTTTAGGTTCAAATTCCCAATTCTACTTATGCCCAATCATAAGCCTAATCTTTTGATTTAATTTACATAGGCCCGAACCCGTGATTTAATATACAAGCCAATTCATATATACCCACTTTATGCCAGGTTAATTATGTCAATGGCCAAACTTGCAATTTCAATTATGTTGACAATACCCAAGTTTCCAATTTCATGTTATGCCAAACACGTATATCCGAATAGGTAATATCCCAAACATTTCCCTGTATTCAATCATAAGCAAATCGCGGTTTAGGCCTAGGTCCGAAATTGACCAAGGTTCATCAAAAGAAAATAAATAGGGGAAGATAGAATTTTGCATAAAAATAAGATTAGAGAGAAAAACATCATTACAGGCATGAAGATTACAACTTGATAATAAATTCAACATGAATCAAGAAAACTGATTTACAACAGGCTGAATAGATCATGAACTTTACATAGAATAAAGATAGACAAGTCTCAAAAACCCAAGATTCAAGAAGCAACAGGAATGGGTCTGAATCGATAAACGTACTTTAGTCCAATTCCGCTTTATTCCATGGCCATACTATAATTAACAAGTTTAAATCTAAAAACAACTAGAACTTACAGATCGTGGCTAATGAATTAAGAACTGAATTTGTTGTAGAATGCTGATTTATTGTCTTGAATCATTGTAGAAGCCTTAATCTTCGAATTAAATTGTGTATGAAAGCTTTGTCCTTAGAATTGATTTGAGTTTGAATGCTTAAGCTTTAATTTGGGGCGGCGGTCAAGAGGGAGTTCAGCAGCATTTTGGTGTAAGAATGATTTGTTGTGAATTAGGTTAGGTCTAAGGTTGTTTTTATAGGTGTAGCAACTAGTTTAGGCCCTTAAATTAACCCTATAATCAATCATGACCTTCAGAAATCGTTCCAGCCCACTGACTCAACCGGTGCACCCAACCAGGCCACCCTGGCCTGACCAGGGAGGCCAGGTCAACCCTATGGTCAACCTTGTTTGGTCAGGTCGACCCCCAGGTCAACCTTATGGTCGACCCGGGCTCTGGGCGGGAAATTTCCCGCCTAGCCCGCTTTTGGGACTTGAATTCGAATTTAAATTCGAATTTCTGAGCTGTTTTTGATTTTGAAAATTCGTGAAACTTCTAGAGGTCATAACTCAGTCATACAGACTACGATTTTTTGAAAACTCGGACTTGATTTCATGTAGAATTCCGAGACGAACGCAATGGCGCAACCTGTTTCCCATGATTCTCAATTTAAAAGTTAATTATACCCTGATTTCTAGTTTCAACATGTTATTAAAATTCGGGTTGTTACATTCTCCCCCCTTAAAGGATTTCATCCCCGAAATCTTTAGGTTAAGAAGAATGTGTCCTACCATCCAATCATCCATCTGCTCAATCATCAATCACAGGCATTCATTGTCCTTAAGAGATTTCTAATGCTATATGAACATATGCAGAAAGTGTGTGTATATGTTCCTTATCAAATGCAAATGATCAGGCCTGATTGATCTTCTTAATGCAAAATATGTTTAGTGCCATGAGTCCAACATGTATGCAAATAGTCCTAATCACATAAACACTATATGTGTGCACAAACATCCATCCATATGCAACATCCACATGATAAAAAATTCAAATTCATCGATCAACAAGTATAAACACTCATGCATATGCAGTATAAAAGGTGACGGAGCCGATCTAGTGTCTAATCACATAAACACTATATGTGTGCACAAACATCCATCCATATGCAACATCCACATGATAACACATTTAATTTCATTCATAAAAACACTAATGCATATGCAATATGAAAGGTGTTAGAGCCGATCTAGTGTCTAAGGTGCGTGTATATGCATTCACGAGCAACCACTAGCAACCGCTTGCAACCACTTGCAACCATCAATCATAACATGTCTCAAACACATGTTTACACCCAATTGTTCCTACCTAAAGATATAGTCGGATGATAGAAGCAAGTAAAAACTTTGTGCCTATTAGGCAATGTCAAAACTCGAAATCTTCGTCACATGTATACTGATTAGGAGAAGAATTCCCTAAGCACCAGCCCCAAAGACCGAAATCAATATCAAAATGATACTCAAAGAATTACTCAACCTAACCAACATATATGATTCTAGGGAACTAAGCACGATGGACTCCTTTTTGGTCACAGGAAATCCCTTCCTAAAACCAACCTGTATCCTATAGAACCCAAAAAAAAGTTTAGTCAACCCAACGGACACCCTCTAGCCCCAACATGTATTACCAATAGATGAGTCATACCCCTTATGTGGTTTGCAACAGAAATGGGATCTAGAATAGGATCGAGAGGATATACTTAAAAGATAGCATGCAAGTAAGCCCTATAGGAAAAGAGGGATCAAGGATATACTCTTAAAAATAGAGATATGATGTACGTATCCAGGCTTCAACCTTCTAAGCCTCATTTCCTTGAGCTTAACTCCATTGTGCTTTCACCGTCTTTAACTTCACAATTTCGTAGCTTCTTAATTCTTGTTTCCAAAATATGAGTTGGAACTTATTCCACCGTTGTCTCTTGTTTCACTTTCACTTATTCTCCTTCTAGTGTACTTAGCTCAAACATAACTGGGTACTCATGGTTTCATGCAAGCTCTCCAAAATTCACTAGTGAATCTAGGATCTTGTTCACTTACTAGAAGGTATTCCACATAAATGAATTATCTCTTGAAAATAATCAAATGCCCTTGTCTTTGTCCTATAATACTTAACTTCATGTCCCTTTTTACCATACTAAAGATACTCTCTCTTGTCATGGGTTTTATTATTCCTCCACTTTGGCCTCTTTCCTTTCACCTTTTCCTCCTTCGTGGATTAAGCCATATCAACAAGTTTCTCACCCTTAGGCTTGTGTTCTTTATCCTCGTTCTTGCTATCCTTGTATAGTTTGATGACAACTCTCTCGAAAGCTACCTCCATCATGCGGCAACTCTACAAAGCTTGAAATAAGATTAGACGCAGATGGAACTACTGCGGCTACAGATGGAAGTTGGGCACTTCTTTTCCCTCCTACATGTGCCGTACACCTACAAAACTATGGTGAAAAAGAAAGAGACAAGAAACTCAAGGAGAGAATAAAAAGATAGTGCTTATGGCTTTGGGGAGTATGCCATTCGTAAAACAAAACTTTTCTTAGAAAGATGCTTCTTTGTAAACTTTTTGAAAATAATTTCAGAAGGTTTTTAAAAGCTTTTGCCAATTCTGGTAACCTTCTGCTCTGATACTAAATGTAACACCCCACATCCGTTATGCTCACTCACAAAGGGAATGCCTTAACTTCAATGGAGCATTATGGGTACTGGAATAGAAATATTACAAGACAAACATATATAAAACAGCGGAAAGTAAAGTAGAAGTATTTCAAATCATTTATTAAATATAATTGTTTACAATAAAAGCCCATCAACTTTCAAATACCCAATTACATAGCTAAAATATATGTCTTGCTCAAAAACAAAGAAGCATGAAAATAAATTGTAGTATTCCCCAATAAAGCAAAGCAAGCCATGGCAAAGAGAGATCCAAGCCACACATGAAAGAGCCTTGGAGCATGGTAAGATTCGAACTAAGCTGTATTCCCACCCTACGAACCTAGGGGGAACGGAAGAAAAAGAGGTAAAACAAAATGGGTCAGTCATAAAGACAGAGTAAGTCCTAGTGACTTTCAGCATAAAAACAGGTAAAGATAACATGGCATGAATAAACTGAAAGTAAACATAAGCATGGTGACAAGATAAGCTACAGGCACGATGAATCAAGTATAACATCCCATACTTCCTTTCAAGGGTAGCATCATAAGGTACCTACCAAGTATAATATCGCAAAGTTTCTATAACGTCGCAAGATTTCTAAGTTTCACCATTACCCTTTTTTCCTTGATTTCCTATATTTTCTGTACCACCTAACTAGCGTTCCAATTAGTTTACTTAGTTGTAATTACAAGATAAGTGATCCCCCATACCCCACATGATAGTTTTATCGGTACATATCCCACGATGAGTGTCGCCCCTCATATTGACAGTTTCATGTCCCCACCGTACCTACCTTAATTGATCGGCTCTTACTTACCATGTTTCACATGTGTTATATACTAAGGTTATCCCAACCCCATAGTTCTGGTAGCCTTCAGGACTACATCTAATTTGAGGATTTTTCCTCAACCAGCCCAATTACCATGAATGTGTTAGATGTATCCTTACTATCCTAATCGATCGGCTCCTACTCGACCTACTTCTTATGGCCCCCAACTTGTAGATACCTGTGCTAGTCCCGCCCTAGGGTGTATCAATCCCTAGGATGGTAACCCCGACAACCTTTTTGATGCATAACTTTATATCTACTAATGCCTAGTGGCTAAATTTTCCAGTTCGGAATACGTGCACGCCCGTAATCCCTCGGAACCTGCACTGCTGCATCCCATGCCGCCGTTTTGACAGCTTACAATCAGCCCAGTAATTTTTCCCCACCCTGCCTAGCTCAGGGTACCGTTGATACATAATGTGGGTTACTGCTGAAACGGGTCCCGCTACTAGGGTTTTCCTAGGGTCTATTCGTATACCCCACAGGTTGGTTAAGTGTTATCTATTTAACTTACCCCCCCCCCAATCATGATACTGTGGTTAAGTGTTCCCTCTTGTGTTACTTAACCCTACCGCATTATATCGGTTAAGCGTTCTCCCCTATATTGACTTAACCCTTACCACACCTCACATTAGATTGGTTAACTGTATGCTAACTCAACCTCATCCACTAGCCATTTTATAATGGTTAAGTGTTACCCTCGTGTATTTACTTAACCCTACCACACATCAGGTTATATTGGTTGGGTGTTATCAACCCATTCAAGTTAAACCAACCCATTTAACTTAACCCTCCCATTCGTCAGATTGCATTGGTTAAGTATTTCAAGTAATTCATGGCTTAACATGCCCACGTATCATGTCAAGCTGGTTAAGTGTTGTCTAGTGATTCATAACTTAACTCCGCTATCTTAGCATATAAAATTGGTTAAGTGTTTTCAAGTAGTTCATGACTTAATCCGCCCTAGTATCATGCTAAGTTGGTTAAGTATTATCTATATGTTCAAGTTGACTTAACCCTGCAACGTGTCATGTTATATTGGTTAAGTGTCATTAGTCTAGTCATATTACTTAACCCACCTATTGGTCTGATTAACAGTTATGTTGGTTAAGCCCACACTTATAAGTTTTACATGTTCTGAACTCATACCGTTTAGGTCCACATTTACATGTCAAATTTCCATGTCATCCCACCTAACCCTCTAACCATACCCACGTCTTATTAAGGTTAGTATTCCTTAATTCATTCATTATGATGAACGAATCATGACCTCTCACATTAGACCGTGCATTTTGTGGCCACTAGATTTGTCGGGCGGTTCCGGGAAGATTTACACCACAAACTGAGTCTAACCTCGTGTCATAAACCATTACGCCTACAATTTGGCCTTCGACCTCTCACATTTGACTGAACTTTGTGGCTATTGGATTTGTCGGGCGGTTCCGAGCAGATTTACAACACAAACTAAGTCTAACCTCGTGTCAAAGGTTCATTAATGGTCGTATTCCACCCAAAACGCCAATATTAGTTCATGTGTTTAACATATAGAAATGTTCATGTTCGTATTCAAGTCAATTATCCAATACACAGTCATTTTCATGTTTCAAATTCCCAACTTTACATATAAATAAACATATGCCCAGGTTCCAAAATTACATGCTAATTTATATATGTATATATATATATACACATAACCAATTCTAGTTAGTTAACATATGTCCAATACTTGCCTCTTTACATGTATGCCAAGTTTATGCCATTTTACCCATATCAAGTTCTAGCCAAGATTACATGTATCAAGTTTCATGCCCAAATAAACCCAAATCATGATTCATGATGTAGTTATCCCAGACTATAATCTTTTTGTTACAATACACGCCAATTACCCAAGTTCATAATACATATTTATGCCAATTATCAAGTTTACAATCGCTTTTAGGTTCAAAATCCGAATTCTACTTATGCCCAATCATAAGCCTAATCTTTTGATTTAATTTACATAGGCCCGAACTCGTGATTTAATATACAAGCCAATTCATATATGCCCACTTTATGCCAAATTAATTATGTCAATGGCCAAACTTGCAATTTCAATTATGTTGACAATACCCAAGTTTCCAATTTCATGTTATGCCAAACACGTATATCCAAATAGGTAATATCCCAAACATTTCCTCGTATTCAATCGTAAGAAAATCGCAGTTTAGGCCTAGGTCTGAAATTGACCAAGGTTCATCAAAAGAAAATAAATAGGGGAAGATAGAATTTTGCATAAAAATAAGATCAGAGAGAAAAACATCATTACAGGCATGAAGATTACAACTTGATAATAAATTCAACATGAATCAAGAAAACTGATTTACAATAGGCTGATTAGATCATGAACTTGACATGAGAATAAAGATAGACAAGTCTCAAAAACCCAAGATTCAAGAAGCAATAGGAATGGGTCTGAATCGATAAACATACTTAAATCCAATTCCGCTTTATTCCATGGCCATACTATAATTAACAAGTTTAAATCTAAAAACAACTAGAACTTACAGATCGTGGCTAATGAATTAACAACTAAATTTGCTATAGAATGCTGATTTATTGTCCTGAATCATTGAAGAAGCCTTAATATTCGAATTAAATTGTGGCTAGAATTGATTTGAGTTTGAATGCTTAAGCTTTAATTTGGGGGCGACGGCCATGGTTCAAGAGGGAGTTCAACAGGATTTTGGTGTAAGAATTATTTGTTGTGAATTAGGTTGGGTCTAAGGGTGTTTTTATAGGTGTAGCAACTAGTTAGGCCCTTAGATTAACCCTAGAATCAATCCTGGCCTTCAGAAATCGTTCCAGCCCATTGACTCAACCGGTACACCCAACCAGGCCACCCTGGCCCGACCAGGGAGGCCAGGTCGACCCTATGGTCGACCTGGTCTGGTCAGGTCGACCACCTGGTTGCCCCTATGGTCGACCTGGGCTCTGGGCGGGAATTTTCACGCCCAACCCGCTTCTGGGTCTTGAATTCGAATTTGAATTCGAATTTCTGAGCTGTTTTTTATTCTTAAAATTCGTGAAACTTCCAGAAGTCATAACTCGGTCATAACTCGGTCTTGAAAGTTAGCACCAAGGTTTGTTGGGCCGTTTCCTATTAAGGAAAGGATTAGACAGATGGCATATAGAGTGGAGTTGCCCGACAGGCTTAGTGGTGTATATGATGTATTCCATGTGTCACATTTGAGGAAGTGCCTACATGAGACCGCTGAGGTGGTAGAGCCGGGCTTGCTTAAAAAAAAAGTAGAGATAGAGCGTGATGAGACGATTCGACGAGCTCCTACTCGCATCCTTGGGTCAGAGACTAGGAAGTTGAGGAATCGAGAGGTTCAACTAGTCAAAGTGCAATGGGGAGAAGATGAGAGCAACGCTACTTTAGAGACGGAAGAGAAGATGCGTTCATTATACCCATTCCTTTTTAGGATATGCCTTTTAATTTCTCCTTTATCGTTTGACTAGTACTTATCTTATCTGTAGTATGTCCTCTCGTTAGTACGTTTGACCTTTAGATAGGGTAAACCTATGGTTGAAACATGTGTTTGAGACATGTTATGATTGATGGATGCATGTGGATGCAAGTGTTTGCTAGTGGTTGCTCGTGGATGCATATACACACACTCTGGACACTAGATCGGCTCAATCACTTCATATTGCATATTGCATATAATTGTGTGTAGGTAGCTATATTTATGGATGTATAATAGTTGTGTTATCATATGGATGATGCATTTTGGTGAATGATTGTGCACTCATGTAGATATAGTATGTGTCGATAGGGTTCTTTCGCATACATATTGGATGCATGACACTATCACGGTTTGCATATGTTCATACATTAGATAGGGAACATATACACACACTTTTTGCATATGCTCATAAATCATTAGAAATTGTTTTAAGGACAATGGATGCCCGTGTTTGACGGATTGAGTAGATGGTTGTTTGGATGGTAGGATATGCATTCTCCTTAGCTTAGAGATTTCGGGGACGAAATCCTTTAAGGAGGGGAGAATGTAACACCCCGAATTTCAGTTAATACTAATATTCACTAATTACAGAATTAATAATCTCAGATGTGAGAATCAGGGGAAATGGGTTACGACATTGTGTTCGTCTCGGAAAAATACGCAAAATAGAGTTCGAAATTTTGTAAATCGGAGTCCGTATGACCCGGTTAAGGCCCAAAGAAGTTTTCGGGAAATTTGAATTTCGAAACATGCAGAAATGGGGGCCAGGCGGGAAAACTCCCGCCCAGCCAAGTCGACTTGGCTGTCGACAGGGCTGTCGACTTGCCTGTCGACATGCCTGTCGACTTGGCAGTCGACAGGGCTGTCGACTTGCCCTGTCGGTTGATTCTGGCCTGGGTGCACCTGGTTGAGTTTTGGGCTGGGTTGGAGGGCTTGGGACGAAATCCGACGGACCTAAACTAACCTAGGGTTAATCTAAGGGTCTAAAACACAACCTAATCCTATAAATACACCCTAAGACTACCCTAATCCATACTAAAAATAGAATCTATGCCATCATGCCGCCAAAATGAAACTTAGAAGGAGCCTCCACTAATTAGAGAAGAGGATTGCAAGCTAATCAACTACTAATCCACCTCTACTTCAACTCTAGCAACTATCTAAGGAGCTAATCTTGGAGTTTGTGAGTTTCTATCACTTTAATAACCAATTGCTAAACTAAGTAGATGAGATATGATGAGATCATATGGTTTTGCTTGCGGATCAATGGGTTTTAGGTCATATGTTATGATGCTAGTTTGCTAATCACTATGTTTAACACTTATTCATGATGACACTATGTTTATGCAAGTTAAGTGTTTGGGTTTATGCATGTTAAGTGGTGGGTTTTATGCATGCTAAGTATTTGGTTTTATGCATGCTAAGTATTTGGTTTTATGCATGCTAAGTATTTGGTTTTATGCATGCTAAGTATTTGGTTTTATGCATGCTAGGTGTTTGGTTTTATGCAAGTTAAATGCTTGGTTTTATGCTAGAATCATGTGTGAAATAAGTGACATGACATGCAAGTTTAACCTATGAGTTTGGATCTATAATATGCATAATCTATGCAAGTTGTTTGGATTAGTGATATGCATAACATATGCGAGTTTATCTTTGTATGTCATACATACATATGCAAGTTCATATGTAACATGTTATGCAAGCTATATGTGAGATTATATGCAAGTTCATATGTAACATGTAATGCAAGTTATGTGCATGATTATATGCAAGTTCATATGTAACATGTTATGCAAGTTATGTGTTTGGTTATATGCAAGTTATGTGCATGATTATATGCAAATTCATATGCAACATGTTATGCAAGTTATGTGTTTGGTTATATGCAAGTTAACATGCGACATGCTATGCAAGTTCACACCTTTGGATGACATAAGAATCATATGCAAGTTACCCTTTGTGACATATGTGCTTCATGCAAGTTTGGGTTAAATGCTAGTTGGGTTTAATGTATGCTCATATATGCAAGTTGACACCTTTTTAAACCCATGATAAAGTTATATGCTATGTTGGTTAAACCCATGGCATTTGTGATGAATCTTCCCTTTATTATGTCATGTTATGAGAACGAATTACGTGGGGAACGATGGGGTTAATATGCATGTTAATAAAATGGTGTGAAATGGGTATGCTTAAGCATAACATAAAGTGAATGGACATAATTGGGAATTTACCTATTAAGTTAGGTCTACCCATATTATGGAATTGGGAATTTACCTATTAAGTTAGGTCTACCCATATTATGGAATTGGGAATTTACCTATTGAGTTAGGTCTACCCATATTCTTGAAATTGGTAATTAATTAGGGATAATTAATACAAATTATGGGGGTGATTAATTAGGTGTAATTAATCGACTAAGACACGAGGTTGGACCCTTTTGTAGCATAAGACTGCACGGAACCGTCCGGCAAATCCAGCGGCTACAAATGATTGGCCCAATGTGAGAGTTCTTAGTCATAAACTAAATACGTGACAAGTGTAAAGACACGAGGTTAGACTCTGTTATGGTGTAAGGCTGCCCGGAACCAACCGGCATATCCAGCTGCCAAAAAAGACAGTCTAATGTGAGAGGTCTTTACAAAGGTTACGATCTTAATTAATTAAGAAACACTTAACCAAATTAGCATGTAGTGGGGCATGAGGGGTTAAGTGGGTGCCTTGGGTGGCATGTAGTAACTAGTGGGGGTGCCTTGGGTGGCATGAGGAAACTAGTGGGTTGCCTTGGGTGGCAATAGAAAATACGATTAGAATACTTAACCAAAGTGGAACATGTAATTAAACATGATTAAAGGGTTAAGTAAGTGCCTTGGGTGGCATGTGGGAACCAAGTAAGTGCCTTGGGTGGCATGTGGAAATCTAGTGGGTGCCTTGAGTGGCAATTAAAATATGACTAAAAGACTTAACCAAAATTTATAACATGTAAGTGGACATGGTTAAAGGGTTAAGTGGGATTCACTAGAAATGACAAGCTTAGGTGGGTAGCTTGTGGGGGCCCATTTCAACCAATATCCCAAACGTATCTTTGTGGGCTCGACCCAAGTTGAGGACGGGACACGCATATTGGGCTTGACTGTAAGAGGCCAAAACGGGTTAGCGGTGGCAACGCAAGTCCAACGGGTTTCATATGCGTGTGTGGACCCGGGCTGGTAAGTAAGACGTTGTTGCATCGTGTAGGTATAAGTCGTGCACCGTTGATATTATCAGGTTGCCACTTTGGGGGATGATACACCCCACTGTGGGGCCAGCACGGGTATCTACGTTAGGGAGCCGATCGCTTGGGGAGTAGTGGGTACACCTAGTGGAGATAGGGGCAGACGGCACATATGTAGTCAGCTAGGGGTACACGAAACTACTATTAAAAGAAAATTTCTAAGTACACTTAGTGGGATCAACCTTTAAGTAGGAATTACCCTTGAGTGGGTAGAACTGGTGTGGTGCAGTGTAGGAATTACCCTTGGGTGGGTAGATCTGAGGTGGTGCAGTGTAGTAATTATCCTTGGGTGGGTAAATGCGTCTTTACGGTTATCTTAGTTCATCCTAAGTCTAGTTGGCTGCTTAGTGTAGCCATTTATCCCCAGTCGTTACCGTATATCAAGCTTATGTCTTACTCTGGTTACTTTAATGATTGTATTGTTAAAGTTATAGGACTCGCTCAGACTTATGTCTGACCCCGTTGTTTTTATCTTTTTCCCAACCCTCAGGTTATCAGAGTGGGCCTAGCACTAGTGGGCTTTGATCAGACTGCTTTATCTATCTTTTGGAGCTTGGACCGTGGATGTAAAGCTCAGTTTATCTTTTCTATTATGGCTATTAAGTTATGTAGTGGGATTATGTACTTTTGTTTAATCAGGATGGATATAATGTACTTGACTCTTGTTTATGGTTTTGGTGTAACCAAACATGTTTTACTTTCCGTTGCAATGAAATAATGTTTTAAATTCTCAAGTATTACTTATATCTGTTATTTTGTAATTTTTCTGTTCTATATTCACTTAAAATACTCCACCGATGTTATGGCATTCCCTTAGTGAGTGTCCGTAGCGGGTGTGGGGTGTTACACGTGGTATCAGAGCTTAAGGTTACCAGAACAGATAAAATTTTTAGAAAAACTATTTTCTAAGAATATTTCTGAAAGGAGTATTTTCAAAAACATGTCTTTTAAGAGAAAAGTTTTTGAAAGAAAAGCATAATCCCCAATAGCCAATCTATATCTTTCAAATTCTCCGTTTTGAATCTCTTCCTCTCTCGTTTTGAGTTTCCCCTCCGCGTATAGATGATCTTTCTAAGATAGATAAGAATGGAAAACCACTTCAAGGGACTTAGACGTTAGTCGGATTAGAAGTTTGTTCAAGAAGGAGGAGGACTGGTAGGTACCTATAGGATAGACGATGGGAGGAAGGCTCAAATAGTTGTTTGGTTAATGAAGAGCGAAACCTCATTTTGATTGGAGGTTACGAGTGGAGAATGGGAAGAAGAGGGCTAGTAGTTATCCTTTTGGGAGGAATAGGACACCTTATTAGGATTGTCCAAAGAGGCAAGGGCAAGGTACGGAATCTCCTGGAGGGTAGTTGTATTCCCTCACGGCTAGTGTACCAGATGGGGATAGGACCGTCTAGGTTGGAATTTTGGATTTCTTTATTATCCGGTTCGAACTTTATTTGATTTTGACGCATCGAGTTCGTTTATCTCATCATTGTTAGTTGAGTCACTGCATTTAGACACCAGTTTAGTAGATGATCCCTTAGTTGTTTCAAACCCAATTAGGGCTCCATGATGTGTTTGGGTTTGAAAGTTTCTATACTTAGCGTTGAGTTTAGATGTGATGCTTTTTGGGCTTCACGGGCTATGGGTTAGTTTTGGGCATGGACTGGTTATCCAGTAGTGGTGTCGTTCTTGATTTTGAAGGGAGAGTTGTTAGGCTTATGACCCGCTTGGGTAACACTCTCGAGATCTCTTGTAATCCCATGGAATCTGTTATGCCAAGTTATCTAGAATCGCTTGACACGTCGGTCGAGAGTTTGCGATCTGTTAGAGTGGTCCGGGAATACTCGGATGTGTTTGAGGAGGTGAAGGGCTTACCTCCGGAGCGGGAGATTGACTTCCGAATATATCTGGTAGACAATGCCAAACCAGTATCTTGGCCAGTGTGCCACATGGCTCCTCGTGAGAGGAGGAAACTCCATAAGCAAGTAGGCGATTTGCTTGAGAAGGGGTTCATAAGACGAAGTATATCGGAGTGGGGTGCTCCAGTAGTTTCTGCCACGAAGGCGGATGGGTCCCTCAGACTTTGTGTAGGCTAAAGAGAACTAAATAAACTCACAAAGAAGAATAGACACCCATTGCCGAGGAATGATGATCTCTTTGATCAGTTGGTTGGCGCCTCAGTGTTTTCGTAGTTGGACTTAGCCACGGGGTTTCATCAGTTGAGAGTGGTTGAGGATAGTATAGAGAAGACTACATTTAGGACTCCGGATGGTTTTTAAGAGTGGCTGGTGATGCCATTTGGTTTGACGAACGCCCCCGCATACTTTGTTGATTTGATGAGAAGGGTGTTCAGGGGGTACCTAAATAAGTTTGTGATGGTCTTTGTAAATGACATCTTGGTCTTTTCTAGGAGCGAAATAAGTTTTCGTGTGTGCTTAATAGGTTGAGCAAAGCCAGTTATGGGAAAAACGGTGGTTTTGGAGCGAGACTGGCGAGGACATCCAAAGATGGTCAAAGGCTTAATTGTTTAGCCATTTTTACTAGTATCATCTCACGTAGGTCGTCTGAACTCGAAGGAGATATCCCTTGGGTGTTTGTCTGATATTGGTTTAGGCCTTTGGGGCTTGCACTTGGGGGATGTCAAGTTCGACTAGGATGGTCTGCGTGAGAGATGGACAGTTGTGATGATTTTGGATGGGGTAATATCCTGGTTTTCTCTAAAAGTGGAGAAGAGCATGCCCTACATCTTAGGGAAGTGTTGGAGACTCTTCGAGCGCATAGTCTTAGGACAGCAAAAGTGGATGGGATTCTTAGCATCCTATGAGTTTGAAATAGCGTATACCCATGGCAAGGGTAACGTGGTAGCGGACGCCTTAAGTAGAAAAAGGTTGTCCTTGAGTTCATTGTTCGTTGAACGACGGAGCTTAGAGCTTATTTCTATGTTTGACTTTAGACCTTCCGTTGACTTTGTACCCAGTTTGCTAGCCTCCTTGGAGGTTAGGACTACTCTTTTGGGGCGGATTGGCGAGGCACAGCGAGACGACCCACAGTTGGTTGAGTTAGTAGAGAAGCTCATGAGGAGGGGGAGTCGTCCAGCCATTTGAGTAGGTACACCCTAGATGGTAAGGGGTGGTTGCGTAGAGACGGTAGACTTTGTGTACCGCAAGACGAGGGTTTGGGGAAGGCTATACTTGATGATGCACATCGTTCGAAGATGACCATTCATCCCGGTAGGGACAAGATGTACCAAGACATGAAGCGAGTTTTCTTTTGGGCCGGTATGAAGAAAGACGCGGCCGAGTATGTCGCTAGATGCTTGGTGTGCCAACAAGTAAAAGCGGAACAAAAGAAACCCGGTGGGTTGCTTCACCCATTGGAAGTTCCGCTATGGAAGTGGGATAGTGTCTCGATGGATTTTGTCGATGGATTACCGAGATCGAGGAAGGGTAATACGGGAATTTGGGGTGTGGTAGACAGACTTACTAAGAGTGCCCATTTTATACCCGTGAAGAGTAAGAGGACTGCTGCATAGCTAGCTTCAGTTTACTTTCGAGAGATTGTTAGATTACATGGTGTACCTTCCAGTATAGTGAGCGATCGAGATCCTATCTTCACTAGCGAGTTTTGGAAGAGTTTGCAAGAGGCGGTAGGGACTCAGTTATGTTTGAGTACCGCATATCATCCTCAGACGGACGGCCAGACCGAGAGGGTGAATCGTATTTTAGAAGACCTTTTGAGGCTATGTATCTTGAATTTTGGAGGTACAGGGGAAGAGTATCTTCCATTGGTGAAGTTCGCGTATAATAACAGCTTTTAGTCTAGTATTGGCATGGCTCCTTTCGAAGCTCTTTATGGAAGGCCTTGTCGATCACCTACATGTTGGTAGGAATCTACGGATGAGATCTTGCTTGGGCCCGATATGGTTAGAAAGACTTCGGAAAAGATTGATTTGATTCGAAGAAGGATGAAAGCGGCGCAAGACAGACAGAAATCTTATGCGGACAAGAGGAAAGCAGAGCTTAAGTTTGATGTTGGGGACATGGTTTTATCAAGGTATCTCCGTTACGGAATGTGGTTCGCTTTGGATCTGTTGGAAAGTTAGCACCAAGGTTTGTTGGGCCGTTTCCTATTAAGGAAAGGATTAGACAGATGGCATATAGAGTGGAGTTGCCCGACAGGCTTAGTGGTGTATATGATGTATTCCATGTGTCACATTTGAGGAAGTGCCTACATGAGTCCGCTGAGGTGGTAGAGCCGGGCTTGCTTAAAAAAAAAGTAGAGATAGAGCGTGATGAGACGATTCGACGAGCTCCTACTCGCATCCTTGGGTCAGAGACTAGGAAGTTGAGGAATCGAGAGGTTCAACTAGTCAAAGTGCAATGGGGAGAAGATGAGAGCAACGCTACTTTAGAGACGGAAGAGAAGATGCGTTCATTATACCCATTCCTTTTTAGGATATGCCTTTTAATTTCTCCTTTATCGTTTGACTAGTACTTATCTTATCTGTAGTATGTCCTCTCGTTAGTACGTTTGACCTTTAGATAGGGTAAACCTATGGTTGAAACATGTGTTTGAGACATGTTATGATTGATGGATGCATGTGGATGCAAGTGTTTGCTAGTGGTTGCTCGTGGATGCATATACACACACTCTAGACACTAGATCGGCTCAATCACTTCATATTGCATATTGCATATAATTGTGTGTAGGTAGCTATATTTATGGATGTATAATGGTTGTGTTATCATATGGATGATGCATTTTGGTGAATGATTGTGCACTCATGTAGATATAGTATGTGTCGATAGGGTTCTTTCGCATACATATTGGATGCATGACACTATCACGGTTTGCATATGTTCATACATTAGATAGGGAACATATACACACACTTTTTGCATATGCTCATACATCATTAGAAATTGTTTTAAGGACAATGGATGCCCGTGTTTGACGGATTGAGTAGATGGTTGTTTGGATGGTAGGATATGCATTCTCCTTAGCTTAGAGATTTCGGGGACGAAATCCTTTAAGGAGGGGAGAATGTAACACCCCGAATTTCAGTTAATACTAATATTCACTAATTACAGAATTAATAATCTCAGATGTGAGAATCAGGGGAAACGGGTTACGTCATTGTGTTCGTCTCGGAAAAATACGCGAAATAGAGTTCGAAATTTTGTAAATCGGAGTCCGTATGACCCGGTTAAGGCCCAAAGAAGTTTTCGGGAAATTTGAATTTCGAAACATGCAGAAATGGGGGCCAGGCGGGAAAACTCCCGCCCAGCCAAGTCGACTTGGCTGTCGACAGGGCTGTCGACTTGCCTGTCGACATGCCTGTCGACTTGGCAGTCGACAGGGCTGTCGACTTGCCCTGTCGGCTGATTCTGGCCTGGGTGCACCTGGTTGAGTTTTGGGCTGGGTTGGAGGGCTTGGGACGAAATCTGACGGACCTAAACTAACCTAGGGTTAATCTAAGGGTCTAAAACACAACCTAATCCTATAAATACACCCTAAGACTACCCTAATCCATACTAAAAATAGAATCTATGCCATCATGCCGCCAAAATGAAACTTAGAAGGAGCCTCCACTAATTAGAGAAGAGGATTGCAAGCTAATCAACTACTAATCCACCTCTACTTCAACTCTAGCAACTATCTAAGGAGCTAATCTTGGAGTTTGTGAGTTTCTATCACTTTAATAACCAATTGCTAAACTAAGTAGATGAGATATGATGAGATCATATGGTTTTGCTTGCGGATCAATGGGTTTTAGGTCATATGTTATGATGCTAGTTTGCTAATCACTATGTTTAACACTTATTCATGATGACACTATGTTTATGCAAGTTAAGTGTTTGGGTTTATGCATGTTAAGTGGTGGGTTTTATGCATGCTAAGTATTTGGTTTTATGCATGCTAAGTATTTGGTTTTATGCATGCTAAGTATTTGGTTTTATGCATGCTAGGTGTTTGGTTTTATGCAAGTTAAATGCTTGGTTTTATGCTAGAATCATGTGTGAAATAAGTGACATGACATGCAAGTTTAACCTATGAGTTTGGATCTATAATATGCATAATCTATGCAAGTTGTTTGGATTAGTGATATGCATAACATATGCGAGTTTATCTTTGTATGTCATACATACATATGCAAGTTCATATGTAACATGTTATGCAAGCTATATGTGAGATTATATGCAAGTTCATATGTAACATGTAATGCAAGTTATGTGCATGATTATATGCAAGTTCATATGTAACATGTTATGCAAGTTATGTGTTTGGTTATATGCAAGTTATGTGCATGATTATATGCAAGTTCATATGCAACATGTTATGCAAGTTATGTGTTTGGTTATATGCAAGTTAACATGCGACATGCTATGCAAGTTCACACCTTTGGATGACATAAGAATCATATGCAAGTTACCCCTTTGTGACATATGTGCTTCATGCAAGTTTGGGTTAAATGCTAGTTGGGTTTAATGTATGCTCATATATGCAAGTTGACACCTTTTTAAACCCATGATAAAGTTATATGCTATGTTGGTTAAACCCATGGCATTTGTGATGAATCTTCCCTTTATTATGTCATGTTATGAGAACGAATTACGTGGGGAACGATGGGGTTAATATGCATGTTAATAAAATGGTGTGAAATGGGTATGCTTAAGCATAACATAAAGTGAATGGACATAATTGGGAATTTACCTATTAAGTTAGGTCTACCCATATTATGGAATTGGGAATTTACCTATTAAGTTAGGTCTACCCATATTATGGAATTGGGAATTTACCTATTGAGTTAGGTCTACCCATATTCTTGAAATTGGTAATTAATTAGGGATAATTAATACAAATTATGGGGGTGATTAATTAGGTGTAATTAATCGACTAAGACACGAGGTTGGACCCTTTTGTAGCATAAGACTGCCCGGAACCGTCCGGCAAATCCAGCGGCTACAAATGATTGGCCCAATGTGAGAGGTCTTAGTCATAAACTAAATACGTGACAAGTGTAAAGACACGAGGTTAGACTATGTTATGGTGTAAGGCTGCCCGGAACCAACCGGCATATCCAGCTGCCATAAAAGACAGTCTAATGTGAGAGGTCTTTACAAAGGTTACGATCTTAATTAATTAAGAAACACTTAACCAAATTAGCATGTAGTGGGGCATGAGGGGTTAAGTGGGTGCCTTGGGTGGCATGTAGTAACTAGTGGGGGTGCCTTGGGTGGCATGAGGAAACTAGTGGGTTGCCTTGGGTGGCAATAGAAAATACGATTATAATACTTAACCAAAGTGGAACATGTAATTAAACATGATTAAAGGGTTAAGTAAGTGCCTTGGGTGGCATGTGGGAACCAAGTAAGTGCCTTGGGTGGCATGTGGAAATCTAGTGGGTGCCTTGAGTGGCAATTAAAATATGACTAAAAGACTTAACCAAAATTTATAACATGTAAGTGGACATGGTTAAAGGGTTAAGTGGGATTCACTAGAAATGACAAGCTTAGGTGGGTAGCTTGTGGGGGCCCATTTCAACCAATATCCCAAACGTATCTTTGTGGGCTCGACCTAAGTCGAGGACGGGACACGCATATTGGGCTTCACTGTAAGAGGCCAAAACGGGTTAGCGGTGGCAACGCAAGTCCAACGGGTTTCATATGCGTGTGTGGACCCGGGCTGGTAAGTAAGACGTTGTTGCATCGTGTAGGTATAAGCCGTGCACCGTTGATATTATCAGGTTGCCACTTTGGGGGATGATACACCCCACTGTGGGGCCAGCACGGGTATCTACGCTAGGGAGCCGATCGGTTGGGGAGTAGTGGGTACACCTAGTGGAGATAGGGGCAGACGGCACCTATGTAGTCAGCTAGGGGTACACGAAACTACTATTAAAAGAAAATTTCTAAGTACACTTAGTGGGATCAACCTTTAAGTAGGAATTACCCTTGGGTGGGTAGAACTGGTGTGGTGCAGTGTAGGAATTACCTTTGGGTGGGTAGATCTGAGGTGGTGCAGTGTAGTAATTATCCTTGGGTGGGTAAATGCGTCTTTACGGTTATCTTAGTTCATCCTAAGTCTAGTTGGCTGCTTAGTGTAGCCATTTATCCCCAGTCGTTACCGTATATCAAGCTTATGTCTTACTCTGGTTACTTTAATGATTGTATTGTTAAAGTTATAGGACTCGCTCAGACTTATGTCTGACCCCGTTGTTTTTATCTTTTTCCCAACCCTCAGGTTATCAGAGTGGGCCTAGCACTAGTGGGCTTTGATCAGACTGCTTTATCTATCTTTTGGAGCTTGGACCGTGGATGTAAAGCTCAGTTTATCTTTTCTATTATAGCTATTAAGTTATGTAGTGGGATTATGTACTTTTGTTTAATCAGGATGGATATAATGTACTTGACTCTTGTTTATGGTTTTGGTGTAACCAAACATGTTTTACTTTCCGTTGCAATGAAATGATGTTTTAAATTCTCAAGTATTACTTATATCTGTTATTTTGTAATTTTTCTGTTCTATATTCACTTAAAATACTCCACCGATGTTATGGCATTCCCTTAGTGAGTGTCCGTAGCGGGTGTGGGGTGTTACACTTCTCTAAGACGTACGAGCTAAGAGGTTATAATCGGCTAAAATCAATAGTACGATGTAGATTGTCGATGTGACATGTCTATGTTTCCAAAGTTAAATAATCATTAACATTAATTTTTGGGGAAGATTAAAAATAAAATGGAGTTTTAATGAATCTTCAATTAGATTGAAATTGGAATTGATAATTTAAATTATCCACTTTGGGAAATAATCAAGAATGGAGTATCACCGGTTTTGTTCCTTGTTATAGTTAAATCTTTAATTAGATTAGAACGTGAAATGGTAATTAAATTTACCAATAACACCGTGGTGTTAGATATGGAGTACGACAAGGTTTGCTCCATGGGATGAACAGGTTGGGATTGGGAAATTAAACAAATGATTACTTCGGTAAGGTGAGCTAATCCCAACTAGTTTGGACAACTTAATATGGTTTGAATTGATATCCAAAGCAAGATTAAAGAATAAATTTAAAGAATTTATCTTTGGTAAAATTAATGGGAACCTTTCCCAAAGGATATGAATATTTAAATAAAAGAATATTCAGAATTGTAATGAGGCGTATGTTGTGTTTTTATAGCACTTGTTTATTATATACATGAGTTATTCAGAATGGTCGGGTTTATACCCATTCTGAATAATTGATTTGACGAAAAGTCAACGATGAAGACGGTGGTTGAATACCGGAGGTCTTCACATCTTTTGGATGATTACTAATGTATTGATTGGGCTGTACACCCAAGAAGAGGTAATAAACGTTGATCGTCCAGATGTACTTGGAGATCGATCGGATATGCAAGGACCTCTCTCCTGTATTGGACATATGGGATGAGGAATAAGGTGCCTCCGGTTTTGTCCAGACCCAGAATGAACTTGTAAATGGATATGTGTCTGACATTGGATTTTATTGTGTACTGAATGATTTCTAATAAATATATATATATCTGTTTGGCGGCGGAAAATTTATTCTCTTGCTTAACGCCCTTCTCTGAGACGTACGAGCTCAGAGGTTATATATCGATAGATATCAGTTGCATGGCATGAATTGCCTGAGTGGCATGCTGAGATGCAGTGATCAAGACTTTTGTTGAAAAGTAGAGTCCTGTGGTTGATGATCAAAGCATGGCTTTAATATAGCATAGCTTTGTGTATAGCATTAATTCGCGAGCCTCACACCTCGGTATGAGTCAAAAACAGGATCAGGCTATTGGGAGAAAATGACGTTTCTTTCTAGCTATGGGTGGTGTTAGGGTTTTGCAAACCTTGACATTTTTATATTTTTACCTATGTGGTTGTTGGATTGCGAGGCGCCTCGGATATATCGGTCTCTTCGGAGCCGATGGATATAGGTCCGATAGGACCAGAAAACGTATGTTCAGGAATTGCCAATCCTCAAACGTAAGGGAGGACCGGCCCAACCGATCCAAGGGTTCACTGCGGGGGATCCTGAGGCATTTGGTAGAGTGTCTTGAATCGAAGAGGAGACATCCCTGGCCTCGACTCATGACAGAAATCCAATTTCCAATACATGACATTTCGGTTTTGATTTTAGAGCCTAGTATAGCGACATAGTGGGATGGGGCACTATGCCTTCTATGATTGATACATTTATATTTGAAGATGTTTTCATACACTTTACACTATAATAGTATGAAAATGATTTGTTTTAAACGTACCAAGCATGTTTGGCTTTTATAAGGTAAAATTCTATCCTCCGGCTTGCATTGCATTGTGTGATGCGACCTAAGTCTTATAATTGCTTCATTTTTCCAAAAATCATTGCGTTGTTTTGTTATATGCACTAGTATTCCTAGGATGAAACCCGTTCCGTGTTATACAGCGTGCTCCCTTAATTAACTTCATTTTAAAGAAAAGTTTTAAATAACTGTTTTATTTCTCATACCACTCACATGACTGGCCTGGAGTTTTTTGGTTTAACATAAACTCTGGTTGCCCCTATTTTCCACACGAGCTGCTAGTAGTTTTGGTTTTGCAGATTTATATTCACAGGATCCTAGTTTATAACTGGAATGATATTCAGAAATCTCTGTATCCGTATATTCCTTTCAGTTGTGTTATATATATTTTCCACCGTATTGTAATTTGTAAATCTTTGATATTCATTGAATGTATATTATTTATTCATACTCTGTATATTCTTGTACTCTGATGTAATTGTTGTAATAAGAAATGAAATGTTCTTTTGTTTGTGTTCTAATTTGTCGTGTTCTCAACTTAATCCGTTCTTTCCTTTACGGGGAAGTTTGGATCGTGTCAAAATCGGACCCCAACGACTATCGCCCAGACCTAACTAACCCCATTCCAAACGAAATGGGATATGTTTCATAAGCCAATTCGATTGTTTAACCAGTTTTCATCAAAATTAAAATATAACATTAAAAATTGATTTCAACGCACATTTTAATTTATTGGGGTCACATACTGACTCTAAAAACTCCAAAAAAATAAATCCGGCTATGTTTTGACGATACAATCCTAACTAAATTAATTTCGTCGAATTTGGAGGCCATCTGAAAAACGGTAATCTTCCAGTCGATAAAATTCAAACTAAAATTACCAAACACGTTTAAATTCACCATCTTATATTAATTCCAAAAATTATGATAATTGGAATCTAGTAATAATTTGACATTCCGAATCCAACAAAAGTTGTTTCATCGAAAATGGAGGTCGTTTGCAAAATGGCTATTTTTAAGGGCCATATATTATATTAAATTCCATAGCGACTATTCTAAATTTTCAACTGGACATAACTTTTTATTCCCATTACGAAATATAGATTTTTAACATTTATTAGAAAGATATTTTCAAACAGATTCAAATATTTCTTGTTTTACTGAAATCCGGTTTATTTTGAATCCTTTACATTCATTTAAAATTTGAAATCGAATTTAACTACCGCGCCATTTTAGGCTCGTTATATATTTAAAATAAATTTATTTGTTCTAACTTCATTTAAAATATATATTTTTTTGGTCATTATTATTTAAAATAAATCATTTTAAATATACAAAATTCATTAAAATAGCTAAAATAAAAATTTTAAATTGGTTCCGATTTCCGGGTTATTATACCTATGAAGCTGGATTTATCTTAATTTTAATTTAGTCAGGGACGAATAATAGATCAGTGCTAGAGTATTTGATGTGCACATAATAATATAAATTTTTACCTAAATACTTATACTTCGTTATTATATGCTTTTCATACAATGATGATTTACATTTTCAAACCAAAATATGCAAAACAATTTCAAGTCATCATTCACATATCATAACAACAAAATAATCATTTTATGTGTATATTAATATCTAGAGAAGAATTATTTTTCATTATCTATTTATTTTGTAAGAAAACAAGTGCAAATGGGATGTGATTCATGGATTTATGCATGTGTAAGAGCCCAATGCCAAAAAACAAAATAAATAAAAAAATTATGCAACATAGAGAAAATCACATATCCACTAACTGTAACATCCCAAGATTTTGCGATAATTTAAATTATTAAATTTAGTATGATTATAAACAAAATTGTTTTAAATATTAAAATTTATGATTGATGTCGTATTGATAAGGTATGAACTAAAATTGACTTGTTAGACAATGAATTCTAGTGGCTATATATGATAGTGACCTCTGTTTAATAATTTAATTATATAGAAATTTGAAGTAATGTTGGATTAACAAATTTTGAGATTCTATTATATATTTATAATTCTAATTTATGGAATACGTAAACAATATAGATCCATTTAATTATGTAATGAAATTACAACTAGTTGTAAATGCAATTATATGCATTTATTGTAAAGATATTCAAGATCTAGTTATTTATTTCAAATAAAAGGAATTCAACCAAATATTGTAAATAAATGGTAATATTTATGTGGTCAACTGAAATTTAATAAGTTAGAATAATTGACTTGTATGTGAATCCATTTATTTATTTATTTACAACAATATTCAAATAATATTTAATTAGAAGTTTTAATAAGTCATAAATTTTAAAACCCAATATTAATGTATTAAAATAAAGTGGAAACAAGTTACAAAAAGATAATTGAATGGCGTAATTAATGAAAAATAAGAATGGTAATTAAAGGAATAAATTAAATGTTTAACTAATTTTAAAAATAAAGATTATAACATATTAATTGATTAGTGCGTGAAACCAATTGTTATTTAATTCATTGATGATAAATTGGAAATGAATTTTTACTAGTGCGTGTAATTACCGCAGTTACGGTGAATAAACCTGTAACTGTAGAAGAATACGTAACAAATTTTAAACAAGCATCAAATAGGACCAAAATGTAACGATGTATGAATAATAAAATAAATATGGAATTAAATGTGACTTAATAAAATTTAAGTTATGACAAATAAATTGGTTGTAATTAAATATTTCGTTACTACACGTTAAATGATAAACGGAAATTACTAGCATAATAGGACATGAACAAAAATGTCAACTATATCTATAAATTCAAGATTAGCTGAATAAAAAGGAAACAAATTAAATCAAATCGATTTAGTGGAATTAGTTATATATATATATATATATATATATATATATATATAGATATATATATATATATGCTTAGTGAGGTTTAATTAGTGGAAACCAAACATTGCAAATTAGTGTAATAATTAACTTTGAATTCGATATGTGAATTTGTTATAAACTATGGTAAATTTTTGAGTAACCAAACGAGAAAATTTGTTACTCATGAAGGTTAAAAGAAAGTTAACTAATTTAATATGTTTTATTTGATTAATATATAAATTGATTTAATGAACTTTAACCAAATATAATTTAATCTTTGAAATTAAGTTAAAGATGTACAAATGGAAATTGGAATACTTTGTTTATATAACCGTTGAAATTCTTTGGTAAGAAATACATCTTATACAAATCTATTTTAAACTAGTTTCCTACCAATAAATAGTCTCTAATTCTAACCTAACCCTACACTCATTTTCTATTATGTGATCAAGCCGTCGCTCTTAGAAAAAAATTAGAGAAACAATGATGGCTTCTACCTCATTCAAAACTCAATATCTTGTGAACCTCTCATTGAAAAATTCTAAAACTAGTCTCATTCAACTCAAATAAATATTCTCTTCAATTCTCTATTCTTTTGTTAGAGGGTGCATCATGATTTTATTTGGGTTTCACCGTCCACAGTAAAGAAAATTAAACTAGGGTTGAGATTTGTGTTGATTATAGAGATCTATACGCGAATTGATGATTGTATCCGGGTTTGTGGCATGGAGGATCACATTGTGACAAAATTTGAGAGGATTCCGCGATAAAAAGTGTTAAAACCTATAGTGAAAAATATACGCATGTAAGGAGGAGGCATTTTCCTTGGTGAGGCCGAGTTCGGCGAGATGGTGATGGAGAGGAAGATACTGCGAAGAGAAATTCGTCGGATCTATCTGTTTGGGTTTTCATTAAGGGAACTAGGAGATATAGACGAGAGAAGGAGATGTGTTTTAGGACACGGATGATTTTATTTGCTGTAGAGAATGTGAGGAGGAGGAAGGAATGATGATGTGGTATTGTGGCATTAAGGTGAGAGGGTGTGTTTAATTATCTTCTTTTAATTTATATTCAAATTTGTATAACTTGTAACGTGTATTACTTTTACATACGAATTCAGAATGACGCACGGTTGGATCCATTGGAATTGTATTGACGAGCACTTTGCGATGGCACTAATTTGAACTGATTTTGAGACCGTTGATTTTTGAGCTAAAAATGGATTTCAATCTCGATAGAAACCAAAGGTGATGGTTAAACCCAATCACATCTAACTAAAATATTTGACTGTTAGTTAAATTAAATTCATGTCATGATATGATGGTATTGTTTTCTGTTTGATTGTTTAAATTGCATATTTATGTTAAATCTGCATAGACTGTATAATTTAATTTAACTTTTATATATAAAATTGTACAGTTAGAAATTTATTTCTAGTTGTAATGAAAAAAGAATCTCATACCTAATGACTAGTAACTGATATTATTGAACTTTTTAGATGTGTTGATGTATGCCATGAATTTATATATTTAATGTGTCAATACGTAATCCATCTTGTTATCGACACTGTTTATATATGTTATTGATTTTTGTTGATTAATCTCAGTCATCACCCTAGATGTTACGGGCATCAAATAAATCCGGGATTAATTATTAAAATGAATTAAGAAAGTAGGTTGAAATGATAAATATCTATGACCTTGACTTGGATTGAAATGATATATATCCTTTCCCAAAATACTAAAACTAAATTTTAAATATTACTCGGCCATAGGGTAGAAAATTATATACGGACACCGGTTGGTTAAATAAAAATAAAAATTATTTTTTAACATTGAATTTTGAAATTTTGTTTTAAAGACAAATAAATGATATTTTTAATTTATTATCTTTAAATTTGAACTTTAAGCCTTGAAATTAAATTTTAAATTTTAAGGAATTCGTAGATGTGAATAACTGAAGTTGAAATTGAATTGAATATAAATATAAATTTATCGAAATTGAATTTTTTATACATTTTTGAAATTTTAATTTAAATTGACTTGATTTATAGTAATAATTGAATTGTGAACTCGAGAATTTCATCAATGGATAATGTAAAGTGAGAATTATAATTGAAATTCAATTATGTGTATCAAATTGTTTGAATCGAACTGTTGAATCGAATTGAATTATGAATGGGAAGTTGAATTTTTTTTTTGGGAATTGAAATATCAGAATTTTTTCAAATAAGTTGAAACTGGAATGCGATTTACAATTTGGTTAAAATTTGAAGAAATGATTCTAATTCCAACTACAGTATTTTTAAACCATTTTATAAACTATTTTATTTTTATAATAATATTTTTCTTTATAAACTATTTACCTTATAACTATTTTATTTTATTTATTTTAAATTTACTATTTTAATATTTTACCTATAGATTTTACTAAATCTTAAATTCCATATTAAATACAATTTATTTATTATCAAACTATTTCAATTATATATCTAAACTATTTAAATATATATATATATATAAATATTTTTAACTATTTTAATATTCAAATTATTTTAAAGGTTGGTATTTTTTCAGGATTTAAGTTTGGTTTTAAATGGAGATTTTATTGTGAAATATTCTATTTTGACGATTGAAATGATTTTAAAAAAATACGATATTTTATATATGAAGTACAAACCCCTTTGAAATGTAAAAGAATTCACTGGTGTGAAAAATGTAAATGATTGGTTGCTAAAGAGACCGGGATCGAATATTGTCATACTCTCACTACAGCAAAAACACCATATTACAACTTTAATTTTACAACTATGCAAAAAGCACAGTTGTAAAAAATGCTTTTTTACAACTATGTGAAAAGCAAAGTTGTAATAAATGTTTTTTACAACTATCACCTCTCTAAAGTTGTAATAAATATATTTATCGCAACTTTTCATTTTACTAGTTGTAATAGATGCCTATAATTACAAACTTCATGTTTATAATATCTATATTAAATAACTAACTATATTAATAATTAATAATAATAATTAATAATAAATTTGGGAATCAATAATATTTATCAATTATTATTAAATAATTAATGGTTAATAAGTAGTAATTTATTTTTAATGGTTAATTTATGTTAAATATTTATTAATTAATAGTTACAAAAGCTTTTAATAAGTATTACTCTCGATTATAACTAAGTAGAAATAATTAAAAGTTAATTATAACTATTATTAATAAGTAATATTTGATTTGGTAGTAACTATTTCAACAGTTTTAATAAATATAATTTTGGCAAACTTGTTTGTTCAACAGTTAACAACCGCGCTTGTTTGTGCTTTGTTTATAATAACTCAAATATTCTTTTTGTTGTCAGTTAATATTCAATTATAAATCAAAAGAAGTAATAATTAATGAAAATTAAGTAATATTAAATATTCTAATGGAAAATAATTTTTTTTGAAATTCATATCATTTTTTATATAAATTTTCACTTATTATTTCTAATTTGTAACATGTATAAAGTTTCAGTATACGGTCTACAAAAACTTGGCAGCATGCTTTACTCCCTTGCACTGAAAATTTGTATATGGTCTACGAAATTTAGTCGGGAGCACAGAAAATTGAGCTCCAAACCAATTCATGTGACATAAATTTACTCCCTTGCGCAGCTGTCCTCTCATTCCCTTATCTGAAATAAAATTGATCTAATTTTCTCCCTCAAATCCTCCTCAACATTGACTAGGGTTTAAGCGCCACTTTCAATTTCTGATCATTTTTCTTCATTCTGCCATTTCCTTTGTCCACCTCACCTCGCTCCCCTTAACTTTCGCCTAGCCAGATTGTTGTTTTTTCGTCATTCCACCATTCCCAGTTCTTCCATTTTAGATCCAGAAATCCTTGCTTTACCTTCACTATTTCGATGGCTTTAATAATCTCTGATTGATGATTCTAGTGCGGTGACAAACGCTTATTGGTTTGCTTGGTCTTCGTACAACAAAGCCTCATACGACACTGATTTTAGCTATCGAGTTTGCTTGTCAGTTTACTGAGTGGTAACTTTTTGGGTTCATTTACTATGTATTTTGTTGGTCTTTGTTTACGTCTTCCACTGGACTATGATAGTTGAGTGCTCGAGTTTGTCTATTCTGTTTTTTTTGGGGCGGTGGTTTTTATCTAGGGGATGGTAGTGTTGTCCATCGCTGGTGCTCCCTTGCAACCTTTATGGTGAAGCTTGTCCCTCTTTTCATGCTGTTTTGTGGGGGCGGTGGTTTTAATCTAGGGGATGGTAGTGTTGTCCATTTATACTACTTTGCAGTTTGTTGTGGTTTTATTTTGTAATGCTTGCCTATTAGCAATGAGTTGTGGTGGTATTGATTTTGTCTACCTACTCAGGTGGTGGTTCCTTGGCTACTGTTTTGGGATTGTAATGTGTTTTCTGCACTGCTGTGTGTTGGGTTCGTCTCTCAGCCCTTTTCTTTTGTTATAACATAATGCTTGATTTTTAAGTAGCATTGTGAATATAGCATTTTAAATCTTATTTGCAGGTTTCATTAGTTGCCAACGTAGTCAAATGGCTATACATTTCACTTCACTTATGGCTAAATTTAAATTTACAGGCTTTTTAATTATTTTAAAATAAAATAAATGATAAGTTTGATGATAACTTTGAGCGACATAAACTATTTACTTTGTGTAGGCATCTTCGGATCAAAGAGGAAAGCTATTAATGCCAACAGATAGATTGAACCTATCTAGTGATAGAATAAAAGAGAGTAGAAGAAAAATGCTGGAAACTGAAGAGCTTGGCGTTTCTATTCTTCAAGTCCTGTAGCACTGCTAGAAAATCTCAATTTCAATATGTTTGTATTACTCCTAATGATGTATATTTATGAAAGATGACTTTGTAGTTGCTTTATGTACTTGAGATACTTGTATGACTTATAAAAAAATGATGAGAGTTTGAAAATTCTAATATTTTGTATTGGTTCATGTTTTAAGTTTGTTTAATATCTTCAGTTTTGTAGATAATATGTTCTGAAATGAATTCTTTTATTAATAATATGTATATAATTTGTTCATATATTACAACGGTTACAAACAGTTGTAATAAAGTTTATCACAATGGTGGAAAAAGTTGTAAAATATACATTTTACAACAGTGTCGCAATGGTGCAAAAAAATTATAAAAGATTTTAGTCTATTACAACTTCTTAATAGACGACGGTGGCTCCACTGTTGTAAAAAGTCTTTTACAACTATTTTCCACCATTGTAATATGGTCAATTTGTTGTAGTGTATCTACCAATAATGAAAACCACTTTAACAATTATGTACGCGGTGGAGTTCCGGAATGAAGTAAGTAAATTTGGAGGCAATTACTGGATTGACGAAAGAGAACGATAACGGATATTCTTGACTTTCGGGTCGTAATTATAATGACTAAAACATGGCTATATCGGACCAAGTGGGGTAGCTACCTCGATCGGCACACTTCTTCCTTTATTTACTATAGTCCCTTGGTTTGATTGATTTGATGCGCATCCGTGATTTGGGAGTATTGTCCGAGGTGGGCGGTAGTCGCGGCTATGCGTTACCACCAGTCCGGGCATGCAACCAGTATATTCATATTCTGGGTATTCCTAGTGTGCTTTGTCATATTATCCTAATCGAGCCCCCTACGATTTTGATTAAACGTTGTCATATAGTGGTGCATCCCTATCCACCAACCGTTACTAGTGTTTTATATGCAATGTTTATAAACAGTGTAAGGGTAAAAATGTAATCCCGCTTACGCTATTTTATATTTAACCATAGACACTATTATAATTGCGTGTTATATTATATAATATCTAGTTTGACGGGTCCTGTAACAACCCGGAAAATCAGAACTAATTTAAAAAATTTATTTTGGTAATTTCAATGAATTTTGAATATTTAAAATGAATTATTTTACATAATAACGACAACAAATTTATTTTGAATAGAATTGGAACGTATATATTTATTTGAATCGATGTTGGAATATAAATATTTATTTCAATTTTTCAGAAGGGGTTAGAAATAGCGTGGCAGTTTGAAAATTCAACTTTGAACTTTGACTGAATGTACATAATTCAAAATAAACCAGATTTTAGTAAAACCAAAAATATTTAAATCTGTTTAAAAAGATCTTTCTAACGAATACGAAAAATTGAAATTTCATAGAGGGAATTAAAAGTTATCGCAAAATGAATTTTCAGAATGGTCGCTATGAAATAAGTACAACCTGTAAAAGTAGACATTTTGCAAACGACCTCCGTTTTCGACGAAACCACTTTTGCTGGATCTGGAATGTCAAAGTATTTCTAGGTTTAGAATTCCATAATTTTTTGAAGTTAATATGTGAATATGGCAAAAGAAAACGTGTTTGGTTAATTTCAATCAATTTGGATCGACCAGAAAAAGGCCATTTTTCAAACGGTCCCCAAATTCGATGAAATTAGTTTTATTGGGACTGTATCGTCCAAACATAGCCAGATTTATTATTTTCGAATTTTTGAAATCGGTATGTGGCCCCGGTAAATTAAAATGTACGTTCAAATCTATATTTGAATGTTTTATATTTTAATTTAAAGAAAAACTGACTGAAACAGTCAAATGGGTCTACGGAACATATTCCATTATGTCCGGAATATGGGTATTTAGCTAGGCGTGACAAACGTTGGGTTTGAATTGGAGTTCGTATGTGGTAAGGGTTATTTTTGGAATTAAACAAATTAAAAATTAAATATGAAATTAAGGGCCAATAGGAATTCACCGTCCTTATCTCGCTCCAGAAAAAATCCGTAAACCTAAAAATCGACGGCGGTGGATGCTGATTCCTTCCCTCCTCCTTAACTTCCAAACCGCTCATCGAACTCGAGCAATTCTTCAGGGAATTCTGTAGAAAATCACGAGGGCTTCACATCCATACAAAATTCACCTCCCATCATTAATTATTTTGTTCGATTCACTCGCTGCAAGTGCCGCTGTTTGAAGCTTCCGCCCACCCCCTATGCGCCATCGAGTTCATTAGAGCGGGGAGGCTCAGGCGCGCCTCTCGGGGCTGTACCACGTGACACCATCAGATCTTGGCCAAGCTTCACCGACTGATCAAAAATTCAAACCTAGGTTTGAATAAAAACTGAAGGTATATGGGTTATTATTTTTTAACTGATTTCAACATATAAAAGTGTCGCAAAGTTTGATTTTAGAAAAAAAAATCATATCTTTTTGCTATTTGGTCGAAATCCAGTGAAACAAGAGACTATGGACTCGTGGTGACGTCTTCTACATTCTAGAAGAGACCGGAGAATTTTTGGAGCTTCCTACAATTTTTGAAGGAGTGGAACCCAATGTGAGATTTCTGAATTCAAATTGGATTGAAATAGCGATGTATAAATTATATAAACAAAATATTAATTATGTACATGTTGTATACCTCATATATGAGCATTGTATAAATTATATAAGCGATATATAAATTGTACATGCGTTGTATAAACCATATATAGCGATGAGGAATTGAAATGGAAATATATACGTTTATATATGTATACATCTACACACACACTCCCCTTGTCCACAAACCATGGACAATATATTGGTTGTTGTTGTTTGGATTGTGGTTTGGAATTGATTGTTTGTGGTTGGAACAAAATTGGAATTGTTTGTGGAAAAATTCAACGTGATATGAAAATGATTGAAATGATTAGATCATTAGGATAAGCCCCTTATGGAACGCTGCGAGGCCTAAGGTTGTGCGAGGAGCCGTACTCGGGACGGTGCCGGTTTTAAACCCCCTACCGTTGTGCTGCCGATTTTTTTTGAAATATTCATGTGTTTGAATTTTATTCATATGTTGAAATATATTCCTGTGTTGGTAAACTACTCGTGTTTGAAATGAATTGTTTGAATGATAAAAATCACATTTTTATCATGTACATGAAGTATATAAAATATTCATTTTTGGAATAAATTATTTAAACAATAAAAATTACATTTTTATTATATATATATGAATCACTAAAAATATTCATGTTTGACTCGCGAGCCTGATGATCTTCACATCGAATGGATGTCTACTGATGCCTTTGATGGGAGTTGTTGCCCTTAAGGGGTTACAGTGGTGGTTTTCCGGACGTACTTGTTGATCGTTCGGATGTGCGAGGGCCTCTATTCTGTATTAGACATATGGGACGAGGAATAATGTGCCTCCGGTTTCGTTCAGACCAAGAACGAACTTGTAAATGGATGTGTGTCTGATGTTGTAGATTGACAACGTGGCACGCAGAGATGCTGTGATCAAGGCTTTTGTTGAAAAGCAGAGCCTTGTGGTCGATGATCAAAGCATGGCTTTAATACAGCTAGCTTTGTGTATAGCGTTGATTCGCGAGCCTCACACCCCGGTATGAACCAGAACCGGGAGAGGACTTCAGGGAGGACATGCGTTTCCTTCTAGCTAGAAGTGGTGTCAATGGTTTAAAAGCCCTGACAAGTTTGACTTATATGGATGTTGAAATGCGAGGCGCCTCGATTATTTCGGTCTCTGCGGAGCCGACGGATTTTTTGGTAGAAATACCAGCCTGTTTGATGCCCCATAAGGCGGGGAAATGCAGTGTTCAGGCATTTTTATCCACTTCGTGTGGACCGGCCCTGACGATCCAAGGGCCCACCTGAGTCTAGGTCTTGAGACATGGGCTAGAGTGTCTCGAAGCGGTAAGGACGGTCCCTTTCCTTGGCTCATGACGAAAATCCAATTTCCAAATACTGCAACGTGCGGTTTTTTTTGTAAACCTATACATGGCGACATAGTGGTATGCGGCACTTAAGCCGTCTATGATTGTTACTTATGATTGAAATTGTCTTTGAAACATATAAGAACTAGTAATAATATCAAATGATTTTGATTTATACATATCGAGCATATTTTGGCCATTATAAGGTAAAGTTCTATCCTCCGGTTTGCGTTGCATTGTGTGATGGGACCAGAGTCTTATAATGGCTTCATTTTTGTAAAAAGCATTGCGATGTTTAAATGATTTACTTGTTTTAACCACTGGCAATCCAACGGAGTAAACCTGTTCCGTGTTGGCGGTGTGGTCCTATGATTGGCCTTATTATAAAACAAGTTAAGTAGATTTCTCATACCAATCCCATGACTGACTCGTTGTCTGTTTCACTTGCAGACTCGGGTGCTCTATTTTCTACGCGGGCTGCCTTGTATTCAGGTTTTAGCAGGCTCTCTCTGGATAGCTATGGAGCTGAAGATGGATTCTATCACTTCTATTATGATGTTCAGCTCTGGTTATGTATTTTATGTTTGATTCCGTTGTAGACATTTTATATAAAGCTGAAACTTTATTTTGTACTAAGTATGATCCTGGTATACTATTTTACTCTGATGATTATATTTATCCATTATATTTTGTTGTACATCATCTAGTGTAATTCTATATTTTTGTTCTCTTTTATTTGTTTATGTGTTATATTCCAAAGATTACCCTTGCCACCGTGGAACGGGGGTTTGGGGTAGTCACACGTGGTATCAGAACTTTGGTTAATCTTAGTTCTGGAATATAACAAATTAACGAACTCATTAGAAATAGAATCAGTAGTGTTCTAGGACGAATTACTAATTATAGAAAGGATCAGTAATATCCTTGAATGATATAGCAGAATGAAATACACCCCAATTGACACACATATATATATATATATATATATATATTCAAATATATGTCTCTATGCTTTAAAATACCTTTTATGTTGGCCTGACACTTTTTCTGCTATTTGCAGACATAGGAAAATGAGTGGCAGAGGCAGAAGAAGTAATTCTATAGTTCGACAATCTAATGATCCAGTTGTGCTCCCACAGCAAGGACCAGATATAGAAGCTCTATTAAAGAGGTACCGAAATCTGGGTGGAGTACCATTTTTGGGCAATGAATCCATTATTCAAACTCAAGCTTGGATGCATTCTGCTGAGAGAATTTTTGGAGGTTTCAAGCTGAGGGATGACCAGAAAAGATTACTGGCATCTTGGGCACTCAAAAATGAAGCTTTAATATGGTGGGAAACAGTTATTAAGGATAATCCAGAAGGTAATATTACCTGGGATAGATTTAAAGAAATTTTCAATGAAAGATTTATTCCTCCAAAAGCAACTGATCGTCTATACGATGAATTCTACTATCTAATACAAGGAGACGTGACCAATCATGAGTATCAGGATAAATTCAGCGGACTTTCTCGTTCTGTATCGGGGCTAATTGAAAATTCTAAAAGGAAGAATCTGAGGTTTATGAATGGGCTTCAAAGAAAGTATCAAAATTGGGTAACTTCATATGTGAAACTTCTTTTTTCTGAAATGATATACATGGCTTATCACTATGAAGATCTTGATAAGCAAGGTCTTTTGGATGATGAAGAGGAAATCAGCTCTAGCAGCAAGGGGAAGTTTGAAATTGATAGTCCTGAGGCCAGTACGACGCTTGAGGTCAGTAAGAATCCAAAAGCTAATAGGAAAAGGGTTAAATCTGAGAAAGAACCAATAACAACTGCCACCTTCTCTAACTGTAATCGGAAAGGGCATTTGTCGATAAATTGAGGACCCTTAAAGAAATGAATAAAGAGTGGATTTAAATCCAAGAAGAAGTTTCAAGAGAATAGGGGATGCTATAAGTGCCACCAGGCCGGTCGTATTGCAAAGAATTGCCAACTATCAGAGAAATCTGAAATAGTACAAGCGAATGAAGTGGCAAAAGTTCTGGCACCCTTAGCCAGTCAAGCGAGGCCGTATGTTTTAGAAGGCATGCTTACTATCAAAAACATTCTAGTTAAAGTACTGTTTGATACAGGCGCATCGCGAAGCTTTATTACAAGTAATGTGGTTAAGAAGCTGGATTTGAAATTGAAAAGGCTCAAAGAACTCATCACTGTCCATAATCCAGTTGGGGTTCCCTCAATCTTAGCTGGATTTGTGGGGTGCCTAACTCTTTTTCCCGTTATCGGTTCCCTACCATTGCGATCGTCATGAACTTTACTAATTTGATCTTATTTTAGAATTGGATTGGTTAACCAAATATGAAGCTGAGGTAAAATGCACCGAGAGAGTTGTTAATGCAAAAACAAAATTCAGGGAGTATATAACCATTCCATGTGGAGGTCCGAATTCGGATAAAAAAGACTTTTGGTCAGCTCTGGATGTTTCTCCTGCTCAAATAGAAAATATCCCTGTCGTCACAAAGAATGTTCCGGTTGACATAGAAAATATTCCTATCGTGAAGAATTATGCAGATGTGTTTGAAGAAGTTGTTAGCTTACCTCCGCGTAGAGAAATTAATTTCAAAATTTCTTTAATTCCGAATGCAAGGCCAGTAGTGCACGCTTTTCAAAGAATGACCTTGAAGGAAAAGGAAGAATTAGATAATCAAACTCGACAGCTTTTATGGAAGGGTCTGATCCGGCCTAGTTTCTCTGATTGGGGAACAACAGTTGTGTTTGTCCCAAAGTCAGATGGTACTCTCCGACTATGCGTGGATTATCGTGACTTGAATAAGAAGACATTAAAGAATAAATATCCATTGCCGCGAATTGATGATTTGTTGGATCGATTGAATAGCGCGCAAGTGTTTTCACGGGTGGACCTAGCTACAGGTTTCCATCAACTTCGAATTGGCGAGGAATGTGTTCCTCTGATAGCATTCGGGGGTCCAGACTTATTCTACGAGTGGTCAGTAATGTCGTTCGGCTTATGTAATGCTCCAGCGTAATTTGTCGATCTAATGAACAGAGTACTCAGAGAAGTCTTGAATAAATTTGTACTGGTCTTTATTGATGACATATTGATCTTCTCTAAGTCAGAGAGCGAGCATCCAAAACATTTGGAACAAGTGTTGGAAATTCTCAGAAAGAATGTTTTAAAAGCCAAATTTTCTAAATGTATATTCTGGAAAGAAGAGGTAAAGTTCCTTGGTCATGTCGTGTCAAAGGAAAGAATTTTTGTGGATCCCAGTAATGTCACTGCTATTCAAGATTGGAAACAGCCTAGTACGCCCACAAAAGTCTGAAGTTTCCTTGGATTGGCTAGATATTATCGGAAGTTCGCTAAAGATTTTTCGAAGATATCTAGTTCCTTAACAAAGCTTACAAAGAAGCACGCAAGATTCAATTAGACTCCAGAATGTGAGACAGCTTTCCAAGAGCTGAAGTTAAGATTGACAACTACTCTAGTGCTAACAATTATCGATGGCAATAAAGACTTGAAAGTCTGGACAGATGCTTCTAAAGAAGGTCTTGGTGCAGTATTAATGCAAAGAGGCCAAGTAGTTGCTTATGCTAGCCGTTAATTGAAGTCGCATGAAAAGAATTATGCAACTCACGATCATGAATTGTTAGCCATCGTGTTTGCTATGAAAATCTGAAGGCATTATCTATTGGGTGAGAAGTTTGAATTATATACCGATCATCAGTTACTGAAGTATTTATTCACCCAGAAAGATCTGAATATGAAGCAACAACGTTGGCTAGAATTTCTCATGGCATATGATCTTGATATTTTGAATACTCCGGGGAAAGCCAATGTCATGACTGATGCGATCAGTAGAAAGGATATGATCATCGCTAATCTTATCATTACGCCTTCATTGATTGATAAAATATCCGTTCTTTAGAAAGATGATAATTTTGTTAAAGAGATGATCAAATGAATTCAAAGGGGTGAAGTCTCCAGTTTCCAAGTGGATAGCACGGAAGTTCTAAGACTGAAAGGAAGAATTTGTGTTCCTGGCATCCTTGAGCTCAAAAGAGAAGTATTGGGTGAATGTCACAAGTCCAAGCTGAGTATCCATCCAGGGGTTAGCAAAATGTATAATGACCTCAAGTGAACATTCTGGTGGAAGGCGATGAAAAGAGATATCTCTATATATGTTAGTCGGTGTTCCACCTGTCAACAAGTCGAAAGCGATCAACAGAAACTGGTTGGACTGTTGTAACCGTCAGAAATTCCAAATTGGAAGTGGGAACAAATTTCTATGGATTTCATAGATGGTTTGCCTAGAACCAGGAAAGGAAATGACGTTATTTAGGTGATCGTAGATCATTTCACGTAGACTACCCATTTTATACCTGTCAGATCAAATAGAACCACTCAAACTCTGGCGCAAATTTATTTTAAAGAAATTGTTAAACTGCATGGAGTTCCTATGAGTATAGTTAGTGATCGTGACCCGAATTTTGCTAGTAAATTCTGGGAAGCATTCCAAGCATAAATGGGAACAAAATTGAACATGAGCACCGCTTATCATCCTCAAAGAGATGGTCAAACTGAGAGGGTGAACCGTATACTAGTTGATTTATTGCAGGCATATGTTATTGATTTTGGCGGATCATAGAAAGAACACTTGCATTTGGCTGAGTTCTCAAACAACAACAGCTAGCAAGCGAGCCTGAAAATGTCACCATTCAAAGCATTGTATGGCAGACCATGCAGATCTCCCACATGTTGGGTAGAACCTGGCAATAGACTTGTATTGGGACCAGATATGATTCGCGAAGCTTTAGACAAATTCGATTTCATTAAGAAGCGATTGCAAACAGCTCAAAGCCGACAGAAGAGTTATGCAGATTCTAGGAGAAGAGACTTGGCATTTGCTGTTGGCGACTATGTGTATTTGAGGGTTTCTCCGATGAGAGGAGTAGTCTGATTTGGCAAAACAGGGAAGTTGGCGCCTAGATTTATTGGACCATTTCCTATACTTGAACGGATTGGAACTCTCGCTTATAGGGTTCAAATGCCTGATTGGTTTACTGGAGTACATGACATGTTTCACGTGTCAACTTCGAAAGCATGTGCATGATTCAGACTTGGTTGTTGAAGAAGCCGCACAACAGGACTTGGAAACTACTCCAGAATTGGCTGTGAGAAGAGAGCCGATAAAGATTATTGGCAAAGAAACTAAAGAACTGAGGAATAAGAAGGTTCACTTAGTCAAAGTGCAATAGAGTGGAGATCCACGAGACTGTACTTGGGAAATAGAAGAGAGCATTAATCAAGCTTATCCCAATTGCAAAGTGGACATCTCTGATTAACTCTGGTGCAAGGTACATTTACCATATTTTGCATTTCCGTATTTTTTCTTACTTTGCTGTTGTTTCCTTTTCATGGATGTAAAATTTTTAATTATAAATTCTGATCTTAGCAAATATGATTTTAAAAGAGTATATAAATTAGTATTTTTGAAAAGTTAATCAATAAGTTGATTGCTGTTTGTGTTGAGTGATTATGAATTTGACTAATCAAAATATTGGAATGATAACTAACCTAATTAATAAGAGAATGAAAAGTAAATTTATGCAAATTGAATCAAATATTGAACTGATGTGAAAATTGATTGAAATACATGCATGTACATTATATATGTTTGAACAGGTAAATGGATTTACAGTTGAGTAAAGAATTTATTTGTGTGCCCGACAAATAGGTAAAACTTAATGAGTTGGATGCGCAATTTTATTTATTATACAAACTCCTGTGAATGCCATTGGATGCGGAGTGCTAGTTGTTCTGTGTGAGATTACAAACGTCGCCATAGGATAGTAATAATTAATTTTGAACTATACTACATGGCATACTGCGAGAATATAGCATACTCTATCATATACCACATCAGAATTTGGAGCTTGTGTGACGAGGTTGAAGATTTATCATACAAGCGAGAGGCTTGTATAGCGATGACTATATTACTGGTTGAACCAAAGACTGATATGGACTACATAAAATGTAATGGTAAATTGCCAGATTAATAAAAAACCCTACACGGGTCTGGAGTTGACAATAAACACATATATCTAGTCATTAAGGCACAAAAACTATTTATAGGGTGACGAGAACTTATTCTCTGGAGTTATGATCTATACACACTGCCTTGTGGACACTGGAATATATCACTATAAATATGTGTATGCATTTTAGGATTTATTGGGTGCCTAATACGGCCTAGTAAATTTCCGAACCCCTCCCCGTCCAAAGGAGGTTATGGCAAAAAAATTCAAAAATTTAGGGTGTTAGCCAAATTTTTGAAGAATTAGAAAATTCTTAGAAACTAAAAAGTTGAAGAATGAAAGCCAAAATGAAAGTTGAGTTGATTAGTTAAACTTTCAGCTTCGTTCCTTTTCGAGGACGAAAAGATTTTAAGCGGGGGAGATTGTAACAACCCGGAAAATCAGAACCAAATAATTTTTTTTATTTTAGCAATTTTAATTAATTTTGAATATTTAAAATGAATTATTTTATATAATAATGGCAAGAAATTTATTTTGAATAGAATTGGAACATATATATTTATTTGAATTATCATAGGAAGATAAAAATAGATTTTTATCAAAATGAACTAGTTTTGAGCTAGAATTATAATTCTATTTATTTTTAAAATAAATAAAGTGGATTTGAAATGGTTTCAAAGGTAACAAGAATTTCCAATAATTGAATTGGAATGGATTTGAATCGAAATTGTCTTTGGAATATTTCGATGTTTGATTTCGTGATGAAACAGATATTGTCATGGGAATTTGAAAGATATATTAATATCGTTATTTCCAATACGATATTGGTTGGTAATAGAATTTGATATTGAATATAAGCCGATATATTTTCTATTCAGAGCCTTGTATTTAATATCAAATGTGATTTGGGTTTGTCGTGAATGGTGTCTTCATTAACACTATCCTTAAACCCAGTTGAGAAAAAGATTAAATCTTTTATTTAGATTTAATGAAGTGTACAAATTAAATGGTATTTAATTGGAATTGAATTTGAATTGATTTTTGGGTTTATCGTGAACAGTGTTTTAAATAACACTTGTTCTTTAACCCGATAATTAATGGAATGTGATTTTGGGTTGTCATGAACGGTATCTTCAATAATACTGTTCTTAGACCCAACGGAGTTAAGAAAATCAGAAACTAACTGGAGATTAGTTAAGTTGAATGGTTTCTTGGGTATTGATCTAATGTTGGTTTCGGCCTTCGGGGTTAATACTTAGGGAATTTCTCACTTGCTAATTTACGGTTAGGGACTGATTGAAATGTGATGTGATTGTAGGGTTTATCGTGAACCGTGTTTTAAATGACATCAGTTCTTTAACCCAGTTAAAGATTAAAACCAAGTGGAGTTTTAATGAATCTTTAATTAGATTGAAAAGATCGAGAATGGAGTATCACCAGTTTTCCTCCAGGCGAAAGTAAAATCTTTAATTAGATTTGAACGTGAAATGGTAATTGAATTTATCGATAACACCGTGGTGTTAGATATGAAGTATGACCAGTTTTACTTCATGGGATGAATAGGTTGGGATTGGGAAATAAAATAAATGATCACTTCGGTATGTATCGCTAATCCCGACTAGTTTGAATTGATATTCAAAAGAAGATTAAAGAATAAATTTAAAAGAATTTATCTTTGGTAAAATTAATGGGAACCATTCCCTAAGAAAGTGAAATTTAGAAACTAACTGTAGGTTAGCTAAGAAGAATAGTTTCTTGGGTATTGATTTGATGTTGGTTTTGGCCTTCGGGGTTAATATTTGGGGAATTGTTCCCTTACTAATTTACGGTTAGTGACTGATGGATTGGAATGAGGCGTATGTTGTGTTTGTGTAACACTTGTTTATTATATACGCGAGTTATTCAGAAAGACCGGATTTATCCCATTCTGAATAACTGATTCGACGATGAGTCGAAGATGAAGACGGTGGTTGAAGACAGGAGGTCTTCACGTCGTTTGGGTGATTACTGATGATCTTGATTGGGATGTACAGCCAAGAGGAGGGAATCAGTTTGTGATCATCCAGACGTACTTGGAGATCGATGGATATGCGAGGAATATGGTTCCTCCGGTTTCGTTCAGACCAAGAACGGACTTGTAAATGGATGTGTGTCTGACATCGGATTTCATTCTGTGTGATCGATATCGGTTGCATAGCGTGAATTTCCTGTGTGGCATGCTAAGATGAAAATGATCAGGGCTTCTGTTGAAAAGCAGAGTCTTGTGGTTGATGATCAAAGAACAGCCTGTGTGGCATAGCTTTGTGTAGTGTTGATCCGCGAGCCTCACACCCCGGTTGTGAACCAGAGACGAAGAGGACATCAGGGAGGACATGCGTTTCCTTCTAGCTAGAAGTGGCGTCGGTGGTTTTTCACGCCCTGACGAGTTTGACTTATGTGGTTGTTGCTGTCGCGAGGCACCTCGGATATATCAGTGACTATGTGAAGCCAATGGAGTCATTTGTTGACTCATTGACACCCCAAAGGGTGGGGAAACGCAGTGCTCAGGAATTTTAATCCACATCGGTGGACCGGTCCTGACGAATCAAGGGACGATGCGTTCTGTTCCTGAGGGGCGGGCTAGAGCGTCTCGAATTGGTAGAGGACTATCTTTTGCCTCGGTTCACCGATGGAAATCCAACTTCGAATACGTGACTTTGCGGTTTTATTTGTAGAGCCTAGTATGGCGACATAGTGGGATGGGGCGCTTATGCCGTCTATGATTGATACTTATGATTTGAAATTGTTTTGACACTATACACTTATAGTAATAATAAAAGATGAAATTTAGCGTATCAAGCATGCTTTGGCTATTATAAGGTAAAACCCTATCCTCTGTCTTGTGTTGCATTGTGTGATAGGACCTAGGTCTTATAATAGCTTCGTTGTTCTTTATTTAGCATTGCGCTGTTTGTTTTATGCACTGGTATTCTTGGGAGGAAACCCGTTCCGTGTTATACGGCGTGATCCCTTGATTTATCTAACTTTAAAATAAAGATTAATAACTGTTTTAGTTCTCACACCAGTCACATAACTGACCTGGAGTTTATTGTTTTAATCTAAACTCTGGGTGCCCCTATTTTGTCACGGGAAGCTAGCAGTTTTGGTTTTGCAGATTTATATTCACAGGAACCGGGTTTACAGCTGGAACGATACTTGGAAAACTCTGTATCCGTGTATTACTTCTAGTTGTGTATTGTATTATTTTCCGCTGCTATGTAATGTATTGTAATCTCTGATATTTTATAATGTGTAATAACCATTTATACTCTGTATATTCTTGTATCTGATGGAATTGTTGTAATTAATAATGAAATGTTCTTCTGTCTGCGTTCTTATTTGTCGTGTTCTCAAAACAATCAGGGGTTTCGAACGGTCTTGGTCGGTTTAGCGACTAATTCGGATCGAGCGAGATTCTCGGTCGTTACATGAATCGAAGTTGGAATATAAATATTTATTTTAATTTTTTAAAAGGAGTTCGAAATAGCGGGTAGTTTGAAAATTCAACTTTGAACTTTGACTGAATGTACAAGATTCAAAATAAACCAGATTTTAGTGAAACCAAAAAAACATAAATCTGTTTAAAAAGATCTTTCTAAGAATCTGAAAAATTAAAATTACATAGCTGGAATCAAAAGTTATGGCCAAATGAATTTTCAGAAAGGTCGCTATGGAATAAATATAGCCCGTAAAAATAGACATTTTGCAAACGACCTCCGTTTTCGACGAAACCACTTTTGTTGGACCCGGAATACCAAATTATTGCTAGGTTTAGAATTCCATAATTTTTGGAGTTAATATGTGAGTGTAGAAAAAGAAAACATGCTTGGTTAATTTTAGTCAATTTGGATCAACCAGAAAAAGGCCATTTTTCAAACGGTCTCCAAATTCGACAAAATTAGTTTTTATTGAGACCGTATCGTCCAAACATAGCCAGATTAATTTTTCTGGAATTTTTGAAATTAGTATGTGGCCCCGGTAAATTAAAATGTACATTCTAATCTATATTTGAATGTTTTATATTTTAATTTGAAGAAAAACTGACTGAAACAGTCGAATGGGTCTACAGAACATATTCCATTGTGTCCATAATAGGGGTATTTAGCTGGGGGCGACAGACGTTGGGTTTGAATTGGAATTCGTACGTGGTAAGGGGTATTTTTGGAATTAAATAAATTAAATATTAAATATAAAATTAAGGGCCAATAGGAATTCACCCTCCTTATCTCGCTCCAGAAAAAAATCCGAAAACCTAAAAATCGACGGCGGTGGAAAGTGATTCCTTCCCTTCTCCTTAACTTCCAAACCGCTCACGAATTCGAGCAATTATTTAGTAAATTCTATAGAAAATCACGAGAGCTTCAAATCCATACAAACTTCACCTCCCATCGTTACTTATTTTGTTCGATTCACTTGCTGCAAGTGACGTCGTTCGAGGATCCCTCCAACCCTTTATGCGCCGTCGAGTTCATCAGAGCGGGGAGGCTCAGGCGCGCCTCTTAGGGTTGTACCATGTGACACCATCAGATCTTGGCCAAGCTACACCGACTGATCAAAAATTCAAAACCTAGGTTTGAATAAAAACTGAAGGTATACGGCTTATTATTTTTAAACTGATTTCAACATATAAAAGTGTCGCAAAGTTTGATTTTAGAAAAAAGAATCGTATATTTTTGCTATGTGGTCGAAATCCAGTGAAAGAAGAGACATTAGACTCGTGGAGACGTCTTTTACATTCTAGAAGAGACCAGAGAATTTTTGGAGCTTGCTACAATTTTTAAGGAGTGGAACCCAATGTGAGATTTCTAAATTCAAATTGGATTAAAATAGCAATGCATAAATTATGTAAGCAAAATATAAATTATATACGTGTTGTATACCTCATATGTGAGCGTTGTATAAATTATATAAGCTATGTATAAATTGTACATGCGTTGTATGAACCACATATAGCGATATGGAATTGAAATGGAAATGTATACGTTTATATATATACATACATACTCCCCTCGTCCACAAACCATAGACGATATATATTGGTTGTGATTGTTTGGATTGTAGTTTGGAATTGATTGTTTGTGGTTGGAACAAAATTCGAATTGTTTGTGGAAAAATTCAGTGTGATATTAAAATGATTGAAATGATTAGATCATTAGAATAAGCCCCTTATGGAACGCCGCGAGGCCTAAGGTAGTGCAAGGAACCGTACTCGGGACAGTGCTGGTTTTAAACCCCCTACCGTTATGCTGCTGAAATTTTCTATAATATTCATGTGTTTGAATTATATTCATATGTTGAAATATATTCATGTGTTGATAAACTGTTCATGTTTGAAATGAATTGTTTGACGACAAAAATCACATTTTTATCATGTACATGAAGTATGTAAAATATTCATGTTTGAAATAAATTGTTTTAACAATAAAAAACACATTTTTATTATATATATGAATTGCTAAAAATATTCATGTTTGAAATAAATTGTTCTAACAATAAAAATCACATTTTTATTATATATATAAAGTGTTAAAAGTAGTCATGTGTTGAAATAAATATTTGTTAGCTAAAAATATTATTTTTACCATGTATATGAAATTAAAATGGTTTGGAAATCGAAGAATGGATTATATTTGTATATATATATATATATATATATATATATATATTCATAAATATAATTAAAATAAAATGAATAACGACGCTGCGGTTCGTGTTTTGGAATCGTGATTTTAAATGATTAAAATCCGACCATCAGATTTCACGAAACTGAAACCATTGGGTTCGCTTTGAAAATATCTTTACAACGATATCAAATTTGTAAAGATCCAACGGTTAGATTGTGTGAAATGTTTAATTCAAATCTGAATAAAAACAGTGCTAGAATGAATTATATTTATACATACATACATACATATATATATATATATATATATATATATATATATATAATTACAATAAAACGAATAATGATGTTGCAGTTCGTGTTTTGAAATCGTAACGTTAAACGATAGTACCGGGAGATCCGACCGTCGGATTTTCCCAAAACTAGAACCATTGGGTATGCTTTGAAAAGATCTTTCCAATGATATATAATTTGTAAAGATCCAACAGTTTGATTTTCAGATATGTGTAAATAAAATCTGAGGAAAAATAGTGCCATGGCCGCGTTTTGGCCTGAAGCGTCGTTTAAATAAATGGATTATTTTTAAATAAATATAAATAGCGATAAATTGTTATAAAATATAATAAACGATATGAAATGGAAATAAAGTGAATTTATTCGGTTTATTGGATATTTGATGGTTGAATGTGTTTGACATGAAAATTATATTAATTTACTGAATTACGGACGTCAAATAATTTAACCATGGAAATGAACTGATTTGAATTCTAAATATACGTGAATTATTTGAAAAGGCCGAGTTCAATCTCATTTCAAATAACTGGTCGACGATTAGAAGTTGAAGATATGAAGACGGTTCAAGACCAATGATCTTCGCATCGAATGAATGACTACTGATGCCTTTAATGGGAGTTGCTGTCCTGAAGGGGTTACAGTGGTGGTTTTCCGGACATACTTGTTGATCGTTCGGATGTGCGAGGGCCTCTCTCCTGTATTGGACATATGGGACGAGAAATAAGGTGCCTCAGGTTTCGTTCAGACCCAAAACGGACTTGTAAATGGATGTGTCTGACGTTGTAGATTGACAACGTGGCATGCGGAGATGCTGTGATCAAGGATTTTGTTGAAAAGAAGAGCCTTGTGGTTGATGATCAAAGCATGGCTTTAATACAGCTAGCTTTGTGTATAGCGTTGATTCACGAGCCTCACACCCCGGTATGAACCAAAAGCGGGAGAGGAACTCGTCCTCTTGTAAATCAAAAGTTAAAAACTAACTAGATTGGTCACACTTTTGTAGGAAACACGATTGCATTGAGCATATGCAACAAGCTGTTAAAACTCTAGGTGTCCCTAGTAGGACGAGTGGTGTCTTGTGAGGGTTTTTAGTGGACACTACCCACCAAATCCAAATGCAGTATGATATGGTTCTGATGCAACTACATGAATGCAATGGACATATGCAAATAAAAACAAAAAAATATATGAAAACACGACTTGTTTCAGGAAAGTGGTACAACAAATTAAATTAACAATTTCTAGTCAATTGATTTTATTTTAGATATCTCTACTTGTCACAAATTTTCGATATAAATCAAGTTTTCAAATGTTATGTTCTAGTTTGGCCGGTTAGTTCGGTTGATAACATAGTGCAGCCATGAAATAAATTCTTAGTTTGCTTGTTACAGTTTGTAAAATGGTATTATAATTTCCTTCTGTACGGCTAGTCAAATCAATAAGGTCAAGAAGTGCTTGGGCATCATCGCTTATTCTCTATCTCTATGAAAGTTAAAATTTATGATTAATTATATACACCTAATTTAAAAGACCAAGGTATACCACCCATACACTGCCTTGCGGACTAACGGAGAGTGAGCATGGAAGATTGCGCAGAACGACGCTGACTTTGTCAACAATATGTCGGTAATCTTTTGAAACGACCCGAACTTCCCCGGTCAGGAAAGCCCGGATTGAGTCGAGGACAAGCCACAAAAGAACGCAGATGGAAGAACATTTCATTGTATGTTACAACAATTCCATCAGAATACAAGAATATACAGAGTAAGAATAAATATTACACAGACAATATCATAGATTTAAATTACATTTAAATACATCGCAGCGGAAAATAATACAATACACAACTGAAGGGGATATACGGATACAAAGCTTTCCTGATATCATTCCAGCTGTAAACCAGGATCCTGTGAATATAAATCTGCAAAACCAAAACTACTAGCTGCCCATGCGGAAAATAAGGGCACCCAGAGTTTAGGTTAAAACAATAAACTCCAGGTCAGTCATGTGACTGGTGTGAGAACTAAAACAGTTATTAATCTTCATTTTAAAGTTAGGTAAATCGAGGGACCACGCTGTATGACACGGAACGGGTTTCCTCCCAAGAATACCAGTGCATAAAACAACAGTGCAATGCTAAATAAAGAACAATGAAGCTATTATAAGACCTAGGTCCCATCACAGAATGCAACACAAACCGGAGGATAGGGTTTTACCTTATAATAGCCAAAGAATGCTTGATACGTTTAAAACAAATCATTTGATAGTACTATAAGTGTATAGTGTCAGAAACAATTTCAAATCATAAGTATCAATCATAGACGGCACGGGTACCATATATCATGTCGCTATACTAGGCTCTACAATCAAAATCGCAAAGTCACGAATTTGGAAATTGGATTTCCATCTGTGAACCAAGGCTAGGGATCATCCTTTACCGATTCGAGACAATCTAGCCCATGTCTCAGGCAAGCGCGCAGACAAGCCTTGGATCGTCAGCGCCGGTCCACCGATGTGGATTAAAATGGCTGAACACTACGTCTCCCCGCCCTATGGGGTGTAAATGAGCCAAATGACTCCATCGGCTCCACACAGTCACCGATATATCCGAGGCGTCTCGCAACCGCAACAACCACATAAGTCAAACTCGCCAGGGCGTGTAAAACCACTGACGCCACTTCTAGCTAGAAGGAAACGCATGCCCTCCCTGAAGTCCTCTCCCGTTTCTGGTCCACTACCGGGGTATGAGGCTCTCAAATCAACGTTACACAAAGCTATGCCACACAACCCGTGCTTTGATCATCAACTACAAGACTTTGCTTTTCAACAGAAGCCCTGATCTATTGCCACTTTGGCATGCCACACAGGCAATTCACTCCATGCGATTGATATCCATCGATATGTAACCCCTGAGCTCGTACGTCTCAGAGAAGGGCGTTAAGCAAGAGAATAAATTCTTCGCCGCCAAACAGATACATATTTAATAGAAATCAATCACACAGACTAAAATCCAATATCACACACACAGTCCATTTACAAGTTCGTTCTGGGTCTGAACGAAACTGGAGGCACCTTGTACCCCGCATATCCATCGATCTCCAAGTACGTCTAGACGATCACCAACTGATTCTCTCCTCTTGGGTGTACAGCCCAATCAAGATCATCAGTAATTATCCAAACGATGTGAAGACCTCCGGTCTTCGACCACTGTCTTCATCTTCGACACCACGTCGAATCAGTTATTCAGAATGGGATAAACCCGGTCTTTCGGAATGACTCGCGTATATAATAAACAAGTGTTACACAAACACAACATACGCCTCATTCCAATTCAAAATATTCTTTTATTCAAATATTCTTACACTTTGGGAAAGGTTCCCATTAATTTTATCAAAGATAAATTCTTCTAAATTTATTCTTTGATCTTCTTTGAAAATCAATTCAAACTAGTCGGGATTAGCGAACCACACCGGAGTGATCATTTATTTTATTTCCCAATCCCCACCTATTCATCCCATGAAGTAAAACTGGTCATACTTCATATCTACCACCACAGTGTTATCTGTAAATTCAATTACCATTTCACGTTCAAATCTAATTAAAGATTTAACTATTGCCTGGAGTAAAACTGGTGATACTCCATTCTCGATCCTTTCAATCTAATTAAAGATTCAATAAAACACCACTTAGTTTTAATCTTTAACTGGGTTAACGAATCAGTGTCATTTAAAACACGGTTCACGATAAACCCAAAATCACAGTCCATTAATTATTGGGTTAAAGAACAAGTGTTATTTAAAACACTGTTCACGATAAACCCAAAAATCAATACCAATTCAATTCCAGTTAATATTATTTAATTGGTACACTTCATTAAATATAAATAAAAGATATAATCTTTTTCTCCACTTGGCTTAAGACCGGTGTTAATGAAGACACCATTCACGACAAACCCCGAATCATATTTGATATTAAATACAAGGCTCTTAATAGAAAATATATCGGCTTATATTCAATATCAAATTCTACGACCAACAAGTATCGTATTGGAAATAACGATATAAATATATCTTTCAAATTCCCATAACAATACTTGTGTCGTCACGAAATCCAACATCGAAATATTCCAAAGACAATTTCGATTCAAATCCATTCCAATTCAATTACTGGAAATTCTGGTTATTTTTAAAACCCTTTCAAATTCAATTTGGTTATTTAAAAATAAATAGAATTATAATTCTAGTTCAAAACTAGTTCATTTCAATAAAAATCTATTTTTATCTTTTCAAATATGGAGTTTTTCATCCCATTTCTTCCCAATCATTTCTTATGATTTTATACAAATTATTACTATTTTTAATAATTTTATCAAGGCCCGTACAGTCGATTTCCACCAACGGCCATCGAACTGCACTTACAGCGACCTTTTCCAAATTTAATTTGGACATAATTACAAATCCAACAGTTAGATTTCAAATATCTAATATTCATTAGAAAGCGCTTTTCGATACGAACCCAACGGTTCCAGTTTTAGGAGAATCCGACAGTCGGATCTCCCGCAATATCCATTTGAAGTCAATGGTCGAAATCCACGAATTACCGTAGCGCGGCGCGTTCTATTCGGGCCATTATATTATAAATATAATATATACTTCGTCGATTTTCTTTCAAAACGTATTTTATAAATCGTTTAAATTCGTTTTCAAAACGATTTCAACTTCTTATTTGATTTCAAATCAAAATTGAATTTTCCTTATAAATTCGTGTTAAATTCATTTCAAATTGATTTCAATTCAAATCGATTTTTAATTCAATTCGTTTTCAATTCAATTCGAATTCATTTTTATTCAATTTCAATTCGAATTCTATTCTATTCAATTTCAATTCGAATTCAATTCTATTCAATTTCAATTCGAATTCAATTCTATTCAATTTCAATTTGAATTCATTTCTATTCAATTTCAATTAGAATTCAATTCTTTTCAACTTCAATTCTATTCAATTTCAATTCGAATTCAAATTTATTTTCAAAATATTCGATTTTGAAATCACTTTTCAATATTCATTATAAAAGCGAATATAATCGATATACATATCGGTTACGTCGAAATGGCGTCAATCTAATCAACACGGCTTCATATATTTCTATTTTCAAATATTCTGTTTCAAATATTTCTTTTTCAAATATTTCCACTCAAATATTTTATTCAAATAGTTCTCTTCAAATTTTCTATTTCAAAACTGGAATGAGGCTCAATCAATTTCCATAGATTTTATTTCTACGGACTTCCATACAACGAATGTATATATCAACAACGACCAATAATCAACCATCATCCAAAGTGCATTCTACACTGTATAAGCATCAAATATAAATATTCAACGCTTATAACAGTCTGTCAATCAATCGATCGACATACAACTAATTATTGGGATTAGTGTACGTCATATATCATCCCAATACCCGTGTGGGGTTTCGAACAATCAAACACATATTTTTATTTGTGCAGTTGGGCGATGTGTAAAATTTATCGTCCCAATCAATATCAGTCAAATGTGTGTATATAAACAAATCCTCCGTTTTGTTTATTTTTATTTCATTTCATATACACGTTAAAAATTCTATTTTTAACTATAAAATATTTTCCACTATAAAATATTTTATTTCAACTATATAAATATTTTATTTCATTTCACATCACATCACAAAATCAACTACACATCAAAATCAAACAAACAAGCATACAAGCCGTCCATGGTCTATGGACGACGGTTGTCGGGTGCTACTAAACACCGTCTACATCCTAGTATATAATTTAACTAGAAAATTAAATAAAAGTGAGGAGTTCTCACAGAGGGTTCCACTCCACCGTGCTTTGCTTCTGAACTGCTAAACCGTCTGGATCGGTTTGAAATTCCAATGCAATTCTTTTCACGCTGTTCACATAAAAATTATTTTTTTATCACTTCATTTCAATAAATAAAAATCATATTTTTATTTCATATATTTTTACAACGCTTCATTCTACATAAAAAATTATATTTTTATTCTTTCTATAATATAAAAATCATATTTTTATTCTTTGTACTTTATAAAAATCAAAATCGAAAATCTAATCTTTCACTTGAATCAAAATCCAATTTTTATTTCGCCTTTTATTATAAAAATCATGTCTTTATAATTTTATAAAAGTCGTGCCTTTTCTCTAGTTAAAAATCAAATTCTTCGCTATTTAAAATCGATTTTCTTTCGCTACAAAAATCCAATTTCTTAAGCTATAAAAAACAAAACTATTATTTACGTTATATATAAAAACAGAAAAGAAAATTGAATAAACTAACTAAATTAAATAAATAGAGATATTTACAGTAAAAAGATAGAGAAGGGGGGCTGTGGTAGTCGCCGAGGTTGGGAAGGGTGGTTGGAGGTTGCGGTAGGAGGTGGTGGGTCGGAGGCGTCGGGGTTCTCACCGATTTTGGCTAGGGTTTCTAGGGGGCGTCGGTATTGCGGGTTCGAACTGGGAGAGGAAAGGGGATCGGAGGTCTCAATCGACGAGGGGGGGAGAGAAAGAGAAGCGCGATGGGGGGGCTTCTCCGGCAAGGGTGATCGCCTGAGGCGCGATGGCCTTGATGGATGAGGCGGCGCGATTTTGATTTTTTTTTAATTTTTTTTTCCTTTTCGTTTTCTGGTAAACGATATAAATGGGGGAGTTGACTTTGAAGAAAGGAGAGGTGGAGGGATTTATATTAAATTTTATATTATTTTATTCTATTTAAATTTCAAAAAGTAACTTCTTATTTCGAACTCGAAATCGAACCCAATGACTGTCGCCCCTAGCTAATTACCCTCATTCCCAACACAATGGGATATGTTTCGGAAGCCAGTTCGGCTGTTACGAACAGTTTTTGTCAAAATCAAAATATAACTCTATATTTTGAATTTGAACTCACATTTCAATTTACTGGGGCCACATAATATCTATAAAAATTCCAGAAAAATTATTTCTAGATTCGTATTGACGATATGGTCCTAACAAAACTAATTTCGTTGAATTCTGAGACCGTTTGAAAATTGGTCATTTTCCAGTCGATTAAAATCAATTGAAACGGGTCAAACGAGTTTTCTTTTGCCACGCTCACGTATTGATTCGAAAAATTATGAATTTTGGAATCTAGCAATAACTAGACATCTCAGATCCAACAAAAGTGGTTTCGTCGAAATCCGAGGTAGTTTGCAGAATTCCCATTTTTAAGGGCTAGATTTCCATAGCGATAATTCTGAATTTTCAACTGGACGTATCTTTTTATCCCCGCTATGAAATTTCAATTTTTCGGATTCGTTGGAAAGATACTGTCAGATGGATTCAAATATTTTTGGTTTTGTTAAAATCCGGTTTATTTTGCACCCGGTACATTCGTTTGAATTTTGAAATCGAATTATCGAACTACCGCGCCATTTTCAATTCCTTTTATAATTTAAAATAAATATTTATATTGTAACGTTGATTAATATAAATATATACGTTCGAATTCTATTAAAAATAAATTTCTCGTCGAAATTATTTAAAATAATTCATTTTAAATATTCAAAATTCAATAAAATTGCCAAAATAAAAAAATTAAATTGGCTCGGATTTCCGGGTTATTACAATCTCCCTTACTTAAAACTTTTCGTCCCCGAAAAGGAACGAAGCCGAAAGTTGTTTCATTAATCAACTCATCTTTTGTTATTTTGAATACGGCTTAAGTTCTTCAACTTTTCAGTTTCTAAGAACTTTTCATATTTTTCAAAAATTTGGCAAACACCCTAAATTTCCGAAAAATTTCGCTATAACCACCCCTGCACCGGGAGCACCGGGAAAATCCCGAAATTGCCATACAGGCCCTCTGATCTCAAAAAGAAAAAGAAAAAGCCAAGCGGCTAGCCAGTCGGCTCATAAAATCATCATCACCCAAACAAAACAGTAAATTATGGTAAACATGTACCTATTTGTCAGGCAACAATTTTATTTCTCTGCTTTAGCCTCCTTGCAATGACCTGTTCAATGTAAGTACATGTATATGCAAGCAAATGCGATAAATTTCCAATACAATTCACTATTTGATTCAATTTGACTATATGGTACAAATTTTAATTAATCAACAAATAATCAACAACACAACCATCAATCAATTAGTTGATTAGCTTTTGAAATTCATAACTTCGATATATAGTCAAAAATCACATTTTTGATGCCAAATCACAACAATAGGCCCTATCTAATTTTGGTTCTCACACCAGTCTAATGGGAATATATAGATATCACACCTTCGAAACACAAAAATAAATTCTGATGATGCTTGAGCGATCATCAGAATCATCTTCGAGCGACTAGAGTGTAATTCTATATCTAACCAATATATTAAAACTTCGAATATCCGTGGATCAGACGTATATGCAAAATCTATATATACTGGATAGTCCAAATCAATATAAAATAAATAATCAAATACGAATAGTTGATTTAAATTTTCAAAACAAAATTTGTTTTCATTTTCAAAACTATACTCTTTACACTCATTCTAGGATACTACTGATCCCATCTCTAACGTGTCATTCCATTGGATATTACTAATCCAATTTTCGATGAATTCTTCCATGTGGTTCTAATGTGTCTTGTTCTCTGAGCTTTGTAAGCCAAAGCTCTGATACCACGATGAAACAACCCGAACTTCCCCGGTCAGGAAAGCCCGGATTGAGTCGAGGACAAGCCACAAAAGAACGCAGAAGGAAGAACATTTCATTGTATATTACAACAATACCATCAGAATACAAGAATATACAGAGAAAGAATAAATATTACACAGACAATATCAGAGATTTAAATTACATTTAAATACATCGCAGCGGAAAATAATACAATACACAATTGAAGGGGATATACGGATACAAAGCTTTCCGGATATCATTCCAGTTGTAAACCAGGATCCTGTGAATATAAATCTGCAAAACCAAAACTACTAGCTGCCCGTGCGGAAAATAAGGGCACCCAGAGTTTAGGCTAAAACAATAAACTCCAGGTCAGTCATGTGACTGGTGTGAGAACTAAAACAGTAATTAATCTTTATTTTAAAGTTAGGTAAATCGAGGAACCACGCCGTATGACACGGAACGGGTTTCCTCCCAAGAATACCAGTGCATAAAACAACAGTGCAATGCTAAATAAAGAACAATGAAGCTATTATAAGATCCAGGTCCCATCACACAATGCAACACAAACCGGAGGATAGGGTTTTACCTTATAATAGCCAAAGAATACTTGATACGTTTAAAACAAATCATTTGATAGTACTATAAGTTTATAGTGTCAGAAACAATTTCAAATCATAAGTATCAATCATAGACGGCATGGGTACCATATATCATGTCGCCATACTAGGCTCTACAATCAAAACCGCAAAGCCATGTATTTGGAAATTGGATTTCCATCTGTGAACCAAGGCTAGGGATCGTCCTTTACCGATTCGAGACAATCTAGCCCATGTCTCAGGCAAGCGCGCGGACAAGCCTTGGATCATCATGGCCGGTCCACCGATGTGGATTAAAATGCCTGAACACTACGTCTCCCCGCCCTATGGGGCGTAAATGAGCCAAATGACTCCATAGGGTCCACAAAGTCACTGATATATCTGAGGCGCCTCGCAACACAACAACCACATAAGTCAAACTCGTCAGGGAGTGTAAAACCTCTGACGCCACTTCTAGCTAGAAGGAAACGCATGCCCTCCCTGAAGTCCTCTCTCGTTTCTGGTCCACTACCGGGGTGTGAGGCTCGCGAATCAACATTACACAAAGCTATGCCACACAGGCCGTGCTTTGATCATCAACTACAAGACTTTTCTTTTCAACAGAATCCCTGATCTATTGCCACTTAGGCATGCCACACAGGCAATTCACTCCATGCGATTGATATCCATCGATATATAACCCCTGAGCTCGTACATCTCAGAGAAGGGCGTTAAGTAAGAGAATAAATTCTTCGCCACCAAACAGATATATATTTAATAGAAATCAATCACACAGACTAAAATCCAATGTCAGACACACACAGTCCATTTACAAGTTCGTTCTAGGTCTGAACGAAACCGGAGGCACCTAGTATATCCATCGATCTCCATGTACGTCTGGACGATCACCAACTGATTCTCTTCTCTTGGGTGTACGGGCCAATCAAGATCATCAGTAATTATCCAAACGACGTGAAGACCATTGGTCTTCGACCACCGTCTTCATCTTCGACACCACGTCGAATCAGTTATTCAGAGTTGGATAAACCCGGTCTTTCTGAATAACTCGCGTATATAATAAACAAGTGTTACACAAACACAACATATGCCTCATTCCAATTCAGAATATTCTTTTATTCAAATATTCTTACACTTTGGGAAAGGTTCCCATTAATTTTATCAAAGATAAATTCTTCTAAATTTATTCTTTGATCTTCTTTGAAAATCAATTCAAACTAGTCGGGATTAGCGAACCACACCGGAGTGATCATTTATTTTACTTCCCTATCACCACCTATTCATCCCATGAAGTAAACTGGTCATACTTCATATCTACCACCACAGTGTTATCGGTAAATTCAATTACCATTTCACGTTTAAATCTAATTAAAGATTTAACTATCGCCTTGAGTAAAACTGGTGATACTCCATTCTCGATCCTTTCAATCTAATTAAAGATTCATTAAAAATCCACTTAGTTTTATTCTTTAACTGGGTTAACGAATTAGTGTCATTTAAAACACGGTTCACGATAAACCCAAAATCACATTCCATTAATTATCGGGTTAAAGAACAAGTGTTATTTAAAACACTGTTCACGATAAACCCAAAAATCAATACCAATTCAATTCCAATTAATATTATTTAATTGGTACACTTCATTAAATCTAAATTAAAGATTTAATCTTTTACTCCACTGGGCTTAAGAACGTTGTTAATGAAGACACCATTCACGACAAATCCCAAATCATATTTGATATTAAATACAAGGCTCTGAATAGAAAATATATCGGCTTATATTCAATATCAAATTATACGACCAACAAATATCGTATTGGAAATAACGATATAAATATATCTTTCAAATTCCCATAACAATACCTGTATCGTCACGAAATCCAACATCGAAATATTCCAAAGATGATTTCGATTCAAATCCATTCCAATTCAATTATTGGAAATTCTGGTTATTTTTAAAACCCTTTCAAATTCTATTTGTTTATTTAAAAATAAATAGAATTATAATTCTAGTTCAAAATTAGTTCATTTCGATAAAACTCTATTTTTATCTTTTCAAATATTGAGTTTTTCATCCCAATTCTTCCCAAATCATTTCTTATGATTTATCACAAATTATTACTATTTTTAATAATTTTATCAAGGCCCGTACAGTCGATTTCCACCAACGGCCATCGAACTGCACATACAGCGACCTTTTCCAAATTTGATTTGGACATAATTCCAAATACAACCATTAGATTTCAAATCCCTAATATTCATTAGAAAGCCCTTTTCGACACGAATGCAACGGTTCCGGTTTTAGGAGAATCTAACGGTCTGATCTCCCGCAATATCCATTTGAAGTCAATGGTCGAAATCCGCGTACTACCGCAACGCGGTGCGTTCTATTTAGGCCATTACATTATATATATATAATATATATAATATATACTTCGTCGATTTCCTTTCGAAACGTATTTTATAAATCGTTTAAATACGTTTTCAAAACGATTTCAACTTCTTATTCGATTTCAAATCAAAATTGAATTTTCCTTATAAATTTGTTTTAAATTCATTTCAAATTGATTTCAATTCAAATCGATTTTTAATTCAATTCGTTTTCAATTCAATTCGAATTCATTTCTATTCAATTTCAATTTGAATTCAATTCTATTCAATTTCAATTCGAATTCAATTCTATTCAATTTCAATTCGAATTCATTTCTATTCAATTTCAATTAGAATTGAATTCTATTCAACTTCAATTCTATTCAATTTCAATTCGAATTCAAATTCATTTTCAAAATATTCGATTTTGAAATCACTTTTCAATATTCATTATAAAAACGAATATAATCGATATACATATCGGTTATGTCTAAATGGCGTCAATCTAGTCAACACGGTTTCATATATTTCTATTTTCAAATATTCTATTTCAAATATTTCTTTTACAAATATTTCTATTCAAATATTTTGTAACACCCACCTCCGTTAAGGACACTCACAAAGGGAATGCCTTAACTTTGGTGGAGCATTTTAGTAAGCAAAACAGAAACTTACAAGACAGATAAGAACAGTACTTGAAATTTTTTAACTTTATTACAGCGGAAACATAAATCAATTTGGTTACATCCTTTCAAATCTCAGAATTCAAGTACAAAATATCAGTCTTGTACAAAAGCCTTCAAAATGCATGGTTTAAAATCATAATCCCCATAGAACGGAAGCTATACAGAGCCAAGCCATACTTTAAGCACTTCAAGCAGAGAGAAATCCGGATCAAGCAAAAGTATTCCCTCCTTGGATAAACTAGGGGGAAACGGAAGAAAGGAGGCAAAACAACCAGGGTCAGACAAAAAGTCTGGCAAGTCAAGTGATTTTCATTTATGAACAGATAATAATAACATGACGTGAAAATAAAACTGGATGAGAGATAACTGTAACAGGTGTAACAGATATAACAGAAGAACAGAATGATATAAGCTATTGCTTTACACTTCCCTGCACTAATACTAGTATAACCGAATTAGGTGTCACCCTAATGTCTAAACTGAAACAGAAACGGGTACAGAATAATTTAATAGAAACAGAATGCTAATAATGGGCCTTTACTACCCGATCAGAAACAGACAGAAGCAGAAACAGATTAATCCCTACGAAAACAGAATGTAGAATTAGGTGTACACTAGTAATGGGCCTTTACCACCCGAATAGACGGTACCACGCAGAAACAGACAGGTGTTACCACCCAACAGAAACAGACGGTACCAACAGAAACAGACAGAACTAAGTGTACCCTAAAACCCTACCCCAAGCGATCGGCTCCCTAATACATAAATATCCTGTGTCGGCCCCACAATAGGGTGTATCACTCCCTAAAGTGACAACCAATTGGCACAGACCTATTTACAGATGTCACGGCGTCTTACATCCTCAGAGGCAGACCGGGATCCATGCACGCACATGACCCGGTTGGAACGCACCATCAACACCACTCGCCATTATCAGAATGAACCACTTATAATTAGTTCAGTAAGCGTGCCCGGACCCTACTTACTGTTGGATCAAAGTTTTGATACTAGAAAGGGTTATTGACTAATATGGGTCCCAAACAACAGATGACACAAGTAATTCCCCTCCTAACCTTGTGTCCCCAGACTAACAGATTTTAGCTTAACTTGTCTACAAGTTTCAGACATACAAAGTTTAGATTAACTAGTTCACAGATCAGACAATCAAATTAACAGGTTTCCAGACTAACGGATCAGATGTTCGGATTAATAGGCTTACAGATTAACTGGTTACAGATTGTCTAACTTTGTATTAGGCATACGGATTCACGAAACGGGTTTATCAGATTCATTGGTCCAATTGGTTTAACCCAACACGTTTTAGACATCATATTTATCTAATATTTTCATTAATTAAATATTAATGCCCAAACCTCTCACATTAGACTGACAATTTGCGGCTACTAGTTAGGCCGGTTGGTTCCGGGCAGGTTTCCGTCGCAAACTGAGTCTAACCTCGGGTTTCAAGCACGTTATGACTAACTTCTCACATTAGAACCTATTGTTTGCGGCCACTGGAATATGCCGGGCGGTTCCGGGCAGAATTACGCCGCAAACTCATTCTAACCTCGAGTTAACCATTTTCATCTTTGCGGCCAATTAATTAATGATTTACCATTTATTCCCACACCTAATATACAGGTCAATTATTCATAACTATAGCCAATTCAGATTATGTCAATAGCGGACTAATTTTATCAACTCAACAGATATAGCAGATAACAGATTTTTTTCTTTAGATTAGGCGACTTGACGGATTTAGCAGATTAAGCAAACTAGCAGATTTAGCATTGTCAACAGACTTAGCAGATGACAGATTTGGCAGATGAACAAATCTAGCAGACTAGGCAGTAGAGCAGAACTAGCAGATTAAGCAATATAACAGAACTAGAAGATTAGGCAATGTAACAAAACTAACAAATTAGGCAAATATAACAGATTTAATCATTTCTTAAAGTTTCACAAACATATCTTGCCTAATTATAAATCTTGCCTAAGTTCACATGCATAAATAATAGTCTTGACTCACAATATGATCATATACCCCATGTTTGCATTACATTTACATAGCATAGATTATGGTCATAATTTACCATATATCATATGTTTCAATGTTTTTTATTAAACTTGCATAGTACAGAAGATCCATATATAAATTATACCAAATATAGTTATCGACTATTATGCATGTCATATATTCCAAAGATCCCTTACTTAGTTGTTTATTTACATTAATAGATACCCTACTCTCATGTAAATCTTTATACCTAAGCCATATTCCTTTTTTTTATCTCAAATCATATGTTCAATACAGTCTATATTTATGTCCAATACCTTTTTATGTCGTGTCTACAAATCATCTGTTCAACACCATTTATGTTATAAATATAACATGTCCAGTCATATGTCTCAGATTTATGTTCTAGCTACAGTCCATGTTCTTTCCTCAAATCAGTCACCTATTGGTCATGCAAAATTCATGCATCATTCATTTTACTGTCCCAAACATTTTAGCATATGTTAATCTCTTATGAGATTGGCTCAGGCTCGTGGTAGCCTGGCTATAGAACAGAAAGAGGAAAGAGGTACAGAATAAGATAAATCAAATCAGAACAGATATAACCTCAGGTTCAGATTTATAATTCATGTAACAATCAGAATTAACATTCATATCGGAAAATAACTGTACTTGCCTTGATTGGATTAAAGAAAGAACTTTAGTTGTTGCAGAATTGTTGCAGAAACATTAATCTCTAATTTGAATTGAGTTGCTTTGGTTGATGTTGATTAGCTTCTAGTTTTGATTCCAGCAGAGTAGCGACGCCATTTTTATTTTTATTTAGAACAGAGGCAGAGAAGAAGAAGAATAGAATTGTGCGTAGAGGAGGCTAGGTCTTAGGGTGTATTTATAGGTGTAGGAACTCATTTCAGCCATCAGATTAACCCTAAAACCACTCCGGACCATCAAAAATCATCCCAGGGCTTCAAAAATGGGTTCTGGCCACCCCAGGCCGACCAGGTTGACCTGTACAGAGGGGTGTCGACACTATAGTCGACCTGGGGGGGGCAAGTCGACTATAGTGTCGACACTATGGTCGAGCTGGGTCAATCTGCCAGAAAGTCTGCTGAAATCTTGTTTTGGCCATATCTTGGTCATACGGACTATAATTTTCGAAAACTCGGACTCTATTTTGCGTATTTTTCCGAGAGGAACGCAATGGTGATGTCCATTTTACCTAATTCCTGATTCTTGAATTAGTTGTCCTTATTTTACTATCTTTTCCGTTACATACATCGTTATCGAAGTAATTTTTCTTCTCTTCCATGTATTAATTAATTCTTCTTATGCATCACCATTATTTACCCATCATAAGCATATTTTTATATATTTTATTTTATTTTTAATTATATTAAAAATACGGGGTGTTACATATTTTATTCAAATAGTTCTCTTCAAATATTCTATTTCAAAACTGGAATGAGGCTCAATCAATTACCAAAGATTTTATTTCTATGGACTTCCATACAACGAATGTATATATCGACCAATAATCAACCATCATCCAAAGTGCATTCTACACTATATAAGCATCAAATATAAATATTCAACGCTTATAACAGTCTGTCAACCAATCGATCGACATACAACTAATTATTGGTATTAGTGTACGTCATATATCATCCCAATACCCGTGTGGGGTTTCAAACAATCAAACACAGATTTTTATTTGTGCAGTTGGGCGATGTGTAAAATTTATCCTCCCAATCAATATCAGTCAAATGTGTGTATATAAACAAATCCTCCGATTTGTTTATTTTTATTTCATTTCATATACACGTTAAAAATTCTATTTTTAACTATAAAATATTTTCCACTATAAAATATTTTATTTCAACTATATAAATATTTTATTTCAACTATATAAATATTTTATTTCATTTCACATCACATCACACAATCAACTACACATCAAAATCAAACAAACAAGCATACAAGCCGTCCATGGTCTGTGGACGACGGTTGTCGGGTGCTACTAAACACCGTCTGCATCCTAGTATATAATTTAACTAGAAAATTAAATAAAAGTGAGGAGTTCTCACAGAGGGTTCCACTCCGCCGTGCTTTGTTTCTGAACTGCTAAACCGTCTGGATCGGTTTGAAATTCCAATGTAGTTCTTTTCACGCTGTTCAAATAAAAATTATATTTTTATCACTTCGTTTCAATAAATAAAAATCATATTTTTATTTCATATATTTTTACAATGCTTCATTCTATATAAAAATTATATTTTTATTCTTTCTATAATATAAAAATCATTTTTTTATTCTTTCTACTTTATAAAAATCAAAATCGAAAATCTAATCTTTCACTTGAATAAAAATCCAATTTTTATTTCGCCTTTTATTATTAAAATCATGTCTTTATAAGTTTATAGAAGTCGTCCCTTTTCTCTAGTTAAAAATCAAATTCTTCGCTATTTAAAATCGATTTTCTTTCGCTATAAAAACCCATTTTCTTACGCTATAAAAATCAAAACTATTATTTACGTTATATATAAATACAGAAAAGAAAATTGAATAAACTAACTAAATTAAATAAATAGAGATACTTACAGTAAAAATAAGGAGAAGGGGGGCTGTGGTAGTCGCCGAGGTTGGGAAGGGTGGTTGGAGGCTGCGGTAGGAGGTGGTGGGTCGGAGGCATCGGGGTTCTCGCCGATTTGGGCTAGGGTTTCTAGGGGGCGTCAGTATTGCGGGTTCGAACTGGGAGAGGAAAGGGGATCGGAGGTCTCGATCGACGAGGGAGGAGAGAAAGAGAAGCACGATGGGGGGGCTTCTCCGGCGAGGGTGATCGCCTGAGGCGCGATGGCCTGGATGGATGAGGCGGCGCGATTTTGATTTTTTTTCCTTTTCGTTTTCTGGTAAACGATATAAATGGGGGAGTTGACTTTGAAGAAAGGAGAGATGGAGGGATTTATATTAAATTTTATATTATTTTATTCTATTTAAATTTCAAAAAGCAACTTCTTATTTCGAACTCGAAATCGAACCCAATGACTGTCGCATCTAGCTAATTACCCCCATTCCGAACACAATGGGATATGTTTCGTAAGCCAGTTCGGCTGTTACGAATAGTTTTCATCAAAATCAAAATATAACTCTATATTTTGAATTTGAACTCGCATTTCAATTTACTGAGGCCACATACTATCTATAAAAATTCCAGAAAAATTATTTCTAGATTCGTATTACGATATGGTCCTTACAAAACTAATTTCGTCGAATTCTGAGACCGTTTGAAAATTGGCCATTTTCCAATCGATTAAAATCAACTGAAACTGGTCAAACGAGTTTTCTTTTTCCACGCTCACATATTGATTCGAAAAATTACGAATTTTGGAATCAAGCAATAACTAGACATCACGGATCCAACAGAAGTGGTTTCGTCGAAATCCGAGGTAGTTTGTAGAATTTCAATTTTTAAGGGCCAGAATTCCATAGCGACTATTCTGAATTTTCAACTGGACGTATCTTTTTATCCCCGCTATGAAATTTCAATTTTTCGGATTCATTGGAAAGATATTGTCAAATGGACTCAAATATTTTTGGTTTCGTTAAAATCCTGTTTATTTTGCACCTGAAACATTCGTTTGAATTTTGAAATCGAATTATTGAACTACCGCGCCATTTTCAATTCCTTTTATAATTTAAAATAAATATTTATATTCTTACGGCGATCTATATAAATATATACGTTCGAATTCTATTCAAAATAAATTTCTCGTTGATATTATTTAAAATAATTCATTTTAAATATTCAAAATTCACTAAAATTGCCAAAATAAAAATTTTAAATTGGCTCGGATTTCCGGGTTATTACATCCTTAGGTGTCCAACTCATAAAATTAGACCAAGATATTCCAACGTTGACTTTGTCAACAACACGTCAGATAGAGCTTGGTGGGTTTGCACACCAACGCTAGATATACAAGCAATGCTGGGTACACTTGGATTGCTATTATTATTATTGAAAATATAAGAACAGGAGAGAGTTACACGAATTCAGCTTAACACAACTTAGTTTTAAAGATTCAAAAAGCCAATATAAGTATTTTAAGTCCTCCACTTATTTAAACGAAGACTACAATATAGAATAAACTTCATGGCCATCACCTAAGAATCTCCCTATGTACTGTTTACACTATCATCCCTCAAAATTAAACTTTTCATTATATTTCTTATTCGATCTAAGTTGAGAGAAAATAGTACTATCAACTATTAACAATCCTTAACTTATTTTGTTGTATCAATCTAAAATGTGTCATGTTTCAAAAAAAAATGGCATGTTACTAAAATCTAAAGTGCGTGATGGTCCTATTTAAATGGATGAAAATGAAAAGAAATAAAAATAAAGAAAAAACAAAAATGAATGAAATGCAGACTCCCCTCCCCCCTCCCCACACTTGGACAAAACAGTGTCCATATTGTAGCACGTTTCCTAAATTTGAATGATAAAACCCATAGATGGATTAGATGCAAAATGATTTGCAGAATGAAATGCAGCCTAACTATATGTAAGAATGGATCATATGTACAATGATATATGTGTTTACGATGCATGCGATGCAAAGAATGCCACCAACTTTTCCATCCACACTTGGTTCTAGCCCAATGAATCCCATTCCCACTATGTATGGGCATGTTTTCTAGTAAGCAATGGTTTTTGAAAACCATCTCATCATCTAGATTTATGGTTCAGCAGATAAGTTTCCAGGGTCATCCTAACGTGAAGTTTTTCAACCAAGCTAACATTCCAAAAATAATTCATGTGTTCCATAAACTTATTAGAGTAATTGTTCAAAAATTTGTGATCGTATATAAACTCAGTTGTACTCCTGAAATTTAAATTCTGAGTGTTTTTCAAGAATATGTGATCACATTTCTCAATTTCATTCATTGACAATGTATTTTTGACACTGACAACTTCAAATTCATTGGAAGTTTCCTCATTTGGCAACTCATCCTCATACAATCCAAAAAATTCATGTTCATTGAAATCCTTTTCCACTTTTGAGTTTTTGAAAAATTCAACATTTTCATTTTGTTTAATTTCAAAAATTTCAAGTTTCTCGCAGCTTGAAAGAGGAAGATCAAAATCTGAGCTTATATCTTTTTCCTGAAAAGAGTTGAAATCTAAATCATTTACTGAATTGTGAACAACTTCATTTAGATCGTCATTCTCAATTTCCAAAGTTGTTATTTGAAAGTTTTCACTATCAGTAAGGAATGGATTATTTCCTGATTCATCGCATGTTTGAATTTGATTTTATTTGAGTTGTTCTTTAAAAGATGTCATTAAAGAAAGAAGTTCATCAAGCTGTCTATCTTTTCCATCAAGCTGTCTATCTTTCTTTTCTACCCTCTCTCTAAGAATGTTAAAATGATACTCTTCAAAATCGTTGATTTGAGAGCTCTCGTTTTGGATTTCTTGATTCTCAAAATTATAGTCCACATCAATTTCATGATCAATATTATTTCCAATGAGATGGTTGTTTGAATTTGCAGATAAATGACAACGATATTGGAAATCATTTTGATTATAAAAATTATGTTCGTAACCAAAATTGTTGGAATTCGAGGAAAAATTGCAAATTTGGTTATTTTCAAGATGTTGATATGGGCTATAATTTTGAAAATTTTGGTTTACAACCCCATATTGTTGTGGATCAGAGCTATATTGGGATTCAAAGCTATTTTGATCTGGACGTGGCCCATAATCGAAATTATTGAAATTTGAGTTGAAGTCGTCATTTTGATTATATCTATGATTTTGGGAATGTTGGTTATTTGGAAATTTTGGAAATTGTTGATATTAGGCCCATGAAATATTAGAAAATCTTGCCTCATGAGTTGTAATTCATACTCATACTCTTCAAGAGGACGTCTATTCCGATTATTAACCCACAATTCTCTCAATGATTTTTTTTAAATCAGAAATTTGACTGAAATCAATAGAAGATAGAAATTATTCTTAGTTCAAAACAATATAAAAGAATGAGTTGTTCTCTATTAATTAACCGACTCAATTAGAAGGGGAAGAGGGTCTTATGGCCGTTCACGTATAGTGTAAATATTAAGGGATACGACCAATGTTTTACGCGTAGTATGCAACCTCTTTTGCTAATAGTCCAAAAAATTGAACTAATATATATCCGCGATCCAATTATGCAAGACAATCACTTCACAAAGCACCACTTTTCAATTATATTATTTTGTATGAGGTCGTATTTTTCCTAGATTCAATGTCTAATGAATTTTAAAGTTGAAAAGCAATGAGAGTGACGATTTTAGTTAAGGAAATTAATTCCTAACAAATAGATTCAGAAATTTCAATCATAGAACAGTCACATAATAATAGCAGAATTGAAAAAAAAAATTGTACAAGCAAGCCGCTACCCCTGTAGAAGATTTCTACAAGCAATTTCTATAAAAAAAAATCAGCAGAGCACCTGTAGAGTTCAGAAAATTTTACAGTGGTGTATGGCGGTGCATCTAGAAATATCGAATGATGCTGATAATTCAACTACAACTGTTTGCTTTGTTTGATTCTAGTTCGCTTTGCTTCAACCCTTTTCTTCGATCTTGGATTTGATTTATTTCTTTTTTTTAATGTGAAATAAGGATAAGAGATAGCAAATAAAACAAATGAAAGAAAGGAAAAATAAAAAACAGAGGAAAAAAACAACTAGACTTAACAAAGCAAAAGATTCAACGAAATCTAAACAAAAAAAAACATAAAAAAAACTAAACTAGACTCAAACAATTGTAGATAAACCTAAACACTTAAATAAAGAGCAGACTAATCAGGTAAGTACCCTCACACCAATGCAAAACACCCTAGTTTTGCCAGCAAACTCGTGTAAACTAACATCAAAACAAAAGTAAGTATACAATCAAAATTCAGGTCACTCAACGGTCATAGCCGATCCCAAAAATCATGCCCCTGTTATAGCCTGTTTTTTTGCCCCTTTTATGTTTTTTGGAGAATCCCTCACACATTCAAAAACAAATCTTGCCAAAAATTGAAATGAGGAAACAAATCAAGCCATTATTGTCCTTTCCAACTCGATGATAAAGAAGACAAAAAAAGTCAGAAATAAATTGGCTCGCGGCTGGCTTTTGGCGTTCAATAGGGTCTCAAAATCGATTTGGTTCTAGCTGGTTTAGGTGGATCATGACGTAGGGGTTGCTGATGCACGAGTTTGTTGAAGGTGTTGTATTTGCGATCAGGTGGATAGTGTATTTGAGATGGGGTTCAATTGGTATTTTTGCTATGTGGGTTTCTAATGGTCTGGGAGATGAACGACGTGAGGCTGATGGTGTGTGGAGTGACGTGAAGGTGCTGAAGGCGTTCTGATTATTTGTTGATGAGGGGTTATGCGTGATCTTAGATGAGATGAGGGAGCTGTAAATGAAGAACGTGGTGATGTGGGGATCAGTGGTTTGCATTTTGGGTATGGCGAATTGGATCGGGTGTTGTTGGTAGGATGATGAAGTTTAGGCAGTTATGGAATTGAAGGAAGGGTTGGGACTGTGTGTGGTTTTGGTTTCAGAAAACAGTCGCCCGGAAGGCTTTGATTCTGTGAAGATGAACATTGTATGTAGGGTAAATTTTAAAGAGATCTGTTGATGATAGGTTAGAGTGAAGCAGAGATTGGAATAAGGATCGATGAAGGCAGAGATTTTTGAAGAGGCTTGTGCGGTGGTGGCAAAGGGAGCGTGAGTTGGTTGATGGTCTGAGGACGTGGAGCTGTGCAGAAATTTAAGGTAGAAGAACACAAGATAGGAAACAAAAGAATAAAAGGAAAGAAATAATTTTTGTTTTTGCATCTTTTTTGTTGGAAATCTTGGAAAGATAGAAAACTGATGTATTGAAAATCGGAAAGAAGTAAAAGAAAGAAAGGAATAAATGAAAAGACAAGGAAAGAAATAAATGAAAAGAGAAGGAAAAAAATTAAAGAAAAATTGGCAAGAATTTTTTTTCCTTTTTTTTTGTAAATGATAAAATAGGAAAGAAAAAAATGAAAAAAATGGAAAGGGAGATTGCAGAAGGTGAAAGAGAATTGTAATTGAAAAGAAATCAATAAAAATATGCTAGTCTTTTTTTCTTTTCTTTTTTTTTAGGAAAAATTTGTACAGGAAGAAATGGAAAGTATTATGTTGAAAATTGGAAGGCTATAAAGAAAGGAATTGAAAACAAAAGGCCAGTTTTTTTTCTTTTATTCGGAAGATTACGGTATCATTGAACAATACCAAATCTACCCAATCAAAATTTTTTATATATATACAAGAAAACAAAAGGAAAAAAATAAAAAATAAAAACTAACACGAATCATAAATTAAATAAATAATAAATTTAATCGTTACCTCCCCGGCAACGGCGCCGAAAACTTGATCGACGCTTTCTGAGAACTATAAAAGCGGAATTTTTAAATTAAATACTACAAGCGCACAGATCATGTAGCATGCAGGTCGAATCACAGGGAGGTAAATTAAATTAAATTATTTATATAATTTCTTGGGTGAGTTAGACAAATCTTCGAGATGGGATAACACTGAAATTACAATTTAGTTTAGAACAAATCTAATTGAACCGGTAACTAAAATTGTAATTATCAATAAAACAAATAACACTGCAACTGAATTAACTATAGACTTGAATCTAATCGAATCTATAATCAATTCAATGATTAAAAAATAAATAGGGTGCTGGAAATAAATATAAAATGCAGAAAGGAAATAACAAACAGAAAATAAAAAAATTAGGATTAGCGTTGAATCTAATCAAACGGTCAATCACTAACGAGAAAGTAGTTGCAATAACAATTGTGTTCTAGCAAATCTAATTGACTAGATGACACAAATTACCATGAAAATAAAATAATGCAGAAAAATAAAGAAGAAAACTTCATTTATTTCAGGATGATGTTTACAATGAGAATACAAGGGTATTTATAGGATAGATAGCCAACCCTAACCCTAATACAATGACAATTGGGCCTTAGAGAATTCACAAAAGAGTTTACAATGAGAATTACAAATGGGCCTTAGTGAAATCTAGTAAATTTCGGTCTTTCCTCTTTTCCTCTTGCTCCTTTGATAATTCTTCATTGATTTGTGGTATATATGGCCTTCCTACTAGTTATTTTCTTGTCCAAAAAGCGACTGGACGTGAGATCTTCGTCAGCAGGTTCAAATGTAAATATGCAGCAATTTGATCTCTTTTTTCCATTTTTCTAACGTATCGGCATATCTGTAAAAATGAAAAAACAATACCCAAGTAATATTTATTTATATACAAAAGATAAGATATAAGAGCTTAAAATAAACACATTTATATGTTAATCAGAGTCTGCATTTCATTCATTTTTGTTTTTTTCTTTATTTTTCTTTCTTTTCATTTTCAGCCATTTAAATAGGACCATCACGCATTTTAGATTGTAGTAACATGTCATTTGTTTTTTTGAAACATGACTCATTTTAGATTTATACAACAAAATAAGTTAAGGATTGTTAATCAGTTGATAATATTTTTCTCTCTCAACATAGATCGAATAAGAAATATAATGAAAAGTTTAATTTTGAGGGATAATAGTGTAACCGGTACATAGGGAGATTCTAAGGTGATGGCCATAAAGTTTATTCTATATTGTAGTCTTTGTTTAACTAAGCGGAGGACTTAAAATACTTATATTGGCTTTTCAAATCTTTAAAACTAAGTTGTGTTTAAGCTGAATTCGTGTAACTCTCTCATTTTCTTATATTTTTAATAATAATAATAGCAATCCAAGGGTATCCAACATTGCTTGTATATCTAGCTTTGGTGTGCAAACCCGCCAAGCTCTATCTGATATTTTGTTGACAAAGTCAGCATTGGAATATCTTGGTCTCATTTTATGAGTTGGACAACTAAGGATTACCGACATATTGTTGACAAAGTAAGCGTCGGTCTGCACAATCCGCCAAGCTCTGTCCCAACTCTCCATCATTCCGCAAGGCAGTGTATGGGTGGTATACCTTGGTCTTTTAAGTTAGGTGTATATAATTAATCATAAATTTTAATTTTTATAGAGATAGAGAATAAGCGAGGATGCCCAATCACATCTTGACCTTATTGCTTTGACTAGCCATACATAAGGAAATTAGAATACCACTTTACAAACTGTAATAACCCGGAAATCCGGGCCAATTTAAATTTTTTATTTCAATTTTAATGAATTTTGAATATTTAAAATAATTTATTTTAAATAATATCGATGAGAAATAAATTTTGAATAGAATTTGAACATATATATTTATATACGTCGTCGTTAGAATATAAATATTTATTTATATATATAAAAGGAATTGAAAATGGCGCGGTAGTTCGATAATTTGATTTCAAACTTCAAATGAATGTACCGGGTGCAAAATAAATCGGATTTTAGTGAAACCAAAAATATTTGAATCTAAATGAGAATATCTTTCCAACGAATCCGAGAAATCAAAATTTCATAGTGGGAATCAAAAGATATGTCCAGTTGAAATTTCAGAATAGTCGCTATGGAATTCTAGCCCTTAAAAATGGAAATTGTGCAAACGACCTCGGATTTCGACGAAACCACTTTTATTGGATCCGTGATGTCAAGTTATTGCTAGGTTTCAAATTTCATAATTTTTCGAATCAATATGTGAGAGCGGCAAAGGAAAACGCATTTGACCAATTTCAGTTGATTTTAATCGATTGGAAAATGGCCATTTTTCAAACGGTCTCAGAATTTGACAAAATTAGTTTTGTTAGGACCGTATCGTCAATACGAAGCTAGAAAATATTTTTCTGGAATTTTTCGAGTTAGTATGTGACCCCAGTAAATTGAAATGCGCGTTCAAATTCAATATATAAAGTTATATGTTGATTTTGATGAAAACTGATCGAAACGATCGAATCAGCTTACGATACATATCCCATTGTGTTCGGAATGGGGGTAATTAGCTAGGGGCGATAGTCGGTAGGTTCGATTTCGAGTTCGAATGAAAAAGTAACTTTTTATTAATAAATTAAATAATAAATATTTCTTTTCTCTCTCCCTCCCTTAACCTTCTCTTTAAACTCCCTCGTTGACCAAACCGAAAAAAGAAAAAAAAAGAAAAAAAGCAAAACGACGATCGATGGAGCGCCCTAGCCTCGCCGCCGTGTCCCCCATCGCCGGAGCTCCTCCCCCACCACCACTGAAGCCACCGCTCCCCTGCGCGCCTCCCTCTCCAACGCGCGACACCCCGAAACCCACGAACTCGATCCCCAAATTGAGCCCCCCAATCGCAGCGCGCCACCGTGCTACTGCCCGTGCAGCCACCCACCGCCTGAAGACTGACACGCCTCCCCCTCTTCTTGCGATCCACGCAACCATAAAACCCCTTCCTCCGCGTCCTTCCTCCAGAGATCCGAAAGCCAGAAGAAAACCTTACCCCTTTTTTTCTTGGATCGAACACCGCAACACCCTTCTCCGGACTAGCGAGAAACCTTTGATTCCAAACTGAAAACTGTGAGGTTTTACTTTAATTTATTAATGTTTTAGTTTATAATGATTTTTCCCTATGGAAAAATGATGATTTTCATTTATAAAATATAGGATTTTTCATTTAGAAAATACGATTTTTCCATTTATAAAAAGACATAGTTTTTCATTTGTGAAAGCTATTATTTTTAGTTAACGAAAAGTTAGGGTTTTTAACTTAGGGGAAGATACGATTTTTTTAGACATGAAAAGATTTTATTTTTATCATAAAAAAGATTATATTTTTATGATAGTAAAGATTCGATTTTTATAATATAAACATCAATATATGAAATGCAAATAAAAATATGATTTTTATATAGTGGCGATAATAAAAATATGATTTTTATATAGTGGTGATAATAAAAATATGATTTTTATATAAGGGCGATAATAAAAATATGATTTTTATAAGATAGAGATTATAAAAATGTGATCTTTATATATGTAGTGAATACGGATGACGAAAGCAACCAAAGAAGAAACGATGAAGATTTCCTACATAAGAAGAGTCGAGGCGTTTGGATTAGCTAGCCAGTGAGAACTTCTCACATTTAATTTTGTTTTCTAGTTAAAAATATATTCTAGGATGCAGACGGTGTTTAGTAGCACCCGACACCCGTCGTCCACAGACCATGGACGGCTTGTATGCTTGTTTGTTTGATTTTGATGTGTAGTTGATTGTTTGATGTGATGTGAAAGGAAATAAAATATTTATACAGTTAAAAATATTTTATAGTTAAAAATAGAAATTTTTAACGTGTATATAAAATAAATATTTACAAACAAATCGGAGATTTGTTTATATACACTGATTTGATTGATATTGATTGGGACGATAAATTTTACACATCGCCCAACTGCACAAATAAAACCTGTGTTTGATTGTTTGAAACCCCACACGGGTATTGGGATGATATTTGGCGTACACTAATCCCAATTATTTAGCTGTATGTCGATCGATTGATTGACAGACTGTGTAAGCGTTAATTATTGATATTTAATGCTTATGCAGTTGTGTGGTGCACTCTGGATGATGTTTGATTATTTATCGTTGTTATTATTTACATGTGTTGTAGAAAAATCCAAATAATTAACATTATATGGTAATTGATTGGGCCTCATTCCAGTTTTGAATAGAAATATTTGAAATAGAAATATTTGAATAGAAATATTTGAAATAGAATATTTGAAAATAGAAATATATGAAGCCGTGTTGATTAGATTGACTATATTTTGACGTGAACGATATTTATATCGATTTTATTCATTTTTCAATGAATATTGAAATAGATTTGAAATTCGAATTAAATTGCATAGAAATTAATTCGAATTAAAATTGAATAGAAATGAATTCGAATTGAAATTAAATAGAATGAATTCTAATTGAAATTGAATAGAAATGAATTTGAATTGAAATTGAATTAAAAATCGATAGAATTGAAATCATTTTGGAAATGAATTTGGATTGAAATTGAATAGAAATGAATTCGAATTGAAATTGAATTGAAATTGAATTAAAAATCGATTTGAATTGAAATCAATTTGAAATGAATTTAAAACTAATTTGTAAGGGAAAAATTCAATTTTGATTTGAATTTGAAATGAAGTTGAAATCGTTTGGAAAACGAATTTTAAATGATTTATAGAATATGTTTTAAAAGGAAATCGACGAAGTATATATTATATATAATATATATATAATATAATGGCCGAATAGAACGCGCCGCGCCGCGGCAGTTAGCGAATTTCGACCATTGACTTCGAATGGACATTGCGGGAGATCCGACCGTCGGATTCTCCTAAAACCAGAACCGTTGGGTTCGTATCGAGAAGAGCTTTCTAACAAATACTAGAAATTAGAAATCTAACGGTTGGATTTGGAATTATGTCCAAATCAAATTTGGAAAAGGTCGCTATAAGTGCAGTTCGATGGCCGTTGATGGAAATCGACTGTACGTGCCTTGATAAAATTATTAGAAGTAGTAATAATTTGTGTAAAATCATAAGAAATGATTTGGAAAGAATCGGGATGAAAAACTCCATATTTGAAAATATAAAAATAGATTTTTATCGAAATGAAATAGTTTTGAACTATAATTATAATTCTATTTATTTTTAAATAAATAAATTGGATTTGAAATGGTTTTGAAAATAACCTGAATTTCCAATAATTGCATCGGAATGGATTTGAATCGAAATTGTCCTCGGAATATTTCGATGTTGGATTTCGTGATTATAAAGATAGCGTTATGGAAATTTGAAAGATATATATATATATATATATATATAACATTATTCGCAATACGATATTTATTGGTCGTAGAATTTGATATTGAATATAAGCCGAAATATTTTCTATTCAGAGCCTTGTATTTAATATCAAATTTGATTTGGGTTTGTCGTGAATGGTGTCTTCATTAACACTGTTCTTAAGCCTAGTTGAGAAAAAGATTAAATCTTTTATTTAGATTTAATGATGTGTACCAATTAAATAATATTTAATTGGAATTGAATTGGTATTGATTTTTGGGTTTATCGCGAACAGTTTTTTAAATAACACTTGTTCTTTAACCCGATAATTAATGGAATGTGATTTTGGGTTGTCGTGAACGGTATCTTCAATAATACTGTTCTTAGACCCAAAGGAGTTAAGAAAATCAGAAACTAACTGGAGATTAGTTTATTTGAATGGTTTCTGGGATATTGATCTGATGTTGGTTTCAGCCTTCGGGGTAAATACTTAGGGAATTGCTCACTTGCTAATTTACGATTAGGGACGGATTGAAATGTGATGTGATTTTGGGGTTTATCGTGAACCGTATTTTAAATGACACTGATTCTTTAACCCAGTCACAGATTAATACTAAGTGGTGTTTTAATGAATCTTTTATTAGATTGAAAAGATCGAGAATGGAGTATCACCAGTTTTACTCCAGGCGATAGTTAAATCTTTAATTAGATTTGAACGTGAAATGGTAATTGAATTTACCGATAACACCATGGTGTTAGATATGAAGTATTACCAGTTTTACTTCATTGGATGAATAGGTTGGGATTGGGAAATAAAATAAATGATCTCTTCGATATGGATCGCTAATCCCGACTAGTTTGAATTGATATTCAAAAGTAGATTAAAGAATAAATCTAAAGGATTTATCTTTGATAAAATTAATGGGAACCTTTCCCTAAGAATGTGAAATTTAGAAACTAATTGTTGGTTAGCTAAGCAGAATGGTTTTCCGGATATTGATCTGATGTTGGTTTTGGCCTTCGGGGTTAATATTTGGGGAAATATTCTCTTATTAATTTACGGTTAGTGACTGATGAATCGGAATGAGGCGTATGTTGTGTTTGTGTAACACTTGTTTATTATATACGCGAGTTATACGGAAAGACCGGGTTTATCCCATTCTGAATAACTGATTCGATGATTAGTCGAAGATTAAGACGATGGTTGAAGACCGGAGGTCTTCACGTCGTTTGGATAATTATTGAGGATCTTGATTGGGTTGTACACCCAAGAGGAGGGAATCAATTGGTGGTCGTCCAGACGTACTTGGAGATCGATGGATATGCGGGGTACAAGGTGCCTCCGGTTTTGTTCAGACCCAGAACGGACTTGTAAATGGACTGTGTGTCTGACATCGGATTTCATTCTGTGTGACTGATATCGGTTGCATAGAGTGTTTTGCCTGTGTGGCATGCTAAGATGAAAATGATCAAGGCTTCTGTTGAAAAGCAGAGTCTTATGGTTGATGATCAAAGCACGGCTTGTGTGGCGTAGCTTTGTGTAGTGCTGATTCGCGAGCCTCACACCCCGGTGGTGAACCAAAAACGGGAGCGGACATCAGGGAGGGCATGCGTTTCTTTCTAGTTAGAAGTGGCGTCAGTGGTTTTACACGCCCTGACGAGTTTGACTTATGTGGTTGTTGCTGTTGCGAGGCGCCTTGGATATACCGGTGACTATGTGAAGCCGAAGGAGCCATTCATTGGCTCATTTACGCCCCATAGGGCGGGGAAACGCAGTGTTCAGGCATAATAATCCACATCGGTGGACCGGCCCTGACGATCCAAGGCTTGCCTGCATGCTTGCCTGAGGGGCGGACTAGAGCGTCTCGAATCGGTAGAGGACTATCTTTTTCCTCTGTTCACAGATGGAAATCCTACTTCCAATACGTGACTTTACGGTTTTATTTGTAGAGCGTAGTATGGCGACATAGTGGGATGGGGCACTCATGCCGTCTATGATTGATGCTTATGATTTGAAATTGTTTTGACACTATACACTTATAGTAATAATAAAACATGAAATTTCACGTACCAAGCATTCTTGGCTATTATAAGGTAAAAACCCTATCCTCCGGCTTGCGTTGCATTGTGTGGTGGGACCTGGGTCTTATAATAGCTTCATTATTCTTTATTTAGCATTGCGCTGTTGTTTTATGCACTGGTATTCTTGGGAGGAAACTCGTTCCGTGTTATACGGCGTGGTCCCTTGATTTACCGAACTTTAAAATAAAGATTATTAACTGTTTTTGTTCTCACATCAGTCCCATGACTGACCTGGAGTTTATTGTTTTTACCTAAACTCTAGGTGCCCTTATTTTGACACGGGCAGCTAGTAGTTTTGGTTTTGCAGATTTATATTCCCAAGATCCTGGTTTACAGCTGGAACGATATCCGAAAAGCTTTGTATCCGTATATCTCCTTCAGTTGTATTTTGTATTATTTTCCGCTGCTATGTAATGTATTGTAATCTCTGATATTTTCTGTGTAATATTTATTCATTTATACTCTGTATATTCTTGTATTCTGATGGAATTGTTGTAATATACAATGAAAGGTTCTTCTGTCTGCGTTCTTTTGTGTGTTGTTGTCTAAGTATCCGCTCTTTCCTTACCGGCGAAGAAACGGGTTTTACATTTGGTATCAGAGCTTTGGTTTACAAAGCTCAGAGAACAAGACACGTTAGAACCAAACGAAAGAATTCATCAGAAATTGGATTAGTAACATCCAATGAGAATGACTCGTTAGAGATTGGATCAGTAGCATCCTAGAATGAGTGTGAAGAGTATTTTTGAAATGAAAACAATTTTTTGTTTTGAAAATTTAAATCAATTATACGTATTTGATTATTTATTTATATTGATTTGGACAATCAAATATATAGAAATTTTAGTATACGTCTAATCCACGTGTATTGAAGCCTCAAATATATTCGATAGATATAGAATTACACTCTAGTCGCTCGGACATGATTCTAATGATTGACGCGTCATCATTAGAATTTATTTTCGTGTTTCGAAAGTGAAATTTCTATATATTTCCAATTGACTGGTGTGAGAACCAAAATTAGATAGGGTCTATTGTTGTGATTTGGCATCAAAAATGGGATTTTTGACTATATATCAAAGTTATGAATTTCAAATGATAATTCACTAATTGATTGATGGTTGTGTTGTTTGATTATTGTTTGATTAATTAAATGTTGAATCATATGACCAAATTGATCAAATAGTAAATTGTATTGAAAATTTGGTCGCATTTTCTTGCATATACTTATACTTACATTGAACAGGTCATAGGAACGAGGCTAGAGCAGAAGAATAAAATTGTTTGCCCAACAAATAGGTACATGTTTACCATAATTTACAGTTTTCTTTGGGTGATGATGATTTTATGAGCCGATTGGCTAGCTGCTTGGCTTTTTCTTTTTCTTTTTGAGATCAGAGGGCCTGTGTGGCAATTTCGGGATTTTCCCGGTGCTCCCGGTGCAGGGGAGGTTATGGCAAAAAAATTCGGAAATTTAGGGTGTTAGCCATATTTTTGAAAAATTTGAAAAGTTCTTAAAAACTAAAAAATCGAAGAACTTAAGCCGTAGTCAAAAGAATGGAAGTTGAGTTGATTAGTTAAACAACTTTCGGCTTCGTTCCTTTTCGGGGACGAAAAGTTTTAAGTGGGGGAGATTGTAATAACCCGGAAATCGAGGCCAATTTAAATTTTTTATTTTGGCAATTTTAATGAATTTTGAAATTTAAAATGATTTATTTTAAATAATATTGACGAGAAATTTATTTTGAACAGAATTTGAACATATGTATTATATACGTCGTCGTTAGAATATAAATATTTATTTATATATATAAAAGGAATTGAAAATGGCGCTGTAGTTCGATAATTCGATTTCAAACTTCAAATGAATGTACCGGGTGCAAAATAAACCGGATTTTAGTGAAACCAAAAATATTTGAATCTAATAGAGAATATCTTTCCAACGAATCTGAGAAATCGAAATTTCATAGCGGGAATCAAAAGAAATGTCCAGTTGAAATGTCAGAATAGTCGCTATGGAATTCTAGCCCTTAAAAATGGAAACTTTGCAAATGACCTCGGATTTCGACAAAACCACTTTTGTTGGATCCGTGATGTAAAGTTATTGCTATGTTTCAAATTTCATAATTTTTTGAATCAATATGTGAGCGTGGCAAAGGAAAACGTGTTTGACCAGTTTCAGTTGATTTTAATCGACTGGAAAATGGCCATTTTTCAAACGGTCTCAGAATTTAACGAAATTAGTTTTGTTACGACCGTATCGTCAATACGAAGCTAGAAAATATTTTTCTGGAATTTTTCGAGTTAGTATGTGACCCCAGTAAACTGAAATGCGCGTTCAAATTCAATATATAGAGTTATATGTTGATTTTGACGAAAACTGATCGAAACGATCGAATCAGCTTACGATACATATCCCATTGTGTTCGGAATGAGGGTAATTAGCTACGGGCGATAGTCGGTAGGTTCGATTTTGAGTTCGAATGAAAAAGTAACTTTTTATTAATAAATTAGATAATAAATATTTCTTTTCTCTCTCTCCCTCCGTTAACCTTCTCTTTCCACTCACTCGTTGACCAAACCGATGAAAGAAAAAAAAGAAAAAAAAAGCAAAAAAAAAAAAAGCAAAACGACGATCGATGGAGCGCCCTAGCCACGCCGCCGTGTCCCCCATCGCCGGAGCTCCTCCCCCACCACCACTAAAGCCACCGCTCCCCTGCGCGCCTCCCTCTCCAACGCGCGACACCCCAAAACCCACGAACCCCGATCACCAAATCGAGCCCTCCAATCGCAGCGCGCCACCGTGCTACTGCCCACGCAGCCACCCACCTCCTGAAGACTGACGCGCCTCCACACTCTTCCTGCGATCCACACAACCACAAAACCCCTTCCTCCGCGTCCTTCCTCCTGAGATCCGAAAGCCAGTAGAAAACCTCACCCCTTTTTTATCTTGGATCGAACACCGCAGCACCCAGCTTCGGACCAGCGAGAAACCTTCGATTCCAAACTGAAAACTGTGAGGTTTTACTTTAATTTATTAATGTTTTAGTTTATAATGATTTTTCCCTATAGAAAAATGATGATTTTTATTTATAAAATATAGGAATTTTCATTTAGAAAATATGATTTTTCCATTTATAAAAAGACATAGTTTTTCATTTGTGAAAGCTATTATTTTTAATTAACGAAAAGTTAGGGTTTTTAACTTAGGGGAAGATACGATTTTTTTAGACATGAAAAGATTTTATTTTTATCATAGAAAAGATTATATTTTTATGATAGTAAAGATTCGAGTTTTATAATATAAACATCAATATATGAAATGGAAATAAAAATATGATTTTTATATAGTGGCGATAATAAAAATATGATTTTTATATAGTGGCGATAATAAAAATATGATTTTTATAAGATAGAGATTATAAAAACGTGATCTTTATATATGTAGTGAATACGGACGACGAAAGCGACAAAAGAAGAAACGATGAAGATTTCCTACATAAGAAGAGTCGAGGCGTTTGGATTAGCTAGCCGGTGAGAACTTCTCACATTTAATTTTCTTTTCTAGTTAAAAATATATACTAGGATGCAGACGATGTTCAGTAGCACCCGACACCCGTCGTCCGCAGACCATGGACAGCTTGTATGCTTGTTTGTTTGATTTTGATGTGTAGTTGATTGTGTGATGTGATGTGAAAGGAAATAAAATATTTATATAGTTAAAAATATTTTATAGTTAAAAATAGAAATTTTTAACATGTATATAAAATAAATATTTATAAACAAATCGGAGAAAATTGTTTACATACACTGATTTGATTGATATAGATTGGGACGATAAATTTTACACATCGCCCAACTACACAAATAAAACCTGTGTTTGACTGTTTGAAACCCCACACGGGTATTTGGACGATATTTGGCGTACACTAATCCCAATTATTTAGTTGTATGTCGATCGATTGATTGACAGACTGTGTAAGCGTTAATTATTGATATTTAATGCTTATACAGTTGTGTGGTGCACTCTGGATGATGGTTGATTATTTATCGTTGTTATTATTTACATGTGTTGTAAAAAAATCCAAATAATTAACATTATATGGTAATTGATTGGGCCTCATTCCAGTTTTGAATAGAAATATTTGAATAGAAATATTTGAATAGAAATATTTGAAATAGAATATTGGAAAATAGAAATATATGAAGCCGTGTTGATTAGTTTGACGCCATTTTGACGTGAACGATACTTATATCGATTTTATTCATTTTTCAATGAATATTGAAATAGATTTGAAATTCGAATTAAATTGCATAGAAATGAATTTGAATTAAAATTGAATAGAAATGAATTCGAATTGAAATTGAATAGAAATGAATTCGAATTGAAATTGAATATAAATGAATTCGAATTGAAATTGAATATAAATGAATTTGAATTGAATTTGAATTAAAAATCGATAGAATTCAAATCGTTTTGGAAATGAATTCGAATTGAAATTGAATAGAAATGAATTCGAACTAAAATTGAACAGAAATGAATTTGAATTGAAATTGAATTAAAAATTGATTTGAATTGAAATTAATTTGAAATGAATTTAAAACGAATTTGTAAGGGAAAAATTCAATTTTGATTTGAATTTGAAATGAAGTTGAAATCTTTTGGAAAACGAATTTTAAATGATTTATATAATTCGTTTTAAAAGGAAATCGACGAAGTATATATTATATATAATAAATATATAATATAATGGCCGAATAGAATGCGTCGCGCCGCGGCAGTTCACGAATTTCGACCATTGACTTCGAATGGACATTGCGGGAGATCCGACCGTCGGATTCTCCTAAAAACGGAACCTTTGGGTTCATATCGAAAATAGCTCTCTAACGAATATTAGAAATTAGAAATCTAACGGTTGGATTTGGAATTATGTCCAAATCAAATTTGGAAAAGGTCGTTATAAGTGCAGTTCGATGGCCGTTGATGGAAATCGACTGTATGGGCCTTGATAAAATTATTAAAAATAGTAATTATTTGTGTAAAATCATAAGAAATGATTTGGAAAGAATCGGGATGAAAAACTCCATATTTGAAAAGATAAAAATAGATTTTTATCGAAATGAACTAGTTTTGAACTAGAATTATAATTCTATTTATTTTTAAATAAATAAATTGGATTTGAACTGGTTTTGAAAATAACTAGAATTTCCAATAATTGCATTGGAATGGATTTGAATCAAACTTGTCCTCGGAATATTTCGATGTTGGATTTCGTGATTATACAAATAGCGTTATGGAAATTTGAAAGATATATATATATATATATATATATATCATTATTTCCAATACGATATTTGTTGGTCGTAGAATTTGAGATTGAATATAAGACGATATATTTTCTATTCAGAGCCTTGTATTTAATATCAAATTTGATTTGGGTTTGTCGTGAATTGTGTCTTCATTAACACTGTTATTAAGCCCAGTTGAGAAAAAGATTAAATCTTTTATTTAGATTTAATGAAGTGTACCAATTAAATAATATTTAATTGGAATTGAATTGGTATTGATTTTTGGCTTTATCGTGAATAGTGTTTTAAATAACACTTGTTCTTTAACCCGATAATTAATGGAATGTGATTTTGGGTTGTCGTGAACGGTATCTTCAATAATACTGTTCTTAGACCCAAAGGAGTAAAGAAAATCAGAAACTAACTGGAGATTAGTTTATTTGAATGGTTTCTGGGATATTGATCTGATGTTGGTTTCGGCCTTCGGGGTTAATACTTAGGGAATTTCTCACTTGCTAATTTACGATTAGGGACTGATTGAAATGTGATGTGATTTTGGGGTTTATCGTGAACCGTATTTTAAATGACACTGATTCTTTAACCCAGTCACAGATTAAAACTAAGTGGAGTATGTTGTGACACTGATTCTCTTGTTAATTTACAGTTAGTGACTGATGAATTGGAATGAGGCGTATGTTGTGTTTGTGTAACACTTGTTTATTATATGCGCGAGTTATTCGGAAAGACCGGATTTATCCCATTCTGAATAACTGATTCGACGATTATTCGAAGATGAAGATGATGGTTGAAGACGTGAGGTCTTCACGTCGTTTGGATAATTACGGATGATCTTGATTGGGCCGTACACCCAAGAGGAGGGAATCAGTTGGTGGTCGTCCAGACGTACTTGGAGATCGATGGATATGCGGGGTACAAGGTGCCTCCGGTTTCGTTCAGACCCAGAACGGACTTGTAAATGGACTGTGTGTCTGACATCGGATTTCATTCTGTGTGACTGATATCGGTTGCATAGAGTGGTTTGCCTGTGTGGCATGCTAAGATGCAAATGATCAAGGCTTCTGTTAAAAAGCAGAGTCTTGTGGTTGATGATCAAAGCACGGCCTGTGTGGCGTAGCTTTGTGTAGCGTTGATTCGCGAGCCTCACACGCCGGTGGTGAACCAAAAACGGGAGCGGACACCAGGCAGGGCATGCGTTTCTTTCTAGTTAGAAGTGGCGTCAGTGCGTTTCTCATTATAACCATCGTCTTATTAGAAGTGACGCCACTTCTAACTAGAAAGAAACGCATGCCCTCCCTGATGTCCGCTCCTGTTTTTGGTTCACCACCGGGGTGTGAGGCTCGCGAATCAACGCTACACAAAGCTACGACACACAGGCCGTGCTTTGATCATCAACCACAAGACTCTGCTTTTTAACAAAAGCCCTGATCATTTGCATCTTAGCATGCCACACAGGCAAACCACTCTATGCAACCGATATTAGTCACACAGAATGAAATCCAATGTCAGACACACAGTCCATTTACAAGTTCGTTCTGGGTCTGAATGAAACCGGGGGCACCTAGTACCCCGCACATTCATCGATCGCCAAGTACGTCTGGACGATCACCAACTGTTTCCATCTTCTTGGGTGTACGGCCCAATCAAAATCATCAGTAATTATCCAAACGACGTGAAGACCTCCGGTCTTCAACCACCGTCTTCACCTTCGAGTCATCGTCGTATCAGTTATTCAGAATGGGATAAACCCAGTCTTTCTGAATAACTCGCGTATATAATAAATACGTGTTACACAAACACAACATACGCCTCATTCCAATTTAGAATATTCTTTTATTCAAATATTCTTATACTTTGGGAAAGGTTCTCATTAATTTTATCAAAGATAAATTCTTTAAATTTATTCTTTAATCTTCTTTGAATATCAATTCAAACTAGTCGGGATTAGCGAACCACACCGAAGTAATCATTTATTTTAATTTCCCAATCCCAACCTATTCATCCCATGAAGTAAAACTGGTAATACTTCATATCTAACAGCACGGTGTTATCGGTAAATTCAATTACCATTTCACGTTCAAATCTAATTAAAGATTTAACTATCGCCTGGAGTAAAACTGGTGATACTCCATTCTAACACCTTTTCAATCTAATTAAAGATTCATTAAAACTCCACTTAGTTTTAATCTTTAACTGGGTTAAAGAATCGGTGACATTTAAAACACGGTTCACGATAAACCCAAAATCACATTCCATTAATTATCGGGTTAAAGAATGAGTGTTATTTAAAACACTGTTCACGATAAACACAAAAATCAATATCAATTCAATTCCAATTAAATATTATTTAATTGGTACACTTCATTAAATCTAAAATAAAAAGATTTAATCTTTCCTCAACTGGGCTTAAGAACAGTGTTAATGAAGACACCATTCACGACAAACCCAAATCACATTTGATATTAAATACAAGGCTCTGAATAGAAAATATATCGGCTTATATTCAATATCAAATTCTACGACCAACAAATATCGTATTGGAAATAACGATATTAATATATCTTTCAAATTTCCCAAACAATATCTGTATAATCTCGAAATCCAACATCGAAATATTCCAAAGACAATTTCGATTCAAATCCGTTCCCACTTTATATATTGGAAATTCTGGTTATTTTCAGAACCATTTCAAATCCATTTTATTTATTTTAGAAATAAATAGAATTATAATTCTATTTCAAAACTAGTTCATTTCGATAAAAATCTATTTTTATCTTTTCAAATATGGAGTTTTTCGTCCCAGTTCTTCCCAAATCACTTCTTATGATTTTACACAAATTATTGATATTTTTAATAATTTTACCAAGGCCCGTACAGTCGATTTCCATCAACGGCCATCGAACTGCACTTACAGCAACCTTTTTCAAATTTGATTTGGACATAATTCCAAATCCAACCATTAGATTTCTAATATTCGTTAGAAAGCTTTTTCGATACGAACCCAACGGTTCCGGTTTTAGGAGAATCCGACGGTCGGATCTCCCGCAATATCTGTTCGAAGTCAATGGTCGAAATTCGCGAACTGCCGCGACGCGGCGCATTCTATTCAGGCCATTATATTATATATATAATATATATAATATATACTTTGTCGATTTCAATTCAAAACATGCTTTATAAATCGTTTTAAATTCATTTTCAAAACGGTTTCAACTTCATATTCAATTTCAAATCAAAATTGAATATTCCAATATAAATTCATTTTAAAATCATTTCACATTGATTTCAATTCAAATTGATTTCTAATTCTATTTCAGTTCGTTTTCGATTTAATTCAATTTCAATACGAATTCATTTCTATTCAATTTCAATTTGAATTCATTTCTATTCAATTTCAATTTGAATTCATTTCTATTCAATTTCAATTTGAATTCCAATTCTTTTCAAAATATCAGACTTTGAAATCACTTTCGACATTCATTATAAAATGAATAAAATCGATATAAATATCGTTCACGTCAAAATGGCGTAAATCTAATCAACACGGCTTCATATATTTTTATTTTCAAATATTTCTATTCAAATATTTCTATTTCAAATATTTCTTTTTCAAATATTTCTTTTTCAAATATGGAATGAGGCCCAATCAATTACCATATAATGTTAATTATATGGATTTTCTACAACACATGTATATAACAACAACGATAAATCATTAACCATCATCCAAAGTGTGTTCTACACTGTATAAGCATCAAATATAAATATTTAACGCTTATAACAGTCTGTCAATCAATCGATCGAGATACGACTAACTATTGGGATTAGTGTTGGTCATGTACCATCCCAATACCCGTGTGGGGTTTTCAAACAATCAAACAAAGATTTTATTTGTGCAGTTGGGCGATGTGTGAAATTTATCGTCCTAATCAATATCAGTCAAATGTGTGTATATAAACAAATCGTCCGATTTGTTTATTTTTATTTCATTTCATATACAAGTTAAAATTTCTATTTTTAAATATGAAATATTTTATTTCATTTCACATCGCATCACACAATCAACTACACATCAAAATCAAACAAACAAGCATACAAGTCGTCCATGGTTTGTGGACGACTGGTGTCGGGTGCTACTAAACACCGTCTGCATCTTAGTATATTTTTCAACTAGAAAAAGAAAATTAAAGGTGAGAAGTTCTCACCAAAGCTATCCCAACTCCACGACACTTCATATGTAGAAATCTTCGTCGTTCTCGCCCTTTTGTCAATTTTCACTGCCCGTATTCTCTACATATATAAAAATCACATTTTTACTTCGCTATTCGATATAATAATCGAATTTTTACTTTGCTATTCAATATATAAAAATCAAATTTTTACTTTGCTATTCAATATATAAAAATGGAATTTTTACTTTGCTATTCAATATATAAAAATTGAATTTTTACTTTGCTATTCAATATATGAAAATCGAATTTTTACTTTGCTATTCAATATATGAAAATCGAATTTTTACTTTGCTATTCAATATATAAAAATTGAATTTTTACTCTGCTATTCAATATATAAAAATTGAATTTTTACTCTGTTATTCAATATATAAAAATCGAATTTTTACTCTGTTATTCAATATATAAAAATCGAATTTTTACTCTTATATCCATTCATGTAAAAATCGAATTTTTATATCGCTACCTTCACATTAAAAATCATAACTTTTGTAGAATAAAAATCTTGTCTTTTACCGAATAAAAATCTTATCTTTTGTGTAAAAATCAATTATTTCTTTAAAATAAAAATCATTTCTTTCAAATAAAAATCATTTCTTATAAATATAACATATAAAAAAATCCCATTTTTTTCTATGCCTTCTATATTTCAAAACTGCAAATAAAATGCAATGCTATATACATTTAAAATCTGAATCTAAATTCAATGTGAATTCTAATTAAAATCTGAAAATAAATGTAACTAAAATAAAGAAACTTACTGATTTTTTTCGTTTAGAGGGAGGTGGAAAATCGAATTGGAGGGTGGGGGGGCTTTTTCTGTGGGGTTCGTCGGTTTTCAGGTGAGAAGGGCATGGGGGTTCGATTCTCGTGAGCAAGCGAAGGGGGGAGGAGATTGGGGGGGGGTCGCGGCCTATTGCCGGAGGTGGGGTGCGATGGCGGCTCAGGGGGGTTTCCAGCGAGCAGGAAGTTGGAGGAAGAGGGGTTTTGCGCGAGGTTTGATGTGGGTTGGAGGTCGCGTCAGTCGATTGGAGAGGAGGGGTGAGAGGGTGGAGTCGCCGGGGCGGCGGTCGTGGAGGGCGGTGGCCGATTCCATCGCTGGTGGAGCGATTTGTTTTTTTTTTCCTTTTTTTCCTTCTGTTCGATTTTGAAAAGGGGGGCCTGAGAGATAAAGGGAGAGAGAGGGTTTAATTTATTTTATTTAATTAATTTATTTTCAAAAAGGTACTTTTTAATTCGACCTCGAAACGAGGCCCACTGCCTGACGTCCATAGCTAATTACCCCATTCCGAACACAATGGGATATGTATCGTAGGCTGATTCGATCGTTTCGATCAGTTTTCGTCAAAATCAACATATAACTCTATATATTGAATTTGAACGCGCATTTCAATTTACTGGGGTCACATACTAACTCGAAAAATTCCAAAAAAATATTTTCTAGCTTCGTATTGACGATACGGTCCTAACAAAACTAATTTCGTCGAATTCTGAGACCGTTTGAAAAATGGTCATTTTCCAGTCGATTAAAATCAACTAAAACTGGTCAAACACGTTTTCCTTTGCCACGCTCACATATTGATTCGAAAAATTATGAAATTTGAAATCTAGCAATAACCTTACATCCCGGATCCAACAAAAGTGGTTTCGTCAAAATCCGAGGTCGTTAGCAAAATTCCCATTCTTAAGGGCCTGAATTCCATAGCGACTATTCAGAATTTTCAACTGGACATATCTTTTGATTCCCGCTATGAAATTTCAATTTTTCGGATTTGTTGGAAAGATATTCTCAATTATATTCCATTATTTTTGGTTTCACTAAAATCCGGTTTATTTTGCACCTGGTACATTCATTTGATGTTTGAAATCGAATTATCGAACTACCTCACCATTTTTAATTCTATTTATAATTATATATAATTATTTATATTCTAACGACGATGTATATAATATATACGTTCTATTTATATTCAAAATAAATTTCTCGTCGACATTATTTAAAATAATCAAAATTCGCTAAAATTGCCAAAATAAAAATTTTAAACTGGCCCAGATTTCCGGGTTATTACAATCTCCCCCACTTAAAAAATTTCGTCCCCGTAAAGGAACCAAGCCGAAAGTTGTTTCACAAATCAACTCAACTTTCGTTATTTTGATTACGGCTTAAGTTCTTTAACTTTTCAGTTTTTAAGAACTTTTCAAATTTTTCAAAAATTTGGATAACACCCTAAATTTTCGAAAATTTTCGCCATAACCTCCCCTGGACCGGGAGCACGGGAAAATCCCGAAATTGCCATACAGGCCCTCTGATCTCAAAAAGAAAAAGAAAAGGCCAAGCGGCTAGCCAATCGGCTCATAAAATCATCATCACCCAAACAAAACAGTAAATTATGATAAACATGTACCAATTTGTCGGGCAAACAATTTTATTTCTCTGCTCTAGCCTCCTTGCTATGACCTGTTCAATATAAGTACAAGTATATGCAAGCAAATGCGACCAAATTTCAATACAATACACTATTTGGTTCAATTGGCTAAATGGTTAAAAAAATTAATTAATCAACCAATAATCTACAACACAACGATCAATCAATTAGTTGATTAGCTTTTCAAATTCATAACTTTGATACATAGTTAAAAAAATCAGATTTTTGATGCCAAATCACTACAATAGGCCCTATCTAATTTTGGTTCTCACACCAATCAATAGGAAATATATAGACGTCCCACCTTCGTCACTCGAACATAAATACTGATGATGTCATGACAATCATCAGTACCATCTCCGGGCGACTAGAGTGTAATTCTATATCTATCCAGTATATTAAAACTTCAAATACACGTGGATCAGACGTATACGCAAAGTCTATATATACTGGACTGTCCAAATCAATATAAATAAATATTCAAATACGTATAATTGGTTTAAATTTCAAAACAAAACTTGTTTTCATTTTAGAAATATATTCTTCACACTCGTTCTAGGATATTACAGATCCCACCTCTAACGAGTCATTCCATTGGATGTTACTAATCCAATATCTGATGAATTTTTACGTATGGTTCTAATGTGCCTTGTTCTCTGAGCTTTGTAAAACAAAGCTCTGATACCAACTGTAACGAAAACGCGAAATTCGGTAGGCTTTGCAACCATCCCTTCATCCTTCATTTTAGCAGGTAAAACCCACCGTGGCTCACATTGGTCCCCCAGTCCCTTGTTTTACGGCGACCCTCTCGAGTCTCCCGGCCACTGCCTAACCAAACCTCTACAGGGACATTTAGGGGTAAGAGTCTCCCGTTCGCCACCAAACCGCGAAGCGAGAACCCCCTATCATGCGTACCCCAGCCCACACAGGGCCAGCAACAAGAACTGGTGATACTCCATTCTAACACCTTTTCAATCTAATTAAAGATTCATTAAAACTCCACATAGTTTTAATCTTTAACTGGGTTAAAGAATCGGTGTCATTTAAAACACGGTTCACGATAAACCCAAAATCACATTCCATTAATTATCGGGTTAAAGAATGAGTGTTATTTAAAACACTGTTCACGATAAACCCAAAAATCAATATCAATTCAATTCCAATTAAATATTATTTAATTGGTACACTTCATTAAATCTAAAATAAAATGATTTAATCTTTCCTTAACTGGGCTTAAGAACAGTGTTAATGAAGACACCATTCACGACAAACCCAAATCACATTTGATATTAAATACAAGGCTCTGAATAGAAAATATATCGGCTTATATTCAATATCAAATTCTACGACCAACAAATATCGTATTGGAAATAACGATATTAATATATCTTTCAAATTTCCCAAACAATATCTGTATAATCACGAAATCCAACATCAAAATATTCCAAAGACAATTTCGATTCAAATCCATTCCCACTTTATATATTGGAAATTCTTCTTATTTTCAAAACAATTTCAAATCCGCTTTATTTATTTTAGAAATAAATAGAATTATAATTCTATTTCAAAACTAGTTCATTTCGACAAAAATCTATTTTTATCTTTTCAAATATGGAGTTTTTTGTCCCAATTATTCCCAAATCACTTCTTATGATTTTACACAAATTATTGATATTTTTAATAATTTTACCAAGGCCCGTACAGTCGATTTCCATCAACGGCCATCGAACTGCACTTACAGCGACCTTTTTCAAATTTGATTTGGACATAATTCCAAATCCAACCATTAGATTTCTAATTTCTAATATTCATTAGAAAGCTCTTTTCGATACGAACCCAACGGTTCTGGTTTTAGGAGAATCCGATGGTCGGATCTCCCGCAATATCCGTTCGTAGTCAATGGTCGAAATTCGCGAACTGCCGCGGCGCGGCGCGTTCTATTCAGGCTATTATATTATATATATAATATATATAATATATACTTCGTTGATTTCAATTCAAAACGCGCTTTATAAATCGTTTTAAATTCATTTTCAAAACGGTTTCAACTTCATATTCAATTTCAAATCAAAATTGAATATTCCAACATAAATTCGTTTTAAAATCATTTCACATTGATTTCTAATTCTATCTCAGTTCGTTTTCGATTTAATTCAATTTCAATACGAATTCATTTCTATTCAATTTCAATTTGAAGTAATTTCTATTCAATTTCAATTTGAATTCCAATTCTTTTCAAAATATCAGACTTTGAAATCACTTTCGACATTCATTATAAAATGTATAAAATCGATATAAATATCGTTCACGTCAAAATGGCGTAAATCTAATCAACACGGCTTCATATATTTTTATTTTCAAATATTCTATTTCAAATATTTCTATTCAAATATTTCTATTTCAAATATTTCTTTTTCAAATATTTCTTTTTCAAATATGGAATGAGGCCCAATCAATTACCATATAATGTTAATTATATGGATTTTCTACAACACATGTATATAACAACAAAGATAAATCATTGACCATCATCCAAAGTGCGTTCTACACTGTATAAGCATCAAATATAAATATTTAACGCTTATAACAGTCTGTCAATCAATCTATCGACATACGACTAACTATTGGGATTAGTGTAGGTCATATACCATCCCAATACCAGTGTGGGGTTTTCAAACAATCAAACACAGATTTTATTTAGGCAGTTGGGCGATGTGTAAAATTTATCGTCCCAATAAATATCAGTCAAATGTGTGTATATAAACAAATCGTCCGATTTGTTTATTTTTACTTCATTTCATATACACGTTAAAAATTCTATTTTTAACTATAAAATATTTTATTTCATTTCACATTGCATCACACAATCAACTACACATCAAAATCAAACAAACAAGCATACAAGCCGTCCATGGTCTGTGGACGACGGGTGTCAGGTGCTACTAAACACCGTCTGCATCCTAGTATATATTTCAACTAGAAAAAGATAATTAAAGGTGAGAATTTCTCACCAAAGCTATCCCAACTCCACGACACTTCATATGTAGAAATCTTCGTCGTTCTCGCCCTTTTGTCATTTTTCACTGCCCGTATTCTCTACATATACAAAAATCACATTTTTACTCCGCTATTCGATATATAATAATCGAATTTTTACTTTGCTATTCAATATATAAAAATCGAATTTTTACTTTGCTATTCAATATATAAAAATTGAATTTTTACTTTGCTATTCAATATATAAAAATGGAATTTTTACTTTGCTATTCAATATATAAAATTTGAATTTTTACTTTTCTATTCAATAAATAAATCGAATTTTTACTTTGCTATTCAATATATAAAAATTGAATTTTTACTTTGCAATTCAATATATAAAAATTGAATTTTTACTCTGCTATTCAATATATAAAAATCGAATTTTTACTCTGCTATTCAATTTTTTAAAATCGAATCTTTACTCCTATATCCATTCATGTAAAAATCGAATTTTTATATCGCTACCTTCACATTAAAAATCATAACTTTTGTCGAATAAAAATCTTATCTTTTACCGAATAAAAATCTTATCTTTTGTGTAAAAATCAATTATTTCTTTAAAATAAAAATCATTTCTTTCAAATAAAAATCATTTCTTATAAATATTACATATAAAAAATACTATTTTTTTTCTATGACTTCTATATTTCAAAACTGCAAATAAAATGCAATGCTATATACATTAAAAATCTGAATCTAAATTCAATGTGAATTCTAATTAAAATCTGAAAATTAATGTAACTAAAATAAAGAAACTTACTGATTTTTTTCGTTTAGAGGGAGGTGGAAAATCGAATTGGAGGGTGGGGGGCTTTTTCTGTGGGTTCGTCGGTTTTCAGGTGAGAAGGGCATGGGGGTTCGATTCTCGTGAGCAAGCGAAGGGGGGAGGAGATGGGGGGTCGCGGCCTATCGCCGGAGGTGGGGGTGCGATGGCGGCTCAGGGGGGTTTCCAGCGAGCAGGAAGTTGGAGGATGGGGGGTTTTACGCGAAGGTTTGATGTGGGTTGGGGGTCGCGTCAGTCGACTGGAGTGGAGGGGTGAGAGGGTGGAGTCGCCGGGGCGGCGGTCGTGGAGGGCGGTGGCCGATTCCATCGCTGGTGGAGCGATTTGTTTTTTTTCCTTTTTTTTCCTTCTGTTCGATTTTGAAAAGGGGGGGCTGAGAGATAAAGGGAGAGAGTGGGTTTAATTTATTTTATTTAATTTATTTTCAAAAAGGTACTTTTCATTTCGACCTCAAAACGAGGCCCACCGCCTGACGTCCATAGCTAATTACCCCCATTCCGGACACAATGGGATATGTATCATAGGATGATTCGATCGTTTCGATCAGTTTTCGTCAAAATCAACATATAACTCTATATATTGAATTTGAATGCGCATTTCAATTTACTGGGGTCACATACTAACTCGAAAAATTTCAGAAAAATATTTTCTAGCCTCGTATTGACGATACGGTCCTAACAAAACTAATTTCGTCGAATTCTGAGACCGTTTGAAAAATGGCCATTTTCCAGTCGATTAAAATCAACTAAAACTGGTCAAACACGTTTCCCTTTGCCACGCTTACATATTGATTCGAAAAATTATGAAATTTGAAATCTAGCAATAACCTTACATCCCGGATCCAACAAAAGTGGTTTCGTCAAAATCCGAGGTCGTTTGCAAAATTCCCATTCTTAAGGGCCTGAATTCCATAGTAACTATTCAGAATTTTCAACTGGACATATCTTTTGATTCCCGCTATGAAATTTCAATTTTTCGAATTCGTTGGAAAGATATTCTCAATTAGATTCCATTATTTTTGGTTTCACTAAAATCCGTTTATTTTGCACCCGGTACATTCATTTGAAGTTTGAAATCGAATTATCGAACTACCGCGCCATTTACAATTCTATTTATAATTATATATAATTATTTATATTCTAATGACGATGTATATAATATATATGTTCTATTTATATTCAAAATAAATTTCTCATCGACATTATTTAAAATAATTCATTTTAAATAATCAAAATTCGCTAAAAATTCCAAAATAAAAATTTTAAACTGGCCCAGATTTCCGGGTTATTACATCAACAGACATCTTTATTACTATTTATTATACAAAAATATTGGTATGTTTATGATAGTTAACTCTGATAATTTTTATAAAATACAATCAAATATATATTTTAACAGCTTCATGATTGTTATTTAATTATTATATTTTGTCCTTTCGCTGTGTGATTCTGTGTTTTTTCTTCTTCTCTTCTTTTTCTTATATAAATCCCAAAAACTATCCGTATTTATATTTGTTTATGTTGACATTGAGGATCATTGTCGATTTGAACGGTCAAAAATCTTGAATGTTACATTTGGCATCGGAGCTTTGGTTTAGCGAAAACTTGGCTCTATATGGATTAACTAATTAGAGATAGGGATATAATAGCCCAAAATGAGTTTGAGTGTGTATGAGAGAGCGTACTTGTAATTTCGATATAAAATGATTTTGGATTATGTTGGTTGTTATATTGAGTACTTATGAATACTGGTCGGTACGTGGGACGTCAAGGCATCGATAGGGATTACTAAACATTCGAATAGGACTCATTGACATAATATTGTTTTGAATTATATTTTATTTATAAATAGAATTATTTGAAAATATATGACTTTTGATTTTGTTGATGATAATAATAAATTTGCATCTTTTATTACTCGATTATTCAGTAATTTAAACTATTGGTTATTGAATAGTTTAAGCAATAAATATTGAAAATAAATTGATAATGAAATGTTGAAAATTTAATTGGTAATGAAATAAGAAGTTAAATATGAATTTGAGAATTTAATTTCGGGTGGTTTTGTAAAAAAAATTTGCAAATGGTTTGAAATAATTTATTTATATTTTAAAAGCTGTTTCATATAAAAATTGTTTCAAATGAATTTTGAAATAAGTATATACTTTCCCCTTTGCCTTTGGAAATGATTTCGGTGATGAGTGCACACATTATCGACATTATTTTCAAGAGACTAAGTGGGGGAGACTACTTAACATTTTATACTCTGTTTGTAAATTTGGATCTCATTTGAATCTTTTAAATTATGATTTGTTATAAAAGATAAAATATATATATATATATTAAAGTGGATTTAGAAACGAGCCCAAAGTTGAAATATTGAGTTCTTGAATAGTTAATGATATCAAATTGTTGAAATGGACTAAAATTGAAATTATAGAAATTTCTAAATTTTATAATAAGAAAATGAATCCAAGATAGTTACAATTAAAATAAAACTCTTGTAGGTTGAAACAATGAATTCAAAATAAACTGAAACTAGTGAATTGTATAAAAATTGAACATTTCCATAGTATATATATAACTTACCAATTAATCAAAAGTTAACAAGTTGTTGGAATAAAAATGGATAATATACTAGTGAATAATGAACGTTGAAAAATTTGATGGTGTAACAACCCGAATTTTAACAACACGTTAAAACAAGAAATAAAGGCAGAATTAAATTTTAAAATTTGAATTAGGTAAAATGGACATCACCATTGCGTTCGTCTCGGAAAAATACGCGAAATAGAGTCCGAGTTTTCGAAAATCGGAGTCCGTATGACCAAGATATGGCCAAAACAAGTTTTCAGCAGACTTTCTGGCAGACTGGCCCTAGGTCGACTGTAGTGTCGACTGCCCAGTCGACCTACCCCCCTTTGTGTCGACTTTACAGTTGACTTCACCCCTGTACAGGTCGACTTTTTCGGCCTGGGGTGGCCCAGAACCCATTTTTGAGGGCCGGGATGAGTTTTGATGGCCCGGATTGACTCTAGGGTTGATTTAAAAGCCCTAAATGGTTCCTACACCTGACTTCTTCCCCAAGACATGCTTTGGGTCTAGTTTGTTGGCTTGTGATGGATTTTGATGGCTAGGATCTAAACTAGGGATTATCCTACGGCCTAAACTATCCTAGTCTTCTATAAAAAGCCCCCTAACCTAATCTAAAACCCCTCATAAATCATTCCTACAACTAAACTATGCCAAAACGATTCTTGATCATGGCCTCCACTCAAAACCCTAGCCTCCATCCTCTTGTCATAAATTCTATCTTCATTCACATGAGAGATTACATGATCATATGAGTGTATGAGAGTTTCTATGTTCATATGAGAGCTTCTAAACTTGATTTCAAGGCAAATCTTCATCAAAGCAAGGATCTTTCTTATTATTTTTCTCAAGGGTTTTATTGAAGCTTATTGATTTGGGGTTTTTGCTAGTGTGGCTTCGTCTCAATCTTTTTATATATTGATTTGTGCCTTCATAGCATTGTAAGCCCCCTCCTACTCTTAGATATTAACTATGAAGTTAAATGTTCATGTTGCAAGTTTGGGTTTGAACTTAAGTATGATTCATGCTTCGAAACTATCATGTTATGCATAGATTTATCTTATGCATGTTTGTAAAGTTATCATCTTGATTTTGTGGGATAAAAGCTATAAGCTTTATGTGGGACGTTGCATTATGCAACATGAGAACTCTCATATCCCTTAAGTTAACTTTCATATAATGCTATATGCGGAATCCTAGTCATCTCTCTATGTCATCTATCACCGTGATTCACCTATGTGCTAAGTTTGGGGTTATGCATGTTTTTGAATCTTGATATGCCACCATGTCTAACTTGTGGCCTTATACCCCTTTTTGTCATGCTTTTGCCAAGCTCCTTCTTGAAATCCATTATGCGTTGTTGCGAATGTATATGCGAGCTTAAAAGCGTTGGGGTTACGTTGTGGATAAACTTTAATGACATGAAACATGATTTGGGTAAATTGGTATAAAGATGACAACATGTAATTTTGGCTATGAACATGGAACTTGAAAACTAGACATGTATGGGTTGTAAGTGTAATATGACACTAGACTAAACATGAAAGTGACCAACTCGAGGTTGGGTTGAGTTTGCAACGTAAAACTACCTGGACCCGACTGGCTTAACTAGTAGTTGCAAACAATAGGACCCAATGTGAGAAGTTGATCATGTCGCGCTTAAGACTCGAGGTTAGACCAAGTTGTGGTGTAAAACTACCCGGACCCGCCCGTCTTAACTAGTAACCACAACAAGGTCTAATGTGAGAGGTTGGGGTGCATTAAGTTAATTAATGCCACATGATAAAGTTAAGTAAATTTGACTAATAACACTTAACCGATATGACATGAATGGGTAGATTAAGTTAAACCGGACTTGATTTCTTAATGACACTTAACCGTAAAATACAATTAGGGGATGGGGTTAAGTAATTTACCCTTAACTAATCCGACTTGGTAATTAGATGGGGTTAAGTAACCTACACTTAACTAATCTAAACACGGTAATTAGATGGGGTTAAGTAATCCATACTTAACTAATCTAACACGGTAAATTCGATGGGGTTAAGTAATTTACACTTAACTAATCCGACTTGGTAATTAGATGGGGTTAAGTAACTTAGACTTAACTAATCTAAACACGGTAATTAGATGGGGCTAAGTAACCTTCACTTAACTAATCTAAGCACGGTAATTCGATGGGGTTAAGTTAAATACTTAACCAATCTAAACTTGGTAATTTAATGAGGTTAAGTAGCCAATACTTAACCAACTTAACATGATAATTTAATGGGGTTAAGTAACTTATACTTAATCAATTATACATGATGATTTGATGAGGTTAAGCAACCATACTTAACCAATCTAATATGAGAGCTTGATAGGGTTAAGTCACGAGACCGTTTGAATATACTTAACCATTATAATACGATTAGTGGATGGGGTTAAGCTAACCTATACTTTACCAATCCGACTCGATAATCCGATGAGGTTAAGATAATCTATGCTTAACCAATCTAACACGATAACCTGATAGGGTTAAGATAAACAAATACTTAACCAAATTGACTTGATGATTGAATAGGGTTAAGTCATGAGCTTCTTAGTATACTTAACCAACTTGTAGGGCTAGAACATGGACTTGAATACTTAGCCAAATGTTGACATGATTCGTAGGGAGGTTAAGTTATGAACTTAAATGACAATACTTAACCCATTAGACAAAACCCTAGTTCAGGGGACTAGGTGGAAGACAGGGGTCCACAAGGATAACGGGAAAGGAGACTAAGTGGTAAACCTTAGTTTGGGAAACTAAGTAATAATTCTTAGTCAAGGGATTTGGACCAGTTCACAGATAGATGAGTAACCCGATATGGTATATCATCGCTTAAAACACGAGGAGGAGCCAATTATCTGACTTAGATAAAGGCTCCAACGAACCGGGTGACGAAGCGGTAGCTTCGGGGGACGTGAGGGTACTCTTAGTATCCCTCTGTGAGGTGGCAGATGGTCCATGAAACCCGACCTCACAAGGGTTAAGGTCTGCGGTAGAAGAGCCAAGAGTATGCCTTGGTTGCTATGCGAGCGACCTAAAGACTGGGATGGATTAGCGTGGAGTCGACGATACTTGATTTTGCCCTGGATAGCACGTCGCCGACTACCTACCATCTTTAGTCAATCGTGTACGAACGGAAAGGCAGAGAACCCCCAACAGACCATGTTCTTGCTATCGAGTCATGGGTGAGGTTGGCCCATAGGAAAGTGGGGCTATAGTGGGGCCGGGATGTGGTTCTCATACATGATTTTTCTTGGATTTCCTTTCTGTAGTTGAGGGAGGGGTCACGTAGGACCATAGCCACGGGTACAAAAACAGACCTTGATATCTGCATCAGCAGACGACTTAAAGCTCCCGACCGAGTCCCGTATTTCTTGATTTGCCCTGGCACGGAACTCGGATGGCACATTGAGGAACATGTGCGTCTAGACATGGAAAACGATTCACGATACATACGCGGGATAAAGGGCGCGGTTGACGGGTGGCATAATCCCTTGTGGCCCTAGGTGGCCTGAACACAAACCGAGACACGGAAACGTTCATTAGGTAGCATAATCCATAGTGGTCCTAGGTGGCATAAATCCTAAGTGAACATGCGATAGTTCATGGTAAGGAAACATAACTAGATCAAGGGTAGCAGTCCAAAATAACCTCAGGGATAAAACGGTACTACGTTGAAGTGGTATAGATTTACATAAGAAAGCCCGTACGGCCTACGGCAAAGGACTGAACTTATGCATGGAAAGAATCATACGAATCAGGAAACCTACATATACGATATATTAGGATGACATGGACCATTACATGACAATGGGCAAGAGACATTCATAGTTAACACATGACGCGGGCCGGGATACTAGTACGGGAGGTGCAGAGCGAATATACATGATAGATACCTTGCGATATTGTACTTGATAGAAACCTGACGATGTGATACCTTGACTTATCTTGACACCGTAGTTTATCATGACACACTTGTTTATCTTGGTACAGTAGTTCATCCTGTTATTTTGGTTTAGCTTATCTATCTTGTCATCATACTTATGTTCATCTCAGTTCCTCATGCCAGTTAACTTTACTAGTTTATATACTGATAGTAGATAGGGCTTACCAGTCTTTATGACTGACCCCGTTTTGTTTCGCCTCTTTGTCTTCCGTTTCCCCCCTAGGTTACAGGGAGGAAATGCTATTGTTAGTTCGAACTTCTTCTGTTTGAAGGTCATCATGTATGGCTTGGACTTTTCTTGGCTATGGCTACTTTACTGTTTCACTTGGGGAATAATTTATGAAAAGGTTTTATGCTTCTTTACTATTGCAAGACAAATTTTGATGTATTCTGATGTAAAAGGCTTTAGACCTTATTTTATAAGGTAATGAAATTTGTTTTACTTCCGCTGTTTTATATATATGTTCTGTCTTGTAATATTTCTGTGCATGTTTACCTCGATAATGCTTCACCAAACCTAGTGCATTCCCTTTGTGAGTGACCCTAGCGGAGATGGGGTGTTACATTTGGTATCAGAGCAGAAGGTTACCAGACTGGGCAAAAGTTTTTAAAACCTTCTGAAAACTATTTGAAAAACCGTTTACAAAGAAGCATTTTTCAAAAAAAGTTTTTAAAGGCTATTCCCCAAAATCCATTAGCACTATCCTTTGTTTCCTTGATTGAATCTCTTTTCCTTTCTTTCCTCCATCTGTAGTCACAGTAGTTTTAACTGCGACTAATCCTTGTCTAACTACATGAGTGTTTTTCCCGTGCGATGGAGAAAGTTCTCGAGAGACCTGCTACCGAAGTTATAAGAAGGGATAATAAGAGCAAGGATAAAGGACACGAGCTTAAGAATAAGCAACTTGTTGGTATGGCTTGATCCACAAAGGAAGATAAGGACAAGTTCAGCAGGAGGGCAATTGTATGCTCTCATTTCTAGCGTACCTAAGAGAAATGGTACCGTTTCTGTTAAAGGCTTAGCCTTTCTTTTCTATCATCCCATCCAGACTTTGTATTGATCATCGGATCATTTAAGTCTGCCTCGATAGTTAAGTCTCTGCACCTTAGTACTAGCATGGTAGAAGATCCCACTTTTGGCCCAAAAATCTGGTTGGAGAGTCGGTCCATTTATTCATGACTTGTTTGGAATTGAGAGTGTAAATTTCAAGTGTTCTATGGATTCTAGGGATGAAGTGGTTATCCAGTAAGGGATGCCATTCTCGGTTTTGAAAGTAGGGTAGTTAAACTCTTAACTTGCCTTGGTAATACCCTCGAAGTCTCGTGTAACCTTTTGGGTTCTGTCATGGTTAGTTACCTAGAATCTCTTGATGCATTTATCGAAAATCTCTGATCCAATCGAGTAACGTTCGCCAATAAGACGGATGGTTCATTCCGCCTAAGCATGGGTTATAGGAATCACCCTAGTAAGTGCATGTGGTAACATGAATTGGCATCGGTAAACGAGATCCAGAATTCACTAGTGAATTTTGGAGAGCTTGCATGAGTACGCAGGTATGTTTGGGCCGAGCATACTAGGGAAAGAATAAGTGGAAGTGAAACAAGAGGCGACAGTGAAATGAGTTCCGACTCATACCTTGGAAATAGGAATCAAGGAGCTACGAAATCATGAAGTCAAAGGCGATCAAGGAACGATGGAATTAAGCTCAAGGAAATGCGGCTTAGACACGCGCATCATGTCTCTTTTTAAGAGTATGTCGTTGATCCCTGGTTCTCCTGTAGAGCTTGCTTGCATGCTATCGCTTGGTGGATATCCTCTCGGTCATGTTTCTGTTGCAAACCCCGTAAGGAGTTTGTCTTGTTTATCTTCTCGACCCTATCTTGGGAACCTTAGGTAGAACTCTATTGATGTAAACATGTATTTGAAACATGTTATGATTGATATGGTTGCAAATGGTTGCAAGTGGTTGCTCGTGGATGCGCGAATACACGTTAGATACTAGATCGACGCACTCACATTTTGCATTGCATATGCACGAGTATTTATACCTGTTTGAATGTTAATGTGTTGTCATGCGGATGTTGCATATGAATGAATGTTTGTGCACGCATGTAGTACTTATATGACTAGGATTATTTGCATACATGTTGGATTCATGGCACTAAACATACTTTGCATTAGAAAGATCATTCAGGCCTGATCATTAGCATTAGCTAAGGAGCATATACACACACGCTTTGCATATGTTCATATGGCATTAGAAATCATCTAAGGACAATGGTTGCCTGTCGATGGTGTTTTGAGTAGATGGATGATGGATGGTAGGATACGTTCTTCCTAACTTGGAGATTTCGGGGATGAAATCCTTTAAGGTGGGAAGAATGTAACAACCCGAATTTTAACAACACATTAAAACAAGAAATAAAGGCAGAATTAAATTTTAAAATTTGAATTAGGTAGAATGGACATCACCATTGCGTTCGTCTCGGAAAAATACGCGAAATAGAGTCCGAGTTTTCGAAAATCGGAGTCTGTATGACCAAGATATGGCCAAAACAAGTTTTAAGCAGACTTTCTGGCAGACTGGCCCTAGGTCGACTGTAGTGTCGACTGCCCAGTCGACCTACCCCCCTTTGTGTCGACTTTACAGTCGACTTCCCCCCTGTACAGGTCGACTTTTTCGCCCTGGGGTGGCCCAGACCCATTTTTGAGGCCCGGGATGAGTTTTGATGGCCCGGATTGACTCTAGGGTTGATCTAAAGGCCCTAAATGGTTCCTACACTTGACTTCTTCCCCAAGACATGCTTTGGGTCTAGTTTGTTGGCTTGTGATGGATTTTGATGGCTAGGATCTAAACAAGGGATTATCCTACGGCCTAAACTATCCTAGTCTTCTATAAAAAGACCCCTAACCTAATCTAAAACCCCTCATAAATCATTCCTACAACTAAACTATGCCAAAATGATTCTTGATCATGGCCTCCACTCAAAACCCTAGCCTCCATCCTCTTGTCATAAATTCTATCTTCATTCACATGAGAGATTACATGATCATATGAGTGTTTGAGAGTTTCTATGTTCATATGAGAGCTTCTAAACTTGATTTCAAGGCAAATCTTCATCAAAGCAAGGATCTTTCTTATTATTTTTCTCAAGGGTTTTATTGAAGCTTATTGATTTGGGGTTTTTGCTAGTGTGGCTTCGTCTCAATCTTTTTATATATTGATTTGTGCCTTCATAGCATTGTAAGCCCCCTCCTACTCTTAGATATTAACTATGAAGTTAAATGTTCATGTTGCAAGTTTGGGTTTGAACTTAAGTTATATTCATGCTTTGAAACTATCATGTTATGCATAGATTTATCTTATGCATGCTTTTAAAGTTATCATCTTGATTTTGTGGGCTAAAAGCTAAAAGCTTTATGTGGGACGTTAAATTATGCAACATGAGAACTCTCATATCCCTTAAGTTAACTTGCATATAATGCTATTTGCGGACTCCTAGTCATCTCTCTATGTCATCTATCACCTTGATTCACCTATGTGCTACGTTTGGGGTTATGCATGTTTTTAAGGCTTGATAATGTAACATGCAAGTTAATGAACACATTTATGCCTCATATGCCACCATGTCTAACTTGTGGCCTTATACCCCTTTATGTCATGCTTTTGCCAAGCTCCTTCTTGAAATCCATTATGCGTTGTTGCGAATGTATATGCGATCTTAAAAGCGTTGGGGTTATGTTGTGGATAAACTTTAATGACATGAAACATGATTTGGGTAAATTGGTATAAACATGACAACATGTAATTTTGGCTATGAACATGGAACTTGAAAACTAGACATGTATGGGTTGTAAGTGTAATATGACACTAGACTAAACATGAAAGTGACCAATTCGAGGTTGGGTTGAGTTTGCAACGTAAAACTACCCGGACCCGACCGGCTTAACTAGTAGTTGCAAACAATAGGACCCAATGTGAGAAGTTGGTCATGTCGCGCTTAAGACCCGAGGTTAGACCAAGTTGTGGTGTAAAACTACCCGAGCCCACCCGGCTTAACTAGTAACCACAACAAGGTCTAATGTGAGAGGTTGGGGTGCATTAAGTTAATTAATGCAACATGATAAGGTTAGGTAAATTTGACTAATAGCACTTAACCGATATGACATGAATGGGTAGGTTAAGTTAAAACGGACTTGATTTCTTAATGACACTTAACCGTAAAATACAATTAGGGGATGGGGTTAAGTAATTTACACTTAACTAATCCGACTTGGTAATTAGATGGGGTTAAGTAACCTACACTTAACTAATCTAAACACGGTAATTAGATGGGGTTAAGTAATCCATACTTAACTAATCTAACACGGTAAATTCGATGGGGTTAAGTAATTTACACTTAACTAATCCGACTTGGTATTTAGATAGGTTAAGTAACTTAGACTTAACTAATCTAAACACGGTAATTAGATGGGGCTAAGTAACCTTCACTTAACTAATCTAAGCACGGTAATTCGATGGGGTTAAGTTAAACACTTAACCAATTTAAACTTGGTAATTTAATGAGGTTAAGTAGCCAATACTTAACCAACTTAACATGATAATTTAATGGGGTTAAGTAACTTATACTTAACCAATTATACATGATGATTTGATGAGGTTAAGCAACCATACTTAACCAATCTAATATGAGAGCTTGATAGGGTTAAGTCACGAGACCGTTTGAATATACTTAACCATTATAATACGATTAGTGGATGGGGTTAAGCTAACCTATACTTAACCAATCCGACTCGATAATCTGATGAGGTTAAGATAATCTATGCTTAACCAATCTAACACGATAACCTGATAGGGTTAAGATAAACAAATACTTAACCAAATTGACTTGATGATTGAATAGGGTTAAGTCATGAGCTTATTGGTATGCTTAACCAACTTGTAGGGCTAGGACTTGGACTTGAAAACTTAGCCAAATCTTGACATGATTCGTTGTGAGGTGAAGTCATGAACTTAAATGACAATACTTAATCCATTAGACAAAACCCTAGTTCAGGGGACTAGGTGGAAGATAGGGGTCCACAAGGATAACGGGAAAGGAGACTAAGTGGTAAACCTTAGTTTGGGAAACTAAGTAATAATTCTTAGTCAAGGGATTTGGACCAGTTCACAGATAGATGAGTAACCCGATACGGTAGATCATCGCTTAAAACACGAGGAGGAGCCAATTATCTGACTTAGATAAAGGATCCAACGAACCGGGTGACGAAGCGGTAGCTTTTGGGGACGTGAGGGTACTCTTGGTATCCCTCTGTGAGGTGGCAGATGGTCCATGAAACCCGGCCTCACAGGGGTTAAGGTCTGCGGTAGAAGAGCCAAGAGTGCCTTGGTTGCTATGCGAGCGACCTAAAGACTGGGATGGATTAGCGTGGAGTCGACGATACTTGATTTTGCCCTGGATAGCACGTCGCCGACTACCTACCATCTTTAGTCAATCGTGTACGAACGAAAAGGTGGAGAACCCCCAACAGACCATGTTCTTGCTATCGAGTCATGGGTGAGGTTGGCCCATAGGAAAGTGGGGCTATAGTGGGGTCGGGATGTGGTTCTCATACATGATTTTTCTTGGATTGCCTTTCAGTAGTTGAGGGAGGGGTCACGTGGGAGCATAGCCACGGGTACAAAAACAGACCTTGATATCTGCATCAGCAGACGACTTAAAGCTCCCGACCGAGTCCCGTATTTCTTGATTTGCCCTGGCACGGAACTCGGATGGCACATTGAGGAACATGTGCGTCTAGACATGGAAAACGATTCACGATACATACGCAGGATAAAGGGCGCGGTTGACGGGTGGCATAATCTCTAGTGGCCCTAGGTGGCCTGAACCCAAACCGAGACACGGAAACGTTCATTAGGTAGCATAATCCCTAGTTGTCCTAGGTGGCATAAATCCTAAGTGAACACGCGATAGTTCATGGTAAGGAAACATAACTAGATCAAGGGTAGCAGTCCAAAATAACCTCAAGGATAAAACGGTACTACGTTGAAGTGGTATAGATTTACATAAGAAAGCCCGTACGGCCTACGGGAAAGGACTGAACTTATGCATGGAAAGAATCATACGAATCAGGAAACCTACATATACGATATATTAGGATGACATGGACCATTACATGACATTGGGCTAGAGACATTCATAGTTAACACATGACGCGGGCCGGGATACTAGTACGGGAGGTGCAGAGCGAATATACATGATAGATACCTTGCGATATTGTACTTGATAGAAACCTGACGATGTGATACCTTGACTTATCTTGACACCGTAGTTTATCATGACACACTTGTTTATCTTGGTACAGTAGTTCATCCTGTTATTTTGGTTTAGCTTATCTATCTTGTCATCATACTTATGTTCATCTCAGTTCCTCATGCCAGTTAACTTTACTAGTTTATATACTGATAGTAGATAGGGCTTACCAGTCTTTATGACTGACCCCGTTTTGTTTCGCCTCTTTGTCTTCCGTTTCCCCCCCAGGTTACAGGGAGGAAATGCTATTGTTAGTTCGGACTTCTTCTGTTTGAAGGTCATCATGTATGGCTTGGACTTTTCTTGGCTATGGCTACTTTACTGTTTCACTTGGGGAATAATTTATGAAAAGGTTTTATGCTTCTTTACTATTGCAAGACAGGTTTTGATGTATTCTGATGTAAAAGGCTTTAGACCTTATGTTACAAGGTAATGAAATTTATTTTACTTCCGTTGTTTTATAAATGTGTTCTGTCTTGTAATATTTCTGTGCATGTTTACCTCGATAATGCTTCACCAAACCTAGTGCATTACCTTTGTGAGTGACCCTAGCGGAGTTGGGGTGTTTTATAAATACGAATAAAATTTAAGATTTGAAATGAACGAGATATACTTGGTTATGCTTGAAATTGAATTTAACTAGTTAATGAAGATAAACCAAATCAATGAAATAAACTAATAAAAAAATTTCTGGTAATAAATTAATCTGTTGGCTTATGAAAATGAATAAAACATAAATCACAACTATAAACGATGTACACTTAAATTTTTTTAGAATTGAATTCAACTAAGTGGGGCAAACAAATTAAATCAATGAAGTAGGCTAATTTAGTGAATTATTCAGTTATGAATTAAATGTATTGATATAGATGGTTGAATGTTTGACGATTTAAGATGGTCGATATTTTGTAGATTGAATAAATGTTTAAGTAGTTTGTGATAATAAAAGTGAATTAGTTTATAATTTATAAATTTAACGATGGATGAACGAATTAATTAAATTTAATTAGAATGATCCTGTCGCGAAGCTGCACTTCGTAATCTTTCGAATTGAAGTTTAGATGAATGTATAGGATCCAAAATAAATCAGAATTATTTGAAACCAGAATATTTTAAATCTATTAGAATATAATTTTCTAACGAAAGAGAAAATTTTAGATTTCGACCGGTAGATTTTAAGATATGGGTAATTCAAAATTTCAGAAAAATCGCAGTTTGGTAATTCATGACTCAGAATTAAATTATTAATGGATTCAGTTATGTAAACTAACGAACGAGACAAGTTGAATAAAAAGTTACATGGCAAAACAATATAAATTGATAATTTCTTACTACGCCTTTTAGAGGGCGAAAAGTTTTAAGTGGAGGAGAGTGTAACATCCCAAGATTTTGCGATAATTTAAATTATTAAATTTAATAAGTTTTTGAACAAAATTGTTTTAAACATTAAAATTTATATGTATGTCGTATTGATAAGGAATGAACTAAAATTGACATGTTAAACAATGAATTCCAGTGGCTATATATGATAGTGACCTCTGTTTAATAATTTAATTACATAGAAATTTGAAGTAATGTTGGATTAACAAATTTTGAGATTCTATTATATATTTATAATTCTAATTTATGGAATACGTAAATAATATGGATCCATTTGATTATGTGATGAAATTTCAACTAGTTGAAAATGCAATTAAATGCATTCATTGTAAAGATAGTCATGATCTGGTTATTTATTTGAAATAAAAGGAATTCAACCAAATATTGTAAATCAATGGTAGGATTTATGTGGTCAACTGAAATTTATTAAGTTAGAACAATTGACTTGTATGTGAATCCATTTATATATTTGTTTATAACAATATTTTTATACTATTTAATTAGAAGTTGTAACAAGTCATAAATTGCAAAACCTAATATTAATGTATTCAAATAAAGTGGAAACAAGTTACAATAAGATAATTGAATGGCGTAATTAATGAAAAATAAGAATGGTGATTAAAGGAATAAAATAAATGTTGAACTAATTTAAAAAATAAAGATTACAATAGATTAATTGATTAGTGTGTGAAACTAATTGCTATTTAATTTATTGATGATAAATTGAAAATGAATTTTTACTAGTGCGTATAATTACTTCAGTTAAGGTGAATAGACTTGTAACTGCAGAAGATTACATAATAGATTTTAAACAAGCATTAAATAGGACCAAAACGTAACGATGTATGAATAATAAAATTAATATGGAATTAAATGCGACTTAATCGAATTTAAGTTATGAAAAATAAATTGATTGCAATTAAATATTTCTTTACTACACATTAAATGATAAACGGAAATTACTAGCTTAATAGGATATGAACAAAAATGTCAACTATATCTATAAATTCAAGATTGGTTGAATAAAAAGAAAACAAATTAATTCAAATCAATTTAGTGGAATTATATATATATATATATATATATGCTTGATGAGATTTAATTATAGTGGAAACCAAATATTGCAAATTAGTGTAATAATTAACTTTGAATTCGATATGTGAATTTGTTATAAACTATGGTATATTTTTGAGCAACCAAAATGATAAAAAAAATTACTCATGAAGGTTGAATTAAATGAAAGTTAACTAATTTAATATAATTTATTTGATTAATATATAAATTGATTTAATGAACTTTAATCAAATATAATTTAATCTTTGAAATTGAATTAAAGATGTACGAATAAAAATTCAAATACTTTGTTTATTTAACCCTTGAAATTCTTTGACAAGAAATACATCTTATACAAATCTATTTTAACATAGTTTCCTACCTGTAAATAATCTCTAATTCTAACCTAACCCTATAATCATTTTCTATTCTCTGATCAATTCGTCACTCTTAGAAAAAAAAATTAGAGAAACAATGACGGCTTCTACCTCATTCAAAAATCAATATGTTGAGAACCTCTCAATGAAAAATTCTAAAACTAGTCTCATTAAACTGAGATAAATATTCTCTTCTATTTTTTTCTTTTGTTAGAGGGTGCATCATGATTTTATTTTGGTTCAACGTCTATAGTAAAGGACATTAAAATAGGGTTGAGACTTGTGTTGATGTAACACCCCACATCCATTAGTGTCACTCACAAAGGGAATGCACTAAGTTCTGTGGATCATTTAGGGTAAAAGATGCAGATAAATTACAAGACAGACATAAATTAAACAGCGGAAAATAAAACTTTTCTTTATTTATAAAATAGTTTGTACAATGATTTCTTTACAATATCAGAGTATCATCTGTCTTACAAAATAAACAAGCATAAAACAACATTTATATTCCCCAATTTTAGTAAGAGCCAGCCATAGCATCTGAAAAGAGAGTCCAAGCAAAACTTCGACAAATCTTCAAGCTGGGAAAGAGTGACAGTCCAACTTAACCTGAGCTATACTATTCCCTCCTTTACTACCTGAGGGGGAGGGGGGAACGGAAGAAAAGAAGACGAAAGAAAAACAGAGTCAGACATAAAGCCTGCGAAAGTTCAGTAACTTCTAGCATGTGAACATGGAATAACAAAACGACATGAATTAACTGAATACAAGATTATACCACGACGATAGGGTCCGCAAGATTAGACAAGATAATCACAAGATATGCTAAGCTAAGATAAACTGGATACGCTCTAATACTTTCGCCGCTTCGCTATTTCCTTGTTATACTGGTTTCTATATCTCTGCACCACCTAATTAGCGTCCCAACTAGTAATGATAACGTGATCCCAATCCCTGTATTTTCCATTGCCTTCAGGCATACATTTATTATTTATTACCTAGATCTAATCTAGGGTTTCCTATCAAGTGCTTTCTAGATTCAACTAGAGTTTACGCTATCTGCTGAACGCTTCTCGGATTCAAGGTTTATGCCACCTAGTCCAACTAGGGATTACACTACCTGTCGAACGATGCCCCCAAGTCTAGGACACACTACCTAGAATGGTATATGTTCCTATACTTCCCCACGCATGTATCGCGAATCGCTTGTCTAGATGCACATGTCCTGTAATGTGCGGCCCGAGTCCTGTGGCAGGGCAAATCAAGGAATACAAAACTCGGTCGGGAGCTTTCAGATATCTGCCGATGCAGATGCTAAGGTCTGTTTTTATTCCAGTGGCTATGGTCCTACTTGACCCCTCCCTCAACTAATGAAAGGCACACCTTAAAAAATGAGAACTATACGCAGGCCCCCGGTGCCCCACTATCCTATGGCCATCCTCACCCATAACTAGATAGCAAGTATATGGTCTTTTGGAGTTCTCCGCCTTTCCGCTTCACGTATCTTGATTGACTCAAGATGGATGGTAGACGACGAGTTGCTATCACAGGGCTACCGTTTTCTCGCCGAATCACGCTGGTCCATCCTAGTCTTTAGGTTGCCATATATTGCAACCAAGACATACCCCTGGTTCTTCTACGCAGACCTTAACCTCTGTGAGCCCAGGAGGATCATCTGCAGCCTCACAGAGGGATACCAAGAGTACCCTCACGTCCCCTCGAAGCCTCGGGCTTCGTAACCCAATTCGTTGGAGCCTTCTTTTTACTCAGATGGACATTCGCTCCTTCCCGTGTTATACTAAGAATTACTACTTAGTTTTGCTAACTAAGGTTTACCACTTAGTTTTCAGAATCGTTGTTTTCTTAACTAAGGTTTACTACTTAGTTCCTTTTAACTAAGGTTTACTACTTAGTTCTCTTCTCGTCACTTTGGGTTGGTTAAGTGTCATTAGTCGATTCAAGCTAACTTAACCCTCTTTATTTATCCTGTTAAACTGGTTAAGTGTTATCAGTAATTCATGTTGACTTAACCCCACCACAAACCAAGTTATATTGGTTAAGTATTTCTTATTACTTAACCCTACCCATTCATCCTGTATTGGTTACGTGTTCCTTTTTAACTTAACCTTGCCCGTCTGTTTTAACTAACATGTTATTAATGGTTAAGCATTATCCCTTCATGTTTTAGACTTAACCCTATTCCTTTATCACAGTCTGATGGTTAAGTGTTCAAGTTTTACTTAACCCTACGGTCTAGCCCAGCTAACATATCAAATTGGCTAAGTGTATTAAATTTTACTTAACCCCAACCTCCAGACTAGTTAACATGTTAATTTGGCCAATTGTATTAACTTTACTTAACCCCACCTTCTAGTCTAGTTAACACTTTAATTTGGCTAAGTGTTTTCTTAGTTACTTAACCCCTACAAATCTTCTCTTGTTACCATGTTAGGTTGGTTAAGCGTCCCTATGGACTTAGCCCTTCCCGTTCTAACTTAACTGTGTTAAGTTGGTTAAGTGTTCCTATGGACTTAACCCTCCCATTCTAGCTTAACTGTGTTAAGTGTCTATATGAACCTAACCCCACCCACCGGTCTAGTTATCATGTTGAATTGGTTAAGTGTCTTAGTTAACTTAACCCTACCATTCTTGTTCTAGCTTTAACTAAATTAAAGCCGCGGCCACTCACATTAGACAGATATTGTTATGGATACTGGATGTGCCGGTTGGTTCCGGGCAGGTTTACATCGCAACTCAGTCTAACCTCGGGTTAGGCATATTCGTGTTTTCTAATTTCAAAGGGTTTTGATTAATTTTCAAATCAGGTTTTGAAAGTAACCATCCTGTCCGTCGGATCAGTTAGGTATAGCCAGGGAGAGCAGGAAACTTGTATTTTCCAAACCCAAGCCTAGACACTATCCTCTCTGTCACCCTAGAACTTTCTGGTGTATGTATTATTAAAGAGATGTCATTAATAAACCTTTCTTTTGTATATAAATAAATTGTTAACAATTTATCCTCAAAGTTTAACCAATTATCCTCAAAGTCCATTTTCCCTTTTTAAAATAAATTTGGCCTATACCCTATACATTTGCCATGCCTACTAATGGACTTGTATTCTAGGCCCAAATCTTGATTTACCTATCTTACAGTTTATAGCAATTTAGATCCAACGCCCCCATTTACAGTTCATGCCAAAACTAGATTTTATATTCTAGTTTACAGTTTATGCCAAACTAGATTTTATATTCTAGTTCACCGTTTATGCCCAAAACTTAATTTGCATACCAACTACCTATTTTGTGGCCCATTAAACCATTTACCATTTACGCCCGATGTATGTAAATTATGCTAACATACTTATCATGCTTAATTTAGCCACCCAATTCTGATTTAATATTCTAATTTCAGTTCATGTCAAAACTAGACTTGTTATTTTAATTTTCACCAAATTATACCAATTTCCAAATTTAGTCAATTTCATGTTTTTCCCCAAAACGTATTCCCATCGTTCGTATAATCGTGATTCAACCTAGATCATAAATAGAGCTAGATTCGTGGATAGAAGGGAATGAGCCAAAATGCCATGAAAGAACGGACATAACAATTGGCATAAGTTGACAATTCACAGGCATATGGATATGGTAATATTACGGCATGAAAAGGGTTGAATAGTATAGGTTCAAGAACATGGGTAGACCAAACTTAATAGGTAAATTCCCAAGATCTAAAACCAAAGAAAACCAAGAATAGACAGAATAGATAAACATGGGTAGACCTAACTTAATAGGTAAATTCCCAAGATCTAAAACCAAAGAAAACCGAAAATAGACAAAATAGATAATCAGGTTTAGACCCAATTTCATAGTCACAAAACTTAAGCAACACTTTCCTAGTCATGAATCATAGGTGTTTAATCATGGTTGTCTCTATTATGTCATAGGCAATAGTTTATGTTTCCTAATCAAAGGCATAGGCTTGTGTTCGTAGTCAAGGAAATAATTCTCATAGTCACAGTCATAGGCAATGTTCATAGTCATAGGCAATGTTCATAGTCAAAGAGGCAAATGGTTTTAAGGTCCATAGTTTCATAGTCACAGTCTCATTGGTCCTTGAATCATAACAGTTCTTAATTAGGTCCAAAGATATAAGCACAGATTCGAATAGAAAGATTTGGCATATTCTTTTATTCCTTTAATTTCATGTCACGAATAGAGAAAACGTTCAAATCTAAAAAGTAACCCACTTATAGAGGTTAGATTAGATTCGTAGAAAAACAGTCGTTGAAGTCGTTTGGATCTTCACTTTAATCCTAGCTTGGCTTGAAACTCTTCTTGAAAATCTTTAGCAGCATTTCCTCGTCTTGATTTATTTCATATATTATTTTATTTTTATTTATTTATACATTTTCTCAGAGGCAGCATAAGGATAGAAAAGAATTGTGAATAGAGAAGGAGACTAGGGCTGTGTATATAGTGTAGAAGTCAACGAATCTGGTCAGAATGGTGTCTGGATACAGAACAACGATCCAGACTACAGATCTGGAAAAAGCAGGGGGGTCGACCCCCAGGTCGACTACGCAGTCGACCTGGGTACCCCCAAGTCGACTACCCAGTCGACCTGGGTCCTGGGAGGGAATTTTCCCGCCCAGCCCAATCTGGGTCTGTTTTTCGAATTTGAACTCGTTTTCTGACCTGTTCTAATTTTAAATCGAATTCCGAAACTTCTGAAGACCATAACTCCTTCATACGGACTCCGATTCTCGCAAACTCGGACTCGTTTTCATGTAGAATTCCAAGACGAACGCAATGGCGCAGCCCATTTCCCTTGATTTTGAATTTAAAATTTAATTCTGCCTTGATTTGTGAATCTTAGTGTTACATAATTACGGGGTGTTATAGTTGATTATAGAGATCTGTGCGCGAATTGATGATTGTATCCAGGTTTGTGGAATGGAGGAGAATATTATGACAAAATTTGAGAGGATTCCGCAATAAAAAGTGTTGCAACCTGCAGTGAAAAAACATACGTATGTAAGGAGGAGGCGTTTTCCTTGGTAAGGCCGAGTTTAGCGAAATGGTGATGGAGAGGAAGAGACCGCGAAGAGAAATTCGTCGGATCCGTCTGTTTAGGTTTTCAATGAGGGAATTAGGAGATATAGAGGAGAGAAGGAGATGTGTTTTAGGACATGGATGATTTTATTCGCTGTAGAGAATGTGAGGAGGAAGAAGGAATGATGATGTGGCATTGTGGCATTAAGGTAAGAGGGTGTGTTTAATTATCTTGTTTTAATTTATATTCAAATTTGTATAACTTGTAACGTGTATAACTTTTACATACGAATTCAGAATGACACAAGTTGGATCCATTAGAATTGTATCGACGAGCTCTTTGCAATGGCACTGATTTGAACTGATTTTGAGACCGTTGTTTTTTGACCTAAAAAATGGATTTCAATCTCGTTTGAAAACAAAGGTGAGTTATTAAACCCACTCACATCTAACTAAAATATTTTACTATTAGTTAAATTAAATTCATGTCATTATATGATGGTATTGTTTTCTGTTTGATTGTTTAAATTGCATATTTATGATAAATCTGCATAGACTGTATAATTTAATTTAATTGTTATATATAAAATTGTAATATTAGAGATTTGTTTCTAGTTGTAAAAAAAAAGAATCTCTTACCTGATGACTAGTAACTGATATTATTGAACTGTATAGATGCATCGATGTATGCCTTGAATTTATATATTTAATGTGTTAATATGTAATCCATCTTGTTATCGACACTGTTTATATATGTTATTTATTTTTGTTGATTAATCCCAACTATCACCCTAGATGTTACGAGCATCAAATAAATTCCGGATTAATTATTAAAATGAATTAAGAAAGTAGGTTGAAATGATAAATACCTATGACCCAGATTTGTATTGAAATGATATATATCCTTTCCCAAAATACTAGAATTAAATTTTAAGTATTACTTGGCCAAAGGATAGAAAATTATATATGGAGACCAGTTGGTTAAATAAAAATAAAAATTGTTTTTAACCTTGAATTTTGAAATTTTGTTTTAAAGACAAATAAATGATATTATTAATTTATTTTCTTTAAATTTGAACTTTAAGCCTTGAAATTAAATTTTAAATTTTAAGGAATTCGTAGATGTGAATAACTGAAGTTGAAACTAAATTGAATATAAAATATAAATTTATTGAAATTGAATTGTTTATACATTTTCGAAATTTTACTTTAAATTGACTTGATTTATAGTAATAATTGAATTGTGAACTCGAGAATTTTGGATAAGGAATAATGTAAAGTGAGAATTATTATTGAAATTCAATTATGCGAATCAAATTATTAAATCAAATGTTTGAATCGAACTGTTGAATCGAATTGAAATAAGAATGGAAAGTTGATTTTTTTTTTTGGAATTAAGATGTAACGGTTACGGATTTCGACCAGTCTTAGTCGATTTAGCGATCGATTAGGTCCGGGCGAAATCCGTAATCGTTACAGCTTTCTTTCTGTTGTAATTAAAAATGTAATTAGGTTTTTAATTATTAATTAATTAATTTTTCGTTTGAATTATCAAATGCATTAACGACCATATCTTTTGTAAATAGAGTCGGAATCAAATGATTCAAAGACCATTGGAATCCTCTTGTTGAGTACTACACCGCCGAACTGACCAGGAGAATTTTAGAGCCACTTACAATTTTAGGTGACGTCAAAACTAAAGTGAGATTTCTTATATGCTGTAACGATTACGGATTTCGCCCGGTCTTGGTCAATTTAGCGATCGATTAGGTCCGGGTGAAATCCGTAATCGTTACAGCTGTTAACTTCTTTACACTAAACAAATGAATCATTTTTCATATTACTCCTTTACAATAAAAATTTAATCTTTTTATTGTTAACTTGTTTCCATTAAACAAATGAATCATTTTTCATATTATTCATTTACAATAAAAATGTAATCCTTTTATTATTAACTTCTTTACATTCAACAAATGATATTTAATGTAAGAACATATTCTATTTCAAATAATGATCATTTTTAATCTACACTAAAAATATAAATTTTTATGTTAACATATTTTCATTACACATAATGACCATTTTTAATTTTCATTTCAAATCAACGCATATTTTTAATCTCTCATTTACATAAAAAAAATGTAAATTTCAATGTAAAAATGTTTTTATTTAACAGTGATCCTTTTAATGGTTCATTTACATTAAAAATGTAAATTTCAATATAAAAACATTTTTATTTAACAATGATTCTTTTTATGGTTAATTTACACTAATGAAAAATAAATTTCAGCATAAAAACATTTTAATTTAACGATGATTCTTATTATGGTTCATTTAAATTAGAAGAAAAGTGAATTTCAATATAAAAACATTTTTTATTTAACAATGATCATTTTTATATTTTACAATAAAAATGTTAATTTATTGTTAAACAATTTTCATTCCAAATAATGATCATTTTTTATTTTATATATATATACAATAAAAATCTAATTTTTGTTGTTCAAACAATTTTATATCATAACATGAATATTTTACAACTCATCAATATTTCAGAAAATTTCAGCAGCATAACAACAGGGTAATTAAAACCGACACCGTCCCTAATACGGCTCCTCTGTAGGCCTCGCAGCGATAAAAGGGTTTAATTTTCCTAATACAATTTCTTTTCACTATACAATGAATTTTCCAAAAGCACGATCGATTTCGTTCAACCACAATCAATCAAACACAATCACAATCAAATTCACACTACAATACAATCAAGTCGCTCATGGTTTGTGGACGATGGTGTTGGGAGTTTCTAAACTCCGTTTGCAACCTAATATAATTTTATTTAATTATTTTGGATGTAGAAATCTTACATTTTCTACATTTCATGTTACAATAAAAAGGGGTATTTTATTGTCTACACATTTTTACATTTCGTATGCATACAATAAAAAGAATATTTTATTGTCTATACATTTTTACATTTCCTATGTATACAATAAAAATATATTTTATTTTACATAACAATTTCTATGTTTTCGATGACAAATAAAAAAGGGATTTTATTTGCATAACAAGTTTAATGTTTTCTAATGATAAATAAAAAGTGATTTTATTTGCATACAAATCTCAATGTTTTCTAATGACAAACAAAAAGAGATTTTATTTTCATACATGTTTCAATGTTTTCTAATGACAAATAAAAAGAGATTTTATTTGCATACATGTTTCAATGTTTTCTAATGACAAATAAAAAGAGTATTTTATTTCCATACATGTTATCTACATTTCTAATGACAAATAAAAAGAGTATTTTATTTGCACATATGTTGTCTACATTCCTATTAACACATAAAAAGATTATTTATTTGCATAACATGATTTACATTTCTAATGACAAAATAAAAAGAAGTATTATTTACATAACATGTTCCATGTTCTCTAATGACAAATAAAAAGAAATATTTATTTGCATAACATGTTTTACATTTCTAATGACAAAATAAAAAGAAGTATTATTTACATAACATGTTCTATATTCTCTAATGACAAATAAAAAGAGATATTTATTTGCATAACATGTTTTACATTTCTAATGACAAAATAAAAAGAAGTATTATTTACATAACATGTTCAATGTTCTCTAATGACATATAAAAAGAAATATTAATTTGCATAACATGTTTTGCATTTAATGACAAAATAAAAAGAAGTATTATTTACATAACATGTTCTATGTTCTCTAATGACAAATAAAAAGAAATATTTATTTGAATATTGTAACAACCCGGATTTTCAGAACAAATTTAAAAAAAAAATATTTTTAGCAATTTTAATGGATTTTGAGTACTTAAAATGATTTATTTTAAATAATAACGACTAAAAATTTATTTAAATCGAAGTTAGAACAAGAAATTTTAATTTAATTATAAATAGAGTTTAAAATGGCGCGGTAGTTTGAAAATTCAATTTCAAATTTCAAATGAATATACATGGTTCAAAATAAACTGGGTTTTAGAGAAACAAGAAATATTTGAATCTTCTTGAAAATATCTTTCCAACAAATGTAAAAAATCCAGATTTCATAGCGCGAATAAAAAGTTATGTCCAGTTGAAAATTCATAATAGTTGCTATCGAATTATATATAATATATAGCCCTTCAAAATAGCGATTTTGCAAATGACCTATGTTTTCGATGTGACCACTTTTTATGATCTGGAATGTCAAGTTATTGCTAGATTCCAATTTTTAGAATTTTTGGAATTAATATGTGAGCACAGTAGATTTAAATGTGTTTGGTAATTTCAGTTTGAATTTAATCGACCGGAAAATGAACGTTTTTCAAACGGTCTCCAAATTCGATGAAATTAATTTTATTAAGACCGTATCGTCAAATCGTAGCTAGATTTATTTTTCGGAAACTTTTTGAGTCAGTATGTGGTCTCAGTAAATTAAAATGTGCATTTGAATTTAAAATATAATGATTTATATTTTAAATTTAACGTAAACTGATCGTAACAGCCGAATTGGGCTATGAAACGTATTCAATTGCGCTCGAAATGTGGGTAATCCCCGCCCTTTGAATCGACCATTAACCACACAAATCAGATCCAAAAGTTGGAAATCGTCGAATACTTTAACTCTGGGAATACAACACATCAGAACAAATAACAGCAGACTTTTATAACATCAATAATAAATGTTACATCAGAGTACAGAATGTATCAGAGTACATTAAATATAATACAGCGGAAGGTAAAATTTAAATAATTAATACAATACAAAGAGGAAGACTTCAATGCTCTGGACACAGCTTTAAGCTTCGATCCAGGATCCTGCTAAAGAGATAAAGATATCTGCAAAAAGCTACTCGACTGCCCGTGTGGAAAGAGGGCACCCGAGTTCGCAAAGTGAAACAAACTACGGGTCAGTCATGGGACTGGTATGAGAAATCTAACTTACTTAACTAATAAGAAGGCTAATCACAGGACCACGCCGCTAACGCGGAACGGATTTACTCCAATAGATTGCCAGTGCAATAAAATAAGTAAATCATCAAATAACGCAATGCTTTTTTTTAGAAAAATGAAACCATTATAAGACCCAAGTCCCATCACACAATGCAACGCAAACCAGAGGATAGGGTTTTACCTTATGGTTAAAAGTTGATAAATACGTAAAACGATATTACTATTAGTGTGTATGTGTTTTAAGTAAAACATTTCAAAATAAATGTATCAACCCTAGACGGCATGGGTACCATATATCATGTCGCCATACTAGTTATACAATCAAAACCGCATGGGGCGTATTTGAAATTGGGTTTCCATCATGTGTCAAGGCTAGGAACGATCTCCTACCGATTTGAGACACTCTAGCAATGCCTCAGGATCACACCTATGGGCAACCCTTGGATACAGCAGGGCCGGTCCACAAATAACGTTAGTGGATTAGTTATGCCTGAACACACGCATCCCGGTCCGATTGAACCTATAATACGGCCGTTGGCGACCGCAAAAATCCGAGTTGTAACAACCCTTATTTTTGAATAACATGTTATAACATAAATGGAGGCAGAATTAAACTGTAAAATCTGAATCAAGGGAAACGGGCTATGCCATTGCGTTCGTCTCGGAAAAATACGCGAAATAGAGTCCGAGTTTTCGAAAATCGGAGTCCGTATGACCAAGATATGGCCTCGCGAAGTTTCACGAAAAATTCCCAAATTAAAGAATACTTAATTAAGTGAAATGGGTTGCGCAGAGAAATATATATATATTGATATATATATATATATATAATTGAAAATTAAATAAATAAATATGCAAAAATGTTCAAAACAGCGAATTGGGAGAGGGGAATAACCGAACCGGCCGATTTTTGAGGTCGACCCAAGCTCGCTGGGTCGACTAGGGGTTAATCCAGGGTGTTTGGCTGTCAACCCGTGGGCCGATTCGCTCAAATGCAGATTTTGCATTTGGATGGTTCTCATGGTTCATCTTTAATCTAAAGGCCCTAGATGGTTCCTACACTTGACTTCTTCCCCAAGACATGCTTTGATGGCTTGGATTGAATCTAGGTTTAATCCTATGGCCTAAAACACTTGCCTAATCTATAAATAAGACCCTAACCTACCCTAAATCATCATTATTCATTCATACAACTAAACTATGGCAAAATCAATCCTCTCATGGCGTCCACTCTCTTCATAAAATTCCTAAATAAATTCCTAAGTGATTTTCCATGCATACAAGTGTTTTCAAACTTGTATGAGCATCATTAGCTTGCATTCAAGTCAAGTTTATATATTTGCATCATAAAGAAAGAGTCTTGATCATTTTGGCTCAAGGGTTTTGCTTGCATTTTGGGTTTAATTGATTTCATAAGGGCTTTGTCATATTTTTGTGACTTCTTAAGCATTGTAAGCCCTATTCTACTTTCATACTTAAACTATAAAGTTAAATGTATGATATGCAAGTTTATATGCAAGTTTATCATGTTGTGATATGCAAGTTTATATGCAAGTTTATCATGTTGTGATATGCAAGTTTATATGCAAGTTTATCATGTTGTGATATGCAAGTTTATATGCAAGTATGCCAAGTTATGTTATGCAAGTTTGGGTTGAACATTTTGTTCATGCTATCATGTTATGCAAGCTTATTTTGGGTTTATGAACATAAAGCTTTAAGCTTTATGCCAAAGGTTGCATTTTAGCAACATGTAAGTTATCATATCTCTTATGATAACTTGCATGTGAGGCTAAATGCGAACTTATGGCCATCTCTACATGTCATTTAGCACCATGTATCACCAATATGCTAAGTTTGGTTTTATGCATGTTTTTGAGGCCTAAAAATGTAATATGCAAGTGTATGAACATATGAACATTTCATATGCCACCATGTTAAGCTTGTGGCTTCAATACCTTTATGTCATGATTATGCCAAGTTCCCTCTTTCTATCCTTTATGCGCTATTGCGATATGTAAGCGATGGGATTGCGTTTGGGGTTGGGTAAACTTAAAAGACATAAAACATAAGCTTGGGAATTTACCTATTAAGTTAGGTCTACCCATTGGGAATTTACCTATTAAGTTAGGTCTACCCAATTGCTTGAAAACTTGTAACATGTTTTGGAAACATGATGGACATGACACTTAGAAAAGATAAGTGTGGCCAACTCGAGGTTGGGTTGAGTTTGTAGCGTAAACCTACCCGGAACCGACCGGCTTAACTAGTTGGTACAAACAATAGGACCTAATGTGAGAAGTTGGTCATGTTGTACCTTGAACCCGAGGTTAGACCAAGTTGTGGTGTAAAGCTACCCGGACCCGCCCGGCTTAACTAGTAACCACAACAAGGTCTAATGTGAGAGGTTAAGGCGCATTAAATTAATTAATGCCTCGTGATTAGGGTTAAGTCATGGTCCACTTAATACTTAACCAATTTGGGCTTGGTAGATTAATCGGGGTTAAGTCGTGAACTCATCGTTACACTTAACCAAGTTAATCCAGGATTAGCAAGAGGGTTAAACCGTACTTAACCCACTAGAAAAATCCTAGCAATGGGGGCCCACTCCAGCAGTAATCCCAAGTTAGTATCATCATGACCCTAGGGACTAGGCTAGGGTGGGGGCACGATTACTGGACTGGAGGTAAGTGACCAAAAGCGACGGCAGAGGGTACGCCGGTGTAGTTCCGGGTGGACTCTGGTCGTGCACATAGTCCGTAGCCGGAGAAAACATGCACGGGTACCAGTAGATCGGGACTGTGCACTCATGTTCATGGTGTCCAGGGGTTGACACCCTAGGGCTTGATACACCCGAAGGGTGGACCCGGCACAGTTCGACTACAATTATGATTGGGCTGTATTGACACCAACACGTGACGAGTTAGGCTTAGGGAGCCGATCGACTAGACCGTTTGGTTGGACCTTGTATTAGGGTCATTTCATGTTATTGGGCCAAAGCTTGGGCCAAGGGATCAATACTTGTTTATTCAAGTCATGTTAGTTTGCTAGTACACCTGTGGTGCAAAACCTTAATCCTGATTATGCGATGACACCTTTATCTACCTTGTTAGTTAATCATCATGCTAGTATATTGTTATCCTTATGTTCATCCCTGCTGCTCATGCCAGTTAACTTTATCAGTTTACATTGATTGTAGTAGGGCTTACTCAGTCTTTTTGACTGATCTGTTTTCTTTCGCATCTTTTCTTCCGTTCCCCCCCCAGGTTCTCAGGGAAGGAATACTGGAGCTTAGCTTGGATTTCGGATTGCTTGCTTGTGGGATTTCAGCTCATGTACGGTTTCGACATGAAGCTAGCTATGGTTACCACTTAATTGGGGATAGCACTTATTTATTTCAGTTTTTCAGTTGATGTTGTTTTATCTAGACTTGTTTATTTGGAAAGCTATGTTGTACCAGACTTGTTTTGAAATGTTTTGAAATCTTCCGCTGTTTTATCTATGTTATTTACTCTGTTTACATATATACATATGTTCTTGTTCTGCCTTGATATATCATTACGCATGTTTACCTGATTCAAACGCCCCTCCAAAGTCAGAGTGCTTGCAAGAGCCACCCTGGTGGAGGTGGGGTGTTACATTTGGTATCAGAGCATATGGTACGAGAAGGAACAAAAAGGCTTTTAGAAAACTTTTGGAAAACTATTTTCAAAACCAAGTATAAAGTATTTTCCAAAGAAAAGTCTAGTTTATTTTAAAGGCTATTCCCCAAAAATCCATTAGCAAAATTCCTTCGTTTTTCTCCATTCTGAATCTGTCTTTTTCTTCGTTTTCAGTATGGCCGATAACTTTACTATTCCGGAGGGAGTACACGTACCTGTTTGGTATAGGAGACTTTTGGAGGCTAGGGCGACCGAAGCCGGCCCCGCGGATGTTCCTCCTCCTCCGGTAGTTAATGTTCCTCCTCCTCCTCCTCCGGTGGTTAATGTTCCTCCTCCTCCTGTCGCTGAGGTTCCTCTTCCTCCTCCCCCTCAGCATCCTCAAGTGGACTTCGCAAAGACTTGCAAAGATTTCAAAGCAATGGGTGGCAAGAACTTTCAAGGCACTGAGACTTTTGTAGAGGCCAGAAATTGGTTGAAAGAGACCGAGGATTTGTTTGCTATCTTTGGGTTAGACGATCAGAGGAAGCTCTTGTTGGCGGTTTGGCTTATGAAGGATGAAGCCGCTTATTGGTGGGAAGTCACCAATGGTACTAGGCCTGTTGAGACTTGGGTCGATTTCAGGGCAAGGTTCATGCTTAAGTTTCTATCTTCTACTGAGGAGAATCTGCAAATGGAGAGGTTTATAACTTTGAAACAAGGAGATATGTCTGTCAAAGAATATGTGAACAAGTTCAATCAGTTAGCTCGTTTTGGCTTGGATATGGTGAATACTCCTCAGAAGAAGGCTCTTCGTTTTGCTAGAGGATTGAATGAGCCGTTGCAGGGATTGGCTATGTCACATATTCCCCATGGGGCCACGTTTGAGAGTTTGGTTGATATGGCGTTACTTCAGGGAGATGTCAAGAAAGAAACCAAGATCAATGATACTCAAGCCAAGAAGACCGATTCCCATGGTAAAGGAAATCAGGGTAATCCAAGTGGTCAGAGCAGTCAAGGCAATTAGAACAAGAACAAGAGTCAAGGCAACAAGGGGAACAACAACAAGGGCAATAACAACAAGGGCAAGAACAACAAGGGGAAGTGCCATTATTGCGGTTCAGTTGGGCATCTTATTAAGGATTGTAAGAAGAGGAAAAGGAAGAATGGTGAATGCTTTTTCTGCAGTGAGACTGGACATTTCAGTAAGGATTGCCCGAGGAAGCAAGGGCAAGGCCAGGGTCAGACTCAGCGTGCTGGACCTTCAGGAGGGCAAGTTCATGCTCTCAATGTCGCTCCAGTTCCCGATCGAGGTAGTATTTCGTTTGAGAGCCTTGTATATATTTCTGATTTTCCAGTTCGTACCTTGTTTGATTCTGGTGCATCGCATAGCTTTATCTCATCTGATCTTGTTGATAGTTTGCACCTTAGTACTAGCTTGGTAGATGATCCCGTCTGTGTCTCAAATCCTATTGGGGGTTCCGCCCATTTGTCTATGATATGTGGGGATTTGAGGATCTCTATACTGAGTGTAGAGTTCTTGTGCAGTGCTTATGTTCTTGGTTTTAGGGGATACGGATTGATATTGGGCATGGATTGGCTGTCCAGATATGGAGCCATTCTTGATTGTGAGCATAGGGTTGTGAGGCTCGTGACTCGCCTCGGAAACTCCCTAGAGATTTCTTGTGATCCGAGAGGTCCCGTCATGTTGTGCTATCTGGAATCACTCGACTCGTCAATGGAAACTCTTCAGTCTGTGAGAGTGGTTCGAGAGTATCCGGATGTTTTCGATGAAGTTAGGGGGTTGCCCCCTAAGCGAGAGATTGATTTCCGCATTTATCTGGTGGATAATGCAAAGCCTGTTTTTTTGCCCGTTCGGCACATGGCTCCGCGTGAAAGGCGGGAGCTAAGTAAGCAAGTGAAAGAGTTGCTTGAGAAGAACTTCATTAGAAGAAGTATATCTGAATGGTGAGCGCCTGTGGTATTTGCTACCAAGGCGGATGGTTCTCTCCGACTTTGCGTTGACTATCGAGAGTTGAATAAGCTGACTAAGAAGAACAGACACCCGTTACTGAGGATTGATGATCTCTTTGACCAGCTTGTCGGTGCTTCTGTTTTCTCTCAGCTTGATCTTGCTACGGGGTTCCATCAGCTCAGGGTAGCTGAAGATAGTATAGACAAGACTACGTTCAGAAATCCAGATGGATTCTTCGAATGGCTTGTCATGCCGTTCGGCTTGACTAATGCACCCGCATATTTCGTGGACTTGATGAGTAGGGTGTTCAGGGAGTTCTTGAACAAGTTTGTCGTGGTCTTCGTAGATGATATTCTGATCTTCTCTAAGGATGAGCACGCAAGGCATCTCATGGAGGTGATGGATACGCTTAGAGCGCATCAGTTGAAGGTCAAGTTCTCCAAGTGTCACTTTTGGAGAAGGGAAGTTAGATTCCTTGGGCATATAGTATCTAAGCAAGGCTTAGCGGTGGATCCCGCTAAGGTAGTGGCAGTTCAGGATTGGAAGACTCCAAGGAATGCAACCGAAGTGAGAAGTTTTCTAGGTCTTGCGGGTTTTTACCGGAAGTTCATCAAGGACTTCGCAAAGATATCCGCTCCTCTCACTAAATTGACGAAGAAGAATTTAGTTTTTGCTTGGAGCATAGAATGCGAGCTTGCTTTTCAGAAGCTCAAGAGAGCCCTCACATCAGCACCTGTTCTAGCTTTGCCCGATGGAGGGAAGTTATTTTATGTATACACCGATGCATGTGGCACGGGGTTAGGAGCTGTTCTTATGCAAGAAGGAAGAGTGATATGCTTTGGCGGTAGACAACTCAAAGTGCATGAGAAGAATTATCCCACTCATGACTTAGAGTTGGCAGCAATAGTATATGCACTCAAGGCTTGGCGCCATTATCTTCTGGGAGAAAGATTTGAGCTTTATACCGATCACAAGTCATTGAAGTATCTCTTTTCTCAGAAGGATCTAAATATGAGGCAACAAAGATGGATGGAATTCTTGGCGTCCTACGATTTTGAGATAGCTTATACCCCTGGCAAGGGGAATGTGGTAGCAGATGCATTGAGTAGAAGAAGGTTGACCCTAAGTCCTCTATTCGTTGAGATGAAGAATTTAGAGTATGTGGCAACCTTTGATTTCTCTTTGGCGATTGAGTCGATGACCGGTTCTTTAGCATCTCTGGAACTCAGACCTACCCTTCTTGATCAAGTTGGGGCTTCGCAGAGAGAAGACCCTCAGATAGTTGAGATTATGGATAAGCGAATTCGAGGAGAGACGTCTAGTCATCTCGCTCGATATTCTATTGATGACAAGGGTTGGCTGAGGAGAGACGGAAGGTTATGTGTTCCAATGGTAGAAGATCTAGTAAGAAGAATTCTTGAGGAAGCGCATCGCTCTAAGTTGACTATACATCCGGGCGGAGATAAGATGTATAAAGATATGAAGCGCATTTTCTTTTGGCCTGGGATGAAGAAGGATGTGGCAGAATTTATCTCTAGATGTATCATTTGCCAGCAAGTTAAGGCCGAGTCGAAGAAGCCCGGTGGGCTATTGCATCCTCTAGACGTTCCACTATGGAAGTGGGAGAGTATTTCCATGGATTTTATCGATGGGCTACCAAGGTCAAGGAAAGGGAATACGAGTATTTGGGTTATTGTGGATAGACTTACGAAGAGTGCTCATTTCATTCCGGTGAAGAGCAAGAGGACCGCATCTTGGCTAGCGTCTGTATATCTTCGTGAGATTGTGAGACTACATGGAGTCCCTTCTATTATAGTCAGTGACCGTGACCCAATCTTTACAAGTCAATTCTGGAATAGCTTGCAAGAAGCTATGGGCACAAGTTTAAATCTAAGTACGTCTTATCACCCACAGACGGACGGTCAAACCGAAAGGGTGAATAGGGTACTCGAGGATCTGTTGAGGCTTTGTATTCTGGATTTTGGTGGTACTTGGGAAGACCATCTTCCTCTTGTTGAGTTTTCATATAATAACAGTTATCAGGCAAGCATAGGGATGGCACCATTTGAAGCTTTATATGGGAGGCCGTGCAAGTCGCCTACATGTTGGTGGGAGATTACAGATGAGCTTATACTTGGGCCTGATATGATCAGAGATACATCCGAGAAGATCGAGTTGATTCGGAGACGGATGAAAGCGGCCCAAGACCGACAGAAATCCTATGCTGATAAGCGAAGAACGGATTTGGAGTTTGATGTTGGGGATATGGTTTTCGTGAAGGTTTCTCTTTTGCGGAATGTGGTCCGATTTGGAGCTGTTGGGAAGTTGGCACCGAGGTTTGTTGGACCATTCCCTATTATAGAGAGGATCGGGCAGATGGCTTATAGAGTGAAGTTGCCCGAGAAGCTTGCTGGAGTACACGATGTTTTTCATGTCTCGCATCTCCGGAAGTGTTTACATGAATCAGCAGAGGTTGTTGAGCCAAGTGTTCTAAAAGATGTAGAAGTGGAGAAAGAGGCTACCTTGAGGAGAGCTCCGATTCGTATCTTGGGGACGGAGACCAAGAAGCTAAGGAATCGAGAGGTCAAATTGGTGAAGGTTCAATGGGGTGAAGCCGAAGAAGACGCAACTTGGGAAACCGAGGAGAAGATGCGTGGGCTTTATCCATTCCTTTTTGAGGGTACACTCTCAATCTCTTTTCTTTGTTAGCATATCTTTCTCTTTGCTATCCATGTTTATCTAGTTTATCGTGTTAATCTTGTCATGAGAACCTTAGGTAGAAACCCTTTGGATGAAACATGTGTTTGAAACATGTTATGCTTGATGGTTGCAAGTGGTTGCAAGTGTTTGCAAGTGGATACTCGTGGATGCATAATACACGTTAGGCACTAAGATCGGCTCACACACTTTCATACCGCATATGCATGAGTGTTTATGCTTATTCATGGATGAAAACTTGTTATGCTATCACGTGGATGTTGCATATGGATGAATGTTATGTGCACTCATGTAGAGATTATAAATTATGTTAGGAATTTGCATACATATGGACTCATTTCACTAACATATTTTGCATTAAGGGGGTTTACTGAATCAGTAACCTCCTGATTTTCGCATTAGATAAGTACATATACACACACCTTTGCATATGATCATATAGCATTTAGAACCTTTTAAGGACAATGATTGCTCGTGGATGATGTTTTGAGTAGATGGATGATGGATGGTAGGATACGTTCTTCATAACTTGGAGATATCGGGGACGAAATCCTTTAAGGAGGGAAGAATGTAACAACCCGTATTTTTGAATAACATGTTATAACATAAATGGAGGCAGAATTAAACTGTAAAATCTGAATCAAGGGAAACGGGCTATGCCATTGCGTTCGTCTCGGAAAAATACGCGAAATAGAGTCCGAGTTTTCGAAAATCGGAGTCCGTATGACCAAGATATGGCCTCGCGAAGTTTCACGAAAAATTCCCAAATTAAAGTATACTTAATTAAGTGAAATGGGTTGCGCAGAGAAATATATATATATATTGATATATATATATATATATAATTGGAAATTAAATAAATAAATATGCAAAAATGTTCAAAACAGCGAATTGGGAGAGGGGAATAACCGAACCGGCCGATTTTTGAGGTCGACCCGAGCTCGCTGGGTCGACTAGGGGTTAATCCAGGGTGTTTGGCTGTCAACCCGTGGGCCGATTCGCTCAAATGCAGATTTTGCATTTGGATGGTTCTCATGGTTCATCTTTAATCTAAAGGCCCTAGATGGTTCCTACACTTGACTTCTTCCCCAAGACATGCTTTGATGGCTTGGACTGAATCTAGGTTTAATCCTATGGCCTAAAACACTTGCCTAATCTATAAATAAGACCCTAACCTACCCTAAATCATCATTATTCATTCATACAACTAAACTATGGCAAAATCAATCCTCTCATGGCCTCCACTCTCTTCATAAAATTCCTAAATAAATTCCTAAGTGATTTTCCATGCATACAAGTGTTTTCAAACTTGTATGAGCATCATTAGCTTGCATTCAAGTCAAGTTTATATATTTGCATCATAAAGAAAGAGTCTTGATCATTTTGGCTCAAGGGGTTTGCTTGCATTTTGGGTTTAATTGATTTCATAAGGGCTTTTTCATATTTTTGTGACTTCTTAAGCATTGTAAGCCCTATTCTACTTTCATACTTAAACTCTAAAGTTAAATGTATGATATGCAAGTTTATCATGTTGTGATATGCAAGTTTATATGCAAGTTTATCATGTTGTGATATGCAAGTTTATATGCAAGTTTATATGCAAGTATGCCAAGTTATGTTATGCAAGTTTGGGTTGAACATTTTGTTCATGCTATCATGTTATGCAAGCTTATTTTGGGTTTATGAACATAAAGCTTTAAGCTTTATGCCAAAGGTTGCATTTTAGCAACATGTAAGTTATCATATCTCTTATGATAACTTGCATGTGAGGCTAAATGCGAACTTATGGCCATCTCTACATGTCATTTAGCACCATGTATCACCAATATGCTAAGTTTGGTTTTATGCATGTTTTTGAGGCCTAAAAATGTAATATGCAAGTGTATGAACATATGAACATTTCATATGCCACCATGTTAAGCTTGTGGCTTCAATACCTTTATGTCATGATTATGCCAAGTTGCCTCTTTCTATCCTTTATGCGCTATTGCGATATGTAAGCGATGGGATTGCGTTTGGGATTGGGTAAACTTAAAAGACATAAAACATAAGCTTGGGAATTTACCTATTAAGTTAGGTCTACCCATTGGGAATTTACCTATTAAGTTAGGTCTACCCAATTGCTTGAAAACTTGTAACATGTTTTGGAAACATGATGGACATGACACTTAGAAAAGATAAGTGTGGCCAACTCGAGGTTGGATTGAGTTTGTAGCGTAAACCTACCCGGAACCGACCGACTTAACTAGTTGCTACAAACAATAGGACCCAATGTGAGAAGTTGGTCATGTTGTACCCTGAACCCGAGGTTAGACCAAGTTGTGGTGTAAAGCTACCCGGACCCGCCCGGCTTAACTAGTAACCACAACAAGGTCTAATGTGAGAGGTTAAGGCGCATTAAATTAATTAATGCCTCGTGATTAGGGTTAAGTCATGGTCTACTTAATACTTAACCAATTTGGGCTTGGTAGATTAATCGGGGTTAAGTCGTGAACTCATCGTTACACTTAACCAAGTTAATCCAGGATTAGCAAGAGGGTTAAACCGTACTTAACCCACTAGAAAAATCCTAGCAATGGGGGCCCACTCCAGCAGTAATCCCAAGTTAGTATCATCATGACCTTAGGGACTAGGCTAGAGTGGGGGCATGATTACTGGACTGGAGGTAAGTGACCAAAAGCGACGGCAGAGGGTACGCCGGTGTAGTTCCGGGCGGACTCTGGTCGTGCACATAGTCCGTAGCCGGAGAAAACATGCACGGGTACCAATAGATCGGGACTGTGCACTCATGTTCATGGTCTCCAGGGGTTGACACCCTAGGGCTTGATACACCCGAAGGGTGGACCCGGCACAGTTCGACTACAATTATGATTGGGCCGTATTGACACCAACACGTGACGAGTTAGGCTTAGGGAGCCGATCGACTAGACCGTTTGGTTGGACCTTGTATTAGGGTCATCTCATGTTATTGGGCCAAAGCTTGGGCCAAGGGATCAATACTTGTTTATTCAAGTCATGTTAGTTTGCTAGTACACCTGTGGTGCAAAACCTTAATCCTGATTATGCGATGACACCTTTATCTACCTTGTTAGTTAATCATCATGCTAGTATATTGTTATCCTTATGTTCATCCCTGCTGCTCATGCCAGTTAACTTTATCAGTTTACATTGATTGTAGTAGGGCTTACTCAGTCTTTTTGACTGATCTGTTTTCTTTCGCCTCTTTTCTTCCGTTCCCCCCCCAGGTTCTCAGGGAGGGAATACTGGAGCTTAGCTTGGATTTCGGATTGCTTGCTTGTGGGATTTCAGCTCATGTACGGTTTCGACATGAAGCTAGCTATGGTTACCACTTAATTGGGGATAGCACTTATTTATTTCAGTTTTTCAGTTGATGTTGTTTTATCTAGACTTGTTTATTTGGAAAGCTATGTTGTACCAGACTTGTTTTGAAATGTTTTGAAATCTTCCGCTGTTTTATCTATGTTATTTACTCTGTTTACATATATACATATGTTCTTGTTCTGCCTTGATATATCATTATGCATGTTTACCTGATTCAAACGCCCCTCCAAAGTCAGAGTGCTTGCAAGAGCCACCCTGGTGGAGGTGGGGTGTTACACGAGTACTCGAAAATTCCATCATCCACATAAGTAAAATGTCAGCGCTGGTAGGTCCCTGACACCATTATAAGCTAGAAAGAAACGTGTGCACTCCCTGCGTTCCCTTGCTCCATTTTAGACTCTACCGGTGTGTGAGGCTCGCGAAGTCACGCTACACAAAGCTATGCCAAAATAGGCTATGCTTTGATCATCCCATAAGGCCTGCTTTGCAACAAAGCCTTGATCATTTTCATCTTGGCGTGCCACGTTGACATTTCACGCCATGCAATTCATAACTATTAACACACAACCTCTAAGGGTGTTTAGCAAGAGAATAAATTCTCCGCCACCAACGGTTGTATATTAATAGAAATCAATTTACAAAAAATGAAATTCAACGTCAGACATGCATCCATTTATAAGCTTATGCTCTGGGTTTGAGCGAAAGCCAAATCCGTACGAATCAACACTACGTCCGGATAACTACCACTTAATCCCTGTCCTGGGTGCAAATCATTCCAGAGCATCAGTAGTCCTCATCCATTCGATGTGAAGATCGCTGGTCTTCAACCACCGTCTTCATCTTCGACTCTTGATCATCGTAGTAATTATTCAGAATGGGTTAAACCCGGGCTTTCTGAATAACTTGCGTATTTTATAATTGAAAATCAAGTGTTATAAAACACATCCAACGTCTCATTCCAATTCAGAATATTCTTTTAATAGAATATTCATAATAAAGGGAAATATTCCCATAAATTAAATCAAAGATAAATTCTTATAAATTTATTCTTTTAAACATTCTTTAAAACTCCAATTTGATTTTAATATCAAAAATCATTATTAAATGATTATTCAATTCTTAAGGAATTAACCTTGTCTTTAATTTGGGTTAAAGAATCAATGTCATTTAAAAACATTGTTCACGGTAAACCCAAAATCATTTTCCATTAAATATGGAACTTTCACAGAAATCACGTCAAAATATAATCTATATAAATTTCTGTATCGGACCAATAATATAAATGGAATATCGGCAAAGCCTTTTAAATTCCATATATAGTATCAGTCTTCGTTTACAGAAGCCTATCTCGATTATTATCAAACCGAATTTCCACTTAATTCCAATTTAATTTATTAAATTGGAAAACTTTGCTTTAGACAAATTCTTCTTAAATCTTGATAAAAAGATTTAAAATTTCTAAATCATATCATCACTGTAAATTGGGTTAAAGAACAAATGTCGTTTAAAACACAGTTCACTGTAAACCCAATTCACATAACATTTTATTTCAATTACTAAATGTAATTAAAACTCTAAAAATCCTATTTAAAAGATTTAATTTTTTAGTTAAAAACTAGTTTACTTCAATAGAGATATATTTTCTATTCTTTTGTCCATCCAAGAACGGACATAGAAATCATCATTTTATTCTTTGCTAAAAATTATTTAAAATATTCATTATCTTAAAATTATTCTTTATAAAAAGATTCTTTATATAAAATGTCCTTTATAGTACAATATTCTTTATTTTAAAGGATATTATTTTACAATGTTCTTTATTCTAAATATTCCTTATTTTAAAAGGATATTCTTTATTTAAAAGAAATTCTGAACTGGAATGTGACCCAATCAGTTACCATATATCTTGGGTTATAAGGATTTCATACATTTCATGTACATGACAATGAAAATAAATAATCATCAAGCATCCATTCACAACCAGAGTGAAGTTTATAACTGTGTGAGTATTAAAATGAAATAAAAACACTCATCGCAGCCTGTCAACCTTTCGATCGACATACAACTAAATATCGGGACTAGTGTATGTCAATTCATCCCAACACCCATGTGGGATTTTCAACCAACAACAATTCAAATAAATAAATGATTGGTTAAAGAATTCAACCAATTTAATTCTACTAACATATTGATGATAATAAAATAACATGTTATAATAATCCTAATGTCGAGCAAAATATATTTTACTCGTATAGTTTCCCTATACATTTCTAATCTTTTAAATATTAGCATTAAAAATGTGTTTTTAAATGTGAAACATATTTCGTAGTGAAATATGTATATTTTCTCATCTTTCAAATATTTACATTAGCAATGTGTTTTTAATGATCATAGAAATGTACTCTTAATTTCATATTTTATTTTCTAGTTTTATTTGCGGTGTGGAACGCAAATAAAATTGTACTTTTCTTTATTTTAAATTGGACATAACTTGTGATTTATAAAACAAAATTTCAGTTTTTCAGATTCGTTAGAAAGATATGGTTAAACAGATTTAAATATTTTTTGTTTTACTGAAATCTGATTTAATTTGAATCCTGTATAATCAGTCAAAGTTCAAACTCAAATTTTCAAACTGCAGCGCTATTTTAAACTCCTTTTATAATTAAATTAAATTTATTCGTTTTAACTTCGATTAAAATAAATTTCTAGCCATTATTATTTAAATAAATTATTTAATATTCTCAAAATTCATTAAAATTTTCTAAAATAAAAATTGGTTCAGAATTTGCGGGTTGTTACAAAAAATAAAGAGGAAAGTGAAATCTTCATTTTGAGTGGGTTTTGATGGGAATTTGTTCAAGGTCGAGCGCGATTTCTGGCCTCAATGGCTCATCGTTCGGTCACAAATTCTGAGGTGGAGGGACAACTGATTGGAGCCGCGTTCAGGGGTGGAAGGCAGCAACGGCTACACGGTGTGATCACGGTCAGGGGTCCTGGAAGTGCGTGCGATTTGGGGATTGTTGATGAGGGTTTTGGATTTCTCGCTAATACCTGTAGCGTGGTCCAAAGAGAAAGAAGATGGGTTACGAAGAGAAGTGATTAACAGTGAGGATTCATAAATAATTAGTTATGTTAATTATAATTTAATTATCTTAAATTATTATTGAATGTATAAACGATGATAACTTTCTCAAACTAAAACAGAATGCAGTGAAATGACTTCCGTTGGAATCACCTTAAGAACACTTCTTTGTGAAATCAATTTGATCAGATTCGGAGCTAGTTACAGTTCTTGACTGAATTGATCATTCAGTTAAATTCAATTTAAAACAATCATTGGCAGCGATTTCTATCCGATCAAAGTGAGAATTTCTCACTATAAATTTTTGTATAGTTATTTATTTTATAACATCATATATGAACTGCTTACTGTCGTCCACAGACCAATGATTGTGTTGTGATTGTGATTGTGATGTACAAATATATATGGAATGGAAAATATATATTTGAAATGAAAATAATATATATATATATATATATATGAAATGGAAATAATATATATATTTTAAATGAAAAATATATTTGAAATGAAAATATATATGGAATGAGAATATATATATATATATATATATATATATGAAATGAAAATAAATGTATATATGGAATGAAAAATAAATATATGGAATTAAAATAAATATATATATGGAATGGAAAAATAAATAAATATATGGAATGAAATATATATATATATATATACATGGAATGGAATATATATATATATGGAATGGAAAATAAGAATATATATGGAATATTCAATTTTGATTAAAAACTGAAATAGAAGTTGAAATCGTTTTTAAAACGAATTTAAAACGATTTATAAAATACGTTTTAAATGGAAATCGATGAAATATATATATAATATATATATTATATATTTAATGGCCTGAATAGAATGTGCTGCGCCGCGGTAGTTCGCGAATTTCGACCATTGACTTCGAATGGACATTATGGGAGATCCAACCGTCGGATTCTCCTAAAACCGAAATCTTGGGTTCATATCGAAAAAAGCTTTCAATGAACATAAGAGATTTAAAATCTAATGGTTGGATTGGGAGATACATCCAAATCAAATTTGGAAAAGGTCGTTGTAGATGCAGTTCGGTGGCCGTTATTGGAAACTGACTGTACGGGCCTTGATAAAATTATTAAAAATATTATAATTAGTGTTAAATCATAATAAATGATTTGGAAGAATTAGGATGAAAAATTCCATGTTTGTAAAGACAAAAATATATTTTTATCAAATTGAACTAGTTATTAACTAGATTAATAGTCCAGTAATTTTCTAATAAATAAATTGGATTTGGAAAGGGTTTTAATATAACCAGAAATTCCCAATATATGAATTGGAATGGATTTGAATGGGAATAATCTTTGGAATATTTCGGTATTGGATTCCGTGATTATACAGATATTGTAGTGAGAATTTGGAAGATATTGATATCATTATTCCAATACGATATCCGTTGGTTTCAGAATTTGATATTGAATATGGATCAATATAATTTCTATTCAGAGCCTTGTATTTAATATTGAATTGGATTTTGGGTTTGTCGTGAACTGTGCATAAATGACATTAGTTCTTTAACCAGAGCAAAAGCAGGATTAATTTCCAGAAAGTGGAACAATCAATAAGAAATGTTTTTTGGGATTAAAACCAATTGGAGTTGAATAAATCTTTAATTAGATTGTGAATGAATAAGTGGTAATTGAATATACCAAAACATGTGATGTGATTAAACCAAATTTACTTGATTTTTGATATTCATGATTGAGATTGATTGATTGTTTGGATTGTGCTCGACCAGTTTATGAGCAAGGTATGCTTTTACATTTAGCATTGGGTTGGGTAGAAATATTTGTATGCTAACATCTTGTGAAACACTTCACGATTTGACTATGAGATGTGTAGCAATGTAGTTGTGTTCATTTCAAATTTAATGAATGATCTTGAAATGATATTTTTCTTAAGTGAAAAGAATAGTATTCTCGATTTTGGATAGGGAATGTTTTATAAAAATGTTTTATAAAACAGAATGGATTTTAAGGGCTAAAACCCGATGATTTCGAAATGATTTAGAAATGTATTATGGATTTCGAAATGATTTGGAAAAGATGTATCTGTTTGGGGGCGAAGAATTTATTCTCTTGCTTAACACCCTTCTTTGAGGCGTACGAGCTCAAAGGTTATGTGATTAAAAGTGACTGATCATATGTGTGAATTGCTAGTGTAAAGTACTATATTTTGGAAAGTACTTGTGATTATTATGTTGTGAAATGATGATTTTTCCCACTTCGATATATAAAATGATTTAGCAAGTATGTGGCTAAGGATCGGGCGACTCGGAAGAGACTAAAAGTATGGGTTGGATCTAGTGCCTTAGCGTGAGTGGTTAGCAGTGTAGCCTGCTCCATGCATGGGAGGCGCATATATATATATATATATATATATATATATATATATATATATATATATATCGAGTTGGAGAGGCGCTTACTGCTTTATCTGAGGGAAAACTCCCGACATTTGGTTGCATACTTGTTTGTATGCATTATTATGATTTGGAATTCATATTTCCACCGATTTGATTTGAAATGCCGAAGTGAAATCTACTTTGATATAAAAGTTAGATATGTATTTCAAATGATTTGAAATAGAAATCGGGAAATAAAGTCCAAAGGAATAATTTCTGTAAATTTAATTGGATTTGAAAAATCTAAGTGTGGTGATTAATCTAAAAGGGTAGATTGGGATATTGCATGTGGATTGATGCATAGTAGATCCATATCTCTGTTAGTGATTGTTGTTTATACACTGGCATTCATGGGGATAAACCCGTTCCCCGTTAGCAGCATGGTCCTGCGATTTGCCTTATCATTTAAATAAGTTAATTTTAACTGTAGAGTTTCTAACACCAGTCTTATGACTGACTCGTAGTTTGCTTTTCCCTTGCAAACTCGGGTGCCCCTATTTTCCACACGGGCGGTCAAGTGGTTTGTTTTGCAGATATTTATTTATTAAGCAGGATTTTGGATTAAAGCATAAAGTTGTGTCCAGAGCATTTATAGCTTTCCACTGTGCTAGTTTATTTATTTTCTGCTACGCATTGTATTATCTTTGTTGTAAATAAATCTTCCGTTGTATTATTATTTTCGATGTACTCTGATATTCTGTAATCTGATGTAACATTATTATGGTGTTCATAAAAGTGTTCTGTTATTTGTTCTGATGTGTTGTATGCCAAGAGTGAACGTATCCGGGTTTTGAACGGTCTTGGTCGGTTTAGCGAACGATTGATGCCGAGCGAAATCTATATCATTATACATAACATGTTTTACATTTCTAATGACAAAATAAAAAGAAGTATTATTTACATAACATGTTCTATGTTCTCTAATGACAAATAAAAAGAATATTTTGTTTGCATAACAAATTCTATGTTTCTAATGACAAATAAAAAAAATATTTTTATTTGCATAATAAAATCTATGTTTCTAATGACAAATAAAAAGATAATTTTATTTCCTACACAATTCTATATTATATATGTATAAATAAAAAGAATCTTCTTATTTGTATAACAACTTCTATATCTAACATGATAAATAAAACTGAATTTTCATTTATATACAAGTGACAAGTAAAAATGAATATTTTTATTTTTATACAATTTCAAATGAATGTACAAGATCCAAAATAAATCGAATTTCGGTAAAACCAAAAATATTTACAAATGTTTAACTATATCTTTCTAACGGATGTGAAAAATTGAAATTTCCTAGCGGAAATAAAAAGTTATAGCCAGTTAAATATTCAGAATAGTCACTATGGAATTATATATATATATATATATATATATTAGTATAATATATAGCCCTTGAAAATAGCCATTTTGCAAACGACCTCCGTTTTCAACGGAACCACTTTTGTTGGGTCTAGAATGTCAAATTATTGCTAGATTCCAGTTTTTCATTTGTTTAATGTAAAGAAGTTAATAATAAAAAAATTACATTTTTATTGTAAAGGAGTAATATGAAAAATGATTCATTTGTTTATTGTAAAGAAGTTAACAATAAAAAGTTTACATTTTTATTGTAAATGAGAAATATGAAAATTGATTCATTTGTTTGATTAAAAACTTAACAATAAAAAGTTTACATTTTTACTGTAAATGAGAAATTATGAAAATGCTCATAGCTTGTTAACATAAAAGATTACATTTTCATGTAATAATGATTCATTAAAAATATTAATATCTTGTTAGAAATGTTTTTTACATTAAAATTTACATTTTTAATGTATAGTTGAACCATTAAAGAGATACAGGATTGACAAATATATCATAACACTAAAGTTTACATTTTTATTGTAAATGAATCATTAGAAAAGATTCATTGTGTAATAATATGTTTTGACATTAAAAATTTACATTTTAAATGTAAAGATTGACTCATTATAAAGATTCATTACTTGAAGTATGTCGTAACATTTAAAATTACATGTAAAGAATAGTTCACTAAAAAGATTCATTTTGATAAAAATGTTTTTTTTACATTAAAAATCACATTTTTAATGTAAGTAGGAATCATTAAAAATGTTCAATTTTAATAGGGGTGTGAAGAATAATAATTTAAGATCGTTGAATGAAATATATATATATATATATATATATTAAAATAAACGAATCGCGCTGCTCTAGTTTGAAATTTGGAATCGTAACTTTAAACGATTATACCGGGAGATCCGACCGCCAGATTATCCCAAAAATGGAACCGTTTGATTCAATTTGGAAAGTTCATTCCAACGATATAAAATTTACTAAGATCCAACGGTTAGATTTTTAGAAATGCGTAAATCAAATTTTGATGAAAACAGCGCTAGGGCCGTGTAATGACCTGAAGCGTCGTTAAATTAAAAGTGGCTATTTTATATAAATAAAAATAGCGACAAATCCTTATAAAATATTAGAAGCGATATGGAATGAAAAGTAATGATTTGAATTATATATATTCGCGAATTATTTGAAAAGGTCGAGTTAACTCACATTTCAAATAATTAATCGACGATTAGAGGTCGAAGATATTGAAGACGGTGGTTGAAGACCAGCGATCATTACATCGAATGGATGACCACCGATGCCTTTGATTGGAGTTGCTGCCTTGAAAGGGTTACAATGGTAGTTGTCCGGACGTAGTTGTTGATTGTTCGGATATGCGAGAGCCTCTCTTCCATATTGGACATATGGAACGAGGAATAAGGTGTCTCCGTTTTCATTGACACCCAGAACGAACTTGTAAATGGATGTATATTTGACATTGGATTTTATTATGTGCTGATTGATTTCTATTAAATATATATCTGTTAGGTGGTGGATAATTTATTCTCTTGCCTAACACCCTTCTCTGAGACGTACGAGCTCAGAGGTTATATATTGGTAGATATCAGTCACATGGCATGAATTGTCAGAGTGTACCATGCCAAGATGCAAATGATCAAGGCTTTTTGTTGGAAAGTAGAGCCTTATGGTTGATGATCAAAGCACAACTTTAATTAGCATAGCTTTGTGTATAGCGTTAATTCACGAGCCTCACACCCCGGTATGAACCAGAAACGGGAGAAAGACCCCAGGGAGGACATGCATTTCTTTCTAGCTAGAAGTCGTGTCATGATATGAAGCCTAGACACTTTTACTTATTTGGATGATGGAATGAGGCGCCTCGGATTTGAGTCCCTAGTGGCTCTTTATTTACGCCCCATAGGGCGGAGAAACATATTGTTCAGAAATTACTAATCCACTAACGTATTTGTGGACCGGCCCTGGCGATCCTAAGTGCAGTTGCGGCTATATCCTGAGACATGGTAGGCCAGATTGTCTCGAATTCGGTAAGGACGATCCCTTGCCTTGGTTCATGATGGAAATTCAACTTCCAATATGACACCATGCGGTTTTGATTGTAAAACTAGTAGGGCGACATAGTATGTAACACCCAACCTCCTCTTAAATTTGCATTAATTAAATATTAATGCATAGACCACTCACATTAGGACGGTGGCCTGTGGCCACTGGATGTGCCGGGCGGTTCCGAGTAGACTTCTCCCACAAGACAAACCTAACCTCGTGTCTAAGCATATTTTAGTTATGCCTACGACCTCTCACATTAGACTGACAGTTTGCAGTTGCTGGTTAAGCTGGTTTATTCCGGACAGGCTTCTACCGCCAACAGAGTCTAACCTCGTGTCATAGCCAATTTATTCCAATACAGATTATACAGATATCATACTAATTATGTCCATTTAACAGATTAAACTTCTTTACAGGTTACAGCAGATTAATCAAATTTCCACGTTTTACTCAATCTTAGATCGAGCCTACGGATTTTCATACCCAAATTACAATTATTTAGCTTTCAACAGATTAGGCAATTCAACAGATAACAGATCTAGCAGATTAGGTGATTCAACAGATTAGGCAATTCAACAGATAACAGATCTAGCAGATTAGGCGATTCAACAGATTAGCAGATTAGGCAATTCAACAGATTTAGCAGATAATAGATTTACCAGATTAGGCAATTCAACAGATTTAGCAAATAATAGATTTAGCAGATAACAAATTTAGCATATTATATATTTCTAAAATTCTATTTACATATCTTGTCCAATAACAAATTAAGCCTAAACTTACATGCCTAAATCATGGTCATAATTCTTAATCCAAATTTTTAGTTAAACTTTGCACAGTACAGAATATTCTCTAAAAGCCCAAATCATGATATACCATATGAATTATGCCAAATTTTAGCCTTTAATGCCAAACATCCAAAAATCTACTTTTAGGCGTATTCACATTAATAGTTGTCCTATTATAATATAGGTCTCTACACCAAAATCACAAATTCCTTTTTCAAGTCATGAATCGTTACATAAAATTTACCCAAAAGCCTAGATCTTTAAATAATATCCTCTCAAAATCAGATCTTAATTTTTATATGCATTATGTCCCCATGTTTCAAGTCATATGTTATCATACAATGATTCTTCTTCTTCCAAATTACAGAGTATGCACAGATCTAGATCTAATCTACAACATATGTCCATTTCTCAAATCAGTCAAAAATCAGTCATGTCCAATTATGCATTATCCATTATATGTCCCAAAATTTAGCATTCGTGCATTAATCTCGTATGAGAATTAGCACAAGTTTATGGTAGCCTGGCTATAAACAAAAAGGAAGAAAAGAGGGAACAGATGTAGAACAGTCACAATCAAGATTGATCCACTGAAAAGTATGCATAACCTCAAATCTAGATTCACAAAAATGTCCAGATATTTATTAAATTTCATATTTGAAAATAAGTGTACTGACAAAAAGGAAACGATTCTTGATTTTTGGGATCTGTATTCTGACACTGAATAGCCCTCCTTTGACGTAGACTATCGATTAGATTAGAAAATAGTTGTTCTCTCTATTCAGATTGGAAGAAGATGCAGTAGTCCTAGTTTTGAATCTCGCAGAGTAGCAACGCCATTTTTATTTTTAATTAGAATAGAGGCAGAGTATAGGCAGAATGAAATTGTGTAGAGAGAAAGCTAGGTTTGGTGGTGTTTAAATAGCATAGGGGCCACGAATTTGGTCAGAACGGGCGTCTAAATACTGAAAAATGCATCTGTCCATGGATCTAGAAATAGGGGGGAGGTCGACCCTAAGGTCAACCCTAGTGTCGAATTGTTTACCCAGGTCAATCCCCTGGTCGACCCTAGTGTCGACCTGGGTCCTGGACGGGAATTTTCCAGCCCGGCCTGTGTGTCTGTTTTGAATTTCGAAATCTGAATTTTGAATTTCAGGCTGGTTTTTACTAAAAATTCTGAAGACCATATCTTCTTCATACGGAGTCTGATTTACGCAAACTTGGACTCTATTCCAAGCAGAATTTCGAGATAAACACAATAGCATAACCCGTTTCCCTTAATTATTCTATTACAATTTAGTTATTCTCTGATTTGTCATTCTTATGTTCACAGAAAATACGGGGTGTTACATTCTCCCCTCCTTAAAGGATTTCGTGTAATAACCCGGAAAATGCGAGCCAATTTAAAATTTTTAATTTGGCAATTTTAGCGAATTTTGAATATTTAAAATGAATTATTTTAAATAATAACGATGAAAAATTTATCTTGAATAGAATTAGAATGTATATATTTATATATGTCGTCGTTAGAATATAAATAATTATATATAAATATAAAAGAAATTGAAAATGGCACGGTAGTTCGATAATTCGATTTCAAACTTCAATTGAACATACCGGGTGCAAAATAAACCGGATTTTGGTGAAACCAAAAATAATAGGATCTATTTGAGAATATCTTTCCCACAAATCCGAAAAATCAAAATTTCATATCGGGAATCAAAAGATATGCTCAGTTGAAAATTCAGAATAGTAGCTATGGAATTCTAGCCCTTAAAAATAGCCATTTTGCAAACGACCTCGGATTTTGATGAAACTACTTTTGTTGGATCCGCGATGTCAGGTTATTGCTAGGTTTCAAATTTCGTAATTTTTCGAATCAATATGTGAGCATGGCATAGGAAAACGCGTTTGACCAGTTTTAGTTGATTTTATTCGACTGGAAAATGGCCATTTTTCAAATGGTCTCGGAATTTGACAAAACTAGTTTTATTAGGACCGTATCGTCAATATGAAGCTAGAAAATATTTTTTAGGAATTTTTAGAGTTAGTATGTGACCCCGGTAAATTGAAATGTGCGTTCAAATTCAATATACATTTATTTTTAAGTGAAAATTAGGCACACATCCCTAAAATTAAAGTTAATTAACATGTAATCCTCCCGCTTTAAATTATACTTTTCGCATCCCTATTTTTTTCCGGTATTCTTTTTCCACAAATACCCTTGTTCAAATTAACGTATTTTTCTTTTCATGGCGGCTTCATGGATTTGATTCAAACGGCTATTATTTAGAGAGAATATTTTCATTGATTTAATGTTGCTGTCGTCAGTGTTTTTTTCTGAGATTCAATATTCGATCTAATTGCAATTTGTTGAAGAATCTAATATTCGATTTCTTCAGCGATTGAGAGATATAATGAATGTTTCATCTTCAAGGTAATTTGCACTTCTTCTTTTTCATATGTGTGTTATTATTATTTTCGATTTGTTTTGATGTATTTATTATTATTTGTAAGGCTTCTTTTGTGAGATTAAATTTCAATACATTTGTGCAATTGTGCATACAAGTATGCTAATATTTTTATTATGTGCTTACAAGTATGAAACTATTTTGTATTTTGGATAACAAATGTATGCAATTGTCCTGAATATGTGCATACAAGTATGCAACTATTTTGTATATGTGCATATAAATATGCAACTTTTCTTAAATTGTGGATAAAATTGTACGCTTCTAATTTGAATATGCGCATACAGATATGCAACTGTTCCCTATATGTTCATACAGATATGCAACTATTCTGAATATATGTAATACAACTATTATTAACAGTTGCATAGAAGTATGTTGATATTCTGGATATATGTGTACATGTATGCATATAATTATAATATGCTGCAAACGTGTTTGTAGTTTTATTTGATTAATGCTGATAAGGTTTATTAATAATTCTCTTCTTTGTATAACAGTGTTCCTGCTAATGTTGGTGTACTGGTCTTGTTGAAGTTTGGGAATGATAGCTTTTTTATACGTCTTTATTTTGATAGTACTGTTGATATTGTGAGAGATGCTGTTTGTGGTAAATGGATTGATTTAAGCCCATTGTCATTTGAATTGTATCACATTAGAGACGGCTTGAGAAGGAATATTCAAAGTAATTCTGATCTTCGATCTATTCTATTGTTGGCTGCACATAATCATGAGGATTATTTGGTTTTTTTTGTTGAGGTCAATCGTAGTAGTTCGTCAGTTAACAATGCTAGGTCAGATGATGTTTCTTGTGGTAGTGATTCTTCTTTTTCTGGTACATGTGATTCAAACAATCAATTGAAACAATTGTTGAGAAGTGATTTGAATCAACCTGTTTTTTCTGGTGTTGGTCAGCAATTTCTAGGAGGTGTTACTGAATTTAGGTTGTATGTGATGATGTATAGTACGAAGACTGGATACAAGCTTAATTTGGTTAAGAATGACAAGGAAAGAGTTACAGCCGTTTGTTCTAAGCAAAATTGTACTTTTAGGATTCATGCTTCTGTTAAGTTCAATCTTCCTGGCTATTTTGTTTTAAAGAGATTTCAACCTGATCATACTTGTGGTGCTGGAATTCATGATATAAACAATCCTGTTGTATCCAACAAATTCATTAAGTTGTTAGTTTATGATCGTATTCATTCTAATCCATTAATGAAGACTAAGGATATTATAAATTTGTTTCAAACCGAGTATAATGTTATTTTGAAGTATTACTATGCTTATAGTGGGAAGAAGTTGGCATTAGAAGAGTTACATGGAAGCGATATAATGTCTTATCATCATTTGCAGTCATTTTGTGATGCTGTTGTTACTACTAATCCTGGGAGTAAAGTTGTGTTGGAATGTAATGATGATACACGTCAATTTGAAAGGGTTTTTATTGGTTTCGAAGCTTGTGCACATGGATTTCAATATTGTCGTACTTTAATTTTTGTTGATGCTACTTTTATGAAAGGAAGAGCTCAAGGTTGTTTGATGGCTGCTACTTGTAAAAATGGAAATGAAGGTATGGTGTTTTGTCAGTTTATAACTGTATGTGTATGCATAAAAGTATGCAATTATATTTATTATATGCATTCATGTATGCAACTATTCTGGATGAATGCATTGGGATATAATAATCTTCTATATGTATGCATACAATTATGCAGCTATTCTTAATACATTCATAGAAGTATGTAAATATTATGAATACATGCATTCATTTGCATGCATCTATTCTGAATAAGTGCATACTTGCATGCATCTTTTTTGAATAAGTGCATATATGCATGCATCTATTGTGAATAAGTGTAAATATTATGAATACATGCATTCATTTGCATGCATATATTCTAAATAAGTGCATACTTGCATGCATCTGTTCTGAATAAGTGCATATATACATGCATTCATTTGCATGCATCTGTTCTTAATAAGTGCATACTTGTACGCATCTATTTTGTAAATTTGCATTCAAGTATGCTATTATTTGGAATACACAATAATGCAACGGATCTAAAAATTTGCAAAAATTATTTATAATTGTTGCTGATTTTATTTTTTGTTTGATAATATGTTTGTTTCTGTTAACAGGTTTTTTTCCTTTAGCAATTGCTATTGTGTCCGGGGATGATGAAGACAATTGGATTTGGTATTGTGAACAACTGAAAGAGTTTCTTAAGGATGATAGTAAAAGCTTTGTTTTCATTTCTGATCGTCATCTTGGTATTCTTGTTGCTATTCCAAAAGAGTTTCCAAATTCAGTTCATGGTTCTTGTTTTTATCATTTGAACAACAATTTAAAGGTTTCTCTAAAATCTGAATTTTCCAAATCAAACAAGAAGTTGTTGTTAGATTTGTTTGCATAATTTGCTTATGCTTCTAATTTGATTGATTTTAATGCTGCATTGAAGAATTTTAGAGATGTTGGAGGATCCAAAGTGGTAAATTTTTTGAGCGGAATTCCTTTTGAGAAGTTTGCAAATGTTTTTTTTCCTGGTTGTCGTTATGGTGAGATGTCTTCTAATTGTTCGGAGAGTTTTAACAAATGGATTTTGGAGGAAAGACATTTACCAATTACTGCTTGTTTGGATAAAATTAGAATGAAGTTAATGAAACTTATGTCTGACCGTCGTGAAGTTGCTTCTACTTGGAATAGTGTTTTATGTCCTGTGATTGAAACTCGATTAAGAAACCTTTATTTGGAAGGAGCTTCATGGTTTGTTATCAAATCAAGTGAATATGTGTTTGAAGTTCATTCTCCGGCCCATCAATCCGTTGATTTACATAGTTGAGTGTGTTCTTGTAACATGTGGCAAATTAATGGTTTTCCTTGCTCTCATGCTATACGATGTATTTTAAGTTGTGAAAAGTTGGATGTGTATGACTACATCGAAGATTACTTCAAAGTTTCTTATTTTCGATTAGCTTATTCTCATGCAATCAATTCTATCATAGACTTTATGGGTGAAGATGTTGCAATTGAAGATGCAATTATAGCTCCTCCAAAAGGTAGAAGAATGCCCGGTCGTCCATTGTCTTCTAAAAGGTTAAAATCTGTTGGTGAATTTACAAAGACTATTAGATGTGGGTTATGCAAAAAGTTGGGGCATAACAAAAGGACTTGTTCTTCACAAGGAAACTAATTGCAATTTGGTTTAGTATTTTGATATGTTTGTAACTAGTTTGAATTTTTCTGTTTTGTTGTTTACTGTTTGTAATCAAGTTGAATATTTCTGTTATGTTTGTAACTTTGGTTTATTATTTTAATGTTTTTGTGCTGAAGTTTGATTTTGTATTTTGAATATTATTGTCAATATATGTGTTCTGTTTTGCATACATGTATATATGCATACTGTGAATACTGTGAATGAATGTAAGTAGCTTGTTGTTTTCCTGTATATATGCATACATGTATGCTGCTATTTAGAATGTTTAGCATTCTAGTATGCAACTTTTCTGTATAGATGCATACATTCCGGCTATAAATTTGTATACAGTACACATACATACTGTGAATTTGTGTTTAGTGTTTCTGTGATGAAGATTGGTTTATTGTTTATGTGAATACTGTGTATGAATGTAAGTAGCCAGTTTTTTTTTCCTGTATATATGCATACATGTATGCTGCTATTTCGAATATTATCATTTTAGTATGTAACTTTGCTATATAGATACATACATTCCGGCTAAAAATTTGTATACAGTACATATATATTCAGATTTTCTTAATATGAGCATGTGATTATGCATTTACAATGATTAGATGCATACATTCGAGTAATAAATTGGTATAAAGAACATAATTTCACGTTTTCTAAATATACGCATATAAGTATGCAACTATTTTGGATATGTACATAATAGTATGAGGTTTTTTAACAATTAATTGAATCAGCAACAGTAATGTAAGAAATATAAGTAAAATCAAACGAACTTAACTCAGTACAAAAAATTACACATTGATTCAGCTTGAAAACTAGATAATCACTTGCCAGTAGTTCATACATTGTACTTTAGTCAGAATATTTACAATACTTTGATCAGTGTATTTTAGCCAAAATATTTACAAGAAGTGAAAAGACCATTTTCCACAAATTTAAGCGGAAGGTTTGTTTGCATCTGAAAATATAAAGTTCTGTGTCAGGTCTTCTTCTAGAGTCCAACTATGAGGTTTGCGATTGAGAAGTTCGTAAGCAAGCTTGGCCCGTTGTAGATAAATAGTTGCAGGCTTGTACATTGATTTGTACTCGCTTCTTAATAGTTACAGAGAAGCAAGTTTATCAATTTCTTTGTACTCGCTTCTCTGTTTCATCATGTTAATAACGAACATTCCACAATCGACCCTGCAGAATTTGTAAAACATGATTAATATTATGCTAGTATTTAAGAAAGCTGCATACAAGTATGCACATATTCATACTATATCAGTAAATAATTGTAAATACAAGTATGTAAATACAAGTATGCATACAAGTGTAAAAATAATTGTAAATACAAGTATTCAATTATTTTTATTTACTTACGTGGCACCTTGTTGTGGGCAATTAGCAATTTCAAGTTGTCCATGTTTCTGAAAATTCTTGTTCTCTAGCTTTTTCAGCAATCCACTGATGTAAATTCTCTGTATATGTATAAAAAAAATACAAACATATGACTATTTATAACAGTTTATATACTAGTTTGAATGTCAATTATCTTCAATTTACATACAAAATCTCTTGCAAGTCTTTGGTGATTTCCTCCTTCACGACGATTTTTGTTGGAATCGTAATGTATCCATCTTCTACTGTCTTTTATAAATTCTAACAATGAAAAATGGTTTCCCTCGTGGATAGGAATCAATATTTTTGTGCTTGTGTTGTAGAATGTTTGCACTTTTTTATCTATCAAATACTCTCTGTTTTCTGATGATTCATTCTTAATTAATGCCTATAATTGTAATCATTTTAGTGACCAAAATTTTTGATGTTGCAAGAAAATTTTGCTAGAAAATTAATAAAAACTTTCAGAAGCAATAGTTCTGATGTACATGATTTCTGGATGGTCGTTGTTGAGCTCATGTGCACACCAGTCAATTATCTGTTTAAATTAGTAGATTGTAAATGTTAAGGAAAACTTCCAGCTAATAATCATCATATGAAACTATATTTGAATTTGACTGCGGCTACACCTGTGAGTCAAGGAATCCTCCAGCTATTAAATCAGCCAATGAAACTCCAAAAATGTATATGTCTGCGTCGCCATTAAGGTATGCGCTTCTTCTGCTAATTTATGTAATATATTTAGAGAATTTCTAGAAATATATTAGCACTAATCTATGCATCTAATCTTAATAATTGCATATATATATATGCAACTTTTATTTTTAATTAAAACATTTAGAAAATTTAATTAAGTTTTTAAGTAATTTTACCCCAGGTCTAAATTTGAAAAATATGCTTCTAGTTTCTGGATTTGATCCTCTGGTAGTTGCTTAACATTGTTAAATTTCCTGACGTCCATTTTTGTTCGTACATTCGTTTCTTCTGATGTTGTTCTCATCTCATAATCCATAACAATCACGGTTTCTGTTTGTTCCTGTTTTTTTTCTGTTTTTTTGGGCTGCAGCTGAGAATAATAAAAGATATCAGCAATGTATTGATGGAAACTTTCTATTTGGAACATTATTACCATTAGAAATTATTTTTATTTTTTTTACCTTTTTGCTTTCTAACATTTTGAAGCTTCAGCTTCTTTTTCTTCCCGTTGTCATTGTTCTTCTCCTGCTCCTTTATGTCTTTTGATTTTTCATCATCAATTTTATGATCATTATTCTTCTCTATGTTATCTATTTACATATTATTAATCTCATCAATAATTTAATAGATGCACACAAGCAAGCAACTATTCAGAAATAGCTGCATGCAACTATTTTTGAATAGTTGCAAACAAGAATAGAACTATTCTGAACAAATGCACCTAAGCATGCAACAATTAGTAATAGATGCACATAAGAATGAAATAATTTTGTTATACTATATTGCTTGAAACTAAATAATGGGTTCATTATTTATTACCATCAGAATACTATAATTATTTTTTACCTTTTTCCTTTTCCACCTCCTTCTGTTCTTTCTCCACCTCCTTCTATTCTTTGTCCACCACGTTCTTTTCTTTCTCCATCTCCTTCTCTGGCTTCTTTGGCTCCTGTTTCTTCTCCACATCTTTCTGTTTTTTCTCCGCCTCCTTCTCTGGCTCCTCTTCCTTCTGTCCAACCTCATCATTGTTCTTCTCTGTATCTACTTCCATGTTATCAATCTGATCAATATTTCTTGTATCAACTTTTTTATCTTTATCCTGCATGCCAACATCTAAATTTTTTTGCGGTTCTTCATTTCCTTCATCTTCTGCAGTATTCTCTTTTTCCACATTATCTCTGTCATCATTTTCATTCTTGTCACCTTCGGCACTTTTATTCTCATCATCATCGGCATTATTATTCTCATCTTCATTTTCATCGTTCATTAAGCTTTTCCTGCTTTTCATCCTCACTCTCATCATTATTTTCACTTTCATTGTCATCGTTCATATTATCATTTTTCTGCTTTTCATTCTCACTCTCATCGTCATACTCAGCCTCACTTTCATTGTCACTTTCATTCTCAATCTTATCCTCATTATCCTTTTCCTAATCATTATCCTCACTTTCATTATCATTATCCTCACTTTCATCATTATCCTCATTTTCAATTGCATTTGCATCTTTTATTCGAAGTTGTACTTTTCTTCCCTTTTCTTCACTCTCAGTGCTTTCGTCACTCTCAGTGCTTTCTTCACTCTCATTAATTTTCTCACTATCAACGTTTTCGTCACTCTCTTTATTTTCCTCACTTTCATCTTCTTTAGATTCATCACTGTCAGCTAGTTCTTGTAGTCTTTTTTTTTTAACCTTAAATTTTCCTGTTTAAGTTGTTTATTTTCTTGTTGTAGCTTTACTATCAAGCTCGTGTAATTTTCCACCCGTTATTGGTAAACCGCTTCGTACTCTTTGTCTTTGTAAATAGCTTGTTCTAACAGTTCTAAATCCTTTCCTTGGGACTCCTGAAAACTAAGGGAGCAAATGTTCAACTAATACTGAAAATAAATGCAGTAATGTATGCATCTGTAGAAAATAAGTGCATACATCCATGCATTTTTTATACAGATGAATACATAGATGCATCTGTTCAAAATATATGCACAAATATATGAAACTGAATTTGACTGTTGTGAATAGACACATAGATGCGTGCAATTGTTATGATTATAATCATCCATGGACGCACCTCTTTATAATAGATGCATACAAGTATGTAACTATTCCTATATATCTGCATAGTTGTATGCAACATTTTTAATATGACACTAAAAAATTATTCAAAATTAAATATCACTTACAGTTGTGTATTTGATGTTTATTAACATATTTGGCTTCAACAATTTTATATCCCATTTTGCAGCCAGGGGATATACATCACTGTATTCTTTCTTTGTATTTTTTAGAACATAGGTTTTTTCGCAAACCCACCACTAGAAAAAATATATATTTATTATTAGAATGAACAATAATTAAATAAGAAACATACAAAAAAGTTCAAAATAGTACCAGCAATAGTGTCACACAAGCATTAATCTTGCGTGGTGTATCACAGTATTTTTCCACCTGGGTTATGAGATGGTTGTGTATGGTTTTTGGCCAAGATATTTTCATTAATTTTGGCTGCATACACAATATGGAATCAAGGTCCATGGTAAGTTGTATTTTGTGTTTGTTAGAAGAAATGTTGCGGCCAAATAAAGAAGAATAAGCTTCACTACATCAAATTTTGCTTCGGCTGTGTCTTGTTTTAATGTCAAAAAAATTTGTCTCTTTATGTTTTTCTTGTTGACTGAGGCTTCTCCTTTAAAATGTCTTTCCATGAACGATTTATATTCTTCATCTTCCTTCTCGTTCTTTTTCAAGTGCCCTGTTGTTTTTATTATCTGTCCTTGTATTGGAGCACCTAGTAAATCTGCAACATCTTCTTGTGTAAAAGTTAGCATGATATCACCAAACTGAAAATATTTTAAGTTCTTCTTGTAGTTCTTGACGATGAGATCTAAAGTTGTAGAATTTTTAATGGTTTCTGCAGGTGAAATGAGCCCATCAAAAATCATGTTAATAAACTTGTAGAGCGGCAGTTTTTTCAAATATTTTGAATGTTGTGCTGTAAATAGTTGATCTTTGTTTATGTTTTCCACCAACTCAATGAACGCCTTAATATTACTTCTATAAACATTGTCCTTCCTGGGAAGCATTTGTTCATCTTCAATTTTCCTTCGTTTGATTATTGGTGCATGTTTTGAAAGGTTTTCTGTGAGAATTATTGTTGTTTCTTTTTGAATCTCTTCATTATCTCCTTGTTCAACATTTGCTCTCTGTAATAAGGGTTAAAAAATTATTTAAATAAGTTTTGAATATATGCAGATATTTGAGCACTTTTGTGCGACTATTCTTAATAAAATTACACTATCGTGCAACTATCATAAATAATAACACACAAGTGTGCAACTATCTGGATAATAGCACAGAAGTGTGCAACTATCCTGAATAAAAGCATATAGGAAAGAAAATATCCTGAACAACAGAATATAGGAGTGCAACCATCGTGAGTAAAATCATAGAAGCATGCAACTATCCTGAATAAAAGAACACAGTAACGCAATTATCCTTAATAAAAGCACACAAGCATGCAACTGTCCTGAATAAAAGCACATAAGCTTACAACTATCCTGAATAAAAGCACACAAGCGTGCGACTATCTTGAATAAAAGCACACAAGCGTGCGACTATCCTGAATAGAAGCACGCATGCGTGCCACTGTCCTGAATAAAAGCACGCAAGCGTGCGACTATTCTGAATAAAAGCACACAAGCGTGCGACTATCCTGAATAAAAGCACGCAAGCGTCGACTATCCTGAATAAAAGCACGCAAGCGTGCGACTATCCTGAATAAAAGAACGCAAGCGTGCAACTATCCTGAATAAAAGCACGCAAGCGTTGGAATATCCTGAATAAAAGCATGCAAGCGTGCTACTATCCTGAATAAAAGCATGCAAGCGTGCGACTATCTTGAATAAAAGCACACAATCGTGCAACTATCCTGAATAAGAGCACACAAGGGTGCGACTATCCTGAATAAAAGCACACAAGGGTGCGACTATTCTGAATAAAAGCACGTATGCGTGCGACTATCCTGAATAAAAGCACGCATGCGTGCGACTATCCTGAATAAAAGCACGCATGCATGCCACTATCCTGAATAAAAGCATGCATGCATGCCGCTATCCCGAATAAAAGCACGCATGCGTGCGACTATCCGGAATAAAAAGCACGCATGCATGCGACTATCCTGAATAAAAGCACACAAGCACGCGACCATCCTAAATAAAAGCACACAATCGTGCGACTATCCTGAATAAAAGCACACAAGCATGCAACTATCCTGAATAAAAGCACACAAGGGTGTGACTATCCTGAATAAAAGCACACAAGCGTGCGACTATCCTGAATAAAAGCACGCATGCGTGCCACTATCCTGAATAAAAGCACGCATGTGTGCGACTATCCAGAATAAAAGCACACATGCGTGCGACTATCTAGAATAAAAGCATGCATGCGAGCGACTATCCTGAATAAAAGCATGCATGCGTGCGACTATCCTGAATAAAAGCACACAAGCATGCGACTATCCTGAATAAAAGCACACAATCGTGCGACTATATTGAATAAAAGCAACAAGTGTGCAACTATCCTGAATAAAAGCACACGAGCGTGCGACTATCTTGAATAAAAGAACGAATGCGAGCGACTATCCTGAATAAAAGCACGCATGCGTGCGACTATCCTGAATAAAAGCACGCATGCGTGCGACTATCCTGAATAAATGCACATAAGCATGCGACTATCCTAAATTAAAGCACACAAAGGTGCGACTATCCTGAGTATAAGCACACAAGCGTGCGAATATCCTAAATAAAAGCACACAATCATGCGACTATCCTGAATAAAAGCACGCATGCATGCGACTATCCTGAATAAAAGCACGCATGCGTGCGACTATCCTTAATAAAAGCACGCATGCGTGTGAATATCCTGAATAAATGCACACAAGCACACGACTATCCTAAATTAAAGCACACAAGGGTGCGACTATCCTGAATATTAGCACACAAGCATGCGACTATCCTGAATAAAAGCACACAAGCGTGCAACTATCCTGAATAAAAGCACACAAGGGTGCGACTATTCTGAATAAAAGCACACAAGCGTGCAACTATCTTGAATAAAAGCACACAAGCGTGCAACTATCTTGAATAAAAGCACACAAGCGTGCAACTATCCTGAATAAAAGCACACAAGCGTGCGACTATCCTGAATAAAAGCACAGAAGCGTGCAACTATACTAAATAAAAGCACACAAGCGTGCGACTACCATGAATAAAAGCACTCAAGCTTGCAACTATCCTGAATAAAAGCACTCAAGCGTGCAACTATCCTGAATAAAAGCACACAGGCGTGCAACTGTCCTGAATAAAAGCACACAAGCGTGCAACTGTCCTGAATAAAAGCACACAAGCGTGCAACTATCCTGAATAAAAGCACACAAGCGTGCAACTATCCTGAATAAAAGCACGCATGCATGTGTGCGACTATCCAGAATAAAAGCACACAAGTGTGCGACTATCCTGAATAAAAGCACACAAGCGTGCAACTATGCTGAATAAAAGCACACAAACGTGCGACTATGCTGAATAAAAGCATACAAGTATGTAACTATCCGTAATAAAATCATCCAAGAATGCAACTATCGTGAATAAAATCACACATGCGTGCAACTATCCTGAATAAAAGCACACAAGCGTGCAACTATCCTGAATAAAAGCACTCAAGTGTGCAACTATCCTGAATAATAGCACACAAGCGTGCAACTATCCTAAATAAAAGCACGCATGCGTGGGACTATCCAGAATAAAAGCACACAAGCGTGCGACTATCCTAAATAAAAGCACACAAGCGTGCAACTATGCTGAATAAGAGCACACAAGCGTGCGACTATCTTGAATAAAAGCACACAAGTGTGCGACTATCCTGAATAAAAGAACACAAGCGTGCAACTATGTTGAATAAAAGCATACAAGTATGCAACTATCCGTAATAAAATCATCCAAGAATGCAACTATCGTGAATAAAATCACAAATGTGTGCAACTATCATGAATAATAGCACAAAAGTGTGCTACTATCCGGAATAAAATTATGTAATCAAGCAACAAACATTAATAAAACCATATTAATAATTTTATCCGGAATAAAATTATGAATAACAACATTTACGCATGCGACTACCATTAATAAAACCACACAAACGTGCAAGAATTTACAATAACAGCATTCAAGGATGCAACAATTTTAAGTAACAACAAATTTTGATAATAATTCGAAAAATCAGTAAATACTGAAGTTTTTTAGTAACTAAGTACAATATTTTCCACAATCACTTTCGATTACTATTGTTTACAATCTATAATATACATTTTTCATAAACAGTGAAATATGAAATAAAGAATACAAAAATATACCTTCCCTCGCACCATTGTTGATAAAACGACAATGATTTTCCAGTTTTCAGAAGATCGAGATTAAGTGAAGATCGCGATTAGGGTTTGATTTATTTTGTTGATCGACTGATTTAGCACAATGATTTGTTGTATGTAGTCGCGGTTAGGTTTATGAGGCGTCGTAAGTGTAAAACTGGAAATAATAGACCCGCATTCAAAAATAGGGACCTAATTTTTAATGTTACAGCGGCTGGACTTTTTTTTAATTTTGAAAGTTAATAGGGATGTTAGCCTAACGTTCTCTATTTTTAATTTAAATTGGACGGAAACTGATTGTAACGATCGAATTGGCCTACGTGACATATCCCATTGTGTTCGGAATGGGGGTAATTGGCTAGGAGCGACAGTCGTTGGGCTTGATTCGGGTTTCGAATAGAAAGTCAACTATAATAGAGAATTAAATTAAATTAAAATAATATATATTATTCTATATTCCTACCCTCCACTTACCTTTCTCTCTCCCCTCAATTTCAAAACCGCTGACCTCAGTAAATTAAAAAAAACTAAGCGCCCCTCCCTCCTGACCTCCATCACATCGACGCCGCCCCGACCAGCCGTCTCCCCCTCCGTTCAACTTCCCCTCTCGCGCCCATCCTCCCTCCTCTTCAAGCCGTACCCGAAAACCCCTCTCTCAAAAACCCTAGCTGAGCCCCCATTTTCAGGTCGAGACCCCCAGACCCGACACCACCGTTCGCCCCCACCTCCGCCTGACTTCACCTGAAAGCCGCCGCCCTAGCATCCTCCTCTGGCCGTGAAGTCTTCCTCCCCCCCCCCCCCCCCCCGGCAAACCCAAAAACTGAAAAGGTGCGAGTTAGTTCCTTTTTATATATAAAAAAATCAGTCTTTTATTTTATTTTATAGCATTAGTCGTATAATAACCTGATTGGAAGATTAAAGTTTTGATTTTTGTAAATATAGAGAAGTGATAAAAATATAATCTTTTGTGTTTAAAAGGCGTTGTAAAAATATAGTCTTTTATATAGAGAATAGCGTGATAAAAATATAATCTTTATTAGGGGAAGAGCAATATAAAAATATAATTTTTATAACAAAGTGAAGATAAAAATTTGATTTTTATATATATAAGGTGAAAGTAAAAATTCGGTTTTTATATATGTAGGGAATACGGGCAACGAAAGTGACAAAAGACGAACAGGTGAAGATTTCCTACATATGAAGAGTCGTGGCGTTTGGTTTAGCTTTTGGTGAGAACTTCTCACTTTAAATTTACTTTTCTAGCTAGAAATATATACTAGGATGCAGACGGTGCTTAGTAGCACCCAACACCCGTCGTCCACAGACCATGGACGGCTTGTATGCATGTTTGATGTGTTGTGAAATTTGTTGGAGATGTTGATGTGAAATCGATAATAAAATGTAGATGGTTGAAATAAATTAATTATCGTTAAAAATATAATTTTTAACGTGAATGTGAATAAATAAATATTCATTTACAAACCGGATGGTTTGTTTATGTACACCTATTTGAAGGATATTGATTGGGATGATAAATTTTACACATCGCCCAAATGCACAAATAATATTCGGTGTTTGTTGATTTGAAACCCCACACGGGTGTTGGGATGATATTTGGCATACACTAATCCCAATTATTTAATTGTATGTCGATCGATTGGTCGACAAGCTGTGTAAGCGTTAATTATTTATATTTGATGCTTATGCAGTTGTGTGGTGCACTTTGGATGATGGTTGATTGTTTATCGTTGCTATTATATACTTGTGTTGTATGGAATCCATATAATTAACATTATATGGTAATTGATTGGCCCTTATTCCAATTGGGAAAATAAAGGATATTAGAATATAAAAATAGTCATGTGTTGACGATGTTCATGTGTTGAAACTATTCATGTGTTGAGTAAAATATTTTAATAATAAAATTTACATCTTTATCATATTTAAGATTAGAACCTATTAACGGTTGGAGTCTAATTAAAAATCAAACGATAGATACCATAATTTTATAAAATATATTACTTAACAAAAACAGTCATGTGTTGTTAGTACTCATGTGTTGAGATTAGTCATGTGTTGAAAGAAATATAGATTCATGTGTTAAATAGAATAAATATTCATTTGTTGAATAAAATAACGAATTTATTGAAATATATAAAGCCATGTTGATTAGAGATGCGATATTTTGATGTGAACGATATTTATATTGATTATATTCGTTTATATAATGAATATAGAAAAAGAAGTGATTTCAAAATATAACGTTTTGAAAATATTATCATTTGTATATCAATGATGTGGAATATTCAATTTTGATTCGAAATTGAATATGAAGTTGAAATCATTTCGAAAACGAATTTAAAACGATTTATAAAATACGTTTTAAAAGGAAATTGATGAAATATATATATATATATATATATATATATACATATATATATATATAATGGCCAGAATAGAACGCGCCGCGCCGTGGCAGTTCATGGATTTCGACCATTGACTTCGAATTGACATTACGGGAGATCCGACCTTCGCATTCTCCTGAAACCGGAACCGTTGGGTTCGTATCGAAAAGATCTTTCCAATGAACAATAGAAATTTGAAATATAACGGTTGGATTTGGAATTATGTCCAAATCAAATTTGGAAAAGGTCGGTGTAAGTGCGGTTCGATGGCCGTTGATGGAAATCGACTGTAGGGCCTGGATAAAATTATTAAAAATAGTAATAATTTGTGTAAAATCATAAGAAATGATTTGGGAAGAATTGGGATGAAAAACTCAATATTTGAAAAGATAAAAATAGATTTTTATCAAAATGAACTAGTTTTGACTAGAAATAAAAATCCAACTACTTTTAAATAAATAAATTGAATTTGAGAAGGGTTTTAAAAGTAACCAGAATTTCCAATAATTGAATTGGAATGGATTTGAATTGAAACTGTCTTTGGAATATTTCGATGTTGGATTTCGTGATGATACAAGAATTGTTATGGGAATTTGAAAGATATATTTATATCGTTATTTCCAATACGATATTTGTTGGTCGTAGAATTTGATATTGAATATAAGCCAATCTATTTTCTATTCAGAGCCTTGTATTTAATATCAAATGTGATTTGGGTTTGTCGTGAATGGTGTCTTCATTAACACTGTTCTTAAGCCCAGTTGAGAAAAAGATTAAATCTTTTTATTTAGATTTAATGAAGTGTACCAATTAAATAATATTTAATTGGAATTGAATTGGTATTGATTTTTGGGTTTATTGTGAACACTGTTTTAAATAACACTTGTTCTTTAACCCGATAATTAATGAAATGTGATTTTGAGTTTATCGTGAACCGTGTTTTAAATTACACTAATTCTTTAACCCAGTTAAAGATTAAAACTAAGTGGAGTTTTAATGAATCTTTAATTAGATTGAAAAGATCGAGAATGGAGTATCACCGGTTTTACTCTAGGCGATAGTTAAATCTTTAATTAGAATTGAACGTGAAATGGTAATTGAATTTACCGATAACACCGTGGTGTTAGATATGAAGTATTACCAGTTTTACTTCATGGGATGAATAGGTTGGGATTGGGAAATAAATGATTACTTTGGTGTGGTTCGCTAATCCCGTCTAATTTGAATTGATATTCGAAGAAGAATAAAGAATAAATTTAAAGAATTTGTCTTTGATAAAATTAATGGGAACCTTTCCCAAAGTATAAGAATATTCTGAATTGGAATGAGGCGTAAGTTGTGTTTGTGTAACACTTGTTTATTATATATGCGAGTTATTCAGAAAGACCGGGTTTATCCCATTCTGAATAACTAATTCGACGTGGTGCCGAAGATGAAGACGGTGGTCGAAGACCGGAGGTCTTCACGTCGTTTGGGTGATTACTGATGATCTTGATTGGGCCGTACACAAGAGGAGGGAATCAGTTAGTGGTCGTCCAGACGTACTTGGAGATCAATGGATATGCGGGGTACTAGGTACCTTCAGTTTCGTCCAGACCCAGGACGAACTTGTAAATGGACTGTGTGTGTGACATTGGATTTTATTCTGTGTGATTGATTTCTATTAAATATATATCTGTTTGGCGGCGGAGAATTTATTCTCTTGCTTAACGCCCTTCTCTGAGACGTACGAGCTCAGGGGTTATATATTGATGGATATCAAACGCATAGAGTGAATTGCCTATGTGGCATGCCTAAGTGGCAATTGATCGAGGCTTCTGTTGAAAAGCAAAGTCTTGTGGTTGATGATCAAAGCACCGCCTGCATGGCATAGCTTTGTGTAACGTGAATTCGCGAGCCTCACACCCCGGTGGTGAACCAAAAACGGGAGAGAACCTCAGGGAGGACATGCGTCTCTTTCTAGTTTGAAGTGGTGTCAGTGGTTTTACACGCCCTGACGAGTTTGACTTATGTGGTTCTTGCTGTTGCGAGGCGCCTCGATTGGATCGGACGATCTGGTCTGATGGAGTCATTCGTTGTCTCATTTACACCCCAAAGGGCGGGGAAACGAAGTGTTCAGGCATTTTAATCCACATCGGTGGACCGGCCCTGTTGCTCCAAGGCTTGACTTAGTACTTGCCTGAGACACGGGCTAGAGCGTCTCGAATCGGTTGAGCACTATCTTTTGCCTCTGTTCACAGATGGAAATCCAACTTCCAACTACATGATATTTGCGGTTTTGATTGTAGAGCCTAGTATGGCGACATGATATATGGTACCATGCCGTCTATGATTGATATTTATGATTAGAAGTTGTTTTATACACTATGCACTTATAATAGTATCAAATTATTTGTTTTAAACGTACTAAGCATGTTTGGCTATTATAAGGGAAAACCCTATCCCCCGGCTTGCGTTGCATTGTGTGATAGGACCTGGGTCTTATAATAGCTTCATTTTTCTTTACTTAGCATTGCGTTGTTTGTTTTATGCACTGGTATTCTTGGGAGGAAACCCGTTCCGTGTTTAACGGCGTGGTCCCTTGATTTACTCTCTTTTAAAATAAAGATTAATAACTGTTTTAGTTCTCACACCAGTCACATGACTGACCTGGAGTTTATTGTTTTAACCTAAACTCTGGGTGCCCTTATTTTCTACACGGGCAGCTACTAGTTTTGGTTTTGCAGATTTATATTCACAGGATCCTGATTTACAGCTGGAACGACACTCGGACAGCTCTGTATCCGTGTATTACTTCTAGTTGTGTTTTGTATTATTTTCCGCTGCGATGTATTTAAATGTAATTTAAATCTCTGATATTTCCGTGTAATATTCATTTATACTCTGTATATCCTTGTATTCTAATAGAATTGTTGTAATAAACAATGAAATGTTCTTCTGTTCGCGTTCTGATTTGTCTTGTCCTCAAGGCAATCCGGGCTTTCCTTCACGGGGAAGTTACGGGTTCTTATATTTCGTCCCTGAAATCTTCAAGTTAAGAAGAATGTGTCTTACCATCCAATCACCCATCTACTCAACCATCATCCACAACCATCCATTGTCCTTAGTAACTTCTAACGTTGTATGAACATATGCAAAAGTGTGTGTGTATGTTCCTCATTTAATGCAAAGATCAGGCGGTCCACTGATTCAGTTAACCTCCTTAATGTGAATTATGTCAGTGCCATGAGTCCAACATGTATGCAATTTTCCTATTTGATACATATCATTTCTATATGAGTGCACAACCGCTCATTCATATGCAACATCCACGTGCTGAGTCAATCATTTTGCATCCATTAAAATTTTAAAAAAATTGCACACACATCCATATGCAGTATGAGAGTGATTTTGAGCCGACCTAGTGCCTAGTGTGTATGCATATAGCAACCACTTGCATCCACTTGCAACCATCAAACATAACATGTCTCAAACATATGTTTACACCCATTAGTTTCTACCTATAGGTCGAAGATTCGGTCGATAGGATATAACCGAGTGATAGAAGCAAGTACAACTAAAACAAAAGTTCTGTTCCCATCAGACATCGGTTTAAGAGAATAACCCCCTAACTATCAACCCCAAAGACCAAATCAGCATCAGATTGACACTCAAAGAATTACTCCCATTAAACAAATGTCGAACTAGAAATCTACTTCACGCTTCGAGTAAAAACCCTTAACCTTATTAGAAATATTCAGATACTTACAGAATACTAGTACAGATAAAAATTATCAAATGAATCTTAGGAAACTAAGCATGATCAAAATCCAAAATGTATGCATCATAGTCAACTTAACGCTCAACACAGATACCCTGAAACCCCAATTTATCACAAACAGATGGGTCGTAACCCTCATGGGGCTTGAGACTATAGCGGGATCAGAAATAAGACTAGTAGAGACTCAACTACAGAATCAAAATCCCAGAATGATCAGATAAGGAAATTAAACTTTATAAGGAAAAAAATCCACCTCTATCCTACCTGCCAACTACGACAGTATCTACCCTCCAGAAGATTCTACCCTTTGCCCTTGCCTTCTGGAGCAATCCTAGATCAGATGTCCTGTCTCACCACACTGAAAACAACCAGTCTTCTTACATGTTAACAAGTCTTTCTACAAAGTTTCCCTCATCGCATGGAAAACCTTACGAAGCTCGGAAGGGGATTAGCCGTAAGTGAAATTACTGTGGCTACAGATGGAAGCTAGGCACTTCTTTGCCCTTCGACATACGTCGTAGTCTCATCATGCCTACGGAACCATGTCGCGATGAGGTTACCTCCCAGAAAGCCACAAGCCCCGGAGACTCAGAAAATAAGGAAACAAGGAATAAACAGGAAATCAAAAGATAGATATATGGCTCGTGGGAATTATGTTTTTCAGAATAAACTCTACTTTTGAAAATACTTCCTTTTTAAAACCTTTTTGAAAATAGTTTTCAAAAACTTTTCATCGAATCGGGTAACCTTCAGCTCTAATACCACGTGTAACACCCCACCTCCTCTTAAATTTGCATTAATTAAATATTAATGCATAGACCTCTCACATTAGGCCGGTAGCTTGTGCCGCTAGATGTGCCGGGCGGTTCTGGGCAGACTTCAGCCATAAGCCAGACCTAACCTCGTGTGTAAACATATTTTAGTTATGCCTATGACCTCTTACATTAAACTGACAGTTTGCGGTTAATGGGTAAGCCGGTTGTTTCCGGGCAGGCTTCTACCGCCAACAGAATCTAACCACGTGTTATAGCCAATTTTTTCCAATACAGATTATACAGATATCAGACTAATTATGTCCATTTAATAGATTAAACTTCTTTACAGGTTACAACAAATTAATCAAATTTCCACGTTTTACTCAATCTTAGATCGAGCCTACGGATTTTCATACCCAAATTACAATTATTTAGCTTTCAACAGATTAGGCAATTCAACAGATAACAGATCTAGCAGATTAGGCGATTCAACAGATTAGCAGATTAGGCAATTCAACAGATAACAGATCTAGCAGATTAGGCGATTCAACAGATTAGCAGGTTAGGCAATTCAATAGATAACAGTTCTAGCAGATTAGGCGATTCAACAGATTAGCAGATTAGGCAATTCAACAGATTTAGCAGATAACAGATTCAGTAGAATAGACAATTCAACAGATTTAGAAGATAACAGATTTAGCAAATAATATATTTCTAAAATTCTATTTACATATCTTGACTAATCACAAATTAAGCCTAAACTTACATGCCTAAATCATGGTCATAATTCATAATCCAAATTTTTAGTTAAACTTTGCACAGTACAGAATATTCTCTAAAAGCCCAAATCATGATATACCATATGAATTATGCCAAATTAAAGCCTATAATGCCAAATATCCAAAAATATACTTTTAGGCGTGTTCACATTGATAGTTGTCCTATTATAATATAGGTCTCTACGCCTAAGTCACATATTCCATTTTCAAGTAATGAATCGTTACATAAAATTTACCCAAAAGCCTAGATCTTTAAATTATATCCTCTCAAAATGATATCTAACTTTTATATGCATTATGTCCCCAAGTTTCGAGTCATATGTTATCATACAATGATTCCTCTTCTTCCAATTTACACAGTATGCACAGATCTAGATCTAATTTACAATATATGTCCATTTCTCAAATCAGTCAAAGACCAGTCATGTCCAATTATGCATTATCCATTATATGTCCCAAAATTTAGCGTTCGTGCATTAATCTCTTATGAGATTTGGTGCAGGCTCGTGGTAGCCTGGCTATAAACAAAAAGGAAGAAAAGAGGGAATAGATACAGAACAGTCACAATCAAGATTGATCCAAAGAAAAGTATGCATAACCTCAGATCCAAATTAACAAAAATGTCAAGATAATTATTAAATTTCATATCTAAAAATAACTGTACTCACAAAAAGGGAATGATTTTTTGATTTTTGGGATATGTATTCTGACACTGAATAGCACTCCTTTGGCATAGACTATCGATTAGATTAGAAAATAGTTGTTCTCTCTATTCAGATTGGAAGAAGATGGACTAGCTCTAGTTTTGATTCTAGCAGAGTAGTGATGCCATTTTTATTTTTATTTAGAATAGAGGCAGAGTATAGGCAGAATGAAATTGTGTGGAGAGAAAGCTAGGTTTGGGGGTGTTTAAATAGCATAGGGGTCATGAATCTGGTCAGAATGGCGTCTAAATACAGAAAAATGCATCTATCCATGAATCTGGAAATAGGGGGGAGGTCGACCCTAAGGTCGACCCTAGTGTCGACCTGTATACCCAGGTCGACCCCCAGGTCGACCCTAGTGTCGACCTGGGTCCTGGGCGGGAATTTTCCCACCCGGCCCGGGTGTCTGGTTTGAATTTCGAAATCTGAATTTTGAACTCCGGGCTGGTTTTTACTAAAACTTATGAAGGCCATATCTTCTTCATACGGAGTCCGATTTACGCAAACTTGGACTCTATTCAAGAAGAATTTTGAGTCGAACGCAATGGCGTAACCCGTTTCCCTTAATTATTCTGTTACAATTTAATTATTCTCCGATTTGTCATTCTTATGTTCACAAAAAATACGGGGTGTTACATTGTATATGGTAGCTATGCCATCTATGATTGATAAATTATGATTGAAAATGTTTTTTAAAACATATATATACTAGTAATAATATCAAATCTGTATTATCATGTCAAGCATTTTTGACCATTATAAGGTAAAACTTTATCCTCCGTTTTGCGTTGCATTGTTTGATGGGACTTGAGTCTTATAATTGTTTCATTTTTCTAAAAAGCATTGCGTTGTTTAATGATTTACTTTATTTATGCACTGGCAATCCAATGGAGTAAACCCTTTCCGCGTTAGCGGCGTGGTCCTGTGATTAGCCTTATTATTAAATAGGTTAAGTAAGATTTCTCATACCAGTCCCATAATTGACTCGTAGTTTGTTTCACTTTGCAAACTCGGGTGCCCTCTTTTTCACACAGGCAGCCTTGTGTTCAGGTTTTAGCAAACTCATTTTGGATAGCTATGGAGCTGAAGACGGATCCTATCATTTCTATTTTGCTGTTCAGACTTCATTTAGTATATTATGTTTGATTCCGCTGCAGACATTTTATATTAAGCTGAAACTGTATTATGTACTAAGTATGATCCTATTATGTTGTGTAACTCTGATGATATATTATTTCTACTGTAGTTTGATACACATTATCGGCTGTGATTCTATATTTCTTTTCTACTGTTATTGTTTATGTGTTATATTCCAATGATTATTCTTGCTTCTGTGGCACGGGAGTTTGGGGTTATCACATAAGATATCGGAAATTTTGTTAAATAAGTTGAAACTGGAATACGATTTACAATTTGGTTAAAATTTGAAGATACGATTCTAATTCCAATTATAGTATTTTTAAACCATTTTATAAACTATTTTATTTTTATAATAATAATTTTATTTATAAAATATTTACCTTATAATTATTTTATTATTTATTTTAAATTAACTATTTTAATAATTAATTATTTTAATATTTAACTATTTATTTTATAAACTATTTTAGTTTTTTACGTATAGATTTTACTAAATCTGAAATTCTATATTAAATACAATTTATTTATTTTGAAACTATTTCAATTATATATCTAAACTATTTAAATATATATATATATTTAACTATTTTAATATTCAAATTGTTTTAAACGTTGGAATTGTTTCAGGATTTCAGTTTGCTTTTAAATGGAGATTTTATTATGAAATATTATATTTTGACTATTGAAATGAGTTTAAGAAAATATGATATTTTCTATATGAAGTACAAACCCCTTTGAAATGTAAAAGAACTAGCAGGTGTCAAAAATGTAAATGATTGGTTGTTAAAGAGACCGAGATCGGATATTGTCATACTCTCTGCCAATACCGAAAACCAGTGTGTATGCGGTGGAGTTCCAGAATGAAGTAGGTTGATTTGGAGGCGATTACTGGATTGAAGAAAGAGAACGATAATGGATATCCTTGACTTTCGAGTCATAATTAAAATGACTAAAACAGGGCTATGTCGGACTAAGTGGGGTTAGCGACCTCCATCGGCAACAGTTCTTCCTTGATTACTATAGTCCCTCAGTTTGATTGATTTGATTTGATGCGCATCTGTGATTTGGGAGTGTTGTCCGAGGTGGGTGGTAGTCAAGGCTATGTGTTTCCACCAGTCCGGGTGTGCTTGTATACTGTAACGACCCGGAAAAATGCGATCTTGGTTATCCGATATACAACACATATCGAACATCCAAGGATCGAAAATAACCGAATAGTTAATGAAAGAAATTAGAAGGTGAGAATAGATAAGATAGAAACTTAGAATAGAAGAAGAAGAAGAACACAACATCAGAGTAACACGAACCTCACAGCGGAACGAATAACATATAATAGATAACATAACTTTGAAATAAAACAGTTATGTATACAATAGCACTTATCAGAGTACAACACTTACAACACAGCGGAAATAACTATAGCTATATGATCTTGAAGCCTCCTGCTCCAGCTCTTCAAGTATATCTGTAAATCCTGACTACTTGACTGCCCGTACAAATTTAGGCACCCAAGAGTTTAGGGAAAACAACAAAGTAAACTCCGGGTCAGTCATGGGACTGGTATGAGTAAAACAATTTAAACATGTATATGAACAAGTAAACGATATCTCATAAGACCACGCCGCATAATGGAACGGGTTTTTCCCTTATGAGAATCCAAAATATCTTTATATCAAAAACCTTTTGATAGTATAATAATGTCTATGTATAAATAGATATCAACTAGCAGAAACGCTTTCATCTCACGTTTCGATAATGGATTTCCAACTATGACAACGTATGGAACCACCTTCCGATCAGTGTACTCTAGGAACGATACACTGGAGTTCAACAAGAACATCTTGTAACTCAGCCACACATGACCGACCACTCATTTCGCTTGAGAGTATCGAATGTGCATCACCAACGGTTGGGATCAGCAACCGTTCCCGTATATATATGGGACAACATTGATAGATTTAAGAAACAAATGAATATTCTCTAGATAGGTGATTATACACCCTACTTCGGTGCGACCGACTTAGCCATGCTGCCTGCCCGATTTCTGTCATTTACCGGTTGACGAGGCTCGAAGCTACGCTTTATCATCACATCAGATTCACTTCGAATGCCACATTGTCAGATCCATCGAAAATCACTAATTGACGTCTACAACAGTACATTACGTGTCAGCTAAAAGAAGTTTCTTTCTCCGCTTCCACTCTTGGTACGGTCGATGAAATCAATGTACGTGACCCTTATGGAAATACTCTGTCAGACATTCATTCATACAAGTCATCCTCATTCACTTAGAAAGTCACATCGTCATACCCGCCAAATCACAAATTGACTTATCCAAAAATAACACGGGTATACAGCTAAGAGAAACGAATTCCTCCGCCACCAAACGTGAATACGTTTGAACAGATCAACTTACGCGATCCATTGGATATACTCTGTCAGACCTTCGTCCATACAAGTTGTCCTGGGACTGGACAAACCGAAGGCACTATTCAGTATATCCATCTTAGTCACTGTTATCTAAGACTTATACAACAGCCCTTGCATTTTACTCCGTCTTCAATTATCTTTGGCATATATGATTCGCAACGCTTATGCCAATACAGAGTGGTTCTTTGGATAATAATCCAACCGGTCTCTCCATATTAACAACGTTAAAATGGTCAAAACATCGATAGTCTGTGAGTTAACTATCAAAGAAAAATAAGTGTGCAAACAACGATATTATTTCCAGATGGAAATTATATCGAACAAACATCATTTAACATTAATCTCTTTAGTTCATTTATTTACTTATCTCCTGTTTCCCTATGTTCTAAATTCTTATTTTCGTTTATCAGAAAACATTTCTGATTCTCGTTTGGAAGACATTTCCAAAACCCCTTTACGATCAAACCTTACCATTTCTTAGTTAAGAAGGAAGTCACTCAAGTTGGGGTATAATTACCTCTCAGATCTTAACTGAACAACGTTATAACTTCGAAATGGTCAAAGTTTACCTTTTAGTTTATAACAACTTCTTTACGCCTTTCTCGGATTCAATTTTACTAATCCACTTCTATATTTAAAACATTGGTTATAACGATAACGTTATAATCCCTTCTTTCGAATTATCTAATTTTAATTATAACTTCTATTCTTATTAGTGAATAATTAACCTAACACTTATTTATTTATAAATAAATAAATCTCTATTTAAACACTGGAAAGTATAAGTACTTTCCCGAATTTGATATAATCGAATTTTGCCGATTAACACTCTTCGAGAAATCTCTATTTGATTAAATCTTCTTCGAATAACCTATATTCGATTAACTCCTTCTCGAATAAACGATATTCGAAAATCTCTCTTCGAATAACTAATATTCGATAACTCTTCCTTTTCAAATATCTCACATTTGAAAATCTCACTTCGATTAAACTATAATCGATAACCCCCTTCGATGAAACTAACATCGATAACTCCTTTCTATGAAACTAACATCGATAACTCCTTTCGATGAAACTAACATTGATAACTCCTTTCGATGAAACTAACATCGATTTATTTAACTCGACGAACTTAACTCGACTAAATTAACTTGACTCGACTAACTCGACTTACTTGGTTCGACCAATTCGATTCGATTAACTAGGCTCGACTAACTTGACTGACTTAACTCGACTTACTTGGTTCGACCAATTCGATTCGATTAACTAGGCTCGACTAACTTGACTAACTTAACTTAACTTATTTCTCAACTCGATCAACTCGATTAACTCCTATCGAATAACTAATATTCGATTAAACTCCATTCGCTTGACTCTAGATCGCTGCGATCACAATGGTTACGCCTGACTCCCTCAGGAAACATCCGACCGCCGTAGGGTATTTACAGCCCTGCGAATTACGCTAGCAGTCGTACAAGAAGATGGCAACTTACCCTGAATACTATGTTTGACTAACTCTGTCTCAAATAACTATATTTGATTAACTCTAGTTCGTTTTAACTCTAATCGATTAACTATAACTAATTAACTCCAACTGGTTAACTCTAACTGATTAACTCTAACTGGTTAACTCTATTTGACTAACTCGACTTGACTAACCCCTTTCGAATAACATATTCGATTAACTAACTTTCGAATACCATATTCGATTAACTAACTTCGAATACCATATGCGATTAACTCCTCTCGAATGTCTATATTCGATTAACTAACTTCGAATACCATATTCGATTAACTCCTTCGAATGTCTATATTCGATTAACTAACTTCGAATACCATATTCGATTAACTAACTTCGAATACCGTATTCGATTAACTAACTTCGAATACCATATTCGATTAACTAACTCTCGAATGTCTATATTCGATTAACTAACTTCGAATACCATATTCGATTAACTCCTTTCGAATGTCTATATTCGATTAACTAACTTCGAATACCATATTCGATTAACTCCTTTCGAATGTCTATATTCGATTAACTAACTTCGAATACCATATTCGATTAACTAACTTCGAATACCATATTCGATTAACTCCTTCCGAATGTCTATATTCGATTAACTAACTTCGTATACCATATTCGATTAACTAACTTCGAATACCATATTCGATTAACTCCTTTCGAATGTCTTTATTCGATTTACTTTATTCTCTTTAATAAGATTTCCTTTTTAACTACGTTTTACTCATTTGAAAAGATTTACTTTTAAATAACGGTTCTACACTTTAAAAATGATTTCCTTTTTATAACGTTCCCTTTTCAATTCTATTTGTAAATGGTTTACAAATATTTCCTATTCAAATTTATTCTTGAAATATTCTAACTCCTTAAATTCCCGGGAAAATTCGCCATAACCTCCTTTGTATCGGGAGCATCGGGAAAATTGAAACACCCCACCTCCGTTAGGGTCACTCTCAAAGGGAATGCCCTAATTTTGGTGGAGGTTTATAAGTATAAGTCACGGATATACAAGACAGATATAAGAACACATATTTTTGAACAGCGGAAAACAACAAACTTTTATTTCATTAAAATACGTGTTACACCAACCATACCATAATTGTCTTACAATACTTCCAAAAACATAACATTTTCATAACTGTCTTGATTACATCATTTAAAGAAGCATAAAGAAAACATAAATAAACTGCAAAAGTCCCATAGTTGCTGTCCAAAGCCATAGTCCAAAACGAAAAGATCCAAGCAAAACATTCTTTCTCTTCAAGCTGGATATGAAGGCTGGTCAAGCTGCGGTATTCCCTCCCTGTGGACCTGGGGGGGGGGGGGGGGGGAAACGGAAGAAAAGAAGACGAAAGAAAAGTAGAGTCAGACATAAAGCCTGAGTAAGTCTAGGACTATTCAGTCTATGAATAAAGAACTGGGTATGATAAGTATAAACTAGAAATGGGGAAAGCACCATAAACTTAGTTAAGTTGTCTAGGGTCGAATATACTATCGTACCCCATATCAATCTCTGAACCCATATAAACTAGTTCCCAACTGGCACCCCATAATCAGGGTGAAGTGATCCATTTTATGATGATCGGCTCCTACTCGCATAATTACATGTGTCTTACGGCCCCCGATGTTGTTGTTACCTATGCTGGTCCCACCATGGGGTGTATCAAGTCCCATGGCGACGGCCCGACACAACCCTAGAATGCACAGGTATGCTACTGGTGCCCAGTGCCTTGTTTTTCTGCGCCGGAGTGAGTGCACGCCCACAACCCGTTAGAACCTACACTGCTGCACCACCGCCGTCGATTTGACCTCTTACAGTCAGCCCAGTAATCGTGCCCCACCCTGCCTAGTTTCAGGGTATCATGATACCTTATAGGGTTATTGCTGAAAAGGGTCCCCCGCTACTAGGTTTTTCTATTTCTAGCCAACATGCTAAGTTGGTTAAGTGTTTTATAAACCAAACTCCCAATCAGTCTGTTTAGTTTAGCATGTTCCATCTTGATTAAGTATTAATATAATTTACTTAATCCTATCAATCCTGACTCAGCCTTAATTGTCTTATTAAAGCCTTGACCTCTCACATTAGACAGGTATTGTTGTGGCTGCCTGTTGTCGGTTGGGTCTGGGCAGTCTTACGCCACAACTCAGTCTAACCTCGGGTCCTTATTGGGCTCCATGTTTAACCACCCACATTGGATAGGTATTGTTGTGACTACTGGACAATCGGGCGGTTCCGGGCAGGTTTACATCACAACTCAATCCAACCTCGGGTTAAACACATCGTATTTTCTACATTTACATATTTTGTCTCTTTTCTTTATTTTCTTATATGTAAATATTTGCGGCCCATTATTCAAAATCAATTTAGTCTAATGGTGTAAAGGTTTACACCAATCATGGGCCCACCCCATTCTTGAATTTGGGCCCATCTACTTTTATATTTTCATTTATTAATTAATTTGGCCCAACGCTATTTCCCCCGTTTAATACGATCATTTATTATAATATATGTTGGGATTAGCCTTTTAAGCCCAACTTAGCCACGTGAAAAAGGGGAGGCTTAAAACGTGATTATATACACAAAAAGGGGAATGTGAACGCATGAACTTGCAACATAACGTTGGAACTACAAAATAGAAACTGGTGTACTTGCATTGTAGTAACATATACTTTGGTCATAAAGCATAAGTGACATGAATCAAACCATGTAAACTTGTAGTTAAGTTAAGAATCTAACTAAATTAGGTATCATTATTGACACATAGTCTTAACTACAACATAAACCTATATTTTTACTTAGGCATAATGTCAAACATAAGCAAATCATGTTTATAAAATTACTATATGTTTACAAAGGTGCTTACTTTTGTTACTAATACAAAAGTATAGTTCAACTAGAATTATTCCAACTTAATCATGATTTTTAATCTATTCACATAATCATGGCACAAATATACCCAAACATGAAATCATGGTTTTTGATCTATTCATGTAATCATGGCATAAATATTCCTAAACATGAAATCATGGTTTTTACTTTATTCATGCAAACTTGCAATTGAAATGTAAATCTAACTTAGCTATGTGTCACATATATTATCATATAGTTCTTGTTAACACTATAGGCCTAACATGTTTTTCAATCAGGCATAATACCAAACATAGCCTAGTCATATTCATAAAATCAACATAAGTTCACAAAGAGGCTTACTTTTGTTTCTAATACAAAAGTATGGTTTTATACATAGATCATGATGCCAATTCCAACATAATTTCATATGAATCATAATACCCCAAATTTGATCCAATTACACAAAAAGTGATTTTGTACAAAAATATACATTATGTTGGCATAGTAGCAAAACCACATACTTGCATGAATCTCAATTAAACAACCACAAACATGTAGCTTCAACATGAATTACATACTTGCGAATATCCAATCGTATACTTGCATGAATCTCAAATAAACTACCGCAAACATGTAGTTTTTATCATGAATTACATACTTGCGAATATCCAATCGTTATATCACAACATTCCAAATCGATTAGAATCATAGCAACGCACAAATATGAATTACTATCACCACAAATCAAGTGTAATTCTCATTTTACACAAATCAAACACAGTTATTTATTCACATCGGAATAGTACTCTACTTACAATCGTGTGACGAATTCTTCAATTCAGGAATCTGAATTCTGGATTTGGAGATGTTATTCCTTTGATGTAGGCGTTGATTTGATTTGTTTAAGTTTAACTTGTAGTTGCTTTATGCTTTAGAGTTTGTCTCCTAATTGTCTCTCAAATTGGTGGCTACTCCTAGTCGTTCCTCAGCAGCATGATGGCCTCATTCTTATTTTTGAATGAATAGATTAGGTAGAGTCTAGGGTCATTTTTATAGAGTTTATGAACTGATTAGGACCGTCGATGTAGCTTGGGTTAATCGTAGCCATTCATTCGAAAGAGAGACCAATCAGGAGCTGACACCTAGCCCTCGTGACAAAGCAAGCCTCAGAAATTCGGACCCATCACAGACCAGGCCAGCCAGGCCGACCAAGCAGGTCGACCTGTAAGTCGACACCCGTGTCGACTGGGCAGTCGACACGGGGGGGGGGGGGGGGGGTGGTGTCGACTGGCAAGTCGACACCCCTGTCGACTTGTCCTGGGCGGGAACTTTCCCGCCCTGCCTCCCTGCGTGTTTGAAATTCGAATCTTCGAGCTGTTTTCTGAATTTGAAATTTTCTGAAAACTTTGACGGGCCATAACTTGGTCATACGGACTCCGATTTTGGAAAACTCGGACTCTATTTCACGTATTTTTCCGAGACGAACACAATGGCGTATCCCGTTTCCCTTAATTCTTTGATTTGAAATTAATTATACTTTAATTTGTGAATTTCACTGTTATTGAATACACGGCGTGTTACATTCTCCCCCACTTAAAAGGATTTCGTCCCCGAAATCTTCAAGTTTAGGAAAAATATATATATCCTAACATCCAAACATCCATCTACTCATCCATCAAACACGAGTATCCATTGTCCTTAAAATACTTCTAATGCTTCATGATCATATGCGAAGTGTGTGTGTACATGTACTTATCTAATGCAAAATCAGGCGGTCTACTGATTCAGTTGACCTCCTTAATGCGAATTATGTGAGTGCCATGAATCCATTATGTATGCAAATTTTCCTATTCATGATTCTACATGAGTGCACAATCATTCATACAAATGCAACATCCATATGACAAAACATTAAAGTTCAACCATATACGAATGCAAACATATATGCATATGCAATATGAAGTGACTGAGCCGATCTAAAACCTAGATTGTGTGTGTATATGCAACCACGAGCAACCACTAGCAATCACTTGCAACCACTTGCAACCATCATCCATAACATGTTTCAATTACATGTTTTCATCCAAAGGGTTTCTACCTAAAAGATAAGGTCGAGGAAATATACCTAAAAAGATAGATAAAAGTGCAACTTAAGGAAAAAGAAAGATCAAGGATGTACCCTCGAAAAGAAAAGGGTAGGAAGTGCGTATTCTAGCTTCAGTTTCCCAAGTCGCGTCTCCCTCGGCGTCGCTCCACTGAACTTTGACGAGCTTGACTTCGCGGTTGCGTAGCTTCTTCACTTCCGTTCCTAATATGCGGGTTGGAACTTTCCTCACGGTTGCTTCGCGCTCCACTTCAGCTTCTTCTAGGATATTTGGCTCTACCACTTCAGCAGACTCATGTAGACATTTTCGGAGATGTGAAACATGAAAAACGTTGTGAACTCCGGCCAATTTTTCGGGTAGCTCTAATCTATAGGCCATCTTCCCAATTTTCTCGATGATAGGGAATGGCCCTACGAACCTTGGTGCTAGCTTTCCTGTGGTTCCAAAACGAACAACGTTCCTTAGCGGAGATACATTAAGAAAAACTCTGTCTCCAACCTCAAATTCAAGGTTGGTCCTCCTCTTGTCGGCGTAGGACTTTTGTCTGTCTTGGGCCGTCTTCATCCTTCTTCGTATTAAGTCTACTTTCTCTGTAGTTTCTCGGATCGTATTTGGTCCAAGTATGAGCTTATCAGTAGACTCCCACCAACAAGTGGGCGATCGGCACGGTCTTCCATATAAAGCTTCGAAGGGCGCCATTCCGATGGTTGCTTGATAGCTGTTGTTGTAAGCAAATTCCACCAAAGGAAGATGGTCTTCCCACGTTCCTCCGAAGTCAAGGACGCACAGTCTTAAAACGTCCTCCAAAACTCTGTTCACTCTTTCCATTTGGCCGTCGGTTTGGGGATGATAGGCTGTGCTCAAGCATAACTGCGTGCCTACCGCTTCTTGCAGACTCCGTCAAAACTCACTTGTGAAGATAGGGTCTCGGTCACTAACAATGCTGGATGGTATTCCGTGGAGTCGGACATTTTCCTTGAGGTAAAGAGATGCTAGAGATGAGGCAGTTCTTTTACTTTTGACAGGTAAAAAGTGGGCACTTTTAGTAAGCCTATCCACTATTACCCAAATGCTAGTGTTGCCTCTCCTAGACCTAGGCATCCCATCGATGAAGTCCATTGAGATGCTATCCCACTTCCACTGCGGGACCTCTAGAGGATGTAGCAGACCGCCAGGCTTTTTCTGTTCCGCCTTGACCTGTTGGCACATTATACACTTAGAAACGAATTCTGCCACGTCCTTTTTCATGCCGTTCCAGAAAAAGTTCTTTTTATGTCCTTGTACATTTTATCTCCGCCTGGGTGTATCGTCATCTTGGACTGATGTGCTTCCTCGAGAACCTTCTTTACTAAATCCCTTGTCTGTGGGACACATAGTCTTCCGTCTCGCCTTAGCAAACCCTTATCGTCGATGGAGTATCTGTTGAGGTAACTCGAAGTCTCACCCCTAATTAGCTTATCAATCGTTTCCATGAGCTGAGGGTCTTCGCGTTGTGCTGTCCCTATTGAGTCCACTAAAGTCGGGCGCACTTCGAGAGATGCTAGCAAGCCTGGTACAAAATCGGAGGAAGGCCTAAAGTCGAAGCTGGCTATAAACTCTAGGCTTTGTCTTTCAACAAACAGCGGGCTTAAGGTCAGTTTCTTTCGGCTTAACGCGTCTGCCACTACGTTGCCTTTGCCCGGAGTGTAGGAGATCTCGAAATCATACGAGGCAAGAAACTCCATCCATCTCTGTTGCCTCAAGTTAAGATCTTTCTGCGAGAAAAGATATTTCAACGATTTATGGTCAGTGTAAAGTTCGAACTTCTCACCTAGGAGATAGTGTCGCCAAGACTTGAGTGCAAAGACGATGGCAGCTAACTCAAGATCGTGGGTCGGGTAGTTCTTTTCGTGCAGTTTCAACTGCCTCCCGCCATAAGCTACTACCCTTCCTTCTTGCATTAAGACGGCGCCTAGCCCTGTCCCACATGCATCTGTATAAACAGTGAACATCTTGCTCCCATCTGGCAACGTCAAAACTGGGGCTGTTGTAAGAGCCCTTTTCAGTCGTTGGAAAGCAAACTCGCAATCCAAGTCCCAATTGAACACTAGATTCTTCTTGGTCAATTTCGTGAGCGGAGCTGAGATTTTCGCAAAATCCCTTATGAACTTTCGATAGAAACCTGCTAGTCCTAGAAAACTTCGGACCTCAGTTGCATTCCTTGGTGTCTTCCAATCCTGCACCGCCACTACCTTAGCAGGGTCCACTGCTAACCCTTGTTTGGATACTATGTGCCCAAGGAACCTCACTTCTTCTCTCCAAAAGTGCCATTTGGAGAATTTGGCTTTTAGTTGATGGACTCGCAGAGTTTCCATGATTGCCCTTAAGTGCTGAGCATGTTCCTCTTCACTCTTTGAGAAGATAAGGATATCGTCTACGAAGACCACTACGAACTTATTGAAGAAATCTCTGAATACCCTACTCATCAGGTCCACGAAGTAAGCAGGTGCATTTGTCAAGCCGAAAGGCATGACAAGCCATTCAAAGAAGCCGTCTGGGGTTCTGAATGCCGTTTTATCGATACTATCTTCAGCCATCCTTAGCTGATGAAAACCGGTCGCTAAATCGAGTTGGGAGAAAACAAACGCTCCTACAAGCTGATCAAACAAATCGTCAATTCTGGAGAGAGGGTGCCTATTCTTTTTCGTTAGCTTGTTGAGCTCCCTATAGTCAACACATAGACGGAGTGAACCATCCGCCTTTGTAGCGAACACCACTGGAGCGCCCCATTCTGAAATGCTCCTTCTAATGAATCCCTTCTCTAGAAGCTCTTTAATCTGTTTACTAAGCTCTTTCCTTTCCCGTGGAGCCATGTGTCCAACGGGCAACGCAACGGGCTTTGCATTATCTACAAGGTATATGCGGAAGTCTATCTCCCGCTTCGGAGGCAAGCCCTTTACCTCTTCGAAGACATCCGGATATTCCCGGACCACTCTAACTAATTGCAAATTTTCAACAGAGGCATCTAGCGATTCAAGATAACTAAGCATAACCGCATACGAGGGATTACAAGAAATTTCCAAAGTGTTACCGAGCTGGGTTAGGAGCCTGACAACCCTTTTCTCACAATCAAGGATGGCCCCATTGCTGGATAGCCAATCCATGCCCAAAATCAAACCATATCCCGAAAAGCCCAAAACAAAGGCACTACATTGAAATTCTACGCTTAGAATAGAAATTTTCAATCCCACACAGATCATAGACAAATGAGCTGGGCCCACAATTGGGTTTGAAACAATTAAGGGGTCCTCTACCATACTAGTTTTTAGGTGTAGAGATTCTACTAAAGCAGACGAGTTAAAGGAGTGTGATGCGCCAGAATCAAATAAAGTGCGAACGGGGTGATCATAAAGATAAACTACACTTTCTACAGAAGTATTTATACCTCGCCATTGCAGAGGTGGCGATTCTAGCACATGAACTTGTGCCCCTGAGGTGGATCCAGCCCTCTGCCCCTGTCCTCGTTTCTTTGGGCAGTCCTTAGCCCTGTGGCCTGTCTCACTGCAAGAAAAGCACCCACCATTCTCCTTGACCTTCTTTTTCCGGCAATCTTTCACTAAGTGCCCCACTTTGCCACAGAAATTACACTTCCTCTTCTCTTTGTTGCCTTTCCCGCCCTTCTTAAAGTCTGTCTTCTTAGGCTGCAAACCCTCTTTCTTCCCTTGAGAGCTTTCTGCCTTTGTCTCCTTCTTGCCCTTATCCTCTTCGTTCAGCAATGCCATCTGTACCAATCTTTCATACGTGGCTCCCATGGGTATATGGGTCATGGCCAAACTGTGTAATGGCTCATTCAACCCTTTGACGAAACGGAGAGCCTTCTTGTGCGGGGTGTTGACTAGGTCCAGCCCAAACCTAGCCAGCTCATCGAACTGATTAACATACTCTTTGATTGTCTTGTTCCCTTGCTTAAGAAATAAGAAATTTTCCAACTGCAAACTCCTTTCCGCATCTGAGAGAAATTTATCCTCAAACCTTGCCCTAAAGTCCTCCCATGTCTCCACTGGTCTTTCTGCATTAGTGACTTCCCACCAGTAGGAAGCCTCGCCCTTTAGTAGCCAAACTGCCAGTTGTACTTTCTGTCTATCTTCTACCTCAAAGATGACGAATAAGTCCTCGGTTTCTTTCAGCCAATTTCTGGCTGCCACGAAGGACTCAGTTCCATGGAAATCCTTTCCTCCCATAGCTTTAAAATCTTTACATATCTTAGCAAAAGTGTTTCCCCGTGGAGGAGGTGGAGGAAGAGGTGCTGCTGCAGCTGGATGATTTCCTGCAGCTGGGGGAGGAGGAACGGTAGGACCTGGCTGAGTGGCCCTTGCTTCTAAGAACCGCCTAAACCAACCAGGTATTGGTACACCCTATGGCAAGTTAAGTTCTTCGGACATGCTGAAACAAAAAGGATAGATTCAAAACGAAGGATAAGAGATAGTACCTATGGCTTTGGGGAGTGGACTTTGCCTTTTAAAATAAAATAATATTTTATCTTTTAAAAATGCTTCTTTAAATTTCCTTTTTGAAAATTAAATTTTCAAAACTTTTTATCTTATCTGGTAAACCTATGCTCTGATACCAAGTGAAACACCCAACCTCCGTTAGGGTCACTCTCAAAGGGAATGCCCTAATTTTGGTGGAGGTTTATAAGTATAAGTCACAGATATATAAGACAGATATAAGAACACATATTTTTGAACAGCGGAAAACAACAAACTTTTATTTCATTAAAATACATGTTACACCAACCATACCATAATTGTCTTACAATACTTCCAAAAACATAACATTTTCATAACTGTCTTGATTACATCATTTAAAGAAGCATAAAGAAAACATAAATAAACTGCAAAAGTCCCATAGTTGCTGTCCAAAGCCATAGTCCAAAACGAAAAGATCCAAGCAATACATTCTTTCTCTTCAAGCTGGATATGAAGGCTGGTCAAGCTGCGGTATTCCCTCCCTGTGGACCTGGGGGGGAACGGAAGAAAAGAAGACGAAAGAAAAGTAGAGTCAGACATAAAGCCTGAGTAAGTCTAGGACTATTCAGTCTATGAATAAAGAACTGGGTATGATAAGTATAAACTAGAAATGGGGAAAGCACCATAAACTTAGTTAAGTTGTCTAGGGTCGAATATACTATCGTACCCCATATCAATCTCTGAACCCATATAAACTAGTTCCCAACTGGAACCCCATAATCAGGGTGAAGTGATCCATTTTATGATGATCGGCTCCTACTCGCATAATTACATGTGTCTTACGGCCCCCGATGTTGTAGTTACCTATGCTGGTCCCACCATGGGGTGTATCAAGTCCCATGGCGGTGGCCCGACACAACCCTAGAATGCACAGGTATGCTACTGGTGCCCAGTGCCTTGTTTTATTGCGCCGGAGTGAGTGCACGCCCACACCCCGTTAGAACCTACACTGCTGCACCACCGCCGTCGATTTGACCTCTTACAGTCAGCCCAGTAATCGTGCCCCACCCTGCCTAGTTTCAGGGTATCATGATACCTTATAGGGTTACTGCTGAAAAGGGTCCCCCGCTACTAGGTTTTTCTATTTCTAGCCAACATGCTAAGTTGGTTAAGTGTTTTATAAACCAAACTCCCAATCAGTCTGTTTAGTTTAGCATGTTCCATCTTGATTAAGTATTAATATAATTTACTTAATCCTATCAATCCTGACTCAGCCTTAATTGTCTTATTAAAGCCTTGACCTCTCATATTAGACAGGTATTGTTGTGGCTGCCTGTTGCCGGTTGGGTCCGGGCAGTCTTACGCCACAACTCAGTCTAACCTCGGGTCCTTATTGGGCTCCATGTTTAACCACCCACATTGGATAGGTATTGTTGTGACTACTGGACAGCCGGGCGGTTCCGGGCAGGTTTACATCACAACTCAATCCAACCTCGGGTTAAACACATAGTATTTTCTACATTTACATATTTTGTCTCTTTTCTTTATTTTCTTATATGTAAATATTTGCGGCCCATTATTCAAAATCAATTTAGGCTAATGGTGTAAAGGTTTACACCAATCATGGGCCCACCCCATTCTTGAATTTGGGCCCATCTACTTTTATATTTTCATTTATTAATTAATTTGGCCCAACGCTATTTCCCCCGTTTAATACGATCGTTTATTATAATATATGTTGGGATTAGCCTTTTAAGCCCAACTTAGCCACGTGAAAAAGGGGAGGCTTAAAACGTGATTATATACACAAAAAGGGGAATGTGAACGCATGAACTTGCAACATAACGTTGGAACTACAAAATAGAAACTGGTGTACTTGCATTGTAGTAACATATACTTTGGTCATAAAGCATAAGTGACATGAATCAAACCATGTAAACTTGTAGTTAAGTTAAGAATCTAACTAAATTAGGTATCATTATTGACACATAGTCTTAACTACAACATAAACCTATATTTTTACTTAGGCATAATGTCAAACATAAGCAAATCATGTTTATAAAATTACTATATGTTTACAAAGGTGCTTACTTTTGTTACTAATACAAAAGTATAGTTCAACTAGAATTATTCCAACTTAATCATGATTTTTAATCTATTCACATAATCATGGCACAAATATACCCAAACATGAAATCATGGTTTTTGATCTATTCATGTAATCATGGCATAAATATTCCTAAACATGAAATCATGGTTTTTACTTTATTCATGCAAACTTGCAATTGGAATGTAAATCTAACTTAGCTATGTGTCACATATATTATCATATAGTTCTTGTTAACAATATAGGCCTAACATGTTTTTCAATCAGGCATAATACCAAACATAGCCTAGTCATATTCATAATATCAACATAAGTTCACAAAGAGGCTTACTTTTGTTTCTAATACAAAAGTATGGTTTTATACATAGATCATGATGCCAATTCCAACATAATTTCATATGAATCATAATACCCCAAATTTGATCCAATTACACAAAAAGTGATTTTGTACAAAAATATACATTATGTTGGCATAGTAGCAAAACCACATACTTGCATGAATCTCAATTAAACAACCACAAACATGTAGCTTCAACATGAATTACATACTTGCGAATATCCAATCGTATACTTGCATGAATCTCAAATAAACTACCGTAAACATGTAGTTTTTATCATGAATTACATACTTGCGAATATCCAATCGTTATATCACAACATTCCAAATTGATTAGAATCATAACAACGCACAAATATGAATTACTATCACCACAAATCAAGTGTAATTCTCATTTTACACAAATCAAACACAGTTATTTATTCACATCGGAATAGTACTCTACTTACAATCGTGTGACGAATTCTTTAATTCAGGAATCTGAATTCTGGATTTGGAGATGCTATTCCTTTGATGTAGGCGTTGATTTGATTTGTTTAAGTTTAACTTGTAGTTGCTTTATGCTTTAGAGTTTGTCTCCTAATTGTCTCTCAAATTGGTGGCTACTCCTAGTCGTTCCTCAGCAGCATGATGGCCTTATTCTTATTTTTGAATGAATAGATTAGGTAGAGTCTAGGGTCATTTTTATAGAGTTTATGAACTGATTAGGACCGTCGATGTAGCTTGGGTTAATCGTAGCCATTCATTCGAAAGAGAGACCAATCAGAAGCTGACACCTAGCCCTCGTGACAAAGCAAGCCTCGGAAATTCGTACCCAGCATAGACCTGGCCAGCCAGGCCGACCAAGCAGGTCGACCTGCAAGTCGACACCCGTGTCGACTGGGCAGTCGACACGGGGGGGGGGGGGGGGTGTCGACTGGCAAGTCTACACCCCTGTCGACTTGTCCTGGGCGGGAACTTTCCCGCCCTGCCTCCCTGCGTGTTTGAAATTCGAATCTTCGAGCTGTTTTCTGAATTTGAAATTTTCTGAAAACTTAGACGGGCCATAACTTGGTCATACGGACTCCGATTTTGGAAAACTCGGACTCTATTTCACGTATTTTTCCGAGACGAACACAATGGCGTATCCCGTTTCACTTAATTCTTTGATTTGAAATTAATTATACTTTAATTTGTGAATTTCACTGTTATTGAATACACGGGGTGTTACAAAAATCCTCAAACTCGCCACACAGGCCTTTCCATTCAAAAAGAAATGTTTTGAATTTATTTCCTTTTTGAACATCTCCTATTTATAAATATTCCAATTTATAAACATTTCTTGTTTATATATATCTCTTATTTATAAATATTCTATTTTCAATATCACTTTGAAAATTCCCTTATCTACATTCCGGTAAGTTATGGTATTCAATCATATCAAATCACGATGTTCAATATCGTCCAAGCACATGTAATCGCCCACAGATTTTATATCACATCATATAACAATATATGAAAAACAATAAAATAGCTGTTGAGGAATCCAGTCGGATTCCTCCAACCTGTTTCCCTGCATCCACAGATGTTACACAACATGATTGTCATCACTTTCAGTTCAATATGAATTATTCTGATAAACAGAATCAATATATAACTATCTAACTGTTTATATATTATATATATATATTTATATATATATATAAGATTTTCATTTACTGACTAGCAGTTCAATCAAACAGTCAACACACAATCAAACAGACAATTTCTAACAGTTCTAAAAAATACAACATGAAATTATAAACTGTTCAGAGTTGGTGAGATTTACTCACTTTGGCGCGTTAACCGTTAAATAACGGTTTGCGTTATTTGACTTCGACGGGCAATTTATTTCGCCATAAATTGTAACGAGCTCCGATGGACTTCCAGTCAGTCTCATTGTGTTGCTCTCGTCCATACGGTCCTAACGGATCCAACCATTTGAAATTCTGATCACGTATGTAATAGATATTTAATTTACAAGTTTATAAACAAAATAAATTAAACCCCATTGATTTTATTTTAGAGAAATGGGCCTCACCCGTAAGGTTCTCTCTTGGCCCAACTACTCTGAGCCCATCCATCTTTTATAATACCAACCCGTAATACCATCTCCCCAAAACACTTCGTGGCTCCCTATAACCAAAAATACCCATTTCCCAAACGTTTGACCGATCGTTTGACCTCCCACCATCGTCACTCCGGTCATCAACTCCGGCGTCGACGCCATCAGTAACCTGCCTGTTCAACTCTCCACCCGCCAGTCCCCTTGAAGCCCAACTCGATGCACCCCATAAAAACCCGATCTGCTATTGTTCCGTTCAACCGTGACTGTCGCCATTCGCCACCGTCCACCGGAGTACACCAAACCATGTCGAGAGGAACCCCAAGCCATCACGAACTCCTCCATTGCCTCGCTTTAACCCAATTTGGCCCCTACGACTTGCAGTTCGAAGCCCTAGCTCACTGCTTTGTTTATCCAACCCAGAAAATGCTTCGTCGACTTCCACATTAGTGCTACTGCGTTGAAGAGCAAAATCCCAGGATCCTAAATCTCTTTGTATTTTGATTTATAGGAATTTGTATGATTTGATTTTGATTTTTCTTTGGTTTTTCTTTGATCGACTTTTTGCTGTGAAGAGAAAGTGACAACGGCGGAAATTGTGTTGACTTTGAAATGAAGAATTAGGTTTTAGGAAAGGTAGGTGGTCTATTTATAGGGTAAACAAATATCTAGATATTTTTTTTGAAGGAATATTCCTGGTATATTCCTTTTTTTAAATTAGTTTCCGCCTTCTAAAAATCCGTGTGATCCCACACGATACCCAAAAATCACGAAACTGGACATGTAGCTAGAGTTCGACATTACGGTCCCAACAAAACTGGTTTCGTCGAATTCCGGCTTGGTATGGTCACACATCGTATTTTTAACCATCAAAATACTGACTGTTTTACACTCTAAAAATCCGTACGGCCACATATTGACTTTAAAAATCACGAAACTGGAAATCTAACAATTATTTGATATTGCGGATCCAACAAAACTGGTTTCGTCGAATTTCGACTTCGTTCGCAAAACCGGCTATTTTTAAAGCTCTGGATGACCCATTTAAATATATAAATATATTTAAATAAAAATTAAATTAAATATAAATAAATTTATATTATCGTATATATTCACAGTGGAATACCATACAGCTTCAGAAAAAACCTATATTGATTTCTAACTCGATATTTCAATCTGGGTCAACCCGATATTCGATTTATATTGAAATTCCCTTTTAAAAATATAAATAATTCCTTTATAAATTATAAAGGAATTCCACAGCGACTTTTCTGAAATTTTATTTGGACATAACTCAAAATCTACACGACGAAATCCCAATTTTTCTCTTCCACTAGAAAGATATACTCCACCAGCTCCACACGTTTCTTGTTTCACAGAAATCCGGCTTAAAACGAATCCTGTACATTCAGTTGAAGTTCGAATCGCCAAATAGCGAACTGCAGCGCCATTTCGAGCTCGTTTATAAATATATTATAAACTATACGTTCAACTATCGTCGATTCAATAAAATCGTTATTATATTTCGAATCGAAACTCCACCAAATCTCGTTTGCTATTCAATTCACATGATATTGTGAATTTCACTATTTCCGACTATTTCGACATTATAATATATTATTATATTATAATTATTTATTAAATATTCAATATTATTTAATTAAACGATCATTAACTTCTCTAAATCACCAATTATATAATTAAATAAATTAATTATATATCGCAGAAAATGCGGGTCATTACATTCTTCCCCACTTAAAATAATTTCGTCCTCGAAATTTCTAAGTTAGAGGACGACCCTATCGACTGGTTAGAACATATTTGTTCACTTCTTAACTTCAGTTTCAACTGAACCAATTTAATTTCAAATAAATTATAAATTAATTCTTATCAACGAAAATTTTCAAAAATCCTGAAAATTTTCTAACGCCTTAACTTTTTCAAAAATTTCTCCAGCACCTCCTTTGTACTGGTCAATAGCTCAAACTCCAACTTGCCTCTCTGGGCCTTCTTCAACCCAAAAGAAAATCAAACAGCCAAGCGGCTTGCCCATTCGGCTCATAAATCACCAAACTCATATGAAATATAAACTTGTACCTTTTTGTCGGGCATATCATTATATCCCTACCATTCGCCACCACTTCTGCATATAACAATGGATTACCAACTTGATCTCAAATCAGTTCATTCTCAAAACCAAATCATTCGCTTATACCTAAGTCGAATTCTATTTCCACTCGAGTTCCATTCTCGATTTCAAACTCTTAACTTATTTATTCAAGTTAATTCCAGATTATTCCTAATTCGATTTATACCATCTCAATCTATTTAACTTCATTAGTTAAATTTTAATTCCTGAACTTAAATTCCTAGGTAATTTCAAATCAATTTGAAATCATAATGCCAATTCAAAACCTTTGAATTTCTAAACAACTTGTTTTCTCAAAACAATTCAAAAACAAAATCTTTGGTAGTAATCTGTCACTTAGAACTCGAAAATGAACACTGATGATGTCTAGATTCATCATCAGAATCTATTTTCCAGCAAATCAAAGTGAGTTCAATACTATAGCACTTTCAAAACCCATTTTTAAATCTTTCCACTTTGAAATCAATTCCCATATCCTTATACAATGTTGTAAACAAATTTTAAAGTCTCCCAGGATCTTAAAATTCACATATACTAAATCCAGATTCATTTACAAACACCTTTCCCATCTCTGGGATTTTAAATTCCAATTCTGATCTAAATTCGGATTTAATTCATTCCAATTTCATATAATTCTTTACTTATATGATTCTGATTGGTTATATACTTAACCATTTAATTTATAATCTTACTCGATTATAATAACAACAATATATCCTATATATGATAATATATCACATATCCGTACTGTGCCGGTCCATCGTATTCAAGTGTTTATTTACTCCTACCGATACAGTGGATCAAATGATCGACCAGAACTCATAAACAACTCAGCCAATGAATCTCCACAATATAAAACCATTTTTATATCAAATACAAATACGCACTCGTATATATACACTCAAACTCAATCTAGGTTATTACTAATTCTATCTCTACCGAGTCACGCCACAGAGCCAAGTAATTCTTAACTTAAGCTCTGATACCAACTGTAACGACCCGGAAAAATGCGATCTTGGTTATCCGATATACAACACATATCGAACATCCAAGGATCGAAAATAACCGAATAGTTAATGAAAGAAATTAGAAGGTGAGAATAGATAAGATAGAAACTTAGAATAGAAGAAGAAGAAGAACACAACATCAGAGTAACACGAACCTCACAGCGGAACGAATAACATAACTTTGAAATATAACAGTTATGTATACAATAGCACTTATCAGAGTACAGCACTTACAACACAGCGGAAATAACTATAGCTATATGATCTTGAAGCCTCCTGCTCCAGCTCTTCAAGTATATCTGTAAATCCCGACTACTTGACTGCCCGTACAAATTTAGGCACCCAAGAGTTTAGGGAAAACAACAAAGTAAACTCCGGGTCAGTCATGGGACTGGTATGAGTAAAACAATCTAAACATGCATATGAAGAAGTAAACGATATCTCATAAGACCACGCCGCATAACGGAACGGGTTTTTCCCTTACGAGAATCCAAAATATCTTTATATCAAAAACCTTTTGATATTATAATAATGTCTATGTACAAATAGATATCAACTAGCAGAAACGCTTTCATCTCACGTTCTAAATATTAGTATACAATCAAAATCGCAAGCACGTATTGGATAATGGATTTCCAACTATGACAAGGTATGGAACCACCTTCCGATCAGTGTACTCTAGGAACGATACACTGGAGTTCAACAAGAACATCTTGTAACTCAGCCACACATGACCGACCACTCATTTCGCTTGAGTGTATCGAATGTACATCACCAACGGTTGGGATCAGCAACCGTTCCCGTATATATATGGGACAGCATTGATAGATTTAAGAAACAAATGAATATTCTCTAGATAGGTGATTATACACCCTACTTCGGTGCGACCGACTTAACCATGCTGCCTGCCCGATTTCTGTCATTTACTGGTAGATGAGGCTAGAAGCTACGCTTTATCATCACACCAGATTCACTTCGAATGCCACATTGTCAGATCCATTGAAAATCACTAATTGACGTCTACAACAGTACATTACGTGTCAGCTAAAAGAAGTTTCTTTCTCCGCTTCCACTCTTGGTACGGTCGAAGAAATCAATGTACGTGACCCTTCTGGAAATACTCTGTCAGACATTCATTCATACAAGTCATCCTCATTCACTTAGAATGTCACATCGTCATACCCACCAAATCACAAATTGACTTATCCAAAAATAACACGGGTATACAGCTAAGAGAAACGAATTCCTCCGCCACCAAACGTGAATACGTTTGAACAGATCAACTTACGCGATCCATTGGATATACTCTGTCAGACCTTCGTCCATACAAGTTGTCCTGGGACTGGACAAACCGAAGGCACTATTCAGTATATCCATCTTAGTCACTGTTATCTAAGACTTATACAACAGCCCTTGCATTTTACTCCGTCTTCAATTATCTTTGGCATACATGATTCGCAACGCTTATGCCAATACAGAGTGGTTCTTTGGATAATAATCCAACCGGTCTCTCCATATTAACAACGTTAAAATGGTCAAAACTTCGATAGTCTGTGAGTTAACTATCAAAGAAAAACAAGTGTGCAAACAACGATATTATTTCTAGATGGAAATTATATCGAACTAACATCATTTAACATTAATCTCTTTAGTTCATTTATTTACTTATCTCCTGTTTCCCTATGTTCTAAATTCTTATTTTCTTTTATCAGAAAACATTTCTGATTCTCGTTTGGAAGACATTTCTGATTCTCGTTTGGCATATACGATCAAACCTTACCATTTCTTAGTTAAGAAGGAAGTCACTCAAGTTGGGGTATAATTACCTCTCAGACCTTAACTGAACAACGTTATAACTTCGAAATGGTCAAAGTTTACCTTTTAATTTATAACAACTTCTTTACGCCTTTCTCGGATTCAATTTTACTAATCCACTTCTATATTTAAAACATTGGTTATAACGATAACGTTATAATCCCTTCTTTCGAATTATCTAATTTTAATTATAACTTCTATTCTTATTAGTGAATAATTAACCTAACACTTATTTATTTATAAATAAATAAATCTCTATTTAAACACTGGAAAATATAAGTACTTTCCCGAATTCGATATAATCGAATTTTGCCGATTAACTCTCTTCGAGAAATCTCTATTTGATTAACTCTTCTTCGAATAACCTATATTCGATTAACTCCTTCTCGAATAAACGATATTCGAAAATCTCTTTTCGAATAACTAATATTCGATAACTCTTCCTTTTCAAATATTTCATATTTGAAAATCTCACTTCGATTAAACTATAATCGATAACCCCCTTCGATGAAACTAACATCGATAACTCCTTTCGATGAAACTAACATCGATAACTCATTTCGATGAAACTAACATCGATAACTCCTTTCGATGAAACTAACATCGATTTATTTAACTCGACGAACATAACTCGACTAACTTAACTTGACTCGACTAACTCGACTTACTTGGTTCGACCAATTCGATTCGATTAACTAGGCTCGACTAACTTGACTAACTTAACTCGACTTACTTGGTTCGACCAATTCGATTCGATTAACTAGGCTCGACTAACTTGACTAACTTAACTTAACTTATTTCTCAACTCGATCAACTCGATTAACTCCTATCGAATAACTAATATTCGATTAAAATCCATTCGCTTGACCCTAGATCGCAGCGATCACAATGGTTACGCCTGACTCCCTCAGGAAACATCCGACCGTCGTAGGCTATTTACAGCCCTGCGAATTACGCTAGCAGTCGTACAAGATGGCAACATACCCTGAATACTATGTTTGACTAACTCTGTCTCAAATAACTATATTTGATTAACTCTAGTTCGTTTTAACTCTAATCGATTAACTCTAACTAATTAACTCCAACTGGTTAACTCTAACAGATTAACTCTAACTGGTTAACTCTATTTGACTAACTCGACTTGACTAACCCCTTTCGAATAACATATTCGATTAACTAACTTTCGAATACCATATTTGATTAACAAACTTCGAATACTATATTCGATTAACTCCTCTTGAATGTCTATATTCGATTAACTAACTTCGAATACCATATTCGATTAACTCCTTCGAATGTCTATATTCGATTAACTAACTTCGAATACCATATTCGATTAACTAACTTCGAATACCATATTCGATTAACTAACTTCGAATACCATATTCGATTAACTAACTCTCGAATGTCTATATTCGATTAACTAACTTCGAATACCATATTCGATTAACTCCTTTCGAATGTCTATATTCGATTAACTAACTTCGAATACCATATTCGATTAACTCCTTTCGAATGTCTATATTCGATTAACTAACTTCGAATACCATATTCGATTAACTAACTTCGAATACCATATTCGATTAACTCCTTCCGAATGTCTATATTCGATTAACTAACTTCAAATACCATATTCGATTAACTCCTTTCGAATGTCTATATTCGATTTACTTTATTCTCTTTAATAAGATTTCATTTTTAACAACGTTTTACTCATTTGAAAAGATTTACTTTTAAATAACGGTTCTACACTTTAAAAATGATTTCCTTTTTACAACGTTCCCTTTTCAATTCTATTTGTAAATGGTTTACAAATATTTCCTTTTCAAATTTATTCTAGAAATATTCTAACTCCTTAAATTCCCGGGAAAATTCGCCATAACCTCCTTTGTATAGGGAGCATCGGGAAAATCCCCAAACTCGCCACATAGGCCTTTCCATTCAAAAAGAAATGTTTTGAATTTATTTCCTTTTTGAATATCTCCTATTTATAAATATTCCAATTTATAAACATTTCTTGTTTATAAATATTCCACTTTATAAATATCTCTTATTTATAAATATTCCATTTTATAAATATTCTATTTTCAATATCACTTTGAAAATTCCCTTATCTACATTCCAGTATGTTATGGTATTCAATCATATCAAATCACGATGTTCAATATCGTCCAAGCACATATAATCGCCCACAGATTTTACATCACATCATATAACAATATATCAAAAAGAATAAAATAGCTGTTGAGGAATCCAGTCGGATTCCTCCAGCCTGTTTCCCTGCGTCCACAGAAGTTACACAACATGATTGTCATCACTTTCAGTTCAATATGAATTATTCTGATAAACAGAATCAATATATAACTATCTAACTGTTTATATATTATATATATATTTATATATATATATAATATTTTCATTTACTGACTAGCAGTTCAATCAAACAGTCAACACACAATCAAACAGACAATTTCTAACAGTTCTAAAAAATACAACATGAAATTATAAACTGTTCATAGTTGGTGAGATTTACTCACTTTGGCGCGTTAACCGTTAAATAACGGTTTGCGTTATTTGACTGCGACGAGCAATTTATTTCGCCATAAATTGTAACGAGCTCCGATGGACTTCCAGTCGGTCTCATTGTGTTGCTCTCGTCCATACGGTCCTAACGGATCCAACCGTTTGAAATTCTGATCACGTTTGTAATAGATATTTAATTTACAAGTTTATAAACAAAATAAATTAAACCCCATTGATTTTATTTTAGAGAAATGGGCCTCACCCGTTTGGTTCTCTCTTGGCCCAACTACTCTGAGCCCATCCATCTTTTATAATACCAACCCGTAATACCATCTCCCCAAAACACTTCGTGGCTCCCTATAACCAAAAATACCCATTTCCCAAACCTTTGACCGATCGTTTGACCTCCCACCATCGCCACTCCGGTCATCAACTCCGGCGCCGACGCCATCAGTAACCTCCCTGTTCAACTCTCCACCAGGCAGTCCCCTTGAAGCCCAACTCGATGCACCCCATAAAAATCCGATCTGCTATTGTTCCGTTCGACCGTGACTGTCGCCATTCGCCACCGTCCACCGGAGTACACCAAACCATGTCGAGAGGAACCCCAAGCCATCACGAACTCCTCCATAGCCTCGCTTTAACCCAATTTGGCCCCTACGACTCGCAGTTCGAAGCCCTAGCTCACTGCATTGTTTATCCAACCCAGAAAATGCTTCGTCGATTTCCACATTAGTGCTACTGCGTTGAAGAGCAAAATCCCAGGATCCTAAATCTCTTTGTATTTGTGAAGACCCGCAACTTCCCCGTAAAGGAAAGCGTCGGATAGTTCGAGAACAAACCACAGCAGAACGCATACAGAAGAACATTTCATTGCTTATTACAACAATGCATCAGATTACAAGAATATACAGAGCATAAATGCATCTTACACAGAAATATCAGAGATTTAAATTACATTTAAATACATAGCAGCGGAAAATAATACCATACACAACTAGAAGAGATATACGGATACAAAGCTTTCCGGATATCGTTCCAGCTGTAAACCAGGATCCTGTGAATATAAATCTGCAAAACCAAAACTACTAGCTGCCCGTGTCGAAAATAAAGGCACCCAGAGTTTAGGTTAAAACAATAAACTCCAGGTCAGTCATGTGACTGGTGTGAGAACTAAAACAGTTATTAATCTTTATTTTAAATCATTAGGTAAATCAAGGGACCACGCCGTATAACACGGAACGGGTTTCCTCCCAAGAATACCAGTGCATAAAACAAACAGCGCAATGCTAAATAAAGAAAAATGAAGCTGTTATAAGACCCAGGTCCTATCACACAATGCAAACGCAAGCCGGGGGATAGGGTTTTCCCTTATAACAGCCAAAGAATGCTTGATACGTTTAAAACAAATCATTTGATACTATAATAAGTGCATAGTGTATAAAACAACTTCAAATCATAAGTATCAATCATAGGCGACATGAGCGTCCCATGCCACTATGTCGCCATATATAGGTTTACAAATAAAACCGCAAATGGCACGTATTTGGAAATTGGATTTCCGTCTATGAACCGAGGCAAAAGATAGTCCTCAACCGATTCGTGACTCTCTAGCCCGAGCCACAGGACCCAGACTCAGGTGGGCCCTTGGAGCGACAGGGCCGGTCCACCGATGTGGATTAAAATGCCTGAACACTACGTTTCCCCACCCTATGGGGTGTAAGTCTGGTCCGTCAGCCGACCAGAATGCATCGGCCGAAACCGATATAACCGAGGCGCCTCGCAACAGCAACAACCACATAAGTCAAACTCGTCAGGGCGTGTAAAACCACTGACGCCACTTCTAACTAGAAAGAAACGCAAGTCCTCCCTGAGGTCCGTCTCCCGTTTTTGGTTCATACCTGGTGTGAAACACGCGAGGTAAACGTTACACAAAGCTACGCCACAAAGGCCGTGCTTTGATCATCACCACAAGACTTTGCTTTTCAACAGAAGCCTTGATCATTTGCATCTTAGCATGCCACACAGGCAAACCATCCTATGCAACCGATATCAGTCACACAGAATGAAATCCGATGTCAGACACACAGTCCATTTACAAGTCCGTCCTGGGTCTGAACGAAACCGGAGGCACCTAGTACCCCGCATATCCATCGATCTCCAAGTACGTCTGGACGATCACTAACTGTTTCCATCTTCTTGGGTGTACAGCCCAATCAAGATCATCAGTTATCACCCAAACGACGTGAAGACCTCCGGTCTTCGACCATCGTCTTCATCTTCGACTTATCGTCGTATCAGTTATTCAGAATGGGATAAACCCGGCCTTTCCGAATAACTCGCGTATATATTATAAAAGTGTTACACAAACACAACATACGCCTCATTCCAACTCATTAGTCATTAACCGTAAATTAATCAAGAGAATAATTCCCCAAATATTAACCCCGAAGGCCGAAACCAACATCAGATCAATATCCAGAAAACCATTCTACTTAGCTAACCGACAGTTAGTTTCTAAATTTCACGTTCAAATCTAATTAAAGATTTAACTATCGCCTGGAGCAAAACTGGTGATACTCCATTCTCGATCTTTTCAATCTAATTAAAGATTCATTAAAACTCCACTTAGTTTTAATCTGTGACTGGGTTAAAGAATCAGTGTCATTTAAAACACGGTCCACGATAAACCCAAAGTCACATCCCATTAATTATCGGGTTAAAGAACAAGTGTTATTTAAAACACTGTTCACGATAAACCCAAAAATCAATATCCATTCAATTCCAATTAAATATTATTTAATTGGTACACTTTATTAAATCTAAATCAAAAGATTTAATCTTTTCCCAGCTGGGTTCAAGAACAGTGTTAGTGAAGACACCATTCACGACAAACCCAAATCACATTCATTAATTATCGGGTTAAAGAACAAGTGTTATTTAAAACACTGTTCACGATAAACCCAAAAATCAATATCAATTCAATTCCAATTAAATATCATTTAATTGGTACACTTCATTAAATCTAAATAAAAAGATTTAATCTTTTCTCAACTGGGTTCAAGAACAGTGTTAGTGAAGACACCATTCACGACAAACCCAAATCACATTCGATTAATTATCGGGTTAAAGAACAAGTGTTATTTAAAACACTGTTCACGATAAACCCAAAAATCAATATCAATTCAATTCCAATTAAATATCATTTAATTGGTACACTTCATTAAATCTAAATAAAAAGATTTAATCTTTTCTCAACTGGGTTCAAGAACAGTGTTAGTGAAGACACCATTCACGACAAACCCAAATCACATTCGATATTCAATACAAGGCTCTGAATAGAAACTATATCGGCCTATATTCAATATCAAATTCTACGATTAACAAATGTCGTATTGGAAATAACGATATACATATATATCTTTCAAATTTCCATAACAACACCTGTAATATCACGAATTCCAACATCGAAATATTCCGAAGACAATTTCGATTCAAATCCACTCCAATGCAATCATTGGAAATTTTGGTTATTTTCAAAACCATTTCAAATTCAATTTATTTATTTAAAAATAAATAGAATTATAATTCTAGTTCAAAACTAGTTTATTTCGATAAAAATCTATTTTTATCTTTTCAAATATGGAGTTTTTCATCCCAAACTTTCACAAATCATTTCTTATGATTTTACACAAATTATTACTATTTTTAATAATTTTATCAAGGCCCGTACGGTCGATTTCCATTAACGGCCATCGAACTGCACTTACAGCGACCTTTTTCGAATTTGATTTGGACGTATCTCCAAATCCAACCGTTAGATTTCAAATTTCTAACATTCATTAGAAAGCTCTTTTCGATACGAACCCAACGGTTCCGGTTTTAGGAGAATCCGACGGTCGGATCTCCCGTAATGTCCGTTTTAAATAAATGGTCGAAATTCGCGAACTGCCGCGGCGCGGCGCGTTCTATTCAGGCCATTATATTATATATATAATATATATTTCATCGATTTCTATTTAAAACGAATTATATAAATAGTTTTGAATTCGTTTCAAAAACAATTTCAACTTCCTTTTCAATTCAAATCAAAATTGAATTCTTCTTTATAAATTCGTTTTAAAATTCATTTCTATTCAATTCAAATTTCAATTCAATTTGAATTCATTTCAATTTGTTTTCAATTCAATTCGAAATCGTTTTCAATTCAATTCATTTCGAAATCGTTTTCAATTCAATTCAATTCGAAATCGTTTTCAATTCAATTCAATTCGAAATCGTTTTCAATTCAATTCATTTCGAAATCGTTTTCAATTCAATTCATTTCGAAATCGTTTTCAATTCAATTCATTTCGAAATCACTTAAAATTGATATAAATATCGTTCACGTCAAAATGGCGTCAATCTAATCAACACGGCTTCATAAATTTCTATTTTCAAATATTCTATTTCAAATATTTCTTTTTCAAATATTTCTTTTTCAAAACTGGAATGAGGCCCAATCAATTACCATATAAAGTTAATTATATGGACTTTCATACAACACATGTATATAATAACATTGAAAATAATCAACCATCAACCAAAGTGCACTACACTGTATAAGCATCAAATATAGATATCTAACGCTTACAACAGCATGTCAATCAATCGATCGACATATTTAATCAATCAGGATGAGTGAACTTCAAATTTCATCCCAACACCCGTGTGGGGTTTCAAACAATCAAACACCTATTTTGTGCTGTTGGGCGATGTGTAAAATTTATCGTCCCAATCAATGTCATTCAAATAGGTGTACATAAACAAACCGTCCGGTTTATAAATGAAAATTTTATTTTATTCACTTCACGTTAAAAATTATATTTTTAACGATAAAACATTTTATTTCAATTTACGAATTTCTATTCAATTCATTTATTCTATAAAATGATATTTTTATTTTTCTAACATATTTTAGAAAATTTCGGCGGCATAACGGCACGATACTAGAAACGGGACGAGGCCTAGCCTTATCCCCGGTCTAGTGAAGGCCCACGCCATTCACACATCAATCAAATCAATTCGTTATGCAAACCACAAAATTTGGAGTAAGGGTCTAACCTAGCCTTACTCCTTCGCCTTATAACGGCGCACGTCTAATCCTAACCAATTTATCGATTTGATTTTTCACACCACAAATCACATTCAAACCAATATCGCAATCAATCACCAAACAGTCAAACAAACAAGTCCATGGTCTGTGGACGATTGTGTCGGGTGCTACTAAGCACCGTCTGCATCCTAGTATATATATATATAACTAGAAAAAGAAAGTGAAAGGTGAGAAATTCTCACATATAGCTATCCTAGCTCCACGGCTCTTCATTTGCAGAAGTCTTCGCCGTTTTCGCATCTTCGTCAGCTTCGTTGCTGCTTTCACTACATACGTAAAAATCACATTTTTACTTCGCTATTCAATATTTAAAAATCGAATTTTTAGTTCAAAGTTCAATATATAAAAATCGAATTTTTATTTCAAAGTTCAATATATAAAAATCGAATTTTTATTTCAAAGTTCAACATATATAAAAATCGAATTTTTATTATTATGTTATATAGATAAAAACTATATTTTTATCACGCTATTTTTTTTTTTATAAAGATTTCGCCATTATAAAAATTACCACTTTATCTCAACGTATATGAAATAAAAATCAGATTTTTATTTCGTTACATACACAAAGATGATATTTTTATATTCTCTATCATGTAAAAATTATATTTTTAATACTTTAAAAATATAAAAATCATATTTTTAATATTCCTATATAGTAAAGACTATATTTTTAATACTTTATTAAAAAATATAAAAACTATATTTTTAATATTCCTATATAATATAAAATCCTAACCTTACAGTTTTATAAAAATAAAATCGAAATTAGCTTTATATACTTTTCAAATTCAGTTTTTCTCACTTTTAAATTAAAAATAAAATAAAGTAAAGAAAGAAAAGAAAGAAAAAAACTTACTTCATCGAAGAAAAAAAAAAGGGGCATCGATGTCTGCGGAGGGGATGAACTTCAGTACCGGAGTCAGACGAGGCCAGGGTGGGGAGCAGCGTCGGCGGCTCGACCTCGGGCTGGAGGCGGCGGCGTCCTAGGGTTTCAGGGAGGCGCGATTTCGGTTCTTCGATGGGAGAAGACTTCGCGCGAGTGAAGCAGCAGAGGGGGGGGCGGAGGTTGAACGGAGGAGGCGGCGCGCGAGGGGGGGGGCGGGCGGCGCTGGCCTCGAACGGCACCTTCGATCGCCTTCTCCCTTTTTTTTTTTTTTTTTATGAAATGATTTCTGTTTGAACGGGGGGGGCCAGAACCAATAAAGGGGGGAGAAAGAAATTTTTTATTAATTTAATTATTTAATTATTTTATTTTAATTCAAAAGTCTACATTTTCGATCGACCTCTAAAAGAGGTCCACCGCCTGTCGTCCCTAGCGTTTAACCCCCATTCCGAACACAATGGGATATGTATCGTCCGCTGATTCGGCCGTTACAATCAGTTTCCGTTGAATTTTCTTTTAAATCATTATATTGAATTTTAAACGCACATTTCAAATTACCGGGGTCACATACTAACTAGAAAAATTCCAGAAAAATATTTTCTAGCTTCGTATTGACGATACGGTCCTAACAAAACTAGTTTCGTCGAATTCTGAGACCGTTAGAAAAATGGCCAATTTCCAGTCGACTAAAATCAACTGAAACTGGTCAAACGCGTTTTCCTTTGCTACTCTCACATATTGATTCGAAAAATTATGAAATTTGGAATCTAGCAATAACTTGACACCACGGACCCAACAAAACTGGTTTCGTCGAAATCCGAGGTCGTTTGCAAAATGTCCATTTTTAAGGGCCTGAATTCCATAGCGACTATTCAGAATTTTCAACTGGACATATCTTATCATTTCTAAGATGAAATCTCAGTTTGTTAACTTCGTTACAAAGATATTCACTATTAGATTCCATTATTTTTGGTTTCACTAAAATCCGGATTGTTTTGCACCCGGTACATTCACTTGAAGTTTGAAATCGAATTATCGAACTACCGCGCCATTTTCAATTCTATTTATAATTATATATAAATATTTTATATTCTAACGACGACGCGTATAATATATACGTCGAATTATATTCAAAATAAATTTCTCGTCGATTATATTTAAAATAATTCATTTTAAATAATCAAAATTCGCTAAAATTGCCAAAATAAAATTTTCAAACTGGCTCGCATTTTACGGGTTGTTACAATCTCCCCCACTTAAAACTTTTCGTCCCCGAAAAGGAACAAAGTCGAAAGTGGTTTGATTATTCAACTCTACGCTCGGTCTGGCTTCCATTCTCCAACTCTTTAGTTTCTGAGAATTTTCAAAATTTCAAAAATTTGGCTAACACCCTAAATTTTTGAAAAATTTCGCCATAACCTCCCCTGCAATGGGAGCATCGGGGAATTTCAAATAGCTTCCCCGGTCCTTCAGATCTCAAAAAGAAAAAGAAAAAGCCAAGCGGCTAGCCAATAGGCTCACAAAATCATCATCACCCAAACAAAACAGGAAATTATGTAATAAACATGTACCTATTTGTCGGGCAAACAAATTTTATCCTTCGGCTCTAGCCTCTTTGCTATAACCTGTTCAATGATATATATGTATATGCAAGCAAATGCGACCAAATTTCAATACAATTCAATATTTGGTTTAATTAGGCATAATGGTTCAAAATTATCAAACAATTAAACAAACAACACAAACATCAATCAATTAGTGAATTAGAGTTTCAAATTCATAATTTTGATACATATACAAAAATCAGGTTTTTGATGCCAATTCACAACAATAGGCCCTATCTAATTTTGGTTCTCACACCAGTCTAATGGAAATATATAGAAATCTCCCTTTCGTCACTCGAACATAAATTCTGATGACGATGCATCAATCATCAGAGTTCTCTCCGGGCGACTAGAAGGTGATTCTATATCTATCCAGTATATTAAAATTTCGAATACACGCGGATCAGACGTATACGCAAAATCTATATATACTGGATTGTCCACATCAATATAAATAAATAATCAAATACGAATAGTTGACTTAGATTTTCAAAACAAAATTGTTTTCATTTGAAAAATATACTCTTCACACCCGTTCTAGGATACTACTGATCCCATCTCTAACGAGTCATTCTAATTGGATATTACTAATCCAATATCTGATGAATTCTTTCGTAAGGTTCTAATGTGCCTTGTTCTCTGAGCTTTGTAAACCAAAGCTCTGATACCAAATGTGAAGACCCGCAACTTCCCCGTAAAGGAAAGCGTCGGATAGTTCGAGAACAAACCACAGCAGAACGCATACAGAAGAACATTTCATTGCTTATTACAACAATGCATCAGATTACAAGAATATACAGAGCATAAATGCATCTTACACAGAAATATCAGAGATTTAAATTACATTTAAATACATAGCAGCGGAAAATAATACCATACACAACTAGAAGAGATATACGGATACAAAGCTTTCCGGATATCGTTCCAGCTGTAAACCAGGATCCTGTGAATATAAATCTGCAAAACCAAAACTACTAGCTGCCCGTGTCGAAAATAAAGGCACCCAGAGTTTAGGTTAAAACAATAAACTCCAGGTCAGTCATGTGACTGGTGTGAGAACTAAAACAGTTATTAATCTTTATTTTAAATCATTAGGTAAATCAAGGGACCACGCCGTATAACACGGAACGGGTTTCCTCCCAAGAATACCAGTGCATAAAACAAACAGCGCAATGCTAAATAAAGAAAAATGAAGCTGTTATAAGACCCAGGTCCTATCACACAATGCAAACGCAAGCCGGGGGATAGGGTTTTCCCTTATAACAGCCAAAGAATGCTTGATACGTTTAAAACAAATCATTTGATACTATAATAAGTGCATAGTGTATAAAACAACTTCAAATCATAAGTATCAATCATAGGCGACATGAGCGTCCCATGCCACTATGTCGCCATATATAGGTTTACAAATAAAACCGCAAATGGCACGTATTTGGAAATTGGATTTCCGTCTATGAACCGAGGCAAAAGATAGTCCTCAACCGATTCGTGACTCTCTAGCCCGAGCCACAGGACCCAGACTCAGGTGGGCCCTTGGAGCGACAGGGCCGGTCCACCGATGTGGATTAAAATGCCTGAACACTACGTTTCCCCACCCTATGGGGTGTAAGTCTGGTCCGTCAGCCGACCAGAATGCATCGGCCGAAACCGATATAACCGAGGCGCCTCGCAACAGCAACAACCACATAAGTCAAACTCGTCAGGGCGTGTAAAACCACTGACGCCACTTCTAACTAGAAAGAAACGCAAGTCCTCCCTGAGGTCCGTCTCCCGTTTTTGGTTCATACCTGGTGTGAAACACGCGAGGTAAACGTTACACAAAGCTACGCCACAAAGGCCGTGCTTTGATCATCACCACAAGACTTTGCTTTTCAACAGAAGCCTTGATCATTTGCATCTTAGCATGCCACACAGGCAAACCATCCTATGCAACCGATATCAGTCACACAGAATGAAATCCGATGTCAGACACACAGTCCATTTACAAGTCCGTCCTGGGTCTGAACGAAACCGGAGGCACCTAGTACCCCGCATATCCATCGATCTCCAAGTACGTCTGGACGATCACTAACTGTTTCCATCTTCTTGGGTGTACAGCCCAATCAAGATCATCAGTTATCACCCAAACGACGTGAAGACCTCCGGTCTTCGACCATCGTCTTCATCTTCGACTTATCGTCGTATCAGTTATTCAGAATGGGATAAACCCGGCCTTTCCGAATAACTCGCGTATATATTATAAAAGTGTTACACAAACACAACATACGCCTCATTCCAACTCATTAGTCATTAACCGTAAATTAATCAAGAGAATAATTCCCCAAATATTAACCCCGAAGGCCGAAACCAACATCAGATCAATATCCAGAAAACCATTCTACTTAGCTAACCGACAGTTAGTTTCTAAATTTCACGTTCAAATCTAATTAAAGATTTAACTATCGCCTGGAGCAAAACTGGTGATACTCCATTCTCGATCTTTTCAATCTAATTAAAGATTCATTAAAACTCCACTTAGTTTTAATCTGTGACTGGGTTAAAGAATCAGTGTCATTTAAAACACGGTCCACGATAAACCCAAAGTCACATCCCATTAATTATCGGGTTAAAGAACAAGTGTTATTTAAAACACTGTTCACGATAAACCCAAAAATCAATATCCATTCAATTCCAATTAAATATTATTTAATTGGTACACTTTATTAAATCTAAATCAAAAGATTTAATCTTTTCCCAGCTGGGTTCAAGAACAGTGTTAGTGAAGACACCATTCACGACAAACCCAAATCACATTCATTAATTATCGGGTTAAAGAACAAGTGTTATTTAAAACACTGTTCACGATAAACCCAAAAATCAATATCAATTCAATTCCAATTAAATATCATTTAATTGGTACACTTCATTAAATCTAAATAAAAAGATTTAATCTTTTCTCAACTGGGTTCAAGAACAGTGTTAGTGAAGACACCATTCACGACAAACCCAAATCACATTCGATTAATTATCGGGTTAAAGAACAAGTGTTATTTAAAACACTGTTCACGATAAACCCAAAAATCAATATCAATTCAATTCCAATTAAATATCATTTAATTGGTACACTTCATTAAATCTAAATAAAAAGATTTAATCTTTTCTCAACTGGGTTCAAGAACAGTGTTAGTGAAGACACCATTCACGACAAACCCAAATCACATTCGATATTCAATACAAGGCTCTGAATAGAAACTATATCGGCCTATATTCAATATCAAATTCTACGATTAACAAATGTCGTATTGGAAATAACGATATACATATATATCTTTCAAATTTCCATAACAACACCTGTAATATCACGAATTCCAACATCGAAATATTCCGAAGACAATTTCGATTCAAATCCACTCCAATGCAATCATTGGAAATTTTGGTTATTTTCAAAACCATTTCAAATTCAATTTATTTATTTAAAAATAAATAGAATTATAATTCTAGTTCAAAACTAGTTTATTTCGATAAAAATCTATTTTTATCTTTTCAAATATGGAGTTTTTCATCCCAAACTTTCACAAATCATTTCTTATGATTTTACACAAATTATTACTATTTTTAATAATTTTATCAAGGCCCGTACGGTCGATTTCCATTAACGGCCATCGAACTGCACTTACAGCGACCTTTTTCGAATTTGATTTGGACGTATCTCCAAATCCAACCGTTAGATTTCAAATTTCTAACATTCATTAGAAAGCTCTTTTCGATACGAACCCAACGGTTCCGGTTTTAGGAGAATCCGACGGTCGGATCTCCCGTAATGTCCGTTTTAAATAAATGGTCGAAATTCGCGAACTGCCGCGGCGCGGCGCGTTCTATTCAGGCCATTATATTATATATATAATATATATTTCATCGATTTCTATTTAAAACGAATTATATAAATAGTTTTGAATTCGTTTCAAAAACAATTTCAACTTCCTTTTCAATTCAAATCAAAATTGAATTCTTCTTTATAAATTCGTTTTAAAATTCATTTCTATTCAATTCAAATTTCAATTCAATTTGAATTCATTTCAATTTGTTTTCAATTCAATTCGAAATCGTTTTCAATTCAATTCATTTCGAAATCGTTTTCAATTCAATTCAATTCGAAATCGTTTTCAATTCAATTCAATTCGAAATCGTTTTCAATTCAATTCATTTCGAAATCGTTTTCAATTCAATTCATTTCGAAATCGTTTTCAATTCAATTCATTTCGAAATCACTTAAAATTGATATAAATATCGTTCACGTCAAAATGGCGTCAATCTAATCAACACGGCTTCATAAATTTCTATTTTCAAATATTCTATTTCAAATATTTCTTTTTCAAATATTTCTTTTTCAAAACTGGAATGAGGCCCAATCAATTACCATATAAAGTTAATTATATGGACTTTCATACAACACATGTATATAATAACATTGAAAATAATCAACCATCAACCAAAGTGCACTACACTGTATAAGCATCAAATATAGATATCTAACGCTTACAACAGCATGTCAATCAATCGATCGACATATTTAATCAATCAGGATGAGTGAACTTCAAATTTCATCCCAACACCCGTGTGGGGTTTCAAACAATCAAACACCTATTTTGTGCTGTTGGGCGATGTGTAAAATTTATCGTCCCAATCAATGTCATTCAAATAGGTGTACATAAACAAACCGTCCGGTTTATAAATGAAAATTTTATTTTATTCACTTCACGTTAAAAATTATATTTTTAACGATAAAACATTTTATTTCAATTTACGAATTTCTATTCAATTCATTTATTCTATAAAATGATATTTTTATTTTTCTAACATATTTTAGAAAATTTCGGCGGCATAACGGCACGATACTAGAAACGGGACGAGGCCTAGCCTTATCCCCGGTCTAGTGAAGGCCCACGCCATTCACACATCAATCAAATCAATTCGTTATGCAAACCACAAAATTTGGAGTAAGGGTCTAACCTAGCCTTACTCCTTCGCCTTATAACGGCGCACGTCTAATCCTAACCAATTTATCGATTTGATTTTTCACACCACAAATCACATTCAAACCAATATCGCAATCAATCACCAAACAGTCAAACAAACAAGTCCATGGTCTGTGGACGATTGTGTCGGGTGCTACTAAGCACCGTCTGCATCCTAGTATATATATATATAACTAGAAAAAGAAAGTGAAAGGTGAGAAATTCTCACATATAGCTATCCTAGCTCCACGGCTCTTCATTTGCAGAAGTCTTCGCCGTTTTCGCATCTTCGTCAGCTTCGTTGCTGCTTTCACTACATACGTAAAAATCACATTTTTACTTCGCTATTCAATATTTAAAAATCGAATTTTTAGTTCAAAGTTCAATATATAAAAATCGAATTTTTATTTCAAAGTTCAATATATAAAAATCGAATTTTTATTTCAAAGTTCAACATATATAAAAATCGAATTTTTATTATTATGTTATATAGATAAAAACTATATTTTTATCACGCTATTTTTTTTTTTATAAAGATTTCGCCATTATAAAAATTACCACTTTATCTCAACGTATATGAAATAAAAATCAGATTTTTATTTCGTTACATACACAAAGATGATATTTTTATATTCTCTATCATGTAAAAATTATATTTTTAATACTTTAAAAATATAAAAATCATATTTTTAATATTCCTATATAGTAAAGACTATATTTTTAATACTTTATTAAAAAATATAAAAACTATATTTTTAATATTCCTATATAATATAAAATCCTAACCTTACAGTTTTATAAAAATAAAATCGAAATTAGCTTTATATACTTTTCAAATTCAGTTTTTCTCACTTTTAAATTAAAAATAAAATAAAGTAAAGAAAGAAAAGAAAGAAAAAAACTTACTTCATCGAAGAAAAAAAAAAGGGGCATCGATGTCTGCGGAGGGGATGAACTTCAGTACCGGAGTCAGACGAGGCCAGGGTGGGGAGCAGCGTCGGCGGCTCGACCTCGGGCTGGAGGCGGCGGCGTCCTAGGGTTTCAGGGAGGCGCGATTTCGGTTCTTCGATGGGAGAAGACTTCGCGCGAGTGAAGCAGCAGAGGGGGGGGCGGAGGTTGAACGGAGGAGGCGGCGCGCGAGGGGGGGGGGCGGGCGGCGCTGGCCTCGAACGGCACCTTCGATCGCCTTCTCCCTTTTTTTTTTTTTTTTTATGAAATGATTTCTGTTTGAACGGGGGGGGCCAGAACCAATAAAGGGGGGAGAAAGAAATTTTTTATTAATTTAATTATTTAATTATTTTATTTTAATTCAAAAGTCTACATTTTCGATCGACCTCTAAAAGAGGTCCACCGCCTGTCGTCCCTAGCGTTTAACCCCCATTCCGAACACAATGGGATATGTATCGTCCGCTGATTCGGCCGTTACAATCAGTTTCCGTTGAATTTTCTTTTAAATCATTATATTGAATTTTAAACGCACATTTCAAATTACCGGGGTCACATACTAACTAGAAAAATTCCAGAAAAATATTTTCTAGCTTCGTATTGACGATACGGTCCTAACAAAACTAGTTTCGTCGAATTCTGAGACCGTTAGAAAAATGGCCAATTTCCAGTCGACTAAAATCAACTGAAACTGGTCAAACGCGTTTTCCTTTGCTACTCTCACATATTGATTCGAAAAATTATGAAATTTGGAATCTAGCAATAACTTGACACCACGGACCCAACAAAACTGGTTTCGTCGAAATCCGAGGTCGTTTGCAAAATGTCCATTTTTAAGGGCCTGAATTCCATAGCGACTATTCAGAATTTTCAACTGGACATATCTTATCATTTCTAAGATGAAATCTCAGTTTGTTAACTTCGTTACAAAGATATTCACTATTAGATTCCATTATTTTTGGTTTCACTAAAATCCGGATTGTTTTGCACCCGGTACATTCACTTGAAGTTTGAAATCGAATTATCGAACTACCGCGCCATTTTCAATTCTATTTATAATTATATATAAATATTTTATATTCTAACGACGACGCGTATAATATATACGTCGAATTATATTCAAAATAAATTTCTCGTCGATTATATTTAAAATAATTCATTTTAAATAATCAAAATTCGCTAAAATTGCCAAAATAAAATTTTCAAACTGGCTCGCATTTTACGGGTTGTTACAGTATTTTGATTTATAGGAATTTGTATGATTTGATTTTGATTTTTCTTTTGTTTTTCTTTGATCGACTTTTTGCTGTGAAGAGAAAGTGGCAACGGCGGAAATTGTGTTGACTTTGAAATGAAGAATTAGGTTTTAGGAAAGGTAGGTGGTCTATTTATAGGGTAAACAAATATCTAGATATTTTTTTTGAAGGAATATTCCTGGTATATTCCTTTTTTTAAATTAGTTTCCGCCTTCTAAAAATCCGTGTGATCCCACACGATACCCTAAAATCACGAAACTGGACATGTAGCTAGAGTTCGACATTACGGTCCCAACAAAACTAGTTTCGTCGAATTCCAACTTCGTATGATCACACAGCGTATTTTTAACCGTCAAAATACTGATTGTTTTACACTCTAAAAATCCGTACGGCCACACATTGACTTTAAAAATCACGAAACTGGAAATCTAACAATTATTTGATATTGCGGATCCAACAAAACTGGTTTTGTCGAATTCCGACTTCGTTCGCAAAACCGGCTATTTTTAAAGCTCTGGATGACCCATTTAAATATATAAATATATTTAAATAAAAATTAAATTAAATATAAATAAATTTATATTATCGTATATATTCACAGTGGAATACCATACAGCTTCAGAAAAATCCTATATTGATTTCTAACTCGATATTTCAATCTGGGTCAACCCGATATTCGATTTATATTGAAATTCCCTTTTAAAAATATAAATAATTCCTTTATAAATTATAAAGGAATTCCACAGCGACTTTTCTGAAATTTTATTTGGACATAACTCAAAATCTACACGACGAAATCCCAATTTTTCTCTTCCACTAGAAAGATATACTCCACCAGCTCCACACGTTTCTTGTTTCACAGAAATCCGGCTTAAAACGAAACCTGTACATTCAGTTGAAGTTCGAATCGCCAAATAGCGAACTGCAGCGCCATTTCGAGCTCGTTTATAAATATATTATAAACTATACGTTCAACTGTCGTCGATTCAATAAAATCGTTATTATATTTCGAATCGAAACTCCACCAAATCTCGTATGCTATTCAATTCACATGATATTGTGAATTTCACTATTTCCGACTATTTCGACATTATAATATATTATTATATTATAATTATTTATTAAATATTCAATATTATTTAATTAAACGATCATTAACTTCTCTAAATCACCAATTATATAATTAAATAAATTAATTATATATCGCAGAAAATGCGGGTCATTACATATATTCATACTCTGGGCATTCCTAGTGTGCCTTATCATATTATTCTAATCGATCCCCCTACGATTTTGATTTGACGTTGTCGTATAGCGGCACATCCATATCCACCGACCGTTACTAGTGTTTTATATGCAATGTTTATGCCAATGTTTATGAATAGTGTAAGGATAAAAATGTAATCTCGCTTATGCTATTTTAATATTTTATATTTAACTATAGACACTATTATAATAGCGTATTATATTATATATTATCTAGTTTGATGGATCCTTAAGAGATGGAATTTCCCGTAACATCTCTTAAGTTATTGCACTCATATTATCACATGAAATTGATTTAACTGACATGAGAATATTTTAGTTCTGATCCGAGTGTTTTCATCTTTTCATCTATGCTCGAGTCAGCTTGAGTTTTCAGTTATTGAAGATATTATTATAGAGATGAAGATGGAGCTCAACACATGTATTTATTATTATTTATTCCACTGAAAATATTGGTATGTTTATGATAGTTAACTCTGATAATTGTTGTAAAATATAATCAAATATATGTTTTAACAGCTTCATGATTGTTATTTAATCAATATATTTTGTCCTTTCACTGTGAGATTCTGTGTTTGTTTTTCTTCTTCTCTTCTTTTTCTTATATAAATCTCAATAACTATCTGTATTTTGATTTGTTTATGTCGACATTGAGGATCATTGTCAATTTGAACAGTAAAAAATATCGGATGTTACACTAACTAATGTAAAACAAATAAAAGGTAAAAGAACAAGTTAGTGTTGGATTACTCAAAAGCCTTTGCTAACTTGGAGGCTACTCAAAAAGTAGTATTTTGGTAGCATGCTCAAGATGTATTAGGGTTTTAGGCATGTATAAATAAGCCTCTTATGTTCATGTAGAAAGACCCCTTTTTAAGAAAAACTGTAATATAAATCGAGAAATAAAATCAGTTTTTCTTTAAAGACTTCCTGGTTGCCTCTCTTTTACTTTTACATCTTTTACTTTTTGCTCTTTTATTTTATGTTCATTTCTTATATGTTAATCCTTTTTATGTTCTTTTCATTTATGTAAGTATTCTAGATTTATGATATGCAAATAACGTAGATTTGTTTCATTTAAAGCAGCTCTCTTTCTTTTATCATTCTATTTCCTTTCATTTATGTTTATGGCGAAACTTACTTATGTAAATATGCATTTAAGTATGAATAACTAAACCATTATTTTAGGGATGATGAAACTCTCATGAATTGTAAAAAATTAACACATGTTATTTTATTTATGATATTCTCTTATGTTCTTGGTGAAAAAATAGATGTTTATATTAGTTTATCGTTTAGTACTAAGTCTTGTAGCTTATATGTAACAACAAAACTTTTATGAGCCTGAATTTTAAGTAAAAACAGAAATGCAAACATCCAACCATGGATCGTGTAAATCTAGTGCCTGGAAATAATTGAGCATAAGCATAAACAGAGTACGATAAAACTAACTGAAGATAGAAACAAAATATAATAACAAGTATGGACTAAGGTAAATACCTTCATAGTGAATCATCACATTAATGTCAAGCGTCGGAGAACAAGAAAGAAAAACCAAACTTGAACTCCTCCAATGACTTATCTTCCTCATGACAAACCTAAGAGTTGTTATGAGGAGGATGTCAGAACAACAAGTCCTTGTGAGAAAATGCATAACACCGTCCAATATACACAAATGCATCCTACTGGGTTTCGACAAAATTATATGTCTTACCAGATTAGTGATCCAAACCTAAACTTGCAAAGATTATCCACAATGATTAACCATCATACCTAAGGTAGCAACTCCTAAAGATAGGTTATTATTGTATACTAAAATAGAATCTTAATGCATAAATAAATCTTTAAAACACACTACAAACCAATAACTAATATATAAGAGGCAGGCTTTTGGACTAATTAATACCTATCAAAATATGTAGGTCCTATAGCCCCCTAAGTCCTCACTCACAATATACTATGTGAGGCATATTCCCTATAATCACATAATAACTAGGTGGTTTACAGACACACTAATTCGAATCAAAGGACACTAACTACTATGTCCCCTAACTCATAAATAAGGCTTCTGTCATTCACGTATTCCAACCTAGAATAAGGCAAAACATAGTAAGCAATAACTTATTACCCACAGTATAGGCAGATGACTATTCATCATTTAGGACTTCCTCCCTGGTGGACCCTGACACTACTCTTTAGCCAACCTTATTGGATAATCCCCAAGCCACTTAATGCTTCCTATAGGATAGGCAGACCTTTGGTACCTCCATAGAGGCCATGTAGTACCATATTCAAAAGAGTACTTTACTCTCATCATTTCTTATCTAAAGAAATTGATCCTTTCACGGATTTTTGAAGTCATACCCAGGTAGCCATTTAATGCTTCTAACTTGAAAAAAGCGACTTATCCGATCACTCAATACCTTATAAGGGAAGACCCTATGACTTAGCCCTTACTCCTCAAAAATGGAAGGGATAATCCAATCACTTATTACCCTAGTAGGCAGATCTAACTATTTAAGACCTGAATTTTGAAGCAGACAGTGTTATTAAATTGTCCCTTTAGGTTTCTTATTTTAGAAGGGAGACAACGTCTATAATCACTAAAGGACTCAGTACTTGATATAAACCACTAGGAACGTTCAAAGCTATGCACGGACAATTGTCACAGGTTCTTATGATAAATGATATCACACCTTAGTTGTATGTATATCTGTCCGCCGAAAAGTGTAGACTTTTGTCAAATGATTTAACTGACCTTGCATCATCAACTTACTAAGTCCAATTTTGTTTATTAATAAAAGATACTATTCCTAGAACAAACTAAAAATAAGATAGAATTTATATTCCTATGAGATATGATTTAAGTTCAAATATGACTTATTGGACTTAGTATTTATTATGCCAGATACTACGCAAATCCCCATTTATTTAAATTACCACAACTGTTATATGCCATTAATAACAACCACTATCACTTTTCTAAGGTAATAAACATTCAAACAAATGTCATTTATATCAATCCCATTTAATTTCATTAATTCCATTTATAACTCCATTTGTTACACTGACGGCGGTTGTTTATTACATTAGTTTATATATATATATATACACACACACGTATATAACATATGCATGTTTATTGTATTAATTTTCCTAAATTGAAGATACAATGTTTACTTTATTTATTTTAATTGTAACCATTTGACATTTATTATCCCATTAATTTCCCCTAAATTTCATGGTTATAATCTTAGCTCCCAATTGTTTAGTAGTAACCTTTATAATTATTGTAATTGATTCTGCATTTACTGCTAACAATTCAATGGTTACGACCATTTATTCTCCTTTTATCACGGTAAATCTTACAATACACCTTTCATTAATAGAAAATATTCGAAGCTGAACCCATTTTAGCATTCACCTAATTTATAATAATACTACCATTATTTTATATATTTTTGGATAGATAAATTATAAATATAAATATGTATGTGTATGTTAGTGTAACACCCCATAATTTTAACAACACTAAAGGTGATAAATTAAAGAATAATGAATTTAACATTCAGAACTAAGTGAAATGGACTGCGCCATTGCGCTCGTCTGGGAATTCTAGACAAAATAGACTCTTGGTCCTATGAAGAAGTTATTAAGGTTTGAAGTTTGTATATGCGCTAGAAGGATATATGTATACAAAATTGGGTCCAAAATTCAAAATCGTGCAGAATTAGGGAAGCGGGAAATTTCTCGCTCAAGGGTGTCGACCCTAGGCCGACCTCAAGGGGGATGTCGACCCATGGGTCGACACCCCGCGGCAGTTTGGGCAGATTAGGGTTTTGGGGTCGCCTGTAAATATGGCCTCATTTCTCATGTTTTTGCACACCAAAAATAATGGAGAGCTAGACGCTGCCTCTGCCCAGATTAAATCAAGTCATTTCTTCTTCTTCTACAATCAAGTTATTCAAGCTTAGAGATATGTGATTCAACGCCAGCAATCCCTTCTCTATTTTTCTAGATCCAAACACTATGAGTCTATGTTAATTTTAGATCTAAATAATTAAAAAGATAATCTTGACATGACTATAAGTTGGATCTATGCCTGTGACTACTTGAATCATATTAGATCTATTATAACTTGTGTATCTTTGATATTACGACATGACTATGACTTCGATCTAAACCTTTATCATGTCATACCTGCCATTTTTATAGATCTAGTCCATTGTTTAGATCACATTGTGCCTGTTACCATTTTGTTTGTGGCTAAATAAGATCTGTTATAGTTAGTTATCTAATTCGTTAGATCTTACCATGCGTATAATGACACCCTATTATATTAGAATTAGTTCCATTGTTACATATTCATCGGATCTGTTCCAAAATGCTTATCTTGTCATTATGCCACTATATGTTTATGCCATTACATGTCAACCTTGTTAGTATGATCATTTCTGTCATCTTACCTTCATCCTTTCCCTTTTATTTTTATAGCCAGGTTACCTTCGTGCATATGCATGCCCTAAAATATGTGAATGCATTAAATTGGCAACGAGGGGAAAACGGTATAATTTGGGGTATAACTTGTAATTGGAAATTTGGGCATAACTTGAACGAAAATATGAATATGAATTTGGGGCATGTAGTTTATTATGAAATTGACTTTGGAAAGGGGCATGAAAACCAATAACGACATAGGAATAATTAGTTGATAATGGGAATGCCTAGGATTACAGTAATTAGAAACTGTAACCACAATTAGACACGAGGTTAGGTTACATTTGTGGTGGAAGTCTGCTTGGAACCGTACCGCACATCCAGCGACCGCAAGTGGTGAATCTAATGTGAGGGGTCTAAGTGCATAAACACGAGACGTGCTAAGACACGAGGTTAAGCCCAACTGGTGGAAGAAGTTTGTTGTAACAACCTGTGTTTTTATAACGTGTAATAACCATAAATCGAGTCAGAACTAATTTTTAAAATAAGAATCAAGGGAAATGGGTTACGCCATTGCGTTCGTCTCGAAATTCTACTTGGAAATGAGTCCAAGTTTTCGAAAATCGGAGCCCGTATGACCAAGTTATGACCATTCGAAGTTTTCAGAAGTTTTCAAGTTCAAAACAGCTCAATTCGAATTCAAAATTCGAAATTCAAACCTCAGAATGGACTGGGCGGGAAATTTCCCGCCCAGGACCAGGTCGACCTAGGGGTCGACCATGTAGTTGACCTACCCAGGACCAGGTCGACCATAGTGTCGACCTGGGGGTCGACCTGGTGCCCGAGCCCATTTTTGGAGCTGGATTCACTTTGATGTTTCTGGCCTTGTTTCTGTCCACATTCGTTGACCTGGCCCTATAAATACATCCCTAACACCAGTCTCTCTACACAAAATTCTTTCTGACCTTATGCTGCTCTAATTCAGGTTGAAAAGTATGAGAAAGGGACTGCTTCTTCTACATTGAGACTTCGTTAAGATAATTGCTGATTTGGGGATTTCTATTAGGACTTGACTAAGCATATAAAGATTCAACATCGACTCTCTTTTCTAATTCTCGAACCACGATCTGTAAGCCCCAGTTATTTTTAGATTTAAACTGTAAATGTAATATGAATATGATGTAAATTGAAATTGGACCTATGTATGATGACTGTTTTACATCCATTCTTGTTCATCTTGGATCTTGACTTTTGGATATGTTATGACATTGATTTGGGGCCTATTCATGTTGTAAATCAAAAAGAAAACCCCTCATATTATCATGTTGAATCTGCTATTAGTCACAAGTTTATGACTATCACCTTATGTTAATCGTTACCCTAACTATGCTATCACCTTATGTCATTCATTACCATGACTATACTATCACCTTATGACAACTGTTATCTTGACTAGTACCTTATTTTGCTAGATTTGGAATCTTTATGTTTGAGGCCAATATTCCATATGCCAGTAATGTTATAATCTTTTATCAAGTCATACCAAGTTATGCTAGTAATCACTTTTTCCACCTTATACACGTCCATTTGTATGTTATTCCCCAATTAGATTTATTTGTATCGATTCGAGCTTACGTGCGATGGGAATACGATTTGGGTAGACTAGGTAAAACATGAATTGACTTTGAACTTGAACATGAACGTTATTATAACTTGAACCTGGATATGGACATGAACTGGACACGACATGACATGAATTTTGACATGAAAACTTGAAGGTGGGCATGACAATTAGATAAACTTGAAAATGGCCAACTCGAGGTTGGGTTGAGTTTGCAGTGTAAATCTGCCCAGAACCGCCCGGCAAATCCAGTGGCTGCAAACAATAGGATCCAATGTGGGTAGTTGGTCATATCTCACGTAAAACCCAAGGTTAGACTATGTTATGGTGAAAATCTGCCCGGATCCGCCCGGCAAATCCAGTAACCACAACAGTTAGTCTAATGTGAGAGGTTGAGGTGCATTAATGAATTAATGCCACATGATAGGGTTAAGTCATGAACCACTTGAATATACTTAACCAACTTGACACGATGATTTGATAGGGTTAAGTCATTAACCGCTTGAACACACTTAACCAACTTGATACATGACTTGGATAGGGTTAAGTCACGAATTTGAATGACAACACTTAACCCATTAGAAACCCTAGTTACGCGGTCCTTTTCAGCAGTAACCCACTTAGATGTATCACGATACCCTGGGACTAGGCAGGGTGGGGCACGATTACTGGGCTGATTTTAAGCGACCAGAACGACAGCTGAGTAGGTGCGCCATTGTAGGTTCAGGCGGACTATGGTCGTGCACGTAGTCCGGAGTTGAAAAAGCAGGCATTGGGCACCCGTAGATTTACACTGTGTGTACTTGATTCGTGTCGGTGATTGGCACCATTGGACTTGATACACCCTATTGTGGACCTAGCACCGGTAACTACATTTCAGGATTGGTCCGTATGACACAGACACATGACGAGCTAGAACTTGTAGGGAGCTGATCGATTAGTAGATCGTACCGTAGGACCCCGTAATGGGTAACTTCATGATACTGGGCCAAGAGATCATTTCAGAGTTAATACTTGACATGGGTTAGAATACTAGTACAGTTGGTGCAGTGAACATTGAATATGCGATGTTAGAATTGACTTATCTTGTTATCTTAATTATCCTACCAGTTCTGTTATCATCCTTATGTTTAATTCCAGTTTTCACATATCATGTTACCTTTACTAGTTTTCATACTGAAAGTCACTACGGCTTACCAGTCTTTATGACTGACCCTTTTTCTTTCGCCTCTTTTTCTTTCGTTTTCCCCCCAGGTTCTCAGGGAGGAAACACTTGCTCTTAGCTTGGACTTAGCTTGCTTTCTGATAGCTCATGTACGGTTTGGTCTTGAGCTATGCTATGGCTGCTTCTGCTATTTATATGGAATAATTTACTTTTGTTATCTTAAGTTTATGCTTCTTTATTTGGAACTTGATGTGATGGGATAATTTGTATCTTGGATATATGAGGTTTTGACTCTTTTCTTGGAAGAAATAAAAAGTTGGTTTTTAATTTCTACCGCTGCTTTATTTATGTTCTGTCTTGTGATATCTCTGTGAATGTTTAGCTAGATAATACTCCACCAAAACTAGTGCATTCCCTTTGTGAGTGACCCTAGCATAGGTGGGGTGTTACATTTGGTATCTGTAACACCCCACGTCCATTAATGTCACTCACGAAGGGAATGCATTAACTTCCATGGAGGTTATAAGTGAATATAGAACAGAAAAATTACAACAAGACAGATAGTAAATAGTACTTGGAAATCTAAAACTTCATTTTAGTGCAGCGGAAATTAAACATGTTTGTTACATCATAAAACCATAAATCATAACCAAATACAATATCCATATTCATAAAAACAAAATACATAATACCGTTACATAAATAGCCATTAAAAAGATAACAAGCTGGACTTTACTTCAACGGTCCAAGCTTTCCAAAGAGAGATGAAGCAATTCAATCAAACTCCACTAGAGCTGGGCCCAACCTGAGGACCTGGAGGGGGAAAAAGGATAGAAATAGAGGGGGTCAGACATAAAGTCTGGCGAGTATGATAATTCTAACAATACTATTATCAAAATAACTAGACTAAGGCATAAGCTGGAAGACAAGTAAATGTCTATAAACTCTTAGGAAGATAAAGATAGCGTTTAAGATAACGTTAAAGATAACGGTAAAGGCACACCTAATTACTAACGAATGATTACTACACTGCACCGCACATTACTACACTGCACCACACCAGTCACCCTATTGTTTGATCCCACTTGCTTCACACAGAAACAATATAAATAGCCTTACGTACCCCTAGCTGACTACATAGGTGCCGTCTGCCCCTATCTCCACTAGGTGTACCCCACTACCCACTTTCGATCGGCTCCCTACTCGTAGATACCCGTGCTGGCCCCACAGTGGGGTGTATCACTCCCCTAAAGTGGCAACCCGATACAACTTGAGAATGCACGGCTTATATCTACACGATGCAACAACATCTTACCTACCAGCCCGGGTCCACACACGCATACGAAACCCGTTGGACTTGCGTTGCCACCGCTCCCCGTTTTGGCCTCTTACAGTCAAACCCAGCATGCGTGTCCCGTCCTCGACTTGGGTCGAGCCCACAAAGATACGTTTGGGATACTGGTCGAAATGGGCCCCCACAAGCTACCAACCTAAGCTTGTCACTAGTATATCCCACTTAACCCTCTTAGTCATGTTCATTTACATGTGTGTTTGGTTAAGTCTTACTAATCGTATTTCACATGCCACTAAGGGCACCCCCTAGATTCCTCATACCACCCAAGGCACCTACTTAACCCTTATGTCCCACCTTACATGTTTATCTGGTTAAGTATTTCTTAATTCATTCAGGCCATAACCTCATAAAGACCTCTCACATTAGACTGGCATTTATGGCAGCTGGATTTGCCGGGCGGGTCCGGGCAGTCTTACACCATAAAAGAGTCTAACCTCGTGTCTTTACAACCGTTATGCTTTAGTTTAGGCCTAGGACCTCTCACATTGGGCTGACATTTGTGACCACTGGATTTGTCGGGCGGGTCCGGGCAGGTTTACGTCACAAACGAGTCCAACCTCGTGTCCTAAGCATTGATTAACACTTAAAATCTTTTACCCCAGTTTTAATAATTCCCTATTCAAATTATTAATTAAGTCAACTTTTAATGATGTCCATAATTGACTCAATTATGGCCATCCACTTATGGCATGCAAAATCATATCAATTTCAACCCAACTTTTTAATATTAAATCCTTAATATTACCCCTACCCCACATTTATACGTTCGCTTATTCAACGCATAATATAGGCTAGACTTGTACAGTCTAACACCTCGCACAAAGATAAATTATCACAACATATAGACAATTAAAATAAATCTAATCATAATAGGGGTGAAACTTGCATAAACTACACATGTTAAGGATCAAAAGGTGTCAACTTGTTAAGTGTCTCAATTTACATGATATGATCATTGCCCAAATCTAAACATAAACTTGTATATGGGGTTTTTAGGAAACATAATGATGGTGTGAACTAGCATAGGATATCACATATGTCATAGCATAATTCTAGATGTCATAATAGATGTCTTGACATATGTTCATAACTTTTCTAATCAATCTAACTTGCATATGTGACTTGTCATATAGATCAACATAACCCAAACATGATGATTTAATTAATATGAACTAACTATCATAGATGGTAACATCATGGCCTTTTTAACATGTATGATTCATCACAACTTAGCATAGAAACTTTCAACATACATAACATCATCATAGCATGATTTACAACATATAAGATATCATCATCACATAACATTGGATTTACAATATACATGATAGCAAAAGGGGTTTACAACAACATATATGATAATTCACATCATCTACTCATTATCCATTCATAACTCAACCTAATTAAAATGATAATAATCTTATTAAGATCATCATACTCACAATTTAGAGAAGAAAAGAGAAAGTTTTGCTTTGCTTTAGGGTTGAGTGAATTAGAATTGAATTTGATTTTCTTCTTTCTTAGTTGGCGCCGGCTCCATTGATTTCCATGGCGACGGTAACTATTCTATTTTAATTAGGTTTAGGGTTAGCATTAGGATGTATTTATAGGTGTAGGAAGTTATTTAGGACCATTAGATTAACCCTGAACCATGAGAACCAATCAAATGCAAAATCTGCATTTAAGCGAATCGGCCCACGGGTTGACAGCCAAACACCCTGGATTAACCCCTAGTCGACCCAGCGGGGCTCAAGTCGACCTCAAAAATGGGCCGGTTCGGTTATTCCCCCTCCCAATTCGCTATTTTGAACTTTTTCGCATATTTATTTATTTAATTTTTATATATATATCAATATATATATATTTCTCTGCGCAACCCATTTCACTTAATTCTTTTCTATAAATTAAGTATACTTTAATTTGTGAATTTTAATGTTATAAAATTATGGGGTGTTACATTCTCCCATCCTTAAAGGATTTCGTCCCCGAAATCTCAAGCCAAGAAGAATGTATATCCAACCATCTAATCGTCCATCTACTCAACCATCAAACACCAGCATCCATTGTCCTTAAAAGACTTCTAATGCTTTAATGTTTATATGCACAGTGTGTGTATATGTCCATATCTAATGCAAAATTAGGCGGTCTACTGATTCAGTCGACCTCCTTATTGCAATTCATGATAGTGCCATGCGTCCAATATGTATGCAAAAGATTCCTAATGATAGATATTAATTCTATATGCGTGCACAACCATCCATCTGAATGCAGCAACTATATGATAATACAACCATTATACATCCATTTTACTAAATACATCCATATATATGCAATATGCAGTATGAAGTGACTGAGCCGATCTAGTGCCTAATAGTGTGTGTATATGCGTCCACGAGCAACCACTAGCAAACACTTGCATCCACTTTGCATCCACCGTACATAACATGTCTCAAACACATGTTTCAACCATAGGATTAGCCAAACTAAATGTCAAAGATACTAGCGAGAGGATATACTAAAGATAAGATAAGTACAAGCTAAGCGATAAAGGAGAAATTAAAGGACATACCCTCAAAAAGAAAAGGGTAACGTGAACGCATCTTCTCTTCTGTCTCCCAAGTAGCGTTGCTCTCATCATCTCCCCATTGCACTTTGACTAGTCTGACCTCTCGATTCCTCAACCTCTTGATCTCCGACCCAAGAATGCGCGTAGGAGCTCGTCGAATTGTCGCATCACGCTCTATCTCCACCTCTCTAAGCAAGCTCGGCTCTACCACTTCCGCGGTCTCGTGCAAGCACTTCCTCAAATGTGACACATGGAATACGTCATGTACACCACTAAGTCTCTCGGGCAACTCCACTCTATACGCCATCCGTCCAATCCTCTCCTTAATAGGAAACGGCCCTACAAACCTTGGTGCTAATTTCCCAACGGACCCAAAGCGAACAACGTTTCGTAATGGAGACACTTTGACAAAGACCATGTCCCCAACTTCAAACTCGAGATCTGTCCTCCTCTTATCCGCATAAGATTTCTGCCTATCTTGCGCTGCTTTCATCCTCCTTCGAATCAAGTCGATCTTCTCCGAAGTCTCCCTAATCATATCTGGCCCAAGTAAGATCTTATCCGTAGATTCCCACCAACATGTAGGTGAAAGATAAGGTCGTCCATAAAGAGCTTCGAATGGTGCCATGCCAATGATAGACTGAAAGCTGTTATTATATGCGAACTCCACCAATGGAAGATGCTCCTCCATGTACCCCCAAAGTCTAGGATACATAGCCTCAATAGGTCCTCTAGAATACGATTCACCCTCTCGGTCTTGCCCTCCGTCTGAGGATGATATGCGGTGCTCAAACATAACTGAGTCCCTACCGCCTCTTGTAAGCTTCTCCAAAATTCGCTAGTGAAAATAGGATCGTGGTTGCTCACTATGCTAGAAGGAACACCGTGCAAACGAAATATTTCTCGGACATATACAGAAGCTAACCATGGAGAAGTCCTCTTACTCTTTATGGGAATGAAATGGGCGCTTTTAGTAAGTCTATCTACTATAACCCAAATTCCCGTATTACCCTTCCTTGATCGCGGTAACCCATCTACAAAATCCATTGAGACACTTTCCCACTTCCATAGTGGAACCTCCAATGGGTGAAGCAACCCACCGGGTTTCTTTTGCTCCGCTTTTAGTTGTTGGCACACCAAGCATCTAGCGACATACTCGGCCACGCTTTCTTCATGCCGGCCCAAAAGTTAACTCTCTTCATGTCTTTGTACATCTTGTCCCCGCCGGGATGAATGGTCATCTTCGAACGATGTGCTTCGTCAAGAATAGTCTTCCTTAGGTCATCGTCTTTTGGTACACAAAGTCTACCGTCCCTACGTAACCAACCCTTATCATCTAGGGTATACCTACGGAGATAGCTTGATGACTCCCCTCGTTTGAGCTTTTATACTAACTCAACTAACTGTGGGTTGTCTCGCTGTGCCTCGCCAATCCGTCCCAAAAGCGTGGGTCTGACCTCCAAGGATGCTAGCAAACCAGGTACGAAGTCAACGGAAGGTCTAAAATCAAACATAGAGATGAACTCTAAACTTCGCCGATGAACAAACAAAGGACTTAAGGATAATCTTTTTCTACTTAAGGCATCGTCCACCACGTTACCCTTGCCAGGGGTATATGCTATCTCAAAGTCGTAGGACGCCAAGAACTCCATCCACCTTTGCTGCCTTAAGTTCAAGTCCTTCTGAGAGAATAAGTATTTTAAAGATTTTTGGTCAGTGAATAGTTTGAATTTCTCGCCAAGAAGATAATGACGCCAAGACTTAAGCGCGAAAACGATAGCGGCCAACTCTAGGTCATGCGTGGGGTAATTCTTCTCATGCGCTCTCAACTACCTTCCACCATAGGCTATTACCCTACCCTCTTGCATTAAGACTGCGCCTAGTCCTGTCCCACAAGCGTCAGTATATACGGTAAATGGTTACTCCCGTCTGGCAGTACTAAGACTGGGGCTGAGGTCAAAGCTCTCTTCAACCGTTGGAACGCATCATCACAATCTACGTCCCATGTGAAAACTAGGTTCTTCTTTGTCAAGCGTGTCAATGGAGCTGATATCTTTGCGAAGTCTTTGATAAACTTCCTATATTAGCCAGCCAACCCCAAGAAACTTCTCACTTCGGTAGCATTTTTGGGAACCTTCCAATCTTGGATGGCCACCACCTTCGCGGGATCTACAGCTATCCCTTCTTTGGATACCACGTGCCCCAAGAACCGTACTTCCTTCCTCCAGAAGTGACACTTAGAAAATTTAGCCTTAAGGCTATGCGCTCGTAGGGTCTCCAACACTTCCCTAAGATGTAGGGCATGCTCTTCTTCATCCTTAGAAAAGATCAAGATATCATCTACAAAGAATACCATGAATTTGTTAAGGTACTCCCTAAACACCCTACTCATCAAATCAACAAAATATGCTGGGGCGTTGGTCAAACCGAAGGGCATCACTAGCCATTCATAGAAACCGTCCGGAGTCCTAAAGGCAGTCTTGTCTATGCTATCCTCAGCCACTCTCAACTGATGGAACCCAGTGTCTAAGTCCAACTGCGAAAACACTGAGGCGCCAACTAACTGAACCGAGAGATCGTCAATCCTCGGCAGTGGGTGTCTGTTCTTCTTAGTAAGTTTATTAAGTTCTCTATAGTCCACACACAGTCTAAGGGACCCATCCGCCTTTGTGGCAAATACTACTGGAGCACCCCACTCCGATATACTTCGTCTTATGAACCCCTTCTCAAGCAACTCCTTCACTTGCTTACCGAGTTCCCTCCTTTCACGTGGACCCATGTGGCGTACCGGCAAAGATACTGGTTTCCCATTATCCACAAGATATATTCGAAAATCTATCTCCCGCTTCGGAGACAAGCCCTTCACCTCCTCAAATACATCCGAATATTCTCGGACCACTCTAACAGATCGTAGATTTTCCTCAGACGCGTCAAGCGATTCTAGATAACTTAGCATAACCGAATTTATGGGATTACAGAAGATTTCGAGAGGGTTGCCAAGGCGAGTCACGAGCCTAACTACTCTCCTTTCACAATCAAGAACGGCCCCATTTCTGGATAACCAATCCATTCCTAAAATTAGCCCATAGCCTGTGAAGCTCAACACATAAGCATCACATCTAAATTCAACGTAAGTATGGAAATTTTCAAATCCAAACACATCATGGACAAATAAGCTGAGCCCCCTATTGGATTCGAAACAACTAAGGGATCCTCTAATAAACTGGTGTTTAAGTGCAGTGATTCAACTAATGATGTAGAGATAAACGAATGTGATGCGCCCGAATCGAATAAGGTACGGACAGGATGATCAAACAGAAAAACTAAGCTTTAAACAGAAATGGTTCTACCTCTTTCTTGCAGCGGTGGGACCTCGAGAGCCTTAACTTGTCCCCTAGCCTGCCCTGGTGCCATAAGAGCCTGCACCTGTCCTCCCGAGGTTGCTCCTGCCCTCTGCCCCTTCTTTGGGCAGTCCTTTACTAAATGTCCCGCATCGCCACAATGAAAACAGCCTGTCTTCTTTTTCTTTCGGCAATCCTTGCTGAGATGGCCTGGGGTTCCACAGTTAAAGCACTTCTTCTTTCCCTTGCCATTATTGTCTTTTCCACCCTTCTTGTTTTGCTGTTGTGGTTTCTTCTGATCCCCCTTCTTCTCGGGTGCCTTATAAGCTTTAGCGCTTTTCTGCTCATGCATAAGCGCCATTTCTACTAACTTCTCAAAGGTGGCCCCCATAGGGATGTGGTTCATAGCCAACCCTTGCAATGGTTCATTCAAGCCATTCACGAACCTCAGCGCCTTCTTCTCCGGCGTGTTCGCTAAGTCCAAGCCAAACCTTGCTAACTGATTAAATTTATTGACATATTCTTTCACTGATGAGCTTCCTTGCTTCAATGTCAAGAACCTTTCCATTTATAGATTTTCTTCCGCCCTTGAGAGAAACTTCGCCTCGAACCTACGTATGAAATCCGCCCAAGAGTCAACAGGACGCTCCCCATTAGTGACCTCCCACCAAAACGAGGCCTCTCCCTTCATCAACCAAGCTGCTAAACGAACTCTCCTCCCTTCTTCTACTTCAAAGATTTCTAGCAATTCTTCCACCTCCTTAAGCCAATCTCTAGCTTCCACAAACGTTTCTGACCCTTGAAATGGTTTTCCACCCATAGCCTTGAATTCCATGCACGTCTTTGCAAAAGTATCTACGCGAGGAGGAACGGGTGCAACTGGTGGTAAAGGAACATTAGCTGGACCTGCAGCGGCCCTAGCCTCTAAAAACCTCTTATACCATCCTGGTATCATTACACCGTCGGGTAGATTAAGATCTTCAACCATGCTAAAACGAAAAAGGAAAGATTCAAAATGGAGAATTCGAAAGATAAAGATATGTGGCTATTGGGGATTATGTTTTTCTTAAAAACTTTTCTCTTTAAATTTCTCATTAAAACATGTTTTTGAAAACACTTCTTCCAAAAATAACTATTTTTCTAAAGTATTTTTATCTGTTCTGGTAACCTTAAGCTCTGATACCACGTGTAACACCCCACGTCCGTTAATGTCACTCACGAAGGGAATGCATTAACTTCCATGGAGGTTATAAGTGAATATAGAACAGAAAAATTACAACAAGACAGATAGTAAATAGTACTTGGAAATCTAAAACTTCATTTTAGTGCAGCGGAAATTAAACATGTTTGTTACATCATAAAACCATAGATCATAACCAAGTACAATATCCATCTTCATAAAAACAAAATACATAATCCCATCACATAAATAGCCATTAAAAAGATAACAAGATGGACTTTACTTCAACGGTCCAAGCTTTCCAAAGAGAGATGAAGCAATTCAATCAAACTCCACTAGAGCTGGGCCCAACCTGAGGACCTGGAGGGGGAAAAAGGATAGAAATAGAGGGGGTCAGACATAAAGTCTGGCGAGTATGATAATTCTAACAATACTATTATCAAAATAACTAGACTATGGCATGAGCTGGAAGACAAGTAAATGTTTATGAACTCTTAGGAAGATAAAGATAGCGTTTAAGATAACGTTAAAGACAACGGTAAAGGCACACCTAGTTACTAACGGATGATTACTACACTGCACCGCACATTACTACACTGCACCACACCAGTCACCCTATTGTTTGATCCTACTTGCTTCACACAGAAACTATATAAATAGCCTTACGTACCCCTAGCTGACTACATAGGTGTCGTCTGCCCCTATCTCCACTAGGTGTACCCCACTACCCACTTTCGATCGGCTCCCTATTCGTAGATACCCGTGCTGGCCCCACAGTGGGGTGTATCACTCCCCTAAAGTGGCAACCCGATACAACAGGGGAATGCACGACTTATATCTACACGATGCAACAACGTCTTACCTAGCAGCCCGGGTCCACACACGCATACGAAACCCGTTGGACTTGCGTTGCCACCGCTCCCCGTTTTGGCCTCTTACAGTCAAACCCAGCATGCGTGTCCCGTCCTCGACTTGGGTCGAGCCCACAAAGATACGTTTGGGATACTGGTCTAAATGGCCCCCCACAAGCTACCCACCTAAGCTTGTCACTAGTATATCCCACTTAACCCTCTTAGTCATGTTCATTTACATGTGTGTTTGGTTAAGTCTTACTAATCGTATTTCACATGCCACTAAGGGCACCCCCTAGATTCCTCATGCCACCCAAGGCACCTACTTAACCCCCATGTCCCACCTTACATGTTTATCTGGTTAAGTATTTCTTAATTCATTCAGGCCATAACCTCATAAAGACCTCTCACATTAGACTGGCATTTATGGCAGCTGGATTTGCCGGGCGGGTCCGGGCAGTCTTACACCATAAAAGAGTCTAACCTCGTGTCTTTACAACTGTTATGCTTTAGTTTAGGCCTAGGACCTCTCACATTGGGCTGACATTTATGACCACCGGATTTGCCGGGCGGGTTCGGGCAGGTTTACATCACAAACGAGTCCAACCTCGTGTCCTAAGCATTGATTAAAAGTTAAAATCTTTTACCCCAGTTTTAATAACTCTCTATTCAAATTATTAATTAAATCAACTTTTAATGATGTCCATAATTGACTCAGTTATGGCCATCCACTTATGGCATGCAAAATCATATCAATTGCAACCCAACTTTTTAATATTAAATCCTTAATATTACCCCTACCCCACGTTTATACGTTCGCTTATTCAACGCATAATATAGGCTAGACTTGTATAGTCTAAGACCTCGCACAAAGATAAATTATCACAACATATAGACAATTAAAATAAATCTAATCATAATAGGGGTGAAACTTGCATAAACTACACATGTTAAGGATCAAAAGGTGTCAACTTGTTAAATGTCTCAATTTACATGATATGATTATAACCCAAATCTATACATAAACTTGCATATGGGGTTTTTAGGCAACATAATGATGGTGTGAACTAGCATAGGATATCACATATGTCATAGCATAATTCTAGATGTCATAATAGATGTCTTGACATATGTTCATAACTTTTCTAATCAATCTAACTTGCATATGTGACTTGTCATATAGATCAACATAACCCAAACATGATGATTTAATTAATATGAACTAACTAGCATAGATGGTAACATCATGGCCTTTTTAACATGTATGATTCATCACAACTTAGCATAGAAACTTTCAACATACATAACATCATCATATCATGATTTACAACATATAAGATATCATCATCACATAACATTGGATTTACAATATACATGATAGTAAAAGGGGTTTACAACAACATATATGATAATTCACATCATCTACTTATAATCCATTCATAACTCAACCTAATTAAAATGATAATAAACTTGTTAAGATCATCATACTCACAATTTAGAGAAGAAAAGAGAGAGTTTTGCTTTGCTTTAGGGTTGAGAGAATTAGAATTGAATTTGCTTTTCTTCTTTCTTAGTTGGCGGCGGCTCCATTGATTTCCATGGCGACGGTAACTATTCTATTTTAATTAGGTTTAGGGTTAGCATTAGGATGTATTTATAGGTGTAGGAAGTCATTTAGGACCATTAGATTAACCCTGAACCATGAGAACCAATCAAATGCAAAATCTGCATTTGAGCAAATCGGCCCACGGGTTGACTGCCAAACACCCTGGATTAACCCCTAGTCGACCCAGCGGGGCTCAGGTCGACCTCAAAAATGGGCCGGTTCGGTTATTCCCCCTCCCAATTCACTGTTTTGAACTTTTTCGCGTATTTGTTTATTTAATTTTTAATTTATATATATATATATATTTCTCTGCGCAACCCATTTCACTTAATTCTTTTCTAAAAATTAAGTATACTTTAATTTATGAATTTTAATGTTATAAAATTACGAGGTGTTACAATATCAGAGCAGAAGGCTACCAGGCTGGGCAAAAGTTTTAAAAACCTTATGAAATTATTTTCAAAACCATTTATAAAGAAGCATTTTTCAAGAATAGTTTTATGTTTAAAAAGGCTATTCCCCAATAAGCCATTAGCACTTTCCTTTGTTTCCTCGTTTGAATCTTTTCTTTTCGTTTTTCAGCATGGCTGATCTTAACATGCCTGAGGGAATACTCGTGCCTGGATGGTTCCGAAGGAACTTAGAAGCCAGGGCCAAAGACGCGGGCACGACAGACATCCCTCCTCCTCCCCCAGTGGCCGTGGTTCCTCCTCCTACTGGTACCGCCTTTGCCAAAATATGCAAAGACGCTAAAGCAATGGGTGGCAAGAACTTCATTGGAACTGAAACCTTTGTTGAGGCACGAAACTGGCTAAAGGAGACGGAAGACTTGTTCATTATCATTGATATGGAGGACCATAGGAAAGTTCAGTTGGCAGCATGTTTGTTGAAAGAGGAAGCTACATTTTGGTGGGAAGTCACCAACGCTACCAGGCCAGTTGAGACTTGGGCAGACTTTAGAGAGATATTTGGGCTTAAATTCTTATTGTCAGCATAAGAGAACCTTCAGATGGAGAGGTTCGTAGCACTCAATCAAGGGGCCATGTCTGTTAGGGAATACGTGAATAAGTTTAATCACTTGCTCGGTTCGGTTTGGATTTGGTTAACACAGCCCAGAAAAAGGCTGTACGCTTTGCTCGAGGATTGAACGAGCCACTAAACAGCTTGGCCCTAACTCATATACCCATGGGGGCGACCTTTGAAAGCTTGGTGGATATGGCTCTACTTCATGAGGAAGACAAGAATAGCAAGAAGGAGGTTAAGCCTAATGAGACTTAGAATAAGAAAGCTGACTTCAAGAAGGGAAACAGCAAGAATAACAAGGGCAACAACAAACCACGTGAGACGAGGAAGTGCAACTTTTGTGGTATTACTGGTCATCTAGCTAAAGACTGTAGAAAGAAGAAGAGGAAGTTGGGTGAATGCTTTCATTGTGGAGATACTGGACACATCAGCAAGGATTGCCCTAAGAAGCAGGGGCAGGGGCAGACTCAGCGAGCAGGACCTTCTGGAGGGCAGTTGCATGCTCTCAACACCACTCCAGCTCTTGACCGAGGTAGTAATATTTCCGTAGAAAGCCTTGTTTACATTTCTTACTTTCCTGTTCGAACCTTATTTGACTCTGGCGCATCGCATACTTTTATTTCTTCTGATATTGTTGGAAATCTGCACCTAAGTACTAGTCTGGTTGAGGATCCCGTTATAGTTTCAAATCCAATTGGGGGCTCCGCCCATATATCTATGATGTGTGTGGATTTGAGGATCTCTTCTTTAAGCGTAGAATTCACGTGTAATGCTTATGTTCTCGGATTTGTGGGATACGGTTTGATCTTAGGTATGGATTGGCTGTCCGATTATGGAGCCATTCTTGATTGTGAACAAAGGGTAGTGAGGCTCATGACTCGCCTTGGTAATACCCTCGAAATTTCTTGTAACCCTAAGGGTCCGGTCATGTTGTGTTATCTTGAATCCCTTGACTCGTCCGACGATAATTTGCAATCTGTAAGAGTGGTCCTAGAATATCCAGATGTCTTTGATGAAGTGAGGGGGTTACCTCCTAAACGCAAGATAGACTTCTGAATTTATCTTGTTGATAATGCCAAGCTAGTTTCATTGCCCGTTAGGCACATGGCCCCGCGAGAAAGTAGAATGCTCAGTAAACAAGTTAATGAGTTGCTTGAGAAAAATTTCATCAGGTGAAGCATTTCTGAATGGGGTGCTCCGGTGGTATTCGTTACTAAGGCGGATGGATCGCTTCATCTATGCGTAGATTATCGTGAGTTAAACAAGATGACAAACAAGAATAGGCACCCACTACCAAGAATCGACGATTTGTTTGACCAGCTTGTAGGAGCATCTGTTTTCTCTCAACTCGATCTAGCCACAGGATTCCATCAGTTTAGAGTGGCTGAGGATAGCATTGACAAAACTGCGTTTAGGGCTCCAGATGGGTTCATCGAATGGCTCGTCATGCCGTTTGGATTAACGAATGCACCCGCGTACTTTGTAGATTTGATGAGTAGGGTGTTTCGGGAGTTCCTTACCAAGTTTTGGTAGTTTTCGTGGATGATATTTTGATCTTCTCAAAAGATGAAGAAGAGCATGCTAGACATCTCAAGGAAGTCATGGAAACGCTTAGGGCACACCAGTTAAAGGCTAAGTTCTCCAAATGCCATTTTTGGAGGAAGGAAGTTTGATTCCTTGGACATATAGTTTCTAAGCAAGGCATAGCCGTGAACCCCGCAAAGGTAGTTGCGGTACAGGACTGGAAAATTCCTAAGAATGCAACGGAGGTGAGGATTTTCTCGGTTTGGCGGGCTACTACAGGAATTTCATTAAGGACTTCGCTAAGATTTCAGCCCCTCTTACTAAGTTAACAAAGAAGAACCTAGCTTTCGCATGGGACATAGAATATGACGCTGCTTTTCAGAGACTTAAGAGAGCCCTCACCACAGCTCCAGTTTTGGCATTACCTGATGGAGGTAAGATGTTTACCATGTACACAGATGCATGCGACACGGGATTAGGCGTTGTCCTAATGCAAGAAGGAAGAGTAATATGCTACGGGGCAAACAACTTAAAGTTCATGAGAAAAACTATCCCACGCATGACTTGGAGTTGGCCGCGATTGTTTTTGCACTTAAAGCTTAGCGCCATTATCTTCTAGGGGAGAGGTTCGAGCTGTATACCGACCACAAATTGCTTAAGTACTTCTTCTCATAGAAAGACTTGAATCTGAGGCAACAGCGGTGGATGGAGTTCTTGGCATCATATGACTTCGATATAGCTTATACCCCTGGCAAGGGTAATGTGGTGGCGGACGTGCTAAGTAGAAAAAGGTTGACTTTGAGCCCCTTTTTTGTTGAAAGGAAAAGCCTTGAGTTTATAGCAACCTTTGATTTTACATCCGCTGTTGAGTCATTGACTGCTACGTTTGCATCTCTTGAGTTAAGACCTACACTTCTAGATCAAGTAGGGACTTCACAGAAGGAAGACCCACAGATAGTCGAAATCTTGGACAAACTGATTAGGGGTGAGACGTCGAGTCACCTCAGTAAGTATGCCACAGATGACAAGGGATGGCTAAGGCACGATGGAAGGCTATGTGTCCCACAAGTGGGAGACCTGGTAAGGAAAGTTCTCGAAGAAGCGCACCACTCGAGGATGACTATACATCCCGGAGGGGATAAGATGTACAGGGATATGAAACGGATTTTCTTTTGGGCTGGAATGAAAAAGGAGGTGGCAGAGTTCGTCTCGAAGTGCTAGGTGTGCCAACAAGTAAAGGCCGAGTCGAAGAAGCCCGGTGGGCTATTACATCCTTTGGAAGTTCCATAATGGAAATGGGAGAGTATCTCGATGGATTTCGTGGATGGACTGCCTAGGTCAAGGAAGGGAAATACTAGCATATGGGTACTAGTTGATAGACTCACAAAAAGTGCTCACTTCATTCCGGTGAAAAGCAAGAGGACCGCATCAGGGCTAGCATCTATCTACCTTCGAGAGATAGTAAGATTGCATGGAGTTCCTTCTAGTATAGTCAGTGATCATGACCCGATTTTTACTAGCCAGTTTTGGAATAGTCTGCAAGAAGCAATGGGTACATGACTGAACTTGAGCACGACCAATCACCCACAGACGGATGGACAAACCGAAAGGGTAAATAGGGTACTAGAAGATCTCCTGAGGCTATGCATTCTTGACTTTGGTGGAACTTGGGAAGACCATCTTCCTCTCGTGGAGTTTGCATATAACAATAGTTACCAAGCTAGCATTGGAATGGCATCGTTCGATGCCCTGTATGGAAGACTGTGAAAATCGCCAACTTGTTGGTGGGAGACGACAGACAGACTTATACTTGGGCCCGACATGATAAGGGACACTTCTGAGAAGATTGAGTTGATACGAAGACAGATGAAAACGGCCCAAGATAGACAAAAATCTTATGCGGACCAGAGAAGGACAGACCTAGAGTTCGAAGTCGGAGATATGGTCTTTATAAAAGTTTCTCCGTTACGCAATGTAGTTCGTTTTGGAGCAGTTTGAAAGCTAGCACTAAGGTTCGTAGGACCGTTCCCCATCACTAAGAGGATTGGACGGATGACCTATAAGGTAGACTTACCCGAGAAACTGAATGGAGTACACAATGTCTTTCACGTCTCGCATCTCCGGAAGTGCTTGCATGAGTCAATTGAAGTGGTTGAGCAAAGCATCCTTGAAGACGTAGAAGTGGAAAAAGAAGCAACATTGAGGCGATTTTCGATTCGTATCTTAGGAATGGAGATTAAGAAGCTAAGGAATCGAGAAGTCAAGCTAGTTAAAGTGCAGTGGAGTGAAGCCCAAGAAGACGCAACTTGGGAAACCGAAGAGAAGATACGCGCGCTTTACCTATTTCTTTTTGAGGGTACATTCTCGATCTCTTTTTCCTATAAACTTGAAAACCTTTTCGTATCATGCTTCTACTATCTACGTTTGTCTTGTTATCTTCTCAATCTTATATTGAGAACCTTAGGTAGAACCATACGGATGTAAACATGTGATTGAAACATGTTATGGTTGATGTTTGCAAATGGTTGCAAGTGGTTGCAAGTGGACGCTAGTGGATGCATGACACACATTAGGCACTAGATCGGCTCAGTCACATTTTCATGTTGCATATGCATGAGTGCTTATACTTGTACATGGATGGAACTTGTTATGCTATCACTTGGATGTTGCATATGGATGAATGTTTGTGCACTCATGTAGAGATTATAAACTATGTTAGGAATTTGCCTACATGTTGGATTCATGACACTAACATATTTTGCATTATGGAGGTTTACTGAATCAGCAACCGCCTGATCTTTTGCATTAGATAATTACATATACACACACTTTCTGCATATGTTCATACATCACTAGAAATCTTTTAAGGACAATGGTTGCCTGTGGATGATGCTTTGAGTAGATGGATGATGGATGGTAGGACACATCCACCCTAACTTAGAGATTTCGGGGACGAAATCCTTTAAGGGAGGAGAATGTAACAACCCGTGTTTTTATAATGTGTAATAACCATCAATCAAGGCAGAATTAATTTTTAAAATAACAATCAAGGGCAACGGGTTACGCCATTGTGTTCGTCTCGAAATTCTTCTTGGAAACGAGTCTGAGTTTTCGAAAATCGGAGCCCGTATGACCAAGTTATGACCATTCGAAGTTTTCAGAAGTTTTCAAGTTCAAAACAGCTCAATTCGAATTAAAAATTCAAAATTAAAACCTCAGAATGGACTGGGCGGGAAATTTCCTGCCCAGGACCCGGTCGACCTAGGGGTCGACTATGTAGTCGGCCTACCCAGGACCAGGTCGACCATAGTGTCGACCTGGGGGTCGACCTGGTGCCCGAGCCCATTTTTGGAGCTGGATTCACTTTGATGTTTCTGGCCTCGTTTGTGTCCACATTCGTTGACCTGACCCTATAAATACAGCCTCTAACACCATTCTCTCTACACAAAATTCTTTCTGACCTTATGCTGCTCTAATTCTGGTTGAAAAGTTTGAGAAAGGGACTGCTTCTTCTACGTTGAGACTGCATTAAGAGAATTGCTGATTTGGGGATTTCTATTAGGACTTGACTAAGCATATAAAGATTCAACATCGACTCTCTTTTCTAATTCTCGAACCACGATCTGTAATCCCCGGTTATTTATAGATTTAAACTGTAAATGTAATATGAATATGATGTAAATTGAAATTGGACCTATGTATGATGACTGTTTTACATCCATTCTTGTTCATCTTGGATCTTGACTTTTGGATTTGTTATGACATTGATTTGGGGACTATTCATGTTGTAAATCAAAAAGAAAACCCCTCATATTATCATGACGAATCTGCTATTAGTCACAAGTTTATGACTATCACCTTATGTTAATCGTTACCATGACTATGCTATAGGACATAAATTTTGACATGAAAACTTGAACGTGGGCATAACAATTAGATAAACTTGAAAATGGCCAACTCGAGGTTGGGTTGAGTTTGCAGTGTAAATCTGCCCGGAACCGCCCGGCAAATCCAATGGCTACAAACAATAGGATCCAATGTGGGTAGTTGGTCATATCGCACGTAAAACCCGAGGTTAGACTATGTTGTGGTGTAAATCTGCCCGGAACCGCCCGGCAAATCCAGTAACCACAATAGTTAGTCTAATGTGAGAGGTTGAGGTGCACTAATGAATTAATGCCACATTATAGAGTTAAGTCATGAACCACTTGAATATACTTAACCAACTTGACATGATGATTTGATAGGGTTAAGTCATGAACCGCTTGAACACACTTAACCAACTTGATACATGACTTGGATAGGGTTAAGTCACGAATTTGAATGACAACACTTAACCCATTAGAAACCCTAGTTACGCGGTCCTTTTCAGCAGTAACCCACTTAGATGTATCACGATACCATGGGACTAGGTAGGGTGGGGCACGATTACTATGCTGATTGTAAGCGACCAGAACGACGGCTGAGTAGGTGCGCCATTGTAGGTTCAGGCGGACTGTGTTCGTGCACGTAGTCCGGAGTTGAAAAAGCTGGCATTGGGCACCCGTAGATTTACATTGTGCGTGCTTGATTTGTATCGGTGGTTGGCACCACACGACTTGATACACCCTATGGTGGACCTAGCACAGGTAACTACATTTTAGGATAGGGTCGTATGACACAGACACGTGATGAGCTAGAACTTGTAGGGAGCTGATCGATTAGTAGATCATATCGTAGGACCCCGTAATGGGTCACTTCATGATACTGGGCCAAGAGATCATTTCAGGGTTAATACTTGACATGGGTTAGAATAATAGTATAGTTGGTGCAGCGAACCTTGAATATGCGATGCTAGACTTGACTTATCTTGTTATCTTAATTATCCTACCAGTTCTGTTATCATCCTTATGTTTAATTCCAGTTTTCACATATCATGATACCTTTACTAGTTTTCATACTGAAAGTCACTAGGGCTTACCAGTCTTTATGACTGACCCTTTTTCTTTCGCCTCTTTTTTTCTTTCGTTTTCCCCCCAGATTCTCAGGGAGGAAACACTAGCTCTTAGCTTGGACTTAGCTTGCTTTCTGACAGCTCATGTACGGTTTGGTCTTGAGCTATGCTATGGCTGCTTCTGCTATTTATTGGGAATAATTTACTTTTGTTTTCTTAAGTTTATGCTCCCTTTGTGAGTGACCCTAGCAGAGGTGGGGTGTTACATTTGCCCGGAACCACCCTGCATATCCTACGTCCACAAGTGGTAGGCTAATTGTGGGGGGTATAGTACATTATAATCATAAATGAATATGGCTATAAAGTTGACTACTTAACCCAGTTGAATCCATAGGGATTGTATGAACATGTTAAACTAAATAGGGGTTAAGTAAACTTTTTTGGAACAGTGGGTGTGTTATCTATATCTTGGGTTGGTGGGTAATATTTATATACATAGGCCCATAAACTTAACCTGTCGGGGTTATGCAATTTTATGACACCAGTAGGTAGGCATAACCTATGGAAAACCTAGTAGTGGGGATGCAAGACAAAGGGGAGGGCTTGCATCATCTTGTGTGTGGGACCCGTTTCAGTCAGTAACCCATATATAGGTATCAAACGAGTACTCCAAACTAGATCGGAGTGGGGGCACACTTACTGGGATGATTGTAAGAGATCCAAAAGTGGGACGGTGTCTGAGGGCACGTTCCATCGGGGTCATGTGCATGCATGACTCTGCCTGCTCAGGAAAAATAAGACGTTGTGACATCAGTAGATATGCTTGTGCAAGATATGGTTGTGCAAGATATGGTTGTGCACATCCGGGAAATGAAGGGTTGCCACTTTAGAGAGTGGTACACCCTACTGTGGGGCCATCACAGGGTATCTACGGAGTAGGGAGCCGATCGATTATCGTAGTTAGGGTACATATAAACTTTGGTAAGTTTAGGAGCCTATTACTAGCCTTTCTGTTGATTGTATGGGGTTAAAACCTCTCACCAGAAAGTACGCCTAAGTCTACCATCTTATACATGTTGGGGATCATCTCATTCTGGTTATACTATTATTGGTGCAGAGGAATCATTAGAAAAGGGTATGCACTCTGTCATGTTTATCCTGTTTACCTTGTCATACCTGCCTTTTATGATGTTATATTCCTTATCCACTTTATATGCCTATCATGATACTTTTACTTATTTTTGTGCTAAAACTAAATGGCCCGCCAGACATTATGTCTGACCCATTTTGTTTCCACTTCTTTCTCTTCCGTCCCCACCACCCTACCTCCCAAATTCCTCAGGTGGGAATACTCAATCTTGATTTGGAATCTCTGCTTTCATTTTGCTTGGAGCTGCTTAGATGTATTGCTCAATTTCTTGTCTCTCTACTACAGCTACATTTTGGGGATTATGCTTCTTTTATTATTGTACTATGATATTTTAAGTACAAGACAGAAGTTTTAATGATGTACTGGGTCTTATGCATTTCAGACATATGATGTTACAATGTTTTGAACTACGTTGCTTTACGATTAAAAAAGTTTTTAATTTCGCTGCCATTTTATATCTGTCTTGTAATGTTTCTATTTCTGTTTACCTATAACGCTTAACGAAACTTAATGCATTCTCTTGATGAGTGACATTAATGGACGTGAGGTGTCACACTTGGTATCAGAGCTGAAGGTTACCAGATTAGATAAAAGTTTTTGGAAACTATTTTCAAAAAGATTTTAAAAGAAAGCATTTTCAAAAAGAAAAGTCTATTTTGAAAAACATATTCCCCAAAGCCATATGTAATATATTTCGATCCTTTGTTCGAATCCCTTTCCTTTTCTTTTTAGCCAGTCTGGGGAACCTAATATTCTAGTGGGCATTACGATACCAGGCTGGTTCCGTGGGTATCTAGAGCCCACGGCACCTGCCGGTGTTCAAGCTGACGTTCCTCCCCCGGCTGCACTCGTTGTTCCTCCTCCTACTCCACATACAAATAATTTTTCTAAGATCTGCAAAGATTTCTGTTCTATGGGAGGGAAGCCATTCCGTGGAGCCGAGACGTTCGTAGAGGTAAGGAATTGGCTCAAAGAAACGGAGGATCTGTTTGGAATTTTTGAAGTGGACGATTGTAGGAAGATTCAGCTAGCCGCCTAACTACTGAAAGATGAAGCTTCGTTCTAGTGGAAAGTAACGCAAGCAGGGAATCCTTTGGAAACTTGGGATGATTTTAGGCAGAGGTATGAAATGAAGTTTCTTTCTCAAGCTGAGAAAAGCATGTAACTGGAAAGGTTCTTTGCGCTCGAACAAGGAGGCATGACTGTTAAAGAATACGTTAACAAATTCAACCAGCTAGCAAGGTTTGGCTTGGAACTGGTAGATACTCCGCATAAGAAAGCTTTGAGGTTTGTTAAAGGACTAAATGAACCCCTTCATGGGTTAGCTATGTCCCATATTCCAATGGGAGCATCTTTTGAAAGGCTCGTTGATATGGCCTGAATGCATGAGGAAGACAAAAGCGACAAGAAGGAAGTTAAGGTTGAGGAAACACAAAACAAGAGAGTATGGCCCAAGAAAGGACAACAACAACAAAGAAAAAGGGCAGAAAGAATGGCATGGCTTAGGATAATCGGAAGTGCCATTGTTGTGGACGCGAGGTTCATTTGGTAAAGGACTGCAAAAGAAGGAAGAATACTTGCTTCAATTGTGGAGAGGTCGGACACTTTGCTAAGGAGTGCCCGAAGAAACAGGGACAAGGTGAAAGGGCAGGAGCTTCTAGAGGGCAGGTGCATGCTCTCGCAACCAGTGCTCCAGATAGAGGTAGGAAAGTTTCCATGGAAGGATTGCTTTCTCTTTCCAATCATCCTATTAGAAATCCTTTTGATTCTGGCGCTTCGCATTCATTTATATCTAATTCTGTGGTTGAGTCTCTGCACCTAAATACTAGTATGGTAGTAGATCCCGTAGTTGTCTCAAACCCCATTGGTGGTATGGCTCATTTATCCATGATTTGTCGGGGTTTGAGAAAACCTATGTTAGGCGTCGAATTTGAGTGTGACACATATGTGCTCAGTTTTATGGGCTATGGTTTGATTCTAGGGATGGATTGGATAGCTATGTATTGTGCCATTCTGGATTGTGAGAGGAGGGTCATTAGACTTTTGACTTGCCATGGAAGGAACCTCGAGATTTCTTGTGACCCGCAAGGGTTTGTCATGCTTAGTTTCCTAGAGTCTCTTAATGCATCTATCAATGATCTACGATCTGTGCCTATAGTCCGAGACTATCCTGATGTTTTTGATGAGGTATATGGCTTACCTCCGAGGCATGAGATCAATTTTCGTATATATTTGGTAGACAATGCAAGGCCAGTTGCATTGCCTATGTGCCATATGGCTCCAAGGGAAAGGAGAAGCTTAGTAAGCAAGTAGGGGAGCTACTTGAGAAAGGGTTTATTAGGCGAAGCATAACTAAATGGGGTGCTCCAGTGGTTTTCGCAACTAAGGCAGATGGTTCGCTTCGCTTATGTGTAGACTATAGAGAATTGAATAAACTTACTAAGAAGAACAGGCACCCACTCCCGAGGATAGATGATGTGTTTGACCATCTTGTTGATGCATCAGTATTCCCTCAGTTAGACTTGCCCTCGGGGTTTCATCAGTTGAGGGCGACCGAAGATAGTATAGATAAGACTGCTTTTAGGACTCCAGATGGTTTCTTTGAATGACTCGTTATGCCTTTTGGGTTGAAGAATGCATCCTCCTATTTTGTTGATTTGATGAGTAGGATGCTTCGGGAGTTTCTAAATAAATTTGTCATGGTCTTTATTGATGACATCTTGATTTTCTCGAAGAGTGAGGAAGAGCATGCCTTACATATAGGGGAGGTTTTGAAAACTCTGTGTGCGCACCAACTTAAGGCAAAGTTCCCCAAATGCCGTTTTTAGAGAAAAGAGGTGAGATTCCTAGGGCATGTGGTTTATAAAGAAGGGATAGCAATAGATCCCGCAAAGGTGGTTGCAATTTAGGATTGGTAGATCCCAAAGAATGCAATGGAGGTGAGAAGTTTTCTGGGGTTAGCAGGCTATTATAGGAAGTTCATTAAGGACTTCGCAAAGATATCGGCCCCGGTCACCAGGCTGACGAAGAAGAATTTATGTTTTCGTGGGATATAGATTGTGATGTTTGTTTACAGCGATTGAAGAGGGCTCTGACAATAGCCTCAGTCTTAACCTTGCCTGATGGGAATAAAGTGTTTACAATATACACTAATGCATGTGGTACAGGGCATAGTGCAGTTCTGATGCAAGATGGGAGGGTAGCATGTTATGGAGGTAGACAGCTAAGATTTCATGAGAACAAATACCCTACCCATGACTTAGAGCTAGTTTCCATAGTATTCGCACTTAAGACGTAGCTCCATTATTTGCTTGGAGAGAAGTTCGAGTTGTACACTGATCATATATCTCTTAAGTACTTGTTCTCGCAAAAGGATCTTAATTTGAGGCAGCAAAGGTGGATGGAGTTCCTAGCATCTTATGACTTTGAGATTGTTTATACCCCCGGCAAGGGTAATGTGGTGGAAGATGCACTAAGTAGGTAGAGGAGGCCTTAAATCTTCTGTTTGTGGAAAGGAAAAGCTTAGAGTTTATAACGATTTTTGACTTTAGACCCTCCATCGAGCTTTTACCTGGCTTATTTGCATCACTGGAGGTGCGGCCTACTCTTATGGATCAAATAGGAGCTTCGCAGCAAGAGGATCCACATATTTCAGACATCTTGGATAGACTTAGTAAAGGGGAGACTTTTAGTCACCTCAGTAGATACTCCACAGACGACAAAGGGTGGTTACGACGAGATGGAAGGCTTTGTGTTCCCCGAATTGGGAGCTTGTTAAAGACAGTCCTAGAAGAAGCCCATCATTCTAAGATGACTATTCATCCAGGTGAGATAAGATGTATAGGGATATGAAGAGGGTTTTCTTTTGGTCTAGGATGAAGAAAGATGTGGTGAAGTTTGTTTCTCAATGTTTGATTTGCCAGCAAGTTAAAGCTGAGAAAAAGAAGCCCGGTGGTTTACTTCATCCTTTGGTGGTTCCACAGTGGAAGTGGGAGAGCGTCTTTATGGATTTCATAGATGGTTTGAAAAGATAAAAAAAGGCGACACCAAAATTTGGGTTGTAGTGGATAGACTTACTAAGAATGCTCATTTCCTTCCAGTTAATAGCAAGAGGACGACAGCATGGTTGGCAGCAGTTTACATTGGTGAGATAGTCCGTCTTCATGGAATACCTTCCAGCGTCGTAAGTGATCGTGACCCCATCTTCACCAGTGAATTTTGGAGGAGCTTGCAAGAAGCATTACGTACACAGTTGTGTTTGAGCACCGCTTATCACCCTCAGACAGATGGTGAGACGGAAAGGGTGAACAGAGTTCTTGAGGATCTTTTAAGGCTGTGTATCCTAGACTTCGGAGGGACTTGGGAAGAGCATCTTCCTTTAGTAGAGTTCGCCTACGACAACAGTTATCAATCTAGCATTGGCATGGCACCCTTCGAAGCATTAGATGGACGACCCTGTAGATCACAGACTTGTTGGTGGGAATCTACAGAAAGACTACTGCTTGGACCAGATATTGTTATAGAAACGTCCGAGAAGATTGATCTTATTAGATGGCAAATGAAGATCGATCAAGATAGGAAGAAATCCTACGCAGACAAGAGAAGGACTGACATTGAATTTGAAGTGGGAGACATGGTTTTTATTATGGTGTCACCTTTAAGGAATGTGGTTCGCTTCGGATCTATAGGTAAATTGGCACCAAGATTTGTAGGGTCATTTCCCATAACAGAAAGCATTGGCCAAATGGCCTATAGAGTAAAGCTACCAGAGAGACTATCTGGCGTTCATAATGTTTTCCATGTTTCATATTTTTGGAAATGCTTGCATGATACCGTTGAGCTGAGTATATTAGAGGAAGTAGAGGTGGAACGGGAGGCGACAATCAGACGAGTTCCTACCCATATTCTTGGATCAGAAGTTAAGAAACTACGCCATAGAGAAGTCAAGTTGATGAAGGTTCAGTGGGGACTAGAGGATGCAACTTGGGAGAACGAAGACAAGATTCGCGCTTTGTACCCTTTTCTTTTCGAGGGTATGTTCTTAACTTCCTTTCCAAAGCTTTTATTTATACTTGTTTCTGTCATTTAAAGTATATCCAATCGATCGAATCTTCTACCTCTAGGTAAGAATTCCATGGATCTAAACATGTGTTTGAGACAAGTTATGTTTGATGGATGCAAGTGGGTGCAAGTGATTGCTAGAAGTTTGCTCGTGGATGCGTATACACACACATTAGGCACTAAATCGACTCAATCACTCTCATACTGCATATGGATCTGTTTGCATTTTTCTTCTTTTAATGGATGGAAATGGATGTATCATCATATGGATGTTGCATTTGGACAGATGATTGTGCACACATATAGAAGTTACATGTTATAATAGGATTATCTACATACATGTTGGACTCATGGTATTAAGATACATTGCATTAAGTAGGTCGACTGAATCAGTAGACCGCCTGATTTTCGCATTAATATTAGAACATATACACACACCTTTGCATGTGTTCATATAAGCATTAGAAGTCTTTAAGGACAACGGATGTCTTTGATTGGTGGATTAGTAGATGGGTGATGGATGGTAGGATATACATTCTTCTTAACATGGAGATTTCGGGGACGAAATCCTTTGAGTAGAGGAGAATGTAACACCCCGTAATTTTAACAACAATAAAGATGATAATTAAAGAATAATTAATTTAATATTCAAAAATAAGTGAAACGGACTGCGCCATTGCGTTTGTCTCGGAATTCTTGTCAAAATAGACATCTGATTTGCGTAAAATGGATATTGTATGAAGAAGTTATTAAGGTTTGAAGTTTGTATACGCGCAAGAAGGATATATGTATACAAAATTGGGTCCAGAATTCAAAATCGCGCAGAATTGGGGAAGCGGGAAATTTTCCGCTTAAGGGTGTCGACCCTTGGGTCGACCGCTCAAGGGGGATGTCGATACATGGGTCGACCCCTCAAGGGCCCCCTACGACAGTCTGGGCAGATTAGGGTTTTGGTGTCGGCTACAAATGTGGCCTCATTTCTCATGTTTTTGCGCACCAAAAATAATGGAGAATTAGATGTTGCCTCTACCCAGAATAAATCAAGTCTTTTCTTCTTTTTCTACAATCAAGTTATTCAAGCTTAGAGATCTGTGATTCAACGCCAGCAATTCCTTCTCTAATTTTCTAGATCCAAACACTATGAGTCTATGTTAATTTTAGATCTAAATAATTATAAAGTTAATCTTGACATGATTGTAACTTGGATCAATGCGTGTGACTACTTGAATCATATCAAATCTGCTATAACTTGTGTATCTATGATATTCTGACATGACTATGACTTAGATCTAAACCTTTACCATGTCAGGCCTGCCATTTTTGTAGATCTAGTCCATTGTTTAGATCACATTGTGCTTGTTACCATTATGTTTGTGGCTAAATCAGATCTTTTATAGTTAGTTATCTAATTCATTAGATCTTACCATGTCTGTTATGACATCCCTATTATATTAGAGTTAGTTTTATTGTCACATGTTCATCAGATCTGTCCCAAAATGCTTATCTTGTCATTATGCCACTATATGTTTATGCCATTACATGTCAACCCTGTTAGTATGATCAATTCTGTCATCTTCCCTTCATTCTTTCCCTTTTATTTTTATACCCAGGCTACCTTCGAGCCTAGGCATGACGCTAAAATATGCGAATGCGTTAAATTGGGAATGAGGGGAAATCTGCATAATTTGGGGGCATAACTTGTAATTGGAAATTCAGGCATAACTTGAACGAAAATATGAATATGAATATGAATTTGGGGCATATGGTTTATTATTAACATGACTGGTAAAGGAGCATGAAAACCGATAACGACATAGGAATAATTGGTTGATAATGGAAATGCCTTGGATTACAGTAATTAGAAACTGTAACCGCGCTTAGACATGAGGTTAGATTACACTTGTGGTGGAAGTATGTCAGGATCCGCCCGACATATCCAGCGACCGCAAGTGGTGAATTTAATGTGAGGGGTCTAAGTGCATAAACACGAGACTTGGTAAAACATGAGGTTAAGCCCGACTGGTGGAAGAAGTTTGCCCAAAACCACCTCGCATATCCAGCATCCACAAGTGGTAGGCTTAATGTGGGAGGTCTAGTACATTATAACCATAAATGAATATGGCTATGTAGTTGACTACTTAACCTAGTTGAATCCATAGGGATTGTGTGAACATGTTAAACTGAATAGGGAGTATTAAGTAAACTTGTTTGGAACAGTGGATGGGTTAAATATATCTTGGGTTAGTGGTTAATACTTATATATATAGGCCCACAAACTTAACCTGTTGGGGTTATGCAATTTTATAACACCAGTAGGTAGGCATAACCTGTGGAAAACCTAGTAGTGGGGATGCAAGACAAAGGAGAGAGCTTGCATTGTCTTGTGTGTGGGACACGTTTCAGTCTGTAACCCATATATAGGTATCAAATGAGTAATTCGAACTAGGTCGGAGTCGGGGCACGCTTATTAGACTGATTGTAAGGGATCCAAAAGTGGGACGGTGTCTGACGGAGCGTTCCATCGGGTTCATGTGCGTGCATGACTCCGCCTGCTTGGGAAAATAAGACGTTGTGACATCAGTAGATATGGTTGTGCACATATGGGAAATGCAGGGTTGCCACTCTAGGGAGTGATACACCCTATTATGGGACCAGCACGGGGTATCTACAGAGTAGGGAGCAGATCAATTAGGGTAGTAGTTAGGGTACATCTAGACTCTGGTAAGTTTAGGAGCCTGTTACTGGCCTGCCTGTTGATTGTATGGGGTTAAAACCTCTCACGAGAAAGTACGCCTAAGTCTACCATCTTATACATGTTGGGGATCATCCCATTCTAGTTATACTAGTATAGGTGCAGAGGAATCATTAGAGAAGCGTATACACTCTATCATGTTTATCATGCTTACCTTGTCATATCTGCCTTTTAATGTGTTATCTTTCTTATCCACTTTATATGCCTATCATGATACTTTTACTTATTTATATGCTAAAACTAATTGGACTCGCCAGACTTTATGTGTGACCCATATTGTTTCCTCTTCTTTCTCTTCCGTTTCCCCCCAGTTTCTCAGGGTGGGAATACTCAAGCTTGATTTTGATTATCTCCTTTCATCTTGCTTGGAGCTGCTTAGATGTATTGCTCAATTTTTTGTCTCTCTGCTACGGCTACATTTTGGGGATTATGCTTCTTTTATTATTTTTCTCTGGTATTTTAAGTACAAGACGGAAGTTTTAATAATGTACGGGGCTTTATGCATTTCAGACATATGATGTAACCATGTTTTGAACTACGATGCTTTATGATTAATAAAGTTTTTAATTTCGCTGCTATTTTATATGTCTTGTAATGTTTCCGTTTCTGTTTACCTATAATGCTTCATAAGCTTAATGCATTCTCTTAATGAGTGACATTAACAGACGTAGGGTGTCATAGTTTGTGTAATATTTATGTAGTTACTAATTCTTTTACCTTTTAGTTGTTTTACATTCTAGTCCAAACTAATGAATAGAACAATCTTCCTATTTTGTCAATTGTTGAGATTCAAAATCTCACAAAAAGGTTATATACTATACTTCTTGTAATATTTGCCCAAACATTTAAAAAGTGGGTATACTGACTTTCAAAATCAAAGGGGATAGGTAATATTTTATTCGGAATTGATAGTATGATCCACGTACAAAATACGTGAACTTACACATCTCCTTCTACATGTTTTGTTCACATTCCTTATAATTTCAACACTATGCTTTGATAGAAGTAGAACAAGAAGGCTAGTTTGCACAATCTAGAAAAACCATCACAACCCAAAGCACAAATAAATTTACAAACCAATAATGGAAATTTACACAAATCTTACTATTACAACCAATTTTACAAACCTGAAATAAACAACCACACAAATCTCAATAATATTTATGGATGAATTTTCAGATTTAAGGTGTAAACAATAACTACAAGATAAAAGAAAAAAATATCCGCAAGAAGAGAATATTATAACTGAAATGCCTACAAATCAACATCATATTTAGACATATGAATTCCAACTTATAACATGAAATAGATCCGACGTAAAATATAATGTTTAAATTTCCCACTTACCTGAAAAGCTATTCCAAAATCACAAATCTAAATTACATCTTACTGGTTTTTATTCTCAAATCCTAGCATATCTACAACATTTATAAAAAGGAAAGATGTATACATATTAAAATTGGCAGATCTGGAAAAGAATTGGAAAAAGGAAAAGAAAATAAAGAATAGAATTTACCTCATATGCATATACAATCTTTTTCACAGATCTAGATTATTCTCATAAATTATTATTGTTAGATTTGAAAACTAGTATATCTTAGAAAGTTTGGAAAAGATTAGAAAAATGAAAATGGTAGAGCTCCGCTACTACCTCTAGAAAATATAAGAAAATAATATAGGGTTTACGGCTCTACTTTAGAGGTGCTCAAATGACACGTAACTATCAAATTTAATTATATTAAGACATGTCCATTTAAATATAATTTTATTAACCAAAACCCTAGCCGCCACTAGAAACATCAATCGGCAGGTCACATCTAGAGGTCGACCTACCACCAGTGGAGGTGAGGTGTATGGTATGGTTTTATATTAATTAGTTTCCATCTGTATTCGTTGTTTGTTTGTAACTTTTTCATACAAAACTTATTCAACATGAAAGTTGACTAGAATTCCATCACGAACACAACCGGTGCAATTTCATGATTACATCCCCTCATTTTCTCAAATTTCATTTTTTTTAATCTTACTAAATAACTAATTTAACTATTGTCAAATTTTTAGGTATTACATTCTTCCCTACTTAAAATAAATTTCATCCCAAAATTTTACCGTTGACTAAGTTATGGGCCTAGAATCAAATTATCCTGAACTGCACAACCAATTTATGTACAACATATTTTTTTAACAAAACATGAAGATACACACTGTATCTATAACGAGTTACAACCATAAAAATATGTATGCATAATTGTTCTAATTTGGGTATTCTTATATGTATGCACTTTATCTTGAAAACATTTCTGAAAACATGATGCATGCATCTTAGAATATACTAGCAATTATACATGTATGCAGCCTGTGGAAAACATTTTTCATCCAAAACCTTTACACGACTACAAATAAAATTGTGAAGCAACCAAATTTACATCCAAGTCCTAACATCCAAAACGTAAACGTTTTAAAATCGCTTCTTACTTATTTATCCTATGCCAGAAAAAGGTATTTCAACGAAGAATTTCACATTTTTACTACTGTGAAATTTCTTACTTCCCGTTCTATAGTGGAATTTGGCCTCGCTTTCCCCGAAATACTGCAAAATTTCCATATGTAAACTGGATAAGGAGCATAAAACAAGCTTTAGAACATAAACGATTTAAATAATAACTAGTGCACATCATTGAGAAGGAACATATACAACGTTTCCAAAGCTAAAATACATTTTCCGTTGTTACCATTAACATTTTAACATATCGCCAACCTAATTTCACTGCCAAAATAGCAAAGAAATTTCCTAATTATCTTCTTGTGCTTCACCTGTGAATCTAAAAATCGTGATATTGGGAAAAAATAAACTTTTACTTCTAAAGGTTGTATTATTCTTTTGGAGAAACAGTTCAAAACGCGTAAACCCACACTTCTTTTGTAAAAGAAAAATTAATTAAGAACTTAAAAATTAGTTTATTTTCTTTAATGACATCAGCAAAATATTTCTAAAAAAAGTCTTGGGAATTTAAATGACTTAGGTCGCAATTCAACGTAGTTGGAAGTAGGCTATGCGAAAAATGCATAAACCGAACCTATCAAATCTTATGCAAAAATTGTACATTTCGAAGAATGCTAATAACCAAAGACTAAATTTTAGCATTTTGGGAGAAAAAATAATAATTACCGTTGATTAAGAAATGCATATATTTCTCTCCACTAAAATTTACCGCTCCAAAAAATCAATTATTTTCAGCTCTAAAATAACTATTTGTTAGATAGAGAATATAAGATTTCGCTTACGATTCAAATCGTAACAAGTACGAATGATATATCTAATATTTTTAAAAGATGAAAATCTCATAACATCATCATGTGATTTTATAACAAAGATACTGACAGTCGCAAACAAGCGCTATAACAAAGCTAAGAAACAAACGATGGAATGGGAAAAGAATCAATGTTGGGAGAATAAGGATAACAACACCGAAAGTCCAAAACATTACACATAACAATGAGACATCTTGCTCCATGACTGGAGCTTGAGATGTAACGACCCATATTTTACATGTTGGAGGATTGCAAAATAATTATTTTTAATTTTCTAGTGGTCGGATCATTCTAAAATTTTAATATGTTGTTCATGGGGATGTGAGATGTGTCCATGATTTTTACCGAACTTAATTGTCACCATTTTACCTTTTTGAATATTGTTTTAGCTATAACTTTTGATATGGATTGAATCAGGTGCTGGAACTAGTCTCATTGGATCGGAATGATGGTTTATTATTTCGTAGAGTGGCCATACGAAAGATCTGATTCAGTTGCCTGGAAGGAATCGCTGTTTTAGGTTTTAACTTCTATTAGGCAGATTGATTAGTAGCAAATGTGCTGATTAGTCAAACCCGGCTAATGACTTGTAGTTATAAACAGAGGGGATTGGGGAGAGAATTAGACTTTCTTGCTTCATTCAAACGTTATTTGGGCTCAGTGATTTTATGGTTCAACAAATCCCTAATTTCTCCAATCTTTTCATTCAAATTCATCATATATTACATCTAGAGGCTAGATCATCGTCAAAGAAGATTAGATCACATCAATTTTGGGGTTCTTCATCACTATCCTGATTATAATTCAGTGGATATACATTGGATCTAGAAGTTGGCAAGTGATAGATATCTCTCGCATGGAAACTAAGGATTATATGGGTAAGTTAGGATCAAATTCACATGTTATATGCTAAAATCATCTTAAATCTAATCATATAGGTTTAATTCAGATTTATACCTCTTAGGAAGACCTAATTTGATCATGTTAATCAGATAATTGTTGGATTAATCATGTTTATGCATATATGGATCCAAATCATGTTAGATCTTATGTTTATGATATGTTTATGCCATAAATATGAATTGTTCGTGCTTGTATGATCATATTGTATGGATTGATGCTTGTTTTGATTGAATTGATTACATTGTTTGAGTTGTTTTTTAGAATTGGTTGCCGTAGATCTTAAGATTGAAAAATAGAGCAAATCAGAGGTTTAAATGAACAGATTTAGACTAAATTGGCAATGGAGCTCTGGAAGATGGAAGAAAGCATCACGAAAAATTTCAAGGCAAAATAAGTTAAGTATGGACTGGTACCGTTCAATGCTCCATTGACTGGTACCGATACATGTTGGTTGGTCAAATGTCATTGATCTTTGTGGCATGGCATCGTGAAGGTAAATCGAAACTATGCTCAAAATTTCAAGTAATTTGGAGATATTTTTGGATGAGTTGAGTGCTCAAGCACAGTGATGGACTAATAAGAATTTTAACCTGATGGGTGAAATGCTTTGATAATGGACCATAGGAACTGCACAGGATGAGGATCGCAAAGATGCTAGAACTTAGCCATTTAAGGCTAAGTATATGGATCGGTACCGGTCCACGGCTGATAGAACGGCACCAATCTATCCGATTGAAGCAGATGGGGTCCAAATTTGTGGAGTTGGTAGTGCTATTTCCAGGGGTAGCTAATGAAGTTCTGTAGAGAATGGACTTCATACGATCGGTGCACAACTCAAAGATCGACAATGCTTCAATTGAGAACTCAAGTTCGATTGTTGGAGCTCGGTTGATATGATATGGTCGTGATACGATATACGATCCTGAATGATAATAGATTAACTCAGGTATGACTCGATAGAGGATAATAATGGAATTGGTTTGAGAAGTTGCTCGAATTAAGTATATGATCGCCAGGAACAAAGGCTTGACAGGTTTGAAGTGCCACCAAAGAATCATTGGTTATCAACGGTTCAAGTGGGCTCAGACTAGGGGTATCGTGGGAATGTTCATTATGATCACGATGGACCGAGTACCCTAGGTGGTCATGATGGACCTAGTTGTCTTGATTGAGACAAACATACTTAGTCACGATGTCATATGTCAGCTTGGCTAGAACCGGGTTTTTCCATTAGCCCTTCTGATTATCAAAAGCAAAATTCGACAATTAATGTGTTGAAGGCTGTTGTAACGTCCTGCCTTCTTGACCACTTCAAATTGGTAATTAACCCAACTTAAAACGTTCAAAGCGATGGATCATTGTGTAGCTTACAGAATTCAAAAATAGAATCAACACATAAACACAGAATAAATAAATAACACGGTATTGAACAACGAAATAAGTTTTTATATACAACAACAACAACAACAACAACAACAAAGCCATATATCCCAAACAAGTTGGGGTTGGCTAGATATGGAACCCAAAATTAAAATAAAATAAAATTAATAATGATGATAATAATATATATATAAAGGGTTTAAAATAACCAATCAAATAAAAAGTCGTCCGATAAAGGGTTTTTTTTAAATAATAATAGTAAGAAGAAGAAGTAAAAATGTTCAATAAAAGTGAAATAAAATTTAAAATAGTAAATAAAAAGTAAAAATGTTCAGCAAACGTGAAATAAAGTCTAAAAAAAAAAACCACTATGGTTCTGGTACATGGATTGCCAATTTCCATGCACTCCTATCAACTACCAGCTCTTCCGGTAAACTCCAGTTACTTAAAACTCTCTTTATTATCTCCTCCCATGTCATTTTAGGTCGACCTCTACCTCTCTTTGGGCCTTCGGCGCGACCTAGAATTCCAGCGCGTAAAGGTGCATCGTATGGTCTACGTTGGATATGTCCAAACCATCTCAAGCGGTATTGGACTAACTTCTCTTCAATAGTGCAACTCCAAGTTTTTCGCGAATATCCTCATTTCTAATCCGATCTCGTCTGGTATGCCCACAGCTCCAACACAGCATTCGCATCTCTGCTATATTTATCTTCTGGACATGTTGCCTCTTAGTAGGCCAACATTCTGCACCATATAACATTGCAGGTCTGATTGCTGTCCTATAGAACTTTCCTTTAAGCTTCTGAGGAATCTTCCGATCACAGAGAATGCCAGATGCTAGTCGCCATTTCACCCATCCTGCTTGAATTCTAAAACTAACATCCTTATCAATCTCTTCATCAAACTGCAACATAGATCCTAAGTATCGAAACGATTCCTTCTTGGGTACTACTCTACCGGCCAGGGTAACATCTCCGTCATCTGACCTGACACTGCTAAACTCACACTTCATATACTCTGTTTTAGTTCTGCTAAGCCTGAAACCCTTTGATTCCAAGGTCTCCCTCCACAACTCCAGTTGTCGATTAACCCCTATTCTACTTTCATCAATCAGCACAACATCATCGGCAAAGAGCATACACCAGGGAATCTCCCTTTGTATATCTTTTGTGATTTCATCCATCACTAATGCAAAAATATAGGGGCTCAAAGCCGAACCTTGATGTAACCCTATGTTAATTGGAAAGTCTCTGGTCTCACCATCGCATGCCCTAACACTAGTCACAAACCCCTCGTACATATCTTTAATAAGGGTAATATATTTTGATGGCACTCTCTTCCTTTCTAGCGCCCACCACATAACCCTCCTCGGTACTCTGTCATAAGCTTTCTCCAGGTCAATAAAAACCATGTGGAGATCTTTCTTTTGCTCCCTGTATCTCTCCATAAGTTGCCTAACCAAGAAAATTGCCTCAGTGGTTGACCTTCCCGGCATAAAACCAAATTGATTCCTAGAGACACTTGTCAACCACCTCAAACGCTGCTCGCAAACTCTCTCTCACAGCTTCATTGTGTGACTCATAAGCTTAATTCCTCTATAGTTTGTGCAACTTTGAATATCTCCTTTATTCTTGAAGATTGGGACTAAAATGCTTCTCCTCCACTCATCTGGCATTTTGTTTGATTTGAAAATATTGTTGAACAACTTAGTTAGCCATCTTATCCCTGCATCTCCAAAGCATCTCCACAACTCAATAGGAATATCATCAGGCCCTACCGACTTGCCTGATTTCATACGTTTCAACGCCCCCTTTACCTCAGCTTCTTGAAATCTCCGCACAAAATGTCTATTGGTGCTATCGGCTAAGTCTTCCAACTGGATTGAAGAGCTATCACTTTCTTCGTTGAAAAGCTTATCAAAATATTCTCTCCACCTATTCTTTATCTCATCTTCCTTTACCAAAAGTCTATCATTCTCATCCTTAATGCATTTAACCTGATTGAAGTCCCTTGTCCTCCTCTTGCGTAGCCTAGCTATTCTGTAAACGTCTTTTTCGCCCTTCTTTGTACTTAGCCTTTGATACAAATCTTCGTACGCTCGTACCCTTGCTTCACTCACTGCTCTCTTTGCAGTCTTCTTTGCCACTTTGTACCTGTGCATGTTCTCTTCGCTTCTATGACGGTACATGCGTTTGTAGCATTCCTTCTTCTCTTTGATAGCCTTTTGCACCTCGTCATTCCACCACCACGAATCTTTGGGTTCTCGCTTGCTTCCTCTTGTTATCCCAAATACCACAGTGGCGACTCTCCGAATGCAAGTTGCCATCGCATTCCACATGACATTTGCTTCTCCTTCCACATTCCAAGCTCCTTCTCCCATCACTCTATCTTTAAACACCCGTGAAGCATCTCCTTTGAGTTTCCACCATTTCGTCCTGCTAATCTTCGCTCTCTTATCCTTCACCACCCGAAGACGAAACGCGCACACCAACAGCTGGTGTTGTGAGACGACACATTCTCCAGGTATGACCTTGCAATCAACACAATCTCGTTTACTATCTCTTCTAATTAGGACAAAGTCAATCTGGCTAGCCTGTTGGCCACTACTGAAGGTGATCAGATGTGATTGCCTCTTTCTAAAGAAGGTATTAGCAATCATGAGATCAAAAGAGAGAGCGAAATTCAAAATATCTTCACCCTCTTGGTTCCTACTGCCAAATCCAAAACCACCATGCACTCGCTCAAAACCCCCGCTAGATGAGCCAACATGGCCATTGAAGTCTCCTCCTATAAAAAGTTTCTCGCTACTATGCACATTCCTAACCATGACATCCAAGTCTTCCTAGAACTTCCTTTTGGCTTCTTCACTTAGACCTACCTGTGGGGCATATGCGCTAATGACATTCAAAACTGCCTTGCCAACTACTAGCTTAACTAGGATGATCCTATCCCCTCGTCTTCTGTCGTCAACCACATTGTTCTGAAGGTTCTTGTCAATCAATATGCCTACCCCATTCTTGTTACGTACTTCTCCCGTGTACCACAATTTGAAGCCAGTGTTCTCCACCTCCTTCACCTTCTGACCCACCCATTTAGTCTCTTGAACGCACAAGATGTTAACCCGTCTCCTAATCATAGTATCCACTATCTCTCTTAATTTTCCTGTTAAGGACCCTACATTCCAACTACCTAACCGAACCCTACTATCGTCGACTAGCTTCCTCGCCCCTCGCATCCGCCGAGAAAAATGCGAGGACCCTTGCTCACTTATCACCACACCGGGGCGTCGGTGTAGCGCGCCACTAAGAGAATGACGGCCCAACCCTTGCATATTTAACACCATATCCGAGCTTCGATATAGCGCGTCGCTAAGAGGGTTACGCCCCAACGATATATCATAAGGTTCCATATCCATAAGAGTGACTAAGTTTTTACGTTGGCTCGCCAAGCCTATCACAACCCTCCTCCTTTACCCTGGCTTGGGACAGGCTGCATTGAAAACTACACAGGCGGAGTTAAGTTTTTTATATACAATCAAAAAAAAATTAATACTCTATACAACGGAACGGAAAATACAATTTTAATACTGAAAAATATTTACTGGTTCAAAACTTCAGAGCGCATCGTCTTCGGAATCCCCAGCCTCGCCAATCTTCGAATCCCGAGCTGTAATCTTTAGATCTGTAATACTCGGGTCTAAACAGAGCGTTTCATGAAACCACAAAATACTCGAGTCAGGATTAATCATTGTTCAAATAAATCAACTTCGATGGATACTAAAATAAATAATTAACCTGTGGCTCAACTCAAGTTTACAAATTTCCAAATGATTTACATAATGCGTGTGCGTCAAAGTCAGACCGGTATGTATTTAGACATTCAAAGCATGGGCGTAATCCAGCTAGCAAGATGGTGCATGTACAACTAGGCATACTTCGGGTTACAACAAGGCAATGAAGTGGGTAGGTACATAATGTCATGGAGCAGACTAAACTAAGTGCAAGCTAATTTGGTTTATATGTTATCACAAGACATTATGAAGCATCACATAATTGATAGACCTGTTGGCTGAAATAATATTGCAACATTTCACTAGAGTGTTATCACATAGAAAAGTATAGCATATTGTTTTATGAAGTACATCACATAAACCTGTTCACTTCAATAATTAATAAAGCAAATCTTCCACTAGATCGTTATTACATAGAAACCATTAATTCTTTTTCATAGGCTTGGATTGACGAATTGAATGTTCAAACATACTAGTGAACAAACTGCAGGTGCAGAGCAATACAGTAACAAGTGTTTGACTTTCAAAAGTAAACACATAAGTTCAGATACTATATGTGCATAAAACACCTGCCTGCAGTTATGAAACGCAGCAAGCATGCATATCTAACAATCCAAGTATGTAAAGCAGTGGTGTGTCTAGATGCATGTGTGATCCATGCGTGAAGCATGCATAAATTGTTCACGCATGCAGCTGCAAACTGGGAGCCAAAGTTGAACTAAAATCCTTCTTTATTGTTTAATTCATAGAACTTGGACGCCTTCCAAATAATATAAAATAGTAAAAATTTCAAAGCCAAATTATGACTCTAGCCAGTCAAAATAGACATTTATGATCTACCATGTTAACTTTTGTCCCTCAGATTAATATCACTTTACTGGATATATTAGTGATTCAACTAACATAAAACTTGTACTATATTTGCCATTAAAACCATGTGATATTTAGTTTTGAAGTACGAAGCATGGAACATGATATATCTGTTACTGCTATATTTTTTTTTCAATATATGTTATTCATGTGAATGGAAATTAATTTGAATCCAAATCTCACGATAAAAATTCGATCCTCACCAATAAGCATATTACTTGTAACACTGAAATTTTTGGTAAGTGAAACCAATTTTATAAAACTATTACAATGGTTGACTAAACTATAAATTGTACATTGGTTGGCAGGAATCATTTGAAATAATTCATTTAAATGAATTTACAGAAATTTGAAATATGCAAAGAACAAAACTGAACAACATAAACTCACAGTCCATGCGAGCTAACACAACAATAAAATATCGAAAATAACCCAAGGTTTTTGTCTGCTGTTATAGACTAATAAATAAACAAGGAAAATCACTTCTTTTCAAATAATATTGACTTATATTAATAACAAGCTGATATTGTAATTTTCAGACAGTAGAAAGATATACCGAATTGTAACCAACCGTATTGCTATTGTAAGGTATTTCTTAATAAATACTTTACAATATTTAACTTGTCATTAGTTCCAAATATTACTTAGGGGACTGTAATGATGCAAAAGTTCAGTTCAGAAAGACATGAGGAAGCATAGGGGATAGAAGCAACAAGGAATCAGAACAAAGTGAATGTATAAACTTGAACAACACTTAGCAAATTTACTTGACTCATAAATACAGTGGCACTACAAGAAACAGATGAAATACCAATGGCAAATAACCGACGCTAGCCGTCGCTATTCAAGTGCAGCTCATAGGCAAATAACCCACTTTAGCACGAGTTTTACTTGCTTGTTGTCTAGCTCATAGCTTGCTTTAGGTTTTTTATTTTCATCATACAAGTGCAGCTCCGGCCGTTTACAAAAGTGTAATATATCGCGTCTCGAATTCGCATCGTCTTTGGTTTTACCCTTTACATTCAAAACTGTATTAAAAACGTTATCAAAAACGTTTTTTTCATTATGCATCACGTCAATATTATGCCTAAGTTTTAGATTTTTCCAGTAAGGTAACTCCCAAAATATACTTTGTTTGCACCAATTATGAATGTCCGATTTACCTGGAATTTCAACCCGTTCTCCAATTTCATGTATCTTTGGGTACTCACTTACAACTTCATATATCTCTTCACTTGTCCAAACTTTAGGCGGTAGCATAGTCTCTACTCTGTTGGCTTTAAAGTTCTTTTTATCCGTTCTAAATTTATGATTAATATGGAGAAAACAACGACGACAGTCAAACCAAGATTTTTTTTTTCCATACTTCAATGAAAATGCCTGTGTCTCCTCCATACAATGAGGACAAGCTAGACGTCCAGCAGTACTCCAACCTGAAAACATGCCATACGCAGGAAAATCACTAATAGTTCATAATACAGAAGCAAGCATACGAAAATTTCTTTTCCTCGAAATGTCGTATGTTTCGACTCCTTCATGCCACAGTGTTTTCAACTCTTCAATCAACGGTTGTAGATAAACATCAATTTCTTGTGACGGATCATCGGGACCGGGGACGACAACCGTTAAAAACATGTACGGATTTTTCATACACATCAATGGGAGTAAGTTATAAGGAGTAACAATGATAGGCCATGATGAATATTTACTACCAAATTGAGAAAATGGCGAAAATCCATCCGTGCATAAACCGAGTCTAACATTACGGCTTTCGGCAGCAAATTCAGGATAAGTCCTATCAAAGTGTTTCCTTACTTCGCCATCAGACGGATGTATCATAGTTCATTCTTCTGATATTCTCACGCTATGTCATCGCATATGACACGCTGTGGCGGATGATGCATATAGCCGTTGAAGTCTGGGGGTTATGGGTAGATAATGCATTCTTTTATATGGTACTTCTTTTCCTTTCTTTTTCCTTGGTTTGTATCTATCTTCGTTGCAAAATTTGCATTTTCTACGGTGAGCGTCTTCTTTCCAATACAACATGCAACCTTTAACACATTTATATATCTAATGATATGGTAAACCAAAAGAGGACATAAGTTTTTTCACTTTATAATGACTATCGCACATCAAATTATTGGGCGGCATATGTCGTTTTGCAGTTTGTACAACTGCTGTAAATGCAGCATCTGTAAGATTGAATTTTGATTTCAAAGTTATAAATTCGGCGGTTACAGAAAACTCGGTTCCGCTTGTACATCCTTCCCACAACGGCCTCTTAGCAGAATTCAATAACTCATAAATTTTTTTTTGCTTCCGCCGTTGGCTCTTCAACATTTCCAGTCTCATCGTCGCTTTGCTCAATGTTAGGAAACATTGATCGTGCAGCATCTTGCACCATATTTTCTATCGGATTCGTCACTGTATTATCGTTCATCATTGTACTATCGTCCTCTACCGCTACAGGGTTAGACGTAGGTTGAACAAGTTCTCCGTGACGATCCCATAAGTGATAATTCGACACAAAACCAAATTTATACAGATGCACTTCTACTACATCGGGCTTCCAATGCTTCAGATGTCTGCACTTACTACACGGACAACGAATGTCTACGTTACTCCGATTGTTAGATTTAGCGAATCTAATAAATTCTTGGACTCCATTACAAAAATGATCCCTTATCGACCCTTTCTTACCGGTTCGGGGTTGATACATCCAACTGCGATCACGAAAATAATCGAATATTTTCCTGATTTGCAACAAATATGTTAGAAAGTTCGATCGAACGTAACACTTTATACTATTTAAAATCTTGTAAAATTTCATCTATAACTATTGCATGTTTTCGATTTTTTTGTTTATTTCTTTTTTACTTTGACGGCCGGTCTACCTACTTCCCATTACAAATATAATAACGTAAGCATATTTTATAAATCATTTCAGTTTAAACGGTTCAACAAAATTTCGGCAGCACTTCCCTTTGGTCCCTGTATGGTACACAAATGCGTGTACACAGGGAACAAAAAGGAAGTGCCATCGAAACTTTGTTAACCGTTTAAACTGAAATGATTTATAAAATATGCTTAGGTTATTATATTTGTAACTTGTCCAATACTAGGACAAATCCAACGAATATTGTATCAGATGAATATAGATTTCCGTTTTATGTAAAAACGAATACCCATATAACGATCATATACAACACTTGTCGGACGGGGCCAAATTTATCTAAGGGGTTCACATAAGTAGTCAAAAAAACATTCAACCTAAGTTTAAACCAAAAAAACAATTCAAATGAAAAAAGCGCACTTTTTGCGCTTTGGGCTTGTTTATGTTTTTTCCTTTTTTTTGCTTCACAAATAGTTGTGCCTTAAACTTCAAAAAAGCCCTGTATATAGTTGCGCCTTGCGCCTTTTTCCGCTTACACTCGTGCGTTAACTACATACCGTCTAAAAAATATTTTTCAGTACGTTTAATTTGTGAAATAACATGACAATGAGAATTATGAAAACAACATGAAAATGACAATAACATGACACCGTTTCGATAATTATAATCCATTTACTACGGGTAAACAATCATGTTTATTTCATTTTTTTCTCAAATCATTTCTTACTCAACACAATCAACCAACAACACAATCAACATAAACCCAATTGCATACGTGATAATCATCGTTTTCAGTCTCCTAAATCAATTACATATGTGATAATCATCGTTTTCAAACCTCCCAATCAATTATATTTATTCTTAAATCAAACTAGAACACAATCAACATCATATTTATCTCATAAGGCAATAAATTTCATATCCATGACAATTGATTTTGCAAACCCATACAAACATTCAAATTAACCCAAATTAACCCTAATTAGCATAAAATAGGGTTAGAGAACATACCTAAACAAATTTGGAAGCTTGGAAGTGAGAATTGGGGTGTAGAATCGGTGAAATCGCAACAGCGTCGGGGGGGGGGGGTGCGACGGTATAGAATTTTTTTTTTTTTTTTTTTTTTTTTTGCTGAGTAAGAAATGGGGAAGAAAAGCCGTGGCTCGGTTTTGATATGCAGGAAACAATGTTTTAAAACGCAAAAGGCGTACGCGAGGCATTTTCGGGTCCGTGAGGCGAGGCGTAAGCCTCGACGCGTTGAGGCGTAAACCTTTCAGGGAAAGATGAGGCGCAACACATATCCCGTTTGCTCATTTTTTAACGAGCATGGACATTAACACATAATTAAAATAGCTCAAGACAGTGCACAACAGCTTAAAAAAAACAGAAAAAATAATAATAATAAAAAAGACAGAACACACAGCATGTAACACCCCACCTCCACTAGGGTCACTCGCAAAGGAATGCACTAGCTTTGGAGGGGCATTATTGGTAAACATGCATAATGATATAGCAAGGCAGGACATGACATATATATATGTAAATAAACAGAGTAAGTAAATAAAACAGCGGAAGATTTATAAACCATTTCAAAACTCAAGTCTGGTACATCAAAATGTCACTTTCCCAAATTTACAAGTCTAGATAAATACATCATCTGATAAACTGAAAATACATAAGTACTATCCCCAAATAAGAGTGATAAACCATAGCGGCTCAAGTCCAGAGCATACTTGAGCTATCCAAGGAAGCAGCTAAAATCCAAGCTAGGCTCCAGTATTCCCTCCCTGAGAACCTGGGGGGGGGGGGAAACGGAAGAAAAGAGGCGAAAGAAAACAGGTCAGTCAAAAAGACTGAGTAAGCCCTGCTACGATCAGTCTATAAACTAATAAAGTTAACATCATGATGAAAACTGAGATGATCGTAGATAACAACATACTGACATGATAAATTAACTACACGATAGATAGAGGTGTCATCGCATAAACAGAGTTAAGTTTTGCACCACGGTGTACTAGCAAACCAACATAACAGGTATTGATCCCTTAGCCCAAACTTTGGCCCAATAACCTGAAGTGACCTTAATATAAGGTCCAACCCAACGGTCTAGTCGATCGGCTCCCTATAAGCCTAACACGTCAAGTGTTGATGTCCATACGGCCCACATATGGATGTAGGTAGTCTGTGCTGGGCCCACCTTTGGGTGTATCAAGCCCTCGGTTGTCGACCCCGGACACTTAAGCAATAATGCACAGCCCTAACCTACTGGTACCCGTGCCTCGAGTTTGTCCAACATCGGACTACGTGCACGTCCGTAGCCCGCCGGACCCGCACCGCTGTACCACTCGGCCATCGCCCTTTGGTCGTTTACATCCGTCCAGTAATCGTGCCCCGCCCTAGCCTAGTTTCTAGGGTTGTGATGATACCAAACTGGGATTACTGCCGGAACAGACCCGCCGCTAGGGTTTCCTAAGAGGGTTAAGTGTGATTTAACCCTTCACTAATCCTGGATTAAACTGGTTAAGTGTGGCTTAACCCCATTCTAATCCCTTGAACTCCCAAATGGATTAAACTAGTTAAGTGTAGCTAACGGTTCACAACTTAACCACATTCTAATCCCTCGAATCCCCAAATTGGTTAAGTATTAGTGGACCCTGACTTAACCCTAATCATGAGGCATTAATTAATTTAATGCACCTTAACCTCTCACATTAGACCTTGTTGTGGTTACTAGTTAAGCCGGGCGGGTCCGGGTAGCTTTACACCACAACTTGGTCTAACCTCGGGTCTTGGCACCCCATGACCAACTTCTCACATTGGGTCCTATTGTTTGTAGCCACTAGTTAAGCCGGGCGGTTCCGGGTAGGATTACGCTACAAATAAACCCAACCTCGAGTTGGCCACACTTATGTTTTCTAAGTGTCATGTCCACTTTATTTCAAAACATAATCACAAGTCAAACAATTACTTGGGTAGACCTAACTTAATAGGTAAATTCCCAAGGGGTAGACCTAACTTAATAGGTAAATTCCCAATCTTATATTTTCATGTATTTTAAGTTTACCCCAAAACCCCCAACGTCATTCTATCGCTTACATATTCGTAGTAACGCATAAAGGGTAGGAAGAGGGAACTTGGCACAACATACATGATAAACTTGCACAACAATCATGCATAGCATGTTAGACTTGCACAACTTAGCATAGTGATCTTGCATATTACCATAAACATGCATAACATGTTAAACTTGCATAACTTAGCATAGTGAACTTGCATATTACCTTAATCATGCATAACTTGTCAAAACATGCACAACTTGTCAAAACATGCACAACTTGTCATTTTAAACTTGCATAAACATGCACAACTTGTCAAAACATGCACAACTTGTCAAAACATGCGCAACTTGTCAAAACATGCACAACTTGTCATTTTAAACTTGCATAAACATGCACAACTTGTCAAAACATGCACAACTTGTCATTTTAAACTTGCATAAACATGCACAACTTGTCAAAACATGCACAACTTGTCAAAACATGCACAACTTGTCAAAACATGCACAACTTGTCATTTTAAACTTGCATAAACATGCATAACTTAATGAACATACAAATCATGGCTTAACAAACTTGCATAAACATGCATAACTTAATGAACATACAAATCATGGCTTAACAAACTTGCATAAACATACATAACTTATAAATCTTGCAAATCATGGCTTAGTATACATGCATAACTTAATAGATTTGCAAATCATGGCTTAGTACCCTTGCATAACATGCACAACTCAATAAACATACATAAACCCCAACTTTCATCACACATTAACTTTATAGTTTCTAAAATGAAGGTAAGAGGGCTTACAATGCTTATGCGGACTCAAATGAGTATAACAAATGCAAGAAACCCCTTATGCAACTAATTAAAGCCCCCAAATGCAAGCAAACTTGATCAAGACTCCTCCTTTATGATGCCAATTGAAAAACAAGCCTTTAATGCAAGCTAAGGAGGATCATACAAGCTTAAATATGCTTGTATGCATGGAAAATCACTTAGGAATTAAATTAGGAATTGTATGAAGAGGGTGGAGGCCATGAGAGTTTGGATTTTGGCATAGTTTAGTTGCTAGGATGAATAATTGGGTTTTTGGGTAGGATTAGGGTTGTATTTATAGAAGATTAGAGTGTTTTTAGCCCTAGGATTAACCCTAGGTTAGTTTTGGCCCGTCAGATCTCGGAATCCTCTAGAACCAAGCCCCAAGACCCAGCCCAAATCAAAAATGGTGCACCAGGCTAGACTGCCTGGGCACCCCCTGTCGACAGGGCTGTCGACAGGGCAGTCGACATGCCTAGACCCCTGTCGACAGGCCTGTCGACATGGGGTCCTGGGCGGGATTTTTCCCGCCTTGGCCCAGCTGGCCCAAACCCATGTTTTTAATTTCAAATTTAAATCTGTTTTTACTTAGAAATTTTCTGCAAACTTCAACGGGCCTTAACTGGGTCATACGGACTCCGATTTTCGAAAACTCGGACTCTATTTCGCGTATTTTTCCGAGACGAACGCAATGGCATAGCCCGTTTCCCTTGATTCCGATTTTAGAATTAAATTCTGCCTCAATTTACATTATAACAGATTATTAAAAATACGGATTGTTACATTCTCCCCTCCTTAAAGGATTTCGTCCCCGAAATCTTCAAGTTAGGAAGAACGTATCCTACCACCCAATCATCCATCTACTCAAAGCATCATCCACGAGCAATCATTGTCCTTACAAGATTCTAAATGCTGGATGAACATATGCAAAAGTGTGTGTATATGTACTTACCTAATGCAAAAATCAGGCGGCTACTGATACAGTAAACCTCCTTAATGCATATGTATGTAAATCAGGCGGTTACTGATACAGTAAACCTCCTTAATGCATATGTATGTCAGTGAAATGAATACATATGTATGCAAATTCCTAACATAATGTATAATATCTACATGCGTGCTCAATCATACATCCATATGCAACATCCATGTGATAGCATACGAATTTCATCCAAGAATAAGCATAAACACTCATGCACATGCAATATGAGGAGTGTGTGAGCCGATCTAGTGCCTAATCGTGTATAATGCATCCACGAGCAACCACTTGCAAACACTTGCAACCACTTGCAACCATCAAGCATAACATGTCTCAAACACATGTTTCATCCAAAGGGTTTCTACCTAAGGTTCTCATGACACGATAAACTAGATAAACTAAATAAACTCCTTTTTGGATTACAAGAAATCCATTCAAACTTTGACATATAGTACTAACCGATGAGTCTTAACCCCCTTATGGAGTTTACAACAGAAATAAGATCGAGGATGGGACCGAGAGGATATATACAAAAGATAACTTGCAAGCAAGCTCCACAGGAAAACAAGGATCAAAGATACACTCTTAAAAAGAGATATGATGCGCGTACCTAGTCTTCATTCTTCTTAGTTACGTTTCCTTGAGCTTAACTCTACTGTGCTTTGACTATCTTTCACTTCATGATTCCTTGGCTTCCTAACTCCTATTTCCCAAATTCGAGTTGGAACGCATTTCATTATCGCCTCTCGTCTTTCTTTTCCACTTATTCTTCCTTCTATATACTTGGCTTGAACATAATTATAATCCTCATGATTCGTGCAAGCTCTCCAAAATCCACTAGTGAATCCTGGATCTCGTCTACTTACTATAAAGTACTCCATGCAGCAGAACTTTCCTTGAAAATACCAATCCGCGTTGCCAATTGCCCCTTATAAACGCGATTTTCTATAACTCAGGCTTAATCGAAATGAACCATCCGCCTATGAGTGATAGGCCATACCTAGATTCAGTTGCCTACCCATGGCTTCCTATAGGCTATTTCAAAACTGGCCAACTTCTTGAGGGTAAACCGTTGCTAACCATGATGCAGTCCTCTCGCTCTTTACCGGACTGAAATGAGCACTCTTCGTAAGTCTACCTATTATGACCCATATACCCGTATTCCCTTTCTTTGATCTAGGTAGTCTATCCACATAATCTATCGAGATGTTTTCACACTTCCCTTGCGAAACCTCCAATAGAGGTAATGGCCCGCCGGGCTTCTATGACTTGGCCTTAACCTGGTGGCACAACATGCATCCTGAGACCAACTCAGCCACCTCCTCGAGTGATGCACATCTTCAAGAACCTTCTTTACCAAGTCTTCCACTCGAGGAACACATAATCTCTCATCGCGCCTTAGTCATCCCTTGTCATCTATAATATATCTAGCGAGGTGACTTAACATCTCGCCTCGAATCAACTGGTCCATGTTCTTGACTAACTGCGGGTCTTCTTCCTGTGAAACCCCCTTCTTGATCCCGAAGAGTAAGTCTAAGCTCAGGGAATGCTAACTAGCCAAACGGAGAAAGCTTCTTACTTCAATTGCCCTCCTCAGAGTTTTCCGGTTTTAAACCGCAACCACTTTAGCGGAATCCACCGCTAAGCCTTACTTAGGAACTATGTGCCCAAGAAATCCAACCTCTTTTCTCCAGAGTGACATTTGGAGAACTTGACCTTCCACTGGTGGCTCTAAGCGTATCCATCTCCTCCTTGAGATGTATAGCATGTTCTTCCTCGTTCTTTTGAGGAGATCAAAATATCGTCTACGACGACCATGACAAACTTGTTCAAGGACTCCCTAAACACCCTACCCATCAAGTTCACGTAATATGCAGGTGTATTAGTCAAACCAAATAGCATGACTAGCCATTCTAAAACCCATCTAGAGTCCTAAACGCAGTCTTGTCAATTCCATCCTCAGCCATCCTAAGCTGATGGAATCCGGTAGCTAGATCAAAAGAAAACAGATGCTCCTACAAGCTGATCAAACAAATCATTGATCCTTGGTAACGGTTATCTATTCCTCTCACGATAATTAACACATAAGCGAAACAAACTGTCCACATCAGTAACGAATACTACTGGAGCACCCTACTCGAAAATGCTTCGTCTCAGGAAGTTCTTCTCAAGCAACTCCTTGACTTGCTTTCTTAACTCTCATTTCGTGAGGTCATGTGCCTAATCGGCCACGAAACTGGCTTGGCATTACCAACCAGATAATACGGAAATCTATCCCTAGATATCAGGATATTCTCGGACCACCCTCACAGATTGCAAATTATCGATAGACGAGTTGAGGGATTCAAGATAACATGACATGACGGGACCCATAGGGTTGCTAGAAATTTCTAGGGTATTACCGAGGCGAGTCATGAGCCTCACAACCCTATATACAAAAACCCAGAATGGCTTCAAAACAGGACAACCATTCCATGCCCAAAACCAACCCATATCCCCCGAAACCGAGAATATATACATCCCACGAGAATTCTATACTCAAGATAGAAACTTTCAAATCCACTCAGACCACAGACAAACGGGCAGAACCCCCAATTGGATTTAAAACACATACGGGATCATCAACCAGACTAGTACTTAGGTGCAAAACTTTCAACTGGATCAGATGAAATAAAACTATGCGATGTGCCAGAATCAAACAAGGTTCGAACAGGGAAAATCAGAAAATGTAAACAAGATTTTCAACAGAAACACTACCTCTATCATGAGCTGGAAGAACGGTATTGAGGGGATGAACTCGCCCTCCAGATAGTCCTGCATACTGAGTCTGACCTTGCCCTTGTTTCCTTGGGCAATCCTTGCTGAAATGTCCAAACTCACCACAATCAAAGCATTCGCCCCGCTTTCTCTTCTCCTTCTTCCTACATTCCCTGGCTATATGTCCAATTTCACCACAGAAGCTACATTTCATATTCTTGCCCCGTTTCCCGGAATTTACTCTCTTGCCTTGAGACTCATTCGCCTCGACCTCTTTCTTGTCATTGCTACCTTCTTCTTGAAGTAGGGCCAAATTCACCAAATTCTCGAAAGTCGCCCCCAAGGGTATATGAGACAGGGCCAAATCACGTAATGGCTCGTTTAATCCTAGAGCAAAGTGTAGGGCCTTCTTCTGAGCTGTATTAACCAAGTCTAAATCGTCCTGAGCCAGTTGATTAAACTTATCTATGTATTCCCTAATAGTCATGTCCCCTTGCTTCAGTGATAAGAATCTCAGTCCAAACCTTCCTCTAAAGTCATCCCAAGTCTCGATTGGCCTAGTAGCGGTGGTGACTACCCACCAACGTGCAGCTTCTTCCTATAGCAACCATACTGCCAATAAAACCTTCCTGCGGTCACTTACATCAAAGGTGGCTAAAAGATCTTCGGTCTCTTTCAACCAATTCCTTGCCTCTACAAAAGTCTCGGTTCCAAAGAAATTCTTGCAACCCATCGCCTTAAAATCTTGGCAAATCTCGGCGAAGTCAATTCGAGGATGCTGAGGGGAAGGAGGAAGAGGAACATCAACTACCGGAGGAGGAGTAATATTTGCGGGGCCGGCTTCGGTCGCCCTGGCCTCCAAAAGTCTCCTATACCAAACAGGTACGTGAACTCCCTCCGGAATGGCAAAGTTGTCGGCCATACTGGAAACGAAAAGAAAAGAGTTCAAACGAGGGATCAAAGGATAGTGCTAATGGCTTTTTGGGGAATAGCCTTTAAAATAAACTAGACTTTTCTTTGGAAAATACTTAATACTTGGTTTTGAAAATAGTTTTTCAAAGAGTTTTAAAAGCCTTTTTATCCCTTCTCGTAAACCATATGCTCTGATACCAAATGTAACACCCCACCTCCACTAGGGTCACTCGCAAAGGAATGCACTAGCTTTGGAGGGGCATTATTGGTAAACATGCATAATGATATAGCAAGGCAGGACATGACATATATATATGTAAATAAACAGAGTAAGTAAATAAAACAGCGGAAGATTTATAAACCATTTCAAAACTCAAGTCTGGTACATCAAAATGTCACTTTCCCAAATTTACAAGTCTAGATAAATACATCATCTGATAAACTGAAAATACATAAGTACTATCCCCAAATAAGAGTGATAAACCATAGCGGCTCAAGTCCAGAGCATACTTGAGCTATCCAAGGAAGCAGCTAAAATCCAAGCTAGGCTCCAGTATTCCCTCCCTGAGAACCTGGGGGGGGGGGGGGGGAAATGGAAGAAAAGAGGCGAAAGAAAACAGGTCAGTCAAAAAGACTGAGTAAGCCCTGCTACGATCAGTCTATAAACTAATAAAGTTAACATCATGATGAAAACTGAGATGATCGTAGATAACAACATACTGACATGATAAATTAACTACACGATAGATAGAGGTGTCATCGCATAAACAGAGTTAAGTTTTGCACCACGGTGTACTAGCAAACCAACATAACAGGTATTGATCCCTTAGCCCAAACTTTGGCCCAATAACCTGAAGTGACCTTAATATAAGGTCCAACCCAACGGTCTAGTCGATCGGCTCCCTATAAGCCTAACACGTCAAGTGTTGATGTCCATACGGCCCACATATGGATGTAGGTAGTCTGTGCTGGGCCCACCTTTGGGTGTATCAAGCCCTCGGTTGTCGACCCCGGACACTTAAGCAATAATGCACAGCCCTAACCTACTGGTACCCGTGCCTCGAGTTTGTCCAACATCGGACTACGTGCACGTCCGTAGCCCGCCGGACCCGCACCGCTGTACCACTCGGCCATCGCCCTTTGGTCGTTTACATCCGTCCAGTAATCGTGCCCCGCCCTAGCCTAGTTTCTAGGGTTGTGATGATACCAAACTGGGATTACTGCCGGAACAGACCCGCCGCTAGGGTTTCCTAAGAGGGTTAAGTGTGATTTAACCCTTCACTAATCCTGGATTAAACTGGTTAAGTGTGGCTTAACCCCATTCTAATCCCTTGAACTCCCAAATGGATTAAACTAGTTAAGTGTAGCTAACGGTTCACAACTTAACCACATTCTAATCCCTCGAATCCCCAAATTGGTTAAGTATTAGTGGACCCTGACTTAACCCTAATCATGAGGCATTAATTAATTTAATGCACCTTAACCTCTCACATTAGACCTTGTTGTGGTTACTAGTTAAGCCGGGCGGGTCCGGGTAGCTTTACACCACAACTTGGTCTAACCTCGGGTCTTGGCACCCCATGACCAACTTCTCACATTGGGTCCTATTGTTTGTAGCCACTAGTTAAGCCGGGCGGTTCCGGGTAGGATTACGCTACAAACTCAACCCAACCTCGAGTTGGCCACACTTATGTTTTCTAAGTGTCATGTCCACTTTATTTCAAAACATAATCACAAGTCAAACAATTACTTGGGTAGACCTAACTTAATAGGTAAATTCCCAAGGGGTAGACCTAACTTAATAGGTAAATTCCCAATCTTATATTTTCATGTATTTTAAGTTTACCCCAAAACCCCCAACGTCATTCTATCGCTTACATATTCGTAGTAACGCATAAAGGGTAGGAAGAGGGAACTTGGCACAACATACATGATAAACTTGCACAACAATCATGCATAGCATGTTAGACTTGCACAACTTAGCATAGTGATCTTGCATATTACCATAAACATGCATAACATGTTAAACTTGCATAACTTAGCATAGTGAACTTGCATATTACCTTAATCATGCATAACTTGTCAAAACATGCACAACTTGTCAAAACATGCACAACTTGTCATTTTAAACTTGCATAAACATGCACAACTTGTCAAAACATGCACAACTTGTCAAAACATGCGCAACTTGTCAAAACATGCACAACTTGTCATTTTAAACTTGCATAAACATGCACAACTTGTCAAAACATGCACAACTTGTCATTTTAAACTTGCATAAACATGCACAACTTGTCAAAACATGCACAACTTGTCAAAACATGCACAACTTGTCAAAACATGCACAACTTGTCATTTTAAACTTGCATAAACATGCATAACTTAATGAACATACAAATCATGGCTTAACAAACTTGCATAAACATGCATAACTTAATGAACATACAAATCATGGCTTAACAAACTTGCATAAACATACATAACTTATAAATCTTGCAAATCATGGCTTAGTATACATGCATAACTTAATAGATTTGCAAATCATGGCTTAGTACCCTTGCATAACATGCACAACTCAATAAACATACATAAACCCCAACTTTCATCACACATTAACTTTATAGTTTCTAAAATGAAGGTAAGAGGGCTTACAATGCTTATGCGGACTCAAATGAGTATAACAAATGCAAGAAACCCCTTATGCAACTAATTAAAGCCCCCAAATGCAAGCAAACTTGATCAAGACTCCTCCTTTATGATGCCAATTGAAAAACAAGCCTTTAATGCAAGCTAAGGAGGATCATACAAGCTTAAATATGCTTGTATGCATGGAAAATCACTTAGGAATTAAATTAGGAATTGTATGAAGAGGGTGGAGGCCATGAGAGTTTGGATTTTGGCATAGTTTAGTTGCTAGGATGAATAATTGGGTTTTTGGGTAGGATTAGGGTTGTATTTATAGAAGATTAGAGTGTTTTTAGCCCTAGGATTAACCCTAGGTTAGTTTTGGCCCGTCAGATCTCGGAATCCTCTAGAACCAAGCCCCAAGACCCAGCCCAAATCAAAAATGGTGCACCAGGCTAGACTGCCTGGGCACCCCCTGTCGACAGGGCTGTCGACAGGGCAGTCGACATGCCTAGACCCCTGTCGACAGGCCTGTCGACATGGGGTCCTGGGCGGGATTTTTCCCGCCTTGGCCCAGCTGGCCCAAACCCATGTTTTTAATTTCAAATTTAAATCTGTTTTTACTTAGAAATTTTCTGCAAACTTCAACGGGCCTTAACTGGGTCATACGGACTCCGATTTTCGAAAACTCGGACTCTATTTCGCGTATTTTTCCGAGACGAACGCAATGGCATAGCCCGTTTCCCTTGATTCCGATTTTAGAATTAAATTCTGCCTCAATTTACATTATAACAGATTATTAAAAATACGGATTGTTACACAGCAGTTTTAAAACAAAGAAAAAAAAACTCTCTTTCGAAATCGATTCAGAAATGGAACTCGATTCCATAACAGGAATCGATTTCGATTCCTGTTAAGGAATCGAGTTCGATTCACAGGAATCGAACTCGATTCCTTAACAGGAATCAAAATCGATTCCTGTTGTGGAATCGAAATCGATTCCAGGAATCGATTTTGATTCAAGTTAAGGAATCGATTTCGATTCCACAATAGGAATCGATTTCGATTCCTCTTTCAACTGAATTTTTTTTTTAAACAAACGCACGCCTCAGAGAGTTGAGGCTCTGAGGCGTGCGTTTTTGGCGATTTCCATGCCTCAAACCACTGAGGCGTAAGCCTCAGGAGGAAAACACCTATTGAAGCACGCCTTCAGGCGTTTTAGCCATCACTTCGCCTCGAGGCGCCCCTCAAGGCGCGCCTCAGGCGCGTTTTTTGATACACTGGCAGGAAAATAAGTGACAGCTAGCGACGGCTAGCGACGGCCGCTTTTCTAGCTGTCGCTCAGGGTCGTTGCAAAATGAGCCCTCTCTAGTAGTGTGGCAATGCTTAAAACCAAGAGACCAAGAGGGCAAAAAATCTGAGACCCGCCAAGTCATGAATGCGCAAAACAGTGCATCAACAAATTTATGCACAAAGGAGTATAAAATTTACAAGGCTACATGGCGTAACTGGCTTATAGGCTACCGTAATATACATAAGTCATATGGACCTGATACTAACAAGGGACACCAGTCTACATTATAAGTAAATGAGGTGTTGTGGCTTGTTCACTTTAAGGTATAAGTGACTGTATAGAATACAAATGTTTTTTAGTACTTATCCTTGCTATTTTTTTTAAACCACTGGTTAGTTTATAAATGCAGGAAATAGAACGAAGAAAAGAAGGTGATAAACGTGGTACTTTCAGTTAACAAAGGGTCTACAGGTTCACATATTCAGGTTACAGGTTTGTTGAGTTTTATCTCTCATGCTATAAGCAAATGTTAACGAATAAAAACACATATACTTATACACACGGCTAGCATGAGCAACAAAGTTTTCAGGGTGTATATACGCAACCAACAAGGACAAGACAACACGCCTAATAGCATTAATAGTCAACCCAATCACCCGATGAACTTTCAGTAAGAATCGACAGGGTAGCAACATGAATTTAAGTAATCAAACCCGAACAACCCAAATTAACTGTTTATTTAAGCTAATTACAGAAGTTAATAACGTGAATCAACGATTAATCGTGAGTGAGTTAATACTCACCTTTGGCGATTGCGAAAAAGAAGACGCAGGCAACACAATGGGGCGAAGTGACTTCGCGGCGATGGACGGAGGAGTAGCACGCTTGAACGGTGCTGGAGCTTTGAACTTGCAGTGGAAGGAGGCGACGCAGCTCTGCTTTGATTTAATGGCCAAGCCTTGGAGTCTTCGACAAATAGCGCGAGAGAGATGCGGTGGTGGGAAACTCACAATCGATTCAGAGGCCATTAAGTTAAAATAGGAATGACTAGGGATTTTTATTCGAATTAAGGCAAAGGAATAGTTGGCTTTGACCACAAACAAGAAAAGGAGAATGGTTTTCTTGCTGCTGAAAATTTTTGGGCCATCGTCATTTTTATAGAGGGAAAAATGGTGGAGATAAGAACGAAGTCACTCGATAGGGTTTAGAGTTGTGCATATTTTTAGGTATAGGTCAGCGGAGTATATAACTGAGGAAGGTTCTATTTTATTATAATTTGATATTAATTTAGACCGCGAAATACCGTGTAATGCTCTGACTTCGTACTGCTAACGCAACTTCTGAATGTGATAAAAATTATACGGATCCTTTTATCTTCGCATTCTGAACCCAATAAATTTATTCTGGTCGTCATCCGACTCCGGTTTTTATATGACATTATTTTTAAATTATAAATTATTTATCATTTCATTGATTTATTTCCATTCGTTCACCAACAACCCCGTTTCATTCCAAATTTGAAATGTAAAATTTTAGTTACTTTGATATACATAAATACACACATTTTTTGAGAAATATTCCATATATTTTTAACAAATAAAATCTCTAGTTCGTTTAATGTTAACACTTTTATCTTTAAATTCACCCATTTATATTTTCCAATTCGAATACTCAACCGAATTGAATTCAAACATTCAATAATAATATTTGATTATCAACCAATCATCCTGAATTAAATATCGAATTCAATTTATACATTAAATTTGATTTTTTTTTAATTTCTAATCCTAGTATCAATATAAAATAGATCATTAATAGTTAAATTAATCACATATTTTAGTTGTTGAAATTTCTGGGACGTTACAACTATAGTCCTTAATAGATAGGAAATTTAATGTCATAGATGTTATGATTGATTGTGTGCTTTCTTCTCTGTTTCTCTGGGTAAGTTATCACCATATGTTGTCGAAGAGATTAGGGATTCGGGTTTGTCCTTTCCTCTTCAGTAATGACACGTGGTAGATGATTTTCATGTGCAAATTCGATGGTTGCTAGCCAGATCAGATGATTGAACTATTTATGCACATATTATACTACATAACTATTGTTAGTTATTTTATAACTCACAAAGACAGTTGTCTGATTCAAGGTTTTATGTTTCCCCCTTATTACCTTGGCTTTTAATCATTGTGTTGTTGAGCAGACTGTGATATCAGGTAGTAGGTTTTGGTGCCGATGATGTTGTCCAGTGACGAGCAGGAGACTGACATATTACTACAACCTACTGTTTAGATGTTTTATTATTTCCGTTATTTGTCGATATTTTGATACTCTGATAGATAAGTAGTGAGGCTTGTTGTATGGATTACTCACAATCAGAGATGTGTTTTGTTGGTGATTCTAAAATGTTATGAGATTTTATTTTTCTATTTAATTGTGCTTCACTACTATCACCTAATATATATTTTCTATTATATGTTGTCGATGCACTGTGAGTTATACAACAGGTTTATTTCAAGTTATTCTAATGTGATGATCATCCCTGTAATGAACTGGCTTTTCGATCGCTCCAAGTCAGTAATTTTAAACCAACTCGAACCATTCAAAACGATATATTATTATTGCTTATGAAGTTGAAATATAAATCATCACAGAATCACAAACACAGAACACAGAATATCTCACAAAAAAAGTAAAATTTATACAATATTTCAAAAAATCTTAAATTCACATAATACCAGAGCATAGAATTAAATACAGGTACAGCGGAAGACTGGATACAGAATTATACCAATATCAGTAATAAGCAATGTTGGCATAACTACATATGGAAAAATGATCGATGACTGATTCTTCAACAGATCTCAAGCTCTAGTAGATAGATCCCCAACCTGTAATACTCGGACTGACCTGGGCATTTTGCAAGGAATAAAACAACCAAAATACCAGAGTCATGACTAACATTCTTATATAAGTGAATTAACTCAAGTGACATGTTTAAATGGAACGCATCGGTAACTTAAGTGATGGATGGGGTTTCCATCCCTTAAGGATCCGTGAAACTAGTAATATAATATAATACGCTATTATAATAGTGTCTATTCATTAAAATAAATATATCAAAATAGCGTAAGCGGGATTACCATGATTACCCTTACACCGTTTAGAATCCTTGTAGTCTATACAATACTGTAAACTCCCCGTATTGGTATTATTAGAGGGCACACCGTAGAAAACAATGCCAAATCAAAATCGTAGGAGCTCGATCAGGATAATATAACAAGGCACACGAGGAACACCCACAGTAGGATTCTACCGGATTGAGGCCATCGGGCCGGTGGTAACACATATTAGCAACTACTGCCCACCTCGAACAACACTCCCATAATCAGAGGGTGCACTCAAATAAATCACAACAGTAATAGAGATGGTATCGAAGAAGCATTTTCGATCATAGGTGCGATCTCACTTAACCTGGGTATGACTCCTGTTTTAGTCATTTTGATTATGACCCGAAGGTCAAGGCCAATCCATCAGCGTTCTCTTTCTTCAAATCTAGTAATTGCCTCCATACCATTCTACTTCATTCCGGAATCTCCACCGCGTACACAGCTGTTAAAGTGGTGTCGGCATCGATCGAGAGTATGACATCTACCGACTACGGTCTCTTTAATAACCAAACGTTTACATTTTTCACACTGTGGTCATTATATTTAAAATCATATTTCCGAGTAACACAAATTGATTCATTCAAGTATGGCCTTGAAATTGATTACTCAAATAATTCATTTCTGGTTCAGTTAGATTTCAAGTCCGAAATTCCCAATAACCCCTTATCAAAACCATTCGTGTTTGAATTTCACTTCTACTCAAAATATCATTATCACCTGATGCCTTCATTTTAATCCTTCAGATTCAATAGCTCAAATTGGACATAGATCATTTAAATACGTAAAAATAATTAGAATACTAACATGGAAATAATGTAATGTGTTAATCTAAAAATAATATATATTGCTGTAAAATATTATAAAATCCTTAATTACCAAAATAGGTATAAGTCTTATATTATAAATATGTTCAGAAAAGTTAGAATCGAAAACATATATGAAATGGTTGTAAGATAATTATAAAGTTTAAAGAGTCAAAATAGTTTTAGATCATTTATTATAAGTAATTTGTGAAACCAGGTAATAAGGGAAGCTTGTTGTTAATGATATTTTTTGTCAACACCAGAGTTAGCGCAATAGGGATGGATCCGAAGGAAAGAGGCAGATTGATTCATCTCCACAAGCTTAGTTGGGTTCTTCATCCCTTGATCCCGCGACTTTGGAAAGAAGGATCATTAACCTATCACTCTTGACAAAGGATAAAATGGTTGATGGCAAGGGATTTTACACCAAGCCCCGCTGGGAGATCTAAACTCGTAGCGAGGGCAGAAGCTCGCAAGAGGGGTTTAAACTTATAGGAAAGTGTGTTTCCTTTGATCTACCGGGAAGTTTAGACAAGTATACATGCATTTGCAGAAAATAAACAGTAACCCGGGGAAATCAAAAATTAAGAAAATAGTACAACAAACTCATAGGAAGATGCATTGAATATGGATACACACTTTGTTAATATTCGATTTAGGATACATAATCAGAGTAGAAGTAACTTTTCAATTGATCCCAGCCTTAAGGTTTAGAGATAGAGAGAGGGATTACAAGGATTTTGCAAAATAAAAAAATATGGAAAAGTCCCCCCTTAAATATGACCCCTGGGGTTTAATTATAGAGGACTTGGAGCCTCTTCCCTTAATGGATCGTTGTGCCTTCAGGAATCTTTGTCGGCCGCCTTTTTCCTTGGTCTCGAATATTTTTGCTTCCGGCCGCTTTGCAGTGTTAATTATAGCTTCCACAATGAAGGTTTCGGCTAGCCAGGAGCCTCTTTGGGATTGATATGTGCTTGTTGTCGTTGTAGCTTGAAACACCCCACCTCCGTTAGGGTCACTCTTAAAGGGAATGCCCTAATTTTGGTGGAGGTCTATAAGTATAAGTCACAGATATAAAGACAGATATAAGAACACATATTTTTGAACAGCGGAAAACAACAACAACTTTTATTTCATTAAAATACGTGTTACACAAACCATGCCATAATTGTCTTACAATTCTTCCAAAAACATAATATCTCCATAACTGTCTTGATTACATTATTTAAAGAAGCATAAAGAAAACATAAATAAACTGCAAAAGTCCCATAACTGCTGTCCAAAGCCATAGTCCAAAACGGAAAAGATCCAAGCAATACATTCTTTCTCTTCAAGCTGGATGTGAAAACTGGTCAAGCTGCGGTATTCCCTCCCTGTGGACCTGGGGGGGGGGGGGAGGGGACGAAAGAAAAGAAGGCAAAAGAAAAGTAGAGTCAGACATAAAGCCTGAGTAAGTCTAGAACTATTCAGTCTATGAATAAAGAACTGGGTATGATAAGCATAAACTGGAAATGGTAAAGCACCATAAACTAAGTTAAGTTGTCTAGGGTCGAATACTATCGTACCCCATATTAATCTCTGTACCCACATAAACTAGTTCCCAACAGGCACCCCATAATCAGGGTGAAGTGATCCATTTTCTGATGATCGGCTCCTACTCGCATAGTTACATGTGTCTTACGGCCCCCGATGTTGTAGTTACCTATGCTGGTCCCACCATGGGGTGTATCAAGTCCCATGGTGGCGGCCCGACACAATTCTAGAATGCACAGGTATGCTACTGGTGCCCAGTGCCTTATTTTTCTGCGCCGGAGTGTGTGCACGCCCGCACCCCGTTAGAACCTACATTGCTGCACCATCGCCGTCGATTTGACCTCTTACAGTCAGCCCAGTAATCGTGCCCCACCCTGCCTAGTTCAGGGTATCCTGATACACCTTGTAGGGTTACTTCTGAAAAGGGTCCCACGCTACTAGGTTTTCTATTTCTAGCCAACATGCTAAGTTGGTTAAGTGTTTAATAAACCTAACCCCCAATCAGTCCGTTTAGTTTAGCATGTTCCATTTTGATTAAGTATTAATATAATTTACTTAATCCTATCAATCCTGACTCAGTCTTAATTGTCTTATTAAAGCCTTGACCTCTCACATTAGACAGGTATTGTTGTGGCTGCCTGTTGCCGGTTGGGTCCGGGCAGTCTTACGCCACAACTCAGTCTCACCTCGGGTCTTTATTGGGCTCCGTGTTTAACCACCCACATTGGATAGGTATTGTTGTGACTACTGGACAGCCGGGCGGTTCCGGGCAGGTTTACATCACAACTCAATCCAACCTTGGGTTAAACACCTCGTATTTTCTAAATTTACATATTTTGTCTCTTTTCTTTTTATATTTAAATATTTGTGGCCCATTATTCAAATTCATCTTTATTGGTTAAAATTTATTAATGCCACTTAATTGTTTTTCAAGGTTGTTGGCATGCGTCAAACATGCCAACACATATGTTCTATATTTTAACCCAAACGTCATTACCCCCGTTTTACACGTTCGCTACAATGTAAGATGTGTTGGGTTTAATATTTAAACCCAACTTAGCCATATGAAAAAGGGAGGCTTATAACATGGTGTTTATGAGGTAACATAAAAAGGGGAGTGTGAACACATGAACTTGCAACATAACGATTCAATTAACATAAATTAGGCACATGTGAACTTGCAATTGTAACAGCGTATAATCATGGCATAAACAATACTTAAACATGAATCATTCTATTCATATGATTATGGCATAAACAATACTTAAACATGAATAATTCTATTCATATGATCATGGTATAAATAATACTTAAACATTAATCATTCTATTCATGTAATCATGGCATAAATAATACTTAAACATGAATCATTCTATTCATATAATCATGGTATAAATAATACTTAAACATGAATCATTCTATTCATGTAATCATGGCATAAATAATACTTAAACATGAATCATTCTATTCGTGTAAACTTGCAATTGGAATGTAAATCTAACTTAATTGTGTCACATATATCACCATATGGTTTAGATAACAACTTAGGCCTAAAACATGTTTCAACTAGGCATAATACCAAACATAGTTTAGTCATGTTCATAAAGGTGCTTACTTTTGTTTCTAATACAAAAGTATGATTTGCTAATTCCAACATAGATTCATATAAACTATAGTACTTAGTCTTATCCAATTACACAATAAAAGTGATCATAAAAGTATGTACATCATATTGGCATAATAGTGAATTATATACTTGCATGAATTCCCAAATAAAATACCACAACATATGGTTGTCAACATAAATCATATACTTGTATGAATCCAATCGTATACCATAACATTTCCAAATCGTTTAGAATCAAAATAACATACAAATATAGATTATTATCGCCACAATTCCATTTCGTTGTTAACTTCCAACGCAAATCACATACTTGCAAATACCCAATCGTATACCATAACATTCCCAAATCGTTTAGGATCAAAATAACATACAAATATATATTATTATCGCCACAATTCCATTTCGCATTTTACACAAATCAAACGCAATTAATTGTTCACATCGGAATAGCACTCTACTTACAACGTATGACGAATCTTCAATTCAGGAATCTGAATTCTGAATTTGGAGATGCTATCCTTTGTTGTAGGCGTTGTTTTGATTTGTTTGACGTTGCTTTAAGCTTTCAAATTATCTCCTAATCGTCTCTCTATTTCTGACGGCTATCCTTAGTCTCTCCTCAGCAGCATGACGGTCTCATCTCCATTTTAGTTTGTGTGAATTAGGGTTAGTCCTAGGTCCTTTTTATAGAGTTTGTGAGTTGATTTAGACCGTCGATGGAGCTTGGTTTAATAATAGTCGTTCGTTCAAAGGAGAAACCAACCAGGAGCTGACACCTAGCCCTAGTGACAAGGCAAGGCTCAAAAATTCGACCAGACCCTGATCAGGCCAGCCAAGACCTGACCAGCAGGTCATTCTGACCTGGGCGCACTTGGCCGGTGCGCCAGGCTAAAAATATACTGGCGCACTTCCCAAGTGCGCCAGTTCATTTTTGTTCTGGCGCACTTCCCAAGTGCGCCAGTGCATTCTGACCCGTTTTCTGGTTTTTATCCCAACTTCGTTCGTCCATATCTTCTTCATACGATATCCGTTTTACGCAAACTCGGATTCTATCTCAAGCAGAATTCCGAGACGAACGCAATGGCGTATCCCCATTCCCTTTATTCTTTGATTACAAACTAGTTATACTTCAATTTGTGAATTTCACCGTTATAGAATACACGGGGTGTTACATTCTCCCCCACTTAAAAGGATTTCGTCCCCGAAATCTTCAAGTTCAGGAAGAATGTACATCCTAACATCCGAACATCCATCTACTCATCCATCAAACACGAGCATCCATTGTCCTTAAAAGACTTCTAATGCTTCATGATCATATGCGAAGTGTGTGTGTACATGTACTTATCTAATGCAAAATCAGGCGGTCAATTGATTCAGTTGACCTCCTTAACACAAATTATGTAAGTGCCATGAATCCATTATGTATGCAAATTCTCCTATTCATGATTCTACATGAGTGCACAATCATTCATACAAACGCAACATCCATATGACAACACATTAAATTTCAATCATATACGAATATAAATACATATATGCATATGCAGTATGAAGTGACTGAGCCGATCTAAAACCTAGATTGTGTGTGTATATGCAACCACGAGCAACCACTAGCAATCACTTGCAACCACTTGCAACCATCATCCATAACATGTTTCAATTACATGTTTTCATCCAAAGAGTTTCTACCTAAAAGATAAGGTCGAGGAGATATACCTAAAAAGATAGATAAAAGCGCAACTTAAGGAAAAAGAAAGATCAAAGATGTACCCTCGAAAAGAAAAGGGTAGGCAGCGCGTATTCTAGCTTCAGTTTCCCAAGTTGCGTCTCCCTCGGCGTCGCTCCACTGAACTTTGACGAGCTTGACTTCTCGGTTGCGTAGCTTCTTCACTTCCATTCCTAATATGCGAGTTGGAACTTTCTTCACGGTTGCCTCGCGTTCCACTTCAGTTTCTTCTAGGATGTTTGGCTCTACCAATTCAGCAGATTCATGTAGACATTTTCGGAGGTGCGAAACGTGAAAGACGTTGTGGATTCCGGCCAGCTTTTCGGGTAGCTCTAATCTATAGGCCATTTTCCCAATTTTCTCGATGATATGGAATGGCCCTACGAACCTTGCTGCTAGCTTTCCTGTGGTTCCAAAACGAACAACGTTCCTTAGCGGAGATACCTTAAGAAAAACTCTGTCCCCAACCTCAAATTCAAGGTCGGTCCTCCTCTTGTCGGTGTAGGACTTTTGTCTGTCTTGGGCCGTCTTCATCCTTCTTCGTATTAAGTCTACTTTCTCTGAAGTCTCTCGGATCATATCTGGTCCAAGTATGAGCTTATCAGTAGACTCCCACCAACAAGTGGGTGATCGGCACGGTCTTCCATATAAAGCATCGAAGGGCGCCATTCCGATGGTTGCTTGATAGCTGTTGTTGTAGGCAAATTCCACCAAAGGAAGATGGTCTTCCCATGTCCCTCCGAAGTCAAGGACGCACAGTCTTAAAAGTTCCTCCAAAACTCTGTTCACTTTTTCTGTTTGGCCGTCGGTTTGGGGATGATAGGCTGTGCTCAAGCATAACTGTGTGCCTACCGCTTCTTGCAGACTCCGCCAAAACTCACTTGTGTAGATAGGGTCTCGGTCACTAACAATGCTGGATGGTATTCCATGGAGTCGAACAATTTCCTTGAGGTAAAGAGATGCTAGGGATGAGGCAGTTCTTTTACTCTTGACAGGTAAAAAGTGGGCGCTTTTAGTAAGCCTATCCACTATTACCCAAATGCTAGTGTTGCCTCTCCTAGACCTAGGCAGCCCATCAATGAAGTCCATTGAGATGCTATCCCACTTCCACTGCGGGACCTCTAGAGGATGTAGCAGACCGCCAGGCTTTTTCTGTTCCGCCTTAACCTGTTGGCACACCATACACTTAGAAACAAATTCTGCTACGTCATTCTTCATGCCGTTCCAAAAGAAAGTTCTTTTTATGTCCTTGTACATTTTATCTCCGCCTGAGTGTATCGTCATCTTGGAGTGATGCGCTTCCTCGAGAACCTTCTTTACTAAATCCCTTGTCTGTGGGACGCATAGTCTTCCGTCTCATCTTAGCCAACCCTTGTCGTCGATGGAGTATCTGTTGAGGTGACTTGAAGTCTCACCCCTAATTAGCCTATCAATCGTTTCCACAAGCTGAGGGTCTTCGCGTTGTGCTGTCCCTATTGAGTCTACTAAAGTCGGGCGTACTTTGAGAGATGCTAGCAAGCCTGGTACAAAATCGGAGGAGGGCCTAAAGTCAAAACTGGCTATAAACTCTATGCTTTGTCTTTCAACAAACAGCGGGCTTAGGGTCAGTTTCTTTCGGCTTAACGCGTCTGCCACTGTAATAACCCGGAAATTCTGGGCCAGTTTAAAATTTTTAATTTGGCGATTTTAGCGAATTTTGATTATTTAAAATAGATTATTTTAAATAATATCGACGAGAAAAATGTTTAGAATATAATTCGAACGTATATATTATATACGTCGTCGTTAGAATAATTATATATAATTATAAATAGAATTGAAAATGGCGCGGTAGTTCAATAATTCGATTTCAAACTTCAATTGAATGTACCAGGTGCAAAACAATCCAGATCTTAGTGAAACCAAAAATAATAGGATCTAATTGATGATATCTTTCCAACGAATCCGAAAAATCAAAATTTCATAGCGGGAATCAAAAGATATGTCCAGTTGAAAATTCTGAATAGTCGCTATGGAATTCAGGCCCTTAAAAATGGGAATTTTGCAAACGACCTCGGATTTCGACGAAACCAGTTTTGTTGGATCCGTGATGTCAAATTATTGCTAGATTCCAAATTTCATAATTTTTCGAATCAATATGTGAGCGTGGCAAAGGAAAACGCGTTTGACCAGTTTCAGTTGATTTTAATCGACTGGAAAATGGCCATTTTTCAAACGGTCTCAGAATTCGAAACTAGTTTTGTTAGGACCGTATCGTCAATACGAAGTTAGAAAATATTTTTCGGGAATTTTTAGAGTTACTATGTGACCTTGGTAAATTGAAATGTACGTTTAAAATTCAATATAATGATTTAAATGTTAATTTAAACGAAAACTGGTCGTAACAGCCGAGTGGGGTAACGCAGCATATCCCATTGTGTTCAGAATGGGGGTATTTAGCTAGGGGCGATTGTCGTTGGGTTTGATTCTGAGTCCGAATGCAAAGACAGATATCTTCAAAATTAAAATAATAAAAATATAAAAACATATATATATAAATTAAAAAGAAACCCTAGCCTATCCCATAAAGCCGCCGCCCCCAATTCAATGTGAACGATCAGAATCGTTCCTCCAAAGATCGTCTCCGATCTTGAAATCCACGCCCAAATTTTCAGAACTCCAAATCAAAAAACGAAAGAGAATTTCACCCTTTTCAAAGTCTTACGGATTAGATCGAAAAACAGGGAGGGTCTCGTTCGATTTTCAGGCTGAAACTTCACCACTTCGCACGCATTTCTAGAGCGAAGGGGGCCATCGAGTTCCTCTAAACTCCGGGGGATGGAAGGCGGTGGCGAGGGCTATGAAGAGGTGTGGGTTGATCGAGTTCAGGGGCGACGAGGTGACGGTGGACTTCAACCCTAGGGCTCGTGATTTTGGGTTCTCTTCGTATAGGGGGATGACGGGTTTCCAGGCATATGAAGAAGAAGACCAGGCAACGTAAATTTTTATTTTTATTTTTATTTTTATTTACTTAGTTTATTTTATTTACGAAATTAGAAGTGAATGAATTTTAATATAAAATACTTTGCTATGAATTTTTATATAAAATAGTTTGCTTTGAAAAATATAAAATAGTTTGCTTTGAAAAATATAAAATAGTTTGCTTTGAAAAATATAAAATAGTTTGCTTTGAAAATTATAAAATACTTTGCTATGAATTTTTATGTAGAATACTTGGATTTGAAAAACACAAAAAGTTGTTTTTATAAAATATTTATGAAGTTGATTTTATAAAATGTATAAAGTAAAAATAGTAATAGATTTGCTTTGAAAGTAAAAATAGATTTGCTTTGAAAATAAAATCACTGTTTTAGAAATAGAATTTTTATATATCTAACAACGATGTAAAAATATGTTTTTATATAAATAAAATCGGTATAAGAGTATAATTTTTATAATGAAGACATCGATATAAAAATATGATTTTTCCTTATGTAGAAGGCAAAGCAAAATATGATTTTTATTTATTCATATAGTAGATAAAAATTCGATTTTTATATATAGAATAGCGAAGTGAAGATTTGATTTTAACATATGTAGAGAATACGGGCAACGAAGATGACAAAAGGCGAGGACGATGAAGATTTCTCTAAATGAAGTGTCGTGAAGTTGGATAGCTATCGGTGAGAATTTCTCACCTTTCAATTTCTTTTCTAGTTATATATATATACTAGGATGCAGACGGTGCTTAGTAGCACCCGACACAATCGTCCACAGACCATGGACTTGTTTGTTTGATTGCATAAATTAGTTAGATGCTTTGGTTTGAATTGAATTGTTTGGTGAAATGAAATTGATTTGATTGATGTGTGAATGGCGTGGGCCTTCACTAGATCGGGGATAAGGCTAGGCCTCGTCCCGTTTCTAGTATCGTGCCGTTATGCCGCCGAAATTTTCTAAAATATGTTAGAAAAATAAAAATATCATTTTATTTAAAGAATGAACTGAATAGAAATTCATATGTTAAAATAAAATGTTTTATCGTTAAAAATATAATTTTTAACGTGAAGTGAATAAAATAAAATATTCATTTACAAACCGGACGGTTTGTGTATGTACACCTATTTGAATGACATTGATTGGGACGATAAATTTTACACATCGCCCAACTGCACAAATAAAATCTGTGTTTGATTGTTTGAAACCCCACACGGGTGTTGGGATGAAATTTGAAGTTCACTCATCCTGATTGATTGAATATGTTGATCGATTGATTGACAGGCTGTTATAAGCGTTAGATATCTATATTTCATGCTTATACAGTGTAGTGCACTTTGGTTGATGGTTGATTATTTTTCAATGCTATTATACATGTGTTGTATGAAAATCCATATAATTAACTTTATATGGTAATTGATTGGGCCTCATTCCAATTTGAAAAATAAAGAATATTATAAAATAAAGGTTCATGTGTTGACAGTACTCATCCGTTGAGATTGGTCATGTGTTGAATGAAATATTTTAGTAATAAAATTTACGTCTTTATCAATATAAAATAAAGGTTCATGTGTTGACAGTACTCATCCGTTGAGATTGGTCATGTGTTGAACGAAATATTTTAGTAATAAAATTTACATCTTTATCAATATAAAATAAAGGTTCATGTGTTGACAGTACTCATCCATTGAGATTGGTCATGTGTTGAACGAAATATTTTGATAATAACAACTATTTTGAAAAAGAAATATTTGAAATAGAATATTTGAAAATAGAAATTTATGAAGCCGTGTTGATTAGATTGACGCCATTTTGACGTAAACGATTTATATCGATTCTATTCATTTTGAAATGAATTGAATATAAAACGATTTCGAAATGAATTGAATATAAAACGATTTCGAAATGAATTGAATATAAAACGATTTCGAAATGAATTGAATATAAAACGATTTCGAAATGAATTGAATTGAAAACGATTTCGAAATGAATTGAATTGAAAACAATTTCGAAATGAATTGAATTGAAAACGATTTCGAGATGAATTGAATATAAAACAATTTCGAAATGAATTGAATTGAAAACGATTTTGAAATGAATTGAATTGAAAACGATTTCGAAATGAATTGAATATAAAACGATTTCGAAATGAATTGAATTGAAAACGATTTCGAAATGAATTGAATTGAAAACGAATTCAAACGGAATTGAAAGCGAATTGAAATGAATTCAAATTGAATTGAAATTTGAATTGAATAGAAATGAATTTTAAAACGAATTTATAAAGAAGAATTCAATTTTGATTTGAATTGAAATGGAAGTTGAAATTGCTTTTGAAACGAATTTTAAAACTATTTATATAATTCGTTTTAAATAGAAATCGACGAAATATATTATATATATTATATATATAATATAATGGCCTGAATAGAACGCGTCGCGCCGCGGCAGTTCGCGAATTTCGACCATTGATTTCAAACGGACATTACGGGAGATCCGACCGTCGGATTCTCCTAAAACCGGAACCGTTGGGTTCGTATCGAAAAGAGCTTTCTAACGAATATGAGAAATTAGAAATCTAACAGTTGGATTTGGAATTATGTCCAAATCAAATTTGGAAAAGGTCGCTGTAAGTGCAGTTCGATAGCCGTTGATGGAAATCGACTGTACAGGCCTTGATAAAATTATTAAAAATAGTAATAATTTGTGTAAAATCATAAGAAATGATTTAGAAAGAATTGGGATGAAAAACTCCATATTTGAAAAGATAAAAATAGATTTTTATCGAAATGAACTAGTTTTGAACTAGAAATATAATTCTATTTATTTTTAAATAAATAAATTGAATTTGAAAAGGGTTTTAAAAATAACCAGAATTTCCAATGATTGCATTGGAGTGGATTTGAATCGAAATTGTCTTCGGAATATTTCGATGTTGGAATTCGTGATTATACAGATGTTGTTATGGAAATTTGAAAGATATATATTTATATCGTTATTTCCAATACGACATTTGTTAATCGTAGAATTTGATATTGAATATAAGCCGATATATTTTCTATTCAGAGCCTTATATTGAATATCAAATGTGATTTGGGTTTGTCGTGAATGGTGTCTTCACTAACACTGTTCTTGAACCCAGTTGAGAAAAGATTAAATCTTTTTATTTAGATTTAATGAAGTGTACCAATTAAATGATATTTAATTGGAATTGAATTGGTATTGATTTTTGGGTTTATCGTGAACAGTGTTTTAAATAACACTTGTTCTTTAACCCGATAATTAATGGAATGTGATTTTGGGTTTATCGTGAACCGTGTTTTAAATGACACTGATTCTTTAACCCAGTCGAAGATTAAAACTAAGTGGAGTTTTAATGAATCTTTAATTAGATTGAAATGATCGAAAATGGAGTACCACCAGTTTTGCTCCAGGCGATAGTTAAATCTTTAATTAGATTTGAACGTGAAATGGTAATTGAATTTACCGATAACACTGTGGTGTTAGATATGAAGTATTACCAGTTTTACTTCATGGGATGAATAGGTTGGGATGGGGAAATTAAAATAAATGATTACTTCGGTAAGGTTCGCTAATCCCGACTAGTTTGAATTGAGATTCAAAAATAGAATAAAGAATAAATTCAAGGAATTTATCTTGGATAAAATTAATGGGAACCTTTCCCTATGAATGTGAAATTTAGAAACTAACTGTCGGTTAGCCAAGCAGAATGGTTTTCTGGATATTGATCTGATGTTGGTTTCGGCCTTCGGGGTTAATATTTAGGAAATTATTCTCTTGATTAATTTACGGTTAGTGACTGATGAATTGGAATGAGGCGTGTGTTGTGTTTGTGTAACACTTATTTAAAATATACGCGAGTTATTCAGAAAGACCGGGTTTATCCCATTCTGAATAACTGATACGACGATAAGTCGAAGATGAAGACGGTGGTCGAAGACCGGAAGTCTTCACGTTGTTTGGGTGATTACTGATGATCTTGATTGGGCTGTACACCCAAGAAGATGGAAACAGTTGGTGATCGTCCGGACGTACTTGGAGATCGATGGATATGCGGGGTACTAGGTGCCTCCGGTTTCGTTCAGACCCAGAACGGACTTGTAAATGGATTGTGTGTCTGACATTGGATTTTAGTCCGTGTGATTGATCTCTATTAAATATATATCTGTTTGGCGGCGGAGAATTTATTCTCTTGCTTAACGCCTTTCTCTGAGACGTACGAGCTCAGGGGTTATATATTGATGGATATCAATCGCATGGAGTGAATTGCCTGTGTGGCATGCATAAGTGGCAAATGATCAAGGCTTATGTTGAAAAGCAAAGTCTTGTGGTTGATGATCGAAGCACGGCCTTTGTGGCGTAGCTTTGTGTAACGTTGATTCGCGAGTATCACACCCGGTATGAACCAAAAACGGGAGACGGACATCAGGGAGGACATGCGTTTTTTCTAGTTAGGAGTGGCGTCAGTGCTTGAACTGGCTGACGAGTTTGACTCATGTGGATGTTGCTTATTATTACTTGCTGAAAAGCGAGGCGCCTCGTGATATCGGTTTCGGCCGATGCTTCTGGTCGGCTGACGGGCCAGGCTTACGCCCCAAAGGGCGGAGGAACGTAGTGTTCAGGCATAATAATCCACATCGGTGGACCGGCCCTGACGATCCAAGGCTTGCCTGCGCGCTTGCCTGAGACATGGGCTAGATTGTCTCGAATCGGTTGAGGATCTTGCCCCTAGCCTCGGTTCATACCATAAATGATAACCCAACTTCCAATACGACGTCTTGCGGTTTTGATTGTAAACTTATATATGGCGACATAGTGTTATGGGGCATTCATGCCGCCTATGATTGATACTTATGATTTGAAGTTGTTTTATACACTATGCACTTATAATAGTATCAAATGATTTGTTTTAAACGTATCAAGCATTCTTTGGCTGTTATAATGGAAAACCCTATCCCCCGGCTTGCGTTACATTGTGTGATAGGACCTGGGTCTTATAACAGCTTCATTTTTCTTTATTTAGCATTGCGCTGTTTGTTTTATGCACCGGTATTCTTGGGAGGAAACCCGTTCCGTGTTATACGGCGTGGTCCCTTGATTTACCTAACTTTAAAAATAAAGATTAATAACTGTTTTAGTTCTCACACCAGTCCCATGACTGACCTGGAGTTTATTGTTTTAACCTTAACTCTGGGTGCCCTTATTTTGACATGGGCAGCTAGTAGTTTTGGTTTTGCAGATTTATATTCACAGGATCCTGGTTTACAGCTGGAATGATATCCGGAAAGCTTTGTATCCGTATATCTCCTTCTAGTTGTGTATTGTATTATTTTCCGCTGCGATGTATTTAAATGTAATTTAAATCTCTGATATTTCTGTGTAATATTCTTTTATACTCTGTATATTCTTGTAATCTAGTGCATTGTTGTAATATACAATGAAATGTTCTTCCGTCTGCGTTCTATTTTGTCATGTTCTCAAACGATAGGGCGTTTCGAACAGTCTGGGTCGGTTTAGCGACTGGTTCGGACCGAGCGAAATTCCTTTTCGTCACAGTTGGTATCAGAGCTTTGGTTTACAAAGCTCAGAGAACAAGGCACATTAGAACCGTACGAAAGAATTCATCAGAAACTGGATTAGTAATATCCAACGGGAATGACTCGTTAGAGATGGGATCAGTAGTATCCTAGAACGAGTGTGAAGAGTATATTTTTCAAAAGAAAACAAATTTTGTTTTGAAAATTTAAATCAATTATTCGTATTTGATTATTTATCTGTATTGATTTGGACAGTCCAGTATATAAAGAATTTGCATATACGCCTTGCAAACGTATATTCAAAGTTTTAATATATTGGATAGATATAGCATCACACTCTAGTCGCCCGAAGATGATATTGATGATAGCGATCGCATCATCAACATTTATGTTCGAGTTTCGAAGGTGGGATTTCTATATATTTCCTATTGACTGGTGTGAGAACCAAAAACTATATAGGATCTATTGTTGTGATTTGGCATTAAAAATCTGATTTTTGACTATATATCAAAAGTTATGAATTTGAAACTCTAATTCACTAATTGATTGATGTTTGTGTTGCTTGTTTAGTTGTTTGATAAATTTTGAACCATTACGCCTAATTGTATCAAATATTGAATTTTATTGAAAATTGGTCGCATATGCTTGCATATATATGTACTTACATTGAACAGGTCATAGCAAAGAGGATAGAGCAGAGAATAAAATTTGTTTGCCCGACAAATAGGTACATGTTTACTACATAATTTACTGTTTTGTTTGGGTGATGATGATTTTATGAGCCTATTGGCTAGCCGCTTGGCTTTTTCTTTTTCTTTTTGAGATCTGAAGGACCGGGGAAGCTATTTGAAATTCCCCGATGCTCCCGGTGCAGGGGAGGTTATGGCGAAATTTTTCGAAAATTTAGGGTGTTAGCCAAATTTTTGAAATTTTGAAAATTCTCAGAAACTGAAAAGTTGGAGAATGGAAGCCAGATCGAACGTAGAGTTGATTAATCAAACCACTTTCGACTTTGTTCCTTTTCGGGGACGAAAAGTTTTAAGTGGGGGAGATTGTAATAACCCGGAAATTCTGGGCCAGTTTAAAATTTTTATTTTGGCGATTTTAGCGAATTTTGATTATTTAAAATAGATTATTTTAAATAATATCGACGAGAAAAATGTTTAGAATATAATTCGAACGTATATATTATATACGTCGTCGTTAGAATAATTATATATAATTATAAATAGAATTGAAAATGGCGCGGTAGTTCAATAATTCGATTTCAAACTTCAATTGAATGTACCGGGTGCAAAACAATCCGGATCTTAGTGAAACCAAAAATAATAGGATCTAATTGATGATATCTTTCCAACGAATCCGAAAAATCAAAATTTCATAGCGGGAATCAAAAGATATGTCCAGTTGAAAATTCTGAATAGTCGCTATGGAATTCAGGCCCTTAAAAATGGGAATTTTGCAAACGACCTCGGATTTCGACGAAACCAGTTTTGTTGGGTCCGTGATGTCAAATTATTGCTAGATTCCAAATTTCATAATTTTTCGAATCAATATGTGAGCGTGGCAAAGGGAAACGCGTTTGACCAGTTTCAGTTGATTTTAATCGACTGGAAAATGGCCATTTTTCAAACGTTCTCAGAATTCGACGAAACTAGTTTTGTTAGGACCGTATCGTCAATACGAAGTTAGAAAATATTTTTCGGGAATTTTTAGAGTTAGTATGTGACCCTGGTAAATTGAAATGTACGTTTAAAATTCAATATAATGATTTAAATGTTAATTTAAACGAAAACTGGTCGTAACAGCCGAGTGGGGTTACGCAGCATATCCCATTGTGTTCAGAATGGGGGTATTTAGCTAGGGGCGATAGTCGTTGGGTTTGATTCTGAGTCCGAATGCAAAGACAGATATCTTCAAAATTAAAATAATAAAAATATAAAAACATATATATATAAATTAAAAAGAAACCCTAGCCTATCCCATAAAGCCGCCGCCCCCAATTCAATGTGAACGATCAGAATTGTTCCTCCAAAGATCGTCTCCGATCTTGAAATCCACGCCCAAATTTTCAGAACTCCAAATCAAAAAACGAAAGAGAATTTCACCCTCTTCAAAGTCATACGGATTAGATCGAAAAACAGGGAGGGTCTCGTTCGATTTTCAGGCTGAAACTTCACCACTTCGCACGCATTTCTAGAGCGCAGGGGGGCATCGAGTTCCTCTAAACTCCGGGGGATGGAAGGCGGTGGCGAGGGCTATGAAGAGGTGTGGGTTGATCGAGTTCAGGGGCGACGAGGTGACGGTGGACTTCAACCCTAGGGCTCGTGATTTTGGGTTCTCTTCGTACAGGGGGATGACGGGTTTCCAGGCATATGAAGAAGAAGACCAGGCAACGTAAATTTTTATTTTTATTTTTATTTACTTAGTTTATTTTATTTACGAAATTAGAAGTGAATGAATTTTAATATAAAATACTTTGCTATGAATTTTTATGTAAAATAGTTTGCTTTGAAAAATATAAAATAGTTTGCTTTGAAAAATATAAAATAGTTTGCTTTGAAAAATATAAAATAGTTTGCTTTGAAAATTATAAAATACTTTGCTATGAATTTTTATGTAGAATACTTGGATTTGAAAAACACAAAAAGTTGTTTTTATAAAATATTTATGAAGTTGATTTTATAAAATGTATAAAGTAAAAATAGTAATAGATTTGCTTTGAAAGTAAAAATAGATTTGCTTTGAAAATAAAATCACTGTTTTAGAAATAGAATTTTTATATATCTAACAACGATGTAAAAATATGTTTTTATATAAATAAAATCGGTATAAGAGTATAATTTTTATAATGAAGACATCGATATAAAAATATGATTTTTCCTTATGTAGAAGGCAAAGCAAAATATGATTTTTATTTATTCATATAGTAGATAAAAATTCGATTTTTATATATAGAATAGCGAAGTAAAGATTTGATTTTAACATATGTCGAGAATACGGGCAACGAAGATGACAAAAGGCGAGGACGATGAAGATTTCTCTAAATGAAGTGTCGTGAAGTTGGATAGCTATCGGTGAGAATTTCTCACCTTTCAATTTCTTTTCTAGTTATATATATATATATACTAGGATGCAGACGGTGCTTAGTAGCACCCGACACATTCGTCCACAGACCATGGACTTGTTTGTTTGATTGCATAAATTAGTTAGATGCTTTGGTTTGAATTGAATTGTTTGGTGAAATGAAATTGATTTGATTGATGTGTGAATGGCGTGGGCCTTCACTAGATCGGGGATAAGGCTAGGCCTCGTCCCGTTTCTAGTATCGTGCCGTTATGCCGCCGAAATTTTCTAAAATATGTTAGAAAAATAAAAATATCATTTTATTTAAAGAATGAACTGAATAGAAATTCATATGTTAAAATAAAATGTTTTATCGTTAAAAATATAATTTTTAACGTGAAGTGAATAAAATAAAATATTCATTTACAAACCGGACGGCTTGTGTATGTACACCTATTTGAATGACATTGATTGGGACGATAAATTTTACACATCGCCCAACTGCACAAATAAAATCTGTGTTTGATTGTTTGAAACCCCACACGGGTGTTGGGATGAAATTTGAAGTTCACTCATCCTGATTGATTGAATATGTCGATCGATTGATTGACAGGCTGTTATAAGCGTTAGATATCTATATTTGATGCTTATACAGTGTAGTGCACTTTGGTTGATGGTTGATCATTTTTCAATGCTATTATACATGTGTTGTATGAAAATCCATATAATTAACTTTATATGGTAATTGATTGGGCCTCATTCCAATTTGAAAAATAAAGAATATTATAAAATAAAGGTTCATGTGTTGACAGTACTCATCCGTTGAGATTGGTCATGTGTTGAACGAAATATTTTAGTAATAAAATTTACATCTTTATCAATATAAAATAAAGGTTCATGTGTTGACAGTACTCATCCGTTGAGATTGGTCATGTGTTGAACGAAATATTTTAGTAATAAAATTTACATCTTTATCAATATAAAATAAAGGTTCATGTGTTGACAGTACTCATCCATTGAGATTGGTCATGTGTTGAACGAAATATTTTGATAATAACAACTATTTTGAAAAAGAAATATTTGAAATAGAATATTTGAAAATAGAAATTTATGAAGCCGTGTTGATTAGATTGACGCCATTTTGACGTAAACGATTTATATCGATTCTATTCATTTTGAAATGAATTGAATATAAAACGATTTCGAAATGAATTGAATATAAAACGATTTCGAAATGAATTGAATATAAAACGATTTCGAAATGAATTGAATATAAAATGATTTCGAAATGAATTGAATTGAAAACGATTTCGAAATGAATTGAATTGAAAACGATTTCGAAATGAATTGAATTGAAAACGATTTCGAGATGAATTGAATATAAAACGATTTCGAAATGAATTGAATTGAAAACGATTTCGAAATGAATTGAATTGAAAACGATTTCGAAATGAATTGAATATAAAACGATTTCGAAATGAATTGAATTGAAAACGATTTCGAAATGAATTGAATTGAAAACGGATTCAAATGGAATTGAAAGCGAATTGAAATGAATTCAAATTGAATTGAAATTTGAATTGAATAGAAATGAATTTTAAAACGAATTTATAAAGAAGAATTCAATTTTGATTTGAATTGAAATGGAAGTTGAAATTGCTTTTGAAATGAATTTTAAAACTATTTATATAATTCGTTTTAAATAGAAATCGACGAAATATATTATATATATTATATATATAATATAATGGCCTGAATAGAACGCGCCGCGCCGCGGCAGTTCGCGAATTTCGACCATTGGTTTCAAACGGACATTACGGGAGATCCGACCGTCGGATTCTCCTAAAATCGGAACCGTTGGGTTCGTATCGAAAAGAGCTTTCTAAAGAATATGAGAAATTAGAAATCTAACGGTTGGATTTGGAATTATGTCCAAATCAAATTTGGAAAAGGTCGCTGTAAGTGCAGTTCGATAGCCGTTGATGGAAATCGACTGTACAGGCCTTGATAAAATTATTAAAAATAGTAATAATTTGTGTAAAATCATAAGAAATGATTTAGAAAGAATTGGGATGAAAAACTCCATATTTGAAAAGATAAAAATAGATTTTTATCGAAATGAACTAGTTTTGAACTAGAAATATAATTCTATTTATTTTTAAATAAATAAATTGAATTTGAAAAGGGTTTTAAAAATAACCAGAATTTCCAATGATTGCATTGGAGTGGATTTGAATCGAAATTGTCTTCGGAATATTTCGATGTTGGAATTCGTGATTATACAGATGTTGTTATGGAAATTTGAAAGATATATATTTATATCGTTATTTCCAATACGACATTTGTTAATCGTAGAATTTGATATTGAATATAAGCCGATATATTTTCTATTCAGAGCCTTATATTGAATATCAAATGTGATTTGGGTTTGTCGTGAATGGTGTCTTCACTAACACTGTTCTTGAACCCAGTTGAGAAAAGATTAAATCTTTTTATTTAGATTTAATGAAGTGCACCAATTAAATGATATTTAATTGGAATTGAATAGGTATTGATTTTTGGGTTTACCGTGAACAGTGTTTTAAATAACACTTGTTCTTTAACCCGATAATTAATGGAATGTGATTTTGGGTTTATCGTGAACCGTGTTTTAAATGACACTGATTCTTTAACCCAGTCGAAGATTAAAACTAAGTGGAGTTTTAATGAATCTTTAATTAGATTGAAATGATCGAAAATGGAGTATCACCAGTTTTGCTCCAGGCGATAGTTAAATCTTTAATTAGATTTGAACGTGAAATGGTAATTGAATTTACCGATAACACTGTGGTGTTAGATATGAAGTATTACCAGTTTTACTTCATAGGATGAATAGGTTGGGATGGGGAAATTAAAATAAATGATTACTTCGGTAAGGTTCGCTAATCCCGACTAGTTTGAATTGAGATTCAAAAATAGAATAAAGAATAAATTCAAGGAATTTATCTTGGATAAAATTAATGGGAACCTTTCCCTATGAATGTGAAATTTAGAAACTAACTGTCGGTTAGCCAAGCAGAATGGTTTTCTGGATATTGATCTGATGTTGGTTTCGGCCTTCGGGGTTAATATTTGGGAAATTATTCTCTTGATTAATTTACGGTTAGTGACTGATGAATTGGAATGAGGCGTATGTTGTGTTTGTGTAACACTTATTTAAAATATACGCGAGTTATTCGGAAAGACCGGGTTTATCCCATTCTGAATAACTGATACGACGATAAGTCGAAGATGAAGACGGTGGTCGAAGACCGGAAGTCTTCACGTTGTTTGGGTGATTACTGATGATCTTGATTGGGCTGTACACCCAAGAAGATGGAAACAGTTGGTGATCGTCCAGACGTACTTGGAGATCGATGGATATGCGGGGTACTAGGTGCCTCCGGTTTCGTTCAGACCCAGAACGGACTTGTAAATGGACTGTGTGTCTGACATTGGATTTTAGTCCGTGTGATTGATCTCTATTAAATATATATCTGTTTGGCGGTGGAGAATTTATTCTCTTGCTTAACGCCCTTCTCTGAGACGTACGAGCTCAGGGGTTATATATTGATGGATATCAATCGTATGGAGTGAATTGCCTGTGTGGCATGCATAAGTTGCAAATGATCAAGGCTTATGTTGAAAAGCAAAGTCTTGTGGTTGATAATCGAAGCACGGCCTTTGTGGCGTAGCTTTGTGTAACGTTGATTCGCGAGTATCACACCCGGTATGAACCAAAAACGGGAGACGGACATCAGGGAGGACATGCGTTTCTTTCTAGTTAGGAGTGGCGTCAGTGCTTGAACTGGCTGACGAGTTTGACTCATGTGGATGTTGCTTATTATTACTTGCTGAAAAGCGAGGCGCCTCGTGATATCGGTTTCGGCCGATGCTTCTGGTCGGCTGACGGGCCAGGCTTACGCCCCAAAGGGCGGAGGAACGTAGTGTTCAGGCATAATAATCCACATCGGTGGACCGGCCCTGACGATCCAAGGCTTGCCTGCGCGCTTGCCTGAGACATGGGCTAGATTGTCTCGAATCGGTTGAGGATCTTGCCCCTAGCCTCGGTTCATACCATAAATGATAACCCAACTTCCAATACGACGTCTTGCGGTTTTGATTGTAAACTTATATATGGCGACATAGTGTAATGGGGCATTCATGCCGCCTATGATTGATACTTATGATTTGAAGTTGTTTTATACACTATGCACTTATAATAGTATCAAATGATTTGTTTTAAACGTATCAAGCATTCTTTGGCTGTTATAAGGGAAAACCCTATCCCCCGGCTTGCGTTGCATTGTGTGATAGGACCTGGGTCTTATAACAGCTTCATTTTTCTTTATTTAGCATTGCGCTGTTTGTTTTATGCACTGGTATTCTTGGGAGGAAACCCGTTCCGTGGTATACGGCGTGGTCCCTTGATTTACCTAACTTTAAAAATAAAGATTAATAACTGTTTTAGTTCTCACACCAGTCCCATGACTTACCTGGAGTTTATTGTTTTAAACTTAACTCTGGGTGCCCTTATTTTGACACGGGCAGCTAGTAGTTTTGGTTTTGCAGATTTATATTCACAGGATCCTGGTTTACAGCTGGAATGATATCCGGAAAGCTTTGTATCCGTATATCTCCTTCTAGTTGTGTATTGTATTATTTTCCGCTGCGATGTATTTAAATGTAATTTAAATCTCTGATATTTCTGTGTAATATTCTTTTATACTCTGTATATTCTTGTAATCTGGTGCATTGTTGTAATATACAATGAAATGTTCTTCCGTCTGCGTTCTATTTTGTCATGTTCTCAAACGATAGGGCGTTTCGAACGGTCTGGGTCGGTTTAGCGAATGGTTCGGACCGAGCGAAATTCCTTTTCGTCACAGCCACTACGTTGCCTTTGCCCGGAGTATAGGAGATCTTGAAATCGTACGAGACAAGGAACTCCATCCATCTCTGTTGCCTCAAGTTAAGGTCCTTCTGCGAGAAAAGGTATTTCAACGATTTATGGTCAGTGTAAAGTTCAGACTTCTCACGTAGGAGGTAGTGTTGCCAAGACTTGAGTGCAAAGACGATGGCGGCTAACTCAAGATCGTGGGTCGGGTAGTTCTTTTCATGCACTTTCAATTGTCTCCCGCCATAAGCTACTACCCTTCCTTCTTGCATTAAGACGGCGCCTAGCCCTTTCCCACATGCATCTGTATAAACTGTGAACATCTTGCTTCCATCTGGCAACGTCAAAACTGGGGCTGTTGTAAGAGCCCTTTTCAGTCATTGGAAAGCAAACTCACAATCCAAGTCCCAATTGAACACTAGATTCTTCTTGGTCAGCCTTGTGAGTGGAGATGAGATTTTCACAAAATCCCTTATGAACTTTCGATAGAAACCTGCTAGTCCTAGAAAACTTCGGACCTCAGTTGCATTCCTTGGTGTCTTCCAATCCTGCACCGCTGCTACCTTAGCCGGGTCTACAGCTAACCCTTCCTTGGATACTATGTGCCCAAGAAATCTTACTTCTTCTCTCCAAAAGTGGCACTTGGAGAATTTGTCTTTTAGCTAATGGACTCGCAGAGTTTCCATGATTGCCCTTAAGTGCTGAGCATGTTCCTCTTCACTGTTTGAGAAGATAAGGATATCGTCTACGAAGACCACTACGAACTTATTGAGGAAATCTCTGAATACCCTACTCATCAGGTCCACGAAGTAAGCAGGTGCGTTTGTCAAGCCGAAAGGCATGACAAGCCATTCAAAGAAGCCGTCTGGGGTTCTGAATGCCGTTTTATCGATGCTATCTTCAGCCACCCTTAGCTGATGAAAACCGGTCGCTAAATCGTGTTGGGAGAAAACAGACGCTCCTACAAGCTGATCAAACAGGTCGTCAATTCTGGGGAGAGGGTACCTATTCTTTTTCGTTAGTTTGTTGAGCTCCCTATAGTCAACACATAGACGGAGTGAACCATCCGCCTTTGTAGCGAACACCACTGGAGCGCCCCATTCTGAAATGCTCCTCCTAATGAACCCCTTCTCTAGAAGCTCTTTAATCTGTTTACTGAGCTCTTTCCTTTCCCATGGAGCCATGTGTCTAACCGGCAACGCAACGGGCTTTGCATTATCTACAAGATATATGCGGAAGTCTATCTCCCGCTTCAGAGGCAAGCCCTTCACCTCTTCGAAGACATCCGGATATTCCCGGACCACTCTAACCGATTGCAAACTTTCAACAGAGGCATCTAGCGATTCAAGATAACTAAGCATAACCGCATATGAGGGATCACAAGTAATTTCCAAAGTGTTACCGAGCTAGGTCAGGAGCCTAACAACCCTTTTCTCACAATCAAGGATGGCCCCATTACAGGATAGCCAATCCATGCCCAAAATCAAACCATATCCCGAAAAGCCCAAAACAAAGGCACTACATTTAAATTCTACGCTTAGAATAGAAATTTTCAATCCCACACAGATCATAGACAAATGAGCTGGGCCCCCAATTGGATTTGAAACAATTAAGGGGTCCTCTACCATACTAGTTTCTAGGTGCAGAGATTCTACTAAAGCAGACGAGATAAAGGAGTGTGATGCGCCAGAATCAAATAAAGTGCGAACGGGGTGATCATAATGATAAACTACACTTTCTACAGAAGTATTTATACCTCGCTGTTGCATAGGTGTCGCCTCTAGCGCATGAACCTGTGCCCCTGAGGTGGATCCAGCCCTCTGCCCCTGTCCTCGTTTCTTTGGGCAGTCCTTAGCCATGTGGCCTGTCTCACCGCAAGAAAAGCACCCACCATTCATCTTGGCCTTCTTTTTCCGACAATCTTTCACTAAGTGCCCCACTTTGCCATAGAAATTACACTTCCTCTTCTCTTTGTTGTCTTTCCCGCCCTTCTTAAAGTCTGTCTTCTTAGGCTGTAAACCCTCTTTCTTCCCTTGAGAGCTTTCTGCCTTTGTCTCCTTCTTGCCCTTATCCTCTTCATTCAGCAATGCCATCTGTACCAGCCTTTCATACATAGCTCCCATGGGTATATGGGTCATGGCCAAACTGTGTAATGGCTCATTCAACCCTTTGACAAAACGGAGAGAATTATTGTGCGGGGTGTTGACTAGGTCCAGTCTGAACCTAGCCAGCTCATCGAACTGATTAACATACTCTTTGACTGTCTTGTTCCCTTGCTTAAGAAATAAGAATTTTTCCAACTGCAAAAACCTTTCCGCGTCTGAGAGAAATTTAGCCTCAAACCTTGCCCTAAAGTCCTCCCATGTTTCCACTGGTCTTTCTGCATTAGTGACTTCCCACTAGTAGGAAGCCTCACCTTTTAGTAGCCATACTGCCAGTTGTACTTTCGGCCTGTCTTCTACCTCAAAGATGATGAATAATTCTTCGGTTTCTTTCAGCCAATTTCTAGCCACCACGAAGGACTCAATTCCATGAAAATCCTTTCCTCCCATAGCTTTAAAATCTTTACATATTTTAGCAAAAGTGTTCCCCTGCGGAGGAGGTGGAGGAAGAGGTGCTGCTACAGCTGGATGATTTCCTGCAGTTGGGGGAGGAGGAACGGTAGGACCTGGCTGAGTGGCCCTTGCTTCTAAGAACCGTCTAAACCAACCAGGTATTGGTACACCCTCTGGCAAGTTAAGTTCTTCGGACATGCTGAAACAAAAAGGATAGATTCAAAACGAAGGACAAGAGATAGTACCTATGGCTTTGGGGGACTTTGCCTTTTTTAAAATAAAATAATATTTAATCTTTTAAAAATGCTTCTTTAAATTTTCTTTTGAAAATACATTTTTAAAACTTTTTATCTTATCTGGTAAACCTATGCTCTGATACCAAGTGAAACACCCCACCTCCGTTAGGGTCACTCTTAAAGGGAATGCCCTAATTTTGGTGGAGGTTTATAAGTATAAGTCACAGATATACAAGACAGATATAAGAACACATATTTTTGAACAGCGGAAAACAACAACAACTTTTATTTCATTAAAATACGTGTTACACAAACCATGCCATAATTGTTTTACAATTCATCCAAAAACACAACATCTCCATAACTGTCTTGATTACATTATTTAAAGAAGCATAAAGAAAACATAAATAAACTGCAAAAGTCCCATAATTGCTGTCCAAAGCCATAGTCCAAAACGGAAAAGATCCAAGCAATACATTCTTTCTCTTCAAGCTGGATGTGAAACCTGGTCAAGCTGCGGTATTCCCTCCCTGTGGACCTGGGGGGGAAACGAAAGAAAAGAAGGCAAAAGAAAAGTAGAGTCAGACATAAAGCCTGAGTAAGTCTAGGACAATTCAGTCTATGAATAAAGAACTGGGTATGATAAGCATAAACTGGAAATGGGAAAGCACCATAAACTAAGTTAAGTTGTCTAGGGTCGAATACTATCGTACCCCATATTAATCTCTGTACCCATATAAACTAGTTCCCAACAGGCACCCCATAATCAGGGTGAAGTGATCCATTTTCTGATGATTGGCTCCTACTCACATAGTTACATGTGTCTTACGGCCCCCGATGTTGTAGTTACCTATGCTGGTCCCACCATGGGGTGTATCAAGTCCCATGGTGGCGGCCCGACACAATTCTAGAATGCACAGGTATGCTACTGGCGCCCAGTGCCTTATTTTTCTGCGCCGGAGTGTGTGCACGCCCGCACCCCGTTAGAACCTACACTGCTGCACCATCGCCGTCGATTTGACCTCTTACAGTCAGCCCAGTAATCGTGCCCCACCCTGCCTAGTTCAGGGTATCCTGATACACCTTGTAGGGTTACTGCTGAAAAGGGTCCCCCGCTACTAGGTTTTCTATTTCTAGCCAACATGCTAAGTTGGTTAAGTGTTTAATAAACCTAACCCCCAATCAGTCCGTTTAGTTTAGCATGTTCCATTTTGATTAAGTATTAATATAATTTACTTAATCCTATCAATCCTGACTCAACCTTAATTGTCTTATTAAAGCCTTGACCTCTCACATTAGACAGGTATTGTTGTGGCTGCCTGTTGCCGGTTGGGTCCGGGCAGTCTTACGCCACAACTCAGTCTAACCTCGGGTCTTTATTGGGCTCCGTGTTTAACCACCCACATTGGATAGGTATTGTTGTGACTACTGGACAGCCGGGCGGTTCCGGGCAGGTTTACATCACAACTCAATCCAACCTCGGGTTAAACACCTCGTATTTTCTAAATTTACATATTTTGTCTCTTTTCTTTTTATATGTAAATATTTGCGGCCCATTATTCAAATTCATCTTTATTGGTTAAAATTTATTTATGCCACTTAATTGTTTTTCAAGGTTGTTGGCATGCGTCAAACATTCCAACACATATGTTCTATATTTTAACCCAAACGTCATTACCCCCGTTTTACACGTTCGCTACAATGTAAGATGTGTTGGGTTTAATATTTAAAGCCAACTTAGCCATATTAAAAGGGGAGGCTTATAACATGGTGTTTATGAGGTAACATAAAAAGGGGAGTGTGAACGCATGAACTTGCAACATAACGATTCAATTAACATAAATTAGGCACATGTGAACTTGCAATTGTAACAGCATATAATCATGGCATAAACAATACTTAAACATGAATCATTCTATTCATATAAGCATGGCATAAACAATACTTAAACATGAATCATTCTATTCATATGATTATGGCATAAACAATACTTAAACATGAATCATTCTATTCATGTAATCATGGTATAAATAATACTTAAACATTAATCATTCTATTCATGTAATCATGGCATAAATAATACTTAAACATGAATCATTCTATTCATATAATCATGGTATAAATAATACATAAACATGAATCATTCTATTCATGTAATCATGGCATAAATAATACTTATACATGAATCATTCTATTCGTGTAAACTTGCAATTGGAATGTAAATCTAACTTAATTGTGTCACATATATCACCATATGGTTTTGATAACAACTTAGGCCTAAAACATGTTTCAACTAGGCATAATACCAAACATAGTTTAGTCATGTTCATAAAGGTGCTTACTTTTGTTTCTAATACAAAAGTATGATTTGCTAATTCCAACATAGATTCATATAAACTATAGTACTTAGTCGTATCCAATTACACACTAAAAGTGATCATAAAAGTATGTACATCATATTGGCATAATAGTGAATTATATACTTGCATGAATTCCCAAATAAAATACCACAACATATGGTTGTCAACATAAATCATATACTTGTATGAGTCCAATCGTATACCATAACATTTCCAAATCGTTTAGAATCAAAATAACATACAAATATAGATTATTATCGCCACAATTCCATTTCGTTGTTAACTTCCAATGCAAATCACATACTTGCAAATATCCAATCGTATACCATAACATTCCCAAATCGTTTAGGATCAAAATAACATACAAATATATATTATTATCGCCACAATTCCATTTCGCATTTTACACAAATCAAACGCAATTAATTGTTCACATCGGAATAGCACTCTACTTACAACGTATGACAAATCTTCAATTCAGGAATCTGAATTCTGAATTTGGAGATGCTATCCTTTGTTGTAGGCGTTGTTTTGATTTGTTTGACGTTGCTTTAAGCTTTCAAATTATCTCCTAATTGTCTCTCTATTTGTGACGGCTATCCTTAGTCTCTCCTCAGCAGCATGACGGTCTCATCTCCATTTTAGTTTGTGTGAATTAGGGTTAGTCCTAGGTCCTTTTTATAGAGTTTGTGAGTTGATTTAGACCGTCGATGGAGCTTGGTTTAATAATAGCCGTTCGTTCAAAGGAGAAACCAACCAGGAGCTGATACCTAGCCCTAGTGACAAGGCAAGGCTCAGAAATTCGACTAGACCCAGGTCAGGCCAGCCAAGAACTAACCAGCAGGTCATTCTGACCTGGGTGCACTTGGCAGGTGCGCCAGGCTAAAAATGTACTGGCGCACTTCCCAAGTGCGCCAGTTCATTTTTGTTCTGGAGCACTTCCCAAGTGCGCCAGTGCATTCTGACCCGTTTTCTGGTTTTTCGCCCAACTTCGATCGTCCATATCTTCTTCATACGATATCCGTTTTACGCAAACTCGGACTCTATCTCAAGAAAAATTCCGAGACGAACGCAATGGCGTATCCCGTTTCCCTTAATTCTTTGATTACAAATTAGTTATACTTCAATTTGTGAATTTCACCGTTATAGAATACACGGGGTGTTACATAGCTCTTCGGAAGGTCTTTTGAATGCTCTCGGTTATACTATTGGATATAGGATTCTGGTTTTTCCGTGAGTATTAGAGGAGCCTATCCTCATTATATATGTGGATAGCTACCGGTTCAAAATCACTATTAGTGTCTGTGCTATATAAACTAGTGTGGATAGGTTGTATCCCTTTCGGGGTTCAAGTCTGCTTTTCGGTGGGATTTCCAGGTATAGCCCGATGATCCAAAAGACTGCTCTAAGTGGCTTGTCTATTGTTTATCAAAATGAGCTCTCGGCATTTATGTAATGGGCGTTCCAGAGATTGGTTCAAGATAATCTTTATGTGTCTCTAGCTTGGTGCTTTTGGTGTTTTAGTCTCTTGTCGTATTGGTATTGGGCAAGTTAATGTTGAAGGTCCTTTTGGACATAAAGTGATAGAATTCTCGCCTTTATCTCTCTTGGTTTCTGACCAGGATGGCTTTTTGCAGCAAAACCCCCTCTTGGGTTAACGTCGTTGGAAGTACCATGTCGGATAAATCCCGTCGGTTAGATCCTGTAGCTTTTACGAAGTTTTCTGCTAGGAAGTTCTCGGTTGATGCAGCTATCAGACCATTACTCCCTTCTCTTGACTTCTTCTAGAATTTGTCCTTCCCAAAGGATTATTAGGAGCTTGCAGTCGTCCGATACCCCTTCAACGTCAGCCTATTCAATTTTTAACTTTGGTAGTAACATTTGCCCTCCCCTTTAGTGAAGGGGTATTTTCGACTTTCCAAGTCAAACTCCTTGTCCTTTTCTAAGTGTCATATCTGAGTCTTTTGGTCTCCCTTGATCAGGAATGTTAATTGGTTCTCGTTTATATGGTGGAGATCTGGGTAAATTTCTTTGCATAATTGTCATTGCTCCTTCTCCACTTTTTACCTGCAATATTAATTCCTCGAACCAAATTATTTGTTCATTGAAGACTTGAATCTTATTTTGGGAATCTTATTGGCTGAACTTCAGGTAAAATTTTTTTGGTCTCTAATTTAGGAATTAAAGTGTTGTGCCCAAATTTGCTAGGGTTTTGCATGTCGGATATAAATTGTTCGAATATTAATAACTTGTAAGACAGTTCATGGCAAGCTGCTCATATGCCTTTTTCCCCAGATATTAATCTTAGGGTTTGAGGTACGTAATTTGCACAGAAACTATTCCTATAATTAGGTAACGGGAGTGGTGCTTAGTGCCATCCAGGTTTTTGGTGGTGACCTATGGTTGCTTGGTTATGGCTCAATTGTTTCTAACTAATGGGACATTTGTTGTGTATCTTATCTAGGCTGGAATTTAGAGTTATCCCAACATTCACTATTTCGACTACCCATTGCTAGTAGGTTTACACATTATCACCCTCGGGTACTATAATGAGTGGAAAATGAATTTTATGCGTGTATGAAATTATATCACTTGGCAACATTATGTCTGATAAGAGGAGCCCCTGCACATCATCCATTGGTGCTTGTGGCATTTCTCGGAGGAGGAAGTCTTTTATCTAGAAAGAAGTCTTTGATTACTTCCCAAGATGAGGTACACTCCATTCTTACCAGCTTTGATATGGACAATGTAGAAGCTATCCATGTTTCTAATTGTGATGATATCATGCACCCTCCTGAAGGATACTTCGTTTACTCAACTGTACATATCAAGCATGGTGGTTTCTTTCCTTTTCCATCCTTCATGTTTTGAATTCTACAGGGCTTGGAGATTACACCAATCCAACTCTTACCAAACACTTACACACTGCTTTTATGTTTCGAAGTACATGCTCTTGAATCGGGTCAGGCTTCTCTTACTCCTAACCTTATTCAGCACCTGATGCGTTTTTCAAGAGGTGCTGACTTCCCTATATTCCATGCCACTCCCTTACGGAAGATTGTTAATGATGGTACGGGTATGGCTATACTTTGGGAAGATCGGTTCTTCTTCATCAGATGCCCTATCGGTATTTCAGGCCAATTTGCTGATTGTAGCGAGTCCTCTTAACCTTTTGTGAGCGACTATATATATATATATATATATTCCTTTTAGATCCTACTTCTCGGAGAGTGTCTTTAACAGAAAGCGAATCCCTTGTATTCGAGCTCATTTCGAAGCTACTCGAAAACTGCTTGGTCAGTCTGCTCTATTAACTAAGGACAAGTTGTGTCTCTATGACCTCCTTCCTAATGGATAGAAGGTCCTAGGGCGTCCACCTATTCATCTTCCCAGCTCTAAGCGTTTGTTGTCATGCTTAGAAGTGTTTACTTCCTCTACTCCCTTATTTCCTGGTATGTTTTGTTGATTCGATGGTTTACTTATCGAGGTCTCTTTGGTACCCAAGTTTCGCATTCTTGAATCTTTATTTGGTTTTTCGTTTGACTAGGAGTTTCGACTTCGTAAGCCTCTACCCTTACTGATGTTTTGAACCGATCTCCTGTTGTTGCTATTAAGAAGTTGGCTGAGTTACCTGCTGACCCTCCAGCTAAAAGATGAAAGCTTGATTTTCCTACTTTTGTGATTTCCGGGGGTTCTTCCAGTAGAGAAACAGGAAGTAGTGTTCTCACGTTATCCCTTCCGAGTACATCAGGAGCGGGTGCAGGTGCCGCGCTGCGTATTCCAGCTTCTCAATCCGCTAAGCCTTCTAGGTCTCTTGACCCTTCAACAAACTTTACTGATTTTGTGAATCTCATTCTATCTGAACTAGAATTTTCTGACATCTCGTTACCCTCCTCTTCTTCAAGCATGGTGGATTTCTACCAGCATTTGATCAACTGACAGCTTAAGATACAACATTTCCTTTTCAATTTGGAATTTCCATTTGTCACAACTGTATACCGAATGTTTCTAATTTCTCAGATTATCAAGGAATGGAAATTGTCTAAGCCAATCCCTTCTCCCTCTGCCACTGAAACCGTTCAGCTTCGAGAAGTAAACACAGCTTTGAGTGATGAATGTGAAACGTTGAAGGCTTCCTTGGAAAACATCGAGTCAACCATAGAGAAAGAAAGGCAAGCTAAGGATGTAACCCCTGATAAGGTATCAACCTTAGAACACCAAATAGCGGAAGATGTGGTAACCCATGCCGATGAGCTTCAGAAGAAGGATGAGAAGCTTTCATGTACCGCTTAGATAATCCATGCAGCTGAAGACAAGATTTCTAATTTTTTTCAAGTCCACCTTCCGCAGATTAAGTCCGACAGTTATGAAGAATCCTTATTTCACCTTCTTTCTGATAACCTTAAAATTCTTCCTGAGCTCTGACCAAAGCTCCTCCTTTCGTCAGGGATCGGGTTATGGAAAGGATTACGTTGGGAGAATTAGGCGTTGAGATACCGCAAAGGGGCGAATCCAAAGTCGAGTACCTTTTATATATAAATGATTCTCTGGATGATTTAAGTGAAGGAGGGGAGACTTTCACTTTTGTTGGCAACAATAGGAAGGATGACGGTGATGGTTCCGGAGGTAATGGCCATCAGGACAAACATATTATCCCCAAATCTGAATTGTTAGTGCCTAAAGAAGGTGGCCTATCCAGTCTTTCAGGATGGACGAGAGCTGTTGATCCTGAAGTTCCTTCTCCACAGGTATAATTCTTGTTCCGACGGTGTTTTTCTCTTTCCTTGAATATTTGGAACACCCCATATTTTCTGTGAATATTAAAATTAACAAATCTAAGAACACTTAATTTTAAATTTGGGAATTAAGTAAAACGGGTTGCGCTATTGCGTTCGTCTCGGAATTCTGCTTGAGATAGAGTCCGGGTTTGCGTGAATAGGACTCTGCATGAAGAAGTTTGGAGTTCAGAAGATTTCAAGAATAAGCAGAAAATAATAATTAAAAATCAAAAACCAGTTCAAAATTCAAAATTCAGACAGAATAGGCTGAGCAGGAAATTTCCCGCTCAGGGTTCGACCCCCGCCCAAGGGGAGTCGACATAGGTGTTGACCTCGCTATAGGAGAGTCGACATAGGTGTCGACCCCCCTATAGGGGGTCGACCCCTTTGAGATCTGCTTCCTATGATGAATTTCAGTAGTCTTGAGCTGATGTGGCCTTTTCTGATTGGCCAATGGCTAATTTCTGAGGTATTAGGGATTATGTGTCGTGCTATGGTTGGCTGGATGGCAAATCTCTTTAGTTTGATGGCTGTGATTTCTGCTAGCCTAATCTAAAGACTAGTAAGCACCTCAAACCTCAACCCTAGACCACACAATGAAGCCATCATGCTATCTACGCCTAAGTTAGCCTAGCCTCCATCTTCTCCAAATTAGAAATCGAGTTAGAAAGCTCCAAACAAAAACCAAACTAGAGAATCAAATGTCTACATCAAAGGATAGCTTTTCAAATTAAGAAATCAGATCACAAATACAAGATCCATCCCTTTTTCTGTTAGTTTAGTTATTATTTAGATTTAAACATCTAATAGAAATCATGACCATAATAATCGGATCTAGAACGATGCCTAATTCTGATTCGTGCCCATCCTTTTGTCTAATCTAAATTGCTTATGCCTATGAGACAGTTGGACTGACATAATAGAACCTATCATGCCCATGAGACTGTTGGACTAACATAAATGAACATATCATGCCAATGAGACTGTTGTGATTGATAGGATGGAACTCTTCATATTGTACAACCTATGACTATGAGAATATTGTGAATTATCAAATGGGACTTATCATTTTGTACATTAAATTAGTAATTCTCTTAAGTCCAATTCTATCTAATCTTTATACCTATGGTGTGAATTGCTTAGTTTGTCTACACATAGTGTTAATGTACAACATTAAAACATGATTCTTGAATTTGGTACATCTTTACATGCCTATTTTTTCTTATGTAACACCCCGTATTTCTGTTAATACTAATATTCACAAATTAAAAGAATTAATATTGAGAATTTTCACGAAATAGCCTTAAAAAGGCATATAACAAATTTGAGATATGTGAATTGCCATAAAAGGCGAAAAATGGAATTAAGACATTAATTGGAAATTTAATGTGTAGAAATGGTCATAAGTTAATTATGGATTAATTTGAATTCATGAATAGGTGCGTGTGTGTATATATATATATATATATATATATATATATATATATATATATATGGGCAGTTAATGTAAACATGAATAGAAGTTTATTAATTTGTTGAGTGTTTGCTGAGTCACTTCTGACTCATTGCTGAGTCAATAATATAAACCCCATCTGGTCTGAATGGCTGCGGTTATTTCTAGGTTAAATCTAATGGCCTAAATGAATCCTAACATCTATAAATAAGTGGGTAGACTCTAACCCTAAATCACTTGAAAAATTGGAGAGCTACCAACATGCCGTTGCCATGGAGTTCAGCATAGCCGTCACAAACTAAAGAAGAAGAAGGCCTAATCTACAAACTAAATCTACTCAAATCAAATCAAAAGCTCTCTCTCTTTCTATTTCTCTTCTTTAAAATTGTGAGTATGATGAATCTCACAATATTATTATAAAATAATTTGATTAAGTTATGAATGGATCACAAGAAAGTGATATGAATTGTTATGTATTTGTAAATTATGTTGTGGATCTCTTGTTATGCTATTATGTTATCATATATATGTTGTTATGTTGTAGTGATTATGTTGTAAATAATCCTATGCTATGTCATATGTGATTAATCATGCTATGCAATGTTGTAAATCATATCATGCTATGTTGCAAATTATGATATGCTATGTTGTAAATCTTATATATGTTGTAGATCTCATATTATCACATATGTTGAAATACTTATGTTATATGATAATGATATCATGTTAAGTTGTGTTGAATCATACAAGTTGTAAAATCATGATGTTAGTATTTATGCGAATTGGATCATGTTTAAAGTTTATGTTTTTTTTATAATAGACCTTGATTACGGGAATTTACCTATTGGGTTAGGTGTACCCATATACATGAATCTACAAATTAATTGGATCTTGAATATGGGAATTTGCCTATTAAGTTAGGTGTACCCATATACATGAATCTATGATTAAATGAATTTTTATTTTTGGGAATTTGCCTATTGAGTTAGGTGTACCCATATAAAACCATATTGTTAATGATGTTGATTCACACATGTCCTATACAAGTTTATGAAATTTGATCAAAATCATATTATGTGAATTATGAATAAGTTGACACCCTTAGATCCATGACATGTATAACCTTATGCAAGTCTTTGTGGGCTCGACCCAAGTCGAGGACGGGACACGCATACTGGGTTTGACTATAAGAGGCCAAAACAGGGAGCGGTGGCAACGCAAGTCCAACGGGTTTCATATGCGTGTGTGGACCCGGGCTGGTAGGTAAGACGTTGTTGCATCGTGTCGGTATAAGCCGTGCATCTCCGTTATATCGGTTTGCCACTTTAGGGGAATGATACACCCCACTGTGGGGCCAGCACGGGTATCTACGAGTAGGGAGCCGATCGAAAAATGGAAAGTGGGGTACACCTAGTAGAGATAGGGGCAGGCGACACCTATGTAGTCAGCTAGGAGTACGTAAAGCCATTAAGAAATTTCTAAGTGAAGCTAGGTGGAATCAATCTTTAGGGTGACTGGTGTGGTGCAGTATAGTGTTTATCCTTTAGTATTTAGGAGCGCCTATAACATTTCCTTTAGCGATTGTCTATGTCCTTAATCTGCTCTTTCATAGACATTTCCTTGTTTTCCAGCTTATGCCTTAGTCTAGTTATTTTGATAATAGTATTGTAGAATTATCATACTCGCCAGACTTTATGTCTGACCCCCCCTCTTTTTCATCCTTTTCTCCCTTCAGGTCCTCAGGTTGGGCCAAGTTCCAGTGGAGTCTGATTGGATTGCTTATCTCTTGGAAAGTTTGGACTGCTGAAGTAAAGTCCAGCTTGTTATCTTTCTTTTTAATGGCTATTTATGTAATGGGATTATGTACTTGTTTTATCAAGATAGATATTGTACTTGACTTTGATTATGGTGTTATGATGTAATCAAACATGTTTTGACTTCTGCTGCAATTGAAATAAAGTTTTTAAATTTCCAAGTACTATTTTATATCTGTCTTGTTGAAATTTTACTGTTCTATATTCACCTAAAACCTCCATAGAAGTTAATGCATTCCCTTTGTGAGTGACATTAATTGACGTGGGGTGTTACATCTTATGTCAGTTCTTATGCTCCTTCTCTATTTTTCCCCTTTTACTTGCCTTTTTGAATACTAAGTTCATTCGGAACTTAGATTGAATCTCGTTGTACATGCGATTATAACGTGGGGAAATTTGGGTATAATTTAATTAAGTAAATTTTGGGCATAGCATGGGAATGTGGTATAAACTTGTATTGGCCAGACTTGTGTAAAAATTTGACATATAGATTTGGACACATATGAAAAATATGTAAATTGGTTAAAGATGAACATGCCTAACCCGAGGTTAGATTGAGTTGCGGTGTAAGACTGCCCGGAACCGCCTGGCACATCCAGAGACCGCAATAATATAGATCTAATGTGAGAGGTTAGCGCATTTAAGCCCAAAAACCCGAGGTTAGATTGAGTTGCGGTGTAAGGCTGCCCGGAACTGCCCGGCTCATCCAGCGACCACAACAATATACGTCTAATGTGATAGGTTGGTGCTTTAATGAATAAATTAAAGCTAAGAAACAGACAGGCTAAGAATGGTATGGTTAAGCTAATCAAAGCAACACTTAACCAATATAACATAATGTGTGATAGGGTTAAGTAAGACAAGAGAGCAACACTTAACCAATATAACATGATGTGTGATAGGGTTAAGTAATACAAGAGAGCAACATTTAACCAATATAATATGATGTGTGATAGGGTTAAGTAACACAAGAGGGCAACACTTAACGAATGTAACATGACAAGTGATAGGGTTAAGTTAAGTAACACAAGAGGGCAACACTTAACCAATGTAACATGACAAGTGGTAGGGTTAAGTAACACAAGAGGGCAACACTTAACCAATGTAACATGAGCAGCGGTAGGGTTAAGTTAACACTTAACCAATGAACGAGTGGGGTAAAGTTAATGGGAAACACTTAACCAATATAATATGATGAATGAACAGGGTTAAGTTAATAGAAAACTCTTAACCAATTACAACATGATGAATGAGAAGGTTAAGTTAGTAAGAAACACTTAACCAACATGACATGGCATGTGGATGGGTTAAGTTAACTTGAATGGTTGGATAACACTTAGCCAGTTTGGGGAGGTATAAGAATAGACCCTAGGAGATCCTAGTAATGGGGACCCATTTCAACAGTAACCTACATGGATGTATCACGGTACCCTGAGCTAGGCAGGGTGGGGCACTATTACTTGGCTGATTATAAGCAGTCAACATAGCGGCAGGGGGTGCAGCAGTTTAGTTCCGACGGAGTATGGGCGTGCACGTGCTCTAGAGTGGAAAAGCAAGCACTGGGCATCAGTAATATACATTGTGCATCTAGAATTTGGGTCGGGTTGCTATCATAGGGATTGATACACCTTATGGTGGGACCAGCACAGGGTATCTACACGCAAGAGAGGGCCAATTGACATAGACACAAGGAAAATTAATACAAGTAGGGAGCCGATCGATAGGGTAATAAGGGTACATCTAACATCTTGATGACAATTAGGCTGATTGAGGTAAGATCCTCATACTAGATGTACACCTGAGGGCAACCACAATTGCGGGGTTGGGATCACCTTATTTTATAACACAGGATACTAGTTGGGACACTAGTAAGCAATACAGATCCTTTTTCACAGGATACTAGTTGGGACACTAGTAGGGAATACCAATCTTTCTATAAAAGACACTGGTTAGGATGCTAGTTGGGTGGTGTAGAGAAAATGGGAAATCAGAGAAAGAACCGAAGCGCATTCAGTGTATCTTACCTTGTCATATCTAATGATCATCATTTGTTGTCTTGCTATTCTTATTATCATGGTTATGTCTGGTATTCAGTTTATTCATGTCACGATCCTTTTTCCTGTTTACATGCTGAAAAATCGCTGGACTCACCAGACTTATGTCTGACCCATTTTCTTTCGCCTTCTTTTCTTCCGTTCCCCCCCACTCCAAGTTCGCAGGGAGGGGAAAATCGTCACTTAGCTCAATTTTCTTTCCAAGCTCGAAGATAGTCAATGTATTGCTTTGGACTCTCTTTTCCACTGCTGATCTTTAATGAATAAATTAAAGCTAAGAAACAAACAGGCCAAGAATGGTAGGGTTAAGTTAATCAAAGCAACACTTAACCAATATAACATGATGTGTGATAGGGTTAAGTAACACAAGAGAGCAACACTTAACCAATATAACATGATGTGTGATAAGATTAAGTAACACAAGAGAGCAACACTTAACTAATATAATATGATGTGTGATAGGGTTAAATAACGCAAGAGGGCTGCACTTAACCAATGTAACATGAAAAGTGATAGGGTTAAGTAACACAAGAGGGCAACACTTAACCAATGTAACATGACATGTGGTAAGGTTAAGTAACACAAGGGGGAAACACTTAACCAATGTAACTTGACCAGTGGTAGGGTTAAGTTAACACTTAACCAATGAATGAGTGGGGTAAAGTTAATGTGAAACACTTAACCAATATAATGTGATGAATGAAGAGGGTTAAGTTAATAGAAAACACTTAACCAATTACAACATGATGAATGAGAAGGGTTAAGTTAATAAGAAACACTTAACCAACATGACAAAGCATGTTGATGGGTTAAGTTAACTTGAATGGTTGGATAACACATAGCCAATTTGGGGGGTATACAAATAGACCCTAGGAAACCCCAGTAACAGGGATCCATTTCAGCAGTAACCCACATGGATGTATCACGGTACCCTGAGCTAGGCAGGGTAGGGCACGATTACTGGGCTGATTATAAGCGGTCAAAATAGCGGCAGGGGGTGCAGCAGTGTAGTTCCGATGGAGTATGGGTGTGCACGTGCCCCGAAGTGGAAAAGTAGGCACTGGGTATCAGTAGTATACACTGTACATCTAGAATTTGTGTCGGGTTGCTATCATAGGGATTGATACACCTTATGGTGGGACCAACACCGGGTATCAACACGTAAGAGAGGGCTGATTGACACATAAACAAGGAAAATTAATACAAGTAGGGAGCCGACCGATAGGGTAGTAAGGGTGCATCTAACATCTTCATGGCAATTAGGCTGATTGAGGTAAGATCCTCGTACTAGATGTACACCTAAAGGCTGCCACAATTGCGGGGTTGGGATCACCTTATTTCATAACACAGGATACTAGTTAGGACACTAGTTGGGGATACAGATCCTTTTTCATAGGATACTAGTTGGGACACATTAGTAGGGAATACGAATTGTTCCATAAAAGACACTAGTTAGGATGCTAGTTGGGTGGTGTAGAGAAAATGGGAAATCAGAGAAAGAACCAAAGCGCATTCAGTGTATCTTACCTTGTCATATCGAACGATCATCATTTGTTGTCTTGTTATGCTTATTATCATGGTTATGTCTGGTATTCAGTTTATTCATGTCATGATCCTTTTTCCTGTTTACACGCTGTATAATCACTGGACTTACCAGACTTATGTTTGACCCGTTTTCTTTCACCTTCTTTTCTTCCGTTTCCCCCTTCCGAGGTCCACAGGGAGGGAATATCACCACTTAGCTCAGTTTTCTTTCCAAGCTCGAAGATAGTCGATGTATTGCTTTGGACTCTCTTTTCCACTGTTATGGCTGGCTAATGCTTTATTGGGGAATATCATTGTCATTTTATGCTTCTTTGTTTTGTTAGACAAGACAGATGCTTTGTTGTAATGGGTAAGGGTGTTTTGGTGTTGGATAACAATCTTTGTACCAGCTGTTTTACCAAGCTGATGTTTTATCAGTGAAGTAAAGTTTTATTTATTTTCCGCTATTTAAAATTTTGTCAATTTTGTTATTTATCTATTCTATACACTTATGACGCTCCACTGAAGTTAATGCATTCCCTTTACGAGTGACCTTAACGGAGGTGGGGTGTTACACGTGGTATCAGAGCTGAAGGTTACCAGAATAGATAAAGGATTTTGAAACCCGTTTTCAAAAGCATTTTTATAAAGAAGTATTTTCAAAAACATGTTTTAAAGAAGCGCTTTTCAAGAGAAAAGTATTGTTTTTAAAAGGCATATTCCCCAAGGCCATATGCACTATCTTCCAATTCTCTATTTGAATCTCTTCTTCCTCTCTTTTCGCCGTAGTTTCGTAGACATGTGACACATGTCGAGGGCGAAGTAGTGCCCAACCTCCATCTATGGCAGCAGTTTCACCTGCGGCTAATCTTCTTTCAAGCTTTGTAGGTAGCCGTGCGATGGAGGTAGTTTTGAGAAACTTGTCAATAAGCTACATAAGGATAGTAAGGATAAGAAGCTTGTCGATATGGCTTAATCCACGTAGAAGGAGAAAGGTGAAAAGAAAGAGGCCAAAGTTGAAGAATCACAAACAAGGGATTGGAATACAAGAAGAATGGAAGAAATAGTAGATCCCACGACAAGAAGGAGTGTCTTTTCTATGGTATAGTGGGTCATTTAATTGTAGGAAGAAGAAGATAGGGTTTTGTTTTCAGTATGGTGGAGCAGGGCATTTTATCCAGGATTTTCGAAGGACAAGGACAAGGACAAGGCAAAGGACATAATCTTCTAGCGGGCAATTGCATGCATTCACTGCTAGTGTACCTAAGAGAGGTAGGAACGTTTCTATTGAAAGTTTAGTTTTTCTTTTCAATCATCCTGTTAGAACTATGTTCGATTCTGGCACTTCACATTCTTTTATATCTGCTTCCATAGTTGAGTCTCTGCACCTTAGTACTTGCATAGTAGAATATCCCATTATTGTCTCAAATACAATTGGTGGTTCGGCTCATTTATCTGTGATTTGTTTGGATTTGGGAATTTCTATACTAAGCATTGAGTCTAGATATAATGCTTACGTTTTTGGTTTCATAGGCTATGGGTTGATTCTACGGATGGATCGGTTATCCAATAATGGTGCCATTCTCAGTTGTGAAAGGAGGGCAGTTAGACTTTTGACTTGCCTCGGTAATACCCTCGAAATCTCATGTAACCCTAAGGGTTCTATCATGCTTAGTTACCTAGAATCTCTTGATGCATCTGTTGATAATTTGCTATCTGTTTAAGTAGTCCATGAGTATCCTGATGTCTTTGATGAAGTGAAGGGTTTACCCCCAAAACGTGAAATAGATTTCTGCACATACTTGGTTGATAATGCCAACCCAGTTGCATTACCCGTACGACATATGGCTCCAAGGGAAAGGGAAGAGCTCAGCAAGCAAGTTAAAGAGTTGCTTGAAAAAGGGTTCATAAGGTGGAGAATTTCAGAATGGGGTGCTCTAGTAGTATTCGCTACTAAGGCGGATGGTTCACTTCACTTATGCGTGGATTTTAGAGAATTAAACAAGCTGACTAAGAAAAATAGGCACCCACTTCCAAGAATAGATGATTTGTTTGACTAGCTTGTAGTTGCGTCTGTTTTTTCCCAACTAGATTTGGCTATAGGGTTTCATCAGCTAAGAGAAGCTGAGGACGGTATAGACAAGGCTGCTTTTAGGACCCTGACGGTTTCTTTGAGTAGCTCGTCATGCCTTTCGGTTTGACGAATGCACCCGCTTATTTTGTTGACTTTATTAGTAAGGTGTTTAGGGAGTTCCTTAATAAGTTTGTAGTAGTCTTCGTTGACGATATCTTGATTTTCTCAAAGAACGAGGGAGAACATGCTTTGAATTTAAGAGAAGTCATGGATACACTTCGAGCACGTCAACTTACGACAAAGTTATCCAAAATGTCATTTTTGGAGAGAAGAGGTAGGGTTTCTAGGATATGTGGCATCCAAAGATGGGATAGCAGTAGATCCCGCAAAAGTAGTTGCGGTGCAAGACTGAAAGGTCCTAAGGAATGCAACAGAAGTAAAAAGCTTTCTTGGACTAGCGGGTTAATATAGGAAGTTCATTAAGAACTTTGAGAAGGTATTAGCCCCGCTTACTGGATTAACGAAGAAGAATCTAACCTTTGCTCGGGATATTGATTGTGATGTCGCTTTCCAATGATCGAAGAGGGCTCTTACAAAGGCCCCAGTTTTGACTATTACTTTATGGTAGTAAAAGGTTCACGGTATACACGGATGCATGCGGCACGGGACTAGGCGCCATTTTGATGTGAAAAGGAAAGGTAAGGTCGTAGCGGATGCCTTAAGAAGAAAAAGATTGACTTCAAGTTCTCTTTATGTGAAAAGGAAAAGTTCATAATACACATCAACCTTTGATTTTAAATCCTTCGGTTAAGTTAGCAGTTGGCATCGCTAGGAATAAGACCTAAGGTTTTGGATCAAATAGGGACTTCACAAAGAAAAGACTCTCATATAATTGACGCAATAGATAAGTTAAGTAGAGAAGAGACCTCTAATAACCTTAACAACTACACTTGGTAACATAGTTAGCATTTGTTTATTTCCAAGAGATAGTTCTTCTACGTGGAATACCCTTTAGTGAATTTTGAAGACCCTTTGAGGAAATATTAGCATGACACAGCAGAAGTTGTAGTGCCGAGTATACTAGAAGGAGAAGGGGTGGAACGAGAGGCGACAGTGAAATGGGTTCCAACTCATATTTTGGAAACATAAATTAAGAAGCTACGCAATCGTGAAGTTAAGATAGTCAGAGAATAATGGGGTGAAGCTCAAGAATATGCGACTTAGAAGGCTGAAGAATAGACATGCACATCATACACTTTTGAGGGTATATCCTTGATCTCTCTTTTTCTGTAAAGTTTGTTTGCATGCTAGTATTTATCTTTTTATGTATGTCGTCTCGGTCCTATCCTCGATCCTTAGGTAGAAGCCAAGCCAATGGATGTAAACATGTGTTTGAGGCATGTTATGTTTGGTGGACGCAAGTGGATGCAAGTGTTTGCTAGTGGTTGCTCGTGGATGCATACACACACACTAGGTACTAGATCGGCTCAGTCACTTTCATATTGCATATGCATATATGTATTTATGTTTAGATTGTAACTTGATGTGTTATCATGTGTACTCTGCATTTGTACAAATGATTGTTGTAACACCCCACCTCCGCCAGGGTGGCTCTTGCAAGCAACTCTGACTTTGGTGGGGCGTTTTTAAAACAAGGTAAACATGCATAATGATATAGCAAGGCAGGACATGACATATATATATGTAAATAAACAGAGTAAGTAGATAAAACAGCGGAAGATTTTTAAACCATTTCAAAACACAAGTCTGGTACATCAAAATGTCAATTTCCCAAAATTACAAGTCTAGATAAATACATCATCTGATAAACTGAAATACATAAATACTATCCCCAAATAAGAGTGATAAACCATAGCGGCTCAAGTCCAAAGCATACTTGAGCTATCCTAGGAAGCAGCTAAAATCCAAGCTAGGCTCCAGTATTCCCTCCCTGAGAACCTGGGGGGGGGGGGGGAAACGGAAGAAAAGAGGCGAAAGAAAACAGGTCAGTCAAAAAGACTGAGTAAGCCCTGCTACGATCAGTCTATAAACTAATAAAGTTAACATCATGATGGAAACTGAGGTGATCATAAATAACAACATACTGGCATGATAAATCAACTACAAGATAGATAGAGGTGTCATCGCATAAAACAAGGTTAAGTTTTTGCACCACGGTGTACTAGCAACCCAACATAACAGGTATTGATCCCTTGGCCCAAGCTTTTATCCCAATAACATGAAGTGACCTTAATATAAGGTCCAGCCCAACGGTCTAGTCGATCGGCTCCCTATAAACCTAACACGTCAAGTGTTGGTGTCTATATGGCCCACATATGGTTGTAGTTAGTCTGTGCTGGGTCCACCTTTGGGTGTATCAAGCCCTCGGGTGTCAACCCCGGACACTTAAGCAATAATGCACAGCCCTAACCTACTGGTACCCGTGCCTCGAGTTTGTCCAACACCGGACTACGTGCACGTCCGTAGCCCGCCTGGACCCGCACCGCTGTACCACTCAGCCATCGTCCTTTGGTCGCTTACATCCGTCCAGTAATCGTGCCCCGCCTAGCCTAGCTTCTAGGGTTGTGAATGATACCAAACTGGGATTACTGTTAGAACAGACCACGTTGCTAGGGTTTCCTAAGAGGGTTAAGTGTGATTTAACCCTTCACTAATCATGGATTAAACTAGTTAAGCGTAACCAACAGTTTCACCACTTAACCCCATTTCAATCCCTCGAATTCCCAAATTGGTTCAGTATTAGTGGACCCTGACTTAACCCTAATCATGAGGCATTAATTAATTTAATGCACCTTAACCTCTCACATTAGACCTTGTTGTGGTTACTAGTTAGGCCGGGCGGGTCCGGGTAGGTTTACACCACAACTTAGTCTAACCTCGGGTTTTGGCACCACATGACCAACTTCTCACATTGGGTCCTATTGTTTGTAGCCACTAGTTAAGCCGGTCGGTTCCGGGTAGGATTACGCTACAAACTCAACCCAACCTCGAGTTGGCCACACTTATGTTTTCTAAGTGTCATGTCCACTTTATTTTCAAACCATCATTACAAGTTTAACAAATACTTGGGTAGACCTAACTTAATAGGTAAATTCCCAAGGGGTAGACCTAACTTAATAGGTAAATTCCCAATCTTATATTTTCATGTATTTTAAGTTTCACCCAAACCCCCAACGTCATTCTATCGCTTACATATTCGTAATAACGCATAAAGGATAGGAAGAGGGAACTTGGCACAACATACATGATGAACTTGCTTATCACAACAAACATGCATAACATGTTAGACTTGCATAACTTAGCATAGTGAACTTGCATATTACCATAAACATGCATAACTTGTCAAACATGCACAACTTGTCATTTTTAAACTTGCATAAGCATGCATAACTTGTCAAACATGCACAACTCGTCATTTTAAACTTGCATAAGCATGCACAACTTGTCAAACATGCACAACTTGTCATTTTAAACTTGCATAAGCATGCACAACTTGTCAAACATGCACAACTTGTCATTTTAAACTTGCATAAGCATGCATAACTTGTCAAACATGCACAACTTGTCATTTTAAACTTGCACAAGCATGCACAACTTGTCAAACATGCACAACTTGTCATTTTAAACTTGCATAAGCATGCATAACTTGTCAAACATACACAACTTGTCATTTTAAACTTGCATAAGCATGCATAACTTGTCAAACATGCACAACTTGTCATTTTAAACTTGCATAAGCATGCATAACTTGTCAAACATGCACAACTTGTCATTTTAAACTTGCATAAGCATGCATAACTTGTCAAACATGCATAACATGGCATAATGAACTTGCATGAACATGCATAACTCATTTAACTTGCAAATCATGGCATAATGGACTCGCATAAATTTGCATAACTCAATAAACTTGCAAAACATGGCATAGTGAACATGCATGAACATACATAACTAAACAAACTTGCAAAGATCCCAACTTTCATCACATATTAACTTTAGAGTTTCTAAAATGAAGGTAAGAGGGCTTACAAATATTATGAAGACACAAATCTACTAATAAAGATTGAGAAGCCCTTTATATGCAAGCATAAAACCTCAAAACAAAGCTCCAATAAGAAAACACCCAAAAACACTACCTTAGCAAATAAAACTTGCAACTTGATGATGTATGCAAGCTAATGATCATTCATACAACTTAGAAATGCTTGTATGAACATCAAAATCTCCATAGGAATGATTCATGAAGAGGGTGGAGGCTAGGGTTTTTAAGTGGAGGCCATTTGAGAAATCAATTTGACATAGTTTGGTTGCTAGAATGAATAATTGGGTTTTAGGGTAGGATTAGGGTTGTATTTATAGAAGATTAGAGTGTTTTTAGCCCTAGGATTAACCCTAGGTTAGTTTTGGCCCGTCAGATTTCGGAATTCTCTAGAACCAAGCCCCAAGACCCAGTCCAAATCAAAATGGTGCGCCAGGCAACATTGCCTGGCTACCCCCTGTCGACAGGGCTGTTGTGACGGCCTGGAATTTCGCTCGATCTGAATCAGTCGTTAAACCGATCTAGACCGTTTGAAACCCCTGAACGTTGAGAACAGGACAAATCAGAACACAAACAGAAGAACATTTCATTGTATATTACAACAATGCATCAGATTACAAGAATATACAGAGTATAAATGAATAAATATTACACAGAAATGTCAGAGATTTAAATTACATTTAAATACATAGCAGCGGAAAAATAATATAAAGCACAACTGAAGGTGATATACGGATACAGAGCTTTCCGGATATCATTCCAGCTGTAAACCAGGATCCTGTGAATATAAATCTGCAAAACCAAAACTACTAGCTGCCCGTGCGGAAAATAGGGGCACCCAGAGTTTAGGTTAAAACAATAAACTCCAGGTCAGTCATGTGACTGGTGTGAGAACTAAAACAGTTATTTAAAACTTTATTTTAAAAGAAAGTAATTCAGGGGACCACGCCGCATAACACGGAACGGGTTTCCTCCCAAGAATACCAGTGCATATCAATAAACAACGCAATGCTTTTTCGAAAAATGAAGCTATTATAAGACCCAGGTCCTATCATACAATGCAACGCAAGCCGGGGGATAGGGTTTTCCCTTATAATAGCCAAACATGCTTGGTACGTTTTAACCAAATCATTTGATACTATAATAAGTGTATAGTGTCAAAACAGTTTCAATCATAAATATAAATCATAGACGGCATGGGTACCATATATCATGTCGCCATACTAGTTCTACAATTAAAACCGCAATACACGTATTGGAAATTGGATTTCCGTCATGAGTCGAGGCAAGGGGCAAGCTCCTCTCCGCGTTCGAGACACTCTAGCAAATGCCTCAGGATTACGCACACTGGGTAACCCCTGGATGCTTCAGGGCCGGTCCTCACTTACGTTAGAGGATTGGCAATTCCTGAACACACGTTTCCCGGTCCTTACAGACCTATAATCGAGGCGCCTCATCCAACAACCACAAAGGTGAAAAGTATATATATGTCAGGGCTGGTAAGTCACTGACACCACCAAAGCTAGAAAGAAACGTGCGCTCTCCCTGCAGTCCGTATCCCGTTTTTGACTCATACCGAGGTGTGAGGCTCGCGAATTCACGCTATACACAAAGCTGCCACGTAGGCTGTGCTTTGATCATCAACCACAAGACTTTGCTTTTCAACAGAAGCCTTGATCCATGCAACTCAGCATGCCACACAGGCAATTCATGCCGTGCGATTGATATCTATCGATATATAACCTCTAAGCTCGTACGTCTCAGAGAAGGGCGTTAAGCAAGAGAATAAATTCTCCGCCGCCAAACAGATATATATTTAATAGAAATCAATCAACACAGAATAAAATCCAATGTCAGACACACAATCCATTTACAAGTCCGTTCTGGGTCTGAACGAAACCGGAGGCACTTTCCTCGCGTATCCATCCATCTCCAAGTACGTCTGGACGACCACCAACTATTTCCATCCTCTTAGGTGTACTGCCCAATCAGGATCGTCAGTAATTATCCAAACGATGTGAAAACTTCCGGTCTTCGACCACCGTCTTCATCTTCGACTTATCGTCGAATCGGTTATTCAGAATGGGTATAAACCCGGACTTTCCGAACAACCCGCGTATATTAAAAACAAATGTTTACACAAACACAACATACGCCTCATTCCAATTCATTAGTCACTAACCGCAGATTAGCAAGAGAACAATTTCCCAAACATTAACCCCGAAGGCCGAAACCAACATCAGATCAATACCCAGGAAACCACTCTTCTTAGCCAACCTACAACTAGTTTCTAAATTTCACATTCTTAGGGAAAGGTTCCCATTAATTTTATCCAAGATAAATTCTTTAAAATTTATCCTGAAATCTTCCTTTGGATGACATTTAAAACCAAATTATGGTTTTTCCAACTAGTCGAGATTAGCGAACCGTAACGAAGTAGTTATTTATTTTATTTCCCAATCCCAACCTATTCATCCCATGAAGCAAAACTGGTAATACTCCATATCTAACACCACTGTGTTATCGGTAAAACTAATTACCATTTCACGTTCAAATCTAATTAAAGATTTAACTATCGCTTTGGAGCAAAACTGGTAATACTCCATTCCCGTTCATTTTCTAAATTTGGAAATTCAGATTATCAATTCGAATTTCAATCTAATTGCAGATTCATTAAAACTCCTTTTACTGGGTTAAAGAACTAGGTGTTATTTAAAACACAGTTCACGACAAACCCAAATCACATTCAATCAAATATATTAGAAATTCGATTATTTAAAACCCCTTTTTAAATCTAATTCATTTATTTAAAAATGATTGGGTTTTAAATTTAGTTCAAAACTAGTTCATTTCGATAAAAACCATTTTTATCTTTTCAAATGTGGAGTTTTTCATCCCAAATTTTCCCAAATCATTTCTTATGATTTTATACAAATTATTAATATTTATAATAATTTTATCAAGGCCCGTACAGTCGATTTCCATCAATGGCCATCGAACTGCACTTATAGCGACCTTTTTCGAATTTGATTTGGACGTATCTCCAAATCCAACCGTTAGATTTTGAATTTCTAATATTCTTTAGAAAGCTCTTTTCGATACGAACCCAACGGTTCTAGTTTTAGGAGAATCCGACGGTCGGATCTCCCGTAATGTCCGTTTGAAATAAATGGTCGAAATTTACGAACTGCCGCGGCGCGGCGCGTTCTATTCAGGCCATTATATTATATATATAATATATATTTCATCGATTTCTATTTAGAACGAATTATATATATAGTTTTGAATTCGTTTCAAAAGCAATTTCAACTTCCATTTCAATTCAAATCAAAATTGAATTCTTCTTTATAAATTCGTTTTAAAATTCATTTCTATTCAATTCAAATTTCAATTCAATTTGAATTCATTTCACTTCATTTTAAATTAAATTCGAATTCGTTTTTCAATTCAATTCAATTCAATTCAAATTGGTTTTCTATTCGATTCAAATTCATTTTCCATCCAAATTAAATTCGTTTCGTTTTCTATTTGAATCAAGTTCATTTTATATTCAATTGAAATCAAATCCGTTAAATATTCAATTGAAATTGAATTGGTTTTCTATTCCATTCAAATTCAAAATCGTTTTATATTCAATTCAAATCGAAATCGTTTTATATTCAATTCATTTCGAAATCGTTATATATTCAATTCATTTCGAAATCGATATATATTCAATTCATTTCGAAATCGATATATATTCAATTCATTTCGAAATCGTTATATATTCAATTCATTTCGAAATCGATATATATTCAATTCATTTTGAAATCGATATATATTTTGTTCGCGTCAAAATGGCGCATCACTATTCAACACGGCTTTATATATTCTATTTCAAATATTTCTTTTTGTCAACACACGACTAATCTCAACGAGTGAGTACCATCCACATGTGACTATTTTTGCTATTTAATATATTTTATAAAAGTTAAGGTATCTATCGTTTGATATTGAATCAGACTTCAACCGTAATTTAGTGAGAGAACGATTTCCTGAATATTAACCCCGAAGGCCGAAACCAACATCAGATTAATATCCAGGAGGCCACTCATCTCATCTATTTTCCAGTTGATTTCTAATTCTATATATGATAAAGATGTAAATTCTATTATAAAAATATTTCGTTCAACACATGACTAATATCAACGGATGAATATAGTCAACACATGAACCTTTATTTTATATTGATAAAGATATAAATTTTATTATAAAAATATTTCGTTCAACACATGACTAATATCAACGGATGAATATAGTCAACACATGAACCTTTATTTTATATTGTACTTTATTTTTCAAATTGGAATGAGGCCCAATCAATTACCATATAATATTAATTATATGGATTTTCATACATCACATGTATATAATAGCATTGAAAAATAATCAACCATCAACCAAAGTGCACTACACTGTATAAGCATCAAATATAGATATCTAACGCTTATAACAGCCTGTCAATCAATCGATCGACATATTTAATAAATCAGGATGAGTGAACTTCAAATTTCATCCCAACACCCGTGTGGGGTTTCAAACAATCAAACACAGATTTTATTTGTGCTGTTGGGCGATGTGTAAAATTTATCGACCCAATCAATGTCATTCAAATAGGTGTACATAAACAAACCGTCCGGTTTGTAAATGAATATTTTATTTATTCGCATTCACGTTAAAAATTATATTTTTAACGATAAAACAATTTATCTTAACATATGAATATCTATTCAGTTCATTTATTCAATAAATGATTATTTTTATTTTTCTAACATATTTTAGAAAATTTCGGCGGCATAACGGCACGATACTAGAAACGGGACGAGGCCTAGCCTTATCCCCGGTCTAGTGAAGGCCCACGCCATTCACACATCAATCAAATTCACTTTCGTTATGCAAACCACAAAATTTGGAGTAAGGGTCTAACCTAGCCTTACTCCTTCGCCTTATAACGGCGCACGTCTAATCCTAACCAATTTATCGATTCGATTTTTCACACCACAAACCACATTCAAATCGATATCTCAATCAATTACCAAACAGCCAAACAAACAAGTCCATGGTCTGTGGACGATTGTGTCGGGTGCTACTAAGCACCGTCTGCATCCTAGTATATATATATATATATATATATATATATAACTAGAAAAAGAAATTGAAAGGTGAGAAGTTCTCACTTATAGCTATCCTAGCTCCACGGCACTTCTTATGCAGGAAATCTTCACTGTTCTCGTCGATATCACTTTCTTCGCCCGTATTCTCTACATATGCAAAAATCGAATTTTTACTTCGCTATTCCATATATAAAATCATATTTTTCTTTCGATGTTCTATATATAAAAATCATATTTTTATATCGAAGTTCAATATATAAAAATCGAATTTTTACTTCAAAGTTCAATATATAAAAATCGAATTTTTACTTCAAAGTTCAATATATAAAAATCGAATTTTTACTTCAAAGTTCAATATATAAAAATCGAATTTTTATTTCAAAGTTCAATATATAAAAATCGAATTTTTATTTCAAAGTTCAATATATAAAAATCGAATTTTTATTTCAAAGTTCAATATATAAAAATCGAATTTTTACTTCGCTATTCCATATATAAAATCATATTTTTCTTTCGATGTTCTATATATAAAAATCATATTTTTATATCGAAGTTCAATATATAAAAATCGAATTTTTACTTCAAAGTTCAATATATAAAAATCGAATTTTTATTTCAAAGTTCAATATATAAAAATCGAATTTTTATTTCAAAGTTCAATATATAAAAATCGAATTTTTATTTCAAAGTTCAATATATAAAAATCGAATTTTTATTTCAAAGTTCAATATATAAAGATTGCATTTTGACTTCGCTATTGAATATAAAGATTATATTTTTGTTATTCTTATGATGTAAAAATTATATTTTTATTGCTTTAAAAATATAAGAATCATACCTTACTTTTTCTACCTAACAAAAATTCCATCTTTATATTTTTAAAGATATGATCTTTATTTTTGCACGTTCTAATCTTTTCCTATTAAAAGATTAAACCCTTTTTCTTATTTTAAAGTTTAAAATAAAATCAGTTTTATAATTCCTTTTAAAAAAAACAGTTTTTATTTTCTTTTAAAACAGTTTTTATAATTCTTTTAAAAACAAAACAGTTTTAAAATTCCTAAAACAAAAATCAGTTTCTTTCTTTTATAAAATTGCAGTTTTTATCTTTTTCCTAAATTCTGTTTTTAAAACTCCTTTAAAAAAAAAACAGTTTTTATAATTCATTTAAAATTCTGTTTTTATAATTCTATTAAAAATTAGTCTATATAATTTAAAAAAAACAGTTAAACAGTTTTTAAATTATTTAAAAATACAGTCTTAAAACTATACTGTAAAACAAAAATAAAAACAAAAACAAAATAATTTAAACACTCACCTCCGGCTCGGTGGTGTTCGTCGGTGGCGAGCTTCAGGGGCGTCGCGAGGCGGTGTTCGAGGTGGAGGCTTCGATTGGGGGGGCTGCTATGATTCGATGTCGGCGGTGTCTTCACTGGGAGGAGGAGGTCGCGAGGGTGGTGGGGGCGTCGAAGTCTTCGTCGGCGGCAAGGGTTCAGGCGGTTCGAGGTCTGGGGGGCGGCGCGATTAGGTTTTAGGTCTTTTTTTTTTTTTTTTTTAATTCGTTTCTGTATAATGAAACGGGGGGGGGGGCCAACGAAGAAGGAAAGGGGGGGAAAAGGAAATTAAAATAATATATATTTTTTTTTAATTATTTATTTTGCAAAAATGTTGACTTTTACATACGACCTCGAAACGAGGTCCACCGCCTGTCGTCCATAGCGTTTAACCCCCATTCCGAACACAATGGGATATGTATCGTAAGCTGATTTGATCGTTTCAATTAGTTTCCGATAAATTTACATTTAAATCCTTATATTGAATTTTAAACGTACATTTCAAATTACCGGGGTCACATACTAACTAGAAAAATTCCAGAAAAATATTTTCTAGTTTCGTATTGACGATACGGTCCTAACAAAGCTAGTTTCGTCGAATTCTGAGACCGTATGAAAAATGGCCAATTTCCAATCGATTAAAATCAACTGAAACTGGTCAAACGCGTTTTCCTTTGCCACGCTCACATATCGATTCGAAAAATTATGAAATTTGAAACCTAGTGATAATTTGACACTACGGACCCAACAAAACTGGTTTCGTCGAGATCCGAGGTCATTTGCAAAATGTCCATTTTTAAGGGCCTGAATTCCATAGCGACTATTCAGAATTTTCAACTGGACATATCTTTTGATTCCTGCTATCAAATTTTGATTTGTCGGATTCGTTGGAAAGATATTATCAATTAGATCCTACTATTTTTGGTTTCACTAAAATCCGGATTGTTTTGCACCCGGTACATTCAATTGAAGTTTGAAATCGAATTATCGAACTACCGCGCCATTTTCAATTCTATTTATAATTATATATAATTATTTATATTCTAACGACGGCGTATATAATATATACGTCGAATTATATTCAAAATAAATTTCTCGTTCATTTTATTTAAAATAATTCATTTTAAATAATCAAAATTCACTAAAATTGCCAAAATAAAAATTTTAAACTGGCTCAGATTTTCGGGTTATTACAATCTCCCCCACTTAAAACTTTTCGTCCCCGAAAAGGAACAAAGTTGAAAGTGGTTTGATTAATCAACTCTATGTTCGATCTGGCTTGTATTCTCCAACTTTTCAGTTTCTGAGAATTTTCAAATTCTTCAGAAATTTGGCTAACACCCTAAATTTCCGAAAAATTTCGCCATAACCTCCCCTGCACCGGGAGCATCGGGGAATTTCAAATAGCTTCCCCGGTCCTTCAGATCTCAAAAAGAAAAAGAAAAAGCCAAGCGGCTAGCCAATAGGCTCACAAAATCATCATCACCCAAACGAAACAGGAAATTATGTAGTAAACATGTACCTATTTGTCGGGCAAACAAATTTTATTCTCTGCTCTAGCCTCCTTGCTATGACCTGTTCAATGTAAGTATATGTATATACAAGCAAATGCGACCAATTATCAATACAGTTCAATATTTGATTCAATTAGGCATAAATGGTTAAAATTTAGCAAACAAATAACCAAACAATGCAAACATCAATCAATTAGTGAATTAGAGTTTCAAATTCATAATTTTGATATATATACAGAAAATCTTGTTTTTGATGCCAATTCACAACAATGTGTTCTAACTATATAAGTTTTGGTTCTCACACCAGTCTAATGGAAACATATAGAAAGCACACCTTTGAAACACGAAACTAATTACTAATGATGACGCGTCAATCATCAGAATCAGGTCCGGGCGACTAGAATGTGATTCTATATCTATCCAGTATATTAAAACTTCGAATATACGTTCATGACGCGTATATACAAAACCTTTATATACTCGATTGTCCATATTCAAAATAAATAAATAAATAATCAAATACGTTTAAAATGGTTTAAATTTCAAACAAAATTGTTTTCATTTGAAAAATATACTCTTCACACTCGTTCTTGGATACTACTGATCCTATCTCTAACGAGTCATTCTAATTGGATATTACTAATCCAATATCTGATGAATTCTTTCGTATGGTTCTAAGGTGTCTTGTTCTCGAGCTCTGTAAACCAAAGCTCTGATACCAAATGTGACGGCCTGGAATTTCGCTCGATCTGAATCAGTCGTTAAACCGATCTAGACCGTTCGAAACCCCTGAACGTTGAGAACAGGACAAATCAGAACACAAACAGAAGAACATTTCATTGTATATTACAACAATGCATCAGATTACAAGAATATACAGAGTATAAATGAATAAATATTACACAGAAATGTCAGAGATTTAAATTACATTTAAATACATAGCAGCGGAAAAATAATATAAAGCACAACTGAAGGTGATATACGGATACAGAGCTTTCCGGATATCATTCCAGCTGTAAACCAGGATCCTGTGAATATAAATCTGCAAAACCAAAACTACTAGCTGCCCGTGCGGAAAATAGGGGCACCCAGAGTTTAGGTTAAAACAATAAACTCCAGGTCAGTCATGTGACTGGTGTGAGAACTAAAACAGTTATTTAAAACTTTATTTTAAAAGAAAGTAATTCAGGGGACCACGCCGCATAACACGGAACGGGTTTCCTCCCAAGAATACCAGTGCATATCAATAAACAACGCAATGCTTTTTCGAAAAATGAAGCTATTATAAGACCCAGGTCCTATCATACAATGCAACGCAAGCCGGGGGATAGGGTTTTCCCTTATAATAGCCAAACATGCTTGGTACGTTTTAACCAAATCATTTGATACTATAATAAGTGTATAGTGTCAAAACAGTTTCAATCATAAATATAAATCATAGACGGCATGGGTACCATATATCATGTCGCCATACTAGTTCTACAATTAAAACCGCAATACACGTATTGGAAATTGGATTTCCGTCATGAGTCGAGGCAAGGGGCAAGCTCCTCTCCGCGTTCGAGACACTCTAGCAAATGCCTCAGGATTACGCACACTGGGTAACCCCTGGATGCTTCAGGGCCGGTCCTCACTTACGTTAGAGGATTGGCAATTCCTGAACACACGTTTCCCGGTCCTTACAGACCTATAATCGAGGCGCCTCATCCAACAACCACAAAGGTGAAAAGTATATATATGTCAGGGCTGGTAAGTCACTGACACCACCAAAGCTAGAAAGAAACGTGTGCTCTCCCTGCAGTCCGTATCCCGTTTTTGACTCATACCGAGGTGTGAGGCTCGCGAATTCACGCTATACACAAAGCTGCCACGTAGGCTGTGCTTTGATCATCAACCACAAGACTTTGCTTTTCAACAGAAGCCTTGATCCATGCAACTCAGCATGCCACACAGGCAATTCATGCCGTGCGATTGATATCTATCGATATATAACCTCTAAGCTCGTACGTCTCAGAGAAGGGCGTTAAGCAAGAGAATAAATTCTCCGCCGCCAAACAGATATATATTTAATAGAAATCAATCAACACAGAATAAAATCCAATGTCAGACACACAATCCATTTACAAGTCCGTTCTGGGTCTGAACGAAACCGGAGGCACTTTCCTCGCGTATCCATCCATCTCCAAGTACGTCTGGACGACCACCAACTATTTCCATCCTCTTAGGTGTACTGCCCAATCAGGATCGTCAGTAATTATCCAAACAATGTGAAAACTTCCGGTCTTCGACCACCGTCTTCATCTTCGACTTATCGTCGAATCGGTTATTCAGAATGGGTATAAACCCGGACTTTCCGAACAACCCGCGTATATTAAAAACAAATGTTTACACAAACACAACATACGCCTCATTCCAATTCATTAGTCACTAACCGCAGATTAGCAAGAGAACAATTTCCCAAACATTAACCCCGAAGGCCGAAACCAACATCAGATCAATACCCAGGAAACCACTCTTCTTAGCCAACCTACAACTAGTTTCTAAATTTCACATTCTTAGGGAAAGGTTCCCATTAATTTTATCCAAGATAAATTCTTTAAAATTTATCCTGAAATCTTCCTTTGGATGACATTTAAAACAAAATTATGGTTTTTCCAACTAGTCGAGATTAGCGAACCGTAACGAAGTAGTTATTTATTTTATTTCCCAATCCCAACCTATTCATCCCATGAAGCAAAACTGGTAATACTCCATATCTAACACCACTGTGTTATCGGTAAAACTAATTACCATTTCACGTTCAAATCTAATTAAAGATTTAACTATCGCTTTGGAGCAAAACTGGTAATACTCCATTCCCGTTCATTTTCTAAATTTGGAAATTCAGATTATCAATTCGAATTTCAATCTAATTGCAGATTCATTAAAACTCCTTTTACTGGGTTAAAGAACTAGGTGTTATTTAAAACACAGTTCACGACAAACCCAAATCACATTCAATCAAATATATTAGAAATTCGATTATTTAAAACCCCTTTTTAAATCTAATTCATTTATTTAAAAATGATTGGGTTTTAAATTTAGTTCAAAACTAGTTCATTTCGATAAAAACCATTTTTATCTTTTCAAATGTGGAGTTTTTCATCCCAAATTTTCCCAAATCATTTCTTATGATTTTATACAAATTATTAATATTTTTAATAATTTTATCAAGGCCCGTACAGTCGATTTCCATCAATGGCCATCGAACTGCACTTATAGCGACCTTTTTCGAATTTGATTTGGACGTATCTCCAAATCCAACCGTTAGATTTTGAATTTCTAATATTCTTTAGAAAGCTCTTTTCGATACGAACCCAACGGTTCTAGTTTTAGGAGAATCCGACGGTCGGATCTCCCGTAATGTCCGTTTGAAATAAATGGTCGAAATTTACGAACTGCCGCGGCGCGGCGCGTTCTATTCAGGCCATTATATTATATATATAATATATATAATATATATTTCATCGATTTCTATTTAGAACGAATTATATATATAGTTTTGAATTCGTTTCAAAAGCAATTTCAACTTCCATTTCAATTCAAATCAAAATTGAATTCTTCTTTATAAATTCGTTTTAAAATTCATTTCTATTCAATTCAAATTTCAATTCAATTTGAATTCATTTCACTTCATTTTAAATTAAATTCGAATTCGTTTTTCAATTCAATTCAAATTGGTTTTCTATTCGATTCAAATTCATTTTCCATCCAAATTAAATTCGTTTCGTTTTCTATTTGAATCAAGTTCATTTTATATTCAATTGAAATCAAATCCGTTAAATATTCAATTGAAATTGAATTGGTTTTCTATTCCATTCAAATTCAAAATCGTTTTATATTCAATTCAAATCGAAATCGTTTTATATTCAATTCATTTCGAAATCGTTATATATTCAATTCATTTCGAAATCGATATATATTCAATTCATTTCGAAATCGATATATATTCAATTCATTTCGAAATCGTTATATATTCAATTCATTTCGAAATCGATATATATTCAATTCATTTCGAAATCGATATATATTTTGTTCGCGTCAAAATGGCGCATCACTATTCAACACGGCTTTATATATTCTATTTCAAATATTTCTTTTTGTCAACACACGACTAATCTCAACGAGTGAGTACCATCCACGTGTGACTATTTTTGCTATTTAATATATTTTATAAAAGTTAAGGTATCTATCGTTTGATATTGAATCAGACTTCAACCGTAATTTAGTGAGAGAACGATTTCCTGAATATTAACCCCGAAGGCCGAAACCAACATCAGATTAATATCCAGGAGGCCACTCATCTCATCTATTTTCCAGTTGATTTCTAATTCTATATATGATAAAGATGTAAATTCTATTATAAAAATATTTCGTTCAACACATGACTAATATCAACGGATGAATATAGTCAACACATGAACCTTTATTTTATATTGATAAAGATATAAATTTTATTATAAAAATATTTCGTTCAACACATGACTAATATCAACGGATGAATATAGTCAACACATGAACCTTTATTTTATATTGTACTTTATTTTTCAAATTGGAATGAGGCCCAATCAATTACCATATAATATTAATTATATGGATTTTCATACATCACATGTATATAATAGCATTGAAAAATAATCAACCATCAACCAAAGTGCACTACACTGTATAAGCATCAAATATAGATATCTAACGCTTATAACAGCCTGTCAATCAATCGATCGACATATTTAATAAATCAGGATGAGTGAACTTCAAATTTCATCCCAACACCCGTGTGGGGTTTCAAACAATCAAACACAGATTTTATTTGTGCTGTTGGGCGATGTGTAAAATTTATCGACCCAATCAATGTCATTCAAATAGGTGTACATAAACAAACCGTCCGGTTTGTAAATGAATATTTTATTTATTCGCATTCACGTTAAAAATTATATTTTTAACGATAAAACAATTTATCTTAACATATGAATATCTATTCAGTTCATTTATTCAATAAATGATTATTTTTATTTTTCTAACATATTTTAGAAAATTTCGGCGGCATAACGGCACGATACTAGAAACGGGACGAGGCCTAGCCTTATCCCCGGTCTAGTGAAGGCCCACGCCATTCACACATCAATCAAATTCACTTTCGTTATGCAAACCACAAAATTTGGAGTAAGGGTCTAACCTAGCCTTACTCCTTCGCCTTATAACGGCGCACGTCTAATCCTAACCAATTTATCGATTCGATTTTTCACACCACAAACCACATTCAAATCGATATCTCAATCAATTACCAAACAGCCAAACAAACAAGTCCATGGTCTGTGGACGATTGTGTCGGGTGCTACTAAGCACCGTCTGCATCCTAGTATATATATATATATATAAATATAACTAGAAAAAGAAATTGAAAGGTGAGAAGTTCTCACTTATAGCTATCCTAGCTCCACGGCACTTCTTATGCAGGAAATCTTCACTGTTCTCGTCGATATCACTTTCTTCGCCCGTATTCTCTACATATGCAAAAATGGAATTTTTACTTCGCTATTCCATATATAAAATCATATTTTTCTTTCGATGTTCTATATATAAAAATCATATTTTTATATCGAAGTTCAATATATAAAAATCGAATTTTTACTTCAAAGTTCAATATATAAAAATCGAATTTTTACTTCAAAGTTCAATATATAAAAATCGAATTTTTACTTCAAAGTTCAATATATAAAAATCGAATTTTTATTTCAAAGTTCAATATATAAAAATCGAATTTTTATTTCAAAGTTCAATATATAAAAATCGAATTTTTATTTCAAAGTTCAATATATAAAAATCGAATTTTTACTTCGCTATTCCATATATAAAATCATATTTTTCTTTCGATGTTCTATATATAAAAATCATATTTTTATATCGAAGTTCAATATATAAAAATCGAATTTTTACTTCAAAGTTCAATATATAAAAATCGAATTTTTATTTCAAAGTTCAATATATAAAAATCGAATTTTTATTTCAAAGTTCAATATATAAAAATCGAATTTTTATTTCAAAGTTCAATATATAAAAATCGAATTTTTATTTCAAAGTTCAATATATAAAGATTGCATTTTGACTTCGCTATTGAATATAAAGATTATATTTTTGTTATTCTTATGATGTAAAAATTATATTTTTATTGCTTTAAAAATATAAGAATCATACCTTACTTTTTCTACCTAACAAAAATTCCATCTTTATATTTTTAAAGATATGATCTTTATTTTTGCACGTTCTAATCTTTTCCTATTAAAAGATTAAACCCTTTTTCTTATTTTAAAGTTTAAAATAAAATCAGTTTTATAATTCCTTTTAAAAAAAACAGTTTTTATTTTCTTTTAAAACAGTTTTTATAATTCTTTTAAAAACAAAACAGTTTTAAAATTCCTAAAACAAAAATCAGTTTCTTTCTTTTATAAAATTGCAGTTTTTATCTTTTTTTTTTCCTAAATTCTGTTTTTAAAACTCCTTTAAAAAAAAACAGTTTTTATAATTCATTTAAAATTCTGTTTTTATAATTCTATTAAAAATTAGTCTATATAATTTAAAAAAAAAACAGTTAAACAGTTTTTAAATTATTTAAAAATACAGTCTTAAAACTATACTGTAAAACAAAAATAAAAACAAAAACAAAATAATTTAAACACTCACCTCCGGCTCGGTGGTGTTCGTCGGTGGCGAGCTTCAGGGGCGTCGCGAGGCGGTGTTCGAGGTGGAGGCTTCGATTGGGGGGGCTGCTATGATTCGATGTCGGCGGTGTCTTCACTGGGAGGAGGAGGTCGCGAGGGTGGTGGGGGCGTCGAAGTCTTCGTCGGCGGCAAGGGTTCAGGCGGTTCGAGGTCTGGGGGGCGGCGCGATTAGGTTTTAGGTCTTCTTTTTTTTTTTTTTTTAATTCGTTTCTGTATAATGAAACGGGGGGGGGGGGCAACGAAGAAGGAAAGGGGGGGAAAAGGAAATTAAAATAATATATATATTTTTTTTAATTATTTATTTTGCAAAAATGTTGACTTTTACATACGACCTCGAAACGAGGTCCACCGCCTGTCGTCCATAGCGTTTAACCCCCATTCCGAACACAATGGGATATGTATCGTAAGCTGATTTGATCGTTTCAATTAGTTTCCGATAAATTTACATTTAAATCCTTATATTGAATTTTAAACGTACATTTCAAATTACCGGGGTCACATACTAACTAGAAAAATTCCAGAAAAATATTTTCTAGTTTCGTATTGACGATACGGTCCTAACAAAGCTAGTTTCGTCGAATTCTGAGACCGTATGAAAAATGGCCAATTTCCAGTCGATTAAAATCAACTGAAACTGGTCAAACGCGTTTTCCTTTGCCACGCTCACATATCGATTCGAAAAATTATGAAATTTGAAACCTAGTGATAATTTGACACTACGGACCCAACAAAACTGGTTTCGTCGAGATCCGAGGTCATTTGCAAAATGTCCATTTTTAAGGGCCTGAATTCCATAGCGACTATTCAGAATTTTCAACTGGACATATCTTTTGATTCCTGCTATCAAATTTTGATTTGTCGGATTCGTTGGAAAGATATTATCAATTAGATCCTACTATTTTTGGTTTCACTAAAATCCGGATTGTTTTGCACCCGGTACATTCAATTGAAGTTTGAAATCGAATTATCGAACTACCGCGCCATTTTCAATTCTATTTATAATTATATATAATTATTTATATTCTAACGACGGCGTATATAATATATACGTCGAATTATATTCAAAATAAATTTCTCGTTCATTTTATTTAAAATAATTCATTTTATTTAAAATAATTCATTTTAAATAATCAAAATTCACTAAAATTGCCAAAATAAAAATTTTAAACTGGCTCAGATTTTCGGGTTATTACAATCTCCCCCACTTAAAACTTTTCGTCCCCGAAAAGGAACAAAGTTGAAAGTGGTTTGATTAATCAACTCTATGTTCGATCTGGCTTGTATTCTCCAACTTTTCAGTTTCTGAGAATTTTCAAATTCTTCAGAAATTTGGCTAACACCCTAAATTTCCGAAAAATTTCGCCATAACCTCCCCTGCACCGGGAGCATCGGGGAATTTCAAATAGCTTCCCCGGTCCTTCAGATCTCAAAAAGAAAAAGAAAAAGCAAGCGGCTAGCCAATAGGCTCACAAAATCATCATCACCCAAACGAAACAGGAAATTATGTAGTAAACATGTACCTATTTGTCGGGCAAACAAATTTTATTCTCTGCTCTAGCCTCCTTGCTATGACCTGTTCAATGTAAGTATATGTATATACAAGCAAATGCGACCAATTATCAATACAGTTCAATATTTGATTCAATTAGGCATAAATGGTTAAAATTTAGCAAACAAATAACCAAACAATGCAAACATCAATCAATTAGTGAATTAGAGTTTCAAATTCATAATTTTGATATATATACAGAAAATCTTGTTTTTGATGCCAATTCACAACAATGTGTTCTAACTATATAAGTTTTGGTTCTCACACCAGTCTAATGGAAACATATAGAAAGCACACCTTTGAAACACGAAACTAATTACTAATGATGACGCGTCAATCATCAGAATCAGGTCCGGGCGACTAGAATGTGATTCTATATCTATCCAGTATATTAAAACTTCGAATATACGTTCATGACGCGTATATACAAAACCTTTATATACTCGATTGTCCATATTCAAAATAAATAAATAAATAATCAAATACGTTTAAAATGGTTTAAATTTCAAACAAAATTGTTTTCATTTGAAAAATATACTCTTCACACTCGTTCTTGGATACTACTGATCCTATCTCTAACGAGTCATTCTAATTGGATATTACTAATCCAATATCTGATGAATTCTTTCGTATGGTTCTAAGGTGTCTTGTTCTCGAGCTCTGTAAACCAAAGCTCTGATACCAAATGTGACGGCCTGGAATTTCGCTCGATCTGAATCAGTCGTTAAACCGATCTAGACCGTTCGAAACCCCTGAACGTTGAGAACAGGACAAATCAGAACACAAACAGAAGAACATTTCATTGTATATTACAACAATGCATCAGATTACAAGAATATACAGAGTATAAATGAATAAATATTACACAGAAATGTCAGAGATTTAAATTACATTTAAATACATAGCAGCGGAAAAATAATATAAAGCACAACTGAAGGTGATATACGGATACAGAGCTTTCCGGATATCATTCCAGCTGTAAACCAGGATCCTGTGAATATAAATCTGCAAAACCAAAACTACTAGCTGCCCGTGCGGAAAATAGGGGCACCCAGAGTTTAGGTTAAAACAATAAACTCCAGGTCAGTCATGTGACTGGTGTGAGAACTAAAACAGTTATTTAAAACTTTATTTTAAAAGAAAGTAATTCAGGGGACCACGCCGCATAACACGGAACGGGTTTCCTCCCAAGAATACCAGTGCATATCAATAAACAACGCAATGCTTTTTCGAAAAATGAAGCTATTATAAGACCCAGGTCCTATCATACAATGCAACGCAAGCCGGGGGATAGGGTTTTCCCTTATAATAGCCAAACATGCTTGGTACGTTTTAACCAAATCATTTGATACTATAATAAGTGTATAGTGTCAAAACAGTTTCAATCATAAATATAAATCATAGACGGCATGGGTACCATATATCATGTCGCCATACTAGTTCTACAATTAAAACCGCAATACACGTATTGGAAATTGGATTTCCGTCATGAGTCGAGGCAAGGGGCAAGCTCCTCTCCGCGTTCGAGACACTCTAGCAAATGCCTCAGGATTACGCACACTGGGTAACCCCTGGATGCTTCAGGGCCGGTCCTCACTTACGTTAGAGGATTGGCAATTCCTGAACACACGTTTCCCGGTCCTTACAGACCTATAATCGAGGCGCCTCATCCAACAACCACAAAGGTGAAAAGTATATATATGTCAGGGCTGGTAAGTCACTGACACCACCAAAGCTAGAAAGAAACGTGCGCTCTCCCTGCAGTCCGTATCCCGTTTTTGACTCATACCGAGGTGTGAGGCTCGCGAATTCACGCTATACACAAAGCTGCCACGTAGGCTGTGCTTTGATCATCAACCACAAGACTTTGCTTTTCAACAGAAGCCTTGATCCATGCAACTCAGCATGCCACACAGGCAATTCATGCCGTGCGATTGATATCTATCGATATATAACCTCTAAGCTCGTACGTCTCAGAGAAGGGCGTTAAGCAAGAGAATAAATTCTCCACCGCCAAACAGATATATATTTAATAGAAATCAATCAACACAGAATAAAATCCAATGTCAGACACACAATCCATTTACACGTCCGTTCTGGGTCTGAACGAAACCGGAGGCACTTTCCTCGCGTATCCATCCATCTCCAAGTACGTCTGGACGACCACCAACTATTTCCATCCTCTTAGGTGTACTGCCCAATCAGGATCGTCAGTAATTATCCAAACAATGTGAAAACTTCCGGTCTTCGACCACCGTCTTCATCTTCGACTTATCGTCGAATCGGTTATTCAGAATGGGTATAAACCCGGACTTTCCGAACAACCCGCGTATATTAAAAACAAATGTTTACACAAACACAACATACGCCTCATTCCAATTCATTAGTCACTAACCGCAGATTAGCAAGAGAACAATTTCCCAAACATTAACCCCGAAGGCCGAAACCAACATCAGATCAATACCCAGGAAACCACTCTTCTTAGCCAACCTACAACTAGTTTCTAAATTTCACATTCTTAGGGAAAGGTTCCCATTAATTTTATCCAAGATAAATTCTTTAAAATTTATCCTGAAATCTTCCTTTGGATGACATTTAAAACAAAATTATGGTTTTTCCAACTAGTCGAGATTAGCGAACCGTAACGAAGTAGTTATTTATTTTATTTCCCAATCCCAACCTATTCATCCCATGAAGCAAAACTGGTAATACTCCATATCTAACACCACTGTGTTATCGGTAAAACTAATTACCATTTCACGTTCAAATCTAATTAAAGATTTAACTATCGCTTTGGAGCAAAACTGGTAATACTCCATTCCCGTTCATTTTCTAAATTTGGAAATTCAGATTATCAATTCGAATTTCAATCTAATTGCAGATTCATTAAAACTCCTTTTACTGGGTTAAAGAACTAGGTGTTATTTAAAACACAGTTCACGACAAACCCAAATCACATTCAATCAAATATATTAGAAATTCGATTATTTAAAACCCCTTTTTAAATCTAATTCATTTATTTAAAAATGATTGGGTTTTAAATTTAGTTCAAAACTAGTTCATTTCGATAAAAACCATTTTTATCTTTTCAAATGTGGAGTTTTTCATCCCAAATTTTCCCAAATCATTTCTTATGATTTTATACAAATTATTAATATTTTTAATAATTTTATCAAGGCCCGTACAGTCGATTTCCATCAATGGCCATCGAACTGCACTTATAGCGACCTTTTTCGAATTTGATTTGGACGTATCTCCAAATCCAACCGTTAGATTTTGAATTTCTAATATTCTTTAGAAAGCTCTTTTCGATACGAACCCAACGGTTCCAGTTTTAGGAGAATCCGACGGTCGGATCTCCCGTAATGTCCGTTTGAAATAAATGGTCGAAATTTACGAACTGCCGCGGCGCGGCGCGTTCTATTCAGGCCATTATATTATATATATAATATATATAATATATATTTCATCGATTTCTATTTAGAACGAATTATATATATAGTTTTGAATTCGTTTCAAAAGCAATTTCAACTTCCATTTCAATTCAAATCAAAATTGAATTCTTCTTTATAAATTCGTTTTAAAATTCATTTCTATTCAATTCAAATTTCAATTCAATTTGAATTCATTTCACTTCATTTTAAATTAAATTCGAATTCGTTTTTCAATTCAATTCAATTCAATTCAAATTGGTTTTCTATTCGATTCAAATTCATTTTCCATCCAAATTAAATTCGTTTCGTTTTCTATTTGAATCAAGTTCATTTTATATTCAATTGAAATCAAATCCGTTAAATATTCAATTGAAATTGAATTGGTTTTCTATTCCATTCAAATTCAAAATCGTTTTATATTCAATTCAAATCGAAATCGTTTTATATTCAATTCATTTCGAAATCGTTATATATTCAATTCATTTCGAAATCGATATATATTCAATTCATTTCGAAATCGATATATATTCAATTCATTTCGAAATCGTTATATATTCAATTCATTTCGAAATCGATATATATTCAATTCATTTCGAAATCGATATATATTTTGTTCGCGTCAAAATGGCGCATCACTATTCAACACGGCTTTATATATTCTATTTCAAATATTTCTTTTTGTCAACACACGACTAATCTCAACGAGTGAGTACCGTCCACGTGTGACTATTTTTGCTATTTAATATATTTTATAAAAGTTAAGGTATCTATCGTTTGATATTGAATCAGACTTCAACCGTAATTTAGTGAGAGAACGATTTCCTGAATATTAACCCCGAAGGCCGAAACCAACATCAGATTAATATCCAGGAGGCCACTCATCTCATCTATTTTCCAGTTGATTTCTAATTCTATATATGATAAAGATGTAAATTCTATTATAAAAATATTTCGTTCAACACATGACTAATATCAACGGATGAATATAGTCAACACATGAACCTTTATTTTATATTGATAAAGATATAAATTTTATTATAAAAATATTTCGTTCAACACATGACTAATATCAACGGATGAATATAGTCAACACATGAACCTTTATTTTATATTGTACTTTATTTTTCAAATTGGAATGAGGCCCAATCAATTACCATATAATATTAATTATATGGATTTTCATACATCACATGTATATAATAGCATTGAAAAATAATCAACCATCAACCAAAGTGCACTACACTGTATAAGCATCAAATATAGATATCTAACGCTTATAACAGCCTGTCAATCAATCGATCGACATATTTAATAAATCAGGATGAGTGAACTTCAAATTTCATCCCAACACCCGTGTGGGGTTTCAAACAATCAAACACAGATTTTATTTGTGCTGTTGGGCGATGTGTAAAATTTATCGACCCAATCAATGTCATTCAAATAGGTGTACATAAACAAACCGTCCGGTTTGTAAATGAATATTTTATTTATTCGCATTCACGTTAAAAATTATATTTTTAACGATAAACCAATTTATCTTAACATATGAATATCTATTCAGTTCATTTATTCAATAAATGATTATTTTTATTTTTCTAACATATTTTAGAAAATTTCGGCGGCATAACGGCACGATACTAGAAACGGGACGAGGCCTAGCCTTATCCCCGGTCTAGTGAAGGCCCACGCCATTCACACATCAATCAAATTCACTTTCGTTATGCAAACCACAAAATTTGGAGTAAGGGTCTAACCTAGCCTTACTCCTTCGCCTTATAACGGCGCACGTCTAATCCTAACCAATTTATCGATTCGATTTTTCACACCACAAACCACATTCAAATCAATATCTCAATCAATTACCAAACAGCCAAACAAACAAGTCCATGGTCTGTGGACAATTGTGTCGGGTGCTACTAAGCACCGTCTGCATCCTAGTATATATATATATAAATATAACTAGAAAAAGAAATTGAAAGGTGAGAAGTTCTCACTTATAGCTATCCTAGCTCCACGGCACTTCTTATGCAGGAAATCTTCACTGTTCTCGTCGATATCACTTTCTTCGCCCGTATTCTCTACATATGCAAAAATCGAATTTTTACTTCGCTATTCCATATATAAAATCATATTTTTCTTTCGATGTTCTATATATAAAAATCATATTTTTATATCGAAGTTCAATATATAAAAATCGAATTTTTACTTCAAAGTTCAATATATAAAAATCGAATTTTTACTTCAAAGTTCAATATATAAAAATCGAATTTTTACTTCAAAGTTCAATATATAAAAATCGAATTTTTATTTCAAAGTTCAATATATAAAAATCGAATTTTTATTTCAAAGTTCAATATATAAAAATCGAATTTTTATTTCAAAGTTCAATATATAAAAATCGAATTTTTACTTCGCTATTCCATATATAAAATCATATTTTTCTTTCGATGTTCTATATATAAAAATCATATTTTTATATCGAAGTTCAATATATAAAAATCGAATTTTTACTTCAAAGTTCAATATATAAAAATCGAATTTTTATTTCAAAGTTCAATATATAAAAATCGAATTTTTATTTCAAAGTTCAATATATAAAAATCGAATTTTTATTTCAAAGTTCAATATATAAAAATCGAATTTTTATTTCAAAGTTCAATATATAAAGATTGCATTTTGACTTCGCTATTGAATATAAAGATTATATTTTTGTTATTCTTATGATGTAAAAATTATATTTTTATTGCTTTAAAAATATAAGAATCATACCTTACTTTTTCTACCTAACAAAAATTCCATCTTTATATTTTTAAAGATATGATCTTTATTTTTGCACGTTCTAATCTTTTCCTATTAAAAGATTAAACCCTTTTTCTTATTTTAAAGTTTAAAATAAAATCAGTTTTATAATTCCTTTTATAAAAAACAGTTTTTATTTTCTTTTAAAACAGTTTTTATAATTCTTTTAAAAACAAAACAGTTTTAAAATTCCTAAAACAAAAATCAGTTTCTTTCTTTTATAAAATTGCAGTTTTTATCTTTTTTTTTTTTCCTAAATTCTGTTTTTAAAACTCCTTTAAAAAAAACAGTTTTTTAATTCATTTAAAATTCTGTTTTTATAATTCTATTAAAAATTAGTCTATATAATTTTAAAAAAACAGTTAAACAGTTTTTAAATTATTTAAAAATACAGTCTTAAAACTATACTGTAAAACAAAAATAAAAACAAAAACAAAATAATTTAAACACTCACCTCCGGCTCGGTGGTGTTCGTCGGTGGCGAGCTTCAGGGGCGTCGCGAGGCGGTGTTCGAGGTGGAGGCTTCGATTGGGGGGGCTGCTATGATTCGATGTCGGCGGTGTCTTCACTGGGAGGAGGAGGTCGCGAGGGTGGTGGGGGCGTCGAAGTCTTCGTCGGCGGCAAGGGTTCAGGCGGTTCGAGGTCTGGGGGGCGGCGCGATTAGGTTTTAGGTCTTCTTCTTTTTTTTTTTTTTTTAATTCGTTTCTGTATAATGAAACGGGGGGGGGGGGGGGGGGGGCAACGAAGAAGGAAAGGGGGGGGGGAAGGAAATTAAAATAATTTTTTTTTTTTAATTATTTATTTTGCAAAAATGTTGACTTTTACATACGACCTCGAAACGAGGTCCACCGCCTGTCGTCCATAGCGTTTAACCCCCATTCCGAACACAATGGGATATGTATCGTAAGCTGATTTGATCGTTTCAATTAGTTTCCGATAAATTTACATTTAAATCCTTATATTGAATTTTAAACGTACATTTCAAATTACCGGGGTCACATACTAACTAGAAAAATTCCAGAAAAATATTTTCTAGTTTCGTATTGACGATACGGTCCTAACAAAGCTAGTTTCGTCGAATTCTGAGACCGTATGAAAAATGGCCAATTTCCAGTCGATTAAAATCAACTGAAACTGGTCAAACGCGTTTTCCTTTGCCACGCTCACATATCGATTCGAAAAATTATGAAATTTGAAAACTAGCGATAATTTGACACTACGGACCCAACAAAACTGGTTTCGTCGAGATCCGAGGTCATTTGCAAAATGTCCATTTTTAAGGGCCTGAATTCCATAGCGACTATTCAGAATTTTCAACTGGACATATCTTTTGATTCCTGCTATCAAATTTTGATTTGTCGGATTCGTTGGAAAGATATTATCAATTAGATCCTACTATTTTTGGTTTCACTAAAATCCGGATTGTTTTGCACCCGGTACATTCAATTGAAGTTTGAAATCGAATTATCGAACTACCGCGCCATTTTCAATTCTATTTATAATTATATATAATTATTTATATTCTAACGACGGCGTATATAATATATACGTCGAATTATATTCAAAATAAATTTCTCGTTCATTTTATTTAAAATAATTCATTTTAAATAATCAAAATTCACTAAAATTGCCAAAATAAAAATTTTAAACTGGCTCAGATTTTCGGGTTATTACAGCTGTCGACAGGGCAGTCGACATGCTAAGACCCCTGTCGACAGGCCTGTCGACATGGGGTCCTGGGCGGGAGGTTTTCCCGCCTGCGCCAGTTTGCCCTAATTTCTGTTTTTGATTTGAAATTTAAATCTGTTTTTACATAGAAATTTTCTGAAAACTTCAATGGGCCTTAACTGGGTCATACGGACTCCGATTTTCGAAAACTCGGGCTCTATTTCGCGTATTTTTCCGAGACGAACGCAATGGCATAGCCCATTTCCCTTGATTCAGATTTTAGAATTAAATTCTGCCTCGATTTACATTATTACAGGTTATTTGAAAATACGGGTTGTTACATTCTCCCCTCCTTAAAGGATTTCGTCCCCGAAATCTTCAAGTTAGGAAGAACGTATCCTACCATCCAATCATCCATCTACTCAAAGCATCATCCACGAGCAATCATTGTCCTTACAAGATTCTAAATGCTGGATGAACATATGCAAAAGTGTGTGTATATGTACTTACCTAATGCAAAAAAATCAGGCGGTTACTGATACAGTAAACCTCCTTAATGCATATGTATGTAAATCAAGCGGTTACTGATACAGTAAACCTCCTTAATGCACATGTATGTCAGTGAAATGAATCCATATGTATGCAAATTCCTAAATTCATAGTATCTATATGAGTGCACATAACATTCATCCATATGCAACATCCATGTGGTGGCACAACAAGTTTCAATCATGAATAAGCATAAACACTCATGCATATGCAACATGAAGAGTGTGTGAGCCGATCTAGTGCCTAATGTGTATAATGCATCCACGAGTAACCACTTGCAAACACTTGCAACCACTTGCAAACATCAAGCATAACATGTTTCAAATACATGTTTCATCCAAAGGGTTTCTACCTAAGGTTCTCATGACAAGATAGACACGATAAACTAGATAAACACCTTTTTGGATTACAAGAAATCCATTCAAACTTTGACATATAGTACTAACCGATGAGTCTTAACCCCCTTATGGAGTTTACAACAGAAATAAGATCGAGAATGGGACCGAGAGGATATATACAAAAGATAACTTGCAAGCAAGCTCCACAGGAAAACAAGGATCAAGGATGCACTCTTAAGAAGAGATATGATGCGCGTATCTAGTCTTCACTCTTCTTAGTCACGTTTCCTTGAGCTTAACTCCACTGTGCTTTGACTATCTTTCACTTCATGATTCCTTGGCTTCCTAACTCCTATTTCCCAAATTCGAGTTGGAACTCATTTCATTATCGCCTCTCGTCTTTCTTTTCCACTTATTCTCCCTTCTGTATACTTGGCTTAAACATACTATAACCTCATGATCTCATGCCAGCTCTCCAAAATTCACTAGTGAATCCTGGATCTCGTCTACTTACTATAAAGTATTCCACGCAGCAGAACTTTTCTTGAAAACACCAATCCACGTTGCCAATTGCCCTTATAAACGTGATTTTCTATAACTCATGCTTAATCGAAATGAACCATCCGCCTATGAGTGATAGGCCATACCTAGATTCAGTTGCCTACCCCTGGCTTCCTGTAGGCCATTTCAAAACTGGCCAACTTCTTGAGGGTAAACCGTTGCTAACCATGATGCAGTCCTCTCGCTCTTCACCGGACTGAAATGAGCACTCTTCGTGAGTCTACCCACATACCCGTATTCCCTTTCTTTGATCTAGGTAGTCCATCCACATAATCTATCGAGATGTTTTCATACTTCCCTTGCGGAACCCCCAATAGAGGTAATGGCCCACTGGGCTTCTATGACTTGGCCTTAACCTGGTGGCACAACATGCATCCCGAGACCAACTCGGCCACCTCCTCGAGTGATGCGCATCTTCAAGAACCTTCTTTACCAAGTCTTTCACTCGAGGAACACACATAGTCTCTCATCGTGCCTTAGTCATCCCTTGTCATCTATAATATATCTAGCGAGGTGACTTAACATCTCGCCTCGAATCAACTGGTCCATGTTCTTGACTAACTGCGGGTCTTCTTCCTGTGAAACCCCCTTCTTGATCCCGAAGAGTAAGTCTAAGCTCAGGGAATGCTAACTTAACTAGCCAAACGGAGAAAGCTTCTTACTTCAATTGCCCTCCTCAGAGTTTTTCGGTCTTAAACCGCAACCACTTTAGCAGAATCCACCGCTAGGCCTTACTTAGGAACTATGTGCCCAAGAAATCCAACTTCTTTCCTCCAAAGTGACATCTGGAGAACTGGACCTTCAACTGGTGGCTCTAAGCGTATCCATCTCCTCCTTGAGATGTATAGCATGTTCTTCCTTGTTCTTTTGAGGAGATCAAAATATCGTCTACGACGACCATGAAAAACTTGTTCAAGGACTCCCTAAACACCCTACCCATCCAGTTTACGTAATATGCGGGTGCATTCGTCAAACCAAATAGTATGACTAGCCCTTCTAAAACCCATCTAGAGTCCTAAACGCAGTCTTGTCAATTCCATCCTCAGCCATCCTAAGCTGATGGAATCCGGTAGCTAGATCAAAAGAAAACAGATGCTCCTACAAGCTGATCAAACAAATCATTGATCCTTGGTAACGGTTATCTCACGATAATCAACACATAAGCGAAACTAACTGTCCACATCAGTAACGAATACTACTGGAGCACCCTACTCGAAAATGCCTCGTCTCAGGAAGTTCTTCTCAAGCAACTCCTTGACTTGCTTTCTTAACTCTCATCTCGTGAGGTCACGTGCCTAACCGGCCACGAAACTGGCTTGGTATTACCAACCAGATAATGCGGAAATCTATCCCACGTCTAGAGGTAACCCCTTTTACTTCCCCCAAGATATCAGGATATTCTCGGACCACCCTCACAGATTGCAAACTATCGATAGACGAGTTGAGGGATTCAAGATAACATAACATGACGGGACCCATAGGGTTGCTAGAAATTTCTAGGGTATTACCGAGGCGAGTCATGAGCCCCACACCCTATATACAAAAACCCAGAATGGCTCCAAAATAGGACAACCATTCCATGCCCAAAACCAACCCATATCCCCTGAAACCGAGAATATAAACATTCCACGAGAATTCTATACTCAAGATAGAAATTTTCAAATCCACTCAGACCACAGACAAACGGGCAGAACCCCCAATTGGATTTGAAACATATACGGGATCATCAACCAGACTAGTACTTAGGTGCAAAACTTTCAACTAGATCAGATGAAATAAAACTATGCGATGTGCCAGAGTCAAACAAAGTACGAACAGGGAAAATCAGAAAATGTAAACCAGATTTTCAACAGAAATGCCACCTCTATCCTGAGCTGGAAGAACGGTGTTGAGGGGATGAATTCGCCCTCCAGATAGTCCTGCACACTGAGTCTGACCTTGCCCTTGTTTCCTCGGGCAATCCTTGCTCAGATGCCCAGACTCACCACAATGAAAGCATTCGCCCCGCTTTCTCTTCTTCTTCCTACATTCCCTGGCTATATGTCCAACTTTACCACAGAAGTTACATTTCATATTCTCTCTTGGCTTGTCCTTGCGGTTGTTGTTATTCTTGCCCCGTTTCCCGGAATTTACTCTCTTGCCTTGAGACTCATTCGCCTTGACCTCTTTCTTGTCATTGTTATCTTCTTCTTGAAGTAGGGCCATATTCACCAAATTCTCGAAAGTCGCCCCCAAGGGTATATGAGACATGGCCAAACCATGTAATGGCTCGTTTAATCCTAGAGCAAAGTGTAGGGCCTTCTTCTGAGCTGTATTAACCAAGTCTAAATCGACACGAGCCAGTTGATTAAACTTATCTATGTATTCCCTAATAGTCATGTCCCCTTGCTTCAGTGATAAGAACCTCAGTCCAAACCTTCCCCTAAAGTCATCCCAAGTCTCAATTGGCCTAGTAGCGGTGGTGACTACCCACCAACGTGCAGCTTCTTCCTTAAGCAGCCATACTGCCAATAAAACCTTCCTGCGGTCACCTATATCAAAGGTGGCTAAAAGATCTTCGGTCTCTTTCAACCAATTCCTTGCCTCTACAAAAGACTCTGTTCCACTAAAATTCTTGCCACCCATCATCTTAAAGTTCTTACAAGTTTCCGCAAAATCCGCTTGTGGAGACTGAGGGAGAAGAGGAACATCAGCTACGGAAGGAGGAGGAGGAGGAACAGCGGCCTTGACTGGAAAGACAACACTAGAGACACCCGGGACCGGTGCCGTGACTTCCAAGTACCGACGAAACCAATCGGGTATTGTTACCCCTTCGGGCAAGATGAGATTATCAGACATGCTGGAAACGAAAAGAAAAGAGTTCAAACGAGGGATCAAAGGATAGTGCTAATGGCTTTTTGGGGAATAGCCTTTTAAAAATAACTAGACTTTTCTTTGGAAAATACTTAATACTTGGTTTTGAAAATAGTTTTTCTTTTCAAAAGTTTTAAAAACCTTTTTATCCCTTCTCGTAAACCATATGCTCTGATACCAAATGTAACACCCCACCTCCGCCAGGGTGGCTCTTGCAAGCAACTCTGACTTTGGTGGGGCGTTTTTAAAACAAGGTAAACATGCATAATGATATAGCAAGGCAGGACATGACATATATATATATATGTAAATAAACAGAGTAAGTAGATAAAACAGCGGAAGATTTTTAAACCATTTCAAAACACAAGTCTGGTACATCAAAATGTCAATTTCCCAAAATTACAAGTCTAGATAAATACATCATCTGATAAACTGAAATACATAAATACTATCCCCAAATAAGAGTGATAAACCATAGCGGCTCAAGTCCAAAGCATACTTGAGCTATCCAAGGAAGCAGCTAAAATCCAAGCTAGGCTCCAGTATTCCCTCCCTGAGAACCTGGGGGGGGGGGGGGGGAAACGGAAGAAAAGAGGCGAAAGAAAACAGGTCAGTCAAAAAGACTGAGTAAGCCCTGCTACGATCAGTCTATAAACTAATAAAGTTAACATCATGATGGAAACTGATGTGATCATAAATAACAACATACTGGCATGATAAATCAACTACAAGATAGATAGAGGTGTCATCGCATAAAACAAGGTTAAGTTTTTGCACCACGGTGTACTAGCAACCCAACATAACAGGTATTGATCCCTTGGCCCAAGCTTTTATCCCAATAACATGAAGTGACCTTAATATAAGGTCCAGCCCAACGGTCTAGTCGATCGGCTCCCTATAAACCTAACACGTCAAGTGTTGGTGTCCATATGGCCCACATATGGTTGTAGTTAGTCTGTGCTGGGTCCACCTTTGGGTGTATCAAGCCCTCGGGTGTCAACCCCGGACACTTAAGCAATAATGCACAGCCCTAACCTACTGGTACCCGTGCCTCGAGTTTGTCCAACACCGGACTACGTGCACGTCCGTAGCCCGCCTGGACCCGCACCGCTGTACCACTCAGCCATCGTCCTTTGGTCGCTTACATCCGTCCAGTAATCGTGCCCCGCCCTAGCCTAGCTTCTAGGGTTGTGAATGATACCAAACTGGGATTACTGTTAGAACAGACCACGTTGCTAGGGTTTCCTAAGAGGGTTAAGTGTGATTTAACCCTTCACTAATCATGGATTAAACTAGTTAAGCGTAACCAACAGTTTCACCACTTAACCCCATTTCAATCCCTCGAATTCCCAAATTGGTTAAGTATTAGTGGACCCTGACTTAACCCTAATCATGAGGCATTAATTAATTTAATGCACCTTAACCTCTCACATTAGACCTTGTTGTGGTTACTAGTTAGGTCGGGCGGGTCCGGGTAGGTTTACACCACAACTTAGTCTAACCTCGGGTTTTGGCACCACATAACCAACTTCTCACATTGGGTCCTATTGTTTGTAGCCACTAGTTAAGCCGGTCGGTTCCGGGTAGGATTACGCTACAAACTCAACCCAACCTCGAGTTGGCCACACTTATGTTTTCTAAGTGTCATGTCCACTTTATTTTCAAACCATCATTACAAGTTTAACAAATACTTGGGTAGACCTAACTTAATAGGTAAATTCCCAAGGGGTAGACCTAACTTAATAGGTAAATTCCCAATCTTATATTTTCATGTATTTTAAGTTTCACCCAAACCCCCAACGTCATTCTATCGCTTACATATTCGTAATAACGCATAAAGGATAGGAAGAGGGAACTTGGCACAACATACATGATGAACTTGCTTATCACAACAAACATGCATAACATGTTAGACTTGCATAACTTAGCATAGTGAACTTGCATATTACCATAAACATGCATAACTTGTCAAACATGCACAACTTGTCATTTTTAAACTTGCATAAGCATGCATAACTTGTCAAACATGCACAACTCGTCATTTTAAACTTGCATAAGCATGCACAACTTGTCAAACATGCACAACTTGTCATTTTAAACTTGCATAAGCATGCACAACTTGTCAAACATGCACAACTTGTCATTTTAAACTTGCATAAGCATGCACAACTTGTCAAACATGCACAACTTGTCATTTTAAACTTGCATAAGCATGCACAACTTGTCAAACATGCACAACTTGTCATTTTAAACTTGCATAAGCATGCATAACTTGTCAAACATGCACAACTTGTCATTTTAAACTTGCATAAGCATGCATAACTTGTCAAACATGCACGACTTGTCATTTTAAACTTGCATAAGCATGCATAACTTGTCAAACATGCATAACATGGCATAATGAACTTGCATGAACATGCATAACTCATTTAACTTGCAAATCATGGCATAATGGACTCGCATAAACATGCATAACTCAATAAACTTGCAAAACATGGCATAGTGAACATGCATGAACATACATAACTAAACAAACTTGCAAAGATCCCAACTTTCATCACATATTAACTTTAGAGTTTCTAAAATGAAGGTAAGAGGGCTTACAAATATTATGAAGACACAAATCTACTAATAAAGATTGAGAAGCCCTTTATATGCAAGCATAAAACCTCAAAACAAAGCTCCAATAAGAAAACACCCAAAAACACTACCTTAGCAAATAAAACTTGCAACTTGATGATGTATGCAAGCTAATGATCATTCATACAACTTAGAAATGCTTGTATGAACATCAAAATCTCCATAGGAATGATTCATGAAGAAAATGTGGAGGCTAGGGTTTTTAAGTGGAGGCCATTTGAGAAATCAATTTGACATAGTTTGGTTGCTAGAATGAATAATTGGGTTTTAGGGTAGGATTAGGGTTGTATTTATAGAAGATTAGAGTGTTTTTAGCCCTAGGATTAACCCTAGGTTAGTTTTGGCCCGTCAGATTTCGGAATTCTCTAGAACCAAGCCCCAAGACCCAGCCCAAATCAAAATGGTGCGCCAGGCAACATTGCCTGGCTACCCCCTGTCGACAGGGCTGTCGACAGGGCAGTCGACATGCTAAGACCCCTGTCGACAGGCCTGTCGACATGGGGTCCTGGGCGGGAGGTTTTCCCGCCTGCGCCAGTTTGCCCTAATTTCTGTTTTTGATTTGAAATTTATATCTGTTTTTACATAGAAATTTTCTGAAAACTTCAATGGGCCTTAACTGGGTCATACGGACTCCGATTTTCGAAAACTCGGGCTCTATTTCGCGTATTTTTCCGAGACGAACGCAATGGCATAGCCCGTTTCCCTTGATTCAGATTTTAGAATTAAATTCTGCCTCGATTTACATTATTACAGGTTATTTGAAAATACGGGTTGTTACAATTGTGCACTCATGTAGAAGTTACAAAATACAATTGTCTTTCAAGAATAATGGATGCCTGTGATTGATGGTTGAATAGATGGATGTTGGATGTTAGGATACATTCTTCTTAACTTAGAGATTTTGGGAACGAAATCCTTTAAGGAGGGGAGAATGTAGCACCTCGTATTTTATGTGAATATTAAATTTAACAAATCTAAGAACACTTAATTTTAAATTTGGGAATTAAGTAAAATAGGTTGCACCATTGCGTTCATCTCAGAATTTTGCTTGAGATAGAGTCTGCGTGAATCGGATTGCGTATGAAGAAGTTATGGAGTTCAGAAGATTTCAAGAATAAACAGAAAATAAAAATTAAAAATCAAAAACTAGTTCAAAATTCAAAATTCAGACAGAACAGGCTGAGCGGTAAATTTCCTGCTTAGGGTGTCGATCCCCCCCCCAGGAGGAGTCAACATAGGTGTTGACCCCCTATCGGGGAGTCGACATAGATGCCGACCCCCTATAGGGTGTCGACCCTTTGAGATCTGCTTCCTGTGACGAATTTATGTAGTCCTAAGCTGATGTGGACTTCTCTGATTGGCAATGGCTAATTTCTAAGGTATAAGGGCTTATATGTCGTGCTACAGTTGGCTGAATGACACATCTCTTTAGTTTGATGGCTCTGATTTCTCCTGGACTAATCTAATGGCTTGAATTAAACCTAGACATCTATATAAACACTGCAAACCTCAACCCTAGACACACAATGAAGTCGTCATGCTATCCATGCCTATGCTGGCCTAGCCTCCATCTTCTTAAAATTAGAAATCAAGTTAGAAAGCTCCAAACAAAATCCAAACTAGAGAATCAAAAGTCTACATCAAAGGATAGCTTTTCAAATTCAGAAATCAGATACCAGAATACAAGATCCGTCCTTTTTTCTGTAAGTTTAGTTATTATTTAGATTTAAACAGACTGTAATAATCGGATCTAGAACGATGCCTAATTCTGATTTGTGCCTATACTTTTGTCTAATCTAAATTGCTTATGTTTATGAGACCGTTGGACTGACATAATAGAACCTATCATGCCTATGTGACTGTTGGACTGACATAATAGAACCTACCATGCCTATGAGACTGTTGAACTGACATAAATGAACCTATCATGCCTGTAAGACTTTGTGATTGATAGGATGGAACTTTTCATGTTGTACAACCTATGCCTATGAGACTATTGTGACTTATCAAATGGGACTTATCATGTTGTACATTTCTCCTAAGTCCAATTCTATCTAATCTTTATACCTATGGTGTGAATTGCTTAGCTTGTCTACACATATTATTAATGTACAACATTCAAACATGATTCTTGAATTTGGTACATCTTTACATGCCTATTTTTCCTTATGTCAATTCTTATGCTCCTTCTCTATTTTTTCCCCTTTTACTTGCTTTTGTGAATGTTAAGTTCATTCGGAACTTAGATTGAATCTCGTTGTACATGCGATTATAATGCGGGGAAAATTGGGTACAATTTAATTGAGTTAATTTTGGGCATAGCGTGGGAATGTGGCATAAACTTGTATTGGCTAGACTTATGGAAAAATTTGACACATAGGTTTGGACACATATGGCAAATATGCAAATTGGCTAAAGATGAACATGCCTAACCCGAGGTTAGATTGAGTTGCGGTGTAAAACTGCCCGGAACTGCTCGGCACATCCACCGACCAAAACAATACAGATCTAAAGTGAGGGGTTAGCACATTTAAGCCCAAAAACCCGAGGTTAGATTGAGTTGTGGTGTAAGGCTGCCCAGAAATGCCCAGCTCATCCAGCGACCGCAACAATATAGGTCTAATCTGAGAGGTTGGAGCTTTAATGAATAAATTAAAGCTAAGAAACAGACAGGCCAAGAATGGTAGGGTTAAGTTAATCAAAGCAACACCTAACCAATATAACATGATGTGTGATAGGGTTAAATAACACAAGAGAGCAACACTTAACCAATATAACATGATGTGTTATAAGATTAAGTAACACCAGAGAGAAACACTTAACTAATATAATATGATGTGTGATAGGGTTAAGTAACACAAGAGGGCTGCACTTAACCAATGTAACATGACAAGTGATAGGGTTAAGTAACACAAGAGGGCAACACTTAACCAATGTAACATGACAAGTGGTAGGGCTAAGTAACACAAGGGGGCAACACTTAACCAATGTAACTTGACCAGTAGTAGGGTTAAGTTAACACTTAACCAATGAACGAGTGGGGTAAAGTTAATGTGAAACAGTTAACCAATATAATGTGATGAATGAACAGGGTTAAGTTAATAGAAAACACTTAACCAATTACAACATGATGAATGAGAAGGGTTAAGTTAATAAGAAACACTTAACCAACATGACAAAGCATGTGGATAGGTTAAGTTAACTTGAATGGATGGATAACACTTAGCCAATTTGGGGGGTATACAAATAGACCTTAGGAAACCCTAGTAATAGAGACCCATTTCAGCAGTAACCCACATGGATGTATCACGGTACCCTGAGCTAGGCCGGGTAGGGCACGATTACTGGACTGATTTTAAGCGGTCCAAGTAGAGGCAGAGGGTGCAACAGTGTAGTTCCGATGGAGTATGGGCGTGCACGTGCTCCGAAGTGGAGAAGCAGGAACTGGGGATCAGTAGTATACACTGTGCATCTAGAATTTGTGTCGGGTTGCTATCACAGGGATTGATACACCTTATGATGGGACCAGCACAGGGTATCAACACGAAAGAGAGGGCCGATTGACATAGAAACAAGGAAAATTAATACAAGTAGGGAGCCGACCGATAGCGTAGTAAGGGTGCATCTAATATCTTCATGGCAATTAGGCTGATTGAGGTAAGATCCTCATACTAGATGTACACCTGAAGGCTACCACAATTGCGGGGTTGGGATCACCTTATTTCATAACACATGATACTAGGTAGGACACTAGTTGGGGATACAGATCCTTATTCACAGGATAATAGTTGGGACACTAGTAGGGAATACAAATTGTTCCATAAAAGACACTAGTTAGGATGCTAGTTGGGTGATGTAGAGAAAATGGGAAATCAAAGAAAGAACCAAAGCGCATTCAGTGTATCATACCTTGTCATATCTAACGATCATCATTTGTTGTCTTGCTATGCCTATTATCATGGTTATGTCTGGTTTTCAGTTTATTCATGGCATGATCCGTTTTCCTGTTTACATGCTGAATAATCACTGGACTTACCAGACTTATGTCTGACCCGTTTTCTTTCGCCTTCTTTTCTTCCATTTCCCCCCTCCCAAGGTTCACAGGGAGGGTATATCACCACTTTGCTCAGTTTTCTTTCCAAGCTCGAAGATAGTCGATGTACTGCTTTAGACTCTGTTTTCCACTGTTATGGCTGGCTAATGCTTTATTGGGGAATATCATTGTTATTTTATGCTTCTTTATTTTGTTAAACAAGATAGATGCTTTGTTGTAATGGGTAATGTAACACCCTGAATTTTTGAATAATCGAATCAACTAAATTTAAGAATAATTAATCTCAGATTTGAGAATTAAGGGAAACGGGTTGCGCCATTGTGGTCGTCTCGGAATTTTGGTTGAGATAGAGTCCGAGTTTGCTTAAATTGGATTACGTATGAAAAAGATATCTTTAAATTAAATATTGCGGCAAAACATAAAAAAAAAATGGGAAAAGAATACATGTTTACCATTGTTCTAAGGTTTGTAAGCAAAAGACTTAGTAGCTCATTTGGTTGGAAAACGTGACTTGCATAGAAGGGGTATAGAGTTTGATCCCCGCCAGCGCCATATTTTTTTTAGGGGAATGGCTTAAAATGGCTTAGTGCGAACACAGTTCAAAAAGTAGTTTAGTGTGAAAATGGGTAATTGGGAAGATAGATAAAAAGAAAAAGAAAAAATATATATAGAATACACACACACACACGCATATATATATATATATATATATATATATATATGACGTGTATGCATCATCTGGCGTACGTGGCACATTTTTGGTTGTCAATGTTTTTTTTATGTGGCCTTCTTTGATTGGCTTTTATGACAAATTAAAGGTAAGAAAGATTTATGCATGTATAGATGGATATTTGTATATGGGTAATTAATGTATATGGTAAAAGGGAGAATATGTAATTAACAATAATAGATTTATAATTTACATATAAATATGAAGGATAAACATGAAAATTACATGGCATAGATTGGTTCATGAAATGGTGTATTTAGTATACCATTAATTGTGAGCATAATTAAAAATATAGTTATGGCATAATTAAAATGGGAATAATTTACATATGGAATTTGTCATAAATAAGAAATATGTAAATTATAGAAAAAAATGAACATTTAATACACTGTGCTGAGTCATTCTTGACACAGTACTGAGTCATTAGGGCTGAGGTGTCACCCTATCTTGTTTGGATGGTTCAGGTTGCTTCTAGGTTGATCGGATGGCCTAAATTAAACCTAAACTCTATAAAAACACCTCTAGACTCAAACACTAAAATCAACACAAAATTAGATTCATGGCCTCCATGTCGTCCCTTAGCAACACAGCATAGCCGCCACCAATTATAAAGGAAGAAAGCTAGTCTAAATCAATCCTTTTCAACTTTAACAACGAATCTTCTTCAAGGGAAAGCTATTACAACTTCAAAACTCAGAATTCAGAATTCAAGACCTTCTCTGAATTGTGAGTTCGATAATTTTAATAAAATAATTAGCAAATTAATTGGATTGAGTTATGATGTGGACTATTTGGATATGATGTGAATTATTGACCGCATGTTATTATTCATGTAGTAAAATTGTGATGTTATGTAAATTCTATGATGCTATCTTATAATGTTGTGATCATCTATGTTGTAATTTTATGATTGGCTTATGAATAATTGAATCGCCATGTTGTTCATATGTTAGTTATGGTATGTTGATTCATATGATAAATCATAAGTATGTATGCAAGTTTAGATTTTTTTCTATTAAGACATGAATCATATGCAAGTTGGGAAAAATTATATGTATAACCTTATATGCTTCATGACACCTATTTTCGATCTAAAGTTAGGTTATGACATGTGTGAGTTATATGCCAAATTCTACATGCTAGTTTACATGTTTAGATGTAAGTTTATACTATTGTTATGTTGCATTAATCACATATGCAAGTTTATATGAATACATGTGTTTGAATATGAATCATGTTATGCAAGTTTGTGGTTACTGCCTATGCAAGATTACATCTTTAGATGTAGATCTATGACATACATGATTTATGCAAGTTTGTGACCATTATCCCAACAAGTTCACACCTTTAGATTTTGGTCTATGACATATGTAGTTTTATGCAAGTTGTAACTTTGGCCTATGCAAGTTTTAGATGTAGAACATCATTCACACATGCAAGTTCACCCCTATGTTTAGATCTAGTTTTATCTATATGTATGTTTTGATGTTTTTCTCGCATTTCATGAGTTAGACTATACGAGTCTAACGTATATTTTACATTAAACGAACAAACGTACAACGTGGGGTAATGGGATACTATTAAAAAGATTAAATATTAAAAATTGTCATAAATGCCTTAAAAGACATACAACAAATTTGTGATGAAAATAGATATGATTTTACATACCATAAATAGATGGACATAATTGAGTCAATTATGGCTGTAGTTAAATTTGGAATTAATTGATAATTTGAATAGGGAAATTAATTCTAATTGGGGAATGATTAATTAGGAGTAATTAATCGTCTAAGACACGAGGTTAGGCTCTTTTGTGGTGTAAGACTGCCCGGACCCGCCCGGCAAATCCAACTGCCACAAATGCCAGTCTAATGTGGGAGGTCTTAGGCATAATTTAAATACGTAACAATTGTAAAGACACGAGGTTAGGCTCTTTTGTGGTGTAAGACTGCCCGGACCCGCCCGACAAATCCAGCTGCCACAAATGCCAGTCTAATGTGAGAGGTCTTTATGAGGTAACGGTCTTAATGAATTAAGAAACACTTAACCATATAAACATGTAGTGGGACAAAAGGGGGTTAAGTGGGTGCCTTGGGTGGCATGTGGAATCTAGTGGGTGCCTTAGGTGGCATTTGAAATACGATTAGAAATACTTAACTAAAATTGAAATATGTAATTGAAACATGAATAAGAAGTGGGTTAAGTGGGAAATACAAGAGGGGACCAAGCTTAGGTGGATAGCTTGTGTCAAGTCATGGGGACCCATTTCAACCAGTAACCCATACGTATCTTTGTGGGCTCGACCCAAGTCGAGGACGGGACACGCATACTAGGCTTGACTGTAAGAGACCAAACCGGGTTTACGGTGGCAATGCAAGTCCAACGGGTTCAAATGCGTGTATGGACCCGGGCTGGTAGGTAAGACGTTGTTGCATCGTGTAGGTATAAGCCGTGCATCTATGGTAGTATTGGGTTGCCTCTTTGGGGGGCGATACACCCCACTGTGGGACCAGCACGGGTATCTACGAGTTAGGGAGTCGACCGAATGAGGAAGGTAGTGGGTACGACTAGTGGAGATAGGAGCAGGCGGCACCTATGACAACAGCTAGGAGTACAACTACCATATTATGAATATTGTAATTTGAATGGGGAGGATAGTGGGTACCACTAGTAGAGATAGGAGCAGGCGGCACCTAAGACAACAACTAGGGGTACACGAAACTACCATTATTATTATCACTTATGTTCAGTACCCAGGATCAACCTTAGGGTGACTAGTGGTGGTGCAGTATACTAGTGGTAGTGCAGTATAGCAATAATCTCATAGTGTTGATGTAGTTTAGTAATTATCTTACAGTGGGTTAGGTGCGCTTTAACGATACCGTTGTTCATCCTGTTTCCTTGTTTACTCTGCCATACTCAACGGTTCATGGTCATTTCCTGATTTTCCAACTTATGCCTTGGCCTAGTTACTTTGGTGATTATATTGTTAAAGTTATCGCACTTGCCAGACTTTATGTCTGACCCCCTTTGTTTCCACCTCTTTTCTTCCTCCCCCCCAGGTGCTCAGGTTGGAACTAGCACCAGTGGAGCTTGATTTTGGACAGCTGTGCTTCTTGCTTTTAGAAGATTGCTTGGATCGCTGAAGTAAAGTTTAGCCTCTCTTTTTTTTATGGCTATTTTGTATTGGGGATTATGTCTTTCAATTTATGTACTTTGATTTAGTCAAGATGGATATTACGTACTTGGCTCTGGTTTTGATGATGTAATCAAACATATGTATTTTCCGTTGCAATGAAATAAAGTTTTTAATTTTTCAAGTACTATTTATATCTGTCTTGTTGTTAAGTTTCTGTTCTATACTCACTTAAAACGCTCCATAGAAGTTAATGCATTCCCTTTGTGAGTGACATTAATGGACATGGGGTGTTACACGTGGTATCAGAGCTATGGTTACAAGAATAGATAAAAAGTTTTGAAAAGTGTTTTCAAAAGTATTATTTTCCTAGAAAGTATTTTCAAAGACTTGTTTTAAAGTAGCTATTTTCAAGTAAAGTTTACTTAAAAAAAACATAATCCCCAAGAGCCATATGACTTTCCTTCGATTCTCCATTTTGAATCTCTTCCTCTTTCCCTTTTTGAATCTCTTCCTCCGTGTATAGATGCTTTTTTCTATGATATATGAGGACTTCCGTACGATAGGCGGAAAACCGCTTCATGGGACTTAGACGTTTGTCGGGGCTAGAAGTTGGCTTAAGAAAGTGGAGGACTTGTCGGTATCTTTGAGATAGACGAAGGGAGTAAGGTTCGACTAGCTGCTTGGTTGATGAAGGACGAAGTTTCTTATAGGTTGGAGTTCACGAATGGAGAACGTATAGTGGATGTATGGATAGGGCACCGGGAAAGAAAGTAGAACCTAAGAAAGGTGGTAAAGGCAACAATGGTAAGGGAAAGAGAAGATGCATTCATTATACCCTTTTCTTTTCGAGGGTATGTCTTTTAGTTTCTCCTTTATCGCTTACCTTATACTTATCTTATCTTTAGTATGTCCTCTCGTTGGTACCTTTGACCTTTAGATAGGGTAGTCCTATGGTTGAAACATGTGTTTGAGACATGTTATGTATATGGATGCATGTGGATGCAAGTGTTTGCTAGTGGTTGCTCGTGGATGCATGTACACACAATTTAGGCACTAGATCGGCTCAGTCACTTCATATTACATATTGCATATAAATGTGTGTACATATTTAAGTAATGGATGTATAATGGTTGTACCATCATATGGATGTTGCATTTTGGTGAATGGTTGTGCACACATGTAGAAATAATATGTATCGATAGGGTTCTTTCGCATACATAATGGACGCATGGCACTATCATGGTTTGCATTAAGGAGGTCAACTGAATCAGTAGACCACCTGATTTTGCATTAGATAAGGAACATATACACACACTTTTTGCATATGTTCATACATCATTAGAAAATTTTAAGGACAATGGATGCCTGTGTTTGATGGTTGAGTAGATGGTTGTTTGGATGGTAGGATACGTTCTTCTTGACTTAGAGATTTTGAGGACGAAATCCTTTAAGTAGGGGAGAATGTAACACCCTGAATTTTTGAATAATCGAATCAACTAAATTAAAGAATAATTAATCTCAGATGTGAGAATTAAGGGAAACGAGTTGCGCCATTGTGTTCGACTCGGAATTCTGGTTGAGATAGTGTCTGAGTTTGCGTAAATTGGATTCCGTATGAAAAATATATCTTTAAATTAACTATTGCGGCAAAACAATAATAGATGGATATTTTTATATGGGTAATTAATGTATACGGTAAAAGGGAGAATATGTAATTAACAATAATAGATTTATAATTTACATATAAATATGAAGGATAAACATGAAAATTACATGGCATAGATTGGTTCATGAAATGATATATTTAGTATACCATTAATTGTGAGCATAATTAAAAATATAGTTATGGCATAATTAAAATGGGAATAATTTACATATGGAATTTGTCATAAATAAGAAATATGTAAATTATAGAAAAAAAATGAACATTTAATACACTGTGCTGAGTCATTAGGGCTGAGGTGTCACCCTATCTTGTTTGGATGGTTCAGGTTGCTTCTAGGTTGATCGGATGGCCTAAATTAATCCTAAACTCTATAAAAACACCTCTAGACTCAAACCCTAAAATCAAAACAAAATTAGATTCATGGCCTCCATGCCGTCACCTAGCAACACAGCATAGCCGCCACCAATTAAAGAGGAGGAAAGCTAGTCTAAATCAATCCTTTTCAACTTTAACAATGAATCTTCTTCAAGGGAAAGCTATTACAACTTCAGAATTCAGAATTCAAGACCTTCTCTGAATTGTGAGTTCGATAATTTTAATAAAATAATTATCAAATTAATTGGATTGAGTTATGATGTGGACTATTTGAATATGATGTGAATTATTGACCGCATGTTATTATTCATGTAGTAAAATTGCGACGTTTATGCTGTAAATTCTATGTTGTTGTCTTGTAAAGTTGTGATCATCTATGTTGTAATTTCATGATTGGCTTATGTATAATCGAATCACCATGTTGTTTATATGTTAGTTTGGGTATGTTGATTCATATGATAAATCATAAGTATGTATGCAAGTTTAGATTTTTTTTTATTAAGACATGAATCATATGCAAGTTGGGAAAAATTATATGTATAGCCTTATATGCTTCATGACACCTATTTTAGATCTAAAGTTAGACTATGACATGTGTGAGTTATATACCAAATTCTACATGCTAGTTTACATGTTTAGATGTAAGTTTATACTATTGTTATGTTGCATAAATCACACATGCAAGTTTATATGAATACATGTGTTTGAATACGAATCATGTTATGCAAGTTTGTGGTTACTGCCTATGCAAGATTACACCTTTAGATGTAGATCTATGACATACATGATTTATGCAAGTTTGTGACCATTATCTCAACAAGTTCAGACCTTTAGATTTGGGTCTATGACATATGTAGTTTTATGCAAGTTGTAACTTTGGCCTATGCAAGTTTAAATGTAGAACATCATTCACACATGCAAGTTCACCCCTATGTTTAGATCTAGTTTTATCTATATGTATGTTGTGATGTTTTTCTCTTATTTCATGAGTTAGACTATTCGAGTCTAACATATATTTTACGTTAAACGAGCAAACGTACAACGTGGGGTAATGGGATAATATTAAAAAGATTTAATATTAAAAATTGGCATAAATGCCTTAAAAGGCATAAAATAAATTTGTGATGAAAATTGGTATGATTTTACATACCGTAAATAGATGGACATAATTGAGTCAATTATGGCCATAGTTAAATTTGGAATTAATTGATAATTTGAATAGGGAAAGTAACTCAAATTGGGGAATGATTAATTAGAAGTAATTAATCGTCTAAGACACGAGGTTAGGCTCTTTTGTGGTGTAAGACTGCGCGGACCCGCCGGAAAATCTAGCTGCCACAAATGCCAGTCTAATGTGGGAGGTCTTAGGCATAAATTAAATACATAACAATTGTAAAGACACGAGGTTAGGCTCTTTTGTGGTGTAAGACTGCCCAGACCCGCCCGGCAAATCCAGTTGCCACAAATGCCAGTCGAATGTGAGAGGTCTTTATGAGGTTACGGTCTTAATGAATTAAGAAACACTTAACCAGATAAACATGTAGTGGGACATGAGGGGGTTAAGTGGGTGCCTTGGGTGGCGTATGGAATCTAGTGGGTGCCTTGGGTGGTATTTGAAATACGATTAGAAATACTTAACCAAAATTGAAACATGTAATTGAAACATGAATAAGAAGTGGGTTAAGTGGGAAATACTAGAGGGGACCAAGCTTAGGTGGATAGCTTGTGTCAAGTTATGGGGGCCCATTTCAACCAGTAACCCATACGTATCTTTTTGGGCTCGACCCAAGTCGGGGACAGGACACGCATACTAGGCTTGACTGTAAGAGGACAAACCGGGTTAGCGGTGGCAACGCAAGTCCAACGGGTTCATATGCGTGTGTGGACCCGGGATGGTAGGTAAGACGTTGTTGCATCATGTAGGTATAAGCCATGCATCTCTGGTAGTATTGGGTTGCCACTTTGGGGAGTGATACACCCCACTGTGGGACCAGCATGGGTATCTACGATTTATGGAGACGATCGAATGGGGAAGGTAGTGGGTACGACTAGCGGAGATAGGAGCAGGTGGCACCTATGACAGCAGCTAGGAGTACAGCTACCATATTATGAATATTGTAATTAGAATGGGGAGGGTAGTGGGTACCACTAGTGGAGATAGGAGCAGTGCGCACCTATAACAACAGCTAGGGGTACACAAAACTACCATTATTATTATCACTTATGTTCAGTAGGCAGGATCAACCTTAGGGTGACTAGTGGTGGTGCAGTATACTAGTGGTGATGCAGTATAGCCATTATCTCATAGTGTTGGTGTAGTTTAGTAATTATCTTACAATGGGTTAGTTGCGCTTTAACGATATCATTGTTCATCCTGTTTCCTTGTTTACTCTGCCATACTCAACGGTTCATGGTCATTTCCTGATTTTCCAACTTATGCCTTAGCCTAGTTACTTTGGTCATTATATTGTTAATGTTATCGCACTCGCCAGACTTTATGTCTGACCCCCTTTGTTTCCTCCTTTTTTCTTCCATTCCCCCCCAGGTGCTCAGGTTGGAACTAGCACCAGTGGAGCTTGATTTTGGACAGCTGTGCTTCTTGCTTTTAGAAGATTGCTTGGATCGCTGAAGTAAGTTCAGCATCTTATTTATTTATGGCTAATTTGTATTAGGGATTATGTCTTTCAATTTATGTACTTTGATTTAGTCAAGATGGATATTATGTACTTGGCTCTGGTTTTGATGATGTAATCAAACATATGTATTTTCCGCTGTAATGAAATAAAGTTTTTAATTTTTCAAGTACTATTCATATCTGTCTTGTTGTTAAGTTTCTGTTCTATACCCACTTAAAATGCTCCATAGAAGTTAATGCATTCCCTTTGTGAGTGACATTAATGTACATGGGGTGTTACAAGTAAGGGTGTTTTGGTGTTGGAAAACAATCTTTGTACAAGCTGTTTTACCAAGCTACTGTTTTATCAATGAAGTAAAGTTTTATTTATTTTCTGTTGTTTAAAATTTTGTCTGTTTTGTTATTTATCTGTTCTATACACTTATGATGCTCCACTGAAGTTAATGCATTCCCTTTGTGAGTGGCCTTAATGGAGGTGGGGTGTTACAATATTTGACTATAACTAGTCTCCTGTCATTACAATAGACAAAAGAAAAGTTGTTTCTTGCCTTAAGCAAAGTTAGGTAGCAAACAGAGGAATTCGAACCGTTTTTATGTAGAGTAAGAGGCACACCTATAAACTTAACTCAGCGATCTATGCAACGTTTGCATGGAGTTCCCTTTTATTACATGTGTAGGGTAATACGCTTATTTGCATTATGATAGAATTTTGTATATTATGAGGATGCATTACATGTGATTTGTAGACTGAAAAAGGAGTTTCGAACAACACCTACTCACGCTTTCGGGGAAAAGCATTTTCTTGAGGAACTTAAGAGTGTTTACACTGCATTCCCTCATCTCTCCTTTAACTTTTTGGGTGGAGATCGTGAAGCGATACTAAAGATTTTTAGGGTTAATCATGTAGATATGTTATGTAAACAATAAATGTATAAAAAGTGATCTATTTGTAATTCCCTTTTTATCTATATGCCATAGTAGATTAATTTCTTGTTTAACTCGCACAAAGTTGTATAAGGAAAAGAGTTTTGTTCTTGCAAATCGGAAAGAAAATAAAATCGTAACTATTTTCCTTCGTTTCTGTGGGTAGGTTGATCGACGTGAGTTCCTCCCATCTCGGAGTGGATCACCGCCGGCAAAAGAGATTCATCTTATGTCTCAGGAGAGAAAGATTTTACATCAGAATTTATCCATCAAACATCTGACTGAGAGAATGAATGCTTTGAAAGAACAGCTAGAAGAGAGAGATAGGACTATTCTTGGATTGAGGGCATACATAAAGACAACACCCTCCATAGAGTTTGAGAATTAATTGATGCATTTACGTCAACGTAGTGTTGACTTGGAAATTGATTTGAACAATGCCATTACAAAGTGCGAAATGTGGGAATATTGTTTCCAGAATGTTCCTATCATGACGGGATCTTCATCCTCTGGTGCTGCTACTACTTGCGAGTCTCATATCCGTTAGAAGTTTCACCACTTGAATAACCCTCCCCAGGGATAAAGGAATCATCCATTTCTGAGTGGTGCAAAAGAGTGGTAGCCGAGATGAAAGGGACCTATGACACTAAGTTGATTAAGGATTCTCATGACCGTGTCGTCAGGTATGCTGATAAAATTAGACATTTACAAGAGGAAAGGCATAATTTGGGTATGGATGTTTTCGAATTAGAGAAGGAAAACACTTCTCTTAGGGCAATATGTAGGGCTTATAACAAAGCCTTGAAACTTCAGATTAAGCCTTCAAATCGTTTAGACGAAACGAGAAGAATAGCATGAAAAGCTTAACAAATTACTAGTATTGCGCTTCGTCATGCCATCAACCCTCCTATGCTTGATGATGGAGAGGACCTATATTTTTCGTAATATGTTGTAGTAGTGAAATACGATTATGCCTATAATCAGGGTGTTGAGAATGTAATTTTTTGATGAACGAACTTTGTGTATTGACAATGTTTGTTATGTAAATAGCTGTAGATATGAAACATGGATAATAATTACTTGCTCACAAATGGTTTCCAAAGTTTCCTTGAGTAAGGAAAGAGGTAACCCTTTTACTCAGATTTTTTTTAATGATGAACTTCCCGTTCTCTTCCAAATTCTGCCTTGTGGTCTGTCATCCGTGGGTACATATATGGTTGGTCTAATTTGAGATAACTATTTCGAAGTTTTTCCTGTTGGTAAGTTATCACCTTCCGTATCCATTTCAAATCGAGGTCATTCAGATTTCGATGTTGGTGCAAGACCTGGGCTCCTCTTCCTGCGTTTGATGTAAGCCAAATAAACTCAGATTTAGCTTACTCGTAGTAGGAGGCCAGGAACCTTCTTCCAGTTTTTAGGGAAAGTTGAATCACCCGATTTTGCTGTTAAGATAAGACAAGGAACCCTCTCCCGGCGCTTTGCGAAGGCCCTCCCCGACCCAGATTCGGGTGTCGACATAGATAGAAGATCGAAACCCCTTCCGGTATTTGTGAGTAACCACATCAACCCAGATTAGGGTATTTACGTAGATAGAGGACAGGAAGCCTCTCCCTGTATTTATGAGGAACTGAACCAACCCAGATTCGGGTACTCAGTGATTGAAGACAGGAGATCCCTTCCGGCATTAACGTTTTGGTATCCTTCCTGAATTCGGTTTGTGAAGCAGAGGTTGTACGTGCTTCCTTGAGCCAATCTCTGGGATTTTGATGTCAAAGGAAAGGATGTACGCGCTTTGTTGGCCACTCTCTGGGCTTGTGTGTCCGGTGCTCTTAGCTAGCTTATCCACAAGTAGGGCCCAAGGACTTACCCTGCCTCCCTCCAGGAGGCGCCTTATCCTGACCATCGTAGGCGACGATAAGGTCTTAGAAATTTAGACGGGGTCATCGTAGGCACTGAACTAAGGTTTACTCTTTTGATTCTCTACACTGATCATCGTAGGTACCGGTAGAGTCTTACATGCCACACCACGATGGGTGCCCTATCCTAACCATCGTAGGCGATGATAGGGGTTTGCATTCTCTTTTGCGGACAATGCGGAACATAAGTAAAGGTAGGATGTGCTCTTCTGAGAGTAGAGGTAGGACGTGCTCTTTTGCGAGCAAAGGTGGGACGTGCTTAGTTCTAGCAGAGGCAGGGCGCACTCTTCTGCAAGCAGAGGCAGGGCATGCTAATTTTAGATGCATCGCCACGACCATTTCTGGTGTGAAATGGAGGCTTGCGCTTTTGATGCTCTTACCTAGACCCCTCTGATTTGGGCATGGAAAAAGACTAACACACCACCCCACATTTGGGGAATGCCTTTCCCAGACCAATTTGGTGCTGACAAGGGTGTTTCTTTTATTCATTGGTGATTTGATCTGTCCTTGGTCATTTTAAGTTTGTAGGTGGTTTTCCTCTTCACAATCAGGAAAATAACTTTTCTTTTACGTTCTCTAGAAGGCTTTAGCGTCTTAACCTCTTACACTATCTTTACATATCTTAATTTTCCTTGTTTCAAGAACTTGATGATCATTCCCTCTAAAACTCTGCAATGGTTTGTTTCATGTCCGTTTACCATATGGTAGTAGCAATATGACCCTTCTCTCTTAGCTTCATTCCTGGGTTTCTTCTTTAACGATGGCCAAAAGTTCATCTCATGTCTAGTCAGGAAGTAGATACCTTCAGTCGGTGTTGTGAGCTTACAACCTTTTGGCAACCATGACTTAAAATTCCTCTTTTGTTGTTGCATTTTGGCCCTTTTATTACTTAATTTTGTCGTTCCTTCTTTATTTCTACACTTCCTTTTAATTGCATTTCGGCATGGGGGTATACCTCTTTCATACCTTTTATTGGTAAGAGAAATGGAAGCTTTCTCAACCTTTGTTCGAATATGGTTCCTCTAGCTTGTGTGAGGATGGCTTCTTTGGTATGGAGAAAGGAGTTACATCCTTCCATCGAGGATCGGTATAGGGAAAAAATCAGAGTCGGTCCTAAGTGGAAGGGGTAAATGCTCCATCGGTTAGGGTCATAAGGTTCTACATCCCTCTCTTTCTCTTGGATACGCAGGGTTTCTAATTTGAACCTTTTAATCGCCCATGGCTCATTAATATTTGCCCAGCCATGGGAAACTTGTTAGTGACTGGTAGGGATATTTTATCCATGATGTTCGCCTCTTCACGGTTTAGTCCAATCCGGGACGGAACAACACAGGTGGATATGTGGAAAGGTTAACCAAAGGAGCGGAGGTCCAAGCCCTCCTTCTAGCGCCAAAATGTTAACGACATTTTTCGCAAACACCGAAGATAGGGCAATGGGGATGGATCCAAAGGAAAGAGGCAGATTGATTCGACTCCACAGGCTTAGGTCGGTTCTTCGTCCCTTGATGTCGCAACTTTGGAAATAAGGATCACTAATCTATCACTCTTGACAAAGGATTTAATGGTTTATGCAAGGGATTCTACACCAAGCCCGCTGGGAGATCTAAACTTGTAGCGAAGGCAAAAGCACGCAGGAGGGGTTCAAACTTATAGGAAAGGGTGTTTCCTTTGATCTACGGGGAAGTTTAGATAAGTATCCGTGCATTTGCAGAAAATAAACAGTAAACCGTGGCAATCAATAATTAAGAAAATAGTACAACAAACTTATAGTAAGATGCTTTGAATATAGATGCGCATTTTATTAATCTTCAATTTGGGATACATAATTAGAGTAGAAGTAACCTTTCAATTGATCCCAGGCTTAGGGCTTATAGATAGAGAGAGGGAGTACAAGGATTTTGCAAAATAAGGAAACTATGGAAAAGTCCTCCCTTAAATTTGACCCCTGGGGTCTTATTTATAGAGGACTTGGAGCCTCTTCCGTTATTGGGCTGTTGTACCTTCAGGAACCTTTATCGGCCGCCTTTTTCCTTGGTCCTGAATGTTTTGCCTTCCGACCGCTTTGTTGTGTTAATTATTGCTTCCGCAATGAAGGTTTCGGCTAGCCAGGTGCCTCTCTGGGATTGATATGTGCTTGTTGTCGTTGTATCTCTTCAGAAGGTCTTTTGAATGCTCTCAGTTATAGTCTTTTGGAAATAGGCTTCCGCTTTTCCCATGAATATTTAGAGGAGCCTATCCTCATTATGTATGTGTATAGTTGTCGGCTCGGAATCACTATCGGTATCTGTGCTATATAGACCCGTGTGGATAGCTTGTATCCCTTCCGAGGTTCTGGTATGCTTTTCGGTGGGATTTCCAGGTATTGCCCGATGATCCAGAAGGCTGCTCTAGGTGGCTTGTCTGTTGTTTATCAAAATGATCTCTCGGCATTTATGTAGTGGCTATTCCGGAGATTGGTTCAAGATAATCTTTATGTGTCTCTAGCTTGGTGCTTTTGGTGTTTTAGTCCCCTTTCGCATTGGTAATGGGTAGGTTAATGCCAAAGGTCCTTTTGGACCTTAAGTGACACATTTCTCACCTTTATCTTTCTTGGTTTCTGACCAGGATGACTTTTCGCAGTAGAACCCCCTGTCGGGTTGACACTGTTGGAAGGACTCTTTAGGAGAGATCCCACCGGCTAGATCCTATAGCTTTTACGATCTTTAATTCTAGGAAGGTCTTGGTTGATGTAGTTTTCGGACCATTTCTCCTTGCTCTTGACTTCTACTAGCATTTGTCCCTCCTTTCTGAAGGATTCTCAGGAGCTTGCGGTCGTCCGATACCCCTACATTGTTAGCCTATTCCATTGTTAACTTTGGTAGTAACACTTATTTTTATAGAATATCAACATGATCCAATCCGATCGTATTTACACATCCATGTTCCAAAAATCCATCTTTCAACCATTCGTTTTCTAATTCAAATCAATTTTCTATTTATAGGTTTGAATTTAAATACATCTTTTAGCTTGAAATACTTCTAAATCATTACTTCAAGTTGGATTTTAGTAAATTCCGAGTTTGCTCATTTTAATGGATTTCAAATAGCTCTGTTGACTATAAATTTAGTCATTGCTTAGATCGCTATTTAATAAATTCAAAATTGCAATTTTATGATACCCCAAAACATTTCTATAAAATCAATATTAAATCAAATAAATAACAATCTAGTGGAACGTTTGCATCTCACGCTCAATCAAAGCGCAAGCACTTATTTGGTAACGAATTTCCAACTATGACAAGGTGGAACCACCTTCTGATAGTGTGTCTCTAGAGAAGAATACACTGGGTTCAACAATAAAATCTTGTAACCCGACGATACACGACCGACCACTCGTTTCGCTTGAGTGTATCTAATGTATGTCACCAACGGTTGGGATCAACAACCATTTCCTGAAAGGGACAACATCGAATAGAATAAAGAATGAAATGATTTTTCTCTAGATAGGTGATAATACACCCTAATTGGGAGCTACCCACTTAGCCATGCTGCCTACCCGATTGTTGACATTTCCCAGTTGTTGAGGGCTGATGCTACGGTTACTTACCATTCATTTATAGCACAATCACTTTGGATGCCACATTTTCAGATCCGTTAATCATTAATTGGTTTTCACAAGTATATTCTGGATATTATGCTAAGAGAATAAATTCTCCGCCAGCATATATATATATATATACACATACATACATACATACCAACATATGCGATCATTGGAAATACTCTGTCAGACACTCGTCCATACACGTTCGTTCTGGGACTTAACAAAATCGAAGAGACAATTTCCATTAATCCAACTTAGGAAATTTCTACCTAGGATTAATAGAAAAGCCCTTGCCCTTTACTCCGTCTTTGGTTATCTTCGTATATTCTGATTCACAACGCTACTGCCAATACGGAGTGGTTCTCGGATAATAATCCAACCGGTATCTCCATATTGACAACGATATTGGCAAATAATTTGAAATTCGATTATTTAACTATCAAAGAAAAACAAACATTTCATCCCAAGCATTAAACACTCACTGGGCCCTTAATTAATATTTCATTAATTAAATCACTTCTCCATTTACTTACCAATATTTGTTAACCCAATATTTCTAATAATCATCTTTGCCTCTTATGCTATTTGGGAAAACATTTTCATATATGACCTTCTTTTATTTTCTATACTTAGAAAATATTGTCTATTTATATTTGGAGACCATTCCAATTACTTATCTCTTTTACTACCATTCATTTCTAAACTGAGGAAATATTTGTGTATTATATTTTCCAAAATTCCACTTAATTGGGTTAAAACGAATGTTGTATAAAACATCGTTATAACAACCCAAAATACTGCATTCAAATAAATCTCTTTAAACATTGATTTTGAGACTAAATCTTACTATTTATCGGTTAATAATCAAATCGATCATGTTGGGGTATAATTACCTCTCAGACCTTGACTGAAAACATCCTTATCTTCAAAACAAACAAGATTACTTACCTCAAATTATCAACACCATAAAAACCAATCATTCATTTTAAAACGTGTATACGTACCTCTTTCTATTTTTACCAAATTTAATTATAGATTTCCTATTTTTTTTATAATTTTTTATTTTAAGTTCATTTCCTTATCGAATTCTATATATATCGATATATTGATTTCTAGTTATCAAATTTTCTTAAAAATATTCTAACTCCTTAAATTTCCGAAAAATTCGCCAGCACCTCCTTTGTACGACTCAATAGCTTAAACTGCAACTCTCCTCTCCAGACCCTTTCCATTTAAAAAGAAAATAAAAAAGCCAAGCGGCTTGCCGATATGGCGCATAAAACTCATATGGAATTTAAACTTGTACCTTTTTGTCGGGCACTCGAATTATAATCTTCATTCTCTTCATTCAATGTATATTTAACATATATACATCCATTTCCATTCCAACTCAATCCAATCATTTCTAACTTAATTCGTTAATTTTATCTTTAATTAGATCTTTCGCATGTTCCACTATTTAATTGAACATATCACGTTTATATATATTTTTAATGACTTATAATCTAATTTAATTCCATTTTCAATTCAAGTTTCATATTCGATTTCGAATACGAATTTAATAGTTCAATTTACTTAACCAAAACCCAATTTCGTATCAGAAACCGATTAGCTAATTATTATTCAAATTAGCTAATTCTATTTAATAATTAAAAATCTGATTTTTGTTTCAAAAATCTGTCCACTTACTCAACTTGAGTTCATACTTATTTTACATCTCAAGTCTAGATTTTTCTAATGGAAATTCGAATTTTATTTTCTTAAAAACCCTTCTGTTGATCTAAACAAATCGTTATGATTTTTAAATGAATATGGCGCTATTTTTCTGGAAATTTGATTTTGACATAACACAAAATTTATAAATCGAAATCCAGATTTTTCTCTTCCATTAGAAATCTATTATCAAGTTGGTCCTGATGATACTAGATTCAGGGAATTCCGGCTTAAATTGAGTTCTATATACTCAACTGAAGTTCGAAACGCCAAATTATGAAATATCACGCTACGACGAGTTTGTTTTAATTATATTTAAATAAAAACGTTTTTAACGTCATTTATTATAAATTTCGATCTCATTCTTGTATTATTTTAATATAAACTAAACTGGTTTTACAAATCTAACTTAATATTTTCAATTATCCTTAATCGTCATTTATTTCATAACTTCGTTACAAATTTATTTATAACTCAAATTTCTATAATAAATCCTAATTTCCTTTATAAGTAAATTATTTACAAAATTCGATATAATCATATTCAAATAATAAATCCGTTGGATTTTTCACAATTCAGTTTATGTTCTGAATTCCGGAATATAATTCATCGTTCCCTTTTTTAAATGATTTCTTATTTCTATTTTTAAATTTATACTTGAATTTAAAATTTAAAATTATCTTTTGAGAATTAATTCGCTACAATTATTACATTGTTTATGAATTTACTTCTTTATATATCAAAACAAGTTCCATTTCAAAATCTAATTAACACCAAAATCTTATTTTGGAATATTCTATTTATTATAACTTAACCATATATAACATAGAATCTATTTTCATATTTAAATTTTACTTCTATTTGATACAATCCTAATATTTTTTTAGATATATTTTATTTAAATAAATTTAAACTAATCGAATTCAAATCATAAATCCATACGGATATATTTTATTTCAATTTACATTTTGAAAATTAGAATAAACTTCATCGTTTACTTCTTTAAAATGATTCCCAATTCACATTTGTATTTATGTATTCAAATTATCCTATGATAATTATTTTATTTCATTTATAAACATTGTTTATAAATTCACTTCAATTTCTGCATTATTTAGTTTATAAAAATCATTTATAAATTCACTACTTGTTTTTATTATTCAAACAAGTTAATATTTCTTAGCCCATTCAAAATTCAAATTTTATTTAAAAAATAGAATTCCCCTTTTTAAATCTCAAAATTTCCTTTCACGATATTTTTATAAATCAACATTTATGCCTAATGATATTTAAACATCAAAAACACCCAATTATCAATCATAGGTTTTCTAAAACATCATATATGGTAAATATAAATTAAAAAAATTTGTGAAATTTAGTTAGATCCCTACAACCAGTTTTCCTGCATCCACAAATGTTAAACAACATAAATAATACCCATCCTTCTTCAAGGAAGGATATCGCGGCATAGAAGGTCATCCACTATAATATATTGTGGGGCGCAAAGGGTCATCCGCTAATGATACTGCAGACATCCGCTAAATGTACTGCGGGAAATATCCAACCACCAATATATATATAATAACCATAACCACCAAGCCTAAATAACTTATATATATATATATATATATATAGCCACAGTAGTTCTATCAAGCAATTGACAATTTATTGTTAACAATTAAAAATAAATTTATATATAAAACTCTAAGTGAGATTTACACATCGAAATTGCAGTTGTCGAATATCTTGCTTATTTCCAAATCATCGGCTACAATTCCTCTCGAATGAATTCACACATAGGATAACTTATTTTTAAATTTACTGATCAAACATTATATTTATTTAAATTAACTACTAATACGAATAAATAATTATTCTATGAATTTAAACTCGGTAAAAATATATATAACTTACGGTATTGCAAATCTCGACCAAATACGAAGCAAGGTCCAAAAATCATTGATTTAATCATATTGAAATCAGCCCCAACTCCACCTCCCTTACAACCCTAATTCGACATGGATCCGGATCTTTCAAACATAGCAAGCGCCTATTGTATACTTCCATTCCCAGATCAACCTTGCACTCAAAAACCTCACACTGACTGGCCCTAGACACTCACAGCCGCCCTTAATTAAATCTAGCCCAACCTTATTCCCACTATAACCACCATCAACATCTCATCTAGTACCTTACTTCAGAACTCGGCTGCCCAAGCTCATCACCTCCACCAACACACCTCACGACACTCCAACTTCAAATGACAGATCATAGTCCACCAGAAATCACCAACAGCAAACTCTTATTCAAAGTCAATGCTCATCCATAAGTCACAGCACTCGAACTCGAGTAGCTGCACTTTGCATCGTCTTTTGTTAGAAGCCCTAGGACAATCCCTCAGTTTTTCTAAAGCTTCCTCCATACAAGTTGAGCCTTAGATCCTCGATTGCGACTTCAGCCTAGCATGCGACCGTGAAAAGATCGAGCTCCAAAATTAATCGAACTAATAAAAAATTCCATCGATCTGAAGAACAGCTCAAAACAAGCTTTGTGCAGTTGACTTCATTATTTTAGAGATTTCCCTTGATTTTAAAATGGTTTTCGAATTAAGGGAATCAGGCTTTTCTTTTAATTTGAAGCTTTGGTTTCTATTTCTGGAGAAATGAAAATGGTAAAGGATAGGGGTACGTCGCGTTATTATAAACGAGGGATGGGAACTATCGTACAATTAGGTCAGCGATTTCGAACAGGTAAATATAGATAAATACATATAATTTAATTTGATTTGAAATAAAGCGATTTTTATTTTATTTAAAATGATTCCGATTTGATTTCGAGCTTATCCACAAACCAAATACCTCGAGGTCCATAACCTGAGATCACGAACCCTTATTTTAACGTAATGAATGACATTCCCAATGATATAATGTTATTTTGAACTCAGCAGAATATATTCTGAAATTTAATTTGAATGCATATATAAGATAATCATATTAAACCAATATAAAATAATTTAAATTCAGAAATAATAAATTCTATGATAATAAAATATCTTTATTGTCATCTATATTCAAATACAATTAGTACTGATCATCTGAATTGTTTTGACTCAGTTTTAAGCTTCGATTCCAATTATATTACGATAATTTAATATATCTGATTTTAAATCAAAATCAATTTTTAAATCGATAACATAATATACAAATTCATTTATATTATCAACTCAATATTTAAAACAATATTAAATATTTAAAATTAATCAATAAAAACCTGGGTCGTTACATCTTTGTTATATTTCCATTTACTAGAATTTAACCAAGAAATCTCACTTCACCATTCTATTCTTTCCTTCAAATCTCATTCAAAAATCGGCTGCATCTAATCTTAATATTTCAAAGATTTTGTTAACTCTTTACAAAAATTTGTATTTAAATATTTGATTAATTTCCTCGTTTATTGGTTTGAATGAGAATTCATCTTCAAATGGAAAATTTTTCATATTATTTCCTTTAACTAAAAATTCACAAAATTAAATCCAATCTTAATATACCAAAGTAAGATTTTGTTAATCTTATGAAGCAAATTCATTTTCAAGAAATCCAACACCTTCAGAATCTATACGAAAATCAATTTCATAGAGTCTCGTTCAAACTATAACTTTAAATGTAAAGGTTTGCAAAATATTTCAAACACTTTTCCTTATTAAGACAAAATCTCACTTAATTTTACCAAATTTAAGTCAATTCAAGAAAACCCGTTTAACAATATTTAATTTAAATTAGGTTCTTCCAAATTAAATTTACAAATTTATAAGATCAAGCTTGTATCAATGGAAATGTTGTAGACTTTTAAAGATAATCTTTAACTATAATTGAATTTATCAATTTAAAAAAGGAATCCTTCATTATATTTTAAAATTGAAATATCAAAAATCTTGTCTAAATAAGCATTAATTCAAAATCTTCAATTTACAAAATCAATATGTTGAAAGTCTTGTTTCAAAAAAATTAAATTCAAAATACTTCAATTTAAAAAATCGAAAAACAAATTTAAGATTTAGTTTGAAGATGTTTCTCAACATTCCTTTTAATTCAAAAATTGCTATTTCAAATCTATAAAAATATCGATATGTATTTATATTATTTCATAAAATAGTTTTTTTTATTGACCACAGCGTCTATATTTATTTTTCTATACTATGATCAAGTGATACAGATATGTATCATTTCAGTCTGTCTTAAAGGAAATTCGAACCCCGGGTATATATCATTTCAACCCACATCCGAAATCGATTCGAATTTTTATTTTCAAATGCATGAAATTATTGGGTATGTATCATTTCAACCCATGGTGATTTTTCCTAAATCTATAGGGAGAATGCAAGGTGAGAGCAACGTAAACATAGCATATCATACATTGCATCCATATGTGTCATATAACAGGGTAGTGTATGTGCCACATGTGCACAAATCTCATAGCAAACATTTACTAGAGCAACCTAACATTTCATTTAACATCTCAAATAATTAATTCACTTAATCAAAAGTTACTCTATGAGTGAGGGAAACTCACCTTATGATGTTAGACGATGAATGCAAAATTAATATAGAAATTTTGAGAGTGAAGCTTGATAGCCAAACGACAAATGTGTATCTAATAAATTTGTATACACACACATATATATATATATATATATATGTACACAAATGTAATATTGGAAATGTAAAAAGTCCATTCAAAACTCGACCATTGACAGAAACGATAGGCGAACCCAACCCACTCTATGTTAATGATACTGACACTCCACTACAGTTAATTAAGACGATAGATGAAAAATCAATGTTTAAGTGACATGCAAATATATTCGATAATAAAAATAAAACTCATCACCTAGGATCGAATAACCAGCAATCGAACAATATCAGACACTAGAGATGGATTCAACTTGTAGCTCAAAACTGCAAGCTCCAATCCACCCAACAGCCTTCTTATAGGAAATTCATCAAGCATCTGAAATGCGCATTAGAACGAACAAGAACCTTCAACTAGTGAGAGCAGGAGGTAATGGCTGCTTGGGTGGCTTGAGTAAGGATGCGTGATGCGATGCTGCGTTGCCAGTGGGTTTCGAAGTAGGGTTCTGTAGGTGGTGCGGTTTGATAAATCCAGTTCGAAATCCCTTCTAGGTGAAGGCTGAGCATCTCGAGGTCGGTGAAGTTGTAGTGAAGAGAGGAAAATTCACGACACCAATGGAAATCGAAGGGAGAACGACGAATCTGGTGATCGACCTTGGCGGCTCTGGTTGGTGACAACGTCATTACTGGCAGTTGCACGGTCCCTTAATGTTTTTTCATATGGTTCCAGTTTGATATTTGAAAGCAAATTCGATAAATAATGTATAGAAGGATGTAGTCCATGATAGCTAGGAAATTTGATGTTATGGAGGCTATGGTCTATTGTGTCCTTTCTTCTCTATTTCTCTGGGTGGGATATCACTGTATATTATTGAAAATGCGAGATTAAGGGTTCTCCTTTCCTATTCAGTAATGGCATGAGGTAGATGATTTTCATGTGAAAATTCGATGGTTGTTAGACAGACTAGATGATTGAACCGTCTATACTAATATTATCCTATACAATTGTTGCTAGTTATTTTACTGCTCACTTAGACTGTTGTTTGACTTAAGGTTTTAATATATCCCTCCTTATTACCGTGGGATGTTTATCAGCTGTGCCGACGAGCTGAATATGATAGTAGCTAGTAGATTTTTGTGCCAATGATGCTGTTTGGTGATGAGCAGGAGGCTGGCATATTACTGCTGTCTAACTTTTTGGATGTTTTGTTATTTTCGCTATATGTTGATATGTTGATACTTTGGGAGATATGTATTGAGGCTTGATGTATGGATTACCCGTTATCATAGATGTATTGTATTGGTTATCCTACGTTGTTATGAGATTTGATTTTTCTATTCAGTTGTGATTCACTACTATATCCTTGAGTGTATTTTCTATTATATATTATCCGTGTGATGTGAGCTATACGATAGGTTTATTTTAGGTTATTCTAACTTGATGGTCTTCCCATGTCGGTCCGGCACATCACACAGTGCGTTATTTTCATAGTTTGGTGCAGAAGGAATAATTAATTTAATATTGAGAATTAAGGGAAATAGACTATGGCATTACGTCCGTCTTGAAATTGTGGTCATGGTAGACACCTGGTTTGCGTAAACCGGATAACATATAAAGAAGTTAAGGACGATAAAAGTTTGACAATCAAAACAGGGATAACTGGCGCACTTGACAAGTGCACCAAGGAAATTCTGCACTGGCGCACCTGTAAAGTGCACCCATAATGGTTTTTGGGTATCCGGGCCTATTTCAAGTGGGTGGCGACCCATGACCTAATTAACTCTAGGGCTGAGGTGGTATTCAAATTCTGGATGCATGCAGCTATAAAAATACCTTAATTCTCTTGTTTTCTTCAGAAAGAATCAGTGGCGGCCAAACTCTGTAGGTGTCTGAATTGAACTGGATCCCTTATCTTTTAATATCAACTAAAGCAAATCAATCAGAGATTCAAGATCAAATCTTTTCTAGTTCTATCTTCTAATCCAAACTTAGTGAGTTCTTAGTTACTTTTAGAATTAAACACTTAAAAGTAAACTTGATTGGATTATAGTTTGGATTTGTTCATGTGCCTATATTATATTGGATCCATTGTAAATTATTAACGTATGACATTTTGGATTGGTTATAACTTGAATCTAAATTTCTATGAAGTAGATCTTAATCCCTATTTGTGTTAGATCTAGTTTAATCTATTAGATCTGAATTATGTGGACATTCTATGATGTTGTTCTTATCCCTATTTGTGTTAGATCTACTTTTATCTATTAGATCTGAATTATATGGACATTCTATGATGTAGATCTTAATCCTTATTTATTAAATCTACTTTTACCTATTAGATCTGTATTATGTGGACACCTAAATCATTAATCAGATCTAGTTTATTATTTGGATCCCTTTGTGCTTCTCATAGTAGATCTGAACCTGTTGGACATCTAAATTAAATTTAGATCTTGTCATGTTCATCTTATCACCTTTGCTATGTTACAACTAGTTAACTGCCACAAGTTCATTAGATCTATGCTTATATGTTCACCATGTTAGTATATGTTTATGCTAGTTATGTTAGAACATTCACCTTTGTCATATTTCCATTACCTTCCCTTTTTATCGTTTATGATTAGGCTATTATTTAGCCTATACATGCCGTAAATTATGTGAACACACTAGTTACGGAACGGGGAGGGAAAAAGGTTAATATTGGCATAATTTGAATATAGATATGAGTTGGACGTATAATTCAATAATTGGGTAAATGGGCATAAATACCTAATAAGGCATAGGTATAACTAATTAGACTTATAATTCAAAAGGGGGAAAGTGGAGACATTTACCTATAAAGACATAGGTAAGGATTGGATAAAAATGGAATGTTTAATAATTACAATTAGAAATTGTAATTGCACTTATGACACGAGGTTAGGTTGCATTAGTGGTGGAAGTCTGCCCGGACCCGACTGGCATATCCAGCAGCCACTAATGTTGAAACTAATATGAGAGGTCTAAGTGTGCGAATACGAATCGTTCTAAGACACGAGGTTAGGCCCAACTTATGGAATAAGACTACCCGGACCCGACCGGCATATCCAGCATTCATAAGTCGTAGGCCTAATGTGGGAGGTCTAGCCTATTATAAACTATAAACAAATATGGTGATAAATTGGACTACTTAACCTAATCTAATCCATAAGGGATTGTATGAATATGAACTAAAGTTTGGGTTAAGTAAAATTTATTGGACAGTGGATGGGTTATGCAAATCTGGAGGGGGTGGGTAATATTTACATATAGGCCTACGAACTTAACACAATAAGGTTATGTAATTAAAGACACCTAGTGGTATACATAACCGGTGGAAAACGTAAAAGTTATGTAATTAAAGACACCTTTTAGAGTAAGCATAACTAGGAGAAATGAATAGGGCTATGTAATTAAAGATACCTAGTGGTATACATAGTCAGTGAAAACCTAGTGGGGGATACTAGACAAAAGGGAGAGCTTGTATGATATTATGTGCGACCCATTTCAATCAGTAACCCGGAGTGGTTATCTGTCAAATTACTCCGTACTTGGCAGAGAGGGGGCACGCTTACTGACTGATTATAAGAGATCCAAACGTGGAGGACGGTGTGGGCGGCACGAACCGACTGGGCCATGTGCATTCATGAGCCGGACAAAGGGGGATAAGACGACCGCGACACCTGTAGATACGGGGCTGTGAATATCAGTGAGGGGTTGCCATTTTAGGATGTGATACATCCTACTTTGGGGTCAGCACAGAGTATCTGCGGAGTATGGAGAAGATCGATTATGGTAGTGGTTAGGGTACATTTGGACGTATGCCTAAGTCTACCACCTTATAGTGGAAGGGATCATCTCACTCTGGTTATACTAGTAATAGTGCAGAGAAACCATTAGAGAAGCATATACACCTTATCTTGTCACACCTTCCATTTACGTACTGATCTCTCTTATCCACTTTATATGCCTGTCAAGCTACTTTTATTTATTTACTTGCTAAAAGTAACTAGACTCGCCAGACTTTATGTCCGACCCTTTTTGTTTCTCCTTCTTTCGTCCGTCCCCCCCAAGGTTCTCAGGGAGTAAACACTCAGGCTTGACCATGATTCTGCTTACTTTTGCTAGAGTTGCTGATATGTATGGCTCAAGCTATTATCATTGTTGCTATAGCTATATTTTGTTCTTGGGTAATTTTACTTCTTTTATGTACTCTGATATTTTTGAAGTACAAGACAGTAACTTTTATGTTGTAATGGGCTTTTATGTTTCAGACATGTGATGATTTTGAACCATGGTATCTTATGATAAATAAAGTTTTTATTCATTTGTTATTCTATATATATGTCGTGTAATATTATCATTGTTGCTATAGCTATATTTTGTTCTTGGGTAATTTTACTTCTTTTATGTACTCTGATATTTTTGAAGTACAAGACAGTAACTTTTATGTTGTAATGGGCTTTTATGTTTCAGACATGTGATGATTTTGGACCATGGTATCTTATGATAAATAAAGTTTTTATTCCTTTGTTATTCTATATATATGTCGTGTAATATTCCGTGTCTGTTTACCTATAATGCTTCACGAAACTTAATGCACTCCCTTTGTGATTGACATTAACGGGCATGGGGTGTCACACTTGGTATCAGAGCTGAAGGTTACCAAATTAGATTAAAAAAATTGAAAATTATTTTTCAAAAAGGTTTTAAAAGAAATTATTTTCAAAGAGAAAAATCTGTTTTGAAAAACATTCCCCAAAAAGCCATATGTAATACCTTGTATCCTTTGCCTGAATCTCTTCCTTTTTCTTTTCAGCATGTTTGGGGAACCAAACATTTCTAATGTCCCAGAAGGCGTTACAATACCCGGATGGTTTTGTAGGTATCTAGAGGCCACGGTGCCTATTGAAGGCCAAGGGAACGTTCCTTCCCAAGTTGCACCAGTCATTCCTCCTCCTCCCTCTCTAAGAGTAGATAATTTTTCTAAGATCTGCGAAGACATCCGTGTTATGGGAGAGAAGCCATTCCATGGGAATGAGACATTCGTAGAAGCATGGAATTGGCTCAAGGAGACCGAGGACTTGTTCGTAATATTTGAAGTAGAGGATAGAAGGAAGGTTTAGTTAGTTGCCTATCTACTGAAAGACGAAGCCTTATTTTTGTGGGAAGTTACCCAAGCTGGACGTCCGATGGAAACTTGGGAATATTTTAGACAAAGATTTGAAATGAAATTTCTTTCCCAAGCCGAGAAAAGCATGCAGATGGAGAGGTTCTTGGCACTCAGACAATGGAACTTGACGGTGAAAGAATATGTGAATAAATTCAACCAACTAGCAAGGTTCAGGCTAGAATTGTTGGATACTCCACACAAGAAGGCGGTGCGGTTTGCTAAAGAGATAAATGAACCCCTTTATGGGTTAGCCATGTCTCATATTCTAATGGGAGCCACTTTTGAAAAGCTTGTGGATATGGCCCTAATGAGACAGAAGAAGGTTAAAGCTGAGGAAACAAGGCAAAACAAAAAGACGTGGCCCAAGAAGGGACAAAAACAACAACAACAACAACAACAACAACAGAAGAAAGGAGGAAAGAATGACAAGGGCAAGGAGAAAAGGAAGTGTCACAGTTGTGGGAAAGAGGGTCACTTGATCAAAGACTGTAAGAGAAAGAAGAACACTTGATTTAATTGCGGAGAAGTCGGACACTTTGCTAGAGAGTGCCCGAAGAAATGGGGATCACAGGGACAAGGTCGTAGGGTAGTAACTTTTGGAGGTAGGTGCATGCTCTCGCGATCAGTGGTCCTGATAGAGGCAGAAAAATTTCTATGGAAGGTTTAATTTCTCTTTGAAACCATCCTATTAGAACACCTTTTGATTCTGGCGCTTCACATTCATTTATATCTAGTCCTGTGGTTGAATCTCTGCACTTAATTGCTAGTATGGTAGTGGATCCCATAGTTGTTTCAAACCCCATTGGTGGTTCGACTCATTTATCTATGATTTGTCTTGGTTTGAAAATATCTGTGTTAGGCGTCGATTTTGAGAGGGATGCATATGTGCTCGGGTTTATGGGCTATGGGTTGATTCTAGGAATGGATTGGATTACCATGTATGGTGCCATTCTGGATTGCGAGAGGAGGGTCGTTAGGCTTCTTACTTGTCATGGGAGGACCCTCGAGATTTCTTGTGACCCTCAAGGTTCTGTTATGCTTAGCTTCCCGAGTCTCTTGATTCATCTATAGATGATTTGCAATCTGTTTCGGTAATTTGAGATTATTATGATGTTTTTAAGGAGGTTCGGGGCTTACCTCTAAGGCGCGAGATTGACTTTCGTACATATCTAGTGGAAAATGCAAAGCCAGCTGCATTGCTAATGCACCATATGGCTCCAAGGGAAAGGAGGGAGCTGAGTAAGCAAGTAGGGGAGCTACTTGAGAAAGGGTTTATTAGACGAAGCATATCTGAATAGGGTGCTCCAGTAGTATTTGCGACTAAAGCGGATGGTTCGTTTCGTTTGTGTGTTGACTACAGAGAGTTTAATAAACTTACTAAGACGAATAGCCATCCGCTTCCGAGGATTGATGATTTATTTGATCAGTTTGTTAGAACCTCGGCATTTTCTTAGTTAGACTTGGCCACGGGGTTTCGTTAGTTGAGGGTGGCTGAGGACAGTATAGATAAGACTACTTTTAGGACTCTGGATGGTTTCTTTGAATGGCCAGTTATGCCTTATGGGCTAACGAATGCACCCGCCTATTTTTTTGATATGAGTAGGGTGTTTCAGGAGTTCCTAAATAAATTTGTTGTTGTCTTTGTTCATGATATTTTGATCTTCTCCAAGAAAGAAGAAGAGCATGCCAAACGTTTGAGAGAAGTTTTGGAAACTCTCCGCGACCATTAGCTTACGGAAAAGTTCTCCAAACACCATTTTGGGAGAAAGGAGGTGAGATTCTTAGGGCATGTAGTCTCCAAAGAATGGATTGCTGTAGTTCCCGCGAAAGTAGTTGCGGTGCAAGATTGGCAGATTCCAAAAAATGCAACAGAGGTGAGAAGCTTTCTTGGGTTGGCAGGTTACTATAGGAAGTTCAATAAGGACTTCGCAAAGATATCAGCCTCACTCACCAGGCTTACGAAGAAGAACTTGGCGTTTTCATGGGATATAGACAGTGATGTTGCTTTCCAACGTTTAAAGAGGGCTCTTACAACAGCCCCAGTCTTGACCATGCCCGATGGGAGTAAAGTGTTTACCGCTTACACTGATGCGTGTGGTACAGGGCTTGGTGCGGTTCTGATGCAAGAAGGGAAAGTAGTATGTTATGGGGGTAGACAGTTGAGAGTTCATGAAAAGAACTACCCCACCCGTGATCCAGAGCTAGCTTCCATAGTATTTGCACTAAAGACGTGGCGTCATTATTTACTTGGAGAGAAGTTCGAGTTATACACCGATCATAAATCTCTTAAGTATCTGTTCTCATAGAAGGATCTTAATTTAAGGCAACAAACGTGGATGGATTTCTTAGCTTCTTATGATTTTTAGATCACTTATACCCCTGGCAAGGGTAATGTGGCGGTTGACGCACTAAGTAGGCAGAGGATGGCCTTATGTCCTCTGTTCGTGGAGAGGAAAAGCTCGGAGTTCATCTCAACTTTTGATTTTAAACCCTCCATCAAGATTTCGCCTGACTTTTTTGCATCATTAGAAATATGACCGACTCTTATGGATCAAATAGGAGCTTCATAACAAGGTGACCCATAGATTTTAGACATCATGGATAAGCTCTGAAAAGTGGAGACTTCTAGTCAACTCAGTAGATATACCATAGATGAAAAGGGGTGGTTGCGACGAGATGGAAGGCTTTATGTTTCTCAAACTGGAAGCTTGATAAAGGTTGTCCCATAAGAAGCCCCCCATTCTAGGATGACTATTCATCCAGGCGGTGATAAGATGTATAGAGACATGAAAAGATTTTTCTTTTGGACTGGGATGAAGAAAGATGTGGATGAATTTGTTTCTCAATGTTTAGTTTGCCAGCAAGTCAAAGCTGAGCAAAAGAAGCCCAGTGGTTTACTTCATCCTTTGGAGGTTCCACAGAGGAAATGGGAGAGAGTCTCTACGGATTTCATAGATGGTTTGCCTAGATCGAAGAAAGGCAACACCTGTATCTGGCTTGTGATAGATAGACTCACTAAGAGCGCTCACTTTATTCCAGTCAAGAGTAAAAGGACGACACCATGGTTGATAGCAATTTATGCCCGAGAGGTTGTTCATCTTCATAGCGTACCTTCCAACATCATGAGCTATCGTGACCCCATCTTCACAAGTGAATTTTGGAGGAGCTTGCAAGAAGAATTAGGTACACGATTGTGTTTAAGCACCACTTATTATCCTCAAACCGATGGACAGACAGAGAGGGTGAACAAAATTCTTGAAGATCTTTTAAGATTGTGTATCCTAGACTTCGGAGGGACTCGAGAAGAGCATCTTCCTTTAGTAGAGTTTGCATGTAATAACATATATCAAGTTGGCATCGGCATGGCACTCTTCGAAGCATTGTACGGACGACCCTGTAGATCAGCAACTTGTTGGTGGGAATCTACATAAAGATTATTACTTGGACCATATATGATTAGGGAAACATCCGAGAAGATTGACCTTATTCGACATCGGATGAAGACAACTCAAGATAGGCAGAAATCCTATGTAGACAAGAGAAGGATTGATATCGAATTTGAAGTGGGAGACTTGGTTTTTATCAAAGTACCACCTCTGAAGAATGTGATTCACTTCGGATCAGTAGGGAAGTTGGCACCCAGGTTTGTGGGACCATTTCCCATAACCGAGAGGATTGGCCAAATGGCCTATGAAGTAAAGCTCCAAGTAAATCTATTCGGTTTACATGATGTTTTTCATGTTTCTCATCTGCGGAAGTGCTTGCATGACACCGCGGAAGTTGTTGAGCCGAGTTTATTGGAAGAGGTAGAAGTGGAATGGTAGGCGACAGTCAGGCGTGTCCCTACCCGTATTCTTGGATCAGAAGTTAGGAAGCTACGCAATAAAGAGATCAAGTTGATAAAGGATCAATTGGGAGATAACCCAGATGACTTGGGAGACCGAAGACAAGATTCGTGCTTCGTACCCTTTCCTTTTTGAGGGTATGTTCTTAACTCCTTTTTCCAAAGTTTTATCTATGCTTGTTTCTGTCATTTGAGTATGTCCTATCAATAGTATTTTCGACCTTTAGATAGGAATCCTGTGGATGTAAACATGGGTTTGAGACATGTCATGATTGATGGATGCAAGTGGATGAAAGTGTTTGCTAGTGGTTGCCTGTGGATGCATATACACACACATTAGGCACTAGATCGACTCAATCACTCTCGTACTGCAAATGGATGTGTGTGTATTTTCTTTTCTTTCATGGATGAAATGGATGCATTAACATATGGATGTTGCATTTGGACGAATGATTGTGAACACATATAGAACTTACATGTTATAATAGGATTATTTGCATACATATTGGATATATAGCACTAACATACGTTGCATTAAGGAGGTCAACTAAATCAGTAGACCGCTTGATTTTCACATTAGTATTTGGACATATACACACACTTTTCATATGTTATTATAAGCATTAGAAACTTTTAAGGACAATGTATGCATGTGATTGGTGGATGAGTAGATGGATGATGGATGGCAGGATACATTCTTCTTAACTTAGAGATTTCGGGGACAAAATCCTTTTAGTAGGGGAGAATGTAACACCCCGTATTTTTTAACTACACCAAAGAGGATAAATTAAATAATAATTAATTTAATATTGAGGGAAACAGACTACGTCATTACGTCCGTCTCGAAATTCTAGTCAAGATAGACACCTGGTTTGCGTAAAATGAATAACATATAAAGAAGATACGGACGATAAAAGTTTGACAATCAAAACAGGGATAACTGGCGCACTTTACAAATGCGCCAAGGCAATTTTACACTGGCGCACTATAAAGTGCGCCCATAATGGTTTTTGGGTATCCGGGCCTTTTTCAAGTGGGTGGCGGCCCATGACCAGATTCACTCTAGGGCTGAATTGTCATTTGAATTCTGAATGCTGGCAGCTATAAATATACCTTAATTCTCTTATTTTCTTCACAAAGAATCAATGGCGGCCAAACTCAGCCAGTGTCTGAATTGAACTGGATCTCTTATCTTATACTATCAACTAAAGCAAATCAATTGGAGATTCAAGATCCAATCTTTTCTAGTCTATCTTCTAATCCAAAATTAGTGAGTTCTTAGTTATTTTTAGAATTAAATACTTAAAAGTAAACTTGATAGGATTATAATTTGGATTTGTTCATGTGCCTATATTATATTGGATCCATTGTAAATTATGAGCATATGACATTTTCGATTGGTTGTAACTTGGATCTAAATTTCTATGATGTAGATCTTAATTCCTACTTGCGTTAGATCTACTTTTATCTATTTGATCTGAATTATGTGGACATTCTATGATGTAGATCTTATCCGTATTTGTGTTAGATCTACTTTTATCTATTAGATCTGAATTATGTGGACATTCTATGATGTTGATCTTAATCCTTATTTGTTAGATCTACTTTTACCTATTAGATCCGTATTATGTGGACACCTAAATTGTTAATCATATCTAGTTTATTATTTGGATCCCCTTGTGCATCTCATATTAGATCTGAACCTGATGGACATCTAAACTAAATTTAGATCTTGTCATATTCATTTTATCACCTTTGCTATGTTACAACTAGTTAAATGCCACAAGTTCATTAGATATATGCTTATATGTTCACCATGTTAGTATATGTTTATGCAAGTTATGTTAGAACATTCACCTTTGTCATATTTCCATTACCCTCCCTTTTTATCGTTTATGATTAGGCTATTATTTAGCCTATACATGTCATAAATTATGTGAACACGCTAGTTAGGGAATGGGGAGGGAAAAAGGTTAATTTTGGCATAATTCGAATATAAACATGAGTTGGAAGTATAATTCAATAATTGGGTAAATGGGCATAAATACCTAATAAGGCATAGGTATAATTAATTGGAAATATAATTCAAAAAGAGGAAAGTGGGAGCATAATTACCTATAAAGACATAGGTAAGAATTGGATAAAAATGGAATGTTTAATAAATACAATTAGAAACTGTAATTGCACTTATGTCATGAGGTTAGGTTGCACTAGTGGTGGAATTCTGCATGGACCCAATCGACATATCCAGCAGCCACTAGTGTTGAACCTAATATGAGAGGTCTAAGTGCGCGAAAACTAAACCGGCTAAGACACGAATTAGGCCCAACTTGTGGAATAAGACTGCCCGGACCCGACCGGCATATCCAGCATCCACAAGTTATAGGCCTAATGTGGGAGTTCTATCCCATTATAAACCGTAAATGGACGTGGTGATAAATTGGACTATTTAACCTAATCTAATCCATAAGGGATTGTATGAATATGAACTAAAGTTAGGGTTAATTAAAATTGATTAAATAGTGGATGGGTTAAGCAAATCCGGAGGGGGTGGGTAATATTTACATATAGGCTAACGAACTTAACCCAATAAGGTTATGTAATTAAAGACACTTTCATAATCGGTGGAAAACATAAAAGTAATGTAATTAAAGACACCTTTTAGGGTAAGCCTTACTAGTAGAAATGAATAGGGCTATGTAATCAAAGATACCTAGTGGTATACATAGTCATTGAAAACCTAGTGGGGGATACAAGACAAAAGGGAGAACTTGTATCATATTGTGTGGGGCCCATTTTAGTCCGTAACCCGAAGTAGGTATCAAACAAAGTACTCCGTACTAGGCAGAGAAGGGGCACACTTACTGACTAATTATAAGATATCCAAACATGGAGGACGGTGTGGGCAGTGCAAACCGACCGGGCCATGTGCGTGCATGAGCCGGGCAGAGAGGGATAAGACGACCGTGGCACCTGTAGATATGGGGCTGTGCATATTAGTGATGGGTTTCCACTTTAGGACGTGATACATCCTAATATGGGGCTGGTGTTAGACCAAAAATTGGCACTAACACCAAAATGTAGATCATAGATCTCAAAAATGTAGAAAATAGTAAATAAGAGGGAACGCACGAAGTTTTTATAGTGGTTCGACTGTAGATGTAGCCTACGTCCACTTTATAGTCTTATTGTTATAATGATACATTACACGAATCAATTACATGTAGACACACAATCCATGTGTTAATTAAGATTACAAGAAGAGAATTTATGTGTAGAAAGGTGCAAAATCCTTGCACTTTAGTAATGGTGGAAACCACGAAGAATAATGGCCAAAAGTCCCTTCAATTTGCAATATAGTGGTGTATTTATAGCTGTAGGAGGGCTTCTGGGAGGATAGGTTCGTGATGGGGTATGTGGCACCCGATACGGGATAGTAGGAGTAGGAATATCCTTGAGAACAGGTCAAGATCTATGCGTCTATTAGCAGGTTCAGTGGTCGGTTCGTGGTCATGGTGTCGGGTCGTGATTAGGCCTTCACGAACCGATGTTTGGTCGCGAGTGGTATGGTGAAGTTGGTGTCCACGGTCGGGTCTTAGAGGGAGATGATGGTCCACGACCCGGGATGGTTCGTGAGCAGGAGAGGAGGGCGAGCCCTAGGGAGGGAGAGCCGGGTTAAGCCACGATCCGAGGGGGGTCCCATGAGCCAGTCTAGGAGGAGTTAGGTTGAGCGCGATTGAGACCAAGCTCACAAATCGGAGTTGCTCTTCTACACGCGTTCATGGAAATGGGCATAACTTCCAAACCGTAAGTCTCTTGGGCCAAACAAAAGATCATTCTGAAGCTAATTTAGAGGGCTACAAGTGTTGCAGAGCTCAGCCCCGTAATTTCTGGTTTCAGGCCCAAAAGAGGTCATCTGATAGGAGTTTCGGGCCTATTTATGTTGGTGTTGCGATTTCGACTAAATTTCTATATGTCTTCTGGCATTGTTTCCATCGCTAGAGCGTGCCACCATTCTTAAATTCCATGTGCGACGGCTTTGACCAAAAAGGTGTCAACAAGTTTGCCCCCCAGAACATATTTTGCAGGTTGAAGGAAGATGTGTTCTGAATAATCCAAGAAATCCATTATCCATACCTGCAAGAAGAAAAGATATACAATGCTAGAATATTCCTAGACGGTCTTATCGGAGTAAACCATCCGAGGAGATGTTAGAGGATTTCCAAGACGGCCTTACCGGAGTAAGACGACCAAGGAAAAGCAATAAATGTTCCAAGATGACCTTACCGGAGTAATACGACCAAGGAAAAGCAATGAAGGTTCGAAGACGGCCATACCGGAGTAAGACGACCAGGGAAAAGCAACGAGATTTTTTTTTTATACTGGACGAATCCAATTAGGAGCCGGAGCTCAATGTTTATACTAGATGGATCCAGTTAAGAGCCAGAGCTCAATGCTTATACTTGACGGATCAAGTTGAGAGCCGGAGCTCAATGTTTATATTGGACGGATCCAATCAGGAGCCGGAGCTCATTGATGATCTTTATTGATTCACGAAAGCTAAGTGGCAGTTATTCTGACCCTGAACACGACTGGAGACTACAGGTCAGTTCCATGTGTGTGGGCCGATGTGACTGCTTTTATTACATGCAGAGAAAATAAAGAAGGGTGAGAAGTCGCCTAAATGCCTAAAAACATGAACTGCGAACCGGAGTTCAGCAAACTGAAGAGATCCACTGAGCGGGATCAGTTAATGATAATCCCGCGATTGCTCGATCCAGGATCATTCCCATTCCTAGGAATAGGTGGTGGCAGCGCAGGTGTAGGCACCGTTGGTTGAGGGACATACTCGGGTAGCTCTCCTCGTCTGAGCCAGTCTTCAATAAGGTATCGTAAATGTCTGCAGTCGTCAGTGTTGTGACCTTCTATGTCATGAAATACGCAATGCCTTCCAGAGTTGCGTTGTGTTTGTGGTGGCTCCCTCTTGGGAGGCCTCCAATAGGAGGTAGCGCCTCCTGTATCCATGTAGTTGTTAATTAGAGTGTCATTCAGTTCAGTGTATCTTTCATATTTGGGACCTCTCCTGGGCTGAGTATTGCGGTCATTTTTGACATCGGCTTTTCCTTTGCCTTTTCCAAAATCAGATGGTTCTCCATCTTTAAGCATGTTGACATCGAGAATGCGCTTCTCGGAAGTTGCATCTTCTTCTCGCAGGAATCTATCTGCTTCAAGGTAGAATTCGCCGAGATTTCATGGTGGATCTCGGTACAAGGAATTTTTGGGACTCTGAGTTATCTAGAACGCCGAATACTACTGCCATCAATACTATGGGTGGTTCAGGGCGATCAACTGATGCTGCTGCAACGTTGAATCTTTCTAGGAACGAATGTAAAGTTTCCTTGGGCCTCTGCTTGATTGTAGTAAGTGACATGACATTCTTGGGTCGTGCGATGTGGACCCGAAATTGTTCAAGGAAGCGTGCGACCATCATGTTCCAACTGTTGATCGATTCAGTTTCTAGATGTCGAATCAACATAGCGGCTATATCAGTAGAAAGAGGGGAAAACATTTAGCCATGACGTTTTCTGACGCCGATTGAACTTCCATATGCCGTTTATAGTGCATCAGGTGCACGGTAGGATCTGTCCTGCCATTGTAGGGCTCCAGTTGTGGAAGTTTGAAATCTGGGGGATTGCAGGAATACCTGATTTCCTAAGTGAACGAATTGTGATTGACGTCATCCACGTCATTCTTATAAGTGCGGCCTCTCGAGAGGCGTTCAATCAGTTCTGCAAGCCAATTTCCTTCAAAAAGTTGTTGCAAGTTGCCAAGTTCAGAGCTAGTGCCACCAGCGTGGAGTGAAGGATAAGCAGGAAGCTGTTGGTGAGCTGCTTGGAGCAGGTCGCGGGTCGCAACTCGCTGTTTGAGGGTGCGACCCGACTCGGTCGTGAGTCATGGAGGTCTGTTTGTGAGGAGGGAGTGGCGAGTCGATCGGGTCGCTTGGGTAGGTCACGAACCGAGTCTTCGTACAAGGGTGCATCACGAGCCATTTCCTTTTGTAGAGTGTGACTTTACGTTCTGATATCCATCTGAACCGGAGCTGAAATCGGTCGCTGTGCATTTCCAATAGGGAGTGGGTTGCCCTCGAGTCCAAGTGATGCACGAGCTGCTTCTGTGGCTTCATCTCCAGTGCGTTGTACATGCTCGGCCTTCCATCCATCCGAGCGAAGAATCCGTCGATCATCTCCTGTTGTTTCCTGAGGAGGTCATCTTGCCTTGCTATCTGGGTTCTCAATTCAGCGAGAACACTGTCCATCTCTTCTCTGGTCAGGTATGCAAACGGATCTCCATGAGAGGAAGCCTCCTGGCTTGCCTCGTTCCTAGTGCCTTTAGCATTAACATCCTCAGCATGAGAGAAAATTCCAGTTTTCTTCCTTTTGACTTCCATTTATTCAAGTTAGAAGTTGAGGTTGTCGTGTGCCCCCTACCAGGCGTGCAAAAATATTAGACAAAAATTGGCATTGACACCCAAATGCAAATCCTAGATCATAAAAATGTAGAAAATAGTAAATAAGAGGGAACACGCGAAGTTTTTATAGTGGTTCGGCTATAGATGTAGCCTACGTCCACTTTATAATCTTATTGTTATACTGACAGATTAAAAGAATCAGTTACCCGTAGACACACAATCCATGTGTTAATTAAGATTACAAGAAGAGAATTTATGTGTAGAAAGGTGCAAAATCCTTTCACTTCAGATGGTGGAAGCCGCGAAGAAGAATGGCCAAAAGTCCCTTCAATTTGCCATATAGTGGTGTATTTATAGCTGTAGGAGGGCTTCTGGGAAGACCGGTTCGTGATGGGGTACGTGGATCTCGATTCGGGATAGTAGGAGCAGAAATAGCCTTGAGAAAAGGTCAAGATCTATGCGTGTATTAGCAGTTCGGTGGTCGGTTCGTTGTCATGGGGTCGGGTAGTGATGAGGCCTTCACGAACCGAGGTCTGGTCGTGAGTGGTGTGTTGAAGTTGGTGTCCACGGTCGGGTCATGGAGGGAGATGATGGTCTACGAGCTGGGCTGGTTCGTGACCAAGAGAGGAGGGTGAGACGAGTTAAGCCATGATTAGAGGGGGTCCCACGAGCCAGTCTAGGAGGAGTTTGGTTGAGTGCAAATTGAGACCAAACTCACGAATCGGAGTTGCCCTTCTACATGCGTTCACGGAAACGGGCATAACTTCCAAACCGTAAGTCCGATTGGGCCAACTAAAAGCTCATTCTAAAGCTAATTCAGAGAGATACAAGAATTATAGAGCTCAGCCCCTTAATTGCTGGTTTCGGGCCCAGAGAAGGTCGTCTGATAGGAGTTTCGGTCATGGCCCTATTGATGTTGCGATTTCTACAAAATTGCTATATGTGTTCTGGCATTGTTTCCATCGCTTGAGCGTGCTACCATTCTGGAATTCCATGTGCGACAGCTTTGATCAAATATTGTGTCAACAGCTAGCGCAGAGCATCTGCGGAGTAGGGAGCCGATCGATTAGGGTAGTGGTTAAGGTACATTTGGACGTATGCCTAAGTCTACCACCTTATAGTGGAAGGGATCATCTCATTCTAGTTATACCAGTAATAGTGTAGAGTAATCATTAGAGAAAAATATACACCTTATCATGTCTACTTTGTCACACCTGCCTTTTATGTAGTGATCTCACTTATCCACTTTATATGCCTGTCATGCTACTTTTATTTATTTACTTGCTAAAAGTAACTAGACTCGCCAGACTTTATGTCTGACCCTTTCTGTTTTTCCTCCTTTCTTCCGTCCCCCCCTCAGGTTCACAAGGAGGAAACAATCAGGCTTGACCGTGATTCTGCTTACTTTTGCTAGAGCTGCTGATATGTATGGCTCAAGCTCCTATCCTTGTTGCTATGGCTATATTTTGTTCTTGGGGAATTTTACTTCTTTTATGTACTTTGATATTTTTGAAGTAAAAGACAATAACTTTTATGTTGTAATGGGCTTTTATTTTTCAAACATGTGATGTTTTTGGACCACGGTATCTTATGATAAATAAAGTTTTTATTCCGCTGTTATCTATATATTGTAACGACCCAGAAAATCTGAACCAATTTAAAAATTTTAAATTGGCTAAAATAATGGATTTTAAATATTTAAAATAAATATTTTAAGTAATGGCGATGAAAACTGAGTTGAATCGACATTTGAAAACGAATATAATTAATTATAATTATATTTAGGATTGGAAATGGCGCGGTAGTTCGATAATTCGATTTCAAACTTCAATTGAATATACTGGGGGCAAAACAATCCGGATTTTAGTGAGACCAAAAACATTAGTATCTAATTGATGATATCTTTCTAACGAATCTGACCAATCGAAGTTTGATAGCGGGAATCAAAAGATATGTCCAGTTGAAAATTCTGAATAGTCGCTATGGAATTCAGGCCCTTAAAAATGGACATTTTGCATTCGACCTCGGATTTCGACGAAACCACTTTTGTTAGATCCGCAGTGTCAGGTTATTGCTAGGTTTCAAATTTCATAATTTTTCGAATCAATATGTGAGCGTGGCAAAAGAAAACGCGTTTGACCAGTTTCTGTTGATTTTAATCGAATGGAAATTGGTCATTTTTCAAACGGTCTCAGAATTCGACGAAACTAGTTTTGTTAGGACCGTATCGTCAATACGAAGCTAGAAAATATTTTTCTGGAATTTTTCTAGTTAGTATGTGACCCCGGTAATTTGAAATGTGCGTTTAAAATTCAAAATAGTGATTTAAAAGTAAATTCAAAAGGAAACCGATTGTAACGATCAAACCAGCTTGCGATACATATCCCATTGTGTTCGGAATGGGGGTAAAACGCTATGGACGACAGGCGGTGGGCCTCGTTTCGAGGTCGTATGTAAAAGTCAACCCTTTTGCAAATTTAAATAATAAAATAAAAAAAAATAAAAAAAATAATTTTTAATTCTTCCCCCCCTTTTTCTCTTCTGCTTGGCCCCCCCCCCCCCCCCCGTTCATATAATTTCAGAAATAAAAAAAAAAAAAAAAAAAAGGAGACCTAAACCTAATCGACCGCCGATCCACCACCGAACCACCAACCTCCCACCGCTCCGCCGCACTGGGCCTCCACCTGTTTCCCTCCTCCCTTGAAGCCCTCGACGCCGCCGAAGGAAGCCGCGCCCCCCCCTCGTCGCGACATCTGCGAAGAAGCCCCCCCCCCGATCGCTCGAGCCCCCCCTTGAAGCGCCTCCCCCGTTCGCAGCCACAACGCCACCCTCGAGAACCCCCGCCTCCGATCTCCTTTCGCCCCCGCTCCTCTGTAAGTTTTAATTTTATTTATTTTTATTTTTTTATTTTTTTTTTATATATAAACTGATTTTGTTTTGTTTTGTTAAAACTGAAATTTATTTATAAAGTAAAACTGAAATTGTTTAAAGATTAAAACTGAAATTGTTTAAAGTATTTTAAAAAACCGAACAGATTTTGTTAAAAATATAAAAACTGTTTTGTGTTAAAAGTTTAAAACAGATTATGTTAAAAATTTAAAAACTGTTTTATGTTAAAAATTTAAAAACTGTTTTATGTTAAAAATTTAAAAACTGTTTTATGTTAAAAATTTAAAAACTGTTTTATGTTAAAAATTTAAAAACTGTTTTATGTTAAAAATTTAAAAACTGTTTTATGTTAAAAATTTAAAAAACTGTTTTATGTTAAAAATTTAAAAACTGTTTTATGTTAAAAAAATAAAAAAAAAAAAAAAAAACTGTTTTATGTTTAAGTATTAAAACTGGATTTTAAAAGATGATAAAAACTGAGTTTAGAAGTAGAAAATAAAAACTGAAATTTTTACATAATTAAAAACTGATTTTATTTTACATAAGTAAAAACTGATTTCTTTAAAAAGAAAAAAAATCAGATTTTTATATATATAAAGCAAAATAAAAATCATATTTTTATATGTTAAAAGCAAAAGGAAGAATCATATTTTTATATATTGAGTAGCATAGTAAAAATTCTATTTTTACATATGCAGAGAATACGGGTGAAAGCGACAAATAGGCGAAGATTTCTATTAAGAAGTATCGTGCAGTTGGATAGCTATTGGTGAGATTTCTGATTTAAAAATTATATATATATGTGTTGAAATTGAATGTGAATTGCTATATATAAATATATATATATATATATACGCCCCTCGTCCACAAACCATGGACGATATTTATTGGTTGAAATTGTTGTGAAAAATAGAATGATTGTTTGGGATTGTTTGTGATTGATATTGGTTGATTGTGGTTGAAAAATACCCATTGGTGGTTGTGAAATATTTGGTTGAAACCACATAGGATTAGTTTGTGGAATTGAAATAAATATATATACATGCCGCCTGCGTGCGAACTAGATGCATGTTTCCCATTGTCAAAAACCGCGAGGTTTTAAGGTAGAGCGAGGAGCCGTACTAGGGACGGTGCCGGTGTAACTACCCTGCCGTTATGCTGCCGAAATTTTGAATAATATTTGTGTGTTTGAATTATTTTCATATGCTTAAACTATATTTATTCCTTATATAGAAAACATTCATGTGTTGAATTGATATTCATTCGTTGTTTAGAAATTCATGTGTTGAATGGAATTCATATTTTGAAATAAATTGTTCGATAATAAAAATCATATTTTTATCGATATATAAAAACTATTGAAACATTCATGTGTTGAATTTATATTCATTCGTTGTTTAGAAATTCATGTGTTGAATGGTATTCATATTTCGAAATAAATTGTTTGATAATAAAAATCACATTTTTATCGATATCTAAAAACTATTGAAAACATTCATGTGTTGGATTGATATTCATTCGTTGTTTAGAAATTCATGTGTTGAATGTTATTCATATTTTGAAATAAATTGTTTGATAATAAAAATCACATTTTTATCGATATCTAAAAACTATTGAAAACATTCATGTGTTGAATTGATATTCATTCGTTGTTTAGAAATTCATGTGTTGAATGTTATTCATATTTTGAAATAAATTGTTTGATAATAAAAATCACCTTTTATCGACTATATGAACTATATAGAAAAATAGTGTTTTGAAATGAATCGCTTTACAATAAAAATCACCTTTTTTATTGTATGCATAAATCGTTAAAATGTGAAGTGTTAAAAATAACCACTTGTTCAAAATAAACATATATGAGTTGAAATATTCATTAATTAGCTAATGAAATGAATTGCACCTATTTATGTAACATTAGAATGAATGGAGTTTTTAAACCAAATAGAAATCAAATATGAAGTTGAATAGAAAATGAAGAATGATATGAACTGTATATATATGTGCATGCATATTCATTGTACAGGTTATAGCAAAGGGGCTAGAGAAGAGGAATAAAAATTTTGTGCCCGACAAATAGGTACACATTTACTGATTTGTTTGGGTGATGATTTTGAGCCTGATTGGCTAGCCGCTTGGCTTTTTCTTTTTCTTTTTGAGATTAGAAGGACCGGGACGCTATTTGCGATTTCCCGACGCTCCCGGTGCAGGGGAGGTTATGGCGAAATTTTTCCAAAATTTAAGGAGTTAGAATTTTTTTTTAAGTTAAAACGATATTGAAATCGTTGAATGAACTATATTTATATAACTATATAAATATAAATAAAATTAAAACGAAACGAAGCCGTGCAGTTCGTATTTCGAAACCGTAATTTCAAACGACTAGTACGGGAAATCCGACCATTGGATTTTCCCGAAACCTCAACCGTCGGGTACGCCTTGGAATAATCTTTCTAACGGCACCAACCTTGTGAAAATCCAACGGTTGGATTGTCTGGAATGTTTAATTCAAATCTGAAGAAAAACAGCGCCAGAATCGATTTTATTTATATATAAATATAAATAGAATTATATTTAATCGAATAACGACGCTGCAGTTCGTATTTTGAAATCGAAACTTCAAACGATTGTACCGGGAGATCCGACCGTCGGATTTCCCCGAAACTGGAACTGTTGGATTCGTTTTGAAAAGACCTTTCTAATGATGTAAATTTTGTGAAGATCCAACGGTTAGATTTTCAGATATGTGTAAATCAAATCTGAAGAAAAACAGCGCCACGGCCACGTTATGGCCCGAAACGTCGTTTTGAATATAATGGCTATTTTAAATTAAATAAAAATAGCGATAAATAGTTATAAAATATCGTAAGCGATATGGAATGGAAATAAACTGAATTGGCTTGATTTATGTGATGTTTGATGGTTGAATGTGTTTGGTGTGAAAACTATATTAAAGGACACAATTGGTGTTGTCGAATAATTTAACCATTGAAATAAATCGATTTGAAATTCTAAATATACGTGAATTATTTGAAAAGGCCGAGTTAATTCTCATTTCGAATAATCGACCGACGATTGAAATTCGAAGATGAAGACGATGGTCGAAGACCGGAGATCTTCACCTCGTTTGGATGGTAACCGAGGTCCTGATTGGGAGGCATCCCGAAATATGGATAATGAGTGGTGATCGTTCAGACGTACGTGTTGATCAAAGGGTTTGCGAGGTATTTAGTGCCTCCGGTTTCGTTCAGACCCAGAACGGACTTGTAAATGGACTGTGTGTCTGACATAGGATTTATTCTGTGTGGCATGCTAAGATGCAGTGATCAGGGCTTCTGTTGAAAAGCAAAGTCTTGTAGTGATGATCAAAGCACCGCCTGTGTGGCGTAGCTTTGTGTATAACGTGAATTCGCGAGCCTCACACCCCGGTAGGAACCTAAAACGGGAGGAAGGACCTCAGGGAGGGCATGCGTTTCTTTCTAGCTAGGGTGGTGTCAGTGACCTACCAGCCCTGACATTTATATACTTTTCACCTATGTGGTTGTTGCTGTTGCGAGGCGCCTCGGTTTGATCGGACGATCCGGGTCCGATGGAGTCATTCGTTGGCTCGTTTGCGCCCCAAAGGGCGGGGAGACGTATTGTTCAGGTATAATAATCCACATCGGTGGACCGGCCCTGACGATCCAGGGGGCAGTTGCGGCTGTTCCTGAGACATGGTAGGCTAGATTGTCTCGAATTCGGTAAGGACTATCTTTTGCCTTGGTTCATGACGGAAATCCAATTTCCAAATACGACATCGTGCGGTTTTGATTGTATACCTATATATGGCGACATAGTGGTATGGGGCATTAATGCCGTCTATGATTGATAGTTATGATTTGAACTTGTTTTCAAAACATATAAACACTAGCAATAATATCAAATGCCTTTGTTTTATTCGTATCAAGCATATCTTGGCCGTTATAAGGTAAAAACTCTATCCTCCGGTTTGCGTTGCATTGTGTGATGGGAACTGAGTCTTATAACGGCTTCATTTTTATAAAAAGCATAGCGATGTTTAAAAGAAAGATTTGTTTTAAAGCACTGGCAATCCAATGGAGTAAACCCGTTCCACGAAAGTGGCGTGGACCTGTGATTAGCCAATTATATATGTGTTGAGTAGATTTCTCATACCAGTTCCATGACTGACTCGTAGTTTGTTTCACTCTCAAACTCGGGTGCCCCTTTTTCTACACGGGCAGCCTTGTATTCAGGTTTAGCTGGTTCTTTCTGGATAGCTGGAGCTGAAGATGGATTCTATCATTTATTTCTTTTTATGCTGTTCAGCTCCTATTGTACATATTTTGTTTATTTCCGCTGTAGACATTTATGTATAGCTGAACTGTATTTGTACTAAGTAAGATCCTGTATACTGTGTAACTCTGATGATTACTTTTATCCAGTATATTTTGTTGTTCATTCTGGTGTATTTATTTAATTATGTTCTGCTATTATCTGTTTCTGTGTTATATTCCAAAAGATAACCTTGTTTCCGTGAGAACGGGAAATCGGGTCGTCTCAACGTGGTATCAGAGCTTTGGTTAAGCTTAGTTCTGGAATATAACATTTGAACGAACTCGTCAGAAATAGAACCAGTAGTGTTCTAGGACGGGCAACTCAATACAGATAGGATCAGCCATATCCTAGTATGAGTAAAGCAGAATGATTACATCTCGATAGACACATTTACATTGAAGTATATGTTTCTATGTTTGAAAATTTTCTTTTCTGTGACCTGACACTTGATCTGCTAATTGCAGAAGTACTAGAAAAATGAGTGCCAGAAACAGAAGGAATACAGAACCCGATTTAGAGGCTCTATTAAAGAAATATCGAAATCTGAACGGAGCGCAATTCTCGGGCAATGAATCTATTATTCAAACTCAAGCTTGGTTGAGTTCTGTCGAAAGAATCTTTGAGCATATCCAGCTGAGAGATGACCAGAAACGGTTAGTAGCATCTTGGGCGCTCAAAGAAGAAGCTTTAATCTGGTGGGAAACAATCATCAGAGATAATCCAGAAGGTGATATCACCTGGGACAGATTCAAAGTGATTTTCTTAGAAAGATTTACTCCTCCCGAAGCGACCGAGAGATTATGTGATGAATTTTCTTATCTAATACAAGGTGATATGACCATTCCCGAATATCATAAGAAATTCAACGAACTTGCTCACTTTGCTCCTCATCTAATTCAAGACCCAAAGAGGAAAAATATGAGATTTATTCATGGCCTTCAAAGGAAATACCAGAATAAGGTATTGGGGCATGTGAAGCTTCCTTTTTCTGAAATGATATATATGGCCTATCAGTATGAAGATCTCCATAAGAAAGGAATGTTGCGAGACGAAGAAGAAATCAGCTCTAGCAGCAAAAGGAAATTTGAGGCTGATAGCCCAGAGACAAGTGAGCAGCCTGAGGCTAGTACGAAGGTTGAAGTCAAAAAGAGGCAGAAGATCAATCAGAAAAGGGTAAAGGCAGTCGTATGTCTAAAGTGCAATCAGCAAGGGCATTCGATGAGAAATTGTAGATCTTCGAACAGACGAAAGGGTGATGGGTCTAAATCCGGGATGAATCTTCAAGAAAATAGTAAATGCAATCTCTGCCATCAGGTTGGTCACGTAAAGCAAGATTGCTGGCAGTTGAAAAAGACTGAATTAGTTCAAGTGAATGAAGTGGCAGAAACTTCTGAGCCCTCAGCTATTCAGGAAAGGCCAGATGTTTTAGAAGGCACGCTAACTGTCAAAGACATCCCAGTTAAAGTACTGTTTGACACAGGCGCGTCACGAAGCTTCATTGCAAAGGATGCAGCTAGGAAACTGGATTTGAATTTGAAAAAGCTTAAGGAACCAATGACTGTCCAGAATCCAGTTGGGGGTTCTATTGATCTCAGTTGGGTTTGCGGAGTGCCGGTTTCTTTCTCTCGTTATCGGTTTCCTACCATCGCAGTCGTCATGAATTTCAAAGAGTTTGATCTTATCTTGGGGTTAGACTGGTTGACCAAATATGAAGCTGAAGTCAAATGCGCCGAGAGAGTCGTAAAGGCAAAGATTAAATCAGGTGATTATATAACCATTCCCTGTGAAGGTCAGAATGCTAATAGAAAAGACTTCTGGGCAGCTTTGAATGTTTCTCCAGCCCAAATAGAAAATATCCCTGAAATCACTGAAAATATTCCTGACCTCATCAAAGATATTCCTGTCGTCAAGAATTATGCGGATGTGTTCGAGGAGGTTGTTCGCTTACCTCCGCAGAGAGAAATAGATTTCAGAATTGCTTTAATTCCAAATGCAAGGCCGGTAGTTCACGCTATTCGAAGAATGTCCTTGAAAGAGAAAGAGGAATTAGACAATCAAACAAGACAGCTAGTATGGAAAGGTCTGATCAGGCCTAGTTTCTCTGATTGGGGTGCAGCGGTGGTGTTTGTCCCAAAATCTGACGGTACTCTACGTCTATGTGTGGATTATCGTGATTTAAACAAGCAGACTATAAAGAACAAATATCCATTGCCGCGGATTGATGATTTGTTAGATCGATTAAATGGAGCACAAGTATTCTCACGAATGGACCTAGCTACAGGATTCCATCAACTTCGAATTGCCGAAGAGTGTGTTCCAATGACAGCGTTCAGAGGCCCCGACTTATTCTACGAGTGGTTAGTAATGCCGTTCGGCTTATGTAACGCTCCAGCTTATTTCGTCGATCTGATGAATAGAGTGTTCAGAGGGGTTTTGAATAAATTTGTTCTGGTTTTTATTGATGATATTCTAATCTTCTCTAAATCAAAGGCCGAACATGAAAAGCATCTGGAACAAGTGTTAGAAATCCTCAGAAGGAATGTATTGAAAGCCAAATTTTCCAAATGTATCTTCTGGCAAGATGAAGTAAAATTTCTGGGCCATGTAGTATCGAAAGATGGAATCGCTGTGGATCCAAGCAAAATCACAGCTATTCAGAATTGGAAACAGCCCAGTACTCCCACTGAAGTCCGCAGTTTTCTTGGATTGGCTAGCTATTACCGGAAGTTCGTTAAAGACTTTTCGAAAATATCTGGCCACTTAACGAAGCTTACAAAGAAGCATTCTAAATTCAAATGGACTGAAGAGAATGAGGAGGCTTTCGAAGAGCTAAAGTTGAGGTTAACCACAGCTCCAGTGTTAACCATCATTGATGGCAACCAGGATTTAAAAGTATGGACTGATGCTTCTAGAGAAGGCCTTGGAGCAGTGTTAATGCAAAGAGGCCAAGTAATTGCTTATGCTAGCCGTCAACTGAAGCCGCACGAGAAAAACTACGTAACTCATGATCTTGAGTTATTGGCTATCATATTCTCTTTGAAAATCTGGAGACACTATCTTCTGGGCGAGAGATTTGAACTGTTTACAGATCACCAGTCGTTAAAGTATCTGTTCACTCAGAAGGATTTAAATTTGAGGCAGCAGCGTTGGCTGGAGTTTCTTGCAGCATATGACATCGAAATTTTATATACTCCAGGAAAAGCCAATGTCGTGGCCGATGCGCTGAGTAGAAAGAATGTAATGATCGCCAGCTTTATTATCACAACATCCTTGATTGACAGAATATCTATTCTTCAGAAGGAGGATAACTTTATTAAAGATATGATCAAAAGGATTCAGAAAGGCGAACCCTCGTGTTTTCAAATAGATAACGACGAAACCTTAAGGTTAAAAGGAAGGATTTGTGTTCCTGACGTTCCTGAGCTAAAAAGGGAAGTGTTAGACGAGTGTCACAAGTCCAAGCTGAGTATCCATCCTGGTGTGGCCAAAATGTATAACGATCTCAAAAGAACATTCTGGTGGAAGGCTATGAAAAGAGATGTTTCAATATATGTTAGCCGATGCCCTACTTGCCAGCTAGTCAAGAGTGACCAACAGAAATTGGCTGGACTATTGCAACCACTGGAAGTTCCTGGCTGGAAGTGGGAACATATTTCTATGGATTTCATTGATGGTCTGCCCAGGACCAGAAAGGGAAGTGACAGTATTTCGGTGATCGTAGATCGTTTCACGAAGACCGCCCATTTTATACCTGTCAAATCAAATAGAACTGCTCAGAGTTTGGCGCAGATTTACTTCAGGGAAATAGTTAGACTACATGGAGTGCCGCTCAGTATAGTAAGTGATAGAGATACAATATTCACTAGTAAATTCTGGGAGGCATTTCAAGTCGAGCTGGGAACGAAGTTAAACCTAAGCACCGCTTATCATCCTCAGACAGACGGTCAGACTGAGAGGGTGAATCGCATTTTAGAAGATCTATTGCGGGCTTGTGTTATAGATTTCGGTGGATCATGGGAAGACCATCTTCATTTGGCTGAATTCTCTTATAACAACAGCTACCAGGCAAGCCTGACAATGTCGCCCTTCGAAGCATTGTATGGTAGACCGTGCCGATCTCCTGCCTGTTGGGTCGAGCCTGGAAATAGACTTGTGTTGGGTCCTGATATGATTCGAGAAGCTGCCGACAAAGTCGATTTTATTAAGAAGCGATTACTCGCCGCTCAAAGCCGACAAAAGAGCTATGCCGATAGAAGAAGAAGAGATATATCCTTTGAAGTTGGCGACTATGTATATTTGAAAGTATCGCCGATGAGAGGAGTTATCCGGTTCGGTAAAACTGGAAAGTTAGCGCCTAAATTTATTGGTCCGTTTCCTATTCTGGAACGGATTGGGACTCTCGCTTATAGGGTTAAATTGCCAGACTGGTTGCCTGGAGTTCATGATGTATTTCATATATCTCAACTTCGAAAGCACGTTCATGATCCAGACTTGATCGTGGAAGAAGCAGCTCAGCAAGATATTGAAATTACTCCAGAATTAGCTGTGAGGCGAGAGCCGCTAAAGATTATCGGCAAAGAAACCAAAGAGCTGAGGAACAAGAAGGTTCGCTTAGTCAAAGTGCAATGGAGTGGAGATCCGCGGGATTGTACTTGGGAAACTGAGGAGAGCATTCAGAAAGCTTATCCTAGATGCCGAGTAGATATCTCTGATTGACTCCGGTGCAAGGTACATTTAACCTACTTTGCATTACCATTCAATTCTCTACTCTATTGTTATTTTCTTTTCATAGGTATACACTTTTAATTATATGGTCTGAATGATTTTTAAGGAATATGAAATTAGATTAGTATATTTTTGGAAGGTTAAAAACAATTGGATTGGTTGTTGTGTTGTGTGATTGTAGATATATCAAACCACTTTCGACTTTATTCCTTTTCGGGGACGAAAAGTTTTAAGTGGGGGAGATTGTAACGACCCAGAAAATCTGAACCAATTTAAAAATTTTAAATTGGCTAAAATAATGGATTTTAAATATTTAAAATAAATATTTTAAGTAATGGCGATGAAAACTGAGTTGAATCGACATTTGAAAACGAATATAATTAATTATAATTATATTTAGGATTGGAAATGGCGCGGTAGTTCGATAATTCGATTTCAAACTTCAATTGAATATACTGGGGGCAAAACAATCCGGATTTTAGTGAGACCAAAAACATTAGTATCTAATTGATGATATCTTTCTAACGAATCTGACCAATCGAAGTTTGATAGCGGGAATCAAAAGATATGTCCAGTTGAAAATTCTGAATAGTCGCTATGGAATTCAGGCCCTTAAAAATGGACATTTTGCATTCGACCTCGGATTTCGACGAAACCACTTTTGTTAGATCCGCAGTGTCAGGTTATTGCTAGGTTTCAAATTTCATAATTTTTCGAATCAATATGTGAGCGTGGCAAAAGAAAACGCGTTTGACCAGTTTCTGTTGATTTTAATCGAATGGAAATTGGTCATTTTTCAAACGGTCTCAGAATTCGACGAAACTAGTTTTGTTAGGACCGTATCGTCAATACGAAGCTAGAAAATATTTTTCTGGAATTTTTCTAGTTAGTATGTGACCCCGGTAATTTGAAATGTGCGTTTAAAATTCAAAATAGTGATTTAAAAGTAAATTCAAAAGGAAACCGATTGTAACGATCAAACCAGCTTGCGATACATATCCCATTGTGTTCGGAATGGGGGTAAAACGCTATGGACGACAGGCGGTGGGCCTCGTTTCGAGGTCGTATGTAAAAGTCAACCCTTTTGCAAATTTAAATAATAAAAAAAAAAAAAAAAAATAATTTTTAATTCTTCCCCCCTTTTTCTCTTCTGCTTGGCCCCCCCCGTTCATATAATTTCAGAAATAAAAAAAAAAAAAAAGGAGACCTAAACCTAATCGACCGCCGATCCACCACCGAACCACCAACCTCCCACCGCTCCGCCGCACTGGGCCTCCACCTGTTTCCCTCCTCCCTTGAAGCCCTCGACGCCGCCGAAGGAAGCCGCGCCCCCCCCTCGTCGCGACATCTGCGAAGAAGCCCCCCCCCGATCGCTCGAGCCCCCCCTTGAAGCGCCTCCCCCGTTCGCAGCCACAACGCCACCCTCGAGAACCCCCGCCTCCGATCTCCTTTCGCCCCCGCTCCTCTGTAAGTTTTAATTTTATTTATTTTTATTTTTTTATTTTTTTTTTATATATAAACTGATTTTGTTTTGTTTTGTTAAAACTGAAATTTATTTATAAAGTAAAACTGAAATTGTTTAAAGATTAAAACTGAAATTGTTTAAAGTATTTTAAAAAACCGAACAGATTTTGTTAAAAATATAAAAACTGTTTTGTGTTAAAAGTTTAAAACAGATTATGTTAAAAATTTAAAAACTGTTTTATGTTAAAAATTTAAAAACTGTTTTATGTTAAAAATTTAAAAACTGTTTTATGTTAAAAATTTAAAAACTGTTTTATGTTAAAAATTTAAAAACTGTTTTATGTTAAAAATTTAAAAACTGTTTTATGTTAAAAATTTAAAAAACTGTTTTATGTTAAAAATTTAAAAACTGTTTTATGTTAAAAAAATAAAAAAAAAATAAAAAAACTGTTTTATGTTTAAGTATTAAAACTGGATTTTAAAAGATGATAAAAACTGAGTTTAGAAGTAGAAAATAAAAACTGAAATTTTTACATAATTAAAAACTGATTTTATTTTACATAAGTAAAAACTGATTTCTTTAAAAAGAAAAAAAATCAGATTTTTATATATATAAAGCAAAATAAAAATCATATTTTTATATGTTAAAAGCAAAAGGAAGAATCATATTTTTATATATTGAGTAGCATAGTAAAAATTCTATTTTTACATATGCAGAGAATACGGGTGAAAGCGACAAATAGGCGAAGATTTCTATTAAGAAGTATCGTGCAGTTGGATAGCTATTGGTGAGATTTCTGATTTAAAAATTATATATATATGTGTTGAAATTGAATGTGAATTGCTATATATAAATATATATATATATATATACGCCCCTCGTCCACAAACCATGGACGATATTTATTGGTTGAAATTGTTGTGAAAAATAGAATGATTGTTTGGGATTGTTTGTGATTGATATTGGTTGATTGTGGTTGAAAAATACCCATTGGTGGTTGTGAAATATTTGGTTGAAACCACATAGGATTAGTTTGTGGAATTGAAATAAATATATATACATGCCGCCTGCGTGCGAACTAGATGCATGTTTCCCATTGTCAAAAACCGCGAGGTTTTAAGGTAGAGCGAGGAGCCGTACTAGGGACGGTGCCGGTGTAACTACCCTGCCGTTATGCTGCCGAAATTTTGAATAATATTTGTGTGTTTGAATTATTTTCATATGCTTAAACTATATTTATTCCTTATATAGAAAACATTCATGTGTTGAATTGATATTCATTCGTTGTTTAGAAATTCATGTGTTGAATGGAATTCATATTTTGAAATAAATTGTTCGATAATAAAAATCATATTTTTATCGATATATAAAAACTATTGAAACATTCATGTGTTGAATTTATATTCATTCGTTGTTTAGAAATTCATGTGTTGAATGGTATTCATATTTCGAAATAAATTGTTTGATAATAAAAATCACATTTTTATCGATATCTAAAAACTATTGAAAACATTCATGTGTTGGATTGATATTCATTCGTTGTTTAGAAATTCATGTGTTGAATGTTATTCATATTTTGAAATAAATTGTTTGATAATAAAAATCACATTTTTATCGATATCTAAAAACTATTGAAAACATTCATGTGTTGAATTGATATTCATTCGTTGTTTAGAAATTCATGTGTTGAATGTTATTCATATTTTGAAATAAATTGTTTGATAATAAAAATCACCTTTTATCGACTATATGAACTATATAGAAAAATAGTGTTTTGAAATGAATCGCTTTACAATAAAAATCACCTTTTTTATTGTATGCATAAATCGTTAAAATGTGAAGTGTTAAAAATAACCACTTGTTCAAAATAAACATATATGAGTTGAAATATTCATTAATTAGCTAATGAAATGAATTGCACCTATTTATGTAACATTAGAATGAATGGAGTTTTTAAACCAAATAGAAATCAAATATGAAGTTGAATAGAAAATGAAGAATGATATGAACTGTATATATATGTGCATGCATATTCATTGTACAGGTTATAGCAAAGGGGCTAGAGAAGAGGAATAAAAATTTTGTGCCCGACAAATAGGTACACATTTACTGATTTGTTTGGGTGATGATTTTGAGCCTGATTGGCTAGCCGCTTGGCTTTTTCTTTTTCTTTTTGAGATTAGAAGGACCGGGACGCTATTTGCGATTTCCCGACGCTCCCGGTGCAGGGGAGGTTATGGCGAAATTTTTCCAAAATTTAAGGAGTTAGAAATTTTTTTTAAGTTAAAACGATATTGAAATCGTTGAATGAACTATATTTATATAACTATATAAATATAAATAAAATTAAAACGAAACGAAGCCGTGCAGTTCGTATTTCGAAACCGTAATTTCAAACGACTAGTACGGGAAATCCGACCATTGGATTTTCCCGAAACCTCAACCGTCGGGTACGCCTTGGAATAATCTTTCTAACGGCACCAACCTTGTGAAAATCCAACGGTTGGATTGTCTGGAATGTTTAATTCAAATCTGAAGAAAAACAGCGCCAGAATCGATTTTATTTATATATAAATATAAATAGAATTATATTTAATCGAATAACGACGCTGCAGTTCGTATTTTGAAATCGAAACTTCAAACGATTGTACCGGGAGATCCGACCGTCGGATTTCCCCGAAACTGGAACCGTTGGATTCGTTTTGAAAAGACCTTTCTAATGATGTAAATTTTGTGAAGATCCAACGGTTAGATTTTCAGATATGTGTAAATCAAATCTGAAGAAAAACAGCGCCACGGCCACGTTATGGCCCGAAACGTCGTTTTGAATATAATGGCTATTTTAAATTAAATAAAAATAGCGATAAATAGTTATAAAATATCGTAAGCGATATGGAATGGAAATAAACTGAATTGGCTTGATTTATGTGATGTTTGATGGTTGAATGTGTTTGGTGTGAAAACTATATTAAAGGACACAATTGGTGTTGTCGAATAATTTAACCATTGAAATAAATCGATTTGAAATTCTAAATATACGTGAATTATTTGAAAAGGCCGAGTTAATTCTCATTTCGAATAATCGACCGACGATTGAAATTCGAAGATGAAGACGATGGTCGAAGACCGGAGATCTTCACCTCGTTTGGATGGTAACCGAGGTCCTGATTGGGAGGCATCCCGAAATATGGATAATGAGTGGTGATCGTTCAGACGTACGTGTTGATCAAAGGGTTTGCGAGGTATTTAGTGCCTCCGGTTTCGTTCAGACCCAGAACGGACTTGTAAATGGACTGTGTGTCTGACATAGGATTTATTCTGTGTGGCATGCTAAGATGCAGTGATCAGGGCTTCTGTTGAAAAGCAAAGTCTTGTAGTGATGATCAAAGCACCGCCTGTGTGGCGTAGCTTTGTGTATAACGTGAATTCGCGAGCCTCACACCCCGGTAGGAACCTAAAACGGGAGGAAGGACCTCAGGGAGGGCATGCGTTTCTTTCTAGCTAGGGTGGTGTCAGTGACCTACCAGCCCTGACATTTATATACTTTTCACCTATGTGGTTGTTGCTGTTGCGAGGCGCCTCGGTTTGATCGGACGATCCGGGTCCGATGGAGTCATTCGTTGGCTCGTTTGCGCCCCAAAGGGCGGGGAGACGTATTGTTCAGGTATAATAATCCACATCGGTGGACCGGCCCTGACGATCCAGGGGGCAGTTGCGGCTGTTCCTGAGACATGGTAGGCTAGATTGTCTCGAATTCGGTAAGGACTATCTTTTGCCTTGGTTCATGACGGAAATCCAATTTCCAAATACGACATCGTGCGGTTTTGATTGTATACCTATATATGGCGACATAGTGGTATGGGGCATTAATGCCGTCTATGATTGATAGTTATGATTTGAACTTGTTTTCAAAACATATAAACACTAGCAATAATATCAAATGCCTTTGTTTTATTCGTATCAAGCATATCTTGGCCGTTATAAGGTAAAAACTCTATCCTCCGGTTTGCGTTGCATTGTGTGATGGGAACTGAGTCTTATAACGGCTTCATTTTTATAAAAAGCATAGCGATGTTTAAAAGAAAGATTTGTTTTAAAGCACTGGCAATCCAATGGAGTAAACCCGTTCCACGAAAGTGGCGTGGACCTGTGATTAGCCAATTATATATGTGTTGAGTAGATTTCTCATACCAGTCCCATGACTGACTCGTAGTTTGTTTCACTCTCAAACTCGGGTGCCCCTTTTTCTACACGGGCAGCCTTGTATTCAGGTTTAGCTGGTTCTTTCTGGATAGCTGGAGCTGAAGATGGATTCTATCATTTATTTCTTTTTATGCTGTTCAGCTCCTATTGTACATATTTTGTTTATTTCCGCTGTAGACATTTATGTATAGCTGAACTGTATTTGTACTAAGTAAGATCCTGTATACTGTGTAACTCTGATGATTACTTTTATCCAGTATATTTTGTTGTTCATTCTGGTGTATTTATTTAATTATGTTCTGCTATTATCTGTTTCTGTGTTATATTCCAAAAGATAACCTTGTTTCCGTGAGAACGGGAAATCGGGTCGTCTCATATATCTGTCTTGTAATATTCCGTGTCTGTTTACCTATAACGCTTCACGAAACTTAATGCATTCCCTTTATGAGTGACATTGACGGACGTGGGGTGTCACATCACACAAACCATTTCCACGACACCTGGTTAATGATATCATGGTAACAAAATGCTCTATCTTGTATTGCGTACACTGTTGGTACTTTTGAAGGTTTTCATATCACAATATTTTCTAAGAGATAATTAGGGATAGTAATAGAAACTTCCACCAAACTGCTTTAATGGAGATTCATTTAACATTTCCTAATGATAAAAGTGGATAGGTGAAAATAGAGAAATTAACTCTATGGAACAACAAATAAGAACAATAAGCTGAATTAAATAATCTACTTCCTCCCGTCCTAGCTATGGCACCAATCAAAGAAAATACTAATTTCCAAATCATATGACAAATCCCGTTGTAACTCCCCATTTTCAGAATAATATGCTAAAAGAGTAGCACATCTATATAGGTAGTTTGAACAAATATTATCAACACAAAAGCATACATCTAGGGAAATAAATATCTTCTATTATTCTACAAGTCGATTAAACAAAAGTTCAATCAAATCCCTACACAACATGAATGACTCTAAAATCTAACCGAGAATCTCCTTGGAAATTAAGGCCATTAAATGACAGCTCAATCTTCATCTCCAGAAGAACAAATTCCTTTACTAAAAATCCACTTTAACTAGACAGTGTAAAGACGGATGCGACATGGGAAACAATCCTGTTCAAAAATATTGAAGCGAAAAACCGATGCAAATACTATAATCATGGTTAATTCTTTCAGCCCCAAAATAGTGGAATCTTATTCTCATTCTGACTCAACCAATTGGTCACTTTAGAAATGGGTCCTAAATGAAACGAGAAAGATCGGATAGTGCAAGTATGTTATAGGCCAGGAATTGATCGAAGAGAATAAACTGGGTTTAGACCTTGAAGTAATATTGCGACTAATCTTTAGAGAATAAACTATGAAATATCAAATATATAAAGAACTTTAAATTAAAATATAAGAGATTATAAAAAATCTTATGATATAATTTTGAGATTGAGGCTAAAACATTGGAATCACAAGATGATGATTTGAAAATAGATTATGGAACTAAAAGTAACATATTTAAATTAAGAAAAATTTGAAATCAAGGCTAAATGATTTTTAAGTTTAGAGGATTAATTTTTAAACTAGGAGAGATGATTTAAAAGACAGTTTTGGAAAAATAATATAAAAATAAAATAGTTTAAAATCTAAAACGAGCTATTTTTAAAAGTTCATGGATTCCATTCTACTAGGGAAGGTTGTGGGTTCCATCCCACAATTAAAATCAGAATAAATATTTTAGTGTTATTATAAAGTTGTAAATCTAGATTCTATTTCCTATTTTGATGTCTTAAAATCTTAAAACACACGAGTCTTCATTCTTGGCTTCTTCAATTTTGAATTCATTAGTCCAGATCTTTTATTTTCTATAGATATCATTCCTTTGTACCTACATATACACAACCTACGTATCCACATATGTCTAGACAAGAGTGTTAGTATTTATATTTCATAATGATCCCTTAGGTTGTTGTCATATAGACCATCATTTAACTAATACCTAATTCGATTATTTGCGATAGAGATCCGCTTTTTACCAGTTAATTCTGGTATAGTCTCTAGAAAGCTTTCTGTACTGTAATACCCTAAAATTTAGCACTTGTTAAATTAGTTATTTATTAGTTTCTAAAAATTAAATTTGAGCAAATGATCGAATTAACCATGAAACTTTCCTCATTGCATTCGTGATGGAGTTCCAATCAACTTTCATGTTTGGATCTTTATGAACAGTGCCCGTAAGGAAAAGTTACAGACAAACTATGATAATGGGCGGAAAATAATTAATATTATAAATGGTAATCAAGACTTAACACACCCACCCACAACCAACTCAAAAACGCGGTCGACCCGGCGATCGACTGGTCCAGACTGGGACGGTTGACAGACCCTTTGACCTGTTGGTCAAAATGGTCGTGGTATCTTAGGTCTTTGGTTATATAGTTTATGTATTAATGTGTGGATTTTAATTAAATTCAATCTAATGATTATGGGTCATTTTGAGTGCCTATAAGTAAAGGTCTAAACCCTCTCTCTTTTGCTTATATTTCTTGGAGGTAGCAACGAAGCTTTGCCATTTTAATTTCCTCAGTCTTCTCCAAACTTCCTTAAATATATTAGTTTTGAAATTTAATAAAAACGATTGAAGATAGTGGATCCATATTTATGAACAAGGATTGGTTCATGCGTGTAAGATATGTAGATATACGGGAATAAAAACCTAAAAGCTGTAATTCAGATCTGAGATTTGGGATGACTTTCAGGTGTGTGGGAAATCTAAATATTATTTACAGTGTCATATTTATGTTTCGTCGGTGCAATTTAAATGTATATAACTAAATCTAATAATATAAATTTGTAGGATACCTTGCAAAATATATAAATCTTGGCTACAATTCCCTACGTACAACATCTAAATAAAATTACACCCTACATATAATTGCGATTTGCGTGTTATTTTATTCCAAATTTGTAGAAATGGATGTAAAGGAAAAGTTAAATTAAATCTACCCTTTTAAGACTTGAATCCATTTGTGTTTTAGGCTATTTAGGGTTTTTGTACGATTTTTTAAAATATCCCCTTCTAAACTCTTTACACATAAAGACCACTTTTAAAATTGTAAGGAGTATGAAAAATAAAAAAGGGAAGATATGTGTAAGTCACGTGTTTTGCACGTAATACACATTGTTTGTTCCAGATAAAATGTTGCCAATTCCTTGTAATTTTGAATGTGTCTATATTTCCATCTTTTTAATGCTTGGGCGTATTTATAGAAATTACAACAAAAGGCTTTTTAATGAGATTTGAAATCTTAACAAGTAAAAAGTTAGAAAGATTGTTCTAGTCAATAATTTGGACTAAAATGAAAGTAAAATTTGAAATGAGTGTGCAAATAAATGTAGAAACCTAAAATTTAGTATGTAACTGTGTGTATGTGTGTGTTAGACCAAAATCTGGGCCTAACACCCAAAATCCTCACAATCACAGAATAAATATAGTAAAAGCAGTAAAAACGGGGAACACACGAGGTTTTTATAGTGGTTCGGCTCAAACCAAGCCTACGTCCACTTTATAATTCCTTTAATCCTAAGAAATTATAGTAACAATGACGTCTCACAATCTGTGAGATTCAATTACATACAATATCCTTGTATTTTTATGAAGAAGAGGAGATTAGAGAGTCATTTTATACATGAAATCCTCGTGTTTGGTTGATTGGATTTAGCCTTCTGTGTTCGCAAATTTCTTGCAATGATAATGGTGGAAAAAGTGGAGGAGAATGGCCATAAGTCCCTTAAAAATCCTTCCTGGGGTGTATTTATAGCTGTTTCCTGAAGGCGGTTCATGGGACACGTGGCACGCATCCCAAAAATCTCGAAATGTGGTGGAAAACATCCAGAAACCCTCTCCAAGTCGTCATATGACATGTGTAATCAGATCCATGCAAGTTGGAGTGAAAATAGCCTTTAGAATAGGTCAAAATCATGTGCAGCTATAGGCGGTTCGTGGTCCCAATGTGCTCCACGATCAGGTCGTGGTCACCACGAGCCCTAGGGGGGAGACCCCTAGGATCAGGTCGTGACCTAGGAGGGCGACCCCTAGGATCGGATCGTGACCTAGGACGGCGATCCCAAGGAACGGATCGTGACCTAGGAGGGAGACCCGTAGGATCGGATCGTGACCTAGGAGGGTAACATCTAGGATCGGTTCGTGACCTAGGAGGGTGACTCCTAGGATCGGTTCGTGACCTGGGGGGCAACCTCAAGGATGGCGAGTCGGTCCACACTCCAAGCTAGCGATGCTTCGTCGCTCCATCCAAGTGATTGCCAATCCATACTTCTACATGCATTCACGGAAATGAGCGTAACTTCCAAACCGTAAGTCTGATTGAGGCAACCCAAAGCTCAAACTGAAGCTAATTCAGAGATCTACAAGTGTTACCGAGCTTTCTCCGTAATTGCTGTTTTCAGGTCATCTGATAAGAGTTTTGGACTTTCTTTGTTCGTGATGCAGCTTTGACCAAATCGCTGCCTGTATTCTGACGATGTTCTCCATATCCGAGCGCAATGCTATCCAGATCTTCAATGTGACACCTTTTACCATAAAGTATGTCAACAAGTATTCTCCCTAGAACATATCTTGCTGGTTGAAGGAAGATGTGTTCTGGATAGTCCAGGAAATCTATAAGCCATAGAAATTCGATAATGCCATGACCTTGTCGGGTCTACCAGCTACAGATATAATCCATACCTGTAAAGAGATAAAGGAAAAACAACGTGCCAAATCCTGGCGATATTGTTGAAATTTTCGGAGCATAAACCATGCTTCGGCGTCTAATGAGCATAAACCATACTCAAGGGACGTTTGAGTCATCCTGCCAAATCCTGGCAAGGGCCAACATTTCTAGGCATAATCCATACCTAGAAGTCCAAATCGAGTATAATCCATACCCGATTTCTTTTGTCACATCCTGACAAGACCATTTGTCGTTCCTAAGTATAATCCATACTTAAGATTCCAAAGTGAGTATAAACCATACTTAGACCTGAAGTAGAGCTACGCTTGCCACAGCCTGACAAGATAGTTCGTCCCTTGGCATAATGCATACATAGAGTTCCATGATAAGTATAAGCCATACTTTAACTGAAGTTGAGGATCCTGCCACATCCTAACAAGATACTTAAATTTTCCAAACATAATCCATGCTTGGAAAGTCCTTATTCAATTCAAAATGCAAAACCAAAGCAAATCCTGATTGGTTTGACACCGAGTCCAGAGCACGCTTTGGGGCTACATCCTAACCCTGAACATATGTACTCCGATTCAACCAATCGGAAAACCTAATGAAAGCAAAAAACAAATCTTAAAGCCTAAGAAATGCAGAAAATGAAAGCTGATCTCCTCCAGATCAGTTGATGATGAGCCCACGAGAGCTCGATCCAAGGTCATTTCCTCTCCGGGGAGCATGAGGTGGAAGCGCAGGTGCTGTTGATGGTTTCACATACTCTGGCAGCTATCCACGACTAACCCGTTCCTCAATCAAATCACGAAGATGTCTGCACTCATTCGTGTCATGTCCGTCCATATCGTGGAATATGCAGTGCTTTCCAGAATCGCGTTCTCTTTGCGATGGCTCCCTCCTGGGAGGCTTTGGGTAGGAGACAACACCGTTTGTGTCCATGTAGATGTCATAAAGTGAAGCAATGAGCTCAGTATACTTTTCATATCTGGGCCCTCTCTGAGGCTGAGTGTTACGGTCATTCCTGAAGGCGGCTTTTCCTTTGCCATTCCCAGAATCGAACGGTTCTTCGTCTTTAAGCATGTTGACATCGAGAACTTTCTTCTCGGAGGATGCATCTTATTCCTGCAGAAATCTGTCTGCTTCAAGATAAAATTCGCTGAGGTTTCGCGGTGGGTCTCGGTACAAGGACTTTTTGAACTCCGAGCTATCCAAAACACCGGATACTGCTGCCATCAGTACCATCTATGGTTCAAGTCGGTCAACTGATGCTGCTGCAACGTTGAATCTTCCCAGGAATGAACGCAGAGTTTCTCCGGGTCTATGCTTGATTGTAGTAATTGACATGACGTTCTAGGGCCGAGCGATGTGAACCCGAAATTTTTCAATAAAGCGTCCGACCAACATGTTCCAACTGTTGATCGATTCCGTTTCTAGCTGCCGAATCCACATAGCGGTTATGTCATTCAGAAAGAGGGGAAAACACTTTTCCATGACGTTTTCCGATGCCGATTGAACTTCCATATGCCGTTTGTAGCGCATCAGATGCACGGTTGGATCGGTCCTGCCATTGTAGGGCTGTAGTTGTGGAAGTTTGAAATATGGGGGATTACGAGAATTCCTGATTTCCTGAGTAAAGGGAGTGTGGTTGACGTCATCCACGTCATTCTGATATGTACGGCCTCTCGAGAAGCGTTCAGTCAGTTCTGCTAGCCGATTTCCTTCAAAAAGTTGTTGCAAATTGCCAAGATCTGAGCTGATGCCCCCAGCGTTGAGTGCGAGAGAAGGAAGCTGTTGGTGAGCTATTGAGAGCGGGTCGTGGGTCGCGGTTTGTGGATCAAGGTGGGCGACTTGACCCGGTCGTGAGCCAGGGAGGTCAGCTCGTAAGGCGGGATCGTGGAGCAAGGTTCGTGAGTCTGATGGGACGATCTGATCGGGTCGTGATGCCCTATGACGAGCCGCTTCTGGATCTTCATCACGAGCCGGTGGCGGTGGAGGACCGAGAGCTTCCGTCCTTATTTCCATTTGAACTGGGGCTGAAGTAGGTTGAACCAGAACATTTCCAAGAGTGAGGGGGTTGCCGCCGAGTCCAGATAATGCATGAGCCGCTTCAGTGGCTTCATTTCCAGTGACTTGAGCGTTGCTCGGCCTTCCATCCATCCGAGCGAAGAATCCATCGATCATCTCCTATTGTTTCCTAAGGAGATCGTCCTGCCTTGCCATTTGATCTTTCAATTCAGCGAGAACGCCATCCATCTCGTCTCTAGTCAAAAATCCTGATGGGTTTTCGTGAGAGGAAGCTTCCTGGCTTGCCTCATTTCTCGTGCCTTCGGCCTCAGCACCTTCAGTACAAGAGAGAGTTCCATCCTTCTTTCTTTTAACCATTGATCCAGTAGCCATAAATTCTAAGCAGAAGTTGAAGTTGTCGTGTGCCCTCTCCTTGCACACTAAAATGTTAGAGCAAAATCTGGGCCTAACACCCGAAATCCTAACAATCACAGAATAAATGTAGTAAAAGCAGTAAAAACGTGGAACACACGAGGTTTTTATAGTGGTTCAACTCAAACCAAGCCTACGTCCACTTTATATTTCCTTAAATCCTAAGAAATTACAGTTACAATGACGTCTCACAATCCGTGAGATTCAATTACATACAATATCCTTGTATTTTTATGAAGAAGAGGAGATTAGAGAGTTATTTTATACACGAAATCCTCGTGTTTGGTTGATTGGAGTTGGCCTTCTGCTGTTCACAAAATTCTTGCAATGATAATGGTGGAAAAAGGGGAGGAGAATTGCCAAAAGTCCCTTGAAAATCCTTCCTGGGGTGTATTTATATCTGTTTCCTAAAGGCGGTTCAAGGGACATGTGGCACGCATCCCAAAAATCTCCAAATGTGGTGGAAAATGTCCAGAAACCCTCTCCAAGTCGTCATATGACATGTGTAATCAGATCCATGCAAGTTGGAGTGAAAATAGCCTTTAAAATAGGTCAAAATCATGTACAGCTGCAGGCGATTTGTGGTCCCTATGTGCTCCATGATCTGGTCGTGGTCACCACGAGCCCTGGGGGGAGACCCCTAGGATCGGCTCATGACCTAGGAGGGCGACCCCTAGGATCAGATCGTGACCTAGGAGGGCAAACCCAAGGATCGGTTCGTGGCCTAGGAGGGCAACTCCTAGGATCGGATCGGGACCTGGGGGGCCAACCCCTAAGATGGCGAGTCGGTCCACACTCCGAGCTAGCGATGCTTCATCGCTCCATCCAAGTGATTGCCAATCCATACTTCTACATGCATTCACGGAAATGAGCGTAACTTCCAAACCATAAGTCCGATTGATCCAAAACAAAGCTCAAACTGAAGCTAATTCAGAGATCTACAAGAGTTATAGAGCTCAGCTCTGTGATTGTTGTTTTCGGGCCCAAAAGAGGTCATCTGATAGGAGTTTTGGGCCTTTCTTTGTTCGTGATGCGACTTTGACCAAATCGCTGCTTGTATTCTGACGATGTTCTCCATATCTGGGCGCGATGCTATCCAGATCTTCAATGTGACAGCTTTTACCAAAAAGTGTGTCAACAGTGTATTTTAATACTATGTCCATCCAAAAATATGTAATTAACGCTAGTTACTAATAATACTAGATAAACATTAAGTGTAAGTTTGAATTTGAATTATTCTCCATTACTTATGAGTATTAATTAATATTACCTATAATAAATGGATAATTTAAAATGTAATTTTTGTTTATGGGGAAATAAATATGGAAAATACAGAGATTAAATCCAAAATGTTACAATTAGTACAAACGGAAATTTAAGTGTTGCAACACCAAATTAGTGGCAACTAATATAATAAACATAAATACAAACATTTATAAAAGAACTAAAAGGCCTAAACAATAATTAATGTAGTAGGAGGGAGTTGCAATAAATAGATAGTAATAATAAGCTAAAAAGTTAGTGACATAAATGGTATTTATTTGAATGTCCATTGCCTTAGGAAAAGTGACCGTTAATGGTCATTAATGGCGTGTGGCAATTATGGTAATTAGTTAAATGTGAGTTGGGTAGTAATTACCATAATGAATACTAAGTCCAATAAATTCTTTTAAAACCTATAAATCTTAGCTTCTCTTATCTATAACTTAATCCTAGGAATAATATTTCTAATTAATATAGGAATTGGACTTAGGTTGTTAATGATGCGAGGTCGGTTGTGTTATTCGATAGAAGTATGCACTTTCTAGTAGTCAGGCATACATATGACTGATGTGAGATATCATTAGCCATAAAACCCGATGACAATAATTTTTATCATAATGCGAAATGTTCCTAAAGGTTTACTTCATATGTTGAGGTATTAATTGACAGTAGGGCCCACCTCCTTTTCGAAAGAAGAAGCCTAAAGGACAACTTAAGCCGTAGCCTACTTCGGAATTTAGGTTTTCGATAGCTAGATCTACTTATTAGCGTATTAAATGATTCAATTCTCTTTATCTTTTCAAGGTAAGGGTATAATCATAAGGTCCCCTAATTAGGTATTAAGTGACCAGATAACTCGCCTTCTTCCAAATAAGAAGTATAAGATGGCTAACCAGTTGTAATAACCCGGAAATCCGAGCCAATTTAAAATTTTTATTTTGGCAATTTTAATGAATTTTGAACATTTAAAATGAATTATTTTAAATAATATCGACGAGGAATTTATTTTGAATAGAATTCGAACGTATATATTTATATAGCTGGTCATTAGAATATAAATAATTATTTATAATTATAAAAGGAATTGAAAATGGCGTGGTAGTTCGATAATTCGACTTCAAAATTCAAATGAATGTACCGGGTGCAAAATAAACAGGATTTTAGTGAAACCAAAAATAATGGAATCTAATTGTGACTATCTTTTCAACGAATCCAAAAAATCAAAATTTCATAATGGGAATCAAAAAATATGTCCAGTTGAAAATTCTGAATAGTCGATATGGAATTCAGGCCCTTAAAAATGGGAATTTTGCAAACGACCTCGGATTTCGACGAAACCACTTTGGTTGGATCCGTGATGTAATGTTATTCCTAGGTTTCAAATTTCATAATTTTTCGAATCAATATGTGAGCGTGGCAAAGGAAAACGCGTTTGACCAGTTTTAGTTGATTTTAATCGACTGGAAAATGGCCATTTTTCAAACGGTCTCAAAATTTGACGAAATTAGTTTTGTTAGGACCATATCGTCAATACGAAGCTAGAAAATATTTTTCTGGAATTTTTCGAGTTAGTATATTACCCCAGTAAATTGAAATGCGCGTTCAAATTCAATATACAGAGTTATATGTTGATTTTGGCGAAAACTGATCGTAACTATCGAATTGGCCTACGAAACATATCCCATTGTGTTCGGAATGGGGGTAAATAGCTAGGGACGACAGTCGGTGGGTTCGATTTCGAGGTTGAAATAAAAAGTTGCTTTTTCGAATTTTAAAATATTAAAATATATATATTTATAATTAGCCCCCTTTATCTCTTCTCCCTCCTCCTTTTCATTCATTCAGAAAGAAAGAAATAAAAAAACAAAGCAAAGGGGTGGAGCCCCAGCTCCACAGTCGCACGTGCCGGAGGTGGCCTCCCCAACGTCGCCTCCTCCTCCAAGCCCTAACCCCCCTCCCTCCTCTCGAAAACTGCACCTCCCTCTTCCCCTACCCGCACCGTACCCGCCAGCCGACGCAACCATCCCCAAGCCCTAACCCCCCCTCACCGATCCACCGCACCTGCCTCCCTCCATTCAGCCAACACTGAAACCCCCTACGCCTGTTCTGAAACCGACGCCTCCCCTTTTGAAAACCCGCCACCATCAAATCCCTTGCCGCCGACCAGCGAGCAAAGCCCGGACCACCCCCAACGAGCACGAGCTCCTCCCCCACCCTTTGGAAACAATGGTAAATTCAAATTCAATTTTATTTATTTATTTATTTCTTTGAAATCAGTTTTAAAGATTTAAAAAAAAAATCAGTTTTTAAAATACCGATATAAAATTGGGATATTTACTGTATATAAAAATACGATTTTTATATATTGAATAGCGAAGTAAAAATTCGATTTTTATATATTGAATAGCAAAGTAAAAATTCGATTTTTATATATTGAATAGCAAAGTAAAAATTCGATTTTTATATAATGAATAGAAAAGTAAAAATTCGATTTTTCTATATTGAATAGCGAAGTAAAGGTGTGATTTTTATATATTGAATAGCAAAGTAAAAATTCGATTTTTATATATTGAATAACAAAGTAAAAATTTGATTTTTATATATTGAATAGCAAAGTAAAAATTTGCTTTTTATATATTGAATAGCGAAGTAAAAATTCGATTTTTATATATTGAATAGCAAAGTAAAAATTCGATTTTTATATATTGAATAGCAAAGTAAAAATGTGGTTTTTACATATGTAGAGAATACGGGCAAAGTAAGTGACAAGAGTAGAGAACGACGAAGATTTCTACAAAGAAGAGTCGAGGCGCTTGATTTAGCTATTCAGTGAGAACTTCTCACCTTTTAATTTTGTTTTTCTAGTTAAAAATATATACTAGGATGCAAACGGTGTTTTGTAGTACCCGACACCTGTCGTCCACAGACCATGGACGGCTTGTATGCTTGTTTGTTTGATTTTGATGTGTAGTTGATTGTGTGATGTGATGTGAAATGAAATAAAATATTTTAAAGTAGAAAATATTTTATAGTTAAAAATAGAATTCTTAAAGTGTATAGGAAATGAAATAAAAATAAACAAATCGGACGATTTGTTTATATACACACATTTTACTGATATTGATTGGGACGATAAATTTTACACATCGCCCAACTGCACAAATAAAATCTGTGTTTTATTGTTTGAAAACCCCACATGGGTATTGTGGTGATATATGACATACACTAATCCCAATAATTAGTTGTATGTCGATCGATTGATTGACAGACTGCTATGAGCGTTAAATATTTATATTTGATGCTTATACAGTGTAGAATGCACTTTGGATGATGGTTGATTATTCATCATTGTTATTGTATACATGTGTTGTATAAAATCCATATAATTAACTTTATATGGTAATTGATTGGGCCTCATTCCAGTTTTGAAATAGAATATTTGAAATAGAATATTTGAAATAAAATATTTGAAAATAGAAACATATGAAGCCGTGTTGATTATATTGATGCCATTTTGACGTGAACGATATTTATATCGATTATATTCGTTTTTATAATGAATATTGAAAAGTGCTTTCAAAATCGAATATTTTGAAATGAAATTCGAATTATATTGAAAAGAATAGAAATTCGACTCAAATTGAAATTGAATTGAATAGAAAATGAATTCGAATTAAATTGAATAGAAAATGAATTCGAATTAAATTGAATAGAATTGAAATTCGAATTAGATTGAAATAGAATTGAAATCGTTTTGAATTGACTTTAAAACGTATTGAAATTAAACTGAAAATCGATTTGAATTGAAATCAATTTGAAATGAATTTAAAACGAATTTGTAAGGGAAAAATCAATTTTGATTTGAATTTGAAAAAGAAGTTGAAATCGTTTTGAAAACGAATTTATAATGAATTATAAAAATACGTTTTAAAAGGAAATCGACGAAGTATATATTATATATATTATATATATATAATATAATGGCCTGAATAGAACGCGTCGCGCCGTGGCAGTTCGCGAATTTCGACCATTAACTTCGAATGGATATTACGGGAGATCCGACCGTCGGATTCTCCTAAAACAGGAACCGTTGGGTTCGTATCGAAAAGAGCTTTCTAACGGATATTAGAAATTAGAAATTTAATGGTTATATTTAGAATTATGTCCAAATCAAATTTGGAAAAGGTCGCTATAAGTGCAGTTCGATGGCCGTTGATAGAAATCGACTGTACGGGCCTTGATAATATTATTAAAAATAGTAATAATTTGTGTAAAATCATAAGAAATGATTTGGGAAGGATTGGGATGAAAAACTCCATATTTGAAAAGATTAAAATAGATTTTTTATCGAAATGAACTAGTTTTGAACTAGAATAGTAATTTATTTGTTTTTAAAATAAATAAATTGGATTTGAAATGGTTTTGAAAATAACCAGAATTTCCAATAATTGCATTGGAATGGATTTGAATCGAAATTGTCTTCGGAATATTTCGATGTTGGATTTCGTGATTATACAGATGTTGTTATGGAAACTTGAAAGATATATATATATATATATATATATATATATATATATATCGTTATTTCCAATACGATATTTGTTGGTCGTAGAATTTGATATTGAATATAAGCTAATATATTTTCTATTCAGAGCCTTGTATTTAATATCAAATGTGATTTGGGTTTGTCGTGAATGGTGTCTTCATTAACACTGTTCTTAATCCCAGTTGAGAAAAAGATTAAATCTTTTTGTTTAGATTTAATGAAGTGTACCAATTAAATAATATTTAATTGGAATTGAATTGGTATTGATTTTTGGGTTTATCGTGAACAGTATTTTAAATAACACTTGTTCTTTAACCCGATAATTAATGGAATGTGATTTTGGGGTTTATTGTGAACCGTGTTTTAAATAACACAGATTCTTTAACCTCGTTAAAGATTAAAACTAAGTGGAGTTTTAATGAATCTCTAATTAGATTGAAATGATCGAGAATGGAGTATCACCAGTTTTACTCCAGGCGATAGTTAAATCTTTAATTAGATTTGAACGTGAAATGGTAATTGAATTTACCGATAACACCGTGGTGTTAGATATGAAGTATTACCAGTTTTACTTCATGGGATGAATAAGTTGGGATTGGGAAATTAAAACAAATGATTACTTCGGTAAGGTTCGTTAATCCCGACTAGTTTGAATTGATATTCAAAGAAGATTAAAGAATAAATTTAGAAGAATTTATCTTGGATAAAATTAATGGGAACCTTTCCCTAAGAATGTGATTTTGTGAATAAAAGAACATTTTGAATTGGAATGAGTCGTATGTTGTGTTTGTGTAACACATGTTTATTATATACGCGAGTTATTCGGGAAGACTGGGTTTATCCCATTCTGAATAACTGATACGACGATAAGTCGAAGGTGAAGACGATGGTTGAAGACCGGAGGTCTTCACGTCGTTTGGATAATTACTAATGATCTTGATTGGGCCGTACACCCAAGAAGATGGAAACAGTTGGTGATCGTCCAGACGTACTTGGAGATCGTTGGATATGCGGGGTACTAAGTGCCTCCGGTTTCGTTCAGACCCAGAATGAACTTGTAAATGGACTGTGTGTCTGACATTGGATTTTAGTCTGTGTGATTGATTTCTATTAAATATATATCTGTTTGGCGGCGGAGAATTTATTCTCTTGCTTAACGCCCTTCTCTGAGACGTACGAGCTCAGGGGTTATATATCGATGGATATCAAATGCATGGAGTGAATTGCTTGTGTGACATGCCTAAGTCGCAATATGATCAAGGCTTCTGTTGAAAAGCAGAGTCTTGTGGTGGATGATCAAAGCACGGCCTTTGTGGCATAGCTTTGTGTAATGTTGATTCGCGAGCCTCACACCCCGGTAGTGGACTAGAAACGGGAGAGGACCTCAGTAAGGACGTGCGTTTCTTTCTAGCTAGAAGTGGCGTCAGTGGTTTTACACGCCCTAACGAGTTTGACTTATGTGGTATTTGCTGTTGCAAGGCGCCTCGGTTTGATCGGATGATCCGGGTCCGATGGAGTCATTTGTTGGCTCATTTACGCCCCATAGGGCTTAGGGACGTATTGTTCAGGCATAATAATCCACATCGGTTGACCGGCCCTGACGATCCAAGGGGCAGTTGCGGCTGTTCCGGAGACATGGGCTAGATTGTCTCGAATCGGTTGAGGACGATCCCTTGCCTCAGTTCATAGAAGGAAATCCAATTTCCAAATACGTGACATTTGCGGTTTTGATTGTAGAGCCTAGTATGGCGACATGATATATGGTACCCATGCCGTCTAGGATTGATACTTATGATTTGAAACTGTTTTGACACTATACACTTATAATAGTATCAAATGATTCGTTTTTAAACGTACCAAGCATTCTTTGGCTATTATAAGGTAAAACCCTATCCCCCGACTTGCGTTGCATTGTGTGATAGGACCTGGGTCTTATAATAGCTTCATTTTTCTTTATTTAGCATTGCGCTGTTGTTATATGCACTGGTATTCTTGGGAGGAAACCCGTTCCGTGTTATACGGCGTGGTCCCTTGATTTACCTAACTTTAAAATAAAGATTTATAACTGTTTTAGTTCTCACACCAGTCACATGACTGAACTGGAGTTCATTGTTTTAACCTAAACTATGGGTGCCCTTATTTTGACACGGGCAGCTAGTAGTTTTGGTTTTGCAGATTTATATTCACAGGATTCTGGTTTACAGCTGGAATGATATCCGGAAAGCTTTGTATCCGTATATCTCTTCTAGTTATGTATTGTATTATTTTCCGCTGCTATTTAAATGTAATTTAAATCTCTGATATTTCTGTGTAATATTCATTTATACTCTGTATATTCTTGTAATCTGATGGTATTGTTGTAATATACAATGAAATGTTCTTCCGTCCGCGTTCTATTTTGTCGTGTTCTCAAAACAATTCGTTCTTTCTCATCTCTTAGGAGACTGGGGAAGTTCGGGTCGTTTCATCGTGGTATCAGAGCTTTGGTTTACAAAGCTCAGAGAACAAGACACATGAGAACCATACGAAAGAGTTCATCAGATACTGGATTAGTAATATCCAATGGGAATGACTCGTTAGAGATGGGATCAGTAGTATCCTAGAACGAGTGTGAAGAGTATATTTTTGAAAGTAAAAAAAAAATTGTTTTGAAAATTTTAAATCAATTACTCGTATTTGATTATTTATTTATATGAATTTGGACAATCCAATATATAGATATTTTGCATATATGTCTTGCAAACGTGTATTCGAAATTTTAATATACTGGATAGTTATAGAATCATACTAGTTGCCCGGGGATAATTCTGGTGATGGGGCACCGTCGCCAGTATTTATTTTCGAGTAACGAAAGTGAGATTTCTAAATATTTCCAATTGACTGGTGTGAGAACCGAAACTAGATAGGGCTTATTGTTGTGATTTGGCATCAAAAATCTGATTTTTGACTATATATCAAAGTTATGCATTTGAAAAGCTAATCAACTAATTGATTGATGGTTGTATTGTTGATTATTGGTTGATTAATTAAAATTTGTATTATATTGCCAAATTGATCAAATAATGAATTGTATTGAAAATTTGTCGCATTTGCATGCATATACATGTACTTACACTGAACAGGTCATAGCAAGGAGGCTAGAGCAGAAGAATAAAATTTGTTTGCCCGACAAATAGGTACATGTTTACTATAATTTACTGTTTTGTTTGGGTGATGATGATTTTATGAGCCGATTGGCTAGCCGCTTGGCTTTTTCTTTTTCTTTTTGAGATCAGAGGGCCTGTATGGCAATTTCGGGATTTTACCGTGCTCCCGGTGCAGGGGAGGTTATGGCGAAATTTTTCGAAAATTTAGGGTGTTTGCCAAATTTTTGAAAAATTTGAATAGTTCTTAGAAACTGAAAAGTTGAAGAACTTAAGCCGTAATCAAAATAATGGAAGATGAGTTGAATTGTTAAACAACTTTCGGCTTTGTTCCTTTTCAGGGACGAAAAGTTTTAAGTGGGGGAGATTGTAATAACCCGGAAATCCGAGCCAATTTAAAAATTTTATTTTGGCAATTTTAATGAATTTTGAACATTTAAATGAATTATTTTAAATAATATCGACGAGAAATTTATTTTGAATAGAATTCGAACGTATATATTTATATAGCTCGTCGTTAGAATATAAATAACTATTTATAATTATAAAAGGAATTGAAAATGGCGTGGTAGTTCGATAATTCGATTTCAAAATTCAGATGAATGTACCGGTTGCAAAATAAACCGGATTTTAGTGAAACCAAAAATAATGGAATCTAATTGTGACTATCTTTCCAACGAATCTGAAAAATCGAAATTTCATAATGGGAATCAAAAGATATGTCCAGTTGAAAATTCTGAATAGTCGCTATGGAATTCAGGCCCTTAACAATGGGAATTTTGCAAACGACCTCGGATTTCGACGAAACCAGTTTTGTTGGATCCGTGATATAAAGTTATTGCTAGGTTTCAAATTTCATTATTTTTCGAATCAATATGTGAGCGTGGCAAAGGAAAACGCGTTTGACCAGTTTTAGTTGATTTTAATCGACTGGAAAATGGCCATTTTTCAAACCGTCTCAAAATTTGACGAAATTAGTTTTTTTAGGACCGTATCGTCAATACAAAGCTAGAAAATATTTTTTTGGAATTTTTCGAGTTAGTATGTGACCCTAGTAAATTGAAATGCGCGTTCAAATTCAATATATAGAGTTATATGTTGATTTTGGCGAAAACTGATCGTAACTATCGAATTGGCCTACGAAACATATCCCATTGTGTTCGGAATGGGGGTAAATAGCTAGGGACGACAGTCGGTGAGTTCAATTTCGAGGTCAAAATAAAAAGTTGCTTTTTAGAATTTTAAAATATTAAAAAAAATTATATTTAGCCCCCCTTTATCTCTTCTCCCTCCTCCTTTTCATTCGTTCAGAAAGAAAGAAATAAAAAAAACGAAGCAAAGGGGCGGAGCCCCAGCTCCACAGTCGCACGCGCCGGAGGCGGCCTCCCCAGCGCCGCCTCCTCCTCCAAGCCCTAACCCCCCTCCGTCCTCTCGAAAACCGCACCTCCCTCTTCCCCTACCCGCGCCGTACCCGCCAGCCGACGCAACCATCGCCAAGCCCTAACCCCCCCCTCACCGATCCACCGCACCTGCCTCCCTCCATTCAGCCAACACCGAAACCCCTTACGCCTGTTCTAAAACCGACGCCCCCCCTTTTGAAAACCCGCCACCATCAAATCCCTAGCCGCCGACCAGCGAGCAAAGCCCGGACCACCTCCAGCGAGAACAAGCTCCTCCCCCACCCTTTGGAAACAATGGTAAATTCAATTTCAAATTTATTTATTTATTTATTTCTTTGAAATCAGTTTTAAAGTTTTAAAAAAAAATCAGTTTATAAAATACTGATATAAAAATGGGATATTTATTGTATATAAAAATACGATTTTTGTATATTGAATAGCGAAGTAAAAATTCGATTTTTATATATTGAATAGCAAAGTAAAAATTCGATTTTTATATATTGAATAGCAAAGTAAAAATTCGATTTTTATATATTGAATAGCAAAGTAAAAATTCGATTTTTATATATTGAATAGCGAAGTAAAGGTGTGATTTTTGTATATTGAATAGCAAAGTAAAAATTTGATTTTTATATATTGAATAACAAAGTAAAAATTCGATTTTTATATATTGAATAGAAAAGTAAAAATTCGATTTTTATATATTGAATAGCAAAGTAAAAATTCGATTTTTATATATTGAATAGCAAAGTAAAAATGATATTTTTACATATGTAGAGAATACGGGCCAAGAAAGTGACAAGAGGCGAGAACGGCGAAGATTTCTACAAAGAAGAGTCGAGGCGTTTGATTTAGCTATTCGATGAGAACTTCTCACCTTTTAATTTTGTTTTTCAAGTTAAAAATATATACCAGGATGCAGACGGTGTTTAGTAGCACCCGACACCCGTCGTCCACAGACCATGGATGGCTTGTATGCTTGTTTGTTTGATTTTGATGTGTAGTTGATTGTGTGATGTGATGTGAAATGAAATAAAATATTTTAAAGTAGAAAATATTTTATAGTTAAAAATAGAATTCTTTAAGTGTATATGAAATGAAATAAAAATAAACAAATCGGACGATTTGTTTATATACACACATTTGACTGATATTGATTGGGACGATAAATTTTACACATCGCCCAACTGCACAAATAAAATCTGTGTTTGATTGTTTGAAAACCCCACACTGGTATTGGGGTGATATATGACATATACTAATCCCAATAATTAGTTGTATGTCGATCGATTGATTGACAGACTGTTATAAGCGTTAAATATTTATATTTGATGCTTATACAGTGTAGAATGCACTTTGGATGATGGTTGATTATTCATCGTTGTTATTGTATACATATGTTGTTGAAAATCCGTATAATTAACATTATATGGTAATTGATTGGGCCTCATTCCAGTTTTGAAATAGAATATTTGAAATAGATTATTTGAAAATAGAAACATATGAAGCCGTGTTGATTAGATTGACGCCATTTTGACGTGAACGATATTTATATCGATTATATTCGTTTTTTTAATGAATATTGAAAAGTGCTTTCAAAATCGAATATTTTGAAACGAAATTCGAATTATATTGAAAAGAATAGAAATTCGACTCAAATGGAAATTGAATTGAATAGAAAATGAATTCGAATTAAATTGAATAGGAAATGAATTCGAATTAAACTGAATAGAATTGAAATTCGAATTAGATTGAAATAGAATTGAAATCGTTATGAATTGAATTTAAAACGTATTGAAATTAAACTGAAAATCGGTTTGAATTGCAATCAATTTGAAATGAATTTAAAACGAATTTGTAAGGGAAAATTCAATTTTGATTTGAATTTGAAAAAGAAGTTGAAATCGTTTTGAAAACGAATTTAAAACGAATTATAAAAATACGTTTTAAAAGGAAATCGACGAAGTATATATTATATATATAATATAATGGCCTGAATAGAACGCGCCGCGCCGCGGTAGTTTGCGAATTTCAACCATTGACTTCGAACGGATATTACGGGAGATCCGACCGTCGGATTCTCCTAAAACCGGAACCGTTGGGTTCGTATCGAAAAGAGCTTTCTAACGGATATTAGAAATTAGAAATCTAACGGTTGGATTTGGAATTATGTCCAAATCAAATTTGGAAAAGGTCGTTATAAGTGCAGTTCGATGGCCGTTGATGGAAATCGACTGTACGGGCCTTGATAAAATTATTAAAAATAGTAATAATTTGTGTAAAATCATAAGAAATGATTTGGGAAGGATAGGGATGAAAAACTCCATATCTGAAAAGATAAAAATAGATTTTTTATCGAAATGATCTAGTTTTGAACTAGAATAGTAATTTATTTATTTTTAAAATAAATAAATTGGATTTGAAATGGTTTTGAAAATAACCAGAATTTCCAATAATTGCATTGGAATGGATTTGAATCAAAATTGTCTTCGGAATATTTCGATGTTGGATTTCATGATTGTACAGATGTTGTTATGGAAATTTGAAAGATATATATATATATATATATATATATATATATATATATATATTGTTATTTCCAATACGATATTTGTTGGTCGTAGAATTTGATATTGAATATAAGCCGATATATTTTCTATTCAGAGCCTTGTATTTAATATCAAATGTGATTTGGGTTTGTCGTGAATGGTGTCATCATTAACACTGTTCTTAAGCCCAGTTGAGAAAAAGATTAAATCTTTTTGTTTAGATTTAATGAAGTGTACCAATTAAATAATATTTAATTGGAATCTAATTGGTATTGACTTTTGGGTTTATCGTGAACAGTATTTTAACTAACACTTGTTCTTTAACCCGATAATTAATGGAATGTGATTTTGGGGTTTATCGTGAACCGTGTTTTAAATGACACAGATTCTTTAACCTCGTTAAACATTAAAACTAAGTGGAGTTTTAATGAATCTCTAATTAGATTGAAATGATCGAGAATGGAGTATCACCAGTTTTGCTCTAGGCGATAGTTAAATCTTTAATTAGATTTGAACGTGAAATGGTAATTGAATTTACCGATAACACCGTGGTGTTAGATATGAAGTATTACCAGTTTTACTTCATGGGATGAATAGGTTGGGATTTGGAAATTAAAACAAATGATTACTTCGGTAAGGTTCGTTAATCCCGACTAGTTTGAATTGATATTCAAAGAAGATTAAAGAATAAATTTAGAAGAATTTATCTTGGATAAAATTAATGGGAACCTTTCCCTAAGAATGTGATTTTGTGGATAAAAGAACATTTTGAATTGGAATGAGGCGTATGTTGTGTTTGTGTAACACATGTTTATTATATACGCGAGTTATTCGGGAAGACCGGGTTTATCCCATTTTGAATAACTGATACGACGATAAGTCCAAGGTGAAGGCGGTGGTTGAAGACCGGAGGTCTTCTCGTCGTTTGGATAATTACTGATGATCTTGATTGGGCCGTACACCCAAGAAGATGGAAACAATTGGTGATCGTCCATACGTACTTGGAAATCGATGGATATGCGGGGTACTAAGTGCCTCCGGTTTCGTTCAGACCCAGAACGAACTTGTAAACGGACTGTGTGTCTGACATTGGATTTAAGTCTGTGTGATTGATTTCTATTAAATATATATCTGTTTGGCGGTGGAGAATTTATTCTCTTGCTTAACGCCCTTCTCTGAGACGTACGAGCTCAGGGGTTATATATCGATGGATATTAAACGCATGGAGTGAATTGCCTGTGTGGCATGCCTAAGTGGCTATATGATCAAGGCTTCTGTTGAAAAGCGTAGTCTTGTGGTGGATGGTCAAAGAACGGCCTTTGTGGCATAGCTTTGTGTAACGTTGATTTGCGAGCCTCACCCCCCAGTAGTGGACCAGAAATGGGAGAGGACCTCAGGAAGGACATGCGTTTCTTTCTAGCTAGAAGTGCCGTCAGTGGTTTTACACGCCCTGACGAGTTTGACTTATGTGGTTGTTGCTGTTGCGAGGCGCCTCGGTTTGATCGGACGATCCGGGTCCGATGGAGTCATTTGTTGGCTCATTTACGCCCCATAGGGCGGAGGGACGTATTGTTCAGGCATAATAATCCATATCGGTGGACCGGCCCTGACAATCCAAGGGGTAGTTGCGGCTGTTACGGAGACATGGGCTAGATTGTCTCGAATCGGCTAAGGACGATCCCTTGCCTCGGTTCATAGAAAGAAATCCAATTTCCAAATACGTGAAATTTGCGGTTTTGATTGTAGAGCCTAGTACGACGACATGATATATGGTACCCATGCCGTCTAGGATTGATACTTATGATTTGAAATTGTTTTGACACTATACACTTATAATAGTATCAAATGATTTGGTTTTAAATGTACCAAGCATTCTTTGGCTATTATAAGGTAAAACCCTATCCCCCGGCTTGCGTTGCATTGTGTGATCGGACCTGGGTCTTATAATAGCTTCATTTTTCTTTATTTAGCATTGCGCTATTGTTATATGCACTGGTATTCTTGGGAGGAAACCCGTTCCGTGTTATACGGCGTGGTCCCTTGGTTTACCTAACTTTAAAATAAAGATTTATAACTGTTTTAGTTCTCACACCAGTCACATGACTGACCTGGAGTTTATTGTTTTAACCTAAACTCTGGGTGCCCTTATTTTGACACGGGCAGCTAGTAGTTTTGGTTTTGCAGATTTATGTTCACAGGATCCTGGTTTACCGCTGGAATGATATCCGGAAAGCTTTGTATCCGTATATCCCTTTTAGTTGTGTACTGTATTATTTTCCGCTGCTATTTAAATGTAATTTTAATCTCTGATATTTCTGTGTAATATTCATTTATACCCTGTATAATCTTGTAATCTGATGGTATTGTTGTAATATACAATGAAATGTTCTTCCGTCTGCGTTCTATTTTGTCGTGTTCTCAAAACAATTCGTACTTTCTCTTCTTTTCGGAGACCGGGGAAGTTCGAGTCGTTTCACCCGTTACGAGATTAGTAACCTCTATAACGGCCTACCACCTCTAGGTAGTAAGTGATTGGGATAGAGTTCGTCTTAAGATATGATATTAAATTTCCACCACAAAGTTATCACCGATCTGCTTATCCTGCGCGAAATCTTAAGTGACTCAAGGGATAACTTAATAATGTCAACTAGCTGTAACGTACAGGTTCGCTGGAGGGAAGGTTTTTAATTGCAGTTATTTACCTACTTATATTGTAGGTAATAAGTAGTTTCTTATCATATCTCACCTTATACGAGATTGGGATATACATGAAGGACGAAAGACTTGAAGTAGTGTTTACCGAACTTAATAGCTAGTGTTCTCTTATTTAGAATAGCATATCAGTAAACCATAAATAGGACTTAGGTGATCATAGAAATTCACCTTTTATATTATGTTTTGAGTGAGGTCATATGTGGCTACAGATCTACCGCTTTTAGTTTAATCAAGTATTAAGTGGTTAGAAAGTCTGCTTCTTAGTTTTTAGTTTGTAAGCTTGATATGCACAAAAATGGACACCTTGCTATTTTCGTCATTCCGGACCCAATGAAACTTGTTTCGTCGAAATCCGAGTCTGTTTGCAAAAACAACGCTTATATGAGTTCAAATTATCGATTTATTTATATTTTAATTTGTGTATGCTTACAAAATAACTTCTATTGGCACGAAACTAGAAATCTAGCAATGACTAGTCATTACAGATTTAATAAAATTTGTTTCGTTGAAATCTGACCTCTTTTGAAGAATGGCCCTTTATAAATGTCTAAATTGAATTGACATCAATCGATTTTAAAACACTTCAATATCATAATAATAAATTATTATTATCGCATATATTCAAATATAATTTCATAAAGCTCTGAAGTAAATTAATTTAAATTAAATTTGAAGTTAAATCGATATTCAATATATTAAAAATCCTTTTTATTTTATATAATAAATCGTTATGGTTTATAAACTATTTCGTAGAGACATTATAAAAATATGATTTGGATATAAATCAAAATCAACAAGATGAAATCTCGAATTTTCTCTCTCATTAGAAAATTATAATCCAATAGATTCAGACGACTCTTGTTTGAAAGAATTCCGGCTTATATTGTGTAACACCCCACCTCCGCCAGTACCACTCTTGCAAGGGCACTCTGACTTTGGAGGGGCGTTTGAATCAGGTAAACATGCATAATGATATATCAAGGCAGAACAAGAACATATGTATATATGTAAACAGAGTAAATAACATAGATAAAACAGCGGAAGATTTTAAACCATTTCAAAACAAGTCTGGTACAACATAATATCAATTTTCCAAATAAACAAGTCTAGATAAAACAACATCATCTGAAAACAGAAATACATAAGTGCTATCCCCAAATTACGTGAGAACCATACCTAGCTTCATGTAGAAAGCGTACATGAGCTGAAATCCCACAAGCAAGCAATCCAAAATCCAAGCTAGGCCCCTGTATTCCCTCCCTGAGAACCTGGGGGGGGGGGGGAACGGAAGAAAAGAGGCGAAAGAAAACAGGTCAGTCAAAAAGACTGAGTAAGCCCTACTACAATCAATGTAAACTGATAAAGTTAACTGGTATGAGCAGCAGGGATGAACATAAGGATAACAACATACTAGCATGATGATTAACTAACAAGGTAGATAAAGGTGTCATCGCATAATCAGGATTAAGGTTTTGCACCACAGGTGTACTAGCAAACTAACATGACTTGAATAAACAAGTACTGATCCCTTGGCCCAAGCTTTGGCCCAATAACATGAAGTAACCCTCATACGAGGTCCAATAACATGAAGTGACCCTAACACGAGGTCCAACCCAACGGTCTAGTCGATCGGCTCCCTAAGCCTAACTCGTCACGTGTTGGTGTCAATACGGCCCAAACATGATTGTAGTCGAACTGTGCCGGGTCCACCCTTCGGGTGTATCAAGCCCTAGGGTGTCAACCCCTGGATACCATGAACATGAGTGCACAGTCTCGATCTACTGGTACCCGTGCATGTTTTCTCCGGCTACGGACTATGTGCACGACCAGAGTCCGCCTGGAACTACACCGGCGTACCACCCTGCCATCGTTTATTGGTTGCTTACCTCCAGTCCAGTAATCGTGCCCCCACCCTAGCCTAGTCCCTAGGGTCATGATGATACAAACTAGGGATTACTGCTGGAGTGGACCCCCCATTGCTAGGATTTCTCTAGTGGGTTAAGTATGGTTTAACCCCTTCACTAATCATGGATTAACTTGGTTAAGTGTAACGATGAGTTCACGACTTAACCCCGATTAATCTACCAAGCCCAAATTGGTTAAGTATTAAATGGACCATGACTTAACCCTAATCATGAGGCATTAATTAATTAATGCGCCTTAACCTCTCACATTAGACTTTGTTGCGGTTACTAGTTAAGCCGGGCGGGTCCGGGTAGCTTTACACCACAACTTGGTCTAACCTCGGGTCCAAGGTACGACATGACCAACTTCTCACATTGGGTCCTATTGTTTGTAGCAACTAGTTAAGCCGGTCGGTTCCGGGTAGGTTTACGCTACAAACTCAACCCAACCTCGAGTTGGCCACACTTATCTTTTCTAAGTGTCATGTCCACCATGTTTCCAAAACATGTTACATATTTTCAAGCAATTGGGTAGACCTAACTTAATAGGTAAATTCCCAATGGGTAGACCTAACTTAATAGGTAAATTCCCAAGCTTATGTTTTTATGTCTTTTAAGTTTACCCAACCCCAAACGCAATCCCATTGCTTACATATCGCAATAGCGCATAAAGGATAGAAAGAGGGAACTTGGCATAATCATGACATAAAAGTGTTGAAGCCACAAGTTCAACATGGTGGCATATGAAATGTACATATGTTCATATACTTGCATTAGGCCTCAAAAAGCATGCATAACTTGCATATCATATGACAACTTGCTTATCAAACTTGCATAGCATAACTTGCAAATCATATGACAACTTGCATATCAAACTTACATAGCATAACTTGCATATCATATGACAACTTGCATATCAAACTTGCATAACATAATTTGATGAACTTGCATAACACATCATAGTAAACTTGCATATCACATCATAGTAAACTTGCATATCACATCATAGTAAACTTGCATATCACATCATAGTAAACTTGCATATAAACTCGCATATCATACATTTAACTTTAAAGTTTAAGTATGAAAGTAGAATAGGGCTTACAATGCTTATGCGGACTCAAATGAGTATAGCAAATGTAAGAAAACCCTTATGCAACCAATTGAACCCCAAAAATGCAAGCAAAATTGATCAAAACTCTCTCTTTATGATGCAAAGATAGAAACTTGACTTGAATGCAAGCTAATGATGATCATACAAGTCTAAAAACACTTGTATGCATGGAAAATCTCATTAAACTTGTTTAGGAATTTTATGAAGAGAGTGGAGGCCATGAGAGGATTGATTTTGCCATAGTTTAGTTGCTAGAATGAATAATGATGATTTAGGGTAGGTTAGGGTCTTATTTATAGATTAGGCAAGTGATTTAGGCCATAGGATTAAACCCTAGTTCCCATCTCAGCCCTCAAAACCGAATCTGGCCCCCAAGCTCAACACAAACCCAAAATGGTGCACCAGGCTAAAGAGCCCGTCTGAGCCAAGTCGACAGCCCAGTCGACAGGGCTGTCGACTTGGTCTAACCAAGTCGACTCCCAAGTCGACAGGGCTGTCGACTTGGGGTGTTCTGGCGGGAAATTTCCCGCCTGGCCCAAACTGGCCCAATTTTCCAAATTCAAGTTTGAATTTGAAATCTGTTTTAACTTAGAAATTTTCAGAAAACTTCGCTGGGCCTTAATCGGGTCATACGGACTCCGATTTTCGAAAACTCGGACTCTATTTCGCGTATTTTTCCGAGACGAACGCAATGGAATAGCCCGTTTCCCTTGATTCAGATTTTAGAATTAAATTCTGCCTCGATTTATGTTATAACAGGTTATGGAAAATACGGGTTGTTACATTCTCCCCTCCTTAAAGGATTTCGTCCCCAAAATCTTCAAGTTAGGAAGAACGTATCCTACCATCCAATCATCCATCTACTCAAAACATCATCCACGAGCAATCATTGTCCTTACAAGATTCTAAATGTTGTATGAACATATGCAAAGGTGTGTGTATATGTCCTTATCTAATGCAAATATCATTAATGCAAATTATGTTAGTGAAATGAATCCATATGTATGCAATTCCTAACATAATGTATAACATCTATATGTGTGCACATCACATACATCCATATGCAACATCCATGTGATAACACAAAAAATTTCATCCATGAATAAGCATAAACACTCATGCATATGCAATATGAGGAGTGTGTGAGCCGATCTAGTGCCTAACGTGTATAATGCATCCACGAGTAACCACTTGCAAACACTTGCAACCACTTGCAACCATCAAGCATAACATGTTTCAAACACATGTTTCATCCAAAGGGTTTCTACCTAAGGTTCTCATGACAAGATTAACACGATAAACTAGATAAATATGGATAGCAAAGAGAAAGATATGCTAACAAAGAAAAGAGATTGAGAGTGTACCCTCGAAAAGGAATGGATAAAGCCCACGCATCTTCTCCTCGGTTTCCCAAGTTGCGTCTTCTTCGGCTTCACCCCATTGAACCTTCACCAACTTGACCTCTCGATTCCTTAGCTTCTTGGTCTCCGTCCCCAAGATACGAATCAGAGCTCTCCTCAAGGTAGCTTCTTTCTCCACTTCCACATCTTCCAGAACACTTGGCTCAACAACCTCTGTTGATTCATGTAAACACTTCCGGAGATGCGAGACATGAAAAACATCATGTACTCCGGCAAGCTTCTCGGGCAACTTCACTCTATAAGCCATCTGCCCGATCCTCTCTATAATAGGGAATGGTCCAACAAACCTCGGTGCTAACTTCCCAACGGCTCCAAATCGGACCACATTCCGCAAAGGAGAAATCTTCACGAAAACCATATCCCCAACATCAAACTCCAAATCAGTTCTTCGCTTATCAGCATAGGATTTCTGTCGGTCTTGGGTCGCTTTCATCCGTCTTCGAATCAACTCGACCTTCTCGGATGTATCTCTGATCATATCAGGCCCAAGTATAAGCTTATCTGTAGTCTCCCACCAACATGTAGGCGACTTGCACGGCCTCCCATATAAAGCTTCAAATGGTGCCATCCCTATGCTTGCCTGATAACTGTTATTATATGCAAACTCAACAAGAGGAAGGTGGTCTTCCCAAGTACCACCAAAATCCAGAATACAAAGCCTCAACAAATCCTCGAGTACCCTATTCATCCTTTCGGTTTGACCATCCGTCTGTGGGTGACAAGCAGTACTTAGATTCAACCTCGTGCCCATGGCTTCTTGCAAGCTATTCCAGAACTGACTTGTAAAGATTGGGTCACGGTCACTGACTATACTAGAAGGGACTCCATGCAGTCTCACAATCTCACGAAGGTATACAGACGCTAGCCAAGATGCGGTCCTCTTGCTCTTCACCGGGATGAAATGAGCACTCTTCGTAAGTCTATCCACAATAACCCAAATGCTCGTATTTCCTTTCCTTGACCTTGGTAGCCCATCGATAAATCCATGGAAATACTCTCCCACTTCCAAAGTGGAACGTCTAGAGGATGCAATAGCCCACCGGGCTTCTTCGACTCGACCTTAACTTGCTGGCAAATGATACATCTAGAGACGAACTCTGTCACATCCTTTTTCATCCCAGGCCAAAAGAAAATGTGCTTCATATCTTTATACATCTTATCTCCGCCTGGATGTATGGTCAACTTGGAGCGATGCGCTTCCTCTAGAACTTTTCTTACTAGATCTTCTACTATTGGAACACATAACCTTCCATCTCTTCTCAGCCAACCCTTGTCATCAATCGAATATCGAGCGAGATGACTAGACGCCTCTCCTCGAATCATCTTATCCATAATCTCAAATATCTGAGGGTCTTCTCTCTGCGAAGCCCCAACTTGATCAAGAAGGGTAGGTCTGAGTTCCAGAGATGCTAAAGAACCGGTCATCGCCTCAATCGCCAAAGAGAAATCAAAGGTTGCCACATACTCTAAGTTCTTCATCTCAACGAATAGAGGACTCAGAGTCAACCTTCTTTTACTCAATGCATCAGCTACCACATTCCCCTTGCCAGGGGTATAAGCTATCTCAAAATCATAGGACGCCAAGAATTCCATCAATATTTGCTGCCTCAGATTCAGATCCTTCTGAGAAAAGAGATACTTCAATGACTTGTGATCGGTATAAAGCTCAAATCTTTCGCCCAGAAGATAATGGCGCCAAGCCTTGAGTGCATATACTATTGCTGCCAACTCTAAGTCATGAGTGGGATAATTCTTCTCATGCACTTTGAGTTGTCTACCGCCAAAGCATATCACTCTTCCTTCTTGCATCAGAACAGCTCCTAACCCCGTGCCACATGCATCGGTGTATACTGTAAATAACTTCCCTCCATCGGGCAAAGCTAAAACAGGTGCTGATGTGAGAGCTCTCTTGAGCTTCTGAAAAGCAAGCTCGCATTCTATGCTCCAAGCAAAAACTAAATTCTTCTTCGTCAATTTAGTAAGAGGAGCGGAAATCTTCGCCAAGTCCTTGATGAACTTCCGGTAAAAACCCGCAAGACCTAGAAAACTTCTCACTTCGGTTGCATTCCTTGGAGACTTCCAATCCTGAACTGCAACTACCTTAGAGGGATCCACCGCTAAGCCTTGCTTAGACACTATATGCCCAAGGAATCTAACTTCCCTTCTCCAAAAGTGACACTTGGAGAACTTGGCCTTCAACTGATGCGCTCTAAGCGTATCCATCACCTCCACGAGATGCCTTGCATGTTCTTCCTCATCCTTAGAGAAGATCAGAATATCATCTACGAAGACCACGACAAACTTGTTCAAGAACTCCCTGAACACCCTACTCATCAAGTCCACGAAATATGCGGGTGCATTAGTCAAGCCGAACGGCATGACAAGCCATTCGAAGAATCCATCTGGAGTTCTGAACGCAGTCTTGTCTATACTATCCTCAGCTACCCTGAGCTGATGGAATCCAGTAGCAAGATCAAGCTGAGAGAAAACAGAAGCACCGACAAGCTGGTCAAAGAGATCATCAATCCTCGGTAACGGGTGTCTGTTCTTCTTAGTCAGCTTATTCAACTCTCGATAGTCAACACAAAGTCGAAGAGAACCATCTGCCTTGGTAGCAAATACCACAGGCGCTCCCCATTCAGATATACTTCGCCTAATGAAGTTCTTATCAAGCAACTCTTTCACTTGCTTGCTTAGCTCCCGCCTTTCACGCGGAGCCATGTGCCGAACGGGCAAAGAAACCGGCTTTGCATTATCCACCAGATAAATGCGGAAATCAATCTCTCGCTTAGGGGGCAACCCCCTAACTTCATCGAAAACATCCGGATACTCTCGAACAACTCTCACAGACTGAAGAGTTTCCATTGACGAGTCGTGAAACACTCCACCTCCGTTAGGGTCACTCTCAAAGGGAATGCCCTAATTTTGGTGGAGGTTTATAAGTATAAGTCACAGATATACAAGACAGATATAAGAACACCTATTTATAAACAGCGGAAAATCAACAAACTTTTATTTCATGAAAGCAAATACGTGCTACAACAATATCACCATAATTGTCTTACATCTTTTCCAAAACATAACATAACACTTTCATAATCTGTCTTGATTACATTATTTAAAGAAGCATAAATAAAACATAGATAAACTGCAAAGGCCCCATAGTGGTTGTCCAAAGCCATAGTTTCAAGCGAAAAGGTCCAAGCAATACATTTCTCTTCTTCAAGCTGGATGTTAAGGCTGGTCAAGCTGCAGTGTTCCCTCCCTGTGGACCTGGGGGGGGGGGGGGAAACGGAAGAAAAGAAGACGAAAGAAAAGTAGAGTCAGACACAAAGCCTGAGTAAGTCTAGTACTATTTTGTCTATGAATAAAGAACTGGGTATGATAAGTATAAACAGGAAGTGGGCAAGCACTATAAACTTGGTTAAGTTGTCTAGGGTCGAATATACTATCGTACCCCATGTAAATCTCTGAACCCATATAAACTAGTTTCCAACTGGCACCCCATAATCAGGGTGATGTGATCCATTCTACGATGATCGGCTCCTACTCGCATAGTTACATGTGTCTTACGGCCCCCGATGTTGTAGTTACCTATGCTGGTCCCACCATGGGGTGTATCAAGTCCCATGGCGGCGGCCCGACACAACCTTAGAATGCACAGGTATGCTACTGGTGCCCAGTGCCTTATTTTTCTGCGCCGGGGTGTGTACACGCCCGCACCCCGTTAGAACCTACACTGCTACACCACCGCCGTCGATTTGACCTCTTACAATCAGCCCAGTAATCGTGCCCCACCCTGGCTAGTTTCAGGGTATCCTGATACACCTTCTAGGGTTACTGCTGAAAAGGGTCCCCCGTTACTAGGTTTTCTATCTCTAGCCAACATGCTAAGTTGGTTAAGTGTTTTCTAACCTAACCCCCACCAGTCCGTTTAATTTAGCATGTTCTATTTTGATTAAGTCTTTAGTTCACTTAATCCTAACAATCCTGACTCAGCCTTAATTGTCTTATTAAGGCCCTGACCTCTCACATTAGACAGGTATTGTTGTGGCTGCCTGTTGCCGGTTGGTTCCGGGCAGTCTTACGCCACAACTCAGTCTAACCTCGGGTCCTTATTGGGCTCCATGTTTAACCTCCCACATTGGATAGGTATTGTTGTGACTACTGGACAGCCGGGCGGTTCCGGGCAGGTTTACATCACAACTCAATCCAACCTCGGGTTAAACACATCGTATGTTCTACATTTACATATTTTGTCTTTCTTCTTTATTTTCTTATATGTAAATATTTGCGGCCCATTAAGTTAATGGTGTAAAGGTTACACCAATCATGGGCCCAACCCATACTTGAATTTGGGCCCTTCTATTTTATGTTTTCATTCATTAGTAATTTTAACCCAACGTTATTTTCCCCCGTTTAACACGTCCGTTTATTATGTATATATTGGGCTTAGCCTTTTTAAGCCCAACTTAGCCATGCGAAAAGGGGAGGCTTAAAGCGTGATTACATACACAAAAAGGGGAAGGTGAGCGCATGAACTTGCAATATGACGTTGGAAATACAAAATAGAAACTGGTGTACTTGCATAGTGGTAACATATACTTTGGTCATAAAGCATAGGTGACATGAATCAAGCCATGTAAACTTGTAGTTGAGATAAGAATCTAAATTGGGTATCATTATTGACACATAGTCATAACTACAACATGAACCTATATTTTATTTAGGCATAATGTCAAACATAAGCATGGCACAAATATTTCTAACATAAGCATGGCATAATGTCAAACATAAGCATGGCATAAGTATTTGTTCACATAACCATGGCATAAATATTTCTAACATGAAATCATGATTTTTACTTTAGTCATGCAAACTTGCAAAAAGGGATTTTTGAACCTAACCTAGCTATGTACCACATATGTCATCATATAATTCTTGTTGACAATTTCAATTATGCAAATTATCAATCATAGCCTAGTCATATTCATAAGTTTGCAAATAGGTGTTTTAGTACAAAAGCATGGCTTAATACATGATGCCAAATTCTCAACATAATTTCATATGGATTATAATAACCCAAACTTATTCCAATTACTTCGCAAAAATGATGTTTGTATAAAAATTCACATTATGATGGCATAATAGCAAAACCCCAAACTTGCATGAATTTCAATTAATCAACTACATACATGTAGCTTCAACATGGATTACATAATTTGCGAATATTCCAAAGGGTATACTTGCATAAAACTACCGCATGTAGTTTTTCATAATGAATAACATAATTCATGAATATCCAAACGTATACAATATTCCAACGCACAAATATGAATTATTTTATCGCCACAAATCAAGTATACAAACCAACACAATTATTTGTTCATACCAAAACAATACTCTACTTACAATCGTTGCGGCGAATTCTCTAATTTAGGAATTTAGAGATGCGACTCCTTTTGACGTAGGCGTTGATTTGATTTGCTTGAATTGCTTTAGGCTTTAGAATTTTCCTCCTAATCTTCTCTCCAATTTGGTGGCTACTCCTAGGCGCTCCTCAGCAACATGGCGGCTTTGTTCTTATTTTTGAATGAATAGATTAGGGTTTAGTCTAGGGTTGTTTTTATAGAGGTAATGAACTGATTAGGACCGTTGATGTTGCTCGGTTAGATCGTAGCCTTTCATCCTAAGGAGAGACCAATTAGAGCCTGCCACCTAGCCCTAATGACAAAGCAGACCACAGAAAATCGGCCAAACACAGACCTGGCCAGCCAGGTTGGACTGGGTTCGACCTGGCTCTGGACCAGGTCGACACCCCTGTCGACAGCCCTGTCGACAGGCCTGTCGACCTGGTTAGACCAGGTCGACAGCCCAGTCGACCTGGGTGCGTCAGGCGGGTCTTTTTCCGCCCTGGCCCATTGGGCCCCACTTCGGAATTTTTAATTGTTTTATTCTGTTTGAATTTTAAATTTAATTCAGAAACTTCCGAAGGCCATATCTTCTTCATACGGACTCCGTTTTTCGAAAACTCGGACTCTATTTCGCGTATTTTTCCGAGACGAACGCAATGGCGTATCCCGTTTCCTTTAGTTCTTTGATTTGAATTTGATTATACTTTAATTTATGAATTTCACACTTATGGAATTTTCGGGGTGTTACATTCTCCCCCACTTAAAAGGATTTCGTCCCCGAAATCTTCAAGTTAGGAGGAATGTATATCCTAACATCCAATCATCCATCTACTCAACCATCAAACACGAGCATCCATAGTCCTTAAAAGACTTCTAATGCTTCATGATCATATGCGAAGTGTGTGTGTACATGTACTTATCTAATGCAAAATCAGGCGGTCTACTGATTCAGTTGACCTCCTTAATGCGAATTATGTAAGTGCCATGAATCCATTATGTATGCAAATTTTCCCTATTCTTGATTCTACATGAGTGCACAATCATTCATTACAAATGCAACATCCATATGACAACACATTAGAGTTCAACCATATACGAATGCAAACATATATGCATATGCAATATGAAGTGACTGAGCCGATCTAAAACCTAGATTGTGTGTGTATATGCAACCACGAGCAACCACTAGCAATCACTTGCAACCACTTGCAACCATCATCCATAACATGTTTCAATTACATGTTTCCATCCAAAGGGTTTCTACCTAAAAGATAAGATCGAGGAAATATACCTAAAAAGATAGATAAAAGCGCAACTTAAGGAAAAGGAAAGATCAAGGATGTACCCTCGAACTGAAAAGGGTAGGCTGTACGGATTCTAGCTTCAGTTTCCCAAGTCGCGTCTCCCTCGGCGTCGCTCCACTGAACTTTGACGAGCTTGACTTCGCGGTTGCGTAGCTTCTTCACTTCCATTCCTAAGATGCGGGTTGGAACTTTTCTTATGGTTGCTTCGCGTTCCACTTCGGCCTCTTCGAGGATATTTGGCTCTACCACTTCAGCAGACTCATGTAGACATTTTCGGAGATGTGAAACGTGAAAAACGTTGTGAACTCCGGCCAATTTTCGGGTAGCTCTAATCTATAGGTCATTTTCCAAATTTTCTCAATGATAGGAAATGGTCCTACCTAAAGGTATAGTCGAATGATAGAAACAAGTAAAAACTTTGTGCCCATTAGGCAATGTCAAAACTGGAAATCTATGCCACATATATATTGATTAGGAGAAGAACTCTCTAAGCATCAGCCCCGAAGACCGAAATCAACATCAGACTGACACCCAAAGAATTACTCAACCCATCCAACATATATGATTCTAGGAAACTAAGCATGATGGACTCCTTTTAGGTCACAAGGGAGTCCCTTCCTAAGACCAACCCGTATCCTATAAAACCCAAAAAGTTTGGTCAATCCAACGAACACCCTCAAGCCCCAACATGTGTTACTAACAGATGAGTCATACTCCCTATGGGGTTTGCGACAGAAATGGGATTGAGAATGGGACCGAGAGACTAAACAAAAAAGATAGCATGCAAGTAAGCTCTACAGGAAGAGAGGGATCAAGGATATACTCTTAAGAAGAGATATGATGCACGAATCTAGTCTTCGATCTTCTAAGTCGCATTTCCTTGAGCTTAACTCCATTATGCTTTGTCTGCCTTTAACTTCCCAATTTCGTAGCTTCTTAATTCTTGTTTCCAAAATATGAGTTGGAACCTATTTCACTATTGCCTCTCGTTCCTCTTTCACTTACTCTACTTCTAGTATACTCGGCTCAAACATAACGGCATACTCATGGTTTCACGCAAGCTCTCCAAAATTCACTAGTGAATTTTAGATTTCGTCCACTTACTATCAGGTATTCCACGTAGCAGAACTATCTCTTGGAAATAAATGCCAGCTATGTTGCCAAATGTACTTACTAAGGTGATTCTCCACAACTCATTCATAAGCGAAATGAACCTTCTGCCTTAGTGGCGAACACTACTAGAGCGCCCCATTCTGAAATGCTCCTTCAAATGAACCCCTACTCTAGAAGCTCTTTAATCTGTTTACTGAGCTCTTTCCTTTCTCGTGGAGCCATGTGTCTAACGGGCAACGCAACGGGCTTTGCATTATCTACAAGATATATGCGGAAGTCTATTTCCCGCTTCGGAGGCAAGCCCTTCACCTCTTCGAAGACATCCGGATATTCCCGGACTACTCTAACTGATTGCAAATTTTCAACAGAGGCATCTAGCGATTCAAGATAACTAAGCATAACCGCATACGAGGGATTACAAGAAATTTCCAAAGTATTACCGAGCTGGGTTAGGAGCCTAACAACCCTTTTCTCACAATCAAGGATGGCCCCATTACTGGATAGCCAATCCATACCCAAAATCAAACCATAACCCGAAAAGCCCAAAACAAAGGCACTACATTGAAATTCTACACTTAGAATAGAAATTTTCAAATCCAAACAGATCATAGACAAATGAGCTGGGCCCCCAATTGGGTTTGAAACAATTAAGGGGTCCTCTACCATACTAGTCTTTAGGTGCAGAGATTCTACTAAAGCAGACGAGATAAAGGAGTGTGATGCGCCAGAATCAAATAAAGTGCGAACGGGGTGATCATAAAGATAAACTACACTTTCTACAGAAGTATTTATACCTCGCTGTTGCAGAGGTGGCGCTTCCAGCACATGAACCTGTGCCCCTGGGATGGATCCAGCCCTCTGCCCCTGTCCTTGTTTCTTTGGGCAGTCCTTAGCCCTGTGGCCTATCTCACCGCAAGAAAAGCACCCACCATTCTCCTTGGCCTTCTTTTTCCGGCAGTCCTTTACTAAGTGCCCCACTTTGCCACAGAAATTACACTTCCTCTTCTCTTTGTTGCCTTTCCCGCCTTTCTTAAAGTCTGTCTTTTCAGGCTGCAAACCCTCTTTCTTCCCTTGAGAGCTTTCTGCCTTTGTCTCCTTCTTGCCCTTATCTTCTTCATTCAGCAATGCCATTTGCACCAATCTTTCATACGTGGCTCCCATGGGTATATGGGTCATGGCCAAACTGTGTAATGGCTCATTCAACCCTTTGACGAAACGGAGAGCCTTCTTGTGCGGGGTGTTGACTAGGTCAAGTCCAAACCTAGCCAGCTCATCGAACTGATTCACATACTCTCTGACTGTCTTGTCCCCTTGTTTAAGAAATAAGATTTTTTCCAACTGCAAACTTCTTTCCGCATCTGAGAGAAATTTAGTCTCAAACCTTTCCCTAAAGTCCTCCCATGTCTCCACTGGTCTTTCAGCATTAGTGACTTCCCACCAGTAGGAAGCCTCGCCCTTCAATAGCCACACCGCCAATTGTACTTTTTGTCTATCTTCTACCTCAAAGATGATGAATAGGTCCTCCGTTTCTTTCAGCCAATTTCTAGCTGCCACGAAGGACTCAGTTCCATGGAAATCCCTTCCTCCCATAGCTTTAAAATCTTTACATATCTTAGCAAAAGCGTTTCCCCGAGGAGGAGGAGGTGGAGGAAAAGGTGCCGCTGCAGCTGGATGATTTCCGGCAGCTGGGGGAGGAGGAACGGTAGGACCTGGCTGAGTGGCTCTTGCTTCTAAGAACCGCCTAAACCAACCAGGTATTGGCACACCCTTCTGGCAAGTTAAGGTCTTCGGACATGCTGAAACAAAAAGGATAGGTTCAAAACGAAGGATAAGAGATAGTACCTATGGCTTTGGGGAGTGGACTTTGCCTTTTAGAATAATATAATATTTTTCTTTTTAAAAAAAATGCTTCTTTAAATTTCCTTTTTGAAAATAATTTTTCAAAACTTTTTATCTTATCTGGTAAACCTATGCTCTGATACCAAGTGAAACACCCCACCTCCGTTAGGGTCACTCTCAAAGGGAATGCCCTAATTTTGGTGGAGGTTTATAAGTATAAGTCACAGATATACAAGACAGATATAAGAACACCTATTTGTAAACAGCGGAAAATCAACAAACTTTTATTTCATGAAAGCAAATACGTGCTACAACAATATCACCATAATTGTCTTACATCTTTTCCAAAACATAACATAACACTTTCATAATCTGTCTTGATTACATTATTTAAAGAAGCATAAATAAAACATAGATAAACTGCAAAGGCCCCATAGTGGTTGTCCAAAGCCATAGTTTCAAGCGAAAAGGTCCAAGCAATACATTTCTCTTCTTCAAGCTGGATGTTAAGGCTGGTCAAGCTGCAGTGTTCCCTCCCTGTGGACCTGGGGGGGGGGGAAACGGAAGAAAAGAAGACGAAAGAAAAGTAGAGTCAGACACAAAGCCTGAGTAAGTCTAGTACTATTTTGTCTATGAATAAAGAACTGGGTATGATAAGTATAAACAGGAAGTGGGCAAGCACTATAAACTTGGTTAAGTTGTCTAGGGTCGAATATACTATCGTACCCCATGTAAATCTCTGAACCCATATAAACTAGTTTCCAACTGGCACCCCATAATCAGGGTGATGTGATCCATTCTACGATGATCGGCTCCTACTCGCATAGTTACATGTGTCTTACGGCCCCCGATGTTGTAGTTACCTATGCTGGTCCCACCATGGGGTGTATCAAGTCCCATGGCGGCGGCCCGACACAACCTTAGAATGCACAGGTATGCTACTGGTGCCCAGTGCCTTATTTTTCTGCGCCGGGGTGTGTGCACGCCCGCACCCCGTTAGAACCTACACTGCTACACCACCGCCGTCGATTTGACCTCTTACAATCAGCCCAGTAATCGTGCCCCACCCTGCCTAGTTTCAGGGTATCCTGATACACCTTCTAGGGTTACTGCTGAAAAGGGTCCCCCGTTACTAGGTTTTCTATCTCTAGCCAACATGCTAAGTTGGTTAAGTGTTTTCTAACCTAACCCCCACCAGTCCGTTTAATTTAGCATGTTCTATTTTGATTAAGTCTTTAGTTCACTTAATCCTAACAATCCTGACTCAGCCTTAATTGTCTTATTAAGGCCCTGACCTCTCACATTAGACAGGTATTGTTGTGGCTGCCTGTTGCCGGTTGGTTCCGGGCAGTCTTACGCCACAACTCAGTCTAACCTCGGGTCCTTATTGGGCTCCATGTTTAACCTCCCACATTGGATAGGTATTGTTGTGACTACTGGACAGCCGGGCGGTTCCGGGCAGGTTTACATCACAACTCAATCCAACCTCGGGTTAAACACATCGTATGTTCTACATTTACATATTTTGTCTTTCTTCTTTATTTTCTTATATGTAAATATTTGCGGCCCATTAAGTTAATGGTGTAAAGGTTACACCAATCATGGGCCCAACCCATACTTGAATTTGGGCCCTTCTATTTTATGTTTTCATTCATTAGTAATTTTAACCCAACGTTATTTTCCCCCGTTTAACACGTCCGTTTATTATGTATATGTTGGGCTTAGCCTTTTTAAGCCCAACTTAGCCATGCGAAAAGGGGAGGCTTAAAGCGTGATTACATACACAAAAAGGGGAAGGTGAGCGCATGAACTTGCAATATGACGTTGGAAATACAAAATAGAAACTGGTGTACTTGCATAGTGGTAACATATACTTTGGTCATAAAGCATAGGTGACATGAATCAAGCCATGTAAACTTGTAGTTGAGATAAGAATCTAAATTGGGTATCATTATTGACACATAGTCATAACTAAAACATGAACCTATATTTTATTTAGGCATAATGTCAAACATAAGCATGGCACAAATATTTCTAACATAAGCATGGCATAATGTCAAACATAAGCATGGCATAAGTATTTGTTCACATAACCATGGCATAAATATTTCTAACATGAAATCATGATTTTTACTTTAGTCATGCAAACTTGCAAAAAGGGATTTTTGAACCTAACCTAGCTATGTACCACATATGTCATCATATAATTCTTGTTGACAATTTCAATTATGCAAATTATCAATCATAGCCTAGTCATATTCATAAGTTTGCAAATAGGTGTTCTAGTACAAAAGCATGGCTTAATACATGATGCCAAATTCTCAACATAATTTCATATGGATTATAATAACCCAAACTTATTCCAATTACTTCGCAAAAATGATGTTCGTATAAAAATTCACATTATGATGGCATAATAGCAAAACCCCAAACTTGCATGAATTTCAATTAATCAACTACATACATGTAGCTTCAACATGGATTACATAATTTGCGAATATTCCAAACGTATACTTGCATAAAACTACCGCATGTAGTTTTTCATAATGAATAACATAATTCATGAATATCCAAACGTATACAATATTCCAACGCACAAATATGAATTATTTTATCGCCACAAATCAAGTATACAAACCAACACAATTATTTGTTCATACCAAAACAATACTCTACTTACAATCGTTGCGGCGAATTCTCTAATTTAGGAATTTAGAGATGCGACTCCTTTTGACGTAGGCGTTGATTTGATTTGCTTGAATTGCTTTAGGCTTTAGAATTTTCCTCCTAATCTTCTCTCCAATTTGGTGGCTACTCCTAGGCGCTCCTCAGCAACATGGCGGCTTTGTTCTTATTTTTGAATGAATAGATTAGGGTTTAGTCTAGGGTTGTTTTTATAGAGGTAATGAACTGATTAGGACCGTTGATGTTGCTCGGTTAGATCGTAGCCTTTCATCCTAAGGAGAGACCAATTAGAGCCTGCCACCTAGCCCTAATGACAAAGCAGACCACAGAAAATCGGCCAAACACAGACCTGGCCAGCCAGGTTGGACTGGGTTCGACCTGGCTCTGGACCAGGTCGACAGGCCTGTCGACAGGCCTGTCGACCTGGTTAGACCAGGTCGACAGCCCAGTCGACCTGGGTGCGTCAGGCGGGTCTTTTTCCGCCCTGGCCCATTGGGCCCCACTTCGGAATTTTTAATTGTTTTATTCTGTTTGAATTTTAAATTTAATTCAGAAACTTCCGAAGGCCATATCTTCTTCATACGGACTCCGTTTTTCGAAAACTCGGACTCTATTTCGCGTATTTTTCCGAGACGAACGCAATGGCGTATCCCGTTTCCCTTAGTTCTTTGATTTGAATTTGATTATACTTTAATTTATGAATTTCACAGTTATGGAATTTTCGGGGTGTTACAAGTCGAGTGATTCCAGATAGCACAACATGACGGGACCTCTCGGATCACAAGAAATCTCTAGGGTGTTTCCGAGGCGAGTCACGAGCCTCACAACCCTATGCTCACAATCAAGACTGGCTCCATATCTGGACAGTCATGCCCAATATCAATCTGTATCCCCTAAAACCAAGAACATAAGCACTACACAAGAACTCTACACTCAGTATAGAGATCCTCAAATCCTCACATATCATAGACAAATGGGCGGAACCCCCAATAGGATTTGAGACACAGACGGGATCCTCTACCAAGCTAGTACTAAGGTGCAAACTATCAACAAGATCAGATGAGATAAAGCTATGCGATGCACCAGAATCAAACAAGGTACGAACTGGAAAATCAGAAATATATACAAGGCTCTCAACAGAAATACTACCTCGATCGGGAACTGGAGCGACATTGAGAGCATGAACTTTCCCTCCTGAAGGTCCAGCACGCTGAGTCTGACCCTGGCCTTGCCCTTGCTTCTTCGGGCAATCCTTGCTGAAATGTCCAGTCTCACCGCAGAAAAAGCATTCACCATTCTTCCTTTTCCTCTTCTTACAATCCTTGATAAGATGCCCAGCTAAACCGCAATAATGGCACTTCCCCTTGGTGTTCTTGCCCTTGTTGTTGTTCCCCTTGTTGCCTTGACTCTTGTTCTTGTTCTGATTGCCTTGACTGCTTTGACCACTTGGATTACCCTGATTTCCTTTTCCCTGGGAATCAGTCTTCTTGGCTTGAGTATCATTCACCTTGATCTCTTTCTTGCCATCTCCCTGAAGTAATGCCATATCAACCAAGCTCTCAAACGTGGCCCCATGGGGAATATGTGACATAGCCAATCCCTGCAACGGCTCATTTAATCCTCTAGCAAAACGAAGGGCCTTCTTCTGAGGAGTATTCACCATATCTAAGCCAAAACGAGCTAACTGATTAAACTTGTTCACATATTCTTTGACAGACATATCTCCTTGCTTCAAAGTTATGAACCTCTCCATTTGCAGATTCTCCTCAGCAGAAGATAGAAACTTAAGCATGAACCTTGCCCTGAAATCGGCCCAAGTCTCAACAGGCCTAGTACCATTGGTGACTTCCCACCAATAAGCGGCTTCATCCTTCATAAGCCAAACCGCCAACAAGACCTTCCTCTGATCGTCAAACCCAAAGATAGCAAATAAATCCTCGGTCTCTTTCAACCAATTTCTGGCCTCTACAAAAGTCTTTGTGCCTTGAAAATTCTTGCCACCCATTGCTTTGAAATCCTTGCAAGTCTTTGCGAAGTCAGCTTGAGGATGCTGAGGGGGAGGAGGAAGAGGAACCTCAGCGACAGGAGGAGGAGGAACATTAGCGACGGGAGGAGGAGGAATATTAACTACTGGAGGAGGAGGAGGGACATCTGCGGGGCCGGCTTCGGTCGCCCTAGCCTCCAAAAGTCTCCTATACCAAACGGGTACGTGTACTCCCTCCGGAATAGCAAAGTTATCGGCCATACTGAAAAAGAAAAAGACAGATTCAGAATGGAGAAAAACGAAGGGATTTTGCTAATGGCTTTTTGGGGAATAGCCTTTAAAATAAACTAGACTTTTCTTTGGAAAATACTTTATACTTGGTTTTGAAAATAGTTTTTCAAAAGTTTTCTAAAAACCTTTTTGTTCCTTCTCGTAAACCATATGCTCCGATACCAAATGTAACACCCCACCTCCGCCAGTACCACTCTTGCAAGGGCACTCTGACTTTGGAGGGGCGTTTGAATCAGGTAAACATGCATAATGATATATCAAGGCAGAACAAGAACATATGTATATATGTAAACAGAGTAAATAACATAGATAAAACAGCGGAAGATTTTAAACCATTTCAAAACAAGTCTGGTACAACATAATATCAATTTTCCAAATAAATAAGTCTAGATAAAACAACATCATCTGAAAACAGAAATACATAAGTGCTATCCCCAAAATACGTGAGAACCATAGCTAGCTTCATGTAGAAAGCGTACATGAGCTGAAATCCCACAAGCAAGCAATCCAAAATCCAAGCTAGGCCCCTGTATTCCCTCCCTGAGAACCTGGGGGGGGGGGGAGAAACGGAAGAAAAGAGGCGAAAGAAAACAGGTCAGTCAAAAAGACTGAGTAAGCCCTACTACAATCAATGTAAACTGATAAAGTTAACTGGTATGAGCAGCAGGGATGAACATAAGGATAACAACATACTAGCATGATGATTAACTAACAAGGTAGATAAAGGTGTTATCGCATAATCAGGATTAAGGTTTTGCACCACAGGTGTACTAGCAAACTAACATGACTTGAATAAACAAGTACTGATCCCTTGGCCCAAGCTTTGGCCCAATAACATGAAGTGACCCTCATACGAGGTCCAATAACATGAAGTGACCCTAACACGAGGTCCAACCCAACAGTCTAGTCGATCGGCTCCCCAAGCCTAACTCGTCACGTGTTGGTGTCAATACGGCCCAAACATGATTGTAGTCGAACTGTGCCGGGTCCACCCTTCGGGTGTATCAAGCCCTAGGGTGTCAACCCCTGGACACCATGAACATGAGTGCACAGTCTCGATCTACTGGTACCCGTGCATGTTTTCTCCGGCTACGGACTATGTGCACGACCAGAGTCCGCCCGGAACTACACCGGTGTACCACCCTGCCGTGGTTTATTGGTCGCTTACCTCCAGTCCAGTAATCATGCCCCCACCCTAGCCTAGTCCCTAGGGTCATGATGATACAAACTAGGGATTACTGCTGGAGTGGACCCCCCATTGCTAGGATTTCTCTAGTGGGTTAAGTACGGTTTAACCCCTTCACTAATCATGGATTAACTTGGTTAAGTGTAACGATGAGTTCACGACTTAACCCCGATTAATCTACCAAGCCCAAATTGGTTAAGTATTAAATGGACCATGACTTAACCCTAATCATGAGGCATTAATTAATTAATGCGCCTTAACCTCTCACATTAGACTTTGTTGCGGTTACTAGTTAAGCCGGGCGGGTCCGGGTAGCTTTACACCACAACTTGGTCTAACCTCGGGTCCAAGGTACAACATGACCAACTTCTCACATTGGGTCCTATTGTTTGTAGCAACTAGTTAAGCCGGTCGGTTCCGGGTAGGTTTACGCTACAAACTCAACCCAACCTCGAGTTGGCCACACTTATCTTTTCTAAGTGTCATGTCCACCATGTTTCCAAAACATGTTACATATTTTCAAGCAATTGGGTAGACCTAACTTAATAGGTAAATTCCCAAGCTTATGTTTTTATGTCTTTTAAGTTTACCCAACCCCAAACGCAATCCCATTGCTTACATATCGCAATAGCGCATAAAGGATAGAAAGAGGGAACTTGGCATAATCATGACATAAAAGTGTTGAAGCCACAAGTTCAACATGGTGCCATATGAAATGTACATATGTTCATATACTTGCATTAGGCCTCAAAAAGCATGCATAACTTGCATATCATATGACAACTTGCATATCAAACTTGCATAGCATAACTTGCATATCATATGACAACTTGCATATCAAACTTGCATAGCATAACTTGCATATCATTTGACAACTTTCATATCAAACTTGCATAACATAACTTGATGAACTTGCATAACACATCATAGTAAACTTGCATATCACATCATAGTAAACTTGCATATCACATAATAGTAAACTTGCATATCACATCATAGTAAACTTGCATATAAACTCGCATATCATACATTTAACTTTAAAGTTTAAGTATGAAAGTAGAATAGGGCTTACAATGCTTATGCGGACTCAAATGAGTATAGCAAATGTAAGAAAACCCTTATGCAACCAATTGAACCCCAAAAATGCAAGCAAAATTGATCAAAACTCTCTCTTTATGATGCAAAGATAGAAACTTGACTTGAATGCAAGCTAATGATGATCATACAAGTCTAAAAACACTTGTATGCATGGAAAATCTCATTAAACTTGTTTAGGAATTTTATGAAGAGAGTGGAGGCCATGAGAGGATTGATTTTGCCATAGTTTAGTTGCTAGAATGAATAATGATGATTTAGGGTAGGTTAGGGTCTTATTTATAGATTAGGCAAGTGATTTAGGCCATAGGATTAAACCCTAGTTCCCATCTCAGCCCTCAAAACCGAATCTGGCCCCCAAGCTCAACACAAACCCAAAATGGTGCACCAGGCTAAAGAGCCCGTCTGAGCCAAGTCGACAGCCCAGTCGACAGGGCTGTCGACTTGGTCTAACCAAGTCGACTCCCAAGTCGACAGGGCTGTCGACTTGGGGTGTTCTGGCGGGAAATTTCCCGCCTGGCCCAAACTGGCACAATTTTCCAAATTCAAGTTTGAATTTGAAATCTGTTTTTACTTAGAAATTTTCAGAAAACTTCGTTGGGCCTTAATCGGGTCATACGGACTCCGATTTTCGAAAACTCGGACTCTATTTCGCGTATTTTTCCGAGACCAACGCAATGGCATAGCCCGTTTCCCTAGATTCAGATTTTAGAATTAAATTCTGCCTCGATTTATGTTATAACAGGTTATGGAAAATACGGGTTGTTACATATTGGAACTTGTACATCCATTTAAAATTCTAAACATAAAACTACGAACTACCATGACGCTGCAGGTAGTTTTACCATTAAATTATAAATTAAACGTTCAAACGTCATTTAATAAACGAATTTATCAACATGATTCAATTCTAGCTTAAATAAATCCTTTTATATTATTCAGTTCAATCTATATTGCAAATCCAACCAATTATGACTATTCCAAAATTAAATTATTATTTATATTAAAATATTCTAAACCATTGAATTCGAGTCATGTGAATTTCAAGTTACCATATAAAACGATTTTAAATGTTTCATTTAACGGCTAAAAATCTAGGTTGTTACATCCCTCCCTCCTTAAAAGAATTTCTCCCCCAAAATTACTAAGGTAGGAAAAATGATACAAACCCATTAATTTTCAAAAATCTATTTTGGATAAAATCTTTTGTTCCACCTTCTGAACCTTTTAGTTTTATATAGTCCAATTAGTTTCAAAAGAAAAACCAAATTTTGTTAATAAAAATTTCCAAAAAGATTTGAAATTTTCGAACACCTTAAATTTTCAGAAAAAATTGGTAGAGTCTCCCCTGTACAAAGGGACTTCAGCAATATTGCAGGAACAACAAATATATATACATCAGTCCACATGGTCGGAAAAATCCAATTCATAAACCATATTTATATTTTGCGCAGGCGTATCTTATACGAGCTTTATTAAGCGATAAGAACTAAGCTATACATGAGCTTGCTCAATTAGCATACATCTATAGCCAAACTAGATCAAATTAGCCTCAGAAATTAATCAATAGGTTTAAAGATGAATTATCCTTGCACATGTTCTTAACTTAACTTATTAGTTTCATAATCATGCAGTATGGATTCAAACATCCAAATTATCCATTTCAATCTATTTACATATTATTCAATTAACATGAAATTTATTCATAACCAATCCTCAGCGATACCTTTGTATACATAATATATTATTTTAAATTTCATCCAAATTCGTTAGACTTGAATTAATTAATTCATTAATTGTTTCTTAATCAAATTCATTTTCTTTGAAATCTATACCTATGCAATTTATTTCGATTACACCATTCAAACTGATTCCTAATCATTTCATTTAGATTCATTAACTCACATGTATTTCTATTTTCCAAACACTAGCCAAATTCTTATTGACTTAAGTTAAATTTTATTTCAAAATTCAAGTTCAATTTTAAATTATATGATTCATTTTAACCCAACATAAGTTAAATTAAAATTTTATTTACACATTCATATTTGTAATCTCTTTTTAGTTAAATTATTCCAACTTCATAATCAAATTGGAATAATATTCAAATCAACATTGGTTTATTAACAATATTATAACAATCAAAGAAAATTATTACTTTTACCCTTTTACAAAATACATTGGGCAAAAATTATATAAAAATATTTTTTATCCAACTACAAATATGCGCTTTCATACATAGATACATACATACATACATATATATATGTATGTATATATATAAAATTATATACACACATATACACGCACATACTCAAACATAATCTAGAGTATTACTATCCCCATCTCTATTGAGTTCCGCCATAGAGCCAAGGTTATCACTAAACCTTATTCTCTGGTACCAGTGTAACGAACCAAGGAAACTCGACGCTCAAATTTCGACATTAATACATATTCTCATATTACATGCCAAAACTAAAATATCAATAAGTTGGATAGTTAGTAGATAGAAATTAGTGGGTGAGAAGTAGAAGGAAAGAAATATCAGAATAGAAGAAGAAGAAGAATAACAATTATATCACAAAATTAGAGTCAAATATACCCTCACAGCGGAACAAAAAAAATATAATATATCAAACTTTTTGCTCAAAAGAAAATTGTGTGTGTGTGTATATATATATATATACGATTATACGATGTTAGAGTACATAACAAATCAATACAATTCACGGAGCGAAAATATTTATTACCATAAATTACGAAACTACGTCATGACTCCAGCTTCTCTCCTGAAGCTCGAAGAAAAAACCTAACCTGGGAATATGCTTAGTCTGACCCGAGCACATTTTGAAGCAAACAAAAATCAACCAGGATCAGTCTAGAATACTTTCGGTGATCAATTCATATTACAAACAACTTGCTTAACTTAAGAAGTTCCTCTAAATGAAACGAACTCTCGTAAGACACGACCACTCATAAACATGGCATGTTTTTCTACCTTATAATACCCAAAACACTTTTTATATCAAAATTCAGTGATGTTATATAATGTCTATCAATCCGCAAGAAAAATGAGAATATAGCCGGAAAGCATGCATCTCGCTTTCCAACATACACTACACCATAGATTGTATACGACAACACTGGAGAAGTGATGCAGGAAGTGCCAAAAAGTGTTTCTATAGGCGAAAAATGATTTTTGGCAACACTTTCTCGTGGTTACCTTTTGCCACGTTGCCTTAAAGTCACAGGCAACACCTTTGCGACCCTATGGCAACATCGGTACAGGTGATGCCACAGGTAGTCACTACAACAAAAACACCCTTTCACAACTACCAAAAACAATTGTAATATGTCTAGTATAGTTGGCAACCATAATAAAGTCAACCTTTTTTACAACTGTTTCTATCAGTTGTTAAATTTTATTTTACAACCGCTAAAAGTAATTACATCTCAAACGATATTAATCAAAGACTTCATAATATTACAATAAATATTATTATAACATAGTATTTTATTCAAACGATTATTTTATTTCAACATTTCAAATGGTACAAATTTTTTGACTCCACTATTGTACATTTACTCGTATATTACACAAGAATTCATATTTACATACATTCCTCACTACATTGTCACTCGATTCACTCATATCCAGACTCACACATACAACTATAAGCAAGAATTAGTTGCAACAGGTTCTTCGAGAAAAGGATCAATAAACTTCCAGAATTAATAGACTTTGATGAATACGAATTGCTATCAAAAGAATCAAAGCTTCATGATGATGCACTTTTATTTGCATGGGAACCTTTGTTTGAATCTTCCATGCCAACTCGAGAGCTAGCAACTCCAACCTATGATGGAGGTCTAGCAACTCCAACTTGTGAAAATGAATGATACGAACTAGCTCTCTTGTAATATTCTCCTTCCTTGATATTCTGATAGTTAAAAATAGGATAATGTTAATTCTCAGTTGAACTGGATCATATCAACTGTATCATAGAGAACATAAGTAATGCTATATTGGACTGATAGTCAAGGAAGTAAATTTATATGATGCCAAAATTTTAAAACTAGTAAAATAAAAAAAACTATAAATATCAAAATCCAAATTCCAAATCTCTTTTGGCACAATGAAATTTGAACTTCCACTCGGTTCGAGATATTACCCAACATAAGCCAATATGTTCGTCTTGTAGACCAATATTGGATTTTGTTATGGTACATCTATACCGCTTATTCTAGTCAGTTGATTCTGAAGCTGGGTAATACACAGATCTTCAGTAGAGTATGTGTCTCTTGGTGGTAATTCATGGAGCTGAATGTTGCATATATACAAACACCTCTTCCTCCACACACACAAACATGCACTTATAAATGTACTTATGTATGTGTACGAATATGTGTATGGATGCATGCATGTGTATACACACACAACACATACATATACATAAATATTAAATACATACATAAGGAGACATGAAAATCATTTGCCTTTAGAAATCTACCAACTATTATAAAAAATTAACCATATGATACTTGAAGATAAGTATTACCTGCGTGTCTCTTGGTGGTTTATCCGAGGTCTTACTCCCACCAGATTTCTTATCAACATAAATATTTTTGATGAACTCCTTATTTTTGCCTGGACTGCTGTTGAAAAAAGGATTAATTAGTGTTTATGTATGAAAAGTAATTATAGGTATATAGTACAAAAATGCATGCATTTTACCTGTTATTTGGTAATCTCATCCGTTGTATACCCACTCCTCAAAAATTGTTCTTTCGCACGCTGTCACAAATCGTGTCACGTTTCAATTTAGAAAATTGGATATGTTAGTGATTAAGACCAGATATGCTATCTATTGTGGTCATGTTTCATAAGATATAAAGAACTACACTTTGATAAAGAAAAAGAAAAAGGAAAGGAGAATGAATAACATACACAAATTGATCAAATCATTGTTTAAATATAAATGTCACTAGAACTATAGATTATAAATTACCTGGCGATCAACATTGAACTTAGGAACAAGCATGTCAGCCAATTACCATTTTTGCCATGATCAACATTGAAATCTTTGCTATCCTTTGTGTTTTGTCCCATATTGTTATTATTTTTGGCATTTTCAGCCAGTTTTCAGAGTTTCTGAACTTTATAATCGAACTTCTTATCTGTAAGGCATATCTTTAAAAAAATCAAACAAAAACCAAAACATTAAATGAAAAACACTGTAAATGAAAGTAAAAAATTAAAAAGAATAAACAAAGGGATATATATGATTCCCATCTTCTCAATAAATAATTTGATCTCTACAAAACTTCACACAAGCGGATGGTTTTGTATAGACAGACATTTTGCCTTGCGAAGTACATCGTAGACTATAGACTGACAATAGCTCAACATAAGCAAATGTTTTGTTTCTAAGTAAATTATCCCATCTGTTATAAGGAGTTGGTTGTCTTTCACCTATATAGCTAACTAAATATGTAAATTACACTGCATGATTTTAACCAGAATACAGTATTCTAGGCACAACAACACTGATGGTGCGTGTTAATCCAGATTATATCAGTTTTTCTAAGATTTCAAGCCATAACGATTTCAAAGACGTTATGATTATACAGGATTCAACGTTTGTTAAAGATAGAACTGGCTTCTCCACCTAGTTCATCATTACCACCCTGGGCCGTACTGGCATCAATACTGTCGATTCCACTCAAGTTTACATCTACCCAACGAGAGTCAGTAGCAGTCGCAGCTAGTAAAGGAATTATTGGGTTACCTACGGGAGGCTTTAACAGCCCAAATTTCCGTACACTTTGAGTCGACTAATAACACCACACGCCCAACCCAATTTGTATAGAAATACGAATCATTATTAGAAAGAAGTTAGATGATGAGAAATAGAAAGAAAGAAATATTAGAATAGAAGAAAAACAAAGATCACAAACTCACAGCCGAACGAATAAAATATATTAAATAACATAACTTTTGAAATACAAATCAGTAACTGTATATACATACCATAATCAGAGCACGCCAGTTATTCCTGGAACAGTTATAAACACCTGTTTCCAGACACAACATAGTACACAGCGGAAATATGATAGTCTATAGCTAAATGGTGAAGCCTCCTGCTTCCAGCTCTTCCAAGTGAATCTGAAAAATCCCGACTACTTAACTGCCCATACAAATTTGGGTACCCAAGAGTTTAGGGAAAACTAAACAAAATAAACTCTGGGTCAGTCATAGGACTGGTGTGAGTAAACTCCAACCATTGGTTTAACTTTCAAAAACCTTTCGAAAGAAATGATAATCGTAAGATCGATCCACACATAAACACGGATGGTTTTTACCTTACGATAACCCAATAATATTTTGATATAAAAATCCAGTGATATTATAATAGTGTCTACATCAAATAAATAGAATCTAGTGGAATGCTTGCATCTCAAGCTCCATATATAATATAAAATTAAAAACCGCAGGGCGCTTACTGGAGATTGGATTTCCAACATGACAAGGTATGGAACCTGTTGTATATAACAGTGTTGTATACACAATTGTATGATTTTTGTTTGATGATAAAAACCAAATAAATATTATTTTAAATGTGTTTGTTACTGTACTATTCTATTTATACATCACAGACAGGAGTATATTATTTATATTTAATTAGAATACGACTGTACCGACGTTCATGTATTCATATAGTATTTTATTTAAATTAAATATTATACTTCAAACATTCAAACAGTACAACTATTTATAACTCCACTATTAACAAGTCAAATATTTTTGAATATTTCTGACATGACTCATTTAACACATCACAGAAATTGTACTATTAAAAGATTCAAACAAATTGAAATAGATTGAATTAAACAGCAAAAATAATTTTTTTATTTCAATCAATATTGATCATTACGAATAATAGTACAATTCTATTCAGTTATGTCTACAACCACTATCATGTACGCAGATTTCTTGTTGCTTACATATTGACTCATATTCACTGACTCATATACAATTTGCATTCTCTATCTTCTGTCAGTCCAGTCTTCACAGCTTCCAGCTATCACCAGTCATCTTCATACATGTCATAGAAGAACATACAAAGTAGACTGCAACAAAAATAAAATTAAATAAAATAAACTATAAAATTTATTTTTAAATTTTATTTGCCTCAGAATTTAAGTGTGTTTCTCATCATTTTTCTAGACTTGGTCTGATATGCAAGGATAGAAAAACTCGTCAGGATGGCTGCGTATACATACGTGTATATACACGTGTGCACTGCCTCTCCAATCCAGTGTGCAATTGAGGAGTAGCCACGAGGAGCTTCTCGACTCAGTGCACAACATATCAAAATAGTCGAGCAAAAGGTCAAAGTTCAAGAAAGGGGAATAACTCATAACAATAATATGGAAAGGCATTTCAAATTCAAAGATTTTTATAAAGAATAAAATACAAGTAAAGTTCAAAGGATGTGTTACTGCATTACAAAGCAAAGGTGTGCATATGAATAGAGGACAGGATGATCAAAGCAGCATGGGAAGAACAACAAATACAACAAAAACAGTAAGCTCAACATCAAAGAAAAATCAGCAAATGAAAATATGAAGTCAGTTTGAAGCGCAAACATGCAAGCATGTCAAATCATATGACAGTGCAAGTGGAAAAGTATCCAAGTCTGTGTGTAAATGGTAGAGTAAATGCACAGCATGAAGCATGTATACACAGTAGAGAATGCAAGTGCAACAAATACAACTAAGCTATGATGGTAGAAGGAACAATGTCAGGAAATTCAGATTAGTAATGATCAATCAAGTAATAATTTAGCATGGTTAAATTTCAGTTATAAGATCATATAACAACACAGTATAATAGTTTTGAAACTACAGGCAATAACAAGATGAAAATGATATGGAAAGATCAAGTATATTGTCTGATAAGTCATGAAACGTATAACAACAGTTTTATTCAGCAAGACCAAAGCATATGTAGCATCTGTTCTTATCTGTTCAAATTAGACTTGGCAAAGTGTATAGCAAAGTGTTTGGGCCACAGACTACTCGAGCAACAACAGAACAACAAGAATGCAACTGATCATCTCAAAGATACAAGTGAAACAAGTATAGTATTTGTTCTCATCCCAAGGAAACATGTACAACTAATCATCTCGAGTATAGTATCTGTTCTTATCTAATCATATAGAAACAGTTCAAAAGCAGGTAAGGCATGATCAAGAATTATATCAGTTCTTATCAAAGTCAGAGCATCAATTCAAGGTCAAGGCAAATCTAAGAGTAATGTCAGTTCATAATGAATATCAGTGGAGCAGCAACAGAACACACATGCACAAACACTCAGGGGTAAAGCAGCATACATATGAATACACAAAAGAGTCAAGCAGATCAACCATAGTATTTTTTTAATCAGTTCAAAGGTATGATCAAGAATTATATGAGTTTTTATCAAATATCAAGCATCAATCCAAGGTCAAGTTAAAAATTATCTGGCATGTTCAAGTAATGTTTCTGTTCAAAGGAAGATCAAGCCAGCGATTTCTTTTTATCAATTTTAGTATGAACAAATTCGAGATATTTTTCAGAAGTATGAACATATATATATATATATATACGGCATTTTTTCCAAAACAAGTTTGAAACTTTCAAAGTTTACAATTCAAAAGCCAGGGATTTCAAAGCAATAAAAACCACATGTGTAACACCCCTAAGTCCCACATTGTGGAAGCCTGTGTGAAGTCGGTACTTATATAGTAGAGCCCATCTCTTACTAATGCCGAGGCCTTTTGAGGAACAAAACCCCACACCTATACGGTGGCTAAGTTGGGGACAATATCTTACGTGAACGGAGGTGCGGGCTGTTACAATGGTATCAGAGCCAATACCCAGCCGGGCTCCCCCGTTGGCTCACAAACACCTCACCCAGTCGCTGTGGTCTACATAAGAGCCACAATTCCGGCTGGGTAACCTAGCTCTGATACCACTATAACCGCACCTCCGTTCACGTAAGATATTGTCCCCAACTTAGCCACCGTATAGGTGTGGGGTTTTGTTCCTCAAAAGGCCTCGACATTAGTAAGAGATGGGCTCTACTATATAAGTACCCACTTCACACAGGCTTGCACAATGTGGGACTTAGGGGTGTTACAACATGCAATATTCCAGAAGATTGAAGAATTCAAACTCCACATCAACAAAGCCGATTAAAATCAAGCTGTAATAATAAGGAATTTCGCTCGATCCGTATCGATCGCTAAACCGACCAAGATCGTTTGAAACCCCTGATTGCTTTGACAACAAGCCACATCTGGACACAAATAAAAGAACGTTTCATTGTTAATTACAACAATTCCATCATAATACAAGAATACACAGAGTATGAATAATTATTATACAACAGAAAATATCAGAGATTTAAATTATATTACATAGCAGCGGAAAAATAATACAAAACATGACTGAAAGTAATACACGGATACAGAGCTTTCTGAGTATCGTTCCAGCTATAAATCAGGATCCTGTGAATATAAATCTGCAAAACCAAAACTACTAGCTGCCCGTGTCAAAATAAGGGCACCTAGAGTTTAGTTTAAAACAATAAACTCCAGGTCAGTCATGTGACTTGTGTGAGAAATAAAACAGTTATTAAAAACTTTACTTTAAATCAGATATATCAAGGGACCACGCCGTATAACACGGAACGGGTTTCCTCCCAAGAATACCAGTGCATAAAACAAAACAGCGCAATGCTTTTTGAAAAAAATGAAGCTATTATAAGACCCAAGTCCTATCACACAATGCAACGCAAGCCGGAAAATAGGGTTTTCCCTTATAATAGCCAAACATGCTTGGTACGTTTAAAACAAATCATTTGATACTATTATAAGTGTATAGTGTATAAAACAACTTCAAATCGTAAGTATCAATCATAGACGACATGGGTACCATATATCATGTCGCCATACTAGGCTCTACAATCAAAACCGCAAAGTCACATATTTGGAAATTGGATTTCCATCTGTGGACCAAGGCTAGGGATCATCCTCACTGAATTCGAGACAATCTAGCCCATGTCTCAGGAACAGCCGCAACTGCCCCATGGATTGTGACAATCCCAAAATCCGAGGGGCGGTATTAAGGATAATCATTGGAATATAACACATTAATCATCATAGCAGAGTACAGATAATAGCAGAACAATAAATAGAATAATTTTACATGGATTTGACAGCGGAATCACAACATGTAATAACATCAGAATAGCATAGCATAGGATATAACTTAGTAAATAAAGGGAAGTGATCAGTCATCATCGCCAGAGGCGGAATACATACATGCAGTGAGACATAATAAGGGTATCAGTCTACATCGCCGAAGGCGGTACATATACATACAATAAGAAGTACGGAAAGTAAATCAGTCTGCATCGCCCGTGGCGGAATCATAATATAAGTACAATAATGGCGAAAAATGTCTCGTCTCTGTGAAGTCAGCCTCGCCATGAGCCAAAATGCACTCTATGAAACAGTGTAGAGCCAAAAACAACCTATCACCTGTGAACTAAGCTGCCCGTGTGAAAATAAGGGCACCCGCTTTTGCAAAGTGAAAAAAACAACGAGTCAGTCATGGGGACTGGTATGAGGAATCTATTTAATAGTTTAAAACAACAGTAATAAGAAAATCATAGGACCACGCCACTTTCGCGGAACGAGTTTACTCCAGTGATTGCTAGTGCATTTAAAACAAAGTAAATTCTTTTAAAACAACGCAATGCTTTTAAAAAGAATGAAGCCATTATAAGACTCAGGTCCCATCACACAATGCAACGCAAGCCGGAGGATAGAGTTTTACCTTATAATGGCCAAATATGCTTGATACGTATAAAGCAAAATCAATTGATATTATTACTAGTTCATATATGTTTCAAAAGCGAATAGCATCATAAATATCAATCATAGGCGGCATAGCTACCATCTACTATGTCGCCATACTAGTTCTACAATCGTGTCCGTTATTTCGTATCGGAAATTGGATTTCCGTCATGAGTCGAGGCAAGGGGCAAGCTCCTCTCTGCCTCGAGACATTCTAGCAAATGCCTCAGGACTACACACTCTGGGCAACCCTTGGATCTTCAGGGCCGGTCCTCTCTTACGTTTGAGGATTAGTATTCCTGAACACACGTTTCCCGGTCCTTACAAACCTAAAATCGAGGCGCCTCGCATTCCAATAACCACATAGGTGAAAAATAGATATATATGTTAGGGCTGGTAAGTCACTGACACCACCATAGCTAGAAAGAAACGTCGTGCTCTCCCTGCAGTCCGTATCCCGTTTTTAACTCATACCGGGGTGTGAGGCTCGCGAATCCACGCTATACACAAAGCCAGGCCACGTAGACCGTGCTTTGATCATCATCCACAAGACTTTGCTTTACAATAGAAGCCTTGATCACAGCATCTTGGCATGCCACATAGGCAGTCCACTCCATACGATTGATTTCCATCGATATATAACCTCTGAGCTCGTATGTCTTAGAGAAGGGCGTTAAGCAAAAGAATAAATTCTCCGCCGCCAAACAGATATATATTTAACAGAGATCAATCAGTATAGAACAAAATCCAATGTCAGACACACAGTTCATTTACAAGTCCGTTCTGGGTCTGAACGAAACCGGTGGCGTCAAATTCCTCGTATATCCGTCCAATCAACACATACGTTCAGATGGCTACTACTTCCGTCCCTTCACGGTAGCTACTCCGGTCAGGAACCTCAGGAGCGCCCGTCCAACCGATACGAAGATCGTCGGTCTTGAATCGTCTTTGCATTTTCCAATTCGAATCGCTCGATAAATTATTTGAAATGAGGGTTAGCTCGGCATTTTCAAATAATTCACGTCATTAGAATTTAAATCGATTCTTTCCATGGTTATATTATTCGACATCCATCTTTCAGTTCTTTAGTGTTATTTCCGTGTCAAGCACATACAACCATCAAATATCAAACAATTCAAGCCCAATTGGTCTATTTGCAATCTATGTTGCTTATAATATTTTAAAACGATTTTTCGCCATTTTTATTTATTTAAAAATGGCCATATTTAATTAAACGACGTTTCAGGTCGTGCCGTGGCACTAGCGCTGTTTTTTGAGACGACCCCAAACCCCGTACTGACGGCGTCAAGGGTAATCCGTGGAATATAACACAGAAACAGATAATAGCAGAACAGAATTAAATAAATACACCAGATAATGAACAATAGAATATACTGGATAAGCGTAATCATCAGAGTTACACAGTATACAGGATCATACTTAGTAAAAATACAGTTCAGCTATACATAAATGTCTACAGCGGAAAACAAACAAAATATGTACAATAGGAGCTGAACAGCATAAAATAAGATAAATGATAGAATCCATCTTCAGCTCCAGCTATCCAGAAAGAACCAGCTAAACCTGAATACAAGGCTGCCCGTGTAGAAAAAGGGGCACCCGAGTTTGAAAGTGAAACAAACTACGAGTCAGTCATGGGACTGGTATGAGAAATCTATTCAACACATATATAATATGGCCAATCACAGGACCACGCCACTTTTGTGGAACGGGTTTACTCCATTGGATTGCTAGTGCTTTAAAACAAATCTTTCTTTTAAACATCGCTATGCTTTTTGTAAGAAAAATGAAGCCGTTATAAGACTTGGTTCCCATCACACAATGCAACGCAAACCGGAGGATAGAGTTTTACCTTATAACGGCCAAAATATGCTTGATACGAATAAAACAAGGGCAATTGATATTATTGCTAGTGTTTATATGTTTTGAAAACAATTTCAAATCATAACTATCAATCATAGACGGCATGGGTACCATATATCATGTCGCCATAAATATATACAATCAAAACCGCACGATGTCGTATTTGGAAATTGGATTTCCGTCATGAACCAAGGCAAAAGATAGTCCTTACCGAATTCGTGATTCTCTAGCCCAAGCCACAGGATCAGAACGCATCAACCCTTTAGATCGTCAGGGCCGGTCCACCGATGTGGATTATTATGCCTGAACAATACGTTTCCCCGCCCTTTGGGGCGTAAACGAGCCAACGAATGACTCCATCGGACCCGGATCGTCCGATCAAACCGAGGCGCCTCGCAACAGCAACAACCACAAAGGTGAAAAGTATATAAATGTCAGGGCTGGTAGGTCACTGACACCACCCTAGCTAGAAAGAAACGCATGCCCTCCCTGAGGTCCTTCTCCCGTTCCTGGTTCATACCGGGGTGTGAGGCTCGCGATTTTGCGTTATACACAAAGCTACGCCACGCCGGCGGTGCTTTGATCATCACCACAAGACTTTGCTTTTCAAAAGAAGCCCTGATCACTGCATCTGAGCATGCCACACAGGCAATTCATGCCATGCGACTGATGTCCATCGATACATAACCTCTGAGCTCGTGCGTCTCAGAGAAGGGCGCTAAGCAAAAGAATAAATTCTCCGCCGCCAAATAGATGTATATTTAATAGAGATCAATCAACACAGAATAAAATCCAATGTCAGACACACAGTCCATTTACAAGTCCGTTCTGGGTTTAAACGAAACCGGAGGCACTAAATACCTCGCAAACCCATCGATCACCACGTACGTCTGGACGATCACCACTCATTATCCATATTTCGGGATGCCTCCCAATCAGGACCTCGGTTACCATCCAAACTAGGTGAGGATCTCCGGTCTTCGACCACCGTCTTCATCTTCGATTAATTATCGTCGATTCAGTTATTCAGAATGGGAAAAACCCGGTCTTTCTGAGCAACTCCTATATAATAAACAAGTGCAACACCAACATATACACGCATCATCTCAATTCATTAGTCACTAACCGTCAATCAGTAAGAGAACCATTTCCCAAATATTAACCCCGAAGGCCGAAACCAACATCAGATCAACACCCAGGAAACCTTTCGACTTAGCCAACCGTCGGTTAATTTCTAAATCACATCCATATTGTTTATAATATTTTATAACGATTTATCGCTATTTTTATTTATTTTAAAATAGGCAATATATTCAAAACGACGCTTCAGGCCATAACGCGACCGTGGCGCTGTTTTTCTTCAGATTTGATTTACACATATATGAAAACCTAACCGTTGGATCTTCACAAAATTTACATCATTAGAAAGGTATTTTCAAAATGAATCCAACGGTTCCAGTTTCAGGAAAATCCGACGGTCGGATCTCCCGGTACAATCGTTTGAAGTTTCGATTTCAAAATACGAACTGCAGCGTCGTTATTCGATTAAATATAATTATATTTATATATATATATATAAATATAATCGTTTCTGGTGCTGTCTTTCTTCAGATTTGAATTAAACATTCCAGATAATCCAACCGTTGGATTTTTACAAAGTTGGTGCCGTTGGAAAGATAATTCCAAGGCGAACCCAACGGTTGCGGTTTCGGGAAAATCCAATGGTCGGATTTCCCGCACTAGTTGTTTGAAATCACGGTTTCAAAACGCAAACTGCACGGCCATGTTTCGTTTTAATTTTATTTATATTTATATATTTATATAAATATAGTTCATTCAACAATTTCAATATCGTTTTCACTTCAAATATTTCACTAACGCCTTAAAATTTTGGAAAATTTCGCCATAACCTCCTTTGTACGGGAGGGGCTGGGAAAATTCCCAAATAGCCACACGGGCGTCTCATGTCGAAGAGAAAAAGAAAAAGCCAAGCGGCTAGCCAACAGGCTCATAAAATCATCACCCAAACAAAACAGTAAATGTGTACCTATTTGTCGGGCACAAAATTTTATTCCTCTTCTCTAGCCCCTTTGCTATAACCTGTTCAATAAATATGCATGTACATATATATAGTTCTTATCATTTATCATTTTCTATTCAACTTCATATTTGATTCCATTTGGTTTAAAAACACCATTCATTCAAATGTTACATGTATAGGCAAAAATCATATCATTAGCTAATTAATGAATATTTCAACTCATATATATATTTTTGAATGAGTGGCTATTTTTAACACTTCACATTTCAACAATTCGTGTATATAATAAAAATGTGATTTTTATTGTAAAATAGTTCATTTCAAAACACTATTATTTTATATAGTTTATATAGGTGATAAAAATAGGATTTTTCTTATAAAACAATTTCTTTTAAAACGAGATTATTTTACATAGTCCATATGGATGATAAAAAGGTGACTTTTATTATAAAACAATTTATTTCAAAATATGAATACCATTCAACACATGAATTTCTAATCAACGAATGAATATCGATTCAACACATGAAGGTTTTCTATAGTTTCTATATATAGATAAAAATGTGATTTTTATATTTAAAACACAAATACCATTCAACACATGAATTTCTAATCAACGAATGAATATCGATTCAACACATGAAGGTTTTCTATTTAATGAATAAATATAGTTTCAGCAAATGAAAATAATTCAAACACATGAATATTATTCAAAATTTCGGCAGCATAACGACAGGGTAGTTAAAACCGGGACCGTCCCTAGTACGGCTCCTCACTCTACCTTAAAACCTCGCGGTTTTTGACAATGGGGATCATGCATCTAGTTCGCACACAGGCGACATGTATATTTTTATTTCATTTCCACAAACTACTCCTATGTGGTTTCAACCAAATATTTTTTAACCACAAACGGGTATTTTTCAACCACAATCAATCAATATCAACCACAAACGATCCCAAACAACCATTCGCTATCAATCAATTTTCACACCAATCACAATCAATAAATATCGTCCATGGTTTGTGGACGAGGGGCGTATATATATATATATATATATATATATATATATATATATATATATTGTAACACCCCACCTCCGCCAGTACCACTCTTGCAAGTGCACTGACTTTGGAGGGGCGTTTGAATCAGGTAAACATGCAAAATGATATATCAAGGCAGAACAAGAACATATGTATATATGTAAACAGAGTAAATAACATAGATAAAACAGCGGAAGATTTAAACCATTTCAAAACAAGTCTGTTACAACATAATATCAATTTCCCAAATAAACAAGTCTAGATAAAACAACATCATCTGAAAACAGAAATACATAAGTGCTATCCCCAAAATACGTGAGAACCATAGCTAGCTTCATGTAGAAATCGTACATGAACTGAAATCCCACAAGCAAGTAATCCAAAATCCATGATAGGCTCCTGTATTCCCTCCCTGAGAACCTGGGGGGGGAAACGGAAGAAAAGAGGCGAAAGAAAACAGGTCAGTCAAAAAGACTGAGTAAGCCCTACTACAATCAATGTAAACTGATAAAGTTAACTGGTATGGGCAGCAAGGGATGAACATAAGGATAACAACATACTAGCATGATGATTAACTATCAAGGTAGATAAAGGTGTCATCGCATAATCAGGATTAAGGTTTTGCACCACAGGTGTACTAGTAAACTGACATGACTTGAATAAACAAGTATTGATTTCTTGGCCCAAGCTTTGGCCCAATAACATGAAGTGACCCCAATACGAGGTCCAAAGTGTAAACAAGAAGTGATCCCCAGGCCCAAGTTTGGCCCAACATCATGAATGACCCAAACCAAGGTCCAACTAGCACGGTCTAGTCGATCGGCTCCCTATAAGCCTATCTCGTCAAGTGTCTGTGTCGTACGGCCCAACTACGAAGTGTAGCTAAACTGTGCTAGGTCCACCCTAGGGTGTATCAAGTCCTAGGGTGTCAACCACCGACACAAACCAAGCACGCACAGTTTAAACCTACTGGTGCCCGTGCCTGCTTTTTCAACTCCGGACCATGTGCACGATCATGGCCCGCCTGAACCCACATCGGCGCACCTACTCAGCCGTCGTTTGGTCGCTTACATGGCATCCCAGTAATCGTGCCCCACCCTAGCCTAGTCCCTAGGGTATCATGATACAACCAAGAGGGTTACTGGTCCAAAGGACCACGTAACTAGGGTTTCCTTAATGGGTTAAACGTGGTTAACCCAACTCATCCAAGTACCAAGTTGGTTAAGTGTACCCAAGGTTCCTGACTTAACCCTACCAACCCATCGTGTTTAATTGGTTAAGTATTCAAGCGGTCCATGACTTAACCCTACCATGTGGCATTAATTATTTTAATGCACCCAACCTCTCACATTAGACCTTGTTGTGGTTACTAGTTAGGCCGGGCGGGTCCGGGTAGGTTTACACCACAACTTAGTCTAACCTCGGGTTTCACGTGCAACATGACCAACTTCTCACATTGGGTCCTATTGTTTGTAGCAACTAGTTAAGCCAGTCGGTTCCGGGTAGGTTTACGCTACAAACTCAACCCAACCTCGAGTTGGTCACACTTATCTTTTCTAAGTGTCATGTCCACCATGTTTCCAAAACACATTACAAGTTTTTCAAGCAATTGGGTAGACCTAACTTAATAGGTAAATTCCCAATGGGTAGACCTAACTTAATAGGTAAATTCCCAAGCTTATGTTTTTATGTCTTTTAAGTTTACCCAACCCCAAACGCAATCCCATCGCTTACATATCGCAATAGCGCATAAAGGATAGAAAGAGGGAACTTGGCATAATCATGACATAAAAGTGTCGAAGCCACAAGTTCAACATGGTGGCATATGAAATGTACATATGTTCATATACTTGCATTAGGCCTCAAAAGCATGCATAACATGATAGCATGAACAAAATGTTCAACCCAAACTTGCATAACATACTTGCATACCATAACATGACATACTTGCCTATAAACTTGCATATTACAACATGATAAACTTGCCTATAAACTTGCATATTACAACACAATAAACTTGCATATCAACTTGCATATTTCAACATGATAAACTTGCATATCAACTTGCATAACATATGACAACTTGCATATCAAACTTGCATACAAAACTTGCATAACATATGACAACTTGCATATCAAACTTGCATACAAAACTTGCATAACATATGACAACTTGCATATCATACTTGCATAATAAAACTTGCATGACATATGACAACTTGCATATCATACTTGCATAATAAAACTTGCATGACATATGACAACTTGCATATCATACTTGCATAATAAAACTTGCATGACATATGACAACTTGCATATCAAACTTGCATACAAAACTTGCATAACATATGACAACTTGCATATCAAACTTGCATACAAAACTTGCATAACATATGACAACTTGCATATCATACTTGCATAATAAAACTTGCATGACATATGACAACTTGCATATCATACTTGCATTATAAAACTTGCATGACATATGACAACTTGCATATCAAACTTGCATACAAAACTTGCATAACATATGACAACTTGCATCTCATACTTGCATAATAAAACTTGCATAACACATCATAGAAACTTGCATATCATACATTTAACTTTAAAGTTCAAGTATGAAAGGAATAGGGCTTACAGTGCTTATGCGGACTCAAATGAGTTTAGCAAATGTAAGAAACCCCTTATGCAACTAATTAAACCCCAAAAATGCAAGCAAACTTGATCAAAACTCTCCCTTTAAGATGCCAATAGAGAAACAAGACTTGAATGCAAGCTAATGGTGATCATACAAGTCTAAAAACACTTGTATGCATGGAAAATCACTTAGGAATTGATTTAGGAATTGTATGAAGAGAGTGGAGGCCATGAGAGGTTTGATTTTGCCATAGTTTAGTTGCTAGAATGAATAATGAATGATTTAGGGTAGGTTAGGGTCTTATTTATAGATTAGGCTAGTGATTTAGACCATAGGATTAAACCCTAGTTCCAATCTCAGCCCTCTAAACCGAATCTGGCCCCCAAGCTCAACACATTCTCAAAATGGTGCACCAGGCAAGACTTGCCGTCTGAGCCAAGTCGACAGCCAAGTCGACAGGGCTGTCGACCTGGTCAGACCAAGTCGACTCCCAAGTCGACAGGGCTGTCGACTTGGGTACTGTGGCGGGAATTTTCCCGCCTGGCCCAACTGGCCCAATTTTTCCAATTTCAAGTTTGAATTTGAAATCTGTTTTTACCTTGGAATTTTCTGAAACCTTCGTTGGGCCTTAATCGGGTCATACGGACTCCGATTTTCGAAAACTCGGACTCTATTTCGCGTATTTTTCCGAGACGAACGCAATGGCATAGCCCGTTTCCCTTGATTCAGATTTTAGAATTAAATTCTGCCTCAATTTATGTTATTACAGGTTAATAAAAAATACGGGTTGTTACATTCTCCCCTCCTTAAAGGATTTCGTCCCCGAAATCTTCAAGTTAGGAAGAACGTATCCTACCATCCAACATCCATCTACTCAAAACATCATTCACGAGCAATCATTGTCCTTACAAGATTCTAAATGCTGGATGAACATATGCAAAGGTGTGTGTATATGTACTTATCTAATGCGAATATCATCAATGCAAATTATGTTAGTGAAATGAATCCATATGTATGCAATTCCTAACATAATGTATATCATCTATATGTGTGCACATAACATACACCCATATGCAACATCCATATGATAACACACAATTTTCATCCATGAATAAGCATAAACACTCATGCATATGCAATATGAGGAGTGTGTGAGCCGATCTAGTGCCTAATCGTGTATAATGCATCCACGAGTAACCACTTGCAAACACTTGCAACCACTTGCAACCATCAAGCATAACATGTTTCAAACACATGTTTCAACCAAAGGGTTTCTACCTAAGATTCTCATGACAAGATTAACACGATAAACTAGATAAACAAGACAAACATGGATAGCAAAAGATATGCTAAAGAGATCGGGAGGATAAGCAAGATATACTCCTTTTGGATTACAAGAAGTCCCTTCCTAACCCAACCCATATTCCATAAAAGCCCAAAAGGTTTAGTCAACCTAACGGACCCCTTCAAACCCTGACATGTATTACTAGCCAATAAGCCATACCTCCCGATAGAAATAGGACCGAAAATGTGACCGAGAGGATATACATAAAAAGATAATATGCGAGTAAGTTCCACAGGAAAACAAGGATCAAGGATATGCTCTTAAAAAGAGATATGATGCGCGTATCTAGCCTTCAGTCTTCTAAGTCACATTTCCTTGAGCTTAACTCCACTGTGCTTTGACCATCTTTTTCTTACTCTTCTATCATTCCTGGATGACCTCATGGATTCGTGCAAGCTCTCCAAAATTCACTAGTGAATCCTGGATCTCGTCTACTTACTATAAAGTATTCCACGCAGCAGAACTTTTCTTGGAAACACCAATCCATGTTGCCAATTGCTCTTACCAACATGATTTTCTATAACTCATGCTTGAACGAAATGGGTCATCCGCCTGCGAATGGTAGGCTGTACTTAGATTCAGTTGCTTGCCCATGACTTCCCGTAGACTATCTCAAAACTTGACTGGTGAAGATTGAGTCGTGGTTACTAACTATACTTTACGGAACCTCGTGCCACCGCTTTATTTCTTGAAAGTAAACTGTCGCTAGCTATGATGCAATCCTTTCGCTCTTTACCGGAGTGAAATGAGCACTCTTCGTGAGTCTACCTACTATGACCCACATGCTCGTATTCCCTTTCCTTGATCTAGGCAGTCCATCCACGAAATCCTTCGTGACGCTTTACTACTTCCATTGCGGGGACCTCCAATGGATGTAATAGCCCACCGGTCTTTTTATGACTTGTCCTTTAACCTGTTGGCCCAACATGCACCTTGGGACAAACTCGGCCACTTCCCTGTGTGATGTGCATCTTCAAGAGCCTTCTTTCTCTCATTGCGTCCTAGCTATCCCTTGTCATCTATAGCGAGGTGTCTTAACATCTCTCCTCGAATCAACTTGTCCATGATCTCGACTAACTGCGGGTCTTCTTTCTGTGAAGTCCCTACTTGATCCAGAAGGGTAGGTCTAAGCTCAAGGGACGCTAACTAACTAATTAAACTGAGAGAACTTCTTACTTCAATTGTCCTCGTCGGAGCTTTCCGGTCTTGAACCGCGACCATTTTAGCGGGATCCACCACTAAGCCTTGCTTAGAAACTATGTGCCCAAGAAATCTAACTTCTTTTCCCAAAAATGACCTTTGGAGAACTTAGCCTTCAACTGAAGTGCTCTAAGCGTATCCATCACCTCCACGAGATGCCTTGCGTGCTCTTCCTCATCCTTAGAGAAGATCAGAATATCATCTACGAAGACCACGACAAACTTGTTCAAGAACTCCCTGAACACCCTACTCATCAAGTCCACCCAATATGCGGGTACATTAGTCAAACCGAATGGCATGACCAGCCATTCTAAGAATCTATCTGGAGTTCTGAACGCAGCTTTGTCTATACTATCCTCAGCTACTCTGAGCTGATGGAATCCAGTAGCAAGATCAAGAGAGAACAGATGTTCCTACAAGCTGATCAATCAGACCATCGATCCTTGGTAATGGTTGTCTATTCTTCTTGTTCAACTCACGATAATCAACACACGGGCGAAGCGAACTGTCCACGTTAGTAGCGAATACTACTAGAGCACCTTCCTCGGAAATGCTTCATCGAATGGAGTTCTTCTCAAGCAACTCCTTCACTTGCTTACTTAGCTCCCGTCTCACGGGACCATGACCCTTACCGGCCACATAACTAGCTTGGCATTATCAACCAGATAAATGCGGAAATCTATCTCTCGTTTAGGGGTAACCCCCTTCACTTCACCCAAGATATCAGGATATTCTCGGACCACCCTCACCGATTGAAAACTATCGATAGACGAGTCGAGGGATTTAAGATAACACAACATGACGAGACTCATAGGGGTACTAGAAATTCCTAGGGTATTACCGAGGCGAGTCATGAGCCTCACAACCCTATGCTCAAAAATCAAGAATGGCTCCAAAACTGGACAACCAACCCATGGTCAAAATCAACACATACCCCATGAAACCGAGAATACAAGCATCACACGAGAACTCTACCCTAGAGAGACAGAGTTTTTCAAATCCACGTAGATAATAGACAAGTGGGCGAAAACCCCAATTGGATTTGAAACACACACACGGGATCATAAACTAGACTAGTACTCAGGTGCAAACTTTCAACTAGATCAGATGAAATAAGCTATGCGATGCACCAAAATCAAACAAGGTACGAACAGGAAAATCAGAAATGTATACAAGGCTTTCAACAAAAATACTACCTCGATCTGGAACTGGAGCAGCATTGAGAGCATGAACTTGCCCTCTCGAAGGTCCAGCACGCTGAGTCTGACCCTGGCCTTGCCCTTGCTTCTTCGGGAAATCCTTACTGAAATGTCCAGTCTCACCGCAGAAAAAGCATTCACCATTATTCCTTTTTCTCTTCCGACAATCCTTACTAAGATGCCCAACTGAACCGCAATAATGGCACTTCCTCTTGTTGTTCTTGCCCTTGTTCTTGTTCTTATTGCCTTGACTGCTCTGACCGCTTGGGTTACCCTGATTTCCTTTCCACTAGGAATCAGTCTTCTTGGCTTGAGTATCATTCATCTTGATCTCCTCCTTGTCACTCCTACTCTCTTCATTAAGTAGGGCCATATTCACCAAACTCTCAAAAGTTGCCCCCAAGGGTATATGAGTCATGGCCAAACCATGTAATGGCTCGTTTAATCCTAGAGCAAAGTATAGGGCCTTCTTCTGAGCTGTGTTAACCAAGTCTAAACCGACCTGAGCCAGTTGATTAAACTGATCTATGTATTCCCTAATAGTCATGTCCCCTTGCTTCAGTGATAGGAACCTTAGTCCAAACTTTCCCCGAAAGTCTTCCCAAGTCTCAATTGGCCTAGTAACGGTGGTGACCACCCACCAACGTGCAGCTTCTTCCTTTAGCAACCACACTGCTAATAAAACCTTCCTACGGTCATCTATATTAAAGAAGGTAAAAAGATCTTCGGTTTCTTTCAACCAATTTCTGGCCTCTACATATGTCTCGGTTCCAATGAAATTCTTGCAACCCAACGCCTTAAAGTTCTTCCAAATCTCCGCGAAATCCTCTTGTGGATGCTGAGGGGGAGGAGGAACATTAACTACTGGAGGAGGGGGAACATCAGCGGGGCCGGCTTCGGTCGCCCTAGCCTCAAAAAGTCTCCTATACCAAAAAGGTACGCGTACTCCCTCCGGAATGGCAAAGTTATTGGCCATACTGAAAACGAAGAAAAAGATAGATTCAAAATGGAGAAAAACGAAGGGATTTTGCTAATGGCTTTTTGGGGAATAGCCTTTAAAACAAACTAGACTTTTCTTTGGAAAATACTTTATACTTGGTTTTGAAAATAGTTTTTCAAAAGTTTTCTAAAAACCTTTTTGTTCCTTCTCGTAAACCATATGCTCTGATACCAAATGTAACACCCCACCTCCGCCAGTACCACTCTTGCAAGTGCACTGACTTTGGAGGGGCGTTTGAATCAGGTAAACATGCAAAATGATATATCAAGGCAGAACAAGAACATATGTATATATGTAAACAGAGTAAATAACATAGATAAAACAGCGGAAGATTTAAACCATTTCAAAACAAGTCTGTTACAACATAATATCAATTTCCCAAATAAACAAGTCTAGATAAAACAACATCATCTGAAAACAGAAATACATAAGTGCTATCCCCAAAATACGTGAGAACCATAGCTAGCTTCATGTAGAAAGCGTACATGAACTGAAATCCCACAAGCAAGTAATCCAAAATCCAAGCTAGGCTCTTGTATTCCCTCCCTGAGAACCTGGGGGGGAAACGGAAGAAAAGAGGCGAAAGAAAACAGGTCAGTCAAAAAGACTGAGTAAGCCCTACTACAATCAATGTAAACTGATAAAGTTAACTGGTATGGGCAGCAAGGGATGAACATAAGGATAACAACATACTAGCATGATGATTAACTATCAAGGTAGATAAAGGTGTCATCGCATAATCAGGATTAAGGTTTTGCACCATAGGTGTACTAGTAAACTAACATGACTTGAATAAACAAGTATTGATCTCTTGGCCCATGCTTTGGCCCAATAACATGAAGTGACCCCAATACGAGGTCCAAAGTGTAAACAAGAAGTGATCCCCAGGCCCAAGTTTGGCCCAACATCATGAATGACCCAACCCAAGGTCCAACTAGCACGGTCTAGTCGGTCGGCTCCCTATAAGCCTATCTCGTCAAGTGTCTGTGTCATACGGCCCAACTACGAAGTGTAGCTAAACTGTGCTAGGTCCACCCTAGGGTGTATCAAGTCCTAGGGTGTCAACCACCGACACAAACCAAGCACGCACAGTTTAAACCTACTGGTGCTCGTGCCTGCTTTTTCAACTCCGGACCATGTGCACGATCATGGCCCGCCTGAACCCACACCGGCGCACCTACTCAGCCGTCGTTTGGTCGCTTACATGGCGTCCCAGTAATCGTGCCCCACCCTAGCCTAGTCCCTAGGGTATCATGATACAACCAAGAGGGTTACTGGTGCAAAGGACCACGTAACTAGGGTTTCCTTAATGGGTTAAACGTGGTTAACCCAACTCATCCAAGTACCAAGTTGGTTAAGTGTACCCAAGGTTCCTGACTTAACCCTACCAACCCATCGTGTTTAATTGGTTAAGTATTCAAGCGGTCCATGACTTAACCCTACCATGTGGCATTAATTATTTTAATGCACCCAACCTCTCACATTAGACCTTGTTGTGGTTACTAGTTAGGCCGGGCGGGTCCAGGTAGGTTTACACCACAACTTAGTCTAACCTCGGGTTTCACGTGCAACATGACCAACTTCTCACATTGGGTCCTATTGTTTGTAGCAACTAGTTAAGCCGGTCGGTTCCGGGTAGGTTTACGCTACAAACTCAACCCAACCTCGAGTTGGTCACACTTATCTTTTCTAAGTGTCATGTCCACCATGTTTCCAAAACACATTACAAGTTTTTCAAGCAATTGGGTAGACCTAACTTAATAGGTAAATTCCCAATGGGTAGACCTAACTTAATAGGTAAATTCCCAAGCTTATGTTTTTATGTCTTTTAAGTTTACCCAACCCCAAACTCAATCCCATCGCTTACATATCGCAATAGCGCATAAAGGATAGAAAGAGGGAACTTGGCATAATCATGACATAAAAGTGTCGAAGCCACAAGTTCAACATGGTGGCATATGAAATGTACATATGTTCATATACTTGCATTAGGCCTCAAAAGCATGCATAACATGATAGCATGAACAAAATGTTCAACCCAAACTTGCATAACATACTTGCATACCATAACATGACATACTTGCCTATAAACTTGCATATTACAACATGATAAACTTGCCTATAAACTTGCATATTACAACATGATAAACTTGCATATCAACTTGCATATTTCAACATGATAAACTTGCATATCAACTTGCATAACATATGACAACTTGCATATCAAACTTGCATACAAAACTTGCATAACATATGACAACTTGCATATCAAACTTGCATACAAAACTTGCATAACATATGACAACTTGCATATCATACTTGCATAATAAAACTTGCATGACATATGACAACTTGCATATCATACTTGCATAATAAAACTTGCATGACATATGACAACTTGCATATCAAACTTGCATACAAAACTTGCATAACATATGACAACTTGCATATCAAACTTGCATACAAAACTTGCATAACATATGACAACTTGCATATCATACTTGCATAATAAAACTTGCATGACATATGACAACTTGCATATCATACTTGCATAATAAAACTTGCATGACATATGACAACTTGCATATCAAACTTGCATACAAAACTTGCATAACATATGACAACTTGCATCTCATACTTGCATAATAAAACTTGCATAACACATCATAGAAACTTGCATATCATACATTTAACTTTAAAGTTCAAGTATGAAAGGAATAGGGCTTACAATGCTTATGCGGACTCAAATGAGTTTAGCAAATGTAAGAAACCCCTTATGCAACTAATTAAACCCCAAAAATGCAAGCAAACTTGATCAAAACTCTCCCTTTAAGATGCCAATAGAGAAACAAGACTTGAATGCAAGCTATTGGTGATCATACAAGTCTAAAAACACTTGTATGCATGGAAAATCACTTAGGAATTGATTTAGGAATTGTATGAAGAGAGTGGAGGCCATGAGAGGTTTGATTTTGCCATAGTTTAGTTGCTAGAATGAATAATGAATGATTTAGGGTAGGTTAGGGTCTTATTTATAGATTAGGCTAGTGATTTAGACTATAGGATTAAACCCTAGTTCCAATCTCAGCCCTCTAAACCGAATCTGGCCCCCAAGCTCAACACATTCTCAAAATGGTGCACCAGGCAAGACTTGCCGTCTGAGCCAAGTCGACAGCCAAGTCGACAGGGCTGTCGACCTGGTCAGACCAAGTCGACTCCCAAGTCGACAGGGCTGTCGACTTGGGTACTGTGGCGGGAATTTTCCCGCCTGGCCCAACTGGCCCAATTTTTCCAATTTCAAGTTTGAATTTGAAATCTGTTTTTACCTTGGAATTTTCTGAAAACTTCGTTGGGCCTTAATCGGGTCATACGGACTCCGATTTTCGAAAACTCGGACTCTATTTCGCGTATTTTTCCGAGACGAACGCAATGGCATATCCCGTTTCCCTTGGTTCAGATTTTAGAATTAAATTCTGCCTCAATTTATGTTATTACAGGTTAATAAAAAATACGGGTTGTTACATATATATATAGCAATTCACTTCTATTTCAACACATATATAATTTTTACAACGCATATATAACTTATACATCGAACATACAACTTATACAATGCTTATACATGAGGTGGACAACGCTTATATAACTCATACATCGACTATATAATTTATACATCGTCGTTTTCCATATTGTTTATAAATTAGAAATCTCACATTGGGTTCCACTCCACTAAAAATAGCAGAAGGCTCAGAAAAAAATATGCGGTCTCTTCTAAAATGTAGAAGACGTCCACACAGTCACGATGTTTCCTGTTTCATCGAATTTCGTTAACATAGCAAAAAGATATGATTTTCGAAGTTTGCAACGGTTTTAAACTATTAAAATCAGTTTTAAATAATTAACAGCCGAACCTCCACTGTTTTGTTCGAAAATAGGTTTCGATCTTTCGCGAAATCCATGAAGCTAGAGGACGATCGGCCTTCGCAGCGTCGAAGGGATAGGTGAGGGCTTCGCGCGCGTTGGGGAGTGGGCCAGCTCGGTGGAACCAGGTGATGGCAGTGGCGGTTGAAAGGCCGCGACTTTGAAGGCCTGGTTCTCGCGATTCACCAGACGAGAGGGGGTGCCACGACCATGGATTTGAAGCTTGATGGGAGCTCTTCAAAAACCCCAACTGGGTCGAAGGCTATCGATGCGTGTAGGAGGAGAAAACAAGGGGGAAAGCTCCGAACCCTCTTCCGTCATTCGCGATTTAGAAATGTCGGGGAGAGAGAAAAGATATCAGCCAATCATATTTTTTCTTTAATTTATATATTTTTAAAATTTCTAAAATACCACTTGTCACACACGAACACCAATCCAAACCCAACGACTGTCGTCCCTAGCGTTTTACCCCCATTCCGAACACAATGGGATATGTTTTGTAGGCCCATTCGACTGTTCCAGTCAGTTTCCATTCAATTTAAAATATATAACATTCAATATTTGATTTGAACGTACATTTCAATTTGCCAGGGCCACAAATTAATTCGAAAAATTCCAGAAAAATAAATCTGGCTATGTTTTGATGATACGGTCCCAACAAAACTAGTTTCGTCGAATTCTGAGACTATTTGCAAAAATGCCCATTTTTGGTCGATCCAATTTAACTGTAATTGACCAAAACACATTTTCCTTTGCCACGCTCACATACTAGCTTCAAAAATTATGAAATTTGAAACCTAGCGATAACTTCACATCCCGGATCCAACAAAAGTGGTTTCGTCGAATTCCGAGGTCGTATGCAAAATGGCCAATTTCACGGGCTATATAAATTCCCTAGCGACCTTTTTGAAAATTCATTCGGCCATAACTTTTGCTTTCCGCTATGAAACTTCAATTTTTCAGATTCGTTAGAAAGGTATTCACTAACAGATTTAAATATTTTTGGTTTTGCTAAAATCCGTTTTGTTTTGCACCCGGTACAGTCCGACAAAGTTTGAATTCAATTTTTGTAACTACAGCGCCATTTCAGGCCTTGTTTATAATTATAATTAATTATATTCGTTTTCAATTGTCGATTCAAACTCAGTTTTCATTGCCATTATTTAAAATATTTATTTTAAATATTTAAAATCCATTATTTTAGCCAATTTAAAAATTTTAAATTAGTTCAGTTTTTCTGGGTCGTTACATTTTTCCCCTAATTTGTTTTACACATATCGGAAAATCTAACCGTTGGATTTCTACAAAGTCTATATCAGTGGGAAGGTATTCCCAAAGCGAACCCAACGGTTCCAGTTTCGTGAAAATCCGACGGTCGGATCTTCCACACTAGTCGTTTGAAGTTACGGTTTCAAAATTCGAACTGCAGCGTCGTTATTCGATTTAATTTAATTATATTTATATTTATAAACGATTCTAGCGCTGTTTTTCTTTAGATTTGGATTAGACATTCCGGACAATCCAACCGTTGGATTTTTACAAGGTTGGTGCCGTTGGGAAGATATTTTCAAGGCGAACCCAGCGGTTGCGGTTTCGGGAAAATCCGATGGTCGGATTTCTCGTACTAATCGTTTCAAATTACGATTCCGAAACACGAACTGCACGGCTTCGATTTCTTTTAATTTTAATTATATTTATATATATAAATATAGTTCATTCTATAATTCCAACCATAGTTCATTCTATATTTTCAACTTCGTTTTCACTTCAAATATTTCACTAACGCCTTAATATTTCAAAAAAATTTGCCATAACCTCCTTTGTACGGGGAGGGGTTTGGAAATTTATTGGGCCGTATTAGGTACCCATTAAATCCTAAAAAGCATCCACATATTTATAGTGATATATTCTGGTGTTTACGGGGGAGTATGTATAGATAATCACTCCAGAGAATAAATTCTCGTCACCCCGTTTCCGTGTGGAAATAAATAGTCCATGTGCCGTATCTAATAACTAGAGCGACGTGATTATTGTCAACTCCAGACCCGTGTGGGGTTTTTATTAATCTGGCAATTTATCATTATATTTTATATAGTCCATATCAGTCATCAGTTCAACCTGTAGTATATAGTCATCGCCATACAAGGCTCTCGCTCGTATGGTAAAACTTCCACCTCGTCACACAAGCTCCAATTGCTTATGTGGAATATGATGAAGTATGCCTATCGTCAAGAAGTATGCCATGTAGTGTAGTTCAAAATTAATTGTTACTATCCTATGGCGACGTTTATTATTTCACACAGAATAACCAGCACTCCGCATCCAATGGCATTCACAGGAGTTGATATAAAAATAAAATTGCGCAGCCAACTCATTAAAGTTTACCTATTTGTCGGGCACGCAAATAATTTCTTTACTCTACAGCTAATCCATTTTTCCTGTTCAACACATGTATATATATGCAGAACAAAGCTAAGAATAATATTTCTAGCAAACTATTATTTATTTCAACACGTGTGTATTTTTATCAAAGCGTATACATGATAAAAGAAATATTTTTATCATCAAAAATATTTATTCGACACGTGAATGTTTTTAACACTTCATATTCACAATAAAAATGTAGTTTTTATTGTCTATTCATTTTATTTTGAAATACGATAACATTCAACACATGAATTTCAACTCGACGAACGAATTGCAACTCAAGACATGAATAATTTATATAGTTTGTATATATATATAAATGTGATTTTTATCGCTAAAGCTATTTGTTTAAATTCAAATAATATTCAACACATGAATTTCAACTCAACGAATGAATTGCAACTCATCACATGAATATTCGATATAATTTGTATATATATATATAAATGTGATTTCTATCGCTAAAGCTATTTTTTTAAATTCCAATAATATTCAACACATGAATTTCAACTCAACGAATGAATTGCAACTCAACACATGAATATTCGATATAGTTTGTATATATATATAAAAATGTGATTTCTATCGCTGAAGCTATTTGTTTAAATTCAAATGATATTCAACACATGAATTTCAACTCAACGAATGAATTGCAACTCAACACATGAATATTCGATATAGTTTGTATATATGTAAAAATGTGATTTCTATCGCTAAAGCTATTTGTTTAAATTCAAATAATATTCAACACATGAATTTCAACTCAACGAATGAATTGCAACTCAACACATGAATATTCGATATAGTTTGTATATATATATAAATGTGATTTTTATCGCTAAAACTGTTTGTTTAAATTCAAATAATATTCAACACATGAATTTCAACTCAACGAATGAGTTGCAACTCAACACATGAATATTCGATATAGTTTGTATATATATATATATAAAAATGTGATTTCTATCGCTAAAGCTATTTGTTTAAATTCATATAATATTCAACACATGAATTTCAACTCAATGAATGAATTGCAACTCAACACATGAATATTCGATATAGTTCGTATATATATAAAAATGTGATTTCTATCGCTAAAGCTATTTGTTTAAATTCAAATAATATTCAACACATGAATTTCAACTCAACGAATGAATTGCAACTCAACACATGAATATTCGATATAGTTTGTATATATATAAAAATGTGATTTCTATTGCTAAAGCTATTTGTTTAAATTCAAATAATATTCAACACATGAATTTCAACTCAACGAATGAAAATTATTCTAACACATGAATATTTCAGAAAATTTCGGCAGCATAACGGCAGGGTAGTTAAAACCGGGACCGTCCCTAGTACGGCTCCTCGCTCTACCTTAAAACCTCGCGGTTTTTGACAATGGGGATCATGCATCTAGTTCGCACGCAGGCTGCATGCTTTATTTTTAATTCCACAATCCTATTCTAATTTGTTTGAACCACAAGAGGGTATTTTTCAACCACAAAGGTATTTTTCAACCATCATATCAACCACAAACAATTATTTCCAACCATTCGTCATACCATATAATATCACGTCAATCACAAGCAATAAATATCGTCCTTGGTCTGTGGACGAGGGGAGTATATATATATATTATATTATAATTCACTTGCAATTCATCACAATTCAAAGCATATATGTTTCATTCAACGCTTGTATAATTTATACATCGCTAATATAACTTATACAACACATGTACATGAGGTATACAATGCGTATATAATTTACACTTCGCTTATATAATTTATACAACGCGATTTCATTCACACAATTAGTTTAGATTCCTCACATTGGTTATTGCAGTGCTAAAAATCCTAGGAAGGTCAGAAAAATCCGCGACTTCTTCTAGAATGTAGAGAGCCTCCTTGCGGTCACGGTGTCTCCTGTTTCATCAAATTTCGTTGAAGAACAAAAAAGATATTATTTTTCAAAGTTTTGCAATGCTTTATAGTGTTATTTTCATTTCAGAATTTCGAAGCAGAAAGGTTTTTAAACCTTCAAAACTAGGTTTTGATTTTAAAGTCAAACCGTACCTTGTTGCTCCGATCAGGTGGTGCCACGCGGAAGAGCTACAAACCAGCTCCCTGTCGGTTGTGGTGGCGTCCGACTCGGCGGCTCCAGCAGGTCGCGGCGGCGCTCCAAAGGGGCCGACTTTCTCCTTGAAATTCGACGCGTACGATCGATGGTTTGAGGCGAGGCTTGGTCTTATTTAAAGAGGGGAGGGAGGCGATCAGAATCTTCAACTGGAGGTGGCGGAGAAACTGGCTGTGGCGGCGGCAAAAACGATGGGAAGCTTCGAGCTCGGTGCGCCGTTGAAATCGCCTGGCGGCTAGGGTTTCGTAGGTTTTTTTTTTAAAGAAAAAATCCTATTGGTCGAAGCTTTATAGGAAATTTTAAATAGTGTTTTCACAAACGGACTCGAAATCAAACCCAACGACTGTGGCCCCTAGCTAAATACCCCCATTCCGGACACAACGGGATATGTTTCGTTGGCCAATTCAACTGTTACAGTCAGTTATTTTTCAAATTAAAATATAAAACATTCAATATTTAATTTGAACATACATTTCAATTTGCCAGGGCCAAAAACTGAATCGAAAAAATCCAGAAAAATAAATCTAGCTTTGTTTTGACGATACGGTCCTAACAAAACCAGTTTCGTCAAATTCTGAGCTAGTTTGAAAAACGGACATTTTTAGGTCGACCCATTTTAACAGAAATTGACCAATCACATTTTCTTTTGCCCCGCTCACATACTAGCTTCAAAAATCATGAAATTTGAAACTTAGAAATAATTTGACATCCCGGACCCAACAAAAGTGGTTTCGTCGAATTCCGAGGTCGTATGCAAAATATCCATTTTCAGGGGCTATATATGCTATATAGCGACCTTTCTCAAAATTCATTTGGCCATAACTTTTGATTCCCGCTATGAAACCTCGATTTTTCAGATTCGTTAGAAAGGTATTCATAAACAGATTTTAATATTTTTAGTTTCGCTAAAATCCGTTATATTTTCCACCCGGTACAGTCAGACAAAGTTTGTATTCAAAATTTCAAACTGCAATACTATACCCAATTCTTTATTTTATTGAAATATGCTATTTCAATTATTCAAATACTTTGGTAATAACCAAATTTAAAAATTTTAAATTGGTTCACATTTTCCGGGTTATTACAATCTGCCCCACTTAAAACTTTTCGTCCTCAAAAAGGAAATAACAGCTAAGTAGGAAACAAAATGTAAATGCAAAGTATTGTAAAGGTACCTTACACCGGAGTTAGTCAGAGATGTCCACTTTGCATTTGGGATAGGCTTGTTTAATGCTTTCCTCAGTCTCCCAAGTACAGTCTCTAGCATCACTACTCCACTGCACTTTGACTAAATGAATTTTTTTCCTCCTTAGCTCTCTAGTTTCTTTGCCAACTATCTTTAATGGCTCTCTTCTGAGCGCTAATTCTGAAGTTATGTCTATATCCTGTTGCGCTGCTTCTTCTACAACAAGATCTGGATCATGAACATGTTTTTTGAGTTGAGACACGTGGAACACATCATGTACACCAGGCAACCAATCAGGTAGTGAAACCCTATAAGCCTGAGTTCCAATCCGTTCTAGTATAGGAAAGGGACCAATAAACCTCGGTGCCAACTTCCCAGTCTTGCCGAATCTGATTACTCCCCGCATTGGAGAAACTCTTAAATAAACATAATCGCCAACGACAAATGATAAATCTCTTCTTCTCGCATCAGCATAACTTTTCTGTCGGCTCTGTGCGGTTTTCAATCGCTTCTTAATGAAACTGACTTTATCTGAAGCTTCTCGAATCATATCGGGCCCTAACACAAGTCTGTTGCCAAGTTCTACCCAACATGCGGGAGATCTGCACGGTCTACCGTATAATGCTTCAAATGGGGACATTCCCAAACTTGCTTGATAACTATTGTTGTAAGAGAATTCGGCTAAATGTAAGTGATCTTCCCATGAGCCTCCAAAATTAATAATACAAGCCCGCAGTAAATCTTCTAGAATTCTATTCACCCGCTCAGTTTGGTCGTCTGTCTGTGGGTGATAAGCGGTGCTTAAATTTAATTTGGTTCCCAATTCTGTCTGGAATGCTTCCCAGAATTTGCTAGTAAATAGGGGGTCTCTATCACTGACTATATTGAGCGGCACTCCATGTAGTTTAACTATTTCTTTGAAGTAAATCTGTGCTAAACTTTGAGTCGTTCTGTTGGATCGGACAGGTATGAAACGGGAAGTCTTCGTGAAGCAATCTACGACTACCCATATACTGTTGTTTCCTTTCTTAGTTCGAGGCAAACCATCAAAGAAGTCCATCGAAATTTGTTCCCACTTCCATCCTGGAATTTCTAATGGTTGTAATAGTCCAGCTAATTTCTGCTGATCGCTCTTAACTAGCTGACAAGTGGGGCATCTACTAACATATAATGAAATATCTCTGTTCAAAGCTCTCCACCAGAATGTGCATTTGATATCGTTATACATTTTGCTCACACCGGGATGGATACTTAATTTGGACTTGTGGCACTTATCAAGTATTTCTCTTCTGAGCTCAGGAAGGTTTGGGATGCAAATTCTGCCCTTTAATCTAAGAACTCCTTTGTCATCGAGTCGGAAACTTGTGGATTCACCTCCTTTGATTCTCTGACTGACTCTTTGAATAAATTCATCGTCTTTCTGAAGGGTCGAGATCCTGTCTATCAATGAAGACGTGATGACAAAACTGGCGATGATTTCATTCTTTCTGTTGAGCGCATCTGCTACAACATTGGCTTTCCCCGGAGTGTATAGAATTTCAAAATCGTATGCTGCAAGGAATTCTAACCAACGCTGTTGTCTCAAATTTAGATCCTTCTGAGTGAATAGATATTTCAAGGATTGATGATCAGTAAATAGTTCGAACTTCTCGCCCAATAAATAATGCCTCCAGATTCTTATAGCAAACACGATAGCTAATAACTCAAGATCATGAGTTGCATAGTTTCTTTCATGGGGCTTCAGCTGACGGCTGGCACATGCGACCACTTGGCCTTTTTGCATTAATACTGCGCCTAGCCCTCTAATAGAAGCGTCTGTCCATACAGTCAAGTCTTGGTTGCCTTCTATAATTGTCAATACTGGAGCGGTTGTCAACTTCCGTTTCAGCTCCTCGAAAGCTTCTTCACATTCGGGAGTCCATTTGAATTTCTCATGCTTCTTTGTAAGCTTTGTCAATACACCAGATATCTTTGAAAAATCCTGAACGAATTTCCGATAGTAGCTAGCCAATCCAAGGAAACTTCGAACTTCTGTGGGGGTAGTAGGTTGTTTCCAGTTCTGAATCGCTGTAATTTTGCTTGGATCTACAGCAATCCCTTCTTCTGATACGACATGGCCTAGGAACTTAACTTCATCCTGCCAGAAGACACACTTAGAAAATTTAGCTTTCAAGACATTTTTCCTTAGAATTTTCAACACTTGTTCTAAATGTTTTGCATGTTCGTCTTCCGACTTTGAGTAGATTAAAATGTCATCGATGAAGAATAGAACAAATTTATTCAATACTCCACGGAACACTCTGTTCATAAGATCGATGAAGTATGCCGGAGCATTACACAAGCCGAACGACATTACTAACCATTCGTAAAATAAATCGGGACCCCTGAAGGCTGTCAAAGGAACACAATCTTCTGCTATACGTAATTGGTGGAAACCTGTAGCTAGGTCCATCCTGGAGAATACTGTTTCTCCATTTAATTGATCTAACAGATCGTCTATACGAGGCAATGGATATTTGTTCTTCAGTGTCTGTTTATTGAGATCACGGTAATCAACGCAAAGTCTTAGAGTACCGTCTGATTTCGGGACAAATACTACAGCTGCTCCCCAAGCTGAAAAGCTCAGTCTGATCAGACCTTTCCAAAGCAATTCTCTGGTTTGACTACCTAACTCTTCTTTTTCTTTCGGGGCCATTCTTCTAATTGGATGTACTACTGGTCGGGCGTTTGGAGTTAGATCTATTCTAAATTCAATTTCTCTTTGCGGCGGTAAGTTTTCTACTTCTTCAAACACATCCGCATAGTTTTTAACGACCGGTATCTTTTCTAATGAAGGGGGAGTAACTTCTAAAGAAGACCAAAATTCTGTTCTATTAATTTCTGAGCCATGGCATGGTATAGTGATATGCCCAAGTTTTGTTTTAACTTTCACGATTCTTTCGGCGCATCTAACTTCGTCCTTATATTTTGTCAACCAATCAAGTCCCAGAATAATATCAAATTCGGAAAGGTCCATGACAATCACTTTAAAAGGAAATCGATAACAAGAATATGAGGCGAGTACATTACAATATGAGACGAGAATAGTAGACCCTCCTATCGGATTTTGAACTTTAATTGGTTCTTTAAGCTTCCTTGGTTTCAATTTTAACTTGTGAACAATGTTACCAGAAATGAAGCTACGTGATGCACCAGTATCAAAAAGTACAGAAACAGGAATATTTTTAATGGTAAGGGTACCTCCCAAGACGTCGGGTTTACCTGATCCATCGGTGGTAGCTGGCGGGGTCTCCCCGTCATACACATGAGCCACTTGTGCATTCTGCTTCAGAGGACAATTCCTGCTGTAGTGCCCTTTCTTTTGGCAGTTGTAGCATTCGGTTGAGTCTGGATTTGCCCTTGGCTTCCTCGGGGCTTTGCACACATTAGAAAAATGACCTGGCTTCCCGCAGTTGTAGCAATTCCCTTTCGGTATCTTTCCAGGTTTCTGAGTAACGGCCGCTGTAATGCTAGACTCGGCCTGATCTGCTGAAGCCTTGCGCTTATTTCCAGCTTGGCTTTTGGCGCGGTCCTGGCTGGCGTGTCTTTCATCCATATCTTCATAATTGCAAGCCATTTCCACCAATTCTGAGAAGGAGAGTTTGATGTTGCTCATGGCTCTGTCATGGTACTTGCACTTTAGCCCAAATATAAATCTCTTGTTCTTTGTATTGTTAGTCATAATAAGCTCTGGAGCATAGCGCGACAACTAGGTGAATTTATTGAGGTAATCCTGGATAGAGAGATCTCCTTGCTGGAGATTAGCAAACTGCTCTCGCATCCTCTCTAAAGCCTATTCAGGTACAAACTTCTCATTGAACATGGTTTTGAATTGCTCCTAGGTCCTGACAGTACCTGCTGCATCCTCTGAGGTGATGGCATCCCACCACAGCTCTGCTTCCTCCTGTAGGAGCCAAATACCTAGTCGTGCTTTGTTGTTGGTTCCCAAACCCATGCCTTCAAAGATTTTCTCACAGGTCTTCAACCAAGCTATAGCCTCGGTCACTGTACCAGTGCCAGAAAAGGGTTTTCCCCCAAGGTTCCTATACCTCTTCGCTTCTCTGTCTAGCTCGAAGTCCTCGGGTGCTGGTAGCTGAATAATAGGGCCTTCCTCAACTATGGGGATATTCCCCCATCCTCCTGCTGCTCCGGCTCAGCCTCCTCGTCCTCCTCTAGCTGCTGCTGCTCGTGTAGCCATCTAAGCGTACTGTATAAGCAAGAAAAGAGTCAAGCTCACAGATTTGATAATTTTCATATATGATAAAGCAGGGGAACATAAGGAAAGGAAATGATGTACTGATCAAATTGTTTTGCTATCTGCTTAGCTCATTCTAGGACATTGCTAATCCTATCTCTAACGAGCTACTTGCCTTAGAACACTACCGATTATATTCTGACGAGGTGTTTAATGTGTTAGATCCCGGAACTAAGGTTAACCAAAGCTCTGATACCAACTGTGACAATCCCAAAATCCGAGGGGCGGTATTAAGGATAATCATTGGAATATAACACATTAATCATCATAGCAGAGTACAGATAATAGCAGAACAATAAATAGAATAATTTTACATGGATATGACAGCGGAATCACAACATGTAGTAACATCAGAATAGCATAGCATAGGATATAACTTAGTAAATAAAGGGAAGTGATCAGTCATCATCGCCAGAGGCGGAATACATACATGCAGTGAGACATAATAAGGGTATCAGTCTACATCGCTGAAGGCGGTACATATACATACAATAAGAAGTACGGAAAGTAAATTAGTCTGCATTGCCCGTGGCAGAATCATAATATAAGTACAATAATGGAGGAAAATGTCAAAGTCATCTCTGTGAAGTCAGCCTCGCCATGAGCCAAAATGCACTCTATGCAACAGTGCAAAGCCAAAAACAACCTGTCACCTGTGAACTAGGCTGCCCATGTGAAAATAAGGGCACCCGCGTTTGCAAAGTGAAACAAACAACGAGTCAGTCATGGGGACTGGTATGAGGAATCTATTTAATAGTTTAAAACAACAGTAATAAGCAAATCATAGGACCACGCCACTTTCGCGGAACGAGTTTACTCCAGTGATTGCTAGTGCATTTAAAACAAAGTAAATTCTTTTAAAACAACGCAATGCTTTTAAAAAGAATGAAGCCATTATAAGACTCAGGTCCCATCACACAATGCAACGCAAGCAGGAGGATAGAGTTTTACTATATAATGGCCAAATATGCTTGATACGTATAAAGCAAAATCAATTGATATTATTACTAGTGCATATATGTTTCAAAAGCGAATAGCATCATAAATATCAATCATAGGCGGCATAGCTACCATCTACTATGTCGCCATACTAGTTCTACAATCGAGTCCGTTATTTCGTATTGGAAATTGGATTTCCGTCATGAGTCGAGGCAAGGGGCAAGCTCCTCTCCGCTTCAAGACATTCTAGCAAATGCCTCAGGACTACACACTCTGGGCAACCCTTGGATCTTCAGGGCCAGTCCTCTCTTACGTTTGAGGATTAGTATTCCTGAACACACGTTTCCTGGTCCTTACAGACCTAAAATCGAGGCGCCTCGCATTCCAACAACCACATAGGTGAAAAATAGATATATATGTCAGGGCTGGTAAGTCACTGACACCACCATAGCTAGAAAGAAACGTCGTGCTCTCCCTGCAGTCTGTATCCCGTTTTTAACTCATACCGGGGTGTGAGGCTCGTGAATCCACGCTATACACAAAGCCAGGCCACGTAGACCGTGCTTTGATCATCATCCACAAGACTTTGTGAAACAACCCGAACTTCCCCAGTCTCCGAAGAGAAAAGAAAGAACGAATTGTTTTGAGAACACGACAAAACAGAACGCATACAAAAGAACATTTCACTGTACATTACAACAATGCATCAGATTACAAGAATATACAGAGTATAAACAAATAAATATTACACAGAGATATCAGAGATTAAAATTACATTTAAATATATTGCAGCGGAAAATAATACAATACGCAACTAGAAGTAGATATACGGATACAAAGATTTCCGGATATCGTTCCAGTTGTAAACCAGGATCCTGTGAATATAAATCTGCAAAACCAAAATTACTAGCTGCCCGTGTCAAAATTAGGGCACCCAGAGTTTAGGTTAAAACAATAAACTCCAGGTCAGTCATGTGACTGGTGTGAGAACTAAAACAGTTATTAATCTTTATATTAAAGTTAGGTAAATCAAGGGACCACGCCGTATAACACGGAACGGGTTTCCTCCCGAGAATACCAGTGCTTAAAACAAACAGCGCAATGCTAAATAAAGAAAAATGAAGCTATTATAAGACCCAGTTCCCATCACATAATGCAACGCAAGCCGGAGGATAGGGTTTTTACCTTATAATAGCCAAGAATGCTTGATACGTTTAAAAAGAAATCATTTGATACTATTATAAGTGTATAGTGTATAAAACAACTTCAAATCATAAGTATCAATCATAGGCGGCATGAATGCCCCATACCACTATGTCGCCATATATAGGTTATACAATCAAAATCGCAAAGTCACGTATTTGGAAATTGGGTTTCCATCTATGAACCGAGGCAAAAGATAGTCCTCAACCGATTCGAAACTGTCTAGCCCGAGCCTCAGGGCCCAGACTCAGGTGGGCCCTTGGAGCGACAGGGCCGGTCCACCGATGTGTATTAAACTTAAACCCTGAACATGCGTTCCCCCGCCCTATGGGGCGTAAATGAGCCAACGAATGACTCCATCGGACCCGGATCGTCCGATCAAACCGAGGCGCCTCGCAACAGCAACAACCACATAAGTCAAACTCGTCAGGGCGTGTAAAACCACTGATTCCACTTCTAACTAGAAAGAAACGCATGCCCTCCCTGAGGTCCGTCTCCCGTTTTGGGTTCATACCGGGTGTGAAACTCGCGAAGTAAACGTTACACAAAGCTACGCCACAAAGGCCGTGCTTCGATCATCAACCACCAGACTTTGCTTTTCAACAGAAGCCTCGATCAATTGCCACTTAGGCATGCCACACAGGCAATTCACTCCATGCGTTTGATATCCATCAATATATAACCCCTGAGCTCGTACGTCTCAGAGAAGGGCGTTAAGCAAGAGAATAAATTCTCCGCCGCCAAACAGATATATATATTTAATAGAGATCAATCACACGGACTAAAATCCAATGTCAGACACACAGTCCATTTACAAGTCCGTTCTGGGTCTGAACGAAACCGGAGGCACCTAGTACCCCGCATATCCATCGATCTCCAAGTACGTCTGGACGATCACCAACTGTTTCCATCTTCTTAGGTGTACAGCCCAATCAAGATCATCAGTAATCACCCAAACGACGTGAAGACTTCCGGTCTTCGACCACCGTCTTCATCTTCGACTTATCGTCGTATCAATTATTCAGAATGGGATAAACCCGGTCTTTCCGAATAACTCGCGTATATTTTAAATAAGTGTTACACAAACACAACATACGCCTCATTCCAATTCATCAGTCACTAACCGTAAATTAATCAAGAGAATAATTCCCCAAATATTAACCCCGAAGGCCGAAACCAACATCAGATCAATATCCAGAACCCCATTCTGCTTGGCTAACCGACAGTTAGTTTCTAAATTTCACATTCATAGGGAAAGGTTCCCATTAATTTTATCCAAGATAAATTCCTTGAATTTATTCTCTAATCTTCTTTTGAATTTCGATTCAACTAGTCGGAATTAGCGAACCTTACCAAAGTAATCATTGGTTTTAATTTCCCAATCCCAACCTATTCATCCCATGAAGTAAAACTGGTAATACTTCATATCTAACACCACGGTGTTATCGGTAAATTCAATTACCATTTCACGTTCAAATCTAATTAAAGATTTAGCTATCGCCTGGAGCAAAACTGGTGATACTCCATTCTCGATCTTTTCAATCTAATTAAAGATTCATTAAAACACCACTTAGTTTTAATCGTTAACTGGGTTAAAGAATCAGTGTCATTTAAAACACGGTTCACGATAAACCCAAAGTCACATTCCATTAATTATCGGGTTAAAGAACAAGTGTTATTTAAAACACTGTCCACGATAAACCCAAAAATCAATATCAATTCAATTCCAATTAAATATTATTTAATTGGTACACTTCATTAAATCCAAATAAAAAGATTTAATCTTTTCTCAACTGGGTTCAAGAACAGTGTTGATGAAGACACCACTCACGACAAACCCAAATCATATTTGATATTAAATACAAGGCTCTGAATAGAAAATATACCGACTTATATTCAATATCAAATTCCACGACAAACAAGTATCGTATTGGAAATAACGATATATATATATATCTATATCTTTCAAATTTCCATAACAACATCTGTATAATCACGAAATCCAACATCGAAATATTCCGAAGACAATTTCGATTCAAGTCCATTCCAAAGCAATCATTGGAAATTCTGGTTATTTTCAAAATCATTTCAAATTCAATTTATTTATTTTAAAAATAAATAGAATTATAATTCTAGTTCAAAACTAGTTCATTTCGATAAAAATCTATTTTTATCTTTTCAAATATGGAGTTTTTCATCCCAATTCTTCACAAATCATTTCTTATGATTTTACATAAATTATTGATATTTTTAATAATTTTATCAAGGCCCGTACAGTCGATTTCCATCAACGGCCATCGAACTACACTTACAGCGACCTTTTTCAAATTTGATTTGGACATAATTCCAAATCCAACCGTTAGATTTCTAATTTCTCACATTCGTTAGAAAGCTCTTTTTGATACGAACCCAACGGTTCCGGTTTTAGGAGAATCCGACGGTCGGATCTCCCGTAATATCCGTTTGAAATAAATGGTCTAAATTCGCGAACTGCCGCAGCGCGGCGCGTTCTATTCAGGCCATTTTATTATATATATAATATATACTTCGTCGATTTCCTTTCGAAACGTGCTTTATAAATCGTTTTGAATTCATTTTCAAAACGGTTTCAACTTCATATTCAATTTCAAATCAAAATTGAATATTCCAATTTAAATTTATTTTAAATTCATTTCAAATTGATTTCAATTCAAATTGATTTCTAATTCAATTTCAGTTCGTTTTCAATTCAATTCAATTTCAATTCGAATTCATTTCTATTCAATTTAATTCGAATTTCAATTCTATTCAGTTTAATTCGAATTTCAATTCTATTTCAATTTCAAATCTATTCAATTTAATTCGAATTCATTCATATTCAATTTCAATTCGAATTTCAATTCTTTTCAAAATATCAGATTTTGAAATCGCTTTCGATATTCATTATAAAATGAATAAAATCGATATAAATATCATTCACGTCAAAATGGCGTCAATCTAATCAATACGGCTTCATATATTTCTATTTTCAAATATTCTATTTCAAATATTCTATTTCAAATATTCTATTCAAATATTTCTATTTCAAAACTTTCTTTTTCAAAACTTTCTTTTTCAAAACTGGAATGAGGCCCAATCAATTACCATATAATGTTAATTATATGGATTTTCTACAACACATGTATTCAATAACAACGATGAATAATCAACCATCATCCAAAGTGCATTCTACACTGTATAAGCATCAAATATAAATATTCAACGCTTATAACAGCCTGTCAATCAATCGATCGACATACAACTAATTATTGGGATTAGTGTACGTCAAATATCATCCCAATACCCGTGTGGGGTTTCAAGCAATCAAACACAGATTTTATTTGTGCGGTTGGGCGATGTGTAAAATTTATCGTCCCAATCAATGTCTTTCAAATAGGTGTACATAAACAAACCGTCCGGTTTGTAAATGAATATTTATTTATTCACATTCACGTTAAAAATTATATTTTTAACGATCAAACTATTTTATTCAACCTCTGAATATTCTATTCGGTTCATTTATTAAATAAAATGTTATCTTTATTTTTCTAACTTATTTTTAGAAAATTTCGGCGGCATAACTGCACGATACTAGAAACGGGACGAGGCCTAGCCTTATCCCCGGTCTAGTGAAGGCCCACGCCATTCACACATCAATCAAATCAATTTATTTCACCAAACAATTCAATTTCAAATCAAATCATCTAACTAATCTATGCAACCAAACAAACAAGTCCATGGTCTGTGGACGATTGTGTCGGGTGCTACTAAGCACCGTCTGCATCCTAGTATATATATATTACTAGAAAAAGAAATTGAAAGGTGAGAAATTCTCACCGAAAGCTATCCCAACTTCACGACACTTCATTTAGAGGAATCATCGCCAATCTCGCATTTTGTCGCTTTTGTTGCCCGCGTTCACTACATATGTAAAAATCGAATTTTTACTTCGCTATTCAATATATAAAAATCGAATTTTTACTATGCTATTCAATATATAAAAATCGAATTTTTACTTTGTTGTTCAATATATAAAAATCGAATTTTTACTTTGCTGTTCAATATATAAAAATCGAATTTTTACTATGCTATTCAATATATAAAAATCGAATATTTACTATGCTATTCAATATATAAAAATCGAATTTTTACTATGCTATTCAATATATAAAAATCGAATTTTTACTTCACGCTTTATGGATAAAAATTCTATTTTTCCTTCGTTATTCTCCACATAAAGATCTCGCCTTTTCAACTTATAAAGATTTCATTTTTCATCTTCTACAATATAAAAGATTATATTTTTATACTCTTCATGATGTAAAAATTAAATTTTTATACTTCTACCTTATAAAAGATTATATTTTTATACTTCTACCATATAAAAGATTATATTTGTATACTTCTACCATATAAAAGATTATATTTTTATACTTCTACATGATGTAAAAATTATATTTTTATTATCTCTATAATATAAAAACCGCATTTTTATTAGAGTAAAAATCTAATCTTTATTGATTTAAAAACCAAAACTTTCTATAATTAAAAATCAAGCCTTTATACATATTAAAAATCATACCTTTCCTTTCCGAAAATCATAAGGATAGGAATAAAAATCGTATTTTTCCATGTCCTAATAATATATAGAAACCTTATTTATTTTTATAAAACATATTACCTTAAAATAAATAAATAAACTAAGTAAATAAAAAAAATCTTACAGCAGGTAGGGGGAAACGTTGCTGTCGATGGTCATCAGGCGGGGTTGGGCGTCGGATCTAGAAGAGAAGCGAGGGAAAAAGGGAGGGGGCTGTCTCGATCTAGGGTGTGGGCTAGGGTATCTCGTTTGGGGCTCGCGCATGAGGTTGGCCGGAGGGGGACGGAAAAAGGAGCTGCGGTTATGGAGGTTGGACGCGGTGGCAGGCACGCGGTGGCGCAGGTGGCGATTGAGGGCGTCGCTTCGAGAGGGAGAGAGAGCAGGGGGATCGGATGGCGTCGGGGGTGGTCTAGGAAGGGGGGCGCAGCAGAGCAAAGGCCTGGCGGTGGCGGTGGAGGGGGGGCGACTTCCTTTGTCGTCTTGGCTTTTTTTTTAATCTTCGTTCTGAAATGATTTCAACGGGGGGGGGGGGGCTGGTTAAGGAGAAAAGGAGGGGGAATATTTTCTTTTTTTATTTATTTAATTATTTTATTTACTAAAGGTTGACTTTTTATTTCGACCTCGAAACGAGGCCCACCGCCTGTCGCCCATAGCGTTTTACCCCCATTCCGAACACAATGGGATATGTATCGCAAGCTGATTCGATCATTTCGATCAGTTTCCGTCAAAATCAACATATAACTCTATATATTGAATTTGATCGCGCATTTCAATTTACTGGGGTCACATACTAACTAGAAAAATTCCAGAAAAATATTTTCTAGCTTCGTATGGACAATACGGTCCGAACAAAACTAGTTTCGTCGAATTCTGAGACCGTTAGAAAAATGGCCAATTTCCAGTCGATTAAAATCAACTGAAACTGGTCAAACGCGTTTTCCTTTGCCACGCTCACATATTGATTCGACAAATTATGAAATTTGGAATCTAGCAATAAATTGACATCACGAATCCAACAAAAGTGGTTTCGTCGAAATCCGAGGTCGTTTGCAAAATGGCTATTTTTAAGGGCCTGAATTCCATAGCGACTATTCAGAATTTTCAACTGGACATATCTTTTGATTCCCGCTATGAAATTTCAATTTCTCGGATTCGTTGGAAAGATATTATCAATTAGATCCTATTATTTTTGGTTTCGCTAAAATCCGGATTGTTTTGCACCCGGTACATTCAATTGAAGTTTGAAATCAAATTATCGAACTACTGCGCCATTTTCAATTCCTATTTATAATTATATATAATTATTTATATTCTAACGACGACGTATATAATATATACGATCGAATTCTATTCAAAATAAATTTCTCGTTGATTTTATTTAAAATAATTCATTTTAAATAATCAAAATTTGTTAAAATTGCCAAAATAAAAAATTTAAACTGGCCCAGATTTTTGGGTTGTTACAATCTCCCCCACTTAAAACTTTTCGTCCCCGAAAAGGAACAAAGTCGAAAGTGGTTTGATCATTCAACTCTACGTTCGATCTGGCTTCCATTCTCCAAATTTTCAGTTTCTGAGAATTTTCAAATTTTCAAAAATTTGGCTAACACCCTAAATTTTCGAAAAATTTCGCCATAACCTCCCCTGCACCGGGAGCCACGGGAAAATCCCGAAATTGCCATATAGGCCTTCTGATCTCAAAAAGAAAAAGAAAAAGCCAAGCGGCTAGCCAATAGGCTCATAAAATCATCATCACCCAAACAAAACAGTAAATTATGATAAACATGTACCTATTTGTCGGGCAAACAAATTTTATTCTCTGCTCTAGCCTCCTTGCTATGACCTGTTCAATGATAGTATATGTATATGCAAGCAAATATAACCAATTCTCAATATAAGTCAATATTTGATTCAATTAGGCTAAATGGCTAAAAATTAGCAAACAAATAAACAAACAACACAAACATCAATCAATTATTGAATTAGAGTTTCAAATTCATAATTTTGATACATATACAAAAATCATGTTTTTGATGCCAAATCACAACAATAGGCCCTATCTAATTTTTGGTTCTCACACCAGTCAATAGGAAATATATAGAAATTACACGTTCGTCACTCGAATATAAATTCTGATGATGATATATCAATCATCAGAATCACCCCCGGGCGACTAGAGTGTAATTCTATATCTATCCAGTATATTAAAACTTCAAATACACGTTTGCAAGGCGTATATGCAAAATCTTTATATATTGGACTGTCCTAATCAATATAAAATAAATATTCAAATACGTATACAACGATTTAAAATTTCAAAACCAAAATTGTTCTCATTTTAAAAATATACTCTTCACACTCGTTCTAGGATACTACTGATCCTATCTCTAACGAGTCATTCTCGTTGGATATTACTAATCCAATATCTGATGAATTCTTTCGAATGGTTCTAATGTGCCTAGTTCTCTGAGCTTTGTAAACCAAAGCTCTGATACCACGATGAAACGACCCGAACTTCCCCAGTCTCCGAAGAGAAGAGAAAGAACGAATTGTTTTGAGAACACGACAAAACAGAACGCATACAAAAGAACATTTCACTGTACATTACAACAATGCATCAGATTACAAGAATATACAGAGTATAAACAAATAAATATTACACAGAGATATCAGAGATTTAAATTACAATTAAATACATTGCAGCGGAAAATAATACAATACGCAACTAGAAGTAGATATACGGATACAAAGCTTTCCGGATATCGTTCCAGTTGTAAACCAGGATCCTGTGAATATAAATCTGCAAAACCAAAACTACTAGCTGCCCGTGTCAAAATAAGGGCACCCAGAGTTTAGGTTAAAACAATAAACTCCAGGTCAGTCATGTGACTGGTGTGAGAACTAAAACAGTTATTAATCTTTATATTAAAGTTAGGTAAATCAAGGGACCACGCCGTATAACACGGAACGGGTTTCCTCCCAAGAATACCAGTGCTTAAAACAAACAGCGCAATGCTAAATAAAGAAAAATGAAGCTATTATAAGACCCAGTTCCCATCACACAATGCAACGCAAGCCGGAGGATAGGGTTTTTACCTTATAATAGCCAAGAATGCTTGATACGTTTAAAAAGAAATCATTTGATACTATTATAAGTGCATAGTGTATAAAACAACTTCAAATCATAAGTATCAATCATAGGCGGCATGAATGCCCCATACCACTATGTCGCCATATATAGGTTATACAATCAAAATTGCAAAGTCACGTATTTGGAAATTGGGTTTCCATCTATGAACCGAGGCAAAAGATAGTCCTCAACCGATTCGAGACTGTCTAGCCCGAGCCTCAGGACCCAGACTCAGTTGGGCTCTTGGAGCGACAGGGACGGTCCACCGATGTGGATTAAACTTAAACCCTGAACATGCGTTCCCCCGCCCTATGGGGCGTAAATGAGCCAACGAATGACTCCATCAGACCCGGATCGTCCGATCAAACCGAGGCGCCTCGCAACAGCAACAACCACATAAGTCAAACTCGTCAGGGCGTGTAAAACCACTGACGCCACTTCTAACTAGAAAGAAACGCATGCCCTCCCTGAGGTCCGTCTCCCGTTTTTGGTTCATACCGGGTGTGAAACTCGCGAAGTAAACGTTACACAAAGCTACGCCACAAAGGCCGTGCTTCGATCATCAACCACCAGACTTTGCTTTTCAACAGAAGCCTCGATCAATTGCCACTTAGGCATGCCACACAGGCAATTCACTCCATGCATTTGATATCCATCAATATATAACCCCTGAGCTCGTACGTCTCAGAGAAGGGCGTTAAGCAAGAGAATAAATTCTCCGCCGCCAAACAGATATATATTTAATAGAGATCAATCACACGGACTAAAATCCAATGTCAGACACACAGTCCATTTACAAGTCCGTTCTGGGTCTGAACGAAACCGGAGGCACCTAGTACCCCGCATATCCATCGATCTCCAAGTACGTCTGGACGATCACCAACTGTTTCCATCTTCTTGGGTGTACAGCCCAATCAAGATCATCAGTAATCACCCAAACGACGTGAAGACTTCCGGTCTTCGACCACCGTCTTCATCTTCAACTTATCCTCGTATCAATTATTCAGAATGGGATAAACCCGGTCTTTCCGAATAACTCGCGTATATTTTAAATAAGTGTTACACAAACACAACATACGCCTCATTCCAATTCATCAGTCACTAACCGTAAATTAATCAAGAGAATAATTCCCCAAATATTAACCCCGAAGGCCGAAACCAACATCAGATCAATATCCAGAACACCATTCTGCTTGGCTAACCGACAGTTAGTTTCTAAATTTCACATTCGTAGGGAAAGGTTCCCATTAATTTTATCCAAGATAAATTCCTTGAATTTATTCTCTAATCTTCTTTTGAATTTCGATTCAACTAGTCGGAATTAGCGAACCTTACCGAAGTAATCATTGGTTTTAATTTCCCAATCCCAACCTATTCATCCCATGAAGTAAAACTGGTAATACTTCATATCTAACACCACGGTGTTATCGGTAAATTCAATTACCATTTCACGTTCAAATCTAATTAAAGATTTAGCTATCGCCTGGAGCAAAACTGGTGATACTCCATTCTCGATCTTTTCAATCTAATTAAAGATTCATTAAAACACCACTTAGTTTTAATCGTTAACTGGGTTAAAGAATCAGTGTCATTTAAAACACGGTTCACGATAAACCCAAAGTCACATTCCATTAATTATCGGGTTAAAGAACAAGTGTTATTTAAAACACTGTCCACGATAAACCCAAAAATCAATATCAATTCAATTCCAATTAAATATTATTTAATTGGTACACTTCATTAAATCCAAATAAAAAGATTTAATCTTTTCTAAACAGGTTTCAAGAACAGTGTTGATGAAGACACCACTCACGACAAAACCAAATCATATTTGATATTAAATACAAGGCTCTGAATAGAAAATATAACGGGTTATATTCATTATCAAATTCCATGACAAACATGTATCGTATTGGAAATAACGATATATATATATATATATATATATATATATATATATATATATATATCTTTCAAATTTCCATAACAACAGCTGTATAATCACGAAATCCAACATCGAAATATTCTGAAGACAATTTCGATTCAAGTCCATTCCAATGCAATCATTGGAAATTCTGGTTATTTTCAAAATCATTTCAAATTCAATTTATTTATTTTAAAAATAAATAGAATTATAATTCTAGTTCAAAACTATTTCATTTCGATAAAAATCTATTTTTATCTTTTCAAATATGGAGTTTTTCATCCCAATTCTTCATAAATCATTTCTTATGATTTTACATAAATTATTGATATTTTTAATAATTTTATCAAGGCCCGTACAGTCGATTTCCATCAACGGCCATCGAACTGCACTTACAGCGACCTTTTTCAAATTTGATTTGGACATAATTCCAAATCCAACCGTTAGATTTCTAATTTCTCACATTCGTTAGAAAGCTCTTTTCGATACGAACCCAACGGTTCCGGTTTTAGGAGAATCCGACGGTCGGATCTCCCGTAATATCCGTTTGAAATAAATGGTCGAAATTCGCGAACTGCCGCGGCGCGGCGCGTTCTATTCAGGCCATTTTATTATATATATAATATATACTTCGTCGATTTCCTTTCGAAACGTGCTTTATAAATTGTTTTGAATTCATTTTCAAAACGGTTTCAACTTCATATTCAATTTCAAATCAAAATTGAATATTCCAATTTAAATTTATTTTAAATTCATTTCAAATTGATTTCAATTCAAATTGATTTCTAATTCAATTTCAGTTCGTTTTCAATTCAATTCAATTTCAATTCGAATTCATTTCTATTCAATTTAATTCGAATTTCAATTCTATTCAGTTTAATTCGAATTTCAATTCTATTTCAATTTCAAATCTATTCAATTTAATTCGAATTCATTCATATTCAATTTCAATTCGAATTTCACTTCTTTTCAAAATATCAGATTTTGAAATCACTTTCGATATTCATTATAAAATGAATAAAATCGATATAAATATCGTTCACGTCAAAATGGCGTCAATCTAATCAATACGGCTTCATATATTTCTATTTTCAAATATTCTATTTCAAATATTCTATTTCAAATATTCTATTCAAATATTTCTATTTCAAAACTTTCTTTTTCAAAACTTTCTTTTTCAAAACTGGAATGAGGCCCAATCAATTACCATATAATGTTAATTATATGGATTTTCTACAACACATGTATTCAATAACAACGATGAATAATCAACCATCATCCAAAGTGCATTCTACACTGTATAAGCATCAAATATAAATATTCAACGCTTATAACAGCCTGTCAATCAAACGATCGACATACAACTAATTATTGGGATTAGTGTACGTCAAATATCATCCCAATACCCGTGTGGGGTTTCAAGCAATCAAACACAGATTTTATTTGTGCGGTTGGGCGATGTGTAAAATTTATCGTCCCAATCAATGTCGTTCAAATAGGTGTACATAAACAAACCGTCCGGTTTGTAAATGAATATTTATTTATTCACATTCACGTTAAAAATTATATTTTTAACGATCAAACTATTTTATTCAACCTATGAATATTCTATTCGGTTCATTTATTAAATAAAATGTTATCTTTATTTTTCTAACTTATTTTTAGAAAATTTCGGCGGCATAACGACACGATACTAGAAACGGGACGAGGCCTAGCCTTATCCCCGGTCTCGTGAAGGCCCACGCCATTCATACATCAATCAAATCAATTTATTTCACCAAACAATTCAATTTCAAATCAAATCATCTAACTAATCTATGCAACCAAACAAACAAGTCCATGGTCTGTGGACGATTGTGTCGGGTGCTACTAAGCACCGTCTGCATCCTAGTATATATATATATATTACTAGAAAAAGAAATTGAAAGGTGAGAAATTCTCACCGAAAGCTATCCCAACTTCACGACACTTCATTTAGAGGAATCATCGCCAATCTCGCATTTTGTTGCTTTCGTTGCCTGCGTTCACTACATATGTAAAAATCGAATTTTTACTTCGCTATTCAATATATAAAAATCGAATTTTTACTATGCTATTCAATATATAAAAATCGAATTTTTACTTTGCTGTTCAATATATAAAAATCGAATTTTTACTTTGTTGTTCAATATATAAAAATCGAATTTTTACTATGCTATTCAATATATAAAAATCGAATTTTTACTATGCTATTCAATATATAAAAATCGAATTTTTACTTCACGCTTTATGGATAAAAATTCTATTTTCCTTCGTTATTCTCCACATAAAGATCTCGCCTTTTCAACTTATAAAGATTTCATTTTTCATCTTCTACAATATAAAAGATTATATTTTTATACTCTTCATGATGTAAAAATTATATTTTTATACTTCTACCTTATAAAAGATTATATTTTTATACTTCTACCTTATAAAAGATTATATTTTTATACTTCTACCATATAAAAGATTATATTTTTATACTTCTACATGATGTAAAAATTATATTTTTATTATCTCTATAATATAAAAACCGCATTTTTATTAGAGTAAAAATCTAATCTTTATTGATTTAAAAATCAAAACTTTCTATAATTAAAAATCAAGCCTTTATACTTAGTAAAAATCATACCTTTCCTTTCCGAAAATCGTAAGGATAGGAATAAAAATCGTATTTTTCCATGTCCTAATAATATATAGAAACCTTATTTATTTTTATAAAACATATTACCTTAAAATAAATAAATAAACTAAGTAAATAAAAAAAATCTTACAGCAGGTAGGGGGAAACGTTGCTGTCGGTGGTCATCAGGCGGGGTTGGGCGTCGGATCTAGAAGAGAAGCGGGGGAAAAAGGGAGGGGCTGTCTCGATCTAGGGTGTGGGCTAGGGGGTCTCGTTTGGGGCTCGCGCATGAGGTTGGCCGGAGGGGGACGGAAAAAGGAGCTGCGGTTGTGGAGGTTTGTAACACCCCGAAAATTCTATAACTGTGAAATTAACAAATTAAAGTATAATTAATTTCAAATCAAAGAACTAAGGGAAACGGGATACGCCATTGCGTTCGTCTCGGAAAAATACGCGAAATAGAGTCCGAGTTTTCGAAAAACGGAATCCGTATGAAGAAGATATAGCCTTCGGAAGTTTCTGAATTAAATTTGAAATTCAAACAGAATAAAACAATTAAAAATTCCGAAGTGGGGCCCAATGGGCCAGGGCGGAAAAAGTCCCGCCTGACGCACCCAGGTCGACTGGGCTGTCGACCTGGTCTAACCAGGTCGACAGGCCTGTCGACAGGCCTGTCGACAGGAGTGTCGACCTGGTCCAGAGCCAGGTCGAGCCCAGTCCAACCTGGCTGGCCAGGTCTGTGTTTGGCCGATTTTCTGTGGTCTGCTTTGTCATTAGGGCTAGGTGGCAGGCTCTAATTGGTCTCTCCTTAGGATGAATGGCTACGATCAATCCAGGCAACATCGATGGCTCTAATCAATTCATAAACCCTATAAAAAGGACCCTAGACTAAACCCTAATCTATTCATTCAAAATTAAGAACAAAGCCGCCATGTTGCTGAGGAACGACTAGGGGTAGCCACCAAATTGGAGAGAGGATTAGGAGGCAAATTCTAAGGCATAAAGCAACTCAATCAAATCAAACCGCATCTTCTTATCCCTAATTCGCCACACCATTGTAAGTAGAGTATTATTTTGGTATGAACAAATAATTGTGTTGGTTTGTATACTTGATTTGTGGCGATAAAATAATTCATATTTGTGCGTTGGAATATTGTATACGTTTGGATATTCATGAATTATGTTATTCATTATGAAAAACTACATGCGGTAGTTTTATGCAAGTATACGTTTGGAATATTCGCAAATTATGTAATCCATGTTGAAGCTACATGTATGTAGTTGATTAATTGAAATTCATGCAAGTTTGGGGCTTTGCTACTATGCCATCATAATATGTATTTTTATACAAAAATCATTTTTGCGAAGTAATTGGAATAGGTTTGGGTTATCATAATTCATATGGAAACTATGTTGAAATTGTGGCACCATGATCTATGTATTAAGCCATGCTTTTGTACTAGAAAAACCTATGTGCAAACTTATGAATATGACTAGGCTATGATTGATATTTTACATAATTGAAAACCATGTTAGTCCCATATTGTTAGCAAGAATTATATGATGACATATGTGAGACATGGCTAGGTTAGACCCAAAAATCCCTTTTTGCAAGTTTGCATGACTAAAGTAAAAATCATGATTTCATGTTAGAAATACTTATGCCATGGTTATGTGAACAAATACTTATGCCATGCTTATGTTTGACATTATGCCATGCTTATGTTTGACATTATGCCATGCTTATGTTAGAAATATTTGTGCCATGCTTATGTTTGACATTATGCCTAAATAAGAACATAGGTCTATGTTGTAGTTAAGACTATGTGACACCTAATTTAGATTCTTATCTTAACTACAAGTTTACATGGTTTGATTCATGTCACCTATGCTTTATGACCAAAGTATATGTTATTACTATGCAAGTACACCAGTTTCTATTTTGTATTTCCAACGTCATATTGCAAGTTCATGCGCTCACCTTCCCCTTTTTGTGTATGTAATCACGCTTTAAGCCTCCCCTTTCGCATGGCTAAGTTGGGCTTAAAAAGGTTAAGCCCAACATATAAACGAACGTGTTAAACGGGGGTAAATAACGTTGGGCTAAATTAATTAATGAATGAAAATATAAAGTAAAAGGGCCCGAATTCAAGTATGGGTCGGGCCCATGATTGGTGTAACCTTTACACCATTAACTTAATAATGGGCCGCAAATATTTACATATAAACAAAGAAGAAAGACAAAATATGTAAATGTAGAAAATACGATGTGTTTAACCCGAGGTTGGATTGAGTTGTGATGTAAACCTGCCCGGAACCGCCCGGCTGTCCAGTAGTCACAACAATACCTATCCAATGTGGGAGGTTAAACATGGAGCCCAATAAGGACCCGAGGTTAGACTGAGTTGTGGCGTAAGACTGCCCGGAACCAACCGGCAACAGGCAGCCACAACAATACCTGTCTAATGTGAGAGGTCAGGGCCTTAATAAGACAATTAAGGCTGAGTCAGGATTGTTAGGATTAAGTGAACTAAAGACTTAATCAAAATGGAACATGCTAAACTAAACGGACTGGTGGGGTTAGGTTAGAAAACACTTAACCAACTTAGCATGGTGGCTAGAGATAGAAAACCTAGTAACGGGGGACCCTTTTCAGCAGTAACCCTAGAAGGTGTATCAGGAAACCCTGAAACTAGGCAGGGTGGGGCACGATTACTGGGCTGATTGTAAGAGGTCAAATCGACGGCGGTGGTGTAGCAGTGTAGGTTCTAACGGGGTGCGGGCGTGCACACACTCCGGCGCAGAAAAATAAGGCACTGGACACCAGTAGCATACCTGTGCACTCTAGGATTGTGTCGGGCCGCCACTATGGGACTTGATACACCCCATGGTGGGACCAGCATAGCTAACTACAACATCGGGGGCCGTAAGACACATGTAATTATGCAAGTAGGAGCCGATCATCGTAGAATGGGTCACATCACCCTGATTATGGGGTGCCAGTTGAAAACTAGTTTATATGGGTTCAGAGATTTACATGGGGTAAGATAGTATATTCGACCCTAGACAACTTAACCAAGTTTATAGTGCTTGCCCACTTCTTGTTTATACTTATCATACCCAGTTCTTTATTCATAGACAGAATAGTACTAGACTTACTCAGGCTTTATGTCTGACTCTACTTTTCTTTCATCTTCTTTTCTTCCATTTCCCCCCCAGGTCCACAGGGAGGGAACACTGCAGCTTGACCAGCCTTAACATCCAGCTTGAAGAAGAGAAATGTATTGCTTGGACCTTTTCGCTTGAAACTATGGCTTTGGACAACCACTATGGGGCCTTTGCAGTTTATCTATGTTTTATTTATGCTTCTTTAAATAATGTAATCAAGACAGATTATGAAAGTGTTATGTTTTTGGAAAAGATGTAAGACAATTATGGTGATGTTGTTGTAACACGTATTTGCTTTCATGAAATAAAAGTTTGTTGATTTTCCGCTGTTTACAAATATGTGTTCTTATATCTTTCTTGTATATCTGTGACTTATACTTATAAACCTCCACCAAAATTAGGGCATTCCCTTTGAGAGTGACCCTAACGGAGGTGGGGTGTTTCACTTGGTATCAGAGCATAGGTTTACCAGATAAGATAAAAAGTTTTAAAAAAATTATTTTCAAAAAGGAAATTTAAAGAAGCATTTTTAAAAGAAAAATATTATTTTATTTTAAAAAGGCAAAGTCCACTCCCCAAAGCCATAGGTACTATCTCTTATCCTTCGTTTTGAATCTATCCTTTTTGTTTCAGCATGTCCGAAGATCTTAACTTGCCGGAAGGGGTGCCAATACCTGGTTGGTTTAGACGGTTCTTAGAAGCAAGAGCCACTCAGCCAGGTCCTACCGTTCCTCCTCCCCCAGCTGCCGGAAATCATCCAGCTGCAGCGGCACCTTTTCCTCCACCTCCTCCACGGGGAAACACGTTTGCTAAGATATGTAAAGATTTTAAAGCTATGGGAGGAAGGGATTTCCATGGAACTGAGTCCTTCGTGGCAGCTAGGAATTGGCTGAAAGAAATGGAGGACCTATTCATCATCTTTGAGGTAGAAGATAGACAAAAAGTACAATTGGCGGTGTGGCTATTGAAGGGCGAGGCTTCCTACTGGTGGGAAGTCACTAATGCTGAAAGACCAGTGGAGACATGGGAGGACTTTAGGGCAAGGTTCGAGACCAAATTTCTCTCAGATGCGGAAAGAAGTTTGCAGTTGGAAAAATTCTTATTTCTTAAGCAAGGGGACAAGACAGTCAGAGAGTATGTGAATCAGTTCGATGAGCTGGCTAGGTTTGGGCTTGACCTAGTCAACACCCCGCACAAGAAGGCTCTCCGTTTCGTCAAAGGGTTGAATGAGCCATTACACAGTTTGGCCATGACCCATATACCCATGGGAGCCACGTATGAAAGATTGGTGCAAATGGCATTGCTGAATGAAGAGGATAAGGGCAAGAAGGAGACAAAGGCAGAAAGCTCTCAAGGGAAGAAAGAGGGTTTGCAGCCTAAGAAGACAGACTTTAAGAAAGGCGGGGAAGGCAACAAAGAGAAGAGGAAGTGTAATTTCTGTGGCAAAGTGGGGCACTTAGTAAAGGACTGCCGGAAAAAGAAGGCCAAGGAGAATGGTGGGTGCTTTTCTTGCGGTCAGACAGGCCACAGGGCTAAGGACTGCCCAAAGAAACGAGGGCAGGGGCAGGGGGCTGGATCCACCCCAGGGGCACAGGTTCATGTGCTGGAAGCGCCACCTCTGCAACAGCGAGGTATAAATACTTCTGTAGAAAGTGTAGTTTATCTTTATGATCACCCCGTTCGCACTTTATTTGATTCTGGCGCATCACACTCCTTTATCTCGTCTGCTTTAGTAGAATCTCTGCACCTAGAAACTAGTATGGTAGAGGACCCCTTAATTGTTTCAAACCCAGTTGGGGGCCCAGCTCATTTGTCTATGATCTGTTTGGGATTGAAAATTTCCATTCTAAGTGTAGAATTTCAATGTAGTGCCTTTGTTTTGGGCTTTTCGGGTTAAGGTTTGATTTTGGGTATGGATTGGCTATCCAGTAATGGGGCCATCCTTGATTGTGAGAAAAGGGTTGTTAGGCTCCTAACCCAGCTCGGTAATACTTTGGAAATTTCTTGTAATCCCTCGTATGCGGTTATGCTTAGTTATCTTGAATCGCTAGATGCCTCTGTTGAAAATTTGCAATCCGTTAGAGTGGTCCGGGAATATCCGGATGTCTTCGAAGAGGTGAAGGGCTTGCCTCCGAAGCGGGAAATAGACTTCCGCATATATCTTGTAGATAATGCAAAGCCCGTTGCGTTGCCCGTTAGATACATGGCTCCACGGGAAAGGTAAGGGCTCAGTAAACAGATTGAAGAGCTTCTAGAGTAGGGGTTCATTTGAAGGAGCATTTCAGAATGGGGCGCTCTAGTAGTGTTCGCCACAAAGGCAGAAGGTTCATTTCGCTTATGAATGAGTTGTGGAGAATCACCTTAGTAAGTACATTTGGCAACATAGCTGGCATTTATTTCCAATAGATAGTTCTGCTACATGGAATACCTGATAGTAAGTGGACGAGATCTAAAATTCACTAGTGAATTTTGGAGAGCTTGCGTGAAACCATGAGTACGCCGTTATGTTTGAACTGAGTATACTAGAAGTAGAGTAAGTGAAAGAGGAACGAGAGGCAATAGTGAAATAGGTTCCAACTCATATTTTGGAAACAAGAATTAAGAAACTACGAAATTGTGAAGTTAAAGATAGACAAAGCATAATGGAGTTAAGCTCAAGGAAATGCGACTTAGAAGATTGAAGACTAGATTCGTGCATCATATCTCTTCTTAAGAGTATAGCCTTGATCCCTCTCTTCCTGTAAAGCCCACTTGCATGCTATCTTTTCTGTTTAGTCTCTCGGTCCCATTCTCAATCCCATTTCTGTCGAAAAACCCCATAAGGAGTATGACTCATCTGTTAGTAACACATGTTGGGGCTTGAGGGTGTTCGTTGGATTGACCAAACTTTTTGGGTTTTATAGGATACGGGTTGGTCTTAGGAAGGGACTCCCTTGTGACCTAAAAGGAGTCCATCATGCTTAGTTTCCTAGAATCATATATGGTGGTTGGGTTGAGTAATTCTTTGGGTGTCAGTCTGATGTTGATTTCGGTCTTCGGGGCTGATGCTTAGAGAGTTCTTCTCCTAATCAATATATATGTGGCATAGATTTCCAGTTTGACATTGCCTAATGGGCACAAAGTTTTTACTTGTTTCTATCATTCGACTATACCTTTAGGTAGGACCATTTCCTATCATTGAGAAAATTTGGAAAATGACCTATAGATTAGAGCTACCCGAAAATTGGCCGGAGTCCACAACGTTTTTCACGTTTCACATCTCCGAAAATGTCTACATGAGTCTGCTGAAGTGGTAGAGCCAAATATCCTCGAAGAGGCCGAAGTGGAACGCGAAGCAACCATAAGAAAAGTTCCAACCCGCATCTTAGGAACGGAAGTGAAGAAGCTACGCAACCGCGAAGTCAAGCTCGTCAAAGTTCAGTGGAGCGACGCCGAGGGAGACGCGACTTGGGAAACTGAAGCTAGAATACGCACTGCCTACCCTTTTCTTTTCGAGGGTACATCCTTGATCTTTCTTTTTCCTTAAGTTGCGCTTTTATCTATCTTTTTAGGTATATTTCCTCGACCTTATCTTTTAGGTAGAAACCCCTTTGGATGGAAACATGTAATTGAAACATGTTATGGATGATGGTTGCAAGTGGTTGCAAGTGATTGCTACTGGTTGCTCATGGTTGCATATACACACACAATCTAGGTTTTAGATCGGCTCAGTCACTTCATATTGCATATGCATATATGTTTGCATTCGTATATGGTTGAACTGTAATGTGTTGTCATATGGATGTTGCATTTGTATTGAATGATTGTGCACTCATGTAGAATCATGAATAGGAAAATTTGCATACATAATGGATTCATGGCACTTACATAATTCGCATTAAGGAGGTCAACTGAATCAGTAGACCGCCTGATTTTGCATTAGATAAGTACATGTATACACACACACTTTGCATATGATCATGAAGCATTAGAAGTCTTTTAAGGACAATGGATGCTCGTGTTTGATGGATGAGTAGATGGATGATTGGATGTTAGGATATACATTCCTCCTAACTTGAAGATTTCGGGGACGAAATCCTTTTAAGTGGGGGAGAATGTAACACCCCGAAAATTCTATAACTGTGAAATTAACAAATTAAAGTATAATTAATTTCAAATCAAAGAACTAAGGGAAACGGGATACGCCATTGCGTTCGTCTCGGAAAAATACGCGAAATAGAGTCTGAGTTTTCGAAAAACGGAATCCGTATGAAGATGATATAGCCTTCGGAAGTTTCTGAATTAAATTTAAAATTCAAACAGAATAAAACAATTAAAAATTACGAAGTGGGGCCCAATGGGCCAGGGCGGAAAAAGTCCCGCCTGACGCACCCAGGTCGACTGGGCTGTCGACCTGGTCTAACCCGGTCGACAGGCCTGTCGACAGGGCTGTCGACAGGGGTGTCGACCTGGTCCAGAGCCAGGTCGAGCCCAGTCCAACCTGGCTGGCCAGGTCTGTGTTTGGCCGATTTTCTGTGGTCTGCTTTGTCATTAGGGCTAGGTGGCAGGCTCTAATTGGTCTCTCCTTAGGATGAATGGCTACGATCAATCCAGGCAACATCGATGGCTCTAATCAATTCATAAACCCTATAAAAAGGACCCTAGACTAAACCCTAATCTATTCATTCAAAAATAAGAACAAAGCCGCCATGTTGCTGAGGAACGACTAGGGGTAGCCACCAAATTGGAAAGAGGATTAGGAGGCAAATTCTAAGGCATAAAGCAACTCAATCAAATCAAACCGCATCTTCTTATCCCTAATTCGCCACACCATTGTAAGTAGAGTATTATTTTGGTATGAACAAATAATTGTGTTGGTTTGTATACTTGATTTGTGGCGATAAAATAATTCATATTTGTGCGTTGGAATATTGTATACGTTTGGATATTCATGAATTATGTTATTCATTATGAAAAACTACATGCGGTAGTTTTATGCAAGTATACGTTTGGAATATTCGCAAATTATGTAATCCATGTTGAAGCTACATGTATGTAGTTGATTAATTGAAATTCATGCAAGTTTGGGGCTTTGCTACTATGCCATCATAATATGTATTTTTATACAAAAATCATTTTTGCGAAGTAATTGGAATAGGTTTGGGTTATCATAATTCATATGGAAACTATGTTGAAATTGTGGCACCATGATCTATGTATTAAGCCATGCTTTTGTACTAGAAAAACCTATGTGCAAACTTATGAATATGACTAGGCTATGATTGATATTTTACATAATTGAAAACCATGTTAGTCCCATATTGTTAGCAAGAATTATATGATGACATATGTGAGACATGGCTAGGTTAGACCCAAAAATCCCTTTTTGCAAGTTTGCATGACTAAAGTAAAAATCATGATTTCATGTTAGAAATACTTATGCCATGGTTATGTGAACAAATACTTATGCCATGCTTATGTTTGACATTATGCCATGCTTATGTTTGACATTATGCCATGCTTATGTTAGAAATATTTGTGCCATGCTTATGTTTGACATTATGCCTAAATAAGAACATAGGTCTATGTTGTAGTTAAGACTATGTGACACCTAATTTAGATTCTTATCTTAACTACAAGTTTACATGGTTTGATTCATGTCACCTATGCTTTATGACCAAAGTATATGTTATTACTATGCAAGTACACCAGTTTCTATTTTGTATTTCCAACGTCATATTGCAAGTTCATGCGCTCACCTTCCCCTTTTTGTGTATGTAATCACGCTTTAAGCCTCCCCTTTCGCATGGCTAAGTTGGGCTTAAAAAGGTTAAGCCCAACATATAAACGAACGTGTTAAACGGGGGTAAATAACGTTGGGCTAAATTAATTAATGAATGAAAATATAAAGTAAAAGGGCCCGAATTCAAGTATGGGTCGGGCCCATGATTGGTGTAACCTTTACACCATTAACTTAATAATGGGCCGCAAATATTTACATATAAACAAAGAAGAAAGACAAAATATGTAAATGTAGAAAATACGATGTGTTTAACCCGAGGTTGGATTGAGTTGTGATGTAAACCTGCCCGGAACCGCCCGGCTGTCCAGTAGTCACAACAATACCTATCCAATGTGAGAGGTTAAACATGGAGCCCAATAAGGACCCGAGGTTAGACTGAGTTGTGGCGTAAGACTGCCCGGAACCAACCGGCAACAGGCAGCCACAACAATACCTGTCTAATGTGAGAGGTCAGGGCCTTAATAAGACAATTATGGCTGAGTCAGGATTGTTAGGATTAAGTGAACTAAAGACTTAATCAAAATGGAACATGCTAAACTAAACGGACTGGTGGGGTTAGGTTAGAAAACACTTAACCAACTTAGCATGTGGTTAGAGATAGAAAACCTAGTAACGGGGGACCCTTTTCAGCAGTAACCCTAGAAGGTGTATCAGGATACCCTGAAACTAGGCAGGGTGGGGCACGATTACTGGGCTGATTGTAAGAGGTCAAATCGACGGCGGTGGTGTAGCAGTGTAGGTTCTAACGGGGTGCGGGCGTGCACACACTCCGGCGCAGAAAAATAAAGCACTGGGCACCAGTAGCATACCTGTGCATTCTAAGGTTGTGTCGGGCCGCTGCCATGGGACTTGATACACCCCATGGTGGGACCAACATAGGTAACTACAACATCGGGGGCCGTAAGACACATGTAACTATGCGAGTAGGAGCCGATCATCGTAGAATGGGTCACATCACCCTGATTATGGGGTGCCAGTTGAAAACTAGTTTATATGGGTTCAGAGATTTACATGGGGTACGATAGTATATTCGACCCTAGACAACTTAACCAAGTTTATAGTGCTTGCCCACTTCTTGTTTATACTTATCATACCCAGTTCTTTATTCATAGACAGAATAGTACTAGACTTACTCAGGCTTTATGTCTGACTCTACTTTTCTTTCGTCTTCTTTTCTTCCGTTTCCCCCCCAGGTCCACAGGGAAGGAACACTGCAGCTTGACCAGCCTTAACATCCATCTTGAAGAAGAGAAATGTATTGCTTGGACCTTTTCGCTTGAAACTATGGCTTTGGACAACCACTATGGGGCCTTTGCAGTTTATCTATGTTTTATTTATGCTTCTTTAAATAATGTAATCAAGACAGATTATGAAAGTGTTATGTTTTTGGAAAAGATGTAAGACAATTATGGTGATGTTGTTGTAACACGTATTTGCTTTCATGAAATAAAAGTTTGTTGATTTTCCGCTGTTTACAAATATGTGTTCTTATATCTGTCTTGTATATCTGTGACTTATACTTATAAACCTCCACCAAAATTAGGGCATTCCCTTTGAAAGTGACCCTAACGGAGGTGGGGTGTTTCAAGGTTGGACGCGGTGGCAGGCACGCGGTGGCGCAGGTGGCGATTGAGGGCGTCGCTTCGAGAGGGAGAGAGAGCAGGGGGATCGGATGGCGTCGGGGGTGGTCTGGGAAGGGGGCGCAGCAGAGCAAAGGCCTGGCGGTGGCGGTGGAGGGGGGGCGACTTCCTTTGTCGTCTTGGCTTTTTTTTAATCTTCGTTCTGAAATGATTTCAACGGGGGGGGGGGGGGGCTGGTTAAGGAGAAAAGGAGGGGGGAATATTTTCTTTTTTTTATTTATTTAATTATTTTATTTACTAAAGGTTGAATTTTTATTTCTACCTCGAAACGAGGCCCACCGCCTGTCGCCCATAGCGTTTTACCCCCATTCCGAACACAATGGGATATGTATTGCAAGTTGATTCGATCATTTCGATCAGTTTCCATCAAAATCAACATATAACTCTATATATTGAATTTGAACGCGCATTTCAATTTACTGGGGTCACATACTAACTAGAAAAATTCCAAAAAAATATTTTCTAGCTTCGTATGGACGATTCGGTCCTAACAAAACTAGTTTCGTCGAATTCTGACATCATTAGAAAAATGGCCAATTTCCAGTCGATTGAAATCAACTAAAACTGGTCAAACGCGTTTTCCTTTGCCACGCTCACATATTGATTCGAAAAATTATGAAATTTGGAATCTAGCAATAAATTGACATCACGAATCCAACAAAAGTGGTTTCGTCGAAATCCGAGGTCGTTTGCAAAATGGCTATTTTTAAGGGCCTGAATTCCATAACGACTATTCAGAATTTTCAAATGGACATATCTTTTGATTCCCGCTATGAAATTTCAATTTCTCGGATTCGTTGGAAAGATATTATCAATTAGATCCTATTATTTTTTGTTTCGCTAAAATCCGGATTGTTTTGCACCCGGTACATTCAATTGAAGTTTGAAATCGAATTATCGAACTACTGCGCCATTTTCAATTCATATTTATAATTATATATAATTATTTATATTCTAACGACGACGTATATAATATATACGATCGAATTCTATTCAAAATAAATTTCTCGTTGATTTTATTTAAAATAATTCATTTTAAATAATCAAAATTCGTTAAAATTGCCAAAATAAAAATTTTAAACTGGCCCAGATTTTCGGGTTGTTACACTTTTCTTTACAACATAAGCCTTGATAACAGTATCATGGCATGCCACATAGGCAGTCCACTCCATACGATTGATTTCCATCGAAATATAACCTCTGAGCTCGTATGTCTCAGAGAAAGGCGTTAAGCAAAAGAATAAATTCTCTGCGGCCAAACAGATATATATTTAACAGAGATCAATCAGTATAGAACAAAATCCAATGTCAGACACACAGTCCATTTACAAGTCCGTTCTGGGTCTGAACGAAACCGGAGGCGTCAAATTCCTCGTGTATCCGTCCAATCAACACATACGTTCAGACGGCTACTACTTCCGTCCCTTCCCGGTAGCTACTCCGGTCAGGAACCTCAGCAGCGCCCATTCAACCGATACGAAGATCGTCGGTCTTGAATCGTCTTTGCATTTTCCAATTCGAATCGCTCGATAAATTATTTGAAATGAGGGTTAGCTCGACCTTTTCAAATAATTCACGTCATTAGAATTTAAATCGATTCTTTCCATGGTTATATTATTCGACATCCATCTTTCAGTTCTTTAGTGTTATTTTCGTGTCAAGCACATACAACCATCAAATATCAAACAATTCAAGCCCAATTGGTCTATTTGCAATCTATGTTTCTTATAATATTTTATAACGATTTTTCGCCATTTTTATTTATTTAAAAATGGCCATATTTAATTAAACGACGTTTTAAGTCATGCCGTGGCACTGGCAATGTTTTCCCCCTAATTTGTTTTACACGTATCGGAAAATCTAACCGTTGGATTTCTAAAAATTCTATATCAGTGGGAAGGTATTCCCAAAGCGAACCCAACGGTTCCAGTTTCGTGAAAATCCGACGGTCGCATCTTCCACACTAGTCGTTTGAAGTTACAGTTTCAAAATTCGAACTGCAGCGTTGTTATTCGATTTAATTTAATTATATTTATATTTATATATAAATATAATCGATTCTAGCGCTGTTTTTCTTCAGATTTGAATTAGACATTCCGGACAATCCAACCGTTGGATTTTTACAAGGTTGGTGCCATTGGGAAGATATTTTCAAGGCGAACCCAGCGGTTGCGGTTTCGGGAAAATCCGATGGTCGTATTTCTCGTAATAATCGTTTCAAATTACGATTCCGAAACACGAACTGCACGGCTTCGATTTCTTTTAATTATAATTATATTTATATATATAAATATAGTTCATTCTATAATTCCAACCATAGTTCATTCTATATTTTCAACTTCGTTTTCACTTCAAATATTTCACTAACGCCTTAATATTTCGAAAATTTTCGCCATAACCTCCTTTGTACGGGGAGGGGTTTGGAAATTTATTAGGCCGTATTAGGTACCCAATAAATCCTAAAAAGCATCCACATATTTATAGTGATATATTCTGGTGTTTACGTGGGAGTATGTATAGATAATCACTCCAGAGAATAAATTCTCGTCACCCCGGTTCCGTGTGGAAATAAATAGTCAATGTGCCGTATCTAATAACTAGAGCGACATGATTATTGTCAAATCCAGACCCGTGTGGGGTTTTTATTAATCTGGCAATTTACCGTTATATTCTATATAGTCCGTATCAGTCATCAGTTCAACCTGTAGTATATAGTCATCGCCATACAAGCCTCTCGCTCGTATGGTAAAACTTCCACCTCGTCACACAAGCTCCAATTGCTTATGTGGAATATGATGAAGTATGCCTATCGTCAAGAAGTATGCCATGTAGTGTAGTTCAAAATTAATTGTTACTATCCTATGGCGACGTTTATTATATCACACAGAATAACCAGCACTCCGCATCCAATGGCATTCACAGGAGTTGATATAAAAATAAAATTGCGCAGCCAACTCATTAAGGTTTACCTATTTGTCGGGCACACAAATAATTTCTTTACTCTACAGCTAATCCATTTTTCCTATTCAACACAAGTATATATATGCAGAACAAAGCTAATAATAATATTTCTAGCAAACTATTATTTATTTCAACACGTGTGTATTTTTATCAAAGCGTATACATGATAAAAGAAATATTTTTATCATCAAAAATATTTATTCGACACGTGAATGTTTTTAACACTTCATATTCACAATAAAATGTAGTTTTTATTGTCTATTCATTTTATTTTGAAATACGATAACATTCAACACATGAATTTCAACTCGACGAACGAATTGCAACTCAACACATGAATATTCTATATAGTTTGTATATATATAAAAATGTGATTTTTATCGCTAAAGCTATTTGTTTAAATTCAAATAATATTCAACACATGAATTTCAACTCAACGAATGAATTGCAACTCAACACATGAATATTCGATATAGTTTGTATTTATATATAAAAATGTGATTTCTATCGCTAAAGCTATTTGTTTAAATTCAAATAATATTCAACACATGAATTTCAACTCAACGAATGAATTGCAACTCAACACAAGAATATTTGATATAGTTTGTATATATATAAAAATATGATTTCTATTGCTAAAGCTATTTGTTTAAATTCAAATGATATTCAGCACATGAATTTCAACTCAACGAATGAATTGCAACTCAACACATGAATATTCGACATAGTTTGTATATATATAAATGTGATTTCTATCGCTAAAGCTATTTGTTTAAATTCAAATAATATTCAACACATGAATTTCAACTCAACGAATGAATTACAACTCAACACATGAATATTCGATATAGTTTGTATATATATAAAAATGTGATTTTTATCGCTAAAACTATTTGTTTAAATTCAAATAATATTCAACACATGAATTTCAACTCAACGAATGAATTGCAACTCAACACATGAATATTCGATATAGTTTGTGTATATATATATATATATATATATATGTGATTTCTATTGCTAAAGCTATTTGTTTAAATTCAAATAATATTCAACACATGAATTTCAACTCAACGAATGAATTGCAACTCAACACATGAATATTCGATATAGTTTGTATATATATAAAAATGTGATTTCTATCGCTAAAGCTACTTGTTTAAATTCAAATAATATACAATACATGAATTTCAACTCGACGAATGAATTGCAACTCAACACATGAATATTCGATATAGTTTGTATATATATAAAAATGTGATTTCTATCGCTAAAGCTATTTGTTTAAATTCAAATAATATTCAACACATGAATTTCAACTCAACGAATGAAAATTATTCTAACACATGAATATTTCAGAAAATTTCGGCAACATAACGGCAGGGTAGTTAAAACCGGGACCGTCCCTAGTACGGCTCCTCGCTCTACCTTAAAACCTCGCGGTTTTTGACAATGGGGATCATGCATCAAGTTCGCACGCAGGCGGCATGTTTTATTTTCAATTCCACAATCCTATTCTAATTTGTTTCAACCACAAGAGGGTATTTTTCAACCACAAAGGTATTTTTCAACCATCATATCAACCGCAAACAATTATTTCCAACCATTCGTCATACCATATAATATCACGTCAATCACAAGCAATAAATATCGTCCATGGTCTGTGGATGAGGGGAGTATATATATATATATTATATTATAATTCACTTGCAATTCATCACAATTCAAAGCATATATGTTTCATTCAACGCTTGTATAATTTGTACATCGCTAATATATCTTATACAACACATGTACATGAGGTATACAATGCGTATATAATTTACACTTCGCCTATATAATTTATACAACGCGATTTCATTCACACAATTAGTTTAGATTCCTCACATTGGTTATTACAGTGCTAAAAATCCTAGGAAGATCAGAAAAATCCGCAGCTTCTTCTAGAATGTAGAGAGCCTCTTTGCGGTCACGGTGTCTCCTATTTCATCAAATCTCGTTAAAGAACGAAAAAGATATTATTTTTCAAAGTTTTGCAATGCTTTATAGTGTTATTTTCATTTCATAATTTCGAAGCAGAAAGGTTTTTAAACCTTCAAAACTAGGTTTTGATTTTAAAGTCAAACCGTACCTTGTTGCTTTGATCAGGTGGTGCCACGCGGAAGAGCTACGAACCAGCTCCCTATCGGTGGCGGTGGCGTCCGACTCGGCGGCTCCAGCAGGTCGCGGCGGCGCTCCAAAGGGGCCGACTTCCTCCTCGAAATTCGACGCGTACGATCGATGGTTTGAGGCGAGGCTTGGTCTGATTTAAAGAGGGGAGTGAGGCGATCAGAATCTTCAACTGGAGGTTGCGGCGAAACTGGCTGTGGCGGCGGCAAAAACGATGGGAAGCTTCGAGCTCGATGAGCCGTTGAAATCTCCTGGCGGCTAGGGTTTCGTAGGTTTTTTTTTAAAGAAAAAATCCTATTGGTCGAAGCTTTATAGGAAATTTTAAATAGTGTTTTCACAAACGGACTCGAAATCAAACCCAACGACTATCGCCCCTAGCTAAATACCCCCATTTCGGACACAATGGGATATGTTTCGTTAGCCAATTCGACTGTTACAGTCAGTTATTTTTTAAATTAAAATATAAAACATTCAATATTTAATTTGAACGTACATTTCAATTTGTCAGGGCCACAAACTGAATCGAAAAATTCCAGAAAAATAAATCTAGCTTTGTTTTGACGATACGGTCCTAACAAAACTAGTTTCATCGAATTCTGAGCTCGTTTGAAAAACGACCATTTTTAGGTCGACCCATTTTAATAGAAATTGACCAATCACATTTTCTTTTGCCCCGCTCACATATTAGCTTCAAAAATCATGAAATTTGAAACTTAGCAATAATTTGACGTCTCGGACCCAACAAAAGTGGTTTCGTCGAATTCCGAGGTCGTATGCAAAATATCCATTCTCAGGGGCTATATATGCTATATAGCGACCATTCTGAAAATTCATTTGGCCATAACTTTTGACTCCCGCTATGAAACTTCGATTTTTCAGATTTGTTAGAAAGGCATTCATAAATAGATTTAAATATTTTCAGTTTCGCTAAAATCCGTTATATTTTCCACCGGTACAGTCAGACAAAGTTTGTATTCAAAATTTCAAACTACAATACTATACCCAATTCTTTATTTTATTGAAATATGCTATTTCAATTATTCAAATACTTTGGTAATAACCAAATTTAAAAATTTTAAATTGGTTCACATTTTCCGGGTTATTACATGGATCGTCAGGGCCGGTCCACCGATGTGGATTATTATGCCTGAACACTGCGTTTCCCCGCCCTTTGGGGCGTAAATGAGCTAAATGACTCCATTGGCTCCACACAGTCACCGATATATCCGAGGCACCTTGCAACAGCAACAACCACACAGGTGAAAATAATATAAATGTTAGGGCTGGTAGGTCACTGACACGACCCTAGCTAGAAGGAAACGCATGCCCTCCCTAAGGCCCTCTCCTGTTTCTGGTTAACAACCGGAGTGTGAGGCTCGCGAATCAACGCTACACAAAGCTATGCCACATAGGCCATGATTTGATCATCAACCACAAGGCTCTTCTTTTCAACAAAAGCCTTGATCATTTTCCACTTAGGCATGCCACGCAGGCAATTCACTCCATGCGATTGATATCCATCAATATATAACCCCTGAGCTTGTACGTCTCAGAGAAAGGAGTTAAGAAAGAGAATAAATTCTCCACCGCCAAACAGATATATATTTAATAGAAATTAATCAAACAGAATAAAATCCAATGTTAGACACACGGTCCATTCACAAGTTCGTTCTGGGTCCGAACGAAACCGGAGGCACCTTGTACCTAGCATATCCATCGATCTCCAAGTACGTCTGGATGATCACCAACTGATTCCCTCCTCTTGGGTGTACATCCCAATCAAGATAATCAGTAATCACCCAATGTAACAACCGGGAAAATACGAGCCAATTAAAAAAATTTAAATTGGTTATTTCAAAAGAATTTAAACAATTGAAATAGAATATTTCAATAAAATAGTGAATTAGAAATATTATCGCAGTTTGAAAAGTTGAATTCAAACTTTGACTGACTGTGCCGAGTGCAAAATATAACGAATTTTAGTGAAACCAAAAATATTTAAATCTGTTTATGAATATCTTTCTAATGAATCTGAAAAATCGAAGTTTCATAGTGGGAATCAAAAGTTATAGCCAAATGAATTTTCAGAAAGGTTGCTATATAGAATATATAGCCCTTGAAAATAAACATTTTGCAAACGACCAAGGAATTCGACGAATCCACTTTTGTTGGAGCCGATGTGTCAAACTATTGCTAGGTTTCAAATTTCATAATTTTTGAAGCTAGTATGTGAGCGTGGCAAAAGAAAATGTGTTTGGTCAATTTCTGTTATATTGGATAGACCAGAAAATGGCCATTTTTCAAATGATCTCAGAATTTGACGAAACTAGTTTTGTTGGGATCGTAGCATCAAAACTTAGCTAGATTTATTTTTCTGGAATTTTTCGAATTATTTTGTGGCCCTGGCAAATTGAAATGTACGTTCAAATTGAATATTAAATGTTTTATACTTTAATTTGGAAAATAAACGACTGTAACAGTCGAATTGGCCTACGAAACATATCCCATTGTGTCCGGGATGGGGGTAATTAGCTAGGGGCGACAGTTGTTGGGTTTGAATTAGTGTCCGTGTGGAGAAACACTATTATAAAATTTAATAAAACCCTCGGCCAATAGAATCTCTCTGTAGTAGCCCGTAACTTCCCCGGTAAGGAAAGCCCAGATTACCTTGAGAACAACACAAAATAGAACGCAGACAGAAGAACATTTCATTGTTTATTACAACAATTCCATCAGATACAAGAATATACAGGGTATAATTGAATAAATTACATTCGATAAATATCAGAGATTACAATAAATTACATAGCAGCAGAAAAACAATATAAAACACAACTGAAAGTAATACACGGATACAGAGCTTTCCGAGCATCGTTCCAGCTGTAAATTAGGATCCTGTGAATATAAATCTGCAAAATCAAAACTACTAGCTGCCCATGTCGAAAATAGGGGCACCCAGAGTTTAGGTTAAAACAATAAACTCTAGGTCAGTCATGTGACTGGTGTGAGAACTAAAATAGTTATTGAAAACTTTACTTTAAAAGATAGTAATTCAAGGGACCACGCCGTATAACACGGAACGGGTTTCCTCCCAAGAATACTAGTGCATATAACAAAACAGCGCAATGCTCTTTGGAAAAATGAAACTATTATAAGACCCAGGTCCCATCACACAATGCAACGCAAGCCGGAGGATAGGGTTTTCCCTTATAATAGCCAAACATGCTTGGTACGTTTAAAACAAATCATTTGATACTATTATAAGTGTATAGTGTCAAAACAATTTCAATCATAAATATAAATCATAGACGGCATAAGCGCCCCATCCCATTATGTCGCCATACTAGGCTCTACAAATAAAACCGAAATACACGTATTGGAAATTGGATTTCCATCATGAGTCGATGCAAGGCGAAAGCTCCTCTCCGATTCTAGACACTCTAGCAAATGCCTCGGGACTACACACTCTGGGTAACCCTTGGATGCTTCAGGGTCGGTCCATACTTACGTTAGCGGATTAGTATTCCCGAACACACGTTTCCCGGTCCTAACAGACATAAAATCGAGGCGCCTCATCCAACAACCACATAGGTGAAAAGTATATAAATGTCAGGGCTGGTAAGTCACTGACACCACCAAAGCTAGAAAGAAACGTCATTCTCTCCCCGTAGTCACTATCCCGTTTTTGACTCATACCGAGGTGTGAGGCTCGCGAATTCACGTTATACACAAAGCTGCCACGTAGGCCATGCTTTGATCATCAACCACAAGACTTTGCTTTTCAACAGAAGCCTTGATCAATTGCCACTTAGGCGTGCCACACAGGCAATTCATGCCATGCGACTGATGTCCATCGATATACAACCTCTGAGCTCGTACGTCTCAGAGAAAGGCGTTAAGCAAAAGAATAAATTCTCCGCCGCCAAACAGATGTATATTTAATAGAGATCAATCAACATAGAATAAAATCCAATGTCAGACACACAGTCCATTTACAAGTTCGTTCTGGGTCTGAACGAAACCGGAGGCACTTTCCTCGCATATCCATCGATCTCCAAGTACGTCTGGACGATCACCAACTGATTCCCTCATCTTGGGTGTACAACCCAATCAAGATCATCAGAAATCACCCAAACGATGTGAAGACTTCTGGTCTTCAACCACCATCTTCATCTTCGACATATCGTCGAATCGGTTATTTAGAATGGGTAGAAACCCGGCCTTTCCGAACCACCCGCGTATGTAATAAACAAATGTTACACAAACACAACATATGCCTCATTCCAATTCATCAGTCACTAACCGTAAATTAGCAAGAGAACAATTCCCCAAATATTAACCCCGAAGGCCGAAACCAACATCAGATTAATACCCAGGAAACCATTCTTCTTAACTAACCTACAACTAGTTTCTAAATTTCATATTCTTAGGGAAAGGTTCCCATTAATTTTATCAAAGATAAATTCTTTAAAATTTATTCTTTAATCTTCCATTGGATGTCATATCAAACCAAATTATGGTTTTCCAAACTAGTCGAGATTAACGAACCACACCGAAGTAATTATTTATTTTATTTCCCAATCCCAACCTATTCATCCCATGGAGCAAAACTATTATTACCCCATAACTAACACCACAGTGTTATCGGTATAATTAATTACCATTTCACGTTCAGATCTAATTAAAGATTTAACTATCGCTTTGGAGCAAAATTGGTGATACTCCATTCTCGCTCACTTTCCAAATTTGATAATTTAAATTATCAATTCACATTTCAATCTAATTACAGATTCATTAAAACTCCCTTTTACTGGGTTAAAGAACTAATGTCATTTTAAACACAGTTCACGATAAACCCAAATCACATTCTATTTAGTATCGGGTTAAAGAACAAGTGTTATTCAAAACACCCTTCACGATAAACCCACAAATCAATTCTATTTAAAACCCATTTCAAATCCAATTTATTTATTTAAAAATAAATGGGTTTTAATTTTAGTTCAAAACTAGTTCATTTCGATAAAAATCTATTTTTATCTTTTCAAATATGGAGTTTTTCATCCCAATTTTTCCCAAACCATTTCTTATGATTTTACACAAATTATTAATATTTTTAATAATTTTATCAAGGCCCGTACAGTCGATTTCCATCAACGGCCATCGAACTGCACTTACAGCGACCTTTCCCAAATTTGATTTGGACGTATCTGCAAATCCAACCGTTAGATTTCAAATTTCTAATATTCGTTAGAATGTTCATTTCGATACGAACCCAACGGTTCCGGTTTTAGGAGAATCCGACGGTCGGATCTCCCGTTATGTCCATTCAAAATCAATGGTCGAAATTCACGACTGCCGCGGCGCGTTCTATTCTGGCCATTATATTATATATATATATATATATATTATATATTTCATTGATTTCTATTTAAAACGAATTTTATAAATAGTTTTAAATTCGTTTCAAAAACAATTTCAACTTCCATTTCCAATTCAAATCAAAATTGAATTTTTTTCTTATAAATTCGTTTTAAATTCATTTCAATTTAATTCAAATTTCGATTCTTTTCAATTCAATTCAAATTCGTTTTCTTTTCAATCAAATTCGAATTCGTTTTCTTTTCAATTCAATTCAAATTCGTTTTCTTTTCAATTCATTTCAAATTCGTTTTCTTTTCAATCCAATTCGAATTCGTTTGCTTTTCAATCCAATTCGAATTCGTTTTCTTTTCAATTCATTTCGAATTCGTTTTCTTTTCAATTCATTATAAAAACGAATATAATCGATATAAATATCGTTCGCGTCAAAATTGCGCATCTCTAATCAACACGGCTTTATATATTTCAATAATTCCGTTATTCTATTCAACAAAAGAATATTTATTCTATTCAATACGTGAATCTATATTTTTGTCAACACATGACTAATCTCAATGAATGAATATTGTCCACGTGTGACTATTTTTGTTATTCAATATATTTTATAAAATTATGATATCTATCGTTTGATTTCAAATCAAATTCCAACCGTAAATTAGTAAGAGAACGATTCCCTAAATATTAACCCCGAAGGCCGAAACCAACATCAGATCAATATCCAACAAACCCCTCATCTTATCTATTTTCCAGTTAGTTTCTAATTTCATATATGATAAAGATGTAAATTTTATTGTTAAAATATTTCGTTCAACACATGACTAATCTCAACGGATGAGTACTGTCAACACATGAACCTTTATTTTATAATATTCTTTATTTTTCAAATTGGAATGAGGCCCAATCAATTACCATATAACGTTAATTATATGGATTCCATACAACACATGTATATAATAGCAACGATAAATAATCAACCATCATCCAAAGCGCACTACACTGTATAAGCATCAAATATAGATATCTAACGCTTATAACAGTCTGTCAATCCATCGATCGACAAACAACCAATTATTGGGATTAGTGTATGTCGTATATTATCCCAATACCCTTGTGGGGTTTCAAATCAACAAATACAGATTTTTTTTGTGAAGTTGGGCGATGTGTAAAATTTATCGTCCCAATCAATGTCCTTCAAATAGGTGTAAATAAACAAACCGTCCGGTTTGTAAATGAATATTTATTTATTCACGTTCACGTTAAAAATTATATTTTTAACGACCAAATTATTTTGTTCAACCTATGAATATTCTATTCGGTTCATTTATTAAATAAAATGATATCTTCATTTTTCTAACTTATTTTAGAAAATTTCGGCGGTATAACGGCACGATACTAGAAACGGGACAAGCCCTAGCCTTATCCCCGGTCTAATAATGGCCCACGCCATACACATATCAATCAAATCCATTCCATTTCACCAAACAATCAAATTCAAATCAAATAATCTAACCAACTACACAACCAAACAAACAAGTCCATGGTCTGTGGACGATGGTGTCGGGTGCTACTAAACACCGTCTGCATCCTAGTATATATTTATATAACTAGAAAAGAAAAGTTAAAGTGAGAAGTTATCACAGAGGGTTCCACTCCGCCGTGCTTTGCTATTGAACTGCTGAATCATCTGAATTTGTTTGAAATTCCAATGCAGTCCTTTTTACGCTGTCCATAATAAAAATTATATTTTTAACCTTTTAATATTATAAAAATTATATTTTTAACCTTTCTATATTATAAAAATTATACTTTTAACCTTCTATATTATAAAAATTATATTTTTAACCTTCTTCATATAATTCCAAAATCTTGTCTTTCCCATCATAAAAATCGTATTTTCGCTAACATAAAAATCGTATCTTTCTTTGAATAAAGATCATATTTTTATATTTTCAAGGGTCACATATCTTCATACTTTCAAAATCTTTCCTTTTCTATTTTTAAAAATCCTATCTTTTTATGTTTCAAAATCAAATCTTTTTACATCGCAAAATCTAGTTTAATTCTCTTTGTATAAAAATCGCCTTTTTAGTTCGCCAACTTTATATAAAAACAACTTCTTTGTAATGTAAAAAATCACTTCTTTGTCATTTAAAAATCACATCTTTATACTTAAGAAAATCAAATCCTATCTTGATATTAAAAATCATATTTCAGAAAAAACTACCTTTAGATTTTTAAATCATATAAATAAACTGATTTTTATTTACATTGAAATGAATAAAGAAAACAAAAACAAATAAAAGAAACTCACAAATTTTCGGTTTTGGAGGTTAGAGGAGAAGGCGGAGCAGAGGGTGGTGACAGTTGGTCGGAGGAGGACGGTCTGGTGCGCGGTAATCAGGTGGTTGGCGCCTTGGTGGAGGGTCTCGCTGCTACTCAAATGAAAAGGGGGGCGCGGCATTTTCCAAATCGAAGGGGAAGAAAGGGAGTGAAAGATGTGGAGGGAAAGGAGGGGACGACGCTTGGGGTATCTCGCCGGAGTTCGTTCAGGTGGCTCGATTAGGGTTTCAGGAGGATTCAGGGTTCGAGATGGGGGTCGGTGGGGGTCGATCAGCGGAGGGGAGGTTGGGGGATCGGCGGCGTGGCAGTCGCCTGAGGAGGCGCTGCAATGGTGGCGACGGCGAGGGTTCCGTCGCCCCTTTCCTTCATCTTTTTTTTTATTTGGTCAACTGTTCTTAACGAAGGAGGGGGGAGAGAAATTATAGGGATGTTATAATATTTTATATTTTTTATTATATTTAACTTTCAAAAATAACAACTTTCTATTTCGAACACAAAATCGAACCCACCGACCGTCGTCCCTAGCGTATTACCCCCATTCCGAACACAGTGGGATTTGTATCATATTACAATTCGGCTGTTACGATAGGTTTCCACTTAAATCAAACTTTAAATATTTATATTTTAAATTTAAACGCACATTTCAATTTACCGGGGTCACATACAGTCACTAAAAATTCTAGAAAAATTATTTCTCACTTCGTATTGATGATACGGTCCTAACAAAACTAGTTTCGTCGAATTCTGAGACTGTTTGAAAAATGGCTATTTTCCAGTCGATGAAAATCAACTAAAACTGGTTAAACGCATTTTCCTTTGCCACACTCACATATTGATTCGAAAAATTATGAAATTTGGAATCTAGCAATAATTTGACATCACAGATCCAACAAAAGTGGTTTCGTCCAAATCCGAGGTCGTTTGCAAAATGGCTATTTTCAAAGGCCGAAATTCCATAGCGACTATTCTGAAAATTCATTTGGACATATCTTTTTATCCCCGCTATGAAATTTTGATTTTTCGGATTCGTTGGAAAGATATTCTCAATTAGATTCCAATATTTTTAGTTTTGCCGAAATCCGGTTTATTCTGCACCCGGTATGTTCAATTGAAATTTGAAATCAAATTATCGAACTACCACGCCATTTTCAATTCCTTTTATAATTTAAAATAAATATTTATATTCTAACGACGACGTATATAAATATAAACGTTCGAATTCTATTCAAAATAAATTTTTCATCGTTATTATTTAAAATAACCCACTTTAAATATTCAAAATTCGCTAAAATTGCCAAAATAAAAATTTGAAACTGGCTCGCATTTCCAAGTTGTTACACTCTCCATTCATAAATAAATAAATAAACATCAGAAACCCCCTCGTCGAACGACGCACGTCGCTTCTCCCTTCCCGATCAAATCGCCGTAGCCACAGCCCACGCCCGACCTCGCCACCGCCCAGACTCGATAGAGCCGCCTCCCCTCTTCAAATCCGACCAACCCTTGACCCCCCTCGTCGCCCCATCGACGAGAACGACGCCTTCAAAGTCGGCGACTTCCGAGCGCCGCCACCGCCAGATCCGACCACCGATCCCGACGAAACCACCCTGCGCCTAAAGCTCTTTCCACCCCATTCGACGTCATACAACCTGATCGGGACGAAGTGCTACGAAATTTACGAATTTTCAAAACCTAGTTTTGAATAACTTTGAAAGGTATCGGCTTTAGTTATTTTAAATAGAAATTAACGCTTTTAAGTGTTACCAACTTTGAAAAATCATATCTTTGTTGTGTGTTGACGAAATTCGATGAAACAGGAAACATCGTGACCGCAAGGAGGCTCTCTACCACCTAGAATAGACCGCGGATTTTTCTGAGCTCGCTAGGATTTTTAGCACCTCGACAACCAAGGTGAGATTTATAATTGAAATGTGAATGGAAATGTCATGTATAAATTATATGAGCGAAATATAAATTATACACGTGTCGTATACCTCATGTACATACGTTGTGTAAGCTATATGAGCGAAGTATGAATTATACATGCATTGTATAAATGATATGTGTGTTGAAATGCAAGTGAAATATAGAAATAATATATATATATATATATATATACATACTCCCCTCGTCCATAAACCATGGACGATATTTATTGCTTGTCATTGGCGTGAAAATGTGCAGTATGACGAATGGTTGGAAATAATTATTTGTGGTTGATATTGTTTGGTTGTGGTTGAAAAATATCCATTGGTGATTGAAACAAATTTGAAATAATTGTGGAAATGAAAATAAAACATGCCGCCTGCGTGTGAACTAGATGCATGAAATCCCCATTGTAAAAAACCGCGAGGTTTTAAGGTTGAGCGAGAAGCTGTACTCGGGACGGTGCCGGTTTTAACTACCCTGCCGTTATGCTGCAAAATTTTTGAATAATATTCATGTGTTAGAATTATTTTCATATGTTGAAATTACTTTAATGTGTTGAAACCAAAGTCATGTGTTGAAACTATATCCATGTGTGGAAATGCTCATGTGTTGAGAAGTAATGTGTTGAAAATTAAATTCATGTGTTGAATGAATAAAATGTTTAAGCAATAAAAACCACATTTTTATAATATATATGAAGTATGTGAAATATTCACATTATAAATAAATTATTTCAACAATAAAAATTTCATCTTTCTTATATGAACAAACTATATAAAATATACATGTGTGGAAATGCTCATGTGTTGAGAAGTGCGTGTGTTGAAAAGGTTCATGTGTTGAATAAAAAGATCGAACAATAAAAATTACATTTTTATTGAAATTATGAAGTGTTAAAAACATTCATGTGTTGAATAAATATTTTAGATGATAAAAATACCATTTTTATCATATATGTGATTTGCTAAAACTATACGAGTGTTGAAATAAATATTTGTTTGCTGTGAATATTATTTTTAACATGTATAAGAACTAAATGAAATAGTCATGTGTTGAAATATATTTTAGTTCGCCAAAGATATCATTTTTGAAATGTGAAGTGTCAAAAATAACCACTTGTTCGAATAAATATGCATGAGTTGAAATATTCATTAATTAGCTGATGATATGATTTTTGCTTGTGTATGCAACATTAGAATGAATGGTGACTTTAAACCAAATTGAATCAAATATGAAGTTGAATGGAAAATGATAAGTGATAAGAATTACACATATGTGCATGCATATTTACTGAACAGGTTATAGCAAAGAGGCTAGAGAAGAGGAATAAAATTGTTTGCCCGACAAATAGGTACATGTTTACTGTTTTGCTTGGGTGATGATTTTATGAGCCTATTGGCTGGCCGCTTGGCTTTTTCTTTTTCTTTTTGAGATGAGACGCCCGTGTGGCTATTTGGGAATTTTCACAGCCCCTCCCGTACAAAGGAGGTTATGGCGAAATTTTCCAAAATTTAAAGGCGTTAGTGAAATATTTGAAGTGAAAACGATATAGAAATCGTTGAATGAATGTGAAGACCTCCGGTCTTCGACCACCATCTTCATCCTCGACACCACGTCGAATTAGTTATTCAGAATGGGATAAACCCAGTTTTTCTGAATAACTGCGTATATAATAAACAAGTGTTACACAAACACAACATACGCCTCATTCCTATTCAGAATATTCTTTTATTCAAATATTCTTATACTTTGGGAAAGGTTCCCATTAATTTTATCAAAGATAAATTCTTTAAATTTATTCTTTAATCTTCTTTTGAATATCAATTCAAACTAGTCGGGATAAGCGAACCACACCGAAGTAATCATTTATTTTATTTCCCAATCCCAGCCTATTCATCCCATGAAGTAAAACTGATAATACTTCATATCTAACACCACAGTGTTATAGGTAAACTCAATTACCATTTCACGTTCAAATCTAATTAAAGGTTTAACTATCGCCTGGAGAAAAACTGGTGATACTCCTTTTTCGATCATTTCAATCTAATTAAAGATTCATTAAAACTCCACTTGGTTTTAATCTTCCCAATAATCACTATCAATGATTATTTAACTTGGGAAATCATATCCTATCTTTAACTGGGTTAAAGAACCAATGTCATTTAAAACACGGTTCACTATAAACCAAAAATCACATTCCATTCCAATTCAATTATTGAAACTTTTGGTTACTTTTAAAACCCTTTCAAATCCAATTTATTTATTTAAAAATAAACAAATTATTATTCTAGTTCAAAACTAGTTCATTTCAATAAAATTCTATTTTTATCTTTTCAAATTTGGAATTTTTCATCTCAATTCTTCACAAATCATTTCTTATGATTTTACACAAATTATTACTATTTTTAATTATTTTATCAAGGCCCGTATAGTCGAATTCCATCAACGACCATCGAACTGCACTTACAGCGACCTTTTCCAAATTTGATTTGGACATAATTCCAAATCCAACCGTTAGATTTCTAATTTCTAATATTCGATAGAAAGCTATTTTCGATATAAACCCAATGGTTCCGGTTTTAGGAGAAACCGACAGCCGGATCTCCCGTAATATCCATTCGAAGCCAATGGTCGAAATTCGCAAACCATTGCGGTGCGCTGCATTCTATTCAGGCCATCTAATATATATATAATATATATATTATATATATATATTTCGTCGATTTCCTTTTAAAATGTATTATTCAATTTCGAATCAAAATTGAATATTCCACATCATCGATAAACAAATGATGATATTTTCAAAACTTTATATTTTGAAATCACATTCTTTCTTATATTCATTATAAAAATGAATAAAATCGATATAAATATCGTTCACATCAAAATGGCGTCAATCTAATCAACATGGCTTTTATTCAACACATGAATGTTTATTCTATTCAACACATGAATATTTATTTTATTCAACACATGAATATTTATTCTATTCAACACATATATTTATATTATTCAACACATGAATTTTTATTCCATTCAACACATGAATTTTTATTCTATTCCACACATGAATTTTTATTCTATTCTACACATGATTTTTTATTCTATTCAACACATGAATTTTTATTCTATTTAACACATGAATTTATTTCTATTTAACACATGAATTTATTTTCTATTCAACACATGAATTTATTTTCTATTCAACACATGAATTTTTATTTTATTCAACACATGAATTTATTTCTATTCAACACATGAATTTTGTTTTCTATTCAACACATGAATTTATTTTCTATTCAACACATGAATTTATTTTCTATTCAACACATGAATATTTATTCTATTCAACACATGAATTTATTTTTATAATATTCCATATTTTCCAAATCGGAATGAGGCCCAAACATTTACCATATAAGGTTAATTATATGGATTTTCTGCAACAAATGTATATAGTAGCAACGATAAATCATCAACCATCATCCAGAGTGCACCACACAACTGCATAAGCATTAAATATAAATGGTTAACGCTTACACATTCTGTCAACCCATCGATTGACACACAACTAAACCATCGGGATTAGTGTACGTCAAATATCATCCTAATACCCATGTGGGGTTTCACATAACCAAACACAGATTTTTATTTGTGCAGTTGGGCGATGTGTAAAATTTATCGTCCCAATCAATATCAGTCAAATCGGTGTACATAAACAAATCGTTTGATTTGTAAATGAATATTTATTTTACTTCAACACATGAATATATATTTTACTTTAACACATGAATATATATTTTATTTCAACACATGAATATATATTTTATTTCAACACATAAATATATATTTTATTTCAACACATGAATATTTTTTTTTCAACACATGAATATATATATATATATATTTTATTTCAACACATGAATATATAGTTTACTTCAACCCATGAATATATATTTGATTTCACAACACAAACAATCACACAAGCATACAAGTCGTCCATGGTCTGTGGACGAAGGGTGTCGGGTGCTACTAAGAACCGTCTGCATCCTAGTATATATTTCAACTAGAAATTAAAATAAAAGTGAGGAGTTCTCACCTTTGGGATCCACTCCTCCATTCTTTCTTTCTGAACGATTTGGATTTTCCAGAATTCCAACGCAGTCTTTTCTACGCTGTTCATATTAAAATCACATTTTTAATATGATGTTCTATACATTAAAAATTATATTTTTAATTCGCTACATATATAAAAATCACAATTTTATGTTCTCTAGTATATAAAAATCATATTTTTAATCTCTACATCATATAAAAATTATTCTCAACATCTTATAAAAATATGACCTTTTCATATTTAAAAATCTCGACTTTTCTATTATATATATATATATATTCAAATCACTTTCATTTTAAAGATATTCTTTCTATCTAAAAACCATCCACGTAAAAACCCAATTTTTACATTGCGATGCATATAAGAAAAATTCAATTTTTACATTGTGAAACATATAGGAAAAATTAAATTTTTACATCATTAAAAATCCTAACTTTCATAGTTAAAAATCTAATCTTTTCTAGGATAAAAATCATAGCATTTCTTCTTATTAAAGTCAAGTTTTTCGACTTCTAAAAATCAAGCTTTTCTATAAAAACTGATTTAGTAAATTGATTTAACTAAATAAAAAAAAAATAAAAACTCACATTTTCCTTTATGAAGAGGGATGGGGTCTTCAGGACGTCGGATTTAAGAGGAGACGAGGGGGGTTGGTGAGGGGCGTCGCTCAGGAGGTCGGAGGCGACCAGGAAGTTAGGCCAGGCGGCAGGCTTTGATGGGTGGCGACGGCCTTTTCGACTGGCGATGGGAGGTTTTGGGGGGGGGGGGCGTAGGGTATAGAGTTGCGGATTTTCGGTAGAGGAGGAGTAGGGAAGAAGAAGGGGGCGCACACTGTCAGAGGTGGCGGTGGATGAACGGAGGGGGGCCGAACGATGGACGGTGGCAGCTTGGAAAGAGGTGCGTCGCCTTTCCTCTCTTGTGACGACCCCATTTCCCGAACAGACGGAGACAAGGGTAATCTTTGGAATATAACACAGAAATAGATAATAGCAGAACATAATTAAATAAATACACCAGATAATGCACAGTAGAATATACTGGATAAACGTAACCATCAGAGTTACACAGTATACAGGATCATACTTAGTACAAATACAGTTCAGCTATACATAAATGTCTACAGCGGAAAAACAAACAAAATATGTACAATAGGAGCTGAACAACATAATAAAGAGATAAATGATAGAATCCATCTTCAGCTCTAGCTATCCAGAAAAGCCTGCTAAACCTGAACACAAGGCTGCCCGTGTAGAAAAAGGGGCACCCGAGTTTGAAAGTGAAACAAACTACGAGTCAGTCATGGGACTGGTATGAGAATTCTACTCAACACATTTATAATATGGCCAATCACAGGACCACGCCACTTTCGTGGAATGGGTTTACACCATTGGATTGCCAGTGCTTTAAAAACAAATCTTTCTTTTAAACATTGCAATGCTTTTTATAAAAATGAGGCCATTATAAGACTCAATTCCCATCACACAATGCAACGCAAACCGGGGGATAGAGTTTTTACCTTATAATGGCCAAGATATGCTTGATACAAATAAAACAAAAGCATTTGATATTATTACTAGTGTTTATATATTTCAAAAACAGTTTCAAATCATAAGTATCAATCATAGACGGCATTAATGCCCCATACCACTATGTCGCCATATATAGGTATACAATCAAAACCGCACGATATCGTATTTTGGAAATTGGATTTCCGTCCTGAACCAAGGCAAAAGATAGTCCTCACCGAATTCGAGACGCTCTAGCCCGCCCCTCAAGATCAGAGCTCGAGTGACCCTTGGATTGTCAGGTCCGGTCCACCGATGTAGATTAAAATTCCTGAACAATGCGTTTCCCCGCCCTATGGGGCGGAAATGAGCCTACGAATGACTCCATCGGACCCGGATCGTCCGATCAAACCGAGGCGCCTCGCAATAGTAGCAACCACATAAGTCAAACTCGTCAGGGCGTGTAAAACCACTGACGCCACTTCTAGCTAGAAAGAAAAGCATGTCCTCCCTGAGGTCTTTCCTCCCGTTTCTGGTTCATACCGGGTGTGAGGTTCGCGAATTCACGTTATACACAAAGCTACGCCACACAGGCGGGGCTTTGATCATGACCACAAGACTTTGCTTTTCAACAGAAGCCCTGATCACTGCATCTTAGCATGTTACACAGGCAATTCACACCGTGCAACTGATGGCTATCAATCACACAGAATAAATTCCAAAATCAGACACATTGTCCATTTGCAAGTCCGTTCTAGGTCTGAATGAAACCGGAGGCACTATATACCTCGCAAACCCTTCGATCACCATGTACGTCTACACGATCACCACTCATTATCCATATTTCGGGATGCCTCCCAATCAGGACCTCGGTTACCATCCAAACGAGGTGAAAATCTCCGGTCTTCGACCACCGTCTTCATCTTCGATTTCTTATCGTCGATTCAGTTATTCAGAATGGGATAAACCCGGTCTTTCTGAGTAACTCGCGTATATAATAAACAAGTGCTACACAAACACTACTACGCATCATTTCAATTCATTAGTCACTAACCGTCAATCAGTAAGAGAACGATTTCCCAAATATTAACCCCGAAGGCCGAAACCAACATAAGATCAATACCCAAGAAAACATTCGACTTAGCCAACCTTCAGTTAGTTTCTAAATTTCGCATCCATATCGTTTATAATATTTAATAATGATTTTTCGCTATTTTTATTTGTTTTAAAATAGCCAATTTATTCAAAACGACGCTTCAGGCCATAACGCGGCCGTGGCGCTGTTTTTCTTTAGATTTGATTTACACATATCTGAAAATCTAGTCGTTGGATCTTCACAAAATTTACATCATTAGAAAGATCTTTTCAAAATGAATCCAACGGTTCCAGTTTCGGGAAAATCCGACGGTCGGATCTCCCGGTATAATCGTTTGAAGTTTCGATTTCAAAATACGAACTGCAGCGTCGTTATTCGATTAAATATAATTATATATATATATATAAATATAATAGATTCTGGCACTGTTTTTTTTAAGATTTGAATTAAACATTCCAGACAATTGTGAAAACCCGTAACTTCCCCGTAAAGGAAAGCGTCGGATAGTTCGAGAACTAACCACAACATAACGCATACAGAAGAACATTTCATCGTATATTACAACAATGCATCAGATTACAAGAATATACAGAGTATAAATGAATATTACACAGAAATAACAGAGATTTAAATTACATTTAAATACATGGCAGCGGAAAATAATACAATACACAACTAGAATGAGATATACGGATACAAAGCTTTCCGGATATCGTTCCAGCTGTAAACCAGGATCCTGTGAATATAAATCTGCAAAACCAAAACTACTAGCTGCCCGTGTCAAAATAAGGGCACCCAGAGTTTAGGTTAAAACAATAAACTCCAGGTCAGTCATGGGACTGGTGTGAGAACTAAAACAGTTATTAATCTTCGTTTTAAAAGTTAGGTAAATCAAGGGACCATGCCGTATAACACGGAACGGGTTTCCTCCCAAGAATACCAGTGCATGAAACAAACAGCGCAATGCTAATTAAAGAAAAATGAAGCTGTTATAAGACCCAGGTCCCATCACACAATGCAACGCAGCCGAGGATAGGGTTTTCCCTTATAACAGCCAAAGAATGCTTGATACGTTTAAAACAAATCATTGATACTATTCTAAGTGCATAGTGTATAAAACAGCTTCAAATCATAAGTATCAATCATAGGCGGCATGAGCGCCCCATCCCACTATGTCGCCATACTAGGCTCTACAAATAAAACCGCAAATGTCACGTATTTGGAAATTGGATTTCCGTCTATGAACCGAGGCAAAAGATAGTCCTCAACCGATTCGTGACTCTCTAGTCCGAGCCACAGGACCCAGACTCAGGTGGGCCCTTGGAGCGACAGGGCCGGTCCACCGATGTGGATTAAAATGCCTGAACACTACGTTTCCCCACCCTATGGGGTGTAAATGAGCCAACTAAATGACTCCATCGGTTCGAGAACGACCGATCAATCCGAGGCGCCTCGCAACAGCAACAACAACATAAGTCAAACTCGTCAGGGCGTGTAAAACCACTGACGCCACTTCTAACTAGAAAGAAACGCATGCCCTCCCTGAGGTCCGTCTCCCGTTTTTGGTTCATACCGGGTGTGAAACACGCGAGGTAAACGTTACACAAAGCTACGCCACAAAGGCCGTGCTTTGATCATCACCACAAGACTTTGCTTTTCAACAGAAGCCTCGATCAATTGCCACTTAGGCATGCCACACAGGCAATTCACTCCATGCGTTTGATATCCATCAATATATAACCCCTGAGCTCGTACGTCTCAGAGAAGGGCGTTAAGCAAGAGAATAAATTCTCCGCCGCCAAACAGATATATATTTAATAGAGATCAATCACACAGACTAAAATCCAATGTCAGACACACAGTCCATTTACAAGTCCGTTCTGGGTCTGAACGAAACCGGAGGCACCTAGTACCCCGCATATCCATCGATCTCCAAGTACGTCTGGACGATCACTAACTGTTTCCATCTTCTTGGGTGTACAGCCCAATCAAGATCATCAGTTATCACCCAAACGACGTGAAGACCTCCGGTCTTCGACCATCGTCTTCATCTTCGACTTATCGTCGTATCAGTTATTCAGAATGGGATAAACCCGGTCTTTCCGAATAACTCGCGTATATTTTGAATAAGTGTTACACAAACACAACATACGCCTCATTCCAATTCCTTAGTCACTAACCGTAAATTAATCAAGAGAATAATTCCCCAAATATTAACCCCGAAGGCCGAAACCAACATCAGATCAATATCCAGAAAACCCTTCTGTTTGGCCAACCGACAGTTAGTTTCTGAATTTCACATTCATAGGGAAATGTTCCCATTAATTTTATCCAAGATAAATTTCTTGAATTTATTCTTTATTCTATTTTTGAATTTCAATTCAAACTAGTCGGGATTAGCGAACCTTACCGAAGTAATCATTTATTTTAATTTCCCCATCCCAACCTATTCATTCCATGAAGTAAAACTGGTAATACTTCATATCTAACACCACGGTGTTATCGGTAAATTCAATTACCATTTCGCGTTCAAATCTAATTAAAGATTTAACTAACGCCTGGAGCAAAACTGGTGATACTCCATTTCGATTATTTCAATCTAATTAAAGATTCATTAAAACTCCACTTAGTTTTAATCGTTAACTGGGTTAAAGAATCCGTGTCATTTAAAACACAGTTCACGATAAACCCAAAATCACATTCATTAATTATCGGGTTAAAGAACGAGTGTTGTTTAAAACACTGTTCACGATAAACCCAAAAATCAATATCAATTCAATTCCAATTAAATATTATTTAATTGGTACACTTCATTAAATCTAAATAAAAAGATTTAATCATTTCTCAACTGGGTTCAAGAACAGTGTTAGTGAAGACACCATTCACGACAAACCCAAATCACATTTGATATTCAATATAAGGCTCTGAATAGAAAATATATCGGCTTACATTCAATATCAAATTCTACGATTAACAAATGTCGTATTGGAAATAACGATACAAATATATATCTTTCAAATTTCCATAACAACACCTGTATAATCACGAATTCCAACATCGAAATATTCCGAAGACAATTTCGATTCAAATCCACTCCAATGCGATCATTGGATATTCTGGTTATTTTCAAAACCATTTCGCATTCAATTTATTTATTTAAAAAATAAATAGAATTTTAATTCTAGTTCAAAACTAGTTCATTTCGATAAAAATCTATTTTTATCTTTTCAAATATGGAGTTTTTCATCCCAATTCTTTCTAAATCATTTCTTATGATTTTACATAAATTATTACTATTTTTAATAATTTTATCAAGGCCCGTACAGTCGATTTCCATCAACGGCCATCGAACTACACTTACAGCGACCTTTTTCGAATTTGATTTGGACGTATCTCCAAATCCAACCGTTAGATTTCAAATTTCTAATATTCGTTAGAAAGCTCTTTTCGATACGAACCCAACGGTTCCGGTTTTAGGAGAATCCGACGGTCGGATCTCCCGTAATGTCCGTTTGAAATAAATGGTCGAAATTCGCGAACTGCCGCGGCGCGGCGCGTTCTATTCAGGCCATTATATTATATATATAATATATATAATATATTTTTCGTCGATTCCATTTAAAACGAATTTTATAAATAGTTTTAAATTCGTTTCAAAAGCAATTTCAACTTCCATTTCAATTCAAATCAAAATTGAATTCTTCTTTATAAATTCGATTTAAAATTCATTTCTATTCAATTCGAATTTCAATTCAATTTGAATTCATTTCAATTCGCTTTCAATTCCATTTGAATTCGTTTTCAATTCAATTTATTTCGAAATCGTTTTCAATTCGTTTTGAATTCGTTTTCAATTCAATTCATTTCGAAATCGTTTTCAATTCGTTTTGAATTCGTTTTCAATTCAATTCATTTCGAAATCGTTTTCAATTCAATTCATTTCGAAATCGTTTTCAATTCATTTTGAATTCGTTTTCAATTCAATTCATTTCGAAATCGTTTTCAATTCATTTTGAATTCGTTTTCAATTCAATTCATTTCGAAATGAATAAAATCGATATAAATATCGTTCACGTCAAAATGGCGTCAATCTACTCAACACGGCTTCATAAATTTCTATTTTCAAAATAGTTGTTATTATCAAAATATTTCGTTCAACACATGACCAATCTCAATGAATGAGTACTGTCAACACATGAACTTTTATTTTATATCGATAAAGATGTAAATTTTAATATTAAAATATTTCGTTCAACACATGACCAATCTCAATGGATGAGTACTGTCAACACATGAACTTTTATTTTATATCGATAAAGATGTAAATTTTAATATTAAAATATTTCGTTCAACACATGACCAATCTCAATGGATGAGTACTGTCAACACATGAACTTTTATTTTATATCGATAAAGATGTAAATTTTAATATTAAAATATTTCGTTCAACACATGACCAATCTCAATGGATGAGTACTGTCAACACATGAACTTTTATTTTATAATCTTCTTTATTTTTCAAATTGGAATGAGGCCCAATCAATTACCATATAAAGTTAATTATATGGATTTTCATACAACACATGTATATAATAGCAACGATAGATAATCAACCATCAACCAAAGTGCACTACACTGTATAAGCATCAAATATAGATATCTAACGCTTATAACAGCTTGTCAATCAATCGATCGACATATTTAATCAGTCAGGATGAGTGAACTTCATATTTCATCCCAACACCCGTGTGGGGTTTTCAAACAATCAAACACAGGTTTTAGTTGTGCAGTTGGGCGATGTGTAAAATTTATCGACCCAATCAATGTCCTTCAAATAGGTGTACATAAACAAACCGTCTGGTTTGCAAATGAATATTTTATTTATTCACATTCACGTTAAACATTATATTTTTAACGACAAAACATTTTATTCCAACATATGAATTTCTATTCAGTTCATTCTTTAAATAAAATGCTATTTTTATTTTTCTAACTTATTTTAGAAAATTTCGGCGGCATAACGGCACGATACTAGAAACGGGACAAGGCCCAGCCTTATCCCCGGTCTAGTGAAGGCCCACGCCATTCACACATCAATCAAATCAATTCGTTATGCAAACCACAAAATTTGGAGTAAGAGTCTAACCTAGCCTTACTCCTTCGCCTTATAACGGCGCACGTCTAATCCTAACCAATTTATCGATTCGATTTTTCACACCACAAACCACATTCAAAACAATATCGCAATCAATCACTAAACAGCCAAACAAACAAGTCCATGGTCTGTGGACGATTGTGTCGGGTGCTACTAAACACCGTCTGCATCCTAGTATATATATATAACTAGAAAAGAAATTGAAAGGTGAGAAATTCTCACAGATAGCTATCCTAGCTCCACGGCACTTCTATGATGGAAATCTTCATCGCTATCGCATCTTCGTCATCTTCATTGCCCGTAGTCACAATAAATATAAAAAATTACATTTTTATATTCTTTATTATATAAAAATCATATTTTTAACGCTAACTTCATATTGTGAAAATAGAATTTTCATCGCTATTTCATATTTGTAAAAATAGAATTTTCACTTCGTTATACTTTATATAAAAATTGAATCTTTACTATGTTATTCAATATATAAAAATCGAATTTTTATTTCGAAGTTCAATATATAAAAATCATATTTTTAAGTCGAAGTTCAATATATAAAAATCATATTTTTAAGTCGAAGTTCAATATATAAAAATCATATTTTTAAGTCGAAGTTCAATATATAAAAATCATATTTTTAAGTCGAAGTTCAATATATAAAAATCATATTTTTAAGTCGAAGTTCAATATATAAAAATCATATTTTTAATTCGAAGTTCAATATATAAAAATCAGTTTTTTTTTTAATTTGAAGTTCAATATATAAAAATCAGTTTTTTTTAATTCGAAGTTCAATATATAAAAATCATATTTTTAAGTCGAAGTTCAATATATAAAAATCATATTTTTAAGTCGAAGTTCAATATATAAAAATCATATTTTTAAGTCGAAGTTCAATATATAAAAATCATATTTTTAAGTCGAAGTTCAATATATAAAAATCATATTTTTAAGTCGAAGTTCAATATATAAAAATCATATTTTTAATTCGAAGTTCAATATATAAAAATCAGTTTTTTTTAATTCGAATTTCAATATATAAAAATCAGTTTTTTTTAATTCGAAGTTCAATATATAAAAATCAGTTTTTTTTTAATTCGAAGTTCAATATATAAAAATCATATTTTTAAGTCGAAGTTCAATATATAAAAATCATATTTTTAAGTCGAAGTTCAATATATAAAAATCATATTTTTAATTCGAAGTTCAATATATAAAAATCAGTTTTTTTAATTCGAAGTTCAATATATAAAAATCAGTTTTTTTAATTCGAAGTTCAATATATAAAAATCAGTTTTTTTTTTTAATTCGAAGTTCAATATATAAAAATCATATTTTTAAGTCGAAGTTCAATATATAAAAATCATATTTTTAAGTCGAAGTTCAATATATAAAAATCATATTTTTAAGTCGAAGTTCAATATATAAAAATCAGTTTTTTATACTTTTATAAAATTCAGTTTTTAACTTTTACATAATAAATAAAAAAAACAACAGTGTTGTTTTTTTTTCTAATTAAAATCGGGTAAAACTATATAAATAAAATAAAGAAATAAAATAAAAATAAAATAACTTACAGGGGGGTTTAGCGTCGGTTGTCGGGTTTGGAAAAAAAGAGGGGGGGGGGGGGGGTTAGCGTCGGTCGTGGGGGGGGCTACTGGGGGTGTCGATGTCGGCGTGAGGCCTGGAGGGGGGGGGGGTGGGGCTGTCGCGGCTTCAGGTGGCGGGTCCTGGAGGCTAGGGCGTCGTTCAAATAGAAGAAGAGGAGGGATTCACGAGTAGGGGGGGGGTGCGTGGGGTTCGTCTGAGGCGGTCGGATCATCGGAGGTGGGGCGGAGCTCCTGGAGCTGGCGGCGGCGGCTCTCGAATGCGATGGCCCTCGTATTTTTTTTTTTTTTTTTTTTGCTTCTGATTTAATTTCGTAGAGGGGGGGCCAGAACGGTTTTTAAGAAGGAGGGTTTTTTTTTTATATTATTTAACTTCTAAAAGTTGACTTTTACATACGACCTCGAAACGAGGCCCACTGCCTGTCGTCCATAGCGTTTTACCCCCATTCCGAACACAATGGGATATGTATCGCAAGCTGATTCGACTGTTTCGATCAGTTTTCGTTGAATTTACATTTAAATCACTTATATTCAATTTTAAACGTACATTTCAAATTACCGGGGTCACATACTAAGTAGAAAAATTCCTGAAAAATATTTTCTAGCTTCGTATTGACGATACGGTCCTAACAAAACTAGTTTCGTTGAATTCTGAGGCCGTTGGAAAAATGGCCAATTTCCAGTTGATTAAAATCAACTGAAACTGGTCAAACGCGTTTTCCTTTGCCACGCTCACATATTGATTCGAAAAATTATGAAATTTGGAATCTAGCAATAACTTGACACCACGGACCCAACAAAACTGGTTTCGTCGAAATCCGAGGTCGTTTGCAAAACGGCTATTTTTAAGGGCTATATATTATATAAAATATATATAAATTCCACAGCGACTATTCTGAATTTTCAACTGGACATATCTTATCATTTCTAAAGTGAAATCTCGGTTTGTTAACTTCGTTAGAAAGATATTCTTCATCAGATTCAAATATTTCTTGTTTCGTTCAATTCTGACTTATAACGAATTCTGTATATTCATTTGAAATTAGAAATCGAATTTTCGAACTACCGCGCCATTTTCAATTCTATTTATAATTATATATAAATATTTATATTCTAACGACGACGTATATAATATATACGTCGAATTCTATTCAAAATAAATTCCTCGTCGATATTATTTAAAATAATTCATTTTAAATAATCAAAATTCGCTGAAATTGCCAAAATAAAAATTTTAAACTGGCCCAGATTTTCCGGGTTATTACAATCTCCCCCACTTAAAACTTTTCGTCCCCGAAAAGGAACAAAGTCGAAAGTGGTTTGATTATTAAGCTCTACATTCGATCTGGCTTTCATTCTCCAACTCTTTAGTTTCTGAGAATTTTCAAAATTTCAAAAATTTGGCTAACACCCTAAATTTTCGAAAAATTTCGCCATAACCTCCCCTGCACCGGGAGCATCGGGGAATTTCAAATAGCTTCCCCGGTCCTTCAGATCTCAAAAAGAAAAAGAAAAAGCCAAGCGGCTAGCCAATAGGCTCACAAAATCATCATCACCCAAACAAAACAGGAAATTATGTAGTAAACATGTACCTATTTGTCGGGCAAACAAATTTTATTCTCTGCTCTAGCCTCCTTGCTATGACCTGTTCAATGTAAGTATATGTATATGCAAGCAAATGCGACCAATTTTCAATACAATTCAATATTTGATTCAATTAGGCATAATGGTTCAAAATTAGCAAACAAATAAACAAACAACCCAAACATCAATCAATTAGTGAATTAGATTTTCAAATTCATAATTTTGATACATATACAAAAATCATGTTTTTGATACCAAATCACAACAATAGGCCCTACCTAATTTTGGTTCTCACACCAGTCAATAGGAAGTATATAGATATTACACGTTCGTCACTCGAATATAAATTCTAATGATGGAGCTCCATCATCAAAATCATCTCCGGGCGATTAGAGTGTAATTCTATATCTATCCAATATATCAAAACTTCGAATACACGCTAGCTAGGCGCATACGCAAAAATCTTTATATTTTGGATTGTCCTAATCAATATAAAAAGATAATCAAATACGAATAATTGATTTAAATTTTCAAAACAAAATTGTTTTCATTTGAAATTGTACTCTTCACACTCGTTCTAGGATACTACTGATCCTATCTCTAACGAGTCATTCTAATTGGATATTACTAATCCAATATCTGATGAATTCTTTCGTATAGTTCTAATGTGCCTTGTTCTCTGCTTTGTAAACCAAAGCTCTGATACCAACTGTGAAAACCCGTAACTTCCCCGTAAAGTAAAGCGTCGGATAGTTCGAGAACTAACCACAACAGAACGCATACAGAAGAACATTTCATCGTATATTACAACAATGCATCAGATTACAAGAATATACAGAGTATAAATGAATATTACACAGAAATAACAGAGATTTAAATTACATTTAAATACATGGCAGCGGAAAATAATACAATACACAACTAGAATGAGATATACGGATACAAAGCTTTCCGGATATCGTTCCAGCTGTAAACCAGGATCCTGTGAATATAAATCTGCAAAACCAAAACTACTAGCTGCCCGTGTCAAAATAAGGGCACCCAGAGTTTAGGTTAAAACAATAAACTCCAGGTCAGTCATGGGACTGGTGTGAGAACTAAAACAGTTATTAATCTTCGTTTTAAAAGTTAGGTAAATCAAGGGACCATGCCGTATAACACGGAACGGGTTTCCTCCCAAGAATACCAGTGCATGAAACAAACAGCGCAATGCTAATTAAAGAAAAATGAAGCTGTTATAAGACCCAGGTCCCATCACACAATGCAACGCAGCCGAGGATAGGGTTTTCCCTTATAACAGCCAAAGAATGCTTGATACGTTTAAAACAAATCATTGATACTATTCTAAGTGCATAGTGTATAAAACAGCTTCAAATCATAAGTATCAATCATAGGCGGCATGAGCGCCCCATCCCACTATGTCGCCATACTAGGCTCTACAAATAAAACCGCAAATGTCACGTATTTGGAAATTGGATTTCCGTCTATGAACCGAGGCAAAAGATAGTCCTCAACCGATTCGTGACTCTCTATTCCGAGCCACAGGACCCAGACTCAGGTGGGCCCTTGGAGCGACAGGGCCGGTCCACCGATGTGGATTAAAATGCCTGAACACTACGTTTCCCCACCCTATGGGGTGTAAATGAGCCAACTAAATGACTCCATCGGTTCGAGAACGACCGATCAATCCGAGGCGCCTCGCAACAGCAACAACAACATAAGTCAAACTCGTCAGGGCGTGTAAAACCACTGACGCCACTTCTAACTAGAAAGAAACGCATGCCCTCCCTGAGGTCCGTCTCCCGTTTTTGGTTCATACCGGGTGTGAAACACGCGAGGTAAACGTTACACAAAGCTACGCCACAAAGGCCGTGCTTTGATCATCACCACAAGACTTTGCTTTTCAACAGAAGCCTCGATCAATTGCCACTTAGGCATGCCACACAGGCAATTCACTCCATGCGTTTGATATCCATCAATATATAACCCCTGAGCTCGTACGTCTCAGAGAAGGGCGTTAAGCAAGAGAATAAATTCTCCGCCGCCAAACAGATATATATTTAATAGAGATCAATCACACAGACTAAAATCCAATGTCAGACACACAGTCCATTTACAAGTCCGTTCTGGGTCTGAACGAAACCGGAGGCACCTAGTACCCCGCATATCCATCGATCTCCAAGTACGTCTGGACGATCACTAACTGTTTCCATCTTCTTGGGTGTACAGCCCAATCAAGATCATCAGTTATCACCCAAACGACGTGAAGACCTCCGGTCTTCGACCATCGTCTTCATCTTCGACTTATCGTCGTATCAGTTATTCAGAATGGGATAACCCGGTCTTTCCGAATAACTCGCGTATATTTTGAATAAGTGTTACACAAACACAACATACGCCTCATTCCAATTCCTTAGTCACTAACCGTAAATTAATCAAGAGAATAATTCCCCAAATATTAACCCCGAAGGCCGAAACCAACATCAGATCAATATCCAGAAAACCCTTCTGTTTGGCCAACCGACAGTTAGTTTCTGAATTTCACATTCATAGGGAAATGTTCCCATTAATTTTATCCAAGATAAATTTCTTGAATTTATTCTTTATTCTATTTTTGAATTTCAATTCAAACTAGTCGGGATTAGCGAACCTTACCGAAGTAATCATTTATTTTAATTTCCCCATCCCAACCTATTCATTCCATGAAGTAAAACTGGTAATACTTCATATCTAACACCACGGTGTTATCGGTAAATTCAATTACCATTTCGCGTTCAAATCTAATTAAAGATTTAACTAACGCCTGGAGCAAAACTGGTGATACTCCATTTCGATTATTTCAATCTAATTAAAGATTCATTAAAACTCCACTTAGTTTTAATCGTTAACTGGGTTAAAGAATCCGTGTCATTTAAAACACAGTTCACGATAAACCCAAAATCACATTCATTAATTATCGGGTTAAAGAACGAGTGTTGTTTAAAACACTGTTCACGATAAACCCAAAAATCAATATCAATTCAATTCCAATTAAATATTATTTAATTGGTACACTTCATTAAATCTAAATAAAAAGATTTAATCATTTCTCAACTGGGTTCAAGAACAGTGTTAGTGAAGACACCATTCACGACAAACCCAAATCACATTTGATATTCAATATAAGGCTCTGAATAGAAAATATATCGGCTTACATTCAATATCAAATTCTACGATTAACAAATGTCGTATTGGAAATAACGATACAAATATATATCTTTCAAATTTCCATAACAACACCTGTATAATCACGAATTCCAACATCGAAATATTCCGAAGACAATTTCGATTCAAATCCACTCCAATGCGATCATTGGATATTCTGGTTATTTTCAAAACCATTTCGCATTCAATTTATTTATTTAAAAAATAAATAGAATTTTAATTCTAGTTCAAAACTAGTTCATTTCGATAAAAATCTATTTTTATCTTTTCAAATATGGAGTTTTTCATCCCAATTCTTTCTAAATCATTTCTTATGATTCTACATAAATTATTACTATTTTTAATAATTTTATCAAGGCCCGTACAGTCGATTTCCATCAACGGCCATCGAACTGCACTTACAGCGACCTTTTTCGAATTTGATTTGGACGTATCTCCAAATCCAACCGTTAGATTTCAAATTTCTAGTATTCGTTAGAAAGCTCTTTTCGATACGAACCCAACGGTTCCGGTTTTAGGAGAATCCGACGGTCGGATCTCCCGTAATGTCCGTTTGAAATAAATGGTCGAAATTCGCGAACTGCCGCGGCGCGGCGCGTTCTATTCAGGCCATTATATTATATATATAATATATATAATATATTTTTCGTCGATTCCATTTAAAACGAATTTTATAAATAGTTTTAAATTCGTTTCAAAAGCAATTTCAACTTCCATTTCAATTCAAATCAAAATTGAATTCTTCTTTATAAATTCGATTTAAAATTCATTTCTATTCAATTCGAATTTCAATTCAATTTGAATTCATTTCAATTCGCTTTCAATTCCATTTGAATTCGTTTTCAATTCAATTTATTTCGAAATCGTTTTCAATTCATTTTGAATTCGTTTTCAATTCAATTCATTTCGAAATCGTTTTCAATTCGTTTTGAATTCGTTTTCAATTCAATTCATTTCGAAATCGTTTTCAATTCAATTCATTTCGAAATCGTTTTCAATTCATTTTGAATTCGTTTTCAATTCAATTCATTTCGAAATCGTTTTCAATTCATTTTGAATTCGTTTTCAATTCAATTCATTTCGAAATGAATAAAATCGATATAAATATCGTTCACGTCAAAATGGCGTCAATCTACTCAACACGGCTTCATAAATTTCTATTTTCAAAATAGTTGTTATTATCAAAATATTTCGTTCAACACATGACCAATCTCAATGAATGAGTACTGTCAACACATGAACTTTTATTTTATATCGATAAAGATGTAAATTTTAATATTAAAATATTTCGTTCAACACATGACCAATCTCAATGGATGAGTACTGTCAACACATGAACTTTTATTTTATATCGATAAAGATGTAAATTTTAATATTAAAATATTTCGTTCAACACATGACCAATCTCAATGGATGAGTACTGTCAACACATGAACTTTTATTTTATATCGATAAAGATGTAAATTTTAATATTAAAATATTTCGTTCAACACATGACCAATCTCAATGGATGAGTACTGTCAACACATGAACTTTTATTTTATAATCTTCTTTATTTTTCAAATTGGAATGAGGCCCAATCAATTACCATATAAAGTTAATTATATGGATTTTCATACAACACATGTATATAATAGCAACGATAGATAATCAACCATCAACCAAAGTGCACTACACTGTATAAGCATCAAATATAGATATCTAACGCTTATAACAGCTTGTCAATCAATCGATCGACATATTTAATCAGTCAGGATGAGTGAACTTCATATTTCATCCCAACACCCGTGTGGGGTTTTCAAACAATCAAACACAGGTTTTAGTTGTGCAGTTGGGCGATGTGTAAAATTTATCGACCCAATCAATGTCCTTCAAATAGGTGTACATAAACAAACCGTCTGGTTTGCAAATGAATATTTTATTTATTCACATTCACGTTAAAAATTATATTTTTAACGACAAAACATTTTATTCCAACATATGAATTTCTATTCAGTTCATTCTTTAAATAAAATGCTATTTTTATTTTTCTAACTTATTTTAGAAAATTTCGGCGGCATAACGGCACGATACTAGAAACGGGACAAGGCCCAGCCTTATCCCTGGTCTAGTGAAGGCCCACGCCATTCACACATCAATCAAATCAATTCGTTATGCAAACCACAAAATTTGGAGTAAGAGTCTAACCTAGCCTTACTCCTTCGCCTTATAACGGCGCACGTCTAATCCTAACCAATTTATCGATTCGATTTTTCACACCACAAACCACATTCAAAACAATATCGCAATCAATCACTAAACAGCCAAACAAACAAGTCCATGGTCTGTGGACGATTGTGTCGGGTGCTACTAAACACCGTCTGCATCCTAGTATATATATATAACTAGAAAAGAAATTGAAAGGTGAGAAATTCTCACAGATAGCTATCCTAGCTCCACGGCACTTCTATGATGGAAATCTTCATCGCTATCGCATCTTCGTCATCTTCATTGCCCGTAGTCACTATAAATATAAAAAATCACATTTTTATATTCTTTATTATATAAAAATCATATTTTTAACGCTAACTTCATATTGTGAAAATAGAATTTTCATCGCTATTTCATATTTGTAAAAATAGAATTTTCACTTCGTTATACTTTATATAAAAATTGAATCTTTACTATGTTATTCAATATATAAAAATCGAATTTTTATTTCGAAGTTCAATATATAAAAATCATATTTTTAAGTCGAAGTTCAATATATAAAAATCATATTTTTAAGTCGAAGTTCAATATATAAAAATCATATTTTTAAGTCGAAGTTCAATATATAAAAATCATATTTTTAAGTCGAAGTTCAATATATAAAAATCATATTTTTAAGTCGAAGTTCAATATATAAAAATCATATTTTTAATTCGAAGTTCAATATATAAAAATCAGTTTTTTTTTAATTCGAAGTTCAATATATAAAAATCAGTTTTTTTTAATTCGAAGTTCAATATATAAAAATCATATTTTTAAGTCGAAGTTCAATATATAAAAATCATATTTTTAAGTCGAAGTTCAATATATAAAAATCATATTTTTAAGTCGAAGTTCAATATATAAAAATCATATTTTTAAGTCGAAGTTCAATATATAAAAATCATATTTTTAAGTCGAAGTTCAATATATAAAAATCATATTTTTAATTCGAAGTTCAATATAAAAAAATCAGTTTTTTTTAATTCGAAGTTCAATATATAAAAATCAGTTTTTTTTAATTCGAAGTTCAATATATAAAAATCAGTTTTTTTTAATTCGAAGTTCAATATATAAAAATCATATTTTTAAGTCGAAGTTCAATATATAAAAATCATATTTTTAAGTCGAAGTTCAATATATAAAAATCATATTTTTAAGTCGAAGTTCAATATATAAAAATCATATTTTTAAGTCGAAGTTCAATATATAAAAATCATATTTTTAAGTCGAAGTTCAATATATAAAAATCATATTTTTAAGTCGAAGTTCAATATATAAAAATCATATTTTTAAGTCGAAGTTCAATATATAAAAATCATATTTTTAAGTCGAAGTTCAATAAATAAAAATCAGTTTTTTATACTTTTATAAAATTCAGTTTTTAACTTTTACATAATAAATAAAAAAAACAACAGTGTTGTTTTTTTTTCTAATTAAAATCGGGTAAAACTATATAAATAAAATAAAGAAATAAAATAAAAATAAAATAACTTACAGGGGGGTTTAGCGTCGGTTGTCAGGTTTGGAAAAAAAGAGGGGGGGGGGGGGTTAGCGTCGGTTGTCAGGTTTGGAAAAAAAGAGGGGGGGGGGTTAGCGTCGGTCGTGGGGGGGGATACTGGGGGTGTCGATGTCGGCGTGAGGCCTGGAGGGGGGGGGGCTGTCGCGGCTTCAGGTGGCGGGTCCTGGAGGCTAGGGCGTCGTTCAAATAGAAGAAGAGGAGGGATTCGCGAGCAGGGGGGGTGCGTGGGGTTCGTCTGAGGCGGTCGGATCATCGGAGGTGGGGCGGAGCTCCTGGAGCTGGCGGCGGCGGCTCTCGAATGCGATGGCCCTCGTTTTCTTTTTTCTTTTTCTTTTTTTTGCTTCTGATTTAATTTCGTTGAGGGGGGGGGGGGGCCAGAACGGTTTTTAAGAAGGAGGGTTTTTTTTTTATATTATTTAACTTCTAAAAGTTGACTTTTACATACGACCTCGAAACGAGGCCCACCGCCTGTCGTCCATAGCGTTTTACCCCCATTCCGAACACAATGGGATATGTATCGCAAGCTGATTCGACTGTTTCGATCAGTTTCCGTTGAATTTACATTTAAATCACTTATATTCAATTTTAAACGTACATTTCAAATTACCGGGGTCACATACTAAGTAGAAAAATTCCTAAAAAATATTTTCTAGCTTCGTATTGACGATACGGTCCTAACAAAACTAGTTTCGTTGAATTCTGAGGCCGTTGGAAAAATGGCCAATTTCCAGTTGATTAAAATCAACTGAAACTGGTCAAACGCGTTTTCCTTTGCCACGCTCACATATTGATTCGAAAAATTATGAAATTTGGAATCTAGCAATAACTTGACACCACGGACCCAACAAAACTGGTTTCGTCGAAATCCGAGGTCGTTTGCAAAACGGCTATTTTTAAGGGCTATATATTATATAAAATATATATAAATTCCACAGCGACTGTTCTGAATTTTCAACTGGACATATCTTATCATTTCTAAAGTGAAATCTCGGTTTGTTAACTTCGTTAGAAAGATATTCTTCATCAGATTCAAATATTTCTTGTTTCGTTCAATTCTGACTTATAACGAATTCTGTATATTCATTTGAAATTAGAAATCGAATTTTCGAACTACCGCGCCATTTTCAATTCTATTTATAATTATATATAAATATTTATATTCTAACGACGACGTATATAATATATACGTCGAATTCTATTCAAAATAAATTCCTCGTCGATATTATTTAAAATAATTCATTTTAAATAATCAAAATTCGCTGAAATTGCCAAAATAAAAATTTTAAACTGGCCCAGATTTTCCGGGTTATTACAACAATCCAACCGTTGGATTTTTACAAAGTTGGTGTCGTTGGAAAGATATTTCCAAAGCGAACCCAACGATTGCGATTTCAGGAAAATCCGATGGTCGGATCTCCCGCACTAATCGTTTGAAATCACGGTTTCAAAATACGAACTGCAGCGTCGTTATTCGAATATATATAATTATATTTATATATATATATGTATATATATATCGATTCTTCGATTTCAAAACTATATTCTTTTCATACATTTGATAAAAATGATATTTTCATCCAACTGTCTTCTATTTCAACACTTCACTACCTTTTAACAATTCATTTATATAATAAAAATGTGATTTTTATTATAAAACAATTCATTTCAAAACACCATTATTTTCTATAGTTCATATAGGTGATAAAATAGGATTTTTATTATAAAACCATTTATTTCAAAACACGACTATATTATATAGTTCATATAGATGATATAAATATGATTTTTATTATAAAACAATTTATTTCAAAATATGAATACCACTCAACACATGAATTTCAATTCAACGAATGAATTTCGATTCAACACATGAAGGTTTTCTATAGTTTGTATATATAGATAAAAAGGTGATTTTTATATTTAAAACACGAATACCATTCAACACATGAATTTCTATCCAACGAATGAATATCGATTCAAAACATGAAGGTTTTCTATAGTTTGTATATATATATATAAACAGGTGATTTTTATATTTAAAAACACGAATACCATTCAACACATGAATTTCAATTCAACGAATGAATATCGATTCAACACATGAAGGTTTTCTATAGTTTGTGTATATATATATATATATATATATATATATATATATATAAAGGTGATTGTTATAATTAAAAACACAAATACCATTCAACACATGAATTTCAATTCAACGAATGAATATTGATTCAACACATGAAGGTTTTCTATAGTTTGTATATATATATATATATAAAGGTGATTTTTATATTTAAAAACACGAATACCATTCAACACATGAATTCTATTCAATGAATGAATTTCAATTCAACACATGAAGGTTTTCTATTCACTGAATAAATATAGTTTCAACAAATGGAAATAATTCAAACACATGAATATTATTCAAAATTTCGGCAGCATAACGGCAGGGTAGTTAAAACTGGGACCGTCCCTAGTACGGCTCCTCGCTCTACCTTAAAACCTCGCGGTTTTTGACAATGGGGATTCATGCATCTAGTTCGCACGCAGGCGGCATGTATATTTATTTCATTTCCACAAACTAATCCTATGTGGTTTCAACCAAATATTTCTCAACCACAAACGGGTATTTTTCAACCACAATCAATCAATTTCAACCACAAACAATTCCAATCAACCATTCACTATCAATCAATTTTCACACCAATCACAACCAATAAATATCGTCCATGGTTTGTGGACGAGGGGCGTGTATATATATATATATATATTTATATATAGCGTTTCACTTCTATTTCAACACATATATAATTTTTACAACGCATATACAACTTATACATCGAACGTACAACTTATACAACGCTTATACAAGAGGTGTACAATGCTTATATAACTCATACATCGACTATATAATTTATACATCGTCGTTTTCCATATCGTTTATAAATTAGAAATCTCACATTGGGTTCCACTCCACCAAAAATAGCAGAAGGCTCAGAAAAATATGCGGTCTCTTCTAGGAGGTAGAAGACGTCCACACAAGTCCACTGTCTCTTGTTTCACTGAATTTCGACAAGGAACGAAAATGATATGATTTTTACAAGTTTGCAACACTAAAAAGTGTTATTATTTTATTCAAAAAATTCAAGCCGTACCTCCTTTATTTCTTCAAAACTAGGTTTACGATTTGCAATCAATCCGTTGATCTTGAAGCCAATCAGGTTATACACCATCGAAGAGCTATGGAAGGGCGTCCTGGCGCTGGTGGTTGCACCTAGATCGGCGGTCCCAGGAATCCTCGGCGGCGTTCGAAAGTCACCGACTTTGGGAACTCGAATCTCACTCCACACTCGATGATAATTGGCGAGACCAGTCTTGATTTGAAGCTAACGAGAAGATCTTCAAAATCTTGCAAAGGATCGAAGGGTTTATTGTGTAGAATTGAAGAAATCGAGGGCAGAACGATCGTGTTATTTCCGTCGTTCGATATAGATGAAGGCGGCTGTCGGGTTTGGGAGAAAAAAATTATGGGCCAATGAGGTTTTTTTATTTTATTTTATAATTTTTAAAATCTCCAAAATACCCCTGTCCCACACGAACACCAATTCGAGTCCAACGACTGTCTTCCCTAGTGTTTTACCCCCATTCCGAACACAATAGGATATGTTTCGAAGGCCCATTTGACTGTTTCAGTCAGTTTTCATTCAATTTAAAATATATAACATTCAATATTTGATTTGAACGTACATTTCAATTTGCCAGGGCCACAAACTGATTTGAAAAATTCCAGAAAAATAAATCTAGCTATGTTTTGACGATACGGTCCCAACAAAACTAGTTTCATCGAATTCTGAGACCGTTTGCAAAAAGGCCCATTTCTGGTCGATCCAATTTAACTATAATTGACCAAAACACGTTTTCCTTTGTCACGCTCACATACTAGCTTCAAAAATTATGAAATTTGAAACCTAGTAATAACTTCTCATCCCGGATCTAACAAAAGTGGTTTCGTCGAATTTCGATGTCGTTTGCAAAATGGCCATTTTCACGGGCTATATAAATTCCACAACGACCTTTCTGAAAATTCATTTGGCCATAACTTTTGCTTTCCGCTATGAAACTTCGATTTTTCAGATTCGTTAGAAAGGTGTTCACTAACAAATTTAAATATTTTTGGTTTCACTCAAATCCGTTTTGTTTTGCACCTGGTACAGTCAGTCAAAGTTTGGAATGAAAATTTGAAACTGCCGCGCCATTTCAGGCCTTGTTTATAATTAGAATTAATTATATTCGTTTTCAAATGTCGATTCAAACTTACCTTTCATCGTTATTATTTAAAATATTTATTTTAAATATTTAAAATCCACTATTTTAGCCAATTTAAAAATTTTAAATTGGTTCAGATTTTCCGAGTCGTTACAGCTCTGAACGAAGGGGGGGGGTCGGGTTAATTTGATTTTGGGGGGGGGGGGGCTACGTCTAGGAAGAAGGATTTATATATTAATTTATTATTTTATTTATTTATCCCCCTAAAAGTAACTTTAAATTTCAATCTCAAAATGAGACCCACCGCCTGTGTTCCCTAGCTAATCACCCTCATTCCGAACACAATGGGATATGTTTCATAAGCCAGTTTGGCTGTTTCTATCGGTTTCCATCAAAATCAAAATATAAATCTATATATTGAATTTGAACGCGCATTTCAATTTACCGGGGCCACATGCGGACTAAAAAAATTCCCGAAAAATATTTTCTAGCTTCGTTTTGACGATACGGTCCTAACAAAACTAATTTCGTTAAATTTTGAGACCGTCTGAAAAATGGCCATCTTCTGGTCGATCGAAGTTGACTGAAACTGACAAAACACGTTTTACTTCGCCACGATCACATATTGATTCAGAAAATTACGAATTTTGAAACCTAGCAATAACTTGACATCAGGGATCCAACAAAAGTGGTTTCGTTGAAAACTGAGGTCGTTTGCAAAATTGCAATTTTTAAGTGCTATATTTCCATAGCGACTATTCTGAATTTTCAACTAGACATAACTTTTTATTCCCGCTATGAAATTTCAATTTTTCGGATTCGTTGGAAAGATATTTTCAGTAGATTCAAATAATTTTGGTTTCACTAAAATCCAGTTTATTTTGAATCCTGTACATTCATTTGAACTTTGAAATCAAATTTTCAAACTACCGCGCCACTTTCTATTCCTTTTATAATTAAAAATAAATATTTATATTCTAACGACGATCTATATGAATATATACGTTCTAATTCTATTCAAAATAAATTTCTCGTCGCTGTTATTTAAAATAATTCATTTTAAATATTCAAAATTAACTAAAATTGCCAAAATAAATTTTTTAAATTGGCTCAGATTTCCGGGTTATTACAAACTTCCCCACTTAAAACTTTTCGTCCCCGAAAAGGTACGAAGCCGAAAATTGTTTAACTAATCAACTCAACTTTCACTATTTTCATTACGGCTTAAGTTCTTCAACTTTTCAGTTTATAAGAAATTTTCAAATTTTTCAAAATTTTGGCTAACACCTTAAATTTTCGAAAAATTTCGCCTAACCTCCCCTGCACCGGGAGCTTCGGGATATTTCAAACAGCCTCCCATGGCTCTCACCAATCCAAAAAGAAAAAGAAACAACCAAGCGGCTAGCCAATTGGCTCATAAAATCATCAAAAACCCAATAAATTTGTAAATATGTACCTATTTGTTGGGCAAACAATTTTATTCTTCTGCTCTCGCCTCTTTGCTTAGACCTGTTCAATGTAAGTACATGTTTATGCATGCAAATGCGACTAATTTTCAATACAACTCACTATTTGGTTCAATTTGGCTAAAGGTTTGACATTTTAATTAATCAACCAGTAATCAAACAACACAACCAGCAATCAATTAGTTGATTAACGTTTCAAATTCATAATTTTGATATATATACAAAAATCATGTTTTTGATGCCAAATCAGAACAATAAGCCCTATCTAGTTTTGATTCTCACACCAATCAATTGGAATCATATAGATACCCCACCTTCGACACTAGAATATAAATGTTGATGATGATGCACCATCATCAGGATTATCCAAAGGTGATAGAGTGCGATTCTATATCTATGCAGTATATTAAAACTTCAAATACACGCGGATCAGACATATACTCAAAATCTTTATATACTGGATTGTCCAAATCAATACAAATAAATATTCAAATATGGATAATTGAATTAAATTTTCATTTTAAAAATATACTCTTCACACTCGTTCTAGGATACTACTGATCCTATCTCTAACGAGTCATTCTCATTGGATATTACTAATCCAATTTCTGATGAATTCTTTAGTATGGTTGTAATGTGTCTTATTCTCTGAGCTCTGTAAACCAGAGCTCCGATACCACATGTAACAATTTGGAATTTCGCTCGATCCAAATCAATCGCTAAACAGACCAAGACCGTTCAAAACCCCTGATTGCTTTGAGAACAAGCCACATCTGGATGCAAACAGAAGAACGTGTCATTGTTAATTACGACAATTCCAACAGAATACAAGAATATACAGAGTATGAATAAATATTATACAATAGAAAATATCAGAGATTTAAATTACATTACATAGCAGCGGAAAAATAATACTAAACACAACTGAAAGTAATACATGGATACAGAGATTTCTTAGTATCGTTCCAGCTGTAAATCAGGATCCTGTGAATATAAATCTACAAAACCAAAACTATTAGCTGCCTATGTCAAAATAAGGGCACCCAGAGTTAGGTTAAAACAATAAACTCCAAGTCAGTTACGTGACTGATGTGAGAACTAAAACAGTTATTTAAAACTTTACTTTAAATCAGATATATCAAGGGACCACGCTGTATAACACGGAACGGTTTTCCTCCCAAGAATACCAGTGCATATAACAAAACAGCGCAATGCTTTTTGGAAAAATGAAGCTATTATAAGACCCAGGTCCTATCACACAATGCAATGCAAGCCGGGGGATAGGGTTTTCCCTTATAATAGCCAAACATGCTTGGTACATTTAAATAAAATCATTTGATACTATTATAAGTGTATAGTGAATAAAACAACTTCAAACCATAAGTATCAATCATAGACGGCATGAGTACCGTATATCATGTTGCCATACTAGGCTCTACAATCATAACCGCAAAGTCACGTATTTGGAAATTGGATTTCCATCTATGAACCGAGGCTAGGGATCGTCCTCACCGAATTCGAGACAATCTAGCCCATGTCTTAGGAACAGCCGCAACTGCCCTATGGATCGTCGGGGTCGGTCCACCGATGTGGATTATTATGCCTGAACACTGCGTTTCCCCTCCCTTTGGGGCGTAAATGATCCAAATGACTCCATCGGCTCCACACAGTCACCGATATATCCGAGGCGCCTCGCAACTGCAACAACCACATAGGTGAAAGTAATATAAATGTTAGGGCTGGTAGCTCACTGACACCACCCTAGCTAGAAGGAAATGCATGCCCTCCATGAGGACCTCTCCCGTTTCTAGTTCACAACCGGGGTGTGAGGCTCGCGAATCAATGCTACACAAAGCTATATCACACAGGCCGTGCTTTGATCATCAACCACAAGACTCTGCTTTTCAACAAAAACCTTGATCATTTGCCACTTAGGCATGCCACACAAGCAATTCACTCCATGCGATTGATATCCATCAATATAACCCCTGAGCTCGTACGTCTCAGAGAAGGGCGTTAAGCAAGAGAATAAATTCTCCGCCACCAACCAAATATATATTTAATAGAAATCAATCACACAGAATAAAATCCAATGTCAGACACACATTCCATTTACAAGTTCGTTTTGGGTCTGAACGAAATTGGAGGCACATTGTACCTCGCATATCCGTCAATCTCCAAGTACGTCTGGACGATCACCAACTGATTCCCACCTCTTGGGTGTACAACCCAATCAAGATCATCAGTAATCACCCAAATGATGTGAAGACCTCTGGTCTTCGACCACCGTCTTCATCCTCGACACCACGTCGAATCAGTTATTCAGAATGGGATAAACCCGGTCTTTCTGAATAACTCGCGTATATAATAAACAAGTGTTCCAAAAACACAACATACGCCTCATTCCTATTCAGAATATTCTTTTATTCAAATATTCTTACACTTTGGGAAAGGTTCCCATTAATTTTATCAAAGATAAATTCTTTAAATTTATTCTTTAATCTTCTTTTGAATATCAATTCAAACTAGTCGGGATTAGCGAACCACACCGAAGTAATCATTTATTTTATTTCCCAATCCCATCCTATTCATCCCATGAAGTAAAACTGGTAATACTTCATATCTAACACCACGGTGTTATCGGTAAATTTAATTACCATTTCACGTTCAAATCTAATTAAAGATTTAACTATCGCCTGGAGCAAAACGGGTGATACTCCATTCTCGATCATTTCTATCTAATTAAAGATTCATTAAAACTCCGCTTGGTTTTAATCTTCCCAATAATCACTATTAATGATTATTTAACTTGGGAAATCATATCCTGTCTTTAACTGGGTTAAAGAAGCAATGTCATTTAAAACACGGTTCACTATAAACCCAAAATCACATTCCATTCCAATTCAATTATTGAAACTTTTGGTTACTTTTAAAACCCTTTCAAATCCAATTTATTTATTTAAAAATAAATAAATTATAATTCTAGTTCAAAACTAGTTCATTTTAATAAAAATCTATTTTTATCTTTTCAAATTTGGAATTTTACATCTCAATTCTTCACAAATCATTTCTTATTATTTTACACAAATTATTACTATTTTTAATAATTTTATCAAGGCCCGTACCGTCGAATTCCATCAACGGCCATCGAACTGCACTTACAGCGACACTTTCCAAATTTGATTTGGACATAATTCCAAATCCAACCATTAGATTTCTATTTTCTAATATTCGTTAGAAAGCACTTTTCGATACGAACCCAAGGTTCCGGTTTTAGGAGAATCCGACAGTTGGATCTCCCGAAATATCCATTTGAAGCCAATGGTCGAAATTTGAGAACTACCGTGGCGCGACGCGTTCTGTTAAGGCCATTTAATAAATATAATATATATATATTATATATTTCGTCGATTTCCTTTTAAAACGTATTTTATAATTCGTTTTAAATTTGTTTTCGAAACGATTTCAACTTCATATTCAATTTCGAATCAAAATTGAATATTCCACATCATCGATATACAAATGATATAATTTTCAAAACGTTATATTTTGAAATCACTTTCTTTTTTATATTCATTAGAAAAATGAATAAAATCGATATAAATATCGTTCACGTCAAAATGGTGTCAATCTAATCAACACGGCTTTTACTCAACACATGAATGTTTATTCTATTCAACACATGAATATTTATTCTATTCAACACATGAATTTATATTATTTAACACATGAATTTTTATTCTATTCAAAACATGAATTTTTATTCTATTCAACACATGAATTTTTATTCTATTCAACACAAGAATTTATTTCTATTCAACACATGAATTTATTTTCTGTTCAACACATGAATTTATTTTCTATTCAACACGTGAATTTTTATTCTATTCAACACATGAATTTATTTCTATTCAACACATAAATTTATTTTCTATTCAACACATGAATTTATTTTCTACTAAAGACATGAATTTATTTTCTATTCAACACATGAATATTTATTCTATTCAACAAATGAATTTAGTTTTATAATATTCCTTATTTTCCAAATCAGAATGAGGCCCAATCAATTACCATATAAGGTTAATTATATGGATTTTCTACAACATATGTGTATAATAGCAATGATAAATCATCAACCATCATCAAGAGTGCACCACACAACTACATAAGCGTTAAATATAAATAATTAACGCTTACAAAGTATGTCAACCCATCGATTGACATACAACTAAACAATGGGGATTAGTGTACGTCAAATATCATCCCAATACCCGTGTGGGGTTTCAACCAACACAAATTTTTATTTGTGTAGTTGGGCGATGTGTAAAATTTATCGTCCCAATCAATATCAGTCAAATCGGTGTACATAAACAAATCGTTCGATTTGTAAATGGATATTTATTTTACTTCAACACATGAATATATATTTTACTTCAACACATGAATATATATTTTATTTCAACACATGAATATATATTTTATTTCAACATATGAATATATATTTTATTTCAACAGATGAATATATATTTTATTTCAACACATGAATATATATTTTATTTCAACACATGAATATATATTTTACTTCAACCCATGAATATATATTTGATTTCACAACACAAACAATCACACAAACATACAAGTCACCATGGTCTGTGGACGATGGGTGTTGGGTGCTACTAAGCACCGTCTGCATCCTAGTATATATTTCAACTAGAAATCAAAATAAAAGTGAGGAGTTCTCACCTTTGGGATCCACTCCGCCATTATTTCTTTGTGAATGGTTTGGATTTTCTAGAAATTCCAACGCAGTCTTTTCTACGCTATTCATATTAAAATCACATTTTTAATATGATGTTATATACATTAAAAATCATATTTTTAATTCTCTCCATATATAATAATCACATTTTTATATTCTCTAGTATACAAAAATCATATTTTTAATCTCTACCTTATATAAAAATTATTCTCTACTTCTTATAAAAATATGACCTTTTCATATTTAAAAATCTCGACTTTTCTATTAATATATGTATATATATATTTTCAAATCACTTTCATTTTAAAGATCTTATTTCTATCTAAAAACCATCCATGTAAAAACCCAATATTTACATTGTGATACATATAAGAAAAATACAATTTTTACATTGTGAAACATATAGAAAAAATTATTTTTTTACATTATTAAAAATCCTACCTTTCATAGTTAAAAATTAATCTTTTCTATGATAAAAATCATAGCTTTTCTTCTTATAAAAGTCAAGATTTTCTACATCTAAAAATCAAGCTTTTCTATAAAAACTGATTTAATAAATTGATTTAACTAAATAAAAAGAAATAAAAGCTCACGTTTTCCTTTATGAAGAGGGAGGGGTTCTTCAGGATGTTGGATTCAAGAGGAGATGAGGGGGGTGTTGAGGGGCGTCGCTCAGGAGGTCGGAGGCGAGCATGAGGTTAGGGCAGGCGGCGGTAGGCTTGGATAGGTGGCGGCGGCCTTTTCCACTTGCGGTTGGAGGTTTGGGGGGGCATTAGGTATAGAGTTGTGGATTTTCAGTGGAGGATGAGGAGTGGGGAAGAAGACGAGAGCGCGCACTGTCAGAGGTGGCGGCGGACGAACGGAGGGGGGGCGAACGATGGACGGTGGTGGGTTGGAAAGGGGGGCGTTGACTTTCCGCTCTGAGCGAAGGAGGGGTCGGGTTAATTTGATTTGGGGGGGGGGGGCTAGGTCTAGGAAGAAGGATTTATATATTAATTTATTATTTTATTTATTTACCCCCCTAAAAGTAACTTTAAATTTCGATCTCAAAACGAGACCCACCGCCTGTCGTCCCTAGCAAATCACCCCCATTCTGAAGACAATGGGATATGTTTCGTAAGTCAGTTTGGCAGTTTTGATCGGTTTCCATCAAAATCAAAATATAAATCTATATATTGAATTTGAACGCGCATTTCAATTTACCGGGGGCCACATGCGAACTCTAAAAATTCCGAAAAATATTTTCTAACTTCATATTGACGATACGGTCCTAACAAAACTAATTTCATTAAATTCTGAGACCGTTTGAAAAATTGCCATCTTCAAGTCGATCGAAATTGGCTGAGACTGACAAAACACGTTTTACTTCGCCATGCTCACATATTGATTCAGAAAATTACGAATTTTGAAACCTAGCAATAACTTGACATCACGGATCAAACAAAAGTTATTCCGTCGAAAACCGAGGTCGTTTGCAGAATTGCTATTTTTAAGGGCTATATTTCCATAGCGACTATTCTGAATTTTCAACTGGGCATAACTTTTTATTCCCACTATGAAATTTCAATTTTTCGGATTCGTTGAATGATATTTTCAGTTAGATTCAAATATTTTTGGTTTCACTAAAATCCGGTTTATTTTGAATCCTGTACATTCATTTGAACTTTGAAATTGAATTTTCAAACTACCGCGCCATTTTCTATTCCTTTTATAATTAAAAATAAATATTTATATTCTAACGACAATCTATATAAATATATACGTTCTAATTCTATTCAAAATAAATTTCTCGTCGCTATTATTTAAAATAATTTATTTTAAATATTCAAAATCCACTAAAATTGCCAAAATAAAATTTTTAAATTCGCTCAGATTTCTGGGTTATTACACAAGCCCCAAATATTTTCGTATACATCATTATCAAGTCATATATTGAAATCAGAGAATATTTAGGATTTCTAATCCTATAAATATCCACCGATTCATCACTGGCAGACCATCCAAGTTCTAGCACAAATTCAAAACCAAAACTCAAATTAAAATTCATACCAGAAAAGAAGTAAGCTTGGATCGAAATTCAACATCCAATCGAAGAAGAAAGCCACCAGAAACTCGAGACCATCACACGAGAAAGAGGCAGCCTTCAGATTAAAAAAGAATCAAAACCCTAAAGTCAATTGTCACTTTAATCTCAAATTTCAAGGAGGAGGCAAACCCTAGATCGCAGAGCAAAGCAACCGCCGCCATTTTTTTTTAGAGAGTAACAAAGTGATCGGACTCAAGTGAAAAGGGGTGAGTCAAATAAAAGGGGCCGTCCAACTTTGTTTTTTAAAAGGGGATAACCCATCTATTTAAACTCCTATGGGTTTTTAGAATTGTTTTATAAGGGTTTTTTCTTGTTCATTTTTCAATTTCAATTTGTAATCGAATATGTAGTTTTCTAGTTTGTCTCTAAAACTAGGGAGACGAATTACGGGAATTGTAATTTGAGGAAATCTGGTTTCGGGGATAGAAACCAGTGTAGGTTTTTGAGCATAGGGTTAAGAACAGTCGGGAGCGAGTGTCGCGAGTTTACAGGGGAATGTAAGCGTAGAGATTGTTTTAACTCCTAGTAGAAACCTTGGGGAATGCAACAGTAGGCAGGGTTTTGCCGAAGCTGGGTATATCTTGTGTTATTTATTTTCTGCATTTATTCTGATTATTATTTGTGCTGTGATTATTTAATTACTCTATGAAAATCTGCGATAAACCCTATTCATCCCCCCTCTAGGGTTAATTTAGATCCTACAAGTGGTATCAGAGCATGTATTTTTTTATTTTTAAATAATTCTAGAGTCATGGATTTCCCGAACAGTGAGTTTTCTAGTTGTCAATCTAGAGAGGATCTTTCCAGTATAACCCCAACTATTTTTGATGGAACGGATTTTTTAAATTGGAAATTAAAAATGGAATTTTATTTGAAATCTGTTAATACTAGATGTTGGGATATTATTAAAAATGGGTCTGATATGGTAGATAAGAATGATATTATAATTAACTCTTATGCTACTCACATTTTATTCTTATATTAACGATGACCAGCATAACCATATCTCTTATTGTTTAACTGCACAGGAAATCTGGAAAACTCTTGACGCGTTGTATGGAAGAAAACACAATAATAGCTCAAAACCCCCGATTGCCAACTCAGTTTCAGAAATATGCTTAACAGGATTTACAGAAGATGGATCAGATTATGACAGTGATGAAGACTCAACAGATGACGACCACGGTGAATTTCCTTTTAAAAAGTTAAATTTTTTTGTGACAAATTAAATAAACTATTGAGAATCTCTAACTGACAAATGAAAATTTAAAATCTGAAAATGTTGAGTTGAGCAAAAAATGTTTAGATTTGGAAAATGATTTAGTTCATCTTAATGAAAAATTTCAAAAGCTTGAAAAAGGAATCATGTTTTTAAAAATATACGAGATTGAACTAAAAACAAAAAATGATTTTTTGCAAAAAGAGTTGGATAAGTTTAAGACAGCCAAAATTTCCAAATATGAAATTTTAGAGAAAGAGAGTTTGAATGTGCTTGAAAATGAAACCAAGAAAATAAAAAATGTCAAGTGCAATAATTGTACAACTTTTCAAAAAGAATTATTTGAAATAAAAGAAAATTTCAAAGCCCTTGAAAAAGAAAATGTGATTTTGAAAAATAACGAATTTGAAATTACTCGTATAAATCACGATTTTGAAAAAGAAATTGAAAAATTCAAGGATTTTGAAGAACTTGAAATTGAAAAGCGTAAACAATTTGAAAGTGAGATTTTTGAGTCCAATGCGAAAATTAAAATGCTTGAAAACGAAAGTATGGTTTTGAAACAAAATGATTCTTAAAAGAGGAAGATCACTATAAATCGTTGTTCGAATTTAATAAAAGAAAACAGTGATCTTAAATCTAAAATCTAAAATTCAACGACTTGAGTCAATATTGGTTAAGTTTTCTAAAGGTGAAGAATAGTTTAATATGTTGTTAAAAAACAATTTTTTGTCAAGAGTAAGAAAGGACTCGATTTTAAAAATTTTGATCAAATTAAAAAGCGAGATTTTAATGATTTTAAATATTCTTCAAATCGCTTTGGAAAAATTGATCTTTTTGAAAAGCCAAATTTTAATTATTTTGAAAATCCTACAAATATCTTCTAAAAAGGTCAAATTGGAATTTTGAATTCTAATAATTTCAAAAGGTTTTCAAATCATAAACAAAATGAAAATTCGTTTAAAAACAATTCAGTTGAACGTGTATGGATCCCAAAAGATAACAAAATGAATTCGATTAAAATTAAACGAATTTTGGTTCCACAGGGTACATTAGTGGACAGTAATGGATTGTTATATAAACGGGTTTGGGTACCAAAATGTGTAAACAAAGATAAGCGTGGTAAAACATTTTTTGTTAAACCACTCGATCCTATAAACATTTTGGTACAGAGGGAGGTTAAGGAACAACTGTGCTTAAGGGAGATAAAATTCAAATTGTTTCATACAATCAATTTTTTTATGGAGTTCCTTAGCCATAGATTCAGAGTTGGAGATTCATTGGATCACATCAATTATGGTAAGTTAGATATGTTCTCTAAACTCGTATCTTTTTATTTCAATTCCTGTTTAGTTTATTTTTCCTTTTTAGTTTTTATTTCTTTTGTTTTCTTTATTTCTTTATTTGGCTGATTTTGAAATCATTCGTTATTGATTGTTGAAATCCTTGGATTATAAAAAATTTATTTTTTTTGTGATTTCAAATAATTATCTTCAGATTTGATCGTTGAATGTTTCTTGTGCTTGTCTAAAATTCTCTGAAAATGTCACTTGTGATTCTCATTTTGAAAATGATCTTGTGCTACTCTGATAAGGAAATTGATTTGATTCATTTAAATATCTTAGTGACTGGACGATTGGTTAAAAATTCAGTGATTAAATATTTTTAAATTCCATAGACAATTTGAATTGAATATATAAGTGATTTTAAAATTTTCTAGGAGCAATCAGCATTAGAAATATTAGATAATTTCATGTTCTACTGATTGATTTTTGAAACTAACTTTCAACTTCCATTGATATTTTCAAACAGTACTCTTGAAATTGATATTTTCAATTTTAAAATTAATTTTGATTATTTATTCAAAAATTGAAACTATTGATTAATTTGAACTGTTTTGTGACTCATTAAAATTATTAAAATATTTATGAAATTGTGATGAGTTGTGACTATGGTATAATTCATAAGTAGAGGAGATGTCATTTTAAATCTCATGATGATTGGATAGATTTTATAATATCATTGAATTAGAGCTTATTTCATGACCATCTTCTATATCTATCATATTTCTGCCATCCATCATGGTTTTATTTAATTTGGAAAGTTCAAATTATTTTAAAGAAAAATATCTTGGAAATAAAAATAAAGAAAAAGAAAATTAAATAAATAAATAATTTATCCTTGGCATTCACTCCCATTTAAAAGTCCTTGCTGTTATGCATAGGTGAATTACCTTAATCTCTATGTGCTTCCATTCTCACTTAAAAGACCTTTGGGCTGTGCATGGATGGAACTCATTAGAGAGGATAAAGTTAAGTTACTACTAACTCCATTTAAAAGACCTTTGGGCTATGCATGGTTAGAAAGTGCTTAACAAAATTTTGAGCATATTTAAAATCTTTGAAATTCATATTTAAATATGTGATTGAACTCTCCTCATTCTATAAAATCCATCGTAAATCTATTCATTCTGGAAGTGAAATTTGCTTCTGATTTAAATATTATTATGATTTTTGTTTGATTAAAAGGTTTTTACGATATATATTCTCTCTATTTGTGACGGCCTGGAATTTCGCTCGATCCGAATCAGTCGTTAAACCGATCCAGACCGTTCGAAACCCCTGAACGTTGAGAACAGGACAAATCAGAATCCACACAGAAGAACATTTCGTTGTTATTACAACAATTCCATCAGATACAAGAATATACAGAGTATAAATGAATAAATTACATTCGATAAATATCAGAGATTACAATAAATTACATAGCAGCGGAAAATAATACAAAGCACAACTGAAGGTGATATACGGATACAGAGCTTTCCGGATATCATTCCAGCTGTAAACCAGGATCCTGTGAATATAAATCTGCAAAACCAAAACTACTAGCTGCCCATGCGGAAAATAAGGGCACCCAGAGTTTAGGTTAAAACAATAAACTCCAAGTCAGTCATGTGACTGGTGTGAGAACTAAAACAGTTATTAAAACTTTATTTTTAAAAGAGAGTAATTCAAGGGACCACGCCGTATAACACGGAACGGGTTTCCTCCCAAGAATACCAGTGCATAGAATAAACAAAGCAATGCTTTTTCGAAAAATGAAGCTATTATAAGACCCAGGTCCCATCACACAATGCAACGCAAGCCGGAGGATAGGGTTTTCCCTTATAACAGCCAAACATGCTTGATACGTTTAAAACAAATCATTTGATACTATAATAAGTGAATAGTGTCAAAACATTTCAATCATAAATATAAATCATAGACGGCATAAGTGCCCCATCCCACTATGTCGCCCTACTAGGCTCTACAAATAAAACCGAAATACACGTATTGGAAATTGGATTTCCGTCATGAGTCGAGGCAAGGGGCAAGCTCCTCTCCGCGTTCGAGACACTCTAGCAAATATCTCAGGGTAACGCACTCTGGGCAACCCCTGGATCTTCAGGGCCGGTCCTCACTTACGTTAGAGGATTAATTATGCCTGAACACACGTTTCTCGGTCCTTACAGACCTATAATCGAGGCGCCTCGCATTCTAACAACCACATAGGTGAAAAGTATATATAAATGTCAGGGCTGGTAAGTCACTGACACCACCAAAGCTAGAAAGAAACGTCGTGCTCTCCCTGCAGTCCGTATCCCGTTTTTAACTCATACCGAGGTGTGAGGCTCGCGAATTCATGTTATACACAAAGCTGCCACGTAGGCTGTGCTTTGATCATCAACCACAAGACTTTGCTTTTCAACAGAAGCCTTGATCATTGCATCTTAGCGTGCCACACAGGCAATTCATGCCATGCGACTGATGTCCATCGATATACAACCTCTGAGCTCGTACGTCTCAGAGAAGGGCGTTAAGCAAAAGAATAAATTCTCCGCCGCCAAACAGATGTATATTTAATATAAATCAATCAACACAGAATAAAACCCAATGTCAGACACACAATCCATTTACAAGTCCGTTCTGGGTCTGAACGAAACCGGAGGCACTTTCCTCGCATATCCATCCATCTCCAAGTACGTCTGGACGACCACCAACTATTTCCATCCTCTTGGGTGTACAGCCCAATCAGGATCGTCAGTAATAATCCAAACGATGTGAAGACTTCTGGTCTTCGACCACCGTCTTCATCTTCGACATATCGTCGAATCAATTATTCAGAATGGGTATAAACCCGGACTTTCCGAACAACCCGCGTATATTAAAAACAAAAGTTACACAAACACAACATACGCCTCATTCCAATTCATTAGTCACTAACCGCAAATTAGCAAGAGAACAATTTCCCAAACATTAACCCCGTAGGCCGAAACCAACATCAGATCAATACCCAGGAAACCATTCTTCTTAGCCAACCTACAGCTAGTTTCTAAATTCCACATTCTTAGGGAAAGGTTCCCATTAATTTTATCCAAGATAAATTCTTTAAAATTTATCCTGTAATCTTCCTTTGGATGTCGTTTCAAACCAAATTATGGTTTTTCTAAACTAGTCGAGATTAGCGAACCGTACCGAAGTAATTATTTATTTTATTTCCCAATCCCAACCTATTCATCCCATGAAGCAAAACTGGTAATACTCCATATCTAACACCGTGGTGTTATCGGTAAAATTAATTACCATTTCACGTTCAAATCTAATTAAAGATTTAACTATCGCTTTGGAGCAAAACTGGTAATACTCCATTCCCGCTCATTTCTAAATTTGATAATTTAGATTATAGATTCACATTTCAATCTAATTGCAGATTCGTTAGAACTCCTTTTACTGGGTTAAAGAACTAGGTGTTATTTAAAACACAGTTCACAACAAACCCAAATCACATTCTATTTGTTATCGGGTTAAAGAACTAGTGTTATTTAAAACACCGTTCACGATAAACCCGTTTCAAATCCAATCGTTATGTGTTAGAAATTCCGATTATTTAAAACCCCTTTTTAAATCTAATTTATTTATTTAAAAGTAATTGGGTTTTAAATTTAGTTCAAAACTAGTTCATTTCGATAAAAACCTATTTTTATCTTTTCAAATATGGAGTTTTTCACCCCAATTTTTCCCAAATCATTTCTTATGATTTTACACAAATTATTACTATTTTTAATAATTTTATCAAGGCCTGTACAGTCGATTTCCAACAATGGCCATCGAACTGCACTTACAGCGACCTTTTTCAAATTTGATTTGGACGTAACTCCAAATCCAACCGTTAGATTTTGAATTTCAAATATTCGTTAGAAAGCTCTTTTCGATACGAACCCAACGGTTCCGGTTTTAGGAGAATCCGACGGTCGGATCTCCCGTAATGTCCGTTTGAAATAAATGGTCGAAATTCGCAAACTGCCGCGGCGCGGCGCGTTCTATTCAGGCCATTATATTATATATATAATATATATATAATATATATTTCGTCGATTTCTATTTAAAACGAATTTTATAAATAGTTTTTAATTCGTTTCAAAAATCATTTCAACTTCCATTTCAATTCAAATCAAAATTGAATTCTTCTTTATAAATTCGTTTTAAAATTCATTTCTATTCAATTCAAATTTCAATTCAATTTGAATTCATTTCAATTCGCTTTCGATTCAATTTGAATTCGTTTTCAATTCAATTTCAAAGTCGTTTTCTATTCGATTCAATTCAAATTGGTTTTCTATTCGAATCAAATTCGTTATATATTCAATTGAAATCAAATTCGTTTTCTATTCAATTCATTTCGAAATCGTTATATATTCAATTCATTTCGAAATCGTTATATATTCAATTCATTTCGAAATCGTTTTATATTCAATTCATTTCGAAATCGTTATATATTCAATTCATTTCGAAATCGTTATATATTCAATTCGAATTCAATTCGTTATATATTCAATTCGAATTCGTTTTCTATTCAATTCATTTCGAAATCGTTATATATTCAATTCATTTCGAAATCGTTATATATTCAATTCGAATTCAATTCGTTATATATTCAATTCATTTCGAAATCGTTATATATTCAATTCGAATTCAATTCGTTATATATTCAATTCATTTCGAAATCGTTATATATTCAATTCATTTCGAAATCGTTTTATATTCAATTCATTTCGAAATCGTTATATATTCAATTCGAATTCAATTCGTTATATATTCAATTCGAATTCGTTTTCTATTCAATTCATTTCGAAATCGTTTTATATTCAATTCGAATTCATTTCGTTATATATTCAATTCGAATTCGTTTTCTATTCAATTCATTTCGAAATGAATAAAATCGATATAAATATCGTTCACGTCAAAATGGCGTCAATCTAACCAACACGGCTTCATATATTTCTATTTTCAAATATTCTATTCAACAAATGAATATTTATGTTTGTCAACACACGACTAATCTCAACGAATGAGTACTGTCCACGTGTGACTATTTTTGTTATTTAATATATTTTATAAAAATTAAGGTATCTATCGTTTGATATTGAATCAGACTCCAACCGTAATTTAGTGAGAGAACGATTTCCTGAATATTAACCCCGAAGGCCGAAACCAACATCAGATCAATATCCAGGGGACCACTCATCTCATCTATTTTCCAGCCGATTTCTAATTCTATATATGATAAAGATATAAATTTTATTATTAAAATATTTCGTTCAACACATGACTAATCTCAATGGATGAGTACAGTCAACACATGAACCTTTATTTTACATTGATAAAGATGTAAATTTTATTATTAAAATATTTCGTTCAACACATGACTAATCTCAACGAATGAGTATAGTCAACACATGAACCTTTATTTTATATTGATAAAGATGTAAATTTTATTATTAAAATATTTCGTTCAACACATGACTAATCTCAACGGATGAGTATAGTCAACACATGAACCTTTATTTTATATTGATAAAGATGTAAATTTTATTATTAAAATATTTCGTTCAACACATGACTAATCTCAACGGATGAGTATAGTCAACACATGAACCTTTATTTTATAATATTCTTAATTTTATAAATTGGAATGAGGCCCAATCAATTACCATATAAAGTTAATTATATGGATTTTCACACATCACACGTATATAATAGCATTGAAAAATAATCAACCATCAACCAAAGTGCACCACACAGTATAAGCATCAAATATAGATATCTAACGCTTATGACAGCCCGTCAATCAATCGATCGACATATTTAATCAATCAGGATGAGTGAACTTCATATTTCATCCCAACACCCGTGTGGGGTTTCAAACAATCAAACACAGATTTTATTTGTGCAGTTGGGCGATGTGTAAAATTTATCGACCCAATCAATGTCAGTCAAATCAGTGTACATAAACAAACCGTCCGATCTGTAAATGAATATTTTATTTACATTCACGTTAAAAATTATATTTTTAACGATAAAATATTTTATTTCAACACATGAACCTTTATTTTATATTCAGTTCGTTTACGCAATAAAAATGATATTTTTATTTTTCTAATATATTTTAGAAAATTTCGGGGGCATAACGGCACGATACTAGAAACGGGACAAGGCCTAGCCTTATCCCCGGACTAGTGAAGGCCCACGCCATTCACACATCAATCAAATCAATTTCAATTCACCCAAACAATTCAATTTCAATCAAATAATCTAACTTATTTTTGCAATCAAACAAACAAGTCCATGGTCTGTGGACGATTGTGTCGGGTGCTACTAAGCACCGTCTGCATCCTAGTATATATATATAACTAGAAAATGAAATTGAAAGGTGAGAAATTCTCACCGATAGCTATCCAATATCACGACTCTTCATTTAGAGAAGTCTTCGTCGTTATCGCATCTTCGTCATCTTCGTTGCCCGTAGCCACTACATATATAGAAATCACACATTTTTATATTTTGATGTCTTTGAAATAAAAATCACATTTTTATTCGTTCACTTTCAATTTAAAAATCATATTTTTATAAACGTCTTATACATTAAAAAATCGAATTTTTACTACAATGTTCAATATATAAAAATCGAATTTTTATTATTCTATTCAATATATAAAAATTATATTTTCACAACGATGTTATATAGATAAAAATTATATTTTCACAACGATGTTATATAGATAAAAATTATATTTTCACAACGATATTTTATAGATAAAAATTATATTTTCACAACGATATTTTTCATATAAAGATTTCGCCTTTTTACATATAAAGATTATATTTTTAATATTCCTATCATATAAAAATTATATTTTTAATCCTTTACATAAACAAAAATCATATTTTTACATCTTCTATATAGTAAAGATTATATTTTTAATAATTTAAAAATATAAAAATCATATCGTTACACGTTTTAAAAAAAAATCAAATCTTTCTATTGTAAAAATATCGTCTTTCTATAATAAAAAAACTAATTTTCAACCATATAAAAATTCAGTTTTTTTTTTTTAATAATAAAGAATTTCAGTTTTATAAAACAATTAAAATCAATAAACTAAAAACGAAAACTCAACGTAAAAATCAGTTGGACTCACCGCTGAAAAGGGGCGTCACTGTCGTCGGGGAGCTGGAGCTGGTGGGGATTGGGCTCGCGGTTGCCAAAGGGGAGCGGTAGTGGCTGCTGGTGGGTCCTCGCGTTTCACGTCGGAGGGAAGTAGGGAGAAGGGAGAACGGGAGTCGGAGGCGAGGTGGGTGGCTGTGGGAGGACGGGCGCAGGCGGCGCTGCATCGGACGGAGGCGGCGGCGGTCGGAGAGACGAACGTCGGTGGCGGCTTCGATCCCCTCCAGCGCGATTTCCTCTTCTTCTCTTTTTTTTTTTTCGATTCTGAGAAAAAAAAATGAACGGGGGCCAGAGTTAAAGGAGAAAGATATTTTATATTTTTTTTTGTTTTTTTATTTATTTGTAAAAAGTTGACTTTTACATACGACCCCGAAACGAGGCCCACCGCCTGTCGTCCATAGCTAATTACCCCCATTCCGAACACAATGGGATATGTATCGCAGGCTGATTCGACTGTTTGAATCAGTTTCCATTGAATTTACATTTAAATCACTATATTGAATTTTAAACGTACATTTCAAATTACCGGGGTCGCATACGAGCTTTAAAAATTCTAGAAAAATATTTTCTAGCTTCGTATTGACGATACGGTCCTAACAAAACTAGTTTCGTCGAATTCTAAGACCGTTTGAAAAATGGCCAATTTCCAGTCGATTAAAATCAACTGAAACTGGTCAAACGCGTTTTCCTTTGCCACGCTCACATATTGATTCGAAAAATTATGGAATTTGGAATCTAGCAATAATCTGACACTGCGGATCCAACAAAAGTGGTTTCGTCGAAATCCGAGGTCGTTTGCAAAATGTCCATTTTTAAGGGCCTGAATTCCATAGCGACTATTCAGAATTTTCAACTGGACATATCTTTTGATTCCCGCTATGAAATTTCGATTTTTCAGATTCGTTGGAAAGATATTATCAATTAGATCCTAATGTTTTTTGTTTCACTAAAATCCTGATTGTTTTGCACCCGGTACATTCAATTGAAGTTTGAAATCGAATTATCGAACTACCGCGCCATTTTCATTTCTATTTATAATTATATATAATTATTTATATTCTAACGACGGCGTATATAATATATACGTTCTAATTATATTCAAAATAAATTCCTCGTCGATTTTATTTAAAATAATCTATTTTAAATATTCAAAATTCGCTAAAATTGCTAAAATAAAAATTTTAAACTGGCCCAGATTTTCGGGTTATTACAATCTCCCCCACTTAAAACTTTTCGTCCCCGAAAAGGAACAAAGTCGAAAGTGGTTTGATTAATCAACTCTACGCTCGATCTGGCTTCCATTCTCCAACTCTTTAGTTTCTGAGAATTTTCAAAATTTCAAAAATTTGGCTAACACCCTAAATTTTCGAAAAATTTCGCCATAACCTCCCCTGCACCGGGAGCATCGGGGAATTTCCAATAGCTTCCCCGGTCCTTCAGATCTCAAAAAGAAAAAGAAAAAGCCAAGCGGCTAGCCAATAGGCTCATAAAATCATCATCACCCAAACAAAACAGTAAATTATGTAGTAAACATGTACCTATTTGTCGGGCAAACAAATTTTATTCTCTGGCTCTAGCCTCCTTGCTATGACCTGTTCAATAAAAGTATATGTATATGCAAGCAAATGCGACCAATTTTCAATATAATTCAATATTTAATGCAATTAGGCATAATGGTTCAAAATTAGCAAACAAATAAACAACCAACACAACCATCAATCAATTAGTGGATTAGAGTTTTCAAATTCATAATTTTGATATATATACAGAAAATCATGTTTTTGATGCCAATTCACAACAATGTGTTCTAGCTACATTAGTTTTGGTTCTCACACCAGTCTAATGGAAATATATAGAAAATCACACCTTCGTTACTCGAACATGAATACTAATGACGACTAGTCAATCATCAGAATCATCTTCGGGCCACTAGAGTATGATCCTATATCTATCCAGTATATTAAAACTTCGAATATACGTTCATGACGCGTATATGCAAAATCTTTATATACTCGATTGTCCATATTCAAAATAAATAAATAATCAAATACGTTTAAAACGATTTAAATTTTCAAAACAAAATTGTTTTCATTTGAAAAATATACTCTTCACACTCGTTCTAGGATACTACTGATCCTATCTCTAACGAGTCATTCTAATTGGATATTACTAATCCAATATCTGATGAATTCTTTTGTATGGTTCTAATGTGTCTTGTTCTCGAGATCTGTAAACCAAAGCTCTGATACCAAATGTGACGGCCTGGAATTTCGCTCGATCCGAATCAGTCGTTAAACCGATCCAGACCGTTCGAAACCCCTGAACGTTGAGAACAGGACAAATCAGAATCCACACAGAAGAACATTTCGTTGTTATTACAACAATTCCATCAGATACAAGAATATACAGAGTGTAAATGAATAAACTACATTCGATAAATATCAGAGATTACAATAAATAACATAGCAGCGGAAAATAATACAAAGCACAACTGAAGGTGATATACGGATACAGAGCTTTCCGGATATCATTCCAGCTGTAAACCAGGATCCTGTGAATATTAATCTGCAAAACCAAAACTACTAGCTGCCCATGCGGAAAATAAGGGCACCCAGAGTTTAGGTTAAAACAATAAACTCCAAGTCAGTCATGTGACTGGTGTGAGAACTAAAACAGTTATTAAAACTTTATTTTTAAAAGAGAGTAATTCAAGGGACCACGCCGTATAACACATAACGGGTTTCCTCCCAAGAATACCAGTGCATAGAATAAACAACGCAATACTTTTTCGAAAAATGAAGCTATTATAAGACCCAGGTCCCATCACACAATGCAACGCAAGCCGGAGGATAGGGTTTTCCCTTATAACAGCCAAACATGCTTGATACGTTTAAAACAAATCATTTGATACTATAATAAGTGAATAGTGTCAAAACATTTCAATCATAAATATAAATCATAGACGGCATAAGTGCCCCATCCCACTATGTCGCCCTACTAGGCTCTACAAATAAAACTGAAACACGTATTGGAAATTGGATTTCCGTCATGAGTCGAGGCAAGGGGCAAGCTCCTCTCCGCGTTCGAGACACTCTAGCAAATATCTCAGGGTTACGCACTCTGGGCAACCCCTGGATCTTCAGGGCCGGTCCTCACTTACGTTAGAGGATTAATTATGCCTGAACACACGTTTCCCGGTCCTTACAGACCTATAATCGAGGCGCCTCGCATTCGAACAACCACATAGGTGAAAAGTATATATAAATGTCAGGGCTGGTAAGTCACTGACACCACCAAAGCTAGAAAGAAACGTCGTGCTCTCCCTGCAGTCCGTATCCCGTTTTTAACTCATACCGAGGTGTGAGGCTCGCGAATTCACGTTATACACAAAGCTGCCACGTAGGCTGTGCTTTGATCATCAACCACAAGACTTTGCTTTTCAACAGAAGCCTTGATCATTGCATCTTAGCGTGCCACACAGGCAATTCATGCCATGCGACTGATGTCCATCGATATACAACCTCTGAGCTCGTACGTCTCAGAGAAGGGCGTTAAGCAAAAGAATAAATTCTCCGCCGCCAAACAGATGTATATTTAATAGAAATCAATCAACACAGAATAAAACCCAATGTCAGACACACAATCCATTTACAAGTCCGTTCTGGGTCTGAACGAAACCGGAGGCACTTTCCTCGCATATCCATCCATCTCCAAGTACGTCTGGACGACCACCAACTATTTCCATCCTCTTGGCTGTACAGCCCAATCAGGATCGTCAGTAATAATCCAAACGATGTGAAGACTTCTTGTAACAACCCGTATTTTCAATAACCTGTTATAACATAAGTCGAGGCAGAATTTAATTCTAAAATCTGAATCAAGGGAAACGGGCTATGCCATTGCATTCGTCTCGGAAAAATACGCGAAATAGAGTCCGAGTTTTCGAAAATCGGAGTCGTATGACCCAGTTAAGGCCCATGGAAGTTTTCAGAAATTCCCATAATAAAAACATATTTAAATTTTAAATTAAAAACAAGGATTAGGGCTAACTGGCGTCAGGCGGGAAAACTCCCGCCAGGACCCCCATGTCGACAGGCATGTCGACAGGGGTCTAAGGGTGTCGACTGCCCTGTCGACAGCCCTGTCGACACGGGGTGGCCGGGCAGTTTTGCCTGGCGCACCAATTCTGATCTTGGTCTGGTCTTGTGGCTTGGTTCTAGAGAATTCCGAAATCTGATGGACCTAATTCAACTAGGGTTTAATCCTATGGTCTAAATCACTAGCCTAATCTATAAATAAGACCCTAATCCTACCCTAAAACCTCATTATTTAATCTAGCAACCAAACTATGTCAAATTGAATTCTCAAATGGCCTCCACCTAAAAACCCTAGCCTCCAACCTCTTCATAAATCATTCCTATGAGGATTATGATGTTCATACAAGCATTTCTAAGTTGTATGAATGATCATTAGCTTGCATACATCATCAAGTTGCAAGTTTTATTTGCTAAGCTAGAGTTTTTGGGGTTTTTGTTAAGAGTATTTCTTATTGGAGTTTTGTTTTGGGTTTTTATGCTTGCATAAAGGGCTTCTCAATCTTTATTTGTAGATTTGAGTCTTCATAATATTGGTAAGCCCTCTTACCTTCATTTTAGAAACTCTAAAGTTAATATGTGATGAAAGTTGGGATTTATGCATGTTTAATAAGTTATGCATGCTTATGCGAGTTCACTATGCCATGTTGTGCATGTTTAATAAGTTATGCATGCTTATGCGAGTTCACTATGCCATGTTGTGCATGTTTAATAAGTTATGCATGCTTATGCGAGTTCACTATGCCATGTTGTGCATGTTTAATAAGTTATGCATGCTTATGCGAGTTCACTATGCCATGTTGTGCATGTTTGATAAGTTATGCATGTTTATGCAAGTTCACCATGCCATGATTTGCAAGTTTATTGGGTTATGCATGTTTATGCAAGTTCACTATGCCATGATTTGCAAGTTTAACAAGTTATGCATGTTTATGCAAGTTCACTATGCCATGATTTGCAAGTTTATTGGGTTATGCATGTTTATGCAAGTTCACTATGCCATGATTTGCAAGTTTAACAAGTTATGCATGTTTATGCAAGTTCACTATGCCATGATTTGCAAGTTTATTGGGTTATGCATGTTTATGCAAGTTCACTATGCCATGTTATGCATGTTTGACAAGTTATGTATGTTTATGCAAGTTCCATATGCTATGTTAGGCAAGTTTAACATGTTATGCATGTTTATGGTAATATGCAAGTTCACTATGCTAAGTTATGCAAGTCTAACATGTTATGCATGTTTGTTGTGATATGCAAGTTCATCATGTATGTTATGCCAAGTTCCCTCTTCCTATCCTTTATGCGTTATTACGAATATGTAAGCGATAGATTGACGTTGGGGGGTTTGGGTAAACTTAAAATACATGAAAATATAAGATTGGGAATTTACCTATTAAGTTAGGTCTACCCCTTGGGAATTTACCTATTAAGTTAGGTCTACCCAAGTATTTGTTGACTTGTAATTATGTTTTGAAATAAAGTGGACATGACACTTAGAAAACATAAGTGTGGCCAACTCGAGGTTGGGTTGAGTTTGTAGCGTAATTCTACCCGGAACCTACCGGCTTAACTAGTGGCTACAAACAATAGGACCCAATGTGAGAAGTTGGTCATGTGGTGCCAAGACCCGAGGTTAGACCAAGTTGTGGTGTAAATCTACCCGGAACCCACCGGCTTAACTAGTTAACCACAACAAAGTCTAATGTGAGAGGTTAAGGTGCATTAAACTAATTAATGCCTCATGATTAGGGTTAAGTCAGGGTCCACTAATACTTAACCAATTTGGGGATTCGAGGGATTGAAATGGGGTTAAGTTGTGACCTGTCGGTTACACTTAACCAATTTAATCCATTTGGGGGTTTGAGGGATTGAAATGGGGTTAAGTTGTGAACTGTCGGTTACACTTAACCAATTTAATACATGATTAGTGAAGGGTTAAATCACACTTAACCCTCTTAGGAAACCCTAGCAACGTGGTCTGTTCCAGCAGTAATCCCAGTTTGTATCATCACAACCCTAGAGGCTGGGCTAGGGCGGGGCACGATTACTGGACGGATATAAGCGACCAAAGCGACGTTTGAGTGGTACAGCGGTGCGGGTCCAGGCGGGCTACGGACGTGCACGTAGTCCGGTGTTGGACAAACTCGAGGCACGGGTACCAGTAGGTTTAGACTGTGCATTATTGCTTCAGTGTCTGGGGTTGACACCCGAGGGCTTGATACACCCAAAGGTGGACCCAGCACAGTCTGACTACAACCATATGTGGGCCGTATGGACACCAACACTTGACGTGTTAGGTTTATAGGGAGCCGATCGACTAGACCGTTTGGTTGGACCTTATATTAAGGTCACTTCATGTTATTGGGTCAAAGCTTGGGCCGAGGGATAAATATCTGTTATGTTGGTTTGCTAGTACACCGTGGTGCAAAACTTAACCTTGTTTATGCGATGACACCTCTACCTATCTTGTAGTTAATTTACCATGCTAGTATGTTGTTATCTATGATCATCTCAGTTTCCATCATGATGTTAACTTTATTAGTTTATAGACTGATCGTAGCAGGGCTTACTCAGTCTTTTTGACTGACCTGTTTTCTTTCGCTTCTTTTCTTCCGTTCCCCCCCCCCCCCCACAGGTTCTCAGAGTGGGAACATTGGTGCTTAGCTTGGATCGCTTAGCTTGCTTGCTGGATTAGCTCATGTACGTTTGGACATTGAGCTCGCTATGGTTTACCATCTTTACTTTGGGGATAGCACTATGTATTTCAGTATTTCAGTTTATCAGATGATGTTTTTTATCTAGACTTGTAATTTTGGGAAATTGACATTTTGATGTACCAGACTTGTGTTTTGAAATGGTTTAAAAATCTTCCGCTGTTTTATCTACTTACTCTGTTTATTTACATATATATATATGTCATATCCTGCCTTGTTATATCATTATGCATGTTTACCTTGTTTTAAAACGCCCCACCAAAGTCAGAGTTGCTTGCAAGAGCCACCCTGGCGGAGGTGGGGTGTTACACTTCTGGTCTTCGACCACCGTCTTCATCTTCGACATATCGTCGAATCGATTATTCAGAATGGGTATAAACCCGGACTTTCCGAACAACCCGCGTATATTAAAAACAAAAGTTACACAAACACAACATACGCCTCATTCCAATTCATTAGTCACTAACCGCAAATTAGCAAGAGAACAATTTCCCAAACATTAACCCCGAAGGCCGAAACCAACATCAGATCAATACCCAGGAAACCATTCTTCTTAGCCAACCTACAGCTAGTTTCTAAATTCCACATTCTTAGGGAAAGGTTCCCATTAATTTTATCCAAGATAAATTCTTTAAAATTTATCCTGTAATCTTCCTTTGGATGTCGTTTCAAACCAAATTATGGTTTTTCTAAACTAGTCGAGATTAGCGAACCGTACCGAAGTAATTATTTATTTTATTTCCCAATCCCAACCTATTCATCCCATGAAGCAAAACTGGTAATACTCCATATCTAACACTGTGGTGTTATCGGTAAAATTAATTACCATTTCACGTTCAAATCTAATTAAAGATTTAACTATCGCTTTGGAGCAAAACTGGTAATACTCCATTCCCGCTCATTTCTAAATTTGATAATTTAGATTATAGATTCACATTTCAATCTAATTGCAGATTCGTTAGAACTCCTTTTACTGGGTTAAAGAACTAGGTGTTATTTAAAACACAGTTCACAACAAACCCAAATCACATTCTATTTGTTATCGGGTTAAAGAACTAGTGTTATTTAAAACACCGTTCACGATAAACCCGTTTCAAATCCAATCGTTATGTGTTAGAAATTCCGATTATTTAAAACCCCTTTTTAAATCTAATTTATTTATTTAAAAATAATTGGGTTTTAAATTTAGTTCAAAACTAGTTCATTTCGATAAAAACCTATTTTTATCTTTTCAAATATGGAGTTTTTCACCCCAATTTTTCCCAAATCATTTCTTATGATTTTACACAAATTATTACTATTTTTAATAATTTTATCAAGGCCTGTACAGTCGATTTCCAACAATGGCCATCGAACTGCACTTACAGCGACCTTTTTCAAATTTGATTTGGACGTAACTCCAAATCCAACCGTTAGATTTTGAATTTCAAATATTCGTTAGAAAGCTCTTTTCGATACGAACCCAACGGTTCCGGTTTTAGGAGAATCCGACGGTCGGATCTCCCGTAATGTCCGTTTGAAATAAATGGTCGAAATTCGCAAACTGCCGCGGCGCGGCGCGTTCTATTCAGGCCATTATATTATATATATAATATATATTTCGTCGATTTCTATTTAAAACGAATTTTATAAATAGTTTTTAATTCGTTTCAAAAATCATTTCAACTTCCATTTCAATTCAAATCAAAATTGAATTCTTCTTTATAAATTCGTTTTAAAATTCATTTCTATTCAATTCAAATTTCAATTCAATTTGAATTCATTTCAATTCGCTTTCGATTCAATTTGAATTCGTTTTCAATTCAATTCAATTTCAAAGTCGTTTTCTATTCGATTCAATTCAAATTGGTTTTCTATTCGAATCAAATTCGTTATATATTCAATTGAAATCAAATTCGTTTTCTATTCAATTCATTTCGAAATCGTTATATATTCAATTCATTTCGAAATCGTTATATATTCAATTCATTTCGAAATCGTTTTATATTCAATTCATTTCGAAATCGTTATATATTCAATTCATTTCGAAATCGTTATATATTCAATTCGAATTCAATTCTTTATATATTCAATTCGAATTCGTTTTCTATTCAATTCATTTCGAAATCGTTATATATTCAATTCATTTCGAAATCGTTATATATTCAATTCGAATTCAATTCGTTATATATTCAATTCATTTCGAAATCGTTATATATTCAATTCGAATTCAATTCATTTCGAAATCGTTATATATTCAATTCATTTCGAAATCGTTTTATATTCAATTCATTTCGAAATCGTTATATATTCAATTCATTTCGAAATCGTTATATATTCAATTCGAATTCAATTCGTTATATATTCAATTCGAATTCGTTTTCTATTCAATTCATTTCGAAATCGTTTTATATTCAATTCGAATTCAATTCGTTATATATTCAATTCGAATTCGTTTTCTATTCAATTCATTTCGAAATGAATAAAATCGATATAAATATCGTTCACGTCAAAATGGCGTCAATCTAACCAACACGGCTTCATATATTTCTATTTTCAAATATTCTATTCAACAAATGAATATTTATGTTTGTCAACACACGACTAATCTCAACGAATGAGTACTGTCCACGTGTGACTATTTTTGTTATTTAATATATTTTATAAAAATTAAGGTATCTATCGTTTGATATTGAATCAGACTCCATCCGTAATTTAGTGAGAGAACGATTTCCTGAATATTAACCCCGAAGGCCGAAACCAACATCAGATCAATATCCAGGGGACCACTCATCTCATCTATTTTCCAGCCGATTTCTAATTCTATATATGATAAAGATATAAATTTTATTATTAAAATATTTCGTTCAACACATGACTAATCTCAACGGATGAGTACAGTCAACACATGAACCTTTATTTTACATTGATAAAGATGTAAATTTTATTATTAAAATATTTCGTTCAACACATGACTAATCTCAACGGATGAGTATAGTCAACACATGAACCTTTATTTTATATTGATAAAGATGTAAATTTTATTATTAAAATATTTCGTTCAACGCATGACTAATCTCAACGGATGAGTATAGTCAACACATGAACCTTTATTTTATATTGATAAAGATGTAAATTTTATTATTAAAATATTTCGTTCAACACATGACTAATCTCAACGGATGAGTATAATCAACACATGAACCTTTATTTTATAATATTCTTAATTTTATAAATTGGAATGAGGCCCAATCAATTACCATATAAAGTTAATTATATGGATTTTCACACATCACACGTATATAATAGCATTGAAAAATAATCAACCATCAACCAAAGTGCACCACACTGTATAAGCATCAAATATAGATATCTAACGCTTATGACAGCCTGTCAATCAATCGATCGACATATTTAATCAATCAGGATGAGTGAACTTCATATTTCATCCCAACACCCGTGTGGGGTTTCAAACAATCAAACACAGATTTTATTTGTGCAGTTGGGCGATGTGTAAAATTTATCGACCCAATCAATGTCAGTCAAATCAGTGTACATAAACAAACCGTCCGGTCTGTAAATGAATATTTTATTTACATTCACGTTAAAAATTATATTTTTAACGATAAAATATTTTATTTCAACACATGAACCTTTATTTTATATTCAGTTCGTTTACGCAATAAAAATGATATTTTTATTTTTCTAATATATTTTAGAAAATTTCGGCGGCATAACGGCACGATACTAGAAACGGGACAAGGCCTAGCCTTATCCCCGGACTAGTGAAGGCCCACGCCATTCACACATCAATCAAATCAATTTCAATTCACCCAAACAATTCAATTTCAATCAAATAATCTAACTTATTTTTGCAATCAAACAAACAAGTCCATGGTCTGTGGACGATTGTGTCGGGTGCTACTAAGCACCGTCTGCATCCTAGTATATATATATAACTAGAAAATGAAATTGAAAGGTGAGAAATTCTCACCGATAGCTATCCAATATCACGACTCTTCATTTAGAGAAGTCTTCGTCGTTATCGCATCTTCGTCATCTTCGTTGCCCGTAGCCACTACATATATAGAAATCACACATTTTTATATTTTGATGTGTTTGAAATAAAAATCACATTTTTATTCGTTCACTTTCAATTTAAAAATCATATTTTTATAAACGTCTTATACATTTAAAAATCGAATTTTTACTACAATGTTCAGTATATAAAAATCGAATTTTTATTATTCTATTCAATATATAAAAATTATATTTTCACAACGATGTTATATAGATAAAAATTATATTTTCACAACGATGTTATATAGATAAAAATTATATTTTCACAACGATATTTTATAGATAAAAATTATATTTTCACAACGATATTTTTCATATAAAGATTTCGCCTTTTTACATATAAAGATTATATTTTTAATATTCCTATCATATAAAAATTATATTTTTAATCCTTTACATAAACAAAAATCATATTTTTACATCTTCTATATAGTAAAGATTATATTTTTAATAATTTAAAAATATAAAAATCATATCGTTACACGTTTTAAAAAAAAATCAAATCTTTCTATTGTAAAAATATCGTCTTTCTATAATAAAAAAACTAATTTTCAACCATATAAAAATTCAGTTTTTTTTTTAATAATAAAGAATTTCAGTTTTATAAAACAATTAAAATCAATAAACTAAAAACGAAAACTCACCGTAAAAATCAGTTGGACTCACCGCTGAAAAGGGGCATCACTGTCGTCGGGGAGCTGGAGCTGGTGGGGATCGGGCTCGCGGTTGCCAAAGGGGAGCGGTAGTGGCTGCTGGTGGGTCCTCGCGTTTCACGTCGGAGGGAAGTAGGGAGAAGGGAGAACGGGAGTCGGAGGCGAGGTGGGTGGCTGTGGGAGGACGGGCGTAGGCGGCGCTGCATCGGACGGAGGCGGCGGCGGTCGGAGAGACGAACGTCGGTGGCGGCTTCGATCCCCTCCAGCGCGATTTCCTCTTCTTCTCTTCTTTTTATTTATTTATTTTCGATTCTGAGAAAAAAAAAATGAACGGGGGCCAGAGTTAAAGGGGAAAGATATTTTATATTTTTTTGTTTTTTTGTTTTTTTATTTATTTGTAAAAAGTTGACTTTTACATACGACCCCGAAACGAGGCCCACCGCCTGTCGTCCATAGCTAATTACCCCCATTCCGAACACAATGGGATATGTATCGCAGGCTGATTCGACTGTTTGAATCAGTTTCCGTTGAATTTATATTTAAATCACTATATTGAATTTTAAACGTACATTTCAAATTACCGGGGTCGCATACGAGCCTTAAAAATTCTAGAAAAATATTTTCTAGCTTCGTATTGACGATACGGTCCTAACAAAACTAGTTTCGTCGAATTCTGAGACCGTTTGAAAAATGGCCAATTTCCAGTCGATTAAAATCAACTGAAACTGGTCAAACGCGTTTTCCTTTGCCACGCTAACATATTGATTCGAAAAATTATGGAATTTGGAATCTAGCAATAATCTGACACTGCGGATCCAACAAAAGTGGTTTCGTCGAAATCCGAGGTCGTTTGCAAAATGTCCATTTTTAAGGGCCTGAATTCCATAGCGACTATTCAGAATTTTCAACTGGACATATCTTTTGATTCCCGCTATGAAATTTCGATTTTTCAGATTCGTTGGAAACATATTATCAATTAGATCCTAATGTTTTTGGTTTCACTAAAATCCGGATTGTTTTGCACCCGGTACATTCAATTGAAGTTTGAAATCGAATTATCGAACTACCGCTCCATTTTCATTTCTATTTATAATTATATATAATTATTTATATTCTAACGACGGCGTATATAATATATACGTTCTAATTATATTCAAAATAAATTTCTCGTCGATTTTATTTAAAATAATCTATTTTAAATATTCAAAATTCGCTAAAATTGCTAAAATAAAAATTTTAAACTGACCCAGATTTTCGGGTTATTACACTATTTATTTGAATTTATATTTAAAGTCTATATACACCACTGTTTCAATTTCTATTATCCTTTTGATGATAACAAAAGGGGGAGAATGGTCAAGATTTTGATTGATGAGTATTTAATTCAAAAACAGTTTAAGATTGGAAATTAAATATCTAGAGGGAAAACAGTCAATTGGATTTCATCATTAATATTTTACACATATATAGGGGGAGTTCAGTGGTAGTCGGAGCATACAAATAGGGGGAGTATTATATTTCACGTTCAAACACATTCAAAATCTTTTATTTGTTTGTCATCATCAAAAGGGGAGATTGTTAAATATAAAAGTGTTGTATACACAATTATATGATTTTTGTTTGATGATAACAACCAAATAAATATTATTTTAAATGTGTTTGTTACTGTACTGTTCTATTTATACATCACAGACAGGAGTGTAATATTTATATTTAAATAGAATACGACTGTACAGACGTTCATATATTCATACAGTATTTTATTTAAATTAAATATTATACTTCAAACATTCAAACAGTGCAACTATTTATAACTCCACTATTTACAGTTCAAATATTTTTGAATATTTCTGACATGACTCATTTAACACATCACAGAAATTGAACTATTAAAAGATTCAAACAAATTGAAATGGACTGAATTAAACAACAAAAATATTTTTTTATTTCAATCAATATTGATTATTACAAATAATAGTACAATTCTATCCAGTCATGTCTACAACCACTCTCATATACACAGATTTCTTGTTACATACATATTGACTCATATTCACTGACTCATATACACTCTGCATTCTCTATCTTCAGTCAGTACAGTCTTCACAGCTTCCAGCTATCAGTCCAGTCATCTTCATACCTGTCACACAAGAACACACGCACAGTAGACTGCAACAAAAATAAAATTAAGTAAAAGAAAATAAAAAAATTATTTTTAAATTTTATTTGCCTCAGAATTTCGGTGTGTTTCTCATCATTTTTCTAGACTTGGTCTGATATGCAGGGACAAAAAAACTCGTCTGGATGACTTCATATACACACGCGTATATACACGTGTGCACTGCCTCGCTAATCTAGTGTGCAACTGAGGAGTAGCCACGAGGACCTTCTCGAATTAGTGCACAACATATCAAAATAGTTGAGCAAAAGGTCAAAGTTAAAGAAAGGCGAACAACTCATAACAATAATATGGAATGGCATTTCAAATTCATAGATTTTTATAATGAAAAAAAATACAAGTAAAGTTCAAAGGATGTGTTACTGCATTGCATGAGACATTGGACAAAGCAAAGGTGTACACATGAATAATGGACAGGACGATCAAACCAGCATGGGCAGAACAACAAATACAACAAAGACAGTGAGCTCAACATCAAAGCAAAATCAGCAACATGAATATATGAAGTTAGTTTGAAGTACAAACATGCAAGCATGTCAAATCATATGGCAGTGCAAGTGGAAAAGTATCCAAGTCTGTGTTTAAATGGTGGAGTAAATGCACAGCATGAAGCGTGTATGCACAGTGGAGAATGCAAGTGCAAGTGCAACAATTACAACTAAGCAATGATGGTAGAAGGAACAATGTCAGGAAATTCAGGTTAGCAATGATCAAGCAAGTAACAATTTAGCATGGTTCAATTTTAGGTAGAAGATCATATAACAACACATTACAATAGTTTTGAAACTACTGGCAATAACAAGATGAAAATGATATGGGAATATCAAGTATATTGTCTAATAAGTCGTGAAAAGTATAACAACGGTTTTATTCAGCAAGACTAAAGCTTATGTAGCATCTGTTCTTATCTGTTCAAATTAGACTTGGCATAGTGTATAGCAAAGTGTTTGGGCAACAGACTACTCGAGCAACAACATACCAACAAGAATGCAACTGAACATCTCAAAGATACAAGTGAAACAAGTATAGTATTTGTTCTCATCTCAAGGATACAAGTACAACTAATCATCTCGAGTATAGTATCTGTTCTTATCTAATCATATAGAAATAGTTCAAAAGCAGGTAAGGGATGATCAAGAATTATATCAGTTCTTATCAAAGTCATAGCATCAATTCAAGGTCCAGGCAAATCTAAGAGTAATGTCAGTTCATAAGGAATATCAGTTAAGCAGCTAAAGAACACACATGCACAAACACTCAGGGGTAAAACAACATACATATGAATACCCAAAAAAGTCAAGCAGATAAACCATAGTATCTTTTTTTTAATCAGTTCAAATGTATGATCAAGAATTATATCAGTTCTTATCAAATTCAAGCATCAATCCAAGGTCAAGTTCAAAATTATCTGGCAAGTTCAAGTATTGTTTTTCTTTAAAGGAATATCAAGGCATCGATTTCTTTTTATTAGTTTTAGTATGAACAAATTCGAGATATTTTTCAGAAGTATGAATATATATATATATATACGGTATTTTTTCCAGAACAAGTTTGAAACTTTCAAAGTTTACAATTCAAAAGCCAAGGATTTCAAAGCAATAAAAACCACACGCAAGATTCTAGAAGATAGAAAAAATCAAAATCCACATCAACAAAGTCGATTAAAATCAAGCCCCAAATATTTTCATATATATCATTACCAAGTCATATATTGAAATTAGAGAAAATTTAGGATTTTTAATCCTATAAATATCCACTGATTGATTACTAGCAAACCATCCAAGTTCTAGCACAAATTCAAAACCGAAACTCAAATTAAAATTCATACCAGAAAAGAAGTAAGCTTGGATCGAAATCCAACATCCAATCGAAGAAGAAAGCCACCAGAATCTCGAGACCATCACACAAGAAAGAGGCAGCCTTCAGATTGAAAGTGAATCAAAACCCTAAAGTAAATTGTCACTTTAATCTTCAATTTCAACGAGGAAGCAAACCCTAGATCGCAGAGCAAAGCCGCCCTCATCATCTTTTTTAGAGAGTAACAAAGTGATCGGACTCAAGTGAAAAGGGGTGATGCAAATAAAAGGTGTCGGCCAACTTTATTTTTTAAAAGGGGATAACCTGCTATATAAATTCTTAAGGGGATTTAGATTTGTTTTATAAGGTTTTTTTCTTGTTTTTTTTTCAATTTCAATTTGTAATCGAATCTATAGTTTTCTAGTTTGTCTCTAGAACTAGGGAGACGAATTATGGGAATTGTTATTCAGGGAAATCTTGTTTCGGGGATATAAACCAGTGCAGGGTTTTCAGCGTATGGTTAAGAATAGTTGGGAGCGAGTGTCGCGAGTTTACAAGGGATTATAAGCGTAGAGATTGTTTTAACTCCTAGTAGAAACCTTGGGGAATGCAGCAGTAGGCAGGGTTTTGCTGAAGCTAGGTATATCTGTGTTTTGTTTATTTCCGCATTTATTCTGATTATTATCGATGCTGTGATTATTTAATTACTCTGTGAAAATCTGCGATATACCCTATTCACCCGCCCCTCTAGGGTTAATTTAGATCCTACAGAACCACCTTCCGATCAGTGTACTCTAGAGAGGATACACTGGGGTTCAACTAGAACGTCTTGCAACCTGGTCCACCCATGACCGACCACTCATTTTGCTTGAGTGTATTGAATGTATATCACCAACGGTTTGGAACAGCAACCTTTCCCAAAAGGGATAGCATCGATAGATTAAAGAAGCAAATCGAATTTCTCTAAATAGGTGATTATACATCCTAATGGGAGAGACCCACCTAGCCATGCTGCCTGCTCGATTTTTATCAATTCCCAGTTGTGAGGCTTGAGGTTTGAATTATCTTCCAGAACATCTGGCCACCATTCACTTTGAATGTCACGTTGTCAGATCCATCGGAAATCACTAATTGATTCCTACAAAAATACTCAGATTATTAGGTTAAAGAAGTTTCCCTTCTTTGACACAAACTTCTACGTTTGAAGGAATTAATGTACGTAATCCCTTTGGACATACTCTGTCACACACTTGTCCTTACAAGTTGTCCTGGGTCTGGACAAACCGAAGGCACCATTCTATTAATCCATCTTAGGAAATTTCTTCCTAGGATTAATAGAGCAACCCTTGCCCTTTACTTCGTATTCATAATCTCTTCAATATAAGATGATTCGTAACGCTTATGCCAATACGGAGTGGTTTTCAGATATTAAATCTGATCTCGGTCTCTCCATATTGACAATGGAGGTATAAAATAAATCAAAACTTTGATAGTCGGTGATTTAACTATCAAAGGAACATTTCATTCAACAAACGACCTTATTTCCAAATGGAAATTCTATTGTTCAACCATCAAGCAATACTGGCCCCTATTTATATAAATTCCTTATTTTGTTATCAATTCCAATTTTCCATCTTCCCTATCTTTTCAAAGCTCGATTTTCTCTCTCGATTCTTGTAAAACATTTTCAATATCCTAATTCTTTATTCGAGAAAATATCTCTTATTCCAGTTAGAAAACAATTCTATATATTCACGATTCCTTATTTTCTATATTCAGAAAATATAATTTATTAATATCTGAAAATAATTCTATATTCCATTTCTAAATTCCTGGTTGACCAATTCATTTCATTTTCTATACGTAGAAAACATTTCTTATTTTATTTGGGAAAACATTTCAAAATCCTTTAAAATTATCGCGATGTTATAAAACATCGTTATTATAACTCAAACCGTTAATTATTTATTAACTAACCATATTGCTAACCAATCTTCACTGTCGAACCTTAACCATTTCTCCATCAATCATGAAGTCAATCAAGTTGGGGTATAATTACCTCTCAGACCTTAATTGAACAACATTCTCAAATTTGAAATAGCCAAAGCTCACAACTTCAAATAGAATATCGCTGACGCGACTCTCAAATTCAATCTAAGAATCCACTTCCTTTACGGAAAAACATTGATTATTACAGTAGCATTATAAATCGCTATTTCCCAATATTTGATTTATAATTCATTTAGTATAACGACAGCGTTAAAATCGTTGTTTAGATTCATAAAACATTTATTATAACGACAGCGCTAAAATCGCTATTTTGAATAAAGTACTGTGTGCGACGCACATGCTTTCGTTGTTGATTTTTAAAGGACAGTCAAAATGTCTGGATTTAAACAATGCATACATATACCATTATGTTTGTCGAAACCTCATAAGATAAAGGGTATACAAGGATAAAAGTCCGCTTTCCACCTTCTTTACAACAAGACCTCTGTACTTGGATTTTATTTTAAAAATCCATTTATTTCATTAATTAAATTCCTTAAAATTTCTATTTATAATTCGAATAAAATATTTCAAACAATTTTAAATATTCAGAATTCAATGGCTAAAAATCCGGGTCATTACATTCCTTCCCCATTAAAATAATTTCATCCTTGAAAATTGCTAAGCAGTAAAGATGTTAGAACTCTACTCCTCACAACCTACTTAGTTGAAATCCTATACTTCATGTTTCCATTACTCAGTTCTATACCGAACTCTTTATCCTCATATCGATACCAAATATTTCATGATTTTTCCTAATGATTTGTCCACCATTTCAGGACAATCCATCGTTACGTCCTTATATTCTATCCATATGATCTTCTGCACAAATACACCCATTCCAATTGATTTTAAATTCATCTAGCGGTTTCATGATTCCACTTGAAATTTTATTAACCAATTCTGGTTTTCTTATTTCGATTAAAATTAACAACTCGATTTCAAATTATCAAAATTTTCTTAAACAATTTCTGACTCTTTAAATTTTAGAAAATTTTTGCCAGCATCTCCCTTGCACGGCTCAATCGGTACAACCACCACTCGCCTTTCTAGGCCTTTTCCAGTTCAAAAGAAAATCAAAAAGCTAAATGGCTTGCCCCATAGGCTCATAACACCATCAAACCCAAGTAATATCGTAAACAAGTACCTTTTTGTCGGGCATAATTCTATCTCTTGCATTTGCTTCCTTTCAATATCTGCTCAGCATACATATATCCATTTCGGTTGGTTCAAATTAATCCAACTTCCAGTTTTTGCTCTCTAATCAACTTCTGGTTAGTTCACTTCCATTCTAGCAATTCAAATCTGATTTCTATTTAAGTCAACCCACTTATTATACTTGAATCCAATTTTATAACAATTCAGTTTCAATTAACAACATCCAATATATATTCAACATACTTATTCATAAGTCGAATTCATATTAATAATTTGAATCTCAACATTTTTCTTTATTTAATTTCATTCGGAATTATTTCTAATTCAATTAAATTTTATTTAAGTTATATTTCATTTCATTTGATACATTTTTGCCATTTCAATTCATTTAACCTGCACAAGTTAAATTTAAATCTAAAATTTAAATTCCTAGCTTTTATTTCTAAATCGATTTGGAAATCATATAATTATACACATATATTTGTAATCATCTGTATTTCAAAACATTTGAATTTTTTAACATAACTTGTTATTTTCAAACTAATTTTCCATTAACAAATTATACTGGTAGCAATCCATCACTCAGAAACTTGAAAATGAATACTGATAATGTCGTGACCCATTATCAGAATTATTTTCTCGCCACTAAAGTGATTTCATTGCTTAAACACTTTCAAAATCCATTTAGATCATTATTATTCAAAAATACTTTAAAGTAATGTAATATTACTTTATAATATTTCAGAAAATATTTCCAAACACCCGAGATTTAAATTCCAAATTCTGATCTGAATCTAATTGCGATTCAGCTTATTTGTATGTTCCATTTTTATACCAATTCAATTTGTTCTTATATACCCATCTCAATAATTTATAATTCCATTTGATTATAATAACAATCAATACATCCATATACTATAATATCCCAGAAATTATTCTTTTTATATCAAAACTATCTTTTTTAGGCAAAATTATTTCATTTACCCCTTTAAAAACAATACTGTATCGATTTGCTTTGTTTGAGAGTTTAGAACAACCTATTGATACAGTTGTACATCCTGTATCAACCAGAGTTCATAAATCACTCAACAAACCAACCAACACAATATAAACCAATTTTTTATATCAAGTCTACAAATACGCACTCATATATATGCACTCAAACTCAATCTAGGGTATTTCTAACCCCATCTCTACTGAGTTACGCCACAGAGCCATGGTTAGTACTCAACCTTCAGCTCTGATACCAACTGTAATGGCCCGAATTTCCATGCACTTTGAGTCGACTAATAACACCACACCCAACCCAATTTGTATAGAAATACGAATCATTATTAGAAAGAAGTTAGAGGATGAGAATAGAAAGAAATATCATAATAGAAGAAAAACGAAGATCACAAACTCACAGCGGAACAAATAAAATATATTAAATAACATAACTATTGAAATACAAATCAGTAACTATATATACATACTATTATCAGAGCATGATAGTTATTCGTGGAACAGTTACAAACACCTGTTTCTAGATACAACACAGTACACAGCGGAATTATGATAGTCTATAGCTAACTGGTGAAGCCTCCTACTTCCATCTCTTCCAAGTGAATCTAAAAGTCCCGACTACTTGACTGCCCACACAAATTTGGGCACCCAAGAGTTTAGGGAAAACAATACAAAATAAACTCAGGGTCAGTTATGGGACTGGTGTGAGTAAACTCCAATCACTGGTTGAACTTTCAAAATCCTTTCGAAAGAAATGATAATCGTAAGACCGATCCACAAAAACATGGATGGTTTTCACCTTATTATAACCCAAAAAATATTTTGATATAAAAATCTAGTGATATTATAATAGTGTCTACATCAAATAAATAGAATCTAGTGGAACGCTTGCATCTCACGCTCCATATATAATATAAAATCAAAAACCGTAGGGTGCTTATTGGAGATTGGATTTCCAACATGATACGGTATGGAACCACCTTCCGATCAGTGTAATCTAGAGAGGATACACTAGGGTTCAATAAGAACGTCGTGCAACCCGGCCCACACATGACCGATCACTCATTTCGCTTGAGTGTATCGAATGTATATCACCAACGGTTGGGATCAGCAACCGTTTCCCGAAAGGGACATCATCAATAGATTAAAGAAGCAAATGGAATTTCTCTAGATAAGTGATTATACATCCTAATGGGACCGACCCACCTAGCCATGCTGCCGGCCCAATTTTTGTCAATTCCCGGTTGTGAGGCTTGAGGTTTGAATTATCTTCCAGTACATCTGCTCACCATTCACTTTGAATGTCACATCCATCAGAAATCACTATTTGATTCTCATAAAAATACTCAGATCGTTAGGCTGAAGAAGTTTCCCTTCTTTGCCACCAACTTCGTATGTTTGAAGGAATCAACGTACGTAATCCCTTTGGACACACTCTGTCAGACACTCGTCCTTACAAGTTGTCTTGGGTCTGGACAAACAGAAGGCACCATTCTATTAATCCATCTTAGGAAATTTCTGCCTAAGATTAATAGAACAACCCTTGCAACTTACTCCTCTTCATAATCTCTTCAACATAAGTTGATTCGTAATGCTTATGCCAATATGGAGTGGTTTCCAGGTATTAAATTTGATCCCGGTCTCTCCATATTGACAATGGAGGCAAAAAATAAATCAAAACTTTGATAGTTGGTGATTTAACTATCAAAGGAACATCCATTTAACCAACAACCTTATTTCCAAATGGAAATTCTACTGTCCAACCATCAAGCAATATTGGCCCCTATTTATATAAATTCCTTATTTTGTTATCAATTCCAAATTTTCATCTTTCCTATATTTTCAAAGCTCGATTTTCTTTCTCAATTCTTGTAAAACATTTTCAATGTCCTAATTCTTTATTCGAGAAAATATCTCTTATTCTAGTTAGAAAAAAAATTCTACATATTCACGATTCCTTATTTTCTATATTCAGAAAACATACTTTATTAATATTTGAAAATACTTCCATATTCCATTTCTAAATTCCTGGTTGACCAATTCGTTTCATTTTCTACACGTAGAAAATATTTCTTATTTTATTTGAGAAAACATTTCAAAATCCTTTTGAATTATCGCAATGTTATAAAACATCGTTATTATGAATCAAATCATTAATTATTTATTAACTAACCATATTGCTAACCAATCTTCACTGTCGAGCCTTAACCATTTCTCCATCAATCATGAAGTCAATCAAGTTGGGGTATAATTACCTCTCAGACCTTAATTGAACAACATTCTCAACTTTGAAATAGCCAAAGCTCACAACTTTAAACAGAATATTGCTTACGCGACTCTCAGATTCAATCTAAGAATCCACTTCATTTACGGAAAAACATTGATTATAATGGTAGTGTTATAAATAGCTGTTTCCAAATATTCGATTTATAAGTGATTTATTGTAACGACAGCTTTAAAATCGTTGTTTAGATTTATAAAACATTTATTATAACGACAACGCTAAAATCGCTATTTTGAATAAAGTACTGTGTGCGATGCACATGCTTCCGTTGTTCATTTTTAAAGGATAGTCAAAATGTCTGGATTTAAGCAATGCAGATATATACCATTATGTTTGTCGAAACCTCATAAGATAAAGGGTATACAAGGATAAAAGTCCGCTTTCCACCTTCTTTACAACAATACCTCTTTACTTGGATTTTATTTCAAAAATCCATTTTATCAATGTTTAACACAAACTATCTTATGTGTTTTCCTTTGCGCTAAAATATTTATTTCAATTGCAGTGCTTAGCTTAATTCACTTAAAGTCATCACTTTGGTTTTAAAAACCTCATTTAAACCTTGTTTGGATTAATCGCTTATACTAATCCGTTTACCATCTTTTTGCCACTTAGCTTAGATTTCATTCTAAAACCATCAACACATTTTAGTCTATAATTAACCTATTAACCAACTTCCTTAAAAGTTTCTTTCCATTGAACTTTATTTTCATAATTAAAAATTTAACAAAAGCCTTGTTTAAATCTTTGCATTTACCGACAAATCCCATTTTCAAATCTCATTTAAAACTTGGATTACAAATCCCTTTATGAAACTCTTATCACCTTCTTGATCAAACTATAATGTCACTAAATCATTTCTTAATTTAGTTTCCAATTAAAATCATTGGTTTAATTATTATTAATTAAAATAACAATTAACTTTATTATTAACTATATTAAAAAATAGTTAACTTTGTTATCAACTAAAAATAGTATAATTATTACTTTTAAAAGCTTATAAATAATTAACTTTATTAACAGTAACTAATTCGATCATTACTTTAATTTTAGTTAATCGAAGATTAACAAATATTTAACACCCTTCGTTAAATTCAAATTAATTTCATTATCAATTAAAATGGTTGATTTTTGTCAACCGTACATATCAGTTAACTGTTAACTGATTTCCACTTTCGATATAAATTCAACCCTGAATTTATATTTCAAATTATTTCAAAATATTTTACCGAAATTATACACATCGTTTATAAATTAATCTTCTCCAATTAACTGTTAAAACAGATTTCCATATAAAAAATCCTTTTAAAACCTTATCACGATTCTACATTTTATTATAAAATATCGATTTTAAGCCAAATATTAATTATAAATGATAATCCATAAATATCGTTCATAAATTTAATTACTTGTTTTATTCACTAAAACAAGTTTTTATTCTCAAATCTATTCGAAATTCAATTTCCACCTTGGAAATAAATTCCTTTTCAAAGTCTTAAATTCCTTTTCTATTTACTCGAAAATGTTTTACGATATTTAAAATACCGAATTCCTAGGGCTAGAGTAATTCAACACAGCATAATCAATCACAGGATATATCACAGTAAATAACAAATAATATAAATGTTGACGAATCCAGTTGGATCCCTCCAACTTGTTTCCCTGTATCCACAGATGTTAATCAACATCAATGATATTATTTCACATCAATATGAAATATCAGAACTAATAATCGATCAACAATGTAATTATATCAACTATTTCAACCAATTTTGTCAATCATTCATCCAAACAACCATCACACAATATAAAATAACTGTGAACAAATTTTAAACTTGTTTATATAAAAATATAAACAAGTCAGAGTTAGTGAGTTTACTCACCTTGTTCAGAGTTGATGATTCTGTTATTGTCTCGTTTAAAATCAAACAGATGTTTGTTTTCATCACGAGATTCTAGTAACTTAGTTTCCAACCATAATAGTTCTACAATGTAGATTTCTTCGTTGCGATTCCATGGTGACCTGTTTGGTTCAATTCTGTTCACGAATGAAATATATATATATGCTTGTTATGATTTTAAATATACGTTATATAATTAAATATTTCACTAATAATATAAATTCTTTAATTACCCTTATTTGGCTTAATCCCAAGTTAGTCTAAATTACCGCCGTGTTATTCTACTTCTTCCAGCCAAGAAACCGAATTTTCAAGAAATATTCAAACCAATTTCTCCATTTAGACCCGTCCTCGTCACCATTACGGTCACTGATTGACCTCCCTGACCAGAACGATGAAGCCCACTACCACCGATGAACTCCCGTTACTAACTTCTCACCTTCAACTAATTGAACTATTCCCTTACACACATAATTCCAAACCTTTCCAGAAATTCAAAACACAAACAAAACTTCTCCACAAATGTCTATTATCACCATTTGTGCAAACAACATAAATATTGGACGACTTCCTTACAAAACTCCCAAACTCCAAATTTGTATCAAGTCTAAAACAGCCACATTCATTCTTATCCAAATACTTAACACATCATGTCTCACAAACATCGTTGCCTTAGATTACCGCAGTCACCAACGTACACCTCCCCGACACCCTCTTGTAATCACAATCTCTTTTGCAATGATTTCCAGGACTTCAGTTTGGAACTTACAACATCCTTTTCTTCACTAACCTGAACAACTTCTCCAATAACAATACAGACATTGCTCTAGGCAATAACACAATAACGATGTCATCTCCACCTTGTTCTCCCACCACATCGCGCCTCCTTCGGTTCGAGACCACCAGCGAAACCCTCACCCAAAATCATCACTTAAAAACTCCACAACATTTTTTCCTTTTTGACCAGACTTCACCAAAGGCCAGACGCACTGACCCTCGCCAACCTTTCTTCCATCTCCGACCAACCCTATTATCGACAGCATCTGAAAGAACCCGTAACTTCCCCGTGAAGGAAAGCACGAATACTTTGAGAACAACACACAAAAGGACGCAGACGGAAGAACATTTCATTGTTATTACAACAATTCCATCAGATATAAGAATATACAGAGTATAAATGAATAAATTACATTCGATAAATATCAGAGATTACAATAAATTACATAGCAACGGAAAAACATACAAAACAGAACTGAAAGTGATACACGGATACAGAGCTTTCCGAGCATCGTTCCAGCTGTTAATCAGGACCCTGTGAATATAAATCTGCAAAACCAAAACTACTAGCTGCCCGTGCGGAAAATAGGGGCACCCAGAGTTTAGGTTAAAACAATAAACTCCAGGTCAGTCATGTGACTGGTGTGAGAACTAAAACAGTTATTAATATTGGTTTTAAAGTTAGGTAAATCAAGGGACCACGCCGTATAACACGGAACGGGTTTCCTCCCAAGAATACCAGTGCATAGAACAAACAGCGCAATGCTAAATAAAGAAAAATGAAGCTGTTATAAGACCCAGGTCCCATCACACAATGCAACGCAAGCCGGAGGATAGGGTTTTCCCTTATAACAGCCAAAGCATGCTTGATACGTTTAAAACACATTATTTGATACTATTATAAGTGTATAGTGTCAAAACAATTTCAATCATAAGTATCAATCATAGGCGGCATAGCTACCATCTACTATGTCGCCATACTAGGCTCTACAAATAAAACCGAAATACACGTATTGGAAATTGGATTCCATCATGAGCCGAGGCAAGGGGCAAGCTCTTCTCCGATTCGAGACACTCTAGCAAATGTCCCAGGACCCCACTATGATCCTTGGATCTTCAGGGCCGGTCCTCTCTTACTTTTGAGGATTAGTTATTCCTGAACACACGTTTCCCGGTCCTTACAGACCTATATCCGAGGCGCCTCGCATTCCAACAACCACACAGGTGAAAAGTATATAAATGTCAGGGCTGGTAGGTCACTGACACCACCCTAGCTAGAAAGAAACGTCGTGCTCTCCCTGCAGTCACTATCCCGTTTTTGACTCATACCGAGGTGTGAGGCTCGCGAATTCACGTTATACACAAAGCTACGCCACACAGGCCGTGCTTTGATCATCAACCACAAGACTTTGCTTTTCAACAGAATCCTTGATCAATTGCCACTTACGCATGCCACATTGGCAATTCACTCCATGCGACTGATGTCCATCGATATACAACCTCTGAGCTCGTACGTCTCAGAGAAGGGCGTTAAGCAAGAGAATAAATTCTCCGCCGCCAAACAGATGTATATTTAATAGAGATCAATCAACACAGAATAAAATCCAATGTCAGACACACAATCCATTTACAAGTTCGTTCTGGGTCTGAACGAAACCGGAGGCGCTTTCCTCGCATATCCATCCATCTCCAAGTACGTCTGGACGATCACCAACTGATTCCCTCATCCTGGGTGTACAGCCCAATCAAGATCATCAGTAATCACCCAAACGATGTGAAGACTTCCGGTCTTCAACCACCGTCTTCATCTTCGACATCTCGTCGAATCGATTATTCAGAATGGGTATAAACCCGGCCTTTCTGAATAACCCACGTATATAATAAACGAATGTTACACAAACACAACAAACGCCTCATTCCAATTCAGAATATTCTTTTATTCACAAAATCACATTCTTAGGGAAATGTTCCCATTAATTTTATCCAAGATAAATTCTTCTAAATTTATTCTTTAATCCTCCTTTGGATATCATTTCAAACTAGTCGGGATTAGCGAACCACACCGAAGTAATTATTTATTTTATTTCCCAACCCCAACCTATATATCCCATGGAGAAAACTGCTAATACTCCACATCTAACACCACTGTGTTATCGGTAAAATTAATTACCATTTCACGTTCAAATCTAATTAAAGATTTAACTATCGCTTTGGAGCAAAACTGGTGATACTCCACTCTCGATCACTTTTCAGATTTGATAATTTAAATTATCAATTCACATTTTTAATCTAATTAAAGATTCATTAAAACTCCACTTAGTTTTAATCTTCTCAAAAATCAATATCCTGCCTTTAACTGGGTTAAAGAACCAATGTCATCAAAAACACGATTCATGACCAACCAAATCACATTTGATATTAAATACAAGGCTCTGAATAGAAAATATATCGGCTTATATTCAATATCAAATTCTGAAACCAACAAATATCGTATTGGAAATAACGATATAAAATATCTTTCAAATCCCCATAACAATATTTGTATAGTCACGAAATCCAACATCGAAATATCCCGAAGATAATTTCGATTCAGCTCCAGTCCAATCCACGTATTGGAAATTATCGATTATTTTCAAAATCACTTTCAAATTCAATTTATTTATTTTAAAAATAAATTGATTTCAATTCTAGTTCAAAACTAGTTCATTTCGATAAAAATCTATTTTTATCTTTTCAAATGTGGAATTTTCCCACCCAAATCTTTCCAATTCACATATTATAATTTTACACAAATTATAGATATTTTTAGTAATTTTATCAAGGCCCGTACAGTCGATTTCCAACAACGGCCATCGAACTGCACTTACAGCGACCTTTTTCGAATTTGATTTGGACATAATTCCAAATCCAACCGTTAGATTTCAAATTTCTAATATTCATTGGAAAGCTCTTTTCGATACGAACCCAACGGTTCCGGTTTTAGGAGAATCCGACGGTCGGATCTCCCGCAATGTCCGTTTGAAATAAATGGTCGAAATTCACGAACTGCCGCGGCGCGTTCTATTCAGGCCATTATATATATAATATATATATATTATATATATTTCGTCGATTTCCTTTTAAAACGTATTTTATAAATCGTTTTAAATTCGTTTCAAAAACAATTTCAACTTCATCTTCTATTTCAAATCGATTTGATTTCAATTCAATTCGAGTTCATTTCAATTCAATTCAAATTCAAATACAAATTCGTTTCAATTCAATTCAATTCGAATTTACCTTCTATTTGATCTAATTCGAATTCGTTTCAAATTGATTTCAATTCAATTTCAGTTTGTTTGAAATTTCAATTTCAATCTAATTCAATTTGAATTTCCTTTCAAAATATTCAATTTTGAAATCACTTTTCAACATTCATTATACAACGAATAAAATCGATATAAATATCGTTCGCGTCAAAATAACACACCTCTAATCAACACAGCTTTATATATTTCAATAAACTCGTTATTCTATTCAACAAATGAATATTTATTTCATTCAACACATGAATCTATATTTCTTTCAACACACGACTAATCTCAACACATGAGTACTGTCAACACCTCACTATTTTTGTTATGCAAAATATTTTATAAAACTAAGGTATCTAATCGTTTGATTTTCATTAGACTCCACCATAAAGTAGATTCTAATCGTAAATATGATAAAGATGTAATTTATTTTATTTAAAATATTCTACTCAACACATGAATCGTTTCAACACATGATCATCGTCAACACATGACTATTTTTATATTCAACACATGAATTTTCTTTTATAATATTCCTTATTTTCCCGATAGGAATGAGGCCCAATCCATCACCATATAACGTTAATTATATGGATTCCATACAGCACATGTATATAGTAGCATTGAAAAATAATCAATCATCAACCAAAGTGCACTACACTGTATAAGCATCAAATATAGATATCTGACGCTTACAACAGTCTGTCAATCGACCGATCGACATATTTAATCAATCAGGATGAGTGAACATCAAATTTCATCCCAACACCCGTGTGGGGTTTCAAACAATCAAACACAGATTTTATTTGTGTAGTTGGGCGATGTGTAAAATTTATCGACCCAATCAATATCAGTCAAATCAGTGTATATAAACAAATCGGCCGGTTTGTTTATAAATATTCATTTATTCACTTTCACGTTTAAAATTATATTTTTAACGACAAAAATATTTATTTCAACACTTGAATTTCTATTCATTTCATTTACACAATAAAAATGATATTTTTATTTTTCTAACATATTTTAGAAAATTTCGGCGGCATAACGGCACGATACTAGAAACGGGACGAGGCCTAGCCTTATCCCCGGTCTAGTGAAGGCCCACGCCATTCACACATCAATCAAATCAATTTCAATTCACCAAATAATTCAATTCAAACCAATAACCTAACCAACTACACAATCAAACAATTTAACAAACAAGCCATCCATGGTCTGTGGATGACGGGTGTCGGGTGCTACTAAGCACCGTCTGCATCCTAGTATATATATATATAACTAGAAAAAGAATTTTGAGTGAGAAGTTCTCACCAATAGCTATCCAACTTCACGACACTTCTTTTATAGAAATCTTCTTCATTCTCGCCTTTTGTCGCTTTCGTTGTCCGCTTTCACTACATATGTAAAAATCACATTTTTATATACTGATGTCTTTAAAATAAAAATCACATTTTTATTTATTCACTTTCAATTTAAAAGTCATATTTTTATAATATTCATATATTTAAAAATCGAATTTTTACTATGCTACTTTCTATATAAAGATCTCGTCTTTTCAAATATTTCGCCTTTTCTACTTTAAAGATTTCACCTTTTCTAATTTAAAGATTTCACCTTTTCTAATTTAAAGATTTCACCTTTATAAAAATAAAGTTTTCGCCTTTATAAAATTTACCACTTTATCTCAACGTATATAAAATAAAAATCAGATTTTTATTTCGCTACATATACAAAGATGATATTTTTATATTCTCTATCCTATAAAGATTATATTTTTAATACTTCTATATAGTAAAGATTATATTTTTAATACTTCTATATAGTAAAGATTATATTTTTAATACTTTAAAAATATAAAAATCATATTTTTATTACTCCTATAATATAAAAATATCGATTCATTACACCATTCCTAGCTACATGTCAAAATCATATATGTAAAAATAGTTCCTTTGTTTCAAAATAATACATGTAAAAATCGTATTTTTACATAGTGAAAAATCTTATCTTTACATGGTGAAAAATCGATTCCTTACACTTATGAAATCCTATTTTTACATTCATGAAAACCATACTTTATATATACTAAAAATTACAACTTGCCATAAATAAAAATTATATTTTTATGTCCTAATAATATATATGTAAACTGGTTTTATTTACTTACTAAAATCCATTTGAACTAAATAAACAAAATAAAACAAAATAAAATAAAATAGAAATCACCTCTTCGAAGGGTGGAGGACGCTCGGCTCTGGTGGTCCGTTCGGAGGCGAGGGTTGGCGGTTGTGGTGGGTTCCGGGTCTGGTGGCGTCGGGTTTTAGGGCGTGGGGCTCGTGGGTACGGTCGCGAGAGGGGGGGATCGTGGCGCGCCGCCTGGGGAGGGACTCTCCGCGTCGGTTGATGAAGACAGGGGGGGGCGGCTTCGTCGAAGCGGCGGCGACATGGAGGAGGCCGCTCGCGCCCTCCCTCCGATTCCGATTCCATTTCCTTTTTTTTTCTTTTTTTTTTCTCTGATTCGAAATAATGATTTGGAAAGAAAAGCTAGGGGGGGGGGGGTTTATGTAAAGTTTATTTTAATTTATTTAATTAATTTACATTTCAAAAAGTTGACTTTTACATACGACCTCGAAACGAGGCCCACCGCCTGTCGTCCATAGCGTTTCACCCCCATTCCGAACACAATGGGATATGTATCGCAAGCTGATTCGATCGTTTCGATCAGTTTCTGTTAAATTTACATTTAAATCATTATATTGAGTTTTAAACGTACATTTCAAATTACCGGGGTCACATACTAACTTTAAAAATTCTAGAAAAATATTTTCTAGTTTCGTATTGACGATACGGTCCTAACAAAACAAGTTTCGTCGAATTCTGAGACCGTTGGGAAAATGGCCAATTTTCAGTCGATTAAATTCAACTGAAATGGTCAAACGCGTTTTCCTTTGCCACGCTCACATATTGATTCGAAAAATTATGAAATTTGGAATCTAACAATAACTTTACATCCCGGACCCAACAAAACTGGTTTCGTTGAAATCCGAGGTCGTTTGCAAAATGTCCATTTTTAAGGGCCCGAATTCCATAGCGACTATTCGGAATTTTCAACTGGACATATCTTTTGATTCCCGCTATGAAATTTTGATTATTCAGATTCATTGGAAAGATATTATCAAATAGATCCTAATGTTTTTGGTTTCACTAAAATCTGGATTGTTTTGCACCCGGTACATTCAATTGAAGTTTGAAATCGAATTATCGAACTACCGCACCATTTTCAATTCTATTTATAATTATATATAATTATTTACATTCTAACGACGACGTATATAATATATACGTCGAATTATATTCAAAATAAATTTCTCGTCGATATTATTTTAAAATAATCTATTTTAAATATTCAAAATTCGCTAAAATTGTCAAAATAAAAATTTTAAACTGGCCCAGATTTTCGGGTTATTACAGCATCGGTCGCACGTTCTGGATTAGAGCCGCGCGATTTATGAAGGGGAGATGGCTTCTTAACTCTATCTTCATTCAGAAGTTTTCGTTTTTTTTTCTTTTTCCACTGAATAAATCGATTTGTTCTAATCTTTGAAATCACAGAAAGGTTGGATGTTTTCTTCGTATTTGATATTGAAAGAGGCTATGGAGGTAAGAACGGGATTGGGAAAGTAGATTTGGGTATGAGGGATTAGTAAAACAAATGCTGGATTTTTCTTTAGTTTGTTAGTGATTTTCAAAACTTACAGTGGAAGAGGAACGAGAAAAAAAGAATAGAAGTATGTGTATATAAAGACAAATAGCGTGGAAAGAACGGAACTGTAATAACTTGGTATTCACGGGTTGTAAAACGTGGCAGGCACGGCTTGAAAAAGACATTGGCAGTCACGCTATTTTAATAAAACTTGGGACGCACAGGTATTCAAATGAATTTGTAATTTCGGGTTTTAATGGCTTGCAGAGTACGCTGCTCCAACTTACAGGGTATGATAGAGAGGAAATATATATATTAAAAGATGATTTACGTTATAAAGTGCATTATATCCGGTTATAGATAAAATTTTATAAATTAAAACTATGTTTCAAAAATCTTACAATAATTTATTTAATTATTTTGGAATATACAAAAATTAATTTTGTTAAAATCCGATATCGTTTGGAAATTAAATCAATATATTATACATCGTCCTAAAATAAATAAAACCATTAACAGTAGAATACTATCATCATGTGTATTCAAATCGAATAAACATATAGCTTCAAAATGATGTAATTCGGATTTTAAATTGATAATTTCATTTTTCGTTAAACGGTATTCAATATATTTTAAAAATCTATTTATTTCATTAATAAATTCCTTAAAATTTCTATATATAATTCGAATAAAATATTTAAAACAAATTTAAATATTCAGAATTCAACGGCTAATAATCCGGGTCATTATAGAGGCAGAGAGACAGTTACGGTGACTATTTTAGTTCTGTTCACCAGAGATTTGGCTTTATCAATGTCTTCGAGGATTGCTCGAAGGGGGTTTGATTCTACAGCGAGTGGGGTAGCAGGAGTCACCAACTTATCAGTACCCGCAATTCCAAATCCACAGGGTTGCAATTTAGGAACAGTCGCAGCCTCTGATGGAGCACGAGGCTTAAGGAATAGACATCCCGATCTAGTTGTCGATGAGGAAGAAGTTGCAGCTTTCTTCTCCTTACGGGTCATCGTATGCAAGTTGAGACAGCGATGTTTAGGAAGCAGAAGAAATCGCCAGATCTGGTTTTACGGAAGAGGACATTAGCAGCCATGAATTATTTTGATTCTAGAAAACTGTTTTGATTTGTTTCTACAACAGAGGAATTATTTCTAGAAAATTGTTTTGACTTGGGAAATTAGCAGAGAAGATGGCATGAATTACGTTTCAGTGGGAAAATGAAAATTTGGGGGCAAAGAAGGTGGGGGCGGTGAAGAAAAATCACATTGACACGAACTGATAACATAGGCTGTCAAATTAGAGTTTTGTGGGTTACTAACTTTATTAATTTTCTGATTTGAATATATTTATGGTTATTACGACACATGTTGATATCTATTTGACCATATTGAAGCGTGCGTTGCAATAGACAAAAAACAGCATAGCAATGGAAACATTGTAGCCAACAACACCATGGATTTTCGTTGTGGTAGGCCATCTATGGTGCTGTGATAGTTGGTATACATCTAAATACTTACGGCTCATATTAGAGTTTGGATTTCCAACATGACAAGGTATAAGACCACCTCCTGATTAGTGTACTCTAGAGAGGATAGCAGGGGTTCAACAAGCTTACCTTGCAACCCAGTCATACATGGCCGACCACTCATTCAACTTGAGTGTATCGAATATATGGTCACCCTACGGTTGCGCAACCACCGTATTTTTTGGATGATACAGAAGCGATAGAAGAACAAATTTTCAGGAAGATACAGAAGAGATAGATGAACAAATGAACTTTCTCTTGATGGTGAAAATGCACCCTAATGGGAATGACCCACATAGCCGTGTTGCCTGCCTGATTTTTGTCGTTTCCCAATTGATGAGCCTTCAGGTCACTATTACCTTTTAGAGAACATCAAATTTACTTTGATTGTCACATCGGCAGATCCATTAAACCACTAGTTGACATTCACAAATATACTCTGGTTTTAAGCTAAAAGAAGTTTTCTTCTTCGCCACCAGATTTCGTATATTTGTAAAAATGAATGTATGTGACCCTTACGAAATACTCTATCAGACATTCGTCCATATAAGTCATCCAGGAACAGGATGAACCGAAGGCACCTTCCTACCGCATCCTATTTAGGAATCACCTTAAGGATCAATACCGAGAAATCCTTGCAATCCATAGATTTCAACTATGACAAAATCACAGTTTATCTCTGGTTACAAGTCAGGAATTATAAGCGGTTCTTCCGTTTTATGAAGATCTAGAGTACGTAATTTTTATTTATTATTTACTTCATTTTTTATTTACCAAAACTAGAAAGGAAAAAGAAAAAATCTATGCTTAAGAATTATGAAATCGCATAAATGAATTTTCTAATGTGTCATGGAAATTCTTTAGGCTACAAGAAAAAAAAATTCTCGATGGTGTAAAAAAATATCTCTCATTTCCAACTTCATTCTCTATCTTTATAAATATCCCTACAAGTTAGTTTTGAACGCTATTTTGGTTCGAAGTGGCTTTGGGTCTGGTTCCCATCCTGGACTCTTCGAAAGCTACACATCAAATATACAATAAGGTATTTCATTGATAGTCGAGTTTTTAACTATTGATCTCAGTAATATTGTAAAGTACGTCGGCAGCTCAGGATCTTATTATTTTAAAATCATTCATTTAAAATCGATTACTTATACTTATTTCAACTTTGTAATTTATATCCTCAATTGCTTCTGTTTTCTTACTTTGAAAACAATTACTTTTTAGAATAATCTTATTTGCCAAAATACCCCTTTATTCTTTACCTCGAAATATCGCTATAGATTAACAAACCCATTTATTTCCTTTATGTTAGAAAAATCACAATATATTTTTAGCTTAATGGTATAAATCCAGTTACCAGTTCATATATGAAAAAATAATGTCAATCAATATATTCTTATTTATAAACCCAATGCTTTTTCTCTAACTCAACTTCAAAGATTACAATTTAGTAATGACACTTATGGAAATATAATTGAATTATAAATATTTACTTTCATTTCCAAACCAATATAACCCTTTCCCTTTCTTTGGAAAACCTAGTTGTTTACTTATTACATTGAATAAGTGTATTACAAACCATATTATTTCCATTATCTAGAAAACAGTGTTATTTAACTAAATGGTATAAATATAATTATACCTCAAACTTGAGCCACAATGTTAAATTATAAATTGTTTCCTTTAAAACCAAATTGTTCTAATTACATTTCAGAATATTGCAAATAAGTTGCAATATTTCTCTTTTGGAAATAATAAACTAATTTCAGCACCCTTTACCGTTACAAACTAATACCATCGCTCAATAAAAGTGAAGTTGTTCAAGTTAAGGTATTTTATTTACCTCTCAGACCTTGATCGACAACATTTTTATCTTAAGATAGATAAAAATTTGTACTCCATACTGATATTAATTTTAATACAATCTCATTTATTTATCCATTTAAAACATGGTTTTTTAAACCACTCCTATTTTGAAAATATCTTTTCAAACATAATGACTGTTACTCAATTTGTTAACTAAATTCTTACTAGAACGTCAACTTTTAAAATTTAAACTCTGTTTTTAAACAATTTCCTCATAAAAAAGATTGTATCACAAAATCCAATTACTAATTACTTTACCAAACCTAATTACAAAAACCCTTTTACCAATCCATTTAACCAATTCCCTTTTTGAAATCTCATTTAATTTTTATTCTTTAATTTAATTCCATAATTAAGTAAATTCTTATATAAATTATCGAATCAGTTTTAAAATCTCTTTATGAACTTTATTTATAAACTCGGGTTTATTAGATAACCCCTACACAACTAAATTCATTTCGAACTTGATTATCTTCTTAAACGAATTCCATTAAAGGAAATATAATTAATTAAAATAATAGTTAACTTCACCATTTACAGAAGTACAATTAATATACTTCATCATTAACTAAAATAGATTAGTTAATCACTTAATGATATTGTTGAACAATATTACTTCATTTATTATTATCAATTGATAATCATTTTTGAACATTGTTAATTAAAAAGTGAATTATATTTAAAAAATCTTATTAAATTAAAACAATTATTTGTTAAACTATTTTCATTTGATTAATTGAAGACAAATTAATCTAATAACGAATTTCAATTAAAACAGTTCAATTAATCAACTTGAAATCATCAGTTAACTTGTTGACTGATTTCAGTTACATCTTCCAAGTTGAAAAATAACATGGCTTTTAAAGCTTGTTAAAACATTAAATTTATTATACATGTAATTTTATAATTATTCATATAAAAATCATTTATAGTATTGACTTATTTATATAAACTTCTAATTTTTATATATAATATAATTTAAAACTTTGCTTCTGCTATAAAAATAAATTTTATAACTTTAAATACATCGATTTGCCTGACGGTGAATTAACATCAATATTATTTTTAGGCCATTTGTTGTCAACCACTTAATCAGTACTGTATATTGATTAAAAACATAACGATGTTGAATTTCAATTCAACATTCAACATCCAAATAGGTTTTAATGTCACTAGGGTTAAACAAACAGTACACATATATGGAAACAAACTATATACACAATATTTGAGGAATCTAGTTGAATCCCTCCAACCCATTCTTCCCTGCATCAAAGTTCATAATATTATTTCATAATAGCATATAACATAGAATTTTGGCCTAATGTATTAAACGACGATAATATAAGTAATATCAACCATTAAACCAATAATAAGCACCCAAGGCTGCCAAATATCCAATTTATTTTGTAAACAATAAATTATAATTATTATTATTACGAATTTAACCACATCATTGAATTCTAGAAGGTATGAGAGTTAACTAACCATTTGTTTTGATTTGATGATTCAGATTGATTTATATAGTTTCGAACAAGCGTTTGAAAATATATACAAATGTGGTTGCTTCCGATCTCGACCAAACTGGCTTGACCGCGTAGTATTCTTTACCACGATTCCAACGGACCTGGTTGCACTGAATTCATATAATAAATGAACAAGTTACAATTATTTTAATTTTCATTCCAATTTAATTTTAGATAAATTAATAAATCCTTATGTTAGCGTTAATTACCATTAATTATATACTTAATGATCTTTTAACCCATGCGTTATCTCCTTCAATTCATGATTTTCCACGATACCTCCTATTCGACCATTGCACAAAGCACCCACCATTGACCCTCATCGTTGCCTCCTAACGTACGCCAGACACCCCTAGACCACTACGCCACCTTGCTACCACTGAAAGCCACACTCGCACGAAGTTCCATGCCCCGACACCCCCTACAATGCCGGTAATTCGATCACGAAATGAAAGTGAACATAACCCAAAATCTACCACCTTCGATCACCATGGACAACCATCATTTCGCCGCATGAACCCTCTATCCTCCTCTTCCTTTCTTCTTCAGGGACCCTAAACTAATAATGCCTCCATTACCCCCAATTGACCAGTATCCCATCGAAACCCCAAAAAACTACAACTCCGTTTAACTCATCCTACCTCCATCCTCCGACCATTACAAGCGACCGGTCCAACACCAAAATTATCGAGCTCCCTTTCCTCTCCAACTATTCTGTTGACACCTCCACGTAAAAAAATCCCCATAGCTTGCAATTCAAGAAAATACGAATTTTTTTCCCATTGTCCTCGATGATTCTGGCCATCACAGGTGACCGTTGGCCACCATATTTCACCAGTTTGTCTCCCCTAACATCCTTTCCAACTTCCAAGTTGGCAACTTCCTCCAAATCCTCATTGTTCAAGAGATATAAATTTAAATGTGAAGATGGTTTTAAATGCAAATTGTAGTTATTTGATTAGGAAATTTAGGGTTATGGTTAGGGTGTTTATACAGAAGAGATTTATATTATTTTATCTTAAAGTGACTAGCAGTATTTCGTTAAAAAAACTAACGATATGTTATTATTCGTTTATTTAATTCATTCATGTTTATCGCCATTTCTGATCAATGTTTATTCATTTGTACGATCACATACGAACTCCATTCACGACGAAAATAGACATCATGAAATGGATCGACATTCCGGACCCAATGTTTCGTTGAAATTCGAGTCCATTTGCACAAGTAACACTTGTTTAAGTCCAAATTATTGATTTATTCATATTTTAATTTGCATACACTCACAAAATAACTCCGATTGGAGAAAAACTTGAAATCTGTCAACAATTAGCCATTAAGGATTTAATAAAATTTGTTTGTTGAAATCTGTGGTCGTTTAAAGAATGGTTCTTTCTAGGGTTTAGATTGAACTGATATAAATCGATTTTAAAACACTTCAACATAATGATAATAATATTTATTATTATCGTTATTATTCAAACATAATTTCATATAGATCTTAAGTAAATTACTTCAGATTGAATTTCAACTTAAATCGTTATTCGATATATTAAAAATCCTTTTTTATATAATAAATCGTTATGGTTTATAAACGATTCCATAACAACATTTTGAAAATTTGATATGGATATAACTCAAAATCTCCAAGATGAAATCTCAATATTCTTTTTCATTTGAAAATATAATCCAATAGATCCAAGGGATTCCTATTTCAATTAATTCCTACTTATATTGGATCATGTGTATTCGTTTAAAGTTCAAAACGTAAAATTATGAACTACGCGACATTGCTGCTCATTTTATAATTAAATTATAAATTATACATTCAAATGCCGTTTAATAAACGAATTTCTTAGTATAATTCAACTCAAACTTAATTGAATATTTTTATATTATACAATTCATTCTATATTGCAAATCCAACCAATTCTGACTATTTCCTCTTCAGAAGGAGGAAAGAAAGAACTGGGACCAAGATCTCAAGGATAATATATCTGGCCAGGCAAGGTAAGATCATCCAAGCCTTTAAAAATGGATTCTTCTTAATGAGGATCGTGAGCAGGTGTGTAACACCCTACCTCCGCTAGGGTCACTCACAAAGGGAATGCACTAGGTTTGGTGAAGCATTATCGAGGTAAACATACACAGAAATATTACAAGACAGAACATATATAAAACAGCGGAAGTAAAACAAATTTCATTTACCTTATAAAACAAGGTCTAAAACCTTTTAAATCAGAATACATCAAAACCTGTCTTGCAATAATAAAGAAGCATAAAACCTTTTCATAAATTATTCCCCAAGTGAAATAGTAAAGTAGCCATAACCAAGAAAAGTCCAAGCCATACAAGATGACCTTCAACAGAAGAAGTCCGAACTAACAACAGCATTTCCTCCCTGAAACCTGGGGGGGAACGGAAGACAAAGAGGCGAAAGAAAACGGGGTCAGTCATAAAGACTGGTAAGTCCTATCTACTTCCAGCATAAAAACAGGTAAAGGTAACATGACATGCATAAACTGAAAGTAAACATAAGGATGACAACAAGATAGACACGCTAAACCAAGATAACTGGATGAACTACTGTAGCAGGGTAAACTAAGGTATCATAATAAACTACGGTGTCAAGAATCAAGGTATCACATCGTCAGGTTTCTATCAAGTATACTATCACAAGGTATCTATCATGTATAACATACCACGGTATCTATCATGTATATTTGCTCTACACCTCTCGTACTAGTATCCCAACCCGCGTCATGAGTTAACTATGAATGTCCCTTGCCCAATGTCGTGTAATGGTCCATGTCAACCTAATATATAGCATATGCAGGTTTCTCAACTCGTATGTTTCTTTCCATGTATAAGTTCAGTCCTTTGCCGTAGGCCGTACGGGCTTTCCCATGTAATTCTGTACCACCTCAACGTAGTACCATTTTATCCTTGAAGTTGTTTTGGACTGCTACCCTTGATCTGGTTATGTTTTCTTACCATGAACTATCGCGTGTTCACTTAGGATTTATGCCACCTAGGACCACTAGGGATTATGCTACCTAATGAACGTTTCCGTGTCTCGGTTTGGGTTTAAGCCACCTAGGGCCACTAGGGATTATGCCACCCGTCAACCGCGCCCTTTATCCCGCGTAAGTATCGTGAATCGTTTTCCATGTCTAGACGCACATGTCCCTCAATGTTCCATCCGAGTTCCGTGCCAGGGAAAATCAAGAAATACGGAACTCGGTCGGGAGCTTTGAGTCGTCTGATGATGCAGATATCAAGGTCTGTTTTTGTACCCGTGGCTATGGTCCCACGTGACCAATCCCTCAACTACTGAAAGGAAATCTAAGAAAAATCATGTATGAGAACCACATCCCGGCCCCACTATAGCCCCACTTTCCTATGAGCCAACCTCACCCATGACTCGATAGCAAGAACATGGTCTGTTGGGGGTTCCCTGCCTTTCCATTCGTACACGATTGACTAAAGATGGTAGGTAGTCGGCGACGTGCTATCCAGGGCAGAATCAAGTATCGTCGACTCCACGCTAATCCATCCCAGTCTTTAGGTCGCTCGCATAGCAACCAAGGAATACTCTTGGCTCTTCTATCGCAGACCTTAACCTCTGTGAGGCCGGGTTTCATGGACCATCTTCCACCTCACAGAGGGATACCAAGAGTACCCTCACATTCCCCGAAGCTACCGCTTCGTCACCCAGTTCGTTGGAGCCTTTATCTAAGTCAGATAATTTGCTCCTCCTCGTGTTTTAAGCGATGACCTACCGTACCGGGTTACTCATCTATCCATGAACTAGTCCCATGTCCTTGGCTAAGAATTATTACTTAGTTATACTTAACTAAGGTTTACCACTTAGCTTCATTTCCCCGTTACCCTTGATTAACTACGATTTTCTACCTAGTTCCTCTACTAGGGTTTTGCCTATTGGGTTAAGTGTTGTTATTCAGGTTCATGGCTTAGCCCGCCTATGAATCATGTCAAGATTGGCTAAGTATTCAAGTCCAAGACCAAGCCCAACAAGTTGGTTAAGTATACCAAGGAGCTCATGACTTAACCCTATTCAATCATCAAGTCAATTTGGTTAAGTACTTGTTTATCTTAGCCCTATCAGGTTATCTTGTTAGATTGGTTAAGCACAGATTATCTTAACCTCATCGGATTATCGAGTCGGATTGGTTAAGTATAGGTTAACTTAACCCCATCCACTAATCGTATTATAATGGTTAAGTATATTTAAAAGGTCTTATGACTTAACCCTATCAGGTCCGCATATTAGATTGGTTAAGTATAGGTTACTTAACCTCATGAAATCATCATATATAATTGGTCAAGTATAAGTTACTTAACCCCATTAAATTATCTTGTTAAGTTGGTTAAGTATTGGCTACTCAACCTCATTGAATTACCAAGTTTAGATTGGTTAAGTGTTTAGTTTAACCCCATCGAAGTACCGTGTTTAGATTAGTTAAGTGTAGGTTACTTAACCCCATCAAATTACCGTGTTTGGATTAGTTAAGTGTAGGTTACTTAACTCCATCTAATTACCAAGTCGGATTAGTTAAGCGTGAATTACTTAACCCCATCCCCTAATTGTCTTGTATGGTTAAGTGTCATTAAGAAATCAAGCCCGGTCCCACTTAACCTACTCATTCGTGTCATATCGGTTAAGTGTCATTAGTCAAATTTACTTAACCTCATCATGTGGCATTAATTTAATTAATGCACTTTCAACCTCTCACATTAGAACTCGTTGTGGTTACTAGTTAAGCTGGGCGGGTCCGGGTAGTTTTACACCACAACCTAGTCTAACCTCGGGTCTTAAGCGCGACATGACCAACTTCTCACATTGGATCCTATTGTTTGTAGCCACTAGTTAAGCCGGGCGGGTCCGGGTAGATTTATGCTACAAACTCAACCCAACCTCGAGTTGGCCACTTTCATGTTTGGTCTAGTGTCTTATTACACTTACAACCCACCCATGTCTAGTTCAAGTTCCATGTTTTCCCATGTGTCATGACCATATTTAAATGTATCATGAATGTCATGTTCTCATGTAAACCCCATGTCATGTTTTTCATGTCATACCCACGTTTTTTCCTAAGCTACCCAAACGTATTTCCAACCCAAGTGGAAGCGAGTCACATGGTAGGGTATTATGCCAACATATTGTCCACAAACATGCATAGTATCATAAGGGAATTTGAACACAAACATACATAGTATCATAAGGGAATTTGGCCACAAGCATGCATAGTTTCATAAGGAAATTTGGCCACAAGCATGCATAGTTTCATAAGGAAATTTGGCCACAAGCATGCATAATATCATAAGTGAATTTGGCCACAAACATGCATGATACATAAAGGGGTTTGGGTTCATTTACATGCATAAGCCCCAAAAGTCAAGTCTTTGCCAATGTTTTCACAAGTGAAGTGGTTCCCAAAGGTTCATGCTAACATTCCATGGATAAAGATTCAAACTTGCAAGATAGACTAGGTTATTCATAACATGAATAGCATGATTTAGTCACTAAGCATAGACAAAGGTCATAGTTTCAAGCAAAAGAGGCATGACAAGGTTCATATAGGCTAGCATACTTAGTTTAATCTCGTTTTATTCCATGCCATCATTAAAACTACCGTTAAGATCTAGAAGTAGCTAGAACTTACATAGCGAGGCTTAGGAAAGGATCATGCATCATCTTGATGAAGAAAGGTGGCTCCTTTGTCGAAGAATCGTCATGGAATTTGCGTAGCAACGTTGATCCCTCCCCAATTTGGTGTAGAAAGCTTGCACCTTTTGATTTGAACTCGATTTGAATGCATAGTCTCTAGGAATTTGAGATGGAGGCCATGATCACTTGGCATTTGGGCAGCACTTCGTGGCATGAATGATTTGTGAGGGTTTAGGGTAGGCTTAGGGGTCTTTTTATAGAGATTAGGAGTAGTTTAGGCCGTTAGATTAACCCTAGGATAGATCCAAGCCCTCAAAAATCGTCACAAGCCTCCAAAACCGAGCCAAACAGCAAAACAGGTGCACCAGGCTGCCTGGGTTCGACCAGGCAGGTCGACCTCCAGGTCGACCCTGGGGTCGCCTCTATAGTCGACCTGGTCCCCACCAGGTCGACCCCCAGGTCGACCTGGTTCTGGCGGGATTTTTCCCGCCTAGCTTATTTTCTGTGTTTTTGAAATCTGTTTTGAATTCTGATTTTTCGTGAAACTTCCGAAGGCCAAATCTCGGCCATACGGACTCCGATTTACGAAATTTCGGACTCTATTTCGCGTATTTTTCCGAGACGAACACAATGGCACAACCTGTTTCTCCTGATTCAGATTTGAACATTTAATTCTGCCTTGATTCTTGTCTTAACATGTTGTAAAAAATTCGGGTTGTTACATTCTCCCCTCCTTTAAGGATTTCGTCCCCGAAATCTACAAGTTAGGAAGAACGCATCCTACCATCCATCATCCATCTACTCAAAACATCATCCACAGGCAAACATTGTCCTTAGACGATTTCTAATGTCATATGAACATATGCAAAACGTGTGTGTATATGCTCCTTAGCTAATGTTAATGATCAGGCCTGAATGATCTTTCTAATGCAAAATATGTTTAGTGCCATGAGTCCAACTTGTATGCAAATAGTCCTAGTCATATAAGTACTATATGCGTGCACAAACATTCATTCATATGCAACATCCGCATGACAACACATTCAATTTCATCCATAAACAAGTATAAATACTCGTGCATATGCAACGTGAATCGTGACCGCGTCAATCTAGTAACTAATGTGTATTCGCGCATCCACGAGCAACCACTTGCAACCATTTGCAACCATATCAATCATAACATGTTTCAAATACATGTTTACATCCATAGAGTTCTATCTAAGGTTCCCAAGATAAGAACGAGGAGATAAACAAGGCAAACTCCTTACGGGGTTTGCAACCGAAACAGGACCGAGAGGATATCCTACCAAAAGATAACATGCGAGCAAGCTCTACAGGAAAAACCAGGGATCAAGGATACATTCTTTAAAAATAGGTACGATGCGCGTGTCTAGCCTTACGTCTTCTAAGTCGCTTTTCCTTGAGCTTAATTCCTCGGTGCCTTGACCATCTTTTTAACTTCATGATTTCGTAGCTCCTTGATTCCTATTTTCAAGATATGAGTTAGACTCATTCCATTGTCGCCTCTTATTCCACTTTCGCTTATCCTTTCCCTAGTATACTTGTCTCAAACATATCCACTTACTCATGTAAGCTCTCCAAAATTCACTAGGGAATTTTGGATCTCGTTTGCCGATGCCAATCCATGTTGCCAAGAGTACTTACTAGGGTGATTCCCATAACTCATGCATAAGCGAAACGAACCATCCGCCTTAGCGGCGAATTCTATTCGAACGGATTACCCACAACTACATCCCGAGATTCTAGGTAACTAACCATGACAGAACCCAAAAGGTTACACGAGACTTCGAGGGTATCACCAAGGTGAGTCGAGAGTCTAACTACCCTCTTTCCAAAACCGAGAATGGCACCCCTTATTGGGTGACCACTTTATCCCTAGAATCCATACGCGGCCGAGACATGTCATTCTCAAATCCAAACGAGTCATGAAGAAATGGATCAACTCTCCAACCAGATTTTTGGGACAAAAACGGGGATCCTCTACCATGCTAGTACTAAGGTGCAGAGACTCAACTATCCAAGCAGACTTAAATGATACGATGATCAAGACAAAGTCTGGAAGGAATGATAGAAAAGAACGACTAAACCTTTACCGGAAACGGTACCATCTCTTTTAGGTACCCTAGAAATGGGAGCGTACAATTGCCCTCTCCGATGATCTTGTCCTTGTCCTCCTTGATGGACTAAGCCATACCAACAAGTTGCTTATCCTTAAGCTTGCGTCCTTTATCCTTACTCTTATTATCCTTCCTTGCACCACGGCAACAGGTCTCTCGAGAACCACCTCCATCGCACGGGGAAAACACTCACGTAGTTAGACAAGGATTAGTCGCAGTTAAAACTACTGTGACTAAAGATGGAGGAAAGAAAGGAAAAGAGATTCAATCAAGGAAACAAAGGATAGTACTAATGGCTTTTGGGGAATAGCCTTTAAAAACTTTTCTTGAAAAATGCTTCTTTGTAAACGGTTTTTCAAATAATTTTCAGAAGGTTTTAAAAACTTTTGCCCAGTCTGGTAACCTTCTGCTCTGATACCAAATGTAACACCCCACCTCCGCTAGGGTCACTCACAAAGGGAATGCACTAGGTTTGGTGAAGCATTATCGAGGTAAACATACACAGAAATATTACAAGACAGAACATATATAAAACAGCGGAAGTAAAACAAATTTCATTTACCTTATAAAACAAGGTCTAAAAACCTTTTACATCAGAATACATCAAAACCTGTTTTGCAATAATAAAGAAGCATAAAACCTTTTCATAAATTATTCCCCAAGTGAAATAGTAAAGTAGCCATAGCCAAGAAAAGTCCAAGCCATACAAGATGACCTTCAACAGAAGAAGTCCGAACTAACAACAACATTTCCTCCCTGAAACCTGGGGGGGAACGGAAGACAAAGAGGCGAAAGAAAACGGAGTCAGTCATAAAGACTGGTAAGTCCTATCTACTTCCAGCATAAAAACAGGTAAAGGTAACATGACATGCATAAACTGAAAGTAAACATAAGGATGACAATAAGATAGATAAGCTAAACCAAGATAACTGGATGAACTACTGTAGCAGGGTAAACTAAGGTATCATGATAAACTACAGTGTCAAGAATCAAGGTATCACATCGTCAGATTTCTATCAAGTATACTATCACAAGGTATCTATCATGTATAACATCCCACAGTATCTATCATGTATATTTGCTCTACACCTCTCGTACTAGTATCCCAACCCGCGTCATGAGTTAACTATGAATGTCCCTTGCCCAATGTCGTGTAATGGTCCATGTCAACCTAATATATAACATATGCAGGTTTCTCAACTCGTATGTTTCTTTCCATGTATAAGTTCAGTCCTTTGCCGTAGGCCGTACGGGCTTTCCCATGTAAATCTATACCACCTCAACGTAGTACCATTTTATCCTTGAAGTTGTTTTGGACTGCTACCCTTGATCTGGTTATGTTTTCTTACCATGACCTATCGCGTGTTCACTTAGGATTTATGCCATCTAGGACCACTAGGGATTATGCTACCTAATGAATGTTTCCGTGTCTCGGTTTGGGTTTAAGCCACCTAGGGTCACTAGGGATTATGCCACCCGTCAACCGCGCCCTTTATCCCGTGTAAGTATCGTGAATCATTTTCCATGTCTAGACGCACATGTCCCTCAATGTGCCATCCGAGTTCCGTGCCAGGGCAAATCAAGAAATACAGAACTCGGCCGGGAGCTTTGAGTCGTCTGCTGATGCAGATATCAAGGTCTGTTTTTGTACCTGTGGCTATGTTCCCACGTGACCCCTCCCTCAACTACTGAAAGGCAATCCGAGAAAAATCATGTATGAGAACCACATCCCGGCCCCACTATAGCCCCACTTTCCTATGGGCCAACCTCACCCATGACTCGATAGCAAGAACATGGTCTGTTGGGGGTTCCCTGCCTTTCCGTTCGTACACGATTGACTAAAGATGGTAGGTAGCCGGCGACGTGCTATCCAGGGCAAAATCAAGTATCGTCGACTCCACGCTAATCCATCCCAGTCTTTAGGTCGCTCGCATAGCAACCAAGGCATACTCTTGGCTCTTCTATCGCAGACCTTAACCTCTGTGAGGCCGGGTTTCATGGACCATCTGCCACCTCACAGAGGGATACCAAGAGTACCCTCACGTTCCCCGAAGCTACCGCTTCGTCACCCAGTTCGTTGGAGCCTTTATCTAAGTCAGATAATTTTCTCCTCCTCGTGTTTTAAGCGATGACCTACCGTACCGGGTTACTCATCTATCCATGAACTAGTCCCATGTCCTTGGCTAAGAATTATTACTTAGTTATACTTAACTAAGGTTTACCACTTAGCTTCATTTCCCCGTTACCCTTGATTAACTACGATTTTCTACCTAGTTCCTCTACTAGGGTTTTGCCTATTGGGTTAAGTGTTGTTATCAGGTTCATGGCTTAGCCCGCCTATGAATCATGTCAAGATTGGCTAAGTATTCAAGTCCAAGACCTAGCCCTACAAGTGGGTTAAGTATAGCAAGGAGCTCATGACTTAACCCTATTCAATCATCAAGTCAATTTGGTTAAGTACTTGTTTATCTTAGCCCTATCAGGTTATCTTGTTAGATTGGTTAAGCACAGATTATCTTAACCTCATCGGATTATCGAGTCGGATTGGTTAAGTATAGGTTAACTTAACCCCATCCACTAATCGTATTATAATGGTTAAGTATATTTAAAAGGTCTTATGACTGAACCCTATCAGGTCCGCATATTAGATTGGTTAAGTATAGGTTACTTAACCTCATCAAATCATCATGTATAATTGGTCAAGTATAAGTTACTTAACCCCATTAAATTATCTTGTTAAGTTGGTTAAGTATTGGCTACTCAACCTCATTGAATTACCAAGTTTAGATTGGTTAAGTGTTTAGTTTAACCCCATCGAAGTACTGTGTTTAGATTAGTTAAGTGTAGGTTACTTAACCCCATCTAATTACCGTGTTTGGATTAGTTAAGTGTAGGTTACTTAACCCCATCTAATTACCAAGTCGGATTAGTTAAGCGTGAATTACTTAACCCCATCCCCGAATTGTCTTGTATGGTTAAGTGTCATTAAGAAATCAAGCCCGGTCCCACTTAACCTACCCATTCGTGTCATATCGGTTAAGTGTCATTAGTCAAATTTACTTAACCTCATCATGTGGCATTAATTTAATTAATGCACTTTCAACCTCTCACATTAGACCTCGTTGTGGTTACTTGTTAAGCCGGGCGGGTCCGGGTAGTTTTACACCACAACCTAGTCTAACCTCGGGTCTTAAGCGCGACATGACCAACTTCTCACATTGGATCCTATTGTTTGCAGCCACTAGTTAAGCCGGGCGGGTCCGGGTAGATTTATGATACAAACTCAACCCAACCTCGAGTTGGCCACTTTCATGTATGGTCTAGTGTCTTATTACACTTACAACCCACCCATGTCTAGTTCAAGTTCCATGTTTTCCCACATGTCATGACCATATTTAAATGTATCATGAATGTCATGTTCTCATGTAAACCCCTTGTCAAGTTTTTCATGTCATACCCACGTTTTTTCCTAAGCTACCGAAACATATTTCCAACCCAAGTGGAAGCGAGTCACATGGTAGGGTATTATGCCAACATATTGTCCACAAACATGCATAGTATCATAACGGAATTTGGCCACAAACATACATAGTATCATAAGGGAATTTGGCCACAAGCATGCATAGTTTCATAAGAAAATTTGGCAACAAGCATGCATAGTTTCATAAGAAAATTTGGCCACAAGCATGCATAGTATCATAAGTGAATTTGGCCACAAACATGCATGATACATAAAGGGGTTTGGGTTCATTTACATGCATAAGCCCCAAAAGTCAAGTCTTTGCCAATGTTTTCACAAGTCAAGTGGTTCCCAAAGGTTCATGCTAACATTCCATGGATAAAGATTCAAACTTGCAAGATAGACTAGGTTAATCATAACATGAATAGCATGATTTAGTCACTAAGCATAGACAAAGGTCATAGTTTCAAGCAAAAGAGGCATGACAAGGTTCATATAGGCTAGCATACTTAGTTTAATCTCGTTTTATTCCATGCCATCATTAAAACTACCATTTAGATCTAGAAGTAGCTAGAACTTACATAGCGAGGCTTAGGAAAGGATCATGCATCATCTTGACGAAGAAAGGTGGCTCCTTTGTCGAAGAATTGTCATGGAATTTGCGTAGGAACGTTGATCCCTCCTCGATTTGGTGTAGAAAGCTTGCACCTTTTGATTTGAACTCGATTTGAATGCATAGTCTCTAGGAATTTGAGATGGAGGCCATGATCACTTGGCATTTGGGCAGCACTTCGTGGCATGAGTGATTTATGAGGGTTTAGGGTGGGCTTAGGGGTCTTTTTATAGAGATTAGGAGTAGTTTAGGCCGTTAGATTAACCCTAGGATAGATCCAAGCCCTCAAAAATCGTCACAAGCCTCCAAAACCGAGCCAAACAGCAAAACAGGTGCACCAGGCTGCCTGGGTTCGACCAGGCAGGTCGACCCCCAGGTCGACCCTGGGTCGACTATATAGCCGACCTGGTCCCCACCAGGTCGACCCCCAGGTCGACCTGGTTCTGGTGGGATTTTTCCCGCCTAGCTTATTTTCTGTGTTTTTGAAATCTGTTTTGAATTCTGATTTTTCGTGAAATTTCCGAAGGCCATATCTCGGCCATACGGACTCCGATTTACGAAATTTCGGACTCTATTTCGCGTATTTTTCCGAGACGAACACAATGGCACAGCCCGTTTCTCCTGATTCAGATTTTAACATTTAATTCTGCCTTGATTCTTGTCTTAACACGTTGTTAAAAATTCGGGTTGTTACAAGGTGAATGGCGGGATACAGAGTCTTAGGAGAAAGTTGCCTCTCAGATACGGATGCATCTTTCGGGGAACCACCCTAAGGCTCCTCCTCAGGTTTTCTCTCCAGAAGTTCCTCTGTATAGACATTTATCGGGAAAGGGATTCTAGGAAGCTTGACGGGGTCCATCTCGAGAGTCCTCTCTTTCTCTCCCGGTTGAAGTTCTTGACTTGGGCCTGTAGGGCCTCTACTCTTCGAGCTCTCACCAAACTCATCTATTTTCATTGTTCCCCCCTCAGCTAAGGGCACGCTTTCATTCGCCGTAGGTATAAAAGGAACTTGGATCGAGGGCATATATATAGGCCCAACCGCCAACAGTTGTACTTCACTACATGTCAAGAAGATGGTTTCGAAGGAGAAGCTCGTCTACAACACATTTTCTTACTCTTAAGATCTCTGGATTACAATTTAGTACGGTACTCAGGACATTCTGGAATACTTGACCTTGTGTTTTCTTTGAATTTGGAACTGAAAATATAAAAGAGAGGTCAGTGAATTTGCAAGTGTAATTAAAGTGAGAAAGCTAAGATGTAAACACTTACTGGATTGCAACCAGCTCCTACCACACCTGAGCCGGCATTGAAAGAAAAACCACTCAGGCCTTATGTCACCTACGTTGCTAAATCCATTGCCAATGATCTTTCTCTTAGGAACATATTCAAAATATACGAAAGAAGGATTCACTTTTTGATGATGCTTGAAGTAGTAGAAAAATTTACCTCTTCAAAGGTGGGCTCTACGCCTAGAACCTCCATGTATGTTATGTACAATGTATACAAGTATGGATAAGCTGTCGGCTGGAGTTGCATAAGAGTTATCCTCAACCATCTTAGAAAAATGATGACGAAAGGAGGGAATCGAGGAATGGGTCCAACTGAGCACATCATCCTACTTAAGGTCATTTACCCCTCTGGCGGATTGTGAAGTCTATCTAAAATGCTTGATGCGACCCTAACCTCCTCCCAATATATCCCATGCTTTAAACATATTCTTATGAGTCTGGCTTCATCGGTTGTCGAAACCCATGGGTGAATGGGTTCATTTAGGATAATCACACCATTGAATTCATTGGGAGCCCGATTATCTCCCACTCCTCCATCCTCTTCATCAACAGAAGTTTCCGACCTAGTGGATTATGTATCTTCGTGAAGATCAATTTCAATTTTGGAGCCCGAGCTTCCTGAAGCCTCAGTACTCGATAAAGGAATGTTGGGATTGGATGACAATTCTAGAGCTTTTCCTTTCTCGGACTCCGAATACCTAGTTGGGTACCTTCGACACATATCAATTGTACGATCATAGAAAGATCAGTGATTAAAGTAATCTAGCTTGTACTCGCTTGTGTGTGTGCTAGTGCGTGTAGTGCAGATATACTAAATTGCGTATAGAAAAGAAGCAGTAAAAGCATGTAGCTGTTCAATATACGTCACGAGGTTAAAAGGTTTATGTTTGAGTCCAGAATTTCATGAATCAATATGTTGTGTCATTTTCAAGTCCAAATTTAATGAGGATCTATCCTAACAGTCTGCAAAAATATATGGGATGCTAGCGTGGCTCGTGTTATGTATTCAATATGAGTTATAGCTATCTTGGTTTTTTCTGGTTCATTGAATTGGGTATGTGCCTACGTTCGAGGGAATTTTGTATATATTATAGGATTCTAATCAAGTGGTTCAGATTGGGTTTGCTCGGACGGATATGCCGGGTCGATCTCCTTCGAGTTGATGAATCAAACAGCACAGCACCGGGTCGAATCAGCACTAGATCGAGACAATTCGACCCGACCCCCAAGGCTTATGGTGGTTTCCCATCCACCTCTTTGCTTTAACCGCTTGCTCCATCCAAACCCGATCGTTATCTTTCTCCCTATTTCCATCCGTCATGATTTTTAGCTCCGCTATCTCGCATCCTCAACTCTTGATTCACTAGAAGCAAGGAGTGGACCCAAGAACCAACTTTCTCAACAACACCATTAGATCAGAGCTGTCATAACAGTTACTGTTGACGATCATGACATCGCTGGTAGCGATGACGATCTCTAGCCTTAGAGAGTCAACATTGCAACGATAAACCAAGAAATCGATTATTTTTTGGGTCTGATTTCACTCAACAATATGAATTGAAGAAGTTTTTGAAGAAATAGTGACTGCCTATGTATTCAATTCGGAGATTTCATCTAATTTGAAGGAAATAGGGAAGCTAGGGTTTCTAAACCTAATTTATTTTTGATTGGAAATATAGTGAAGGCTGAAGCGAAATAAATCGACTTATATAAAATGAATAAGGTCCTTCATGTTTCTTCGAACTGACGGGTTGACCCGATCCTTCAAGGAAAAGCAAGAAGAAATAAAGGGTCTTTCGGTTTGAACGGTCAGTGGGTCGGATATTTTCGACCAGATACAACATCAGGATATTCGACCCATTAAGAATGGTAAATTGAGAGGAATTAAGGAGGAGGAGAGTCGAAAAAGACGAAAAATGATCATGAATGTTATGTCGAAACTCATGGTGATGAATGAAACACGGGTATATTGACTAAGATTAAAATATTAGATGAAATTGTTTAGACTCCTATGCACACATGAACAAGAGTTAACAAAGCAGCATGAGTCATGCATATAATTCAGAACTATTAATCCGATAAAGACTGGAGAAGTTACCTGAAAATCCGCTCACATGCCAAATTGGAGATCCTAAAGTGCTAAACGTAGCAAGGACGGCTGCGGATGTGAACTCGTATTTATACTTGATATACATGAATCAAGAGACACAGCTTTACAAAAGAATACAATCGTTGGTTGCTGGCTATTCAAGAACAGATGGATTGATAAGATTCAAAGCACGTATCATCTTTGATAAGACATACTCTGAGGGGGCAAAATGTTGGCCTAATTTGTGACTAAACCGCACAAAGTATAACGTCACGATCATGTGCACAAGATACCAAGGATTGAGCTGATCCAATAAAGTAGCGCCAGGTCAAAAGTTCAGGGTAGCATTGGGTCGAATAGATTAAGGGAGCACCGGGTCGAATGAACTCGACCCGAACATCAGCTTCTACACCATCTACCATGACTTTCCACTACCTAAACATTCTCCAGTAGGATCGGGATGCTTGCCACGTGGCCATGTTCCGAACCACCTCCACTACATGGCTATAAATCCAAACCTTTTCCCACATGATCATGTAAACATTCCTATTGTGACCACTTACTGTTCGCTATATATACCCGATCTAACACAGAAAAAAGGATCTTTTACCCATCTAAGAACTCGAACACCCAACTATCTGCAGCCATCTAACCACATATTAGTGATTTTCGAGTGAAAATCAATCTTTGAGTGAAGAAATTGATTGTGTTTCGAGTGTTTGAGTGAATCAAAACATTGTAGTTGTAATTCTCTATTGAATTAAAGAATTATAAAGTGGACGTAGGCTCGTTAACAACAAACCACGGTAAATCTTATGTGTTTACTGCTCTTTCTAACTTCAGTTTATTTTTCTTCATTTTTCTCAACAAAAACTTGTATATTTATATAGTTATGCAGTACTATAGTGTATATATCCCTAATAGTGCAAAAGGCGATCTATGGATTTAGTTGATCTCTTCTTTATGCAATTATACTTGTGCAATGTATCCAAATTATGAAAAATGTCCTTGTAATGACCTGGGGTTTTGGCGATCTTGGTTATCCGATATACAATACATATCGAACATCCAAGGATCGAAAATACTGGTCATTAATGAAAGAAATTAGAGGGTGAGGAATGATAAGATAGAAACTTAGAATAGAAGAAGAAGAAGAACACAACATTAGAGTAACACGAACCTCACAGCGGAACGAATAACATATAATAGATAACATATCCTTGAAATAAAATCAGTATATCTATACAATAACATTATCAGAGTACAACACTTACAACACAGCGGAAATAAACTATAGCTATATGATCCTGAAGCCTGCTGCTCCAAGCTCTTCTAGTATATCTGTAAATCCCGACTACTTGACTGCCCATACAAATTTAGGCACCCAAGAGTTCAGGGAAACAAACAAATAATCTCCGGGTCAGTCATGGGACTGGTGTGAGTAAAACAGTTTAAAACGTTAAAACAGGTAAACGATATCTAATAAGACCACGCCGTACAACGGAATGGGTTTTTCCCTTAAGAGAATCCAAATTATCTTTATATCAAAAACCTTTTGATATTATAATAATGTCTATCAACCACAATATAATAATCATCTAGCAGAAAAGCTTTCATCTCGTGTTCTACATATATAATATACAATAAAAACCGCAAGCACATAATGGATAATGGATTTCCAACTATGACAAGGCATGGAACCACCTTTCGCTAGTGTACCTCTAGAGAGGAATACACTAGGTTCAACAAGAACATCTTGCAACCTGGCCACACATGACCGACCACTCATTTCGCTTGAGTGTATCGAATGTGTATATCACCAGCGGTTGGGTTCAGCAACCGTTTCCTGAACGGGACAGCATCAACAATAGATTTTTAGAAGTAAATGAAACTCTAGTTCAGGTATTATACACCCTACTTCGGTGCGACCGACTTAGACATGTTGCCTGCCTAATTTCTGTCATTTACCGGATGATGAGGCTAGAAGCTACGCTTTATCATCACACCAGATTCACTTCGAATGTCACATCATCAAATCCATCAGATCTCCGATTAACGTCCTCAACCATACATTATGTGTTAGCTAAAAGAAGTTTCCTTCTCTGCTTCCACTCTTGGTACGGTTGGAGAAATCAATATACGTGATCATCTGGAAATACTCTGTTAGACATCCGTCCATACAAGTCATCCAGGAACAGGATGAACCGAAGGCACTATTCAATACATCGTTCTTAGACACTGTTATCTAAGACTTATACAATAGCCCTTGCACTTTACTCCATCTTCAATTATCTTTGGCACATATGATTCGCAACGCTTATGCCAATACAGAGTGATTCTTTGGATAATAATCCAACCGGTCTCTCCATATTAACAACGTTAAAATGGTCAAAAATTCGATAGTCTGTGATTTAACCATCAAAGAAAAACAGGTGTGCAAACAACGATATTATTTCCAAATGGAAATTCTATCAATCAATCATCATTCAACTTTTATCTCATTATTACATTAATTTACTTATCTCCTATTTCCCTATATTCAACATTTCTTATTTTCTAAATTTAGAAAATATATGTTATTACCATTGGAAAACATTTCCATTTCTTGTTTTCTATATCAAAAAACATTTTTGGTTCTTATTTGGAAAACATTTCCAAAACTCCTTCATTGGGCTTAGACAGATGTTTAGATAAAACATCGCTATGCCAACTCAAACCATTTCCTTATTAACTAAATTCCTTTAACCAACCTTCACTATCGAACCTTAACCACTCCTTAGTTAAAAATGAAATCAATCAAGTTGGGGTAATACTACCTCTCAGACCTTAACTGAACAACGTTTCCAACCTTGAAAACAGACAAAGTTCACCTTTTAATTCTTTAACAACTTCCTTACGTAACTCTCTTTCGAATCATCTCTATTCGATAATTCTTTCCTTCGAATAAGGTATATTCGATAACTCTATTCAATTTACTCTATTCGATTAACCCTTATCACTTAACTCTATTGGACTAACGCTATTGGATTAACTCTATCGGACTAACGCTATTTATTTACATGCTTCACTTAACTCCTTTCGAATAAACTATATTCGATAACTCCTTTTACTTTCTATTCAAATAAACTATATTCGATTAACTCATTTGCTTTAACTCTAATTGATTAAACTAACAACGATTAACTCCTTTCGATTAAACTAACATCGATTAATTCCTTTTAACCCGATTAAACCAACATCGATTAAATCCTTTTAACTCGATTTAACTAACATCGATTAACTCCTTTTACCTCGATTAAACCAACATCGATTAACTCTTTTTAGCTCGATTAAAATAACACCGATTAACTCCTTTTAACTCGATTAAACTAACATTGATTAACTCCTTTTAACTCGATTAAACTATTCATTTATAAAGATTTACTTTTAGTAACGGTTCTTCACTTTACAAATGATTTCCCTTTTTTTAATTCTATTCGTTTTATCAAAAAAATTCCCTTTTATGAAACTCTATTCATTTTATAAACATTTCCCCTTTTATTTACTTTCGAAATATTTCCTTTTTTAAAATCTATTTATTTTATAAAATCAATTTATTTCAATATACATTGAAATAATTCTTTTTACATCCCAGGGTCTTTTATGATATTTAAAATATCGAATAACAAGGATCAATATCATTCCAACACACATAATCCATAACAGATTATATAACACATCATATATCACAATATTTGAAAAACAATAAAATAAATGTTGAGGAATCCAGTTGGAGTCCTCTAACCTGTTTCCCTGCATCACAGATGTTAAACAATATAGATAACATCACTTTCAGTTCCATATGATATATTCTGTTAAATAGAATCAATTTATATATATATATATATATATATATATATAATTTCAACTAACTGACTAGCAGTTCAATCAAATAGTCAACACACAATCAATCAAACAAATTCTAATAGTTCTAAAAATACAACATGAAATTATAAACTGTTCAAAGTTAGTGAGATTTACTCACATTTGCAGTTCATCGTTAAAGAATGATAAAATGTTTTTTTGATTTGAATCAACCAATTCATTTCGCCCTAAATTCAAATGAGCTCCACTCCACTCCTAGTCAGTTCCAATGGGTAGCGTCCGTCCATACGATCCCAACGTAACTTACGGTTCGTCAATCTGATGTCGTATGATCAAGTTATACAATTACTAAGTTAATACACTTTTAATTTGAATTAAACTTATTTGATTAAAAATCGGGCCTTAACCTTTGTAGCCAGCCCATTTGAAGATAACACCAGCCCGTTCAAATAAATCCTTTTTACCCAAATGTACTTCTTCCTCCTGCTTCAGAAATATGTCGCTCCTTCCATGCCATTATCGATCCTTCCATCCCTCAAATCCCCTCCCATATTCAATTAAACAACAAACCGATCTCACCATCATCTTTCTCTCCCCAAGCCACATCTTCTTATTACCAACGTGCCCAACTCGATGATCCTCTTACCAATCCTTGACCAGACGTTGACCGACAAGTGTCGCCTCCTCAGTCACCAACCTCCATCGCAACCGCCTCTAAATGAACCTACTCCGTGCCACCTGCCCAGTCACCACCCTCATAACCAACTCGAATCCACCCAGAATCCGTGACCTGTAGCCTAAAACGCTGCCACCATTTTCCGCGTTTCACCCCACATGATCGAGCTCTTCGAAACCTATGCCAACCAACTCGCCATGCTTCCACGAACTCACCTACACCCTTGATTTCCTCCCCGACTTATCCTTGCTTAACTGTGCCTCAACCCTAGCACGTGGTGGCAAAATGGAGCGACACAAAATTGATCGGTTCCAACTTCTGATACTACAACATTTAAGCTCATACTCACACGAGTTGAATAGATCCACAGTTGTGAATTTTTGTGAAGTATGGCTCTCAATTAAATTCCATGAAGATTTAGTTTGTGGCGGCCTTTGTTTTTGATGTTTGCTGAAGGATATAATTAGGTCTTAAGGGATTTATAAGGGGTATTTATAGAGAATTAAAATTCAGATATTTGTTAGATACTTTGGTGAGATATTTTCGTTTCAATATTCGCTTTGCCTTCTAAAAATCCCAGCGACCACATATGATCTCCGAAAATCATGAAAATTGACATGCAGCTAGGGTTCGACATTACGGTCCCAACGAAACTGGTTTCGTCGAATTCCGACTTCATATGCTCACACAGCGTATTTTTAACTATCAAAATACTGACTGTTTTTCACTTTAAACATCCGTACGGCCACACAGTGACTCTAAAATCACCAAACTTGGAATCTAACAACTATTTGACATTGTGGATCCAACGAAATTGGTTTCGTCGAATTCCGACTTCGTTTGCAAAAGTGGCTATTTTTAAAGCTCTAAATAGCCTATTTAAATATATAAATATATTTAAATATAATTAAATTTAATATTTAAAAATAAATATTATCGTCATAGTGGAATACCATACAGCTTCAGAATATTCCTATACGGATTTACAACTCGATATTACATCGTCAGAGTTATATCGATGTTCGATTTCTATTTAAATCCTTATATAAAATATAATTAAATCGTTATGGTCATGGCGCTGCATTTCTGATAATTTGATTTGGACGTAACTCAAAATCTACATGATGAAATCCCGATTTTTCTCTTCCAATAGAAAGATATACTCCACCAGCTCCACACGTTTCTTGTTTCACAGAAATCCGGTTTAAAACGAATCATGTACATTCAGTTAAAGTTCGAATCGCCAATTTTCGAACTGCGGCGCCATTTCGAGCTCGATTTTAATTATATTATAATTATACGTTCAAACTACCGTTCAAATAATATATTCGTTATTCAAATTCAATTCCAAGCTGAATTAAATATCACAGATGATCCAGTTCACACCATATCGCCATTCCCGCCAATTCTGATTATTTCAGAATTAAATATATTATTTAATTTATTATTTTAATTAAATATTCACCATTATTTAATTCCATGACCATTTAATCCATAATATCATTATTTATATAATTAAATAAATTAATTATAATACCTCTGCCAATGCGGGTCATTACAGTCCTAATGATAACATGTAGTTATACATGCGTGCTTCTCACCTCATTCATATACAATCATCATTTTATAATCATCCGTTTTATCAACCACGAAATTATATTAAAATGCATACACACCCATATACATATATTTAGTGTCTTATTTGTCGATCACCAATATTGATTGGTGTTTGTACATGCATCCACTTCATCCACTTGCAAACACTTTCAACCACTTATGAAAACATAACATTTTCTAGTAGCATGTTTATAATTAATCCAACCATAAATAGGTTTGATCCTAAGATCTACCCTTCCCAAGGATTGTTAAAATAAAGATCCTAATCAAAAGAAAAGGATAATCATAGAATATACAAAGAATGTTTGTTAAAAGAACAAAGGTAAGGAAATTTAATCCTTTGAAGATAGTCAAGTTGATATAACCAGAATTTCTCGCTGTGAGACAAAAGATCTTATAGCTAAATATATTAATGCTTCATCACATGATGACTCGCTAGTGACTCGTACTCTTTCTCCAAACTACCAATCAGAATGATTTCACTTATTACGGCTAAGTCATCCTAAAAAATCCACTGGAGAGCTTCCGTCTTACCGACCTGAAGTACTTCAGGAAGAAGCCTTCCAATTAAGTTAACTTATCTTCCAAGTTTTATGTTTGATTCCTTTTTATCTTTACCTTAGCTAGTTTAATATGGCTAAGTCATTTGTCATACATTGGTTATTAAGCTCTAGAGCCTAATTTACCCTCCAAGTAGAGTCACTTTTACCATATCCATATTCCAATCAAGCCTTTACCCTTACAGTCTTGTATTCCTCTATTTCCATTTATATTATCCAACCACATAAGAACATACGTCTTTTTAAGCTTTTTGTTTTTGTATATTTTCAAAACATGGTTATTATATTTGCAAATTTCGTTTGAAAAATATTAATAAGAAGAATTATTATTCATATAGTTATAAATAAATTTCTTTTCAAAATATATATACACACTTATTCTCATGAAATTCCCTAAAAATGGATTTCAAATTATTTCCTCAAGTTTCCATTTTCCTTAAAATACTCGTTTTCAAATTATTTCTTGGAACACAATTATTCACGCTGTCATTAATCCATTTGAAATATGTATATTCTTTTTGAATAAACATTTAGTCATATCTCTAGTAGCCTAAATTATTGCTTACTTCAACCCGCTGGTTATATAAAGATCTATTATATCAACTTGATTCTTATAATTAGGCATTAACCTACGTTAATATGTCATTTTGTTCAAATGGAATATCTAAAATTCTCATCTCATGCCCAAATGACATACCCTTGATGAACACCAAACTCTCGATAGTTGAATCATAACAAATTGTGAAATTCATCCCCATATCCTCAATTAAAGATATACCTCTAACTAGATCTTTTAAGGTTCTAACTTTTATGCTTAAACTTAGTCTCGGTTCTCTCGCATCTTTAGAGATCTTACTACAACACGCTACAAGGTATTTCAATAGAAGCTACATATTTTTTCCATGCATCCATCCCAAGAATTCAAATACCAAAATTCAAGAATTTATCATCAACTATGTTCATACTTTTACACAGAGCATGAGAAAAACATTAAATCATCAAACACTCAAACTTAATTTACATTTACTATCTTAAGTCCCAATTTCTTATAAGGATAATAAATCAACAATCTATGGTCATTGAAATTTCAAATCTTCCTTATAATAGCTAACACTCCCGTGAACAAACTGGAAAACCAAGGGTAGTTATTCTAAGATAACCACCCCGTGGGTCCTCTACTAATGTTACTATGCTGAACCGATACTAATGTATTGATCGAAACTCAAAAAATATAACTGTTGACATGCTTTTAGTCAAAGTAGTCACACGTGGTATTTCTGATTAGTGATGCGCTTAAGCAATCAGAACATGGTCAGAAGATATTAAGCGATTTGGTTGAAGTCGAATCACAAACATAAAAAGGCCTGAAACTCCTATAAGTTGACCTCTATTAGGCACGAAACATCAGTTACGGGGCTTTTCCCTATAACTCGTGTAGCCATCGGAATTAGCTTCAGGTAGAGCTTTCGTTTGGACAAAACAAACTTATGGTTTGGAAGTTACGCCCATTTCCGTGAACACGCGCAGAACAGGAATAACTTGAAGATTGGAAATTTGGCACATCTCGGATCGGATCGAAGTAGGAAACCCGAACTGGCTCGGCACTCGAACACTTTAGCAACAAAGCTCTAGATCACAGCGAATCGGATTGGAGGAAGAGAACCCGACCCGAACCGAATGGCTTATTCTGTACTGAATCATCTTTGGTTCAAAGACAATGACTCGATTCGAATCGACAACGATCCGACCCGCCAGGAGCGAGTTCTACACGTTGTGTTGACTGATTCTTATGCCATAACTACCTCCTATTAACCCGGATCTAACTCCACATGGCATAGTACGACCTTAGAATTATACTCCTCTACTTTTTGAGATCTCCTCTAGGCGTGACATGTGACATCCGACCCGGAGCACCTCCACAGCTATAAATATACCGTTTGAAGTATTTTCGAGGAGGACTTTTTGGCCACTCTTACTCCCAGTCTCCATTACAACAACGCAAGGACATTGCGCTTCATCAAACACTAAATTAACACATGGATAACGTGTATAAATTCTTGTATTCTCATTCAATACGTGGATTGTGTGTCTTCTTGTAACTGATTCTTGTAATCTGTCAATATAACAATAAGATTATAAAGTGGACGTATGCTACATCTATAGCCGAATCACTATAAAAACCTCGTGTGTCCCTTGTTTTTATTGCTTTATCTGCACTCTATGATCTGAGATTTGTGATTGTGAGGAATTCGTATTGCAATTAGGTGTTAGTACTGGATTTTTGTCTAACAATAACCTTTCAATTCGTGTCCTCAGAAGATAAATTTTCTCAATGAGATTGGTTAAGAAAACCTATGTCTTTGAGAAAAAAATCAATTACTTTTTCATAATAATCCACTAATCCAAGAAAATTCATTTCCTTCGAAAAGTGATTCTTAGAGACCTTGATCATGATTCCATGTGCTTATAAGGTGTCGAATTCCTTATCTAAATACCTAATTTATCCCGTTCTATCTTTGGTAAAACCAGCATATCATCTACACAGACCCCTACCAATTTACTACAAGTACTCACCAATCATCACACCACACTAATTAATAATTAGACTTAGGCACAAACTATTCCAAAAGGTAAGGCAACAGCTCTTAAAATCCATCTAATATTCTATGAACGATTTCATCCCTAATCCTTTCCACTACTAAAAACTTAGTGGAAATCACTAAAAAGAAATCTTGTTATGGGGAGAGTTGGCACGGTCTAAATAATCAAACAGACCATCTACATAAGGCGAAGAGTAACGGTTTATAGAAATAATTTACTTATAGTCACTATGGAACCAAAGGAATTATCCGTCTTTGTAGCAAAGATGAGTGATGTCTCTCATCCAAGATTGTGTGTTATTACCAATCTTTTTTAAAAGTTCCTTAGTTTCATTTTCCAAAATATTTCCATTGAAGCTGAAGTCCAATGACATCTTTGAAACACATGTAGAAAGCTATTATCATAGGTATCAAAATCAATGTACCAAAAGATAAGTCTAAGAAGTAAAATAATCCATTTCAATTGATTCTTCATAAGTCAATCCTAGGGTGTGTTTACCATGCATACCCTAACGTAACATTCCTCCTCTCAATATATGAGACGACTCACCATGTAGCTAACCTTTCTAATCTCCATACCAATCCACATCTAGTAATGCAATAATCATCACTCCATATCTAGAAAAGCTTCTGGCCATAGATATGGAACTTTACTATCAACTTTCCCGTAGAATTATGTGTATTACTGGTAATGCTACAAGTTTAACATTGTCATAAATGTATATTGGAAAACCAGTCTCTCTTCTACGAGATAACCAATTAACCTCTTCTAATATTAGGAAAATCTAGCACAGTGGGAACTGAAACGATAATGCCATGAGATTCACTAAAGAAAATAGGAAATTCAACATGACTGATCCATTGGGTAACAAGAAATCTCAAGAGTTCGTCAGCTGCATATCCTAACCTGTCAACCCTTCTCTTACAGTCAAAATAGCCTAATATGTGGGTAACTAATCCATCCTCAAAATTTACCTATTCCGAAAATCTCACAACATAAGCATCCTAGTTAAATTCTAATCCCAGTGTCAAAATATGAGTTTAAGCAATTATATTGATAACTTAATTAGACCTAAACCCAACTCATGTCCGAGAATACCCCAAGCATTCCCCATATCTAGAATTTCTGTTTTCAAACCCCGGCTTATCGTAAATAACAATCTAACCCTCCTATGGGGTAGGAAAACTACTATTAGGCCTAGAAACAAGCCTAAGTGCAAAAAAATTAATTAATTCCACTATTGCATATTAGAGGATTTGCTATGTTTATAAATGAGAGCTTGGTTAGGCATATAATATAGAAGAAATACATGTCTAGTCTCATATCAACATGGCCATGGCTCCACGCAACCACCTCCAACTAGTGAATCAAAGATAAAGGAATGGGTTACTCTTAAATCAGATAAAATAGATGAACTAGAAAGAACAAGTGGATAACACTTACTTTATCACCCTTTACTCATTTCCATTACTCGATCCTTTGATTGACACCTTCCCTATTCCTTTTTTGGCATATTTCCCACCTTAAAAAAATCTTTTTCAAAGCTAATAATACCTTCCTGAATATTTATGATGATCCTTCTTAAGTCATTTCATGATACTTGACCTCTTATGTTGCCTTATCCATAATTGACCATACTAAATATATGTTAAGTAGCAAGTTTATCTCCTAATTTCGGTTGACAAAGAATTCATGTATAATGGATTAAACTGGTTTATCCACGAATCAAAAGACCAACCTATAAACATCTAATGTCCTATTATACATAGGGAAGCTTAGTTAGGTTGGTCTATAAATAATTCGATGAAGAAAGGAGAGAACAGGACAAGGAAAGTAGACGGACTTGAGGGGATTTTTGTAAAACTTCTATTTTCAAAATTAATTTTGATTTGAAAAAAAATTATTTTTCTTTAGAGAAATACTTTACTTTAAAGCAAATTTATAGGAATCATGTAACCTTATGCTCTAGTACCAAATGAAACAGCCCTCACTACCCAGTATTCCCGATTATGGTTATACTAAAAAATTTAGAGCATTATAAGTACGAAGAAGCAAATTAAAATACTGAAATTCACAAGACATAAAAGAGAAACATCGGAAACATTTATTTCTCAATAACTGGTTAGTACAAAACAATACTTTTCACAAGATAAGTTTTAATACAAAACATTTGTATTACATAATCGCAACTCAAATCAAAGGGAATTATAAAACAATTCTCCTCCCAAGTAAAAATCCAGAACATGATAAAAAACTATCATAAAATGGAAGAAAATAAGATCTTGACTTCAATCCTCCAAAGCTGCTAGCATCGGCCATCAATGCCCCATAAGCCTAATAGGGGAAAGGGAAAAGAAGAAGAGAAGTGGGTTAAACATAAATCCTAATGAGCATTTAAATCAGTAGCACAAATAAGAAACATAGTGTAACAACCCAAATTTTAATAATATATTAAAATCATAAATCAAGGCACAATTAAATCTTAAAATAAGAATCAGGGGAAACGGGCCGCGCCTTTGCGTTCGTCTCGAAATTCTGCGCGGAATAGAGTCCGAGTTTTTGAAAATCGGAGTCCGGATGAAGGAGTTATGGCCTTCGAAAGTTCCAGGAAAATTTTAACAACCTAGACCCAGGTCGACCCTAGGGTCGACCATAGTGTCGACCTCCCCAGACTAGGTCGACCCTAGTATCGACCATAGTGTCGACCTCCCCAGACCAGGTCGAGCTTAGTGCCGACCATAGTGTCGACCCCCTCCCCCCTCATTTCTGAGTCCGAACATGGTTCGGTCTGGATAGCTAGCTGAGTCTGTTTTCGGGCCTGTGACGAATTTGGGTGGTTCAGATCAGTTCTAGGGTTTATCCTAGGGCCTAAACTAGTTCCTACACCGATATAAACATCCTAAGGCCTAACCTAATTCATAAAATAATTCATATGACACTAAAATGCTGCTGGACTTCCTCTTGATCATGGCCGCCGCTCTCTAAACTTTTCTCTTAGCCTCCAAACTAAATTCAAACTAGAGATTAAAGCTTCTACAACAATTCTACAACAATTCAAGAAGAAAAATCAATGTATCTGTAATGTTCTACGACAATTTTAGTTCTTAATTCATTAGCCATGCTCAGTAAGTTCTAATTATTTTCATATCTAAATATTTAATTATGATGTGGCCATGGAATAAAGTGGAATTGGATTTAAGTATGTTTATCGATTCTGATCTATTTCTGTTGCTCCTTGAATCTTGTGTTTTGGGACTTGTCTATCTTTATGCTCACGACAAGTTTATGATCTATTCGGAAGTTTTCTTGATTCGTAATGACGTTATCATCAAGTTGTAATATTTATGCCTATGATGATATTTTCCTCTGATCTCATTTTTATTCAGTTTCTATCTCCCCTAATTTATTTTCTTTCATGAACCTTGGTCAATTTCGAACCTTGACCTAAAATAGCGATTTGCGTACGATATGTATACGGGGGAATTATGGGATTATTGCCTATATGGATATGATGTAATAATTGCCAACATGAAATTGGATATTATCATTGTATTTGCAAGTTTGGGCGTGATCTGTAAATTTTGGTATAATCTTGCGATGAAAAATTTTGCATAAATATTATATACATGGAATTTGGCAAAAATAGGATATATGTAATGTAACATGAGAATTGCTATATATAACATGTAAATAATTTGGCATGAAGTGGGCATACATGAATTAGCATGTAAATTAAATCACGAGTTTGGGACTATGTAAGCTTAAATAAAAAGATTGGGCTTATGTTAATTAGGCATATGTAGAATTGAGAATTTGAACATGAAAGCGATTGTAAACTTGATAATTGGCATAAACATGTATTATGAACTTGGGCAACTGACATGTATTGTAATAAAAAGATTATAGTTTGGGATAACTGCATCATGAATCATGATTTGGGTTTATTGGGTATAAAACTTAATACATGTAATTTTGGCTAGAACTTGATATGGGTAAAATGGCATAAAATTGGCATACATGTAAAACGACATGAATTAAACATATGTAAATTCGGTATGAATTGGGCATATGTATAACTGACATGTAATCTAGAACTTGGGCATATGTTAATTATGTAAAATTTGGAATGGAAACATATATGATAATTTATGACTTGGAGAAAGTTTAATATGAACGCGCCAAAGTTGGGTTTTGGGTAGTTAGCATGTATTGTAAATAAAAGGCTATAACTTGGCATAACTTTATAGTGAATTATGATAATAATTTGGGAATATGTTTTGGGGCAAAAACATGAATTATGAACTTGGAAAATGGTCCCTAACATTAAATTGTTAGCACATTTACATATAAAGAACAAATATGTAAATTTAGAAAATATGAAATGCTTAACCCGAGATTGGATTGAGTTGTGATGTAAACCTGCCCGGACCCGCCCGACTGTCCAGTAATCACAACTGTTGACGTCAAAAGTTGGTCACTTGTGACGATCAAACCCCAATCGCGTGATCTACACACGAATAAAGATAAAATACGCAGTAAAAAGTAAAAGAACGGGGAGCACACACAGAATTTTTATAGTGGTTCGGCAAAGACAATGCCTACGTTCACTTTATATATTATTTATCTCTTTTTTTGATTACAAATAGAATGCTTTTTCTGTTTAGAGAAAAGGAAGAAAATGACTATTTTCCTTTCTTCCTTTTGAGAGATTAAGATTCTAGAGGAGGGTAGAGATGAAAAGTCTAAAGAAAGCCGTCCGGCCTAGAGAAGTCGTCCTCCTTTCTCTTTAAGCTTGGAGGTGTTTATAGGTGGAAAATGCTGCTTGGGCTATTGCAAAATGGTTCGGCCATTTTGGGAAGGTCCAGACACGTGGAATCCATTCATTGGCTCGAATTACGGCTGGAAGACTGATTCCACTGCTCATAAATAGTATCCCCGAAAGTTGTGGCTGATGTGGCATCCGTGGAGAGGTATATCAAAAGCAGAGCTTTGCCCGCATATGGTTGACCGCCTTTACCTCCTTGGAAGTCGGGATATTAAGTGGAATGGCTCTGTAGAGAAACCTTCCACAATGGCTCGAGATAACCAGTCAACGACTTCTTTCTGGAAGCGAGAAACTCAGTCGCCCTGGTGAACAATTTTTTAGGTAATGCGCAGTCATTCTGACTGAGTTGGATTTGGGCCGATATACCATTGCTTGATGTAGCGCCCCTGATGGGCCTCTTGGAGCGCGACTTGTATTTGGTTGTGCGTTTGGGCTTTGGTTTTGGCCCGATGAGATTAGTGCCAAAAAGAGGGCTAACACTTTGCCCCTTATAATATATCTTCATCCACAGAGGGAGATGTATTTTGAAATCTGAACTGAAGCACAAACGCTTGAGCTGCTATGGTCGCGCCGGACCATATTAAGTCCAGAAAACGGACTGGCCGATGTTGTATTAAGACCAGAAATCCGACGACCATGCCAGGTCATATTAAAGCCAGAAAACCAACAACTATCAGAAACCGTATTAAGGCCGAGATGATGATCGCCACTGGTACAAAAGTTGGTTCCTGCAAAAACAAAACAAACCATGGGTCGAGCATTTTATTCCACTTGGCTTTAGAGCATGGCGAGCATAAACCATACTCAGCTTAGTGGCGAGCATAAACCATACTCGGCTTAGTTGCGAGCATAAACCATACTCGGCTTAGAGCAAGTGTTTCTCATGCTCAACTCATGTTGGGTTAGTTAGTTTAACGACCAATGCACGCTCGTGGTGTAAAGAAAGAGAGCGACCTCTCTCACTTGAAAGAGTAAGTGTTTGAAGTAGTAGTGGGCTTTTGCGCTAACCACGTAGAACAGGGGGGCGAGCATTAACCATGCTCAACTTAATGGCGAGCACTAATCTGGTTCGGCTTAGAGATTTTACAACAATCGATCTACTTTTGCAAAAAGTAAAGTTCATAACTGCTAAGTAACTAGTACAAAGAAAATCTACGGGGACAGCAATTGATTACATAGCATCAAGGCGTCCCTATTATTGAAAGAAATACATCGAGAGAAAAGATAAAAAAAATCTAATTAATGATAATGCCGCGAGTGCTAGTCTCAGGATCCTTTCCATTTCTAGGAGCTTGCGGAACAGCCTGAGGAGCTTGGGCAGAAGGTCGCGGCAGCATGGCCGGGGCGTGATTTTTGACATACTCAGCAAGTTCGCCTTTTTTGACTCGCCCTTCGATGAGATCGCGCAGATGTCGGCAATCATTTGTATTATGTCCAGCTACGTTGTGGAATATACAATGCTTGCCAGAGTCAAGTTCCATCTGGGTCGGTTCTCGTTGAGGTGGCCTTGGAGTGGGGAAGGACTCGCGCATATCGAGTAGATATCGAGCAAAGAGGAATTGAGCTCGGTGTACTGATTATATTTGTTTTCATTTCAAGGTCGTACATTGCGTTTATCCTTTTCCGGGGCCGTTCCACTTCCTTTATTCTGGCCATTGCCATGAGTGGACCTTGTTGTTTGGCTACTAAAACTTCAAGGCTCTCCATCTCAAGGATGGCATCCTCTTTTCGGAGGAATCTTTCGGCCTCGGAATAGAAATCATCTATATCTTTGGGAGGATCCCTAGTTAAGGAGTTCGAGAATTCTGATCTCTTCTAGACTCCCGCAATGGCCGCCATCAACACCATCGATGGTCGGGCCGATCGATAGATGTTACGGCTGCATTGAACCTTTCGAGGAAGGATATTAGCGTCTCTCCGGATCGCTATTTGATGGTAGATCAAAACATGACACTTTTCGGTTGAGATATATGCACTCAAAACTGCTCGATGAAACAGGTGACCAGAGTATTCCAACTACCGATCGACTCCGTTGTTAGCTGCCGAAACCATATAACGGCTATATCTGTGAGAAAGAGTGGAAAGCACTTAGCTATGAAGCTTGTCGATGCACCAAGTACTTCCATATGTCGCATGTATCGCATAAGATGAATGGTCGGGTCAGTGCGACCATTGTATGGTTCGATGGCAGGGAACCTGAAGTTCGGAGGGTTTCGAGAATTTCTGATTTCTCAAGTGAAGGGTCTGCGATTGACATTGTCTATGTATTGCTGCGAAGAATTTCCCCGAGTGAAACATCGGATGATGCTTGCAAGCTGACTCCCATCTCCGAGGAGTCGTTGCCATGAACTTAACTCTGCATCCTGAGAGGGTTCTGCACGAGGATCCGGTAAAAGCATGCTCGGAAGGGTGGCCATTGGCTGGGCTCGACCTCCGAGAGTTGAGTGAAGGTGTGAGGGAAGGTGAGATCTGGCGGGTGGTTCTGGGCAGAATGGCCCCTCAGGAACCTGATGAGTTGTGGATCGAGCCATATTTGTAGCTAAAGGTCTAGGTTGATCCAGCATAGCATGTGATGTTCAGAGGCCAGGGTTGCCTCCGTTTGAAGCGAGGTTAGGAGGGTCTACGGTAGCGTTTTCTTCCGCTACGGTTAGGACCGGCATGGTAGGGTGGCTTCCCTCATTCGAAGGGAAGGCTACTCCAACTCTTTGTTGAAGAGGAAGAGTGGTTAGACTGGTCTGCGGCAAGATCTTGGGTTGTAATGGGAATGGCGTTGATTCTGAGGGACCTGGGGGTAGCTCGACTGATTCGGTAGGTCGGGATGTTCCAAAGAGTGGAGGCATATTTGCCAGACGACCTAGATCTTTGTCGCCTACCTCCTGAGGTTCTGTTGTTGCAGCCGCGCTGGTCGCTGGAAGCGATATTCTCGGCTGGGATCGATCGGTTGGTGGAACCAAACCAGGATGAAATAAAGGTGTAGCCTGATCAGTGGCCTGATTTCGTGCAGACCGAAGATCGGTTATTGCCCTAGCTTCGGTCGATGGAAGAATTAATGTTGAAGTGTTCCACCATGTTTCCAGTCGACCGATAAGGTGATCCATCAACTGCTGTTGTCGTTCGAGGACTTTACCCTAAGATGTCATATGGTCTCTGAGTTCGGCCATGATTTTATCCAGGTCGTCCCGGGTAAGGAATCGAGACATGTTGTCGTGAGAGGAAACTTCGTGGCTTGCTTCTGCAGCATCAGCATCAGCTGCATCGGCATTTGTGGGACGAGGAGGATGTTGCATCTTTCTTTCGTTTGTTTGCCATGACCTGGGATAAGCAGAAGCTCGATGGCGGTGTTGGTGCGCTTCCCCTTCCTGGCGCGCCAAAGTGTTAACGTCCAAAGTCAGTCACTAGTGACGATCAACCCCCAATCACGTGATCTATACACGAATAAAGATAAAAACGCAATAAAAAGTAAAAGAACGGGGAGCACACACAGAATTTTTATAGTGGTTCGGCAAAGACAATGCCTACGTCCACTTTATATATTATTTCTCTCTTTTTTTAATTACAAATACAATGCTTTTTCTGTTTGGAGAAAAGAAAGAAAATGACTATTTTCCTTTCTTCCTTTTGAGAGATTAAGATTCTGGAGGAGAGTAGAGATGAAAAGTCTAAAGAAAGCCATCCGGTCCAGAGAAGTCGTCCTTCTTTCTCTTTAAGCTTGGAGGTATTTATAGGTGGAAAATGCTGCTTGGGCTATTGCAAAATGGTCCGTCCATTTCAGGAAGGTCCAGACATGTGGAATCCATTCATTGGCTCGAATTACGGCTGGAAGACTGATTCCACAGCTCATAAATAGTATCCTCGAAAGTTGTGGCTGACGTGGCATCCGTGGAGAGGTATATCAAAAGCAGGGCTTTGCCCGCATATGGTTGACTGCCTTTACCTCCTTGGAAGTCAGGATATTAAGTGGACTGGCTCTGTAGAGAAACCTTCCACGCTAGCTCGAGAAAACTGGTCGATGAGTTCTTTCTGGAAGCAAGAAACTCGGTCGCCCTAGTGAACGATTTTTTAGGTAATGCGTAGTCATTCTGACTGAGTTGGATTTGGGCGGATATACCATTGCTTGATGTAGCTCCCCTAATGGGCCTCTTGGAGCGCGACTTGTATTTGGTTGTACGTTTGGGCTTTGGTTTTGGCCCGATGAGATTAGTGCCAAAAAGAGGGCTAACAACAACAATACCTATCCAATGTGGGAGGTTAAGGCATTGATCCCAATAAGGACCTGAGGTTAGACTGAGTTGCGGTGTAAACCTGCCCGGAACCGACCGGCAGTCCAGTAACCGCAACAATACATGTCTAATGTGAGTGGTTGGTGCTTTAATGAATAAGTTAATACTAAGAACGCTTTACCATCATAACATGTTGACCAATGGGTGGGTTAAGTAATATGACTAGGCTAATGACACTTAACCATTATAACATGACTAGCGGTTGGGTTGGTTTAACTTGAATGGGTTGATAACACCCAATCGATATAACCTGATGCATGGTAGGGTTAAGTAAAGACACGAGGGTAACACTTAACCATTATAATATGACTAGTGGATGGGGTTAAGTTAACATTCACTTAACTAATATAACGTGATGCGTGGTAAGGTTAAGTAACAACATAGGGTAACACTTAATCGTCACAACGTGATAAGTAGGTGGGCTAAGTCAACGTACACTTAACCAATATGACATGACATGCGGTGGGGTTAAGTTAACACAAGGGAGAACACTTAGCCAGTATAACAAGGCTTGCGGTAGCGTTAAGTAACACAAAGAATAACACTTAACCGATATAACATGATGTGTGGTAGGGTCAAGTAAAACAAGAGAAAACACTTAACCAACTTAACGTGATGGACGGAGAGGGTTAAGTACATATCGGGTTGGTGGGTAATATTAGTAAATACAGGCCCACAAACTTAACCATTAATAAGCATGCTCGAATCGGTGGGTTAAGTACACCACGGAAAGGTGGGTAATATCTGTACACATATGCCCGCAAACTTAACCAGTAGGAAACCCTAGTAACGGGGACCCATTTCAGTAGTAACCCAATTAGGTATCATGGCGCCCTGAAACTAGGCAGGGTGGGGCACGATTGCTGGGCTGATTGTAACGGTCAAAAAGCGATGGCGTTTGGTGCACAGTGTGGGTCCTAACGGGGTGCGGGCGTGCACACACTCCGGAGTAGACAAACAGGGCACTGGGCCACCAGTCGTATAACCTATGTATTCTAGAATTGTGTCAGGCCGCCACCATGGGTCTTGATACAACCCATGGTGGGACCAGCATAGATGTCTACAATCATTGGGGGCCTTATGACACACATAGGTAGCATAATCCCTAGGTTGGACCTAGGTGGCATAAACCATAAATCCGAGAAGCGTTCAATAGGTAGCATAATCCCTAGGTTGGACCTAGGTGTCATAAACCCTAAATCCGAGAAGCGTTCAATGGGTAGCATAATCCCTAGGTTGGACCTAGGTGGAATAAACCCTAAATCCGAGAAGCATTCAATAAGTAGCATAAACCCTAGTTGGACCTAGATCGCGAAAACCCTGGTTGAATCTAGGAAGCGCTCGATAGAAAACCCTAGATTGGATCTAGGTAATAAATAATAGATGTACACCTGAAACAACCACAATTTCAGGGATTGGGATCACGTTATCATATGATCATTTTATACAGATTACTATTTGGGACACTTGTTAGGCGGTGCAGAGAAAATAGATATCATTTTAATGGGGAAGCTTAGAAACCTTGCGATGTTATAATTGATTTATCGTGCATGTAGCTTATCTTGTCATCATGCTTATGTTTACTTTCAGTTTATTCATGCCATATTATCTTTACCTGTTTTTATGCTGAAAGTCACTAGGACTTACTCAGTCTTTATGACTGACCCGTTTTGTTTCGCCTCTTTTTCTTCCGTTCCTCCCCTCCCCCCAAGGTTCACAGGGTGGGAATACAGCTTAGTTCGGATCTTACCAAGCACCAAGGCTCTTTCATGAAGGCTTGGATTGCTCTTGGCTATGGCTTGCTTTGCTTTAGTGGGGAATACTATAATTTATTTTTATGCTTCTTTATTTTTGAGCAAGACAGATATTTTAGCTATGTATTTGGGTATTGGAAGTTGATGGGCTTTTATTGTGAACAATTCTATTTAATAAATGATTTGAAGTACTTCTACTTTACTTTCTGCTGTTTTATATATGTCTGTCTTGTAATATTTCCGTTCCAGTACCCATAATGCTCCATTGAAGTTAAGGCATTCCCTTTGTGAGTGACCTTAACGGATGTGGGGTGTTACATTTGGTATCAAAGCAGAAGGTTACCAGACTGGGCCAAAGTTTTCAAAAACCTTCTGAACTAGTTTTCAAAACATTTACAAAGAAGCATTTTCTAAAGGAAAGTTTTGTTTTACGAAAGGCATATTCCCCAAAGCCGTATGCACTATCTTTTGTTTCTCTCTTTGAATCTCTTCTTTCTCTCTTTTCACCATAGTTTTGTAGGCGTACGACACATGTCAGAGGGCAATGAGTGCCCAACCTCCATCTATAGCCGCAGTAGTTTTACTTGCGACTAATCTTATTTCAAGCTTTGTTGGGTGGCCGTGCGATGGAGGTAGCTTTCGAGAAACTTGTCAACAAGCTATGCAAGAATAGTAAGAACGAGGATAAAGAACAAGATCGTCGAGAGGGCAATTGTATGCTCTCACTACTAGTGTACCAAAGAGGGGTTGTAACGTTTCAGTTAAAGGTTTAGATTTTCTTTTCTATCATCCCGTTAGAACTTCGTTTCTGCAAATCACATTCTTTTAATTCTGCCTCGATAGTTGAGTCCCTGCACCTTAGTACTAGCATAGTAGATGATCCCATTTTTGTCTCAAATCCTGTTGGGGAATCAGCTCATTTATTCATGACTTGTTTGTATTTAAGAATGTCTATGCTAAGTGTTGAGTTTAGAAGTAATGCTTATGTTTTTGGTCTATGGGTTGATGCTAGAGATGGAGTGGTTATCCAGTACTGGTGCCATTCTTGAGTATGAAAAGAGGGTAGTTAGACTCTTGACTTGCCTTGGTAATGCCCTCGAAGTCTAGTGTAACCCTTAGGGTCCTTCCATGCTTAGTTACCTAGAATCTCTTGATACATTTATTGATCCACTCGAGTCGTGTTCGCCACTAAGGCGGATGGTTCATTTCGCTTATGCATGAGTTATGGAAAATCACATTAGTAAGTACATTTGGCAACATGGTCGGCATTTGTTTGTTTTCAAGAGATAGTTCTTCTGCATGGAATACCTTATAGTAAGTAAATGAGATCCAGGATTCGCTAGTGAATTTTGGAGAGCTTGCATGAAACCATGAGTACGCAGTTATGTTTGAGCCGAGTATACTAGAAAAAGAATAAGTGAAAGTGGAATGAGAGGCAATAGTGAAATAGGTTCCAACTCATATTTTGGAAACAAGAACTAAGAAGCTACGAAATTGTGAATTAAAGAAGTTCAAAGCACAATGGAGTTAAGCTCAAGGAAATGCGACTTAGAAGATTGAAGACTAGATTCGTGCATCATATCTCTTTTTAGGATTATATCCCTGATCCCTCTTTTCCTGTAGAGTTTGCTTGTATGCTATCTTTTAAGTATAACCTCTCGGTCCTATTTTCAATCCTATTTCTATTGCAAAACCCCATAGGGATCATCTGTTAGTAATACATGTTGGGGCTTGAGGGTGTCCGTTGGGTTGAGTAATTCTTTGGGCGTCAGCCTGATGTTGATTTCGGTCTTCGGGGCTAATGCTTAGGGAGTTCTTCTCCTAATCAATATATATGTGGCGTAGATTTCAAGTTTTGACATTTCCTAAAGGGCACAAAGTTTTTACTTGCTTCTATCATTGGACTATATCTTTGAATAGGAACAATTGGGTGTAAATATGTGTTTGAGACATGTTATGATTGATGGTTGCAAGTGGTTGCTAGTGGTTGCTCGTGGATGCATATACACATTAAGCACTAGATCGGCTCTGTCACCTTTCATATTGCATATACATGAGTATTTATACTTGTTTGTGGATGAAATTGAATGTGTTATCATGCGAATGTTGCATATGGATGGATGTTTGTGCACGCATATAGTGTTTATGTGACTAGGACTATTTGCATACATGTTGGACTCATGGAACTAAATATATTTTGCATCTAGAAGATCAATCAGGCCTGATCATTTGCATTAGACAAGGAACATATACACACACTTTCTGCATATGTTCATATAGCATTAGAAATCTTTTTAAGGACAATGATTGCTTGTGGATATGATGTTTTGAGTAGAAGGATGATGGATGGTACGACACACTCTTCTTAACTTGAAGACTTCGGGGATGAAATCCTTTAAGGAGGGGAGAATGTAACAACCCGAATTTTAATAATATATTAAAATCATAAAACAAGGCAGAATTAAATCTTATATTAAGAATCATGGGAAACGGGCTGCGCCGTTACGTTCGTCTCAAAATTTTGCGTGGAATAGAGTCCGAGTTTTCAAAAATCGGAGTCCGGATGAAGGAGTTATAGCCTTCAAAAGTTCCAGGAAAATTTTAACAGCCCAGACCCAGGTCGACCCTAGGGTCGACCATAGTGTCGACCTCCCCAGACCAGGTCGACCCGAGTGTCGACCATAATGTCGACCCCCTCCCCTCATTTCTGAGTCCGAACCTGGTTCAGTCTGGTTGGCTGGCTGAGTCTATTTTCGGGCCAGTGACGAATTTGGGTGGTTCAGATCAGTTCTAGGCTTTAACCTGGGGCCTAAACTAATTCCTACACCTATATAAACATCCTAAGGCCTAACCTAATTCATACAATAATTCATATGACACCAAAATGCTGCTGGACTTCCTCTTGATCATTGCCGCCGCTCTCTAAACTTTTCTATTAGCCTCCAAACTAAATTCAAACTAGAGATTAAAGCTTCTACAACAATTCTACAACAATTCAAGAAGATAAATCAATGTCTCTGCAACGTTCTACAACAATTTCAGTTCTTAATTCACTAGCCATGCTCAGTAAGTTCTAATTATTTTCAAATCTAAATATTTAATTATGATGTGGCCATGGAATAAAGTGGAATTGGATTTAAGTATGTTTATCGATTTTGATCTATTTCTGTTCCTCCTTGAATCTTGTGTTTTGGGACTTGTCTATCTTTATGCTCATGACAAGTTTATGATCTATTCAGCAGTTTTCTTGATTCGTAATGACGTTATCATCAAGTTGTAATATTTATGCCTATGATGATGTTTTCCTCTGATCTCATTTTTATTCAATTTCTATCTTCCCCATGAGACGACCCGAACTTCCCCGGTAAGGAAAGCACGGATAGAATTGAGAACAAGACACAAAAGAGAACGCAAACAGAAGAACATTTCATTGTTATTACAACAATTCCATCAGATACAAGAATATACAGAGTATGAATGAATAAAATACATTCGATAAATATCAGAGATTACAATAAATTACATAGCAGCGGAAAATAATACAAAACACAACTGAAAGTAATACACGGATACAGAGCTTTCCAAGCTTTGTTCCTGCTGTAAATCAGGATCCTGTGAATATAAATCTGCAAAACCAAACTACTAGCTGCCCGTATGAAAAATAGGGGCACCCAGAGTTTAGGTTAAAATAATAAACTCTAGGTCAGTCATGTGACTGGTGTGAGAACTAAAACAGTTATTTAAAACTTTACTTTAAAAGAGAGTAATTCAAGGGACCACGCCGTATAATACGGAACGAGTTTCCTCCCAAGAATACTAGTGCATATAACAAAACAGCGCAATGCTTTTTGGAAAAATAAAGCTATTATAAGACCCAGGTCCCATCACACAATGCAACACAAGCCGAAGGATAGGGTTTTCCCTTATAATAGCCAAACATGCTTGGTACGTTTAAAACAAATCATTTGATACTATAATAAGTGTATAGTGTCAAAACAATTTCAATCATAAGTATCAATCATAGACGGCATGGGTACCATATATCATGTCGCCATACTAGTTCTACAATTAAAACCGTAATATCACGTATTGGAAATTGGATTTCCGTCAGGAGTCGAGGCAAGGGGCAAGCTCCTCTTCGCGTTCGAGACACTCAAGCAAATTGTGAAAACCCGTAACTTCCCCCTAAAGGAAAGCGTCGGATAGTTCGACAACAAGCCACAACAGAACGCATACAAAAGAACATTACATTGTATATTACAACAATGCATCAGATTACATGAATATACAGAGTATGAACGAATAAATATTACACAGAAATATCAGAGATTTAAGTTACATTTAAATACATAGCAGCGGAAAATAATACAATACACAACTAGAAGAGATATACGGATACAAAGCTTTCCGGATATCGTTCCAGCTGTAAACCAGGATCCTGTGAATATAAATCTGCAAAACCAAAACTACTAGCTGCCCATGTCAAAATAAGGGCACCCAGAGTTTAGGTTTTAACAATAAACTCCAGGTCAGTCATGTGACTGGTGTGAGAACTAAAACAGTTATTTATCTTTATTTTCAAAGTTCGGTAAATCAAGGGACCACGCCGTATAACACGGAACGGGTTTCCTCCCAAGAATACCAGTGCATAAAACAAACAGCTCAATGCTAAATAAAGAAAAATGAAGCTGTTATAAGACCCAGGTCCCATCACACAATGCAACGCAGCCGAGGATAGGGTTTTCCCTTATAACAGCCAAAGAATGCTTGATACGTTTAAAACAAATCGTTTGATACTATAATAAGTGTACAGTGTATAAAACAACTTCAAATCATAAGTATCAATCATAGGCGACATGAATGCCCCATACCACTATGTCGCCATATATATGTTATACAATCAAAATCGCAAAGTCACGTATTTGGAAATTGGATTTCCATCTATGAACCGAGGCAAAAGATAGTCCTCACCGAATTCGAGACGCTCTAGCCCGCCCCTCAGGATCAGAGCTCGAGTGACCCTTGGATCGTCAGGGCCGGTCCACCGATGTGGATTAAAATGCCTGAACATGCGTTTCCCCGCCCTATGGGGCGTAGGTGAGCCAACTAAATGGCTCCATCGGTTCGAGAACGACCGATCAATCCGAGGCGCCTCGCAACAGCAACAACCACATAAGTCAAACTCGTCAGGGCGTGTAAAACCACTGACGCCACTTCTAACTAGAAAGAAACGCATGCCCTCCCTGAGGTCCGTCTCCCGTTTTTGGTTCATACCGGGTGTGAAACACACGAAGTAAACGTTACACAAAGCTACGCCACAAAGGCCGTGCTTTGATCATCACCACAATACTTTGCTTTTCAACAGAAGCCTCGATCAATTGCCACTTAGGCATGCCACACAGGCAATTCACTCCATGTGTTTGATATCCATCAATATATAACCCCTGAGCTCGTACGTCTCAGAGAAGGGCGTTAAGCAAGAGAATAAATTCTCCACCGCCAAACAGATATATATTTAATAGAGATCAATCACACGGACTAAAATCCAATGTCAGACACACAGTCCATTTACAAGTCTGTTCTGGGTCTGAACGAAACCGGAGGCACCTAGTACCCCGCATATCCCTCGATCTCCAAGTACGTCTGGACGACCACTAACTGTTTCCATCTTCTTGGGTGTACAGCCCAATCAAGATCATCAGTAATTACCCAAACGACGTGAAGACTTCTGGTCTTCGACCACCGTCTTCATCTTCGACTTATCGTCGTATCAGTTATTCAGAATGGGATAAACCCGGTCTTTCCGAATAACTCGCGTATATTTTAAATAAGTGTTACACAAACACAACATACGCCTCATTCCAATTCATCAGTCACTAACCGTAAATTAATCAAGAGAATAATTCCCCAAATATTAACCCCGAAGGCCGAAACCAACATCAGATCAATATCCAGAAAACCATTCTACTTAGCTAACCGACAGTTAGTTTCTAAATTTCACATTCATAGGGAAAGGTTCCCATTAATTTTATCCAAGATAAATTCCTTGAATTTATTCTTTATTCTATTTTTGAATCTCAATTCAAACTAGTCGGGATTAGCGAACCTTACCGAAGTAATCATTTATTTTAATTTCCTCATCCCAACCTATTCATCCCATGAAGTAAAACTGGTAATACTTCATATCTAACACCACAGTGTTATCGGTAAATTCAATTACCATTTCACGTTCAAATCTAATTAAAGATTTAACTATCGCCTGGAGCAAAACTGGTGATACTCCATTTTCGATCATTTCAATCTAATTAAAGATTCATTAAAACTCCACTTAGTTTTAATCTTCGACTGGGTTGAAGAATCAGTGTCATTTAAAACACGGTTCACGATAAACCCAAAAATCAATATCAATTCAATTCCAATTAAATATTATTTAATTGGTACGCTTCATTAAATATAAATAAAAAGATTTAATCTTTTCTCAACTGGGTTCAAGAATAGTGTTAGTGAAGACACCATTCACGACAAACCCAAATCACATTTGATATTCAATACAAGGCTCTGAATAGAAAATATATCGGCTTATATTCAATATCAAATTCTGCGATTAACAAATGTCGTATTAGAAATAACGATATAAATATATAAATTTCAAATTTCCATAACAACATCTGTATAATCACGAATTCCAACATCGAAATATTCCGAAGACAATTTCGATTCAAATCCACTCCAATGCAATCAATGGAAATTCTGGTTATTTTTAAAACCCTTTTCAAATTCAATTTATTTATTTAAAAATAAATAGAATTATATTCCTAGTTCAAAACTAGTTCATTTCGATAAAAATCTATTTTTATCTTTTCAAATATGGAGTTTTTCATCCCAAATCTTCACAAATCATTTCTTATGATTTTACACAAATTATTACTATTTTTAATAATTTTATCAAGGCCCGTACAGTCGATTTCCTTCAACGGCCATCGAACTGCACTTACAGCGACCTTTTTCGAATTTGATTTGGACGTATCTTCAAATCCAACCGTTAGATTTCAAATTTCTAACATTCATTAGAAAGCTCTTTTCGATACGAACCCAACGGTTCCGGTTTTAGGAGAATCCGACGGTCGGATCTCCCGTAATGTCCGTTTGAAATAAATGGTCGAAATTCACGAACTGCCGCGGCGCGTTCTATTCAGGCCATTCTATTATATATATAATATATATAATATATATTTCGTCGATTTCCATTCGAAATGAATTTTATAAATCATTTTAAATTCGTTTTCAAAACGGTTTCAACTTCATATTCAATTTCAAATCAAAATTGAATATTCCAATTTAAATTCATTTTAAATTCATTTCAAATTCATTTCAAATTGATTTCAATTCAAATTGATTTCTAATTCAATTTCAATTCGTTTTTAATTCATTTCATTTCGAAATCGTTTTCAATTCATTTCATTTCGAAATCGTTTTCAATTCATTTCATTTCGAAATCGTTTTCAATTCAATTCATTTTGAAATCGTTTTCAATTCATTTCATTTCGAAATCGTTTTCAATTCAATTCATTTCGAAATCGTTTTCAATTCAATTCATTTCGAAATCGTTTTCAATTCAATTCATTTTGAAATCGTTTTCAATTCAATTCATTTCGAAATCGTTTTCAATTCAATTCATTTCGAAATCGTTTTCAATTCAATTCATTTCGAAATCGTTTTCAATTCAATTCATTTCGAAATCGTTTTCAATTCAATTCATTTCGAAATCGTTTTCAATTCAATTCATTTCGAAATCGTTTTCAATTCAATTCATTTCGAAATCGTTTTCAATTCAATTCATTTCGAAATCGTTTTCAATTCAATTCATTTCGAAATCGTTTTCAATTCAATTCATTTCGAAATCGTTTTCAATTCAATTCATTTCGAAATGAATAAAATCGATATAAATATCGTTCACGTCAAAATGGCGTCAATCTAATCAACACGGCTTCATAAATTTCTATTTTCAAATATTCTATTTCAAATATTTCTTTTTCAAAATAGTTGTTATTATCAAAATATTTCGTTCAACACATGACCAATCTCAATGGATGAGTACTGTCAACACATGAACTTTTATTATATATTATTCTTTATTTTCTAAATTGGAATGAGGCCCAATCAATTACCATATAAAGTTAATTATATGGATTTCATACAACACATGTATATAATAGCATTGAAAAATAATCAACCATCAACCAAAGTGCACTACACTGTATAAGCATCAAATATAGATATCTAACGCTTATAACAGCCTGTCAATCAATCGATCGACATATTTAATCAATCAGGATGAGTGAACTTCAAATTTCATCCCAACACCCGTGTGGGGTTTCAAACAATCAAACACAGATTTTTATTCGTGCTGTTGGGCGATGTGTAAAATTTATCGTCCCAATCCATGTCAGTCAAATCAGTGTACATAAACAAACCCTCTGGTTTGTAAATGAATATTTTATTTTATTCACTTCACGTTAAAAAATATATTTTTAACGACAAAACATTTTATTTTAACATATGAATTTCTATTCAATTCATTCTTTAAATAAAATGATATTTTTATTTTTCTAACATATTTTAGAAAATTTCGGCGGCATAACGGCACGATACTAGAAACGGGACAAGGCCTAGCCTTATCCCCGGTCTAGTGAAGGCCCACGCCATTCACACATCAATCAAATCAATTTCAATTCACCCAACAGTTCAATTCAAACCAAATAATCTAACTAATTTTTGCAATCAAACAAACAAGTCCATGGTCTGTGGACGATTGTGTCGGGTGCTACTAAACACCGTCTGCATCCTAGTATATATATATAACTAGAAAAGAAATTGAAGAGTGAGAAGTTCTCACCAATAGCTATCCAAACATCTTGACTCTTCTTTGATATAAATCTTCTTCGTTCTCGCCTTTTTGTCACCTTCGTTGTCCGCTTTCACTACATATGTAAAAATCGAATTTTTACTTCGCTATTCAATATATAAAAATCATATTTTTACTTCGATGTTCAATATATAAAAATCGAATTTTTACTACTATGTTATATAGATAAAAATTATATTTTTATCACGCTATTTTCCCTATAAAGATTTCGCCTTTATAAAAACATAGACTTCGCCTTTTCAAATTTAAAGATTTCATCTTTATAAAAATCTCATTTTTATTTTTCTACACATATAAAGATGATATTTTTAATATTCCTATCATGTAAAAATTATATTTTTAATTCTCTACCTAACCAAAAATCATATTTTTACATCTTCTAGATAGTAAAAACTATATTTTTAATACTTTAAAAATATAAAAATCATATTTTTATTTCTTCTATATAGTAAAGACTATATTTTTAATACTTTAAAAATATAAAAATTATATTTTTATTCCTTTAAAAATTATTCCATATCTTTACAATTCTAAAAATCGCATCTTCTATTTTTAAAAACATCTCCTTTCTATTTTAAAATTCAGATCTTCCTATCATACAAATCCAAGTTTTATCCAATTAAAAATCTAAGCTTTTTCACCAAGTAAAAATCAGTTTTTTTATGTGAACGAAAATCAGTTTTTTTTAATACATATATAAAATCAGTTTTTATATTTAGAAACTAGATAAACAAATAAATAAATAAATAAAATACTCACTGATTTATTTTCGTTCGTCGGAGACAGGGGTGTTGTTTGCGCATTGACCAGAGGTGAAGGGCTTCAGGTGGTCGGCCAGCGGCGTGCGGAAGCGGCGGTGGCTGCTGGACATGGTGCAATGGGCGGAGCGACAGGAAGTGGGGTTTTGGGTTTCGGAGCGTCGCGGTTCAGGGTGGTGACTGGGAGGGAGGACCGGCGGCTTGGCATCGACGTTGGGGAAGTGGGGCGTTGAACTCCTGGGAGCGGCGCGTCGAGTTCGAGATCTGGGGTTTTTTTTTTCTTGTTTCTTCTGAGGAAATGATGAATCGGGGGGGGGGGGGGGGCAGAACGGATAAAGGGGAGAAGGATTATTTTATATTTTTATTTATTTATTTATTTATTTATAATTTTTTTATTCACATAAAGCAACTTTTTCTATCGACCTCGAAACAAGGCCCACTGCCTGTCGTCAATAGTGTTTCACCCCCATTCCGAACACAATGGGATATGTATCGCAAGCTGATTCGATCGTTACAGTCAATTTCCGTTAAATTCACATTTAAATCATTATATTGGATTTTAAACATACATTTCAAATTACCGGGGTCACATACTAACTCGAAAAATTCCAGAAAAATATTTTCTAGCTTCGTATTGACGATACGGTCCTAACAAAACTAATTTCATCGAATTCTGAGACCGTTAGAAAAATGGCCAATTTCCAGTTGATTAAAATCAACTAAAACAGGTCAAATGCGTTTTCCTTTGCCACGCTCACATATTGATTCAGAAAATTATGAAATTTGGAACCTAGCAATAACTTTACATCATGGACCCAACAAAACTGGTTTCGTTGAAATCCGAGGTCGTTTGCAAAATTCTCATTTTTAAGGGCCTGAATTCTATAGCGACTATTCAGAATTTTCAACTGGACATATCTTTTGATTCCCGCTATGAAATTTCGATTTCCCGGATTCGTTGGAAAGATATTATCAATTAGATCCTAATGTTTTTGGTTTCACTAAAATCCGGATTGTTTTGCACCCGGTACATTCAATTGAAGTTTGAAATCGAATTATCGAACTACCACGCCATTTTCAATTCTATTTATAATTATATATAAATATTTATATTCTAACGACGATGCATATAATATATACGTTCGAATTACATTCAAAATAAATTTCTCGTCGATTATATTTAAAATAATCTATTTTAAATATTCTAAAATCGCTAAATTTGCCAAAACAAAAATTTTAAACTGGCCCAGATTTTCGGGTTGTTACAATCTCCCCCACTTAAAACTTTTCGTCCCCGAAAAGGAACAAAGTCGAAAGTGGTTTGATTATTGAACTCTACGTTCGATCAGGCTTTCATTCTCCCACTTTTCAGTTTCTGAGAATTTTCAAAAATTTCAAAAATTTGGCTAACACCATAAATTTTCGAAAAATTTCGCCATAACCTCCCCTGCAATGGGAGCATCGGGAAATCTCAAATAGCTTCCCCGGTCCTTCAGATCTCAAAAAGAAAAAGAAAAAGCCAAGCGGCTAGCCAATAGGCTCATAAAATCATCATCACCCAAGCAAAACAGTAAATTATGTAGTAAACATGTACCTATTTGTCGGGCAAACAAATTTTATTCTCTGCTCTAGCCTCCTTGCTATGACCTGTTCAAGGATATACATGTATATGCAAGCAAATGCGACTAATTTTCAGTATAATTCAATATGTGATTCAATTAGGCTAAATGGCTAAAAATTAGCAAACAAATAAACAAACAACGCAAACATCAATCAATTAGTGAATTAGAGTTTCAAATTCATAACTTTGATACATATAAAGAAAATCATGTTTTGATGCCAAATCACAACAATGTATTCTAGCTATATTAGTTTTGGTTCTCACACCAGTCTAAAGGAAATATATAGAAAATCACACCTTCGAAACTCGAACATAAATGTTGATGATGCGATCGCTATCATCAATATCATCTTCGGGAGACTAGAGTGTGATTCTATATCTATCCAATATATTAAAACTTTGAATATACGTTTGCAAGGCGTATATGCAAATTCTTTATATACTGAATTGTCCAAAATCAATATAAACAAATAATCAAATACGAATAGTTGATTTAAATTTTCAAAACAAAATTTGTTTTCACTTTAAAAATATACTCTTCACACTCGTTCTAGGATACTACTGATACCATCTCTAACGAGTCATTCTAATTGGATATTACTAATCCAATATCTGATGAATTCTTTCGTATGGTTCTAATGTGCCTTGTTCTCTAGCTTTGTAAACCAAAGCTCTGATACCAACTGTGACGAACAAGAATTTCGCTCGGTCCGAACCAGTCGCTAAACCGATCCAGACCGTTCGAAACGCCCTATCGTTTAGAACACGACAAAATAGAACGCATACAAAAGAACATTTCATTGTATATTACAACAATGCATCAGATTACATGAATATACAGAGTATGAACGAATAAATATTACACAGAAATATCAGAGATTTAAGTTACATTTAAATACATAGCAGCGGAAAATAATACAATACACAACTAGAAGAGATATACGGATACAAAGCTTTCCGGATATCGTTCCAGCTGTAAACCAGGATCCTGTGAATATAAATCTGCAAAACCAAAACTACTAGCTGCCCGTGTCAAAATAAGGGCACCCAGAGTTTAGGTTTTAACAATAAACTCCAGGTCAGTCATGTGACTGGTGTGAGAACTAAAACAGTTATTTATCTTTATTTTCAAAGTTCGGTAAATCAAGGGACCACGCCGTATAACACGGAACGGGTTTCCTCCCAAGAATACCAGTGCATAAAACAAACAGCGCAATGCTAAATAAAGAAAAATGAAGCTGTTATAAGACCCAGGTCCCATCACACATTGCAACGCAGCCGAGGATAGGGTTTTCCCTTATAACAGCCAAAGAATGCTTGATACGTTTAAAACAAATCGTTTGATACTATAATAAGTGACAACTTCAAATCATAAGTATCAATCATAGGCGACATGAATGCCCCATACCACTATGTCGCCATATATATGTTATACAATCAAAATCGCAAAGTCATGTATTTGGAAATTGGATTTCCATCTATGAACCGAGGCAAAAGATAGTCCTCACCGAATTCGAGACGCTCTAGCCCGCCCCTCAGGATCAGAGCTCGAGTGACCCTTGGATCGTCAGGGCCGGTCCATCGATGTGGATTAAAATGCCTGAACATGCGTTTCCCCGCCCTATGGGGCATAGGTGAGCCAACTAAATGACTCCATCAGTTCGAGAACGACCGATCAATCCGAGGCGCCTCGCAACAGCAACAACCACATAAGTCAAACTCGTCAGGGCGTGTAAAACCACTGACGCCACTTCTAACTAGAAAGAAACGCATGCCCTCCCTGAGGTCCGTCTCCCGTTTTTGGTTCATACCGGGTGTGAAACACACGAAGTAAACGTTACACAAAGCTACGCCACAAAGGCCGTGCTTTGATCATCACCACAAGACTTTGCTTTTCAACAGAAGCCTCGATCAATTGCCACTTAGGCATGCCACATAGGCAATTCACTCCATGCGTTTGATATCCATCAATATATAACCCCTGAGCTCGTACGTCTCAGAGAAGGGCGTTAAGCAAGAGAATAAATTCTCCGCCGCCAAACAGATATATATTTAATAGAGATCAATCACACGGACTAAAATCCAATGTCAGACACACAGTCCATTTACAAGTCCGTTCTGGGTCTGAACGAAACCGGAGGCACCTAGTACCCCGCATATCCATCGATCTCCAAGTACGTCTGGACGATCACTAACTGTTTCCATCTTCTTGGGTGTACAGCCCAATCAAGATCATCAGTAATTACCCAAACGACGTGAAGACTTCTGGTCTTCGACCACCGTCTTCATCTTCGACTTATCGTCGTATCAGTTATTCAGAATGGGATAAACCCGGTCTTTCCGAATAACTCGCGTATGTTTTAAATAAGTGTTACACAAACACAACATACGCCTCATTCCAATTCATCAGTCACTAACTGTAAATTAATCAAGAGAATAATTCCCCAAATATTAACCTCGAAGGCCGAAACCAACGTCAGATCAATATCCAGAAAACCATTCTACTTAGCTAACCGACAGTTAGTTTCTAAATTTCACATTCATAGGGAAAGGTTCCCATTAATTTTATCCAAGATAAATTCCTTGAATTTATTCTTTATTCTATTTTTGAATCTCAATTCAAACTAGTCGGGATTAGCGAACCTTACCGAAGTAATCATTTATTTTAATTTCCCCATCCCAACCTATTCATCCCATGAAGTAAAACTGGTAATACTTCATATCTAACACCACAGTGTTATCGGTAAATTCAATTACCATTTCACGTTCAAATCTAATTAAAGATTTAACTATCGCCTGGAGCAAAACTGGTGATACTCCATTTTCGATCATTTCAATCTAATTTAAGATTCATTAAAACTCCACTTAGTTTTAATCTTCGACTGGGTTAAAGAATCAGTGTCATTTAAAACACGGTTCACGATAAACCCAAAAATCAATATCAATTCAATTCCAATTAAATATTATTTAATTGGTACACTTCATTAAATCTAAATAAAAAGATTTAATCTTTTCTCAACTGGGTTCAAGAACAGTGTTAGTGAAGACACCATTCACGACAAACCCAAATCACATTTGATATTCAATACAAGGCTCTGAATAGAAAATATATCGGCTTATATTCAATATCAAATTCTGCGATTAACAAATGTCGTATTAGAAATAACGATATAAATATATATATTTCAAATTTCCATAACAACATCTGTATAATCACGAATTCCAACATCGAAATATTCCGAAGACAATTTCGATTCAAATCCACTCCAATGTAATCAATGGAAATTCTGGTTATTTTTAAAACCCTTTTCAAATTCAATTTATTTATTTAAAAATAAATAGAATTATATTCCTAGTTCAAAACTAGTTCATTTCGATAAAAATCTATTTTTATCTTTTCAAATATGGAGTTTTTCATCCCAAATCTTCACAAATCATTTCTTATGATTTTACACAAATTATTACTATTTTTAATAATTTTATCAAGGCCCGTACAGTCGATTTCCTTCAACGGCCATCGAACTGCACTTACAGCGACCTTTTTCGAATTTGATTTGGACGTATCTCCAAATCCAACTGTTAGATTTAAAATTTCTAACATTCGTTAGAAAGCTCTTTTCGATACGAACCCAACAGTTCCGGTTTTAGGAGAATCCGACGGTCGGATCTCCCGTAATGTCCGTTTGAAATAAATGGTCGAAATTCACGAACTGCCGCGGCGCGGCGTGTTCTATTCAGGCCATTCTATTATATATATAATATATATAATATATATTTCGTCGATTTCCTTTCGAAATGAATTTTATAAATCGTTTTAAATTCGTTTTCAAAACGGTTTCAACTTCATATTCAATTTCAAATCAAAATTGAATATTCCAATTTAAATTCATTTTAAATTCATTTCAAATTGATTTCAATTCAAATTGATTTCTAATTCAATTTCAATTCGTTTTTAATTCATTTCATTTCGAAATCGTTTTCAATTCATTTCATTTCGAAATCGTTTTCAATTCAATTCATTTCGAAATCGTTTTCAATTCAATTCATTTCGAAATCGTTTTCAATTCATTTCATTTCGAAATCGTTTTCAATTCAATTCATTTCGAAATCGTTTTCAATTCAATTCATTTCGAAATCGTTTTCAATTCAATTCATTTCGAAATCGTTTTCAATTCAATTCATTTCGAAATCGTTTTCAATTCAATTCATTTCGAAATCGTTTTCAATTCAATTCATTTCGAAATCGTTTTCAACTCAATTCATTTCGAAATCGTTTTCAATTCAATTCATTTCGAAATCGTTTTCAATTCAATTCATTTCGAAATCGTTTTCAATTCAATTCATTTCGAAATCGTTTTCAATTCAATTCATTTCGAAATCGTTTTCAATTCAATTCATTTCGAAATCGTTTTCAATTCAATTCATTTCGAAATCGTTTTCAATTCAATTCATTTCGAAATCGTTTTCAATTCAATTCATTTCGAAATCGTTTTCAATTCAATTCATTTCGAAATCGTTTTCAATTCAATTCATTTCGAAATCGTTTTCAATTCAATTCATTTCGAAATGAATGAAATCGATATAAATATCGTTCACGTCAAAATGGCGTCAATCTAATCAACACGGCTTCATAAATTTCTATTTTCAAATATTCTATTTCAAATATTTCTTTTTCAAAATAGTTGTTATTATCAAAATATTTCGTTCAACACATGACCAATCTCAATGGATGAGTACTGTCAACACATGAACTTTTATTATATATTATTCTTTATTTTCTAAATTGGAATGAGGCCCAATCAATTACCATATAAAGTTAATTATATGGATTTCATACAACACATGTATATAATAGCATTGAAAAATAATCAACCATCAACCAAAGTGCACTACACTGTATAAGCATCAAATATAGATATCTAACGCTTATAACAGCCTGTCAATCAATCGATCGACATATTTAATCAATCAGGATGAGTGAACTTCAAATTTCATCCCAACACCCGTGTGGGGTTTCAAACAATCAAACACAGATTTTTATTCGTGCAGTTGGGCGATGTGTAAAATTTATCGTCCCAATCCATGTCAGTCAAATCAGTGTACATAAACAAACCCTCTAGTTTGTAAATGAATATTTTATTTTATTCACTTCACGTTAAAAATTATATTTTTAACGACAAAACATTTTATTTTAACACATGAATTTCTATTCAATTCATTCTTTAAATAAAATGATATTTTTATTTTTCTAACATATTTTAGAAAATTTCGGCGGCATAACGGCACGATACTAGAAACGGGACAAGGCCTAGCCTTATCCCCGGTCTAGTGAAGGCCCACGCCATTCACACATCAATCAAATCAATTTCAATTCACCCAACAGTTCAATTCAAACCAAATAATCTAACTAATTTTTGCAATCAAACAAACAAGTCCATGGTCTGTGGACGATTGTGTCGGGTGCTACTAAACACCGTCTGCATCCTAGTATATATATATATAACTAGAAAAGAAATTGAAGAGTGAGAAGTTCTCACCAATAGCTATCCAAACATCTTGACTCTTCTTTGATATAAATCTTCTTCGTTCTCGCCTTTTTGTCACCTTCGTTGTCCGCTTTCACTACATATGTAAAAATCGAATTTTTACTTCGCTATTCAATATATAAAAATCATATTTTTACTTCGATGTTCAATATATAAAAATCGAATTTTTACTACTATGTTATATAGATAAAAATTATATTTTTATCACGCTATTTTCCCTATAAAGATTTCGCCTTTATAAAAACATAGACTTCGCCTTTTCAAATTTAAAGATTTCATCTTTATAAAAATCTCATTTTTATTTTTCTACACATATAAAGATGATATTTTTACTATTCCTATCATGTAAAAATTATATTTTTAATTCTCTACCTAACCAAAAATCATATTTTTACATCTTCTAGATAGTAAAAACTATATTTTTAATACTTTAAAAATATAAAAATCATATTTTTATTTCTTCTATATAGTAAAGACTATATTTTTAATACTTTAAAAATATATAAATTATATTTTTATTCCTTTAAAAATTATTCCATATCTTTACAATTCTAAAAATCGCATCTTCTATTTTTAAAAACATCTCCTTTCTATTTTAAAATTCAGATCTTCCTATCATACAAATCCAAGTTTTATCCAATTAAAAATCTAAGCTTTTTCACCAAGTAAAAATCAGTTTTTTTATGTGAACGAAAATCAGTTTTTTTTTAATACATATATAAAATCAGTTTTTATATTTAGAAACTAGATAAACAAATAAATAAATAAATAAAATACTCACTGATTTATTTTCGTTCGTCGGAGACAGGGGTGTTGTTTGCGCATTGACCAGAGGTGAAGGGCTTCAGGTGGTCGGCCAGCGGCGTGCGGAAGCGGCGGTGGCTGCTGGACATGGTGCAATGGGTGGAGCGACGGGCAGTGGGGTTTTCGGTTTCGGAGCGTCGTGGTTCAGGGTGTTGACTGGGAGGGAGGACCGGCGGCTTGGCATCGACGTTGGGGAAGTGGGGCGTTGAACTCCTGGGAGCGGCGCGTCGAGTTCGAGATCTGGGGTTTTTTTTTCCTTATTTCTTCTGAGGAAATGATGAATCGGGGGGGGGGGGGGGCAGAACGGATAAAGGGGAGAAGGATTATTTTATATTTTTATTTATTTATTTATTTAATTTTAATTTTTTTATTCACATAAAGCAACTTTTTCTATCGACCTCGAAACAAGGCCCACCGCCTGTCGTCCATAGCGTTTCACCCCCATTTCGAACACAATGGGATATGTATCGCAAGCTGATTCGATCGTTACAATCAGTTTCCATTAAATTCACATTTAAATCATTATATTGGATTTTAAACGTACATTTCAAATTACCGGGGTCACATACTAACTCGAAAAATTCCAGAAAAATATTTTCTAGCTTCGTATTGACGATACGGTCCTAACAAAACTAATTTCATCGAATTCTGAGACCGTTAGAAAAATGGCCAATTTCCAGTCGATTAAAATCAACTGAAACCGGTCAAACGCGTTTTCCTTTGCCACGCTCACATATTGATTCAGAAAATTATGAAATTTGGAACCTAGCAATAACTTTACATCACGGACCCAACAAAACTGGTTTCGTCGAAATCCGAGGTCGTTTGCAAAATTCTCATTTTTAAGGGTCTGAATTCCATAGCGACTATTCAGAATTTTCAACTGGACATATCTTTTGATTCCCGCTATGAAATTTCGATTTCCCGGATTCGTTGGAAAGATATTATCAATTAGATCCTAATGTTTTTGGTTTCACTAAAATCCGGATTGTTTTGCACCCGGTACATTCAATTGAAGTTTGAAATCGAATTATCGAACTACCACGCCATTTTCAATTCTATTTATAATTATATATAAATATTTATATTCTAACGACGATGCATATAATATATACGTTCGAATTACATTCAAAATAAATTTCTCGTCGATTATATTTAAAATAATCTATTTTAAATATTCTAAATTCGCTAAATTTGCCAAAACAAAAATTTTAAACTGGCCCAGATTTTCGGGTTGTTACACAAATGCCTCAGGACCCCACTATGATCCTTGGATCTTCAGGGCCGGTCCTCTCTTACTTTTGAGGATTAGTTATTCCTGAACACACGTTTCCCGGTCCTTACAGACCTAAATATGAGGTGCCTCGTATCCAACAACCACACAGGTGAAAAGTATATAAATGTCAGGGCTGGTGGGTCACTGACACCACCCTAGCTAGAAAGAAACGTCGTGCTCTCCGTACAGTCACTATCCCGTTTTTGACTCATACCGAGGTGTGAGGCTCGCGAATTCATGCTATACCCAAAGCTATGCCACACAGGCCGTGCTTTGATCGTCAACTACAAGATTTGCTTTTCAACAGAAGCCTTGATCAATTGCCACTTACGCGTGCCACACTGGCAATTCACTCCATGCGACTGATGTCCATCGATATACAACCTCTGAGCTCGTGCATCTCAGAGAAGGGCGTTAAGCAAGAGAATAAATTCTCCGCCGCCAAATAGATGTATATTTAATAGAGATCAATCAACACAAAATTAAATCCAATGTCAGACAATCAATCCATTTACAAGTTCGTTCTGGGTCTGAACGAAACCGGAGACACTTTCCTCGCATATCCATCCACCTCCAAGTACGTCTGGACAATCACCAACTGTTTCCCTCATCTTGGTTGTATAGCCCAATCAAGATCATCAGTAATTACCCAAACGATGTGAAGACTTCCGGTCTTCAACCACCGTCTTCATCTTCGACATCTTGTCGAATCGGTTATTCAGAATGGGTATAAACTCGGCCTTTCTGAATAACCCACGTATATGATAAACAAATGTTACACAAACACAACAAACGCCTCATTCCAATTCAGAATGTTCTTTTTATTCACAAAATCACATTCTTATGGAAAGGTTCCCATTAATTTTATCCAAGATAAATTCTTCTAAATTTATTCTTTAATCCTCCTTTGGATATCATTTCAAACTAGTCGGGATTAGCGAACCACACCGAAGTAATTATTTATTTTATTTCCCAATCCCAACCTATTCATCCCCTGGAGAAAAACTGGTAATACTCTATATCTAACACCACGGTGTTATCGGTAAAATTAATTACCATTTCACGTTCAAATCTAATTAAAGATTTAACTATCGCTTTGGAGCAAAACTGGTGGCACTCCATTCTCGATCACCTTTCAGATTTGATAATTTAAATTATCAATTCACATTTTAATCTAATTAAAGATTCATTAAAACTTCACTTAGTTTTAATCTTCTCAAAAATCAACATCCTGCCTTTAACTGGGTTAAAGAACCAATGTCATCTAAAACACGATTCTCGACAAACCCAAATCATATTTGATATTAAATACAAGGCTCTGTATAGAAAATATATCGGCTTATATTCAATATCAAATTCTGAAACCAACATATATCGTATTGGAAATAATGATATAAAATATATCTTTCAAATTCCCATAACGATATCTGTATAGTCACGAAATCCAACATCGAAATATTCCGAAGATAATTTCGATTCAATTCCAGTCCAATTCACGTATTGGGAATATTGATTATTTTTAAAATCACTTTCAAATTAAATTTATTTATTTCAAAAATAAATTGATTTTAATTCTAGTTCAAAACTAGTTCATTTCGATAAAAATCTATTTTTATCATTTCAAATGTGGAGTTTTTCACCCCAGTTCTTTCCAATTCACATATTATGATTTTACACAAATTATCAATATTTTTAATAATTTTATCAAGGCCCGTACAGTCGGTTTCCAACAACGGCCATCGAACTGCACTTACAACGACCTTTTTCAAATTAGATTTGGACATAATTCCAAATCCAACCGTTAGATTTCAAATTTCTATTATTCATTGGAAAGCTCTTTTCGATACGAACCCAACGCTTCCAGTTTTAGGAGAATCAGACGGTCGGATCTCCCGCAACGTCAATTTGAAGTCAATGGTCGAAATTCACGAACTGCCGCGGCGCGGCGCGATCTATTCAGGCCATTATATATATAATATATATATTATATATATTTCATCGATTTCCTTTTAAAACGTATTTTATAAATCGTTTTAAATTCGTTTTCAAAACCATTTCAACTCTATATTCAATTTCAAATCAAAATTGAACATTTCATATCATTACTATATAAATGATAATATTTTCAAAATGTTATATTTTGAAATCACTTCTTTTCTATATTCATTTTAAAAACGAATATAATCGATATAAATATCGTTCACGTCAAAATAGCGTAACTCTAATCAGCAAGGCTTTATATATTTCAATAAATTCATTATTCTATCCAACAAATGAATATATCCTATTCAACACACGAATCTATATTTCTTTCAACACACGACTAATCTCAACACATGAGTACTGTCAACACACGACTATTTTTGTTATGTAAAATATTTTATAAAATTATGGTATCTATCGTTTGATTTTTAATTAGACTTCAACCGTAAAGTAGTTCTAATTTTAAATATGATAAAGATGAAAATTTTATTGTTAAAATATTTTACTCAACACATGAATAGTTTTAACACATGAACATCGTCAACACATGACTATTTTTATATTCAACACATGAATTTTCTTTTATAATTTTAATTATTTTCCCGATTTGTAATGAGGCACAATCAATCACCATATAATGTTAATTATATGGATTCCATACACCACATGTATATAATAGCAATGATAAACAATCAACCATCATCCAAGGTGCACCACACAACTGCATAAGCATCAAATATAAATAATCAACGCTTACACAGTCTTTCGACCAATCGATCGACATACAATTAAATAATTGGGATTAGTGTACCCAAATGTCATCCCAACACCCGTGTGGGGTTTCAAATCAACAAACACAGATTTTTATTTGTGCAGTTGGGCGATGTGTAAAATTTATCATCCCAATCAATATCCGTCAAATTAGTGTATATAAACAAATCGTCCTATTTGTTTATAAATATTCATTTATTCACATTCACTATATTCATATTCACGTTAAAAATTATATTTTTAACGATAATTAATTTATTTCAACCATCTACAATTTATTATCGATTTCACATCAACATCACAAACAATTTTCACAACACATCAATCAAACAAACAAGCCATCCGTGGTCTGTGGATGACGGGTGTCGGGTGCCGCTAAGCACCGTCTGCATCCTAGTATATATATATATATATATATATATATATATATATATATATATACTAGAAAAAGAAATTTAAAGTGAGAAGTTGTCACGAAAGCTATCCCAACTCCACGACACTTCCAATGTAGGGAATCATCGCCGTTCTCGCCTTTTGTCACTTTCGTTGCCCGTAGCCACTACATATATAAAAATCACATTTTTATACTGTTGCTATGTATATAAAAATCATATTTTTATACTACTACTACATAGATAAAAATTCTATTTTTACATCGCTACTATATAGATGAAAATTCTATTTTTACATCGCTACTATATAGATAAAAATTCTATTTTTACATCGCTATTCTCTATATAAAGATTTCGCCTTTTCAAATATAAAGATTATATTTTTACTATCTTACCTATATAAAAATTATATTTTTATACTTCTACGACATAAAAGATTATATATTTCATCTTCTACAATATAAAAGATTATATTTTTCATCTACTACGATATAAAAGATTATATTTTTCATTGCAAAATTTAATTAAACAAAACAAAATAAAATAAATAGAGGGCTTACATTGCTTTAAGGAGGAGCGGAGGGGGGGTTTCACCATTAGCGGGGCTAGGCGGCCGGGGGTGGAGAGAGGCGGATGCGGCATCGGGGGGGGGGGGGGGGGGGTTCTGTTGGCGCGCAGGTCAGGGAGGAGGTGGAAGAAGAAGCAGCAGAGGCGGCAGCAGCAGGAGGAGGGGGCGCGGTTTTATCAGAGGAAGAAGAAGAAGGAGATGAGGAAGAAGAAGAAGGGGGACGCGGCGCGTTGGCCCCGCCTTGGGCGGCGGCGGCGATCGATCGCGTCCCCCTTTTGTTTCCCTTTTTTTATTTATCTGATTCGATTTCGAACCGGGGGGGGGGGGGGGGGCAGAGAGAGTAAGTAAGGGAGAGGGTTTTATATTGTATTTATTTATTTAATTTACAAAAAGTTGACTTTTTATTTCGACCTTGAAACGAGGCCCACCGCCTGTCGTTCATAGCTAATTACCCCCATTCCGAACACAATGGGATATGTACCATAAGTTGATTCAACCGTTTCGATCTGTTTCAGTTAAAATCAACATATAACTCTATATATTGAATTTGAACGCACATTTCAATTTACCGGGGTCACATACAAACTAGAAAAATTCCAAAAAAATATTTTCTAGCTTCGTATTGACGATACGGTCCTAACAAAACTAGTTTCGTCGAATTCTGAGACCGTTTGAAAAATGGTCATTTTCCAGTCAATTAAAATCAACTAAAACTGGTCAAACGCGTTTTCCTTTGCCACGCTCACATATTGATTCGAAAAATTATGAAATTTGGAATCTAGCAATAATTTGACATCACGGACCCAACAAAAGTCGTTTCGTCAAAATCCGAGGTCGTTTGCAAAATTTCCATTTTTAAGGGCCTGAATTTCATAGCGACTATTCAGAATTTTCAACTGGACATATCTTTTGATTCCCGCTATGAAATCTTGATTTTTCGGATTCGTTGGAAAGATATCCTCAAATAGATCCTATTATTTTTGGTTTCGCTAAAATCCGGTTTATTTTGCACCCGGTACGTTCAATTGAAGTTTGAAATCAAATTACCGAACTACCGCGCCATTTTCAATTCTATTTATAATTATATATAATTATGTATATTCTAACGACGACGTATATAATATATACATTCGAATTCCATTCAAAATAAATTTCTCGTTGATATTATTTAAAATAATTCATTTTAAATGTTCAAAATTCGCTAAAATTGCCAAAATAAAATTTTTAAACTGGCTCGCATTTCCGGGTTGTTACAATCTCCCCCACTTAAAATTTTTCGTCCCCGAAAAGGAACAAAGTCGAAAGTGGTTTGATTAATCAACTCTACATTCGATCTGGCTTCCATTCTCCAACTTTTCAGTTTCTGAGAATTTTCAAATTCTTCAAAAATTTGGCTAACACCCGGAATTTTCGAAAAATTTCGCCATAACCTCCTTTGTACGGGGAGAGGTTTGGAAATTTATTGGGCCGTATTAAGTACCCAATAAATCCTAATAAGCATACACATATTAATAGTGATATATTCTGGTGTTTACAGAGGAGCGTGTATTGATAATAACTCTAGAGAATAAATTCTCATCACCCTGTCAAAGCCTGAGGGAGTGTGTATTTTAAATGCTCCAGAGGATAAATCCTCGTCACCTCGTTCCGTGTGGGAAATAAATAGTCCATGTGCCGTATATAATAACTAGAGAGACGTGATTATTGTCAACTCTAGACCCGTGTGGGGTTTTTATTAATCTGGCAATTTTATCGTTACAATTTAAATAGTCCATATCAGTCATCAGTTCGACCTGTAAAATATAGTCATCGCCATACAAGCCTCTCACTCGTATGGTAAATCTTCCACCTCGTCACACAAGCTCCAAATGCTTATGTGGTATATGATGAAGTATGCCTATCTTCCAGAAGTATGCCAGGTAATGTAGTTCAAAATTAATTGTTGCTATCCTATGGCGATGTTTATTATTTCACATAGAATAACCAACACTCTGCATCCAATGGCATTCACAGGAATTGATATAATAATATTTTGCATCTAACTCATTAAGGTTTACCTATTTGTCGGGCACACAAATAAAATCTTTACTCAACAGCTAATCCAATTTCCTGTTCAAACATATATAATGCACAAGTATATATTTCTAATTATTTTCTTATCAGTTCAATGTGTGATTTAATTGAATAAATTTGTTCTGGTTTTTATTGATGACATTCTAATCTTCTCTAAATCAAAGGCCGAAAAGAAACATAACAATGGAAGCCGAAAAGGAACAAAGCCGAAAGTTGTTTAACAAATCAACTAACCTTTCATTATTTTGGCTACGGCTTAAGTTCTTTAACTTTTCAGTTTCTAAGAAATTTTCAAATTTTTCAAAAATTTGGCTAACACCCTAAATTTTCGAAAAATTTCGCCATAACCTCCCCTGCACCGGGAGCAACGGGAAAATCCCGAAATTGCCATACAGGCCTTCTGATCTCAAAAAGAAAAAGAAAAAGCCAAGCGGCTAGCCAATCGGCTCGTAAAATCATCATCACCCAAACAAAACAGTAAATTATAGTAAATATGTACCTATTTGTCTGGCAAACAAATTTTATTCTCTGCTCTAGCCTCCTTGCTATGACCTGTCCAATGTAAGTACATGTATATGCAAGCAAATGCGACCAATTTCAATACAATTCAATATTTGATTCAATTAGGCTAAATGGTTCAAAATTATCAAACAAATAAACAACCAACACAAACATCAATCAATTAGTGAATTAGAGTTTCAAATTCAAAATTTTGATGCATACAAAAAAAACATGTTTTTGATGCCAATTCACAACAATGTATTCTAGCTATATAAATTTTGGTTCTCACACCAGTCTAATGGAAATATATAGATATCACACCTTCGAAACAAGAACATAAATACTGATGATGTGGCCACATTATCAGAATTATCCCCAGGTGTCGAGAATGTGACTCTATATATATCCAGTATATTAAAACTTCGACTATACGTTCATGACGCGTATACGCGAAATCTTTATATACTCGATTGTCCATATTCAAAATAAATAAATATTCAAATACGTTTAAAACAAATTAAATTTTCAAAACAAAATTTGTTTTCATTTGAAAAATATACTCTTCACACTCGTTCTAGGAAACTACTGATCCTATCTCTAACGAGTCATTCTAATTGGATATTACAAATCCAATATCTGATGAATTCCTTCGTATGGTTCTAGTGTGTCTTGTTCTCAAGCTCTGTAAACCAAAGCTCTGATACCACTCTGAGACGACCCGAACTTCCCTAGTAAGGAAAGCACGGATATAATTGAGTACAAGACACAAAAGAGAACGCAAACAGAAGAACATTTCATTGTTATTACAACAATTCCATCAGATACAAGAATATACAGAGTATGAATGAATAAAATACATTCGATAAATATCAGAGATTACAATAAATTACATAGCAGCGGAAAATAATACAAATCACAACTGAAAGTAATACACGGATACAGAACTTTCCAAGCATCGTTCCAGCTGTAAATCAGGATCCTGTGAATATAAATCTGCAAAACCAAACTACTAGCTGCCCGTGTGGAAAATAGGGGCACCCAGAGTTCAGGTTAAAACAATAAACTCCAGGTCAGTCATGTGACTGGTGTGAGAACTAAAACAGTTATTTAAAACTTTACTTTAAAAGAGAGTAATTCAAGGGACCACGCCGTATAACACGGAACGGGTTTCCTCCCAAGAATACTAGTGCACATAACAAAACAGCGCAATGCTTTTTGAAAAAATGAAGCTATTATAAGACCCAGGTCCCATCACACAATGCAACGCAAGCCGAAGGATAGGGTTTTCCCTTATAATAGCCAAACATGCTTGGTACGTTTAAAACAAATCATTTGATACTATTATAAGTTTATAGTGTCAAAACAATTTCAATCATAAATATCAATCATAGACGGCATGGGTACCATATATCATGTCGCCCTACTAGTTCTACAATTAAAACTGTAATATCACGTATTGGAAATTGGATTTCCGTCATGAGTCGAGGCAAGGGGCAAGCTCCCCTCCACGTTCGAGACACTATAGCAAATGCCTCAGGACCCCACTATGATCCTTGGATCTTCAGGGTCGGTCCTCTCTTACTTTTGAGGATTAGTTATTCCTGAACACACGTTTCCCGGTCCTTACAGACCTATATCCGAGGCTCCTCGTATCCAACAACCACACAGGTGAAAAGTATATAAATGACAGGGCTGGTAGGTCACTGACAACACCCTATCTAGAAAGAAACGTCGTGCTCTCCCTGCAGTCACTGTCCTGTTTTTCACTCGTACAGAGGTGTGAGGCTCGCGAATACACGCTATACACAAAGCTACGCCACACAGGCCGTGTTTTGATCATCAACCACAAGACTTTGCTTTTCAACAGAAGCCTTGATCAATTGCCACTTACGCGTGCCACACTGGCAATTCACTTCATGCGACTGATGTCCATCGATATACAACCTCTGAGCTCGTGCGTCTCAGAGAAGGGCGTTAAGCAAGAGAATAAATTCTCCGCCGCCAAACAGATGTATATTTAATAGAGATCAATCAACACAGAATAAAATCCAATGTCAGACACACAATCCATTTACAAGTTCGTTCTGGGTCTGAACGGAACCGGAGGCACTTTCCTCGCATATCCATCCATCTCCAAGTACGTCAGGACGATCACCAACTGTTTCCCTCATCTTGGGTGTATAGCCCAATCAAGATCATCAATAATCACCCAAACGATGTGAAGACTTCTGGTCTTCAACCACCGTCTTCATCTTCGACATCTCGTCGAATCGGTTATTCGGAATGGGTATAAACCCGGCCTTTCTGAATAACCCACGTATATGATAAACAAATGTTACACAAACACAACAAACGCCTCATTCCAATTCAGAATGCTCTTTTTATTCACAAAATCACATTCTTAGGGAAAGGTTCCCATTAATTTTATCCAAGATAAATTCTTCTAAATTTATTCTTTAATCTTCCTTTGGATATCATTTCAAACTAGTCGGGTTTAGCGAACCACACCGAAGTAATTATTTATTTTATTTCCCAATCCCAACCTATTCATCCCCTGGAGCAAAACTGGTAATACTCCATATCTAACAACACGGTGTTATCGGTAAAATTAATTACCATTTCACGTTTAAATCTAATTAAAGATTTAACTATCGCTTAGGAGAAAAACTAGTGGCACTCCATTCTCGACCACCTTTCAGATTTGATAATTTAAATTATCAATTCACATTTTAATCTAATTAAAGATTCATTAAAACTCCACTTAGTTTTAATCTTCTCAAAAATCAACATCCTGCCTTTAATTGGGTTAAAGAACCAATGTAATAACCCGGAAAATACGAGCCAATTTAAAATTTTTAAATTGATTATTTCAAAGGAATTTGAACAATTGAAATAGAATATTTCAATAAAATAGTGAATTAGAAATAGTGAGTCGGTTTGAAAATTTGAATTCAAACTTTCACCGACTATGCAGGGTGGAAAATATAACGGATTTTAGCGAAACCAAAAATATTTAAATCTGTTAGTCAATACCTTTCTAACGAATCTGAAAATTGAAGTTTCATAACGGGAATCAAAAGCTATGGCCGAATGAATTTTCAGAAGGGTCGGTATATAGAATATATAGCCCTGGAAAATTGATATTTTGCTTACGACCTCAGAATTCGACGAAACCACTTTTTTTGGGTCCGGGATGTCAAACTATTGCTAGGTTTCAAATTTCATAATTTTTGAAGCTAGTATGTGAGCGTGGCAAAAGAAAATGTGTTTGGTCGATTTCTGTTAAATTGGATCGACCAGAAAATGGACATTTTTCAAACGACCTCAGAACTCGACGAAACTAATTTTGTTGGGACCGTAGCGTCAAAACATAGCTAGATTTATTTTTCTGGAATTTTTCGAATCAGTTTGTGGCCCTGGCAAATTGAAATGTGCGTTCAGAGTTAAAAATTAAATGTTTTATACTTAAATTTGAAAAATAACTGACTGTAACAGTCGAATTGGCCTACGAAACATATCCCATTGTGTCCGGAATGGGAGTATTTAGCTAGGGGCGACAGTCGTTGGGTTTAAAAAGGAGGTCGTTTGAGAAAACACTATTTAAAAATTTAATATAATCCTCGGCCAATCAGAATTTTCCTTTCATAAATTAAAAAAAAAACCCCCGTTCAACGGTGAAAATCGCTCCCTACCTTCTCTCCTCCACCGCCACCGCTACAGCCACTTCCAGCCTTCGCCACCCCCTACCTCGACGCGTCTCCTCCTCCTCTTCAAATCCGACCCCACCGCCGCCCCTACAGTCGCCTCCTCCGCCCGTATCGACGCCAGGAAGTCGAGCACTTTCCGCCGCCGCCCTGAACGCCACCGACCACCGAACGCCACCAAACCACCACCGATTTAAAGCCCTCTCTTCCCTCTTCCACGTCCAACTCCCCGATCTTCCCCACGTACAACTGATTTCGCGAAAACTGTAAACCTAGTTTCGAAGCTTCGTGAAAGTTAGTTTTCTTTGATCTTTACGCTTTGAAAAATCATATCTTTTTGGTGTGATGACGAAATTCGATGAAACAGGAAACATCGAGACCGCAAGGAAGCTCTCTACCCAATAGAAGAAGCCGCGGATTTTTCTGACATCGTATCGATTTTTAGCGCTCAGAAAACCAATGTGAGGAATCTAAATTAACGTGAAATTAAATGGAAAATGTCGTGTATAATTTATATAAGCGAAATATAAATTACATACGTGTTTTATACCTCATGTACATGCGTAGTGTAAGCTATATAAGCGAAGTATGAATTTTACATGCATAGAATAATTGATATATGTGTTGAAATGCAAGTGAAATATAGCAATTATTTATATATATATATATACTCCCCTCGTCCACAAACCATGGACGATATTTATTGTGGTGAATTGGTGTGAAATATTGGATGAAAAATACGAATGGTTGAATAATTGTTTGTGGTTGATATTGTTTGGTTGTGGTTGAAAAATACCCATTGGTGATTGAAATGAATTGGAAATATTTGTGGAAATAAAAATAAACATGCCGCCTGCGTGCGAATTAGATGCATGAATCCCCATTGTCAAAAACCGCGAGGTTCTAAGGTAGAGCGAGGAGCCGTACTAGGGACGGTGCTGGTTTTAACTACCCTGCCGTTATGCTGCCGAAATTTTGAATAATCTTTGTGTGTTAGAATTATTTTCATATGTTGAAATTATTTTTCATGCATTGAAATTAAAGCCATATATTGAAACTATGTCCATGTGTGGAAATATTCATGTGTTGAAAAGTGTTGTATGAAAATTAAATTCATTTGTGAATGAATGGAGTGTTTAAACAATAAAAATCACATTTTTATATATATATGAAGTATGAAAAATATTCGCCTTATATAACTAGTTTCAACAATAAAAATCCCATCTTTCTAATATGAACAACATAAATAAAATGTCCAGTGTGGAAATACTCATTTGTTGAGAAGTGTGTATAGTGGAAAAGTTCATGTGTTGAATAAAAAGATCGAACGATAAAAATTACATTTTTATTGAAACTATGAAGTGTTGAAACCATCCTTTGGTTGAATAAATATTTTAAATGATAAAAATATCATTTTTATCATATGTGTGATATGCTAAAGATATGCGGACGTTGAAATAAATATTTGTGATAGAAATATTATTTTTTTAACATGCATAGGAACTAAATAAAATAGTCATGTGTTGAAATCTATTTTAGTTCGCCAAAATTATCATCTTTGAAATGTGAAGAGTTAAAAATAGCCACTTGTTCAAATAAACGTGCATGAGTTGAAATATACATTAACTAGCTAATGATATGATTTTAGCCTATGCATGCAACATTAGAATGAATGGTGTTTTTAAACCAAAGCAAATCAAATATGAAATTGAATGGAAATTGATGAATGTTAGAAATTGTATATATGTGCATGCATATCTATTGAACAGGTTAAAGCAAAAAAAAAGGGGCTAGAGAAGAGAAATAGAATTTTGTGCCCGACAAATAGGTACACATTTACCGCTTTGTTTGGGTGATGATTTTATGAGCCTGTTGGCTAGCCGCTTGGCTTTTTCTTTTTCTTTTTGATATGAGACGCCCGTGTGGCTATTTGGGAATTTTCCCGGACCCTCCCGTACAATGGAGGTTATGGCGAAATTTTCCGAAATTTAAAGGCGTTAGTGAAATAATTGAAGTGGAAACGATGTAGGAATTTTTGAATGAACTATATTTATATAAATATATAAATATAAATAGAATTAAAACGAAACGTGGCCGTGCAGTTCGTATTATGAAACCGTGATTTCAAACGACTAGTGCGGGAAATCCGACCATTGGATTTTCCCGAAACCGCAACCGTTGGGTTCGCCTTGGAAATATCTTTTCGACGGCACCAACTTTGTGAAGATCCGACGGTTGGATTGTCTAGAATGTTTAATTCAAAACTGAAGAAAAACAGCGCCAGAAACGATTATATTTATATATATATATATAATTAAATTAAATCGAATAACGACGCTGCAATTCATAAATTGAAATCATAATTTCAAATGGCTAGTGTGGAAGATCCGACCGTCGGATTTTCCCAAAACTGAAACCGTTGGATTCATTTTGAAATGACCTTCCTAATGATGTAAAATTTGTGAGGATCCAACGGTTAGATTTTCAGATATGTGTAAAACAAAATTAATGAAAAGCAGCGCCAGTGCATCGACACGACCTGAAACGTCGTTTAATTAAATATGGTCGTTTTAAATTAAATAAAAATGGCGATATATCGTTATAGAGTACTATAGACGATATAGAGTGAAAATAAACCAATTTTGTTGTGTTTGCTTGATATGTGATGGTTGAATGTATTTGACATGAAAATTATAACTAAATAACTGAAATGTGAATGTTGAATAGTCCAACCACGTGATTAATTGATTTGGAAATCTAAATATACGTGGGTTATTTGAAAAGGCCGAGTTTAACTCATTTCAAATAATCGATCGACGTTGAGAAGTCGAAGAGTCGAAGACGACTGAAGACCGACGATCTCCACATTGGATGGATGGGCGCTACTGATGCTCGTGATTGGAGTAGCTACCATGAAGGAATTGAAGTAGTAGCCGTCCAAACATACCGTTGATTGTACGGATATGCGAGGAATTGGTGCCTCCGGTTTCGTTCAGACCCAGAACGGACTTGTAAATGGACGGTGTGTCTGACATTGGATTTTGTTCTGTGTTGATTGATCTCTGTTAAATATATATCTGCTTGGCGGCGGAGAATTTATTCTCTTGCTTAACGCCCTTCTCTGAGACGTACGAGCTCAGAGGTTATACATTGACAGAAATCAGTCGCATGGAGTGGATTGCATGTGTGGCACGCCTAAGTGGCATAAGATCAAGGCTTCTGTTGCAAAACAAAGTCTTGTGGTTGATGATCAAAGCATGGTCTGTGTGACGCAGCTTTGTGTATAACGTGAATTCGCGAGCCTCACACCTCGGTATGAGTCAAAAACGGGAGAAGGACCCAAGGAGTGCACGACGTTTCTTTCTAGCTATGGTGGTGTCAGTGAACTCCCAGCCCTGACATTTATATCTACTTTTCACCTGTGTGGTTGTTGGAATACGAGGCGCCTCGATTATAGGTCTGTAAGGACCGGGAAACGTGTGTTCAGGAATTGCCAATCCTCAAAAGTAAGAGAGGACCGGCCTTGGAGGATCCAGGGGATTGCTGTGTGCGGTCCCGAGGCATTTGCTAGAGTGTCTCGAACGGAGAGGAGCTTGCCCCTTGCCTCGACTCATGAAGGAATCCAAATTCCAATACGAAATATGCGGACGTGATTGTATTACTAGTATGGCGACATAGTGGTATGGGTCATTTATGCCGCCTATGATTGATATTTATGATTGAAATCGCTTTTGAAACATATATGCACTAGTAATAATATCAAATACCTTTGTTTTATTCGTATGAAGCATCTTTGGCCATTATAAGGTAAAAACTCTATCCTCCGGCTTGCGTTGCATTGTGTGATGGGACCTGAGTCTTATAATGGCTTCATTTTATAAAAAGCATTGCGTTGATTTAATCATTTACTTTATTTCATGCACTAGCACTCATTGGAGTAAACCCATTCCGCGAAAGTGGCGTGGTCCTTTGATTTGCCTTATTATAGTTGTTAATAAGTTGAGTAGATTTCTCATACCAGTCCCATGACTGACTCGTAGTTTGTTTCACCTTTCAAACTCGGGTGCGCTCATTTTCACACGGGCAGCCTAGTTACAGGTTTCTGACGCACCTTTTGGCTCATGGCGAGGCTTGACTACACTGTGCTGACTTGGATTTTCTTCGCCATTATTGTATCTATATTATGATTCCGCCATTGGCGATGTAGACTGATATTCCTTTTGTGTACTCTTTATGTATGATTCCGCCTCAGGCGATGGTGACTGATTATGTATCATTATGCACTAAGTTGTATCCTGTACTGTGCTTCTCTGATGTGATGATATCTATATGATTCCGCTGTCATATGTGTGTAAATTATTCTACTTTCCGTTTATGCTATTATCTGTGATCCGCTAATGATGATTATTGTGTTATATTCCAATGATTATCCTTAACACCGTGTAACGGGGTTTTGGGATCGTCACAACCAATGTCATCTAAAACACGATTCACGACAAACCCAAATCATATTTGATATTAAATACAAGGCTCTATATAGAAAATATATCGGCTTATATTCAATATCAAATTCTGAAACCAACATATACCGTATTGGAAATAACGATATAAAATATATCTTTCAAATTCCCATAACGATATCTGTATAGTCACGAAATCCAACATCGAAATATTCTGAGGATAATTTCGATTCAACTCCAGTCCAATTCACGTATTGGGAATATTGATTATTTTTAAAATCACTTTCAAATTCAATTTATTTATTTCAAAAATAAATTGATTTTAATTCTAGTTCAAAACTAGTTCATTTTGATAAAAATCTATTTTTATCATTTCAAATGTGGATTTTTCACCCCAGTTCTTTCCAATTCACATATTATGATTTTACACAAATTATCAATATTTTTAATAATTTTATCAAGGCCCGTATAGTCAATTTCCAACAACGGCCATCGAACTGCACTTACAACGACCTTTTTCAAAATTGATTTGGATATAATTCCAAATCCACCTGTTAGATTTCAAATTTCTAATATTCATTGGAAAGCTCTTTTCGATACGAACCCAACGGTTCCAGTTTTAGGAGAATCCGATGGTCTGATCTCCCGCAACGTCAATTCGAAGTCAATGGTCGAAATTCACGAACTGCCGCGGCGCGTTCTATTCAGGCCATTATATATATAATATATATATTATATATATTTCGTCGATTTCCTTTTAAAACGTATTTTACAAATCGTTTTAAATTCGTTTTCAAAACCATTTCAACTCTATATTCAATTTCAAATCAATATTGAACATTTCATATCATTACTATATAAATGATAATATTTTCAAAATGTTATATTTTGAAATCACTTCTTTTATATATTCATTTTAAAAATGAATATAATCGATATAAATATCGTTCACGTCAAAATAGCGTAACTCTAATCAGCACCGCTTTATATATTTCAGTAAATTCGTTATTCTATTCAACAAATGAATATATCCTATTCAACACATGAATCTATATTTCTTTCAACACACGACTAATCTCAACACATGAGTACTGTCAACACACGACTATTTTTGTTATGTAAAATATTTTATAAAATTATGGTATCTATCGTTTGATTTTTAATTAGACTTCAACCGTAAAGTAGTTCTAATTTTAAATATGATAAAGATGTAAATTTTATTGTTAAAATATTTTACTCAACACATGAATAGTTTCAACACATGAACATCGTCAACACATGACTATTTTTATATTCAACACATGAATTTTCTTTTATAATATTCATTATTTTCCCGATTTGAAATGAGGCACAATCAATCACCATATAATGTTAATTATATGGATTCCACACGCCACATGTATATAATAGCAATGATAAACAATCAACCATCGTCCAAGGTGCACCACACAACTGCATAAGCATCAAATATAAATAATCAACGCTTACATAGTCTGTCGACCAATCGATCGACATACAATTAAATAATTGGGATTAGTGTAACCAAATGTCATCCCAACACCCGTGTGTGTTTCAAATCAACAAACACAGATTTTTATTTGTGCAGTTGGGCGATGTGTAAAATTTATCATCCCAATCAATATCCGTCAAATCAGTGTATATAAACAAATCGGCCGATTTGTTTATAAATATTCATTTATTCACATTCACTATATTCATATTCGCGTTAAAAAATATATTTTTAACAATAATTAATTTATTTCAACCATCTACAATTTATTATCGATTTCACATCAACATCACAAACAATTTTCACAACACATCAATCAAACAAACAAGATATCCATGGTCTGTGGATGACGGAGTCGGGTGCCGCTAAGCACCGTCTGCATCCTAGTATATATATATATAACTAGAAAAAGAAATTTAAAGTGAGAAGTTCTCACCAAAGCTATCCCAACTCCACGACACTTCCAATGTAGGGAATCATCGCCGTTCTCGCCTTTTGTCACTTTCGTTGCCCGTAGCCACTACATATATAAAAATCACATTTTTATACTGTTGCTATGTATATAAAAATCATATTTTTATACTACTACTACATAGATAAAAATTCTATTTTTACATCGCTACTATATAGATAAAAATTCTATTTTTACATCGCTACTATATAGATAAAAATTCTATTTTTACATCGCTACTATATAGATAAAAATTCTATTTTTACATCGCTATTCTCTATATAAAGATTATATTTTTACTATCTTACCTATATAAAAATTATATTTTTATACTTCTACGACATAAAAGATTATATATTTCATCTTCTACAATATAAAAGATTATATTTTTCATCTTCTACAACATAAAAGATTATATTTTTCATTGCAAAATTTAATTAAACAAAACAAAATAAAATAAATAGAGCGCTTACATTGCTTTAAGGAGGAGCGGAGGGGGGGGTTTCACCATTGGCGGGGCTAGGCTGCCGGGGGTGGAGAGAGGCGGATGCGGCGTCGGGGGGGGGGGGGTTTGTTGGCGCGCAGGTCAGAGAGGAGGTGGAAGAAGAAGCAGCAGAGGCAGCAGCAGCAGGAGGTGGGGGCGTGGTTTTTTCAGAGGAAGAAGAAGAAGGAGAAGGGGGAGGCGGCGCGTTGGGGCGGCGGCGGCGATCGATCGCGTCCCCCCTTTCTCTTTACTTTTTTTTATTTATCTGATTCGATTTCGAACGGGGGGGGGGGGGGGGGGGGCAGAGAGAGTAAGTAAGGGAGAGGGTTTTATTTTTTATTTATTTAATTTACAAAAATTGACTTTTTATTTCGACCTCGAAACGAGGCCCACCGCCTGTCATCCATAGCTAATTACCTCCATTCCGAACACAATGGGATATGTACCATAAGCTGATTCGACCGTTTCGATCAATTTCCGTTAAAATCAACATATAACTCTATATATTGAATTTGAACGCACATTTCAATTTACCGGGGTCACATACTAACTAGGAAAATTCCAGAAAATATTTTCTAGCTTCGTATCGACGATACGGTCCTATCAAAACTAGTTTCGTCGAATTCTGTGACTGTTTGAAAAATGGTCATTTTCTAGTCGATTAAAATCAACTAAAACTGGTCAAACGCGTTTTCCTTTGCCACGCTCACATATTGATTCGAAAAATTATGAAATTTGGAATCTAGCAATAATTTGACATCACGGACCCAACAAAAGTGGTTTCATCAAAATCCGAGGTCGTTTGCAAAATTTCCATTTTTAAGGGCCTGAATTCCGTAGCGACTATTCAGAATTTTCAACTGGACATATCTTTTGATTCCCGCTATGAAATCTTGATTTTTCGGATTCGTTTTAAAAGATATCCTCAAATAGATCCTATTATTTTTGGTTTCGCTAAAATCCGGTTTATTTTGCACCCGGTACGTTCAATTGAAGTTTGAAATCAAATTATCGAACTACCGCGCCATTTTCAATTCTATTTATAATTATATATAATTATTTATATTCTAACGACGACGTATATAATATATACGTTCGAATTCCATTCAAAATAAATTTCTCGTCGATATTATTTAAATTAATTCATTTTTAATGTTCAAAATTCGCTAAAATTGCCAAAATAAAAATTTTAAACTAGCTCGCATTTCCGGGTTTTACACCCCAATTTATTTTCTTTCATGAACCTTGGTCAATTTCGGACCTTGGCCTAAAATCGCGATTTGCATACGATATGTATACGGGGGAATTATGGGATTATTGCCTATATGGATATGATGTAATAATTAGCAACATGAAATTGGATATTATCATTGTATTTTCAAGTTTGGGCGTGATCTGTAAATTTTGGTATAATCTTGTTATGAAATTTTTTGCATAAATATTATATACATGGAATTTGGCACAAATAGGATCTATGTAATGTAACATGAGAATTGGTATATATAACATGTAAATAATTTGGCATGAAGTGGGCATACATGAATTAGCATGTAAATTAAATCACGAGTTTGGGACTATGTAAGCTTAAATCAAAAGATTGGGCTTATATTAATTAGGCATATGTAGAATTGAGAATTTGAACATGAAAGCGATTGTAAACTTGATAATTGGCATAAACATGTATTATGAACTTGGGCAACTGACATGTATTGTAATAAAAAGATTATAGTTTGGGATAACTGCATCATGAATCGTGATTTGGGTTTATTGGGTATAAAACTTAAAACATGTAATTTTGGCTAGAACTTGATATGGGTAAAAGGGCATAAAATTGGCATATATGTAAAACGGCATGAATTAAACGTATGTAAATTTGGTATGAATTGGACATATGTAAAACTGACATGTAATCTAGAACTTGGGCATATGTTAATTATGTAAAATTTGGAATGGAAACATATATGATAATTTATGACTTGGAGAAAGTTTAATATGAACGCGCCTAAGTTGGGTTTTGGATAATTGGCATGTATTGTAAATAAAAGTCTATAACTTGGCCTAACTTTATAGTGAATTATGATAATAATTTGGGAAAACGTTTTGGGGCAAAAACGTGAATTATGAACTTGGAAAATGGGCCCTAACATTAAATTGTTAGCACATTTACATATAAAGAACAAATATGTAAATTTAGAAGATATGAAATGCTTAACCCGAGGTTGGATTAAGTTGTGATGTAAACCTGCCCGAATCCGCCCGGCTGTCCAGTAATCACAGCAATACCTATCCAATGTGGGAGGTTAAGGCATTGAGCCCAATAATGACCCGAGGTTAGACTGAGTTGCGGTGTAAACCTGCCCGGAACCGACCGGCTGTCCAATAACCGCAACAATACCTGTCTAATGTGAGTGGTTGGTGCTTTAATGAATAAGTTAAAACTAAGAACGCTTAACCAGCATAACATGTTAACCAATGGGTGGGTCAAGTAATATGACTAGGCTAATGACACTTAACCATTATAACATGAATAGCAGTTAGGTTGGTTTAACTTGAATGGGTTGATAACACCCAATCGATATAACCTGATGCATGGTAGGGTTAAGTAAAGACACGAGGGTAACACTTAACCATTATAATATGACTAGTGGATGGGGTTAAGTTAACATGCACTTAACCAATATAACGTGATGTGTGGTAAGGTTAAGTAACAACATAGGGTAACACTTAGTCGTCACAACGTGATAAGTAGGTGGGCTAAGTCAACATACACTTAACCAATATGACATGACATGCGGTGGGGTTAAGTTAACACCAGGGAGAACACTTAGCCAGTATAACAAGGCTTGCGGTAGGGTTAAGTAACACAAAGAATAACACTTAACCGATATAACATGATGTGTGGTAGGGTCAAGTAAAACAAGAGAAAACACTTAACCAACTTAACGTGTTGGACGGAGAGGGTTAAGTACATATCGGGCTAGTGGGTAATATTAGTAAATATAGGCCCACAAACTTAACCATTAATAAGCATGCTCGAACGGTGGGTTAAGTACACCACGGAAAGGTGGGTAATATCTGTATATGTAGGCCCACAAACTTAACCAGTAGGAAACCCTAGTAACGGGGACCCATTTCAGCAGTAACCCAATTAGGTATCATGGTACCCTGAAACTAGGCAGGGTGGGGCACGATTACTGGGCTAATTGTAAGCGGTCAAAAAGCGATGGCGGTGGGTGCACAGTGTGGGTTCTAACGGGGTGCGGGCGTGCACACACTCCGGAGCAGACAAACAGGGCACGGGGGCACCAGTAGTATAACCTATGTATTCTAGAATTGTGTCGGGCCGCCACCATGGGTCTTGATACACCCCATGGTGGGAACAGCATAGGTATCTACAATCCTTGGGGGCCGTATGATACACATAGGTAGCATAATCCCTATGTTGGACCTAGGTGGCATAAACCCTAAATCCGAGAAGCATTCAATAGGTAGCATAATCCCTAGGTTGGACCTAGGTGGCATAAACCCTAAATTCGAGAAGCGTCCAATAGGTAGCATAATCCCTAGGTTGGACCTAGGTGGCAGAAACCCTAAATCCGAGAAGCGTTCAATAGGTAGCATAATCCCTAGGTTGGACCTAGGTGGCACAAACCCTAAATCCGAGAAGCGTTCAATAAGTAGCATAAACCCTTGTTGGACCTAGATCGCGAAAACCCTGGTTGAATCTTGGAAGCCCTCGATAGAAAACCCTAGATTGGATCTAGGTAATAAGTAATAGATGTACACCTGAAAACAACCACAATTTCGGGGATTGGGATCACGTTATCATATGATCATTCTATACAGATTACTAGTTGGGACACTAGTTAGGTGGTGCAGAGCAAATAGATATCATTTTAATGGGGAAGCTTAGAAACCTTGCGATGTTATAATTGATTTATCGTGCCTGTAGCTTATCTTGTCATCATGCTTATGTTTACTTTCAGTTTATTCATGCCATATTATCTTTACCTGTTTTTATGCTGAAAGTCACTAGGACTTACTCAGTCTTTATGACTGACCCATTTTGTTTCGCCTCTTTTTCTTCCGTTCCCTTCCCCCCCCCCTAGGTTCACAGGGTGGGAATACAGCATAGTTCGGATCTTACCAAGCTCCAAGGCTCTTTCATGAAGGCTTGGATTGCTCTTGGCTATGGCTTGCTTTGCTTTAGTGGGGAATACTATAATTTATTTTTATTCTTCTTTGTTTTTGAGCAAGACAGATATTTTAGCTATGTATTTGGGTATTGGAAGTTGATGGGCTTTTATTGTAAACAATTCTATTTAATAAATGATTTGAAGTACTTCTACTTTACTTTCCGCTGTTTTATATATGTCTGTCTTGTAATATTTCTGTTCCAGTACCCATAATGCTCCGTTGAAGTTAAGGCATTCCCTTTGTGAGTGACCTTAACGGATGTGGGGTGTTACACATAGGAAAATAGACTTAATAACAGTTCTAGTGTTAGATAAGATAAGTATTCATGTACAACTACAAATGATATACATATTGGGATGATGTATAAGAGAATATACTTAAACCATATGAGGACAAATTTGTTTGATCTAATTCAGTTGGTCTTTATTGTTTTCACCTCCATAATTACTAAGAGAAATATACATGTTTAGAATACAATCCTAATTATACCCATCGATCAATTAATGATATACCATATAATATGCTAGCTTATGTCACTATGGGTCTCGGGCTTTATCTAACCCAACTCATCAGTAAAGATAAAACTAAACGCTATTTGATGTATAATTGGTTTTTTCCCTCTTTGATGAACATGCTTGCTCAATGCAACACCAGAATGCACCCACACATGACCTTGTCTCTGTAGACACCTTATTTACCCCAGTCAGCTTTAGTGTGCCCAGTCTCCGCCATCATCCATCGCCTGTGAGATCATTAGTGATTAAACAAAAAAGGAATGTTGCCGATACGGGTCCTAGCAAATAAATATACTAATTTGCATCCTGCTTAAATTCCCCGCGATCTAGGCCTTATCCCTTGGTTACATATTTTCCCCAATTAGCCCTATGCTACAAGGAAAAACCACCACAAGCATGTGCTTATTAAACTTATGCCTTTTGTTTTTCCAAATCACCCTATTGCTGTTGGAACACACCATAACCAATTCATGTATACTAGACTAAACCTCAGTTTTTAGCTTATGTTAATAATAAACATTTCCTTTGTTCCATTTCATTATTATCTTTGTGTTATAATTATATTTGCAATTTAGTCCAATATGTCAATAATGATTCTAATGCATATGAGTATAAATTATCATAATACTACGTTACAAATATGTTTAGTCTTTTCAATTATAATCTGTGTCATAATCAAATAAAAAATCTTTCTTAAGTTTTCTTTTTTTAGTCATCAGCTTTTAATTACAGTTCTATATTTATTTTCACTATTTGTAAATTTAGCCTTATTTTTTGATCTAAAATTGCACAAATTTACTTTGATCCTACATTTCCACGTACAAAAAATAAAAGAATTATAATCAGTCATAAGCTTAAATCAATCGCATACACTAGTGGCTTAAATCACTCATTTTAAATCAGTTGTCAATATGCTAATATTTACATATTCAAGCGCATTGCGAACATAACCAAAATAAATAATGAAATTGTAGAAATTACTGTCAAACGCAGAAAGGGGGAAGAAAGGCCATAAGATATCTTCTAGTACTTAAATACAAATTAGATAAAACTGCAAGAGAAAGAATGAAAAACTGTATAAAATAACTTTACAAAAAGACTTAAAGAAAGTATTAACTTAACTAAAAATAACAAAAACCATAAGAAAAACTAAAGGAAACCATTTAGAAAAACTACAGAAAACTCTTCAACTATTAGAAACCGAATTTTTCCTAAATTATCAAAAATCTGAATAATTACAAAACTCAACATGGTCAAAGCATTCCCCTGTGGATCCCGCCTCCAAAAAAGGTGTATATATGTACATAAAAATATTTTAGTAAACCTTTTACCTTAAAATTTTAGGTTAGGTCCATCTCAAAAAAAGAGAATCTAACAGGAAAGATATTTGTGTTGTGAGAAATGTTTGTGATGTGAAGCTTTATTTACAGGTTAGACAAAGAATCTTAGACCATTCGATTTATGGATTAAATCTAGTCTAGTCACATTACACGACCAATGAAATCAAGCCACATTAACATAGTTTTGAAAAAAAATCAATGAAAATTCTCCAACTCGATAACAGTATGTGCAAAAATAATGTTTGGCTTGTAATGATCATGCTTGGGTGCGATCTACACCCATACTATATGGTGGGTCGACCTAACTACAGGTTGGGTTGACTCATCCAGTATTTTTTCTTAATTTTTTTTTCTAATTTTCAGTTGATCATAACTTCTTTATTTTACATCCATTTCTCGTGAACCAAATATGTAGATTGAGTAGGAAATTGCAACGGACCCTAGGGTGTAAGTCCCATTGCCGAATTCTGATAATTTTACAACCTATTATTTAATTGATTAATTCGTTAGTTAATGATCGCATTTTGAAAATATGGTTTTCACAAACATAAATTTCAAGAGGATAATTTATATAGTCTCAATAACTTGAATAACTAATAACATTTGTTCTTATTTGAGTAATAAAGAAGAAGTATATTGGGTTTGAGTCGAATAAAATAAAATAAAGGGTTAACATAATACAATTCAATACTAATTTGCTGAATAAAATTTAAATTTAGAGAATATGAAGTTTTATAAACTATATGAAGGGAATTTTTGGTAAAAATGAATGATAAAGGATTACCAAAATACAATAATTTTATAAATTAATATTAGATGGTGAATTTTGTTGTAAAACGAGTTTATAGATTGAATTGAACTGCAAATAAAAATAGATAAGTGAAATATTGATTAAAAATCAATATTTAAGTGTTTATTTTTTTTAACATGGATTGTACAATTATTTTGAAAAAATAATGAATTTGTGTTACTTTGATTATAAAAATGTGAGTTCCAAACGAATAAAAAGGTAAAACATGTATTTTATTAATAATGTAAAACTCTAAGTTGTGATCATGTTGAAATTTGTGTTTAAATTATTTCAATATTAAAAAACATGTTTTATTATATTTATGTAAGTTGTATCATGGAAGAAATGTACATTAATTTGTGTAAATTTTGAAAATAGATTAATATATATGTTAATTGAGTGGTTAATAGCATAATTAAGCATAAACTAATCCCACTTAACCTAAATGAGTAAGTTTAGAGCCCAAACTTATTTACCCAAATGCAAAATAGAGGCAAAGAAAATTAAGAAGTGCATATTCTTCCTTTCTGTCTGAAAGCCTAAGAAACAATACTATCAAATTCCTCTTTCGATTTACAAATCTAAGCATTCTAATTGAAACTTAAAGGGGAAACTTGTAAATCTTGTAAATTAATGGGTAATCTAGCCTACGAATTCATTTTTCAGTTTCTTAGATTTTGAGAAAGAATCTTTACAATAAGTTATCATGTATTTGCATGTCCATTGTCTTCAAATTTATAGGTTCTGAAGCTTTTTGCAACCTATTTCAAAGCCAAAGCTCCATTTTTTGTATGTCAATTCTTTATGTACCCAATCTAAGGTGAGTGTACCAACTATATCTGACTTAGCAAGTCTCGCTTGCCTATAATTGATTTCAGATTTTTCATTTTAGTGTACAATAAATAAACCGTTAGTTTTATGGTTTACATTCTCCAAGTTATCTACTTTGATCTTTGGGAACTTTTTGCTCCATCATTTTACACTGGAACCACGCCAAAAGAATTCTAGATTACTGCCTGTGTGATGCTCTATGTATGTTCCTAAAAATCATGCTGGATTCCATTTGAAAACTTTGATAAAACTTGAAATAGGCAGAAAAAGGCCTATAGAAAGCCTGCAACATAGGTTAACCAACGACCTCTAAAAGTCGACCTAGCAGTCGAATATGCACATATCCAAGCCGATTTGATGGCCGACTTAGGTCATAGCATGATCAATCTTGAAACACCCCACCTCCGTTAGGGTCACTCTCAAAGGGAATGCCCTAATTTTGGTGGAGGTTTATAAGTATAAGTCACAGATATACAAGACAGATATAAGAATACATATTTGTAAACAGCGGAAAAACAACAAACTTTTATTTCATAAAAGCAAATACGTGCTACAACAACATCACCATAATTGTCTTACATCTTTTCCAAAAACATAACACTTTCATAATCTGTCTTGATAACATTATTTAAAGAAGCATAAATAAAACATAGATAAACTGCAAAGGCCCCATAGTGGTTGTCCAAAGCCATAGTTTCAAACGAAAAGGTCCAAGCAATACATTTCTCTTCTTCAAGCTGGATGTTAAGGCTGGTCAAGCTGTAGTGTTCCCTCCCTGTGGACCTGGGGGGAAACGGAAGAAAAGAAGACGAAAGAAAAGTAGAGTCAGACATAAAGCCTGAGTAAGTCTAGTACTATTCTGTCTATGAATAAAGAACTGGGTATGATAAGTATAAACAAGAAGTGGGAAAGCACTATAAACTTGGTTAAGTTGTCTAGGGTCGAATATACTATCGTACCCCATGTAAATCTCTGAACCCATATAAACTAGTTTCCAACTGGCACCCCATAATCAGGGTGAAGTGATCCATTCTATGATGATCGGCTCCTACTCGCATAGTTACATGTGTCTTACGGCCCCCGATGTTGTAGTTACCTATGCTGGTCCCACCATGGGGTGTATCAAGTCCCATGGCGGCGGCCCGACACAACCTTAGAATGCACATGTATGCTACTGGTGCCCAGTGCCTTATTTTTCTGCGCCGGGGTGTGTGCACGCCCGCACCCCATTAGAACCTACACTGCTACACCACCGCCGTTGATTTGACCTTTTACAATCAGCACAGTAATCGTGCCCCACCCTGCCTAGTTTCAGGGTATCATGATACACCTTTTAGGGTTACTGCTGAAAAGGGTCCCCCGTTACTAGGTTTTCTATCTCTAGCCAAAATGCTAAGTTGGTTAAGTGTTTTCTAACCTAACCCCCACCAGTCCGTTTAGTTTAGCATGTTCCATTTCGATTAAGTCTTTAGTTCACTTAATCCTAACAATCCTGACTCAGCCTTAATTGTCTTATTAAGGCCCTGACCTCTCACATTAGACAGGTATTGTTGTGGCTGCCTGTTGCCGGTTGGTTCCGGGCAGTCTTACGCCACAACTCAGTCTAACCTCGGGTCCTTATTGGGCTCCATGTTTAACCTCCCACATTGGATAGGTATTGTTGTGACTACTGGACAGCCGGGCGGTTCCGAGCAGGTTTACATCACAACTCAATCCAACCTCGGGTTAAACACATCGTATGTTCTACATTTACATATTTTGTCTTTCTTCTTTATTTTCTTATATGTAAATATTTGCGGCCCATTATTAAGTTAATGGTGTAAAGGTTACACCAATCATGGGCCCAACCCATACCTGAATTTGGGCCCTTCTATTTTATATTTTCATTCATTAGTAATTTTAACCCAACGTTATTTTCCCCCGTTTAACACGTCCGTTTAATATATATATATATGTTGGGCTTAGCCTTTTTAAGCCCAACTTAGCCATGCGAAAAGGGGAGGCTTAAAGCGTGATTACATACACAAAAAGGGGAATGTGAACGCATGTTGCAATATGACGTTGGAAATACAAAATAGAAACTGGTGTACTTGCATAGTAGTGACATATATTTTGGTCATAAAGCATAAGTGACATGAATCAAACCATGTAAACTTGTAGTTAAGTTAAGAATATCACTATCGACACATAGGCTTAACTATAACATAAACCTATATTTCTATTCAGGCATAATGTCAAACATAAGCAAATCATCTTCATGAGACTACTACATGTTTACAAAGGTGTCTACTTTTGTGACTAATACAAAAGTATAGTTAAATTTGTCCACATAACCATGGCATAAATATTTCTAACATGAAATCATGATTTTTTTACTTTAGTCATGCAAACTTGCAAAAAGGGATTTTGAATCTAACCTAGCTATGTACCACATATGTCATCATATAATTCTTGTAAACAATATAGACTTAACATGGATTTCAATTATACCAAATATCAATCATAGCCTAGTCATATTCATAAGTTTGCAAATAGGTTTTCTAGTACAAAAGCATGTTTTAATACATAAATCATGGTGCCAAAATTTCAACATAGTTTCATATGTACTATAACAACCAAACTTGTTCCAATTACGTACAAAATGATTTATGTACAAAATTATACATCATGATGGCATAGTAGCAAAACCCCAAACTTGCATGAGTTTCAATTAAACAACTACATACATGTAGCCTCAACAAGGATTACATAATTTGTGAATATTCCAAACGTATACTTGCATAAAACTACCGCATGTAGTTTTTTATAATGAATAACATAATTCGAGAATATCCAAACGTATGCCATATTCCAAATCGATAAGAATCATAGTAACGCACAAATTATGAATTATTTATCACCACAATCAAGTATACAAACCAACACAGTTATTTGTTCATACCAAAATAATACTCTACTTACAATGGTGTGGCGAATTCTCAAATTTGAAGATGCGATTTGATTTGATTGAGTTGCTTTATGCCTTAGAATTTGTCTCCTAATCTTCTCTCCAATTGGTGGCTACTCTTAGTCGTTCCTCAGCAACATGGCGGCTTTGTTCTTATTTTTGAATGAATAGATTAGGGTTGAGTCTAGGGTCATTTTTATAGGGGTAATGAACTGATTAGGACCATTGATGTTGCTTGGATTGATCGTAGCCATTCATCCTAAGGAGAGACCAATTGGAGCCTGCCACCTAGCCCTAATGACAAAGCAGACTACAGAAAATCGACCAACATAAAATAGGCCAGCCAGGTTGGACTGGGTTCGACCTGGCTCTGGACCAGGTCGACATGCCTGTCGACAGCCCTGTCGACAGCCCTGTCGACCTGGCTAGACCAGGTCGACAGCCCAGTCGACCTTGGTGCGTTAGGCGGGTGTTTTTCCGCCCTGGCCCATTGGGCCCCATTTTGGAATTAAACTTGATTTTTCTGAGTTATTTTATTCTGTTTGAATTTTAAACTTAATTTAAAAACTTCCGAAGGCCATATCTTCTTCATACGGACTCCGTTTTTCGAAAACTCGGACTCTATTTCGCGTATTTTTCCAAGACGAACGCAATGGCATATCCCGTTTCCCTTAGTTCTTTGATTTCAAATTAATTATACTTTAATTTGTTAATTTCACAGTTATAGAATTCGCGGGGTGTTACATTCTCCCCCACTTAAAAGGATTTCGTCCCCGAAATCTTCAAGTTAGGAGGAATGTATATCCTAACATCCAATCATCCATCTACTCATCCATCAAACACGAGCATCCATTGTCCTTAAAAGACTTCTAATGCTTCATGATCATATGCGAAGTGTGTGTGTACATGTACTTATCTAATGCAAAATCAGGCGGTCTACTGATTCAGTTGACCTCCTTAATGCGAATTATGTAGGTGCCATGAATCCATTATGTATGCAAATTTTCCTATTCTTGATTCTACATGAGTGCACAATCATTCATACAAATGCAACATCCATATGACAACACATTAAAGTTCAACCATATACGAATGCAAACATATATGCATATGCAATATGAAGTGACTGAGCCGTTCTAAACCCTAGATTGTGTGTGTATATGCAACCACGAGCAACCACTAGCAATCACTTGCAACCACTTGCAACCATCATCCATAACATGTTTTAATTACATGTTTTCATCCAAAGGGTTTCTACCTAAAAGATAAGGTCGAGGAAATATACCTAAAAAGATAGATAAAAGCGCAACTTAAGGAAAAACAAAGATCAAGGATGTACCCTCGAAAAGAAAAGGGTAGGCAGTGCGTATTCTAGCTTCAGTTTCCCAAGTCGCGTCTCCCTCGGCGTCGCTCCACTAGACTTTGACGAGCTTGACTTCGCGGTTGCGTAGCTTCTTCACTTCTGTTCCTAATATGCGGGTTGGAACTTTCCTTATGGTTGCTTCACGTTCCACTTCGGCTTCTTCGAGGATATTTGGCTCTACCACTTCAGCAGACTCATGTAGACATTTTCGGAGATGTGAAACGTGAAAAACGTTGTGGACTCCAGCCAACTTCTCGGGTAGCTCTAATCTATAGGCCATTTTCCCAATTTTCTCGATGATAGGGAATGGCCCTACGAACCTTGGTGCTAGCTTTCCTGTGGTTCCAAAACGAACAACGTTTCTTAGTGGTGATACCTTGAGAAAAACTCTGTCTCCAACCTCGAATTCAAGGTCGGTCCTTCTCTTGTCGGCATAGGACTTTTGTCTGTCTTGGGCCGTCTTCATCCTTCTTCGTATTAAGTCTACTTTCTCTGAAGTCTCTCGGATCATATCTGGTCCAAGTATGAGCTTATCAGTAGACTCCCACCAACAAGTGGGCGATCGGCACGGTCTTCCATATAAAGCTTCGAAGGGCGCCATTCCGATGGTTGCTTGATAGCTGTTGTTGTAGGCAAATTCCACCAAAGGAAGGTGGTCTTCCCATGTCCCTCCGAAGTCAAGGACGCACAGTCTTAAAAGGTCTTCCAAAACTCTGTTCACTCTCTCTGTTTGGCCGTCGGTTTGGGGATGATAGGCTGTGCTCAAGCATAACTGCGTTCCTACTGCTTCTTGCTGACTCCGCCAAAACTCACTGGTGAAGATGGGGTCTCGGTCACTAACAATGCTAGATGGTATTCCATGGAGTCGAACGATTTCCTTGAGGTAAAGTGATGCTAGGGATGAGGCAGTTCTTTTACTTTTGACTGGTAAAAAGTGGGCGCTTTTAGTAAGCCTATCCACTATTACCCTAATGCTAGTGTTGCCTCTCCTAGACCTAGGCAGCCCATCGATGAAGTCCATTGAGATGCTATCCCACTTCCACTGCGGGACCTCCAGAGGATGTAGCAGTCCGCTAGGCTTTTTCTGTTCCGCCTTAACCTGTTGGCACACCATACACTTAGAAACGAATTCTGCCACGTCCTTTTTCATGCCGTTCCAGAAGAAAGTCCTTTTTATGTCTTTGTACATTTTATCTCCGCCTGGGTGTATCGTCATCTTGGAGTGATGTGCTTCCTCGAGAACCTTCTTTACTAAATCTTTTGTTTGTGGGACGCATAGTCTTCCGTATCGCCTTAGCAAACCCTTATCGTCGAGGGAGTATCTGTTGAGGTGACTTGAAGTCTCACCCCTAATTAGCCTATCAATTGTTTCCACAAGCTGAGGGTCTTCGCGTTGTGCTGTCCCCACTGAATCCACTAAAGTTGGGCGCACTTCAAGAGATGCTAGCAAGCCCGGTACGAAATCGGAGGAAGGCCTAAAGTCAAAGCTGGCTATAAACTCTAGGCTTTGTCTTTCAACAAACAACGGGCTTAGGGTCAATTTCTTTCGGCTCAACGCGTCTGCCACTACGTTGCCTTTGCCCGGAGTGTAGGAGATTTCGAAATCGTACGAGGCAAGAAACTCCATCCATCTTTGTTGCCTCAAGTTAAGATCCTTCTGCGAGAAAAGATATTTCAACGATTTATGGTCAGTGTAAAGTTCGAACTTCTCACCTAGGAGATAGTGTCGCCAAGACTTGAGTGCAAAGACGATGGCGGCTAACTCAAGGTCGTGGGTTGGGTAGTTCTTTTCGTGCACTTTCAACTGCCTCCCGCCATAAGCTACTACCCTTCCTTCTTGCATTAAGACGGCGCCTAGCCCTGTCCCACATGCATCCGTATAAACAGTGAACATCTTGCTCCCATCTGGCAGCGTCAAAACTGGGGCTGTTGTGAGAGCCCTTTTCAGTCGTTGGAAAGCAAACTCGCAATCCAGATCCCAATTGAACACTAGATTCTTCTTAGTTAATTTCGTGAGCGGAGCTGAGATTTTCGCAAAATCCCTTATAAATTTTCGATAGAAACCTGCTAGTCCTAGAAAGCTTCGGACCTCAGTTGCATTCTTTGGTGTCTTCCAATCCTGTACCGCCACTACCTTAGCAGGGTCCACTGCTAACCCTTGTTTGGATACTATGTGCCCAAGGAACCTCACCTCTTCCCTCCAAAAGTGGCATTTGGAGAATTTGGCTTTTAGTTGATGGACTCGCAAAGTTTCCATGATTGCCCTTAAGTGTTGAGCATGTTCTCTTCACTCTTTGAGAAGATAAGGATATCATCTACGAAGACCACTACGAATTTGTTGAGGAAATCTCTAAATACCCTACTCATCAGGTCCACGAAGTAAGTAGGTGCATTTGTCAAGCCGAAAGGCATGACAAGCCATTCAAAGAAGCCGTCTGGGGTTCTGAATGCCGTTTTATCGATGCTATCTTCAGCCACCCTTAGCTGATGAAAACCGGTTGCTAAATCGAGTTGGGAGAAAACAGACGCTCCTACAAGCTGGTCAAATAAATCGTCAATTCTAGGGAGAGGGTGCCTATTCTTTTTCGTTAGCTTGTTGAGCTCCCTATAGTCAACACATAGACGGAGTGAACCATCTGCCTTTGTAGCGAACACCACTGGAGCGCCCCATTCTGAAATACTTCTCCTAATGAACCCCTTTTCTAGAAGCTCTTTAATCTGTTTACTGAGCTCTCTCCTTTCCCGTGGAGCCATGTGTCTAACGGGTAACGCAACGGGCTTTGCATTATCTACAAGATATATGCGGAAGTCTATTTCCCGCTTCGGAGGCAAGCCCTTCACCTCTTCGAAGACATCCGGATACTCCCGGACCACTCTAACTGATTGCAAATTTTCAACAGAGGCATCTAGCGATTCAAGATAACTAAGCATAACCGCATACGAGGGATTACAAGAAATTTCCAAAGTATTACCGAGCTGGGTTAGGAGCCTAACAACCCTTTTCTCACAATCAAGGATGGCCCCATTACTGGATAGCCAATCCATGCCCAAAATCAAACCATAACCCGAAAAGCCCAAAACAAAGGCACTACATTGAAATTCTACACTTAGAATAGAGATTTTCAATCCCAAACAGATCATAGACAAATGAGCTGGGCCCCCAATTGGGTTTGAAACAATTAAGGGGTCCTCTACCATACTAGTTTTTAGGTGCAGAGATTCTACTAAAGCAGACGAGATAAAGGAGTGTGATGCGCCAGAATCAAATAAAGTGCGAACGAGGTGATCATAAAGATAAACTACACTTTCTACAGAAGTATTTATACCTCGCTGTTGCAGAGGTGGCGCTTCCAGCACATGAACCTGTGCCCCTGGGGTGGATCCAGCCCTCTGCCCCTGTCCTCGTTTCTTCGGGCAGTCCTTAGCCCTGTGGCCTGTCTCACCGCAAGAAAAGCACCCACCATTCTCCTTGGCCTTCTTTTTCCGGCAGTCCTTTACTAAGTGCCCCACTTTGCCACAGAAATTGCACTTTCTCTTCTCTTTGTTGCCTTTCCCGCCTTTCTTAAAGTCTGTCTTCTTAGGCTGCAAACCCTCTTTCTTCCCTTGAGAGCTTTCTGCCTTTGTCTCCTTCTTGCCCTTATCCTCTTCATTCAGCAATGCCATTTGTACCAATCTTTCATACGTGGCTCCCATGGGTATATGGGTCATGGCCAAACTGTGTAATGGCTCATTCAACCCTTTGACGAAACGGAGAGCCTTCTTGTGCGGGGTGTTGACTAGGTCAAGCCCAAACCTAGCCAGCTCATCGAACTGATTCACATACTCTCTGACTGTCTTGTCCCCTTGCTTAAGAAATAAGAATTTTTCCAACTGCAAACTTCTTTCCGCATCTGAGAGAAATTTAGTCTCAAACCTTGCCCTAAAGTCCTCCCATGTCTCCACCGGTCTTTCAGCATTAGTGACTTCCCACCAGTAGGAAGCCTCGCCCTTCAATAGCCACACTGCCAATTGTACTTTTTGTCTATCCTCTACCTCAAAGATGATGAATAGGTCCTCAGTTTCTTTCAGCCAATTTCTAGCTGCCACGAAGGACTCAGTTCCATGGAAATCCTTTCCTCCCATAGCTATAAAATCTTTACATATCTTAGCAAACGTGTTTCCCCGTGGAGGAGGTGGAGGAAAAGGTCCCGCTGCAGCTGGATGATTTCCGGCAGCTGGGGGAGGAGGAACGGTAGGACCTGGCTGAGTGGCTCTTGCTTCTAAGAACCGTCTAAACCAACCAGGTATTGGCACCCCTTCCGGCAAGTTAAGATCTTCGGACATGCTGAAACAAAAAGGATAGATTCAAAACGAAGGATAAGAGATAGTACCTATGGCTTTGGGGAGTGGACTTTGCCTTTTTAAAATAAGATAATATTTTTTTTTTTTTTTTTTTTAAATGCTTCTTTAAATTTCCTTTTTGAAAATAATTTTTCAAAACTATTTATCTTATCTGGTAAACCTATGCTCTGATACCAAGTGAAACACCCCACCTCCGTTAGGGTCACTCTCAAAGGGAATGCCCTAATTTTGGTGGAGGTTTATAAGTATAAGTCACAGATATACAAGACAGATATAAGAACACATATTTGTAAACAGCGGAAAAACAACAAACTTTTATTTCATAAAAGCAAATACGTGCTACAACAACATCACCATAATTGTCTTACATCTTTTCCAAAAACATAACACTTTCATAATCTGTCTTGATTACATTATTTAAAGAAGCATAAATAAAACATAGATAAACTGCAAAGGCCCCATAGTGGTTGTCCAAAGCCATAGTTTCAAACGAAAAGGTCCAAGCAATACATTTCTCTTCTTCAAGCTGGATGTTAAGGCTGGTCAAGCTGCAGTGTTCCCTCCCTGTGGACCTGGGGGGAAACGGAAGAAAAGAAGACGAAAGAAAAGTAGAGTCAGACATAAAGCCTGAGTAAGTCTAGTACTATTCTGTCTATGAATAAAGAACTGGGTATGATAAGTATAAACAAGAAGTGGGAAAGCACTATAAACTTGGTTAAGTTGTCTAGGGTCGAATATACTATCGTACCCCATGTAAATCTCTGAACCCATATAAACTAGTTTCCAACTGGCACCCCATAATCAGGGTGAAGTGATCCATTCTATGATGATCGGCTCCTACTCGCATAGTTACATGTGTCTTACGGCCCCCGATGTTGTAGTTACCTATGCTGGTCCCACCATGGGGTGTATCAAGTCCCATGGCGGCGGCCCGACACAACCTTAGAATGCACAGGTATGCTACTGGTGCCCAGTGCCTTATTTTTCTGCGCCGGGGTGTGTGTACGCCCGCACCCCGTTAGAACCTACACTGCTACACCACCGCCGTCGATTTGACCTCTTACAATCAGCCCAGTAATCGTGCCCCACCCTGCCTAGTTTCAGGGTATCATGATACACCTTTTAGGGTTACTGCTGAAAAGGGTCCCCCGTTACTAGGTTTTCTATCTCTAGCCAACATGCTAAGTTGGTTAAGTGTTTTCTAACCTAACCCCCACCAGTCCGTTTAGTTTAGCATGTTCCATTTCGATTAAGTCTTTAGTTCACTTAATCCTAACAATCATGACTCAGCCTTAATTGTCTTATTAAGGCCCTGACCTCTCACATTAGACAGGTATTGTTGTGGCTGCCTGTTGCCGGTTAGTTCCGGGCAGTCTTACGCCACAACTCAGTCTAACCTCGGGTCCTTATTGGGCTCCATGTTTAACCTCCCACATTGGATAGGTATTGTTGTGACTACTGGACAGCCGGGCGGTTCCGGGCAGGTTTACATCACAACTCAATCCAACCTCGGGTTAAACACATCGTATGTTCTACATTTACATATTTTGTCTTTCTTCTTTATTTTCTTATATGTAAATATTTGCGGCCCATTATTAAGTTAATGGTGTAAAGGTTACACCAATCATGGGCCCAACCCATACCTGAATTTGGGCCCTTCTATTTTATATTTTCATTCATTAGTAATTTTAACCCAACGTTATTTTCCCCCGTTTAACACGTCCGTTTAATAAATATATATGTTGGGCTTAGCCTTTTTAAGCCCAACTTAGCCATGCGAAAAGGGGAGGCTTAAAGCGTGATTACATACACAAAAAGGGGAATGTGAACGCATGAACTTGCAATATGACGTTGGAAATACAAAATAGAAACTGGTGTACTTGCATAGTAGTGACATATATTTTGGTCATAAAGCATAAGTGACATGAATCAAACCATGTAAACTTGTAGTTAAGTTAAGAATATCACTATCGACACATAGGCTTAACTATAACATAAACCTATATTTCTATTCAGGCATAATGTCAAACATAAGCAAATCATCTTCATGAGACTACTACATGTTTACAAAGGTGTCTACTTTTGTGACTAATACAAAAGTATAGTTAAATTTGTCCACATAACCATGGCATAAATATTTCTAACATGAAATCATGATTTTTTTACTTTAGTCATGCAAACTTGCAAAAAGGGATTTTGAATCTAACCTAGCTATGTACCACATATGTCATCATATAATTCTTGTAAACAATATAGACTTAACATGGATTTCAATTATACCAAATATCAATCATAGCCTAGTCATATTCATAAGTTTGCAAATAGGTTTTCTAGTACAAAAGCATGTTTTAATACATAAATCATGGTGCCAAAATTTCAACATAGTTTCATATGAACTATAACAACCAAACTTGTTCCAATTACGTACAAAATGATTTATGTACAAAATTATACATCATGATGGCATAGTAGCAAAACCCCAAACTTGCATGAGTTTCAATTAAACAACTACATACATGTAGCCTCAACAAGGATTACATAATTTGTGAATATTCCAAACGTATACTTGCATAAAACTACCGCATGTAGTTTTTTATAATGAATAACATAATTCGAGAATATCCAAACGTATGCCATATTCCAAATCGATAAGAATCATAGTAACGCACAAATTATGAATTATTTATCACCACAATCAAGTATACAAACCAACACAGTTATTTGTTCATACCAAAATAATACTCTACTTACAATGGTGTGGCGAATTCTCAAATTTGAAGATGCGATTTGATTTGATTGAGTTGCTTTATGCCTTAGAATTTGTCTCCTAATCTTCTCTCCAATTGGTGGCTACTCTTAGTCGTTCCTCAGCAACATGGCGGCTTTGTTCTTATTTTTGAATGAATAGATTAGGGTTGAGTCTAGGGTCATTTTTATAGGGGTAATGAACTGATTAGGACCATTGATGTTGCTTGGATTGATCGTAGCCATTCATCCTAAGGAGAGACCAATTGGAGCCTGCCACCTAGCCCTAATGACAAAGCAGACTACAGAAAATCGACCAACATAAAATAGGCCAGCCAGGTTGGACTGGGTTCGACCTGGCTCTGGACAAGGTCGACATGCCTGTCGACAGCCCTGTCGACAGCCCTGTCGACCTGGCTAGACCAGGTCGACAGCCCAGTCGACCTGGGTGCGTTAGGCGGGTGTTTTTCCGCCCTGGCCCATTGGGCCCCATTTTGGAATTAAACTTGATTTTTCTGAGTTATTTTATTCTGTTTGAATTTTAAACTTAATTTAAAAACTTCCGAAGGCCATATCTTCTTCATACGGGCTCCGTTTTTCGAAAACTCGGACTCTATTTCGCGTATTTTTCCGAGACGAACGCAATGGCGTATCCCGTTTCCCTTAGTTCTTTGATTTCAAATTAATTATACTTTAATTTGTTAATTTCACAGTTATAGAATTCGCGGGGTGTTACAAATCTAGCCCATGAGATATTCGTGCCAGGTCAAGCAATTTCTTCTACGTCTCACTGCTTGATTCGTTCTATATTCGTTGCATTAGTCCTGCATGTTTTTCTTGTCATCTTTTTTAAGTTTTGATGCATGTTTCAAACTGATTTCAATAGGCTAAGTCCGATAAATGGAAGATCCAACATTAACCTTGATTCGTATGGCAAACTAACAATCATCATTGAGTTTATGTTTTCTGATTTAAATTAATTTTCTTTTGATTTCGCTAATTCTATGCACGTGTATTCTAAATCGATTTCTAAAGTGTTTTCGATTCAAAATTCTAAATTTCAAAATAAATAATTTTACAATCGATTTATGAAAATATAATTATTTATATTGTATGTATATAATATTTATTATAAAGATATTTTTGAGAACTAATTTCTAAATAGTGTTTTTTTCATTTTAGTTGATTTTTCTTTCACAACAATTTGTGTGTCTACTCAATTTGTTTTGGTAGAACACATATTGTTATTTTATTTTATTACTACATGTTAGCGATTGACCGTTTGATTAGATTCAACGGCAATCCTACTTTTAATTTCTGTTATTGTCTAGTTCTTATTTTCTTTTTTTCTAGTAATTGGTTCCTTTCTTTTCAGTTGTTGAATTTGATATTGATCTGATTAGATTCGGATACATAGCAAATTCAATAGCATTAATTCAAAAACATCTCCAGATTTTGTATAACTCGCCTAAGAATAGATATGAGACGACCCCGAACCCCGTACTGACGGTGGCAAGGGTAATCTTTAAACATCGCAATGCTTTTTATAAAAATGAAGCCATTATAAGACTCAATTCCCATCACACAATGCAACGCAAACCGGAGGATAGAGTTTTAACCTTATAATGGCTAAAATATGCTTGATACGAATAAAACAAAAGCATTTGATATTACTACTAGTGTTTATATGTTTCAAAAGCAATTTCAAATCATAAGTATCAATCATAGACGACATTAATGCCCCATACCACTATGTTGCCATATATAGGTATACAATCAAAACCGCACAGTCTCGTATTTGGAAATTGGATTTCCGTCATGAAACAAGGCAAAAGATAGTCCTTACCGAATTCGAGACGCTCTAGCCCATGTCCCAGGATCAGAACGCATCGACCCTTGGAGCGACAGGGCCGGTCCACCGATGTGGATTAAAATTCCTGAACACTACGTTTCCCCACCCTATGGGGCGTAAGTGAGCCAACGAATGAATCCATCGGTCCCGGATCGACCGATATAACAGAGGTGCCTCGCAACAGTAACAACCACATAAGTCAAACTCGTCAGGGCGTGTAAAACCACTGACGCCACTTCTAGCTAGAAAGAAATGCATGTCCCCCCCTGAGGTCCTCTCCCGTTTCTGGTTCATACCGGGGTGTGAGGCTCGCGAATTCTCGTTATACACAAAGCTACGCCACACAGGCGGTGCTTTGATCATCACCACAAGACTTTGCTTTTCAACAGAAGCCCTGATCACTGCATCTTAGCATGCCACATGGGCAATTCACACCATTCAACTGATGGCTATCAATCGCACAGAATGAATTCCAATGTCTGACACACAGTCCATTTGCAAGTCCGTTCTGGGTCTGAACGAAACCGGAGGCACGGTATACTTCGCAAACCCATCGATCTCCACGTACGTCTGGTTGATCACCACTAATTATCCATATTTCGAGATGCCTCCCAATCAGGACATCGGTTACCATCCAAACGAGGTGAAGATCTCCGGTCTTCGACCGCCGTCTTCATCTTCGATTTCTTATCGTCGATTCAGTTATTCAGAATGGGATAAACCCGGTCTTTCTGAGCAACTCGCGTATATAATAAACAAGTGCTACACAAACACTACATACGCATCATTTCAATTCATTAGTCACTAACCGTCAATCAGCAAGAGAACGATTTCCCAGATATTAACCCCGAAGGCCGAAACCAACATCAGATCAAAATCCAGGAAACCATTCGACTTAGCTAACCTTCAGTTAATTTCTAAATTTCACAACCATATCGTTTATTATATTTTATAACGATTTATCGCTATTTTTATTTATTTAAAAATAGCCAATTTATTCAAACGATGCATCGGGCCATAACGCTGCCGTGGCGCTGTTTTTCTTCAGACTTGATTTACACATATCTGAAAATCTAACCGTTGGATCTTCACAAAATTTACATTATTAGAAAGATATTTTCAAAACGAATCCAACGGTTCCAGTTTCGGGAAAATCCGACGGTCAGATCTCCCGTATAATCGTTTGAAGTTTCGTTTTCAAAATACTAACTGCAGCGTCGGTATTCAATTTAATATAATTATATTTATATATATATATTTATAAATATAATCGATTCTGGCGCTGTTTTTCTTCAGACTTGAGTTAATAATTCCAGGCAATCCAACAGTTGGATCTTTACAAAGTTGGTGTCGTTGGAAAGATATTTCCAAAGGGAACCCAACGGTTTCGGTTTCGGAAAAATCCAATGGTCGGATCTCCCGCACTAATCGTTTGAAATCATGGTTTCAAAACACGAACTGCAGCTTCGTTATACGATATATTTCAATTCTATTTTTATATATATATATATATCGATTATTCGATTTCAAAACTATATTCTTTTCATACATTTGATAAAAATGGTATTTTTATCCAACTGACAATTATTTCAACATTTCGTTATTTTCAACTATTCGTATATATAGTAAAAAAATGTGATTTTGATTGTAAAACAATTCATTTCAAAACACTACTATTGTATATAGTTCATATAGATGTTAAAAATATGATTTTTACTATAAAACAATTTATTTCAAAACACTACTATTTTATATAGTTCATATAGATGTTAAAAATATGATTTTTATTATAAAACAATTTATTTCAAAACGCGAATACCATTCAACACATGAATTTCTCTTCAACGAATGAATTTCTATCCAACACATGAACGGTTTTCTATAGTTTGTATATATATAGTAAAATGTGATTTTTATGGTTAAAGCAATTTATTTAAAACACGAATACCATTCAACACATGAACATGATTCAACGAATGAATTTCTATTCAATCACATGAAGGTTTTCTATAGTTTGTATATATATAGTAAAATGTGATTATTATTGTTAAAACAACTTATTTAAAACACGAATACCATTCAACATATGAATATGATTCAACGAATGAATTTCTATTCAACACATGTAGGTTTTCTATTCAACACACGAATATAGTTTCAACACAGGAAAATAATTCAAACACATGAATATTATTCAAAATTTCGGCAGCATAACGGCAGGGTAGTTAAAACCGGGGCCGTCCCTAGTACGACACCTCGCTCTACCTTAAGGTCTCGCAGCTTTTGACAATGGGGATTCATGCATCTAGTTCGCACGCAGGCGGCATGTATTTTTTTTTTTCATTTCCACAAACTAATCCTATGTGGTTTCAACCAAATATTTCTCAACCACAAACGGGTATTTTTCAACCACAATCAATCAATTTCAACTACAAACAATTCTAATCAACCATTTGAAATCAACCAATTTTCACACCAATCACACCCAATAAATATCGTCCATGGTTCGTGGACGAGGGGCGCATATATATATATATATAAGCATTTCAATTCTATTCACCGCATATATAATTTTTTTACAACTCATATATAACTTATATATCGAACGTACAACTTATACAGCGCTTATACAAGAGGTGTACAACACTTATATAACTCATACATCGACTATATAATTTATACATCATCGTTTTCCATATCGTTTATAAATTAGAAATCTCACCTTGGGTTCCACTCCACCAAAAATAGCAGAAGGCTTAGAAAAATATGCGTTCTCTTCTAGAATGTAGAATACGTCCACACGAGTCCACTGTCTCTTGTTTCACTGAATTTCATCAAGAAACGAAAAAGATATGATTTTTACAGTGAAATAAAAAAGGTAGCGCTTAGAAGTGCTATTATATAGTTAATTAATATAACAGCCGTACCTTTCTTCGAATGTTTGAAACTAGGTTTTAACTTTTCGCTCGATCCGTGAAGTGTTGCGTCAATCAGCCACTACCACGCTGTAGAGGGGAGAGAGGAGCGACGAACGATGGTGGCGCGGTGGACTCCGGTGGTCGGAGATGACGGCGGCGGCGATTCGAATGACGGATGTTCATGGTGGTGGATCTCCCTGATTACTCAATGAAAAAATCCAAACTATACATGGATTTTAAGATCTTCTCGAGCTCTTCAAAATCTTCAACTGGAGGAGGGGATAATTTTGCGTGGATTGATCAGAAAATGAACGGGAAGTGATGAACTCCTTTCCGTCGTCGATCGCGATATTATCGGGGAGAGAGAAAAACTTTTGGCCAATGGGAAATTTTATTTTATTTTATAATTTTTTTTCTCTAAAATACCCACTTCACATACTAACACCAATCCCAACCCAACGACTGTCGTCCCTAGCGTTTTACCCCCATTCCGAACACAATGGGATATGTTTCGTAGGCCCATTCGACTGTTTCAGTCACTTTTTCTTCAAATTAAAATATAAAACATTCAATATTTGATTTGAACGTACATTTCAATTTGTCGGGGCCACAAATTGATTCTAAAAATTCCAGAAAAATAAATCTGGCTATGTTTTGACGATACGGTTCCAACAAAACTAGTTTCGTCGAATTCTGAGACCGTTTGCAAAATGGCCCTTTTTTGGCCGATCCAATTTAATGTAATTGACCAAAACATGTTTTCCTTTGCCACGCTCACATACTAGCTTCAAAAATTATGAAATGTGAAAACTAGCAATAACTTCACATCCCGGATCCAACAAAAGTGGTTTCGTCGAATTCCGAGGTCGTTTGCAAATCGGCTATTTTCCACGGGCTATATAAATTTCATAGCGACCTTTCTGAAAATTAATTTAGCCATAACTTTTTCTTCCCACTATGAAACTTCAATTTTTCAGATTCGTTAGAAAGATATTCACTAACAGATTTAAATATTTTTGGTTTCACTCAAATCCGTTTTGTTTTGCACCCGGTACAGTCAGTCAAAGTTTGAATTCAAATTTTGAAACTTCCGCGCCATTTCAGGCCTTGTTTATAATTAGAATTAATTATATTCATTTTCAAATGTCGATTCAAACTTACTTTTCGTCGCTATTATTTAAAATATTTATTTTAAATATTTAAAATGCACTAAAATAGCCAATTTAAAATTTTTAAATTGGTTCAGATTTTCCGGGTCGTTACAATCTCCCCCACTTAAAACTTTTCGTCCCCGAAAAGGAACAAAGTCGAGAGTGGTTTGATAATTAACTCTACGTTCAATCTGGCTTCCATTCTCTAACTTTTCAGTTTATGAGAATTTTCAAATTCTTCAAAAATTTGGCTAACACCCAGAATTTTCGAAAAATTTCGCCATCACCTCCTTTGTACGGGGAGGGGTTTGGAAATTTATTGTGCCGTATTAGGTACCCAATAAATCCTATAAAGCATACACATATTTATAGTGATGTATTCTAGTGTTTATAGGGAGCGTGTATAGATGATAACTCCAGAGAATAAATTCTCGTCACCCTGTCAAAGCCTGAGGGAGTGTGTATTTTTAATTGCTACAGAGGATAAATCCTCGTCACCTTGTCCCGAGTGGGAAATAAATAATCCATATGCCGTTTCTAATAACTAGAGAGATGTGATTATTGTCTACTCCAGACCCGTTTGGGGTTTTTATTAATTTGGCAATTTATCGTTACATTCTATATGGTCCATATCAGTCATCAGTTCAACCTGTAAAATATAGTCATCGCTATGAAAGCCTCTCGCTCGTATGGTAAATCTTCCACCTCGTCACACAAGCTCCAAATGCTTATGTGGTATATGATGAAGTATGCCTATCTTCGAGAAGTATACCATGTAGTGTAGTTTAAAATTAATTGTTACTATTCTATAGCGACGTTTATGATTACACACAGAACAACCAGCACTCCGCATCCAATGGCATTCACAGGAGTTGATATAATAATATTTCGCATCCAACTCATTAAGGTTTACCTATTTGTCGGGCACGCAAATAATTTCTTTACTCAACAGCTAATCCATTTACCTGTTCAAACATATATGATGCACATGTATATATTTCTATCTATTTTCATATCAGTTCAATGTGTGATTTAATCGAATAAATTCTACCATTCATTCTATTATTGATTAAATTAACTATCGTTTCAATAATTTGATTAATCCAATTTACTATCACACAATGCAAACAACAAGCAATTTGTTTTTAACATTTCAAAAATATACTAATCAATTTCCATATTCTTTTAAAATCATTCAGACTATAGAATTAAAAGTGCACATCCATGGAAAGAAATTAACAACAGAGTAGAGAACTAATTGGTAATGCAAAGTATGATAAATGTACCTTGCACCGGAGTCAATCAGAGATATCTACTCGACACTTAGGATAGGCTTTCTGAATGCTTTCCTCAGTTTCCCAAGTACAATCTTATGGATCTCCACTCCATTGCACTTTGACTAAGTGAACCTTCTTGTTCCTCAGTTCCTTGGTTTCTTTGCCAATGATCTTTAGCGACTCTCTTCTCATAGCCAAATCTGGAGTAATTTCAATATCTTCTGTGCGGCCTCTTCCACAACCAAGTCTGGGTCATGGACGTGCTTTTGAAGTTGAGATACGTGAAATACATCATGCACTCTAGGCAACCAATCATGCAGTCGAACCCTATAAGCGAGAGTTCCGATCCGTTCAAGAATAGGAAACAGACCAATGAATTTGGGCGCCAACTTCCCAGTTTTACCGAACCGGATAACTCCTCTCATCAGTGATACTTTCAAATACACATAGTCGCCAATAGCAAATGATATATCTCTTCTTCTCTTATCAGCATAGCTCTTTTGTCGGCTTTGAGCGGCGAGCAATCGTTTCTTAACGAAATCGAGTTTGTCGGCAGCTTCGCGAATCATATCAGGCCCTAATACAAGCCTATTTCCGGGTTCGACCCAACAAGCAGGAGATCGGCACGGTCTACCATATAATTCTTCGAATGGCGACACTGTCAAGCTTGCCTGGTAGCTGTTGTTATATGAGAATTTAGCCAAATGCAGATGGTCATCCCATGATCCACCGAAATCGAGAACACAAGCCCACAATAGATCTTCTAAAATACGATTCACCCTCTCTGTTTGACCATCTGTCTGAGGATGATAAGCGGTGCTCAAGTTCAGCTTGTTCCCAGTTCCACTTGAAAAGCCTCCCAGAATTTGCTAGTGAATATTGGATCTCTATCACTAACTATACTGATCGGCACCTCGTGTAGTCTAACAATTTCCTTAAAATATATCTGCGCCGGACTCTGAGCAGTTCTGTTTGATCTGATAGGTATGAAATTGGCGGTCTTCGTGAAGCGATCTACGATCACCCAAATACTATCATTCCCTTTTCTGGTTCTGGGCAAAACATCTATGAAGTCCATGGAAATATGTTCCCACTTCCAACCTGGAACGTCCAGCGGTTGCAACAATCCAGCAAGTTTATGTTGGTCGCTCTTGACTAGTTGGTAAGTAGGGCATCGGCTAACATATGTTGAAACGTCTCTTTTCATAGCCTTCCACCAGAATGTTCGCTTGAGATCGTTATACATTTTGGCCACACCGGGATGGATACTCAGCTTGGATTTGTGACACTCATCTAACACTTCCCTTTTTAACTCTGGGATGTCGGGAACACAAATCCTTCCTTTCAATCTCAGGGTCCCATCGTTATCTATTTGATAACACGAGGGTTCGCCTTTCTGAATCCTTTTGACCATATCCTTAATAAATTTATCCTCCTTCTGAAGAATAGATATTTTTTCAATTAGGGAATTCGTAATAATAAAACTGGCGATCATCACATTCTTTCGGCTTAACGCATCGGCCACGACATTGGCTTTCCCTGGAGTGTATAGAATCTCAAAATCGTATGCTGCAAGGAATTCTAGCCAACGTTGCTGCCTCACATTCAAGTCTTTCTGGGTGAACAGTTACTTTAGCGACTGGTGATCTGTAAACAGTTCAAATCTCTCACCCAGAAGATAATGTCTCCGGATTTTCAAAGCGAATACTATAGCCAATAACTCAAGATCATGAGTGCCGTAGTTTTTCTCGTGGGGCTTCAGCTGACGGCTAGCATAAGCGATCACTTGACCTCTTTGCATTAGTATTGCACCCAGGCCTTCTCTAGAGGCATCTAACCAGACTTTCAAGTCCTGATTGTCGTCGATAATCATTAACATTGGAGCAGTCGTTAATCTTAATTTTAGCTCTTCAAAAGCCTCCTCACATTCTGGAGTCCAGTTGAATTTTGAGTGCTTCTTTGAAAGCTTCGTTAAGTGACCAGATATCTTCGAAAAGTTTTTAACGAACTTCTGGTAATAATTAGTCAATCCAAGAAAACTGCGAACCTCTATAGGAGTACTAGGCTGTTTCCAGTTTTGAATAGCCGTGATTTTACTTGGATCCACAGAAATTCCTTCCTTCGATAAGACATGGCCTAGAAATTTCACTTCGTCTTGCCAGAATATACATTTGGACAGTTTGGCTTTCAATACATTCCTTCTCATAATTTCTTGAACATGTTCCAAATGCTTTTCATGTTCGGCCTTTGATTTAGAGAAGATTAGAATATCGTCAATAAAAACCAGAACAAATTTATTCAGGACTCCTATGAACACTATATTCATCAAAACGACGAAGTAAGCTGGAGCGTTACATAAGTCGAACGACATTACTAACCACTCATAGAATAAGTCTGGACCTCTGAATGTTGTCATAGGAACACACTCTTCGGCAATTCGAAGTTGATGGAAGCCTGTAGCTTGGTCCATCCTTGAAAATACTTGTGATCCATTCAGACGATCCAATAAATCATCGATTCGCGGCAATGGATATTTATTCTTTATTGTCTGCTTGTTAAAATCACGATAATCTACACATAACCGTAGAGTACCATCAGATTTTGGGACAAACACCACTACTGCACCCCAATCAGAGAAACTAGGCCTGATCTGACCCTTCCATACAAGTTGTCTTGTTTGATTTTCTAATTCCTCTTTCTCTTTCAAGGGCATTCTTCGAATAGCGTGAACTACTGGCCTTGCATTCGGGATTAAAGTGATCTTGAAATCAATTTCCCTCTGCGGAGGTAAGCGAACAACTTCTTCGAACACATCCGCATAATTCTTGATGACAGGAATATCTTTTATGAGGTCGGGAATATTCTCTGTGACTACAGGGATATTTTCTATCTGAGATGGAAAAACATCGAGAGCTGCCCAGAAGTCTTTTCTATTAGAATTCTGACCTTCACAGGGGATGGTTATATAACTCCCTAATTGGGCCTTTGCCTTAACAACTCTCTCGGCGCATCTGACCTCTGCCTCATATTTGGTTAACCAATCCAATCCCAAAATAAGATCGAATTCAGTAAAATTCATGACAACAGAGATAGTAGGGAACTTATAACAAGAAAAGGAGACAGGAACCGCACAAATCCAGCTAAGATCGAGAGAACCCCCAACCGGATTCTGGACAGTCATTGGTTCTTTGAGCTTCTTCAAATTCAAATCCAGTTTCTTAACTGCATTCTTTGCAATAAAGCTTCGCAATGTGCCTGTATCAGACAACATTTTAACTGGAATATTTTTGACATTGAGCGTGCCTTCTAAAACATCAGACCTTTCCTGAGCAGACGAAGATGCAGGCACTTCTACCACTTCATTTACATGCACTGCTTTGGATTTCTTAAATTGCCTGCAATCCTTTTCAAGATGGCTAGTCCGATGGCATTGACTGCATTTTCTATTCTTTAGGAACTTTTCCTTGGATTTAAATTTATCCTTCTTTCGTCTCTTCAAGGGTCCACAATTTATCGACAAAAGCCCTTTTCGATGGCAGTTATTACATACGGTGGTAGTTACTGGTTCATTCTCAGATATGGCCCTTTTCCGATTGATTTTAGGCTTCTTACTCACCTCAGACATCGTACTATCCTCAGGACGATCAGTTTCAGACTCACCTTTATTACCAGAACTTACTTCCTCCTCGTAACACATCATGCCTTTCTTGTCGAGATCCTCATACTGGTAAGCCATGTATATCATTTCAGAAAAAGGAAGCTTCACATTCCTCATTACACTATTTTGATATTTTCTTTGCAGGCCATGAATAAACCTCAGATTTTTCCTCTTTGGATCATGAATCAGATGAGGAGCAAAGTGAGAAAGTTCATTGAATTTCTTATGATATTCTGGGATGGTCATATCACCTTGTATCAGATAAGAGAATTCATCGCATAACCGCTCAGTTGCTTCAAGAGGAGTAAATCTTTATAGAAAAATCACTTTGAATCTGTCCCAGGTGATATCACCTTCTGGATTATCTTTGATAGTTGAATCCCACCAAAACAAAGCTTCTTCTTTGAGTGCCCAAGATGCCAGTAATCTTTTCTGGTCATCTCTCAGCTTTAAACCTTCAAAGATTTTCTCAACAGGACGAATCCAAGCTTGTGTTTCCATAATGGACTCTTTGCCTAAGAATGGCGATCCACCCAGATTTCGAAATCTCTTGAATAGAACTTCTATATCTGATTCTGGCTGTGGGACCACAACTGGCTCATTAGCTGGTCGAGCCATACGATTATTTCTTCTGTTCCTGTCACTCATTTTCTAGTGCGTCTGCAATTAGCAGACAAAGTGTCAGGTCAACAAAAAAGATATTTCAAAATATAGAGACAAATACTTGAATGTAAATGTGTCTACTGGGGTGTATTTCATTCTGCTTTACTCATACTAGGATATTACTGATCCTATCTGTAATGAGTTACTCGTCCTAGAACACTACTGGTTCTATTTCTGACGAGTTTGTTCATATGTTATATTCCAGCACTAAGCTTAACCAAAGCTCTGATACCAAATGAGACGACCCCAAACCCCATTCTGACGGTGGCAAGGGTAATCTTTAAACATCGCAATGTTTTTTATAAAAATGAAGTCATTATAAGACTCAGTTCCCATCACACAATGCAACGCAAACCGAAGGATAGAGTTTTTACCTTATAAGGGCCAAAATTGCTTGATACGAATAAAACAAAAGCATTTGATATTACTACTAGTGTTTATATGTTTCAAAAGCAATTTCAAATCATAAGTATCAATCATAGACGGTATTAATGCCCCATACCACTATGTCGCCATATATAGGTATACAATCAAAACCGCACAGTCACGTATTTGGAAATTGGATTTCCGTCATGAACCAAGGCAAAAGATAGTCCTTACCGAATTCGAGACGCTCTAGCCCGTGTCTCAGGATGAGAATGCATCGACCCTTGGAGCGACAGGGCCGGTCAACCGATGTGGATTAAAATTCCTGAACACTACGTTTCCCCGCCCTATGGGGCGTAAGAGGGCCAACGAATGACTCCATCGGTCCCGGATCGACCGATATTACCGAGGCGCCTCGCAACAGTAACAACCACATAAGTCAAACTTGTTAGGCGTGTAAAACCGCTGACGCCACTTCTAGCTAGAAAGAAACGCATGTCCCCTCCTGAGGTCCTCTCCCGTTTCTGGTTCATACCGGGGTGTGAGGCTCGCGAATTCTCGTTATACACAAAGCTATGCCACACAGGCGGTGTTTTGATCATCACCACAAGACTTTGCTTTTCAACAGAAGCACTGATCATTGCATCTTAGCATGCCACACAGGCAATTCACACTATGCAACTGATGGCTATCAATCGCACAGATTGAATTCCAATGTCTGAAACACAGTCCATTTGCAAGTCCGTTCTGGGTCTGAACGAAAACGGAGGCACGATATACCTCGCAAACCCATCGATCTCCACGTACGTCTAGACGATCACCACTCATTATCCATATTTCGGGATGCCTCCCAATCAGGACATCAGTTACCATCCAAACGAGGTGAAGTTCTCCGGTCTTCGACCACCGTCTTCATCTTCGATTCCTTATCGTCGATTCAGTTATTCAGAATGGGATAAACCCGATCTTTCTGGGCAACTCGCGTATATAGTAAACAAGTGCTACACAAACACTACATACGCATCATTTCAATTCATTAGTCATTAACTGTCAATCAGTAAGAGAACGATTTCCCAAATATTAACCCCGAAGGCCGAAACCAACATCAGATCAAAATCCAGGAAACCATTCGACTTAGCTAACCTTCAGTTAATTTCTAAATCTCACAACCATATCGTTTATAATATTTTATAATGATTTATTGCTATTTTTATTTATTTTAAAATAGCCAATTTATTCAAACGACGCTTCGGGCCATAACGCGGCCGTGGCGCTGTTTTTCTTCAGATTTGATTTACACATATCTGAAAATCTAACCATTGGATCTTCACAAAATTTACATCATTAGAAAGATCTTTTGAAAATGAATCCAACGGTTCCAGTTTCAGGAAAATCCGACGGTCGGATCTCCCGGTATAATCGTTTGAAGTTTTGATTTCAAAATACGAATTGCAGCGTCGTTATTCGATTTAATATAATTATATTTATTTATATATATATATATATAATCGATTCTGGCACTGTTTTTCTTCAGATTTAAATTAAACATTCCAGACAATACAACCGTTGGATCTTTACAAAGTTGGTGTCGTTGGAAAGATATTTCCAAAGCGAACCCAACGGTTTCAGTTTCGGGAAAATCAGATGGTCGGATCTCCCGCACTAATCGGTTGAAATCACGGTTTCAAAACACGAACTGCAGCTTCGTTATTCGATATATTTCAATTCTATTTATATATGTATATCGATTCTTCAATTTCAAAACTATATTCTTTTCATACATTTGATAAAAATGATATTTTTATCCAACCGACAATTATTTCAACACTTCGCTATTTTCAACTATTCGTGTATATAGTAAAAATGTGATTTTGATTGTAAAACAATTCATTTCAAAACGCTACTATTGTATATAGTTCATATAGATGTTAAAAATAAGATTTTTATTATAAAACAATTTATTTTAGAACACTACTATTTATATAGTTCATATAGATGTTAAAAATATGATTTTTATTATAAAAAAATTTATTTCAAAACACGAATACCATTCAACACATGAATTTCTCTTCAATGAATGAATTTCTATCCAACACATGAACGGTTTTCTATAGTTTGTATATATATATAGTAAAATGTGATTTTTATTGTTAGAACAATTTATTTAAAACATGAATACCATTCAACACATGAATATGATTCAACGAATGAATTTCTATTCAACACATGAAGGTTTTCTATAGTTTGTATATATATAGTAAAGTGTGATTTTTATTGTTAAAATAATTTATTTAAAACATGAATACCATTCAACATATGAATATGATTCAACGAATGAATTTCTATTCAACACATGAAGGTTTTCTATTCAACACACGAATATAGTTTCAACACAAGAAAATAATTCTAACACATGAATATTATTCAAAATTTCGGCAGCATAACGGAAGGGTAGTTAAAACCGGGGTCGTCCCTAGTACGACTCCTCGCTCTACGTTAAAGCCTCGCAACTTTTGACAATGGGGATTCATGCATCTAGTTCGCACGCAGGCGACATGTATATTTTTTTTCATTTCCACAAACTAATCCTATGTGGTTTTAACCAAATATTTCTCAACCACAAACGGGTATTTTTCAACCACAATCAGTCAATTTCAACCACAAACAATTCTAATCAACCAATTTTCACACCAACACAACCAATAAATATCGTCCATGGTTTGCGGACGAGGGGCGTATATATATATATATATATATATATATATATATATATATATATACACATATACATACATATATATATATATATATATATATATTTACATGAGCATTTCACTTCTATTCGCCAAAGATATAATTTTTTTACAACTCATATATAACTTATATATCGAACGTACAACTTATACAACGCTTATACAAGAGGTGTACAGTGCTTATATAACTCATACATCGACTATATAATTTATACATCGTCGTTTTCCATATCGTTTATAAATTAGAAATCTCACCTTGGGTTCCACTCCACCAAAAATAGCAGAAGGCTCAGAAAAATATGCGGTCTCTTCTACAATGTAGAAGACGTCCACACGAGTCCACTGTCTCTTGTTTCAATGAATTTCGTCAAGAAACGAAAAGGATATGATATTTACAGTGAAATCCAAAACGGTAGCACTTAGAAGTGCTATTATATAGTTAATTAATATAATAGCCGTACCTTTCTTCGAATGTTCGAAACTAGGTTTTAACTTTTCGCTCGATCCGTGAAGTGTTGCGTCAATCAGCCACTGCCACGCTGTAGAGGGGAGAGAGGCGCGGCGAACGATGGTGGCGCGGCGAACGATGGTGGCGCGGCGAACGATGGTGGCGCGGTGGACTCCTGTGGTCGGAGATGACGGCGGCGGCGATTCGAACGGCGGATGTTCACGGCGGTGGATCTCCCTGATTACTCAATGAAAAAATCCAAACTATACATGGATTTGAAGATCTTCTCTAGCTCTTCAAAATATTCAACTGGAGGAGGGGCTAGTTTTGCGTGGATTGATCAGAAAATGAACAGGAAGTGATGAACTCCTTTCCGTCGTCGATCGCGATATTATCGGGGAGAGAGAAAAACTTCTGACCAATGGGAAATTTTATTTTATTTTATAATTTTTTTCTCAAAAATACCCTCTTCACATACTAACACCAATCCAAACCCAATGACTATCGTCCCCAGCGTTTTACCCCCATTTCGAACACAATGGGATATGTTTCATAGGCCCATTCGACTGTTTTAGTCAATTTTCCTTCAAATTAAAATATAAAACATTCAATATTCGATTTGAACGTACATTTCAATTTGTCGGGGCCACAAACTAATTCGAAAAATTCCAGAAAAATAAATCTGGCTATGTTTTGACGATATGGTCCCAACAAAACTAGTTTCGTCGAATTCTGAGACCGTTTGCAAAATGGCCCTTTTCTTGTCGATCCAATTTAACTTTAATTGACCAAAACACGTTTTCCTTTGCCACGCTCACATACTAGCTTCAAAAATTATGAAATTTGAAACCTCGCAATAACTTTACATCCCGGATCCAACAAAAGTGGTTTCGTCGAATTCCGAGGTTGTTTGCAAAACGGCCATTTTCCATGGGCTATATAAATTCCACAGCGACCTTTCTGAAAATTCATTTAGCCATAACTTTTGCTTCCCGCTATGAGACTTCGATTTTTCAGATTCGTTAGAAAGATATTCACTAACAGATTTAAATATTTTTGGTTTCACTCAAATTCGTTTTGTTTTGCACCCGGTACAGTCAGTCAAAGTTTGAATTCAAATTTTGAAACTACCGCGCCATTTCAGGCCTTGTTTATAATTAGAATTAATTATATTCGTTTTCAAATGTCGATTCAAACTTACTTTTCATCGCTATTATTTAAAATATTTATTTTAAATATTTAAAATCCACAAAATAGCCAATTTAAAATTTTTAAATCGGTTCAAATTTTCCGGGTCGTTACAAGATAAATAATAAGATTTAAAACACCTCCCTATGATTCGACCTGCATATTACGTGACCTGTGCGCTTGCAGCATTTATTTCTAAATTCGCGCTTTTCTATTCTATAGGAAAGCGACGATCAAGTTTTTGGCGCCGTTGCTGGGGAGGTAAACACAGAATTTTATTATTTATTTAATTTCCGAATCATGTTAGTTTTTATTTTATTTTATCTTTTCCTTTTGTTTTCTTGTATATATAGAAATAAAAAATATGATTGGGTAGTTTTTGTAACACCCCGAAAATTCTATAACTGTGAAATTCATGAATTAAAGTATGATCAAATTCAAATCAAAGAACTAAGGGAAACGGGATACGCCATTGCGTTCGTCTCGGAAAAATACGTGAAATAGAGTCCGAGTTTTCGAAAAACGGAGTCCGTATGAAGAAGATATGGCCTTCGGAAGTTTTGAATTAAATTTAAAATTCAAACAGAATAAAATAATAATTTGAAATGGGGCCCAACGGGCCAGGCGGATAAAACACCCGCCTAGCCACCCAGGTCGACTGGGCTGTCGACCTGGGCTTCCCATGTCGACAGGGCTGTCGACAGCCCTGTCGACAGGGGTGTCGACCTGGTCGAGCTCAGTCAACCTGGCTGGCCAGGTCGGTGTGTGGTCGAATTTCTGTGGTCTGCTTTGTCATTAGGGCTAGGTGGCGGGTTTTTATTGGTCTCTCTTCCTAATGAATGGCTATGATCTAACCTAGCAACATCAATGGTCCTAATCAATTCCTAACCTCTATATAAACAACCCTAGACTAAACCCTAATCTATTCATTCAAAATAAGATTATAGCCGCCATGTTGCTGAGGAACGACAAAGAGTAGCCGCCAACTAGAGAGAGGATTAGGGAGAAAGTTCTAAGGCCTAAAGCAATTCAAGCAACCTAAAGCTAATCAATTCAACAAAGGAATTTGCGTCTTCAATCCCTAAACTAGAGAATTCATCAAACCATTGTAAGTAGAGTATTACTTTGGTATTAATAAACAACTGTGTTGATGTGTATGCTTGAATTGTGGCAATGGAAGTAATTCATATTTGTGCAAAATTATGTTATTCATTATAAAGAACTACATGCGGTAGTTCTATGCAAATAAACGTTTGGAATATTGCGCAAATTGTGTAATCTATATTGAAGCTACATGTATGTAGTTAATTGAAATTCATGCAAATTTGAGGCTTTGTTATTATGCCATTATGATGTATATTTTGTGCATAAATCGTTTTGCAAGTAATTGAAACAAGTTTGGTTATTATAGTTCATATGAAACTATGTAGAATTTTGACACCATAATCCATGCATTAAGTCATGCTTTTACAAACTTATGAATATGGCTAGGAATGATATTTGGCATAATTGAAATCCGTTATTAAGTCTATCTTGTTTTAAAGGATTATATGATGACATGGCTAGGTTAGACTCAAAAATCCCTTTTTGCAAGTTTAAAGCAAACATCATGTTTAGGAATATTTATGCATAAGTATGTTTATACCATCGTTATGTGATTAGGCTTAAATCATGATTAAGTTGAATTATGCTATGTTCATGCTAGAAGTATTTTATGCCATGCTTATGTTTGACAATATGCCATGCCTATGCAAGAAGTATTTTATGCCATGCTTATGTTTGACAATATGCCATGTTTATGCTAGAAGTATTTAGGCCATGCTTATGTTTGACATTATGCCTAAATAAGAATATAGGTTCATGTTGTAGTTAAACCTATGCAAGTTTACATGCTTTGATTCATGTCACCTATGTTACCACTATGCAAGTACACCAATTTCTATTATGTATTTTCCCACGTCATATGCAAGTTCATGCGCTCACTTTCCCCTCTTTGTGTATACGCCATAAGCCTCCCCTTTTCGCATGGCTAAATTGGGCTTTAAAAGGCTAAGCCCAATATATATAAACGAACGTGTAAAACGGGGGAAAATAACGTTGGGTTAACATTAATTTAATGAATGAAAACTAAAGTAAAAGGGCCCAAATTCAAGTATGGGTTGGGCCCATGATTGGTGTAACCTTTACACCATTAACTTAATAATGGGCCGCAAATATTTACATATAAGAAATAAAGAAGAATGACAAAATATGTAAATGTAGAAAAGACGATGTGTTTAACCCGAGGTTGGATTGAGTTGTGATGTAAACCTGCCCGGAACCGCCCGGCTGTCCAGTAGTCACAACAATACCTATCCAATGTGGGAGGTTAAACATGGAGCCCAGCAAGGACCCGAGGTTAGACTGAGTTGTGGCGTAAGACTGCCCGGAACCAACCGGCAACAGGCAGCCACAACAATACCTGTCTAATGTGAGAGGTCAGGGCCTTAATAAGACAACTAAGGCTGAGTCAGGATTGTTAGGATTAAGTAAACTAAAGACTTAATCAAAATGGAACATGCTAAACTAAACGGACTGGTGGGGTTAGGTTAGGAAACACTTAACCAACTTAGCATGTTGGCTAGAGATAGAAAACCTAGTAACGGGGGACCCTTTTCAGCAGTAACCCTAGAAGGTGTATCAGGATACCCTGAAACTAGGCAGGGTGGGGCACGATTACTGGGCTGATTGTAAGAGGTCAAATCGACGGCGGTGGTGTAGCAGTGTAGGTTCTAACGGTGTGCGGGCGTGCACGCACTCCGGCGCAGAAAAATAAAGCACTGGACACCAGTAGCATACCTTTGCACTCTAAGGTTGTGTCGGGTTGCCACTATGGGACTTGATACACCCCATGGTGGGACCAGCATAGGTAACTACAGACATCGGGGGCCGTAAGACACATGTAACTATGCGAGTAGGAGCCGATCATCGTAGAATGAATCACATCACCCTGATTTTGGGATGTAAATTGGAAACTAGTTTATATGGGTTCAGAGATGAACATGGGGTACGATAGTATATTCGACCCTAGATAACTTAACCAAGTTCATAGTGTTTGCCCACTTCCTGTTTTACTTATCATACCCAGTTCTTTATTCATAGACAAAGTAGTACTAGACTTACTCAGGCTTTATGTCTGACTCTATTTTTCTTTCGTCTTCTTTCTTCCGTTTCCCCCCCCCCCCAGGTCCTCAGGGAGGGAACACAGCAGCTTGATCAACCTCAACATCCAGCTTGAAGAAGAGAAATGTATTGCTTGGACTTTCCTGTTTTTGAACTATGGCTTGGGACAACCGCTATGGGGCTTTTGCAGTTTATCTATGTTTTATTCATGCTTCTTTAAATAATGTACTCAAGACAGATTATGAAAATGTTATGTTATGTTTTTGGAAAGGATGTAAGACAATCATGGTGATGTTTTGTGACACGTATTTGACTTCATGAAATAAAAGTTTGTTGTTCTTCCGCTGTTTACAAATATGTGTTCTTATATCTGTCTTGTATATCTGTGACTTGTACTTATAAACCTCCACCAAAATTAGGGCATTCCCTTTGAGAGTGACCCTAACGGAGGTGGGGTGTTTCACTTGGTATCAGAGCATAGGTTTACCAGATAAGATAAAAAGTTTTGGAAATTTATTTTCAAAAAGGAAATTTAAAGAAGCATTTTTAAAAGAAAAATATTATTTTAATTAAAAAAAAAGGCAAAAGTCCACTCCCTAAAGCCATAGGTACTATCTCTTATCCTTCGTTTTGAACCTATCCTTTTTGTTTCAGCATGTCCCAAGAACTTAACTTACCGGAAGGGGTACCAATACCTGGTTGGTTTAGACGGTTCTTAGAAGCAAGGGCCACTCAGCCAGGTCCTACCATTCCTCCTCCCCCAGCAGAAGGGAATCATCCAGCCGCAGCGGCACCTTTTCCTCCACCTCCTCCACGAGGAAACGCGTTTGCTAAGATATGTAAGGATTTTAAAGCTATGGGAGGAAGGGATTTTCATGGAACTGAGTCCTTTGTAGCAGCTAGAAATTGGCTGAAGGAAACTGAGGATCTATTCATCATCTTTGAGGTAGAGGACAGACAAAAAGTACAATTGGTGGTGTGGCTATTGAAGGGCGAGGCTTCCTACTGGTGGGAAGTCACTAATGCTGAAAGACCAGTGGATACATGGGAGGACTTTAGGGCAAGGTTTGAGACTAAGTTTCTCTCAGATGCAGAAAGAAGTTTGCAGTTGGAAAAATTCTTATTCCTTAAGCAAGGAGACAACACTGTTAGAGAGTATGTGAATCAGTTTGATGAGCTGGCTAGGTTTGGGCTTGACCTAGTCAACACCCCTCATAAGAAGGCTCTCCGTTTCGTCAAGGGGTTAAATGAGCCATTACATAGTTTGGCCATGACCCATATACCCATGGGAGCCACGTATGAAAGATTGGTGCAAATGGCATTGCTGAACGAAGAGGACAAGGGCAAGAAGGAGACCAAGGCAGAAAGCTCTCAAGGGAAGAAAGAGCGTTTGCAGCCTAAGAAGACAGACTTTAAGAAGGGCGGAAAAGGCAACAAAGAGAAGAGGAAGTGTAATTTCTGTGGCAAAGTGGGGCACTTAGTAAAGGACTGCCGGAAAAAGAAGGCCAAGGAGAATGGTGGGTGCTTTTCGTGCGGTCAGACAGGCCACAGGGCTAAGGACTGCCCAAGGAAACGAGGACAGGGGCAGGGCACTGGATCCACCCCAGGGGCACAGGTTCATGTGCTAGAAGCGCCACCATTGCAACAGCGAGGTACAAACACTTCTGTAGAAAGCGTAATTTATCTTTATGATCACCCCGTTCGCACTTTGTTTGATTCTGGCGCATCACACTCCTTTATCTCGTCTGCTTTAGTAGAATCTCTGCACCTAGAAACTAGTATGGTAGAGGACCCCTTAATTGTTTCAAACCCAATTGGGGGCCCAGCTCATTTGTCTATGATCTGTGTGGGATTGAAAATTTCTATCCTAAGTGTTGAATTTCTATGTAGTGCCTTTGTTTTGGGCTTTTCGGGGTATGGTTTGATTTTGGGTATGGATTGGCTATCCAGTAATGGGGCCATCCTTGATTGTGAGAAAAGGGTTGTTAGGCTCCTAACCCAGCTCGGTAATACTTTGGAAATTTCTTGTAATCCCTCGTATTCGGTTATGCTTAGTTATCTTGAATCGCTAGATGCCTCTGTTGAAAATTTGAAATCAGTTAGAGTGGTCCGGGAATATCCGGATGTCTTTGAAGAGGTGAAGGGCTTGCCTCCGAAGCGGGAAATAGACTTCCGCATATATCTTGTAGATAATGCAAAGCCCGTTGCGTTACCCGTTAGACATATGGCTCCACGGGAAAGGAAAGAGCTCAGTAAACAGATTAAAGAGCTTCTAGAAAAGGGGTTCATTAGGAGGAGCATTTCAGAATGGGGCGCTCCAGTGGTGTTCGCTACAAAGGCGGATGGTTCACTCCGTCTATGTGTTGACTATAGGGAGCTCAACAAGCTAACGAAAAAGAATAGGCACCCTCTCCCTAGAATTGACGATTTATTTGACCAGCTTGTAGGAGCGTCTGTTTTCTCCCAACTCGATTTAGCAACCGGTTTTCATCAGCTAAGGGTGGCTGAAGATAGCATCGATAAAACGGCTTTCAGAACCCCAGACGGTTTCTTTGAATGGCTTGTCATGCCTTTCGGCTTGACAAATGCACCTGCTTACTTCGTGGACCTGATGAGTAGGGTATTTAGAGATTTCCTCAACAAATTCGTAGTGGTCTTCGTAGATGATATCCTTATCTTCTCAAATAATGAAGAGGAACATGCTCAGCACTTAAGGGCAATCATGGAAACTTTGCGAGTCCATCAACTAAAAGCCAAATTCTCCAAATGCCACTTTTGGAGAGAAGAGGTGAGGTTCCTTGGGCACATAGTATCCAAACAAGGGTTAGCGGTGGACCCTGCTAAGGTAGTGGCGGTACAAGATTGGAAGACACCAAGGAATGCAACTGAGGTCCAAAGCTTTCTAGGACTAGCAGGTTTCTATCGAAAATTCATAAGGGATTTTGCGAAAATTTCAGCTCCGCTCACGAAATTGACCAAGAAGAATCTGGTGTTTAATTGGGACTTGGATTGCGAGTTTGCTTTCCAACGACTGAAAAGGGCTCTCACAACAGCCCCAGTTTTGACGCTGCCAGATGGGAGCAAGATGTTCACTGTTTATACAGATGCATGTGGGACAGGGCTAGGCGCCGTCTTAATGCAAGAAGGAAGGGTAGTAGCTTATGGCGGGAGGCAGTTGAAGGTGCACGAAAAGAACTACCCAACCCACGATCTAGAGCTAGCCGCCATCGTCTTTGCACTCAAGTCTTGGCGACACTATCTCCTAGGTGAGAAGTTCGAACTTTACACTGACCATAAATCGTTGAAATATCTTTTCTCGCAGAAAGATCTTAACTTGAGGCAACAAAGATGGATGGAGTTTCTTGCCTCGTACGATTTCGAAATCTCCTACACTCCGGGCAAAGGCAACGTAGTGGCAGACGCGTTGAGCCGAAAGAAATTGACCCTAAGCCCGTTGTTTGTTGAAAGACAAAGCCTAGAGTTTATAGCCAGCTTCGACTTTAGGCCCTCCTCCGATTTCGTACCGGGCTTGCTTGCATCTCTCGAAGTGCGCCCAACTTTAGTAGATTCAGTAGGGGCAGCACAACGCGAAGACCCTCAGCTTGTAGAAATAATTGATAGGCTAATTAGGGGTGAGACTTCAAGTCACCTCAATAGATACTCCATCGACGATAAGGGTGTACTAAGGCGAGATGGAAGACTATGCGTCCCACAGACAAACGATTTAATAAAGAAGGTACTCGAGGAAGCACATCACTCCAAGATGACGATACACCCAGGCGGAGATAAAATGTACAAAGACGTAAAAAGGACTTTCTTCTGGAATGGCATGAAAAAGGACGTGGCAGAATTCGTTTCTAAGTGTATGGTGTGCCAACAGGTTAAGGCGGAACAGAAAAAGCCTGGCGGACTGCTACATCCTTTGGAGGTCCCGCAGTGGAAGTGGGATAGCATCTCAATGGACTTCATCGATGGGCTGCCTAGGTCTAGGAGAGGCAACACTAGCATTTGGGTAATAGTGGATAGGCTTACTAAAAGCGCCCACTTTTTACCTGTCAAAAGTAAAAGAACTGCCTCATCCCTAGCATCACTTTACCTCAAGGAAATCGTGCGACTCCATGGAATACCATCTAGCATCGTTAGTGACCGAGACCCCATCTTCACCAGCGAGTTTTGGCGGAGTCTGCAAGAAGCAGTAGGAACGCAGTTATGCTTAAGCACAGCCTATCATCCCCAAACCGACGGCCAAACGGAGAGAGTGAACAGAGTTTTGGAAGACCTCTTAAGGCTATGCGTCCTCGACTTCGGAGGGACATGGGAAGACCACCTCCCTTTGGTGGAATTTGCCTACAACAACAGCTATCAAGCAACCATAGGAATGGCGCCCTTCGAAGCTTTATACGGAAGACCGTGCCGATCGCCCACTTGTTGGTGGGAGTCCACGGATAAGCTCATACTTGGACCAGACATGATCCGAGAGACTTCAGAGAAAGTGGACTTAATACGAAGAAGGATGAAGACGGCCCAAGACAGACAAAAGTCCTATGCCGACAAGAGAAGGACCGACCTTGAATTCGAGGTTGGAGACAGAGTTTTTCTCAAGGTATCACCACTAAGAAACGTTGTTCGTTTTGGAACCACAGGAAAGCTAGCGCCAAGATTCGTAGGGCCATTCCCTATTATCGAGAAAATTGGGAAAATGGCTTATAGATTAGAGCTACCCGAGAAGTTGGCTGGAGTCCACAACGTTTTTCACGTTTCACATCTCCGAAAATGTCTACACGAGTCTGCTGAAGTGGTAGAGCCGAATATCCTCGAAGAGGCCGAAGTGGAACGCGAAGCAACCATAAGAAGAGTTCCAACCCGCATCTTTGGAACGGAAGTGAAGAAGCTACGCAACCGCGAAGTCAAGCTCGTCAAAGTTCAGTGGAGCGACGCCGAGGGAGACGCGACTTGGGAAACTGAAGCTAGAATCCGTACAGCCTACCCTTTTCTGTTCGAGGGTACATCCTTGATCTTTCTTTTTCCTTAAGTTGCGCTTTTATCTATCTTTTTAGGTATCGACCTTATCTTTAGGGTAGAAACCTTTTGGATGAAAACATGTAATTGAAACATGTTATGTATGATGGTTGCAAGTGGTTGCAAGTGATTGCTAGTGGTTGCTCGTGGTTGCATATACACACACAATCTAGGTTTTAGATCGGCTCAGTCACTTCATATTGCATATGCATATGTGTTTGTATTCGTATGTGGTTGAACTTTAATGTGTTGACATGTGGATGCTGCATTTGTATTGAATGACTGTGCACTCATGTAGAATCAAGGATAGGAAAATTTGCATACATAATGGATTCATGGCACTAACATAATTCGCATTAAGGAGGTCAACTGAATCAGTAGACCGACTGATTTTGCATTAGATAAGTACATGTATACACACACACTTTGCATATGATCATGAAGCATTAGAAGTCTTTTAAGGACAATGGATACTCGTGTTTGATGGATGAGTAGATGGATGATTGTATGTTAGGATATACGTTTTCCTACACTTGAAGATTTCGGGGACGAAATCCTTTTAAGTGGGGGAGAATGTAACACCCCGAAAATTCTATAACTGTGAAATTCATGAATTAAAGTATAATCAAATTCAAATCAAAGAACTAAGGGAAACGGGATACGCCATTGCGTTCGTCTCGGAAAAATACGCGAAATAGAGTCCGAGTTTTCGAAAAACGGAGTCCGTATGAAGAAGATATGGCCTTCGGAAGTTTTGAATTAAATTTAAAATTCAAACAGAATAAAATAATAATTTGAAATGGGGCCCAACGGGCCAGGCGGATAAAACACCCGCCTAGCCACCCAGGTCGACTGGGCTGTCGACCTGGGCTTCCCATGTCGACAGGGCTGTCGACAGCCCTGTCGACAGGGGTGTCGACCTGGTCGAGCCCAGTCAACCTGGCTGGCCAGGTCGGTGTGTGGTCGAATTTCTGTGGTCTGCTTTGTCATTAGGGCTAGGTGGCGGGTTTTTATTGGTCTCTCTTCCTAATGAATGGCTATGATCTAACCTAGCAACATCAATGGTCCTAATCAATTCCTAACCTCTATATAAACAACCCTAGACTAAACCCTAATCTATTCATTCAAAATAAGATTATAGCCGCCATGTTGCTGAGGAACGACAAAGAGTAGCCGCCAACTAAAGAGAGGATTAGGGAGAAAGTTCTAAGGCCTAAAGCAATTCAAGCAACCTAAAGCTAATCAATTCAACAAAGGAATTTGCGTCTTCAATCCCTAAACTAGAGAATTCATCAAACCATTGTAAGTAGAGTATTACTTTGGTATTAATAAACAACTGTGTTGATGTGTATGCTTGAATTGTGGCAATGGAAGTAATTCATATTTGTGCAAAATTATGTTATTCATTATAAAGAACTACATGCGGTAGTTCTATGCAAATAAACGTTTGGAATATTGCGCAAATTGTGTAATCTATATTGAAGCTACATGTATGTAGTTAATTGAAATTCATGCTAATTTGAGGCTTTGTTATTATGCCATTATGATGTATATTTTGTGCATAAATCGTTTTGCAAGTAATTGAAACAAGTTTGGTTATTATAGTTCATATGAAACTATGTAGAATTTTGACACCATAATCCATGCATTAAGTCATGCTTTTACAAACTTATGAATATGGCTAGGAATGATATTTGGCATAATTGAAATCCGTTATTAAGTCTATCTTGTTTTAAAGGATAATATGATGACATGGCTAGGTTAGACTCAAAAATCCCTTTTTGCAAGTTTAAAGCAAACATCATGTTTAGGAATATTTATGCATAAGTATGTTTATACCATCTTTATGTGATTAGGCTTAAATCATGATTAAGTTGAATTATGCTATGTTCATGCTAGAAGTATTTTATGCCATGCTTATGTTTGACAATATGCCATGCCTATGCAAGAAGTATTTTATGCCATGCTTATGTTTGACAATATGCCATGTTTATGCTAGAAGTATTTAGGCCATGCTTATGTTTGACATTATGCCTAAATAAGAATATAGGTTCATGTTGTAGTTAAACCTATGCAAGTTTACATGCTTTGATTCATGTCACCTATGTTACCACTATGCAAGTACACCAATTTCTATTATGTATTTTCCCACGTCATATGCAAGTTCATGCGCTCACTTTCCCCTCTTTGTGTGTACGCCATAAGCCTCCCCTTTTCGCATGGCTAAATTGGGCTTTAAAAGGCTAAGCCCAATATATATAAACGAACGTGTAAAACGGGGGAAAATAACGTTGGGTTAACATTAATTTAATGAATGAAAACTAAAGTAAAAGGGCCCAAATTCAAGTATGGGTTGGGCCCATGATTGGTGTAACCTTTACACCATTAACTTAATAATGGGCCGCAAATATTTACATATAAGAAATAAAGAAGAATGACAAAATATGTAAATGTAGAAAAGACGATGTGTTTAACCCGAGGTTGGATTGAGTTGTGATGTAAACCTGCCCGGAACCGCCCGGCTGTCCAGTAGTCACAACAATACCTATCCAATGTGGGAGGTTAAACATGGAGCCCAGCAAGGACCCGAGGTTAGACTGAGTTGTGGCGTAAGACTGCCCGGAACCAACCGGCAACAGGCAGCCACAACAATACCTGTCTAATGTGAGAGGTCAGGGCCTTAATAAGACAATTAAGGCTGAGTCAGGATTGTTAGGATTAAGTAAACTAAAGACTTAATCAAAATGGAACATGCTAAACTAAACGGACTGGTGGGGTTAGGTTAGGAAACACTTAACCAACTTAGCATGTTGGCTAGAGATAGAAAACCTAGTAACGGAGGACCCTTTTCAGCAGTAACCCTAGAAGGTGTATCAGGATACCCTGAAACTAGGCAGGGTGGGGCACGATTACTGGGCTGATTATAAGAGGTCAAATCGACGGCGGTGGTGTAGCAGTGTAGGTTCTAACGGTGTGCGGGCGTGCACGCACTCCGACGCAGAAAAATAAAGCACTGGACACCAGTAGCATACCTTTGCACTCTAAGGTTGTGTCGGGTTGCCACTATGGGACTTGATACACCCCATGGTGGGACCAGCATAGGTAACTACAGACATCGGGGGCCGTAAGACACATGTAACTATGCGAGTAGGAGCCGATCATCGTAGAATGAATCACATCACCCTGATTTTGGGATGTAAATTGGAAACTAGTTTATATGGGTTCAGAGATGAACATGGGGTACGATAGTATATTCGACCCTAGATAACTTAACCAAGTTCATAGTGTTTGCCCACTTCCTGTTTTACTTATCATACCCAGTTCTTTATTCATAGACAAAGTAGTACTAGACTTACTCAGGCTTTATGTCTGACTCTATTTTTCTTTCGTCTTCTTTCTTCCGTTTCCCCCCCCCCCAGGTCCTCAGGGAAGGAACACAGCAGCTTGATCAACCTCAACATCCAGCTTGAAGAAGAGAAATGTATTGCTTGGACTTTCCTGTTTTTGAACTATGGCTTGGGACAACCGCTATGGGGCTTTTGCAGTTTATCTATGTTTTATTCATGCTTCTTTAAATAATGTACTCAAGACAGATTATGAAAATGTTATGTTATGTTTTTGGAAAGGATGTAAGACAATCATGGTGATGTTTTGTGACACGTATTTGACTTCATGAAATAAAAGTTTGTTGTTCTTCCGCTGTTTACAAATATGTGTTCTTATATCTGTCTTGTATATCTGTGACTTGTACTTATAAACCTCCACCAAAATTAGGGCATTCCCTTTGAGAGTGACCCTAACGGAGGTGGGGTGTTTCAGTTTTGGTATTGTTCAATGATATCGCAATCTTCCAAATAAAAGAAAAAAAATTCTTGCTATTTTTTCGTTTCAATTTCTTTCCTTTCTTCACATGTATTTTCTTCCTTTCTTTACTCCCTTTCTTGTTTTCAATACATTTGATTTCTTTCTTCTTTTATAAGTTTCACCAAAAAAATACCAAAAACACTTTGAAATATTTCCTACTTTCTTTTCTGTTACTAATAAAGCACTTGCCATTTTCAGTTTTTCACCATCTACAAAAAAAAGACCATAATTTTCTTTTGCTGCAAATTACCAATCTTTATCTCTGACCACCATCATCTCAAGCTCGTCACAAACCCATTGATCAACACAAACATACAACTCCTGAACCACCACTTCACCGAACGTACACCGTTCAAACAATCACCATAAAATCACACCATCCTACCCAACATCACCATAATACCACAGTTCCTCCAACAGATCCACCCAAACCACTTCAGCTCTTGAACCATCTGCCACCACAATCCTCGCAACTTCCCCTCTGCCACAGGCCCACAACCGGCAGCGAACGCCCCTCTCATTTACTGGTACCCCCTCAATCAACAGTCACTCACTGCATCACCTCCCTTTCTCTATCCCAAACTGCCATACATTCACCTACCACCCTTCAAACTGCAGTTTCCATTTTCCATAACCCCAAAACAATCTTCAACACCTCGCACCGATCTGAAGTACGCCATCCAACTATCATCTCCTACTCTCAACAAAATCTCACGCACAAACTCCATCCATCATTCAGTGTCACTTCAACAAAAACAAAGTCATCTACTGCAATACCCCATCCATCCACCATAATTCAAATACCCTATCTGCCACCATAAATATGTCATCGTCGGTCAACTAGAACCCATAAGAAGCACCCAGTCGCATACATCTTCTGCCATAACATTGTCTTCGCCTCACACCGCAAACCCCCCTCTTATTCTCAATACAACAATTTTCCACTCCTGCTCGAAATCTTCCACACTCCAAAACCGCTCACTGTTTAGACACAAAACCTCAGACAATCTTACAACTGTCGTTCATCGTCCAGTCAAGCGTCTAAACCCTCAGATACCCAGTTCAGCACCCACTAGCAACCATCTTCCGATACCCTTAGCATCACAATCGCAAGCTAGAATTCACAGCAGACAATTCAAAAACCCCAAATTGTACCTTGCTCAATCAATTCAAAAATCAACTAACCCACCTGAAATTCCTCGAGATCAATCCAATATCGAATTCGGCCAGTTCAAACCCGTTTCGAATCACAGAAACTGCCTCAACCCGATTAAATTTCCGATCAGCGATTTCAGAAATTAAATCGAATTAAAAAAAGAAATAAAGAAATACAAGGAGACGTGTTATTTGCATATCGCTGGTGATTTTTAAGAAAAAGAGGATTTTTCTGTGATTTTGTTTTCCTTTTTTGGTGGGCGAGTAGTATGGTCAGTCTCATTTAATTTTGTTAAGCATAGTTTAGTTCTGTTTCATAATCACTTGGGGTTTAGGGTTGAGTGCGTGATACTGATACATAGCTGTTTTGTTTTTACGTGATTTGCGTGAGTACTAAATGTTGGGCTAAGCATGAATGGGTTTTGTGATTTTTGTTTAGGGAAATATTTTTTTAGCAAGTGGTGTTTGTTTCTTTTTTTTTTGTTTTTTTCCCTTTTGGTTTGATTTATTTGTTTCCTTTGTAAAAAAAGAAAATTAAAGATCAAAGTGAGAACAGCGAAGAGGTCAAGCAACATATCGGAAATTAAAAAGTCAATCAGCTTGCGTACAGTGGAATTTGAAACGTAAGCTACTCAATTTCTGGAAGGACAGCCACACCCAGTTCTGTAAAATTTTCTAAACTCTACAGGTTCCGCAGCTACTTGAAAAATATAAAAATTTCTTGTAAAAGTTTTCTACAGGGGCAGCGGCTTGCTTGTACAATTTTTTAATTCCTGCCATTATTCTTGTCTGTTTGTTGTGTGGTTGAAATTTTCTGAATCAAAATTAGAAACGAATTTTCATAGCTAAAATCATCACTCCCATGGTTCCCGAGTATAAAACTTGAATAGATTTGCAAAATATTTAACAACAATATTGTATTTTATGAAATTGATTTTCTCAAGGGTTTGATCACGGATATATATTAGTCAATTTATTGAACTTCTAGCAAAAGAGGTTGCATACTACCTGTAAAACATTGGTCGTATCCCTTAATATTTATACTATACGTGAACGACCATAAGACCCTCTCCCACCTTCAAATCGAGATTATCGATGAATAAGATATATTAGAGTATGTTATTTATTTTGTAATAAGAGCTACGTGTGTCAACCATAAGTTATTCGACAACGATGAGTGAAAAGATTTTTAGCTACCATAATTCTCTTAGGGATTTGGAGATTGATAAAATTAGCATGATTTAAACCACAATTGATGAAACTTTTATTGACACTTCTGAAGCCTTGAAAATTGTTTTAACCATTTCAACTCTGATTTCGATGAGCTCGAATACATTTTGAATTAAATGAACTTCTTGACCTGAAACCTATGTCATCTGAATCTTACCAAGGAACGTTGACCAATGTCAACTTCCTAAGTTAGACCTCAAACCCCTGCCACAAGACTTTGAGTATGGTCACTTGGACTTTTCGAAAAATTCTACCATAATCTTGGCCTCTGATCTTACCGAGGAACAATAAGAAAAACCAGTGAAAATTTTATGGGATAATCTGCCTCTTAGTTATATAAATCATTGGCACGACAACATTTCATAAGAATGATTTTGATTTCAGAATTTGTTGACATACTTCTTGTACCTCAAAAATCATATACGAAATCATCATACATCATTTTCGATAGAAGCAAGTGTAGGGGGAAAAGAAAATCTCAATTTTCACATAACACTCAACATCATTATAAATTTCATTTTGTATATGATTGGCATTCATATATACTGGCTAAACTTCATTTCATTTTACAAATAATCTTACAACTCATTCACCTTTTGGTACGATCTTTCAAATTTAGGAAACGTTTACAGTGTGGACACTGTTTGGATCTAGTGTGGGGGGAATGTGCATTTCATTCATTTTTAATTTTTCTTTATTTTTCTTTCTTTTCATTTTCAGTCATTTAAATTGGACCACCATGCATTTTAGATCGTAGTAACATACCATAATTTTTTTTAAAAATACAACTCATTTTAGATCGATACAACAAAATAAGTTAACGATAGTTAATCAATTGGTAGTATTTTTTTCTCTCAACTAAGATCTAATAAGAAATATGATGAAAATTTGAATTTTAAGGGATAATAGTGTAACTGGTACATAGGGAGATTCTTAGGTGATGGTCATGAAGTTTATTCTAAATTGTAGTCTTTGTTTAATGAGTGGAGGACTTAAAAATACTTATATTGGCTTTTCAAATCTTTCAAACTAAGTTGTGTTAAGCTAAAATCGTGTAACTCTCTCTTTTCTTATACTTTCAATAATAATAATAATAATAATAGCAATCCAAAGGTATCCAACATTGCTTCTATATCTAGCGTTGTTGTGCAAACCCGCCAAGCTCTGTCCGACATGTTGTTGACAAAGTCAGCGTTGGTATATCTTGGTCTTATTTTACGAGTTGGACACCTAAGGATTACCGATATGTTGTTGACAAAGTCAGCGTCGGTCTGCACAATCTGCCAAGCACGGTCCTAACTCTCCGTCAGTCCGCAAGGCAGTGTATGGGTGGTGTACCTTGGTTATTTTAGTTAGGTGTATGTAATTAATCGTAAATTTCAATTTTTATAGAGATGGAGAATAAGCAATGATGCCCGAACGTTTCTTGACCTTATTGATTTGACTAGCCATACACAAGTAAATTAGAATACCACTTTACAAACTATGCCAAGCAAAATAAGAATCTATTTCATGGCTACACTATGTTATCGACCGAACCAACTGTCCAAACAAGAGTTTAACACCGAAAACTTGAATTATATTGAAAATTTGTGACAGGTTGTACCAACCCGTAAAATCCCAACCATTTTAAAATTTTTAAATTGGCTATTTTAGACAATTGTAAATATTTAAAATAAATATTTTAAATAATAACAACGAAAAGTAGTTTGAATCGATGTTTGAAAATGAATATAATTACTTTGAATTATAAACAAGGCCTAAAATGGCGTGGTAGTATCAAAATTTGAATTCAAACTTTGACTGACTGTACCGGGTGCAAAATAATACGGATTTTAGTGAAACCAAAAATATTTAAATCTGTTGGTGAATATCTTTCTAACGAATCTGAAAAAATGAAGTTTCGTAGCAGGAGTCAAAAGTTATGGCCAAATCAGTTTTCAGAAAGGTCGCAATAGAATTTATGTATCCAGTGAAAACAGAAATTTTGCAAACGACCTCAGAATTCGACGAAACCAGTTTTGTTGGATCCGGGATGTCATATTACTGCTAGGTTTCAAATTTCATAATTTTTGAATCTAATATGTGAGCGTGGCGAAGAAAAATGTGTTTTGGTTAATTACAGTTAAATTGGATCGACCAGAAAAGGGCCATTTTTCAAATGGTCTCAGAATTTGACGAAACAAGTTTTGTTGGGACTGTAACATCAAAGCATCGCTAGATTTATTTGCGGGAATTTTTAGAATCAATATGTGGCCCTGGCAAATTGAAATGTACGTTCAAATTAAATATTGAATGTCTTATATTTTAATTTGAAGGAAAACTGACTGAAATAGTTGAATTGGCCTACGAAACATATCCCATTGTGTTCGGAATGGGGGTATTTAGCTAGGGACGATAGTCGTTGGGTTTGGATTGGAGTTCGTATGTGGAAGGAGGTATTTTCCGATTTTATAAAAATATAAATAAAAAAAATATTGGCCAATCAAAATTCATTTCTCTCTCCCCGAAAAGAACCCGATCTGCTCCCTCGACGAATGGCGAAACCGCCTCGAAACTTCTCTCCTCGTTATCGCGCAAACCACATGACGAAATGATTCGATCCAGTTGAAGATTTCGTAGATCCAAGCTTCCTCTTCAAATCCCTCTGTAGTTTGAATTTTTTTTTTGAGTGAATCGAGAGTTCTGGCCCCCCAAAGTTCAGTCGCCTTGTCCGTTGTAACCCACCAGATCCGCCACCGAGTGCCACCAAACCCCCGTTGATCCGTGCGCCTCTCTAATCCCTAGAAGGTGGCGCTGGCTGATCGAAACAACGATCAAAGGATTTGAAAATAATTTGAAACCTAGTTTTGAAGAATTTAGAAAGGTACGGTTTGAATTATATTAAAACTATTCTACAGCACTTCTAAGCGCTACGGTTTATGATTTCATTGTAAAAATCATATCATTTTGCTATGTTGACGAAATTCAGTGAAATAAGAGACAGTGGACACATGTGGACGTCTTCTACATTCTAGAAGAGACCGCATATTTTTCTGAGCCTTCTGCAATTTTTGGTGGAGTGGAACCCAATGTGAGATTTCTAATTCATAAATGATATGGAAAACAACGATGTATAAATTATATAGTCGATGTATGAGTTATATAAGCGTTGTACACCTCATGCATAAGCGTTGTATAAGTTGTATGTTCGATGTATAAGTTATATATGCGTTGTAAAAATTGTATATGCGTTGAAATGAATTGAAGTGAATTGAAATATATTTATATATGAATATATATATATATATTCTCCTCGTCCACAGACCATGGACGATATTTATTGGTTGTGATATTGTTTGGATTATTTGGTTGATGTGAAATTTGGTGAATAATGCGAATGGTTGATAGAATTGTTTGTGGTTGAGAATGATTGACTGTGGTTGAAAAATACCCATTTGTGGTTGAAAACAAAATTAGAATAGGTTGTGGAAATGAAAGAAAACATGCTCTCCTGCGTGCGAATTAGATGCATGAAATCCCCATTGTCAAAAACCGCGAGGTTTTAAGGTAGAGCAAGAAGTCATACATCGATACGGTCCCGGTTTTAACTACCCTGCCGTTATGCTGCCGAAATTTTCAATAATATTCATGTGTTAGAATTATTTTCGTGTGCTGAAACTATATTCGTGTGTTGAATAGAAGTTCACGTGTTGAATAAATTGTTTTACAATAAAAATAACATTTTTATCTATATAGCCTATATAAAATGTTAGTATTTTAAATAAATTGTTTTAACACCAAAAATAACATTTTTACCTCACGTATAGACTATATAAAATAATCGTGTTTTGAAATAAATTGTTTTACAATAAAAATCACATTTTTATTATATATATAAACTATAGAAAATATTCATGTGTTAATAAAGGACTAGAACGATAAAAATCAAATTTTATCGTATGTGTGAAGTCGAAAATGTTCATGTGTTGAATATATAGATTGAACAATAAAATCTACATTTTTATTGTGAATATGAAGTGTTAAAAATGGGGATGTGTGAAATAAATATTTTTGATGATAAAAATATCATTTTTATTAAATATATAAAGTGGATATGGTTTTTAAATCGAAGAAAGAATTATGTTTATATATATTTATATAAATATAATTAAAATATAGTGAATAACGAAGCTACAGTTCGTGTTTTAAAACCGTGATTTCAGACGATTAGTGCAGGAGATCCGACCATCGGATTTTCCCGAAACCACAACAGTTGGGTTCGCCTTGGAAATATCTTTCCAACGACACCAACTTTGTAAAGATCCAACGGTTGTATTGTCTGGAATGTTTAATTCAAATCTGAAGAAAAACAGCGCTAGAATCGATTATATATATATATATAAATTAAATCGAATAACGACGCTACAATTCATATTTTAAAATCGTAACTTCAAACGACTAGTGCGGGAGATCCGACCGTCGGATTTTCCCGAAACTGAAATCGTTTGATTCTTTTTGAAAAGTTCTTTCTAATGATATAAAATTTGAGAAGATCCAACGGGTAGATGATATGTGTAAATCAAATCTGAAGAAAAACAGTGCCACAGTCGCGTTATGGCCTGAAGCGTCGTTTGAATGAATTGGCTATTTTTAAATAAATAAAAATAGAGATAAACCGTGATAAAATATTATAAACGATATGGAATGGAAATAAACTGAATTTGGTCGGTTTATGTGATATTTGATGGTTGAATGTGTTTGGTGTGAAAATTACATTAATGAACAGAACTAGTGATATCGAATAATTTAACCATCAAAATGAATTGATTTGAAATTCTAAAAATACGTGAATTATTTGAAAAGGCCGAGTTGATTCTCATTTCAAATAATTGATCGATGAGTGAAAGTCAAAGATATGAAGACGGTGCAAGACTGATGATCTTCACGTCGAATGGAGGGGTGCTGCTGATGCTCATGATAGGAGTAGCTAACTTGACCGGGCTGAAGTGGTAGCCACCCGGACATACATGTTGATTGTACGGATATGCAAGGTATTGAGTGCCTCCGGTTTCGTTCAGACCCGAAACGAACGTGTAAATGGACTGTGTGTTTGACATTGTATTTTGTTCTGTGTTGATTGATCTCTATTAAATATATATCTGTTTGGTGGCGGAGAATTTATTCTCTTGCTTAACACCCTTCTCTGAGACGTACGAGCTCAAAGGTTATATATGAATAGAAATCAGTCGCATGGAGTGAATTGCCTATGTGGCGTGCCTAAGTGGCAGATGATCAAGGCTTCTGTTGAGAAGCAAAGTCTTGTGGTTGATGATCAAAGCACAGCCTGTGTGGCGTAGCTTTGTGTATAACGTTGTTTCGCGATCCTCACACCCCGATATGAGCCAGAAACGGGAGAAGGACTTCAGGGAGGACATGTGTTTCCTTCTAGCTAGGAGTGGTGCTTTGGGGTTTGCACGTCCGGGTATTTTAGTTATGTGGATGATGGAAAGCGAGGCCTCGGTTTGCTTTGGTCTCTTCGGAGCTGATGGTGTGGTCAGATATGACCAGTTTACGCCCTATAGGGCGGGGAAACGCAGTGTTCAGGCATTTTATTCCACATCGGTGGACTGGCCCTGTCGATCCAAAGCTTGTCTGCGTGCTTGCCTTAGACATGGGCTAGATTGTCTCAAATTCAGTAAGGACTATCTTTTTCCTTGGTTCATGATGGAAATACAATTTCCGAATATGACACCGTGCGGTTTTGATTGTATACAAATATGGCGACATGATATATGGTACCCATGCCGTCTATGATTGATAGTTATGATTGAAATTGTTTTTAAAACATATATACACTAGCAAAAATATCAAATGATTTGTTTTGCTTGTATCAAGCATATTTTGGCCATTATAAGGTAAAACTCTATCCTCCGGGTTTTGTTGCATTATGTGATGGTAACTGAGTCTTATAATGGCTTCATTTTTATAAAAAGCATTGCGATGTTTTAAAAGATTTACTTGTTTTAAAGCACTGGCAATCCAATGGAGTAAACACGTTCCGCGAAAGTGGCGTGGTCCTGTGATTAACCATATTGTAAAGTGTGTGAAGTAGATTTCTCATACCAGTCCCATGACTGACTCGTACTTTGTTTCACTTGCAAACTCGGGTGCCCCTATTTCTACATGGGCAGCCTTGTATTTAGGCTTTAGCAGGCTCTTTCTAGACAGCTGGAGCTGAAGATGGATTCTATCATTTATGTCTTTTTATGCTTTTCAGCTCCGGTTGTACATATTATGTTTTCTTTTCCGCTGTAGTCATTTTATGTTTAGCTGAACTGTATTTGAACTAAGTATGATCCTATATACTGTGTAACTCTGATGATTTTATTTATTCAGTGTATTCTATTGTACATTATTTGGTGTATTTATTTATTTCTATTCTGCTGTTATCTGTTTATGTGTTATATTCCAAAGATTACCCTTGCACCATCTCATCGGAGTTTGGGGTCGTCACAAACGTGGTATCAGAGCTTTGGTTAAGCTTAGTTCTGGAATATAACATATTAACGAACTCGTCAGAAATAGAACCAGTAGTGTTTTAGGATGAGTAACTCATTACAGATAGGGTCAGTAATATCCTAGTATGAATATAGCAGAATGAAATACACCTCGATAGACACATTTACATTCAAGTATATGTCTCTATGTTTTAAAATATATTTTTTGTTGACCTGACACTTGATCTGTTATTTGCAGAAGTAGTAGAAACTGAGTGTCAGAAACAAAAGGAATGCAGAACAAAATCTAGAGGCTCTATTTAAGAGATATCGAAATCTGGGTGGAGCACAATTCTCGGGCAATGAATCCCTTATTCAAACTCAAGCTTGGATGAGTTCTGCTGAAAGAATTTTTGAGCATTTCCAGCTGAGAGATGATCAGAAAAGATTAGTGGCATCTTGGGTTCTCAAAGAAGAAGCGTTAATCTAGTGGGAAATGGTTACTAAGGATAATCCACAAGGTAATATTACCTGGGATAGATTTAAAGAAATTTTCATCAAAAGATTTATTCCTCCAGAAGCAACTGAGCAGTTAGGCGATGAATTCTACTATCTGATACAAGGTGATATGAATATCCCAGAATATCATAAGAAATTCAATGAACTTTCTCACTTTTCCCCTCATCTAATTCAAGATCTGTGAGATTGTACTTGGGAAACAGAGGAAAGCATTAAGAAAGCCTATCCTAAGTGCAGGGTGGATGTCTCTGATTGACTCTGGTGCAAGGCACATCTACCATATTTTGCATTTCCATTCTGTTTACTTTGTTGTTGTTTTCTTCACATGAATGTATAACTTTTTAATTATATAGTCTGAATGATTTTAAAAGAGTATATAAATCAATTGGTATATTTTTGAAAAGTTAAAAACAAATTGATTGTTGTTTATGTTGTGTGATGGTGGATTTAATTAATTGAATGTTAGAATGATAGTTAATTTAATCAACGAAGAAATGGTAAATTTATGTAATTAAATCGCACATTGAACTGGTTTAAAAATAGATAGGAAAATATATACATGTGCATTATATATGTTTGAATAGGTAAATGGATTAGCTGTTGAGTAAAGAATTTATTTGCTTGCCCGACAAATAGGTAAACCTTAATGAGTTGGATGCGTAATTTTATTATTATATCAACTCCTGTGAATGCCATTGGATGCAGAGTGCTGGTTATTCTGTGTGTAATTAAATTTTTTTCCATAAGATAGTAACTATTAATTTTGAACTACACCACATGGCGTACTTCTTGAAGATAGGCATACTTCATCATATACCACATAAGCTTTTGGAGCTTGTGTGACGAGGTTGAAGATTTACCATACGAGCGAGAGGCTTGTATGGCGATGACTATGTTTTACAGGTTGAACTGATGACTGATATAAACCATATAAAATATAACGGTAAATTGCCAAATTAATAAAAACCCCACACGGGTCTGGAGATGAAAATAAACACGTCTCTCTGGTCAATAAGGCACAAAAACCATTTATAGGGTGACGAGAATTTATTCTCTAGAGTTATGACCTATACACACTCCCCTGTGGACACCGGAATATATCACTTTAAATATGTGCATGCTTATTAGGATTTATTGGGTACCTAATATGGCCCAATAAATTTCCAAACCCCTCGCCGTACAAAGGAGGTTATGGCGAAAATTTAGGGTGTTAGCCAAATTTTTGAAGAATTTGGAAATACTTAGAAACTGAAAATTTGAAGAATGGAAGTCAGATTGAAAGTAGAGTTGGTTAATCAAACCACGTTCTGCTTTGTTCCTTTTAGGGGACGAAAAGTTTTAAGTGGGGGAGATTGTAACAACCCGTAAAAACTGAACCAATTTAAAAAATATAAATTGGCTATTTTAGTGAATTTTAAATATTTAAAATAAATATTTTAAAAAATAACGACGAAAAGTAGTTTGAATCGATGTTTGAAAATGAATATAATTACTTTGAATTGTAAACAAGGCCTAAAATGGCGCGGTAGTTTCAAAATTTGAATTCAAAGTTTGACTGACTGTACCGGGTGCAAAATAAAACGGATTTTAGTGAAACCAAAAATATTTAAATCTGTTGGATAATATCTTTCTAACGAATCTGAAAAATCGAAGTTTCGTAGCGGGAGTCAAAAGTTGTGGCTAAATGAATTTTTAGAAAGGTCGCTATAGAATTTATATAGCCCGTGAAAATAGACATTTTGCAAACAACCACGGAATTTGATGAAACCACTTTTGTTGGATCCGGGATATCAAATTATTGCTAGATTTCAAATTTCATAATTTTTGAAGCTAATATGTCAGCGTGGTGAAGAAAAATGTGTTTTGGTCAATTATAGTCAAATTGGATCGACCAGAAAAGGGCCATTTTTAAAACGGTCTCCGAATTCGATGAAACTAGTTTTGTTGGGACCGTATCGTCAAACATCACTAGATTTATTTTCCGAGAATTTTTAGAATCAATATGTAGCCCCGACAAATTGAAATATACATTCAAATTAAATATTGAATGTCTTCTATTTTAATTTGAAGGAAAACTGACTGAAACTGTCGAATGGACCTACGAAACATATCACATTGTGTACGGAATAGGGATATTTAGCAAGGACGACAGTCGTTGGGTTTGGACTGGAGTTCGTATGTGGAAGGGGATATTTTCGGATTTTATAAAAATATAAATAAAAACATATTGGCCAATCAAAATTCATTTCTCTCTCCCCGAAAAGAACCCGATCTGCTCCCTCGACGAACAGCGGAACCTCCTCGAAACTTCTCTCCTCGTTATCATGCAAACCACATGACGAAATGATTCGATCCAGTTGAAGATTTCGTATATCCAAGATTCCTCTTCAAATCCCTCTATAGTTTGAATTTTTTCGGTGAGTGAATCGAGAGTTCTGGCCCCACAAAGTTCAGCTGCCTCGTCCGCCGTAACCCGCCAGATCCGCCACCGAGTGCCACCAAACCCCCGTCGATCTGTGTGCCTCTCCAAGCCCTAGAAGGTGCTCTGGCTGATCGAAACAACGATCAAAGGATTTGAAAATAATTTGAAACCTAGTTTTGAAGAATTTAGAAAGGTACGGTTTGAATTTTATTAAAACTATTCTACAGCACTTCTAAGTGCTACGGTTTATGATTTCACTGTAAAAATCATATCTTTTTGCTATGTTGACGAAATTCAGTGAGACAAGGGACAGTGGACTCGTGTGGACGTCTTCTACAATCTAGAAGAGACCGCATATTTTTCTGAGCCATCTGCAATTTTTAGTGGAGTGGAACCCGATGTGAGATTTCTAATTCATAAACGATATGGAAAACAACGATGTATAAATTTTATAGTCGATGTATGAGTTATATATGTGTTTTACACCTCATGTATAAGCGTTGTATAAGTTGTATGTTCGATGTATAAGTTATATATGCATTGTAAAAATTATATGCGTTGAAATGAATTGATGTGAATTGAAATATATTTATATACGAATATATATATATATATATATATACTTCCCTCATCCACAGACCATGGACGATATTTATTGGTTGTGATATTGTTTGGATTATTTGGTTGATGTGAAATTTGGTGAATAATGCGAATGGTTGATAGAATTGTTTGTGGTTGAGACTGATTGACTGTGGTTGAAAAATACCCATTTGTGGTTGAAAAAAAATTAGAATAGGTTGTGGAAATGAAAGAAAATATGCTCTCCTGCGTGTGAATTAGATGCATGGAATCCCCATTGTCAAAAACCGCGAGGTTTTAAGGTAGAGCGAGGAGTCATACATCGATACGGTCCCGGTTTTAACTACCCTGCCGTTATGCTGCCGAAATTTTCGATAATATTCATGTGTTAGAATTATATTCGTGTGTTGAAACTATATTCGTTTGTTGAACAGAAGTTCATGTGTTGAATAAATTGTTTTACAATAAAAATCACATTTTTATTGTATATATAGCTTATATAAAATATTATTGTTTTAAATAAATTGTTTTAACACCAAAAATAACATTTTTACCTTATGTATAGACTATATAAAATAATCGTGTTTTGAAATAAATTGTTTTACAATAAAAATCACATTTTTATTATATATATAAACTATATAAAATATTCATGTGTTGAATAAAGGACTAGAACGATAAAAATCATATTTTATCGTATGTATGAAGTCAAAAACGTTCATGTGTTGAATATATAGATTGAACAATAAAATCTACATTTTTATTGTGAATATGAAGTGTTAAAAATGGTGATGTGTGAAATAAATATTTTTGATGATAAAAATATCATTTTTATCAAATATATAAAGTGGATATGGTTTTGAAATTGAAGAAAGAATTATGTTTGTATATATTTATATAAATTTAATTAAAATATAGTGAGTAAGGAAGCTGTAGTTCATGTTTTGAAACCGTGATTTCAAACGATTAGTGCGGGAGATCCGACCATCGGATTTTCCCGAAACCACAACCATTGGGTTCGCCTTGGAAATATCTTTCCAGTGGCAGCAACTTCGTAAAGACCGAACGATTGGATTGTTTCGAATGTTTAATTCAAATCCGAAGAAAAACAGCGCCAGAACGATTATATTTATATATAATTAAATTAAATCGAATAACTAACGCTACAGTTCGTATTTTGAAATCGTAAATTCAAACGACTAGTATGGGAGATCCGACCGTCGGATTTTCCCGAAACTAAAACCATTGGATTCGTTTTGAAAAGATCTTTCTAATGATATGAAATTTGTGAAGATCCAACGGTTAGATTTTCAGATATGCGTAAATCAAATCTGAAGAAAAACAGCGCCACGGCCGCGTTATGGTCTAAAGTGTCATTTGAATGAATTGGCTTGAATGAATTGGCTATTTTTAAATAAATAAAAATAGCGATAAACCGTGATAAAATATTATAAACGATATGGAATGGAAATAAACTAAATTTGCTCGGTTTATGTGATATTTGATGGTTGAATGTGTTTGGTGTGAAAATTACATTAAAGAACAGAACTAGTGATATCGAATAGTTTAACCATTGAAATGAATTGATTTGAAATTCTAAAAATACGTGAATTATTTGAAAAGGCCGAGTTGGTTCTCGTTTCAAATAATTGATCGACGAGTGAAAGTCGAAGATATGAAGACGGTGCAAGACCAATGATCTTCATGTCGAATGGAGGGGTGCTACTGATGCTCATGATAGGAGTAGCTACCTTGACGGGGCTGAAGTGGTAGCCACCCGGACGTACATGTTGATTGTACGGATATGCAAGGTATTGAGTGCCTCCGGTTTCGTTCAGACCCAGAACGAACGTGTAAATGGACTGTGTGCCTGACATTGGATTTTATTTTGTGCTGATTGATCTCTATTAACTATATATCTGTTTGGCGACGGAGAATTTATTCTCTTGCTTAACGCCCTTCTCTGAGACATACGAGCTCTAAGGTTATATATCGATAGAAATCAGTCGCATGGAGTGAATTGCCTGTGTGGCATGCCTAAGTGGCAGTTGATCAAGGCTTCTATTGAAAAGAAAATTGTGGTTGACGATCAAAGCACTGCCTGTGTGGCATTGCTTTGTGTATAGCATTGTTTCGCGAGCCTGACACCCCGTTATGATCCAGAAATGGGAGAAGGACTTAAGGGAGGACATGCGTTTCCTTCTAACTAGGAGTGGTGCTTTGGGTTTTGCCCGCCCGGGTATTTTACTTATGTGGATGATGGAAAGCGAGGCCTTGGTTTGCTTCGGTCTCTTCGGAGCCGATGGTGTGGTCAGATATGTCCAGTTTACGCCCCATAGGGCGGGGAAACGCAGTGTTCAAGCATTTTAATCCACATCGGTGGACCGACCCTGACGATCCAAGGCTTGTCTGCGCGCTTGCCTTAGACATGGGCTAGATTGTCTCGAATTCAGTAAGGACTATCTTTTGCCTTGGTTCATGATGGAAATACAATTTCCGAATATGACACCGTGCGGTTTTGATTGTACACAAATATGGCGACATGATATATGGTACCCATGCCGTCTATGATTGATAGTTATGATTGAAATTGTTTTTAAAACATATATACACTAGCAATAATATCAAATGATTTGTTTTGCTCGTATCAAGCATATTTTGGCCATTATAAGGTAAAACTCTATCCTCCGGTTTGTGTTGCATTGTGTGATGGGAACTGAGTCTTATAATGGCTTAATTTTTATAAAAAGCATTGCGATGTTTTAAAAGATTTACTTGTTTTAAAGCATTGGCAATCCAATGGAGTAAACCCGTTCTGCGAAAGTGGCGTGGTCCTGTGATTAGCCATATTGTAAAGTGTGTTAAGTAGATTTCTCGTACCAGTCCCATGACTAACTCGTAGTTCGTTTCACTTGCAAACTCGGGTGCCCCTATTTCTACACGGGCAGCCTTGTATTCAGGTTTTAGCAGGCTCTTTCTGGATAGCTAGAGATGAAGATGGATTCTATCATTTATCTCTTTTTATGCTGTTCAGCTCTTATTGTACATATTATGTTATCTTTTCCGCTGTAGACATTTTATGTATAGCTAAACTGTATTTGTACTAAGTATGATCCTATATACTGTGTAACTCTGATGATTTTATTTATCCAGTGTATTCTATTGTACATTATCTGTGTATTTATTTATTTATTTCTGTTCTGCTGTTATCTGTTTATGTGTTGTATTCCAAAGATTACCCTTGCACCGTCTCATCGGGGTTTGGGGTCGTCACACAGGTTGAGGTATCTAAAGTACAATTAACTGATTAAATTTGTTAACTTAATTTGTTGTACCACTTTCCTGAAACAAGTCGTGTTTTCATTTTTCGATTTTATTTGCATATGTCCATTGCATTCATGTAGTTGCATCAGAACCATATCATACTGCATTTGGATTTTGTGGGTAGTATCCGCTGAAAACCCTCACGAGACACCACTCGTCCTACTAGGGACTCCTAGAGTTTTAACGGCTTGTTGCATATGCTCAATGCAATCTTGTTTCCTACGAAAGTGTGACCTATCTAGTTAGTTTTTAATTTTTGTTTTACTCGAGGACGAGTAAAAGATAATTGTGGGGGTATTTGATTGAAATAGAAATGTGTTTATTTTATGCTCTTATATCTTATCTTTTGTGTATAAATAAATATTACTTGGGTATTATTTTGTCACTTTTACAGATATGCCAACTTAGCTACATGCAGTCAGAAAATATAAAAAATTGAGATCAAATTGTTGTATATTTACAAATGAAGTCTTATTGACGAAGATCTTACATCCATTTGCTTTTTGGACAAGAAAATAATTGGTAGAAAGGCCATCCATATCACAAATCAATGCAAAATTACAAAGGAAGCAAGAAAAAGAGGAAAGAGCCAGTTTATTAGATTTCACTAAGGCCCGTTTGTAATTCTCAATGTAAACTCTTTTGTGATTTGCCTAAGGCCCATTTGTCATTGTATTAGGGTTAGGGTTGGCTATCTATCCTATAAATATCCTTGTATTCTCATTGTAAACATCATCCTGAAATCAACAAAATTTCTTCTTTCTCTTTTTTGCATTTTTTTATTTTCTTAGCAATTAGTTGTCTACACAATTAGATTTGGTAGAACACTATTTGTATTTTGCACTTATTTTCGTTAGTGATTGACCGTCTGATTAGATTTAGCAGTAATCCTAATTTTATTTTCTGCTTGTTGTTTTAATTTCTGAAATTTTAATTTTTGTTCTTTTATTTGCTTTCCTAGGTCATATTGGATTGAATATAGATTTGATTGGGTTTAGATTTGTACTCAATTCAATAATAGTTTTATTGTTTTTCAACCCAACGTCCAAATTTCATATAGATCGCCCAAGAAATTATGTAAATAGTTTAATTTAATTTACCTCCTTGTGATTCGACCTCCATACTACACGATCTATGCGCTTGCAGTATTTATTTTAAAATTTGCGCTTTTCTAATTTGTAGGAAAGCGACGATCAAGTTTTTAAAATGAATACTACAAAAAAATACCAAATACAATTTTAGTTTTAAAATCTTTCCTACTTTCTTCTCTGTCTCCAATAAAGCACCTGCCATTTTCAGTTTTTCACCATCTACAAAAAAAGCCCATAATTTTCTTTTGCCGCAAATTACCAATCTTCATCTCTGACCACCATCATCTCAAGCTCATCACAAACCCATTATTCAACACAAACATACAGCTCTTGAACCACCATGTAACACCCCATGTCCATTAATGTCACTCACAAAGGGAATGCATTAACTTTTATGGAGCGTTTTAAGTGAGTATAGAACAGAAACTTAACAACAAGACAGATTTAAACCGTACTTGAAAAATTAAAAACTTTATTTCATTGCAGCGGAAAATACGTATGTTTGATTACATCGTCAAAACCAGAGACAAGTACATAATATCCATCTTGACTAAATCAAAGAACATAAATTGAAAGACATAATCCCCAATACAAAATAGCCATAAATAAAAGCGAGGTTGAACTTTACTTCAGCGATCCAAGCAATCTTCTAAAAGCAAGAAGCACAGCTGTCCAAAATCAAGCTCCACTGGTGTTAGTTCCAACCTGAGCACCTAGGGCACGGGTGGTGGGGGGGAGGAAGAAAAGAGGAGGAAACAAAGGGGGTTAGACATAAAGTCTGGCGAGTGCGATAACTTTAACAATATAATCACCAAAGTAACTAGGAGAAGGCATAAGTTGGAAAATCAGGAAATGACCATGAACCATTGAGTATGGCAGAGTAAACAAGGAAACAAGATGAACAACGATATCATTAAAGCGCACCTAAACCACTGTAAGATAATTACTAAACTACACCAACACTATGAGATAATTGCTATAATGCACCAACACTAGTATACTGCACCACCACTAGTCACCCTAAGGTTGATCCTGCCTACTGAACATAAGTGATAATAATAATGGTAGTTTCGTGTACCCCTAGCTGCTGTCATAGGTGCCGCCTGCTCCTATCTCCACTAGTGGTACCCACTACCCTCCCTATTCTAATTACAATATTCATAATATGGTAGCTGTACTCCTAGCTGCTTTCATAGGTGCCGCCTGCTCCTATCTCCACTAGTCGTACCCACTACCTTCCACATTCGAACGGCTCCCTAACTCATAGATACCCGTGCTGGTCCCACAGTGGGGTGTATCACTCCCAAAGTGGCAACCCAATACTACTAGAGATGCACGGCTTATACCTACACGATGCAACAACGTCTTACCTACCAGCCCGGGTCCACACACGTATATGAACCCGTTGGACTTGCGTTGCCACTGCTAACCCGGTTTGGCCTCTTACAGTCAAGCACAGTATGCGTGTCCCGTCCTCGACTTGGGTCGAGCCCACAAAGATACGTATGGGTTACTGGTTGAAATGGTCCCTGTAACGAACCATAATTTCTGTATATTTAAAATTTAAATTTTAATTAAATATATTGTATACTATTGGTTAAATTTATATTTATTTATATTACGAGCCTGAAATGGCGCGGTTGTTTGAAAATTCGATTTTTAAACTTTGGAAAAATATATAAAATTCATTTTAAATCAGAATTGGGTAAAACTGGGAACGTTAGAATCGAATTTATCATATCTTTCCAGAGAATGTAAGAAATTGAAATTTCGCTGGATAAATTGCAAGTTATGACTAAATCAAAATTTCGAAAGGTCGCTATGGAATTTATATAAAGAAATTATAAGCGTTTGCGATTAAAATTTGAATTCCGGATTTGTTAAATTTTAAATAATTATATATATGGGAATATAAAATATGTGAATTTGATTTATAAAATTTTATTTAAGTTATAAATTGATTTAAATTGAATTTTAAGGATATTTAATTTGAAAGTTAAGTTAAAGTTGGAATTTTATTTGTTTATATTTGATTTGATATTCAAGTTTGAAATTTGAAAATAATTAAATGTGGAATTTAAAATATATGTGAAATAAATTTGTAAATTTATCTAAATTGTAATTTGGTTTAAATATGAATTTATAAATATTTAAATGGGATTTTATAGATATTTAAATTCGAATTAAAACAGTTAATCGAATAATTGAATATTTTATTTATTTAATTAACTGTGGAATTTAACTGTTTTGGCGACTGTCTCGGAATTCGACGAAACTGACGCCATTGGATCCGGAACGGAGAATTATTCTAAGATTCCAAATTTTGTAAACATCGGACTTGTTATGTGAGCGTACGAGAGAAAACGAGAAATGGACCTATGGAACAAGATGGCAAGGGTTTACTGGATCTGGGCCTTCATCTATATAAATAAAAATTTCTTTTAGTTCTCACCAGCCCATTCCTCCTTGTACGTACTTCTCCATCAGCTCATTTTATTTTTATAATGGCTGAAATAATTTTACCAAAACCCTAGAAAAATAAAAATACATCTCCAAAATAAAATCTCTCCAAACGCTAGCTTGTTATATATCAATTCGAAGCTCTCAACTAGTAGAATCCAGATCTACAATTCGTTTTGACATGCATCACCTCAGTCGATCAGAATTCACGGTCAAAGCTGAGGAATTTTGAAACCCTAGCTTCAAATTTGGGGATTTTTGATTTAGCCATCAATCGAGGAATCAGGCATATGGGTTTTGTTGCTCTCGTCGATACGAGCTTATTATTGGTGGTTAGAGGTTCTATCATTAAGTATACTACCGGAATTTGCTCGTCAAAGGTCAAAAAACCCCTTTCGTTCGTTGGACCGCCGGCGGCAAGAAGGACCACCGGAGGTGGTGGCTTGGGGACCCAGGGGCGCGGCTTTCAACGCAGGTCACGATGGAGGTGGTCTCGCATCCTCTGATGGCCGGAGCAGGGAGAATCGGGCGGTCAAACATGGCGGGTTTTGGGTTTTGGGTTTTGCGCGGTTGACTGTAGCAGGCACGGGCGGGAAGAAGGGTTGACCTGCTGATGACGTGTCGAGTTATCACTTGGTGAGGGTTTATTTTATTAATTATATATATCTAAAATCCAAATAGAAAAACACTGATAACTTCTTCATACGACCTCGGATTGACGCGCGGTTTGTTGCGTTAGGATCGTGGCAGAATTGCGGACGTTTTGGCACTGACCTGGCTGCGTTTAAAGACTGTCAAATTTTTGGCTTCTTCTGGACGTCCGATTCAAATTGAAACCCGAAGGTGAGTGTTTCTTCGCTCACGTAATACTAAATTTATCCCATATTTATCGAATTAAAGTATGAAATAAATTAGTTGCATGGTTGTGTTTGATTTGGTGAATGATTGCTTGAATTTGACATGCCAGTGTGTTACATGCAATAATAATCGATAATTGGTTACTTAAATTTAATTTAAATTTCTAATTAGAAACTCCGACACCTGTCAACCCGTATATGATTCGATTTACTGTTCGAATGAATGTTTGTGATGGATGCCTCGGTTTACTTGATTTCTGAATTTATAACCGCTTGAATTATTCTGTCATTCAGTACATGAGGTTGTGTGCCCATGTGACGATAAATCCTATGTACCCCTTGATGTTACGGGCATCGAATAAACCCGGGATATATCGATAAAAATGAATTAAGAACACAGCGTGAAATGATACATCTCTGTGACCCTGATTTGGATTGAAATGATAGATCCATCCCTGAACATCGAGAAATAAAAATTAAATCACTTGGCCATAGGATAGCAAATTATATACGGACATCGGTTGGTTAAATAATTTTTAAAATTATTTGAAATATATTCGATGTGAAATTTCATTTAAAGGAAATGTATCGATTTTCGATAAATTATTATTTTCTTTTAAATTATGGATTCTCGATGACATTTGAAATGATTAAGGAAAATCTCCAAATTAATTTGGAATTTGAAATTCGGGTTTAAATAAAATTTGGGATTTATTCCAATAGTTGGACTCAAGTGTAAATAATTCTTTTGAATTAAAATTTTTTTTGAATAAAGGAAATCGTGGATATTTGAATTGTTTAAAAACTATATACGAGTATGGTTTTAATTCTCGAAACGTAAAATGGTTGAAGGGGTTTGAAACAAGACTTTGAAATGGGGTAACTCCATTTGAGGTTGAGATTTAGATTCGAGTGCTGAAATTAGGAAGGAGAAATAATTTAAAATTTAAATTCTATTTTTAATTTGTTTTATTTTATTTTATTTTATTTTATTTTAAACTATATATACCTACCTTATTTCAAGTAAGTTTTTATACATTATTATTTTGAAATCATTTAGTAAAACCTTGTTTTATATATATATAGCAATTTGAATTTCCTCAGTATACTCTAATAATTTATATCAGTAAGTTTTTATATATGGTTTATTCTTAAGTATATATATTTTATAAATTTTTATATAAATTTTATTCTCCTTCCGAATGGAAAGTGTTTGGTTTTTAAATCGTTGGTTCAAATGGAGTCGAGAGAATGTTATATTCTTTTTGAATATGAATTGATTTAAATCGATTTTATATGGAAAACGTAGATTTTATTCTATGTGAATATGAAAGGGGATTTCAAGAATTGAAATGAATAGATATGGAAATATATATACCCTATTTGAATATGAATGGGTTCAAATGTAATTTGATTTGGAATAACTGAAATCATTTGGAATGAAGTATATTCTGTATGAATATATATGTCGATTTGAAATATTATATATGAATATAATATAATGGTATGGAAATAAATCCTGGTTTGGGATATAATCGGTTTGGGAATGATCGAAATATTTTGATATGAAAATTTTATTCTATTTGAATATAAACTGGGCTCGAAACAAAATATGATGTTGATATGAAAGCGAACTGTTGTGAATGCAAAAGAACCGACCGATGTGAAAAATGTAAACGATTGGTTGTTAAAGAGACCGGAGTCGACATAAGGCATACTCTCTGTCAGTGTCGATACCACTTTGACAACTGTGTACGCGGTGGAAGTTCCAGGACCGGAGTAGGATGGTATGGAGGCGATTACTGGATTTGAAGAAAGAGAACGATGATGGATTAGCCTTGACCTTCGGGTCATAATTGAAATGACTAAAACAGGAGCCATACCCGGGTTAATGAGATCGCATCTCTGATCGAAATCGCTCCTTCGATACCATCTCTGTTACTGTTGTGATTGATTTGGGTGCACCTTTAAATATGGGAATGTCGTTCGAGGTGGGCGGTAGTTGCGGCTATGCGTTACCACCGGCCTGGGGGCCGCGAATTCGGTAGAATCCTACCGGGTATTTCCTCAGTGCCTTGTCATATTATCCTGATCGAGCCCCTACGATTTTGATTTAACGTTGTCGTATCACGGCGCATCCATATCCACCGACGTACTGGTGTGTTATATGCAAACTGTACGGCAATGGTATAAACGGCGTAAGGGTAACATGGTAATCCCGCTTACGCTATTTTCGATATTATACTTTACTGAATAAACACTATTGTAATAGCGTATTATACTATGTATGTATTAGTTTAACGGATCCTTGAGAGATGGAAAAATCCCGTAACATCTCTTGAGTTACTGCACCATGACACTGATATTATTTCGTATTTTAATTTGACTAATATGAGATGGTTTAGTGCTGATCCGAGTGTTTGTTGTGTTTTCTTTTATGCAATATGCTCGGGTCAGCAGTCGTTGCAGTTAATGAAGATTTTTTGGCCTTGGAGATCGAAGACGGAGTTTGGTATATGTATCCATTACATTTATTTTCGCTGCATTACTGTATGTAAGTGTATAACTCTGATGATTTAAATGTTGTAACTCGAATGTATATGTTTAAATGCTTTTGAATATTTATTTGTCTATTATATGTGATCCTTCCGCTGTGAGATTCCGTGATTGTTTTTCTTTTCTGTCTCTTTTTCTTCTTTTTCCCAATAACTATCCGGATTAGTGATTTGTTTGGGTCGACATGTGTGGTTTATTGTCGATTTAAACGGTCAAAAATCTGGGTCGTTACAGTTGGTATCAGAGCGATGGTTAGCGATAACCTTGGCTCTGTTTGGGAATTAACTCATTAGAGATGGGGTTAGTAACGCCCTAGAATGAGTTCGGGTGAATATATGAGAGAGCGTATTTGTATTTTGAATATAAAATGATTTTATGTTGTGTTAATTGTTCTGTTGAATATTTATAGATTCTGGTCGATATATGGGACGCCATAGAATCGATAGGAATTTCTAAATGATCGGACAGAATGACTTGACATAATATGGTTTTCGATTATATTTTAAAATATATCAAATATACATTATGGTTCAAATATGTATGTATTTGTCTTAGTGGGTGATAATATAAAGTTATTACCCATTATGGTTGATTAAATTATAAATCTAATATGGAAATTTAATGAATTTGGAAAATATTTGGAAATAAAATATGTTGAATACAATTGGGGGGCAAAACAATTGCGATTTAAATGAAATGGACTTGAGGGTTTGATTCTGGTGCTTTTGAGATAGTTTTGTCAAATTTTGAAATTATATCGTATTATAAGTCTTTACGAAAGAAATGGTTTAAAGGATTTTAAAAGAACTAAGTGTGTAATCCCTTCTCGGACATCAGAAAGTGACTTCGATAATGAGTGCACGCATTATCGACGTTTATTATGAAGTGTCTAAGTGGGGGAGACCACTCCGTACTTTCATAACCTGTTTGAAAAGAATTTTGGATCTAAATTTCCATGGGTATGTAAAGTGTATTTTCAAATTTATACAGGATTGAAATTTCTTTGTTTATTAATTAAAGTTGAATTTTAATCTAGGGTATGTTCCTACGGATTTATAAATACGTATGTATTTTGAACTTAGGTTACAAAACCCAGAATCAAGCAATTTAAGTTCGTCCTAATTTGCGACATCGATTCAAGGTTAATACTCTCGGTTCCTTGAAATTTTAGACTTTGAAATGTTGGAATGGACTTAAGAACTGAGGGGTCGTCGCAGAACTCTTGAATTTGGATTGTAAAAATATTTTATCAGATAAAGTATAGCTTTATTTAAGTAGAGGGAATCGAATAATGATAGTTTGAGAATTAAGTATGAATTTGAGTCGTGAACAGTCGTTAATTCAAATCATGACTTGTACGTCGAATAAATAAATTTGGTTAACGGAATAAGGGTCAAGTGAATCCAGTTCGTCGAAATTCTAAAGTGAATTCAAGTTTAATCGAAATATAACACTTGAAACAAAACCGGAAATTGAATAGAAAGAATGTCGAATATAAAGTAAGCAATTGAATGTAGATCCAATTATTGAAAATGAGGTGATAACAACGTTAAGTATTGTGGATTTACAAAGTATTGGAATCGAAAGGTTGAAATTTCAAATAGAAATAAACCAACGTTATGAGAAAATCCAAAATAGCCGATAAGCTGAAATTAAAATGACTATAACTTTTGATGGGCTGATCGGAATCTGACAACTCCGGACTTTATGGAAACCTTAGAAATTGAGTCAAAACTTTCGTTAATAGCGCCCGTTGAAATTCTCATGTTTACTATGCTGAAATTCAAGTTTTAGACATAGTTGTATGTACAGGAAATTAAAAACAGAGGTGTACATCGATATTGTTTTGATCATAACTCCCAAACGAAACGTCGGATTTTAGTGTGCGAGTACAATTCGGAAAGGCCAGAGTGTAAGCTAAAACTTTTCGTTTATATGCTAAGTAAAATTTTGAGATTTGGAGGGCTGAAAACTGACATTAACAATTCAGGCCTGCATTTTCAGCGCTCGGGCTGAAACGTTCACTTGCGGTAAAACTGCCATAACTTTTAAACCGATTATCCGAATTCGATGAGTCTGGACATTTCGGAAAGCCTGAAACGAGAGCAACAACTTTTGCCTAGTATGCTTTGGTCAAATTCCAACTTTGATGCGTGATAATTAACGATTTGTTCGCTGGCCTGTTACGGATATGGTGGTTTTGTAGTTGAAACGATGAAATCTTGATATGTATGTTGTATGCATTTGTTATATATTTTATATATGTTAAATTCTTAATGTGTATGTAAGTATTTGGCAGGTGTACGGAGTGTGCGCTACGACTTTGAAGCTCGCTTGCGCTAAAATGCTAAACACTAAGGTAAATAAAAATGCAATATAACGCTAAAAGAGGTACGTACTTGTGGTATATGGTTTTGAGGGTTTTATATTTTGTTTTTCCCCACTTTTGGGATGCCTCATCGTTGGAAGAGATGTATATTGAGTCGTATATGTATTGGGATTTTTCCCGGACCTCTCCGTGCAAAGGAGATGCTGCCGAAATTTTTCGTGATTTCGGGAGTTAGAAAAATTTACGGATTTTTCAACTATACTTGTTTTGGAAATATTATTTTTAAGTATGGACTTGAAAAAGATATGCGCTTAATATCGGTTCGTTCTCTTTTCGAGGACGAAAAGATTTTAAGTGGGGGAGAATGTAACGAACCATAATTTCTGTATATTTAAAATTTAAATTTTAATTAAATATATTGTATACTATTGGTTAAATTTATATTTATTTATATTACGAGCCTGAAATGACGCGGTAGTTTGAAAATTCGATTTTTAAACTTTGGAAAAATATATAAAATTCATTTTAAATCAGAATTGGGTAAAACTGGGAACGTTAGAATCGAATTTATCATATCTTTCCAGAGAATGTAAGAAATTGAAATTTCGCTGGATAAATTGCAAGTTATGATTAAATCAAAATTTCGAAAGGTCGCTATGGAATTTATATAAAGAAATTATAAGCGTTTGCGATTAAAATTTGAATTCCGGATTTGTTAAATTTTAAATAATTATATATATGGGAATATAAAATATGTGAATTTGATTTATAAAATTTTATTTAAGTTATAAATTGATTTAAATTGAATTTTAAGGATATTTAATTTGAAAGTTAAGTTAAAGTTGGAATTTTATTTGTTTATATTTGATTTGATATTCAAGTTTGAAATTTGAAAATAATTAAATGTGGAATTTAAAATATATGTGAAATAAATTTGTAAATTTATCTAAATTGTAATTTGGTTTAAATATGAATTTATAAATATTTAAATAGGATTTTATAGATATTTAAATTCGAATTAAAACAGTTAATCGAATAATTGAATATTTTATTTATTTAATTAACTGTGGAATTTAACTTTTTTGGCGACTGTCTCGGAATTCGACGAAACTGGCGCCGTTGGATCCGGAACGGAGAATTATTCTAAGATTCCAAATTTTGTAAACATCGGACTTGTTATGTGAGCGTACGAGAGAAAACGAGAAATGGACCTATGGAACAAGATGGCAAGGGTTTACTGGATCTGGGCCTTCATCTATATAAATAAAAATTTCTTTTAGTTCTCACCAGCCCATTCCTCCTTGTACGTACTTCTCCATCAGCTCATTTTATTTTTATAATGGCTGAAATAATTTTACCAAAACCCTAGAAAAATAAAAATACATCTCCAAAATAAAATCTCTCCAAACGCTAGCTTGTTATATATCAATTCGAAGCTCTCAACTAGTAGAATCCAGATCTACAATTCGTTTTGACATGCATCACCTCAGTCGATCAGAATTCACGGTCAAAGCTGAGGAATTTCGAAACCCTAGCTTCAAATTTGGGGATTTTTGATTTAGCCATCAATCGAGGAATCAGGCATATGGGTTTTGTTGCTCTCGTCGATACGAGCTTATTGGTGGTGGTTAGAGGTTCTATCATTAAGTATACTACCGGAATTTGCTCGTCAAAGGTCAAAAAAACCCTTTCGTTCGTTGGACCGCCGGCGGCAAAAAGGACCACCGGAGGTGGTGGCTTGGGGACCCAGGGGCGCGGTTTTCAACGCAGGTCACGATGGAGGTGGTCTCGCATCCTCTGATGGCCGGAGCAGGGAGAATCGGGCGGTCAAACATGGCGGGTTTTGGGTTTTGCGCGGTTGACTGTAGCAGGAACGGGCGGGAAGAAGGGTTGACCTGCTGATGACGTGTCGAGTTATCACTTGGTGAGGGTTTATTTTATTAATTATATATATCTAAAATCCAAATAGAAAAACACTGATAACTTCTTCATACGACCTCGGATTGACGCGCGGTTTGTTGCTTTAGGATCGTGGCAGAATTGCGGACGTTTTGGCACTGACCTGGCTGCGTTTAAAGACTGTCAAATTTTGGGCTTCTTCTGGACGTCCGATTCAAATTGAAACCCGAAGGTGAGTGTTTCTTCGCTCACGTAATACTAAATTTATCCCATATTTATCGAATTAAAGTATGAAATAAATTAGTTGCATGGTTGTGTTTGATTTGGTGAATGATTGCTTGAATTTGACATGCCAGTGTGTTACATGCAATAATAATCGATAATTGGTTACTTAAATTTAATTTAAATTTCTAATTAGAAACTCCGACACCTGTCAACCCGTATATGATTCGATTTACTGTTCGAATGAATGTTTGTGATGGATGCCTCGGTTTACTTGATTTCTGAATTTATAACCGCTTGAATTATTCTGTCATTCAGTACATGAGGTTGTGTGCCCATGTGACGATAAATCCTATGTACCCCTTGATGTTACGGGCATCGAATAAACCCGGAATTTATCGATAAAAATGAATTAAGAACACAGAGTGAAATGATACATCTCTGTGACCCTGATTTGGATTGAAATGATAGATCCATCCCTGAACATCGAGAAATAAAAATTAAATCACTTGGCCATAGGATAGCAAATTATATACGGACATCGGTTGGTTAAATAATTTTTAAAATTATTTGAAATATATTCGATGTGAAATTTCATTTAAAGGAAATGTATCGATTTTCGATAAATTATTATTTTCTTTTAAATTATGGATTCTCGATGACATTTGAAATGATTAAGGAAAATCTCCAAATTAATTTGGAATTTGAAATTCGGATTTAAATAAAATTTGGGATTTATTCCAATAGTTGGACTCAAGTGTAAATAATTCTTTTGAATTAAATTTTTTTTTGAATAAAGGAAATCGTGGATATTTGAATTGTTTAAAAACTATATACGAGTATGGTTTTAATTCTCGAAACGTAAAATGGTTGAAGGGGTTTGAAACAAGACTTTGAAATGGGGTAAATCCATTTGAGGTTGAGATTTAGATTCGAGTGCTGAAATTAGGAAGGAGAAATAATTTAAAATTTAAATTCTATTTTTAATTTGTTTTATTTTATTTTATTTTATTTTAAATTATATATACCTACCTTATTTCAAGTAAGTTTTTATACAATATTATTTTGAAATCATTTAGTAAAACCTTGTTTTATATATATATATATATATATATATAGCAATTTGAATTTCCTCAGTATACTCTAATAATTTATATCAGTAAGTTTTTATATATGGTTTATTCTTAAGTATATATATTTTATAAATTTTTATATAAATTTTATTCTCCTCCCGAATGGAAAGTGTTTGGTTTTTAAATCGTTGGTTCGAATGGAGTCGAGAGAATGTTATATTCTTTTTGAATATGAATTGATTTAAATCGATTTTATACGGAAAAGGTAGATTTTATTCTATGTGAATATGAAAGGGGATTTCAAGAATTGAAATGAATAGATATGGAAATATATATACCCTATTTGAATATGAATGGGTTCAAATGTAATTTGATTTTGAATAACTGAAATCATTTGGAATGAAGTATATTCTGTATGAATATATATGTCGATTTGAAATATTATATATGAATATAATATAATGGTATGGAAATAAATCCTGGTTTGGGATATAATCGGTTTGGGAATGATCGAAATATTTTGATATGAAAATTTTATTCTATTTGAATATAAACTGGGCTCGAAACAAAATATGATGTTGATATGAAAGCGAACTATTGTGAATGTAAAAGAACCGACCGATGTGAAAAATGTAAACGATTGGTTGTTAAGGAGACCGGAGTCGACATAAGGCATACTCTCTGTCAGTGTCGATACCACTTTGACAACTGTGTACGCGGTGGAAGTTCCAGGACCAGAGTAGGACGGTATGGAGGCGATTACTGGATTTGAAGAAAGAGAACGATGATGGATTAGCCTTGACCTTCGGGTCATAATTGAAATGACTAAAACAGGAGCCATACCCGGGTTAATGAGATCGCATCTCTGATCGAAATCGCTCCTTCGATACCATCTCTGTTACTGTTGTGATTGATTTGGGTGCACCTTTGAATATGGGAATGTCGTTCGAGGTGGGCGGTAGTTGCGGCTATGCGTTACCACCGGCCTGGGGGCCGCGAATTCGGTAGAATCCTACCGGGTATTTCCTCAGTGCCTTGTCATATTATCCTGATCGAGCCCCTACGATTTTGATTTAACGTTGTCGTATCATGGCGCATCCATATCCACCGACGTACTGGTGTGTTATATGCAAACTGTACGGCAATGGTATAAACGGCGTAAGGGTAACATGGTAATCCCGCTTACGCTATTTTCGATATTATACTTTACTGAATAAACACTATTGTAATAGCGTATTATACTATGTATGTATTAGTTTAACGGATCCTTGAGAGATGGAAAAATCCCGTAACATCTCTTGAGTTACTGCACCATGACACTGATATTATTTCGTATTTTAATTTGACTAATATGAGATGGTTTAGTGCTGATCCGAGTGTTTGTTGTGTTTTCTTTTATGCAATATGCTCGGGTCAGCAGTCGTTGCAGTTAATGAAGATTTTTTGGCCTTGGAGATCGAAGACGGAGTTTGGTATATGTATCCATTACATTTATTTTCGCTGCATTACTGTATGTAAGTGTATAACTCTGATGATTTAAATGTTGTAACTCGAATGTATATGTTTAAATGCTTTTGAATATTTATTTGTCTATTATATGTGATCCTTCCGCTGTGAGATTCCGTGATTGTTTTTCTTTTCTGTCTCTTTTTCTTCTTTTTCCCAATAACTATCCGGATTAGTGATTTGTTTGGGTCGACATGTGTGGTTTATTGTCGATTTAAACGGTCAAAAATCTGGGTCATTACAGTCCCCCATGACTTGATACAAGCTATCCACCTAAGCTTGGTCCCCTCTTGTATTTCCCACCTAACGCACTTCTTATTCATGTTTCAATTACATGTTTCAATGTTGGTTAAGTATTTCTAATCGTATTTCAAATGCCACCTAAGGCACCCACTAGATTCCGCAAGCCACTCAGGGCACCCACTTAACCCCCTCATGTCCCACTACATGTTTATCTGGTTAAGTGTTTCTTAATTCATTAAGACCGTAACCACATAAAGACCTCTCACATTAGACTGGCATTTGTGGCAGCTGGATTTGTCAGACAGGTCCGGGCAGTCTTACACCACAAAAGAGCCTAACCTCATGTCTTTACAATTGTTACGTATTTAATTTATGCCTAAGACCTCCAACATTAGACTGGCATTTGTGGCAGTTGGATTTGCCGGGGGTTCCGGGCAGTTTACACCGCAAAAGTGCCTAACATCGTGTCTTAGACGATTAATTACTCCTAATTAATCATTCCCCAATTTGAATTACTTTCCCTATTCAAATTATCAATAAATTCCAAATTTAACGATGTCCATAATAGACTCAATTATGTCCATCCATTTATGGTATGTTAAATCATACCAATGTTCATCACAAATTTATTTTAGGTCTTTTAAGGCATTTATGCCAATTAAATCTTTTAATATTATACCCTTTACACCACGTTGTACGTTCGTTCGTTTAACGTAAAATATACGTTAGACTCGAATAGTCTAACTCATGGAATAAATAGAAAAAATCACAACATACATATAATTAAAACTAGATCTAAACATAAGGGGTGAACTTGCATGTGTGAATGATGTTCTACGTCTAAAACTTGCATAGGCCAAAGTTACAACTTGCATAAAATTACATATGTCATAAATCAAAATCTAAAGGTGTGAACTTGTTTAGATAATGGTCACAAACTTGCATAAATCATGTATGTCATAGATCTACATCTAAATGTATAAACATGCATAGGCAGTAACCACAAACTTGCATAACATGATTCATTTTTAAACACATGTATTCATATAAACTTGCATATGTGATTTATGCAACATAACAATGGTATAAACTTACATCTAAACATGTAAACTAGCATGTAGAATTTGGCATATGACTCACACATGTCATAGCCTAACTTTAGACCTAAAATAGATGCCATGAAGCGTATAAGGTTATACATATAATTTTCCCTAATTTGCATATGATTCATGTCTTAATAAAAAAAATCAAAACTTGCATACATACTTAGGATTTATCAGATGAATCAACATACCCAAACTAACATATGAACAACATGGTGATTAGATTATACATAAGCCAATCATAAAATTACAACATAGATGATCACAACTTATGATCACAACTTTACAAGATAGCATCATAGAATTTACAACATAAACATCACAATTTTACTACATGAATAATAACATGCGGTCAATAATTCACATCATATCCAAATAGTCTACATCATAACTCAATCCAATTAATCTGATAATTATTTTATTAAAATTATCGAACTCACAATTCAGAGAAGGTCTTGAATTTTGAATTTTAAGTTCTGAAGTTGAAATAGCTTTCCCTTGAAGAAGATTCGTTGTTAAAGTTGAAAAGGATTGATTTAGACTAGCTTTCTTCCTCTTTAATTGGTGGCGGCTATGCTGAGTTGCTAGGTGACGGCATGGAGGCCATGAATCTAATTTTCTTTTGATCTTAGGGTTTGAGTCTAGAGGTGTTTTTATAGATTTTAGGATTAATTTAGGCCATCCGATCAACCTAGAAGCAACCTGAACCATCCAAACAAGATAGGGTGACACCTCAGCCATAATGACTCAACACAGTGTCAAGAATGACTCAACAAATGTATTAAATGTTCATTTTTTTCTAAAATTTACATATTTATTATTTATGACAAATTCCATATGTAAATTATTCCCATTTTAATTATTCCATTACTATATCTTCAATTATGCTCACAATTAATGGTATACTAAATATACCATTTCATGAACCAATCTATGCCATGTAATTTTCATGTTTATCCTTCATATTTATATGTAAATTATAAATCTATTATTTTTAATTACATATTCTCCTTTTTACCGTATACATTAATTACCCATACACAAATATCCATTTATGCATAAATCTTTCTTACCTTTAATTTATCATAAAAGCCAATCAAAGAAGTCCACATAAAAAAAACAATCATTGACAACCAAAAATGCGCCACATACGCCACATGATGCGTACACGTTATATGTATATTCACACACATATGTGTATATATATATATATAAATTCTATATATATTTTTTCTTTTTCTTTTTATCTATCTTCCCAATTACCCATTTTCACACTAAACAACTTTTTGAACTGTGTCCACACTAAGCCATTTTAAGCCATTCCCCTAAAACAAAAATATGGCGCTGGCGGGGATCGAACTCTGTACCCGTTGTATGCATGTCACGTGTTCCAACCAAATGATCTACTAAGTCTTTTGCTTACAAACCTTAGAAAAATGCTAAACATTTATTCTTTTCTCATTCTTTTTTTTTTCATGTTCTGCTGCAATATTTAATTTAAAGATATCTTTTTCATACGGAGTCCAATTTATGCAAACTCGGACTCTATCTTAACCAGAATTCCGAGACGAACACAATGGAGCAACCCATTTCCCTTAATTCTTATATCTAAGATTAATTATTCTTTAATTTAGTTGATTCGATTATTCAAAAATTCAGGGTGTTACATTCTCCCCTACTTAAAAGATTTCATCCTCGAAATCTCTAAGTCAGGAAGAACGTTTCCTACCATCCAAATAAACATCTACTCAATCATCAAACACAAGCATCCATTGTCCTTAAAATTTTCTAATGTTGTATGAACATATGCAAGAAGTGTGTGTATATGTTCCTTATTTAATGCAAAATCAGGCGGTCTACTGATTCAGTTGACCTCCTTAATGCAAACCATGATAGTGCCATGTGTCCATTATGTTTGCGAAAGAATCCAATCGATACATATTATCTCTACATGCATGCACAACCATTCACCAAAATGCAACATCCATATGATGGCACAACCATTATACATCCATTACTTAAATATGTACACACATATATATGCAATATGCAATATGAAGTGACTGAGCCGATCTAGTGCCTAAAGTGATTGAATATGCATCCACGAGCAACCAGTAGAAAACACTTGCATCCACATGCGTCCATCATACATAACATGTCTCAAACACATGTTTCAACCATAGGACTACCCTGCCTAAAGGTCAAAGGCACTAACGCGAGGACATACTAAAGATGAGATATGTGGCCCTTGGGGTTATCCTTTCTGAAATAAGCCTTTTTCTTTTTCTTGAAAATACTTTCCTTAAAACATACTTTTGAAGGTACTTCTTCATAAAATTGTTTTTGAAAAACTACTTTTCAAAATTCATATCTGTTCTGGTAACCTTCAGCTCTGATACCACGTGTAACACCTCATGTCCATTAATGTCACTCACAAAGGGAATGCATTAACTTCTATGGAGCGGTTTATGTGAGTATAGAACAGAAACTAAACAACAAGACAGATATAAACAGTATTTGAAAAATTAAAAACTTTATTTCATTGCAGCGGAAAATACATATGTTTGATTACATCATCAAAACCAGAGCCAAGTACATAATATCCATCTTGACTAAATCAAAGTACATAAATTGAAAGACATAATCTCTAAAACAAAATAGCCATAAATAAAAGAGAGGTTGAACTTTACTTCAGCGATCCAAGCAATCTTCTAAAAGCAAGAAGCACAGTTGTCCAAAATCAAGCTCCACTGGTGCTAGTTCCAACCTGAGCACCTGGGGAGGAGGGGGGAAGGAAGAAAAGAGGAGGAAACAAAGGGGGTCAGACATAAAGTCTGGCTAGTGCGATAACTTTAACAATATAATCACCAATGTAACTAGGCTAAGACATAAGTTGGAAAATCAGGAAATGACCATGAACCATTGAGTATGGCAGAGTAAACAAGGAAACAGGATGAACAACGATATCGTTAAAGCACACCTAACTCACTGTAAGATAATTACTAAACTACACCAACACTATGAGATAATTGCTATACTGCACCACCACTAGTCACCCTAAGGTTGATCCTGCCTACTGAACATAAGTGATAATAATAATGGTAGTTCCGTGCACCCCTAGCAGTTGTCATAGGTGTCGCCTGCTCCTATCTCCACTAGTGGTACCCACTACCCTACCCATTCTAATTACAATATTCATAATATGGTAGTTGTACTCCTAGCTGTTATCATAGGTGCCGCCTGCTCCTATCTCCACTAGTCGTACCCACTACCTTCCCCATTCGATCGGCTCCCTAACTCGTAGATACCCGTTCTGGTCCCACGGTGGGGTGTATCAGTCCCCAAAGTGGCAACCCAATATTACCAGAGATGCACGGCTTATACCTACACGATGCAACAACGTCTTACCTACCAGCCCGGGTCCACACACGCATATGAACCCCTTGGACTTGCGTTGCCACCACTAACCCGGTTTGGCCTCTTAAAGTCAAGCCCAGTATGCGTGTCCCGTCCTCGACTTGGGTCAAGCCCACAAAGATACGTATGGGTTACTGGTTGAAATGTGCCCCTTGACTTGACACAAGCTATCCACCTAAGCTTGGTCCCCTCTAGTATTTTCCTCTTAACCCACTTATTATTCATGTTTCAATTTTGGTTTAGTATTTCTAATCGTATTTCAAATTCTACCCAAGGCACCCACTAGATTCCACATGCCACCCAAGGCACCCACTTAACCCCCTCTTGTCCCACTACATGTTTATCTAGTTAAGTGTTTCTTAATTCATTAAGACCGTAACCTCATAAAGACCTCTCACATTAGACTAGCATTTGTGGCAGCTGGATTTACCGGGCGGGTCTGGGCAGTCTTACACCACAAAAGAGCCTAACCTCGTGTCTTTACAATTGTTACGTATTTAATTTATGCCTAAGACCTCCCACATTAAACTGGCATTTGTGGCAGCTGGATTTGCCGGGCGGGACCGGGCAGTCTTACACCACAAAAGAGCCTAACCTCGTGTCTTAGACGATTAATTACCACTAATTAATCATTCCCCAATTTGAATTACTTTCCCTATTCAAATTATCAATCAATTCCAAATTTAACGATGTCCATAATTGACTCAATTATGTCCATCCATTTTTGGTATGTAAAATCATACCAATTTTCATCACAAATTTATTTTATGTCTTCTAAGGCATTTATGCCAATTAAACCTTTTAATATTATCCCCTTTACCCCCACGTTGTACGTTCGTTCGTTTAACGTAAAATATACGTTGGACTCGAATAGTCTAACTCATGGAATAAAGAGAAAACATCACAACATACATATAATTAAAACTAGATCTAAACATAAGGGGTGAACTTGCATGTGTTAATGATGTTCTACGTCTAAAACTTGCATAGGCCAAAGTTACAACTTGCTTAAAATTACATATGTCATAAATCCAAATTTAAAGGTGCGAATTTGTTTAGATAATGGTCACAAACTTGCATAAATCATGTATGTCATAAATCTACATCTAAATGTGTAAACTTGCATAGGCAGTAACCACAAACTTGCATAACATGATTCATTTTCAAACACATGTATTCATATAAACTTGCATATGTGATTTATGCAACATAACAATGGTATAAACTTACATCTAAACATGTAAACTAGCATGTAGAATTTGGCATATAACTCACAAATGTCATAGCCTAACTTTAGATCTAAAATAGATGCCATGAAGCATATAAGGTTATACATATAATTTTCCTCAACTTGCATATGATTCATGTCTTAATAAAAAAAATCTAAACTTGCGTACATACTTATGATTTATCATATGAATCATCATACCCAAACTAACATAAGAACAACATGGTGATTCGATTATACATAAGCCAATCATAAAATTAAAACATAGATGATCACAACTTTACAAGATAGCATCATAGAATTTACAACATAAACATCACAATTTTACTACATGAATAATAACATGCGGTCTATAATTCACATCATATCCAAATAATCCACATCATAACTCAATCCAATTAATTTGCTAATTATTTTATTAAAACTATTGAACTCACAATTTAGAGAAGGTCTTGAATTCTGAATTCTGAGTTCTGAAGTTGTAATAGCTTTCCCTTAAAGAAGATTCGTTGTTAAAGTTGAAAAGGATTGATTTAGACTAGCTTTCTTCCTCTTTAATTGGTGGTGGCTATGCTGAATTGCTAGTTGACGACATTTTGGCCATGAATCTAATTTTGTTTTGATTTTAGGGTTTGAGTATAGAGGTGTTTTTATAGAGTTTGGGATTAATTTAGGCCGTTTGATCAACCTAGAAGCAACCTGAACCATCCAAACAAGATAGGGTGACAACTCAGCCCTAATGACTCAGCACAGTGTCAAGAATGACTCAGCAAATGTATTAAATGTTCATTTTTTTCTATAATTTACATATTTCTTATTTATGACAAATTCCATATGTAAATTATTCCCATTTTAATTATACCATAACTATATTATTAATTATGCTCACAATTAATGGTATAATAAATATACCATTTCATGAACCAATCTATGCCATGTAATTTTCATGTTTATTCTTCATATTTATATGTAAATTATAAATCTATTATTGTTAATTACATATTCTCCCTTTTACCGTATACATTAATTACCCATATACAAATACCCATTTATGCATAAATCTTTCTTACCTTTAATTTGTCATAAAAGCCAATCAAAGAAGGCAACATAAAAAAAACAATCATTGACAACCAAAAATGCGCCACGTACACCACATGATGCGTACACATCATATATATATACACACATATGTGTGTATATATATATTTCCAATATATATATTTTCTTTTTCTTTTTATCTATCTTCCTAATTACCCATTTTCACACTAAACAAAATTTTGAACTGTGTTCACACTAAGCCATTTTAAGCCATTCCCCTAAAATAAAAATATGGCGCTGGCGGGGATCGAACTCTGTACCCCTTGTATGCAAGTCATGTGTTCCAACCAAATGAGCTACTAATTTTTTTGCTTACAAACCTTAGAACAATGCTAAACATTTATTCTTTTCTCATTCTTTTTTTTCATGTTTAGCTGCAATTTTTAATTTAAAGATATATTTTTCATACGGAGTCCAATTTACGTAAACTCGGACTCTATCTCAACCAGAATTCCGAGACGAACACAATGGCGCAACCCATTTCCCTTAATTCTTACATCTGAGATTAATTATTCTTTAATTTAGTTGATTCGATTATACAAAAATTCAGGGTGTTACACAGCACCTTCACCGGACGTACGCCGTCCAAACAAGGAAAACAAAATCACAGAAAAACTCCTCTTTTTCTTAAAAATCACTAGCGCTTTGCAAATAACACGCCTCCTTGTATTTCTTTTTTTAATTCGATTTAATTTATGAAACCACTGATTGAAAATTTAATCGGGTTGAGGTGGTTTCTGTGATTCGAAATGGGTTTGAGCTGGCCGAATTCGATATTGGATTGATCTTGAAGAATTTCAGGTGGGTTAGTTGATTTTTGAATTGATTGAGCAAGGTACGATTTGGGGTTTTCGAATTGTCTGTTGTGAATTGTGGCTTGCGATTGTGATGCTAAAGGCATTAGAGGATGGTTGCTAGTGGATGCTGAACCGGGTATCTGCGGGTTTAGACGCTTGACTGGATGATGAACGACAGTTGTAAGATGGTCTGGGGTTTTGTGTCTGAGCAATGAGTGGTTTTAGATTATGGAAGATTTCGAACAGGAGTATGCAAGCGCACCTATGGATTATAAAAGCGGTTGCAAGATGGCAACGATGCCAAAAACTCGATTGTCGCTTTCCTATGGATTAGAAAAGCGCGAATTTTAAAATAAATACTGCAAGCTCATAGATCGTGTAGTATGCAGGTCGAATCAACTTGTATAGAGAAATGTTATCAGAACATTGCCTATGAAGGGAAATGTTTCATATTAAGTGTGAATTTCACTGAAAAGGTAATCGTTAGACTTTAGCCACATCAACTAGGAATGGCAAAAATTAGGGATATGCAACAGTGTTATAAGGGTCACTCCCATTGGGTATTGTTATCAAGGTTCTACAAAAAACTTACATTTGCTGAATTAATTATTCTTAAGAGACCTCTGAAAATGGTTGCAAAGCTATTGGAGCGATGACTTCTATACAATTCAATAAGGGTCAGGGTGTTGCTTTATTGATAGGGGATCATGTAAGGTCCTCGATACATTTTCTATGCAAATACTACGGCAGATGGTGTCTTGGAGCTTAGTCATTTTGGGTATCCAGTTTAAAATGCAATCCCTTACAGACTTAGTTGTGCCTAGCTATTATGAAATGTGAGATGCATGCATTTCAGCTATTTCATATTTTATTTTCAATCTCTAGACATTGTTATAATATCACTGGATTTATATATAAATTGTTTTGGTTACTTCAAGTTTAAAACCTTTCAATTTTTATGTTAAACATTTCCTTTCGTGATACCTTTTATTTCAAAATGTATTAAAGATATGATAAATGAAAATTTTGTTATTTGAGACCTTTCACGTGGGTATTCCAAACTGATCTAAGTGTCATTTTCCTATAATGTTCAATTCAGACTGAGCATAATTTTTAGGTTTGATTTGGATACTTTTGGGCTGTAGGAGAGAAGTTGGAGGCCAACGACATACTTTCGTATGGTTTTCTTCTGCTATATGTATCTTTTTATAATTGTCAGCGAATTGTAAGGACATAGTGTTATTGTGAAAACTCGTAACTTCCCCGGTGATGAAAGCACGGATAGTTCGAGAAAAAGCCACAAAAGAACGCAGACGGGAGAACATTTCATTGTATATTAAAACAATTTCATCAGAATACAAGAATATACAGAGTATGAATAAATATTGCAAAGAAATTATCAGAGATTTAAATTACATTTAAATACATCGCAGCGGAAAATAATACAATGCACAACTAGAAGAGATATACGGATACAAAGCTTTCCGGATATCATTCCAGCTGTAAACTAGGATCCTGTGAATATAAATCTGCAAACCAAAACTACTAGCTGCCCGTGTGGAAAATAGGGGCACCCAGAGTTTAGGTTAAAACAATAAACTCTAGGTCAGTCATGTGACTGGTGTGAGAACTAAAACAGTTATTTATCTTTATTTTCAAAGTAAGGTAAATCAAGGGACCACGCCGTATAGCACGGAACGGGTTTCCTCCCAAGAACACCAGTGCATAAAACAACAGCGCGATGCTAAATAAAGAAAAATGAAGCTATTATAAGACCCAGGTCCCATCACACAATGCAACGCAAGCCGGAGGATAGGGTTTTTACCTTACAATAGCCAAGAATGCTTGATACATTTAAAACAAATCATTTGATACTATTATAAGTGCATATTGTATAAAATATCTTCAAATCATAAGTATCAATCATAGACGGCATAAGTGCCCCATCCCACTATGTCGCCATACTAGGCTCTACAAATAAAACCGGAATACACGTATTGGAAATTGGATTTCCATCATGGTGGCTCCTGATTCGAAAGATCGATCGCGTAATGCAATTCCCCACGGCTTAGGTCCCCACAAGAGAAAACACCGTCTGCACATCCGCACTTTTGGGACCAGAGTATCACCGCAGCATACGTCCCAGCGAGAGAAAACACCGCTTACTCTATATATCCCTGAGCACTAAGCTCATCTCGGTCGACCGAATCCACGACACCACTATGGTGCCCATCCACTAAAAAGCATACTGATCAAACCATCAGTTTACCACCATACCGGGGTGTGAGGCTCGCGAATCAACGCTATACACAAAGCCATGCTATATCAAAGCTGCGCTTTGATCATCATCCACCAAACTTTGCTTTTCAACAAAAGTCTGGATCACTGCATCTCAGCATGCCACACTATCAATCCATATCGTACCACTGATTTCTGCCAATATATAACCTCTGAGCTCGTATGTCTCAGAGAAGGGCGTTAAGCAAGAGAATAAATTCTCCGCCGCCAAACAGATATATATTTAGCAGAGATCAATGAATACAATATAAAGGAATACAATGTCAGACACACCATCCATTTACAAGTCCGTTCTAGGTCTGAACGAAATCGGAGGCACTTTGCTCGCATATCCGTCGATCTCCAAGTACGTCTGGACGACCACCAACTGATTCCCTCATCTTGGGTGTACAGCCCAATCAAGATCATCAGTAATCACCCAAACGATGTGAAGACTTTCGGTCTTCGACCACCGTCATCAACTTCGACTTATCGTCGAATCAGTTATTCAGAATAGGTATAAACCCGGTCTTTCCGAATAACTCGCGTACATTTTAAACAACTGTTACACAAACACAACATACGCCTCATTCCAATTCGTCAGTCACTAACCGTAAATTAATCAAGAGAATAATTCCCCAAATATTAACCCCAAAGGCCGAAACCAACATAAGATCAATATCCAGAAAACCATTCTGCTTAGCTAACCGACAGTTAGTTTCCAACTTTCACATTCATAGGGAAAGGTTCCCATTAATTTAATCAAAGATAAATTCCTTGAATTTATTCTTTAATCTTCCTTTGGATATCATTTCAAACCAAATTATGGTTTTCCAAACTAGTCGGGTTAGCGAACCACACCAATGTAATTATTTATTTTATTTCCCAATCCCAACCTATTCATCCCATGAAGCAAAACTGGTAATACTCCATATCTAATACCACGGTGTTATCGGTAAATTCAATTACCATTTCACGTTCAAATCTAATTAAAGATTTAACTATCGCTTTGGAGCAAAACTGGTGATACTCCATTCTCGATCTTTTCAATCTAATTAAAGACTCATTAAACTCCACTTAGTTTTAATCTTTAACTGGGTTAAAGAATTAGTGTCGTTTTAAAACACGGTTCACTATAAACCCAAAATCACATTATATTTCAATCAGACCCTAACCATAAATTAGCAAGTGAGCAATTCCCTAAGTATTAACCCCGAAGGCCGAGACCAACATCAGATCAATACCCCAGAAACCATTCAACTTAACTAATCTCCAGTTAGTTTCTGATTTTCTTAACTCCTTTGGATCTAAGAACAGTATTATTGAAGATACCGTTCACGACAACCCAAAATCACATTCTATTAATTATCGGGTTAAAGAACAAGTGTTATTTAAAAAACTGTTCACGATAAACCCAAAAATCAATATCAATTCAATTCCAATCAAATATTATTTAATTGGTACACTTCATTAAATCTAAATAAAAAGATTTAACCTTTTCTCAACTGGGTTCAAGAACAGTGTTAATGAAGACACCATTCATGACAAACCCAAATCACATTTGATATTAAATACAAGGCTCTGAATAGAAAATATATCGGCCTATATTCAATATCAAATTCTACGACCAACAAATATCGTATTCGAAATAACGATATAAATATATCTTTCAAATTTCCCATAACAATAACTGTATAATCACAAAATCCCACATCGAAATATTCCGAAGACAATTTCGATTCAAATCCATTTCCAATCAATATATTGGAAATCCTGGTTATTTTCAAAACCATTTCAAATCCACTTTATTTATTTAAAAAAAAAAAATTATTATTCTAGTTCAAAACTTGTTCATTTCGATAAAAATCTATTTTTATCTTTTCAAATATGGAGTTTTTCATCCCAATTTTTCCCAAATCATTTCTTATGATTTTACACAAATTATTATTTTTTTTAATAATTTTATCAAGGCCTGTACAGTCGATTTCCATCAACGGCCATCGAACTGCACTTACAGCGACCTTTTCCAAATTTGATATGGACATAATTCCAAATCCAACTGTTAGATTTCAACTTTCTAATATTTGTTGGAAAGCTCTTTTCGATACGAACCCAACGGTTCCGGTTTTAGGAGAATCCGGCGGTCGGATCTCCTGCAATGTCCGTTCGAAGTCAATGGTCGAAATTCACGAGCTGTCGCGGCGCGGCGCGTTCTATTCAGGCCATTATATATAATATATATATATATATATAATATATTTCGTCGATTTTTATTTAAAACGAATTTTATAAATAGTTTTGGATTCGTTTCAAAAACAATTTCAACTTCCATTTCAATTGAAATCAAAATTGAATTTTTCCTTATAAATTCGTTTTAAAATTCATTTCTATTCAATTCAAATTTCAATTCAATTTGAATTCACTTCAATTCATTTTCAATTCAATTCGAATTCGTTTTCAATTCAATTCGAATTCGTTTTATATTCAATTCAAATTGGTTTTCTATTCGATTCAATTCAAATTGGTTTTCTATTCGATTCAATTCAAATTTGTTTTCTATTCGATTCAATTCAAATTGGTTTTCTATTCGATTCAATTCAAATTGGTTTTCTATTCGATTCAATTCAAATTGGTTTTCTATTCGATTCAATTCAAATTGGTTCTCTATTCGATTCAATTCAAATTGGTTTTCTATTCGATTCAATTCAAATTGGTTTTCTATTCGATTCAATTCAAATTGGTTTTCTATTCGATTCAATTCAAATTGGTTTTCTATTTTATTCAATTCAAATTGGTTTTCTATTCGATTCAATTCAAATTTGATTTCTATTCGATTCAATTCAAATTGGTTTTCTATTCGATTCAATTCAAATTGGTTTTCTATTCAATTCAATTCGAATTCGTTTTCTATTCAATTCAATTCAATTCAAATTCAGTTTGAATTTCAATTCTTTTCAAAATATCAGATTTTGAAATCACTTTCGATATTCATTATAAAATGAATAAAATTGATATAAATATCGTTCACGTCAAAATGGCGTCAATCTAATCAACACGGCTTTATATATTCTATTTCAAATATTTCTTTTTCAAATATTTCTTTTTCAAATATTTCTTTTCAAATATTTCTATTTCAAATATTTCTTTTCAAATATTTCTTTTCAAATATTTCTATTTCAAATATTGAATGAAGCCAAATCAATTACCATATAATATTAATTATATGGATTTTTCTACAACACATGTATACAATAACAACGATGAACAATCAACCATCATCCAAAGTGCACTCTACACTGTATAAGCATCTAATATAAATATTTAACGCTTATAACAGTCTGTCAATCAATCGATCGACATACAACTAACTATTGGGATTAGTGTATGTCGTATTTTATCCCAATACCCGTGTGGGGTTTTCAAACATTCAAACATAGATTTTATTTGTGCAGTTGGGCGATGTGTAAAATTTATCGTCCCAATCAATATCAGTCAAATGTGTATATAAACAAATCATCCGATTTGTTTATTTTTATTTCATTTCATATACACGTTAAAAATTCTATTTTTAACTATAAAATATTTTCCACTATAAAATATTTTATTTCATTTCACATCACATCACACAATCAACTAGACATCAAAATCAAACAAACAAGCATACAAGCCGTCCATGGTCTGTGGGCGACGGGTGTCGGGTGCTACTAAACACCGTCTGCATCCTAGTATATAATTTAAATTAGAAAATAAAATCAAAGGTGAGGAGTTCTCACAGAGGGTTCCACTCCGCCGTGCTTTGCTTTTTGAACTGTTGAACACCTGGATTCCTTTGAAATTCCATTGTAGTTCTTTTCCCGCTGTTCAAATAAAAATTATATTTCTATTGCTTCATTTCAATAAATAAAAATCCTATTTTTATTTCTACTTTATATATTCTTACAACGCTTCATTCTATATAAAAATTATATATTTTTATATTTCTACTTCTCTATAAAGATCGAATTTTTATATCATCACTATAAAAATCACATTTTTACTTCATTATATATATATATAATAAAAATCAGATTTTTATTTTGCCACATATATAAAGATAATATTTTTATATTCTCTATTATATAGAAATTCTATTTTCAATACACTACACAAGTAAAAATCATATTTTTTTATTTCACATATGATAAAAAATCCGATCTTTGATGTGATAAAAATCCGAGTTTTTCGAATATAAAAATTCAAGCTTTTCACCTTATAGAATAAAAATCCCATCTTGTTTATTTCAAGAACCACTTCTTTTTAACGAAATGGAAATCAAACCTTTTAACGAAATAAAAATCAAACCTTCTATACGCTTTCATATAGATAAAAATCGAATTTTTTTATCAAGAATAAATAAAAAAAATGGAAAAACTCACGGTGGTTAACTGAAAAGGGGGAGTGTTGTTCGTCTTACGAAGAAGTGGGGTGCTGAGTTGCGAGGTTCATCGGAGGTGGCTCCGATCAGTGGTGGCGCGAATTAGGGTTACGGTTTGTTGGCGGTTTAGGGTTCACCGGGGGGCGCGCTCTGGTCTGGAGGAAAAAGGGAGGAGGCGGAGGTGAAGGGGGCCCGTTCAGGTAGAGAAGAGTTGGAGTGGAAGGGGGGCACGTGACAGGTGGCACGGCAAAGGGGTTCGGGTCCTAGGGCTTCACGGTGAGGTTGACACGAGGAGAGAGGATCGAAGAGGAGAGGGAAGAGAGAGGCTGGGCGTGCTCCGACGAGCGGAGGTGGTGGAGCGCCTCCGGGGTGGAGGCGGTGATCGAGCGGCGCAAGGAGGCGAGGGAGGGGGGCGACGGGCAAAGGCGCGTTTTTTTATTTATTTATTTTGAGATCTGAAAATGGTCAATGGTCAGGAGAGAGGAAAGTAAAGGGAAGTTATATAATAATATATTTATTATTTTATTTTAATTTTCTTCTTATAAAGCAACTTCTTACTTCGAACTCAAAATCGAACCCACCGACTGTCGCCACTAGCTAATTACCCCCATTCCGAACACAATGGGATATGTCACGCAGGCTGATTCGATTGTTTCGATCAGTTTTCGTCAAAATCAAAATATAACTCTATATATTGAATTTGAACGCACATTTCAATTTACCGAGGCTACATACTAACTAGAAAAATTCCAGAAAAATATTTTCTAGCTTCGTATTGACGATACGGTCCTAACAAAACTAATTTCTTCGAATTCTGAGACCATTTGAAAAATGACCATTTTCCAGTCGATTAAAATCAACTGAAACTGGTCAAACGCGTTTTCCCCTTCCACGCTCACATATTGATTCGAAAAATTATGAAATTGGAAATCTAGCAATAACTTTACATCACGGACCCAACAAAAGTGGTTTCGTCAAAATCCGAGGTCGTTTGCAAAATTCCCATTTTTAAGGGCCTGAATTCTATAGCGACTATTCAGAAATTTCAACTGGACCTATCTTTTTACCCCCGCTGTGAAATTTCGATTTTTCAGATTCGTTGGAAAGATATCATCAATTAGACTCCGTTATTTTTGGTTTCACTAAAATCCGGATTATTTTGCACCCGGTATGTTCAATTGAAGTTTGAAATCGAATTATCGAACTACCGCGCCCTTTTCAATTCCTTTTTATAATTATATATAATTATTTATATTCTAACGACGACGTATATAATATATACGTTCAAATTCTATTCAAAGTAAATTTCTCGTCGATATTATTTAAAATAATTCATTTTAAATAATCAAAATTCGCTTAAATTGCCAAAATAAAAAATTTAAACTGGCCCAGATTTTCGGGTTGTTACAATCTCCCCCACTTAAAACTTTTCGTCCCCGAAAACGAACAAAGTCGAAAGTGGTTTGATCAATCAACTCTACGTTCGGTCTGGCTTCCATTCTCCAACTTTTCAGTTTCTGAGAATTTTCAAATTCTTCAAAAATTTGGATAACACCCTAAATTTTCGAAAAAATTCGCCATAACCTCCCCTGCACCGGGAGCCACGGGAAAATCCCGAAATTGCCATACAGGCCTTCTGATCTCAAAAAGAAAAAGAAAAAGCCAAGCGGCTAGCTAAGCGGCTAGCCAATCGGCTAATAAAATCATCATCATCCAAACAAAACAGTAAATATAGTAAACATGTACCTATTTGTTGGGCAAACAAATTTTATTCTCTGCTCTAGCCTCCTTGCTATGACCTGTTCAATGAAAGTACATGTATATGCAAGAAAATGCGACCAAATTTCCAATACAACTCACTATCTGATCAATTTGGCTAAATGGTTAAAATTTTAATTAATTCAAACCATAATCAAACAACACAACCAGCAATCAATTTGTTGATTATCATTTCAAATTCATAACTTTGATATATAGTCAAAATCACATTTTTGATGCCAAATCACAACATTAAGCCCTATCTAATTTTGGTTCTCACACCAGTCAATAGGAAATATATAGAAATCTCACTTTCGTCACTCGAATATAAACACTGATAATGTGATCACAATTATCGGTATTATCCCCGGGCGACTAGAGTGTGATTCTATATCTATCCAGTATATTAAAACTTCAAATATACGCGGATCAGATGTATACGCAAAATCTTTATATACTGCATTGTCCAAATCAATATAAATAAATAATCAAATACGAATAATTGATTTAAATTTTCAAAACAAAGATTGTTTTCGCTTTTATTTTAAAATTTTACTCTTCACACTCGTTCTAGGATACTACTGATCCCATCTCTAACGAGTCATTCTCATTGGATATTACTAATCCAATATCTGATGAATTCTTTCGTATGGTTCTAATGTGTCTTGTTCTCTGAGCTTTGTAAACCAAAGCTCTGATACCAACTGTGAAAACCGGTAACTTCCCCGGTGATGAAAGCGCGGATAGTTTGAGAACAAGCCACAAAAGAACGCAGACGGGAGAACATTTCATTGTATATTACAACAATTTCATCAGAATACAAGAATATACAGAGTATGAATAAATATTACACAGAAATTATCAGAGATTTAAATTACATTTAAATACATCGCAGCGGAAAATAATACAATACACAACTAGAAGAGATATACGGATACAAAGCGTTCCGGATATCATTCCAGCTATAAACCAGGATCCTGTGAATATAAATCTGCAAAACCAAAACTACTAGCTGTCGTGTGGAAAATAGGGGCACCAAGAGTTTAGGTTAAAACAATAAACTTCAGGTCAGTCATGTGACTGGTGTGAGAACTAAAATAGTTATTTATCTTTATTTTCAAAGTAAGGTAAATCAAGGGACCACGCCGTATATCATGGAACGGGTTTCCTCCCAAGAACACCAGTGCATAAAACAGCAGCGTGATGCTAAATAAAGAAAAATAAAGCTATTATAAGACCCAGGTCCCATCACACAATGCAACGCAAGCCGGAGGATAGGGTTTTTACCTTATAATAGCCAAGAATGCTTGATACGTTTAAAACAAATCATTTGATACTATTATAAGTGCATATTGTATAAAATATCTTCAAATCATAAGTATCAATCATAGACAGCATAAGCGCCCCATCCCACTATGTCGCCATACTAGGCTCTACAAATAAAACCGGAATACACGTATTGGAAATTGGATTTCCATCATGGTGGCTCCTGATTCGAAAGATCGATCGCGTAATGCAATTCCCCACGGCTTACGTCCCCACAAGAGAAAACACCGTCTGCACATCCGCACATTTGGGACCAGAGTATCACTGCGGCTTACGTCCCAGCGAGAGAAAACGCCGCTTAGTCTATATATCCCTGAGCACTAAGCTCATCTCGGTCGACCGAATCTACGACACCACTAAGGTGCCCATCCACTAAAAAGCATACTGATCAAACCATCAGTTTACCACCATACCGGGGTGTAAGGCTCGCGAATCAACGCTATACACAAAGCCATGCTATATCAAAGCTGCGCTTTGATCATCATCCACCAAACTTTGCTTTTCAACAAAAGTCTGGATCACTGCATCTCAGCATGCCACACTATCAATCCATATCGTACCACTGATTTCTGCCAATATATAACCTCTGAGCTCATATGTCTCAGAGAAGGGCGTTAAGCAAGAGAATAAATTCTCCGCCGCCAAACAGATATATATTTAGCAGAGATCAACGAATACAATATAAAGGAATACAATGTCAGACACACCATCCATTTACAAGTCCGTTCTAGTTCTGAACGAAACCGGAGGCACTTTCCTCGCATATCCATCGATCTTCAAGTACGTCTGGACGACCACCAACTGATTCCCTCATCTTGGGTGTACAGCCCAATCAAGATCATCAGTAATCACCCAAACGATGTGAAGACTTTCGGTCTTCGACCACCGTCATCATCTTCGACTTATCGTCTAACCGGTTATTCAGAATGGGTATAAACCCGGTCTTTTCGAATAACTCGCTTATATTTTAAACAAGTGTTACACAAACACAACATACGCCTCGTTCCAATTCGTCAGTCACTAACCGTAAATTAATCAAGAGAATAATTCCCCAAATATTAACCCCGAAGGCCGAAACCAACATCAGATCAATATCCAGAAAACCATTCTGCTTAGCTTACCGACAGTTAGTTTCCAACTTTCACATTCATAGGGAAAGTTTCCCATTAATTTTATCAAAGATAAATTCCTTGAATTTATTCTTTAATCTTCCTTTGGATATCATTTCAAACCAAATTATGATTTTCCAAACTAGTCGGGATTAGCGAACAACACCGAAGTAATTATTTATTTTACTTCCCAATCCCAACCTATTCATCCTATGAAGCAAAACTGGTAATACTCCATATCTAATACCACGGTGTTATCGGTAAATTCAATTACCATTTCACGTTCAAATCTAATTAAAGATTTAACTATCTCTTTGGAGCAAAACTGGTGATACTCCATTCTCGATCTTTTCAATCTAATTAAAGAATCATTAAAACTCCACTTAGTTTTAATCTTTAACTGGGTTAAAGAATTAGTGTCGATTTAAAACACGGTTCAATATAAACCCAAAATCACATTACATTTCAATCAGACCCTAACTATAAATTAGCAAGTGAGCAATTCCCTAAGTATTAACCCCGAAGGCCGAGACCAACATCAGATCAATACCCCAGAAACCATTCAACTTAACTAATCTCCAGTTAGTTTCTTATTTTCTTAACTCCTTTGGATCTAAGAACAATATTATTGAAGATACCGTTCACGACAACCCAGAATCACATTCTATGAATTATCGGGTTAAAGAACAAGTGTTATTTAAAACACTGTTCATGATAAACACAAAAATCAATATCAATTCAATTCCAATCAAATATTATTTAATTGGTACACTTCACTAAATATAAATAAAAAGATTTAATCTTTTCTCAACTGGGTTCAAGAATAGTGTTAATGAAGACACCATTCACGACAAACCCAAATCACATTTAATATTAAATACAAGGCTCTGAATAGAAAATATATCGGCCTATATTCAATATCAAATTCTACGACCAACAAATATCGTATTGGAAATAACGATATAAATATAACTTTCAAATTTCCCATAACAATACCTGTATAATCACAAAATCCCACATCGAAATATTCTGAAGACAATTTCGATTCAAATCCGTTTCCAATCAATATATTGGAAATCCTGGTTATTTTCAAAACCATTTCAAATCCACTTTATTTATTTTAAAAAAATAAATAAATTATTATTCTAGTTCAAAACTAGTTCAATTCGATAAAAATCTATTTTTATCTTTTCAAATATGGAGTTTTTCATCCCAATTTTTCCCAAATCATTTCTTATGATTTTACACAAATTATTATTATTATTTATAATTTTATCAAGGCATATACAGTCGATTTCCATCAACGGCCATCGAACTGCACTTACAGCGACCTTTTCCAAATTTGATTTGGAAATAATTCCAAATCCAACCATTAGATTTCAAATTTCTAATATTCGTTAGAAAGCTCTTTTCGATACGAACCCAACGGTTCTTGTTTTAGGAGAATCCGACGGTCGGATCTCCCGTAATGTCCGTTCGAAGTCAATGGTCGAAATTCATGAACTACCGCGGCGCGGCGCGTTCTATTCAGGCCATTATATATAATATATATATATTATATATTTCGTCGATTTCTATTTAAAATGAATTTTATAAATAGTTTTGGATTCGTTTCAAAAACAATTTCAACTTCCATTTCAATTCAAATCAAAATTGAATTTTTCCTTATAAATTCGTTTTAAAATTCATTTCTATTCCATTCAAATTTCAATTCAATTTGAATTCACTACAATTCGTTTTCAATTCAATTCGAATTCGTTTTCAATTCAATTCGAATTCGTTTTATATTCAATTCAAATTGGTTTTCTATTCGATTCAATTCAAATTGGTTTTCTATTCGATTCAATTCAAATTGGTTTTCTATTCGTTTCAATTCAAATTGGTTTTCTATTCGATTCAATTCAAATTGGTTTTCTATTCGATTCAATTCAAAATGGTTTTCTATTCGATTCAATTCAAATTGGTTCTCTATTCGATTCAATTCAAATTGGTTCTCTATTCGATTCAATTCAAATTGGTTCTCTATTCGGTTCAATTCAAATTGGTTTTCTATTCGATTCAATTCAAATTGGTTTTCTATTCGATTCAATTCAAATTGGTTTTCTATTCGATTCAATTCAAATTGGTTTTCTATTCGATTCAATTCAAATTGTTTTTCTATTCGATTCAATTCAAATTGGTTTTCTATTCGATTCAATTCGAATTGGTTTTCTATTCAATTCAATTCGAATTCGTTTTCTATTCAATTCAATTCAATTCAAATTCAGTTTGAATTTCAATTCTTTTCAAAATATCAGATTTTGAAATCACTTTCGATATTCATTATAAAATGAATAAAATCGATATAAATATCGTTCACGTCAAAATGGCATCAATCTAATCAACATGGCTTCATATATTTCTATTTTCAAATATTCTATTTCAAATATTTCTTTTTCAAATATTTCTTTTTCAAATATTTCTTTTCAAATATTTCTTTTCAAATATTTCTATTTCAAATATTTCTTTTCAAATATTTCTTTTTAAATATTTATATTTCAAATATTGAATGAAGCCAAATCAATTACCATATAATATTAATTATATGGATTTTTCTATAACACATGTATACAATAACAACGATGAACAATCAACCATCATCCAAAGTGCACTCTACACTGTATAAGCATCTAATATAAATATTTAACGCTTATAACAGTCTTTCAATCAATCGATCTACATAAAACTAACTATTGGGATTAGTGTATGTCATATTTTATCCCAATACCTATGTGGGGTTTTCAAACAATCAAACACATATTTTATTTGTGCAGTTGGGCGATGTGTAAAATTTATCATCCCAATCAATATCAGTCAAATGTGTGTATATAAACAAATCGTCCAATTTGTTTATTTTTATTTCATTTCATATACACGTTAAAAATTCTATTTTTAACTATAAATTATTTTCCACTATAAAATATTTTATTTCATTTCACATCACACAATCAACTAGACATCAAAATCAAACAAACAAGCATACAAGCCGTCCATGGTCTGTGGACGACGGGTGTCGGGTGCTACTAAACACCGTCTGCATCCTAGTATATAGTTTAAATTAGAAAATAAAATCAAAGGTGAGGAGTTCTCACAGAGGGTTCCACTCCGCCGTTCTTTGCTTTTTGAACTGTTGAACATCTGGATTCCTTTGAAATTCCATTCCAGTTCTTTTCCCGCTGTTCAAATAAAAATTATATTTCTATTGCTTCATTTCAATAAATAAAAATCCTATTTTTACTTCTACTTTATATATTCTTACAACGCTTCATTCTATATAAAAATTATATATATTTATATTTCTACTTCTCATATAAAGATCGAATTTTTATATCACCACTATAAAAATCACATTTTTACTTCATTGTATATATAATAAAAATCAGATTTTTATTTTGCCACATATATAAAGATAATATTTTTATATTCTCTATTATATAGAAATTCTATTTTCAATACACTACACAAGTAAAAATCATATTTTTATATTTCACATATGATAAAAAATCCGATCATTTATGTGATAAAAATCCGAGTTTTTCGAATATAAAAATTCAAGCTTTTTACCTTATAGAATAAAAATCCCATCTTGTTTATTTCAAGAACCACTTCTTTTTAACGAAATGAAAATCAAACCTTTTAACGAAATAAAAATCAAACCTTTTATACGCTTTCATATAGATAAAAATCGAATTTTTATTATCAAGAATAAATTAAAAAAAAAATTGAAAAACTCACGGTGGTTAACTGAAAAAGGGGAGTGCTGTTCGTCTTACGAAGAAGTGGGGTGCTGAGTTGCGAGGTTCGTCGGAGGTGGCTCCGATCAGTGGTGGCGCGAATTAGGGTTACGGTTTGGTGGCGGTTTGTAACAACCCGAAAATCTGGGCCAGTTTAAAATTTTTATTTTTGCAATTTTAACGAATTTAGAACATTTAAAATAGATTATTTTAAATAAAATCGACCAGAAATTTAATTTGAATGAAAATCCAACGTTTATATTATATACGCTATCGTTAGAATATAAATATTTATTTATATAATTATAGTAGAATTGAAAATGGCGCCGTAGTTCGATAATTCGATTTCAAACTTCAATTTTATGTACCGGGTGCAAAATAAACCGGATTTTAGTGAAACCAAAAATACTAGAATCTATTCGTGAATATCTTTCCAGCGAATCCGAAAAATCAAGATTTCATAGCGGGAATCAAAAGATATGTCCAGTTAAAAATTCTGAATAGTCGCTATGGAATTCAGGCCCTTAAAAATGGAAATTTTGCAAACGACCACGGATTTCGACGAAACCAATTTTGTTGGGTCCGTGATGTAAAGTTATTGCTAGATTCCAAATTTCATAATTTTTCGAATCAATATGTGAGCGTGGCAAAGGAAAACGCGTTTGACCAGTTTCAGTTGATTTTAATCGACTGAAAAATGGCCATTTTTCTAACGGTCTCAGAATTCGACGAAACTAGTTTTGTTAGGACCGTATAGTCAATACGAAGCTAGAAAATATTTTTCGAGAATTTTTAGAGTCCGTATGTGGCCCCGGTAAATTGAAATGTACGTTTAAAATTGAATATATAGATTTAAATGTACAAAGAAGTGATTTTTAACTAGACAAAGTTATGATTTTTAAATACAAAAGGGTGTGATTTTTATATGTATATTTGGAAATTAAAAATTCAATTTTTATATATGAGAAACAAAGCAAAGAATATATTTTTATCATTAGGAAGATTAGATTTTTTTGTGTATAGAAAGAATAGATTTTTAGCGTTTAAAGATTCAATTTTTAACACATGGAAGAATGAATTTTTAAAGCGAAGTAAAAATGTGATTTTTATATATTGAATATCGAAGTAAAAATGTGATTTTTATATATTGAATATCGAAGTAAAAATGTGATTTTTATATATTGAGCATCGAAGTAAAAATGTGATTTTTATATATTGAACATCGAAATAAAAATATGATTTTTGAATTGAAAGTGAACAAATAAAAATATGATTTTTATTTTAAAGACATCAAAATATAAAAATGTTTGATTTTTATATATGTAGTGGCTACGGGCAACAAAAATGACAAAAAGGCGAGAACGTTGAAGATTTCTATCAACGAAGTGTCGTGGAGTTGGAATAGCTATCTGTGAGAATTTCTCACTCTTTAATTTTATTTTTCTAGTTATATATATATGTAACACCCCGAATTTTCTATTAACACTAAAGTTGCTAAAATATTAATAAGTGTGTAAGAGAGGGGATGTATCTAATATGAATATAAAAATATTAATAAGTGTGTAAGAGAGGGGATGTATCTAATATGAATATAAAAATATTAATAAGTGTGTAAGAGAGGGGATGTATCTAATATGAATATAAAAATATTAATAAGTGTGTGAGAGAGGGGATGTATCTAATATGTATATAAAAACAATAATAAGTAAAGGGGGATGTATCTAATATGTACATTATAGAAAAAATATATATATTTATGACATGAATAGAAGTTTATTAATATGCTGAGTGTTTGCTGAGTCACTTCTGACTCATTGCTGAGTCAACAAGATAAACCCCATCTTGTCTGAACGGCTGCGGTTATTTCTAGGTTAAATCTAATGGCCTAAATGAATTTTAAATCTATAAATAAGTGGGTAGACCCTAGACCTAAATCACTTGTAAAATTAGAGAAGCTACCGTCATGCTGCTGCCATGGAGTTCAGCATAGCCGTCACAAACTAAGAAGAGGAAGCCTAATCATCTACAACTAAATCTACACAAATCAAATCAAAAGATCTCTCTTTCTCTAATTCTTTTCTTTTGTTGGTGAGTATGATGATTCTCACAAGACTATTACAAACTAATTTGACTCAGTTATGAATGGATCACAAGAAAGTGATGTGATTTGTAATTGTAAATTCTATATATTGTGGATCTCTTATTATGTTATTATGTTGTCGTATGATGTAAATTATATATGCTATGTCATGCTATGTTGTAAATTCTCTTATGCTATGTCGTGCTATGTTGAGAATCATGTCAAGCTATGTTATACTATCATACTATGCCATGTTATAAATCATGCTATATTATGTTGAAAAATCATGCTGTTGGATCATGCTTAAAGTTATGTTTTTTTTCTTAATTTAAATGGATCTTGTTTATGGGAATTTGCCTATTAGGTTAGGTGTACCCATAAACTTGAAACTATAATTAAATAAAACTTGATTATGGGAATTTGCCTATTGAGTTAGGTGTACCCATATAAAACCATGTTGTTAAAAAATTAAATGATGTTGATTCACACATGTTCATATGTAAGTTTATGAAAATTGATTGAGATCATATTAGGTGAATTTTGAACAAGTTGACACCTTTAGATCCATGACATGTATAATCTATGCAAGTTGGACATATGCAAGTTTCACCCCTTATTATGATTCATTTGGTCACATATACATGTTGTTATTATGATAATCTCTTTTATGCTATGAGTTAGGCTATTCGAGTCTAACATATATTTTGCGAATAAACGTTCAAACGTGGGGTAGGGGTAATATTAGGAATTAATAGATTGGGTGCAATTTTGTAAGATGTTGCATACCATGAATGAATGTCCATAATTGAGTCAATTATGGACATTGTTAAAAATTGGAAGTAATTAATAATTCAAGTAGGGAATTATTAAAATTGGGGGAAAGTGGATTATTATTAATAATCAATGCTTAGGACACGAGGTTGGACCCGTTTGTGATGTAAACCTGCCCGGACCCGCCCGGCAAATCCAGTAGTCACAAATGTCGGCCCAATGTGAGAGGTCCTAGGCCCAAACTAAAGCATAACAGTTGTAAAGACACGAGGTTAGACTCTTTTATGGTGTAAGACTGCCCGGACCCGCCCGGCAAATCCAGCTGCCATAAATGCCAGTCTAATGTGAGAGGTCTTTATGAGGTTATGGCCTTAATGAACTAAGAAATACTTAACCAGATAATCATGTAAGGTGGGACATGGGGGTTAAGTAGGTGCCTTGGGTGGCATGAGGAATCTGGTGGTTGCCTTTAGAGGCATTTGAAATACGATTAGACTTAACCAAACACACATGTAAATGAACATGACTAAGTGGGTTAAGTGGGATGGACTAATGGGGACAAGCTTAGGTGGAATGCTTGTGGTAAATAGTGGGGGCCCATTTCAACCAATATCCCAAAACGTATCTTTGTCGGCTCGACCCAAGTCGAGGACGGGACACGCATACTGGGTTTGACTATAAGAGGCCAAAACAGGGAGCGGTGGCAACGCAAGTCCAACGGGTTTCATATGCGTGTGTGGACCCGGGCTGGTAGGTAAGACGTTGTTGCATCGTGTAGGTATAAGCCGTGCATGTCCGTTGTATCAGGTTACCACTTTAGGGGAGTGATACACCCCACTGTGGGGCCAGCACGGGTATCTACGAGTTAGGGAGCCGATCGAATAATGGGAAGTAGGGTACACCTAGTGGAGATAGGGGCAGGCGACACCTATGTAGTCAGCTAGGGGTACGTAAATCCATTGGGAAAGTTTCTAAGTGAAGCTAAGTGGGATGAATCTTTAGGGTGACTGGTGTGGTGCAGTATAGTGTTTATCCTTTAGTATTTAGGAGCGCCTATAACGTTGCCTTTAGCGATTGTCTATGTCCTTAATCTGCTCTTCATAGACATTTTCTTGTTTTCCAGCTTATGCCTTAGTCCAGTTATTTTGGTAATAGTATTGTAGAATTATCATATTCACCAGACTTTATGTCTGACCCCCTCTTTTCCATCCTTTTTCTCCCTTCAGGTCCGCAGGTTGGGCCAAGTTCTAGTGGAGTCTAGTTGGATCGCTTATCTTCTGGAAAGCTTGGACTGCTGAAGTAAAGTCCAGCTTGTTATCTTTCTTTTTAATGGCTATTCATGTAATGGGATTATGTACTTGTTTTATCAAGATAGATATTGTACTTGACATTGAATATGGTGTTATGATGTAATCAAACATGTTTTGACTTCTGCTACAATGAAATAAAGTTTTTGAATTTCCAAGTACTATTTTATATATGTCTTGTTGTAATTTTACTGTTCTATATTCACTTAAAACCTCCATGGAAGTTAATGCATTCCCTTTGTGAGTGACATTAATGGACGTGGGGTGTTACACGTGGTATCAGAGCATAAGGTTACCAGAACAGATAAAAAAAAATTTTTAGAAAAATATTTTTTTTCTAAAGTATTTTTGGAAGAAGTGCTTTCAAAAAAAAAACATGTTATTTAAAGAGAGTTTTTATGAAAAACATAATCCCAAATAGCCACATCCTTATCTTTATCTTTCGAATTCTCTATTTTGAATCTTTCCTTTTTCGTTTCAGCATGGCTGAAGATCTTAATCTCCCAGAAGGTGTGACGATTCCAGGGTGGTTTAGGAGATACTTGGAGGCTAGGGCCACCACTGCAGGCCCAGCGGATACTCCTCCACCCCTAGTTGCACCCATTCCTCCTCCTCCTCCCCCTCCTCGTGTTGACACTTTTGCAAAGACGTGCAAGGAATTCAAGGCTATGGGAGGAAAAACTTTTCAAGGGACTGAGACGTTTGTGGAGGCCAGAGATTGGCTTAAGGAGACTGAGGAATTGTTGGATATCTTTGAAGTGGAAGATGGGAGGAAAGTCCGTTTAGCTGCTTGGTTAATGAAGGGAGAGGCCTCGTTTTGGTGGGAGGTCACTAACGGGGAACGTCCAGTTGATTCATGGGCGGATTTCAGACGAAGGTTTGAGGCAAAGTTTCTTTCAAGGGCAGAGGAGAACTTAAATATGGAAAAATTCCTGGCACTAAAGCAAGGGAGCTCATCAGTAAAGGAATATGTCAATAAATTTAATCAGTTAGCAAGGTTTGGCTTGGAGTTGGTGAACACGCCAGAGAAGAAAGCTTTGAGGTTCGTTAGAGGCTTGAATGAACCGTTGCAAGGGTTGGCTATGACCCACATCCCTATGGGAGCCACCTTTGAAAAGCTAGTAGAAATGGCACTTATGCATGAGGATAAGGCAGTTGAAAAGAAAGGGGATCAGAAGAAACCCCAACAGCAAAATAAGAAGGGTGGTAAAAACAATAATGGCAAAGGGAAGAAGAAATGCTTCAATTGTGGGACGCCTGGCCATCTCAGCAAAGATTGTAGAAAGAAAAAGAAGACTGGTTGTTTTCATTGTGGAGATGCGGGACATTTAGTGAAGGACTGTCCAAAGAAGGGGCAGAGGGCAGGGTCTACCTCGGGAGGACAGGTGCAGGCTCTTATGGCACCAGGGCAGGCAAGGGGGCAAGTTCAGGCTATTGCGGCCCCACCGCTGCAAGAAAGAGGTAGAACAATTTCTGTTGAAAGCTTAGTTTTTCTGTTTGATCATCCTGTCCGTATCTTATTCGATTCTGGCGCATCTCATTCGTTTATCTCTGCATCATTAGTTGAATCACTGCACTTGAACACCAGTTTAGTAGAGGATCCCTTGGTCGTTTCAAACCCAATTGGGGGTTCGGCTCATTTGACCATGATATGTTTGGATTTGAAAATCTCTATACTTAGCGTTGAATTTAGATGTGATGCTTATGTATTGGGCTTCACGGGCTATGGGCTAATTTTAGGAATGGATTGGTTGTCTAGAAATAGGGCCATTCTTGATTGTGAAAGGAGAGTAGTTAGGCTTGTGACTCGCCTTGGTAATGCTCTCGACATCTTTTGTAATCCCATAAATTCCGTTATGCTAAGTTATCTTGAATCGCTTGACGCGTCTGTAGAGAACCTGCGATCGGTAGAAGTGGTCCGGGAATATCCGGATGTGTTTGAAGAGGTGAAGGGCTTACCTCCAAAGCGGGAGATAGACTTTCGAATTTATTTTGTGGATAATGCTAAACCCGTATCTTTGCCAGTGTGCCACATGGCTCCTCGTGAAAGGAGGGAACTCAATAAGCAAGTAAAGGAATTGCTTGAGAAGGGGTTCATAAGACGTAGTATATCGAAGTGGGGTGCTCCAGTAGTTTTTGCCACAAAGGCGGATGGGTCTCTTAGACTTTGTATGGACTATAGAGAACTAAACAAGCTTACTAAAAAGAACCGACACCCACTGCCGAGGATTGACGATCTCTTTGATCAGTTAGTTGGCGCCTTAGTGTTTTCGCAGTTGGACTTAGCCACTGGCTTTCATCAACTGAGAGTGGCTGAGGATAGTATAGATAAGACTGCTTTTAGGACTCCTGACGGATTCTATGAATGGCTAGTGATGCCCTTTGGTTTGACAAACGCCCCTGCATATTTTGTTGATTTGATGAGTAGGGTGTTTAGGGAATACCTTAACAAATTCGTGGTAGTCTTTGTGGATGACATCTTGGTCTTTTCTAAGAATAAAGAAGAGCACTCCCTACATCTTAGGGAAGTGTTGGAAACCCTTCGAGCGCATAACCTTAAGGCAAAATTTTCTAAGTGTCACTTCTGGAGGAAGGAAGTACGGTTCTTAGGGCACGTGGTTTCCAAAGAAGGGATAGCAGTGGATCCCGCAAAGGTGGTGGCCATCCAAGATTGGAAGGTCCCTAAAAATGCAACCGAAGTAAGAAGTTTCTTGGGGTTGGCTGGCTATTATAGGAAGTTTATCAAAGACTTCGCAAAAATATCAGCTCCATTAACACGGTTAACGAAGAAGAACCTGGTTTTTACGTGGGACAAAGATTGCGATGATGCGTTCCAACGTTTAAAGAGAGCCTTAACTTCAGCCCCAGTCTTAGTGCTGCCAGACGGGAATAAACCATTTACCATCTATACTGATGCTTGTGGGACGGGACTTGGCGCGGTCCTCATGCAAGAGGGAAGAGTAATAGCCTATGGTGGAAGGCAGTTGAGGGTTCATGAAAAGAATTACCCCACGCATGACTTAGAGCTAGCCGCAATTGTTTTCGCACTTAAGTCTTGGCGTCACTATCTTCTTGGTGAGAAATTCGAACTGTTCACTGACCACAAATCATTAAAATACTTATTCTCTCAGAAGGATTTGAATTTAAGGCAGCAACGGTGGATGGAATTCTTAGCCTCCTACGATTTTGAAATAGCATATACCCCGGGCAAGGGTAACGTGGTGGCAGACGCCTTAAGTAGGAAAAGGTTGTCCTTGAGTCCGTTGTTTGTTGAACGACAAAGCTTAGAATTCATCTCTATGTTTGACTTTAGACCCTCCGTTGACTTAGTACCCGGTCTGTTAGCATCCTTGGAGGTTAGACCTACACTTCTAGGACGGGTTGGTGAGGCACAGCGAGACGACCCACAGTTGGTTGAGATAGTAGAAAAGCTCAAAGGGGGGGAGTCGTCAAGCCATCTTCGTAGGTATACCCTAGACGATAAGGTTTGGTTACGAAGGGATAATAGACTTTGTGTACCACAAGACGAAGACTTAAGGAAGGCCATTCTTGATGATGCTCATCGCTCAAAAATGACCATTCATCCCGGCGGGGATAAGATGTACAAAGATATGAAGCGGGTTTTCTTTTGGGCCGGTATGAAAAAGGATGTGGCCGAGTACGTCGCTAGATGCTTGGTGTGCCAATGAGTTAAAGCAGAACAAAAGAAACCCGGTGGGTTGCTTCACCCATTAGAAGTTCCACTATGGAAATGGGAAAGCATCTCAATGGATTTTGTGGATGGATTACCAAGATCAAGGAAGGGTAACACGGGGATTTGGGTTATAGTAGATAGACTTACTAAAAGCGCCCATTTTATTCCCGTGAAAAGTAAGAGGACTGCTCCGTGGTTCGCTTCTGTATACATTAAGGAGATAGTTCGTTTGCACGGTATTCCTTCTAGTATAGTAAGCGACCGTGACCTCATCTTTACTAGCGAATTTTGGAAGAGTTTACAAGAGGCGGTAGGGACTCAGCTATGTTTGAGCACCGCATATCATCCTCAGACAGACGGCCAGACCGAGAGGGTGAATCGCATTCTAGAGGATCTTTTAAGGCTTTGTATCCTAGACTTTGGGGGTACATGGGAAGAGCACCTTCCGTTAGTAGAATTCGCATATAACAATAGCTTTCAGTCTAGTATTGGCATGGCACCTTTCGAAGCTCTTTATGGAAGGCCTTGCCGTTCGCCTACATGTTGGTGGGAATCTACCGATAAAATCCTACTTGGGCCCGATATGGTTAAGGAAACCTCGGAGAAGATTGAGTTGATTCGAAGGAGGATGAAAGCAGCACAAGATAGGCAGAAATCGTATGCTGATAAGAGGAGGACAGATCTTGAGTTTGACATTGGGGACATGGTTTTTATCAAAGTATCTCCGTTACAGAATGTTGTTCGCTTTGGGTCCGTGGGGAAATTAGCACCAAGGTTTGTAGGGCCGTTTCCTGTAAAAGACAGGATTGGGAAGATGGCATATAGGGTGGAGTTGCCTGAGAAACTTAGTGGAGTACACGACGTATTCCATGTATCACATTTGAGGAAGTGTTTGCACAAGACCGCGGAGGTGGTCGAGCCGAGCTTGCTTAAAGAGGTGGAAATAGAGCGTGATGCAACAATTAGACGAGCTCCTACATGCATTCTTGGGTCGGAGATCAAAAAGTTGAGGAATCGAGAGGTCAGACTGGTTAAAGTGCAATGGGGAGATGATGAGAGCAACGCAACTTGGGAGACAGAAGAGAAGATGCGTTCGTTGTACCCTTTTCTTTTTGAGGGTATGTCTTTTAATTTCTCCTTTATCGCTTAGCTTATCTTATCTTATCTTTAGTATGTCCTCTCATTAGTATCTTTGACCTTTAGTTAGGATAATCCTATGGTTGAAACATGTGTTTGAGACATGTTATGTATGATGGATGCAAAATGGATGCAAGTGTTTGCTAGTGGTTGCTCGTGGATGCATATATACACACACTTTAGGCACTAGATCGGCTCAGTCACTACATATTGCATATTGCATATATATATGGATGTATTTGGTAAAATGGATGAACGATGGTTGTATTATCATGTGGATGCTGCATTCAGATGATGGTTGTGCACGCATATAGAAGTATTATGTAGCATTAAGAATCTTTTGCATACATAATGGATGCATGGCACGATCATAGTTGCATTAAGGAGGTCAACTGAATCAGTGGACCGCCTGATTTTGCATTAGATACGGACATATACACACGCTGTGCATTTAAACATGAAAGCATTAGAAGTCTGTAAGGACAATGGATGCCTGTGTATGATGGATGAGTAGATGGACGTTTGGATGGTAGGATATACATTCTTCCAGACTTGAAGATTTCGGGGACGAAATCCTAAAAGGAGGGGAGAATGTAACACCCCGAATTTTCTATTAACACTAAAGTTGCTAAAATATTAATAAGTGTGTAAGAGAGGGGATGTATCTAATATGAATATAAAAATATTAATAAGTGTGTAAGAGAGGGGATGTATCTAATATGAATATAAAAATATTAATAAGTGTGTAAGAGAGGGGATGTATCTAATATGAATATAAAAATATTAATAAGTGTGTGAGAGAGGGGATGTATCTAATATGTATATAAAAACAATAATAAGTAAAGGGGGATGTATCTAATATGTACATTATAGAAAAAATATATATATTTATGACATGAATAGAAGTTTATTAATATGCTGAGTGTTTGCTGAGTCACTTCTGACTCATTGCTGAGTCAACAAGATAAACCCCATCTTGTCTGAACGGCTGCGGTTATTTCTAGGTTAAATCTAATGGCCTAAATGAATTTTAAATCTATAAATAAGTGGGTAGACCCTAGACCTAAATCACTTGTAAAATTAGAGAAGCTACCGTCATGCTGCTGCCATGGAGTTCAGCATAGCCGTCACAAACTAAGAAGAGGAAGCCTAATCATCTACAACTAAATCTACACAAATCAAATCAAAAGATCTCTCTTTCTCTAATTCTTTTCTTTTGTTGGTGAGTATGATGATTCTCACAAGACTATTACAAACTAATTTGACTCAGTTATGAATGGATCACAAGAAAGTGATGTGATTTGTAATTGTAAATTCTATATATTGTGGATCTCTTATTATGTTATTATGTTGTCGTATGATGTAAATTATATATGCTATGTCATGCTATGTTGTAAATTCTCTTATGCTATGTCGTGCTATGTTGAGAATCATGTCAAGCTATGTTATACTATCATACTATGCCATGTTATAAATCATGCTATATTATGTTGAAAAATCATGCTGTTGGATCATGCTTAAAGTTATGTTTTTTTTTCTTAATTTAAATGGATCTTGTTTATGGGAATTTGCCTATTAGGTTAGGTGTACCCATAAACTTGAAACTATAATTAAATAAAACTTGATTATGGGAATTTGCCTATTGAGTTAGGTGTACCCATATAAAACCATGTTGTTAAAAAATTAGATGATGTTGATTCACACATGTTCATATGTAAGTTTATGAAAATTGATTGAGATCATATTAGGTGAATTTTGAACAAGTTGACACCTTTAGATCCATGACATGTATAATCTATGCAAGTTGGACATATGCAAGTTTCACCCCTTATTATGATTCATTTGGTCACATATACATGTTGTTATTATGATAATCTCTTTTATGCTATGAGTTAGGCTATTCGAGTCTAACATATATTTTGCGAATAAACGTTCAAACGTGGGGTAGGGGTAATATTAGGAATTAATAGATTGGGTGCAATTTTGTAAGATGTTGCATACCATGAATGAATGTCCATAATTGAGTCAATTATGGACATTGTTAAAAATTGGAAGTAATTAATAATTCAAGTAGGGAATTATTAAAATTGGGGGAAAGTGGATTATTATTAATAATCAATGCTTAGGACACGAGGTTGGACCCGTTTGTGATGTAAACCTGCCCGGACCCGCCCGGCAAATCCAGTAGTCACAAATGTCGGCCCAATGTGAGAGGTCCTAGGCCCAAACTAAAGCATAACAGTTGTAAAGACACGAGGTTAGACTCTTTTATGGTGTAAGACTGCCCGGACCCGCCCGGCAAATCCAGCTGCCATAAATGCCAGTCTAATGTGAGAGGTCTTTATGAGGTTATGGCCTTAATGAACTAAGAAATACTTAACCAGATAATCATGTAAGGTGGGACATGGGGGTTAAGTAGGTGCCTTGGGTGGCATGAGGAATCTGGTGGTTGCGTTTAGAGGCATTTGAAATACGATTAGACTTAACCAAAAACACATGTAAATGAACATGACTAAGTGGGTTAAGTGGGATGGACTAATGGGGACAAGCTTAGGTGGAATGCTTGTGGTAAATAGTAGGGGCCCATTTCAACCAATATCCCAAAACGTATCTTTGTGGGCTCGACCCAAGTCGAGGACGGGACACGCATACTGGGTTTGACTATAAGAGGCCAAAACAGGGAGCGGTGGCAACGCAAGTCCAACGGGTTTCATATGCGTGTGTGGACCCGGGCTGGTAGGTAAGACGTTGTTGCATCGTGTAGGTATAAGCCGTGCATGTCCGTTGTATCAGGTTACCACTTTAGGGGAGTGATACACCCCACTGTGGGGCCAGCACGGGTATCTACGAGTTAGGGAGCCGATCGAATAATGGGAAGTAGGGTACACCTAGTGGAGATAGGGGCAGGCGGCACCTATGTAGTCAGCTAGGGGTACGTAAAGCCATTGGGAAAGTTTCTAAGTGAAGCTAAGTGGAATGAATCTTTAGGGTGACTGGTGTGGTGCAGTATAGTGTTTATCCTTTAGTATTTAGGAGCGCCTATAACGTTGCCTTTAGCGATTGTCTATGTCCTTAATCTGCTCTTCATAGACATTTTCTTGTTTTCCAGCTTATGCCTTAGTCCAGTTATTTTGGTAATAGTATTGTAGAATTATCATATTCACCAGACTTTATGTCTGACCCCCTCTTTTCCATCCTTTTTCTCCCTTCAGGTCCGCAGGTTGGGCCAAGTTCTAGTGGAGTCTAGTTGGATCGCTTATCTTCTGGAAAGCTTGGACTGCTGAAGTAAAGTCCAGCTTGTTATCTTTCTTTTTAATGGCTATTCATGTAATGGGATTATGTACTTGTTTTATCAAGATAGATATTGTACTTGACATTGAATATGGTGTTATGATGTAATCAAACATGTTTTGACTTCTGCTACAATGAAATAAAGTTTTTGAATTTCCAAGTACTATTTTATATCTGTCTTGTTGTAATTTTACTGTTCTATATTCACTTAAAACCTCCATGGAAGTTAATGCATTCCCTTTGTGAGTGACATTAATGGACGTGGGGTGTTACAATATATGTATATACTAGGATGCAGACGGTGTTTAGTAGCACCCGTCATCCACAGACCATGGATGGCTTGTTTGTTTAATTGTTTGGTTGTGTAGTTGGTTAGATTATTTGATTTGAATTGAATTGTTTGGTGAAATGAAATTGATTTGATTGATGTGTGAATGGCGTGGGCCTTCACTAGACCGGGGATAAGGCTAGGCCATGTCCCGTTTCTAGTATCGTGCCGTTATGCCGCCGAAATTTTCTAAAATAAGTTAGAAAAATAAAAATATCATTTTATTTAAAGAATGAACTGAATAGAAATTCATATGTTAAAATAAAATGTTTTATCGTTAAAAATATAATTTTTAACGTGAATTGAATAAATAAATATTCATTTACAAACCGGACGGTTTGTTCATGTACACCTATTTGAAGGACATTGATTGGGACGATAAATTTTACACATCGCCCAACTGCACAAATAAAAATCTGTGTTTGATTGCTTGAAACCCCACACGGGTATTGGGATGATATTTGACGTACACTAATCCCGATTGTTTAGCTGTATGTCGATCGATTGATTGACAGGCTGTTATAAGCATTGAATATTTATATTTGATGCTTATACAGTGTAGAATGCACTTTGCATGATGGTTGATTATTCATTGTTGTTGATATATACATGTGTTGTAGAAAATCCATATAATTAACATTATATGGTAATTGATTGGGCCTCATTCCAGTTTTAAAATAGAAATATTTGAAATAGAATATTTGAAATAAAAATATTCGAAATGGAATATTTGAAAATATCAATATATGAAGCCGTGTTGATTAGATTGACGCCATTTTGACATGAACGATATTTATATCGATTTTATTAATTTTATGATGAATATCGAAAGTGATTTCAAAATCTAATATTTTGAAAAGAATAGAAATTCGAATTGAAATTGAATATAAATGAATTCGAATTGAAATTGAATATAAATGAATTCGAATTGAAATTGAATATAAATGAATTCGAATTGAAATTGAATATAAATGAATTCGAATTGAAATTGAATTGAAATGAATTTGAAATCGATTTGAAAAGAATTTAAAACGAATTTATATTGGAATATTCAATTTTGATTTGAAATTGAATATGAAGTTGAAACCGTTTTGAAAATGAATTTAAAAATGATTTATAAAGCACATTTTGAATTGAAATCGACGAAGTATATATTATATATATAATATAATGGACTGAATAGAACGCGCCGCGCAGCGGTAGTTCGTGAATTTCGACCATTTATTTCAAACGGACATTACGGGAGATCCGACCGTCGGATTCTCCTAAAACCAGAACCGTTGGGTTCGTATCGTAAAGAGCTTTCTAACGAATATTAGAAATTAGAAATCTAACGGTTGGATTTGGAATTATGTCCAAATCAAATTTGGAAAAGGTCGATGTAAGTGCAGTTCGATGGCCATTGATGGAAATCGACTGTACGGGCCTTGATTAAATTATTAAAAATAGTAATAATTTGTGTAAAATCATAAGAAATGATTTAGAAAGAATTGAGATGAAAAACTCCATATTTGAAAAGACAAAAATAGATTTTTATCGAAATGAACTAGTTTTGAACTAGAATTATAATTCTATTTATTTTTAAATAAATAAATTGAATTTGAAATGGTTTTGAAAATGACCAGAATTTCCAATGATTGCATTGGAATTGATTTGAATCGAAATTGTCTTCGGAACATTTCGATGTTGGAATTCGTGATTATACAGATGTTGTTATGGAAATTTGAAAGATATATATCTAAATCGTTATTTCCAACACGACATTTGTTAATCGTAGAATTTGATATTGAATATAAGCCGATATATTTTCTATTCAGAGCCTTGTATTGAATATCAAATGTGATTTGGGTTTGTCGTGAATGGTGTCTTCACTAACACTGTTCTTGAACCCAGTTGAGAAAAGATTAAATCTTTTTATTTAGATTTAATGAAGTGTACCAATTAAACAATATTTAATTGGAATTGAATTGATATTGATTTTTGGGTTTATCGTGGACAGTGTTTTAAATAACACTCGTTCTTTAACCCGATAATTAATGGATGTGATTTTGGGTTTATCGTGAACCGTGTTTTAAATGACACTGATTCTTTAACCCAGTTAACGATTAAAACTAAGTGGAGTTTTAATGAATCTTTAATTAGATTGAAAAGATCGAAAATGGAGTATCACCAGTTTTACTCCAGGCGATAGTTAAATCTTTAATTAGATTTGAACGTGAAATGGTAATTGAATTTTCCGATAACACCGTGGTGTTAGATATGAAGTATTACCAGTTTTACTTCATGGGATGAATAGGTTGGGATTGGGAAATTAAAGCAAATGATTACTTTGGTAAGGTTCGTTAATCCCGACTAGTTGAATCGAAATTCAAAAGAAGATTTGAGAATAAATTTTAATGATTTATCTTGGATAAAATTAATGGGAACCTTTCCCTATGAATGTGAAATTTAGTAACGAACTGTCGGTTAGCTAAGCAGAATGGTTTTCTGGATATTGATCTGATGTTGGTTTCGGCCTTCGGGGTTAATATTTGGGGAATTATTCTCTTGATTAATTTACAGTTAGTGACTGATGAATTGGAATGAGGCGTATGTTGTGTTTGTGTAACACTTATTTAAAGTATACGCGAGTTATTCGGAAAGACCGGGTTTATCCCATTCTGAATAACTGATACGACGATAAGTCGAAGATGAAGACGATGGTCGAAGACCGGAAGTCTTCACGTCGTTTGGGTGATTACTGATGATCTTGATTGGGCTGTACACCCAAGAAGATGGAAACAGTTGGTGATCGTCCAGACGTACTTGGAGATCGATGGATGTGCGGGGTACTAGGTGCCTCCGGTTTCGTTCAGACCCAGAACGGACTTGTAAATGGACTGTGTGTCTGACATTGGATTTTAGTCTGTGTGATTGATCTCTATCAAGTATATATCTGTTTGGCGGCGGAGAATTTATTCTCTTGCTTAACGCCCTTCTCTGAGACGTACGAGCTCAAGGGTTATATACTGATGGATATCAAACGCATAGAGTGGATTGCCTGTGTGGCATGCTAAGATGCAAATGATCAAGGCTTCTGTTGGAAAGCAAAGTCTTGTGGTTGATGATCAAAGCACCGCCTGTGTGGCACAGCTTTGTGTAACGTGAATTCGCGAGCCTCACACCCCGGTTGTGAACCAAAAACGGGAGAAGGACCTCAGGGAGGGCATGCGTTTCTTTCTAGCTAGGGTGGTGTCAGTAACCTACCAGCCCTGACATTTATATACTTTTCACCTGTGTGGTTGTTGCTGTTGCGAGGCGCCTCGGTTTGATCGGACGATCCGGGTCCGATGGAGTCATTCGTTGGCTCATTTACACCCCAAAGGGTGGGGAAACGCAGTGTTCAGGCATAATAATCCACATCGGTGGACCGACCCTGACGATCCAAGGGGCAGTTGCGGTTGTTCCTGAGGGGCGGGCTAGAGCGTCTCGAATCGGTTGAGGACTATCTTTTGCCTCGGTTCATAGATGGAAATCCAATTTTCAAATACGTGACATTGCGGTTTTAATTGTAGAACTAGTATGGCGACATGATATATGGTACCCATGCCGCCTATGATTGATACTTATGATTTGAAGTTGTTTTATACACTATGCACTTATAATAGTATCAAATGATTTGTTTTAAACGTATCAAGCATTCTTTGGCTGTTATAAGGGAAAACCCTATCCCCCGGCTTGCGTTGCATTGTGTGATAGGACCTGGGTCTTATAACAGCTTCATTTTTCTTTATTTAGCATTGCGCTGTTTGTTTTATGCACTGGTATTCTTGGGAGGAAACCCGTTCCGTGTTATACGGCGTGGTCCCTTGATTTACCTAACTTTAAAAATAAAGATTAATAACTGTTTTAGTTCTCACACCAGTCACATGACTGACCTGGAGTTTATTGTTTTAACCTAAACTCCGGGTGCCCCTATTTTGACACGGGCAGCTAGTAGTTTTGGTTTTGCAGATTTATATTCACAGGATCCTGGTTTACAGCTGGAACGATATCCGGAAAGCTTTGTATCCGTATATCTCTTCTAGTTGTGTATTGTATTATTTTCCGCTGCTATGTATTTAAATGTAATTTAAATCTCTGATATTTCTGTGTAATATTCATTTATACTCTGTATATTCTTGTAATCTGATGCATTGTTGTAATATACAATGAAATGTTCTTCCGTCTGCGTTCTGATTTGTCGTGTTCTCAAAACGATCAGGCGTTTCGAACGGTCTAGATCGGTTTAGCGACTGATTCAGATCGAGCGAAATTCCTTTTTGTCACATTTGGTATCAGATCTTTGGTTTACAAAGCTCAGAGAACAAGGCACATTAGAACCGTACGAAAGAATTCATCAGATATTGGATTAGTAATATCCAATTAGAATGACTCGTTAGAGATAGGATCAGTAGTATCCTAGAACGAGTGTGGAGTATATTTTTAAAATGAAAACGAATTTTGTTTTGAAAATTTAAATCAACTATTCGTATTTGATTATTTATTCTATATTGATCGGGACAATCCGATATATAAAGATTTTGCATATATGTCTTGCAAACGTGTATTCGAAGTTTTAATGTATTGGATAGTTATAGAATCATACTCTAGTTGCCCGGGGATAATTCTGGTGATGGGGCACCGTCGCCAGTATTTATTTTCGAGTTTCGAAAGTGAGATTCTATATATTTCCAATTGACTGGTGTGAGAACCGAAACTAGATAGGGCTTATTGTTGTGATTTGACATCAAAAATCTGATTTTTTGACTATATATCAAAATTATGAATTTGAAAAGCTAATCAACTAATTGATTGATGGTTGTGTTGTTGATTATTGGTTGATTAATTAAGATTTGTACCATATAGCCAATTTGAACCAAATAATGAATATTATTGAAATTTGGTCGGATTTGCTTGCATATACATGTACTTACATTGAACAGGTCATAGCAAGGAGGTTAGAGCAGAGAATAAAATTTGTTTGCCCGACAAATAGATACATGTTTACTACATAATTTCCTGTTTTGTTTGGGTGATGATGATTTTATGAGCCTATTGGCTAGCCGCTTGGCTTTTTCTTTTTCTTTTTGAGATCAGAAGGCCTATATGGCAATTTCGGGATTTTCCCGTGGCTCCCGGTGTAGGGGAGGTTATGGCGAAATTTTTCGAAAATTTATGGTGTTAGCCAAAATTTTTGAAATTTTTGAAAATTCTCAGAAACTGAAAAGTTAGAGAATGGAAGCCAGATCGAACGTAGAGTTGATTAATCAAACCACTTTTGACTTTGTTCCTTTTCGGGGACGAAAAGTTTTAAGTGGGGGAGATTTTAACAACCCGAAAATCTGGGCCAGTTTAAAATTTTTATTTTTGCAATTTTAACGAATTAAAACATTTAAAATAGATTATTTTAAATAAAATCGACGAGAAATTTAATTTGAATGGAAATCCAACGTTTATATTATATACGCCGTCGTTAGAATATAAATATTTATTTATATAATTATAATAGAATTGAAAATGGCGCGGTAGTTCGATAATTCGATTTCAAACTTCAATTTTATGTACAGGGTGCAAAATAAACCGGATTTTAGTGAAACCAAAATTACTAGAATCTATTCGTGAATATCTTTCCAGCGAATCCGAAAAATCAAGATTTCATAGCGGGAATCAAAAGATATGTCCAGTTTAAAATTCTGAATAGTCGCTATGGAATTCAGGCCCTTAAAAATGGAAATTTTGCAAACGACCTCGGATTTCGACGAAACCACTTTTGTTGGGTCCGTGATGTAAAGTTATTGCTAGATTCCAAATTTCATAATTTTTCGAATCAATATGTGAGCGTGGCAAAGGAAAACGCGTTTGACTAGTTTCTGTTGATTTTAATCGACTGAAAAATGGCCATTGTTCTAACGGTCTCAGAATTCGACGAAACTAGTTTTGTTAGGACCGTATAGTCAATACAAAGCTAGAAAATATTTTTCGAGAATTTTTAGAGTCCGTATGTGGCCCCGATAAATTGAAATGTACGTTTAAAATTGAAGATATAGATTTAAATGTACAAAGAAGTGATTTTTAACTAGACAAAGTTATGATTTTTAAATACAAAAGGTTGTGATTTTTATATGTATATTTGGAAATTAAAAATTCAATTTTTATATATGAGAAACAAAGAAAAGAATATATTTTTATCATTAGGAAGATTAGATTTTTTTGTGTATAGAAAGAATAGATTTTTAGCGTTTAAAGATTCAATTTTTAACACATGGAAGAATGAATGTTTAAAGCGAAGTAAAAATGTTATTTTTATATATTGAATATCGAAGTAAAAATGTGATTTTTATATATTGAATATCGAAGTAAAAATGTGATTTTTATATATTGAGCATCGAAGTAAAAATGTGATTTTTATATATTGAACATCGAAATAAAAATATGATTTTTGAATTGAAAGTGAACAAATAAAAATATGATTTTTATTTTAAAGACATCAAAATATAAAAATGTGTGATTTTTATATATGTAGTGGCTACGGGCAACAAAAATGACAAAAAGGCGAGAACGTTGAAGATTTCTATCAACGAAGTGTCGTGGAGTTGGAATAGCTATCTGTGAGAATTTCTCACTCTTTAATTTTATTTTTCTAGTTATATATATATGTATATACTAGGATGCAGATGGTGTTTAGTAGCACCCGACACCCGTCATCCACAGACCATGGATGGCTTGTTTGTTTAATTGTTTGGTTGTGTAGTTGGTTAGATTATTTGATTTGAATTGAATTGTTTGGTGAAATGAAATTGATTTGATTGATGTGTGAATGGCGTGGGCCTTCACTAGACCGGGGATAAGGCTAGGCCCTGTCCCGTTTCTAGTATCGTGCCGTTATGCCGCCGAAATTTTCTAAAATAAGTTAGAAAAATAAAAATATCATTTTATTTAAAGAATGAACTGAATAGAAATTCATATGTTAAAATAAAATGTTTTATCGTTAAAAATATAATTTTTAACGTGAATGTGAATAAATAAATATTCATTTACAAACCGGACGGTTTGTTTATGTACACCTATTTGAAGGACATTGATTGGGACGATAAATTTTACACATCGCCCAACTGCACAAATAAAAATCTATGTTTGATTGCTTGAAACCCCACACGGGTATTGGGATGATATTTGACGTACACTAATCCCGACTGTTTAGCTGTATGTCGATCGATTGATTGATAGGCTGTTATAAGCGTTGAATATTTATATTTGACGCTTATACAGTGTAGAATGCACTTTGGATGATGGTTGATTATTCATTGTTGTTGATATATACATGTGTTGTAGAAAATCCAAATAATTAACATTATATGGTAATTGATTGGGCCTCATTCCAGTTTTAAAATAGAAATATTTGAAATAGAATATTTGAAATAGAAATATTCGAAATGGAATATTTGAAAATATCAATATATGAAGCCGTGTTGATTAGATTGACGCCATTTTGACGTGAACGATATTTATATCGATTTTATTCATTTTATGATGAATATCGAACGTGATTTCAAAATCTAATATTTTGAAAAGAATAGAAATTCGAATTGAAATTGAATATAAATGAATTCGAATTGAAATTGAATATAAATGAATTCGAATTGAAATTGAATATAAATGAATTCGAATTGAAATTGAATATAAATGAATTCGAATTGAAATTGAATATAAATGAATTCGAATTGAAAATGAATATAAATGAATTCGAATTGAAATTGAATATAAATGAATTCGAATTGAAATTGAATTGAAATGAATTTGAAATCGATTAGAAAAGAATTTAAAACGAATTTATATTGGAATATTCAATTTTGATTTGAAATTGAATATGAAGTTGAAACCGTTTTGAAAATGAATTTAAAAATGATTTATAAAGCATGTTTTGAATTGAAATCGACGAAGTATATATTATATATATTATATATATAATATAATGGCCTGAATAGAACGCGCCGCGCAGCGGTAGTTCGTGAATTTCGACCATTTATTTCAAACGGACATTACGGGAGATCCGACCGTCGGATTCTGCTAAAACCGGAACCGTTGGGTTCGTATCGTAAAGAGCTTTCTAACGAATATTAGAAATTAGAAATCTAACGGTTGGATTTGGAATTATGTCCAAATCAAATTTGGAAAAGGTCGCTGTAAGTGCAGTTCGATGGCCATTGATGGAAATCGACTGTACGGGCCTTGATAAAATTATTAAAAATAGTAATAATTTGTGTAAAATCATAAGAAATGATTTAGAAAGAATTGAGATGAAAAACTCCATATTTGAAAAGACAAAAATAGATTTTTATCGAAATGAACTAGTTTTGAACTAGAATTATAATTCTACTTTTTTTTAAATAAATAAATTGAATTTGAAATGGTTTTGAAAATGACCAGAATTTCCAATGATTGCATTGGAATGGATTTGAATCGAAATTGTCTTCGGAACATTTCGATGTTGGAATTCGTGATTATACAGATGTTGTTATGGAAATTTGAAAGATATATATCTATATCGTTATTTCCAACACGACATTTGTTAATCGTAGAATTTGATATTGAATATAAGCCGATATATTTTCTATTCAGAGCCTTGTATTGAATATCAAATGTGATTTGGGTTTGTCGTGAATGGTGTCTTCACTAACACTGTTCTTGAACCCAGTTGAGAAAAGATTAAATCTTTTTATTTAGATTTAATGAAGTGTACCAATTAAACAATATTTAATTGGAATTGAATTGATATTGATTTTTGGGTTTATCGTGGCCAGTGTTTTAAATAACACTCGTTCTTTAACCCGATAATTAATGGATGTGATTTTGGGTTTATCGTGAACCATGTTTTAAATGACACTGATTCTTTAACCCAGTTAACGATTAAAACTAAGTGGAGTTTTAATGAATCTTTAATTAGATTGAAAAGATCGAAAATGGAGTATCACCAGTTTTACTCCAGGCGATAGTTAAATCTTTAATTAGATTTGAACGTGAAATGGTAATTGAATTTACCGATAACACCGTGGTGTTAGATATGAAGTATTACCAGTTTTACCTCATGGGATGAATAGGTTGGGATTGGGAAATTAAAACAAATGATTACTTCGGTAAGGTTCGTTAATCCCGACTAGTTGAATCGAAATTCAAAAGAAGATTTGAGAATAAATTTTAATGATTTATCTTGGATTAAATTAATGGGAACCTTTCCCTATGAATGTGAAATTTAGTAACGAACTGTCGGTTAGCTAAGCAGAATGGTTTTCTGGATATTGATCTGATGTTGGTTTCGGCCTTCGGGGTTAATATTTGGGGAATTATTCTCTTGATTAATTTACAGTTAGTGACTGATGAATTGGAATGAGGCGTATGTTGTGTTTGTGTAACACTTATTTAAAGTATACGCGAGTTATTCGGAAAGACCGGGTTTATCCCATTCTGAATAACTGATACGACGATAAGTCGAAGATGAAGACGATGGTCGAAGACCGGAAGTCTTCACGTCGTTTGGGTGATTACTGATGATCTTGATTGGGCTGTACACCCAAGAAGATGGAAACAGTTGGTGATCGTCCAAACGTACTTGGAGATCGATGGATATGCGGGGTACTAGGTGCCTCCGGTTTCGTTCAGACCCTGAACGGACTTGTAAATGGACTGTGTGTCTGACATTGGATTTTAGTCTGTGTGATTGATCTCTATCAAGTATATATCTGTTTGGCGGCGGAGAATTTATTCTCTTGCTTAACGCCCTTCTCTGAGACGTACGAGCTCAGGGGTTATATACTGATGGATATCAAACGCATAGAGTGGATTGCCTGTGTGGCATGCTAAGATGCAAATGATCAAGGCTTCTGTTGGAAAGCAAAGTCTTGTGGTTGATGATCAAAGCACCGCCTGTGTGGCACAGCTTTGTGTAACGTGAATTCGCGAGCCTCACACCCCGGTTGTGAACCAAAAATGGGAGAAGGACCTCAGGGAGGGCATGCGTTTCTTTCTAGCTAGGGTGGTGTCAGTGACCTACCAGCCCTGACATTTATATACTTTTCACCTGTGTGGTTGTTGCTGTTGCGAGGCGCCTCGGTTTGATCGGACGATCCGGGTCCGATGGAGTCATTCGTTGGCTTATTTACACCCTAAAGGGTGGGGAAACGCAGTGTTCAGGCATAATAATCCACATCGGTGGACCGACCCTGACGATCCAAGGGGCAGTTGCGGTTGTTCCTGAGGGGCGGGCTAGAGCGTCTCGAATCGGTTGAGGACTATCTTTTGCCTCGGTTCATAGATGGAAATCCAATTTCCAAATACGTGACATTGCGGTTTTAATTGTAGAACTAGTATGGCGACATGATATATTGTACCCATGCCGCCTATGATTGATACTTATGATTTGAAGTTGTTTAATACACTATGCACTTATAATAGTATCAAATGATTTATTTTAAACGTATCAAGCATTCTTTGGCTGTTATAAGGGAAAACCCTATCCCCCGGCTTGCGTTGCATTGTGTGATAGGACCTGGGTCTTATAACAGCTTCATTTTTCTTTATTTAGCATTGCGCTGTTTGTTTTATGCACTGGTATTCTTGGGAGGAAACCCGTTCCGTGTTATACGACGTGGTCCCTTGATTTACCTAACTTTAAAAATAAAGATTAATAACTGTTTTAGTTCTCACACCAGTCACATGACTGACCTGGAGTTTATTGTTTTAACCTAAACTCTGGGTGCCCCTATTTTGACACGGGCAGCTAGTAGTTTTGGTTTTGCAGATTTATATTCACAGGATCCTGGTTTACAGCTGGAACGATATCCGGAAAGCTTTGTATCCGTATATCTCTTCTAGTTGTGTATTGTATTATTTTCCGCTGCTATGTATTTAAATGTAATTTAAATCTCTGATATTTCTGTGTAATATTCATTTATACTCTGTATATTCTTGTAATCTGATGCATTGTTGTAATATACAATGAAATGTTCTTCCGTCTGCGTTCTGATTTGTCGTGTTCTCAAAACGATCAGGCGTTTCGAACGGTCTAGATCGGTTTAGCGACTGATTCGGATCGAGCGAAATTCCTTTTTGTCACACGGTTTAGGGTTCACCGGGGGGCACGCTCTGGTCTGGAGGAAAAAGGGAGGAGGCGGAGGTGAAGGTGGCCCGTTCAGGTAGAGAAGGGTCGGAGTGGAAGGGGGGCACGTGACAGGTGGCGCGACAAAGGGGTTCGGGTCCTAGGGCTTCACGGTGAGGTTGACACGAGGGGAGAGGATCGAAGAGGAGAGGGAAGAGAGAGGCTGGGCGTGCTCCGACGAGCGGAGGTGGTGGAGCGCCTCCGGGATGGAGGCGGTGATCGAGCGGCGCAAGGAGGGGGGGACGGGCAAAGGCGCGTTTTTTTATTTATTTATTTTGAGATCTGAAAATGGTCAATGGTCAGGGAGAGAGGAAAGTAAAGGGAAGTTATATAATAATATATTTATTATTTTATTTTAATTTTCTATTTATAAAGCAACTTCTTACTTCGAACTCAAAATCGAACCCACCGACTGTCGCCCCTTGCTAATTACCCCCATTCCGAACACAATCGGGTTGTTACAGTTATAAACTCCCAAGACAAAATTTGTTATCGTACTCTAAATTTTGAAATTGAAATAATATCTTTATTGATTTTTTTATATATATTATCTACTGCGTTGTAAGATTATGTTATATTTTCTATTTCTTTAATCCAATGGATTGCCTTTCCAGCACTTGGATACTCAATGCTTGTAATAACCCGGAAATTCTGGGCCAGTTTAAAATTTTTATTTTGGCAATTTTAGCGAATTTTTTATACTTAAAATGAATTATTTTAAATAATATCGACGAGAAATTTATTTTGAATGGAATTAGAATGAATATATTATATACGTCGTCGTTGTAATATAAATATTTATATATAATTATAAAATAGAATTGAAAATGGCGCGGTAGTTCGATAATTCGATTTCAAACTTCAATTGAATGTACCGGGTGCAAAACAATCCGGATTTTAGTGAAACCAAAAATAATAGGATCTAATTGTAAATATCTTTCCAACGAATCCGAATAATCAAATTTTCATAGCGGGAATCCAAAGATAGGTCCGGTTGAAAATTCTGAATAGTCGCTATGGAATTCAGGCCCTTAAAAATGGACATTTTGCAAATGACCTCGGATTTCGACGAAACCAGTTTTGTTGGGTCCGCAGTGTCAAACTATTGCTAGATTCCAAATTTCATAATTTTTCGATTCAATATGTGAGCGTGGCAAAGGAAAACGCGTTTGACCAGTTTCAGTTGATTTTAATCGACTGGAAATTGGCCATTTTTCAAACGGTCTCAGAATTCGACGAAACTAGTTTTGTTAGGACCGTATCGTCAATACGAAGTTAGAAAATATTTTTTTGGGAATTTTTAAAGGCTATGTGGCCCCGGTAAATTGAAATGTGCATTTAAATTGAATATATAAAGATTTATATTTTAAATCCAACGGAAACTGATCGTAACGGTCGAATTGTCTTACGGTACATATCCCATTGTGTTCGGAATGGGGGTAATACGCTAGGGATGACAGTCGGTAGGTTCGATTTCGAGTTTGAAATAAAAAGTTGCTTTTAATTTTAAAAAAAAATATATATATATATATTATATTATATAACTCTCTTTCCTTTAACCCCTTCCCCTTTCCTTCGTTGACTTCAGTAAATCGATTTCCCTTAAATGAAAAAAAAAAACCGTAACCACCTCGTCGCGCCTCCCAACCCTAGTTCGATGACCGCCGCCGCTGCTCTTTCTGGCGTCGCCCATCGCCATAGCCGGATCCGACCTCTCCCCTCCAATGCCGCCTTCTCTCTCCTCCCCCTCCTCTTTGTACCGCAATCCCTTACACCAATTAGAAAAGCCGCCACCCAGTTTCAGGGCCGCCGTGCCCCACTCCAGCGCCATCGCCGGGCTGTGCCGGACCTCCACCGCCTGCAGCCACCTTCCTCCGCCAACCAACACCCCCGTGAGCTTTTACACTTATTTTTATTCATTTCAAGAAATAAAAATGCGGTTTTTCCTAGTCATTGTGTTATAAATAAAATGTGAGTTTATTACATATATGATATATATAAAACTGAGATTTTGTTTATAGGAAGTAGTTTTTATTTATTTGTTTTTGTTTATATGATGAGTTTTAAATTTCAGATCTGGGATATATACCTTTAGACGGTGATAAATATATAGTTTTTATATATTTAGAGTATTAGAAATATAGTTTTTATATATTTAGAATATTGAAAATATGATTTTATATATGTGAATGAAGCAAAGAGTTGAGATTTTTATATATATAGCGGCATGATAAAAATATAATTTTTATTATAGTAGAGGCTATAAAAATATAATTTTTATTTGAATAGGAAGATAAAATTTTGATTTTTATAAATATGAAGTGAAGATAAAAATTCGACTTTTATATATTGAATAGCAAAGTAAAAATTCGATTTTTATATATTGAATAGTGTAGTAAAAATTCGATTTTTATATATTGAATAGCGTAGTAAAAATTCGATTTTTATATATTGAATGGCGAAGTAAAATTTCGATTTTTACATATGTAGAGAATTCGGGCAACGAAGATGACTAAAAGGCGAAAATGACGAAGACTTCTACATTTGGAATGTCGTGAAGTTGGATAGCAATCGGTGAGAATTTCTCACCTTTCAATTTCTTTTTCTAGTTATATATATACTAGGATGCAGACGGTGTCTAGTAGCACCCGACACAATCGTCCACAGACCATGGACTTGTTTGTTTGATTGCAAAAAAAATTAGTTAGATTATTTGATTGAAATTGAATTGTTTGGTGAAATGAATGGATTTGATTGATGTGTGAATGGCGTGGGCCTTCACTAGACCGGGGATAAGGCTAGGCCTTGTCCCGTTTCTAGTATCGTGCCGTTATGCCGCCGAAATTTTCTAAAATAAGTTAGAAAAATAAAAATATCATTTTATTTAAAGAATGAACTGAATAGAAATTCATATGTTAAAATAAAATGTTTTATCGTTAAAAATATAATTTTTAACGTGAATATGAATATAGTGAATGTGAATAAATAAATATTCATTTACAAACCGGATGGTTTGTTTATGTACACTGATTTGACTGACATTGATTGGGTCGATAAATTTTACACATCGCCCAACTGCACAACTAAAATCTATGTTTGATTGTTTGAAACCCCACACGGGTGTTGGGATGAAATTTGAAGTTCACTCATCCTGATTGATTAAATATGTCGGTCGATGGATCGACAGGCTGTTATAAGCGTTAGATATCTATATTTGATGCCTATACAGTGTGGTGCACTTTAGATGATGGTTGATTATTTATCGTTGCTATTATATACATTTGTTGTATGGAATCCATATAATTAGCTTTATATGGTAATTGATTGGGCCTCATTCCAATCGGAAAAATAAAGAATATTATAAAATAAAGGTTCATGTGTTGACCATACTCATCCGTTGAGATTAGTCATGTGTTGAACGAAATATTTTAATAATAAATTTTGCATCTTTATCAATATAAAATAAAGGTTCATGTGTTGACAGTACTCATCCGTTGAGATTAGTCATGTGTTGAACGAAACATTTTGATAATAGAAATATTTGAAATAGAAATATTTTGAAATAGAAATATTTGAAATAGAATATTTGAAAACAGAAACATATGAAGCCGTGTTGGTTAGATTGACGCCATTTTGACGTGAACGATATTTATATCGATTTTATTCATTCTTCAATGAATATTGAATAGATTTGAAATTCAAACTAGATTGAAATGAATGGAAATTCGAATTATATTTAAAGTGAATTGAAATACGAATTAAACTGAATTGATTTGAAATTCGAAATACACTGAAATGATTTGAAATTGAATAGAAATGAATCCGAATTGAAATTGAATTGAATTAAAATCGAAATTGAATTAGAAATCAATTTGAATTGAAATCGATTTGAAATGAATTTAAAACGAATTTATAATGGAATATTCAATTTTGATTTGAAATTGAATAAGAAGTTGAAAACCGTTTTGTAAACGAATTTAAAACGATTTATAAAGCACGTTTTGAATTGAAATCGACGAAGTATATATTATATATATTATATATATATAATATAATGGCCTGAATAGAATGCGCCGCGCCGCGGCAGTTCGCAAATTTCGACCATTGACTTCGAACAGATTTTGCGGGAGATCCGACCGTCGGATTCTCCTAAAACCAGAACCGTTCGGTTCGTATCGAAAAGAGCTTTCTAACGAATATTAGAAATTAGAAATCTAATGGTTGGATTTGGAATTATGTCCAAATCAAATTTGAAAAAGGTCGCTGTAAGTGCAGTTCGATGGCCGTTGATGGAAATCGACTGTACGGACCTTGATAAAATTATTAAAAATAGTAATAATTTGTGTAAAATCATAAGAAATGATTTAGAAAGAATTGGGATGAAAAACTGCATATTTGAAAAGATAAAAATAGATTTTTATCGAAATGAACTAGTTTTTGAACTAGAATTATAATTCTATTTATTTTCAAATAAATAAACTGAATTTGAAAAGGGTTTTAAAAATAACCAGAATTTCCAATGATTGCATTGGAGTGGATTTGAATCGAAATTGTCTTTGGAATATTTTGATGTTGGAATTCGTGATTATACAGATGTTGTTATGGAAATTTGAAAGATATATATTTATATCGTTATTTCCAATACGACATTTGTTAATCGTAGAATTTAATATTGAATATAAGCCGATATATTCTCTATTCAGAGCCTTGTATTGAATATCAAATGTGATTTTGGGTTTGTCGTGAATGGTGTCTTCACTAACACTGTTCTTGAACCCAGTTGAGAAAAGATTAAATCTTTTTATTTAGATTTAATGAAGTGTACCAATTAAATGATATTTAATTGGAATTGAATTGATATTGATTTTTGTGTTTATCGTGGACAGTGTTTTAAATAACACTCGTTCTTTAACCCGATAATTAATGGAATGTGATTTTGGGTTTATCGTGAACTGTGTTTTAAATGACACTGATTCTTTAACCCAGTTAACGATTAAAACTAAGTGGAGTTTTAATGAATCTTTAATTAGATTGAAATGATCGAGAATGGAGTATCACCAGTTTTGCTCCAGGCGGTAGTTAAATCTTTAATTAGATTTGAACGTGAAATGGTAATTGAATTTACCGATAACACCGTGGTGTTAGATATGAAGTATAACCAGTTTTACTTCATGGGATGAATAGGTTGAGATTGGGAAATTAAAACAAATGATTACTTCGGTAAGGTTCGTTAATCCCAACTAGTTGAATCGAAATTCAAAAGAAGGTTAAAGAATAAATTCAAGGAATTTACCTTGGATAAAATTAATGGGAACCTTTCCCTATGAATGTGAAATTTAGAAACTAACTGTCGGTTAGCCAAGCAGAATGGTTTTCTGGATATTGATCTGATGCTGGTTTCGGCCTCCGGGGTTAATATTTGGGGAATTATTCTCTTGATTAATTTACAGTTAGTGACTGATGAATTGGAATGAGGCGTATGTTGTGTTTGTGTAACACTTATTTAAAATATACGCGAGTTATTCGGGAAGACCGGGTTTATCCCATTCTGAATAAATGATACGACGAAAAGTCGAAGATGAAGACGGTGGTCGAAGACCGGAAGTCCTCACGTCGTTTGGGTGATTACTGATGATCTTGATTGGGCTGTACACCCAAGAAGATGGAAACAGTTGGTGATCGACTAGACGTACTTGGAGATCGATGGATATGCGAGGAAAGTGCCTCCGGTTTCGTTCAGACCCAAAACGGACATGTAAATGGACTGTGTGTCTGACATTGGATTTCATTCTGTGTGACTGATATCGGTTGCATAGAGTGAATTGCCTTTGTGGCATACTAAGATGCAAATTATCAAGGCTTCTGTTGAAAAGCAAAGTCTTGTGGTGATGATCAAAGCACGGCCTTTGTGGCGTAGCTTTGTGTAACGTTTACTTCGCGAGTTTCGCACCCCGGTTGTGAACCAAAAACGGGAGACGGACCTCAGGGAGGGCATGCGTTTCTTTCTAGCTAGGGTGGTGTCAGTGACCTACCAGCCCTGACATTTATATACTTTTCACTTGTGTGGTTGTTGCTGTTGCGAGGCGCCTCGGTTAGATCGGACGATCCGGGTCCGATGGAGCCATTCGTTGGCTCATTTACACCACAAAGGGCGGGGAAACGTAGTGTTCAGGCATTTTAATCCACATCGGTGGACCGGCCCTGTCGCTCCAAGGGTCACTCGAGCTCTGATCCTGAGACATGGGCTAGATTGTCTCGAATCGGTTGAGGACGATCCCTTGCCTCGGTTCATAGGTGGAAATCCAATTTCCAAATACGTGACATTTGCAGTTTTAATTGTAGAACTAGTATGGCGACATGATATATGGTACCCATGCCGCCTATGATTGATACTTATGATTCGAAGATTGTTTTATACACTATACACTGTTAATAGTATCAAATAATCTGTTTTTAAACGTATCAAGCATTCTTTGGTTGTTATAAGGGAAAACCCTATCCCCCGGCTTGCGTTGCATTGTGTGATAGGACCTGGGTCTTATAACAGCTTCATTCTTCTTTATTTAGCATTGCGCTGTTGATTTATGCACTGGTGTTCTTGGGAGGAAACCCGTTCCGTGTTATACGGCGTGGTACCTTGATTTACCTAACTTTAAAATAAAGATTAATAACTGTTTTAGTTCTCACACCAGTCACATGACTGACCTGGAGTTTATTGTTTTAACCTGAAATCTGGGTGCCCTTATTTTGACACGGGCAGCTAGTAGTTTTGGTTTTGCAGATTTATATTCACAAGATCCTGGTTTACAACTGGAACGATATCCGGAAAGCTTTGTATCCGTATATCTCCTTCTAGTTGTGTATTGTATTATTTTCCGCTGCGATGTATTTAAATGTAATTTAAATCTCTGATATTTCTGTGTAATATTTATTTGTTTATACTCTGTATATTCTTGTAATCTGATGCATTGTTGTAATATACAATGAAATGTTCTTCCGTCTGCGTTCTGATTTTCCTTGTTCTTAAACGATAGGGCGTTTCGAACGGTCTGGGTCGGTTTAGCGACTGGTTCGGACCGAGCAAAATTCCATTTCGTCACACATGGTATCAGAGCTTTGGTTTACAAAGCTTAGAGAACAAGACACATTAGAACCTTACGAAAGAATTCATCAGATGATTGGATTAGTAATATCCAATGGGAATGACTCGTTAGAGATGGGATCAGTAGTATCCTAGAACGAGTGTAAAGAGTATATTTTTAAGATGAAAACAAATTTTGTTTTGAAAATTTAAATCAATTATTTGTATTTGATTATTTATTTGTATTGATTTGGACAGTCCAGTATATAAAGATTTTGCATATACGCCTTGCAAATGTGTATTTGAAGTTTTAATATACTGGATAGATATTGAATTACACTCTAATCGCCCGAAGATGATTTTGATGATGGAGCTCCATCATTAGAATTTATGTTCGTGTGACGAAGGTGGACTTTCTATATATTTCCTATTGACTGGTGTGAGAACCAAAAATTAGATAGGGCCTATTGTTGTGATTTGGCATCAAAAACATGATTTTTGTATATGTATCAAAATTATGAATTTCAAAAACTAATCAACTAATTGATTGATGTTTTTGTTGTTTGTTTATTTGTTTGATAACTTTGAACCATTTAGCCTAATTGAATCACATATTGAATTATATTGGAAATTGGTTGCATTTGCTTGCATATACATATACTTACATTGAACAGGTCATAGCAAGGAGGCTAGAGCCAGAGAATAAAATTTGTTTGCCCGACAAATAGGTACATGTTTACTACAATTTACTGTTTTGTTTGGGTGATGATGATTTTATGAGCCGATTGGCTAGCCGCTTGGCTTTTTCTTTTTGAGATCAGAAGGCCTATATGGAAATTTCGGGATTTTTCCGTGGCTCCCGGTGCAGGGGAGGTTATGGCGAAATTTTTCGAAAATTTAGGGTGTTAGCCAAATTTTTGAAAATTTTGAAAATTCTCAGAAACTGAAAAGTTAGAGAATGGAAGCCAGATCGAGCGTAGAATTGATTAATCAAACCGCTTTCAACTTTGTTCCTTTTCGGGGAAGAAAAGTTTTAAGAGGGGGAGATTTTAATAACCCGGAAATTCTGGGCCAGTTAAAAATTTTTATTTTGGCAATTTTAGCGAATTTTGTATATTTAAAATGAATTATTTTAAATAATATCGACGAGAAATTTATTTTGAATGGAATTAGAATGAATATATTATATACGTCGTCGTTAGAATATAAATATTTATATACAATTATAAAATAGAATTGAAAATGGCGCGGTAGTTCGATAATTCGATTTCAAACTTCAATTGAATGTACCGGGTGCAAAACAATCCGGATTTTAGTGAAACCAAAAATAATAGGATCTAATTGTAAATATCTTTCCAACGAATCCAAATAATCAAATTTTCATAGCGGGAATCAAAAGATAGGTCCGGTTGAAAATTCTGAATAGTCGCTATGGAATTCAGGCCCTTAAAAATGGACATTTTGCAAATGACCTCGGATTTCGACGAAACCAGTTTTGTTGGGTCCGCAGTGTCAAACTATTGCTAGATTCCAAATTTCATAATTTTTCGATTCAATATGTGAGCGTGGAAAAGGAAAACGCGTTTGACCAGTTTCAGTTGATTTTAATCGACTGGAAATTGGCCATTTTTCAAACGGTCTCAGAATTCGACGAAACTAGTTTTGTTAGGACCGTATCGTCAATACGAAGTTAGAAAATATTTTTTTTTTGGGAATTTTTAAAAGCTATGTGACCCCGGTAAATTGAAATGTGCATTTAAATTGAATATATAAAGATTTATATTTTAAATCCAACGGAAACTGATCGTAACGGTCGAATTGGCTTACAGTACATATCCCATTGTGTTCGGAATGGGGGTAATACGCTAGGGTTGACAGTCGGTGGGTTCGATTTCGAGTTTGAAATAAAAAGTTGCTTTTAATTTTAAAAAATAATAATTAAATATATATATTATATTATATAACTCTCTTTCCTTTAACCCCTTCCCCTTTCCTTCGTTGACTTCAGAAAATCGATTTCCCATAAATGAAAAAAAAAACCCGTAACCACCTCGTCGCGCCTCCCAACCCTAGTTCGATGACCGCCGCCGCTGCTCTTCCTGGTGTCGCCTATCGCCATAGCCGGATCCGACCTCTCCCCTCCAACGCCGCCTTCTCTCTCCTCCCCCTCCTCTTCGTACCGCAAGCCCTTACACCAATTAGAACAGCCGCCACCCAGTTTCAGGGCCGCCGTGCCCCACTCCAGCGCCACCGCCGGGCTGTGCCGGACCTCCACCGCCTGCAGCCACCTTCCTCCGCCAACCAACACCCCCGTGAGCTTTTACACTTATTTGTATTCATTTCAAGAAATAAAAATGTGGTTTTTCCTAGGCATTGTGTTATAAATAAAATGTGAGTTTATTACATATATGATATATATAAAACTGAGATTTTGTTTATAGGAAGTAGTTTTTATTTATATAATGAGTTTTAAATTTCAGATCTGGGATATATACCTTTAGACGGTGATAAATATATAGTTTTTATATATTTAGAGTATTAGAAATATAGTTTTTATATATTTAGAATATTGAAAATATGATTTTATATATGTGAATGAAGCAAAGAGTTGAGATTTTTATATATATAGCGGCATGATAAAAATATAATTTTTATTATAGTAGAGGCTATAAAAATATAATTTTTATTTGAATAGGAAGATAAAATTTTGATTTTTATAAATATGAAATGAAGATAAAAATTCGATTTTTATATATTGAATAGCAAAGTAAAAATTCGATTTTTATATATTGAATAGCGTAGTAAAAATTCGATTTTTATATATTGAATGGCGAAGTAAAATTTCGATTTTTACATATGTAGATAATTCGGGCAACGAAGATGACTAAAAGGCGAAAATGACGAAGACTTCTACATTTGGAATGTCGTGAAGTTGTGTAACACCCCACCTCCGCCAGGGTGACTCTTGCAAGCACTCTGACTTTGGAGGGGCGTTTGAATCAGGTAAACATGCATAATGATATATCAAGGCAGAACAAGAACATATGTGTATATATAAACAGAGTAAATAACATAGATGAAACAGCGGAAGATTTCATACTATTTCAAAACAAGTCTGGTACAACATAGCTTTCCAAATAAACAAGTCTAGATAAAAACAACATCAACTGAAATACATAAGTACTATCCCCAAAATAAGTGATAACCATAGCTAGCTTCATGTCAAGACCGTACATGAGCTGAAATTCCACAAGCAAGCGATCTGAAAATCCAGCTAAGCTCCAATATTCCCTCCCTGAGAACCTGGGGGGGGGGAACGGAAGGAAAGAGGCGAAAGAAAACAGGTCAGTCAAAAAGACTGAGTAAGCCCTACTACAATCAATGTAAACTGATAAAGTTAACTGGCATGAGCAGCAGGGATGAATATAAGGATAACAACATACTAGCATGATGATTAACTAACAAGGTAGATAAAGGTGTCATCGCATAATCCGGATTTAAGGTTTTGCACCACAGGTGTACTAGCAAACTAACATGACTTGAATAAACAAGTATTGATCCCTTGGCCCAAGCTTTGGCCCAATAACATGAAGTGACCCTCATACGAGGTCCAATAACATGAAGTGACCCTAACACAAGGTCCAACCAAACGGTCTAGTCGATCGGCTCCCTATAAGCCTAACTCGTCACGTGTTGGTGTCAATACGGCCCAAACATAATTGTAGTCGAACTGTGGCGGGTCCACCCTTCGGGTGTATCAAGCCCTAGGGTGCCAACCCCTGGACACCATAAACATGAGTGCACAGTCTCGATCTACTGGTACCCATGGGTGACTTCTCCAAATACGGACTACGTGCACGACCATAGTCCGTCCGGAACTACATCGGCGTACCACCCGGCCGTCGTTCATTTGGTCGCTTACCTCCAGCCCAGTAATCGTGCCCCCTCCCTAGCCTAGTCCCTAGGGCCTTAGTGATACAAATTTTTGGGATTACTGCGGAGTGGGCCCCCATTGCTAGGATTTTTCTAGTGGGTTAAGTACGGTTTAACCCTCCTGCTAATCATGGATTAACCTGGTTAAGTGTAACTATGAGTTCACGACTTAACCCTGATTAATCTACCAAGCCCAAATTGGTTAAGTATTAAGCGGACCATGACTTAACCCTAATCACGAGGCATTAATTAATTTAATGTGCCTTAACCTCTCACATTAGACCTTGTTGTGGTTACTAGTTAAGCCGGGCGGGTCCGGGTAGCTTTACACCACAACTTGGTCTAACCTCGGGTTCAAGGTACAACATGGCCAACTTCTCACATTGGGTCCTATTGTTTGTAGCAACTAGTTAAGCCGGTCGGTTCCGGGTAGGTTTACGCTACAAACTCAACCCAACCTCGAGTTGGTCACACTTATCTTTTCTAAGTGTCATGTCCATCATGTTTCCAAAACACATTACAAATTTTCAAGCAATTGGGTAGACCTAACTTAATAGGTAAATTCCCAATGGGTAGACCTAACTTAATAGGTAAATTCCCAAGCTTATGTTTTTATGTCTTTTAAGTTTACCCAACCCCAAACGCAATCCCATTGCTTACATATCACAATAGCGCATAAAGGATATAAAGAGGGAACTTGGCATAATCATGACATAAAGGTGTTGAAGCCACAAGTTCAACATGGTGGCATATGAAATGTACATATGTTCATATACTTGCATTAGGCCTCAAAAGCATGCATAAAACCAAACTTATCATATTGGTGATACATGGTGATAAATGACATGTAAAAATGGCCACAAGTTCGCATCTAGCCTCACATGCAAGTTATCATAAGAGATATGATAACTTACATGTTGCCAAAATGCAACCTTTGGCATAAAGCTTGAAGCTTTATGTTCATAAACCCAAGATAAGCTTGCATAACATGATAGCATGAACAAAATGTTCAACCCAAACTTGCATAACATACTTGCATATCATAACATATCAAACTTGCATAACATAACATGATGAACTTGCATGTCATAACATATCAAACTTGCATATAAACTTGCATATTACAACATGATAAACTTGCATATCATAGCATAGTAAACTTGCATCTAAACTTGCATATCATACATTTAACTTTAGAGTTTAGGTATGAAAGTAGAATAGGGCTTACAATGCTTATGAAGACACACAAAACTATGACAAAGCCCTTATGCAACCAATTAGACCCAAAATGCAAGCTCTAACATGAAAACCCTTGAGCCAAAATGATCAAAACTCTTGCTTTATGATATAAATATAGAAACTTGACTTGAATGCAAACTAATGATGATCATACAAGCTTGAAAACACTTGTATGCATGGAAAATCTCATAGAAATTGATTTAGGATTTTTATGAAGAGAGTGGAGGCCATGAGAGGATTGATTTTGCCATAGTTTAGTTACTAGAATGAATAATGATGATTTAGGGTTAGGTTAGGGCCTTATTTATAGATTAGGCAAGTGTTTTAGGCCATAGGATTAAACCCTAGTTCCAATCTCAGCCCTCAAAACCGAATCTGGCCCCCAAACTCAACACAATCTCAAAATGGTGCACCAGGCTAAGCAGCCCGGCTGGACCAAGTCGACAGCCAAGTCGACAGGGCTGTCGACTTGGGTCCAACCAAGTCGACTCCCAAGTCGATAGGCCTGTCGACTTGGGTGTTCTGGCGGGATTTTTCCCGCCTGGCCCAATATGTCCAAATTTTCAAATTCACACTTGAATTTGAAATCTGTTTTTACTTTGAAATTTTCTGAAAACTCCGTTGGGCCTTAATCGGGTCATACGGACTCTGATTTTCGAAAACTCGGACTCTATTTCGCGTATTTTTCCGAGACGAACGCAATGGCATAGCCCGTTTCCCTTGATTCAGATTTTAGAATTAAATTCTGCCTCGATTTACGTTATAACAGGTTATGGAAAATACGGGTTGTTACATTCTCCCCTCCTTAAAGGATTTCGTCCCCGAAATCTTCAAGTTAGGAAGAACGTATCCTACCATCCAATCATCCATCTACTCAAAACATCATCCACGAGCAATCATTGTCCTTACAAGATTCTAAATGTTGTATGAACATATGCAAAAGTGTGTGTATATGTACTTATCTAATGCAAATATCATCAATGCAAATTATGTTAGTGAAATGAATCCATATGTATGCAATTCCTAACATAATGTATAACATCTATATGTGTGCACATAACATACATCCATATGCAACATCCATGTGATAACACCAAAAATTTCCATCCATGAATAAGCGTAAACACTCATGCATATGCAATATGAGGAGCGTGTGAGCCGATCTAGTGCCTAACGTGTATAATGCATCCACGAGTAGCCACTTGCAAACACTTGCAACCACTTGCAACCATCAAGCATAACATGTTTCAAACACATGTTTCATCCAAAGGGTTTCTACCTAAGGTTCTCATGACAAGATTAACACGATATACTAGATAATCCAGACCAACATGGATAGCAAAAGATATGCTACAAAGAGATCAGGAAGATAAGCAAGATATACTCCTTTTTGGATTACAAGAAATCCCTTCCTAACCCAACCCATATTCCATAAAATCTCAAAAGGTTTAGTCAACCTAACGGACCCCTTCAAACCTTGACATGGATTACTGGCCAATAAGTCATACCTCCCGACAGGAATAGGACCGAGAATGGGACCGAGAGGATATACATAAAAAGATAACATGCGAGTAAGTTCCACAGGAAAACAAGGATCAAGAATATACTCTTAAAAAGAGATATGATGCGCGTATCTAGCCTTCAATCTTCTAAGTCACGTTTCCATGAGCTTAACTCCACTGTGCTTTGACCGTCTTTTACCTCATGATTTCTTAGCTTCTTAATTCTTATTTCCAAATATGAGTTGGAACCCATTTCATTGCGTCTCTCGTCTTCCTTTTTCACTTACTCTTCTAACATTCTTGGCTTAAACATAACTATGACCTCATGGTTTCATGCAAGCTCTCCAAAATTCACTAGTGAATCCTGGATCTCGTTTACTTACCATAAAGTATTCCACGCAGCAGAACTTTTCTTGAAAGTACCAATCCACGTTGCCAATTGCTCTTACTAACGTGATTTTCTATAACTCATGCTTGAACGAAACGAACCATCCGCCTGCGAATGATAGGCCATACTTAGATTCAGTTACTTGCCCATGACTTCCCGTAGACTATCCCAAAACTGGCTCGTGAAGATTGAGTCATGGTTACTAACTATACTTTAGGAAACCCCGTGCAACTGCTTTATTTCTTGAAAATAAACTGTCGCTAGCTATGATGCAATCCTTTCGCTCTTTACCGGAGTGAAATGAGCACTCTTCGTGAGTCTACCTACTATGACCCACATGCTCATATTCCCTTTCCTTGATCTAGGCAGTCCATCCACGAAATCCTTCGTGACGCCTTACTACTTCCATTGCGGGGACCTCCAATGGATGTAATAGCCCACCGGGCTTCTTTTTTTATGACTTGGCCTTTAACTTGTTGGCAAAACATGCACCTTGGGACAAACTCGGCCACCTCCTCGGGTGAGGTGCATCTTCAAGAACCTTCTTTCTCTCATCGCGTCTTAGCCATCCCTTGCCATCTATAGCGAGATGACTTATTATCTCGCCTCGAATCAACTTGTCCATGATCTCGACTAACTGCGGGTCTTCTTCCTGCGAAGTCCCTGCTTGATCCAGAAGGGTAGGTCTAAGCTCAAGGGACGCTAACTAACTAATTAAACTGAGAGAACTTCTTATTTTAATTGTCCTCGTCGGGGCTTTTCGGTTTTGAACCGCGACCACTTTAGCGGGATCCACCGCTAAGCCTTGCTTAGCTACTATATGCCCAAGGAATCTAACTTCCCTTCTCCAAAAGTGACACTTGGAGAACTCGGCCTTCAACTGATGCGCTCTAAGCGTATCCATCACCTCCTTGAGATGTCTTGCGTGCTCTTCCTCATCCTTTGAGAAGATCAGAATATCATCTTCGAAGACTACCACAAACTCGTTCAGGAACTCCCTAGACACCCTACTTATCAAGTCCACGAAGTAGGCGGGTGCATTAGTCAAACCGAATGGCATGACCGGCCATTCTAAAAATCCATCTGGAGTTCTGAACGCAGTTTTGACTATACTATCCTCAGCTACCCTGAGCTGATGGAATCCAGTAGCAAGATCAAGAGAGAACAGATGTTCCTACAAGCTGATCGAACAAATCATCGATCCTTGGCAATGGTTGTCTATTCTTCTTGTTCTACCCACGATAATCAACATACGGGCGAAGCGAACTGTCCACATTAGTAGCGAATACTACTAGAGCACCTTCCTCGAAAATGCTTCATCGAATGAAGTTCTTCTCAAGCAACTCCTTCACTTGCTTACTTAGCTCCCGTCTTATGGGACCATGTGCCTTACCGGCCACGAAACTATCTTGGCATTATCAACCAGATAAATGCGGAAATCTATCTCTAGCTTAGGGGTAACCCCCTTCACTTCACCCAAGATATCAGGATATTCTCGGACCACCCTCACCGATTGCAAACTATCGATAGACGAGTTGAGGGATTCAAGATAACACAACATGACGGGACTCATAGGGTTACTAGAAATTTTTAGGGTATTACCGAGGCGAGTCATGAGCCTCACAACCCTATGCTCAAAAGTCAAGGATGGCTCCAAAACTGGACAACCCATCCATGCCCAAAATCAACCCATACCCCATGAAACCGAGAATATAAGCATCACGCGAGAACTCTATACTCAAGATAGAGATTTTCAAATCCACGTAGATAATAGACAAATGGGCGGAACCCCCAATTGGATTTGAAACACACACGGGATCATTAACTAGACTAGTACTTAGGTGCAAACTTTCAACTAGATCAGACGAGATAAACTATGCGATGCACCACAATCAAACAAGGTACGAACTGGGAAAATCAGAAATATATACAAGACTTTCAACAGAAATACTACCTCGATCGGGAACTGGAGCGGCATTGAGAGCATGAACTTGCCCTCCCGAAGGTCCAGCACACTGAGTCTGACCCTGGCCTTGCCCTTGCTTCTTCGGGCAATCCCTAGTGAAGTGTCCCATTTTTCCACAGTTAAAGCAAGTGCCCTTCCTTTTCCTGCAATCCTTGTTTAGATGAGTCGAGCTTCCACAAGTAAAGCACTTCTTTTCCTTCTTATCTTCAGACTTCTCCTCCTTCTTGTCACTCCTATTCTCTTCATTGAGTAGGGCCATATTCACCAAGCTCTCAAAAGTTGCCCCCAAGGGTATATGAGTCATGGCTAAACCATGTAATGGCTCGTTTAATCCTAGAGCAAAGTATAGGGCCTTCTTCTGAGCTGTGTTAACCAAGTCTAAACTGAACCGAGCAAGTTGATTAAACTTATCTATGTATTCCCTAATAGTCATGTCCCCTTGTTTTAGTGACAGGAACCTTAGTCCAAACTTTCCCTGAAAGTCATCCCAAGTCTCAATTGGCCTAGTAGCGGTGGTGACCACCCACCAACGTGCAGCTTCTCCCTTTAGCAACCATACTGCTAATAAAACCTTCCTACGGTCATCTATATCAAAGAAGGAAAAAAGATCTTCGGTTTCTTTCAACCAATTCCTGGCCTCTACGAAAGTCTCGGTTCCAATGAAATTCTTGCAACCCATCGCCTTAAAATCTTGGCAAGTCTTTGCGAAGTCAGGTTGAGGATGCTGAGGGGGAGGAGGAAGAGGAACCTCAGCGACAGGAGGGGGAGGAACATTAACTACAGGAGGAGGAACATTAGCCACTGGAGGAGGAGGAGGAGGAACATCTGCGGGGCCGGCTTCGGTCGCCCTAGCCTCCAAAAGTCTCCTATACCAAACAGGTACGTGTACTCCCTCCGGAATGGCAAAGTTATCGGCCATACTGAAAACGAAGAAAAAGATAGATTCAGAATGGAGAAAAACGAGGGAATTTTGCTAATGGCTTTTTGGGGAATAGCCTTTAAAATAAACTAGACTTTTCTTTGGAAAATACTTTATACTTGATTTTGAAAATAGTTTTCCAAAAGTTTTAAAAACCTTTTTGTTTCTTCTCGTAAACCATATGCTCTGATACCAAATGTAACACCCCACCTCCGCCAGGGTGACTCTTGCAAGCACTCTGACTTTGGAGGGGCGTTTGAATCAGGTAAACTTGCATAATGATATATCAAGGCAGAACAAGAATATATGTGTATATGTAAACAGAGTAAATAACATAGATGAAACAGCGGAAGATTTCATACTATTTCAAAACAAGTCTGGTACAACATAGCTTTCCAAATAAACAAGTCTAGATAAAAACAACATCAACTGAAAAACTGAAATACATAAGTACTATCCCCAAAATAAGTGATAACCATAGCTAGCTTCATGTCAAGACCGTACATGAGCTGAAATTCCACAAGCAAGCGATCAGAAAATCCAGCTAAGCTCCAATATTCCCTCCCTGAGAACCTGGGGGGGGGGAACGGAAGGAAAGAGGCGAAAGAAAACAGGTCAGTCAAAAAGACTGAGTAAGCCCTACTACAATCAATGTAAACTGATAAAGTTAACTGGCATGAGCAGCAGGGATGAATATAAGGATAACAACATACTAGCATGATGATTAACTAACAAGGTAGATAAAGGTGTCATCCCATAATCAGGATTTAAGGTTTTGCACCACAGGTGTACTAGCAAACTAACATGACTTGAATAAACAAGTATTGATCCCTTGGCCCAAGCTTTGGCACAATAACATGAAGTGACCCTCATACGAGGTCCAATAACATGAAGTGACCCTAACACAAGGTCCAACCAAACGGTCTAGTCGATCGGCTCCCTATAAGCCTAACTCGTCACGTGTTGGTGTCAATACGGCCCAAACATAATTGTAGTCGAACTGTGCCGGGTCCACCCTTCGGGTGTATCAAGCCCTAGGGTGCCAACCCCTGGACACCATAAACATGAGTGCACAGTCTCGATCTACTGGTACCCATGGGTGACTTCTCCAAATACGGACTACGTGCACGACCATAGTCCGTCCGGAACTACATCGGCGTACCACCCGGTCGTCGTTCATTTGGTCGCTTACCTCCAGCCCAGTAATCGTGCCCCCTCCCTAGCCTAGTCCCTAGGGCCTTAGTGATACAAATTTTTGGGATAACTGCGGAGTGGGCCCCCATTGCTAGGATTTTTCTAGTGGGTTAAGTACGGTTTAACCCTCCTTCTAATCATGGATTAACTTGGTTAAGTGTAACTATGAGTTCACAACTTAACCCTGATTAATCTACCAAGCCCAAATTGGTTAAGTATTAAGCGGACCATGACTTAACCCTAATCACGAGGCATTAATTAATTTAATGCGCCTTAACCTCTCACATTAGACCTTGTTGTGGTTACTAGTTAAGCCGGGCGGGTCCGGGTAGCTTTACATCACAACTTGGTCTAACCTCGGGTTCAAGGTACAACATGGCCAACTTCTCACATTGGGTCCTATTGTTTGTAGCAACTAGTTAAGCCGGTCGGTTCCGGGTAGGTTTAGGCTACAAACTCAACCCAACCTCGAGTTGGTCACACTTATCTTTTCTAAGTGTCATGTCCATCATGTTTCCAAAACACATTACAAATTTTCAAGCAATTGGGTAGACCTAACTTAATAGGTAAATTCCCAATGGGTAGACCTAACTTAATAGGTAAATTCCCAAGCTTATGTTTTTATGTCTTTTAAGTTTACCCAACCCAAAACGCAATCCCATCGCTTACATATCGCAATAGCCCATAAAGGAAAGAAAGAGGGAACTTGGCATAATCATGACATAAAGGTGTTGAAGCCACAAGTTCAACATGGTGGCATATGAAATGTACATATGTTCATATACTTGCATTAGGCCTCAAAAGAATGCATAAAACCAAACTTATCATATTGGTGATACATGGTGATAAATGACATGTAAAAATGGCCACAAGTTCGCATCTAGCCTCACATGCAAGTTATCATAAGAGATATGATAACTTACTTGTTGCCAAAATGCAACCTTTGGCATAAAGCTTGAAGCTTTATGTTCATAAACCCAAGATAAGCTTGCATAACATGATAGCATGAACAAAATGTTCAACCCAAACTTGCATAACATACTTGCATATCATAACATATCAAACTTGCATAACATAACATGATGAACTTGCATGTCATAACATATCAAACTTGCATATAAACTTGCATATTACAACATGATAAACTTGCATATCATAGCATAGTAAACTTGCATCTAAACTTGCATATCATACATTTAACTTTAGAGTTTAGGTATGAAAGTAGAATAGGGCTTACAATGCTTATGAAGACACACAAAACTATGACAAAGCCCTTATGCAACCAATTAGACCCAAAATGCAAGCTCTAACATGAAAACCCTTGAGCCAAAATGATCAAAACTCTTGCTTTATGATATAAATATAGAAACTTGACTTGAATGCAAACTAATGATGATCATACAAGCTTGAAAACACTTGTATGCATGGAAAATCTCATAGAAATTGATTTAGGATTTTTATGAAGAGAGTGGAGGCCATGAGAGGATTGATTTTGCCATAGTTTAGTTACTAGAATGAATAATGATGATTTAGGGTTAGGTTAGGGCCTTATTTATAGATTAGGCAAGTGTTTTAGGCCATAGGATTAAACCCTAGTTCCAATCTCAGCCCTCAAAACCGAATCTGGCCCCCAAACTCAACACAATCTCGAAATGGTGCACCAGGCTAAGCAGCCCGGCTGGACCAAGTCGACAGCCAAGTCGACAGGGCTGTCGACTTGGGTCCAACCAAGTCGACTCCCAAGTCGATAGGCCTGTCGACTTGGGTGTTCTGGCGGGATTTTTCCCGCCTGGCCCAATATGTCCAAATTTTCAAATTCACACTTGAATTTGAAATCTGTTTTTACTTTGAAATTTTCTGAAAACTCCGTTGGGCCTTAATCGGGTCATACGGACTCTGATTTTCGAAAACTCGGACTCTATTTCGCGTATTTTTCCGAGACGAACGCAATGGCATAGCCCGTTTCCCTTGATTCAGATTTTAGAATTAAATTCTGCCTCGATTTACGTTATAACAGGTTATGGAAAATACGGGTTGTTACAAGTTGGATAGCAATCGGTGAGAATTTCTCACCTTTCAATTTCTTTTTCTAGTTATATATATATACTAGGATGCAGACGGTGTTTAGTAGCACCCGACACAATCGTCCACAGACCATAGACTTGTTTGTTTGATTACAAAAAAAATTAGTTAGATTATTTGATTGAAATTGAATTGTTTGGTGAAATGAATGGATTTGATTGATGTGTGAATGGCGTGGGCCTTCACTAGACCGAGGATAAGGCTAGGCCTTGTACCGTTTCTAGTATCGTGCCGTTATGCCACCGAAATTTTCTAAAATAAGTTAGAAAAAAAAATATCATTTTATTTAAAGAATGAACCGAATAGAAATTCATATGTTAAAATAAAATGTTTTATCGTTAAAAATATAATTTTTAACGTGAATATGAATATAGTGAATGTGAATAAATAAATATTCATTTACAAACGGGATGGTTTGTTTATGTACACTGATTTGACTGACATTGATTGGGTCGATAAATTTTACACATCGCCCAACTGCACAACTAAAATATGTGTTTGATTGTTTGAAACCTCACACGGGTGTTGGGATGAAATTTGAAGTTCACTCATCCTGATTGATTAAATATGTCGGTCGATGGATCGACAGGCTGTTATAAGCGTTAGATATCTATATTTGATGCCTATACAGTGTGGTGCACTTTAGATGATGGTTGATTATTTATCGTTGCTATTATATACATTTGTTGTATGGAATCCATATAATTATCTTTATATGGTAATTGATTGGGCCTCATTCCAATCGGAAAAATAAAGAATATTATAAAATAAAGGTTCGTGTGTTGACCGTACTCATCCGTTGAGATTAGTCATGTATTGAACGAAATATTTTAATAATAAAATTTACATCTTTATCAATATAAAATAAAGGTTCATGTGTTGACAGTACTCATCCGTTGAGATTAGTCATGTGTTGAACGAAACATTTTGATAATAGAAATATTTGAAATAGAAATATTTTGAAATAGAAATATTTGAAATAGAATATTTGAAAACAGAAACATATGAAGCCGTGTTGGTTAGATTGACGCCATTTTGACGTGAACGATATTTATATCGATTTTATTTATTCTTCAATGAATATTGAATAGATTTGAAATTCAAACTAGATTGAAATGAATGGAAATTCGAATTATATTTAAAGTGAATTGAAATTCGAATTAAACTGAATTGATTTGAAATTCGAAATACACTGAAATGATTTGAAATTGAATAGAAATGAATCCAAATTGAAATTTAATCGAATTAAAATCGAAATTGAATTAGAAATCAATTTGAATTGAAATCGATTTGAAATGAATTTAAAACGAATTTATATTGGAATATTCAATTTTGATTTGAAATTGAATATGAAGTTGAAAACCGTTTTGAAAACGAATTTAAAACGATTTATAAAGCACGTTTTGAATTGAAATCGACGAAGTATATATTATATATATTATATATATTATATAATGGCCTGAATAGAACGCGCCGCGGCAGTTCGCAAATTTCGACCATTGACTTCGAACAGATTTTGCGGGAGATCCGACCGTCGGATTCTCCTAAAACCGGAACCGTTGGGTTCGTATCGAAAAGAGCTTTCTAACGAATATTAGAAATTAGAAATCTAACGGGTGGATTTGGAATTATTTCCAAATCAAATTTGAAAAAGGTCTCTGTAAGTGCAGTTCGATGGCCGTTGATGGAAATCGACTGTACGGACCTTGATAAAATTATTAAAAATAGTAATAATTTGTGTAAAATCATAAGAAATGATTTAGAAAGAATTGGGATGAAAAACTCCATATTTGAAAAGATAAAAATAGATTTTTATCGAAATGAACTAGTTTTTGAACTAGAATTATAATTCTATTTATTTTCAAATAAATAAACTGAAATTGAAAAGGGTTTTAAAAATAACCAGAATTTCCAATGATTGCATTGGAGTGGATTTGAATCGAAATTGTCTTCGGAATATTTCGATGTTGGAATTCGTGATTATACAGATGTTGTTATGGAAATTTGAAAGATATATATTTATATCGTTATTTCCAATATGACATTTGTAAATCGTAGAATTTGATATTGAATATAAGCCGATATATTCTCTATTCAGAGCCTTGTATTGAATATCAAATGTGATTTTGGGTTTGTCGTGAATGGTGTCTTCACTAACACTGTTCTTGAACCCAGTTGAGAAAAGATTAAATCTTTTTATTTAGATTTAATGAAGTGTACCAATTAAATGATATTTAATTGGAATTGAATTGATATTGATTTTTGGGTTTATCGTGGACAATGTTTTAAATAACACTCGTTCTTTAACCCGATAATTAATGGAATGTGATTTTGGGTTTATCGTGAACTGTATTTTAAATGACACTGATTCTTTAACCCAGTTAACGATTAAAACTAAGTGGAGTTTTAATGAATCTTTAATTAGATTGAAATGATCGAGAATGGAGTATCACCAGTTTTGCTCCAGGCGGTAGTTAAATCTTTAATTAGATTTGAACGTGAAATGGTAATTGAATTTACCGATAACACCGTGGTGTTAGATATGAAGTATAACTAGTTTTACTTCATGGGATGAATAGGTTGGGATTGGGAAATTAAAACAAATGATTACTTCGGTAAGGTTCGTTAATCCCGACTAGTTGAATCGAAATTCAAAAGAAGGTTAAAGAATAAATTCAAGGAATTTACCTTGGATAAAATTAATGGGAACCTTTCCCTATGAATGTGAAATTTAGAAACTAACTGTCGGTTAGCCAAGCAGAATGGTTTTCTGGATATTGATCTGATGTTGGTTTCGGCCTCCGGGGTTAATATTTGGGGAATTATTCTCTTGATTAATTTACGGTTAGTGACTGATGAATTGGAATGAGGCGTATGTTGTGTTTGTGTAACACTTATTTAAAATATACGCGAGTTATTCGGGAAGACCGGGTTTATCCCATTCTGAATAACTGATACGACGACAAGTCGAAGATGAAGACGGTGGTCGAAGACCGGAAGTCCTCACGTCGTTTGGGTGATTACTGATGATCTTGATTGGGCTGTACACCCAAGAAGATGGAAACAGTTGGTGATCGTCTAGATGTACTTGGAGATCGATGGATATGCGAGGAAAGTGCCTCCGGTTTCGTTCAGACCCAGAACGGACTTGTAAATGGACTGTGTGTCTGACATTGGATTTCATTCTGTGTGACTGATATCGGTTGCATAGAGTGAATTGCCTGTATGGCATGCTAAGATGCAAATGATCAAGGCTTCTGTTGAAAAGCAAAGTCTTGTGGTGATGATCAAAGCACGGCCTTTGTGGCGTAGCTTTGTGTAACGTTTACTTCGCGAGTTTCGCACCCCGGTTGTGAACCAAAAACGGGAGACGGACCTCAGGGAGGGCATGCGTTTCTTTCTAGCTAGGGTGGTGTCAGTGACCTACCAGCCCTGACATTTATATACTTTTCACCTGTGTGGTTGTTGCTGTTGCGAGGCGCCTCGGTTAGATCGGACGATCCGGGTCCGATGGAGCCATTCATTGGCTCATTTACGCCCCAAAGGGCGGGGAAACGTAGTGTTCAGGCATTTTAATCCACATCGGTGGACCGACACTGTCGCTCCAAGGGTCACTCGAGCTCTGATCCTGAGACATGGGCTAGATTGTCTCGAATCGGTTGAGGACGATCCCTTGCCTCGGTTCATAGGTGGAAATCCAATTTCCAAATATGTGACATTTGCGGTTTTAATTGTAGAACTAGTATGGCGACATGATATATGGTACCCATGCCGCCTATGATTGATACTTATGATTTGAAGATTGTTTTATACATAATACACTGTTAATAGTATCAAATAATCTGTTTTTAAACGTATCAAGCGTTCTTTGGCTGTTATAAGGGAAAACCCTATCCCCCGGCTTGCGTTGCATTGTGTGATAGGACCTGGGTCTTATAACAGCTTCATTCTTCTTTATTTAGCATTGCGCTGTTGTTTTATGCACTGGTGTTCTTGGGAGGAAACCCGTTCCGTGTTATACGGCGTGGTCCCTTGATTTACCTAACTTTAAAATAAAGATTAATAACTGTTTTAGTTCTCACACCAGTCACATGACTGACCTGGAGTTTATTGTTTTAACCTGAACTCTGGGTGCCCTTATTTTGACACGGGCAGCTAGTAGTTTTGGTTTTGCAGATTTATATTCACAGGATCCTGGTTTACAGCTGGAACGATATCCGGAAAGCTTTGTATCCGTATATCTCCTTCTAGTTGTGTATTGTATTATTTTCCGCTGCGATGTATTTAAATGTAATTTAAATCTCTGATATTTCTGTGTAATATTTATTTGTTTATACTCTGTATATTCTTGTAATCTGATGCATTGTTGTAATATACAATGAAATGTTCTTCCGTCTGCATTCTGATTTGCCTTGTTCTCAAACGATAGGGTGTTTTGAACGGTCTGGGTCGGTTTAGCGACTGGTTCGGACCGAGCGAAATTCCATTTCGTCACAATGCTTGAATGTTGTGGATGTATTATTCAGTTTCCAAGGGTCGAAAAGGAAGATCAATATATGCGGTATTAATGATTAGGTTAAGCAAACACATAGGATCTTGTTGGGTAGAACTTATTATAGGTAGGGTTAAAAATGACCTAGAGTTAGTAGCTAATTAGAGGTAGGATCAATGAGACCCTAAGACGAGAAAGAGTGTGTATATATACATATATGAGTGCTTTATTTGTTATTTTCATAAAAATATTTTGTATTATGAAATTTAATCCATTAATTTTGAATGGTTTCGATTGACGTATCTTGCTAATGTTATCGATAGAGATTCCGAAATAATTAAACAAGACTGAAATGGATATGATATTGTTTCAAAATAGATAAATGAATTAATTTTACTTAGTATTATATTTCACATATATAAATGAATATTCTTTTTTAAAAAATAATGTAGTTATTCTTAGTTTTGCTTGTTTGTTAGGGATAATAATATTCCATCATTATTTCTTGATAAATTATGTTCACCCAATTTTGAGCATTGACTATTGCTTAATAATCTATCTGAAATCTTTCTTTTCAAAACCTAGGTTGGATGGATAGGAATTTTAGATACATTGAAATGAACATCTTCTGAATTAAGTTTTCAAACTTGAATTTAGAGCGTTCGTTGATAACGTTGGTTAAAATTGGGGTCCGATATAACGTTTTATTAGAAGGAAACTAGAATATTTCTAGGATAACTGAAAAATGATATTTATATAAGGAGTTGATTTTATAAGAATTTTTTTATAAATAAAAAGGAAATTGAGAATTTAAATTCCTATATAATTAATTTATAAAATTGTGTTTCAGTTGACCATTTAAAATCCTAGTGATTTTGGGAAATGTAACAACCCGGAAAATCTGAACCAATTTAAAAATTTTAATTTGGCTATTTCAGTGGATTTTAAATATTTAAAATAAATTATTTTAAATAATAACGATGAAAAGTATGTTTGAACCGATGTTTAAAAATAAATATAATTATTTTAATCATAAACAAGTCCTGAAATGGCGTGGTAGTTAGAAAATTTGAATTCAAACATTGATTGACCGTACCGGGTGCAAAATAAAATGGATTTTAGTGAAATCAAAAATATTTAAATCTATTTATGAATATCTTTCTAACAAATCTGAAAAATCGAAGTTTCATAGAGGGAATCAAAAGTTATGGCCAAATGAATTTTCATAAACTTTGTTATGGAGAATATATAGCCCTTGGAAATAGACATTTTGCAAATGACCTCAGAATTCGATGAAACCACTTTCGTTGGATCCGGGATGTCAAATTATTGCTAGTTTCAAATTCCATAATTTTTGAAGTTAGTATGTGAGCGTGGTTAAGGAAAATGTGTTTGGTTGAATTTAGCTAAATTGGATCGACCAGAAAATGGCCATTTTTCAAACAGTCTCAGAATTCAATGAAACTAGTTTTGTTGGGACCGTATCATCAAAACGTAGCTAGATTTATTTTTCTGGAATTTTTGGGATCAGTATTTGGCCCCGACAAATTGAAATGTATGTTCAAATTGTTTATTGAATGTTTTATATTTTAATTTGAAGAAAAACTGACTGAAACAATCGAATGGGCCTATGAAACATATCCCATTGTCTTCGGAATGGGGGTATTTAGCTCGGGGCCATAGTCGTTGGGTTTTGTTTGGAGTTCGTATGAATAATGGGGTGTTTTTGAAATTATAAAAGCACGGACCAATCAAATTTTTTTATATATAAAAAAAGAAAATCATCGTCTCTCTCCCCGTAAGCTCCAGACCTCGACTGTGGTTTTGTTTCTTTCCTTCTCTCCTCTTTTTCTCCTAAATCACTCAACGAAATCACTACAACCAGTTGAATATTTTGAAGAACATCACGAGAGCTTCAAATCCATGCCAATTGTGTAATTTATCGTTGAGTATTCACTGAGATCTGACCCTCCAAAGTCCAGGACTTCGAGCCGCTGCCCCTCCTGCCTATCGCCGTCGATCTGACCTTTGGTGGTGGCACAGGAAAGCTTGTCTGATCCTCTTCGACGCTGCAGCCCGATCTTCATCCCGTTACACCCTTTGATCGCAAAATCGAGACCTAGTTATGAAGCTTTTCTGAAAGGGTACGGTGTTTACTTTAAAACTGATTTTAACACTCTAAAACCGTCACAAACTATGATTATCGAATAAAATCATATCTTTTTTCTATGTGGTTGAAATCAAGTGAAACAAGAGACAGTGGACTCGTGTGGATGTCCTCTACATTCTAAAAGAGACCGGATATTTTTCCGAGCCTTCTACAATTTTTGGAGGAGTGGAATCCAATGTGAGATTTCTATATTCAATCTAATTTAGAAATAAAATATATTAGGTTGTAGACAGAGTTCAGAAACTCCCGACCCTCGTCGTCCACAAACCATGGATGGCTTGTTTGAGTTGCATGTGAAATTTGGTTGATAAATGCGAATGGTTGATATGGTTGTTTGTGGCTGACAATAATTATTTTGGTTGAAACCACATAGGATTAGTTTGTGGAAAAGGAAAATATATTCGTCTGCGTATGAACTAGATATTGAAATCCCCATTGTCAAAAGCTGCGAGGCTTTAAGGTAGAGCGAGGAGACATACTAGGGATGATGCTGGTTTTAACTACCTTGCCGTTATGCTGTTGAAATTTTATGAAATATTTCTATGATTGATTCATTTTCATGTATTGAAATATATTCATAATGAATGAAATAGAAAAGGTTAGAAGAATAAAAATCACATTTTTATCTACTATATGAAGTATATAAAATAATTATGTTCTGAAATAATTTTTTTTACAATAAAAATCACATTTTTATCATCTATATGAAGTATATAAAATAATCATGTTTTGAAATAAATTGTTTTACAATAAAAATCACATTTTTATCATCTATATGAAGTATATAAAATAATCGTGTTTTGAAATAAATTGTTTTACAAATAAATCTCACATTTTTATTATATATATGAATTGTTAAAAATAGTGATGTGTTGAAATAAATATCTGTAGGATAAAAATATCATTTTTATCACATATATGAAATGGATATGGTTTTGAAATCGAAGAAAGAATTATTTATATATATATATATAAGTATAATTAAAATAAAACGAATAACGAAGCTGCAGTTCGTATTTTGAAACCGCGATTTCAAACGATTATTGCAGGAGATCCGACCATCAAATTTTCCCGAAACTAAAACCGTTGGGTTCGCTTTGGAAATATCTTTCCAATGACACCAACTTTGCAAAGATCCAATGGTTGGATTGTCTGGAATGTTTAATTCAAGTCTGAATGAAAACAGCACCAGAACCGATTACATTTATATATATAAATATAATTAGAATAAATCGAATAACGAAGTTGCAGTTCGTATTTTGAAACCTTGATTTCAAACGACTATTGCGGGAGATCCGACCATCATATTTTCCCGAAACCAAAACCGTTGGGTTCGCTTTGGAAATATCTTTCCAACGACACCAACTTTGCAAAGATTCGACGGTTGGATTGTCTGGAATGTTTAATTAAAATATGAATGAAAACAACGCCAGAAACGATTATATATATATAATTAAAATAAATCGAATAACGACGCTGTAGTTCGTATTTTGAAATTGTAACTTCAAACAATTGTATCGGGAGATCCGACCGTCGGATTTTCCCAATACTAGAACCATTGGATTCGTTTTGGAAAGATCTTTCCAAGGATATAAAATTGGTAAAGATCCAATAGTTGGATTTTTGGATATGTGTAAATCAAATCTAAAGAAAAACAGCGACATGGCCGCGTTATGGCCTGAAGCATCATTTGAATAAATTAGCTATTTTTAAATGAATAAAAATAGCGATAAATCATTATAAAATATTATAAACGATATGGAATGGAAATAAAATGAATTTACTCAGTTTATTGGATATTTGATGGTTGAATGTGTTTGGCGTGAAAATTAAATTAATGAACTGAATTATTGATGTCGAATAATTTAACCATTGAAATGAATTGATTTGAAATTCTAAATATACGTAGATTATTTGAAAAGGCCGAGTTAATTCTCATTTCAAATAATTGATCGACGGTTAGAAGTAGAAGACATGAAGACAGTGCAATACCGTCGATCTTCAGGTCGGATGGATGGCTACTGATGCCTTGGATGGGAGTTGCTGCCCTGAAGGGGTTACAGTGGTTGTTGTCCGGACGTACTTGTTGGTCGTTCGGATGTGCGAGGAATAAAGATCCTCCGGTTTCGTTCAGACCCAGAATGGACTTGTAAATGGATGTATGTCTGACATTGTATATTGATAGCGTGGCATACAGAGATGCTGTGATCAAAGCTTTTGTTGAAAAGCAGGGCTTTGTTGTTGATGATCAAAGCATGGATTTAAATAGATAGCTTTGTGTTTAGCATTGATTCCGAGCATCACACCCCGGTATAGACCAGAAACGGGAGAGGACTACAGGGAGGACATTCGTTTCCTTCTAGCTAGTAGTGGTGTCGGTGTTTTACACGGCCTGACATTTTACTTATGTGGATGATGGATAGCGAGGCGCCTCGGTTATATCGGTCGATCCAGGACCGATGGAGTCATTTGGCTCATTGACACCCCATAGGGTGGGGAAACGCATTGTTCAGGCATTTTTAATCCACTCCGTGTGGACCGACCCTAAAGATCCAAGGGTCGATGCGTTCTGATCCTGAGGGGCGGGCTAGAGCGTCTCGAAGCGGTAAGGGCGATCCCTTGCCTTGGTTCATGACGGAAATCCAATTTCCGAAAAATGACATCGTGCGGTTTTGATTGTATACCTATATATGGCAACATGATATATGGTACCCATGTCGTCTATTATTGATACTTATGATTGAAATTGTTTTTGAAACATATAAACACTAGTAATAATATCAAATGCTTTTATTTTATTCGTATCAAGAATATTTTAGCCATTATAAGGTAAAACTCTATCCTTCGGTTTGTGTTACATTGTGTGATGGGAACTGAGTCTTATAATGGCTTCATTTTTATAAAAGGCATTGGGATGTTTAAAAGATTTACTTGTTTTAAAGCACTGGCAATCCAATGGAGTAAACCCTTTCCACGTTAGCGGCATGGTCCTATGATTGGCCTTATTGTAAAGTATGTTAAGTAGATTTCTCATACCAGTCCCATGATTGACTCGTAGTTTGTTTCACTTGCAAACTCGGGTGCCCCTATTTCTACACGAGCAGCCTTTTATTCAGGTTTTAGCAGGATCTTTCTGGATAGCTGGAGCTGAAGCTGGATTCTATCATTTCTTTCTTTTTATGTTGTTCGGCTCCTATTGTACATATTATGTTTTGATTCCGCTGTAGACATTTATGTAAAGCTGAGCTGTATTTTGTACTAAGTATGATCCTATATACTGTGTAACTCTGATGATTATGTTTATCCACTGTATTCTATTGTACATTATCTGGTGTATTTATTTATTTCTGTTCTGTTGTCATTTGTTTATGTGTTATATTCCAAAGATTACACTTGCCACTGTATTACGGGGGTTTTGGGGTCATCACAGGAAAATAGTTTACAAAGGTTTAAAATATAAAAATAGTACCATTGAAGATATTCCGGTAAAGAATTGATATCTAGATAAATTTTTATTCGATTTTGGGAAAATTATTTTCAAAGGTTTAGAAGATAAAAATAGTATTAGCTGAAGATATTCTGAGATAAAATTGTTATTGAAGGAGATTTTGATTCGATTCCAAAATATTGAGTTATCAAAAAGAAAATATGCATATTGCTATTTCAAATTGATCATAGAGAAAATAAATAATAAGTTCTACTTGAGGGGGTTTAATGTACAAATACCTTCAAAAATGTAATCGTAGTATACTTAAATTTTTTTTGAGTATAAATACCATTGAAAACAAATCTTTCAAGAAAGTTATGCATTCCTTAGTTTGGTTAGGAACGAGTTACGACTTATTTTGTGATGATTGGAGAAATCTTCTATTTAATGATCAGATGTTTTCCTACGTGACCCATATAGAGCACTTACTAAATTATTCGTTTTATCATTTTATTGTGGAAACGAGCTCAGATTTAAATGAAAATGGATATATTGATTTAAAATTTTAGATGCGAAAATACACTATATTTATATATTGTTTTAAAAGGGTTATGAAAAATGTAAAGTGCTTTAAGTTAACTAGTTTGAGTACCTAGGAAATAACCAAAAATGGGAACGAAATATGTTCGGATGATAAGCACTTCTCCAGAGTATTATCCTTCTTGATAAGGAAATAGGTGACATATCTTGGTAATGCCCCATTTCTTGACAAAATATTGGAATTACTCAGGCTGTATATATATATATATATATATATATATATGTGTGTGTGTGTGTGTGTGTGTGTGTGTGTGTATGTATGTATGTATATGCGGCTGTAGGGACACAAAATTATGTACACAAAAACTGGACCACAAGATTTGTTTGTCTTTATGTGTGGGGTGGAATTCAGGAGGAGTTCTAATGGTTCAGATTTTATGTCCATTTAGACTTTCCCATATATATATATATATATATATATATATATATATATATATATATATATATATAAATAGGTAGCGGCTATTGGGACACAAAATAAAACACTTGATTCTTTTGTCTACACATGAGAAGTGAAAATCATGGGGAGTCTAGTGGTTCATACCTTGTGTGTTTAATTTTGTGTCAATATTTTGTGTCCCTATAGACATTCCCATATATATATATATATATATCTGTGTGTGCGTGTGTGGATTAAAATATATAATATTATTTCAAAGGTATTTTTAATTAAACTCATGTGTTTAAATTCCAAAGTGAATTTAAAATAAACCTTGAATCGGATAGTGTATCTACCCTTAGGATGTTATGATAACACTAAAAAAAATTAAGCTGTGTTTTATGAAATGCCTTATAAAAAATTTGGTAGCAGCGTGATTGATATTAGTAAGAACTAATACTAAAAGTGTGTGTATCATCCCAAGATTTTTGCAATAATTTAAATTTTTAATTTTAGTGTGTTTTTGAAAAATTATTTTAATATTAAAATTTTAATTTGTTTTTGTTGTTTATAATGATATTTGAAACTTATATATTGAAATACTTTGATTTGTGTAATTTATAAGTGAAACACAAAGACTGAAGTATTTTGATAATCAATATGGAACACATATCAAAAGAAATTTTATTCATGAATTTTTAGTTGAATTTTTTTTTGATTTAATTAGAGATTTTGTAACTGTTGAATTCAACTTTAAAGTTAAATTTGAATATTTTATTTATAAATATTGAAATGGGACATTATTGTAAATAATATCAGGATTCGGTGAAATTAATTTTATTGAATCAGAAATGGTTAATTGTTTTCTGATCTAAAAGTTCGTAGCTATCAGAATTTTAGTTTGATCGTAAGAAATCAAAATGCGTATAAATTTATATGTACAATTCAGTTAAATAATCATGTTTCAAAAAGAAACTACTATAGACTTTGGAATTTGGCCTTGAAACCTATTCCATTGCGTTCAGACGGCATCAAAACCAATTGTTAGACAGTAAGCAGGCCTGATTTGGACTCCGGCCCGTTTTTGACTTTATAAACGTAAAAGGAGAAATCATATTATTATTTTATTTGCCAAAACCCTTGTTTAGCTCAGTCGCCATCTTTTATTTCAATGGCCACGAAATTACAAAATTTTGATCCTTATTATCTCTCAATCCATTCAATGAAATTCAAAGATTCAAAAGGCAAAATCAAAGCACTCGACGTGATCTACACATCCATACGGTTGATCGTACCACTTGTTTCAAGGAATTGAAAGATTTTTGCCACAAAGGCGTCACATTCTATAGCACGCTGGAGGCTGTAGAGACCACTGAGTGGGCCAATACTCGGGATAGTGGCGAGGCTTGGCCAGGCACATGGAACGGTGGTGGTTGATCGGAGTCTGGGGGTTGCGTGATTTTAAAATTTGACTGAGAAATGGGTTCGATGAAAGTTCCTATAAGCTCAGCGTGATTTTCAGAAAAGAGGAGGGAGATAAGAGGACGCTGATGTGGTGCTAGTTTAGTGAGTGAGGTTTTGTTTATTTATTTTTTAAAAATTCAAATTTCAATCGTGTAAACATCTATAACTTTTTCATACAAGCTCCAATTTACGCACGGTTGGATCTGTTGGAATCGTATCGACGAGCTCTTTGCGCTGCCGCTAGTTTGAATTGATTCTGAGACTGAAAAATTTTGAGCTAAAAATTGAATTTCAATCTCCTTTGAAACAAAGGTGAGTGATTAAACCCACTCACATCAAACAAAAATATTTGATTGTTAGTTTAAAAAAATGCATGTCATGATATGATTGTATTGTTTGTTGTTGATTGTTAAATTTGCATATGTATGTTAAATCTGCATAGATTGTATAATTTAATTTGACTATTATATAAATTGTACAGTTATAGATTAATTTCTTGTTTAAAAAAAAATCATACCTGATGACTAGAAACTGATATTATTGAATTGCTTAGATGTGTTGATTTTGATGTATGCCTTGAATTTATTTATTTAATATACTAATATGAAATTCATCTTGTTATCAATGTTGTTTATATATGTTATTGATTTATGTTGATTAATCCTAACAATCACCCTAGATGTTACGGGCATCAAACAAACCCGAGATTAATCATTAAAATGATTTAAGAACGTAGGTTGAAACGAGAAATACCTATGACCCTGATATGGATTGAAATGATATATATCCTTTCCTAAAATACTAAAATTAAATTTTAAGTATTACTTGGCCATAGGATAGAAGATTATATACGGACACCGGTTGGTTAAAAAAAATGTTTATTTATCTTGAATTATTGAATATTAATTTAAAGAAAAAAAAATTATCTTGAATTTTTTTATATTATTTTAAAGAAAAATGTTTTTTCCTTTAATTTTTGAATATTATTTTAAAGAAAAAAATGTTTTTTTATGTTGAATTTTTGAATATTATTTTTAAAAAAATGTTTTTTTTGAATATTATTTTACAGACAAAATAAATGACATCATTAATCGATTTTCTTTAAATTTGGACTTTGTGCTTGGAAATTAAAATTTGCAATTTAATAGAATTCGTAAATGTGGATAACTGAAGTTGAAACTGAACTGAATATAAATATAAATTTATCGAAATTGAATTGTTTATCCATCGTTGATATTATTTTAAATTAACCTGATTTATTGTAATAATTGAACTGTGAACTCGGGATTTTATAAACAAATAATTCAAATGAGAATTATAACTGAAATTTTATTTGAACCGAATTATTAAATCGAATTTTTGAATTGAATTGAAATAAAAATGTGAAGTTGAATCGATTTGAATTAAGATATCAAAATTTAGTTGAATTGATTTAAAACATAAATATGATTTCCTGTTTGGTTAAATTTTTGAAGATATAATTCTAATTTCAACTATAGTATTTTTAAACCATTTTACAAACTATTTTATTTTTATAATAATAATTTTTTTATAAACTATTTACCTTATAACTATTTTATTTTATTATTTATTTTTAATTAACTATTTTAATATTTAACTATTTATTTTATAAACTATTTTATTATTTTACCTATAGATATTACTAAATCAGAAATTCTATTTTAAATACAAATTATTCATTTTCAAACTATTTATATTATATATTTAAACTATTTAAAAAAATATTTTTAACTATTTATATTATTATAAAGTTGGAGTTGTTTCAAGGTTTTAAAGTTAAAATGTAAATTTTATGATGAATAATATTCTCTCTTGAATATTGAATGATTTTTAAAAATCTGATATTTTGATATGAAGTATGAACCCCTTTGAAATGTAAATAACTGACCGGTGTGTAAAATGCAAATGATTGGTTGTTAAAGAGACCGGGATCAGAGATTGTCATGCTCTCTACCAATAACGAACAACACTTTAGCAACTGTGTACGCGGTGGAGTTCTAGAATGAAGTTGGTTGATTAGGAGGCGATTACTGGATTTGAAGAAAGAGAACGATAATGGATATCCTTGACTTTCGGGTCATAATTAAAATGACTAAAACAGGGCTGTACCATGATCAAGTGGGGTTAGCTACCTCCATCGGCAACACTTCATCCTTTATTACTATAGTCCCTCGGTTTGATTGATTTGATGTGCATTTGTGATTTGGGAGTGTTGTTCGAGGTAGGTTGTAGTCGCGGCTATGCGTTACCACCAGTCCGGGCACCCAATTGTATATTCCTACTCTGGGCATTCCTCGTGTGCCTTGTCATATTATCCTAATCGAGCCCCCTACAATTTTGATTTGTACCGTACCTATGGAGTGCCCTCTGATAGCCACTATGTATTGTGGACTTTACGGTATCTGTATAGACCACGGTATTATAAACTGTGTAAGGGTAATAATGGTTATCCCGCTTACGCTATTTTAATATTTTATATTTAACCGTAAACACTATTATAATAGCGTATTGTATTATTTAGTGTCTAGTTTAAAGGATCCTTAGGAGATGGAAACTCCCGTAACATCTCTTAAGTTATTGTAGTCATATTGTCACTTGAATTTGATTTAACTGATATGGTAATATTTTAGTTCTGATCCAAGTATTTTTGTCTTTTCATTTATGCTCGGGTCAGCCTGAGTTTTCAGTTATTGAAGATACCATTATGGAGATGAAGATGGAGCTCAACGGACATATTATAACTATTTATTCCGCTGCAAATATTGGTATGTTTATGACAGTTAACTCTGATAATCAATGTAAATGTATAATCAAATGTATGTTTTAACAGCTTCATGAACTGTTATTTAATTATTATATTTTGTCCTCGCATTGTGAGATTCTGTGTTTGTTTTTCTTATATAAATCCCAATAACTATCTGTATTTTGATTTGTTCAAGTCGACATTGAGGATCATTGTCGATTTGTACGGCAAAAATCTCGGATGTTACATTTGGTATCAGAGCTTTAGTTTAGCGAAAACCTTAACTCTATTTGGGATTAACTCATTAGAGATAGGGATATAATGCCTTAGGATGAGTTTGAGTGTATATGAGAGAGCGTACATGTAATTTTGATATAAGATGATTTTGAATTGTGTTAATTTGGCTTGTTGGGTATTTATGAATTCTGGGCGGCACTTGGGATGCCAAGGCATCGATAGGGATTTCTAAACACTCGAATAAGGCTTATTGACATATTATTATTTGAATTATATTATATATATATAGAATTATTTAAAAATATATTAACTTTGAATTTGTTGATAATAACATTAAATTTCCACCATTTATTACTCGATTGATCAATAATTTAAAACTATTGGTTATAGAATGATTTAAGAAATAAAATTGAAAATAAATTGATAATGAAATATTGAAAATTAATTCAGTAATGAGATAAGAAATTGAATATGAATTTGAGAATTTGATTTCGGGTGGTTTTGTAACATTGACTTGCAAATGGTTTGATATATTTATATTTTAAAAAAAGTTATTTCATATAGAAATTGTTTTCAGATGAATTCTTGAAATAAGTGTATACATCCCTCTTTTCTGGGAAATTGATTTCGGTGATGAGTGCACGCATCGTCAACATTTATTTTAAAGAATTTAAGTAGGGAAGACCACTTAGAAGTTTTACCTTGTTTGAGAATTTTTATACTTTGTTTGGAAATTTGGATTCCATTTAAATGCTTTAAATTATGATTTGATGTAAAAGATAAAATATATATATTATTTTAAAGTTGATTTTGGAAATGAACCCAAAATTGAAAAAATTTAAGTTCTAGAATAGTTAATGAATTTCAAATTTTTGAGATGAACTAAATATTGAAATATTGAAACTTCTAAATTTTATAATAAGATAATGAATCCAAGTAATTTATAATTAAAATAAAACTCTTTACAGTTTGAAATAATGAATTCAAAATAAACTGAACTATTGAACTTGTATAAATGAAACATTTCCATAGCATATTTATAACTTACCTTATAATCAGAAGTTAACATGTTATACAAATAAATTTTGATAATATACAAGCGGTGGTATGAATAATGAATGCTGGAAAAATTTAATGGGTTATAAATACGTATAAAATTTAAGTTATGTAATAAACGATGTATACTTGGTCATGTTTGAAATTTAATTCAACTAGGAAATGAAGATAAACCAAGTTAATGAAATAAACTAGTAAAATAAATTGTTTGGTTATGATTTAAATTGTATAGCTATTGAAGATTAGATATTCGGCGACTTTGGACAATCAATATTTTTGAATCGAAAATAAATGTTAACTTGTTTTGTGAAAATAAAAGTGAATTGGTTTATAAATTATAAATTTAAACGTAGATTGAATGAATTAATTAAATTTAATTAAAATGAAGACTGAACGAATTTATTAAATTTAATTAAAACGAGCCCGTTGCAAAGCTGTAGTTCGTAATTTTACGAATTGAAGTTTAAATGAATGTATAGGATCCAAAATAAGTCGGAATTCTTTGAAACAAGAATCTTTTGGATATTTTGGAATATAATATTCTAATGAAAGTGAAAATTTTAGATTTTGACTTATAGATTTTAAGATATGTGTAATTTAAATTTTCAGAAAAGTCGCGGTATGGTAATTCCTGATTTAAAACAAAAATATTAATAAAATCAAATTGAATAAAAAATTAATATGGCTAAATATATCTAAATTGACAACCTTCTTACTAAGCTTTTTCAAGGACGAAAAGTTTTAACTGGGGGAGAGTGTAACATCCCAAGATTTTTGCAACAATTAAAATTTTTAATTTCAGTGTGTTTTTGAAAATATATTTTAATATTAAAATTTTAATTTATTTATGTTTTTATAATGATATTTGAAACTTATATATTGAAATACTTTGATTTATGTAATTTTAATTGAAATACAAAGATTGAAGTATTTTGATAATCAATATAGAGTACATATAAAAAGAAATTTTATTCATGAATTTTTAGTTGAATTTTTTTGATTTAATTAGAGATTTTACAACTGTTGAATTCAACTTTAAAGTTAAATTTGAATATTTTATTTATAAATATTGAAATTGGACATTATTGTAAATAATATCAGGATTCGGTGAAATTAATTTTATTGAATCGGAAATGGTAAATTGTTTTCTGATCTAAAAGTTTGTAGCTATCAGAATTTTAGTTTGATCGTAAGAAATTAAAACACATATAAATTAATATGTACAATTCAGTTAAATAATCATATTTTAAAAAGAAACTGCTATAGACTTAAGAGTTGGGCCTTGAAACCTATTCCACTGCGTTCAGAAGGCGTCAAAACCTATTGTTAGACAGTATGCAGGCCTGATTTGGACTCCGGCCCGTTTTTGACTATATAACACGTAAAAGGGGGAATTATATTATTATTTTATTTGACAAAACCCTAGTTTAGCTCAGTCGCTGTAATAACCCGGAAAATCTGGGCCAGTTTAAAATTTTTGTTTTGGCAATTTTAGCGAATTTAGAATATTTAAAATAGATTATTTTAAATAATATCAACGAGAAATTTATTTTGAATATAATTCGATGTATATATTTATATACGTCGTCGTTAGAATATAAATAATTATATATAATTATAAATAGAATTGAAAATGGCGCGGTAGTTCGATAATTCGATTTCAAACTTCAATTGAATGTACCGGGTGCAAAACAATCCGGATTTTAGTGAAACCAAAAATAATAGGATCTAATTGATAATACCTTTCCAACGAATCCGAATAATCGAAATTTCATAGCGGGAATCAAAAGATATGTCCAGTTGAAAATTCTGAATAGTCGCTATAGAATTCAGGCCCTTAAAAATAGACATTTTGCAAACGACCTCGGATTTCGACGAAACCAGTTTTGTTGGGTCCGTGATGTCGAGTTATTGCTAGATTCCAAATTTCATAATTTTTCGAATCAATATGTGAGCGTGGCAAAGGAAAACGCGTTTTGACCATTTCAGTTGATTTTAATCGACTGGAAATTGGCCATTTTTCTAACGGTCTCAGAATTCGACGAAACTAGTTTTGTTAGGACCGTATCATCAACACGAAGCTAGAAAATATTTTTCTGGAATTTTTCTAGTCAGTATGTGACCCCAGAAATTTGAAATGTACGTTTAAAATTCAATATAGTGATTTAAATGTAAATTCCACGGAAACTGATTCAAATAGTCGAATTGGCCTGCGATACATATCCCATTGTGTTCGGAATAGGGGTAATATGCTATGGACGACAGGAGGTGGACCTCGTTTCGAAGTCGTATGTAAAAGTCAACTTTTTGAAATATAAATTAATTAAATAAATTAAAATTTTCTTTTGCATATAGCCCCCCCCCCCTTCTCGTTTTCATTCAACAGAAACGGAAAAAAAAAAAAAAGAGGAGAGCGACGGGGGAGGAGCCGCCGCCCCTCCCCGATGAACCGTCGCCGCCGCCAGGGGTGGCGCAGCCCCTGCGCCGCCGCTTCCTTCTCCACACCCTCCCTCCTCTTAATCGAGCCACCCATCAAACCGAATGGAGCCCCTTTCCCAATCGGATCCGCGCCTCAGCCCTAAGACCTCCATCGCTCGTCAGGACCGCGGGAAGACTGAGCCGCGCCACCTCCCCTGCCGGTCCCACCACCTGAAGCCGCGAGCTCCCCCTGACCAGCAGCCCCCAATGTCGTTTACCGCCCTTCCCCCTCCGCCCGGTTCCTCTGCCGAACGCAGTAAGCCTCTTTTCCTTTTTATATGTTATACCACTGATTTTAAATTCAATTTTTATAGAAACCGTAGTTGTAAAACTGAATAAAATTATGATTGTTTATTTAAACAAGGAGTCAATTTTCATTTAGGGAAAGTTTTGATTTTTAATATAGGAAAAATACGATTTTTGCATAGGAGAAAAATACGATTTCTCATTGTACGAAAGGTATGATTTTTCCTATATGAAGAGTTATAATTTTTATGTAGATAAAGGTTTGATTTTTTTTTTTTGGTAAAAGATATGATCTTTATATTTTTAAAGTAATAAAAATATGATTTTTATATTTTTAAAGTATTAAAAATATAGTCTTTACTATATAGAAGATGTAGAAATATGATTTTTATATTTTTAAAGTATTAAAAATATAATCTTTCATATTGTAGAAAGATAAGAATATGATCTTTGCATAGTAGGAACTATAAAAATATGAAAAAGGCGAAGTCTTTATTTTTATAAAGGCGAAAACTTTATGTGATAGGGAATATAGAAATATCATCTTTGTATGTGTGAAGGAATAAAAATATGATTTTTATATATTGAATAGCATAGAAAAAATTCGATTTTTAAATATATGAAGTGATTATAAAAATATGACTTTTAAATTGAAAGTGAATAAATAAAAATGTGATTTTTATTTTAAAGACATCAAAATATAAAAATGTGTGATTTTTACATATGTAGTGACTACGGGCAACGAAGATGAAAAGGCAACAACGAGAAGATTCCTATAAAAGAAGAGTCGTGGTATTGGATAGCTATCGGTGAGAACTTCTCACTCTAAATTTCTTTTTCTAGATATATATATATATATACTAGGATGCAGACGGTGCTTAGTAGCACCCGACACCCGTCATCCACAGACCATGGATGGCTTGTTTGTTAAATTGTTTGGTTGTGTAGTTGGTTAGTCTAATTGGTTTGAATTGAATTGTTTGGTGAAATTGAATGGATTTGATTGATGTGTGAATGGCGTGGGCCTTCACTAGACCGGGGATAAGGCTAGGCCTCGTCCCGTTTCTAGTATCGTGCCGTTATGCCGCCGAAATTTTCTAAAATATGTTAGAAAAATAAAAATATCATTTTATTGAATAAATGAACCGAATAGAACATTCATAAGTTAATATAAAATGTTTATCGTTAAAAATATAATTTTTAACGTGAAAGTGAATAAATGAATATTTATAAACAAATCGGCCGATTTGTTTGTATACACTGATTTGACTGATATCGATTGGGTCGATAAATTTTACACGTCGCCCAACTGCACAAATAAATTCTGTGTTTGATTGTTTGAAACCCCACACGGGTGTTGGGATGAAATTTGAAGTTCACTCATCCCGATTGATTAAATATGTCGATCGATTGATTGACAGGCTGTTATAAGCGTAAGATGTCTATATTTGATGCTTATACAGTGTAGTGCACTTTGGTTGATGGTTGATTATTTTTCAATGCTGTTATATACATGTGTTGTATGGAATCCATATAATTAACGTTATATGGTAATTGATTGGGCCTCATTCCAATCGGGAAAATAAGGAATATTATAAAAGAAAATTCATGTGTTGAATATGAAAATAGTCATGTGTTGACGATGTTCATGTGTTGAAAATATTCGTGTGTTGAGTAAAATATTTTAAATAATAAAAATTACATCTTTATCATATTTACGATTAGAATCTACTTTACGGTGGAGTCTAATTAAAATCAAACGATAGATACCTTAGTTTTATAAAATATTTTACATAACAAAAATAGTGATGTGTTGACAGTACTCATGTGTTGAGATTAGTCGTGTGTTGAAAGAAACATAGATTCATGTGTTGAATAGAATAAATATTCAATTGTTGAATAGAATAATGAATTTATTGAAATATATAAAGCCGTGTGGATTAGAGATGCGCTATTTTGACGGGAACGACATTTATATATCGATTTTATTCGTTTTATAATGAATATTGAAAAGTGATTTCAAAACTTAATATTTTGAAATGAAATTCAAATTAAATTAGATTAAAAATTCAAATTGAAATTTTATTGAATCAATTTGAAATGAATTCGAATCGAATAGTAAATGAATTCGATTCGAATTGAATAGAAAGTGAATTTGAATTCGAATTGAATAAAAATGAATTCAAATTGAATTGAATTGAAACGAATTAGAATTTGAATTGAATTGAAATCAAATCGATTTGAAATTGAATGTAGTGTTGAAATGGTTTTGAAAACAAATTTAAAACGATTTATAAAATACGTTTTAAAAGGAAATCGACGAAATATATATATTATATATATATATAATGGCCTGAATAGAACTCGCCGCGCCGCGGCAGTTCGTGAATTTCGACCATTTATTTCAAACGGACATTGCGGGAGATCCGACCGTCGGATTCTCCTAAAACCGGAACCGTTGGGTTCGTATCGAAAAGAGCTTTCCATTGAATATTAGAAATTTGTAATCTAACGTTGGATTTGGAATTATGTCCAAATCAAATTTGAAAAAGGTCGCTGTAAGTGCAGTTCGATGGCCGTAGATGGAAATCGACCGTACGGGCCTTGAAAAAAAATTATTAAAAATATCTATAATTTGTGTAAAATCATAAGAAATGATTTGGGAAAAATTGGGCTGAAGAATTCCACATTTGAAAGGATAAAAATAGATTTTTATCGAAAAGAACTAGTTTTGAACTAGAATTAAAATCAATTTATTTTTAAATAAATAAATTGAATTTGGAAGTGATTTTAAAAATAATCGATATTCCCAATACGTGGATTGGACTGGAGTTGAATCGAAATTATCTTCGGAATATTTCGATATTGGATTTCGTGACTATACGGATATTGTTATGGGAATTTGAAAGATATATTTTATATCGTTATTTCCAATACGATATTTGTTGGTTTCAGAATTTGATATTGAATATAAGCCGGTATATTTTCTATTCAGAGCCTTGTATTTAATATCAAATGTGATTTGGGTTTGTCGTGAATCATGTTTTAGATGACATTGGTTCTTTAACCCAGTTAAAGACAAGATGTTGATTTTTGAAAAGATTAAAACTAAGTGAAGTTTTAATGAATCTTTAATTAGATTAAAATGTGAATTGATAATTTAAATTATCAAATCTGAAAGGTGATCGAGAGTGGAGTAGCACCAGTTTTGCTCCAAAGCGATAGTTAAATCTTTAATTAGATTTGAACGTGAAATGGTAATTAATTTTACCGATAACACCGTGGTGTTAGATGTGGAGTATTACCTGTTTTCTCCATGGGATACATAGGTTGGGATTGGGAAATAAAACAAATAATTACTTCGGTGTGGTTCGCTAATCCCGACTAGTTTGAAATGATATCCAAAGGAGGATTAAAGAATAAATTTAGAAGAATTTATCTTGGATAAAATTAATGGGAACCTTTCCCTAAGAATGTGATTTTGTGAATAAAAGAATATTCTGAATTGGAATGAGGCGTTTGTTGTGCTTGTGTAACATTCGTTTATTATATACGTGGGTTATTCAGAAAGGCCGGGTTTATACCCATTCTCAATAACCGATTCGACGAGATGTCGAAGATGAAGACGGTGGTTGAAGACCGGTAGTCTTCACATCGTTTGGGTGATTACTGATGATCTTGATTGGGCTGTACACCCAAGATGAGGGAAACAGCTGGTGATCGTCCAGACGTATTTGGAGATGGATGGATATGCGAGGAAAGTGCCTCCGGTTTCGTTCAGACCCAGAACGAACTTGTAAATGGATTGTGTGTCTGACATCGGATTTTATTCTGTGTTGATTGATCTCTATTAAATATACATCTGTTTGGCGGCGGAGAATTTATTCTCTTGCTTAACGCCCTTCTCTGATACATACGAGCTCAGAGGTTGTATATCGATGGACATCAGTCGCACGGAGTGAATTGCCAATGTGGCACGCATAAGTGGCAATTGATCAAGGCTTCTGTTGAAAAGCAAAGTCTTGTGGTTGATGATCAAAGCACGGCCTGTGTGGCGTAGCTTTGTGTATAACGTGAATTCGCGAGCCTCACACCTCGGTATGAGTCAAAAACGGGATAGTGACTGCAGGGAGAGCACGACGTTTCTTTCTAGCTAGGGTGGTGTCAGTGACCTACCAGCCCTGACATTTATATACTTTTCACCTGTGTGGTTGTTGGAATGCGAGGCGCCTCGGATATAGGTCTGTAAGGACCGGGAAACGTGTGTTCAGGAATTGCCAATCCTCAAAAGTAAGAGAGGACCGGCCCTGAAGATCCAAGGATCATAGTGGGGTCCTGAGACATTTGCTAGAGTGTCTCGAACGCGGAGAGGAGCTTGCCCCTTGCCTCGGCTCATGACGGAATCCAATTTCCAATACGTGTATTGCGGTTTTAATTGTAGAACTAGTGTGGCGACATGATATATGGTACCTATACCGTCTATGATTGAAAATTGTTTTGACACTATACACTTATAATAGTATCAAATGATTTGTTTTAAACGTACCAAGCATGTTTGGCTATTATAAGGGAAAACCCTATCCTCCGGCTTGCGTTGCATTGTGTGATGGGACCTGGGTCTTATAATAGCTTCATTTTTCCAAAGGGCATTGCGTTGTTTTGTTATATGCACTAGTATTCTTGGGAGGAAACCCGTTCCGTGTTATACGGCGTGGTCCCTTGAATTACTATCTTTTAAAGCAAAGTTTTAAATAACTGTTTTAGTTCTCACACCAGTCCCATGACTGACCTGGAGTTTATTGTTTTAACCTAAACTCTGGGTGCCCCTATTTTCCGCACGGGCAGCTAGTAGTTTTGGTTTTGCAGATTTATATTCACAGGGTCCTGATTAACAGCTGGAACGATGCTCGGAAAGCTCTGTATCCGTGTATCACTTCTAGTTGTGCTTTTGTATTATTTTCCGCTTCTATGTAATTTATTGTAATCTCTGATATTTATCTAATGTAATTTATTCATTTATACTCTGTATATTCTTGTATCTGATGGAATTGTTGTAATAACAATGAAATGTTCTTCCGTTGGCGTTCTATTTTGTCTTGTCCTCAATTCTATCCGTGCTTTCCTTCACGGGGAAGTTCGGGTCGTCTCAGTCGCCATCTTTTATTTCAATGGACACGAAATTCCAAAACTTTGAACCTTATTATCTCTCAATTCATTCAATGAAATTCGAAGATTCAAAAGGCAAAATCAAAGCACTCGACGAGATCTACACATCCATAAGGTTTATCGTACCACTTGCTTCACGGAATGACTAGATTTTTTCCATAAAGGAGGCGTAGTCTATAGCGCGCTGGAGGCTTTAGAGACCACCGAGTGGGCCCATACTCGGGGCTGTGGCAAGGCTTGGTGTAATAACCAAGAAATCCGAGCCAATTTAAAATTTTTATTTTGGCTATTTTAATGAATTTTAATTATTTAAAATGAATTATTTTAAATAATAATGACGAAAATTTATTTTCGACGAAGTTAAAACGAATAAATTTATTTGAATTATATAATGAGCCTGAAATGGCGCGGTAGTTTGAAATTTCGAATTTCAAATGAATATACAGAATTCGTTTTAAGTCGAAATTGGACGAAACCAGAAATATATAAATCTGTTTGACCATATTATTCTAACGGACGTAAGAAACTAAGATTTCACTTTAGAAGTTGAAAGATATGTCCAGTTTAAAATTCAAAAAAGTCGTTGTGGAATTTATATATATTTTAATATATAAAGGCCTTTGAAAATGGAAATTTGCAAATGATCTCGGTTTTCGACGAAACCACTTTTGTTGGATCCGGGATGTCTAATTATTGCTATGTTTCAAAATTCGTAATTTTTTGAATCAATATGTGAGCATGGCGAAGTAAAACGCGATCGACCAGTTTCAGCTGATTTTAATCGACTGGAAAATGGCTATTTTTCAAACTGTCTCAGAATTGGAAGAAATCAGTTTTGTTAGAACCGGTTCATCAATACGAAGCTAGAAAATATTTTTCGGGAATTTTTAGAGTCACTGTGTGGCCTCGGTAAATTGAAATGTGCATTCAAATTTAGTATATAGATTTATATTTTGATTTTGATGGAAACTGATCGAAACAGTCGAATTGGCTTACGATACATATCCCATTGTGTTCGGAATAGGGGTATTTGGCTAGAGGCAATAGTCATTGGAGTTTGTTTGGAATCCGGGAAGTTAAACCAAAATTTCACGAATTAAAATAATTAAATATATAAAACTATATATATCTCTTCCACTCAACAGTTATTTTCAACGAAATTGAAAAAGAAAAAAAAGGGAAGAGGGCGTCGTGCCCTAGCCCAATGTCGATGGTCGCGCCACTTGGCCTAACCACCCTCCCCCCCCCCTCGTCGATACCCTCCTCCGACGACCTCCTTCTCCTCTCTCCTCTTTAAACCACATCCAAATGCTAGACCGCACACCCCATCGAGACCATCAGCCGTTTGCCCTCGAGACCACTACCGCCATTGCTAGCCAGAGCTGCCTCCTCCCTGGCGCCGCCACATCTGCTCCTCAAGACCGACACTTCTCCCTCTCCATCTTCTCCTCCGGTAAAAAAAAACAGTGAGGCCTTTTATTTATTCTATATTAAAGCTTTGTTTTTCTTTATCAATTTTTTTATATACATAGGATTAAAGACGATATTTTTATGGGTTTAAAGATTAGAATTTTAAACGTAAAGAGATTAGTTTTTTTTAAAACATGCTAAAGATACAATTGTTAGTTGGCCAAAGCTTCAATTTTTGTTTATACATAAAGTGGTGATTTTTATATGAAGGGGATTGATATAAAAATGTGATTTTTATATGAATAACATAATAAAAATATAATTTTTATTATATAAGGAGTGAAATAAAAAATATGGTGTTTACACATATGATTTTTATAATATATAGATAATAAAAATTTGATCTTTATATATGTAGTGATAGGATAAAAACACGATTTTTATATATAAAGTGAGGGTATAAAAATGGGATTTTTATCATATATGTAGCAAAGTAAAAATATGATTTTTATCATTTGAATCTCAATGTAAAAATGTGATTTTTATATATTCGTTAGCAATAGAAGAATGTGATTTTTATCTATGTAGCATTGTTATATAAATATGAAATTATTTTTAGAATGATAAAAATATAATTTTTAGCGTAGGTATACTACATAGATCGACAATCGAAGAACGGCGGAGTGGAACTCCAAGGTTAGAACTCCTCACCTTTAATTTAAATTTCTAGTCAAAAATATATACTAGGATGCAGACGGTGTTTAGTAGCACTCGACACCCGTCGCCCACAGAACATGGACAGCTTGTATGCTTGTTTGTTTGATTTTGATGTGTAGTTCATTGTGTGATGTGAAATGAAATAAAATATTAATATAGTTAAAAATATTTGTAGTTGAAAATAGAATTTTTAACGTGTATCTAAAATGAAATAAATATAAACAAATCGGACGATTTGTTTATATACACACATTTGACTGATATTGATTGGGACGATAAATTTTACACATCGCCCAACTGCACAAATAAAATCTGTGTTGGATTGTTTGAAACCTCACACGGGTATTGGGATGATATATGACCTACACTAGTCCCAATAATTAGCTGTATGTCGATCGATTGATTGACAGGCTGTTATAAGCGTTAAATACATATATTTGATGCTTATACAGTGTAGAACGTACTTTGGATGATGGTTGGGTGTTTATCGTCATTTTTGTATAAATGAATTTGATGAAATCCATATAACTGAAATTATATGGTAATTGACTGTGTCTGATTCTAGTTCAGAATTATTGAATAATTTAAAAATAATATTCTTTGAATATTGAAATGTGAAGCCGTGTTAAGTAGTTACACACCATTTTAACATAAAACGAATTTATATTGAAAAATTCAATCATGATTTGAATTTGAAAAGGAAGTTGAAATCGTTTTGAAAACGAATTCTAACGATTTATATAATACGTTTTAAAAGGAAATCGATGAAGTATATATTATATGTATATATATATATAATATAATGGCCTGAATAGATGCGCCGCGCTGCGGCAGTTCGTGAATTTCGACCATTGACTTCGAGTGGACATTACGGGAGATCCGACCGTCGGATTCTCCTAAAACCGGAACCGTTGGGTTCGTATCGAAAAGAGATTTCTAATGAATATTAGAGATTTGAAATCTAACTGCTGCATTTGGAATTATGTCCAAATCAAATTTGGAAAAGGTCGCTGTAAGTGCAGTTCGATGGCCGTTGACGGAAATCGACTGTACGGGCCTTGATAAATTTATTAAAAATAGTAATAATTTGTGTAAAATCATAAGAAATGATTTGGGAAGAATTGGGATGAAAAAACACCATATTTGAAAAGATAAAAGTAGATTTTTATCGAAATGAACTAGTTTTGTACTAGAATTATAATTCTATTTATTTTTAAAATAAATAAAGTGGATTTGAAATGGTTTTGAAAATAAACAGAATTTCCAATAATTGAATTGGAATGGATTGGAATCAAAATTATCTTTGGAATATTTTGATGTTGGACTTCGTGATTATACAGATATTGTTATGGGAATTTGAAAGATATATTTATATCGTTATTTCCAATACGATATTTGTTGGTCGTAGAATTTGATATTGAATATAAGCCGATATATTTTCTTTTCAGAGCCTTGTATTTAATATCAAACGTGATTTTGGGTTGTCGTGAACGGTATCTTCAATAATACTGCTCTCAGACCCAAAGGAGTTAAGAAAATCAGAAACTAACTGGAGATTAGTTAAGTTGAATGGTTTCTTGGGTATTTATCTGATGTTGGTTTCGGCCTTCGGGATTAATACTTAGGGAATTGCTCACTTGCTATTTTATGGTTAAAGGCCGATAGAATGGAATGTGATTTTGGGTTTATTGTGAACCATGTTTTAAATGACATTGATTCTTTAACCCAGTTAAAGATTAAAACTAAGTGAAGCTTTAATGAATCTTTAATTAGATTGAAAAGATCGAGAATGGAGTATCACCAGTTTTGCTCCAGGCGATATATAAATCTTTAATTAGATTTGAACATTAAATGGTAATTGAATTTACCGATAACATCGTGGTGTTAGATATGAAGTATTACTAGTTTTACTTCATGGGATGAATAGGTTGGGATTGAGAAATAAAATAAATGATTACTTCGGTGTGGTTCGCTAATCCTGACGAGTTTGAAGTGATATTTAAAGGAAGATTAAAGAATAAATTTATAAGAATTTATCTTTGATAAAATTAATGGGAACTTTCCCTAAGAATGTGAAATTTAGAAACTAAACGTAGGTTAGCTAAGAAGAATGGTTTCCTGGGTATTGATCTGATGTTGGTTTCGGCCTTCGGGGTTAATGTTTGGGAAATTATTCTCTTGTTAATTTACAGTTAGTGACCGATGAATTGGAATGAGGCGTATGTTGTGTTTGTGTAACACTGGTTTGTTATATACGCGAGTTATTCGGAAAGACCGGTTTATCCCATTCTGAATAACTGATACGGCGATAAGTCGAAGGTGAAGACAGTGGTCGAAGACCGGAGGTCTTCACGTCGTTTGGATAATTACTGATGATGTTGATTGGGCCATACACCCAAGAGGAGGGAATCAGTTGGCGATCGTCCAGACGTACTTGGAGATCGATGGATATGCGAGGTACAAGGTGCCTCTAGTTTCGTTCAGACCCAGGATGGACTTGTAAATGGACTGTGTGTCTGACATTGGATATCTTTCCGTGTGATTGAAAGATATTGGTTGCATGCAGTGGTTTGCCTGTGTGGCGTGCTAAGATGCAAAGGATCAAGGCTTCTATTGAAAAGCAGAGTCTTGTGGTTGATGATCAAACCACAGCCTCTGTGGCACAGCTTTGTATAGCGTTAATTCGTGAGCCTCACACCCCGGTTGTGAACCAGAAACGGGAGAGGACTTCGGGGAGGACATGCGTTTCTTTCTAGCTAGAAGTGGCATCAGTGGTTTTACACGCCCTGACGAGTTTGACTTATGTGGTTGTCACTGTTCTGAGGCGCCTCAGATTTATCGGTGACTATGTGAAGCCGAAGGAGTCATTCGTTGGCTCATTTACGCCCCCAAAGAGTGGGGAAACGCAGTGTTCAGGCATTTTAATCCACATCGGTGGACCGGCCCTGACGATCCAAGGGCCCAGCTGAATTTGGGTCCTGAGACATGGTAGGCTAGATTGTCTCGAATCGGTAGAGGACGATCCCTGGCCTCGGTTCACAGACGGAAATCCAATTTCCAATACGTCATAATTCGGTTTTGATTGTAGAGCCTAGTATGGCGACATTGTGGGATGGGGCACTCATGCCGTCTATGATTGATATTTATGATTGTATATAAAATCAGAAACTAACTAGAAACGAGCTATGATGGGTGGTTTCCTGGGTATTAGTATGATGTTTGTTTCGGCCTTTAGGGTTGATACTTAGGGAATCGTTCTCTTACTCATTTACTGTTGGAGTCTGATTAAGAATTAAAACATGAAATTTAGCATATCAAGCATTCTTTGGCAATTATAGGTAAAACCCTATCCTCCAGTTTGTGTTGCATTATGTGATGGGACCTGGGTCTTATAATAGCTTCATTGTTCTTTATTTATCATTGCGCTGTTGTTTTATGCACTGGTGTTCTTGGGAGGAAACCCGTTCCGTATTATATGGCGTGGTCCCTTGATTTACCAAACTTTAAAATAAATATTAATAACTGTTTTTAGTTCTCACACCAGTCCCATGACTGACCTGGAGTTTATTGTTTTAACCTAAACTCTGGGTGCCCCTTATTTTGACATGGGCAGCTAGTAGTTTTGGTTTGGCAGATTTATATTCACAGGAACCTGGTTTACAGCTGGAATGATATCCGGAAAGCTCTGTATCCATATATCTCTTCTAGTTGTGTATTGCATTATTTTTCCGCTGCGATATATTTAAATGTAATTTAAATATCTGATATATTCTGTGTAATATTTATTCATACTCTGTATATTCTTGTATTCTGATGGAATTGTTGTAATATACAATGAAATGTTCTTCTATCTGCGTTCCTTTGTGTGTCGTTCTCAAAGTATCCGCCCTTTCCTTACCGGGGAATTTACGGGTAGTTACAGTGGTATCAGAGCTTTGGTTTACAGAGCTCAGAGAACAAGACACATTAGAACCATACGAAAGAATTCATCAGAGATTGGATTAGTAATATCCAATGGGAATGACTCTTTAGAGATGGGATCAGTAGTATCCTAGAACGAGTGTGAAGAGTATATTTTTAAAATGAAAACAAATTTTGTTTTGAAATTTAAGTCGTTTTATACGTATTTTAATATTTATTTGTATTGAATTCGGACAATCCGATATACAAAGTTTTTGCATATACGCCTTGCAAACGTATATTCGAAGTTTTAATATACTGGATAGATATAGAATCACATTCTAGACACCCGAAGATGATACTGATGATTGAGATCTCATCATCAGTATTTATGTCCGAGCTTCGAAAGTGTGACATCTATATATTTCCATTAGACTGGTGTGAGAACCAAAATTAGATAAGGCTTATTGTTGTGATTTGGCATTAAAAAGGTGATTTTTGACTATATATCAAAATTATGAGTTTGAAATGATAACCAACTAATTGATTGATAGTTGTGTTGTTTGATTAATTAAATGTTGAAACTTTAGCCAAATCGAACCAAATAGTGAATTGTATTGAAAATTTATCGCATTTGCTTGCATATACATGTACTAACTTTGAACAGGTCGTTGCAAGGAGGCTAGAGCAGAAAATAAAATTGTTCTCCCGACAAATAGGTACATGTTTACCATAATTTACTGTTTTGTTTGGGTGATGATGATTTTATGAGCCGATTGGCTAGCCGCTTAGCTTTTTCTTTTTCTTTTGGATTGAAGAAGGCCATGTGAGGCTATATGAAATATCACGAAGTCCCCGGTGCTGGGGAGGTTATGGTGAAATTTTTCGAAAATTTAGGGTGTTAGCCATATTTTTGAAAATTTTGAAAAGTTCTTAGAAACCTTAAAGTTGAAGAACTTAAGCCGTAGTGAAAATACTGGAAGTTGAGTTGATTAATTAAGCAACATTCGGCTTCGTTCCTTTTCGGGGACGAAAAGTTTTTAAGTGGGGAGATTGTAATAACCCGGAAATCTGAGCCAATTTAAAATTTTTATTTTGGCTATTTTAATGAATTTTGATTATTTAAAATGAATTAATTTAAATAATAACGACGAAAAATTTATTTTTGATGAAGTTAAAATGAATAAATTTATTTTAATTATATAACGAGCCTGAAATGGCGCGGTAATTTGAAATTTCGATTTCGAATTTCAAATGAATATACAAAATTGGCTTTAAGTCGGAATTGGACAAAACCAGAAATATCTAAATCTGTTTGACGATATCTTTCTAACGGATGTAAGAAACTGAGATTTCAGTTTAGAAGTTGAAAGAATGTCCAGTTTAAAATTCAGAATAGTAGCTGTGGAATTTATATATATTTTAATATATATAAAGGCCTTTGAAAATGGAAATTTGCATACGATCCCAGTTTTCGACGAAACCACTTTTGTTGGATCCGGGATGTCTAATTTTTGCTATCTTTCAAAATTCGTAATTTTTCGAATTAATATATGAGCGTGGCGAAGTAAAATGCGTTTGACCAGTTTCAGCTGATTTTAATTGACTGGAAAATTGCCATTTTTCAAACGGTCTCATAATTGGACAAAATCAGCTTTGCTAGAACCGTTTCGTCAATACGAAGCTAGAAAATATTTTTCGGGAATTTCTAGATTCCCTGTGTAGCCCCGGTAAATTGAAATGTGCGTTCAAATTCAATATATAGATTCATATTTTATTTTGACGGAAACCGATCGAAACAGTCGAACTGTCTTACGATACATATCCCATTATGTTCGGAATGGGGGTATTTGGCTAGGGGCGACAGTCATTGGAGTTTGTTTGGAATCCGGGAAGTTAAACCAAAATTTCATGAATTAAAATAATTAAATATATAAAACTATATATCTCTCTTCCACTCAACAGTTATTTTCAACGAAATTGAAAAAGAAAGAAAAAAGGGGAAGAGGGCGTCGTGCCCTAGCCCAATGTCAATGGTCGCACCGCCTGGCCTAACCACCCTCCCCCCTCCCCGATCCCCTCCTCCGACGGCCTCCTTCTCCTCTCTCCTCTTTAAACCACGTCCAAACGCTAGACCGCACACCCCACCGAGACCATCAGCTGTTTTCCCTCGTGACCACCACCGCCATTGCTGGCCAGAGTTGCCCCCTCCTTGGCGCCGCCACATCCGCTCCTCAAGACCGACGCTTCTCCCTCTCCATCTTCTCCTCCGGTAAAAAAAAACCAGTGAGCCCTTTTATTTATTCTGTATTAAAGCTTTGTTTTTCTTTATCAGTTTTTTTTATATACATAGGAATAAAGACGATATTTTTATGGGTTTAAAGATTAGATTTTTAAATGTTAAGAGATTAGTTTTTTTTAACACGCTAAAGAAACGATTTTTAGTTGGCCAAAGCTTCAGTTTTTATTTATACATAAAGTGGTGATTTTTATATGAAGGGGATTGATATAAATATGTGATTTTTATATGAATTACATAATAAGAATATAATTTTTATTATATAAGGAGTGAAATAAAAAATATGGTTTTTACACATATGATTTTTATAATACATAGATAATAAAAATTTGATCTTTATATATGTAGTGATAGAATAAAAACACGATTTTTATATATAAAGTGAGTGTATAAAAATGGGATTTTTATCATATATGTAGCAAAGTAAAAATATGATTTTTATCGTTTGAATGGCAATGTAAAAATGTGATTTTTATATATTCGTTAGCGATAGAAGAATGTGATTTTTATCTATGTAGCGTTGTTATAAAAATATGAAATTATTTTTAGAAAGATAAAAATATAATTTTTAATGTAGGTATACTACATAGATCGACAATCGAAGAATGGCGGAGTGGAACTCCAAGGTGAGAACTTCTCACCTTTAATTTAAATTTCTAGTTAAAAATATATACTAGGATGCAGACAGTGTTTAGTAGCACCCGGCACCCGTCGTCCACAGACCATGGACGGCATGTATGCCTGTTTGTTTGATTTTGATGTGTAGTTGATTGTGTGATGTGAAATGAAATAAAATATTAATATAGTTAAAACTATTTTTGAAACGACCCGAACTTCCCCGGTAAGGAAAGCCCGGATTGAATTGAGAACAAGCTACAACAGAACGCAGACAGAAGAGCATTTCATTGTTTATTACAACAATTCCATCAGATTACAAGAATATACAGAGTATGAATAAATATTACACAATAGAAAAATATCAGAGATTATAATACATTACATAGCAGCGGAAAAATAATACAATACACAACTAGAAGTATTACACGGATACAGAGCTTTTCGAGTATCGTTTCAGCTGTAAATCAGGATCCTGTGAATACAAATCTGCAAAACCAAAACTACTAGCTGCCCGTGTCAAAATAAGGGTACCCAGGGTTTAGGTTAAAACAATAAACTCCAGGTCAGTCATGTGACTGGTGTGAGAACTAAAGCAGTTATTAATCTTTATTTTAAAGTTAGGTAAATCAAGGGACCACGCCGTATAACACGGGACGAGTTTCCTCCCAAGAATACCAGTGCATATAACAACAACGCAATGCTAAATAAATAACAATGAAGCTATTATAAGACCCAGGTCCCATCACATAATGCAACGCAAGCCGGAGGATAGGGTTTTTACCTTATAATAGCCAAAGAATGATTGACACGTTAAATTTCATCTTTTATTATTACTATAAGTGTATAGTGTCAAAACAATTTCAATCATAAGTATCAATCATAGACGGCATAAGCGCCCCATCCCACTATGTCGCCATATATATGATTACAACTAAAATCGAAACGTGATGTATTGGAAGTTGGATTTCCATCTGTGAACCGAGGCAAAAGATAGTCCTCTACCGATTCGAGAAGCTCTAGCCCATGTCTCAGGAACAGAACGCATCGTCCCTTGGAGCGACAGGGCCGGTCCACCGATGTGGATTAAAATGCCTGAACACTGCGTTTCCCCACACTTTGGGGTGTCAATGAGCCAACGAATGACTCCATCGGCTTCACATAGTCACCGATATATCCGAGGCGCCTCGCAACAGCAACAACCACATAAGTTAAACTCGTCAAGGCGTGTAAAACCACTGACGCCACTTCTAACTAGAAGAAAACGCATGTCCTCCCTGAGGTCCTTCTCCCGTTTTTGGTTCACAACCGGGGTGTGAGGCTCGCGAATCAACGTTACACAAAGCTATGCCACATAGGCTGTGCTTTGATCATCCCCCACAAGACTCTGCTTTTCAACAGAAGCCTTGATCATTTGCATCTCAGCATGCCACACGGGCAATTCACGCTATGCAACCGATATCAATCACACAGAATGAAATCCGATGTCAGACACACATTCATTTTCAAGTCCGTTCTAGGCCTGAACGAAAACGGAGGCACCTAGTACCTCGCATATCCATCGATCTCCAAGTACGTCTGGACGATCACCAACTGATTCTCTCCTCTTGGGTATACGGCCCAATCAAGATCATCAGTAACCACCCAAACGACGTGAAGACCTCCGGTCTTCGACCACCGTCTTCATCTTTGACTTATCATCGTATCAGTTATTTAGGACGGGATAAACCCGGCCTTTCTGAATAACTCACGTATATAATAAATAAGTGTTAAACAAACACGACATACGCCTCATTCCAATTCATCAGTCACTAACCGTAAATTAGTAAGAGAACAATTCCCCAAATATTAACCCCGAAGGCTAAAAGCAACATCAGATCAATACCCAGGAAACCATTCATCTTGGCAAACCTACAGTTAGTTTCTAAATTTCACATTCTTAAGGAAAGGTTCCCATTAATTTTATCAAAGACAAATTCTTTTAAATTTATTCTTTAATCATCCTTTGAATATCACTTCAAACTAGTCTGGATTAGCGAACCACACCGAAGTAATTATTTATTTTATTTTCCAATCCCAACCTATTTAATCCATGAAGTACAACTGGTCATACTTCATATCTAACACCACGGTGTTATTGGTAAATTCAATTACCATTTCACGTTCAAATCTAATTAAAGATTTAACTACCTTCTGGAGTAAAACTGGTGATACCCCATTCTCGATCTTTTCAATCTAATTAAAGATTCATTAAAACTCCACTTAGTTTTAATCTTTAACTGGGTTATAGAATCAGTGTCATTTAAAACACGGTTCATGATAAACCCCAAAATCACATCAATTCAATTCCAATTAAATATTATTTAATTGGTACACTTCATTAAATCTAAATAAAAAGATTTAATCTTTCTCAGCTGGGCTTAAGAACAGTGTTAATGAAGGCACCATTCACTACAAACCCAAATCACATTTGATATTAAATACAAGGCTCTGAATAGAAAATATATCGGCTTATATTCAATATCAAATTCTACGACCTACAAATATCGTATTGGAAATAACGATATCTATATATCTTTCAAATTTCCATAACGCTATCTATATAATCATGAAATCCAACATCGAAATATTCCAAAGACAATTTCGATTCAAATCCATTCCAATTCAGTTATTGGAAATTTTGGTTACATTTAAAACCCTTTTCAAATTCAAGTTATTTATTTAAAAATAAATAGAATTATAATTCTAGTTCAAAACTAGTTCATTTCGATAAAAATCTATTTTTATCCTTTTAAATACGGAGTTTTTCACCCCAATTCTTCACAAATCATTTCTTATGATTTTACATAAATTATTACTATTTTTAATAATTTTATCAAGGCCTGTACAGTCAATTTCCATCAACGGTCATCGAACTGCACTTACAACGAACTTTTCAAAATTTGATTTGGACATAATTAAAAATCCAATCGTTAGATTTCTAATTTCAAATATTCTTAGAAAGCTCTTTTCGATACGAACCCAACGGTTCCGGTTTTAGGAGAATCTGACAGACGGATCTCTCGCAATATCCATTCGAAGTCAATGGTCGAAATTCGCGAACTGCCGCGGCATGGCGCGTTCTATTCAGGCCATTATATATATATATTATATATATATTTCTTGATTTCCTTTCAAAACGTATTTTATAAATCGTTTAAATTCGATTTCGAAACGATTTCAACCTCCATCTCAAATTCAAATCAAAATTGAATCTTTCCAATATAAATTCATTTTAAACTCATTTCAACTCGATTTCAATTCAAATCGGTTTCAATTCAAATCAATTTCAGTTCAATTTCAATACGTTTTAAATTCAATTCAAAACGATTTCAATTCTATTTCAATCTAATTCAAATTTCAATTCTTTTCAATTTAATTCGAATTTCAATTCATTTCAATTTAATTCGAATTTCAATTCATTTCAAAATATCAGATTTTGAAATCACTTTTGATATTCATTATAAAATGAATAAAATCGATATAAATATCGTTCGTGTAACACCTCACGTTCGTTAGTGTCACTCACAAAGGGAATGCACTAAGTTCTGTGGAGCATTTAGGGTAAAAGATGCAGATAAATTACAAGACAGACAAAAATTAAACAGTGGAAAACAAAACTTTGCTTTATTGATAAATAGTTTGTACAATGATTTCTTTACAATATCAGAGTATCATTTGTCTTACAAAATAAAGAAGCATGAAAATACATTTATATTCCCCAAAATTTAGCAAGAGCCAGCCATAGCATCTGAAAAGAGAATCCAAGCAAACTTCGACAAATCTTCAAGCTGGGAAAGGGTGACATTCCAACTCAATCTGAGCTATACTACTCCCTCCTCTACTACCTGGGGGGAACGAAAGAAAAATAGAGTCAGACATAAAGCCTGAGTAAGTTCAGTAACTTCTAGCATGTGAACATGGAAAAACAAAACGACATGAATTAACTGAATACAAGATTACACCATGACGATAGGGTCCACAAGATTAGAAAAGGTAATCACAAGATATGCTAAGATAAGACTAACTGGATATGCTTTAATACTTTCGCCGCTTCACTCTAATACTTCGCCGCTTCGCTATTTCCTTGTTATACTGATTTCTATATCTCTGCACCACCTATCTAGTGTCCCAACTAGTAACGATAACGTGATCCCAATCCTTGTATTTTCCATTGCCTTCTGGCATACATTCATTATTTATTACCTAGATCAAATCTAGGGTTTTCTATCAAGTGCTTTCTAGATTTAACTAGAGTTTACGCTATCTGCTGAACGTTTTTCGAGTTCAGGGTTTATGCCACCTAGTCCAACTAGGGATTATGCTACCTGTCGAACGATGCCCCCAAGTCTAGGACACACTACCTAGAGTGGTATATGTACCTATACTTCCCCACGCATGTATCGTGAATCGTTATCGCTTGTCTAGATGCACATGTCCTGTAATGTGCGGTCCGACTCCTGTGACAGGGCAAATCAAGGAATACAGAACTCGGTCGGGAGCTTTCAGATATCTGCCGATGCAGATGCTAAGGTCTGTTTTTATTCCAGTGGCTATGGTCCCACTTGACCCCTCCCTCAACTAATGAAAGGCACCCTTTGTAAAGTGAGAACTATACGCCGGCCCCCGGTGCCACACTATCCTATGGTCATCCGCAACCATAACTAGATAGCAAGTATATGGTCTTTTGGAGTTCTCCGCCTTTCCGCTTCACGTATCTCGATTGACTCAAGATGGATGGTAGACGACGAGTTGCTATCACAGGGCTACCGTTTTCTCGCCGAATCACGCCGGTCCATCCTAGTCTTTAGGTTGCCATATATATTACAACCAAGGCATACCCCTGGTTCTTCTACGCAGACCTTAACCTCTATGGGCCCAGGCGGATCATTTGCAGCCTCACAAAGGGATACCAAGAGTACCCTCACGACCCCTCGAAGCCTCGGGCTTCGTAACCCAATTCGTTGGAGCCTTCTCTCTATTCAGACAGACATTCGCTCCTTCCCGTGTTATACTAAGAATTACTACTTAGTTTTACTAACTAAGATTTACCACTTAGTTTCCAGAATCGTTGTTTTCTAAGGTTTACTACTTAGTTCCCTTTCCCGTCAATTTGGATTGGTTAAGTGTCATTAGTCAATTCAAGCCAAATTAACCCTCTTCATTCATCCTGTTATACTGGTTAAGTGTTATCGGTAATTCAAGTTGACTTAACCCCACCACAAACCAAGTTATATTGGTTAAGTATTTCTTATTACTTAACCCTACCCATTCACCCTGTATTGCTTAAGTGTTCCTTTTTAACTTAACCTTGCCCGTCTGTCTTAACTAACCTGTTATTAACGGTTAAGTATTATCCCTTCATGTTTTTGACTTAACCCTATTCCTTTATCAAAATATGATGGTTAAGTATTCAAGTTTACTTAACCCTACGGTCTAGCCCAACTAACATATCAAATTGGCTAAGTGTATTAAATCTTACTTAACCCCAACCTCTAGTCTAGTTAACACGTTAATTTTGGCTAAGTGTTTTCTTAGTTACTTAACCTCTACAAATCTTATCTTGTTACCATGAGTTTGGTTAAGTGCCCCTGTGGACTTAGCCCTCCGTTCTAGCTTAACTGTGCTTAAGTTGGTTAAGTGTTCCTATGGACTTAACCCTCCCATTCTAGCTTAACTGTATGAACCTAACCCCACCTATCAGTTTAGTTGTCATGTTGAACTGGTTAAGTGTCTTAGTTAACTTAACCCTACCATTCTTGTTCTGGCTTTAATTAAGTAGATTAAAGCCACGACCACTCACATTAGACAGATATTGTTGTGAATACTGGATGTGCCGGTTGGTTCCAGGCAGGTTTACATCGCAACTCAGTCTAACCTCGGGTTAGGCCTATTCGTGTTTTCTGGTTCAAAAGGGTTTTTGATTAATCTCCAAATCCGGTTTTGAAAGTAACCATCCCGTCCATTGGATCAGTTAGGGATAGCCAGGGAGAGCAGGAAACTTGTATTTTCCAAACTCAAGCCTAGACACTATCCTCTCTGTCACCCTAGAACTTTCTGGTGTTTTATTAAAAGAGATGTCATTAATAAATCTTTAATTTGTCTAAATTTACATTTCTCACTTAGGACAAATTCTATAAGTAAATTAATCCTAATTTACTTATTTCCCAATTACTCTTTTAATGTAAATTGTCAATATTTATTCTTACGGCCCATTTTCCCCTTTATATCATGTTTATGCTTTTTGGTATGTAAACCATACCAAATGAAGTGTCACTAACCATGATTTTGCTAATCCTGACAATTACTCCCAATTATGGCCAATTTCCAGTTTATGCCAATATACTTATTGAGCCAAATTAGCTAATCCAATTCTGATTTAACATTCTAATTCACGTCAAACTAGACTTATTACTCTAGTTCACTTTTCATGTAAATACTAGATTTACACGTCAATACAAGATTCAAATTACACATCTTATAATTCATGTCCAATTTATCCAATTTGTATTTCTATGAACATGCCATAATACATGTCCCCAATTTATGCCAATTTCCAAGTTAAACTACGTTTTAGTAAATTTCATATTTTGCCCCAAATCGCATTCCCACCGTTTGTACAATCGTGTTTCAATCTAGATTATAGATAAATCTAGATTCGCAGAAAATAGGGAATGAACCAAAGATTGCTATGAAAAGGATAGATATAACAACTGGCATAAAATGGTTTTGAATAACGACGTAGGTTCAAGAACATGGGTAGACCTAACTTAATAGGTAAATTCCCAAGGTCTAAAACCAAGAATAGACAGAGTAGGTTCAAGAACATGGGTAGACCTAACTTAATAGGTAAATTCCCATAGTCTAAAACCAAAGAAAACCAAGGACAAGCAGAATAAATAATCGTGTTTAGCCCCAATCTCAAAATCACAGAACTTAAGCAACATTTTTCCTAATCAGGAATCATGGAGGTTTAATCACAGATGTCTCTGTTATGTCATAGGCAATAGTTTATGTTAATCAAAGGCGTAGGTTTTGTCAAGGAAGTAATCCTCATAGTCATAGTCACAATCATAGGCAATGTTCATAGTCATAGACAGTGTCCATAGTCATAGGCAATGTCCATAGTCATAGGCAAATGTTCATAGTCATTCGCATATGGTTTTTAGGTACATTGTTTCAAAGTCACAGTCTTATTTGTCTTTGAATCATGACAGTTCTTAATTAGGTCCAAAGAGATAGGCACAGATTCGAATAGAAAGAAAAAGAATTGGCATATTCTTTTATTCCTTTAATTTCATGTCACGAACAAAGAAAAACGTTCAAATTTAGAAATAACTGACTTACCGAGATTTAGATTAGAAAAGAAAGATGGCGTTGCTATGATTCGTAGAAAATCATTCGTTGAAGTCGTTTGAACCTCCTTTTGAATCCTAGCTTGAATCTCTTCTTCTTGAAATTCTTTTGAGCAGCATCTCCTCGTCTTGTTTTATTTTATATATATATTATTTATTTATTTATATATTTTAGAGGAGGAGAAGAAGCCATGCCTAACTAGAATCTTCGCAGCATAAGGGTAGAAAAAGAATTGTGAATAGAGAAGAAGACCAGGGCTGTTTATATAGTGCTAGGCGGACGAACCTGGTCAGAAAGCGTGACCAAATACAGCAGAACGAACCAGGTGCAGAAAGCTGGAAAAAGCGGGCAGGTCGACACCCGTGTCGGCTGGGCAGTCGACATGGGGGGGTGGTGTCGACTGCGCAGTCGACACCCCTGTCGACTTGACCTGGGCGGGAATTTTCCCGCCCTTCCCCCCTGCGCGTTTGAATTTCGAATTTAACTCTATTTTAAACTGTTTTGAACTTGGAATTTTCTGAAAACTTTGACGGGCCATATCTTGGTCATACGGACTTCGATTTTTGAAAACTCGGACTCTATTTCGCGTATTTTTCCGAGACGAACGCAATGGCGTTGCCCTTTTCCCTTGATTTTGATTTTAACTCTTAATTCTGCCTTGATTTGTGAATCCTAGTGTTACAGAATTATGGGGTGTTACAGTTCTCGTCGAAATGCCGTCAATCTAATCAATACGGCTTTTATTCAACACACGAAATTATTTTCTTATTTCCCAAATTGAAATGAGGCCCAATCAATTACCATATAGTGTTAATTGTATGGATTTTCTACAACACATGTATATCTCAACAATGACAAATAATCAACCATCATCCAAAGTGCATCCTACACTGTATAAGCATCAAATATAAATATTCAACGCTTATAACAGTTTGTCAATCAATCGATCGACATACAACTAATTATTGGGATTAGTGTATGTCATATATCATCCCAATACCCGTGTGGGGTTTCAAACAATCAAACACAGATTTTATTTGTGCAGTTGGGCGATGTGTAAAATTTATCGTCCCAATCAATATCAGTCAAATGTGTGTATATCAACAAATCGTCCGATTTGTTTATATTTATTTCATTGTAAATACACGTTAAAAATTCTATTTTTAACTATAAAAATATTTACCTATCTAAATAATTTATTTTATTTCATTTCACATCACATCACACAATCAACTACACATCAAAATAAAACAAACAAACAAACAAGCCGTCCATGGCCTGTGGACGACGGGTGTCGGGTGCTACTAAACACCGTCTGCATCCTAGTATATATTTTTAACTAGAAATTTAAATTAAAGGTGAGGAGTTCTCACCTTAGGGATCCACTCCGCCGTGGTTTACTTTTGAACTGCTGAACCGTCCGGATCTGTCTGAAATTCCAATGCAGTCCTTGTCCCGCTGTTTATAATAAAAATTATATGTTTATCGCTTCATTCAATAAATTAAAATCATATTTTTATTTTACTTCATATATAAAGATCGAATTTTTATTACATCGCTATAAAAATCACATTTTTATTTCAACATATATATAAGAAATATCATATTTTTATTTCGCTACATATATAAAGATAATATTTTTATATTCTCTATTATATAAAAATCATATTTTTAATACTTCTACTTTATAAAATTTATATTTTTACTACTCTACATTAATAAAAATCATATTTTTATTCTTTCTAACTTCTTTATATAAATAATGATCGAATTTTTACCACTATGAAAATATTATAAAAACTGTATTTTTATTCTCATGCTTTTTGTGCAAAAATCCAATCTTTTATTTCGCTATGCATATAAAAATGAAATCTCTTTTTTTTCTTTCTAATACTATATATAAAAAAGCTGACTTAAAACAATATTTCTTATAGATTAAAAATCTCGCTTTTAAACTAGGTCAATTACATTTCAAAAGCAACCGATATTTTTATTCTTATAACAATGGTATATATTTTTTTCAAAAACAATGTCAATTTCAGTTTCCTACACAATGTGAATTTTTATAAACATCAGATTTAAAAACCATGTAATTAATAAATAAATTACCTTTTTAATTCGGTTTTATGCTGAGGGGGGGAATCCCACGTGCTGACTGGGGTCGGAGGAGTCGCTGGTAGTATCAAAGGGGCGGCGCCGGTCAGTTGGTGTCGGCTAAGGCGGTGGCGGTTCGGTTTGGTGGAGTTAGGGTTTGTGGGTGTGCTGCGGGGTTCGTACGAAGCTGAAGGGAGTTGAGGAAAGGTCGCTGCGTCTTGGTGCGGAGCGACGGAGGGTGGCGTGCGGTGGCGCGAGGGAAGGCGTGGGCGGGATCGACTGGTGGCCACGGGTTTTTTTATTTATCCCGTCGTTGACTAATGAGGAGAGAGAAGGGGAGTAAAGGTTTTATAATATATATAATATTTAATTAATTAATTTAATTTCAAAAAGCAACTTTTTATTTCGAACTCCAATCGAGGCCCAACGACTGTCGCCCCTAGCTAATTACCCCCATTCCGAACACAATGAGATATGTATTGTAGGCAGATTCTACTATTTCACCAGTTTTCGTCAAAACCAAAATATAACTCTATATATTGAATTTGAACGCACATTTCAATTTACCGGGGCTACATACTAACTAGAAAAATTCCTGAAAAATATTTTCTACCTTCGTATTGACGATACGGTCCTGACAAAACTAATTTCATTGAATTCTGAGACCGTTTGAAATATGGCCATTTTCCAGTCGATTAAAATCAACTAAAATTGGTCAAACGCATTTTCCTTTGCCACGCCCACATATTGATTCGAAAAATTACGAATTTTGGAATCTAGAAATAATTTGACATCACGGATCCAACAAAAGTGGTTTCGTCGAAAACCGAGGTCGTTTGCAAAATTTCCATTTTTAAGGGCCAAAATTCCATAATGACTATTATGAATTTTCAACTGGGCATATCTTTTGATTCCCGCTTTGAAATGTCGATTTTTCGGATTCGTTGGAAAGATATTCTCAATTAGATTCAAATATTTTTGGTTTCACTAAAATCCGGTTTATTTTGAATCCTACACATCCATTTGAAATTTGAAATCGAATTTTCGAACTACGCGCCATTTTCAATTCCTTTTATAATTTAAAATAAATATTTATATTCTAACGAAGATCTATATAATATATACATTCGAATTCTATTTAAAATAAATTTCTCGTCGATATTATTTAGAATAATTCATTTTAAATAATCAAAATTCATTAAAATTGCCAAAATAAAAAATTTAAATTGGCTCGGATTTCCGGGTTATTACAATCTCCCCCACTTAAAACTTTACATCCCCAAAAAGGAACGAAGCCGAAAGTTGTTTCAGAAACCAACTCAGCTTTCATTATTTTCACTACGGCTTAAGTTCTTCAACTTTTCAGTTTCTAAAAACTTTTCAAATTTTTCAAAAATTTGGCAAACACCCTAAATTTTCGAAAAATTTAGCCATAACCGCCCCTGCACCGGGGACTTCGGGATATTTCATATAGCCTCCCACGGCCTTCTTCAATCCAAAAGAAAAAGCCAAGCGGCTAGCCTATCGGCTCATAAAATCATCATCACCCAAACCTAACAGTAAATTATGGCAAACATGTACCTATTTGTCGGGCAAACAATTTTATTCTTTTGCCCTAGCCTCCTTGCTATGACCTGTTCAATGTAAGTACATGTACATGCATGCAAATGCGATAAATTTTCAATACAATTCACTATTTGGCTAAAGGTTCAACATTTTAATTAATCAAACTATAATAAAACAACACAACCATCAATCAATTAGTTGATTATCATTTCAAAATCATAACTTTGATATATAGTTAAAAATCACATTTTTGATGCCAAATCACAACAATAGGCCCTATCTAGTTTTGGTTCTCACACCAGTCAATTGGAAATATACATAAATATCACACTTTTGTCACTCGAGGATAAATTCTGACGACAAGTACTCAACCATCAGAATCATCTTCGGGCCACTAGAGTATGATTCTATATCTATCCAGTATATTAAAACTTCGAATACACGTGGATCAGACGTATACGCAACGTCGTTATATACTGGATTATTCAAATTCGATATAAAATAAATAATCAAATATAAATAATTGATTTAAATTTTCAAAACAAAAATGGTTTACATTTTAAAAATTTACTCTTCACACTCGTTCTAGGATTCTACTGATCCCGTCTCTAACGAGTCATTCTCGTTGGATACTAATCCAATCTCTGATGAATTCTTTCGTTTGGTTCTAACGTGCCTTGTTCTCTGAGCTTTGTAAACCAAATCTCTGATACCAGCTGAAACGACCCGAACTTCCCAAGTAAGGAAAGCCCGGATTGAATTGAGAACAAGCCGTAACATAACGCAGACAGACGAACATTTCATTGTTTATTACAACAATTCCATCAGAATACAAGAGTATACAGAGTATGAATAAATATTACACAACAGAAAAATATCATTGATTATAATACATTACATAACAGCGGAAAAATAATACAATACACAACTAGAAGTAATACACGGATACAGAGCTTTCCGAGTATCGTTCCAGCTGTAAATCAGGATCCTGTGAATATAAATCTATAAAACCAAAACTACTAGCTGCACGTGTCAAAATAAGGGCACCCAGGGTTTAGGTTAAAACAATAAACTCCAGGTCAGTCATGTGACTGGTGTGAGAACTAAACAGTTATTAATCTTTATTTTAAAGTTAGGTAAATCAAGGGACCACGCCGTATAACACGGAACGGGTTTCCTCCCAAGAATACCAGTGCATAAAACAACAATGCAATGCTAAATAACTAACAATGAAGCTATTATAAGACCCAGGTCCCATCACTCAATGCAACGCAAGCCGAAGGATAGGGGTTTTACCTTATAATAGCCAAAGAATGCTTGATACGTTAAATTTCATCTTTTATTATTACTATAAGTGTATAGTGTCAGAACAATTTCAATCGTAAGTATTAATCATAGACGGCATAAGCACCCCATCCCACTATGTCGCCATATATAAGATTACAACTAAAATCGAAACGTCACATATTGGAAATTGGATTTCCATCTGTGAACCGAGGCAAAAGATAGTCCTCTACCGATTCGAGATGCTCTAGCCCGTGTCTCAGGAACAGAACGTATCGTCCCTTGGAGCAACAGGGCCGGTCCACCGATGTGGATTAAAATGCCTGAACACTGCGTTTCCCCACACTTTGGGGTGTCAATGAGCCAACGAATGACTCCATCCGCTTCACATAGTCACCGATATATCCGAGGCGCCTCGCAACAGCAACAACCACATAAGTCGAACTCGTCAGGGCGTATAAAACCACTGACGCCAATTCTAACTAGAAGAAATTGCATGTCCTCCCTAAGGTTCTTCTCCCGTTTTTGGTTCACAACCGGGGTGTGAGGCTCGCGAATCAACGATACACAAAGCTATGCCACACAGGGTGTGCTTTGATCATCCACCACAAGACTCTGCTTTTCAACAGCAGCCTTGATCATTTGCATCTCAGTATGCCACACAGGAAATTCACGCTATGCAACCGATATCAATCACACAGAATGAAATCCGATGTAAGACACACATCCATTTTCAAGTCCTTTCTGGGCCTGAACGAATTCGGAGGCACCTAGTACCTCGCATATCCATCGATCTCCAAGTACGTCTGGACGATCACCAACTGATTCTCTCCTCTTGGGTATACGGCCCAATCAAGATCAACAATAACCACCCAAACGATGTGAAGACCTCTGGTCTTCGACCACCGTCTTCATCTTTGACTTATCGTCATATAAGTTATTCAGGACGGGTTAAACTCGGCCTTTCTGAATAACTCGCATATATAATAAACAAGTGTTAAACAAACACAACATACGCCTCATTCCAATTCATCAATCACTAACCGTAAATTAGTAAGAGAACAATTCCCCAAATATTAACCCCGAAGGCTAAAACCAACATCAGATCAATACCCAGGAAACCATTCATCTTAGCAAACCTACAGTTAGTTTCTAAATTTCACATTCTTAAGGAAAGGTTCCCATTAATTTTATCAAAGATAAATTCTTTTAAATTTATTCTTTAATCATCCTTTGAATATCACTTCAAACTAGTCCGGATTAGCGAACCACACCGAAGTAATTATTCATTTTATTTTCCAATCCCAACCTATTTATCCCATGAAGTACAACTGGTCATACTTCATATCTAACACCACGGTGTTATCGGTAAATTCAATTACCATTTCACGTTCAAATCTAATTAAAGATTTAACTACGGTCTGGAGTAAAACTAGTGATACCCCATTCTCGATCTTTTCAATCTAAATAAAGATTCATTAAAACTCCACTTAGTTTTAATCTTTAACTGGGTTAAAGAATCAGTGTCATTTAAAACATGGCTCACGATAAACCCCAAAATCACATCAATTCAATTCCAATTAAATATTATTTAATTGTTACACTTCATTAAATCTAAATAAAAAGATTTAATCTTTCTCAGCTGGGCTTAAGAACAGTGTTAATGAAGGTACCATTCACGACAAACCCAAATCACATTTGATATTAAATGCAAGGCTCTGAATAGAAAATATATCGGCTTATATTCAATATCAAATTCTACGACCTACAAATATCGTATTGGAAATAACAATATCTATATATCTTTCAAATTTCCATAACGCTATTTATATAATCACGAAAACCAACATCGAAATATTCCAAAGACAATTTTGATTCAAATCCATTCCAATTCAATTATTGGAAATTTTGGTTACATTTAAAACCCTTTTCAAATTCAATTTATTTATTTAAAAATAAATAGAATTATAATTCTAGTTCAAAACTAGTTCATTTCGAAAAAAATCTATTTTTATCCTTTTAAATATGGAGTTTTTCACCCCAATTCTTCACAAATCATTTCTTATGATTCTACACAAATTATTACTATTTTTAATAATTTTATCAAGGCCCGTACAGTCGATTTCCATCAACGGTCATCAAACTGCACTTACAACGACCTTTTCCAAATTTGATTTGGACATAGTTCCAAATCCAGCCGTTAGATTTATAATTTGAAATATTCGTTAGAAAGCTCTTTTCGATACGAACCCAACGGTTCCAGTTTTAGGAGAATCCGACGGTCGGATCTCCCGCAATATCCATTCGAAGCCAATGGTCGAAATTCGCAAACTGCCGCGGCGCGGCGCGTTCTATTCAAGCCAATATATATATATATATATATATATATATATATATATATATATATATATATATATATATTAAATGTATTTTGTCGATTTCCTTTCAAAACGTATTTTATAAATCGTTTAAATTCGTTTTCAAAACGATTTCAACCTCCATCTCAAATTCAAATCAAAATTGAATCTTTCCAATATAAATTCGTTTTAAATTCATTTCAACTCGATTTCAATTCAAATCCATTTCAATTCAAATCCGTTTCAATTCAAATCAATTCCAGTTCAATTTCAATACGTTTTAAATTCAATTCAAAATGGTTTCAATTCTATTTCAATCTAATTCAAATTTCAATTCTTTTCAATTTAATTCGAATTTCAATTCATTTCAATTTAATTCGAATTTCAATTCATTTCAATTTAATTTGAATTTCAATTCATTTCAAAATACCAGATTTTGAAATCACTTTCGATATTCATTATAAAATGAATAAAATCGATATAAATATCGTTCACGTCTAAATGGCGTCAATCTAATCAACATGGCTTTTATTCAACACATGAAATTATTTTCTTATTTTCCAAATTGAAATGAGGCCCAATCAATTACCATATAGTGTTAATAGTATTGATTTTCTACAACACATGTATATCTCAACAATGACAAATAATCAACCATCATCCAAAGTGCATTCTACACTGTATAAGCATCAAATATAAATACTCAATGCTTATAACAGTCTGTCAATCAATCGATCGACATACAACTAATTATTGGGATTAGTGTATATCATATATCATCCCAATACCCGTATGGGGTTTCAAACAATCAAACACAAATTTCATTTGTGCAGTTGGGTGATGTGTAAAATTTATCGTCCCAATCAATATCAGTCAAATGTGTGTATATAAACAAATCGCCCGATTTGTTTATATTTATTTCATTTTAAATACACGTTAAAAATTCTATTTTTAACTATAAAAATATTTAACTATCTAAATATTTTATTTTATTTCATTTCACATCACATCACACAATCAACTACACATCAAAATCAAACAAACAAACAAACAAGCTATCCATGATCTGGGGACGACGGGTGTCGGGTGCTACTAAACACCGTCTGCATCCTAGTATATATTTTTTACTAGAAATTTAAATTAAACGTGAGGAGTTCTCACCTTAGGGATCCACCCCGCCGCGCTTTACTTTTGAACTGCAGAACAGTCCGGATCTGTCTGAAATTCCAATGCAGTCCTTGTCCCGCTGTTTATAATAAAAATTATATTTTTATCTCCTCATTCAATGAATTAAAATCATATTTTTATTTTACTTCACATATAAAGATCGAATTTTTATTACATCGCTATAAAAATCACATTTTTATTTGAACATATATATAAGAAATATCAGATTTTTATTTCGCTACATATATAAAGATAATATTTTTATATTCTCTATTATATAAAAATCATATTTTTAATATTCTACTTTATAAAAATCATATTTTTATTACTCTACATTAATTAAAATCATATTTTTATTCTTTCTAACTTCATAATATAAATAATGATCGAATTTTTACCGCTATGAAAACATTATAAAAACTGTATTTTTATTCTCATGCTTTTTATGCAAAAATCCAATCTTTTATTTCGCTATGCATATAAAAATGAAATCTCTTTTTTTTTCTAATACTATATATAAAAAAGCTGATTTAAAACAATATTTCTTATAGATTAAAAATCTCATTTTTAAACTAGGTCATTTACATTTCAAAAGCAACCGATATTTTTATTCCTATAACAATGGTATATTTTTTTTTCAAAAACAATGTCAACTTCAGTTTCCTACACAATGTGAATTTTTATAAACATCAGATTTAAAAACCATGTAATTTATAAATAAAAAAATGAATACAATTACCTTTTTAATTCGGTTTTATGCTGAGGGGGGAATCCCACGCGCTGACTGGGGGTCGGAGGAGTCGCTGGTGGTAGCAGAGGGGCGGCGCCGGTCAGGTGGTGTCGGCTAAGGCGGTGGCGGTTCGGTTTGGTGGAGTTAGGGTTTGTGGGTGGGCTGCGGCGTTCGTATGAAGCTGAAGAGGGTGGAGGAGAGGTCACTGCGCCTTGGTGAGTGTAATAACCCGAAAATCTGGGCCAGTTTAAAAATTTTATTTTGGCAATTTTAGCGAATTTTGAATATTTAAAATGAATTATTTTAAATAAAATCGACGAGAAATTTATTTTGAATAGAATTCGATCGTATATATTATACGCGTCGTCGTTAGAATATAAATATTTATATATATAATTATAAATAGAATGGAAAATGGCGCGGTAGTTCGATAATTCGATTTCAAACTTCAATTGAATGTACCGGGTGCAAAACAATCCGGATTTTAGTGAAACCAAAAACATTGGGATCTAATTGTGAATATCTTTCCAACGAATCTGAGAAATCAAGATTTCATAGCGGGAATCAAAAGATATGTCCAGTTGAAAATTCTGAATAGTCGCTATGGAATTCAGGCCCATAAAAATGGGAATTTTGCAAACGACCTCGGATTTCGACGAAACCAGTTTTGTTGGGTCCGTGATGTTAAGTTATTGCTAGGTTTCAAATTTCATAATTTTTCGAATCAGTATGTGAGTGTGGCAAAAGAAAACGTGTTTGACCAGTTTTAGTTGATTTTAATCGACTGGAAAATGGCCATTTTTCTAACGGTCTCAGAATTCGACGAAACTAGTTTTGTTAGGACCGTATCGTCAATACGAAGTCAGAAAATATTTTTCAGGAATTTATAGAGTTAGTATGTGGCCCCGGTAATTTGAAATGTACGTTTAAAATTCAATATAGCGATTTAAATGTAAATTCAACGGAAACTGATTCAAACGATCAAATCAGCTTACGTAACATATCCTATTGTGTTCGGAATGAGGGTAATTAGCTAGAGGCGACAGTCGTTGGGTGTTGTTTAGAGATCGTATGAAATGTCAACTTAAATTTGAAATAATAATAATATATTAATATTTTATATATATAAAGCTCTCACATCTCCCTTCTCTCTCTCAGATCTGAAAATCAGAATAAAAAAAAACAAAGAAAAGAGAAAACGAGATCGACGCATCCCTCCGCCCACCTCCCTATCCACCGCCGTACGCCTCGCCAGACTCCCCCTCCGCCATCCCTCTCTCTCTCCTCACCAATCGAGCTTCCCAAATCCGAACCCTAATCCCCCAAATCCACTCGACACCCACGTCCCTCCCTGACCTAATCAGCACCCCTCCGACGCACCTCCACCTTCTGCTGACGCCGATACCTACCTGACCGACCAACCGCCATCTCGCTGGTGATGGACGGCGACGCCAAGCTCTGCGGCGAGGTCATCATGGATCATCGTCCGGCCTCCTGGTTTTGCTCGTGCAGGTGAATGTTGATGCGGAGCGGATGGATTATTTTCTGCCGTGAGGAACTGAGGAAAGAAAGGTTTAACATTTTACTTATTTTTAGTTTTTATTTTATTTTAACAGTTTAAATAAAATCAGATTTTAAAATATATAATAGTATCTATAAAATCAGTTTTTATAAAATATATAGCATTGAAAATCAAATCAGTTTTATAATATAATACCGTAGTTTAAAGATTTGTTTTTAAAAATATAAATAAAGGTTGTTTTAAAAATATAAGGTTTTGAAAAAATAAAAGAACTTTGTTTTGAAAATATAAAATAGCTTTGTTTTTAAAAATAGAAATATCAATATAAAAATATGATTTTTCTAATGTTGTAGCGAAATGAAAATTCGATCTTTGTATAAGATGTAGAGATATAAAAATATAATTTTTATATAGAAAGTAGCGATAATAAAAATATGATTTTTGAATTGAAAATGAATAAATAAAAATATGATTTTTATTTTAAAGACATCGAAATATAAAAATGTGTGATTTTTATATATATAGTGACTACGGGCAACGAAGATGACGAAGATGCGATAACGATGAAGATTTCTATCAAAGCAGAGTCAAGATGATTGGATAGCTATAAGTGAGAACTTCTCACCTTTCAATTTAAATTTTCTAGTTATATATATATACTAGGATGCAGACGGTGCTTAGTAGCACCTGACACCCGTCATCCACAGACCATGGATGGCTTGTTTGTTAAATTGTTTGGTTGTGTAGTTGACTAAATTATTTGGTTTGAATTGTGTGGTGAAATGAATTGATATGATTGATGTGTGAATGGCGTGGGCCTTCACTAGACCGGGGATAAGGCCAGGCCTTGTCCCGTTTCTAGTATCGTGCCGTTATGCCACCGAAATTTTCTAAAATATGTTAGAAAAATAAAAATATCATTTTATTTAAAGAATGAACTGAATAGAGATTCATATGTTAAAATAAAAGGTAGTATCGTTAAAAATATAATTTTTAACGTGAATATGAATATAGTGAAAGTGAATAAAATAAAATATTCATTTACAAACCGGACGGTTTGTTTATGTACACCTATTTGAAGGAGATTGATTGGGACGATAAATTTTACACATCGCCCAACAGCACAAATAAAATATGTGTTTGATTGTTTGAAACCCCACACGGGTGTTGGGATGAAATTTGAAGTTCACTCATCCTGATTGATTAAATATGTCGATCGATCGATTGACAGGCTGTTATAAGCGTTAGATATCTATATTTGATGCTTATACAGTGTAGTGCACTTTGGTTGATGGTTGATTATTTTTCAATGCTATTATATACATGTGTTGTATGAAAATCCATATAATTAACTTTATATGGTAATTGATTGGGCCTCATTCCAATTTGAAAAATAAAGAATATTATAAAATAAAAGTTCATGTGTTGACAGTACTCATCCATTGAGATTGGTCATGTGTTGAACGAAATATTTTAGTAATAAAATTTACACCTTTATCGATATAAAATAAAAGTTCATGTGTTGACAGTACTCATCCATTGAGATTGGTCATGTGTTGAACGAAATATTTTAGTAATAAAATTTACACCTTTATCGATATAAAATAAAAGTTCATGTGTTGACAGTACTCATCCATTGAGATTGGTCATGTGTTGAACGAAATATTTTAGTAATAAAATTTACACCTTTATCGATATAAAATAAAAGTTCATGTGTTGACAGTACTCATCCATTGAGATTGGTCATGTGTTGAACGAAATATTTCGATAATAACAACTATTTTGAAAAAGAAATATTTGAAATAGAATATTTGAAAATAGAAATTTATGAAGCCGTGTTGATTAGATTGACGCCATTTTGACGTGAACGATATTTATATCGATTAAAACGATTTCGAAATGAATTGAATTGAAAACGATTTCGAAATGAATTGAATTGAAAACGAATTCAAATTGAATTCAAAGTGAATTGAAATGAATTCAAATTGAATTGAAATTTGAATTGAATAGAAATGAATTTTAAAATGAATTTATAAAGAAGAATTCAATTTTGATTTGAATTGAAAAGAAAGTTGAAACTGCTTTTGAAACGATTTTAAAACTATTTTATAATTCGTTTTAAATAGAAATCGACGAAGTATATATTATATATATTATATATATAATATAATGGCCTGAATAGAACGGGCCGCGCCGCGGCAGTTCGTGAATTTCGACCATTTATTTCAAACGGACATTACGGGAGATCCGACCGTCGGATTCTCCTAAAAACCGGAACCGTTGGGTTCGTATCGAAAAGAGCTTTCTAAAGAATATTGGAAATTAGAAATCTAACGGTTGGATTTGGAATTATGCCCAAATCAAATTCGAAAAAGGTCGTTGTAAGTGCAGTTCGATGGCCATTGATGGAAATCGACTGTACGTGCCTTGATAAAATTATTAAAAATAGCAATAATTTGTGTAAAATCATAAGAAATGATTTGGGAAGATTTGGGATGAAAAACTCCATATTTGAAAAGATAAAAATAGATTTTTATCGAAATGAACTAGTTTTGAACTAGAAATATAATTCTATTTATTTTTAAATAAATAAATTGAATTTGAAAAGGGTTTTAAAAATAACCAGAATTTCCAATGATTGCATTGGAGTGGATTTGAATCGAAATTGTCTTTGGAATATTTCGATGTTGGAATTCGTGATTATACAGGTGTTGTTATGGAAATTTGAAAGATATACATATATATCGTTATTTCAGATACGACATTTGTTAGTCGTAGAATTTGATATTGAATATAAGCCGATATATTTTCTATTCAGAGCCTTATATTGAATATCAAATGTGATTTGGGTTTGTCGTGAATGGTGTCTTCACTAACACTGTTCTTGAACCCAGTTGAGAAAAGATTAAATCTTTTTATTTAGATTTAATGAAGTGTACCAATTAAATTATATTTAATTGGAATTGAATTGGTATTGATTTTTGGGTTTATCGTGAACAGTGTTTTAAATAACACTTGTTCTTTAACCCGATAATTAATGGAATGTGATTTTGGGTTTATCGTGAACCGTGTTTTAAATGACACTGATTCTTTAACCCAGTTAACGATTAAAACTAAGTGGAGTTTTAATGAATCTTTAATTAGATCGAAATAATCGAGAATGGAGTATCACCAGTTTTGCTCCAGGCGATAGTTAAATCTTTAATCAGATTTGAACGTGAAATGGTAATTGAATTTACCGATAACACTGTGGTGTTAGATATGAAGTATAACCAGTTTTACTTCATGGGATGAATAGGTTGGGATTGGGAAATTAAAATAAATGATTACTTCGGTAAGGGTCGCTAATCCCGAATAGTTTGAATTGATATTCAAAAATAGATAAAGAATAAATTCAAGGAATTTATCTTGGATAAAATTAATGGGAACCTTTCCCTATGAATTTGAAATTTAGAAACTAACTGTCGGTTAGCCAAGAAGAATGGTTTTCTGGATATTAATCTGATGTTGGTTTCGGCCTTCGGGGTTAATATTTGGGGGATTATTCTCTTGATTAATTTACGGTTAGTGACTAATGTATTGGAATGAGGCGTATGTTGTGTTTGTGTAACACTTATTTAAAATATACGCGAGTTATTCGGAAAGACCGGGTTTATCCCATTCTGGATAACTGATACGACGATAAGTCGAAGATGAAGACGATGGTCGAAGACCGGAAGTCTTCACGTCGTTTGGGTAATTACTGATGATCTTGATTGGGCTGTACACCCAAGAAGATGGAAACAGTTAGTGATCGTCCAGACGTACTTGGAGATCGATGGATATGCGGGGTACTAGGTGCCTCCGGTTTCGTTCAGACCCAGAACGGACTTGTAAATGGACGGTGTGCCTGACATTGGATTTTAGTCCGTGTGATTGATCTCTATTAAATATATATCTGTTTGGCGGCGGAGAATTTATTCTCTTGCTTAACGCCCTTCTCTGAGACGTACGAGCTCAGGGGTTATATATTGATGGATATCAATCGCATGGAGTGAATTGCCTGTGTGGCATGCCTAAGTGGCAAATGATCAAGGCTTCTGTTGAAAAGCAAAGTCTTGTGGTTGATGATCGAAGCACGGCCTTTGTGGCGTAGCTTTGTGTAACGTTGATTCGCGAGTATCACACCCGGTATGAATCAAAAACGGGAGACGGACATCAGGGAGGACCTACGTTTCTTTCTAGTTATGAGTGGCGTCAGTGCTTGAACTGGCTGACGAGTTTGACTCATGTGGATGTTACTTATTATTACTTGCTGAAAAGCGAGGCGCCTCGTGATATCGGTTTCGGTCGATGCTTCTGGTCGGCTGACGGGCCAGATTTACGCCCCAAAGGGCGGAGAAACGTAGTGTTCAGGCATAATAATCCACATCGGTGGACCGGCCCTGACGATCCAAGGGGCAGTTGCGGCTGTTCCGGAGACATGGGCTAGATTGTCTCGAATCGGTTGAGGATCTTGCCCCTAGCCTCGGTTCATACCATAAATGATAACCCAACTTCCAATACGTCGTCTTGCGGTTTTGATTGTAAACTTATATATGGCGACATGGTGTTATGGGCCATTCATGCCGCCTATGATTGATACTTATGATTTGAAGTTGTTTTATACACTATGCACTTATTACGGTATCAAATGATTTGTTTTAAACGTATCAAGCATTCTTTGGCTGTTATAAGGGAAAACCCTATCCCCCGGCTTGCGTTGCATTGTGTGATAGGACCTGGGTCTTATAACAGCTTCATTTTTCTTTATTTAGCATTGCGCTGTTTGTTTTATGCACTGGTATTCTTCGGAGGAAACCCGTTCCGTGTTATACGGCGTGGTCCCTTGATTTACCTAACTTTAAAATAAAGAATTAATAATTGTTTTAGTTCTCACACCAGTCCCATGACTGACCTGGAGTTTATTGTTTTAACCTAAACTCTGGGTGCCCCTATTTTGACACGGGCAGCTAGTAGTTTTGGTTTTGCAGATTTATATTCACAGGATCCTGGTTTACAGCTGGAACGATATCCGGAAAGCTTTGTATCCGTATATCTCCTTCTAGTTGTGTATTGTATTATTTTCCGCTGCTATGTATTTAAATGTAATTTAAATCTCTGATATTTCTGTGTAATATTCATTTATACTCTGTATATTCTTGTATTCTGGTGCATTGTTGTAGTATACAATGAAATGTTCTTCTGTATGCGTTCTGTTGTGGCTTGTTCTCGAACTATCCGACGCTTTCCTTTACGGGGAAGTTACGGGTTTTCACAGTTGGTATCAGAGCTTTGGTTTACAAAGCTAGAGAACAAGGCACATTAGAACCATACGAAAGGATTCATCAGATATTGGGTTAGTAATATCCAATGGGAATGACTCGTTAGAAATGGGATCAGTAGTATCCTAGAACGAGTGTGAAGAGTATATTTTTCAAATGAAAACAATTTTGTTTTGAAAATTTAAATCAACTATTCGTATTTGATTATTAGTTTATATTGATTTTGGACAATCCAGTATATATAAATTTTGCGTATACGTCTGATCCGCGTGTATTCGAAGTTTTAATATATTGGATAGATATAGCATCACACTCTAGTCGCCCGGAGATGGTATTGATTATAGCGATCGCATCATCAACATTTATGTTCGAGTTTTGAAGGTGTGATTTTCTATATATTTCCATTAGACTGGTGTGAGAACCAAAACTAATATAGCTAGAATACATTGTTGTGATTTGGCATCAAAACATGATTTTCTTTATATATATCAAAATTATGAATTTGAAACGTTAAATTCACTAATTGATGTTTGTGTTGTTTGTTCATTTGTTTGCTAATTTTGAACCATTATACCTAATTGAACCAAATATTGAAAATATATTGAAAATTGGTCGCATTCGCTTGCGTATACTTGTACTTACCTTGAACAGGTCATAGCAAGGAGGCTAGAGCAGAGAATAAAATTTGTTTGCCCGACAAATAGGTACATGTTTACTACATAATTTACTGTTTTGTTTGGGTGATGATGATTTTATGAGCCTATTGGCTAGCCGCTTGGCTTTTTCTTTTTCTTTTTGAGATCTGAAGGACCGGGGAAGCTATTTGAAATTCCCCGATGCTCCCGGTGCAGGGGAGGTTATGGCGAAATTTTTCAAAAATTTAGGGTGTTAGCCAAATTTTTGAAATTTTGAAAATTCTCAGAAACTAATGAGTTGGAGAAAGGAAGCCAGATCGAACGTAGAGTTGATTAATCAAACCACTTTCGACTTTGTTCCTTTTCGGGGACGAAAAGTTTTAAGTGGGGGAGATTGTAATAACCCGAAAATCTGGGCCAGTTTAAAATTTTTATTTTGGCAATTTTAGCGAATTTTGAATATTTAAAATGAATTATTTTAAATAAAATCGACGAGAAATTTATTTTGAATAGAATTCGATCGTATATATTATATGCGTCGTCGTTAGAATATAAATATTTATATATATAATTATAAATAGAATGGAAAATGGCGCGGTAGTTCGATAATTCGATTTCAAACTTCAATTGAATGTACCGGGTGCAAAACAATCCGGATTTTAGTGAAACCAAAAACATTGGGATCTAATTGTGAATATCTTTCCAACGAATCTGAGAAATCAAGATTTCATAGCGGGAATCAAAAGATATGTCCAGTTGAAAATTCTGAATAGTCGCTATGGAATTCAGGCCCTTAAAAATGGGAATTTTGCAAACGACCTCGGATTTCGACGAAACCAGTTTTGTTGGGTCCGTGATGTTAAGTTATTGCTAGGTTTCAAATTTCATAATTTTTCGAATCAGTATGTGAGTGTGGCAAAAGAAAACGTGTTTGACCAGTTTCAGTTGATTTTAATCGACTGGAAAATGGCCATTTTTCTAACGGTCTCAGAATTCGACGAAACTAGTTTTGTTAGGACCGTATCGTCAATACGAAGTCAGAAAATATTTTTCAGGAATTTATAGAGTTAGTATGTGGCCCCGGTAATTTGAAATGTACGTTTAAAATTCAATATAGCGATTTAAATGTAAATTCAACGGAAACTGATTCAAACGATCAAATCAGCTTACGTAACATATCCTATTGTGTTCGGAATGAGGGTAATTAGCTAGGGGCGACAGTCGTTGGGTGTTGTTTAGAGATCGTATGAAATGTCAACTTAAATTTGAAATAATAATAATATATTAATATTTTATATATATAAAGCTCTCACATCTCCCTTCTCTCTCTCAGATCTGAAAATCAGAATAAAAAAAAAACAAAGAAAAGAGAAAACGAGATCGACGCATCCCTCCGCCTACCTCCCTATCCACCGCCGTACGCCTCGCCAGACTCCCCCTCCGCCATCCCTCTCTCTCTCCTCTCCAATCGAGCTTCCCAAATCCGAACCCTAATCCCCCAAATCCACTCGGCACCCACGTCCCTCCCTGACCTAATCAACACCCCTCTGACGCACCTCCACCTTCTGCTGACGCCGATACCCACCTGACCGACCAACCGCCATCTCGCTGGTGATGGACGGCGACGCCAAGCTCTGCGGCGAGGTCATCATGGATCATCGTCCGGCCTCTTGGTTTTGCTCGTGCAGGTGAATGTTGATGCGGAGCGGATGGATTATTTTCTGCCGTGAGGAACTGAGGAAAGAAAGGTTTAACATTTTACTTATTTTTAGTTTTTATTTTATTTTAACAGTTTAAATAAAATCAGATTTTAAAATATATAATAGTATCTATAAAATCAGTTTTTATAAAATATATAGCATTGAAAATCAAATCAGTTTTATAATATAATACCGTAGTTTAAAGATTTGTTTTTAAAAATATAAATAAAGGTTGTTTTAAAAATATAAGGTTTTGAAAAAATAAAAGAACTTTGTTTTGAAAATATAAAATAGCTTTGTTTTTAAAAATAGAAATATCAATATAAAAATATGATTTTTCTAATGTTGTAGCGAAATGAAAATTCGATCTTTGTATAAGATGTAGAGATATAAAAATATAATTTTTATATAGAAAGTAGCGATAATAAAAATATGATTTTTGAATTGAAAATGAATAAATAAAAATATGATTTTTATTTTAAAGACATCGAAATATAAAAATGTGTGATTTTTATATATATAGTGACTACGGGCAACGAAGATGACGAAGATGCGATAACGATGAAGATTTCTATCAAAGCAGAGTCAAGATGATTGGATAGCTATAAGTGAGAACTTCTCACCTTTCAATTTAAATTTTCTAGTTATATATATATACTAGGATGCAGACGGTGCTTAGTAGCACCTGACACCCGTCATCCACAGACCATGGATGGCTTGTTTGTTAAATTGTTTGGTTGTGTAGTTGACTAAATTATTTGGTTTGAATTGTGTGGTGAAATGAATTGATATGATTGATGTGTGAATGGCGTGGGCCTTCACTAGACCGGGGATAAGGCCAGGCCTTGTCCCGTTTCTAGTATCGTGCCGTTATGCCGCCGAAATTTTCTAAAATATGTTAGAAAAATAAAAATATCATTTTATTTAAAGAATGAACTGAATAGAGATTCATATGTTAAAATAAAAGGTAGTATCGTTAAAAATATAATTTTTAACGTGAATATGAATATAGTGAAAGTGAATAAAATAAAATATTCATTTACAAACCGGACGGTTTGTTTATGTACACCTATTTGAAGGAGATTGATTGGGACGATAAATTTTACACATCGCCCAACAGCACAAATAAAATATGTGTTTGATTGTTTGAAACCCCACACAGGTGTTGGGATGAAATTTGAAGTTCACTCATCCTGATTGATTAAATATGTCGATCGATCGATTGACAGGCTGTTATAAGCGTTAGATATCTATATTTGATGCTTATACAGTGTAGTGCACTTTGGTTGATGGTTGATTATTTTTCAATGCTATTATATACATGTGTTGTATGAAAATCCATATAATAAACTTTATATGGTAATTGATTGGGCCTCATTCCAATTTGAAAAATAAAGAATATTATAAAATAAAAGTTCATGTGTTGACAGTACTCATCCATTGAGATTGGTCATGTGTTGAACGAAATATTTTAGTAATAAAATTTACACCTTTATCGATATAAAATAAAAGTTCATGTGTTGACAGTACTCATCCATTGAGATTGGTCATGTGTTGAACGAAATATTTTAGTAATAAAATTTACACCTTTATCGATATAAAATAAAAGTTCATGTGTTGACAGTACTCATCCATTGAGATTGGTCATGTGTTGAACGAAATATTTTAGTAATAAAATTTACACCTTTATCGATATAAAATAAAAGTTCATGTGTTGACAGTACTCATCCATTGAGATTGGTCATGTGTTGAACGAAATATTTCGATAATAACAACTATTTTGAAAAAGAAATATTTGAAATAGAATATTTGAAAATAGAAATTTATGAAGCCGTGTTGATTAGATTGACGCCATTTTGACGTGAACGATATTTATATCGATTAAAACGATTTCGAAATGAATTGAATTGAAAACGATTTCGAAATGAATTGAATTGAAAACGAATTCAAATTGAATTGAAAGTGAATTGAAATGAATTCAAATTGAATTGAAATTTGAATTGAATAGAAATGAATTTTAAAATGAATTTATAAAGAAGAATTCAATTTTGATTTGAATTGAAAAGAAAGTTGAAACTGCTTTTGAAACGATTTTAAAACTATTTTATAATTCGTTTTAAATAGAAATCGACGAAGTATATATTATATATATTATATATATAATATAATGGCCTGAATAGAACGCGCCGCGCCGCGGCAGTTCGTGAATTTCGACCATTTATTTCAAACGGACATTACGGGAGATCCGACCGTCGGATTCACCTAAAAACCGGAACCGTTGGGTTCGTATCGAAAAGAGCTTTCTAAAGAATATTGGAAATTAGAAATCTAATGGTTGGATTTGGAATTATGTCCAAATCAAATTCGAAAAAGGTCGCTGTAAGTGCAGTTCGATGGCCATTGATGGAAATCGACTGTACGAGCCTTGATAAAATTATTAAAAATAGCAATAATTTGTGTAAAATCATAAGAAATGATTTGGGAAGATTTGGGATGAAAAACTCCATATTTGAAAAGATAAAAATAGATTTTTATCGAAATGAACTAGTTTTGAACTAGAAATATAATTCTATTTATTTTTAAATAAATAAATTGAATTTGAAAAGGGTTTTAAAAATAACCAGAATTTCCAATGATTGCATTGGAGTGGATTTGAATCGAAATTGTCTTTGGAATATTTCGATGTTGGAATTCGTGATTATACAGGTGTTGTTATGGAAATTTGAAAGATATACATATATATCGTTATTTCCAATACGACATTTGTTAGTCGTAGAATTTGATATTGAATATAAGCCGATATATTTTCTATTCAGAGCCTTATATTGAATATCAAATGTGATTTGGGTTTGTCGTGAATGGTGTCTTCACTAACACTGTTCTTGAACCCAGTTGAGAAAAGATTAAATCTTTTTATTTAGATTTAATGAAGTGTACCAATTAAATTATATTTAATTGGAATTGAATTGGTATTGATTTTTGGGTTTATCGTGAACAGTGTTTTAAATAACACTTGTTCTTTAACCCGATAATTAATGGAATGTGATTTTGGGTTTATCGTGAACCGTGTTTTAAATGACACTGATTCTTTAACCCAGTTAACGATTAAAACTAAGTGGAGTTTTAATGAATCTTTAATTAGATCGAAATAATCGAGAATGGAGTATCACCAGTTTTGCTCCAGGCGATAGTTAAATCTTTAATCAGATTTGAACGTGAAATGGTAATTGAATTTACCGATAACACTGTGGTGTTAGATATGAAGTATAACCAGTTTTACTTCATGGGATGAATAGGTTGGGATTGGGAAATTAAAATAAATGATTACTTCGGTAAGGGTCGCTAATCCCGACTAGTTTGAATTGATATTCAAAAATAGATAAAGAATAAATTCAAGGAATTTATCTTGGATAAAATTAATGGGAACCTTTCCCTATGAATGTGAAATTTAGAAACTAACTGTCGGTTATCCAAGCAGAATGGTTTTCTGGATATTAATCTGATGTTGGTTTCGGCCTTCGGGGTTAATATTTGGGGGATTATTCTCTTGATTAATTTACGGTTAGTGACTAATGTATTGGAATGAGGCGTATGTTGTGTTTGTGTAACACTTATTTAAAATATACGCGAGTTATTCGGAAAGACCGGGTTTATCCCATTCTGGATAACTGATACGACGATAAGTCGAAGATGAAGACGATGGTCGAAGACCGGAAGTCTTCACGTCGTTTGGGTAATTACTGATGATCTTGATTGGGCTGTACACCCAAGAAGATGGAAACAGTTAGTGATCGTCCAGACGTACTTGGAGATTGATGGATATGCGGGGTACTAGGTGCCTCCGGTTTCGTTCAGACCCAGAACGGACTTGTAAATGGACGGTGTGCCTGACATTGGATTTTAGTCCGTGTGATTGATCTCTATTAAATATATATCTGTTTGGCGGCGGAGAATTTATTCTCTTGCTTAACGCCCTTCTCTGAGACGTAAGAGCTCAGGGGTTATATATTGATGGATATCAATCGCATGGAGTGAATTGCCTGTGTGGCATGCCTAAGTGGCAAATGATCAAGGCTTCTGTTGAAAAGCAAAGTCTTGTGGTTGATGATCGAAGCACGGCCTTTGTGGCGTAGCTTTGTGTAACGTTGATTCGCGAGTATCACACCCGGTATGAATCAAAAACGGGAGACGGACATCAGGGAGGACCTACGTTTCTTTCTAGTTATGAGTGGCGTCAGTGCTTGAACTGGCTGACGAGTTTGACTCTTGTGGATGTTACTTATTATTACTTGCTGAAAAGCGAGGCGCCTCGTGATATCGGTTTCGGTCGATGCTTCTGGTCGGCTGACGGGCCAGATTTACGCCCCAAAGGGCGGAGAAACGTAGTGTTCAGGCATAATAATCCACATCGGTGGACCGACCCTGACGATCCAAGGGGCAGTTGCGGCTGTTCCGGAGACATGGGCTAGATTGTCTCGAATCGGTTGAGGATCTTGCCCCTAGCCTCGGTTCATACCATAAATGATAACCCAACTTCCAATACGTCGTCTTGCGGTTTTGATTGTAAACTTATATATGGCGACATAGTGTTATGGGTCATTCATGCCGCCTATGATTGATACTTATGATTTGAAGTTGTTTTATACACTATGCACTTATTACGGTATCAAATGATTTGTTTTAAACGTATCAAGCATTCTTTGGCTGTTATAAGGGAAAACCCTATCCCCCGGCTTGCGTTGCATTGTGTGATAGGACCTGGGTCTTATAACAGCTTCATTTTTCTTTATTTAGCATTGCGCTGTTTGTTTTATGCACTGGTATTCTTGGGAGGAAACCCGTTCCGTGTTATACGGCGTGGTCCCTTGATTTACCTAACTTTAAAATAAAGAATTAATAACTGTTTTAGTTCTCACACCAGTCCCATGACTGACCTGGAGTTTATTGTTTTAACCTAAACTCTGGGTGCCCCTATTTAGACACGGGCAGCTAGTAGTTTTGGTTTTGCAGATTTATATTCACAGGATCCTGGTTTACAGCTGGAACGATATCCGGAAAGCTTTGTATCCGTATATCTCCTTCTAGTTGTGTATTGTATTATTTTCAGCTGCTATGTATTTAAATGTAATTTAAATCTCTGATATTTCTGTGTAATATTCATTTATACTCTGTATATTCTTGTATTCTGGTGCATTGTTGTAGTATACAATGAAATGTTCTTCTGTATGCGTTCTGTTGTGGCTTGTTCTCGAACTATCCGACGCTTTCCTTTACGGGGAAGTTACGGGTTTTCACAGTGAGGAGCGGCGGTGGGTGGCGTGCGGTGGTGCGAGGGGAGGCGTGATCGACTGGTGGCCACGGGGTTTTTTTTATTTATCCTGTCGTTGACTAATGAGGAGAGAGAAGGGGGGTAAAGGTTTTATAATATATATATATATATATTATTTAATTAATTAATTTAATTTCATAAAGCACCTTTTATTTCGAACTCCAATCGAGGCCCAACGACTGTCGCCACTAGCTGACTACCCCCATTCCGAACACAATGAGATATGTATCGTAGGCTGATTCGACTATTTCGATCAATTTTCGTCAAAATCAAAATATAACTCTATATATTGAATTTGAACGCTCATTTCAATTTACTGGGGCTACATACTAACTAGAAAAATTTCTGAAAAATATTTTCTAGCTTCATATTGACGATACGGTCCTAATAAAACAAATTTCATCGAATTCTGAGACCGTTTGAAGAATGGCCATTTTCCAGTCGATTAAAATCAACCAAAACTGGTCAAACGCCTTTTCCTTTGCCACGCCCACATACGGATTCGAAAAGTTACGAATTTTGGAATCTAGCAATAATTTGACATCGCGGATCCAACAAAAGTGGTTTCGTCGAAAACCGAGATCGTTTGCAAAATTTCCATTTTTAAGGGCCAGAATTTCGTAGCGACTATTCTGAATTTTCAACTGGGCATATCTTTTGATTCTTGCTATGAAATTTCGATTCTTCAGATTCATTGGAAAGATATTCTCAACTATATTCAAATATTTTTAGTTTCACTAAAATTCGGTTTATTTTGAATCCTGTACATCCATTTGAAATTTGAAATCAAATTATCGAACTACCGCGCCATTTTCAATTCCTTTTATAATTTAAAATAAATATTTATATTCTAACGACGATCTATATAATATATACGTTCGAATTCTATTCAAAATAAATTTCTCATCAATATTATTTAAAATAATTCATTTTAAATAATCAAAATTCACTAAAATTGCAAAAATAAAATTTTTAAATTGGCTCGGATTTCCGGGTTATTACAATCTCCCCCACTTAAAACTTTTCATCCCCGAAAAGGAACAAAGCCGAAAGTTGTTTCACAAACCAACTCAACTTTCATTATTTTCACTACGGCTTAAGTTCTTCAACTTTTCAGTTTCTAAAAACTTTTCAAATTTTTCAAAAATTTGGCTAACACCCTAAAGTTTCTAAATTTTTTGCCATAACCTCCCCTCCACCGGGGACTACGGGATATTTCATATATCCTCCCATGTCCTTCTTCAATCCAAAAGAAAAAGAAAAAGCCAAGCGGCTAGCCAATCGGCTCATAAAATCATCATCACCCAAACAAAACAGTAAATTATGGTAAACATGTACTTATTTGTCGGGCAAACAATTTTATTCTTCTGCTCTAGCCTCCTTGCTATGACATGTTCAATGTAAGTACATGTACATGCATGCAAATGCGATAAATTTTCAATACAATTCACTGTTTGGTTCAATTTGGCTAAAGGTTCAACATTTTAATTAATCAAACTATAATCAAACAACACAACCATAAATCAATTAGTTGATTATCATTTCAAATTCATAACTTTGATATGTATTCAAAAATCACATTTTTGATGCCAAATCACAACAATAGGCCCTATCTAGTATTGGTTCTCACACCAGTCAATTGGAAATACGTAAATATCACACTTTTGTCACTCGAGGAAAAATTCTGACGACGAGTACTCAACCATCTGAATCATCTTCGGGCCACTAGAGTACGATTCTATATCTATCCAGTATATTAAAACTTCGAATACACGTGGATCAGACGTATACGCAACCTCTTTATATACTGTATTGTCCAAATTCAATTTAAAATAAATAATCAAATGCGGATAATTGATATAAATTTTCAACAAAAAATGTTTTTCATTTTAAAAATTTACTCTTCACACTCGTTCTAGGATTCTACTGATCCCATCTCTAACGAGTCATTCTCGTTGGATATTACTAATCCAATCTTTGATGAATTCTTCCATTTGGTTCTAACGTGCCTTATTCTCTGAGCTTTGTAAACCAAAGCTCTGATACCAGCTGAAAAGACCCGAACTTCCCCGGTAAGGAAAGCCCGGATTGAATTGAGAAAAAGCCACAACAAAACGTAGACAGAAGAACATTTCATTGTTTATTACAACAATTCCATCAGATTACAAGAATATACAGAGTATGAATAAATATTACACAACAGAAATATATTAGAGATTATAATACATTACATAGCAGCGGAAAAATAATACAATACACAACTAGAAGTAATACACGGATACAAAGCTTTTCGAGTATCGTTCCAGCTGTAAATCAGGATCCTATGAATATAAATCTGCAAAACCAAAACTACTAGCTGCCCGTGTCAAAATAAGGGCACCCAGGGTTTAGGTTAAAATAATAAACTCCAGGTCAGTCATGTGACTGGTGTGAGACCTAAAACAGTTATTAATCTTTATTTTAAATTTAGGTAAATCAAGGGACCACGCCGTATAACACGGAACGGGTTTCCTCCCTAGAATACCAGTGCATAAAACAACAACGCGATGCTAAATAAATAATAGTGAAGCTATTATAAGACCCAGGTCCCATCACACAATGCAACGGAGCCGGAGGATAGGGTTTTTACCTTATAATAGCCAAAGAATGCTTGATACGTTAAATTTCATCTTTTATTATTACTATAAGTGTATAGTGTCAAAACAATTTCAATCATAAGTATCAATCATAGACGGCATAAGCGCCCCGTCCCACTATGTCGCCATATATAGGATTACAACTAAAATCGAAACGTCACGTATTGGAAGTTGGATTTCCATCTGTGAACCGAGGCAAAAGATAGTCCTCTACCGATTCGAGATGCTCTAGCCCGTGTCTTAGGAACAGAATGCATCGTCCCTTGGAGTGACAGGGCCGGTCCATCGATGTGGATTAAAATGCCTGAACACTGCGTTTCCCCACCTTTTTGGGTGTCAATGAGCCAGCGAATGACTCCATTGGCTTCACATTGTCAACGATATATCCGAGACGCCTCGCAACAACAACAACCACATAAGTCAAACTCGTCAGGGCGTGTAAAACCACTGATGCCACTTCTAACTAGAAAGAAAACGCATGTCCTACCTGAGGTCCTTCTCCCGTTTTTGGTTCACAACCCGGGTGTGAGGCTCGCGAATCAACGTTACACAAAGCTATGCCACACAGGCTGTGCTTTGATCATCCACCACAAGACTTTGCTTTTCAACAGAAGCCTTGATCATTTGCATCTTAGCATGCCACACAGGCAATTCACGTTATGCAACCGATATCAATCACACGGAATGAAATCCGATGTCAGACACACATCCATTTTCAAGTCCGTTCTGGGCCTGAACGAAACCGGAGGCACCTAGTACCTCGCATATCCATTGATCTCCAAGTACGTCTGGGCGATCACCAAATGATTCTCTCCCCTTGGGTGTACGGCCCAATCAAGATCATCAGTAACCACCCAAACGACGTTAAGACCTCCGGTCTTCGACCACCGTCTTCATCTTCGACTTAACGTCGTATCAGTTATTCATAATGGGATAAACCCGGCCTTTCTGAATAACTCGCGTATATAATAAACAAGTGTTACACAAACACAACATACGCCTCATTCCAATTCATCAGTCACTAACCATAAATTAGTAAGAGAACAATTCCCCAAATATTAACCCCGAAGGACGAAACCAACATCAGATCAATACCCAGGAAACCATTCATCTTAGCCAACCTACAGTTAGTTTCTAAATTTCACATTCTTAGGGAAAGGTTCCCATTAATTTTATCAAAGATAAATTCTTTTAAATTTATTCTTTAATCTTCCTTTGAATATCACTTCAAACTAGTCGGGATTAGCGAACCACACCGAAGTAATTATTTATTTTATTTCCCAATCCCAACCTATTTATCCCATGAAGTAAAACTGGTCATACTTCATATCTAACACCACGGTGTTATCGGTAAATTAAATTACCATTTCACGTTCAAATCTAATTAAAGATTTAACTACCATCTAGAGTAAAACTGGTGATACCCCATTCTCGATCTTTTCGATCTAATTAAAGATTCATTAAAACTCTACTAAGTTTTAATCTTTAACTGGGTTAAAGAATCAGTGTCAATTAAAAAACGGTTCACGATAAACCCCAAAATCACATTAATTCAATTCCAATTAAATATTATTTATTTGGTACACTTCGCTGAATCTAAATAAAAAGATTTAATCTTTTCTCAGCTGGGCTTAAGAACAGTGTTAATGAAGACACCATTCACGACAAACCCAAATCACATTTGATATTAAATACAAGGCTCTGAATAGAAAATATATCGGCTTATATTCAATATCAAATTCTACGACCTACAAATATCGTATTGGAAATAATGGTATCCATATATCTTTCAAATTTCCATAACGCTATCTGTATAATCACGAAATCCAACATCGAAATATTCCAAAGACAATTTCGATTCAAATCCATTCCAATTCAATTATTGGAAATTTTGGTTACTTTTAAAACCCTTTTCAAATTGAATTTATTTACTTAAAAATAAATAGAATTATAATTCTAGTTCAAAACTAGTTCATTTCAATAAAAATCTATTTTTATCCTTTTAAATATGGAGTTTTTCACCCCAATTCGTCACAAATCATTTCTTATGATTTTACACAAATTATTACTATTTTTAGTAATTTTATCAAGGCCCGTACAGTCAATTTCCATCAACGGTCATCGAACTGCACTTACAGCGGCCTTTTCCAAATTTGATTTGGGCATAATTTCAAATCCAACCGTTGGGTTTCTAATTTCAAATATCCTTAGAATGCTCTCTTCGATACGAACCCAACGGTTCCGGTTTTAGGAGAATCCGACAGTCGGATCTCCCGCAATATACATTCGAAGTCAATGGTCGAAATTTGCGAACTGTCGCGGCGTGGCACGTTCTATTTAGGCCATTATATATATATATATATATATACATATATATATATATATCGTCGAATTCTTTTCAAAACTTATTTTATAAATCGTTTAAATTCGTTTTCAAAACGATTTCAACCTCCATCTCAAATTCAAATAAAAATTGAATCTTACCAATATAAATTCGTTTTAAATTCATTTTAACTCGATTTCAATTCAAATCAATTTTAAGTTCAATTTCAATATGTTTTAAATTCAATTCAAAATGATTTCAATTCTATTTCAATCTAATTCGAATTTCAATTCTTTTCAATTTAATTCGAATTTCAATTCATTTCAATTTAATTCGAATTTCAATTCATTTCAATTTAATTCGAACTTCAATTCATTTCAAAATATCAGATTTTGAAATCACTTTCGATATTCACTATAAAATGAAGAAAATCGATATAAATATCGTTCATGTCGAAATGGCGTCAATCTAATCAACACTTCTTTTATTCAACACATGAAATTATTTTCTTATTTTCCAAATTGAAATGAGGCCCGATCAATTACCGTTTAGTTTTAATTGTATGGATTTTCTACAACACAAGTATATCTCAACAATGACAAATAATCAACCATCATCCAAAGTGCATTCTACACTGTATAAGCATCAAATATAAATATTCAACGCTTGTAACAGTCTGTCAATCAATCGATCGACATACAACTAATTATTAGGATTAGTGTATGTCATATATCATCCCAATACCTGTATGGGGTTTCAAACAATCAAACACAGATTTTATTTGACGATGTGTATCGTCCCAATCAATATCTGTCAAATGTGTGTATATAAACAACTCATCCGATTTGTTTATATTTATGTCATTTTAAATACACATTAAAAATTCTATTTTTAACTATAAAATATTTAACTATCTAAATATTTTATTTTATTTCATTTCACATCACATCACACAATCAACTACACATCAAAATCAAACAAACAAACAAACAAGCCGTCCATCATCTGTGGAGATGGGTGTCGAGTGCTACTAAACACCGTCTGCATCCTAGTATGTACTTTTAACTAGAAATTTAAATTAAAGGTGAGGAGTTCTCACCTTAGGGATCAACTCCGTCGTGCTTTACTTTTGAACTGCTGAACCGTCCTGATCTGTCCGAAATTCCAATGCAGTCCTTGTCCTGCTGTTTATAATAAAAATTATATTTTTATCGCTTCATTCAATAAATTAAAATCATATTTTTATTTTACTACACATATAAAGATCGAATTTTTATTACATCGCTATAAAAATCACATTTTTATTTCAACATATATATAAGAAATATCAGATTTTTGTTTCGCTACATATATAAAGATAATATTTTTATATTCTCTATTATATAAAAATCATATTTTTAATACTTCTACTTTATAAAAATTATATTTTTATTACTCTACATTAATAAAAATCATATTTTTATTCTTTCTAACTTCTTTATATAAATAATGATCGAATTTTTACTGCTATGAAAACATTATAAAAACTGTATTTTTATTCTCATGCTTTTTATGCAAAAATCCAATCTTTTATTTCGCTATGCATATAAAAATGAAATCTCTTTTTTTTTCTTTCAAATACTATATATAAAAAAGCTGATTTAAAACTATATTTCTTATAGATTAAAAATCTTGCTTTTAAACTAGGTCATTTACATTTCAAAAGCAACCGATATTTTTATTCCTATAACAATGGTATATATTTTTTTCAAAAACAATGTCAATTTCAGTTTACTACACAATGTGAATTTTTATAAACATCAGATTTAAAAACCATGTAATTTATAAATAAATAAATAGTTAAATACAATTACCTTTTTAATTCGGTTTTATGCTAGGGGGAATCCCACGTGCTGACTGGGGGTCGGAGGAGTCGCTGGTGGTAGCAAAGGGGCGGCGCCGGTCGGGTGGTGTCGGCTAAGGCGATAGCGGTTCGGTTTGGTGGAGTAAGGGTTTGTGGGTGGGCTACGGGGTTCGTACGAAGCTGAAGGGGGTGGAGGAGAGGTCGCTGCGCCTTGGTGGTGTGCGGTGGCGCGAGGGGAGGCGTGGGCGGGATCGACTGGTGGCCACTGGTTTTTTTTTATCCCGTCGTTGACTAATAAGGGGAGAGAAGGGGGTAAAGGTTTTATAATATATATATTATTTAATTAATTAATTTAATTTCATAGAGCAACTTTTTATTTCGAACTCCAATCGAGGCCCAACGACTGTCGTCCCAGCTAATTACCCCCATTCCGAACACAATGAGATGTGTATCGTAGGCTTATTCGACTGTTTCAATCAGTTTTCATCAAAATCAAAATATAACTCTATATATTGAATTTGAACACGCATTTCAATTTACCAGGGCTACACACTAACTAGAAAAATTCCTGAAAAATATTTTCTAGCTTCGTATTGACGATACGGTCCTAACAAAACTAATTTCATCGAATTCTGAGACCGTTTAAAAAAATGGCCATTTTCCAGTTGATTAAAATCAACTGAAACTGGTAAAACGCGTTTTCCTTTTCCATGCCCACATATTGATTCAAAAAGTTACGAATTTTGGAATCTAGCAATAATTTGACATCGCGGATCCAACAAAAGTGGTTTCATCGAAAACCGAGGTTGTTTGCAAAATTTCGATTTTTAAGGGCCAAAACTGTATATTCTTGTATTCTGATGGAATTGTTGTAATATACAATGAAATGTTCTTATGTCTGCATTCCTTTGTGTTTTGTTCTCAAAGTATCCGCCCTTTCCTTACCGGGGAAGTTACGGGTAGTTACACTTGGCCAGGCACATGGAATGGTGGTGGTTGATCGGAGTATAGGGGCTTAGGTTTGTTGCATGATTTTCAATTTTGAATGAGAAATGGGTTCGGTGAAAGTTCCTGTAAGCTGAGCGTGATTTCCAGAAAAGAGGAGGGAGATAAGAGGACGTTGATGTGGCGCTAGTTTAGTGGATGAGGTTTTGTTTATTTACTTTTAAAAATTCAAATTTCATTTGCGTAAACATCTATAACTATTTCATACAAGCTCCAATTAACGCACGGTTGGATCCGTTGGAATAGTATCGACGAGCTCTTCGCATTGCCGCTAGCTTGGACTGATTCTGAGATTGAAAACTTTTGAGCTAAATATTGGATTTCAATCTCCTTTGAAACAAAGGTGAGTGATTAAACCCACTTACATCTGACTAAAATATTTGATTGTTAGTTTAAAACAATCCATGTCATGATATGATTGTAATGTTTGTTATTGATGGTTAAATTTGCATATTTATGTTAAATCTACATAGACTGTATAATTTAATTTGACTATTATGTAAATTGTACAGTTATAGATTAATTTCTTGTTTAAAAAAAATCATATCTGATGACTAGTAACTGATATTATTGAATTGCTTAGATGTTTTGATTTTGATGTATGCCTTGAATTTATTTATTTAATGTACTGATATGAAATTCATCTTGCTATCGATGTTGTTTATATATGTTATTGATTTCTATTGATTAATCCCAACTATTACCCTAGATGTTATGGGCATAAAAAAAACCCAGGATTACTCATTAAAATGAATTATGAATGTAGGTTGAAATGATAAATACCTATGACCCTGATATGGATTGAAATGATATATATCCTTTCCTAAAATACTAAAATTAATTTTTAAGTATTACTTTGTCATAGGATAGAAAATTATATACCTACACCGGTTGGTTAAAAAAATGTTTTTTTATCTTGAATTTTTGAATATTATTTTAAAGAAAAAAAATGTTTTTTTATCTTGAATTTTTTATATTATTTTAAAGAAAAAAATGTTTTTTTCTTGAATTTTTGAATATTATTTTAAAGAAAAAATGTTTTTTATGTTGAATTTTTGAATATTATTTTCAAAAAGAATGTTTTGTTTTTGAATTTTTGAATATTATTTTAGAGACAAAATAAATGACATTATAAATCGATTTTCTTTAAATTTGAACTTTGTGCTTTGAAATTAAAATTTGCAATTTAATAGAATTCATAATTGTGTATAACCGAAGTTGAAACTGAATTGAATATAAATATAAATTTATCGAAATTGAATTTTTTATCCATCGTTGATATTATTTTAAATTAACCTGATTTATTGTAATAATTGAATTGTGAACTCGAGATTTTATAAACGAATAATTCAAATGAGAATTATAACTGAAATTCAATTATTTGAACCAAATTATTAAATCGAATTGTTTGAAATCGAATTGTTGAATTGAATTGAAATAAAAATGTGAAGTTAAATCAATTTGAATTAAGATATCAAAATTTAGTAGAATTGATTTGAAACGGAAATATGGTTTCCTGTTTGGTTAAATTTTTGAAGATATGGTTCTAATTTCAACTATAGTATTTTTAAACCATTTTATAAACTATTTTATTTTTATAATAATAATTTTTTTATAAACTAGTTACCTTATAACTATTTTATTTTAATATTTATTTTTAATCAACAATTTTAACATTTGACTATTTATTTTATAAACTATTTTAATATTTTACCTATAGATTTTACTAAATCTGAAATTCTATTTTAAATACAAATTATTCATTTTCAAACTATTTATATCATATATTTAAACTATTTAAAAAATATATTTTTAACTATTTATATTATTTTAAAGTTGGACTTGTTTCAAGATTTTAACGTTAAAATGTAAATTTTATGATGAATAATATTCTCTCTTGAATATTGAAACGATTTTTTTTTTTTTGCAAGGCTTACGGGGTTGAGTGGTCCCCTTCCACTTTATTGAGGTACCGTAGGAAAAAGTGAAAAATACAACACACACAAGAGAACGTAGGAACACGGTACAACACACGAAAGAGAGCACAAAGACAAAAACACAAAGTTAGGACATCAAGGCATTTAAGATTCCAGGGTCGAACGTGAAGCTCAAATATTTGATACCATCCCTAACGTCCATTCTTATTCTCTTTTCCAACTGAAGATTACTCAAGGCTTTACTATTGTTGAAAATGAGCACATTTCTTTCCCTCCACACCGCATTAACATATTTCTTAAGGACGTAGTTCGGAATTCTACCTTTGATTCTCCTCCTACTCGTCTGATTCTTCATGTTTTTCCACTCAACAACCGAGTTGGTCGTTGCGTTCATTCGGCCAATATCCTCTATAAGCTTTCTCCAAATGTGAAATAACGCATTACATCCAAAAAAGATATGATCCAACGTTTCGCCTGCATGAGTACAGAACCCGCAAACCATATCGGTTTGTATTCCTCTTCTTTGCAGTCGATCTTTGGTAAGAATGGCACCATGCACCACTTTCCACAATAAGAAGTTTTCTCTAGCACTGTTGTCCAAGCTCCATATTCTTTTTTACCATTTACAAGTTTTCATTTCCTCCTCACCAGCCAAACAATAGTAAAGTAGTTTGATTGAAAAGTGCTGACTTCTTTTTCCCCATGAAGATATACCCCTCTAATTGTCAACAATTTGTATTTGACTTGCTGTAGTCCACATTTGTATTAACTTTAACACGTGAGTATATGGCAGAGTAATAACATCACCATGTATAAAATCATCAACTTTAGCTTGCTGCCAACTCCAGAACTAAACACTTCAAGATAATTCAGTTCCTTACTCAAGATCATACCATGTTCCAACCAAGGTTCATTCCAGAAATGCACACTCGAGCGGTGTGAAGTACGAACCCCTTTGAAATGTATAAGAACTGACCGGTGTGAAAAATATAAATGATTGGTTGTTAAAGAGACCGAGATCAGATATTGACATACTCTCTGCTAATACCGAACACTACTTTAACAATTGTGTACACGGTGGAGTTCCAGAAAGAAGTGGGTTGATTTGGAGGCGATTACTGGATTTAAAGAAAGAGAATGATAATGGATATCCTTGACCTTCGGGTCATAAATAAAATGACTAAAACAGGGCTATACCGTGACCAAGTGGGGTTAGCTACCACCGTCGGCAACACTTCTTCCTTTATTACTATAGTCGCTCGATTTGATTGATTTGATTTGATGTGCATCCGTGATTTGGGAGTGTTGTTCGAGGTGGGCGGTAGTCGCGGCTATGCGTACCACTAGTTCGGGCATGCAACTAGTATGTTCCTACCCTGGGCATTCCTCGTGTGCCTTGTCATATTATCCTGATCGAGCCCCCTACGATTTTGATTTGTACTATACCTATGGAGTGCCCTCTGATATCCACTATGTACTGTGGACTTTACGGTATCTGTATAGACTACGGTATTATAAATGGTGTAAGGGTAATAATGGTAATCCCGCTTACGCTATTTTAATATTTTATATTTAACCGTAAACACTATTATAATAGCGTATTGTACTATATAGTGTCGAGTTTAACGGATCCTTAGGAGATTGAAATTCCCGTAACATCTCTTAAGTTATTGTACTCATATTGTCACCTGAATTTGATTTAACTGATATGATAATATTTTAGTTCTGATCCAAATATTTTTATCTTTTCATTTATGCTTGGGTCAGCCTGAGTTTTCAGTTATTGAAGATACCATTATGGAGATGAAGATGGAGCTCAACGGACATATTATTACTACATATTTCGCTGCAAATATTGGTATGTTTATGACATTTAACTCTGATAATCATTGTAAATGTATAATCAAATGTATGTTTTAACAGCTTCATGAACTGTTATTTAATTATTATATTTTGTCCTTCCATTGTGAGATTCTGTGTTTTTTTTTTCTTCTTCTGTTCTTTTTCTTATATAAATCCCATTAACTATCCATATTTTGATTTGTTTAAGTCGGCATTGAGGATCATTGTCGATTTGAATGGTAAAAATATTGGATGTTACAGTGTGTAAGTTGAATGTAGGTCATTCCGTTCTCTCTCTATATATTTAATTATCTTCTAGTATACATGATTTGAGGTGTTTCACAATATTCCAAACAAGGATTTATACTTGATATTTTATCGAGAACTTGTAATGGTTCTTAATGTGGAACCAAAGGTTTTGTATCATAGTTTATAGCTATGTAAGGAGAATGAAGGTTTTGAATTAGGAAACCTGATTGAAGTCCGTAAGCAGGTGAGAGACACTAGTTTGGAAATTAAGTTTTGTATTCGACTAGTGATCAAATTAGAATTTTTATATATGAATGATCCATCATCATCATGCGAACTTATGAATAGTATTGGGTATTTATGTAGTGAAATTTTAGAGACGAAATTCTTATAATGGTGGAAAAATGTAATGACCTGGATTTTTACTACTTTGACTTTAGAAATATTTAGTTTATTTTAAATATTCAATTGGGTTTTTTATTTAAAATATAATAAAATCTGTGTTTTAAATAATTGTATAATTTTTAATATTTTTTTCAATCTAATCCATAGAATTTTTCCATGAATTTCAACTTAGAAAATAACCGAACAATTTCTTGTCGTATTTTATGTCAAAACATAAGTATTTTTAAAATCAAACATTGTTATCTAACTTGTCTATTTTATCATTGCTTTAGAGTCGCATCACCTTTCTATATGCAATCATATATTTTTTATTATCATTCTCAACTCGTACATGGATACAATATGGTGTGTTATGGTAACAAAAACAAAACAAATCAGTACCTAAGTGCATTGCCTTGTCAATAGTGTTTTATCCTTCTTTTGTATGTTATATCCTTTTGTTTCCCTTTATATGAGAAGCTATCGTGATCCTTTGACCCCTTATTACCTTCAACATTTGCATTAACACCATAGCTAGTAGACATAAATACATAGAGTATAACTCTCCCTCTTCTTGTTTTATATTTTTTCCTCCAAGTAGTTCTTCCATTAAATAAATAAAAAATTCCATCTTCATTGAAGAATAAAATACTCCTAAACCATCATGTTTATCCAGAATAACCAATAAAAGGGTGTTGTTCTTGTCGATCTCTAGTATTATTAGAAATTGGCGGTACATGATTTTATTGGGTATTGATCGAAATATCATCGAATTTTTTATAAAAAAACCGTTGATTTCAAAATTAATCCTCTCAAATTGGAAAGAATTATTCGATGTCATACGCATCATTTTTTTTTAAAATGGAGTTGTATTTTCTGTGTAAGTTCAACTGCATTTGGTTGACGATAATCAACATTCGTTGGTGTAATGACCCGCATTTTTAGCAGTCGAATAATTTATTTATTTAATTATTAATTATCGATTTAACAATATCGATAACTAGAATTAAATAACATTTATATTTAATTAATACAAATAGTAGAAAAAATATATTTTCGGAATAATCGGAAATAACAGAATTCATGATATGGTGTGAATTGGACGATATAAAATATATAATTCAGTTTATATTGAATTATATTGACGAATATATTATTTAAATGAAGTCAGAACGTATAATATATATATATTATAATTAAAATCAAGCTCGAAATGGCGCAGCAGTTCGCGATTTGGCGATTTGAACTTCAACTGGAAATACAGGATTCATTTTAAGCCAGATTTCTGTGAAACAAGAAAGTTCGGAGCTGATGAAGTATGTCTTTCTAATAGAAGAGAAAAATCGGGATTTCGTCGTATATATTTCGATTTATGTCTAGATCAAATTTTAGAAAAGTCACTGTGGAATTTTCTTTATAATTTATAACGATATATAAAAGGAATTTCATTATAAATCGAATATCGATTTAATCGGGATTTGAAATATCAAGCGAGAAATTCATATATTAATATTCTAAAGCTGTATGATATTCTGTTGTGAATATATACGATAATATTTATCTTTAAATATTAAAATTAATTGTTTTTAAATATATTTATATATTTAAAAGGGTTATTTAGAGCTTTAAAAATATCCAGTTTTGCCAACGACCTCGGAATTCGACGAAACTAATTTTGTTGGATCCGCAATATTAAATTATTGCTAAGTTTCAATTTCTGCTATTTTTGAAGTCAGTATGTGGCCGTACCGATTTTTAAAGTGAAAAATAGTCGATATTTTAACGGTTAAAAATACGCTGTGTGAGCAAACGGAGTCGCAATTCAACGAAACCAGTTTCGTTGGGACCGTAATGTCGAACTGTAGCTGCATGTCCAGTTTCGTGATTTTAGGTGTCAAATGTGATCATACGGATTTTTAGAATGCAGATAAAATGAGAAATTGGAAAAATATAATATAAAAATATTAATAAAAAAAATATCCTAACTTATAAATGAAAAAAACAAGCCACATTCTTTTCCTCTCAGCCTCACCCTCACGTTATACATGCAAGAAGAAGAAAAATAGGCCGCCACCAGTATGTTAAAAACGGGAGAAAATAAATCAAAAGAAAATGGAAATAAAATCCTAAAAATCTCAAAGTATATATGAATGGATTCCCTGAGGGATCCTCTTCGAGTCGATACCCATTTTACTAGGTTCAAACTATGTTAGTTCGCTGTTGGGTTTGGATAGCGTGACCTAGGGTTCAAGGAATCGACCGATTTAGTCATGGATGGCTGTTTTAGTTATTGCTCTTGAGATCGTGGTAGTGATTGGTGCTTGCTGTGGATTTTTGGTGAAAAATTGGGAGAAAAAATGTCGATCAGTGTACTGTGTACGTGCATGATAGCTGAGCGACGGGATTTGCTGCGTTAGCGCGAGATGGAGGTTTAGGGGATGGTCAGAGAGTGCATGCGAGGAGAAGAAGACTGGTGGTGTTCGTTAGTGAAGTGGTGGAGTGACGGAGGGGTAGTTGCGATCAAAGATTGGGAAATGGATGGCTGAAAAAGGAGGAGCGCGTTTGTTTTTTGTTCAAGAGGAAGAAGGATGATCGTGGGCTTTTGAATTGGAATTTCGAACGGTCAGATCCGTTGGGATCGTATGGACGGACACTACATTACGGAATAGACTGGAAGTCCATTAGAGCTCGTTACAATTTATAGAAAAATAAATTGTCTGTCTGAATCAAGCGATTATTATCGTTATAAACGATGATCATCCAATTCAAATAGTTGGGATTTACAGATACTTGAAGAGCTGGAGCAGGAGGCTTCAGGATCATATAGCTACTGTTTATTTCCGCTGTGTTGTAAGTGTTGTACTTTGGAAATAATATGTATATTCAAGTACAGATTTGTATTTCAAAGTTATGTTATGAAATATATTTATTCGTTTTTCTGTGAGATTCGTGTTTACTCTAATGTTGTATGTTCTTCTTCTTCTATTCTAAATTTCTATCTTATCTATCCTCACCCTCTAATTTCTTTCATTAACTACCAGTATTTTCGATCCTTAGATGTTCGGTATGTGTTATATATCGGATAACCAAGATCGACTTTTTCCGGGTCGTTACAGTTGCTATCAGAGCTTAAGTTAAGTAATTACCTTGGCTCTGTTGCATGACTCGTTAGAGATGGGGTTAGTAATGCCCTAGATTGAGTTTGAGTGTATATATACGAGTGAACATATTTGTTATTTGATATAAAAATTGTTTTATATTGTGTAGATTTATTAATTGAGTTGTTTATGGGTTCTGATCGGCTAGTTTGATCCACACTATCGGTAGGAGTTTGTAAACACTTGAATACGATGGGTCGACACGATATGTTTTGGAAAAAGGGTAAATGAAAATAATTTTACCCAAAGTATATTTTGATATAGAGAAATTATATATATCGAAATTTTTATATATTGGATATATTAGTTGTTATTGTAATCGAGTAAGATTATAAATTAAATGGTTATGTAAATAACTAATCAGAATTCATATAAGTGAAATATATGAAATCAAATCAAATTAAATCTGAATTTAAATCATAAGTTAAACTAAAACCTAAAATTTTGAATAAGTGTTTGTAAATGGATTTGAATTAAATATATGAGAATTTTAAAATCCTAGGAGATTTTAATTTGTTTTACAAACAGTGTGAATGTTATTTTGAAATGAATCTCAAAATGGAAGTGTTTAGATATGGTTTTGAAAAGTGATATAGTATTGAACTCACTTCGATAGCTGGGAAATAACCCTGATGATGAATCGCGACTTCATTAGTGTTCATTTTCAAGTGGTAAGTGATGGATTACTACCAAGGATTTTGTTCTTGAATTGTTTTGAGAGAAACACGTTGTTTGAAATCCAAAAAGGAATATTTGGTTTTAGAAAAGCAAAGCTATTTAAAAGTCCCAGGAAGAGACTGTGTGAATTAAAAACAAATTTAAATAGAAATGTGCGAAACAAGTTGGAACTGAATTAAAACCAATTAACTGGAAATTGAATTGGATAGGATACATCAAGTAGAATTAGATTTTGAATTGTGAGATATAATCTGAAATGGTATTGGATTGAGGAGTTAAGGAATAAAAAAAATCGAAAATGGAACGTTGAATTGAAAATGGAATTTGGCTTAGTTAAAAGAGAATGGTTGTATTGAGATAAAAGTGATTGGAGTTTGACCGGAAGGACTTTGGTATATGCTAAATTGGTAGCAGGTGTAAAGGATATAACGATATACCCGACAAAAAGGTACAAGTTTGTATTTTATATGGATATTAGATTTATGACCCGAATTGGCAAGCCGCTTGGCTGTTTGATTTTCTTTTGGGTTGGAGAAGGCCTAGAGAGGCGAGTTGTGGTTTTACCGATAGGGCTGTACAAAGGAGGTTGTGGCAAAATTTTCTGAAAAATTAAGGCGTTAGAAAATTTTCTGAATTTTTGAAAATTTAAGTTAGTCGGAATAAATTATTATTTTAGTCAATATTAATTGGTTCAGTTGAAACTAAAGTTAAGGAGTAAACCGATAAATATTTACCCAGTAGATAGGGTCATCTTCTAGCTTAACAATTTCGAGGACGAAATTATTTTAAGGGGGAAAGATTGTAATGACCCGCATTTTTAGCAGTCGAATAATTTATTTATTTAATTATTAATTATCGATTTAACGATATCGATAACTAGAATTAAATAATATTTATATTTAATTAATATAAATAATAGAAAAATATATTTTTGGAATAATCGGAAATAACAGAATTCATGATATGGTGTGAATTGGACGATATAAAATATATAATTTAGTTTATATTGAATTATATTGACGAATACATTATTTAAATGAAGTCTGAATGTATAATATATATTATAATTAAAATCGAGCTCGAAATGGCGTGGTAGTTCGCGATTTGGCGATTTGAACTTCAACTGGAAATACAGGATTCATTTTAAGCCGGATTTCTGTGAAACAAGAAACGTTCGGAGCTGGTGAAGTATATCTTTCTGATGGAAGAGAAAAATCGGGATTTCATCATGTAGATTTTGATTTATGTCCAAATCAAACTTTAGAAAAATCGCTGTGGAATTTCCTTTATAATTTATAACGATATATAAAAGGAATTTCATTATAAATCGAATATCGATTTAATGGGGATTTGAAATTTCAAGCTAGAAATTCATATAGGAATATTCTAGAGCTGTATTGTAACACCCCGTATTTTGGTTAATACTAAAATTCACTAATTACAGAATAAATAATCTCAGATGTGAGAATCAGGGGAAACGGGCTGCGTCATTGCGTTCGTCTCGGAAAAATACGCAAAATAGAGTCCGAGTTTTCGAAAATCGGAGTCCGTATGGCCCAGTTATGGCCCGATGAAGTTTGCAGAAAATTCAAAACTAAAAACAGAATTAAGAATTTAAAATTCAGATTTTAGATTGGACAAGTGGGGTCAGGCGGGAAAAATCCCGCCCTACCCATGTCGACAGGGCTGTCGACAGGCCTGTCGACAGGGGGGTGTCGACTTGCCTGTCGACTTGCCTGTCGACAGGGTCGCGGCGTCCAGTGAACCTGGGTGCACCAGGTTGCACCAGGTTGGGTTCTAGGCTGGCTTGGAGGGCTGGTTCTAGAGAGTTCCGAAATCTAAGGGTCCTAATCTAATCTAGGGTTAATCTAAGGGCCTAAAACTCTCACCTAATCCTATAAATAAGACCCTAACCCTACCCTAATTCATTCATAATTAAATCTAGTAACTAAACTATGGCAAATTGAAACTTGAGAGAGCCTCCATAAAAAATTAGAGAAGGGATAGCATTCCAAATCAACTTCTAGCCTCTTAATCTTCTTCATTAGTTTGCTAATTTTGTTTTGGTGAGCTTCTATCCCCTTAATAATCAATTGTTAAATTGATTAAGATAGGATATGATGATGTATGGTTATGTTTGTGGATCAATGTGTTTATGCAAGCTTAATATTGTATATGTTATGTGTTTTGCAAGTTATATGCTCTATGTCATGCAAGTTTAGTGTATGTGTTCATGACATTTTTATGCAAGTTTAATGTTATATCTTTATGCAAGTTTGGTGCTATGTTTCATGATGATTATGATGCAAAACACTAAGTTGGACATTGATCTATTATGCAACATGTTATGCATGCATATGAAGTTATGTGAATAAATATGCAAGTTATGTGTATGTTTAAATGCAAGATTAACATGTTATGCATGCATATGAAGTTATGTGAATGATTATGCAAGTTATGTGTATGCTTAAATGCAAGATTAACATGTTATGCATGCTTATGAAGTTATGTGAATGATTATGCAAGTTAGGTGTATGCTCAAATGCAAGATTAACATGTTATGCATGCTTATGAAGTCATGTGAATAATTATGCAAGTTATGTGTATGCTTAAATGCAAGTTGGGTTAATATATGCTCATATATGCAAGTTGACACCCTCTTAACCCATGACAAAGAATATGCAAATATTTGGTTTAACCCATGATATTTGTGATGGATCTTCCCTTTTTGAGAACGATTTACGTGGGGAACGATGGGGTTAATAAATATGTTAATTAAAAGTATGGTTGGGTATGATTAAGCATACCATAAAAATAAATTAACATAAGTGGGAATTTACCTATTGAGTTAGGTCTACCCCATGGGAATTTACCTATTGAGTTAGGTCTACCCATGTTATGAAAAAACTTGATATTAATTAGGGATAATTAATATGGGGTGATTAATTAGGTGTAATTAATCGACTAAGACACGAGGTTGGACTCAGTTGTAGCGTAAAACTGCCCGGACCCAACCGGCTTAACCAGTTGCTACAAATGTTAGCCCAATGTGAGAGGTCTTAGGCACAAACTAAATACGTGATTAATGTAAAGACACGAGGTTAGACTCGGTTATGACATAAGGCTGCCCGGACCCAACCGGCTTAACCAGCGGTCATAAAAGATAGTCTAATGTGAGAGGTCTTTATGAGAATCACGGTCTTAATTAATTAAGAAACACTTAACCAGATAAGCATGTAGTAGAGCATGAGGGGTTAAGTGGGTGCCTTGGGTGGCATGTGGAAATCTAGTGGGTTGCCTTGGGTGGCAATAGAAAATACGATTAGAATACTTAACCAAGTGGAAACATGTAATTAAACATGATTAAAGGGTTAAGTGGGATACACTAGATAAGTAACAAGCTTAGGTGGGTAGCTTGTGGGGGCCCATTTCAACCAATATCCCAAACGTATCTTTGTGGGCTCGACTCTAGTCGGGTGACGGGACACGCATATTGGGCTTGACTATAAGAGGCCAAAACGGGGTAGCGGTGGCAACGCGAGTCCAACGGGTTTCATATGCGTGTGTGGACCCGGGCTGGTAGATAAGTCGTTGTTGCATCGTGTAGATATAAGCCGTGCACCGTGGATAGTATTGGGTTGCCACTTTAGGGGGAGTGATACACCCCACTGTGGGTCCAGCACGGGTATCTACGTTAGGGAGCCGATCGCTTGGGGTAGTGGGGTACACCTAGTGGAGATAGGGGCAGACGACACCTATGTAGTCAGCTAGGAGTACATGAAACTACTAGTTATATCTTTCTTTAAGTCCTTGGGTGGGATCAACCTTTAAGTAGGAATGACTGGTGGGGTGCAGTTAGTAATTATCCTTGGGTGGGTAGATGCGTCTTTACGGTTATCTTAGTTCATCCTATGTTGTTGGCTACTTAGTGTAGTCATTATCCCCAAAGGTACCATACCGAGTTCATGTCATACCCTAATTACTTTAATAATTGTATTGTTAAGGTTATAGGGCTCACTCAGGCTTATGTCTGACCCCGTTGTTTTTATCTTTTTCCCCTCAGGTCCTCAGGTTGGGCCTAGTGCTAGTGGGCCTTGATCAGTTTGCTTTATCTATCTCTTGGAGTTTGGACCGTAGATGTAGAGCTCAGCTTCCTTTTTTTTATGGCTATCAGTTCATGTATTGGGATTATGTATTTTTATTTAGCAAGAATGGATATTTGTACTTAACTCTTATTATGGTTTTGTGATGTAACCAGACATGTTTATTTCCGCTGTTATGAGATGATGTTTTAAATTTCAAGTATTACTTATATCTGTCTTGCTGTAATTTCTCTGTTCTATATTCACTAGAATACTCCGCCGATGTTATGGCATTCCCTTAGAGAGTGACCATAGCGGGTGTGGGGTGTTACATGTATGATATTCTGCTTTGAATATATACAATAATATTTATCTTTAAATATTAAATTTAATTATTTTTAAATATATTTATATATTTAAAAGGGTTATTTAGAGCTTTAAAAATAGCCAGTTTTGCCAACGACCTCGGAATTCGACGAAACTAATTTTGTTGGTTCCGCAATATTAAATTATTGTTATATTTCAATTTCCATGATTTTTGAAGTCAGTATGTGGTCGTACCGATTTTTAAAGTGAAAAACGGTCGATATTTTGACGGTTAAAAATACGTTGTGTGAGCAAACGGAGACGGAATTCGACGAAACTAGTTTTGTTGGGACCGTAATGTCGAACTGTAGCTGCATGTCTAGTTTCGTTATTTTTAGGTATCATATGTGATCGTATGAATTTTTAGAAGGCAGATAAAATGAGAAATTGGAAAAATATAATATAAAAATATTAATAAAAAAATATCCTAACTTATAAATGAACCTAAACAAGCCACGTTCTTTCCCTCTCAGCCTCACCCTCACGTTATAAATGCAAGAAGAAGAAAAAAGATAGGCCGCCACCAGTATGTTAAAAACATGAGAAAATAAATCAAAAGAAAATGGAAATAAAATCCTAAAAATCTCAAAGTATATATGAATGGATTCACTGAGTGATCCTCTTCGAGTCGATATCCATTTTACTGGGTTCGAACTATGTTAGTTCATTGTAGGGTTTGGATAGCGTGACCTAGGGTTCAAGGAATCGACCGATTAAGTCAATGATGGTTGTTTTAGTTATTGCTATTGAGATCGTGGTAGTGAGTGATGCTTGCTGTGGATTTTTTGTGAAAATTGGGAGAAAATGTGTCGATCAGTGTACTGTGTACGTGCGTGATAGCTGAGCGACGGGATTTGCTGGGTTAGTGCGAGATGGAGGTTTAGGGGATGGTCGGAGAGTGCAGGCGAGGAGAAGAAGATTGGTGGTGTTCGTTGGTGAAGCGGTGGAGCGTTGGAGGGGTCGCGATCAAAGATTGGGAAATGGCCGGCTGAAAAAGGAGGAGTGTGTCTGTTCTTTGTTCAGGAGGAAGAAGGATGATCGTGGGCTTTTGAATTGGAATTTCGAATGGTCAGATCCGTTGGGATCGTATGGAAGGACACTACACGATGGAACTGACTGGAAGTCCATTGGAGCTCGTTACGATTTATAGCAAAATAAATTGTCCGTCTGAATCAAGCGATGGTTATCGTTATTAACGATGATCGTCCAATTCAAGTATTCAGGAATTACAGATACTTGAAGAACTGGAGTAGGAAGCTTCAGGATCATGTAGCTATTGTTTATTTCCTCTGTGTTGTAAGTGCAGCACTTTGGAAATGATATGTATATTCAAGTACAAATTTGTATTTCAAAGTTATGTTATGAAATATATTTATTCATTCCGCTGTGAGATTCGTGTTTACTCTAATGTTGTATACTCTTCTTCTTCTATTCTAAATTTCTATCTTATCTATCCTCACCCTCTAATTTCTTTCATTAACTACCGGTATTTTCGATCCTTGGATGTTCGATATGTGTTGTTTATCAGATAACCAAGATCGACTTTTTCCGGGTCACTACAGTTGGAAACTATTGTTAAGTTAGTCAGAGATTCATTTATTATTGGCTCAAACAGAGGGTAGTGTTGGGTTCGTGAAGGAGAGAGAAAATTTCCAAGGTGTTTAGTGATCATTTAGAGTTACAGGAAGTGATTCATCATAATGTGTTGCTGACCTAAAGCTTTGATTTGATCGGTCGATAGGTGGAGAAGGGGTGAAGAATGTGAAATGTTAAGGTGCAAATTGAAGCTCACATGAAGAGAGAAGCAATGGTGGAGTCAAGTAGCCGATCGAAGGTCCACTAGGTAGTGCATGGTGTATGATATGCATGTGAGTTTGGGATACCAAAGATAGACTTTTGATCAAGAAGATAAATAGGAGGAGAAGAAGTGGGTGTGGGTTCGATCTTGTTGCTTGTGACCTAGCTCAAAACCACATGGATGAGAGACTTAATAAATAAATTGTTTTATACACATATTTAAATTTGAAATGCCATGTTTGCTTTTAGGAATGCGATTAACTCACAGATTTTTGCATTGGACTCGTGTTGACGAGTATTAAGCTTTGATATAGACTATTGTCAACTTTGGTGTGGTATATTTTAATGATAAATTAATATTGTCTGATGTTAACTATTTGGATAATTACATAGTTAAATTAATTATACTTAATATATGTTAGCTATTTGTCCCTAAAAAAACTGGGCTATAAAAAATAATTTGGATAGGATAGCATGGATACTTGTATAGAGGAATGAAACACCTATTCCTATTGTTAAAATAATAATCAATAATTAGCAGAATAAATCCAAAATTATTCAATTATATAAATTTGGACATCTAATTATATATTGTTAATTAATAATGCAAAATAATCATTGGTGGATAAGTAAAATAAATAATTATATTATACGGTGAAGCTGGTTATTAATAATTATAAGTAAAATAAATAATCACTATTCAGTTTTATATATTTGGACATCCAATTTATGTAATGTTTATTAATAATTACTTATATACTGTTATTCTGAAAAACCTATGATGAGTTTACCAAAAACTACCGTCTTTTGTTTTTAAAGACACAGGAGTTAAATCTGTTTTCAAACCAACGTCGAACTAGCTTAACCCATTCAAACGTGGAAGACATCTTGAGGATGCTTTGATCAAGGTTGGAGCTTTAAAGCATAACAGAGACTTTCTACTAACCTTGAGAATGTAGTATAAGTAATGCCTTTGATTATGTTCAGTCCCAAAATGAAGTTATATGGATGGATGTTATCTGCATACTGCTACTAGAGGACAATATAGCATTCTAAGTGTAAATAACATTGACAAGGTAATCATTAGCCTCAAAACTCATCAACCAGAAATGACTAATATTATGAGAGTTAAGCTATGTGGGTTGCTTCTATTGGTGTATATTGTAAAAGTTATGGAGAAATTTTTATTCAAGACATCTCAAATCAAAGACCCCAAAATCAACGGAAGATGAGATCGTGGTAAACGTGCAAAAACAACCAATCAATATCAAAGACAATCTCAACTCAATCCAATCACAAGCACCATAAAGAGAAATAAAGGGGCAATATCGAAAAGTAAATCACACAGGGATTTATAGTTGTTACACTAACAATTTGTTAGTGTACGTCCAATTGAGAGAGAAAGCCTTTATTAATACCAATGAAGAGTACAAGAGATTGATTACAATGGTCACTCAATTCACTCAAGAATTTTATTTGTGGAGATAAGAATTGAAGAAATTAGATTTAGGTTAGAGATCCCTAAATCTTGATTTGAGAGATAAATGAATGAATTTCAGTCTCCCCTTTAGGCTCCTTTTATAAGACCAATTACTTCATACCCAAGTTTTATATATATGGCAAAAGATCTTATCAATTATGCCACATAATGAGGGAAAGCAATATCTATCCAAATCACACGCAAATCCCATTAATTTGGGAATGCAATATCTACCCAAATCCTATTAATTAGGGAAAGTAATATCTTCTCTTTCTTCCCCTAAGAAAAATTTCCTTCAATTTAATCTGATTTAGCATCACCAAATTTGACACTTCACATTGATGCAAAATCACCTATCTCTAACTCCATGAACTAGTGGTATCCATACCCCCACTTGTAACTGATTTCTCCAAATATCACCATATATACCTTCACCAGGCTTGAATGCTTCCCCAACGAGTTCCGACAAAGCTAACCCCCCTTGCACTCCATCATTGAGTTCAGAAAAAGTCCCCACCCACTAATAAAGTGTTGAAAACACCCAACTATGAAACTAGTCTCACTAAAAGACCAACATACCAATAAGATAGAGCTTCAACCACTCATTGATACTCTTCTTCATCCATGGCCAAGCTTTTCTCTCAACCATTGCACCCCGTGGCACCTAGCACCTCTCTAAGCGAATTAAGTTCGAGTAATGCTCGAACTTTCCAATTAGCAATGCCTTAGTGAACATATTCGCCGTATTATCTCTTATGTGCACTTTCCGAATGCACACTTGCTTGTCTTCGTCCATGGCTACTAGAAATGACTCCCTCACTTCAATATGCTTGGGTCCGTGAGCTAAATGACAAATTCTCCGCCAAAATGAATAGCACTTTGGCTATCAAATTGAACATCAACACTGTCTTGTTCAAAGCCCAAGTCTCACAACAATCTCTTCAAGTATAGTGCTTCCTTTGCTGCCCCCACCGCAGCTATCAACTCCACCTCCGTAGTGGATAAAGCAACTACGGTCTGCAATATCGATCTCCAACTTATTGATGTACCACCAAGAGTGAAGACATATCCAGAAGTTGATTTTCTCTGATCCCTATAACCAACGTAATCTAAATCACAGTAACAAATCAACATGTAATTCTTCTCCTTACTACCCCCAAAAACAAGACCATGAGATGCAGTACCTTTCAAATATCTCAAGATAAGCTTCACTGCTTCCCAATGCAATTTCCCTGGATTAGCCATGAACCGACTAACCACCCCGATGGCACTTGTAATATCGGGTCTTGTACACACCATGACATACATTAAACTACCAACTGCACTAGCATATGACACTTTTGCCATATAAGCCTTGTCTTTCTCCTCGATAGGTGATCCCTTACTCGAAAGCTTTACATGCAAAGGTAAAGGTGTATCTGGCGCCATTGAATTCTCCATGCTAAACCAGCAAAGCACTTTTCTAATGTATTCCTTTTGAGTTAATTTCAACTCAAAAAGCTTTCGATCCCTTTCAATCTCCATGCCCAAGATCTTCTTTGCTTCTCCAAGGTTTTTCATCTCGAATTCCGCCTTTAATTTCACTTCCAACTTGTTGATTTCAGCATTGTCCTTAGAAGCAATGAGCATATCATCCATATACAAGAGTAAATACACCCAACAATCATTATTCAACTTTTTGAAATAAACACAAGCATACTTGATGCTTCTTTCTGAACCATTTTCAAGCATAAAATGATCAAATCTCTTATACCACTGCCAAGGTGATTGCTTCAAACCATATAGTGATTTCTTCAACTTGCAAACCAACTTTGACTTACCATCTACAACAAACCCTTCCGGTTGCTCCATGTAAATGTCTTCATCCAAGTCACCATGCAAGAGGGTAGTTTTCACATCAAGTTGCTCCAACTCCAAGTCGTGAATAGCAACTACGGCAAGTAATATTCGGATAGAAGTATGTCTCACAACCGGTGCGAAGATCTCATTTTACTCCTTTCCCTTCCTCTGTGCAAACCCCTTAGCCACTAGCCTAGCTTTTTGTCTTCCATCGTCCTTCACCTTGTATATCCATTTGCACCCAATAGCACAGTTTCCTTTAGGAAGTGGAACCAACTCCCAAGTCTAGTTCTCCATTAATGATTGCATCTCTTCTTTCGTAGCACAAATCCATTTCGAGTTATCACTCGAACTCATGATCTCATCAAGGTCCAACGGCTCATCTAGGACTACATGAAGAGAATAGTCCAAAGTCTCACAAAAGCTAAGATAGCTTCAATCAATATATCTTTCGGTTAGCCTTATAATACGACGACAAACCCGAGTAGCAATGTCATCACCCGGTCTTCCTTTAGCTCCACCTTAAACAGAAACTTCTTTAGAATCATGCACATCACCAACACTACCAGAGGAACCTTATGGACAATATGATGTAACATTAACCGCAACCTCTCATAAGCATCTCCAACAACTCTACTCTCTCTAGGCCTGAAAGTGGGAATAACCTCCTTCTCCTTCGATTCACCAAGAACCAAATCCGGACCATCCGATGAGCCCTCATTCTCCTTGAACATAGCCGACTCATAAAAAGTAACATGACAAGAAACCATAGCCTTCTTCATTTCTAGATTCCAAATCCGATAGCCTTTAACTTTGTCCATGTAGCCAAGAAAAATCCCCTTGAATGCTCTAGGTGAAAGATTATCATTCCCCGGATCATGCACATAAATAGGACTTACAAATACGCGAAGATAGCTCAAGTCAATTCTCTTTCCCTTCCACACTTCCTCCAGAATTTTGTTATCAATAGCCGAGCATGAAATTCAATTAATAATATGCACTGCGGTTGACAAAGCTTCGGCCCAAAATCCCTTAGACAAACCCGATGTCAATCTCAAGCATCGAGTTTTCTCCAGTAGAGTTTGGTTCATTCTATTCGCTACTCCATTAGATTGTGGATCCCCAGGTGTAGTAAAATGACTTCGAATACCATGATTCTTGCAAAATTTCAAAAAATCTTCAGAAACATACTCCCCGCCATTGTCGGACCTAAGAACCTTCAAAGACGTTCCACTCTCATTTTCAACAAGAGCCTTCCATTCCTTGAGATTTGCAAATGCCTCCGACTTGGCCTTCATTACATACACCCAAACCTTCTAAGAAAATCATCAATGAAAGAAATATAATATCTTGCTCCTCCCAAAGAAGCTACAGGTGCTGGCCCCCAAACATCCATGTGCACATACTCAATAACCCCCCTTGAAATTTTTTTCCTTCACCGAGTGACATTCTAGTTTACTTCCCCATGGCACATTCCTCACAACAATTTGCTGAAACTTTCACCATCAATCATCTCCCTTCGACGAAGAACATCTAAACTCTTCTCCGAGACATGACCCAACCTCAAATGCCACAATCGTGTCGCATCCAAGCCACGAGAACTATCAACACAAACACAAGTTTCGTCATCCACCGTCACACCTTGAAGCAAATAAATTCCATGAGTCCTAGCACCCTTCATAGCCACAAGCGCTCCCGTCGAAACCTCAAGTTATCACTCTCAATAGTGATCTTGTATCCTAAAGTATCCAGTTGTCCCAAAAAGATAAGTGACTTCCGTAGTCCCGGAACATAGCGCACATTAGTGAGGGTACGAATCACTCCTTCAAACATCCTAATTTGCATGGATCCAATGCCCTCCGACTTGCAGACTGCACCATTTCCCATAACTATTGAATTTCCTTCCCGGTTAATATAAGAAGAAAAACAATTCATATTAGGCGTCATGTAATATGAATCCCCCGAATCAAGCACCCATTCACTGCCCGAAACATCCAATGCTATAGTCGACAAAACATCTATGTCTCCCTCACCAACATCTCTCTCCACCGCAACAGATGAAGATGCTACTTCCTTCTTTCCCTTGTCTGGACATTAATTCTTCCAATGGCCAGGTTTCTTACATATAAAGCACTTGCCATTTCTTTCCTTTGACTTTATTCCTAGATTTTGAACTCCCCCAGTTTCCTTTCTTTTCAGATTTCTATTTTTCCTTAAACAAACCGTGACCATTGCCTGCACCATTACCTCCATCACTCAGCTCCTTCATATGATCTCGCAACTCCTCACTAAGAAGACCTATCTTGACATCATCAAGTGTCAATGTATCCCAACCATAAATTAAACTATTTGAGAACCCAGCATAGCGCTCAGACAATGAGCATAAAAATATCATCGCCTTCTGCTCCTCCTCAATCTTCAAATCTACCGCCTTTATCTTCATTAGAAAATCATCAAACACATTTAAGTGCACCTTTAGCAAAGTTTCTTACTACATCTTGTAGGTAAAGAAAGTCCGCAACAAGATCAGTCGAGTTGTGAGTGACTTCTTCGTACACAACTCCTCTAACTTCTTCCGAATACTTTCAATAGTCGTCTCACCGCTAATTTCGGAAATAACATTCTCCCCCATGGCAAGTTGAAGTGTAGTGAATGTCCACTCTTCCATTTCTTCTCTCTCCACATCTGAGATGTTCGCTAGCAGTAAATGTGTATCAAACACTACTCGATGTACCCGATTCCGCCTAAGAACCGTTTTCATCTTCCATTGCCATTTTTTAAATTCATTATTGCCATTCCACTTATCAATAACCAAGCATGATCTGGAAGCTACATATGAACAACGTACATAAGGAGCTACACCACTTGAACCAACTATTGAGGTACTATTAGAATCTGAGTCTGACATTTTTACAACTATCTATAAACACCAATGCTCTGATACCAAATGTTGTAGAGAAATTTTGATTCAAGACCGCTCTAATCAAAGACCCCCAAATCACCGGAAGATGAGATCGTCGTAAACATGCAAAAACAACCAATCAATATCAAAGAGAATCTCAACTCAATCCAATCACAAGCGTCACACAAGAGAAATAAAGGGGCAATAACGAAAAGTAAATCACACAGGGATTTATAGTGGTTCCACTAACAATTTGTTAGTGTATGTCTACTTAAGAGAGAAAGCCTTTTATTAATACCAATGAAGAGTACAAGAGATTGATTACAATGGTCACTCAATTCACTCAAGAATTTTATTTGTGGAGATAAAGAGTTGAAGAAATTAGATTTAGGTTAGAGATCCCTAAATCTTGATTTGAGAGATAAATGAATGAATTTCACTTTCCCCTTTAGGCTCCTTTTATAAGACCAATTACTTCAAACCTAAGTTTTGTATATATGGCAAAAGATCTTATCAATTATGCCACCTAGTGAGGGAAAGAAATATCTATCCAAATCTCATTAATTAGGGAATGCAATATCTACCCAAATCCCATTAATTTGGGAATGCAATATCTACCCAAATCCCATTAATTAGGGAATGTAATATCTTTTATTTGTTCCCCTAAGAAAAATTTCCTTCCAATTAATCTGATTTAGCGTCACCAAATTTAACCGTAAACATTCTAGATATAAAAATACATTTATGGATAAATTAGGCCTGAGGGTACTCTTAAAAGTTTGCAAAGCAGCTAGAAGGATGGCATATCCGATGCTATCTAGCAAATGGTAGGCCGGTTCTGTGTTGGTAGTGGATCTAGGGGAGGTCCTAGGTAAGTTTCTGTATGTGTGATGTGATGGGGGCGTTCTGATGCCCAGTCATTATGATATAAAATTTCCAATATGAGCCTTTACAGACATAGTTGTTCCATATTGTGCTAAAAATATGAGATCTAAGCATCTCAACTATCTTCGTATTTTATTTTCAACCTTTATACATTATTATATATAGCTCGATTTTGTAAAGAAATTAGTTTGGGTTATCATAGGATAAAAACTCATCTGTGTTTATATGCAGTGTGGAGCTACGAGATTGTTTGTATATGGAAAATTTCTAAAGATGTAATAAATAAATTCCTTATGATCTGAGTTTTCTCATGTTGGTGTTCCAAACTGATCTTGGTGTTATTTCCCTATTATTCTCAAGTTAGACTAATTATATTTTTTTAGATTAGATCCGGGATACGTTGGAGATTTAGGAGAAGAGCCGAAGACCGAGGACTAACTTTTGTTATCTTCCATTGTATGTGTTGTGTGTGGTTATCCGAAAACTGTAAGGACAGTTTGGTATGCCTTTCCAAACTAAGTAAATTAGTGTAATCTAATTTGTATACATAAAAAACTATTTCATTTTGAAAAGATCTAGTTTATATTATATATATATATGTCCAGTTGCTTTGTACGATTCCGTTCTTTCTTCTATTTCTTCACCCAACAATCTACCTTTTCGACACTTGTTTATTCGTCACTTGAATATCGTAGATTATAGAATTGATTTCTAAGGGTCGAAAATAAGGGTCGTTACACATAAATCCACTCTGAAGATTCTTATTCATTGATTGTATATTACAAGTACTTCGGGTACGAGTGGTTGAATAAGGGAGCTACAAGCACAAAGACTGGTTAGATAGAATCACAATTGTCTCTTTCGTATTGATTTGAGGGAGCAGAAACTTGAGAATTGGTTCCAATAGGGTGTAAGAAAGCATTGTTTATATCACATTTATGTTGCATGCAATCTGGTATTTGTAGGAATTTGGAGATGAAAATGGACCAAACATAATACTAAAAATCTAACGTTCAAGGCCTGTAGTCATGTTGTAAATTTGGAGTACATACGACACATGGATTAGACTTGATGTCGAATCTTAAGCTAGATTCAAAACCGAAGTTGACGCTGATTCTGGTTGACTCGCTTCTGGATGGTGCAACTTTTTTCGTTGGATTTTTAACTTTGTTTTTATGCTTACTATAAGGTTTTATTCATGCCTGTTGACATAGTTTGATAGTACTTAATACTTGAGTAGTTTAAATTGTATCTGAGTTAGACGTGTTATCAGATTCTCGAGCTAGACACATAAAATTACTATGGAACTAGGTGAGTAAGGTGATGGGATCAAATGTAACATGATGGAAGTGGCATTGATGATTTTTTTTTACACAATTATGACTGGTACTGAGTCATATGCTATGACTTGGTGTCTACTCTATTTCTTAGCCCAAGTTTTACTCAATCTTTTTCAGGTTCTTTCTTCCTCCTTTTGAGTGCTTTGGCAAAGTTTGAAGTCATTCTAGTTTCACCTCGATGTTCTAACCTCTTTATTCTTCTGCTCGGGTAAAAACAAAGTTAATAAGCCCCTAATCCGATATTAGAGCAACTCCAACAATGATTTAATATTACATATTTGTAATATATACACTTGATTCTTCCTTCAATAAGATGCATAAATTGTAATTCATCCAAAATTCAGCAAGTTTGGTTTCAAAAACGTATTTGGCCGGAACAACATTTGAACAGACGCCCCACCCACGGGTGCATGTAAAACGCTGCCCCATTTCATTCCATCTACCGTTGAAATTGAATAAAGAAAAAAAAAATTAACAAATTTTCAAGAGCCTGTTGAATATACGTTTGAACTTCGGGCCTCATCCGTGAAGCTCGGGCGCCTGTCAACAACGCATGAAATAAAAACCTATTGGGGAGAAACTCCGTTTACATTTTGGTATTGGAGTATTTGTAATTTTTAGTTGATTTTTTGTTCGAGATGCTCTTAGTTCCAATCTACGAGGTATTATCAATAATTTTCACTAGCCGTGGCTTTTTACTCTGTGTTTGTGTAGATATCTGTGTTTTCCCTAGTTGAAGTAGAGATCCATCTGTTGGGATTTGTTGTATTGTTCTTTAATATTCTAAATCTCACTTCTTAAATATTTTAATTCATTTATATATAAGCCTTCTTATGTTACAGCGAAGATCAACTTCTTATATTGGAAAATAATAGCCACCAACGTACAACGCATTAGACACTTGGAATATGTATGTATATCAGCGTTCCTAATCTCCAAGCAAAAAAAGTTTCAATTTTGTAACGCAAAACACTACCATGTTGTTGTGATTAAGTACAAGATTAGAAACGCAAAGACTATACTTTATCATTGAATTATAATATAAATGAAAAAGTATACAATGGAATACAAACTTCATCAATATACTTCCACATTCCATTGCTCAGCCTTCTTCAATTCCTTCTTGTAAACTAGCCAATCAATACCTTCAAATAAAAGGAGAAATTTTTAGCAAACTTAGTCATATATGATATAAGACATAACTAAAACTACAGTCTCAAGTTAATTACCATCTTTAGCAGCCAAAGAAAGCATAATGTCATCAATACCCTTCTCCATTCCTTTCAATCCACACATATACACAAATGTATTATCTTTCTTAAGCAGCTCCCATAACTCTTCAGCATATTGCGCCATTCGAGTTTGAATGTACATTTTTTCACCCTTCTCGTTTGTTTGTTCTCTACTGACCGCGAAATCTAACCTGAAGTTGTCTTTTCCTATCTCCTTCATCTTCTCAAATTCCTGATATTAGGAACAAAAATGATGTAATGTACATGAATGAGTGTACAATGAAGTTAGCATAGCAAATATTTACTGTTGCCGTTACCTCTTTGTAAAGCAGTGAACTACTTGTTGGCACTCCTAGAAAGAGCCATGCCAGTCCATTGAACTAAATGAAGTCCTTAACATGTTAGATTCTCCTTCCTTCCTTTCTTTTTATTTTTATTTTTTATTTTTAAACATGTAAAATAGAGAAATCAACTGTTTCGTTGTATGATAAGCTAAGTTTGGTTGTTATACCTTATAATCATCATGTTTCTCAAAGAACATTTTCCATAGGAAACTTCGGAAAGGAGCTATTCCAGTTCCAGTACCAAGCTACCAATGCAACAGCACATAAGTAATTCATGAACATTAAAGTAGAAGTCATTCTGAATCAAATACTGTGAAAGAAAAAGTATATATTTTAATACCATGATGACAGTTGCATTTGGATCTTTGGGCATAAGCATTTCTTTTCCAACTGGTCCTGTGATTTTCACCTCATACCCAGGCTTCAAGTCACCTAAATATTACAAACAGTAAAGTGACGTAACTTCAAATGATTCAATTACATAAAACACTAATTTATAGGATTAATGTATCCATGTATAACCAAGTCTTCTCACATAAGAAATTTGAGCAGACCCCCTTTACAATTTCCCCTTGATCATTGGTGTAAACCAACCTCTTCACACACAGTGATACCTGCATAAAACATTGTTCTTAATAAGCAAACAATAAGTTAAGTTAGTTTACTCAAATTCAAATTTGAAAAAAGTAAAACAACTTACAGTCTTTGAATCTCCAAAATCACCAATAGCACTGCTGGCAATTGAGTACAGCCTGAGTTTATGAGGCTTTCCATTCTTATCAACTCCATCAGCTATAACACCAATAGATTGGCCTTCTCTGTACTGTACTTTTCCTGTATTCAGAGCAATCAAATGCACCGTCTAAAAGCTGTAAGAAAAGTAGCTTATGTTGTAAAAAAATGGCAGACATACCTTCTGTGCTGAAGACCATATGCCAGGTTTCACCAGGTGCATCATCTCCAGTGATTTTAGTGTTAAGTAAGCATCTGCCGACATATGGGTCTTTAGGCTTGTATGTGTTTGTGATCACTCCTTCCTCGTTCTTTTTCGATACTTTCACAGCTTTGGTTGGAGTTTCTGTTGTCACTTGTGCTCTTATATTTGCTGACTTGCTGTTTGTGGCTATGTTTCTTGAGTATAAAGCTGACTGAACGGTTAAATTTCTTTTCAGTCAAATGGACCTTCATTCTTGAAGAATACACATGAAAGTGCAAAATGCTAATATAATATAGTACAGGGTAAAATCAAAGTAAAATGGGTAAACTGACCTTGTTGAAGGTGATCCCAGAAGTGATGGACGTTCTTGAAGAGAGAACAAGAGAAGAAGACTTGGAATTTGGCAGGGAAACTGCAGTTGTTACTGCCGCAGAGGAAGCCATGGTTGTTATGAAATTAAAATTAAAAGCTGGGAAGTTAAGAGAACGAAATTATATGTAGGAGAAATGAAGGAAAGATGATGATGATAATATGGAGAAGTGGTTGGAAGAAGATTTAAATTGAGTGGAGGATATTGTTGAAGAAAATGAAGTGGTGATTCCCTTTTGGATGATTTATGTTATGCAGATTTTTATGAGATTATTGTATGGGTAAATGCCAAAAGTTTTTTCGCTGTATACTTTTCTGTATTTGCTAAGTTAGCTGAGAAAATAAATTATATTCTGACTGAATCTCCAGAACAAATAAGCGATATTTCACAAAATTATATCACGTCACTGTTTCCAGGACATGAACTTTCAGGCAGAGATGAACTTACGAACGCTTGGCTAGTTTATTCAACAAGTTAGATATTACACATAATTTACTGTCTAATAATATGCTAGAATATAAAATTAGACTCTATACTAATTTAGAATTACTGGATAACAAAAATCTAAATAAACACAGAGCTGAGAGAAGAGAAGTAACAAATCTAGCATTTAAAACCTGCGATCACAACAAATAGCTTGTTTCCATCTTAAGGGTGGATGAGCATTTATTGATTAAAACCAATTAAATCAACCAAACCAGTTAAGTTTGGTCAGTTTAGTTTGATTTGTAAGTTTATTGGTTGATTTTAGTTTTATTTTTAATTACTTCGGTTTATTGATCAGATTTTGTTTTAATATTTGAAAACAGAATCAACTAATGAAACCAAAATTAAAAATTATATTAAAAAAATGAATTTGTTTGGGAGAGAAACCAACCGTAGTCGTAAAACCTAACCTATTGCACCTAGCATAAGTGTCAGATGTTAGCGTATGCACATGGTAAACTCTTAGCATGTCATTTCAGGATTCGAACTCGTGCCAGTTTTACCATGACGCAAAGTTCTTAACCGATGAACTACTACTGCAGACAAAAAATAGAAGAATGTTGACATGTCCTTTGTCGAATTTGTCACACATCAGGTTTTTGGTAGTGACGTGCACAAGCATCAGTAACATCGTCAAAAAATGCAAAACGGTTTCGTCGAAGTCACGACGTAAACAGAAAAATTGTCCGAAACCCCTTTGGATGACCTCTTTTGGACATGTAGCACTCTGAGTTAGCTTCAGGTATAAATTCCGTTTGGCCCAAATGACTATACGGTTTGAAAGTTATGCCCGTTTTCGTAAGCGTGTGCAAAACTGTCTTCACGGTTTTTTCAGACCCGAGAGAAGTCATGTGCACATAGGCCCACAACTCATCAAAATAGTTAGCTCTATATATTTCGAATACCCTATTTCAGGGATTTCAAATCCCCCCTTTCAAGGATTTCGAATCCCCCGTTTCAAGGGTTTCGAATCCCCCATTTCAAGGATTCTTCCACTACAAGAAAAACAACATTTAGCAGCGACAGAATCCGCTACTAATTCGTCGCTATATCGGCTTTAGCGACGGATTTCCTGCATAACACGGTGGTCGGTAAAAACCATGACGGTAATTGTGTCAGATTTAGCGACGGAATATAGCATGAGTTTTCCGACAGTTTTCCGTCATTTTAATATTTATATAATAAAAATATAATTTTATTTATTAATTTAATTTTAATTTATTTACTGACATTTTAGCGAGGGAAAAGTATTTTTCTGAAATTATTATTTATAATTATCCGTCGGTAAACCCTTGCAAGATAGCAATGGATTTGCGACAAATAATTTTTATTTAAATAACTTTTGCCGGCAATCTGTCACTATTCCCTTTCTAATATATATATATATATATATATATATATATATATATATATATAAGCACGCAGACGTAATTAATATTAAAAAACGTCATGTGCAAGCTTTTTTGAATTTACGAACTTGAAATACACAAAAACAAAGAAAAATCTATATATTTTTATGTATATTCATTCACAAATCATCCATCTGTCTATCGAATAGTTCCAATATTATATCATACAATTAACGTTGGATTAATTACAAACAAACCAGTTCTCATACATTAAAGCTTATATTGATGCTTTGTCCAATGGCATTTATGGGAAGTACAAACTGCAAGTCTAAGTCCCCTAATACATGTGTACGCTATCAACTTCTTCGATGGTTTCAATGTTCTTTCATTTACATATCTTCTGTGCTCACCTTTCCTCCTTCCATAACTTCTTGCACCTGCAACATTATTCATCGCATATAAGTTTAAAAGACAGTAAAATTAAGGTAAACATGTAACATCGGATTATCACAATGTGGTGTTGTACTAAAAGAGATACCAACCACTGATAAAAAGTACCCAATGAGAAACTTAAAATGATATAATGGTAATTTCAGTAGGATCATAAAATCTTATGTTATTAGTAGCGAGTATGTAAGAGATGCAAGTAACGTTAGAGAATCCACATGATAATTCATCGCTACTGCAGCAGCAATTCACCGCTGCTGCCGCTGTTCGCAGCAGCAGCGATGATTTGCTGCTGCGAACTGCAGCAAATCATCGATGTTGCTGCAAGCAGCAACAGCAAATCACTGCTGCTGCGAGCAGCAGCAGCAAACTACTTAGATTTATGCAAACACTCAGCAGCGGCGATGATTTGCTGCTGCGAACTGCAGCAAAACATCGATGCTGCTGCAAGCAGCAGCAACAGCAAATCGCTGCTGCTGCGAGCAGCAGCAGCAAACTGCTTAGATTTATGCAAACACTTGCTTTTTACTGAATGAAATAAATGTTAAAACATTAAGGTAGCATAGGTTGCTGAATGAAAAAACTACACTATTTATACTTTTACAATACTGATATAGATACGATACTGTGCTGTGCAAGTAACCTAAAAAACAAACTTACATTAAAAATCTTTACCGTGCTTGTAAACGGAACCAAAAAGGGAGTTTTCTTTAATATTTCAGACGCTCTAGAATTGTCGAACAAAGCCTGCATATAAAGCAATACCTAATAAACGTTCATTAGTTGCTTCTAGAGCATGAAGTTCGCTGGGATTTTGTAAACAACCTTCTGTTGTTCTAGTCTTGCAACTATAAAAGAAATAGAAAGAAAAGCAAGATATTAATGAGTTACTTCATTTACATGGAATGACTACTTCACCGAAATTGGATAAATCAAAGCAGAACACACAGACGTCCACTACAATGCAAGAAAATCATAAACAACAAGAAATACTTAACTAATTATATTGATAAAAAAGGGAAACTTGTCAAATTCATTTTGGCAGCATTGCGATCCTTAATGGGACATACTGAGAATTAAAGCACTTAAGTAAGACACTATTAACCAGGATTAGAACAAGGATAACCATAATATAATCTCACGGTCTCACCTATTATAACAGATACTGGCATTGGCAACAATTAGCCTATAACAAGTGTAGTTAAATTATATGAAAACAGAAACATTTTCGGTTTAAGCACTCAATTTCTATTAAATGTTGTAAAACGCATTGTTTCGCTGTTAGTATGGGTACGGGATAACAGGGGAAAACAAGCCAACAAAGAAAATCGTATTTGAAGTAAAGATGCAGTTTTGAAGCTACATGGTAAAGCACCACCATCACACCCAAAACCCACTCTCAAATTGTATCGTAATCAAATAAACTGAGTATCATAATCGAAATAAAAGAAACATAAACTGAGTATGGTAATTGAAATACAAGAAGAAACGATCAAAATCCTTACTAATTTAGTTGAAAATTCGAAGGGTCTATATACTTGTCTCGGCATGGAGTACGACGATTGTATCAACATGGTCGACAATGATTTGTACTGGCAACGTTAATCTGAAGCAGCCGATGATGAGATCTAAAACGAGTTTTTTTTGTTCTTGTTGAGCTGGATGAATGGTTACCGGAGAAGCAAATTAGGGATTTGATTTGAACTTTAATTTAGGGATTTGGGTTAGTGGAGTGCGCAGGAAATATAACACGGCTTCAGAAGGGAGGACAAAAATTTTAGTTTGGAGCCAACAATAGAGAAAGCTAGGATTTGTTAGAATGAGGTTGATGCGGAGGAGAAACAAGTGAGAAATGAAATTGATAGAGATGAAGTGTGCGGCGGCTGAAGAAAGGAAAAGTAAAACCCTAAAAAAGAGGCGGGCGTACAAAATTTTGGGGAAACATCGGCGGTTCCCCAACCTACTAATATAATATTCGAATAATATATATATATATATATATGTGTGTGTGTGTGTGTGTGTGTGTATTAAGTAAAATTTGTTGATTACTAATAATTAATTATGAATAGTTTTAAATTTATTTTAGAAAGTACCAAATTTTATGGATAAACATATACTTCTTAATCATTAAAAATTACTTATTAATCGTCGATTATTAAAGATTAACTATTAATCTATATTATTAATTAATAATTATTACCTCTTAATTATTTAGTAATTATTAATTAGTCAACACTAGCTATTGAACTTTATTTACTATTAATAGCAATTATTTATTTTTGTGATTATTATAGCTATGGAGCTTGGGTTTGCATTTAGGTTTTGGTAATTTGGGGATTGCGAAGGAAATAAAAAGAATGACACAAAAAGCACAATTGCAGATGTAGATAAAGAAGAAACGGACGGGGAGGATTGGGAAGACGAAGGTCAGGGCGAAAAATGAAATTATTATTTAAACGATTGGGAAGGGTATCGCATTTCGATTGTAGGGTTTGGGTTGAAAGCGGGAAATGAAAATGTCGAGGAAAAGGAAGCGGGAACGTAAATCAGCCAAAATGGAACAAATTTGAAGTATGGAAGCAAAATGTAATTAGATTTGGAGCCAAAAAATTAGGTGGAACCACAAAAAGTTTGCATCGTCTTATGTGAATTAAAGTCTTAATGCTTCAATACACAATACAATAAAATTTATTTTAAATTTTACAGATTTTTTTATATGTTTTGATTGAAAAATCAAAATTTTACTTCTAATTTTGATGAATATTCCATATTAACTCTCCCTCTTATAGTGCTATTTTTTGGTTTTATGAAAATTTGAAAGAAAATTTAATAAAATTTTATGAGTATTTTTAGTTTTATTTTAATTCTAAGTTTTAAATTATTGAATATTAAATATAATTATCAATTGTAATCGTTAAATATTGTTTCATAAATAATGTGAATATAATAAACTTATAACACCAAAAAGTTTGCATGGTTTAAAATTTAACTACACCATGTAAGTGTATTATTAACATTAATTATTAACATGAACTTTTTGAACTTTGAAATTCTTTAATATTTATTTAACTTCTTATTTTTAAACTTTGACCATTTTGTTTTTCTTAATTACTAATTATTTATCAAATAATACGTACTAAACAATTTTTTAAAAGCAAATATGTATTAATAATTTCTTGATATTAATTTAAATAATCGTATTAAAGACAATTAAATAATCATTGATAATCAAAACAAATTTAATAAACATCGAACAATAATGTATTTTATTAATTACTATTACCTCTTATTTATATTATATAGTAATTAATAATTAATCAGCACTAATTTTCAAAAAAAAATTAATCAGCATTAACTATTGAATTTTATTTACTTCTAATAATTATTATTTATTATTAATTACTAATGTATTATTAACATTAATTATTTAAAAATTAAATTTACTAATTAATTACTAAGTAATAACACAAATTTATAATATTTAATAAATAAAAAATATAAAAGTTCATTTCAAATCTGTTGGAAAACTGCTGGAAAATAGCTTCAAAATTATGTCGACGGTAATCCGACTCTACTAGCAACGGAATTTAGCATCAAATATTATATGACGATAAAGAGCTGCAATTTCCATTGATTTAGCGATAGAATTAGTATTCGACGGTAATAATTTATAATAAGATGACATATAAAATCCAAAATATTTTCTCTTACAAAGCCCACGGAAATCCGTCACTAATTAGCGACGGAATATTCCGCTGCTAAAAATCTGTCGCTAATCTCGGTTTTTCTTGTAGTGTTCAGGGATTTCGAATCCCTTGTTTCAGGGATTTCGAATCCCTCATTTCAGGGATTTCGAATCCCCCGTTTCAGGAATTCTTCAGGGATTTCGAATCCCCTATTTTAGGGATTTTAAATCCTCTGTTTCAGGGATTTCAAATCCCTTCATCACCGGAATGATTCCCTCCTTTGTACACTTAGGGGGATGTGAAATTTTAGGTGTCGGCTTCCAAGGATTCAAAATTCTGCTGTGTGATCCCCAAATCTCACATATTCCTATCTAACCACTACCTATGAATACCTCCAAGCTTGGCACTCAAAAGGTTTGGATTCTCTTGCATTTTTGGACCTTTTGAAGCTCTTAAGCATAATTAATGGCTTCCATTTTCTTTCCCATGACTATTAAACATTGTATGGACTATAATTGTAACAACCCGCCCGGAATAGGCCTAAATTTCGATGCAGAAAAGGCCCATCGAAACTTAGAGTCGTTCTAAACGGGCTGTAAGTTCCTATAAGGAATTAAATTTGCATAGACAATATATATACACTTCGAAAGGAGATCTCACACAATGGAACGAGAGAAATATAATTTCCAAATAAGATGTACCAATTTATTAAGAACCATAGGATCCAAACATGGACTTGTCAAAAATACATTTGTTCCATAGGTACATCAATAGATTCATTTTCAAAAGCTTCCATAAGAAGTACAACAATAAAAAATAATAATAACATAATGTCTTCGTCTTCAGCCCCCATCATTATTTCGTCCATGGATTCTACCTTACATACTGACCTATTGGATATGTTAAGGAAAGGGGCCAGAACATAAAGTTCTGTGTGACTGAAATATAGTATTTACTTAAAGTCCATACCCTATATTTTAGCAGGTTACATATGTCAAGGTATGTCTACGCAACACCCAAACACTCACACAATCACAAAGTATTTAACCAATGAAGTGGATATCCAAGTCAAACGCTCATTAGTGTTTAATGGTAAAGACCCAAACGAGGCGGGCATTCTCGGTCACTTATGGCCCTATTAAAGGTGGAAGCTTATGATCTCTTATAATCCTGAGATGGACCCTGACCTCTTAAGACCCCGTCCTAGTACGTTAACATTCTTAAGTCTATACTCTCAATTGTAATATGAGAAGTAAAATCATGAATATTACTACTTAACAGATATTACAGCAGATGTAACACCCACCTCCGCTAGGGTCACTCACAAACGGAATGCACTAGCTTTGGTGGAGCATTATCTTGGTAAAAATACACAGAAATATTACAAGACAGAACATATAAAACAGCGGAAGAAGAACCAAATTTCATTGCTTTAAACTCTAGAAAGGTCTAAAGCCTTTTACATGAAAGAGCCATAGCCAAGAGAAATCCAAGCAGTACATGAAAGAGCCTTGGAGCTTGGTAAGATTCGAACTAAGCTGTATTCCCACCCTACGAACCTGGGGGGGGAACGAAAGAAAAAGAGGCGAAACAAACTGGGTCAGTCATAAAGACTGAGTAAGTCCTAGTGGCTTTCAGCATAAAAACAGGTGAAGATAATATGGCATGAATAAACTGAAAGTAAACATAAGCATGATGACAAGGCAAGCACCAGACACGATGAATCAAGTATAACATTGCAAGATTTCTATTAAGTATAACATCGCAAGATTTCTAAGATTCACCATTCCACTATTTTCTTTGACATCCTATATTCTCTGCACCAACTGTACTAGTACCCCAACCCGTATCACCCTTTCCATGTATATGTACAGTCCATTGCCGTATATCGTACGGGTTTCATCACGTATTTCTATACTACTTCAACGTAGTGCCACCATTCTTGAAATCGTTTGGACCGCCACCCTTGTTCTGGCTAGGTTTCCTTATCATGAACTATCGCGTGTTTAACTAGGATTTATGCCACCTAGGACCACTATGGATTATGCTACCTATTGAACGTTTTCTAGATTCGATTAGGGTTTGTGCCACCTTGGACCACTAGGGATTATGCTACCTAACGAATTCCACGTAACGATCTATTAATCGATCGGCTCCCTACAAGTCCTAGCTCGTTAATGTGTCTGTGTCATACGACCCAATCACGAAATGTAGTCACCTGTGCTAGGTCCACCATAGGGTGTATCAAGCCCTTGGTTGCCAACCACTGACACGAATCAAGCACGCACAGTGTAAACCTACTGGTGCCCAATGCCTGCTTTTTCAACTCCGGACTACGTGCACGACCATAGTCCGCCTGAACCTACAATGGCGCACCAACTCAGCCGTCGTTCTGGTCGCTTACAATCATCCCAGTAATCGTGCCCCATCTTGCCTAGTTCCAGGGTACCGTGATACATCTAGTGGGTTACTGCTGAAAAGGACCGCGCAACTAGGGTTTCCGTCCAGTAGGTTAAGTGTTGTCATTTAAATTCGAGACTTAACCCCATCAGTCTAGCATGTCAAGTTGGTTAAGTGTTGTTATTCAAGTTTGTGACTTAACCAGCCTACGTGCCATGTCAAATTGGCTAAGTGTTGTCATTCAAGTTCATGACTTAGCCCTACGAATCATCTGTCAAGTTGGTTAAGTATATTCAATCGGTTCATGACTTAACCCTATCAAATCATCGTGTCCAATTGGTTAAGTATATTCAAGCGGTTCATGACTTAACCCTATCAAATCATCGTGTCAAATTGGTTAAGTATATTCAAGCGGTTCATGAATTAATCCTATCAAATCATCGTGTCAAATTGGTTAAGTATATTCAAGCGGTTCATGACTTAACCCTATCAAATTATCGTATCAAATTGGTTAAGTATATTCAAGCGGTTCATGACTTAACCCTATCAAATCGTCGTGTCAAATTGGTTAAGTATATTCAAGCGGTTCATGACTTAACCCAATCATGTGGCATTAATGCACCCCAACCACTCACATCAGACCTGTTGTTGTGGTCACTGGATTTGCTGGGCGGTTCCGGGCAGATTTACACCACAACTCAGTCTGACCTCGGGTTTCAAGCGCGATATGACCAGCTACCCACATTGGATCCTATTGTTTGCAGTAACTGGATTTGCCGGGCGGTTCCGGGCAAATTTACACTGCAAACTCAACCCAACCTCGAGTTGACCATTTTCATGTTTATTCTAATGTCATGTCCATGTTCAAGTTTTATGTCAAGTTCGTGTCTAGTTTCATGGCGAGTTTCATGTCAAGTTTCATGTTTTCACTTATGCCTATTATCAAGTTAATGATTCATATTCATAACCAATTCATGTTTCAAGTTCATAAGCATGCTTACGTGCCTTCTAGATGTCTAATACATACCAACTATCCAAAACCCAACTTAGGCGTGTTCATATTAAACTTTCTCCAAGTCATAAATTTTCCCATATGTTTCAACTCCAAATTTTACAAAATTAACATATGCCCAAGTTCTAGATTACATGTAAATTTTACATATGCCCAATTCGTACCAAATTTACATATGTTCAATTTATGTCGTTTTACATGTATGCCAAATTTATGCCATTTTACCATGTCAAGTTCTAGCCAAAATTACATGTATCAAGTTTCATACCCAATAAACCCAAATCATGATTCATGATGTAGTTATCCCAAACTATAACCTTTTATTACAGTACATGTCAGTTGCCCAAGTTCATAATACATGTTTATGCCAAATTATTTACATGTTATATATACCAAATCTCATGTTACATTACATAGATCCTATTTGTGCCAAATTCCATGTATATAATATTTATGCAAATTTTTCATAACAAGATTATACCAAAATTTACAGATCACGCCTAAACTTGCAAATACAATGATAATATCCAATTTCATGTTGCCAATTGTTACATCATATTCATATAGGCAATAATCCCATAATTCCCCCGTATACATATCGTACGCAAATCACGATTTTAGGCCAAGGTCCGAAATTGACCAAGGTTCATGAAAGAAAATAAATTGGGGGAGATAGAAATTGAATAAAAATGAGATCAGAGGAAAACATCATCATAGGCATAAATATTACAACTTGATGATAACGTCATTACAAATCAAGAAAACTGCTGAATAGAACATAAACTTGTCATGAGCATAAAGATAGACAAGTCCCAAAACACAAGATTAAAGGAGCAACAGAAATAGATCAGAATCGATAAACATACTTAAATCCAATTCCACTTTATTCCATGGCCACATTATAATTAAATGTTTAAATCTAAAAACAACTAGAACTTACAAAGCATGGCTAGTGAATTAGGAACTGAATTTGTTGTACAAATGTTGCGGCGTTGTTTATTTATTGTCTTGAATCACTGTTGAAGCTTTGTTCTTTGAATTGATTTGAGTTTGAATGTTTGTACTTTGATTTTGAGACGGCGGCCATGGTTCAAGAGGTATTTTAGCAGCATAATGGTGTAAGAATGATTTGATATGAATTAGGTTAGGTCTAAGGGTGTTTTTATAGGTGTAGCAACTAGTTTAGGCCCTTAGATTAACCCTAGAATCAATCCGGACCGTCAAAACACGTCTCAGGCTTCAAAAACGAGTTCTGGGTCAAAACAGGCCGACCAGGTCGACCTGTAAGGGGGGAGGTCGACACTATGGTCGACCTGGGGGGGGGGGGGGGGGGGTACTTCGACCCCCTAGTCCAGTGGTGCCTGAAAACTGCTGAAACTTGTACAGGCCATAACTTCTTCATCTGGACTCCGATTTTCGAAAACTCGGACTCTATTTCGTGTAAAATTTTGAGACGAACGCAATGGCGCAACCCGTTTCCCTTGATTCTGAATTTAAAATTTAATTCTGCCTTGATTTCTTGTTTTAACATGTTATAAAAATACGGGTTGTTACATTCTCCCCTCCTTAAAGGATTTCGTCCCTGAAATCATCAAGTTAAGAAGAATGTGTCCTACCATCCAATCATCCATCTACTCAATCATCAATCACAGGCATCCATTGTCCTTAAGAGATTTCTAATGCTGTATGAACATATGCAGAAAGTGTGTGTATATGTTCCTTTTCTAATGCAAATGGTCAAGCCTGATTGATCTTCTTAATGCAAAATATGTTTAGTGCCATGAATCCAACATGTATGCAAATAGCCCTAATCACATAAACGCTATATGTGTGTACAAACGTCCATCCATATGCATCATCCATATGATAACACATCCAATTTCATCCATAAACAAGTATAAACACTCATGCATATGCAATATGAAAATGTGTCTGAGCCGATCTAGTGCCTAATGTGTGTTATGCAACCACGAGCAATCACTTGCGACCACTTGCAACCATCAATCATAACATGTCTCAAACACATGTTTCACCCAATTGTTCCAACCTAAAGATATAGCCGAATGATAGAAGCAATTAAAAACTTTGTGCCCATTAGGCAATGTCAAAGCTGGAAATCTATGTCACGTATACACTGAATAGGAGAAGAACTCCCTAAGCACCAGCCCATATCCTATAAAACCCAAAAAGTTTAGTCAACCAAACGGACACCCTCAAGCCCCAACATGTATTACTAATAGATAATTCATACTCCCTATGGGGTTTGCAACAGAAATAGGATTGAGAATAGGACCGAGAGGTTATACTTAAAACATAGCATGCAAGTAAGCTCTACAGGAAAAGAGGAATCAAGGATATACTCTTAAAAAGAGATATGATGCACGTATCTAGTATTCAATCTTCTAAGTCGTATTTCCTTGAGCTTAACTCCATTGTGCTTTGACCGTCTTTAACTTCACAATTTCGTAGTTCCTTAATTCTTGTTCGCAGAATATGAGTTGGAACTCATTCCACTGTCGCCTCTCGTTCCACTTTCGCTTATTCTCTTTCTAGTATACCCGATTCAAACATAACTGCGTACTCATGGTTTCATGCAAACTCTCCAAAATTCACTAGTGAATCTTGGATCTCATTCACTTACTAGAAGGTATTCCACATAAATGAATTATTTCTTGAAAATAAACAAATGCCAACCATGTTGCCAAGTGTACTTACAAAGGTGATTTTCTATAACTCATGCATAAGCGAAATGAACCATCCGCCTTAGTGGCGAACACTACTCGAGCGGATCGATAAATGTATCAAGAGATTCTAGGTAACTAAACATGGCAGAACCCTAAGGGTTACACTAGACTTCGAGGGCATTACCAAGGCAAGTCAAGCGTCTAACTACCCTCTTTTCATACTCGAGAATGGTACCATTTCTGGACAACCACTCCATCCCTAGAATCAACCCATAGCCCAAAAACATAAGCTTTAATTCTAAACTAAACACTTAGCATAGACATTCTCAAATCCAAACAAGTCATGAACAAATGAGCCGATTCCCCCAACAGGATTTGAGACAAAAATGGGATCCTCTACTATGCTAGTACTAAGGTGCAGAGACTCAACCATCGAGGCAGAATTAAAAGGATGCGATGTATAAAAACAAAGTTCCCACGGTATGATAGAAAAGAGAAGCTAAACTTTTAACAGAAACGTTACCACCTCTCTTAGGTATGCTAGTAGTGAGAGCATACAATTGCCCTCTCGACGATCTTGTTCTTTGCCCTTGTCCTTGTCCTATGATACTTAACTACATGTCCCTTTTTACCATACCAACGATGTTCTTTCTTATCATGGGTTTTATTATTCTTTTACTTTGACCTCTTCCCTTTCACCTTTTCCTCCTTCGTGGATTACGCCTTATCAACAAGTTTCTCATCCATAGGCTTGTGTTCTTTATCCTCGTTCTTACTATCCTTGTATAGCTTGTTGACAAGTTTCTCGAAAGCAACTTCCATCGCACGGCAACCCTACAAAGCTTGAGATAAGATTAGTCGCAAGTAAAACTACTGCGGCTAAAGATGGAGGTTGGACACTACTTTGCCCTCCGACATGTGTCGCATGCCTACAAACTATGGTGAAAAAGAAAGAGAGAAGAGACTCAAGGAGAGAATTAAAAGATAGTGCATATGGCTTTGGGGAATATGCCTTTCGTAAAACGAAACTTTTCTTGAAAAATGCTTCTTTGTAAATGGTTTTTAAAATAATTTCAAAAGGTTTTATAAACTTTTGCCCAGTCTGGTAACCTTCTGCTCTGATACCAAATGTAACACCCCACCTCCGCTAGGGTCACTCACAAAGGGAATGCACTAGCTTTGGTGGAGCATTATCTAGGTAAACATACACAGAAATATTACAAGACAGAACATATAAAACAGTGGAAGAAGAACCAAATTTCATTGCTTTAAAATCTAGAAAGGTCTAAAGCCTTTTACATCAAAATGCTACTAAATCCATTACATCGAAATCTGTCTTGCTCAAAAACAAAGAAGCATGAAAATAAATTGTAGTATTCCCCAATAAATCAGCAAAGCAAGCCATAGCCAAGAGAAATCCAAGCAGTACATGAAAGAGCCTTGGAGCTTGGTAAGATCCTAACTAAGCTGTATTCCCACCCTACGAACCTGGGGGGGGGGGAGGGGGACGAAAGAAAAAGAGGCGAAACAAACTGGGTCAGTCATAAAGACTGAGTAAGTCCTAGTGGCTTTCAGCATAAAAATAGGTGAAGATAATATGGCATGAATAAACTGAAAGTAAACATAAGCATGATGAAAAGGTAAGTTATTGGCACGATGAATCAAGTATAACATTGCAAGGTTTCTATTAAGTATAACATCGCAAGATTTCTAAGCTTCACCATTCCACTATTTTCTTTGACTTCCTATATTCTCTGCACTAACTGTACTAGTACCCCAACCCGTATCATCCTTTCCATGTATATGTACAGTCCCTTGCTGTATATCATACGGGTTTTGTAACGAAAAGGAATTTTTCTCGATCCGAATCAGTCGCTAAACCGATCTAGACCGTTCGAAATGCCTGATTGTTTTGAGAACACGACAAAATAGAACGCAGACGGAAGAACATCTCACTGTATATTACAAAAATATCATCAAAATACAAGAATATACAGAGTATAAATGAATATTACACAGAAATATAAGAGATTTAAATTATATTTAAATACATAGCAGCGGAAAATAATACAAAACACAACTGAAGTAGATATATGGATACAAAGCTTTCCGGATATCGTTCCAGCTGTAAACCAGGTTCCTGTGAATATAAACCTGCAAAACCAAAACTACTAGCTGCCCATGTCGAAAATAAGGGCACCCAGAGTTTAGGTTAAAACAATAAACTCCAGGTCGGTCATGTGACTGGTGTGAGAACTAAAACATTTATTAATCTTTATTTTAAAGTTCGGTAAATCAAGGGACCACGCCGTATAACACGGAACGGGTTTCCTCCCAAGAATACCAGTGCATATAACAACAGCGCAATGCTAAATAAAGAAAAATGAAGCTATTATAAGACCCAGGTCCTATCACACAATGCAACGCAAGCTGGGGGATAGGGTTTTCCCTTATAATAGACAAAGAATGCTTGATACGTGAAATTTCATGTTTTAATTCTTAATCAGACTCCAACCGTAAATTAGTAAGAGAACGATTTCCTATGTATTAACCCCAAAGGCCGAAACCAACATCAGACTAACACCCAGGAAACCACCCATCTTAGCTCGTTTCCAGTTAGTTTCTTATTTTTTATACAATCATAAATATCAATCATAGGTGGCATGAATGCCCCATACCACTATGTCGCCATATATAGGTATACAATCAAAACCGCAAGATGTCATATTGGAAGTTGGGTTATCATTTATGGTATGAACCGAGGCTAGGGATCGTCCTCTACCGATTCGAGATGCTCTAGTCCGCCCCTTAGGAACAGCCGCAACTGCCCCTTGGATCGTCAGGGCCGGTCCACACGGAGTGGATTATTATGGCTGAACAATACGTCTCCCCGCCCTGTGGTGCGTAAATGAGCCAACAAATTACTCCATCGGCTTCACATAGTCACCGATATATATATCTGAGGCACCTCACAACAGCAACAACCACATAAGTCAAACTCGTCAGGGCGTGTAAAAGCACTGATGCCACTTCTAACTAGACAGAAACGCATGCCCTCCCTGAGGTCCTTCTCCCGTTTCTGGTTTATACCGGGTGTGAAACTCGTGAGGTAAACGTTACACAAAGCTATGCCACAAAGGCCTTGCTTTGATCATCCACCACAAGACTTTGCTTTTCAATAGAAGCCTTGATCAATTGCCACTTAGGCATGCCACACAGGCAATTCACTCCATGCGATGGATATCTATCAATATATAACCCCTGAGCTCGTACGTCTCAGAGAAGGGCGTAAAGCAAGAGAATAAATTCTCCGCCGCCAAACAGATATATATATTTAATAGAAATCAATCACATAGACTAAAATCCAATGTCCGACACACAGTCCATTTACAAGTTCTTTCTGGGTCTGAACGAAACCGGAGGCACCTTGTACCCCGCATATCCATCGATCTCCAAGTACGTCTGGACGATCACCAACTGTTTCCCTCCTCTTGTGTGTACATCCTAATCAAGATCATCAGTAATTATCCAAACGACGTGAAGACCTCCGGTCTTCAACCACCATCTTCACCTTCTACTTATCGTCGTATTAGTTATTCAGAATGGGATAAACCCGGTCTTTCCGAATAACTCGCGTATATAATAAACAAAGGGTTACACAAACACAACATACGCCTCATTCCAATTCCTCGGTCACTAACCGTAAATTAACAAGAGAATAATTCCCCAAAATGTTAACCCCGAAAGCCGAAACCAACATCAGATCAATACCCAGGAAATCATTCTTCTTAGCCAACCTACAGTTAGTTTCTAAATTTCACATTCTTAGGGAAAGGTTCCCATTAATTTTATCAAAGATAAATTCTTTTAAATTTATTCTTTAATCTTCTTTTGAATAACAATTCAAACTAGTCGGGATTAACGAACCTTACCGAAGTAATCATTTGTTTTAGTTTCCCAATCCCGACCTATTCATCCCATGAAGTAAAACTGGTAATACTTCATATCTAACACCACGGTGTTATCGGTAAATTCAATTACCATTTCACGTTCAAATCTAATTAAAGATTTAACTATCGCCTGGAGCAAAACTATTGATACTCCATTCTCGATCTTTTCAATCTAATTAAAGATTCATTAAAACTCCACTTAGTTTTAATCTTTAACTGGGTTAAAGAATCAGTGTCATTTAAAACACGGTTCACGATAAACCCATAATCACATCACATTTCAATTGGTCCCTAACCATAAATTAGCAAGTGAGAAATTCCCTAAGTATTAACCCCGAAGGCCGAAACCAACATCAGATCAATACCCCAGAAACCATTCAACTTAACTAATCTCCAGTTAGTTTCTGATTTTCTTAACTCCTTTGGGGTATAAGAACAATATTATTGAAGATACCATTCACAACAACCCAAAATCACATTCCATTAATTATTGGGTTAAAGAACAAGTGTTATTTAAAACAATGTGCACGATAAACCCAAAAATCAATACCAAATCAATCCCAATTAAATATTATTTAATTGGTACACTTCATTAAATCTAACTAAAAAGATTTAATCTTTTTCTCAACCGGGCTTAAGAACAGTGTTAATGAAGACACCATTCACGACAAACCCAAATCACATTTGATAATAAATACAAGGCTCTGAATAGAAAATATATCGGCTTATATTCAATATAAAATTCGACGACCAACAAATATCGTATTGGAAATAACGATATATATTTATATATATATATATATATATATATATATATATATATATCTTTCAAATTTCCATAACAACATCTGTATAACCACAAAATCCAACATCGAAATATTCCAAAGACAATTTCGATTCAAATCCATTCCAATTCAATTATTGGAAATTCTGATGACTTTCAAAACCCTTTTCAAATCCAATTTATTTATTTAAAAATAAATAGAATTATAATTCTAGTTCAAAACTAGTTCATTTCGATAAAAATCTATTTTTATCTTTTCAAATATGGATTTTTTCATCCCGATTCTTCCCAAATCATTTCTTATGATTTTACACAAATTATTGATATTTTTAATAATTTTATCAAGGCCCGTACAGTCGATTACCACTAACGGCCATCGAACTGCACTTACAACGACCTTTTCCAAATTTGATTTGGACATAATTCCAAATCCAACCGTTAGATTTCAAATTTCTAATATTCATTAGAAAGCTCTTTTCGATACGAACCCAACGGTTCCGGTTTTAGGAGAATCCGACGGTCGGATCTCCCGTAATATCCATTCGAAGTCAATGGTCGAAATTCACGAACTGCCACAGCGCGGCTCGTTCTATTCAGGCCATTATATAATATATATAATATGTATAATATATATTTCATCGATTTCCTTTCAAAACGTATTTTATAAATCGTTTAGAATTCGTTTTCAAAACGATTTCAACTTTATTTTCAAATTCAAATCAATATTAAATTTTCCATATAAATTCGTTTTAATTTCACTTCAAATTGATTTCAATTCAAAAGGATTTTCAGTTCAATTTCAATACGTTTTAAATTCAATTCAAAATGATTTCAATTCTATTTCAATCTAATTCGAATTTCGATTTTATTCAGTTTAATTCGAATTTCAATTCTTTTCAATTTAATTCGAATTTCAATTCTTTTCAACTTAATTCGAATTTCAATTCTTTTCAATATAATTCAAATTTCGAAATCACTTTCAATATAATTCGAATTTCGAAATCACTTTCAATATAATTCGAATTTTGAAATCACTTTCAATATAATTTGAAAATTGAATAAAATCGATATAAATATCGTTCGCGTCAAAATGGCGTCAATCTAATCAACACGGCTTCATATATTTCTATTTTCAAATATTCTATTCAAATATTTTATTTCAAATATTTCTATTTCAAATATTTCTATTTCAAAACTGGAATCAGGCCCAATCAATTACCATAGATTTTATTTCTATGGATTTCCATACAACGCATGTATATATCTACAATGACAAATAATCAACCATCATCCAAAGTGCATTCTACACTGTATAAGCATCAAATATAAATATTCAACGCTTATAACAGTCTGTCAATCAATCGATCGACATACAACTAATTATTGGGATTAGTGTACGTCATATCTCATCCCAATACCCGTGTGGGGTTTCAAACAATCAAACACAGATTTTATTTGTGCAGTTGGGCGATGTGTCAAATTTATCGTCCCAATCAATATCAGTCAAATGTGTATATAAACAAATCGTCCAATTTGTTTATATTAGTTTATTTTATTTCATATACTCGTTAAAAATTCTATTTCTAACTATAAAATATTTTATTTCAACTATATAAATATTTTATTTCATTACACATCACATCACACAATCAACTACACATCAAAATCAAACAAACAAGCATACAAGCCGTCCATGGTCTGTGGACGACGAGTGTCGGGTGCTACAAAACACCGTCTGCATCCTAGTACATATTTTAACTAGAAAATTAAAATTAAAGGTGAGGAGTTCTCACCGACTAGCTAATCCAATACCATGACTCTTCATATGTAGGAATCTTCGTCATGTTCGCCCTTTTTGTCACTTTCGTTGGCCGTAGCCACTACATATATAAAAATCACAATTTTATATTGTAGCTATGTATATAAAAATTCTATTTTTATACTGCTATTATATAGATAAAAATTTCTATTTTTACACCGCTACTATATAAAAATCATATTTTTAATATCGCCACTATATAAAAATCATATTTTTATTCCTTTGAAAATATTTTCATGCCACACACTTGTTAAAAATCATATCTTTATATAAATGAAAATCATGACTTTTATAAACAACATCGTCTCCCTTCATATGAATAGAAATCATATTTTTATTCCTTTGAAAATATTTTCATGCCACACATTATCATATTTTCTATTACTCTTTTTTTTGCTATGTAAAGATTATATTTTTAAAATGCTATCTTCTATGTAAATTATTAAAACAAACTACATTTATATATTTAAAACAAACTTCATTTATATATTTATAACAAACTTCATTTATATTTTTAAAACAAACTTCGTTTATATTTTTAAAACAAACTTCATATATATATATTTAAAACAAACTTCATTTATATATTTATAACAAACTTCATTTATATTTTTAAAACAAACTTCATTTATATTTTTATATAAAAAAACTGATTTTACTTTTCAATGTATAAGCAAAATAAAAATAAAATGGAATAAAGAAGAAAAAAAACAAAACCTTTTACTATTAAAAAGGTCTGGAACCCCAAAAACTGTGCTCGCTTGGAAATTGCCCCGTCGCCACCACGTCAGGCCATCGGCCGTCCATCAGGCGCCACCCCGAGCTTCCCCTTCGAGCGACGTCCCTCCTCTCCCAGCAGCTCGCAGATCGATGCACCCCTCCTCCTTGAAATTGACATAGAACGACATCACTTCCTGGCCCCGAACCGCACTAAATATTTCACCATTTCCAGTCAAACTCGAGTAGATCTGAAGCTCGTGAAGAGCTTGACGATTTTTGCTTTGGAAGGTTGCAGTTTCATTGAGTGGACCGGTCAGAAATTGAGGAGGAAGAAAGGAACGAGTTTTTACCGTTGGAATGAGGGAGTGAGCGGCGGTTTTTCTTTGGTTTGACCGTGCTTTGAAATTTGACCAATAGGGTTTAGAGAATTAGGTTTTTATATATTTTTATTTTTTTTCCAAAAAGCAACTCTTTATTTCGAACTCGAAATCGAACCCACCGACTGTCGTCACTAGCTAGTTACCCCCGTTCCGAACACAATAGGATATGTCACGTAAGCTGATTTGATCAGTTTTCGTCAAAATCAACATATAACTCTATATATTGAATTTGAACGAGCATTTCAGTTTACTGGGTTCACATACTAACTCGAAAAATTCCAGAAAAATATTTTCTAGCTTCATATTGACGATACGGTCTTTGCAAATGTAGTTTCGTCAAATTCTGAGGCCGTTTGAAAAATGGCCATTTTCCAGTCGGTTAAAATCAACAAAAGATGGTCAAACGCGTTTTCCTTTGCCACACTCACATATTGATTCGAAAAATTAAGAAATTCGAAACCTAGATATAATTAGACATCACGGATCCAACAAAAGTGGTTTCGTCGAAAACCGAGGTCGTTTGCAAAATTCTCATTTTTAAGGGCCAGAATTTCATAGCGACTATTTTGAATTTTCAACTGGACATATCTTTCTATCCCCGCTATGAAATTTCAGTTTTTCGGATTCGTTGGAAAGATATTCTCTATTAGATTCAAATATTTTTGGTTTTGCTAAAATCCGGTTTATTTTGCACCCGGTACATTCATTTGAACTTTGAAATCGAATTATCGAACTACCGCGCCATTTTCAATTCCTTTTATAATTTAAAACAAATATTTATATTCTAACGACGATCTATATGAATATATACGTTCGATTCTATTTAAAATAAATTTCTCGTTGCTATTATTTAAAATAATTCATTTTAAATATTCAAAATTCACTAAAATTGCCAAATAAAAATTTTAAATTGGCTCGTATTTCCGGGTTGTTACAATCTCCCCCACTTAAAACTTTTCGTCCTCGAAAAGGAACGAAGCCGAAAGTCGTTTAACTAATCAACTCAACTTTCATTATTTTTACTACGGCTTAAGTTCTTCAACTTTTCAGTTTCTAAGAACTTTTCAATTTTTTTGAAAAATTTGGCTGACACCCTAAATTTCCAAAAAAATTCGCCATAACCTCCCCTGCACCGGGAGCACCGGGAAAATCCCGAAATTTCCATACAGGCCCTCTGATCTGAAAAAGAAAAAGAAAAAGCCAAGCGGCTTGCCAATCGGCTCACAAAATCATCATCACCTAAACAAAACAGTAAATTATGGTAAACATGTACCTATTTGTCGGGCAAACAATTTTATTCTTCTTCTCTAGCCTCCTTGCTATGACCTATTCAATGTAAGTACATGTATATGCAATTAAATATGACAAATTTCCAATACAATTTACTATTTGGTTCAAATTGGCTATATGGTTCAAACTTTAATTACTCAACCAATAATCAAACAACACAACCATCGATCAACTAGTTGATTATCGTTTCAAATTCATAACTTTGATATATAGTCAAAAATCATGTCTTTGGTGCCAAATCACAACAATAGCCCCTATCTAATTTTGGTTCTCACACCAGTCAATAGGAAATATATAGACATCACACTTTCGAAACTCGAATATAAACACTAATGATGCACGTGCTATCATCAGTACCATCTCCGGGCAACTAGAGTGTGATTCTATATCTATCCAGTATATTAAAACTTCGAATACATGCGGATCAGACGTATACGCAAAATCTATATATACTGGATAGTCCAAATTCGAATATAATAAATAATCAAATACGAATAGTTGATTTAAATTTTCAAAACAAAATTTGTGTTCATTTTCAAAAATATACTCTTCACACTCGTTCTAGGATACTACTGATCCCATCTCTAACGAGTCATTCCATTGGATATTACTAATCCAATATCTGATGAATTCTTTCGTATGGTTCTAATGTGTCTTATTCTCGAGCTTTGTAAACCAAAGCTCTGATACCAACTTTAACGAAAAGGAATTTCGCCCGATCCGAATCAGTCGCTAAACCGATCTAGACCGTTCGAAACGCCTGATAGTTTTGAGAACACGACAAAATAGAACGTAGACGGAAGAACATTTCATTGTATATTACAACAATATCATCAGAATACAAGAATATACAGAGTATAAATGGATATTACACAGAAATATCAGTGATTTAAATTACATTTAAATACATAGCAGCGGAAAATAATACGAAACACAACTGAAGTAGATATACGGATACAAAGCTTTCTGGATATCGTTCCAACTGTAAACCAGGTTCCTATGAATATAAAACTGCAAAATCAAAACTACTAGCTGCCCGTGTCGAAAATAAGGGCACCTAGAGTTTAGGTTAAAAAAATAAACTCCACATCAGTCATGTGACTGGTGTGAGAACTAAAACATTTATTAATCTTTATTTTAAAGTTCAGTAAATCAAGGGACCACGCCGTATAACACGGAACGGGTTTCCTCCCAAGAATACCAGTGCATATAACAACAGCGCAATGCTAAATAAAGAAAAATGAAGCTATTATAAGACCCAGGTCCTATCACACAATGCAACACAAGCCGGGGGATAGGATTCTCCCTTATAATAGCCAAAGAATGCTTGATACATGAAATTTCTTGTTTTAATTCTTAATCAGACTCCAACCGTAAATTAGTAAGAGAACGATTTCCTAAGTATTAACCCCGAAGGCCGAAACCAACATCAGACTAATACCCAGGAAACCACCCATCTTAGCTTGTTTCTAGTTAGTTTTTTATTTTGTATACAATCATAAATATCAATCATAGGCGGCATGAATGCCCCATACCACTATGTCGTCATATATAGGTACACAATCAAAACCGCAAGATGTCGTAGTGGAAGTTGGGTTATTATTTATGGTATGAACCGAGGCTAGGCATCGTCCTCTAATGATTCGAGACGCTCTAGTCTGCCCCTCAGGAACAGCCGCAACTGCCCCTTGGATCGTCAGGGACGGTCCACATGAAGTGGATTATTATGCCTGAACAATACGTCTCCCTGCCCTATGGGGCGTAAATGAGCCAAAAAATGACTCCATCGGCTTCAAGCAGTCACCGATATATATATATATATCTGAAGCGCCTCGCAACAACAACAACCACATAAGTCAAACTCGTCAGGGCGTGTAAAACCACTGACGCCACTTCTAACTAGAAAGAAACGCATGCCCTCCCTGAGGTCCTTCTCCCGTTTCTAGTTCATACCGGTTGTGAAACTCACGAGGTAATGTTACACAAAGCTATGCCACAAAGGCCTTGCTTTGATCATCCACCACAAGACTTTGCTTTTCAACAGAAGCCTTGATCAATTGCCACTTAGACATGCCACACAGGCAATTCACTCCATGCGATGGATATCTATCAATATATAACCCCTGAGCTCGTACGTCTCAGAGAAGGGCGTTAAGAAAGAGAATAAATTCTCCGCCGCCGAACAGATACGTATTTAATAGAAATCAATCACAAAGACTAAAATCCAATGTCCGACACACAGTCCATTTACCAGTTCGTTCTGGGTCTGAATGAAACCGGAGGCACGTAGTACCCCGCATATCCATCGATCTCCAAGTACGTCTGGACGATCACCAACTGTTTCCTTCCTCTTGGGTGTATAGCCCAATCAAGATCATCAGTAATTATCCAAACGACGTGAAGACCTCCGGTCTTCAACCACCGTCTTCACCTTCGACATATCGTCGTATCAGTTATTCAGAATGGGATAAACCCAGTCTTTCCGAATAACTCGCGTATATAATAAACATGTGTTACACAAACACAACATACGCCTCATTCCAATTCATCAGTCACTAACCGTAAATTAACAAGAGAATAATTCCCCAAAATATTAACCCCGAAGGCCGAAACCAACATCAGATCAATAACCAGGAAATCATTCTTCTTAGCCAACCTACAGTTAGTTTCTAAATTTCACATTCTTAGGGAAAGGTTCCCATTAATTTTATCAAAGATAAATTCTTTTAAATTTATTCTTTAATCTTCTTTTGAATATCAATTCAAACTAGTCGGGATTAACGAACCTTACCGGAGTAATCATTTGTTTTAATTTCCCAATCCCGACCTATTCATCCCAAGAAGTAAAACTGGTAATACTTCATATCTAACACCACAGTATTATCGGTAAATTCAATTACAATTTCATGTTCAAATCTAATTAAAGATTTAACTATCGCCTGGAGCAAAACTGGTGATACTCTATTCTCGATCTTTTCAATCTAATTAAAGATTCATTAAAACTCCACTTTGTTTTAATCTTTAACTGGGTTAAAGAATCAGTGTCATTTAAAACACGGTTCACGATAAACCCATAATCACATCACATTTCAATTGGTCCCTAACCGTAAATTAGCAAGTGATCAATTCCCTAAGTATTAACCCCGAAGGCCGAAACCAACATCAGATCAATACCCCAGAAACCATTCAACTTAACTAATCTCTAGTTAGTTTCTGATTTTCTTAACTTCTTTGGGTCTAAGAACAGTATTATTAAAGATACCATTCACGACAACCCAAAATCACATTCCATTAATTATCGGGTTAAAGAACAAGTGTTATTTAAAACAATGTGCACGATAAACCCAAAAATCAACACCAATTCAATCCCAATTAAATATTATTTAATTGGTACACTTCATTAAATCTAACTAAAAAGATTTAACCTTTTTCTAAACCGGGCTTAAGAACAGTGTTAATGAAGACACCATTCACGACAAACCCAAATCACATTTGATATTAAATACAAGGCTCTGAACAGAAAATGTATCGGCTTATATTCAATATCAAATTCTACGACCAACAAATAACGTATTGGAAATAATGATATATATATATATATATATCTTTCAAATTTCCATAACAACATCTGTATAATCACAAAATCCAACATCGAAATATTCCAAAGACAATTTTGAATCAAATCCATTCCAATTCAATTACTAGAAATTCTGGCAACTTTCAAAACCCTTTTCAAATCCAATTTATTTATTTAAAAATAAATAGAATTATAATTCTAGTTCAAAACTAGTTCATTTCGATAAAAATCTATTTTTATCTTTTCAAATATGGAGTTTTTCATCCTGATTCTTCCCAAATCATTTCTTATGATTTTACACAAATTATTGATATTTTTAATAATTTTATCAAGGCCCGTACAGTCGATTTCCACCAACGGCCATCGAACTGCACTTACATCGACCTTTTCCAAATTTGATTTGGACATAATTCCAAATCCAACCGTTAGATTTCAAATTTCTAATATTCATTAGAAAGCTCTTTTCGATACGAACCCAACGGTTCTGGTTTTAGGAGAATCCGATGGTCGGATCTCCCGCAATATCCATTCGAAGTCAATGGTCGAAATTCACGAACTGCCGCAGCGTGGCTCGTTCTATTCAGGCCATTATATTATATATATAATATATATAATATATATTTCGTCGATTTCCTTTCAAAACGTATTTTATAAATCGTTTAAAATTAGTTTTCAAAACGATTTCAACTTTATTTTCAAATTCAAATCAAAATTAAAATTTCCAATATAAATTCTTTTTAATTTCATTTCAAATTGATTTCAATTCAAATGGATTTTCAGTTCAATTTCAATACATTTTAAATTCAATTCAAAACGATTTCAATTCTATTTCAACCTAATTCGAATTTCAATTTTAGTCAGTTTAATTCGAATTTCAATTCTTTTCAATTTAATTCAAATTTCAATTCTTTTCAATTTAATTCGAATTTCAATTCTTTTCAATATAATTCAAATTTCGAAATCACTTTCAATATAATTCAAATTTCGAAATCACTTTCAATATAATTCGAATTTCGAAATCACTTTCAATATAATTTGAAAAATGAATAAAATCGATATAAATATCGTTCGCGTCAAAATGGCGTCAATCTAATCAACACGACTTCATATATTTCTATTTTCAAATATTCTATTCAAATATTTTATTTCATATTTCAAATATTTCTATTTCAAAACTGGAATGAGGCCCAATCAATTACCATAGATTTTATTTCTATGGATTTCCATACAACGCATGTATATATCTACAATGACAAATAATCAACCATCACCCTAATTGCATTCTACACTGTATAAGCATCAAATATAAATATTCAACGCTTATAACAGTCTGTCAATCAATCGATCGACATACAACTAATTATTGGGATTAGTGTACGTCATATCTCATCCCAATACCCATGTGGGGTTTCAAACAATCAAACAAAGATTTTATTTGTGCAGTTGGGCGATGTGTAAAATTTATCATCCCAATCAATATTAGTCAAATGTGTATATAAACAAATCGTCCGATTTGTTTATATTAGTTTATTTTATTTCATATACACGTTAAAAATTCTATTTTTAACTATAAAATATTTTTAACTATTAAATATTTTATTTCAACTATATAAATATTTTATTTCATTACACATCACATCACACAATCAACTACACATCAAAATCAAACAAACAAGCATACAAGCCGTCCATGGTCTGTGGACGACGGGTGTCGGGTGCTACTAAATACCGTCTGCATCCTAGTATATATTTTAACTAAAAAATTAAAATTAAAGGTGAGGAGTTCTCACCGACTAGCTAATCCAATACCACGACTCTTCATATGTAGGAATCTTCGTCATGTTCGTCCTTTTTGTCACTTTCGTTGCCCGTAGCCACTACATATATAAAAATCACATTTTTATATTGTAGCTATGTGTATAAAAATTCTATTTTTATACCGCTATTATATAGATAAAAATTTCTATTTTACACCGCTACTATATAAAAATCATATTTTTAATATCGCCACTATATAAAAATAATATTTTTATTCCTTTGAAAATATTTTCATGCCACACACTTGTTAAAAATCATATCTTTATATAAATGAAAATCATGACTTTTATAAACAACATCGTCTCCCTTCATATGAATAGAAATCGTATTTTTATTCCTTTGAAAATATTTTCATGCCACACACTATCATATTTTTCTATTACTCTTTTTTTGGCTATGTAAAGATTATATTTTTAAAACGCTATCTTCTATGTAAATTTTTAAAACAAACTACATTTATATATTTAAAACAAACTTCATTTATATATTTATAACAAACTTCATTTATATTTTTAAAACAAACTTCATTTATATTTTTATATAAAAAAAACTGATTTTACTTTACAATGTATAAGAAAAATGAAAATAAAAAGGAATAAAGAAGAAAAAAACAAAACCTTTTACTGTTAAAAAGGTCTGGAACCCCCAAAACTGTGCTCGCTTGGAAATTGCCACCGTCGCCACCACGTCACGCCATCGGCCGTCCATCAGGCGCCACCCCGAGCTTCCCCTTCGAGCGACGTCCCTCCTCTCCCAGCAGCTCGCAGATCGATGCACCCCTCCTCCTTGAAATTAACATAGAACGACGTCACTTCCGGGCCTCGAACCACACCAAATATTTCACCATTTCCAGTCAAACTGGAGTAGATCTGAAGCTCGTGAATAGCTTGACGATTTTTGCTTTGGAAGCTTGCAGTTTCATTGAGTGGATTGGTCAGAAATTGAGGAGGAAGAAAGGAACGAGTTTTCGCCATTGGAATGAGGAAGAGAGCGGCGGTTTTTCTTTGGTTTGACCGTGCTTTGAAATTTGACCAATAGGGTTTAGAGAATTAGGTTTTTATATTTTTTTTATATTTTTTTCCAAAAAGCAACTCTTTATTTCGAACTCGAAATCGAACCCATCGACTGTCGTCCCTAGCTAATTACCCCCATTCCGAACACAATGGGATATGTCACGTAAGCTGATTCGATCAGTTTTCGTCAAAATCAACATATAACTCAATATATTAAATTTGAACGCGCATTTCAATTTACCGGGGTCACATACTAACTCGAAAAATTCCAGAAAAATATTTTCTAGCTTTATATTGACGATATGGTCTTAACAAAACTAGTTTCATCAAATTCGGAGGCCGTTTGAAAAATGGCCATTTGAAAAATGGCCATTTTCTAGTCGATTAAAATCAACTAAACCTGGTCAAACGCGTTTTCCTTTTCCACGCTCACATATTGATTCAAAAAATTACGAAATTCGAAACCTAGTTATAACTAGAAAACACGGATCCAATAAAAGTGATTTCGTCGAAAAACGAGGTCGTTTGCAAAATTTGCATTTTTAAGGGCCAGAATTCCATAACGACTATTCTGAATTTTCAATTGGACATATCTTTTTATCCCCGCTATGAAATTTCAATTTTTTAGATTTGTTGGAAAGATATTCTCTATTAGATTCAAATATTTTTGGTTTCGCTAGAATCCGGTTTATTTTGCACCCGGTACATTCATTTGAACTTTGAAATCGAATTATCGAACTACCGCGCAATTTTCAATTCCTTTTATAATTTAAAATAAATATTTATATTCTAATGACGATCTATATAAACATATATGTTCGAATTCTATTCAAAATAAATTTCTCGTCGCTATTATTTAAAATAATTCATTTTAAATATTCAAAATTCACTAAAATTGCCAAAATAAAAATTTTAAATTGGCTCGCATTTCCGGGTTGTTATAGGTTTCATCACGTATTTCTATACTACTTCAACGTAGTGCCACCATTCTTGAAATCGTTTGGACCGCCACCCTTGTTCTGGCTAGGTTTCCTTATCATGAACTATCGCGTGTTCAACTAGGATTTATGCCACCTAGGACCACTAGGGATTATGCTACCTATTGAACGTTTTCTAGATTCGATTAGGGTTTATGCCACCTAGGACCACTAGAGATTATGCTACCTAACGAATTCCACGTAACGATCTATTAATCGATCAGCTCCCTACAAGTCCAAGCTCGTTCATGTGTCTGTGTCATAAGGCCCAATTACGAAATGTAGTCACCTGTGCTAGGTCCACCATAGGGTGTATCAAGCCCTAGGGTGCCAACCACCAACACGAATCAAGCACGCACAGTGTAAACCTTCTGGTGCCCAATGTCTGCTTTTTCAACTGCGGACTATGTGCACGACCATAGTCCGCCTAAACCTATAATGGAGCACCAACTCAACCGTTTTTCTGGTCGCTTACAATCAGCCCAGTAATCGTGCCCCACCCTGCCTAGTTCCATGGTATCGTGATACATCTAGTGGGTTACTGCTGAAAGGGACCGCGCAACTAGGGTTTCCGTCCAGTAGGTTAAGTGTTGTCACTTAATTTCGAGACTTAACCCCATCAGTCTAGCATGTCAAGTTGGTTAAGTGTTGTCATTCAAGTTCGTGACTTAACCCGCCTACGCGTCATGTCAAATTGGCTAAGTGTTGTCGTTCAAGTTCATGACTTAGCCCTATGAATCATCTGTCAAGTTGGTTAAGTATATTCAATCGGTTCATGACTTAACCCTATCAAATCGTCGTGTCCAATTGGTTAAGTATATTCAAGCGTTTCATGACTTAACCCTATCAAATCATCGTGTCAAATTGGTTAAGTATATTCAAGAGGTTCATGGATTAACCCTATCAAATCATCATGTCAAATTGGTTAAGTATATTCAAGAGGTTCATGACTTAACCCTATCAAATCATCTTGTCAAACTGGTTAAGTATATTCAAGCGGTTCATCACTTAACCCTATCAAATCATCGTATCAAATTGGTTAAGTATATTCAAGCGGTTCATGACTTAACCCTATCAAATCATCGTGTCAAATTGGTTAAGTATATTCAAGCGGTTCATAAATTAACCCAATCATGTGGCATTAATTCATTAATGCACCCCAACCTCTCACATCAGACCTATTGTTGTGATCATTGGATATGCCGGGTGGTTCCGGGCAGATTTACACCACAACTCAGTCTGACCTCGGGTTTCAAGCGCGATATGACCAACTACCCACATTGGATCCTATTGTTTGCAGTAACTGGATTTGCTGGGCGGTTCCGGGCAGATTTACACTGCAAACTCAACACAACCTCGAGTTGGCCATTTTCATGTTTATTCTAATGTCATGTCCATGTTTCATGTCAAGTTCGTGTCTAGTTTCATGGCGAGTTTCATGTTAAGTTTCATGTTTTCACTTATGCCTATTATATAGTTAATGATTCATATTCATAACCAATTCATGTTTCAAGTTCATAAGCATGCTTACGTGCCTTCTAGATGTCCAATACATACCAACTACCCAAAACCCAACTTAGGCGTGTTCATATTAAACTTTCTCCAAGTCATAAATTTTCCCATATGTTTCAACTCCAAATTTTACAAAATTAACATATGCCCAAGTTCTAGATTACATGTAAATTTTACATATGCCCAATTAGTACCAAATTTACATATGTTCAATTTATGCCGTTTTACATGTATGCCAAATTTTATGCTATTTTACCATGTCAAGTTTGAGCCAAAATTACATGTATCAAGTTTCATACCCAATAAACCCAAATCATGATTCATGATGTAGTTATCCCAAACTATAACCTTTTTATTACAGTACATGTCAGTTGCCCAAGTTCATAATACATGTTTATGCCAAATTATTTACATGTTATATATACCAAATCTCATGTTACATTACATAGATCCTATTTGTGCCAAATTCCATGTATATAACATTTGTGCAAATTTTTCATAACAAGATTATACCAAAATTTACAGATCACGCCCAAACTTGCAAACACAATGATAATATCCAATTTCATGTTGCCAATTATTACATCATATTCATATAGGCAATAATCCCATAATTCCCCCGTATACATATCGTACGCAAATCGCGATTTTAGGCCAAGGTCCGAAATTGACCAAGGTTCATGAAAGAAAATAAATTGGGGGAGATAGAAATTGAATAAAAATGAGATCAGAGGAAAACATCATCATAGGCATAAATATTACAACTTGATGATAACGTCATTACAAATCAAGAAAACTGCTGAATAGAACATAAACTTGTCATGAGCATAAAGATAGACAAGTCCCAAAACACAAGATTAAAGGAGCAACAGAAATAGATCAGAATCGATAAACATACTTAAATCCAATTCCACTTTATTCCATGGCCACATTATAATTAAATGTTTAAATCTAAAAACAACTAGAACTTACAAAGCATGGCTAGTGAATTAGGAACTGAATTTGTTGTACAAATGTTGCGGCGTTGTTGATTTATTGTCTTGAATCATTGTTGAAGCTTTGTTCTTTGAATTGATTTGAGTTTGAATGTTTGTACTTTGATTTGGAGACGGGGGCCATGGTTCAAGAGGTATTTTAGCAGCATAATGGTGTAAGAATGATTTGATATGAATTAGGTTAGGTCTAAGGGTGTTTATATAGGTGTAGCAACTAGTTTAGGCCCTTAGATTAACCCTAGAATCAATCCGGACTGTCAAAACACGTCTCAGGCTTCAAAAATGAGTTATGGTTCAAAATAGGCCGACCAGGTTGACCTGTAAGGGGGAGGTCGACACTATGGTCGACCTGGGGGGTAGGTCGACCCTATGGTCGACCTGGGGGGGGGGGGGGTAGGTCGACCCTATGGTCGACCCCCTGGTCCAGTGCTGCCTTAAAACTGCTGAAAATTGTACAGGCCATTACTTCTTCATCCGGACTTCGATTTTCGAAAACTCGGACTCTATTTCATGTAAAATTTCGAGACGAACACAATGGCGCAACCCTTTTCCCTTGATTCTGTATTTAAAATTTGATTCTGCCTTGATTTCTTGTTTTAACATGTTATAAAAATACGGGTTGTTACAGCAGAACACCTATATATCTCTTAATACTTCCCTTAAATAGTTAGTGAGTATGATATGTCCATATATCTTTTATATACTAATCATGCCCCTAGTTGAGCCCTTATAAGCTTCTAGAGGAAGTGGACATCCTTCGTGAACTACCCTACTCTATTACGGCTTATGCCTAACCACTTTTAGAGAAGGAGGACCCATATACTTACTTCGAAACTAATAAGGGTGGGTCCCATGATTTTGGTTCCTCTCCAAGGAATAAAACTTCGGAGGGGATCCTACTCCTAACCACTTAAGACCCAAATTAGATAAGAAGAGAGTCAACTACTTAAGACCTTCTCAAGGTGTAGTAAGCCTGCCTATTCTCACACACAATAGACATATATTTGTACACACACACACATACATTAGACCTCTCACATTAAACCGTATACTTGTAGATGCTGGATATGCCAAGTGGTTCTGGACATGCTTCTAATACAAATAGGTTTAACCTCGTGTCATAGTGTACTAAGTTTGAATGACTCGTGGTACCCAAACTTCTCACATTAGTTGGTCCTACTTGTGGTTGTTGGATTTGCCAGTTGGTTCTGGGCAGGCTTGTACCACAAATGGCAACTAATCTCGTGGTCGTGTGTCACTATTAATATATGTAAATCCATTCTATACACGCACAAGCAATCAATATATATGTGGGGATATTTCAAATTCAAATTCTCATAATCACATTTTATTACATTAATATTACGTTGATTACGCTATATAATTATAATAATTATACCACATAAATAGCGCTAATGTTCGTATGAATGAGAGAATGTTCTAACGAGATAAAAATTGTCAGCTTGTCCTAAATTAAGGTATACAGGTTAATTTCCATATTTTGACTGCCACATTTTAGGTATGATGGCATAATAGCATAATAACAATAAGTAGTGAACAGAAAAATATAACGTACTTACAAATTTCAACTTGCATCCTATGCTTATCGGAATGATTTCAATAATGGATCAAGAATAGGGTATAATATACCTGTATACACATATATTCAAAAATATATACATGTATATTTATTGGTTCCACTTTATCTAATTCACCCATTTTTGTGTATTTCACATAAAAACATTTATATTTGTTTGGCTTCAATATGAATACGTTTGGATTCAAAATAGAACCCAAACCTAATTAAATCATGAACAAAACCAAATCTAAACCCCTTTAGGTTACAATCAAATATTTAGACATAAGGATAAATTACGTAAAGTAGAAACACACCTCCCCTTTTATGGCCAAGATCCGCAAACCCAATAAATTGACAATTCTTACGCAAAACGTAAAACAGAGGATTTGGGGTTTTTTGTATTGATTTTATCGTTTTGCCAACTCCTCTTGGGTATACTAATCAGTATGTTAATCTACAAAAAAGTAGAATATGCCTAAGAAATACAATATTCCACTCACATCAATTTGAAGGCGTAAATCAAATGTTATTGTGTCTTTTGAATGAAATTCCCAACTCAAGAAACCTATGTGTACATAATAATAGATTAATCAGATTCTTATATTGTCAATTTATTGGGTTTGCGGATCCTCTGTTTAGTTGTGTACATAATAATAGATTAATCAGATTCTTATATTGACAATTCTTATATTTCTAATCTAGATCTATTTGAAGAGATTTGAAAGAAAGAGAAATAGATTAAAAGGAGATAGAAAAACCTAATTCTGGATTTCAATAGAGGTAGAGGAAGAGTGGTGGCACACTGGAGAAAAATGGCTAGGGTTTAGTTGTGTGGTCTGAGGGTCTATAAATAGTCGCTTGTGTAAGCTTAGGCCATTAGATTATTTAGATATAATCCCGGTCATCCATTTTTATATATTAACCCTAAAAACCAAACCAAACCTAGGCACATTGGGTGTTTCAGCCACCAGGCGGTCGACGTGGGAGGTCGACCGGCGGTAGCCACTCTTTCTAGGGGTGGTCGAGTTCCTCATAGTTGGGGTGCCCAATAAACGTATATGGGACCGAGGTGTTTAATTATATATTTTGTTACATTATTTGTTTTATATCTTGCCTTGTTTATAATATTCTCTATCCCATCTATCTTATCTTCTGTTTGAAATTCAAATTCATCATATTTATTTTAATATATTTTGGATATATATATGTATGTATGTATTACTCACCTGATTATATAAATATATGTATATGTATATGTATATATATATATATTTGTATATGTATATGTATATGTATATATATATATATATGTATATGTATATGTATATATATATGCGTTTTGTTGTCCAATTTCATCTACTTGTAACTTCTTTATACTTTCACCATCCTCAATATATTATATATGAAAACGATTCAGAATTTCGCCACGAATCCAAATAAAGGTTTTCGTAGCCAAATTCTTAAAGCTGCAAAATCTCATTTTCCGGCCTTATTACTAAACTGTTTATTTTTATTTATTGTTAATATTTATGCCGTTAGGTATATTTTACGGGGTGTCACAATTAAAGCGTTGCACAAATGTGTTCCATCAACTTTTTGACTTTTATAAGGATAATTACGCTACTTTTGGACAATCTTGGACATACATTGGATGTAATGACCCGCATTTGCAGAGGTATTATAATTAATTTATTTAATTATATAAATAGTGATATAGTGAATTTAATGGGCATGTAATTAAATAACTTTGAATATTTAATTAATATAATAATTAAATAATATATTTAATTCTGAAATAATCAGAATTTGGCTGAAATGGTGATATGGTGTGAGCTGGATCATCTGTGACATTTAATTCAGTTTAGAATTGAATTTGAATAACGAATATATTATTTAGAACGATAGTTTGAACGTATAATTATATTATAATTAAAATCGAGCTTGAAATGGCGCTGCAGTTCGTAAATTGGCGAATCAAACTTCGACTGAATGTACAGGATTCGTTTTAAGCCGGATTTCAGTGAAACAAGAAATGTGTGGAGCTGGTGGAGTATATCTTTCTAGTGGAAGAGAAAAATCAGGATTTTGTCGTGTAGATTTTGATTTACGTCCAAATCAAATTTTAGAAAAGTCGATGTGGAATACCTATAATTTATAAAGGAATTATTTATATTTTAAAAAGGAATTTCAATATAAATCGAATATCGGGTCGACCCAGATTGAAATATCAAGTTAGAAATTCATATAGGAATATTCTAGAGCTGTATAGTATTCCACTGTGAATATATGCGATAATATAAATTTAATTATATTTAATCTAATTATATTTAATCTAATTATATTTATATATTTAAATGGGTCATTCAAAACTTTAAAAATAGCCAGTTTTTCATACGACCTCAGAATTCGACGAAACCAATTTTGTTGGATCTGCAAAGTCAAATAGTTGTTAGATTTCCAGTTTCCTGATTTTTGAAGTCAGTATGTGGCCGTACGGATTTTTATAGTGAAAAATAGTCAGTATTTCGTCGGTTAAAAATACGCTGTATGAGCATACGAAGTCAGAATTCGACGAAACCAGTTTCGTTGGGACCGTAATGTTGAACTCTAGCTACATGGCCAGTTTCGTGATTTTAGGATATCATATGCGGTCGCAGGGATTTTTGAAGAACGAAAGATGACTATAAAATCAAGAAAATAAAATAAAAATCAAATAGAAAAAAATATCTAACATTTTCTTGGCCAAGAGGGAGGCCACGCGACATTCTCCTACAGCCGCAAATGGCACCTAACCCAAATAGCCTATATAAGCAGTATAAACTGAACACAACAAGTAAAAATCCCAATAGAAAATTCAAAGTAAAATCCGATAAAACCCTATAAATTCTCAAAACATTTATATATGAGATACTGGGATGTTGCTCTACGTTTTGATGTGAGTTTCACCAAGTTCGATCTCCTTTTCTGTTCGCTGTCTTCTTAGAGCGTCGACCTAGGGTTCGACGTGGTTCGAAGTAGGGGAGGACGGAGCGAGTCTGGATGGTACAGGTGTATTCGCGGTGGTGAGAGCTTTCAAATGGTGGATTTGGGCGAAACTCCGACACGAAAAGTGTTGATGTGGTTCACTGTATGGGTCATCGACGGAATTCCTGGGAAGGGTTTGAGTTCGATTCGATGGGTGTGCGGAGGAAGAGGGCGAGACGAGCAGGGTAATGGTGGATTTCGTTCTGAATCTTGTTAAGAAGAGGAGGAGTGGTGGAGGAGCAAAGTCGGTCGGTTATGGCCATTGGCAAAAACTGAAGCCGCATTTTTAATTTGGGGAAGGAAAAATGTCACAAGTCTGGGTAGTTAAAGTGGGGATGGGCCTGAATGGTTTGGGTAAGGCCCGAGTCCATCTTAATTTAAAGTAAAAGATTTATTTAAAATGCTAGTTCAAGCTTTAAAAATACGTATCTTGCTCACACGATATCAGATTGGCGAACCGTAAGTTGCGTTCGGATCGTATGGATGGGAGCAACACAATGAGACTAACTGGGTGTGAATCCGACCTCGTTACAATTTATGGCGAAATAAATTGTCCGACTAAATCGAATAACGCAAACCGTTATTTAACGGCTAACGCGCAAATGTGAGTAAATCTCACTAACTTTGAACAGTTTATAATTTCATGTTGTATTTTTAGAACTGTTAAATATTGGCTAATTGACTATGTGTTGACTGTTTGATTGAACTGCTAGTCAGTTAGTTGAATTTCTATATTGATTCTGTTTAACAGAATATATCATATGGAATTGAAAGTGATGCTGATTTTATTGTGTAACACCTGTGGATGCAGGGAGACAGGTTGGAGGAATCCGACTGGATTCCTCAACAGTTATTTTATTGCTTTTCATATATTGTGAAATATGATGTGTTTTATAATCTGTGGTTCGTTATATGTGTTTGGATGATATTGGTCATCGTGATTTGATATGTTAAGTACCATAAAATATCGGAATGGAAAAGGAGATTTTCAAAGTGATATTGAAAATAGAATATGTATAAATTGGAATATTTATAAATAAGAAATATTTATAAATTAGAATAATTATAAAGTGAATTATTTATTTAGGATAAATAAATAAAATGTTATAAATGGACTATTTATTTAGAATAAATTAATAGGGGATAATAAGTGAGATATTTATGTGTTAAATAAATAGGATAAGAATATGGATTTATTTATTTGTAAAATAAATAGGATAAGGAAAGGAAATATCTATTTGTTAAATACTTAGGATTATTAAAGGAAATATTTAGAATAAATAAATAGGATATTAAATGGATTATTTATTTAGGAAATGAATAAGTTATGATAAAGGGATATTGACTTAGAAATTGAATAAGTTATAAAAGAGATGTTAAGCAAAATAAATGGAATAAAGGATTTTCTATTTAAAAAATAAATAGAAGAGTTAATCAGTTAGAGTTAACCAGTTAGAGTTAATCGAATAGAGTAAAAGAAATAGAGTTAAGCAAAATCAGGAACTGACTAGAGATTAGTAAATTGAATGGTTTCCTAAGTGTCGATCTGATGTTGGTTTCGGCCTTTGGGGTTTATACTTAGAGAATTGTTCTCCTACTAGTTTACAGTCAGGGACTGATAGTTGAGAAATGATAGTGATATGTAAATAACAATGCAAATGTTTTCCAGTGTTAATAATGTATATTTTCTAAACATAGAAAATAAGGAAATTTGAATATATATATATATATGATTGATTATTGATTGATAGAATTTCCATTTGGAAATAATATCGTTGTTTGCACATGTGTTTTTCTTTGATAGTTAAATCACAGACTATCAAAGTTTTGACCATTTTAACGTTGCTAATATGGAGAGACCGATTGGATTATTATCCAACGAACCACTCTGTATTGGCATAAGCGTTGCGAATCATATATGCCAAAGGTAATTGAAGATGGAGAAAAGTGCAAGGGATATTGTATAAGTCTTAGATAACAGTGCCTAAGATGGATATACTGAATAGTGCCTTCGGTTCATCCTGTTCCTGGGTGACTTGTATGGATGAATGTCTGACAGAGTATTTCCAAAAAAAGTTACATACATTGATTTCTTCAACCGTACCAAGAGTGGAAGCGGAGAAGGAAACTTCTTTAGCTAACACGTAATGTACTATTGTAGACGTCAATTACTGATTTTCGATGGATCTGACAATGCGGCATTCGAAGTGAATCTGATGTGATGATAAGGCGTAACCTCAAGCCTCATCAACCGGTAAATGACAAAAATCGGGCACGCAGCATGGCTAAGTCGGTCACACCAAAGTAGGGTGTAGAATCACCTGATCTAGAGTTTCATTTATTTCGAAAAATCTATTGTTGATGCTGTCCCATTCGGGAAACGGTTGCTGATCCCAACCGTTGGTGATATACATTCGATACACTCAAGCGAAATGAGTGGTCGGTCATGTGTGGCCGGGTTGCAAGATGTTCTTGTTGAACCCAATGTATTCCTTTCTGGAGGTACACTAGCGAAGTTGGTTCCATACCTTGTCATAGTTGGAAATCCGTTACCCAACACGTGCTTGCGGTTTTGATTGTATACTATATATGTAGAACGTGAGATGAGAGCGTTTCTGCTAGATGATTATTATACTGTGGTTGATAGACATTATTATAATATCAAAAGGTTTTTGATATAAAGATAATTTGGATTCTCATAAGGGAAAAACCCGTTCCGTTATACGGCGTGGTCTTATGAGATATCGTTTACTTGTTCAAACTGTTTTAAGCTGTTTTACTTATACCAGTCCCATGACTGACCCGGAGTTTATTTCGTTTTTGTTTTCCCTAAACTCTTGGGTGCCCAATTTTGTACAAGCAGTCAAGTAGTCGGGATTTACAGATACTTGAAGAGATGGAGCAGGAGGCTTCAGAATCAAATAGCTATAGTTTATTTCCGCTGTGTCGTAAGTGCTGTACTTTGATAATGATGTATATTCAAGTACAGATGTATATTTCAAGTTATGTTATATATATTATATGTTAATCGTTCTGCTGTTAGGTTCGTGTCACTCTGATGTTGTGTTCTTCTTCTTCTTCTTCTTCTATTCTAAGTTTCTATCTTATCTATTCTCACCCTCTGTTTTCTTTCTATTAATTTCCTGATTTTCAGTTTAATTTGGGGTTGGACTTGTGTTTTTGGTTAGCTCAAATTGGACCGGATTTTCGAGTCGTCGCAGTTGGTATCAGAGCATAAGGTTAAGTTATGTGAATTACCTTGGCTCTGTGGCGTGACTCAGTAGAGATAGGGTTAGTAATACCCTAGATTGAGTTTGAGTGTATATATATGAGTGAACGTATTTGTTATTGATATAAAAATTTGTTTTAAATTGTGGAGATTTATTGGTTGAGTTGTTTATGGGTTCTGGTCGATCAGTTTGATCCACTGTATCGACAGGAGTTTATAAGCACTCGAATACGATGGGTCGACACGATATGTTTTGAAAAGAGGGTAAATTAAAATAAGTTTACCCAAGGTATATCTTGATATATAGAAGATATATATATCAAAATTATAATATAGTGGATATATTGGTTGTTATTATAATCAAGTGAAATTATAAATTAAATGGTTATGTAAATAACCAATCAGAATTCATATAAGTGAAATATGTGAAATCAGATGAGTTAAATCTGAAATTTAAACCAGAAATTTAATTAAAATTCTGGAAAATTGGATAGTGTTTGTAAATGGATTTGGATTAAAAATAAGGAAAATTTAAGATCCTGGGAGATTGTAGATTCTTTTACAAGCAGTGTGAATTATATTTTGAATTGAATTTCATAGTGGAAAGGTTTAGAAATGGTTTTATAGTACTGAACTCACTTCGTTCGCTGGAAAATAGATTCCGATGATGACAACTGCATCATCTGTATTCATTTTCGAGTTGTAAGTGACGAATTACTACCAGAGTTACTATTTTGAATTTGTTTTGGGAAAGACAAGTTGTGTTGAATTTCAAAATGGGATTTATAATATATAATTTGATATATAGAATTTGAATATATAGAATTTGAATATAGAAATTCAAATAGGATTTATAATATAGAATTTGAATAGAATTTGATATATAGAATTTGAATAATAGAATTTGATATATAGATTTTAATAATAGAAGTGATAAAGAATTTGAATAGAAATTGAATAGAATTAATTAAGTCGAAGAGGAATTAGTTAATCGAGTTTTGAATTTGAAGTTGAACTTTGAAAGGTGAATTGGATTTGTAAATGGATATTCGAAATCGAATATAGAACTTAAATCTGAAATTTGGATTCAAATTTGTTAATAAGCAAGTTAAAATATATTTGAACATGTCATGTTCAAATATAAAAGTGAAAAAGACTAAAGAGTTAATTAACAAATTAATTAACGAATTGAGTTAAAACAATCAGGTATAGTTAAAATAGATGGGCAGGTATAAATATGCATGAGATAGGTATGTATAAGGTATGATGGTATATAAATAGAATGCTCGATGAAAAGGTATGTATTTAATTCATATATGAGATTTTATGCGCCATATCGGCGAGCCGCTTGGCTTTCTCTTTTTTTTTGGATTGGTGAGAGCCATGGGAGGCTATTTGAAATATCCCGATGCTCCTGGTACAAAGGTGGTTATGGCGAATTTTTCCGGGAATTTAAGGAGTTATAATATTTTTAAGATAATTTGATAGTTAGAAATCAACGTGTCGATATATATATATATAGAAGTCGATAAGGAAACGATCTTAGAAATAGAATATTAAAATCAAAAAGGAAGACTAAGAATAAAATCTAGTAAGAATAGAAAAAGGAAGCGTATACGTGTTTAAAAGTGAATAAGTAGTTGTATGGTATTGATTATTCGAGTAAGTAGTCATATCTGTTTTGACGTTATAAATGTTATTCAGTCAAGGTCTGAGAGGTAGTTATACCCCAACTTGATTGATTTCATTATTAACAAATAAATAGTAAGATTTCAGGCTCGAAGATCAATGTTGAATAAGAGTTAGTTGAATATAGTATTTGGGTTGTCGTAACGATGTTTTACACAACATCCGTTTTAACCCAGATAAGTGTAAGCTTGGAAATAGAATAAAGAATATTTCCTAAGTATAGAAATAAACGAGATCGGAAAAGAGATAAGTAACTGGAATATTTTCCAATTATAAATAGCATATATTTTCTATAGTTCAGAAAATAAAGGTAGGCGATATTCGGAAATGTTTTCCAAATAACTTAAAAGGCCGATATGGTTATTGAAAATATTTGGTTAACAAATATTGATAAAGAAATAGAGAAGTGATTTACCTAATGGAATATTAATTAAGGGCTCAATGACATGTTCAAAAGGAAAATTTGATTTTTGAAAAGAGTAAACTGTTTAAAAACTCCCAGGGAAAGACTGTTTGAATTAAAAACAAACTTAACAGAAATTTTTGAAAGCAAAATTGAATTAAAGTAAAGCCAGCAAAGTGGTAACTGAGATTGAATTAGAATGATATCAAGACAAATTGGATTGTGAGATTCAAATTTGAAGTGTAATGTGATAATCAAGTTAAGAGTTGGGAATCGAGAAGAAACTCGAGTTGAAATGATATTTGGCTCGGATATAAGCAAATGGTTATGTCGTGGATAAAAGCAGATTGGGATTTGATTGGGATGACCCTTGTATCTGCTGAATTGATAACAGGTGGAAAGGATAAAATGATATGCCGACAAAAGGTACAAGTTTATATTTCTATTAGATATAAGAATTATGAGCCGAATTGGAAAGCCACTTGGCTGTTTGGTTTTCTTTTGGGTTGGAGATGGCCTAGAGAGGCATGTTGGAGTTATACTGATAGGGCTATACAAAGGAGGTGCTGGCGAAATTTTTCGGAAAGTTAAGGCGTTAGAAAATTTTTAGGATTTTTGAAAATTTTCGTTGATAAGAATTAATTAATATTTAATTAAAATTAAATTGGTTCAGTTGAAACTGAAGTTAAGAAGTGAACAAATAAGTTCTAACCAGTAGATAGGGTCGTCTTCTAGCTTTAGCAATTTCGAGGACGGAATTATTTTAAGTGGGGAAGAATGTAATGATCCGCATTTCCAGAGGTATTATAATTTATTTATTTAATTATATAAATAGTGATATAGTGAATTTAATGGGCATGTAATTAAATAACTTTGAATATTTAATTAATACAATAATTAAATAATATATTTAATTCTGAAATAATCAGAATTTGGTTGAAATGGCGATATGGTGTGAGCTGGATCATCTGTGATGATTAATTCAGTTTAGAATTGAATTTGAATAATGAATATATTATTTAAAACGATGGTTTGAACGTATAATTATATTATAATTAAAATCAAGCTTGAAATGGCGCTGCAGTTCGTAAATTGGCGATTCGAACTTCAACTGAATGTACAGGATTCGTTTTAAGCCGGATTTCAGTGAAACAAGAAACGTGTGGAGCTGGTGGAGTATATCTTTCTAGTGGAAGTGAAAAATCGAGATTTTGTAGTGTAGATTTTGATTTACGTCCAAATCAAATTTTAGAAAAGTCGCTGTGGAATTCCGTTATAATTTATAAAGGAATTATTTATATTTTAAAAAGGAATTTCAATATAAATCGAATATCGGGTCGACCCAGATTGAAATATCAAGTTAGAAATTCATATAGGAATATTCTAGAGCTGTATGGTATTCCACTATGAATATATGCGATAATATAAATTTATTTATATTTAATTTAATTATATTTAAATATATTTCTATATTTTAATGGATCATTCAAGGCTTTAAAAATAGCCAGTTTTTCACACGACCTTAGAATTAGACGAAACCAATTTTGTTGGATCCGCAATGTCAAATAGTTGTTAGATTTCCAGTTTCGTGATTTTTGAAGTCAGTATGTGGCCGTATGGATTTTTAAAGTGAAAAACAGTCAGTATTTCGTCGGTTAAAAATACGCTGTATGAGCATACGAAGTCAGAATTCGACGAAACCAGTTTCGATGGGACCGTAATGTCGAACTCTAGCTACATGGCCAGTTTCGTGATTTTAGGATATCATATGCGGTCGCAGGGATTTTTGAAGAACGAAAGACGAGTATAAAATCAAGAAAATAAAATAAAAATCAAATAGAAAAAACTATCTAACATTTTCTTGGCCAAGACAGAGGCCACGCGACATTCTCCTACAGCCACAAATGGCACCTAACCCAAATAGCCTATATAAGCAGTATAAACTGAACACAACAAGTAAAAATCCCAATAGAAAATTCAAAGTAAAATCCGATAAAACCCTATAAATTCTCAAAACATTTATATATGAGATATTGGGATGTTGCTCTACGTTTTGATGTGAGTTTCACCAAGTTCGATCCCCTTTTCTGTTCGCTGTCTTCTTGGAGCGTCGACCTAGGGTTCGACGTGGTTCGAAGCAGGGGAGGACAGAGTGAGTCTAGATGGTATAGGTGTATTCGCGGTGGTGAGAGCTTTCAAATGGTGGAGTTGGGCGAAATTCCGACATGAAAAGTGTCGATGTGGTTCACTGTATGGGTCATCGACGGAATTCCTGGAAAGGGTTCGAGTTTGATTCGATGGGTATGCGGAGGAAGAGGGCGAGACGAGCAGGGTAATGGTGGATTTCGTTCTGAATCTCGTTAAGAAGAGGAGGAGTGGTGGAGGAGCAAAGTCGGTCGGTTATGGCCATTGGCAAAAACTGAAGCCGCATTTTTAATTTGGGGAAGGAAAAATGTCACGAGTCTGGGTAGTTAAAGTGGTGATGGGCCTGAATGGTTTGGGTAAGGCCCGAGTCCATTTTATTTTAAAGTAAAAGATTTATTTAAAATGCTAGTTCAAGCTTTAAAAATACGTATCTTGCTCACACGATATCAGAATGGCGAACCTTAAGTTGCGTTGGGATCGTATGGATGGGAGCAACACAATGAGACTGACTGGGAGTGAATCCGAGCTCGTTACAATTTATGGCGAAATAAATTGTCCGACTAAATCGAATAACGCAAACCGTTATTTAACGGCTAACGCGCAAATGTGAGTAAATCTCACTAACTTTGAACAGTTTATAATTTCATGTTGTATTTTTAGAACTGCTAAATATTGGCTGATTGACTATGTGTTGACTGTTTGATTGAACTGCTAGTCAGTTAGTTGAATTTCTATATTGAATCTGTTTAACAGAATATATCATATGGAACTGAAAGTGATGCTGATTTTATTGTGTAACACCTGTGGATGCAGGGAGACAGGTTGGAGGAATCCGACTGGATTCCTCAACAGTTATTTTATTGCTTTTCATATATTGTGATATATGATGTGGTTTATAATCTGTGGTTGATTATATGTGTTTGGACGATATTGGTCATCGTGATTTGATGCGTTATGTACCAAAAAATATCGGAATGGGAAAAGGAGATTTTCAAAGTGATATTGAAAATATAATATGTATAAATTGGAATATTTATAAATAAGAAATATTTATAAATTGGAATAATTATAAAGTGAATTATTTATTTAGGATAAATAATTGAGATGTTATAAATGGACTATTTATTTAGAGTAAATAAATAGGAGATAATAAGTGAGATATTTTTGTGTTAAATAAATAGGATAAGAAAATGGATTTATTTATTTGTAAAATAAATAGAATAAGGAAATGACATATCTATTTGTTAAATAAATAGGATTATTAAAGGAAATATTTAGAATAAATAAATAGGATATTAAACAGATTATTTATTTAGGAAATGAATAAGTTATGATAAAGGGATATTGACTTAGAAATTGAATAAGTTATAAAAGAGATGTTAAGCAAAATAAATGGAATAAATGATTTTCTATTTAGAAAATAAATAGAAGAGTTAATCAGTTAGAGTTAATCGAACAGAGTTAAAGAAATAGAGTTAAGCAAAATTAGGAACTGACTAGAGATTAGTAAATTGAATGGTTTCCTAAGTGTCGATCTGATGTTGGTTTCGGCCTTTGGGGTTTATATTTAGAGAATTGTTCTCCTACTAGTTTACAGTCAGGGACTGATAGTTGAGAAATGATAGTGATATGTAAATAACAATGCAAATGTTTTCCAGTGTTAATAATGTATATTTTCTAAACATAGAAAATAAGGAAATATGAATAAATATATATATAGATGTATATATATATATGATTGATGATTGATTGATAGAATTTCCATTTGGAAATAATATCGTTGTTTGCACATGTGTTTTTCTTTGATAGTTAAATCACAGACTATCAAAGTTTTGACCATTTTAACATTGCTAATATGGAGAGACCGGTTGGATTATTATCCAAAGAACCACTCTGTATTGGCATAAGCGTTGCGAATCATATATGCCAAAGATAATTGAAGATGGAGTAAAGTGCAAGGGATATTGTATAAGTCTTAGATAATAGTGCCTAAGATGGATATACTGAATAGTGCCTTCGGTTCATCCTGTTCCTGGGTGACTTGTATGGATGAATGTCTGACAGAGTATTTCCAAAAAAAGTCACATACATTGATTTCTTCAACCGCACCAAGAGTGGAAGCGGAGAAGGAAACTTCTTTAGCTAACACGTAATGTACTATTGTAGACGTCAATTACTGATTTTCGATGGATCTGACAATGTGGCTTTCGAAGTTAATCTGACGTGATGATAAGGCGTAACCTCAAGCCTCATCAACCGGTAAATGACAAAAATCGGGCAGGCAGCATGGCTAAGTCGGTCACACCGAAGTAGGGTGTATAATCACCTGATCTAGAGTTTCATTTATTTCTAAAAGTCTATTGTTGATGCTGTCCCATTCGGGAAACGGTTGCTGATCCCAACCGTTGGTGATATACATTCGATACACTCAACCGAAATGAGTGGTCGGTCATGTGTGGCCGAGTTGCAAGATGTTCTTGTTGAACCCAGTGTATTTTCTTCCTAGAGGTACACTAGCGAAGGTGGTTCCATACCTTGTCATAGTTGGAAATCCGTAACCCAATACGTGCTTGCGGTTTTGATTGTATACTATATATGTAGAACGTGAGATGAAAGTGTTTCTGCTAGATGATTATTATACTGTGGTTGATAGACATTATTATAATATCAAAAGGTTTTTGATATAAAGATAATTTGGATTCTCATAAGGGAAAAACTCGTTCCGTTATACGGCGTGGTCTTATGAGATATCGTTTACTTGTTCAAACTGTTTTAAACTGTTTTACTCATACCAGTCCCATGACTGACCCGGAGTTTATTTTGTTTTTGTTTACCCTAAACTCTTGGGTGCCCAATTTTGTACGGGCAGTCAAGTAGTCGGGATTTACAGATACTTGAAGAGCTGGAGCAGGAGGCTTCAGAATCATATAGCTATAGTTTATTTCTGCTGTGTTGTAAGTGTTGTACTTTGATAATAATGTATATTGAAGTACAGATGTATATTTCAAGTTATGTTATATATATTATATGTTATTCGTTCCGCTGTGAGGTTCATGTCACTCTGATGTTGTGTTCTTCTTCTTCTTCTTCTATTCTAAGTTTCTATCTTATCTATCCTCACCATCTATTTTCTATCTATTAATTTCCTAATTTTCAGTTTAATTTGGGGTTGGACTTGTGATTTTGGTCAGCTCAAATTGGACCGGATTTTCAGGTCGTTACATTGGATTTCTTGGACATTGAAATTATTTTTTGACATAATTGACTAAGTAATATAGTTTTCACTCAACACGGAAGATGAAGGACATTTTGGTCAAAGTTTGGAATTAACAATCATTTTTTTATTCTATTGTAATGCTTTGTACTTAGATACTGTCTGAATTTGCACCAATCTGTTCTCAGAAAGTGTATGATGAATGATTACTATGAAGTGGGCATAGGTGTTAGTGTCAAACCACTATAAAAAGTTGAGTTCTCCTGCGTTATTTTACTTTGGATTTGGATTATTGTGTTCATAATACACATACACTTGAGGGTTAGCATGTATCGAATAAAGCGATAATTCCCCACGTTAATACTTTAGCGTGCCAGGAAGGGGCACAACTTTAACCTCTGTTTTGGACTGGATTCTCAGATTTATCTTTGGATTTCGGATTTAGTTTCAGTTTTTGATTTCGACTTTGTTACTCGCTTTTCATCATGGTTAAGCGCAAGAAGCTCAACGCTATCGCTGAAGCTTAAGGTACCGAAGGAGGAGGAAGTCAAGACTTTTCCTCGACTGGAGTTTTGTCGAATTACACTCGAAAAAATGTCGATGGAATGATTAAGAACTTAGCAACATATTTGAACATTCAACTTGAGCGATAGGTAGAGGCTTTTAACAAATTTATTTCTCGGATTGAGGACAGGATAAAAAGTGCTTCAAGGCCGATTGGCCAGGCAGATGTTACTAGAACTAGCACCAATGTTCCTCAACCTGCGACATAGGACTTGGGGGCAACCCCGCAAACTAATAAGTAGGCGATACCGCTCCTCAGAACGATGTTGGTCCTGCTACACTCGGGGGCACCCCATATACGGACATCGCTCTGACTTGTGATGCTTTGATAGGTTAGGTTGCGGGCATTGCCATTGGTAACGTTGTTCAAGCGACATTGCGCGCAGCTTTCGATGGAAGTGCTCCCACGGTTTTGGGAGTCAAGATTGTGCCCGATGTGGCTCCTCAGGTAAGAATTCAACCAGATATTCTTCTCACCAACTGGCTGATTACTAATTCGTACTTAAACACTAGGGACACCCCTGTTGCTTTGAAAAATTTGAACCAACTTCTTGCTTTCGGTAATGGATCTCAAATCGGGAATATAATCCGTCGATTCACTCAAGGCGGTGCCTCTTCTATGGATTGGATTGTGTAACTTCATAGTTTGTTCTCTTTGGATATAAGGAATTCTCGTAATCCACCGGATTTTAAGCTTTCGATTATGGAACACTATGATGGTCGGAAGGATCCGACTACCCACTTGATAAGGTATATTTGTTACATGGAAGTCCTCTTTGCTTCGGAAAACATCATGGAAAAGTGCTTATTGCTTTACTTGACAGATACAGCTGCAATATGGTTCAGGCAGCTGGAGACATACTCCATTACTTCTCAGAATTCTTTGGTCATAAAGTTTGTGGAATAGTTTACAGTCAACATCGCTTGCCCGAAAAACGATATGACTCTCAATGGAATTAGGCAGAAGTCCAGCGAGACTCTGCTTAAATTCTTGAAACGATTTAATCTTGTGGTGGCTTCGGTCGACAGACTTGACCCTTCTATGGTTTTAATGGATGTAGTATCAGAAGTTTTGGACAAGTCTGACTTTAATACGCCATTGCATCGGGACCCGTCATGGGATGTTGTCGAGTTATACTTAGAAGCTAAAAGATTCTTTGGGAAGAGGATGCGAGAACTGACAAAAGGTTCTCAAAACTAATGTTGCTATGGCCAGGAAACCATCCGACTTTGATAAGGCTAAGGATTCTACCACTGTTAAGAAACCTCCTTCGGGAAATGATCGCAACAGAGCTTGGAGACAACCTAGGTTCCCATCTTATTTGTAACTTACTCATACCCTCGAGGATATTTATCAAGAGGTTCATCCCATCACACCTTCTAGAAATCCTCCCACAAGAGAATTGGCTCAAAAATAAAGAGATACTGGTCGACATTGCATATTCCACGATCTCGATGGTCATGATACAAACGATTTGTGACAACTCAAAGATATGATAGAAGAACATGTCAAACGTGGAGAGATGGCATGATTTGTTCGGACTCTGGCTGTGGTGCCAAGATAGGCATAGCCCCCTCAAAGGAATCGGGATAGGCCTAGGACTAGCACTTGTCCCGGTGGCATTGTTATTAAGTGAACCCCTCACTGGATTTGGTGTCTTGGATGCAAGTCTCACTGGCATCAGTATCTTGTGGCTTTTGATCATCTGGCTTTATTGATTCCGTTTTTTTTGGCTTCGTGAATATTTTGGTTTTTTAGTCTTGGATTTACTTGGTCTTTTAGTTATGGAGTTGACTATGTTTGGTCTTCGCTTTTGTGTTGTCTTGGATTTTGATTTTGCGACCTTCGGTGCATAGGTTTTGGATGTTGCTTTATTTGGTTTCTTTGCTTTTGGGTTTTGTGGCTCTCGGACAGCAAGCTCCTCACTTATGGCTTTTTCATTATAGTTCTTTGAATTGTGGATATTTTGGACTTTCTGAACTCTTGGCTTGGCTCTCTCAGTTTTCTATGGACTTGGTTAATCGGGATTCGGCTCATGGTTTTGGCTTTAAGGACTTTGTTCCTTTGGATGTGTCCTTTCTTTTGGTTATTTTGGTTGTAAGATGGTTGAGTCAGCATATCCATGTATGGGAACGGGCATCCCCAAGCATGCTATTTTTTCAACAATACACCTTCCCCCCCTCTGGTTATTAATGAAAATTTACATTTCCCGGCTTTGGATTTTGAATGGTTAAGTGTGTTTACCCTTGTAATAGGAACCGGCGGGATCCTCGGCATGCTCTTCGCAAACGTAAACCACTCACTTTCCTTCACAATTGAATTTGAAATCAAAAATGGCTAAGTTCACCTACCTATGTATGGAAACAAGCGTAAACAAAATTGCCTAGATTTGTGGCAAGTTTGGATCTTGAGCATCTGGTCGGCGGATCCTGCGCACTGGGCTATGGATCGTCTTGTCCAGACAATTTTGGATTACATCGGGTGGACTTGTCCGTGACGTGACAAGATTATTCACTCATGGCTATCTTGGCCTCTTATCTTACATCGATAAGATTGCCTTGATTTGTGGTAAGTTTCGGTCTTAGGCGTCTAGTTGGTGCACTCTACTCATTCAGATATTGGATCATCTCAACAAGACGATTCATCTAGTTATTCCAGTTATTCTGCCTATCATGGTTACTCTGGTTACCCCTTTATTCTGATTATTCTGGTTATCTCTCAAATGATTAGTCGATTATAGGATTTCATTGGATTAATGGTTAACACAATCTGGTGCGATCGTGGCTCTTTGGTTTTCTGGTTATGGAAATCCACTTCGGACTTCTGCTGGCTTTGGTTTTTGGATTCCCAGATTTCTGGTTTTCTCGCAAAACACATATTAAACCATCAAGTAAGACATGTTCTAGGGAAAATGTTGATGTGCCTTTTTGTTGAAGCTATCATACATCAAGTTTTTGGTTAGTGATGCGCACAAGCGTCAGTAACATCACTAGAAAATCCAAGCGATTTGGTAGAATTCACGACATAAGTATAAAAATGGCCCGAAATGCCTTTGGATGACCTCTTTTAGGACCGGAAACATGGATTATGAAGCTTTGCATGGTAACTCTTGTAGCCCTCTGAGTTAGCTTCAAGTAAAAATTCTGTTTGGCCTAAACAACCTTATAGTATGAAATTTACGCTCGTTTTCATGAGTGTGTGCAAAAATACCTCCATAGTCTTTTCGGGACCGGTAGAATTCGCGTGCACATAGGCCCACAACTCCTTAAGATAGTAAACTCTGTACATTTTGTATCCCCCAGTTTCAGGGATTTTGAATCCTCGGTTTCAGGGATTTTGAATCACTCGTTTTACTGATTTCGAATCCCTTTTTAATAGAATTTCGAGTCCCGCGTTTCAGGTATTTTAAATCCCCCATTTTAGGGATTTTGAATCCCCCGTTTAAGGGATGCTTCAGGGATTTCGAATCCCTTGTTTTAGGAATTCTTCAGGGGTTTCGAATCCCGTATTTTAATGATTTTGAATCCCCTGTTTCAAGGATTTCTAATCCACTGTTTCAGGGATTTTGAATACCTCCATCACCGAAAATTTGACTCCCTCCTTCGCACACTTAGCGGGGATGCGAAATTTTACGTGTTGGCTTTCATGGATTTGATATTATGCTATGTGGTCCTCAAATCTCACATACGCCTACCTAGCCCACTACCTATAAACACTGGCATGCTTGGCACTCTAAGGGGTTGGATTCTCTTGCCATTTTTGGATCTCTTGAAGCTCTCAAGCATCATTAATGGCTTCCATCTTCTTTCCCATGACTAATGGACATAGCATGGACCATTAATGCGCTGTAGAAACGTTTTCCATCAACTTTTTGACATTTACAAGGATAATTACATTGCTTTTGGACTATCTTGGACATATCAGATTTCTACAACATTGAAGCAATTTTTGCACATAGTTGAGCAAGTCAACGCGGTTTTTCACTCAACTAGGAAGACGAAGGACATTTTAGTACAAGTTTGGAATTAATAATCATTTTGTTGTTCTATTGTAATGCTTTGTACTTATATACTATTCGAATTCACACAACTCTGTAATTAGAAGGTAGATGATTAATGATTACTATGAAGTGGGCCTAAGCATTAGTGCCGAACCACTATAAAAATCTATGTTCTCCCGCGTTACTTTATTTTGAATTTGGATTATTGTGTTCATAATACACATACACTCGAGGGTTGTCTTGTGCTGAACAAAGCGAAAATTCCCTACGTCAACACTTTGGCGTTTCGGGTGGGGGCGCATTGCTTTAACCTCTGATTTGGATCGGATTCTCGGATTTGTCTACAGATTTCATATTTAGTTTCAGTTTTTGACTTCGACTTTGTTATTCGTTTTTCATCATGGTTAAGCACAAGAAGCTCGATGCTATCGCTGAATCTCAAGGTACTGAAGGAGGAGGAATTCGAGAATTTTCCTCGATTAGAGTTTCGTCGAACTACGTCACTCGAGAAGACATCGATGGAATGATTAAGAACTTAGCTATGGATTTGAACACTCTACTTGAGCGATCAGAATATGCTTTTAACACCTTTCTTTCTCGAATTGAGGACATGATAAGAAGTGCTTCAAGGCCGACTGGCCAGGAAGATGTTATTGGAACTAGCACCAGTGATCCTCAACCTGCGACTTAGGACTTGGTAGCAACCCCGCAAACTAATCAGCAGGCTGACGCCACTCCTCGGAACGGTGCCGGTCCGGCCACACTCAGGGGCACCCCTAATCCCGACATCGCTCTAGCCTATGATGCTTTGGTAAGTCAAGTTGCGGGTTCCACTATTTTTAACGTCATTCAAGCAATGGTGCATGCATCTTTGAATGGAACTGCTCTGACAGTTTTAGGAGTCGGGATTGTGCCCGATTTGGCTCCTCAGGTTGTGATTCAACCAAATATTCTTCTCGCCAACCAGCCGATTCCTAATTTGGACTTAAACTCTAAGGGAACCTGTGTCGATTTGGTTAATTGAACCAGCTTCTTTCTTTTGGTAATGGATCTCAAATCGCAGATGTCATCCGTCGATTCACTTAAGGCGATGCCTCTTCTACAGACTTGGATTGTGTGACTCATAGTCCATTCTCTTTGGACATCAGGAATTCTCGTAATCCACTGAATTTCAAGCTTCCGGTTTTAGAACTCTATAATGGTCGAATGGATCTGACTACCCCTTGATAAGGTATATTTGTCATACTGAAGTCCTCTTCTCTTCCCTAAACATCATGGAAAAGTGCTTTTCACTTTTCTTTACAGATATAGTTGCAATGTGGTTCAAGGAGCTGGAAGCAAGCCCCATTACTTCTTGAAATGCTTTAGTTGTGAAGTTTGTTGAACAGTTTAGAGTCAACATCGCTCGTCCGAAAAGCATTATGACCATAAACGGCATTAGGTAGAAGTCTGGCGAGACTCTGTGTAAATTTTTGAAATTATTCAATGTTGCAGTGGCTTCGATTGACAGACCTGACCCATCTATGGTTTTGATTTCCGCAATACCAGGTGTTTTGGACAAGTCTGACTTCAAAACATCGTTGCATAGGGACCCACCAAGGGATCTTGGTGAGTTTTATTTTGGAGCTGAAAGATTCCTTCGGGAAGAGATGCGAGAGATGATAAAAAGGTTCTCAAAACTAATGTTGTTAAGTGTGGGAAACGGTCCGACTCTGAAAAGGATAGGGATTCTGCTGTTGTTAAGAAATTTCCTTTGCGAAACGATCACAATAGAGCTTGGGGACAACCTAGGTTCCCATCTTACTTGGAAATTACTCATAACCTCGAGGATATTTATCAAGAGTTTCATCCCACCACTCCTTTCAGAAAGCCTCTTGCAAGGGAGTGGACTCAAAAAGAAAGAGACATTGGTCGACATCGCATATTCAATGATATTGATGTTCATTATACGAACGATTTTCGACATCTTAGGAATATGATAGAAGAAGGTATTAGACGTGGAGAGCTGGCACAGTTTGTTCGGACTCGGGCTGTGGTGCTAGGACATGCATAGCTCCCTTAAGGGAATTAGGATAGGCCTAGGAAAGCACTCATCCCAATGGCATTGTTATCTATTTAACCCCTTACTGGTTTTGGTGTCTTAGATGCAAGTCTCCCTGGCATTAGTATCTTGTGGATTTTGATCTTCTGGCTTTGTCGATTTTGTTCTTTCGGCTTTGTGGATATTTTGTTTTTTGGCCTTGGATTTGCTTGGTTTCTAGATGTGGAGTTGACTCTTGTGGATGTTTGGTCTTGGCTTTTGTGGTGTATGGGATTTTGGTTTTGTGGCCTTCTATGACACCCCACCTCCGTAAATGTCACTCACTAAGGGAATGCATTAAGTTTCATGAAGCGTTATAAGTAATCAAACACAGAATAATTACAAGACAGATATAAATAAGATAGCTGCGAAAATTTAAATTTTTATTTCAATCATAAATCATAATATCGTGGTCCACAATTTCATAAGTCACAAAAACTATTACAAGAAAACAACTTCTGTGTTGCACCATCAGAGTACATAAGTAAATAAAAAACATAATTCCCCAAATAAAAAGAGTTAAGCCATAGTAGAAACAAGAACTTGAGCCATAATTCAGAAATAGCTCCTAGCAAGATGATATCTGAATCCTGGCTAAGCCTGGGTGTTTCCTCCCTAAGAACCCGAGGGGGGCAATCGAAGAAAGAAGGAGAAACAAAAAGGGTTAGACATAAAGTATGGTGAGTCTAGTTACTTTTAGCCAGTAGATAAATAAAAGTAACATGATAGGCATATAAAGGGGATAAGAGAGAGATCACTACATAAATGGTAGGTGTGACAAGGTAAGCAAGACAAGGTCTACATGTCTCACTAATGATTACTCTACACCAATACAAGTATATCCTGAAAGAGATGATCCCTTCAATTATAAGGTGGTAGACTTAGGTATACATCCAAATGTATCCTAACTACTACCCTAATCGATCAGCTCCCTAACCAATACAAGAAATATGTCTATTCACAGCGTTGAAAAAATGCTGTTATAGCCTTTAACAGCATTTTGATGAACGCTGTCTACCAACGCTATTATAGGTCCCTGGATATATCACAGCATTTTCAAAAATATTGTAGAAAATTGACGTATTATAGCGTTTCAAATGGTGTAGTCCTTATATTTATACAGCGTTTTATATTGTTTCGGAAATGTTGTTTTCTTCCCTTTTCTACAGTGTTTAGCCACATATCACAGCATTTCTCGAAGTTTACAAGTTCTTTCCCATCACAGCGTTTTGCCACATATCACAGCATTTCTGGAAGTTTACACGTTGTTCGCTATCAGTGTTTTACCACATATTACAACATTTTTTGCATCTATCACAACATTTACATATTGTAGTATCAAAATATTCATGCACAAACATATCAACAACATGTAACATATATCAACCAACTAATTATATAACATAATATTCATACATAATTTCCATAAAAAGATAACACCATAAACTAAATTTGCACAATATCCATCGAATAAAGTCACGATATCTACAAATAAAACAAAATTTCCATAAAGCAAGTTTGTGCCGAATAATAACAAAATGAACATCTAAAAGTTACTGCTTTCTCCGTAATTAGTTGTCGCAAGCGGTCTTGTTGTTGAGGGATCTTCAGAAGCGTCTAACGATATTTTGATTATAGCCGAATGCACAACGATGCCCATCTTCAATACCTATACACATGTGTTCATGTTAGCATGCATTTGGTCATGCTTACTCATTAACAAGAAAACAATGCTCGACAGCAAGAAAAAAGAATACAAGAAGGAGCAAGTTGAAGAATACTTATTTAATTTAAAATTATTGCTATTATTATTATTATAGAATACTTGGTAATATTTTATATTTTTATATACTTAGTTAACTTTTATAAACTAAACTTCTTAATTTTTATAAAATTAGTAAACTTAGTTAATTTTCGACTATTGCTATTATTATTATAAAATACTTGGTAATAATTTATATTTTTATGTTCTTAGTTAACTTTTATTAACAAAACTTCTTAATTTTTATACAATTAGTAAACTTAGTTAATTTTTTATAATAGTTAGTTAATTTTTATAATACTTAGTTAATTTTTAATTATTGCTTATTATTGTAAAATACTTGGTACTATTTTATATTTTTTTATACTTAGAAACTAAACTTCTTAATTTTTATAAAATTAGTAAACTTAGTTAATTTTTTACAATAGTTAGTTAATTTTTATAATATTAGTTAATTTTTATTTATTGCTATTATTATTATAAAATACTTGATAATATTTTATATTTTTATATACTTAGTTGACTTTTATAAAATAAACTTCTTAATTTTAATAAACTTAGTTAATTTTTATAATACTTAGTTAATTTTTAATTATTGCTATTATTATTATTATTATAAAATACTTGGTAATAATTTATATTTTTATGTACTTAGTTAACTTTTATAAACTAAACTTCTTAATTTTTATACAATTATTAAACTTAGTTAATTTTTTATAATAGTTAGTTAATTTTTATAATACTTTGTTAATTTTTAATTATTGCTTATTATTATAAAATACTTGGTAATATTTTATATTTTTATATACTTACTTAACTTTTATAAACTAAAATTCTTAATTTTTATAAAATTAGTAAACTTAGTTAATTATTTTTAATAGTTAGTTAATTTTTATAATACTTAGTTAATTTGTAATTATTGCTATTATTATTATAAAATACCTGATAATATTTTATATCTTTATATACATAGTTAACTTTTATAAACTAAACTTCTTAATTTTTGTTAAATTAGTAAATTTAGTTAATTTTTTGTAATAGTTAGTTAATTTTTAATTATTACTATTATTATTATAGAATATTTGGTAATATTTTATATTTTTATATACTTTGTTAACTTTTATAAACTAAACTTCTTAATTTTTATTAAATTAGTAAACTTAGTTAATTTTATATAATACTTAGTTAATTTTTATAATACTTAGTTAATTTTTAATTATTGCTATTACTGTTATAGAATACTTGGTAATATTTTATATTTTTATATACTTAGTTAACTTTTATAAACTAAACTTCTTAATCTTATATAAAATTAGTAAACTTAGTTAATTTTTTGTAATAGTTAGTTAATTTTTATAATACTTAGTAAGTTTTTGTAAGTTTTTTTTAATTTTTTATAAATCTTAGTTAATTTGCTACTATTATAAATCTTATTGTTATTATTATTATAGAACTTTAATTATGTTTTGCGTTTTTATGTACCTTGTTAACTTTTATAAACAAAACTTGTTAAGTTTTATAAAAATTAATTAACGTACTGGATTTTTTTTTCAATTTTAGCCTCTGGTATATCGAGGGAAAAAGGATTGCTTCAAATAATTACATTTTTGTAAAAATGAAAAGTTTGCATATTTAAATCGAAAAGGTCGCTTGTATTGGTTTGGGAAACCTTACAGAAAATAATATAGTCACGACACTTGTGATTTGCTTGTCCGCAAAAGTTTCATAAAGAAATAACAACATATTTCAGTCGTCTGAATCTATTTTCAGATGTCTGGCCTGGTTCAGAGTCTGAAAATAGGTTTTAGACGTCTGAAATGGATTTTGGCCAATACACTGAGACCATTTCAGACGTTTGAAAATGTTCTTGGGCATTTCCTAGGCCTAGTTCAGACGTCTGAAATTTATTTCAGACATTTGACCTACTTTGATATTGTTTTCCACATCATCCCTCATCGTCCATTCATTTCTCAGCGTATAAGACTCCAACATGCAAGTAAATCATGGTGATTCTAAATCGAAGTGGCAAAATAATATGGAAGAGAAAAAAGAAAAAGTCAAATAACTAGAATTAAACCTTAATGTCAGGTCTTAAGCAGTTGAGCCGTCTCTTTCGGCATTATTTCCCCGTTCGAGAGCCATAAGTATAAATAAGCAGGTCCATAATGGTTCACGATGTGAACTAACAATCTACAAAAGTATAAATAAGCATCAGCATGAACTGAACATTACCCTTTAATATTCAGTATGAATTGAACATTGCCCTTTAGTATTCAACACCTGCAGTTATCTTAAAATGTATGAAATGAATATTTGAAATGTCTTGAAATGGTTTTGCATTACTCGCAATTGTAGAGGTTGAGGACAGTTAATATGTGCCTGTCGAACGACCGCAGACGTAATTTCCGAGAAGTTCAGGTCAGGATAAGGCATGCCAAACGTATACACATCACATTTTCTATTGTAAGGTTTTCCATTCAGCACATGCAGTTATCTTAAAATGGATGATTTACAGGAAAAAAGAAAAGATAATATATTGGTGGTAGAAATTCTCCTGGTATAACATAATACCTCCAAACTCTGTAAGAAGTTGCAAAGTTTTTACTCTTTGTTGTGAAGCTTTGGGCTTAGGATATGTCTACTTCCAAGGTACACTTTCTGTGATGAAGATAAAAGAGAGGTCTCCTGTAAAACCTTATTAGAGCAGCTGATCGTCGCTAATCTATGAATTAGAAAAGCGCGACATTTATAATAAATTCTGCAAGCATACAGGTGTGTAGCATACAGGTCGAACACAGGGAGACAAATTAAAATCAAATTATTTATCTAATCTCTTGGGCGAGTTAGACAAAACTTTGGAGGTTGATTTTGAAAATATAACAAAACAAAATTAAAACTGTAATTTGATTCAGAACAGATCTAATTGAACCGACGATCAAATCACAATTTCAATGGAAAAGCAATGAAACTATGAATCAGATTCAAATCTAATCAAATCCAATTTAACCTATGAACGCGCTTAAAATACAGAAAATAAAAGTGCAGAATATAAGTAACAACAGGAAATAAAATTAGGATTACCGCTAAATCTAATCAGACGGTCAATCACTAATGAAAAGAAATGCAAAATACAAATAGTGTTCTACTGAATCTAATCGTGTAGAGAACACTAATTGCTAAGAATAGAAAATTGCATAAAATAAAAAGAAAATGAGTTTTATTAATGAAGAAGAGAATAGAATGAGATATAGGATGGTGGCTACAATGCCATTACAAGGGTATATATAGGGTAGATAGCCAAACCCTAACCCTAACCCTAATGATAACTGGGCCTGGTCATTACATCACTAATTAGTTTACAATGAGAAACATAAATGGGCCTTAGATAAATAAAGCAAATTTGGGCCTTTTCTCTTTTCCTCTTGCTTCCTTGACACTTCTTCATTGATTTGTGATGTGCAAAGCCTTTTTATCAATCCTTTTCTTGTCCAACAGCAACTAGATGTGAGATCTTCATCTACAATTCTTCAAAATGTAAATATATATCAATTTCATCTCTATTTCTCTACTTTTCTGGTTGCATGCGGGCTGGTTTGGAATATCTGTAAAAGTAACAAAACAATACCCAAGTAATATTTATTTATATACAAAAGATAAGAAATAAGAGCATAAAATAAACATATTTCTATGTCAATCAAATACCCCCACACTTATCTTTTACTCGTCCTCGAGTAAAACAAGAAATGAAAAACTAACTAGATAGGTCGCACTTTCGTAGGAAACACGATTGCATTGAGCACATGCAACAAGCCGTTAAACCTCTAGGTGTCCCTAGTAGGACGAGTGGTGTCTCGTGAGGGTTTTCAGCGGATACTACCCACAAAATCCAAATGCAGTATGCTATGATTCTAATGAAACTACATGAATGCAATGGACATATGCAAATAAAAACGAAAATGAAAACACGACTTATTTAAGGAAAGTGGTACAACAAATTAAGTTAATAATTTCTAATCAGTTGATTTTATTTTAGATACCTCGACGTGTCACAAGTTTTCAATATAAATCAAGTTTTCAAATGTTAAATTCCTGTTTGGCCAGTTAGTTCGGTCGATAACATAGTGCAGCCATGAAATAAATTCTTAGTTTGCTTGGCACAGTTCGCAAAGTGGTATTCTAATTTTCTCGTGTATGGCTAGTCAAATCAATAAGGTCAAGAAGTGTTTGGGTATCATCGCTTATTCTTTATTCTATAAAATTTTAAGATTTATGATTAAGTACATACACCTAACTAAAAAGACCAAGGTTTACCACCCATGCACTGCCTCGCGGACTAACGGAGAGTGGGTAAAGAGCTTGGCGGATTGTGCAGGCCGACTTTGACTTTGTCAACAACGTGTCGGTAATCCTTAGGTGTCCAATCTCATAAAATGAGACCAAGATATTCCAACGCTGACTTTGTCAACAACGTGTCGGATAGAGCTTGGCGGGTTTGCACACCAACGCTCGATATACAAGCAATGTTGGATACCCTTGGATTACTATTATTTTTATTGAATTTATAAGCACAATAAGAGAGTTACGCGAATTCAACTTAACACAACTTAGTTTTAAAGACTTGACAAGCCATTATAAGTATTTTAAGTCCTCCACTTATTTAAACAAAGTCTACAATATAGAATAGATTTCATGGCCATCACCTAAGAGTCTCCCTATGTACCGGTTACACTATTATCCCTCAAAATTAAACTTTTCATTATATTTCTTATTCGATCTAAGTTGAGAGAAAAAAAATACTATCAACTGGCTAAAAATTGTAGACTTATTTTGTTGTATCAAATCTAAAATGAGTCGTATTTTCCAAAAAAAAAATTATGGTATGTTCGTACAATCTAGAATGCATGATGGTCCTATCTAAATGCATGAAAAATGAAAAAAAATTAAAAAAAAATAAAGAAAAAAACGAAAATGAGTGAAATGCAGACTCCCCCCCACACTAGAACTAAACAGTGTCCACATTGTGAACGTTTCCTAAATTTGAAAGATCGTACCCAAAGGTGAATGAGATGCAAAATTATTTGTAGAATGAAATGCAATCTAACTATATGTAAGAATGGATCATATGTACAATGATATATGTGTTTGCGGTGCACGCGATGCAAAGAATACCACCATCTTTTTCCCCCACACTTGGTTCTTGCTCTATGAGTCCCATTCCCACTATGTCTAGGCATATTTACTAATAAGCAAAGGTTTTTGAAAACCATCTCATCTTTATACCTCGATTTGTAGTCCAGGAGATAAATATCTAGGGTCGTCCTAACCTGAAGTTTTTCAACCAAGCCAGCATTCCAAAAGTAGTTCATGTATTCAACAAATTTGTCAGTGTAATTTTTCAAAAATTTGTGATCGTATATAAATTCAGTGAAAGTTGAAATCTGACTGTTGTTCAAGACTAGGTGATCACAATTCTCAAATTCATTACTGGACAACATGTTTTTGACACTGACAATTTCAAGTTCGTTGGAAGTTTCTTCAAAGTTAAAATTTTTGAACTCGTGACTTGAAACTACTTGGTCCTCATTTGGCAACTCATCCTCGTACAATCCAAGAAATTCATGTTCATTAAAATCCATTTCCACGTCTGAGTTTTTGAAAAATTCAACATTTTCATTTGGTTCAATTTCAAAAATCTCAAGTTTCTCGCAGTCTGAACAAGAAAGATCAAAATCAAAGCTTAAATCTTTTTCCCGAAAAGAGTTGAAATCCAAATCATTTGTTGAATTTTGAACAACTTCATCAAGGTGATTATTCTCAATTTCCAATGTCGTTACTTGAAAATTTTCAATGTCAATAGAAATTGGATTGTTTTCTGATTCATCGCTTGTTTGAATTTGATTTTGTTGCTCTCGTTGTTCTTTCAAAGATGTCAATAAACAAAGAAGTTCATCAGCCTTTTTATTTAGTCTTTCTTCCCTCTCTCTAAGAATGTTAAGACGATCGTTGATTTGAGAGCTCTCGTTTTGGATTTCTTGATTTTCAAAATAGTTTGAATTTTCAGAAAATTGAAATTGAGATTGGAAGTCATTTTGACTTTGAAAATTAGGTTCGTAACCAAAATTGTGAAAATTGGTGGGAAAATTCCAATTTTGGTCATTCTCAAGATGTGGACATGGGTTGTAGTTTTGAAAATTTTGATCGATTTGAAAATCATTTTCAAAATTATCTTCGAATTGGTTTCCAACCCCATATTGATGTTGATCAATGGTATATTGGGGTTCAAAGCTATTTTGATATGGATGTGGCCCATAATCAAAATTATTGAAATTCGAATTGAAATCGCAATTTTGTTTATATCCATGGTTATGAAAATGTTGGTCAATTGGAAAATTTTGAAAATTGGCGTCGGGCTCTCGAAATTTTGGAAAATTCTGCCTCATGAGTTGTATTTCAAAATCATACTCTTCAAGCGGACGTCTACTTCGATTATTATCCCACAATTCTCTCAAAGATTTTTTTGAATCAGGCATTTGAATGAAATCAAAAAAAGACAGAATTTATTCTCACTTCAAAATAGTGTAAAATACTCAGTTGCGCTCTATTAATTAACTGACTCAATTGGAAGGGGGAAGAGGGTCTTATGGCCGTTCACGTATAGTATAAATACTAAGGGATACGACCAATGTTTTACGGGTAGTATGCAACCTCTTTTGCTAATAGTTCAATAAATTGAACTACTATATATCCGCGATCCAAATATAAGAGACAGTCAACTTCACAAATCACCACTGTTCAATTATATTATTTTGCAACGTCTGTTTTTATTGATGAAAACAATGAGAATGAAGATTTCAATTATGGAAATATCAGTTCACACCAAATTAATTCAGAAATTTCAGTCACCGAACAGTCACAGAAATATAAATTGCAGAATTAATTTTTTTTACATTCAAGCCGCTGCCTCTGCAGAAGATTTTTACAACAATTTCTATATTTTTCAAAGCAACTTCAGCACCTGTAGAGTTTAGAAAAATATTACCGTGGGGTATGGCTGTCCGTCCAGAAAGAATTGAGTAGCAGTGACAATTCAACTCCAATGCTTTGTTTGACTCCAGATCTTTGTTCGCTTTGCTTGAACGATTTTCTTCACCTTGATCTTTTGATTAATTGAACCTTTGAACTTCTTGTTTTTGAATGGCTCTTTTTTTCTTTCTCTCTCTCTTTTTTTTTCTTGAAAAGAAAAACAAGAAAAAAAAGAACTAAAAGAAAAATAAGAAGGAAAGACTAAATTAAACTAACGGCAAAAAAAAAAAAAAAAAAACTAACCTAACCTATTTAAAAATAAAATCAGAAACTAGCGACCCAAAGAGAAAGGAAAACAACAAACATTCACGTTTAGGCAACTGGCCAACATGCCCCCATATTTTTGTTCAAAGCAAATCGTGCCAAACAAAAAATATAGATACAAATCACTTTCCAAATCACGTAAAGTACGCACGCCCTAAATACCGTCTCTCAGCGAGAAAAGGAAATAAAAATTTCCAGAAGTCCGCCCCCTTCCCTTTTTTTTTTTTTTTGGGAAACAAATCTCCCTTTATAATCGAAACATGTAACGACCCGTATTCTACGCATCATGGGATCGTAGAATATTTATTTATTTCACATACGAAGTCGTATGGTCATGTAACTTTGGGAGACGACTATTGGGGTCATTTCCCATGTTCATGATTTTTGTCGATTTTTAAATGACCGTTTTGCCCCTAGTTGGTACTGTTTTGGCCATAACTTTTGACTGGAAAGGAATTTTGACCTGAAACCACTTCCATTGGATTTGAATGATGGTTTCTCTTTCCGTAGAGTGGTTACAATAGCCAAACGGACTTACCGTTTGGGAGATATGGCTGAATTAAGGTTCAGAAGTGGAAAAACAGCATAATTGGGCCAAACCGGGTGATTAGCAACTAGGCCCAATGGGGGATTTCGGGTTTAGGGGTATATGAGGGCTGATAGGGTTAGAATTTCGGTTTCTTCCTCATTTTTCCAGCCGCCACTTGTTTTCCTTCACCCTAGTCATGGCCTCCATCCTCTAAAATCATCCCAAATCACCTTCTAATCACTTCCTAATCAAGTTTTGGCCTAATCTACATCAAATCAAGGCTAATCAACATCAAATTTGGGATAGAGCTGCTGGAACACATAGGGATTGGATCCAAATCAGAGGACATTTCAGATCTATAGTTTAATTTGTGGCAAAGGTGAGTGATTTGCATTGTTTTTCACTAATTACGGCTAATTATGGTAATTAGCGAAGATTAGCGAAATTATGGCTCAGAAAAATCTAGAAAAATTCCTAAAATTCTAAAACACCATTTTATGCCTCTGATATGAATTTGGGTTGATTTCGACTAATTTTGTAAATCCCGGAATTTGGGGGATTAAGGAGTAATTAGTGATAATTAGCGAAATTATGCATGTTAAAAATCTGGAAAAATATGCAGAAATTCATAAATATTATTCTAAGCCTCTGTTAGAAAAATTGGCTAATTTGGTTAAGTTTTGCTAATCCTATTGTTAGATTTGCTTAAACATGCTTAAGGGGAAAATATGGGTTTTTGGGTATGTTTGATCCGTTTTGACATATCATATCGTTGTTTTGTTGCTTGTGAATGTTTATGCATGTTGCTATGACTGTATGGTATGCTTTGTGATTGTCTAGAAGTGTTAGTTTGGTCGAAAACGCCGTCGAATGGCGTAAAACAGTCGTTGGAAAAGCAGCAGGAAAGTACCCGAACCGGATCGGATCGGATGGGAGCACGGACCGACCCGAGGTGCAACTCGCGAACCGAACCGATCGTGATACCCGATCCGAATCGCTAGTCAATGGTGGCCATGAACTGATCTTCTCGTGCCCACGATCCACCCACCTCCTTCGACCCGAACCGCTCGCCTGAAGGACCCCACGAACCGACCCGAGGTGATGATACCGATCCGAACAAGAAGGAGTAGCCACGAACTGGAGGAGCACGACTCGATCCACTGGGGGTGTTGACGACCCGAACCACCATGAGTCAGAGCACCGAACCGATCCGCCACCTGAGGAGTTCCACGAACCGAACCGGCGAACATCACGAGCTGACTAAGGGCGAGGACCACGAAGACATGGTGGCACGATCCGACCCGAACTGAAGTGGGGGACCCGATCCAGATAGGGGAGCATGATCCGAACCGAGCAAGGGTGATGACCACGACCTGAAGCAAAGTGAAGAAGGCCGATCCAATGGAGATCCATAACCCGAAATGCAAAGGTAGTTCAAGTGGAAGTTCGAGCTCAGGATCCAGACGGGAACCAATGAGTTCACTTCGTGATTGGGCTTTGCTGCGGGACGTGTGCTAAGGAGTTGTCGATGTCTATGACTTTGGATCACTAGGTGTTGGAGGTAGAGAGACAAACTCGGGCTTTGGATATGGTGCGACTAGGGAGCTACCTACCAATGGAGTGGGGTCATGGAAACGTTGGGCGTGATCCCATAGGTATGGCGTTGGTGGTAGTAGGAATGTACATAGTCGTACAAAGTCGAGTTCTGTCGTTTTAGTAAAGTGCTCTAGTGATCGAAGAAGTGGACGTCGTATGCTTTACGCACTGAGTGAGAGTTGTGAGGATGGTTGCTATGTTTGATTGTCTGACATCACTATGACATGCACACCCCACCCCCGTTATCTTTACACCCTTTGAAAGGGCACCTTAGAGTGTTGTACAGTATGTAGTGCTAACTCTTTGGTTGCAGGTCCAGGTTCAGGTATGATTGGATTATACCTGTTATTGTTATGTTTTGTTGCTTATCGCTCATACCAGGCTTTATGTCTGACCCAGAGTTTTATGTCTCCTCTTATTACTCTGGGTGCTCACACGAGCAGACTAGAGACAGGTTATGGTTAGCTGGTGATGCGCGAGTAGCTGATTCGGAGGCGAGCAGGAGGCTTCCACGTATGATATATAGATATTCTCCCTGAGTCGTTGGTGGTCGCTACTTGGGCATTAGTAGTGTACCTCCTTTATCTTGCTTTTGCTTTGAGACAGTTTGAAAAGTTGTAATAAGCTATATTTTGGATTTCCGCTGCTGTGATGCTCAGTTCTGGTTTTTAGCTTATGCACTGTCTCTCCTGTTTTATGTCAAGTATGTTATTATTATATTTTGTTCTATGCGCTGTGAGACATATTACAGGTTCCTTGATTAGTCCATTCTCTTCTTTCTTTTTCTTCTGGCGACCGTCCCGTGCTAACTGGACATGTGTACAGCGCACCTTTGGAGGAAATGTCGGTTGGTGCGGGGCGGGCCGTCACACTTGGTATCAGAGCTCTAGGTTGCGTAGTTAACCTAGGGAAAGACACCAGGGAGAGATAGTACGTATATGAGAGCGCGTATTTGTTATATTTTGGTTTTCAAAAGCTAGTTATATATATACTAGTAGTATTAGTAAGGATGAAGTCGCACTGCACTAGTACCACTATGGAGATGGCTGATTCGTTCTCTTTACAGATTGAACGATGAGCCGAAACCTGAGGAACAATGGTCCAAGGGGTAACAATAGGAATGACCCAGACTTGAGGACGGTGTTCACCAGCTTCATGAGAGACATGCTTAGAGATGTTCAGGGAGCAGTTCCCAATACCGGAAATGGTGGTGGTCCAGTAGTGCAGGCGCCTAGGGTCGATTTCGCCAAGTTGTGCAAGGATTACACTAACCTTGGTGGGAAGCCGTTCCACGGAACAGAGTCGGCCACAGATGTTCAGGATTGGTTGGATAGCTGTGATCGTATCTTCGACGACTTGGGTCTTGAGGATGCGATGAAGAGAAGGCTAGCGTCTCGTCAGCTGCAAGGGCGAGCGATGAATTGGTGGAATGCCATTAGAACGGCTACTCCAGAAGATCAAGTTACTTGGAATCAGTTTAAGACTCGTTTTTGTGATAAGTTTATTCCAGCTGCTCATAAATCAGAACTGTTCAGGAAGTTCTTGGAGCTTAAGCAGAACGGTAGAGCAGTCTCGGAGTATATCGCTGAATTCGACACTCTATCGAAATATGGATGGTCCCTTATCGATACAGTCGAAAAGAAGAACGAGAAGTTCATAACTGGCTTGGATGGGTACTTGGGGGAAAGACTTATAAACCATATCGATGAGACGTTCGAGTCTATTGTAGGAAAGGCATTAAGGTCAGAGAGCCTTTTCCGTAAGTCGAAGACCGAAGTTGCTACGGCATCTGCAGAGGAGCCAAAGCCGCAAGCAGGCGGTGAAGGCAAGAAGAATTCTCAGAACAAGAGGAAGCAGAACCCGACCAAGGATGGTCAGGATAAGAAAAATAAGAAAGATGGCGAATGCTTTAGTTGTGGCAAGAAGGGCCATTACGCCAGAGATTGTCGAGAAAAGCCTGGGGAAAGGAAGTGCTTTAACTGCGGCCAGGCGGGACATCACAAGGATGATTGCCCACAACCTCCTAGGGAGAAGCAGATTGTGAAAGCGTATGCTATCAACGCTGTTCCTTCTTCGTCAAATGCCCCAACTGTGGCGCAGAAGGAAAAAGGTGTCGTTATTCGAGGTATGCTTTCTATTTAAGATGTTTAGATCGGGTTTTGTTTGACAAACCTGAGTTAGTCGATAAACCTTTAGTAGTGACGAACCTGATTGGTGGTTCGACTAGTTTTGGCATGATTTGTTAATGTGGTCTTATCGAGTCATGGATGTATGTTTCCTTGTGATTGCTTTGTTTTAGGCTTTACTGGGTTTAGCATTATTTTGGGGAGTCGATCTACTCCAAAGGAATATGGTGGTATTAGGTACCTACCTAGTGATGGCAAGGGTAACTGGAGTTAAGGAAGCTAAGAGGTTATCGTTGCAGTAAGTTCTAGTTGTCTCTGGGAGGCAAATGAGTACTCCAGTGCTAGATTGTTTTGCTAGTATCACCTCATGTGGATTGTCCGAATTCGGAGGAGATGTTCCTTGGGCGCTTGTCTGATATTGGTCTAGGCCTTTGGGGCTTGTGCTTGGGGAATGTCGAGTTTGACTAGGATGGTTTGCGTGAGGGGTAAATAGTTGTTGTGATTTTTCATCGGATGATATCTTGGTTCACTCGAGGAGTGATGGGCAGACGGAACATGATAAGATTGTTCAATGGTATAGACTGCCCAGAGTTAGACTCGATAGGGTTATGTGATTGCTCGAGTGGGACTCGAGAAAGGTGCAAAGAAATGGATTGTTTTGGACCCTATGTTGATGTTCTCTATTGGATAGTAGAACTTTGAAGGAATAGGATGTGTTCGTTGATCATGGAAGGTACAACGAAGATTAGGACGATTCAAGTTAGACTTGAACTCGTAAAAGAAAAATGGGGCGAGTTCGTTAGTCATGGTGATATAACGAATATGGAAATACTTCACATTAGATTTGAAATATGTTTGGAACATTGTGGGAAGCTCGTTGATCTTGGAGATTCAGCGAACATAGGAGAGTTTCACGTTGGACTTGGACTCGTAGGTAGAATACCTAGATTCACTAGGTGGGTCTAGTTTACCTTTGGAAGGTGAATGTACGTTGGACGTGCAGTACGAGATTCATTGGATGAGTCTAGTTTATCTCTGGGAGATTGACTCGAGTTAGACTCGAGAAGGCTGCAAGGAATTGGATTCAGCTCGAGTTGGACTCGAGAGGGCAGCAAGATAATGGATAGACTTGGGTTGGACTCAAGTATTTTAGGAGGACTAAAAGCAGAGGTATCTGGGGACGCCCGTTACCTTGGATCCGTTGGACGTGATCTAGTTATCCTTGGAGGATAAACGTACGTTGGACGTACGGTAGTCCGATTGGAGGCTGGGCTTCCATTAGTTTAATTATCCTTGGAGGATAAACGTATGTTGGACATACGGTAGACCGAAGGGAGGCGGGGCTTCCATTGACCTGGGATTGGTTGGACCAGTCAAGTAGGCGTCGGTGTATGTATGGGGGCTGGGCTTCCATTAGTTAGTGATGTTGGTTGGATCAGACATGCTAGGATCGACATATTGGGATTGGTTAGACCAATCATGTAGGTGTCGATGTGTTTATGACTTTAGCAGGTGATAGATAGGATTTGTTTGGTGGATGTTATGGTTGCTATGTTTGTTCCTATCTTTCTTCTCTTGAGTAGACTATCACCTGTAGGGTTCCAGCGATGGGGAACAAAGTGATTGTAGTAGGACTATGAGCCAGTGCAGTGGAGTTGTTATGACTTCATGGAGCAGAGTGGACATAGCAAAGGACTAGTGACTATGGATCAGTGCAGTGGAGTCGCCATGACTCCATGGGGCAGAGTGATCATAGTAAAGGATTTGGGTGCAGTACTAGTTGCATTGAGTAGGAGACATGCCAGTTTATGGGTTTTGTTTCTAGGATGGAAGCAACTAGAGTATGTCATAGGATATGATTTCAGACCCAAGACTGAATTGGATTCAGAAACGCTAGTAAGCTTGACGATTAGATCGATTTTGATTGAGTGGATTGTTTCCAGTTAGAAGGACGATCCTAATCTATTGGGAACCATCTCTATGGTAGAGATGGGTATGGATGGAAAGAGAATGATCAGGTAAGGATTTGATCGAGAAGGGTGGCTTCGAAAGAATAAGGGACTAGTTGTACCCAACGTAGATGGACTGAGAGGTGAAGTGCTTAGAGCATATCATCACTCGAGATTGACTATACATCCCAGTGGTAATAAGATGTATTGAGACATAGAGTAGATATACTACTGGGAAGGGATAAAGATAGGCAGAAGGCTTAACTCGATAAGAGACGAAGAGATTTGGAATCCTTCGTTAATGACTTGGTGTTCGTCGAGATCTCTCCATAGAGAATGTGATTCGGATTGGTTGGAGAGGTAGGTTAGCACCAAGATTTGTTGGCTCATTCCCAGTCCTCGAGCAAGTTGGGAATTTGGCGTATGAAGTAGAGCTACCTAACAAGATGGTGGGAGTTCACAACGTATTTCATGTTTCCCAGTTAAGGAAATTCGTGCAAGACCCTAATGTGGCTATTTCACCAGATCAGTTGGACGACATCGAAGTTGAACCCGAGGCGGTTGAGAACCGCAAGTCTATGCGTATTGTTGGGAACGATATGAAGCAGCTTCGAAGGAAGGCGGTGAAACTAGTCAAAGTCCAGTGGGGTGAGAATGAAAGAGACTGTACTTGGGAAACAGAGGAAGATATAAGGAAGAAATATCTAGAACTCTTTGCCTAGTAAGGTTTTGGTAGTGATAGTTTCTTCCCTTGTTAGTAAACCGCATGCTAGGATAGACTTGTTTTGCATGTTGATTGTTGTTTATGGTTGATAGGCATGCGGGACCCTTTGTGTGTTCTGGTTAGGGAATTTCGGGGGCGAAATTTCTTAAGGGGGGAAGAGTGTAACGACCCGTATTCTACGCATCATGGGATCGTAGAATATTTATTTATTTCACATACGAAGTCGTATGGTCATGTAACTTTGGGAGACGACTATTGGGGTCATTTCCCATGTTCATGATTTTTGTCGATTTTTAAATGACCGTTTTGCCCCTAGTTGGTACTGTTTTGGCCATAACTTTTGACTGGAAAGGAATTTTGACCTGAAACCACTTCCATTGGATTTGAATGATGGTTTCTCTTTCCGTAGAGTGGTTACAATAGCCAAACGGACTTACCGTTTGGGAGATATGGCTGAATTAAGGTTCAGAAGTGGAAAAACAGCTTAATTGGGCCAAACCGGGTGATTAGCAACTAGGCCCAATGGGGGATTTCGGGTTTAGGGGTATATGAGGGCTGATAGGGTTAGAATTTCGGTTTCTTCCTCATTTTTCCAGCCGCCACTTGTTTTCCTTCACCCTAGTCATGGCCTCCATCCTCTAAAATCATCCCAAATCACCTTCTAATCACTTCCTAATCAAGTTTTGGCCTAATCTACATCAAATCAAGGCTAATCAACATCAAATTTGGGATAGAGCTGCTGGAACACATAGGGATTGGATCCAAATCAGAGGACATTTCAGATCTATAGTTTAATTTGTGGCAAAGGTGAGTGATTTGCATTGTTTTTCACTAATTACGGCTAATTATGGTAATTAGCGAAGATTAGCGAAATTATGGCTCAGAAAAATCTAGAAAAATTCCTAAAATTCTAAAACACCATTTTATGCCTCTGATATGAATTTGGGTTGATTTCGACTAATTTTGTAAATCCCGGAATTTGGGGGATTAAGGAGTAATTAGTGATAATTAGCGAAATTATGCATGTTAAAAATCTGGAAAAATATGCAGAAATTCATAAATATTATTCTAAGCCTCTATTAGAAAAATTGGCTAATTTGGTTAAGTTTTGCTAATCCTATTGTTAGATTTGCTTAAACATGCTTAAGGGGAAAATATGGGTTTTTGGGTATGTTTGATCCGTTTTGACATATCATATCGTTGTTTTGTTGCTTGTGAATGTTTATGCATGTTGCTATGACTGTATGGTATGCTTTGTGATTGTCTAGAAGTGTTAGTTTGGTCGAAAACGCCGTCGAATGGCGTAAAAGAGTCGTTGGAAAAGCAGCAGGAAAGTACCCGAACCGGATCGGATCGGATGGGAGCACGGACCGACCCGAGGTGCAACTCGCGAACCGAACCGATCGTGATACCCGATCCGAATCGCTAGTCAATGGTGGCCATGAACTGATCTTCTCGTGCCCACGATCCACCCACCTCCTTCGACCCGAACCGCTCGCCTGAAGGACCCCACGAACCGACCCGAGGTGATGATACCGATCCAAACAAGAAGGAGTAGCCACGAACTGGAGGAGCACGACTCGATCCACTGGGGGTGTTGACGACCCGAACCACCATGAGTCAGAGCACCGAACCGATCCGCCACCTGAGGAGTTCCACGAACCGAACCGGCGAACATCACGAGCTGACTAAGGGCGAGGACCACGAAGACATGGTGGCACGATCCGACCCGAACTGAAGTGGGGGACCCGATCCAGATAGGGGAGCATGATCCGAACCGAGCAAGGGTGATGACCACGACCTGAAGCAAAGTGAAGAAGGCCGATCCAATGGAGATCCATAACCCGAAATGCAAAGGTAGTTCAAGTGGAAGTTCGAGCTCAGGATCCAGACGGGAACCAATGAGTTCACTTCGTGATTGGGCTTTGCTGCGGGACGTGTGCTAAGGAGTTGTCGATGTCTATGACTTTGGATCACTAGGTGTTGGAGGTAGAGAGACAAACTCGGGCTTTGGATATGGTGCGACTAGGGAGCTACCTACCAATGGAGTGGGGTCATGGAAACGTTGGGCGTGATCCCATAGGTATGGCGTTGGTGGTAGTAGGAATGTACATAGTCGTACAAAGTCGAGTTCTGTCGTTTTAGTAAAGTGCTCTAGTGATCGAAGAAGTGGACGTCGTATGCTTTACGCACTGAGTGAGAGTTGTGAGGATGGTTGCTATGTTTGATTGTCTGACATCACTATGACATGCACACCCCACCCCCGTTATCTTTACACCCTTTGAAAGGGCACCTTAGAGTGTTGTACAGTATGTAGTGCTAACTCTTTGGTTGCAGGTCCAGGTTCAGGTATGATTGGATTATACCTGTTATTGTTATGTTTTGTTGCTTATCGCTCATACCAGGCTTTATGTCTGACCCAGAGTTTTATGTCTCCTCTTATTACTCTGGGTGCTCACACGAGCAGACTAGAGACAGGTTATGGTTAGCTGGTGATGCGCGAGTAGCTGATTCGGAGGCGAGCAGGAGGCTTCCACGTATGATATATAGATATTCTCCCTGAGTCGTTGGTGGTCGCTACTTGGGCATTAGTAGTGTACCTCCTTTATCTTGCTTTTGCTTTGAGACAGTTTGAAAAGTTGTAATAAGCTATATTTTGGATTTCCGCTGCTGTGATGCTCAGTTCTGGTTTTTAGCTTATGCACTGTCTCTCCTGTTTTATGTCAAGTATGTTATTATTATATTTTGTTCTATGCGCTGTGAGACATATTACAGGTTCCTTGATTAGTCCATTCTCTTCTTTCTTTTTCTTCTGGCGACCGTCCCGTGCTAACTGGACATGTGTACAGCGCACCTTTGGAGGAAATGTCGGTTGGTGCGGGGCTTGAGTTGAACGCGAGTTAGATTTTTCTTCTTTCTCTTCTTTCTTTTTCTTCTGGTTTGTAATATTTCGAAGTTAGATTTTAATTCACGATTTGGACTCTAAGGAGAAGGGCTTCAAATTTGGGTTCGAATGGAAGGGGTTCGCGGTTTGAGTTGAACGCGAGTTTGGGGTTTTGGTGAGGCTGTCGAAGGTTGGAGATTTGTGATGATTGGTAAGGGATTGGCTTTGATAGGGAAGGTGAACGTGTAGTTGGAGCACAGAAAAAAAATAGCAGAACGAAATCTGTTATTGTTGTTGCTTTTTTCTTCTTCTGAATTTCAAAGAACTTGTAAAGGAAGAAATGTAAAGGTGGAAAGGAAATTGGAAATGGAAAGTCTTGTAAAGAAAATTTGGAAAAGAATTTGGAAGAGTGGTTTGTGCGAGCTGATGTTAGGGAAGAAATACAACAAATAAAAGCACATGAGAAGGAAAAGAACAAAAGATTTTTTTTGTTTAATATATATATGGAAATGCTTAAAAGAAGAGAAGCAATTGTAAATAGAAAGAAATTGATTGGGAAAAAGGGAAAGAAATAAAACAAAAAAATGGCAAAGGATTTTTTTTTGTTATTTTTTTTTGAAATAAAAGAGAATTCAATGTATTGCAAGGAGGAGAAGAAAGATAGAAGGAAAGAGATCAGAAAAGTAGGCAAAAAAAATAAAGGAAAAAGTGAAAGTTTTTTTTTTCCTTATTTGGAGGATTATGGTACCAATAATTAATACCAAATCAAGCCAATCAAGATTTTTTTTCTATATATACAAGAAAAAATGGGAATAAAATAAAAAAAAACTAACACGATTCAGAAATTAAATAAATAATAAAATTCAATTATTGCCTCCCGGCAACGGCGCCAAAAACTTGATCGTCGCTAATCTATGAATTAGAAAAGCGTGACATTTATAATAAATTCTGCAAGCATACAGGTGTGTAGCATACAGGTCGAACACAGGGAGACAAATTAAAATCAAATTATTTATCTAATCTCTTGGGCGAGTTAGACAAAACTTTGGAGGTTGATTTTGAAAATATAACAAAACAAAATTAAAACTGTAATTTGATTCAGAACAGATCTAATTGAACCGACGATCAAATCACAATTTCAATGGAAAAGCAATGAAACTATGAATCAAATTCAAATCTAATCAAATCCAATTTAACCTATGAACGCGCTTAAAATACAGAAAATAAAAGTGCAGAATATAAGTAACAACAGGAAATAAAATTAGGATTACCGCTGAATCTAATCAGACGGTCAATCACTAATGAAAAGAAATGCAAAATACAAATAGTGTTCTACTGAATCTAATCGTGTAGAGAACACTAATTGCTAAGAATAGAAAATTGCATAAAATAAAAAGAAAATGAGTTTTATTAATGAAGAAGAAAATAGAATGAGATATAGGATGGTGGCTACAATGCCATTACAAGGGTATATATAGGGTAGATAGCCAAACCCTAACCCTAACCCTAATGATAACTGGGCCTGGTCATTACATCACTAATTAGTTTACAATGAGAAACATAAATGTGCCTTAGATAAATAAAGCAAATTTGGGCCTTTTCTCTTTTCCTCTTGCTTCCTTGACACTTCTTCATTGATTTGTGATGTGCAAAGCCTTTTTATCAGTCCTTTTCTTGTCCAACAGCAACTAGATGTGAGATCTTCATCTACAATTCTTCAAAATGTAAATACATATCAATTTCATCTCTATTTCTCTACTTTTCTGGTTGCATGCGGGCTGGTTTGGAATATCTGTAAAAGTAACAAAACAATACCCAAGTAATATTTATTTATATACAAAAGATAAGAAATAAGAGCATAAAATAAACATATTTCTATGTCAATCCGCAGCTTTATCAATACTGTAAAGCTACGAGACTATGATACACAAGAGGAGCTTTATTAATGCTATGAAGCCATGAGCCTATTACACACAACATAACTTTTACTGTTATTTCTTGAGTTTAATTTCTTAACATGCCAAAATGATAAGGGAATTTATGTCAATCTTCGTATGGAACTACTTCGATCAGTTACTAAATGGAATCATGACTTGATCATATTGTGTTTGATGTGCTTTCTACTATGCAAGAAGAAGAAAATGTTAGTGTTAATGATGTTGAACATGAGGACGGTGAAATAAGACAGGTGAATGATCTTCTTTCACGTGCTTTTCCTACTTTTGAGAACCCCGCTACTTGTGCATCTGCACTGTTAAATGCTTACTCGAGTAGTAAGGCTGATAAAATGGTGAACTTGATGACCCAAGATCGGATGTGAGTTTGAAATCTGGAAATGTTATTTTCTGTTCTACAGAATTGAATGAAGTTTTTGTTAATATTCACAACGTGGAGGAGGCTAACAATGGTCAGGATGATGTTCTTGTTGAAACCGCTAATGAGGAAGGATTCCAAGTGGATACTACACTGCGTGTAAATGAGAGTGATATATTTGAAGTGCCAAAGCTAGACTTTTTCTTCCAAATGAATTTCTATTGTGTTGAACTTACTTCCAAAGTGGGCAGGTTCCAAACGAAAACTGATGATAAAAACAGGTTTATGGCCAAAGAGAAAGGGGTGCGTGAAACTATTGAATCTCTGCATACTAAAATCAAAGGTGGTTTGATCGACCGGAGTGTGCACTGAGAAGAAAAAACTAATGGACATAATGGTTAATAACAACAACTCTATGGATGTGTATGCCGCTGAGAGAGATAAGTTGGGTTTAATACAAGAAGAAACATGCAAGTCCAATATTTCTCAGACTGTGCTGAAGCCAGGTTTCCTAAATGGCAAAATTAAGGATACAAGTACCAATGTAAGCCCAAAAGAAGTTAGCAATTCAAAGTCACTTAGTTCTGTTGGCATTGAGTATGCCTAAAAGTAAGCCCAAAAGTTAAACTTTACCTTGTAAATCTTTAGTTAAACTTTCAAAGGTACCAATGTTTCAAAAAAAATTGTCAGAATTAAGGATACAAGTACCAATGTAAGCCCAAAAGTACCAATGTTTCAAAAAAAATCTCAGAATTTCAAAAGTTAAAATTTACCTTGTAAATCTTCAGTTGACATTGGGTATGCTTGGCTTTCCCACTTTCTCAAGTTATATATCTACATCCAACAATTACTGCATTAATAAATATAAAATAAAAAACTTATATAAATACCAATAATACCTACATTTTACCTTAATGATAGACAAAACGTCTATAATGAAACTATAAAGCATATGTGTAATTCCAAGACTAAACAAAAAGCGATGAAGCTGCTCTAGCCCTTCAAATGAAACAGATGGTTCATAACCCTATAACATCCAAATCAACGATTAACCGGAAAATCGAATAATTGGGTGTAAGATGTACAAGCTCCATAATTTAATTACCTCAGCACAACCATGTGGATGAAAACCGAAAAGCGTACTTGCAAAATCAGTCCCATTCAGTTGATGTGATTCTCCTACGTCATCTTCGCTTCCAACTGGAAAATCACTTTCAGAGAAAATGAAAATTCGGTTGGTGAACAACGATGTAGGCACACAAATCTCAGATATCCATCTATCAGTTTGACTCAACATTAATGATATTAGACCCAATAAGTATACTTTCAAACAGTAATAATTCAAATACAACACATCACATTATGTTACCAGTATATTTTAGGAAGCAATCTCACATGGAGAATACAAAAACAACTGAATATTCCATATGAGAAGTCAAGAGAGTAATCAGAAAAGTATTACCGAACATCCCATACCGTTTGGTACAACTAATCCATCTACTCAAAATCCTCATCATACAGAATTTCACACAAATCTCAATAAAAAATATGTTCTGTTCAAACTAGATATCCGTCAAGTTAATTTACTCTTGGTTGTTTTTATTATTTGTTCACTATCACCGGTATTCTTTTGTTTAGAATACCAATCCAATCGGAGTCAATTCCAAAACTGATTTGGTTCTTATTTAACAAACATTCACAAATCCCATGTCGTTCGGGTTCCGCTTAGCCAAATTCTAAGTTTATTTTCTTTTTCTTTTTTTAACCACAAATACTATACCCAGCATGATTTTTAACCAAAAATCTTCTTTTAAAATCACTTATATATTTTCCCTTGATGGTAAACTTTAGAAATTCTTATTGCAAAAGGCTTCCAGATGGGAATTCTAATTAGGAGACTTATATATTTTGCATATGTTTCTTTATTTTCCGAAAATCTCATCAAAATATTTTATTCTTTCCAAAATGCGCCCTCTCTGGAGTGATCTAGTGTCAATTCCGCTCATTCTAGGGTATTTCCACCGCATCTCTAATGAGCTTCTAAACCCGATAAGCCACGTTTCTATATAAATCATGGCTCTGATACCAACTGTAATAACCCGCCATTTTGACCGCCCCAAGTTGGTGATTAAAACAGTTCGAAGCGCTCAAACAACGGATTGTTATTGGCTTACAGGTTTGAAATGGAATTTAACATAGAATCGCAATGCTCAACAATAGCAAAATAAAATTTTATACAAACATCAGAGTTTACAATATTTTGAATAGAAAAAAATATAAATTTACACATAATTTTCTTTTTCCAAAATTACAGCTTTTTTCAAGCGTCGCGCGCGTATGTGTCTTCCTGTGCTTCTCCTCTTCAAAATTAAAATCTTACATCCGTAACACTTGGGGTCTGACTCGAGCGTTCCATGCACAAACACAAAACACTCGGTTCAGGATTAAACTTATTTCAATTTAGCAAACTTTAAATAACACATAAATTTATTTATAAATCCCGACAATAATATATAATTAGAGCATAGCAACTATGAAACTATAGAAATAAGAAGGTCAACAAAGTCAACAACATAAGCACGACAGCCAACATGTGATTGTATATGCATTTCAAATAGTGGAGAGCACACTTGAATGAATACTAAATAACCATATATGTTTACAATGTCGGAATTTGTAAAGGTAGCATGTTAAATATTATTTTTATTATTTTCATGCTTGTGTATTTACCTATAGGTCCAATCAAATTTGGCAACAGGCCATTATAAGAGAGAGGGACGTGATCATTATGGAACCCAATATAGGAAAAATTATTACACAACACTATAAGCAATGCATGCCGCATGAGCATGACATGTAACTACTAAGAGGTTCGAAACAACAAAACACAAGCCACTATACTAACACTGATGAGTGCACACGGTGGTCAACTGAAGCTCATGGGAAAACAATGAGTTTACAAACAGCAATGCAAATGGGGAAGGGCCAAAAACATAGCAACTCATATGTAAAATCAAGTACTACATAGATCAACTGTGCATGACAAAAGCATTTGCACAAGATGGTGTAAGGACTGCATGCACAAATGAAACCTGGCCACCAAAACCACCCGAACCCTGAGATAGAAAATGGCCACCGACAATAGAACACTAACATACTTCAAAGGACAGAAGCGCTAAAAAACATAATAAACAGACAATTCCTCTAAGACTCTTACCACAATAAATATCCAAAAAGATTAAAAGATTTAGGCATTCAATCTTCAAAACTTAGAGCAACAAATCTAAAATATCATAACTGCTCCTAATTACACTAGATAAAACCCTCTTCCATTTAGATAACCAAGTGACACCATTTAAATTATTATTATTATTATCATCATCTTTTCCAGATCATCAAAATTTTCCAATGCAGGATAATACCCGTTATAAAGGAAGTATGTGTGATAAGTAGGTGAAATATGTGCAAGTCATGGAAAGTAAAAGATAAATGATCAGCAGGTGTGGCAAACGCAATAACACAGTCCAGTGCAATTTGGGTGACAAGGTATGAGACAAAAGGTCAAATACTTATGAATACAGCACAACCGAACAGGAATCATGTATGTGGTTAAACGAATAAAGGAAAAGTCTCCTTTGTTCGAGCAGTACAGGGAGGAAACAAATGTCCAAGAATTTAAGGCATTGCAAATGCTTGTCCATGCATATAATGCAAAATCTATGTGTGCAACATAGGTAATAGCAAAACAAAGCAAAATAGGGATTGCAACACCGTGCCCATCTCAGCATGAAGCAAGCTATAATGAGGCTATTAGATCATGAATTGTACACAATACACATATATATGTGGGAGAAAATGTGTGTGTGTGTGTATATATATACACGTCAGTAGAAACTGTTTGTTAATATGTCTGGTCCTTTCAGTTGTAATGTTTTGTTTTGAGCGATGCCAAATACAACATCTTTTAAAATTGATTGTACTATTGTAGGCATTTCCTGACATGCAACCTGCGAGCACCGATTAATGCATAGATGCATACAACTCAAAAAAATAGAACTCTAAAATTCTGACCACTTATAGTTTACATAAACATGTGCATTTCGATGAGATTAAAAAGTGTCAACATGTAGGAAAATTTGAGGGTATAACCAGAAATGCAGGTCATCAAAATTCAAGTGACAAATGAACAAATAACAAAACAACTCCAGATAGTTATATGTAATGGAAGCACGAAGTATCTTACTCGCAACAAGTTTAACTGTAAGATAAACTTACATTGGTGACGATGGACGACGATTAGTTCGGCGCGACAACAGTCGGTGACGGTGCAAGTCTGAATTCGTTGGGGAGCGGCAGCCTCATGATTTCCTATCTAAGGCGGAAAATAAGGCGAGGCGCCACTGTAGAGATGGCGCACCTAGGTGGGACGCTCAGCCAACTTCGGTGCAGCAGTCGGTGGCGAAGAGGGGAAGGAAGTCTCGACAACGGTGAAGAGGAACGGACTCGGCGCGATGGTGAATTGCAGTGGCCATAATTTGTTTTTGGAACAATCTGATTTGGGGCTCAATTTAATTTTGGGTAAAAGGAAAGATGAATCCGCTCTAGAAGAAAGAACTAAAGGGGAAGGATTTGTTTTCTCCATTCCCCCCCCCCCCCAAAATGCCCCTTTTTCCAGGACATGCCACCGATCCAATAAAAAAAGAGGCGAGAGAACAGTCTCGAAGCACCGTAAAGCAAATGGACACCAATAAATTCTTTCAACAAAATTTTAATAGGTGTCAAAAATGTTTCAGCAAGGTGAACAAGTAGCAAAAATACATTAAACAAATATTCCCCAATGTAATATACATTTATATTGTACCATTATTTTGTACACTATACATATAAAATTATACACATTCAAATACAAGTTTAAATTAATTCAAATCAATTTCCCATTAAGTACATTAGATTGAAATTCTCAAAATTAATATATATTTTCAAATTTATAATTTATCAAGAATATATTTAAATTAGTTTAAAATATTAATACGGTAAAAATTTATCAAAATAAATTTAAATTCACTCTTACAAAATGATTCAAAATAGAATTGAAAATAACTAAATTTCAGAATCATAATCAAATATCAAATGCATTTTTTCCAAGATTAAATTAAATTATAAAATTTGTAGTTTTGAGTTGAATTCTACAAACAATTTCAAATTACTTAATGACATAAGTATCGCTTATGTGCCAAACTTTGACAAACGTTCACACTGCTTTCAACACTGACCCGTGCGCGAAACACGGGTTCTAAACTAGTATTTGTTAATGACGTTAACCTTGGCAAATTGTTTACACTGAGGTTACAAAAGCATTTTCATTTTAGAAGTAAACACTACATTCAAAAAAATGGATCGACGTCCAAATCCCGTATACAAACATCTAATTTCAACGATTAATTCTTAATTTAATTTATTTTTAAATGCTAAAATTATTTGGGCTATTACAGCCCCCTCCCAAAAAACCGGGTTGTTACATTTACACTTTGTACTATATTAGATATGGTACCATTCCTCAGATGCACTAATCGACCAATGAGACATTATCATGCAGCGGTGCAAACAAGGAAGCGAATGGAGTGTGAAGCATTTTCTAAACTCTTGGCTAAGAAATCCGCACCAGCATTAAGATGAATAGATTCATGTCAACAATGACCATATATTATTATTTTAAAATTCACTTTTATTTTGTTAAACCATACTTACATTAAAAATAAAACGTTTATTTTTATTTTCTCAAAGTGTAATTTCGATTACGATAAAACACCCATTTAATCTAAAATTAAACACACGTTATTTAATATTAATCCATTAGTCAGAAACTACACTTATACCATTTAAATTTAAAATTTCGCACATATTTTACTATAATCAAATTGAATATTAGAGTTAATCACAGGTTCTGATTTCATTCTTATATTCCCACAAAGGTCATATATTATCGATTTGATAAACATTTCATATTAATACAGTCAAATTAATCCAAACTACAATTAATCAATAAAATTTTAATTTCTAACAAATTTATTCAATAATTATTTTTAATTTAGCTTAATATTTTTAGTTAGTAAAAATAAAGGTCGTCACAATCTCCTATGCTCGTAACTTTTTGCCTCCGAAAAGGATCGAAGCAACAACTTAGCATTTTGACCTATTTTATCAAATACTAAACTAATACACATTTAAACTATTTATTTAGTTTTATTATAAATTAGGAGAGGGTTAATATATTTGTTTTAAAATATTTTCAGATACCTTATAAAGCAGTTTATCTATAAACTTGATGTCTTAATTGATACACTATGCCTTTCTCACTTTCGAGACCAAAATTAAATAACAGCGATATTGGAATCATCTCTAGAACTATTTTCAAATGACTAGTGTGGGAGACGGTAATATCTATCTCATTGTTATATAATTTAGTCCATACGTTAGCTATATGTAAGTCTAAAATCTTGAAGTACTTGTTAGATCAATTTTAACACAAATTGAAATATTTTAGAGCAATTTTCTTTCTTCGAAAATAAAAAAATATTCCAGATTATATATGACAAGTTCTAAAACATTCCATTTTATACCATAAAATTTCAAAACATGAAATTTCTTAAATATTATTATTTTATGCAATATTATCATATTTCAAACTTAAGGAAACTTATGTGAACCCTCTTTATATCAAATTACTAATCTTCAAAAATTTAACGATTTAGAGAAACCCATTTGTAAAATTTCTTACTGCTTAAACTGTAAATTTTATTTACAACTGCAATTTTAAAAATTTCCATAAACATTTATAAATATGTATAAATTATTTGAAAATAATTGTTAACGCAATTGCTTATATTAAGAAAGATGACCACTTAAGTTATCAAACCTATTATTTGAAAATTCAAGAACAATTCCCTTTAGGAGAGCATGACGTAACAACTATATATTAAATCACTTTTTGTATAAAACATTTTTTATTATACACAACAACTTATTTTATCCCTATTTTAACTTCCTACCGGTTATTCAGAATGGAATTAACTTATAATGCAATGAGGGAGTTCATACAAAGTAATATCCTCAAATATAGATTCTACAAGTTTTCATTTACTTATATTTAAATTTTACTTGGTTATAGTTTTATTTTATCCATAAAATTTACATATTTATTTTATTTTAATGCTCACACTTTAAATCTGCCTTTCCGGTTTAACATTCAAATCTTAATGTCCAATATAGAAGATGTTATTTAAGTTTTCGTCTAACATTAAAGTCAACATTTAAATTAATCTATATTTGATTCGACACCATTGAATAGCATTCAAATGAATATTATCCTAAAATCTTATTAATGTTACCATTGTTTAAACTATTATTGTTAATTTTCAATTTACTACAATTTAAACAAGATTTACACAAAGTTAATTTCGAAATTACCAAATTGAATTCTATTAGGTAAATCAATCTATTTTATTTATTTACATAGGTCATGTTTCTTAGTCAATAATTATATGGATCATAATTTTGAAATTACTTTACTTTCAAAATTTTGACATCAATATATGTATTCCTTTAAATCATTTGTCTTTTATACATCATTAATTTCATAACTTTATTGGCATTAAAATCTATATAAATATAGCATCTTAAGCGAAAATAAGAATTTTGAAAGTTTCATATATATCCATGAAATATAATTAATGATACACATACACACAATGGAATTACTATTATTTTCACAAACATCTCATAATTCAAATCTTTTTGTGAAGACCAACAAAAGTAGGTATTTTTAGACAAAATCTTCAAAATTTATTCTACGTTAAATAGATTATCTTCATATTATAATAAGCTTCTTGATTTATAATCCTCGTTATACTAATTTATTGAAACAACCCAAAGTCGCCCTTATGGGAAAGCCCGGATTGAGTTGAGAGTACGACAAATCAGAACGCAAACAGATGAAAATTTCATTGCTTATTACAACAATTTACATCAGAGTACAAGAATATACAGAGTATGAATAAATAATATACATCAGGAATATATCAGAGATTAATATACATTACACAGCAGCGGAAAAATAATACATAATCACAACTGTAAGGAATACACGAATATAGAGAGTTCTGAACATAGCTCCAGCGGTAAATCCAGGATCGTGGAAAAGAAAAATCTGCAAAACCAAAACTACTACCTACCCGTGTGGAAAATAGGGGCACCCAGAGTTTAGGTTAAAACAATAAACTCCAGGTCAGTCATGTGACGGTGTGAGAACTAAAACAGTTATTTAAAACTTTACTTTAAAATAGAGTAAATCAAGGGATCATGCCGTATAACATGGAATGGGTTTCCTCCCAAGAATACCAGTGCATATGTAACAACCCGGAAAATCCGAACCAATTTAAAAATTTTATTTTCAATAAATTGGTTAGAAAATGTGCCCAAATTTAAAAATTTTATTTTTAAATAATATTAAAGCCAGTGAAAATAGTCAATTTTCAAACGACCTCTATTTTCGACGAAACCACTTTTGTTGGAACCGGAATGTCAAATTATTGCTAGGTTCCAATTTTTAGAATTTTCCGATTTAGTTTGTGAGCGTGGAAAAAGAAACCGTGTTTGGTCAAATACAGTCAAATCCGAACGACTGGAAAATAGCCATTTTTCGAACAGTCTCAGAATTTGACAAAATTAATTTTGTTGGATTCGTATCGTCAAAGCATAGCCAAAAATATTTTTTTGGGATTTTTCGGGGTTCGTATGTGGCTCCGGTGGATTTTTGAATATGTCACAATTAATAATAAAAAGAATTAATTTTAAATTTGAAAAACAAGGGCTGAGTTGACCTCTTAGGCCTGTATGACATGGTTAGATGGATTCGGAATAGGGGTTATTGGGTAGGGTAGCTTCTTGTTGGACTGAATTCTGAATTCCTTAAGAGATTTGGTTTTTTTTGTAAAATTAACATTAATATATTATAAAAGAGATGGTTAAAACCCTAAATTAGATTCCACTATTCATCTTCCTCCTACAGCCGCCGCCCCCCTTTCAATGGCCACAACTTCCCCCTTTATTTTCTTCCAATCCACAGCGAATTAAAATCCAAACCCTATACCACTTCGAAGAGATTCTCCTTCTCTTCATTTTCATACGGTTAGATCTTCTCTGGAGCCACCTTTTCCTCGAACCCGACACCCAAAGCCGCCGCATATCCCACGTGTCACACTCCCTAGGCTCAGCCGAGCTCCTCCATTCCGGGTCCCACGTGTGTGTCTTTCCGTCCTCTCCGCTGCGGCATCCTCCGATCGATTGCTAGTGGCTTGAATTGGGAGAAAAGTTTAACCCTAGTTTTGAACAAAGGAGGAAGGTGTCGGCCGTATTACTGTAAGGAAGAAAATGAACTAAAACTAATTTATTTTGCTTAATTTAATAATTAAATTAATCACTAATCCTATTTTACCCATAACTTTGTCAAATAAACTCAGAATTGCACAATTTTTGAAGCGTTGGACTCGTACGATCCTGAACTACAGTTCTAGACTGAAACGGGGAATTTCTGAGTAGTTGGATTTTTGGCTAAAATCACCAACGACTGTGAGATATATTTTGTTCAAATTAATTAATTAATTAATTTATCTATTTTTTTATTTATAGTTATTCATCTTTAGATCTGTTGTGTAGATATAGTATGATGTTTGTTTGTTGTATGATGGATTATTATGATTGGTTGTCATGTATTATTCAAATATTATTTTATTTTATTCTATTTAATTGAATTGAGTTAGATAATCAATTCAATATTTATTCTTATATTGAATAATCATAGATCTAAATGTGAAAAAAAATGTGCAAATATCTTAGTAACCCATTTCAATAAAAATTGTAGAAAAATAAATTCTCTTTTTGTTGCATTCCTAAATGCAAACAAATTGTAGAAAAATAAATTATCTTTTTGTTGCATTCCCTAATGCAAACAAAATGTAGAAAATAAAACATCAATTTTGTTGCATTCCCTAATGCAAACAAATTGTAGAAAAATAAATTATCTTTTTGTTGCATTCCTTAATGCAAACAAATTATAGAAAAATAAATTATCTTTTTGTTGCATTCCCTAATGCAAACAAAATGTAGAAAAATAAATTATCTTTTTGTTGCATTCCCTAATGCAAACAAAATGTAGAAAAATAAACATCAATTTTGTTGCATTCCCTAATGCAAACAAAATGTAGGAAAATAAATTATCTTTTTGTTGCATTCCCTAATGCAAACAAAATGTCGAAAATAAAACATCATTTTTGTTGCATTCCTTAATGCGAACAAACTGTAGGAAGATAAGATATTACCTTTTGCATTTCTCAATGTAACGAGATAGAAAGAAGAATAAAAGAAAAAGAAAAGAGATTTTATTTTATGTTTGCATTCTACGATGCAAACAATGCTTGTAAATTAAAAATTCACATTTTTCAATTGCCTTCTACTATATATACAAAATCTAGGAAAAATATAAAATATATTTTATTGGTATTCTTCCATGCAAATAAAACAAATTATAGATAAATACATCTTTGTTTGCAATTTTAGATGCAAACAAATTATAAATAAAAGATACATCTTTGTTTGCAATTTTAGATGCAAACAAATTATAAATAGAAGATACATTTTTGTTTGCAATTTTAGATGCAAACAAATAATAAATAAAAGACACATTTTTTGTTTGCAATTTTAGACGCAAACAAATTATAGATAAAAGACACATTTTTTGTTTGCAACTTTAAATGCAAACAAATTATAGATAAAAAGATACATCTTTGTTTGCAATTTTAGATGCAAACAAATTAGTAGAAGAAATCTAGATGCGAACAAAATAATAAAGGAAAGATTACATTTTTCTTCCATTTATTTACATCCCTTAATGTAAATAAACATGAAATAAAGAGTTGTTCTTTATTTTACATTCCTTGTTGTAAGTAAAAAATTACAAATTTAAAGATACATTTTTACTTGCGTTTCTCAATGCACATAAATCATGCATAGGATAATATACATTTTATTTGCAATCCCGTATGCAAATAAAATATGAGAATTAAAAGTTGCATTGAATGTAATCGCTTAAGGAATTATATATTTATATATATATATGTATATATATAAATGTAAATAGAAATTAAACGAATCGTGCACGGTAGTTCACGTTTCGGCAATCGTGACTTTAAACGGTTATACCGAAAGATCCACCCGTCGGATTTTCCCAAAACCGGAACCGTTGGGACCACTTTGGGAAGATCTTTCCTATAAGACCAATTTTGTCAAAATCCAACGGTTAGATTTCAAGATATGTGTAAATCAAATTTTGAGAAAAACAGCGCCAAAGCCACGCTTAACCCGAAGCGTCGTTTGATTATATTTAGCTATTTATAAATAAATAAAAATAGCGATAAATCGTTATAAATTAATGTTAACGATATGAAATGATTTGAAAAAAATAATTATTTGATAATTATTTGAAAAGTCCGAGTTCTACTCATTTCAAATAATTATACGTCGATGAAGAGACGAAGACGGTGTTGAAGACCGGCGGTCTTTACACTGAACGGATGTATTGCTACTGAGGTCCTCGATAGGAGTAGCTACCCTGAAGGGATTTCGGCAGTAGTCGTCCGGACGTATGTGATGACTGTCCGGATATAAGAGAGCCTTTAAGGTGTCTCCGGTTTCGTTCAGACCCAGAACGGACTTGTAAATGGATGCATGTCTGACTTTGAACTTCGTACCATATAAACTGATTTCTGTTAATATACAACCGTTGGTGGTAAGAGAATTTATTCTTTCGCTCAACACCCTTAGAGGTTGTGTATTGATAGATGTTAATTTCATGGCATGGATTGTCAATGGGATGCGCTAAGATGCAAATGATCAAGGCTTTGTTGAAAAGCAGGCCTTGTGGTTGATGATCAAAGCATAGTCTATTTAGGCATAGCTTTGTGTATATCGTGACTTCGCGAGCCTCACACACCGGTTGAGTATAAAACGGGAGAAGGGAACGCAGGGAGTGCACACATTTCTTTCTAGCTAGAAGTGGTGTCAGTGCTTAAACTGGCTGACATTTGCTTATGTGGTTGTTGGAATATTTTTCCGAGGCCTCGGTTTATTCTTATCGGTCGCCTCGGCCGATTTGTAGGTCCAATAGGATCGGGGAACGTGTGTTCAGGCATAACTAATCCAATAAAGTATTTGTGGACCGGCCCTGCTATATCCAAGGGTTCGCCAGCGTCCGAATCCTGAGACATTGCTAGAGTGTCTCGAATCGGTCAGGAGCTCCTCCCTAGCCTTGACTTATGATGGAAACCCAATTACCAATACGTCCCATGCGGTTTTGATTGCATAACTAGTATGGCGACATAGTAGATGGTAGCTATGCCGTCTAGGATTAATATTATAATTGAAATATTTTCTTTAAACATATACACACTAATAATAATATCGTATTTTGCGTATTTATCATCTTTTGACCATTATAAGGTAAAACCCTATCCTCCGGTTTGCGTTGCATTGTGTGATGGGACTTGGGTCTTATAATGGTTTCATTTTTCTAAAAAGCATTGCATTATTTAACGTTATACTTTATTTATTGCACTGATAATCCCATGGAGTAAACCCGTTCCGCGATAGCGGCTTGGTCCCCGTGATTGTCAAACCCGTTAGTTAATTAAGATATCTCATACCAGTCCCATGACTGACTCGTAGTTTGTTTCACCTTTTGCAAACTCAGGTGACCTCTTCTACACGGGCAGCCAAGTGACAGGTTAGGCTTGGATATTCACTGGATGGAAGCTTGCTGATGGAGATGCGGAAGAAACTTTCTTTTTATCTTTTATTTTCTGCTTAAGACTTTGAGACAGTATTTAGATTTGATGTAATTTGAGAGAATGAGACTCTATTTCTTTTCTTTGAGACATCGGTTTTGTTAAGTGTAATTCTGTGCTGCATACTCTGATGTTTCAGTGATGATGTTTGTGATGACATTTCTTTCCGCTGCAATGATTTATATGTTATGTTATACTCTGAGATCTGTTATTATTCTAGTTATGTTATATTCCATGTGATTTCCCTTACTTTCATTACATGGGAGTTTCGGGTCATCACAGCATATAACAAAACAGCGCAATGCTTTTTGAAGAAATGAACCTTTTATAAGACTCAGGTCTCATCAAATAATGCAACGCAAGTCGGAGGATAGAGTTTTACCTTATAATACCCAAACATGCTTGGTACGTTTAAAACAAATCATTTTGATACTATTATAAGGTATAGTGTCAAAATCAACTTCAAATATAAAAGTATCAATCATAGATGGCATAGTAACCCATCCTACCATGTCGCCATACTAGTTCTATAAATTAAATCGAAATGTCACACAATGGAAAGTGGATTTCCATCATGAGTCGCTGCAAGGTATGTACTCCTCACTGCTTCAAGACACTCTGGAAAATGCCTCAGGGTTACTCACTTTGGGCAACCCTTAGATGCTTCAGGGTTGGTCCTCTCTTACGTTTGAGGATTGGTTATTCCTGAACACACGTTTCCCTGTCCTATCGAATCTATTCGTCGGCTCCGTAGTAACCGATATATTCGAGGCGCCTTGTTATCCAACATCCACATAGGTAAAAATATAAAAATGTCTGGGCTCCATTCCATGTCACCACCCATAGCTAGAAGGAAACATCGTGCATTCCCTACAGTCCTTTATCCGGTTTTTGACTCATACCGAGGTGTGAGGCTTGCGAATTAATGCTATACACAAAGCTATGCTATATTAAACCCGTGCTTTGATCATCAACTACAAGACTCTGCTTTTCAGCAAAAGCCTTGATCATTTGCATCTCAGCATGCCACACAAGAAATTCACGTCATGCGATTGATGTCTATCGATATATAATGTAATCACCCAGAAATCCGAGCCAATTTAAAATTTTTATTTTGGCAATTTTAATGAATTTTGAATATTTAAAATGAATTATTTTAAATAATTACGACGAGAAATTTATTTTGAATAGAATTCGAACGTATATATTTATTTGAATTGTCATAAGAATATAAATAATTGTTTATAATTATAAAATGAATTGAAAATGGCGCAGTAGTTCGATAATTCGATTTCAAATTTCTAATGAATGTATAGGATTCAAAATAAACCGGATTTTAGTGAAACCAAAAGTATTTGAATCTAATTGAGAATATCTTTCCAACGAATCTGAAAAATCAAAATTTCATAGCAGGAATCAAAAGTTACTTCCAGTTGAAAATTCAGAACAGTCGCTATGGAATTCTGGCCCTTAAAAATGGAAATTTTGCAAATGACCTCAGTTTTCGACGAAACCACTTTTGTTGGATCCTTGATTTCAAATTATTGCTAGGTTTCAAAGTTCGTAATTTTCTGAATCAATATGTGAGCGTGGCAAGAGAAACGCGTTTGACCAGTTTAAGTTGATTTTAATCGACTGGAAAATGGCCATTTTCAAATGGTCTCGGAATTTGTTGAATTTTTTTTTTGTTAGGACCGTATCGTCAATACGAAGCTAGAAAATATTTTTTGGGAATTTTTAGAGACTGTATGTGGCCCCGGTAAATTGAAATGCGCGTTCAAATTCAATATATAGATTTAAATTTTGATTTTGACGGAAACTGATCGAAATGGTTGAATTGGATTACGTGACATATCCCATTGTTTTCGGAATGGGGGTATAACGCTAGGAACGATAGTCGTTAGGTCGCGTTTAGAGATTGAAATAAAAAGTTACTTTATGGGAGAATAAAAAAATTTAAATTAAATAAAAAGAACTTAGTCAAACCCCCTTTTTACTTTTCTCCCTTCACCCCCCATACCATTCATTCAAAGCAGATAAAGGAAAAAAGGAAAAAAACACGCGATCGAAGGACACCGCCGGCCTGAAACGACCCGAACTTCCCGGGTAAGGAAAGCACGGATTGAGTTGAGAACAATACACAAAAGAACGCAGACAGAAGAACATTTCGTTGTTAATTACAACAATTCATCAGATTACAAGAATATACAGTGTAAGAATAAATATTACACAGAAAATATCAGAGATTTAAATTACATTTAAATGCATCGCAACGGAAAATAATACAATACACAACTAGAAGTAATACACGGATATAGAGCTTTCCGGGTATCGTTCCAGCTGTAAATCAGGATCCTGTGAATATAAATCTGCAAAACCAAAACTACTAGCTGCCCGTGTCAAAATTAGGGCACCCAGAGTATAGGTTAAAACAATAAACTCCAGGTCAGTCATATGACTGGTGTGAGAACTAAAACAGTTATTAATCTTTATTTTAAAGTTAGGTAAATCAAGGGACCACGCCGTATAACACGGAACGGGTTTCCTCCCAAGAATACCAGTGCATAAAACAAACAGCGCAATGCTAAATAAAGAAGAATGAAGTTATTATAAGACCCAGGTCCCATCACACAATGCAACACAAGCCGGAGGATAGGGTTTTACCTTATAATAGCCAAAGCATGCTTGATACGCTAAAACAAATCATTTGATACTATTATAAGTGTATAATGTCAAAACAATTTCAATCATAAATATCAATCATAGACGGCATGGGTACCATATATCATGTCGCCATACTAGGCTCTACAATCAAAACCGCAAATGTCACGTATTGGAAGTTGGATTTCCATCTGTGAACCGAGGCAAAAGGTAGTCCTCTACCGATTCGAGACGCTCTAGCCCGTGTCTCAGGATCAGAGCTTGAGTGACCCTTAGGAGCCACTAGGCCGGTGTAACGACCCAGAAAATCTGAACCAATTTAAAATTTTTAAATTGGCTAAAATAATGGATTTTAAATATTTAAAATGAATATTTTAAATAAAGGCGATGAAAACTGAGTTCGAATCGACGATTGAAAACGAATATAATTAATTATAATTATATATAGAATTGAAAATGGCGCGGTAGTTCGATAATTCGATTTCAAACTTCGATTGAATATACCGAGTGCAAAACAATCCGGATTTTAGTGAAACCAAAAACATTAGGATCTAATTGATGATATCTTTCTAACGAATCTGACCAATCGAAATTTGATAGCGGGAATCAAAAGATATGTCCAGTTGAAAATTCTGAATAGTCGCTATGGAATTCAGGCCCTTAAAAATGGACATTTTGCAAAAGACCTCGGATTTCGATGAAACCACTTTTGTTGGGTCCGTGATGTAAAGTTATTGCTAGATTCCAAATTTCATAATTTTTCGAATCAATATGTGAGCGTGGCAAAAGAAAACGCGTTTGACCAGTTTCAGTTGATTTTAATCGACTGGAAATTGGCCATTTTTCAAACGGTCTCAGAATTCAACGAAACTAGTTTTGTTAGGACCGTATCGTCAATACAAAGCTAGAAAATATTTTTCGAGAATTTTTCTAGTTAGTATGTGACCCCGGTAATTTGAAATGTACGTTTAAAATTCAATATAGTGATTTAAATGAAAATTCAAAAGGAAACTGATTGTAACAATCGAATCAGCTAGCGATACATATCCCATTGTGTTCAGAATGGGGGTAAAACGCTATGGGCGACAGGCGGTGGGCCTCGTTTCGAGGTCGTATGTAAAAGTCAACCTATTTGCAAAATTAAATAATTAAATAATAAAAAATAAAAAAAAATATCTAAATTCCCTCCTATACCCTGGCCCCCCCGTTTCTTTTCGATTTCAGACAGAAAGAAAAAGAAAAAAAAAAAAAAAAACCCTAAGAGCCATCGCGACGTTCACCAGCCCCCCCCCCTCGAGCGAACGCCGCCGACGAAGACGCAGCGCCACCGCACCCCTTGTTCACCAGCGACCCAAGCCCAACCGCCTGTCCCTCCTCCAACCGTTCGAAACCCCGAGCGCCGCCGCCTCGAAGCTGCCGCCGACGACATCTTCTCCCCCCCCCCCTCTGTAAGTCGTTTTGTTTCATTTTATTTTTATTTATTAAAAAGGAAAAATCTGATTTTTGTAAAAGGAAATATCTGATTTTTGTAAAAGGAAATATCTGATTTTTGTAAAAGGAAATATCTGATTTTTGTAAAAGGAAAAATCTGATTTTTGTAAAAGGAAATATCTGATTTTTGTAAAAGGAAATATCTGATTTTTGTAAAAGGAAATATCTGATTTTTGTAAAAGGAAAAAACTGATTTTTGTAAAAGGAAAAATCTGATTTTTGTAAAAGGAAAGAACTGATTTTTGTAAAGCATATAAAAACTGATTTTAGTAAAAGAATTTAAAAACTGTTTTTTTTTTTAAAAAAGGGAATTATAAAAACTGATTTTCAAAAGCATATAAAAACTGATTTTTGGAAAAGATTTAAACTTTAAATAGAAAAAGATTAGAACTTTAGAAAAAATAAAGATCATATTTTTAAAATAGAAAAGAGCAGATTTTTAGAATGGAAAAGGTCCTATTTTTAAAATAGAAAAGACAGGATTTTTATTAAGTAAAAGAAGTAAGATATGAAAATTTATATTTTTAAAGCAATAAAAATATAATTTTTACATCATAGAAATATTAAAAATATAATCTTTATATATTGAATAGCATAGTAAAAATTCGATTTTTATATATTGAATAACATAGTAAAAATTCGATTTTTACATATGTAGAGAATACGGGCAACAAATCGACAACAGGAGAGATTGGCGAAGATTTTATGCAAGGAAGTGTCGTGAAGTTGGATAGCTATTGGTGAGATTTCTGATTTAAAAATATATACATATGTGTGAAAATGAAAGTGAATTGCTATATATGAATATCTATATATATATATATATACGCCCCTCGTCCACAAACCATGGACGATATTTATTGGTTGAAATTGTTGTGAAAAGTGATTGATAGCGAATGATTGTTTGGGATTGTTTGTGATTGATATTGGTTGATTGTGGTTGAAAAATACCCATTTGTGGTTGAGAAATATTTGGTTGAAACCACATAGGATTAGTTTGTGGAAATGAAATAAATATATACATGCCGCCTGCGTGCGAACTAGATGCATGAACCCCCTTGTCAAAAACCGCGAGGTTTTAAGGTAGAGCGAGGAGCCGTACTAGGGACGGTGCCGGTTTAACTACCCTGCCGTTATGCTGCCGAAATTTTGAATAATATTCATGTGTTTGAATTATTTTCATATGCTTAAACTATAGAAGACATTCATGTGTTGAATTGATATTCATTCGTTGTTTAGAAATTCATGTGTTGAATGGTATTCATATTTTGAAATAAATTGTTCGATAATAAAAATCACATTTTTATCTATATATAGAAACTATAGAAAACATTCATGTGTTGAATTGATATTCATTCGTTGTTTAGAAATTCATGTGTTGAATGGTATTCATATTTTGAAATAAATTGTTCGATAATAAAAATCACCTTTTATCGACTATATGAGCTATATAGAAAAATAGTGTTTTGAAATGAATCGTTTTACAATAAAAATTACATTTTTATTGTATGCAGAAATCGTTGAAATGTGAAGTGTTAAAAATAGCCACTTGTTCAAAATAAACATATATGAGTTGAAATATTCATTAATTAGCTAATGAAATGATTTGCACCTATTTATGTAACATTAGAATGAATGGAGTTTTTAAACCAAATAGAAATCAAATATGAAGTCGAATAGAAATTGATAAATGATAAGAACTGTATATATGTGTACATGCAATATTCATTGAACAGGTTATAGCAAAGGGGCTAGAGAAGAGGAATAAAATTTTGTGCCCGACAAATAGGTACACATTTACTGATTTGTTTGGGTGATGATTTTGAGCCTGTTGGCTAGCTGCTTGGCTTTTTCTTTTTCTTTTTGAGATTAGAAGGACCGGGAACGCTATTTGCAATTTCCCGATGCTCCCGGTGCTCCCGGTGCAGGGGAGGTTATGGCGAAATTTTTCCAAAATTTAAGGCGTTAGAAAAATATTTGAAGTGAAAACGATATGGAAATCATTGAATGAACTATATTTATATAAATATATAAATAAAATTAAAACGAAACGAAGCCGTGCAGTTCGTATTTTGAAACCGTGATTTCAAACAACTAGTACGGGGAATCCGACCATTGGATTTTCCCGAAACCTCAACCGTCGGGTTCGCCTTGGAATTATCTTTCCAACGACACCAACCTTGTAAAAATCCAACGGTTGGATTGTCCGGAATGTTTAATTTAAATTTGAAGAAAAACAGCGCCAGAATCGATTATATTTATATATAAATATAAATAGAATTATATTTAATCGAATAACGACGCTGCAGTTCGTATTTTGAAATCGAAAATTCAAACGATTGTACCGGGAGATCCGACCGTCGGATTTTCCCGAAACTGGAACCGTTGGGTTCGTTTTGAAAAGACCTTTCTAATGATGTAAATTTTGTGAAGATCCAACGGTTAGATTTTCAGATATGTGTAAATCAAATCTGAAGAAAAACAGCGCCACGGCCGCCTTATGGCCCGAAGCGTCGTTTTGAATAAAAAGGCTATTTTAAAATAAATAAAAATAGCGATAAATAGTTATAAAATATCATAAGCGATATGGAATGGAAATAAACTGAATTTGCTTGATTTATGTGGCTTTTGATGGTTGAATGTGTTTGGTGTGAAAATTACATTTAAGAACAATATTGGTGTTGTCGAATAATTTAACCATTGAAATAAATCGATTTGAAATTCTAAATATACGTGAATTATTTGAAAAGGCCGAGTTAATTCTCATTTCAAATAATTGATCGACGATTGAAAGTCGAAGATGAAGACGATGGTCGAAGACCGGAGATCTTCACCTCGTTTGGATGGTAACCGAGGTCCTGATTGGGAGGCATCCCGAAATATGGATAATGAGTGGTGATCGTCCAGACGTACGTGGTGATCGAAGGGTTTGCGAGGTATTTAGTGCCTCCGGTTTCGTTCAGACCCAGAACGGATTTGTAAATGGACTGTGTGTCTGACATTGGAGTTATTCTGTGTTGATTGGTTTCTGTTAAATATACATCTGTTTGGCGGCGGAGAATTTATTCTTTTGCTTAACGCCCTTCTCTGAGACGTACGAGCTCAGAGGTTGTATATCGATGGACATCAATCGCATGGCGTGAATTGCCTGTGTGGCATGCTAAGATGCAGTGATCAGGGCTTCTGTTGAAAAGCAAAGTCTTGTGGTGATGATCAAAGCACCGCCTGTGTGGCGTAGCTTTTTGTATAACGTGAATTCGCGAGCCTCACACCCCGGTATGAGCCTAAAACGGGAGAAGGACCTCAGGGAGGACATGCGTTTCTTTCTAGCTAGGGTGGTGTCAGTGACCTACCAGCCCTGACATTTATATACTTTTCACCTATGTGGTTGTTGCTGTTGCGAGGCGCCTCGGTTTGATCGGACGATCCGGGTCCGATGGAGTCATTCGTTGGCTCGTTTACGCCCCAAAGGGCGGGGAAACGCAGTGTTCAGGAATTTTAATCCACATCGGTGGACCGGCCCTGACGATCCAAGGGCCCACCTGAGTCTGGGTCCTGTGGCTCGGGCTTGAGAGTCACGAATTCGGTAAGGACTATCTTTTGCCTTGGTTCATGACGGAAATCCAATTTCCAAATACGACATCGTGCGGTTTTGATTGTATATATATATGGCGACATGATATATGGTACCCATGCCGTCTATGATTGATAGTTATGATTTGAAATTATTTTCAAAAACATATGAACACTAGCAATAATATCAAATGCCTTTGTTTTGTTCGTATCAATCATATTTTGGCCATTATAAGGTAAAACTCTATCCTCCGGTTTGCGTTGCATTGTGTGATGGGAACTGAGTCTTATAATGGCTTCATTTTTGTTAAAAGCATAGCGATGTTTAAAAGAAAGGTTTGTTTTAAAGCACTGGCAATCCAATGGAGTAAACCCGTTCCACGAAAGTGGCGTGGTCCTGTGATTAGCCAATTATATATGTGTTGAGTAGATTTCTCATACCAGTCCCATGACTGACTCGTAGTTTGTTTCACTTTCAAACTCGGGTGCCCCTTTTTCTACACGGGCAGCCTTGTATTCAGGTTTAGCTGGTTCTTTTTCTGGATAGCTGGAGCTGAAGATGGATTCTATCATTTATTCTTTTTATGCTGTTCAGCTCCTATTGTACATATTTTGTTTATTTCCGCTGTAGACATTTATGTATAGCTGAACTGTATTTGTACTAAGTAAGATCCTGTATACTGTGTAACTCTGATGATTACTTTTATCCAGTATATTTTGTTGTTCATTCTGGTGTATTTATTTAATTCTGTTCTGCTATTATATGTTTCTGTGTTATATTCCAAAAGATAACCTTGTTTCCGTGAGAACGGGAATTCGGGTCGTCTCAACGTGGTATCAGAGCTTTGGTTAAGCTTAGTTCTGGAATATAACATTTGAACGAACTCGTTAGAAATAGAACCAGTAGTGTTCTAGGACGGGTAACTCTATACAGATACGATCAGTAATATCCTAGTATGAGTAAAGCAGAATGAAATTACACCCCCGTGGACACATTTACATTAAAGTATGTGTTTCTATATTTTAAAATACCTTTTCTGTGACCTGACACTTGATCTGCCATTTGCAGAAGTACTAGAAAAATGAGTGCCAGAAACAGAAGGAATACAGAACCCGATCTAGAGGCTCTATTCAAGAGATATCGAAATCTGGGTGGAGCATAGTTTTCGGGCAATGAATCTATTATTCAAACTCAAGCTTGGGTGAGTTCTGTCGAAAGAATCTTTGAGCATATCCAACTGAGAGATGACCAGAAACGGTTAGTAGCATCTTGGGCGCTCAAAGAAGAAGCTTTAATCTGGTGGGAATCAATCATCAAAGATAATCCAGAAGGTGATATCACCTGGGACAGATTCAAAGTGATTTTCCTAGAAAGATTTACTCCTCCCGAAGCAACCAAGAGATTATGCGATGAATTTTCTTATCTGATACAAGGAGACATGACCATCCCAGAATATCATAAGAAATTCAATGAACTTGCTCACTTTGCTCCTCATCTAATTCAAAATCCGAAGAGGAAAAATATGAGATTTATTCACGGGCTTCAAAGGAAATACCAGAATAAAGTATTGGGGCATGTGAAGCTTCCTTTTTCTGAAATGATATATATGGCCTATCAGTATGAAGATCTCCATAAGAAAGGAATGTTATGCGACGAAGAAGAAGTTTGTTGTAGTGACAAAGAGGAGTCGGAAACTGATATTCCTGAAGTTAGTACGAGGTCTGAGGTCAATAAAGAGCCTAAAGTAAATCGAAAAAGGGCTAGATCTGAAAAAGAACCTGTCACGACTGCCATATGCAGTAACTGCAATAGACAAGGACATCTCTCGATAAGTTGTAGGTCTCTAAAGAAACAAGTTAAGGATGGGTCTAAATCCGGTGGGAGGCTACAAGAGAAAAGGGGATGTCATAAGTGCCACCAGGCCGGTCATATTGCGAAAAACTGCCCGCTATTCAGAAAACCTGGGGCAGTACATATAAATGAAATAGCAGAAACTCCTGAGCCCTCAGCTAATCAAGAAAGGCCCGATGTTTTAGAAGGCACGCTTACTGTCAAAAACATTCCAGTCAAAGTACTGTTTGATACGGGCGCGTCGCGATGCTTCATTGCAAAGGATGCAGCTAAGAAACTGGATTTGAATTTGAAAAAGCTTAAGGAACCAATGACTGTCCAGAATCCGGTTGGGGGTTCCATTGATCTCAGTTGGATTTGTAGAGTACCGGTTTCTTTTTCTCGTTATCGGTTACCTACTATCGCAGCCGTCATGAATTTTAAAGAGTTTGATCTTATCTTAGGGTTAGACTGGTTGACTAAATATGAAGCTGAAGTTAAATGCGCCGACAGAGTCGTAAAGGCGAAGATTAAATCAGGTGATTATATAACCATTCCCTGTGAAGGTAAGAATGCTAATAGAAAAGACTTCTGGGCAGCTTTGGATGTTTCTCCAGCCCAAATTGAAAAGGCCCCTGAAGTCATAGAGAATATTCCTGACCTCATCAAAGACATTCCTGTCGTAAAGAACTATGCGGATGTGTTCGAAGAAGTTGTTCGCTTACCTCCGCAGAGAGAAATAGATTTCAAAATTGCTTTAATTCCGAATGCAAGGCCGGTAGTTCACGCTATTCGAAGAATGTCCTTGAAAGAGAAGGAGGAATTAGACAATCAAACACGACAACTAGTATGGAAGGGTCTGATCAGGCCCAGTTTCTCTGATTGGGGTGCAGCAGTGGTATTTGTCCCAAAATCTGACGGTACTCTACGTCTATGTGTGGATTACCGTGATCTGAACAAACAGACAATAAAGAACAAATATCCATTGCCCCGGATTGATGATTTGTTGGATCGATTAAATGGAGCACAAGTATTCTCACGAATGGACCTAGCTACAGGCTTCCATCAACTCCGAATTGCCGAAGAGTGTGTTCCAATGACAGCGTTCAGAGGTCCCGACCTATTCTACGAGTGGTTAGTAATGCCGTTCGGCTTATGTAACGCCCCTGCTTACTTCGTCAATCTAATGAACAGGGTATTCAGAGGAGTATTGAATAAATTTGTTCTGGTTTTCATTGACGATATTCTAATCTTCTCTAAATCAAAGGCCGAACACGAAAAGCATCTGGAGCAGGTTCTAGAAATCCTGAGAAGGAATGTATTGAAAGCCAAATTTTCCAAATGTATATTCTGGCAAGATGAAGTAAAATTTCTGGGCCACGCCGTATCGAAAGAAGGAATCGCTGTGGATCCAAGTAAAATCACAGCTATTCAGAACTGGAAACAGCCCAGTACTCCCACTGAAGTCTGCAATTTTCTCGGATTAGCTAGCTATTACCGAAAGTTCGTTAAAGACTTTTCAAAGATATCTGGTCACTTAACGAAGCTTACAAAGAAGCATTCTAAGTTCAAATGGACTCAAGAGAGTGAGGAGGCTTTCGAAAAGCTAAAGTTAAGATTGACGACAGCTCCAGTGTTAACCATCATTGATGGCAACCAAGATCTAAAAGTCTGGACGGATGCGTCTAGAGAAGGCCTTGGTGCAGTGTTGATGCAAAGGGGCCAAGTGATTGCTTATGCTAGCCGTCAACTGAAACCGCACGAGAAAAACTATGTAACTCATGATCTTGAGTTATTGGCTATCATATTCTCTTTGAAAATCTGGAGACACTATCTTCTGGGCGAGAGATTTGAGCTGTTTACAGATCACCAGTCGTTGAAATATCTGTTCACTCAGAAGGACTTAAATCTGAGACAGCAACGTTGGCTGGAGTTTCTTGCGGCATATGACTTCGAAATTATATATACTCCAGGAAAAGCCAATGTCGTGGCCGATGCGTTAAGCAGAAAGAATGTAATGATCGCCAGTTTTATTATCACGACTTCATTGCTAGATAAGATATCTGCTCTTCAGGAGGATGATCACTTCATTCAGAAGATCAGAGGGATAATTCAACAAGGCGAACCTTCGAGTTTTCAAGTAGACAATGATGGGATTTTAAGGCTCAAAGGTCGAATCTGTGTCCCTAACATTCCTGAGCTTCGAAAAGAAGTTCTGGATGAATGCCACAAGTCAAAACTCAGTATCCATCCGGGAGTAAGCAAAATGTATAATGACATCAAGCGCACTTTCTGGTGGAAGTCGATGAAAAGGGACATTTCTTTATATGTAAGCCGATGCCCTACTTGCCAGCTAGTCAAGAGTGACCAACAGAAACTGGCTGGATTATTACAACCGCTAGAAGTTCCTGGCTGGAAGTGGGAACATATTTCTATGGATTTCATCGATGGTCTGCCCAGAACCAGAAAAGGAAATGACAGTATTTGGGTGATCGTAGATCGTTTCACGAAGACCGCCCATTTTATACCCGTCAGATCAAACAGAACTGCTCAGAGTCTGGCGCAGATTTACTTCAGGGAAATAGTTAGACTACATGGAGTACCGCTCAGTATAGTAAGTGATAGAGATACAATATTCACTAGCAAATTCTGGGAAGCATTTCAAGTCGAGCTAGGAACGAAGTTAAACTTGAGCACCTCTTATCATCCTCAGACAGACGGTCAGACTGAGAGGGTGAATCGCATTTTAGAAGATCTATTGCGGGCTTGTGTTATAGATTTCGGTGGATCATGGGAAGACCATCTGCATTTGGCTGAATTCTCTTATAACAACAGCTATCAGGCAAGCCTGACAATGTCGCCATTCGAAGCATTGTATGGTAGACCGTGTCGATCTCCTGCTTGTTGGGTCGAGCCTGGAAATAGACTTGTGTTGGGTCCCGATATGATTCGAGAAGCTGCCGACAAAGTCGATTTTATTAAAAAGCGATTACTCGCCGCTCAAAGCCGACAAAAGAGCTATGCCGATAAAAGAAGAAGAGATATATCCTTCGAAGTTGGCGACTATGTATATTTGAAAGTATCGCCGATGAGAGGAGTTATCCGGTTCGGTAAAACTGGAAAGTTAGCGCCTAAATTTATTGGTCCGTTTCCTATTCTGGAACGGATTGGAACTCTCGCTTATAGGGTCAAACTGCCTGACTGGTTGCCTGGAGTGCATGATGTATTTCATATATCTCAACTTCGAAAGCACGTTCATGATCCAGACTTGATCGTGGAAGAAGCAGCTCAGCGGGATATTGAAATTACTCCAGAATTAGCTGTGAGGCGAGAGCTGCTAAAGATCATCGACAAAGAAACCAAAGAGCTGAGGAACAAGAAGGTTCGCTTAGTCAAAGTGCAATGGAGTGGAGATCCGCGAGATTGTACTTGGGAAACTGAGGAGAGCATTCAGAAAGCTTATCCCAGATGCCGGGTAGATATCTCTGATTGACTTCGGTGCAAGGTACATTTAACCTACCTTGCATTACCATTTAATTCTCTATTCTGTTGCTATTTTCTTCCCATGGATGTGCATTATTTATTCTATACTCTGAATATTAAAAACAAATTGGTTGTTGTATTTTGTGATTGTAGATTTATCAAACCACTTTCGACTTTGTTCCTTTTCGGGGACGAAAAGTTTTAAGTGGGGGAGATTGTAACGACCCAGAAAATCTGAACCAATTTAAAATTTTTAAATTGGCTAAAATAATGGATTTTAAATATTTAAAATAAATATTTTAAATAAAGGCGATGAAAACTGAGTTCGAATCGACGATTGAAAACGAATATAATTAATTATAATTATATATAGAATTGAAAATGGCGCGGTAGTTCGATAATTCGATTTCAAACTTCGATTGAATATACCGAGTGCAAAACAATCCGGATTTTAGTGAAACCAAAAACATTAGGATCTAATTGATGATATCTTTCTAACGAATATGACCAATCGAAATTTGATAGCGGGAATCAAAAGATATGTCCAGTTGAAAATTCTGAATAGTCGCTATGGAATTCAGGCCCTTAAAAATGGACATTTTGCAAAAGACCTCGGATTTCGATGAAACCACTTTTGTTGGGTCCGTGATGTAAAGTTATTGCTAGATTCCAAATTTCATAATTTTTCGAATCAATATGTGAGCGTGGCAAAAGAAAACGCGTTTGACCAGTTTCAGTTGATTTTAATCGACTGGAAATTGGCCATTTTTCAAACGGCCTCAGAATTCAACGAAACTAGTTTTGTTAGGACCGTATCGTCAATACAAAGCTAGAAAATATTTTTCAAGAATTTTTCTAGTTAGTATGTGACCCCGGTAATTTGAAATGTACGTTTAAAATTCAATATAGTGATTTAAATGAAAATTCAAAAGGAAACTGATTGTAACAATCAAATCAGCTAGCGATACATATCCCATTGTGTTCAGAATGGGGGTAAAACGCTATGGGCGACAGGCGGTGGGCCTCGTTTCGAGGTCGTATGTAAAAGTCAACCCATTTGCAAAATTAAATAATTAAATAATAAAAAAAAATATCTAAATTCCCTCCTATACCCTGGCCCCCCCGTTTCTTTTCGATTTCAGACAGAAAGAAAAAGAAAAAAAAAAAGAAAAACCCTAAAAGCCATCGCGACGTTCACCAGCCCCCCCCTCGAGCGAACGCCGCCGACGAAGACGCAGCGCCACCGCACCCCTCGTTCACCAGCGACCCAAGCCCAACCGCGTGTCCCTCCTCCAACCGTTCGAAACCCCGAGCGCCGCCGCCTCGAAGCTGCCGCCGACGACATCTTCTCCCCCCCTCTGTAAGTCGTTTTGTTTCATTTTATTTGTATTTATTAAAAAGGAAAAATCTGATTTTTGTAAAAGGAAATATCTGATTTTTGTAAAAGGAAATATCTGATTTTTGTAAAAGGAAATATCTGATTTTTGTAAAAGGAAAAATCTGATTTTTGTAAAAGGAAATTTCTGATTTTTGTAAAAGGAAATATCTGATTTTTGTAAAAGGAAAAAACTGATTTTTGTAAAAGGAAAAATCTGATTTTTGTAAAAGGAAAGAACTGATTTTTGTAAAGCATATAAAAACTGATTTTAGTAAAAGAATTTAAAAACTGTTTTTTTTAAAAAAAAAAGGGAATTATAAAAACTGATTTTCAAAAGCATATAAAAACTGATTTTTGGAAAAGATTTAAACTTTAAATAGAAAAAGATTAGAACTTTAGAAAAAATAAAGATCATATTTTTAAAATAGAAAAGAGCAGATTTTTAGAATGGAAAAGGTCCTATTTTTAAAATAGAAAAGACAGGATTTTTATTAAGTAAAAGAAGTAAGATATGAAAATTTATATTTTTAAAGCAATAAAAATATAATTTTTACATCATAGAAATATTAAAAATATAATCTTTATATATTGAATAGCGTAGTAAAAATTCGATTTTTATATATTGAATAACATAGTAAAAATTCGATTTTTACATATGTAGAGAATACGGGCAACAAATCGACAACAGGAGAGATTGGCGAAGATTTTATGCAAGGAAGTGTCGTGAAGTTGGATAGCTATTGGTGAGATTTCTGATTTAAAAATATATACATATGTGTGAAAATGAAAGTGAATTGCTATATATGAATATCTATATATATATATATATATATACGCCCCTCGTCCACAATCCATGGACGATATTTATTGGTTGAAATTGTTGTGAAAAGTGATTGATAGCGAATGATTGTTTGGGATTGTTTGTGATTGATATTGGTTGATTGTGGTTGAAAAATACCCATTTGTGGTTGAGAAATATTTGGTTGAAACCACATAGGATTAGTTTGTGGAAATGAAATAAATATATACATGCCGCCTGCGTGCGAACTAGATGCATGAACCCCCTTGTCAAAAACCGCGAGGTTTTAAGGTAGAGCGAGGAGCCGTACTAGGGACGGTGCCGGTTTAACTACCCTGCCGTTATGCTGCCGAAATTTTGAATAATATTCGTGTGTTTGAATTATTTTCATATGCTTAAACTATAGAAGACATTCATGTGTTGAATTGATATTCATTCGTTGTTTAGAAATTCATGTGTTGAATGGTATTCATATTTTGAAATAAATTGTTCGATAATAAAAATCACATTTTTATCTATATATAGAAACTATAGAAAACATTCATGTGTTGAATTGATATTCATTCGTTGTTTAGAAATTCATGTGTTGAATGGTATTCATATTTTGAAATAAATTGTTCGATAATAAAAATCACCTTTTATCGACTATATGAGCTATATAGAAAAATAGTGTTTTGAAATGAATCGTTTTACAATAAAAATTACATTTTTATTGTATGCAGAAATCGTTGAAATGTGAAGTGTTAAAAATAGCCACTTGTTCAAAATAAACATATATGAGTTGAAATATTCATTAATTAGCTAATGAAATGATTTGTACCTATTTATGTAACATTAGAATGAATGGAGTTTTTAAACCAAATAGAAATCAAATATGAAGTCGAATAGAAATTGATAAATGATAAGAACTGTATATATATGTACATGCAATATTCATTGAACAGGTTATAGCAAAGGGGCTAGAGAAGAGGAATAAAATTTTGTGCCCGACAAATAGGTACACATTTACTGATTTGTTTGGGTGATGATTTTGAGCCTGTTGGCTAGCCGCTTGGCTTTTTCTTTTTCTTTTTGAGATTAGAAGGACCGGGAACGCTATTTGCAATTTCCCGATGCTCCCGGTGCAGGGGAGGTTATGGCGAAATTTTTCCAAAATTTAAGGCGTTAGAAAAATATTTGAAGTGAAAACGATATGGAAATCATTGAATGAACTATATTTATATAAATATATAAATATAAATAAAATTAAAACGAAACGAAGCCGTGCAGTTCGTATTTTGAAACCGTGATTTCAAACAACTAGTACGGGGAATCCGACCATTGGATTTTCCCGAAACCTCAACCGTCGGGTTCGCCTTGGAATTATCTTTCCAACGACACCAACCTTGTAAAAATCCAACGGTTGGATTGTCCGGAATGTTTAATTTAAATTTGAAGAAAAACAGCGCCAGAATCGATTATATTTATATATAAATATAAATAGAATTATATTTAATCGAATAACAACGCTGCAGTTCGTATTTTGAAATCAAAAATTCAAACGATTGTACCGGGAGATCCGACCGTCGGATTTTCCCGAAACTGGAACCGTTGGGTTCGTTTTGAAAAGACCTTTCTAATGATGTAAATTTTGTGAAGATCCAACGGTTAGATTTTCAGATATGTGTAAATCAAATCTGAAGAAAAACAGCGCCACGGCCGCCTTATGGCCCGAAGCGTCGTTTTGAATAAAAAGGCTATTTTAAAATAAATAAAAATAGCGATAAATAGTTATAAAATATCATAAGAGATATGGAATGGAAATAAACTGAATTTGCTTGATTTATGTGGCTTTTGATGGTTGAATGTGTTTGGTGTGAAAATTACATTTAAGAACAATATTGGTGTTGTCGAATAATTTAACCATTGAAATAAATCGATTTGAAATTCTAAATATACGTGAATTATTTGAAAAGGACGAGTTAATTCTCATTTCAAATAATTGATCGACGATTGAAAGTCGAAGATGAAGACGATGGTCGAAGACCGGAGATCTTCACCTCGTTTGGATGGTAAACGAGGTCCTGATTGGGAGGCATCCCGAAATATGGATAATGAGTGGTGATCGTCCAGACGTACGTGGTGATCGAAGGGTTTGCGAGGTATTTAGTGCCTCCGGTTTCGTTCAGACCCAGAACGGATTTGTAAATGGACTGTGTGTCTGACATTGGAGTTATTCTGTGTTGATTGGTTTCTGTTAAATATACATCTGTTTGGCGGCGGAGAATTTATTCCTTTGCTTAACGCCCTTCTCTGAGACGTACGAGCTCAGAGGTTGTATATCGATGGACATCAATCGCATGGCGTGAATTGCCTGTGTGGCATGCTAAGATGCAGTGATCAGGGCTTCTGTTGAAAAGCAAAGTCTTGTGGTGATGATCAAAGCACCGCCTGTGTGGCGTAGCTTTGTGTATAACGTGAATTCGCGAGCCTCACACCCCGGTATGAGCCTAAAACGGGAGAAGGACCTCAGGGAGGACATGCGTTTCTTTCAAGCTAGGGTGGTGTCAGTGACCTACCAGCCCTGACATTTATATACTTTTCACCTATGTGGTTGTTGCTGTTGCGAGGCGCCTCGGTTTGATCGGACGATCCGGGTCCGATGGAGTCGTTCGTTGGCTCGTTTACGCCCCAAAGGGCGGGGAAACGCAGTGTTCAGGAATTTTAATCCACATCGGTGGACCGGCCCTGACGATCCAAGGGCCCACCTGAGTCTGGGTCCTGTGGCTCGGGCTAGAGAGTCACGAATTCGGTAAGGACTATCTTTTGCCTTGGTTCATGACGGAAATCCAATTTCCAAATACGACATCGTGCGGTTTTGATTGTATATATATATATGGCGACATGATATATGGTACCCATGCCGTCTATGATTGATAGTTATGATTTGAAATTGTTTTCAAAAACATATAAACACTAGCAATAATATCAAATGCCTTTGTTTTGTTCGTATCAATCATATTTTGGCCATTATAAGGTAAAACTCTATCCTCCGGTTTGCGTTGCATTGTGTGATGGGAACTGAGTCTTATAATGGCTTCATTTTTGTTAAAAGCATAGCGATGTTTAAAAGAAAGGTTTGTTTTAAAGCACTGGCAATCCAATGGAGTAAACCCGTTCCACGAAAGTGGCGTGGTCCTGTGATTAGCCAATTATATATGTGTTGAGTAGATTTCTCATACCAGTCCCATGACTGACTCGTAGTTTGTTTCACTTTCAAACTCGGGTGCCCCTTTTTCTACACGGGCAGCCTTGTATTCAGGTTTAGCTGGTTCTTTTTCTGGATAGCTGGAGCTGAAGATGGATTCTATCATTTATTCTTTTTATGCTGTTCAGCTCCTATTGTACATATTTTGTTTATTTCCGCTGTAGACATTTATGTATAGCTGAACTGTATTTGTACTAAGTAAGATCCTGTATACTGTGTAACTCTGATGATTACTTTTATCCAGTATATTTTGTTGTTCATTCTGGTGTATTTATTTAATTCTGTTCTGCTATTATATGTTTCTGTGTTATATTCCAAAAGATAACCTTGTTTCCGTGAGAACGGGAATTCGGGTCGTCTCAGCCGGTCCACCGATGTGGATTAAAATGCCTGAACACTGCGTTTCCCCACCCTTTGGGGTGTTAATGAGTCCAATGACTCCATTGGTCCCAGATCGACCGATATATCTGAGGCGCCTCGCAACAGCAACAACCATACAGGTGAAGATAATATAAATGTCAGGGCTGGTAGGTCACTGACACCACCCTAGCTAGAAAGAAACGCATGCCCTCCCTGGATCCTTCTCCCGTTTTTAGTTCACAACCGGGGGTGTGAGGCTCGTGAATCAACGTTACACAAAGCTATGCCACACAGGCCGTGCTTTGATCCTCAACCACAAGACTTTGCTTTTCAACAGAAGCCTTGATCAATTGCCCCTTAGGCATGCCACACAGGCAATTCCCTCCATGTGTTTGATATCCATAAATATATAACCCCTGAGCTCGTACGTCTCAGAGAAGGGCGTTAAGCAAGAGAATAAATTCTCTGCCGCCAAACAGATATATATTTAATGGAAATCAATCACACAGACTAAAATCCAATGTCAGACACACAGTCCATTTACAAGTTCGTTTTGGGTCTGAACGAAACTGGAGGCACCTAGTACCCCGCATATCCATCGATCTCCAAGTACTTCTGGACGATCACCAGCTGATTCCCTCCTCTTGGGTGTACAGCCCAATCAAGATCATAAGTAATCATCCAAACGATTTGAAGACCTCCGGTCTTCGACCACCATCTTCATCCTTGACACCACGTCGAATCAGTTATTCAGAATGGGATAAACCTGGTCTTTCTGAATAACTCGCGTATATAATAAATGAGTGTTACACAAACACAACATACGCCTCATTCCAATTCAGAATATTCTTTTATTCAAATATTCTTATTCTTTGAGAAAGATTCCCATTGATTTTATCAAAGATAAATTCTTTAAATTTATTCTTTAATCTTCTTTTGAATATCAATTAAAATTAGTTGGGATTAGAGAACCACACCGAAGTAATCATTTATTTTATTTTCCAATCCCAACCTATTCATCCCATGAAGTAAAACTGGTAATACTTCATATCTAACACCACGGTGTTATTGGTAAATTCAATTACCATTTCACCTCCAAATCTAATTAAAGAATTAATTATCGCCTGGAGCAAAACTGGTGATACTCCATTCTCGACCATTTCAATCTAATTGAAGATTCATTAAAACCCCACTTAGTTTTAATCTTCACAGAAATCAATATCCTGCCTTTAACTGGGTTAAAGAACCAATGTCATTTAAAACACGGCTCACGATAAACCCAAAATCACCTTCCATTAATTATCGGGTTAAAGAACCAGTGTTATTTAAAACACAGCTCACGATAAACCCAAAAATCAATTCAAATTCAATTCCAATTAAATACCATTTAATTGGTACACTTCATTAAATCTAAATAAAAAGATTTAATCTTTTTTCAACTGGGTTTAAGAACTGTGTTAATGAAGACACCATTCACGGCAAACCCAAATCACATTTGATATTAAATACAAGGCTCTGAATAGAAAATATATCGGCTTATATTCAATATCAAATTCTACGACCCACAAATATCGTATTGGAAATAACGATATCTATATATCTTTCAAATTTACATAACGCTATCTGTATAATCACGAAATCCAACATCGAAATATTCCAAAGACAATTTCGATTCACTTCCCTTCCAATTCAATTATTGGAAATTCTGGTTACCTTTAAAACCATTCCAAATCCACTTTATTTATTTTTAAATAAATAGAATTATAATTCAAGTTCAAAACTAGTTCATTTCGGTAAAAATTTATTTTTATCTTTTCAAATATGGAGTTTTTCAATCCAATTCTTCACAAATCATTTCTTATGATTTTACACAAATTATTTTTTTTTAATAATTTTATCAAGGCCGTACAGTCGATTTCCATCAACGGCCATCGAACTGCACTTACAACGACTTTTTTCCAAATTTGATATGGACATAATTCCAAATCCAACCGTTAGATTTCTAATTTCTCAAATTCGTTAGAAAGCTCTTTTCGATACGAACCCAACGGTTCCGGTTTTAGGAGAATCCGACGGTCGGACCTCCCGTAAAGTCTGTTCGAAGTCAATGGTCGAAATTCATGAACTACTGCAGTGCGGCGCGTTCTGTTCAGGCCATTATATTATATATATATATATAACATGTATAATTTATACTTCTTCGATTTCCTTTTAAAACGTATTATATAAATCATTTTAAATTCGTTTTCAAAACGATTTCAACTTCATTTCAAATTCAAATCAAAATTGAATTTTTCCTCATAAATTCGTTTTAAATTCATTTCAAATTGATTTCAATTCAAATCGATTTTTAATTCAATTTCAGTTCGAATTCATTTTCTATTCAAATTCAATTCTATTTATTTCAATTCGAATTCGTTTTCTATTCAAATTCAATTCTATTCAATTTCCATTCAAATTCGTTTTCTATTCAAATTCAATTCTATTTATTTCAATTCGAATTCGTTTTATATTCAAATTCAATTCTATTTATTTCAATTTGAATTCGTTTTATTTTAAATTCAATTCGAATTCTAATTCGTTTCAATTCAATTCGAATTTCATTTTAAAATATTCGATTTTGAATTCATTTTTCAATATAATCGATATAAATATCGTTTGCGTCAAAATGACGTCAATCTAATTAACACGACTTCATATATTTCTATTTTCAAATATTCTATTTCAAATATTTCTATTCAAAACTGGAATGAGGCCCAATCAATTACCATAGATTTTATTTCTATGGATTTCCATATGACACATGTATATATCAACAATTGCAAATAATCAACCATCATCCAAAGTGCATTCTACACTTATTAAGTATCAAATATAAATATTCAACGCTTATAACAGTCTATTAATTAATCGATCCACATACAACTAATTATTAGGATTAGTGTATGTCATATATTACCCCAATACCCATGTGGGATTTTCAAACAATCAAACACAGATTTTATTTGTGCAGTTGGGCGATGTGTAAAATTTATCATCCCAATCAATATCAGTCAAATATGTGTATATAAACAAATCGTCCAATTTGTTTATTTTTTATTTCATTTTAAATACACATTAAAAAATTCTATTTTAAACTATAAAATATTTTAACTATAAAAATTTTTTATTTCCATTTCACAGCACATCACACAATCAACAACACAGCAAATTCAAACAAACAAGCATACAAGCCGTCCATGGTCTGTGGATGAAACGACCCGAAATCCCCCATACAGGAAATCCCGGATTGAGTCGAGGACAAGCCACAGAAGAACGCAGACAGAAGAACATTTCATTGTTAATTACAACAATTCATCAGATTACAAGAATATACAAAGTATAAACAAATAAAATACACATTATAAAATATCAAAGATTACAATACATTACATAGCAGTGGAAAATAATACAATACACAACTGAAGGAGATATACGGATACAAAGCTTTCCGGATATCGTTCCAGCTGTAAACCAGGATCCTGTGAATATAAATCTGCAAAACCCAAAACTACTAGCTGTCCGTGTCAAAATAAGGGCACCCAGAGTTTAGGTTAAAACAATAAACTCCAAGTTAGTCATGGGACTGGTGTGTGAACTAAAACAGTTATTAATCTTTATTTTAAAGTTAGGTAAATCAAGGGACCACGCCGTATAACACGGAACGGGTTTCCTCCCAAGAATACCGGTGCATGAAACAACAGCGCAATGCTAAATAAAGAACAATGAAGCTATTATAAGACCCATTCCCATCACACAATGCAACACAAACCGGAGGATAGGATTTTACCTTATAACAGACAAAGAATGCTTGATACGTTTAAAACAGATTATTTTGATAGTACTATAAGTGTATAGTGTCAAAAACAATTTCAATCATAAGTATCAATCATAGGCGGCATAAATGCCCCATACCACTATGTCGCCATATATAGGTTTACAACTCAAACCGCAAAGTGTCGTATTGGAAATTGGATTTCCATCTATGAACCGAGGCAAGGGATTATCCTCTACCGAATTCGAGACAATCTATCCCATGTCTCAGGGACAGAACGCATCGACCCTTGGATCTTCAGGGCCGGTCCACCGATGTGGATTAGACGAAATCCTGAACACTACGTCTCCCCGCCCTATGGGGCGTAAATGAGCCAACGAATGGCTCCATCGGTTCGAGAACAACCGATATATCCGAGGCGCCTTGCAACATCAACAACCACATAAGTCAAACTCGTCAGGGCGTGTAAAACCACTGATGCTGTAATGACCCGCATTGGCATAGGTATAATAATTAATTTATTTAATTGTTGAAATGGTGGTTTAGTGAATTAAATGGTCGTGGTGTTAAATAATGGTGAATATTTAATTAAAATAATAAATTAAATAATATATTTAATTATGAAATAATCAGAATTGGCTGAAATGGCGATACAATTCTGAAATAATATATTTAAAATGAATTATTTTAAATAATATCGACGAGAAATTTATTTTGAATATAATTCGAACGTATATATTCGTTTGAATCGACGATATAATATAAATATTTATTTATATTTATAAAAGGAATTGAAAATGGCGCGGTAGTTCGATAATTCGATTTCAAATTTCAAATGAATGTACAGGATTCAAAATAAACCGGATTTTAGTGAAACAAAAAATAATGGAATCTAATAGAGACTATCTTTCCAACGAATCCAAAAAATCGAAATTTCATATCGGGAATCAAAAGATATGTCCAGTTGAAAATTCTGAATAGTCGCTATAGAATTCTGGCCCTTAAAAATGGAAATTTTGCAAACGACCTCGGATTTCGACGAAACCACTTTTGTTGGATCCGGGATGTAAGGTTATTGCTAGATTCCAAATTTCATAATTTTTCGAATCAATATGTGAGCGTGGCAAAGGAAAACGCGTTTGACCAGTTTTAGTTGATTTTAATCGACTGGAAATTGGCCATTTTTCAAACGGTCTCAGAATTCGACGAAATTAGTTTTGTTAGGACCGTATCGTCAATACGAAGCTAGAAAATATTATTCGGGAATTTTTAGAGACTGTATGTGGCCCCGGTAAATTGAAATGCGCATTCAAATTCAATATAGATAGATATATGTTGATTTTGACGAAAACTGATCGAAATGATCGAATCAGCTTACAATGCATATCCCGTTGTGTTCGGAATGGAGGTAATTAGCTATGGACGACAGGCGGTGGGTTCGATTTTGAGGTCGAAATAAAAAGTTGCTTTTTGAAATTGAAAATAAATAAAATATAAATATTTACATATAGGCCCCCCCTCTCCTTTCTTCCCACGACAGTTTCCAAGTAAAAAAAATAAAAAGAAATGGGAGAAATCATCGTTGGTCTTCAGCCGCCAGCCACCCATCGCCGACCTCCCCCTGCCACCAACGCCCTCACCTGCCCCGCCTCCTCCTTCTATTCTCTCTCCTCGTCTAGAACTGCACCCACCTAAACCCGAAGACCACTTCCCCCGCGCCCTCCAACAGCCGACGATCCACTCCCAGGCCCACCTCCGACTGGCCGCACCGCCCCAGCCCTTCTCCTCTGATTCTCCAACGATTAAACCCTAAAAGCTGTAAGTTTTTTTTATATGTTTATTTTTATTCTTCTATGTGATTGATTTTATAAATTTAAAGATTAGTTTTTGCATAAATTTAAAATCAGTTTTTATATAATTTTTATAGAACAAAATGATAGGATTTTTGAAAACAAAAAGATGAGATTTTTATTGTATAAAAAGAATCAAAATATAATTTTTATCTAATGTAGAAGTTCAAAATATAATATTTATCTAATAGAGAAGTTAAAAATATTATTTTTATATAATAGAGAATATAAAGATATTATTTTTATATATGTAGCGAAATAAAAAATTCGATCTTTATATAAGAGATAGAAATATAAAAATAAAATTTTTACATAGAAGGAAGCATTGTAAATATAGATGAAGTAGAAATAAAAATACGATTTCTTTTATTTATTGGATGAAGCAATAAAAATATAATTTTTATATAAACAGCGTGAAAAGGACTACATTGGAATTTCAAACCGATCCAGACGGTTCAGCAGTTCAAAAGTAAAGCACGGCGGAGTGGAAACCTCTGTGAGAACTTCTCACTTTTAATTTAATTTTATAGTTAAAATATATACTAGGATGCAGACGGTGTTTAGTAGCACTCGACACCCGTCGTCCATAGACCATGGACGGCTTGTATGCTTGTTTGTTTGATTTTGATGTGTAGTTGATTGTGTGATGTGATGTGAAATGAAATAAAATATTTATATAGTTAAAAATATTTTATAGTTAAAAGTAGAATTTTTAACGTATATATGAAAGAAAATAAAAATAAACAAATCGGACGATTTCTTTATATACACACATTTGACTGATATTGATTGGGACGATAAATTTTACACATCGCCCAACTACACAAATAAAATCTGTGTTTGATTGTTTGAAACCCCACACGGGTATTGGGATGATATTTGACGTACACTAATCCCGATTGTTTAGTTGTATGTCGATCGATTGATTGACAGACTGTTATAAGAGTTGAATATCTATATTTGATGCTTATATAGTGTAGAATGCACTTTGGAAGATGGTTGTTTATTCATCGTTGTTATTGTATACATGTGTCGTAGAAAATCCATATAATTAACATTATACGTTAATTGATTGGGCCTCATTCCATATTTGAAAAAGAAATATTTGAAATAGAATATTTGAAATAGAATATTTGAAAATAGAAATATATGAAGCCGTGTTAATTAGATTGACGCCATTTTGACGCGAACGAGATTTATATTGATTTTATTCATTTTTCAATGAATATTAAAAAGAATTGAAATTCGAATTATATTGAAAAGAATTGAAATTCGAATTAGATTGAATTGAATTGAATGTAAAATGAATTCGAATTGAAATTGAATATAAAACGAATTCGAGTTGAAATTGAATATAAAACGAATTCGAATTGAAATTGAATATAAAACGAATTCGAATTGAAATTGAATATAAAACGAATTCGAATTGAAATTGAATATAAATGAATTCGAATTGAAATTGAATATAAATGAAGTCGAATTGAAATTGAATTGAATTGAAAACGAACAGAAATTGAATTAGGAGTCAATTTGAATTGTAATCAATCGGAAATGAATTTAAAACGAATTTAGAAGGAAAAATTCAATTTTGATTTGAATTTGAAAAGAAGTTGAAATCGTTTTGAAAACGAATTTAAAACGATTTATAAAATACGTTTTAACAGGAAATCGTCGAAGTATATATTATATATATAATATAATGGCCTGGATAGAATGCGCCGCGCTGCGGCAGTTCATGAATTTCGACCATTGACTTCGAATTGACGTTGCGGGAGATCCGACCATCGGATTCTCCTAAAACCGGAACTGTTGGGTTCATATCGGAAAGAGCTTTCTAACGAATATTAGAAATTAGAAATCCAACAGTTGGATTTGGAATTATGTCCAAATCAAATTTGGAAAAGGTCGTTGTAAGTGTAGTTCGATGGCCATTGATGGAAATCGACTATACGGACCTTGATAAAATTAATAAAAATAGTAATAATTTGTGTAAAATCATAAGAAATGATTTGAGAAGAATTGGGATGAAAAACTCCATATTTGAAAAGATAAAAATAGACTTTTATCGAAATGAACTAGTTTTGAACTAAAATTATAATTCTATTTATTTTTAAATAAATAAATTGGATTTGAAATGGTTTTGAAAATGACCAGAATTTCCAATAATTATATTGGACTGGATTTGAATCGAAATTGTCTTCGGAATATTTCGATGTTGGATTTCGTGATGATACAGATATTGTTATGGGAATTTGAAAGATATTTATATATATCGTTATTTCCAATAAGATATTTGTTAGTCGTAGAATTTGATATTGAATATAAGCCGGTATATTTTCTATTCAGAGCCTTGTATTTAATATCAAATGTGATTTGGGTTTGTCGTGAATGGTGTCTTCATTAACACTGTTCTTGAACCCAGTTGAGAAAAGATTAAATCTTTTTATTTAGATTTAATGAAGTGTACCAATTAAATAATATTTAATTGGAATTGAATTGATATTGATTTTTGGGTTTATCGTGAACAGTGTTTTAAATGACACTGATTCTTTAACCCAGTCACAGATTAAAGCTAAGTGGAGTTTTAATGAATCTTTAATTAGATTGAAATGATCGAGAATGGAGTATCACCAGTTTTGCTCCAGGTGATAGTTAAATCTTTAATTAGATTTAAACGTGAAATGGTAATTAAATTTACCGATAACACCGTGGTGTTAGATATGAAGTATTACCAGTTTTACTTCGTGGGATGAATAGGATGGGATTGGGAAATTAAAACAAATGATTACTTCGGTAGAATTCGTTAATCCCGACTAGTTTGAAGTGATATTCAAAAGGAAGATTAAAGAATAAATTCAAGGAATTTATCTTTGATAAAATTAATGGGAACCTTTCCCTATGAATGTGAAATTTAGAAACTAATTGTCGGTTAGCTAAGCAGAATGGTTTTCTGGATATTGATCTGATGTTGGTTTCGGCCTTTGGGGTTAATATTTGGGGAATTGTTCTCTTGTTAATTTAAGGTTAGTGACTGATGAATTGGAATGAGGCGTATGTTGTGTTTGTGTAACACTTGTTTATAATATACGCGATTTATTCGGAAAGACCGGGTTTTTTCCATTCTGAATAACTGATACGACGATAAGTCGAAGATGAAGATGGTGGTCGAAGACCGGACGTCTTCACGTCGTTTGGGTGATTACTGATGATCTTGATTGGGATGTACACCCAAGAAGATGGAAACAGTTGGTGATCGTCCAGACGTATTTGGAGATCGATGGATATGCAGGGTACTAGGTGCCTTCGGTTTCGTTCAGACCCAGAACGGACTTGTAAATGGACTGTGTGTCTGACATCGGATTTCATTCTGTGTGACTGATATCGGTTGCATAGAGTGGTTTGCCTGTGTGGCATGCTAAGATGCAAATGATCAAGGCTTCTGTTGAAAAGCAGAGTCTTGTGGTTGATGATCCAAGCACGGCCTTTGTGGCGTAGCTTTGTGTAACGTTTACTTCGCGAGTTTCACACCCGGTATGAACCAAAAACGGGAGACGGACCTCAGGGAGGACATGCATTTCTTTCTAGTTAGAAGTGGCGTCAGTGGTTTTACACGCCCTGACGAGTTTGACTTATGTGGTTGTTGCTGTTGCTAGGCGCCTCGGTTTGATCGGGCGATCCGGGTCCGATGGAGTCATTTATTGGCTTACCTACGCCACAAAGGGCGGGGAAATGCATTGTTTAGGCATTTTAATCCACATCGGTGGATCGGCCCTGACGACCCAAGGGTCACTCGAGCTCTGATCCTGAGGGGTGGACTAGAGCTTCTCGAATCGGTTGAGGACTATCTTTTGCCTCGGTTCAAAGATGGAAATCCAATTTCCAAATACGTGACACTTGCGGTTTTGAATGTAGAGCCTAGTATGGCGACATGATATATGGTACGCATGCCGTCTATGATTGATACTTATGATTTGAAGTTGTTTTATACACTATACACTTATAATAGTATCAAAAGATTTGTTTTAAACGTACTAAGCATGTTTGGCTATTATAAGGGAAAACCCTATCCCCCGGCTTGCATTGCATTGTGTGATAGGACCTGGGTATTATAATAGCTTCATTTTTCTTTATTTAGCTTTGCGCTGTTTGTTTTATGTACTGGTATTCTTGGGAGGAAACCCATTCCGTGTTATACGGCGTGGTCCCTTTATTTACCTAACTTTAAAATAAAGATTAATAACAGTTTTAGTTCTCACACCAGTCCCATGACTAACCTGGAGTTTATTGTTTTAACCTAAACTCTGGGTGCGCTTATTTTGACACGGGCAGCTAGTAGTTTTGGTTTTGCAGATTTATATTCACAGGTTCTTGATTTACAGCTGGAAGATACTCGGAAACCTTTGTATCCGCGTATTACTTCTAGTTGTGTATTGTATTATTTTCCGCTGCTATGTAATGTATTGTAATCTCTGATATTTATCGAATGTATTTTATTCATTCATACTCTGTATATTCTTTTATTCTGATGGAATTGTTGTAATAAGCAATGAAATGTTCTTCCGTCTGCGTTCTTCTGTGGCTTGTCCTCGACTCAATCCGGGATTTCCCGTAAGGGGGATTTTGGGTCGTTTCATGTTGTGGATAAAAGCATATTGGAATTTGATTGGGATAACCCTTGTATCTGCTAAATTGATAACAGGTGAAAAGGATAAATTGATATGCCGACAAAAGGTACAAGTTTATATTTCTATTGGATATAAGATTTATGAGCCGAATTGGCAAGCCACTTAGCTGTTTAGTTTTCTTTTGGGTTGGAGATGGCGTAGAGAGGCAAGTTGGAGTTTGACCGATTGACCAGTACAAAGGAGGAGCTGGCGAAATTTTTCGTAGAGTTAAGGCGTTAGAAAATTTTCAGGATTTTTGGAAATTTTCGATGATAAGAATTAATTAATAATTTAATTGAAATTAAATTGGTTCAGTTGAAACTGAAGTTAAGAAGTGAACAAATATATTCTACCCAGTCGATAGGGTCATTCTCTACCTTAGCAATTTCGAGGACGAAATTATTTTGGGAAGATTGTAATGACCCGCATTGGCAGAGGTATAATAATTAATTTATTTAATTGTTGAAATAGTGGTTTAGTGAATTAAATGGTCGTGGTGTTAAATAATGGTGAATATTTAATTAAAATTATAAATTAAATAATATATTTAATTCTGAAATAATCAGAATTGGCTGAAATGGTGATACAATGTGAACTGGATCATCTATGATATTTAATTCAGCTTGGAATTGAATGTGAATAACGAATATATTATATAAACGACAGTTTGAACGTATAATTATATTATAATTAAAATCGAGCTCGAAATGGCGCTGCAGTTCGTAAATTGGCAATTCGAACTTCAACTGAATGTACAAGATTCGTTTTAAGCCGGATTTCTGTGAAACAAGAAACGTGTGGAGCTGGTGGAGTATATCTTTCCAGTGGAAGAGAAAAATCGGGATTTCGTCGTGTAGATTTTGATTTATGTCCAAATCAAATTTCAGAAAAGTCACAGTGGAATTCCTTTATAATTTATAAAGGAATTATTTATATTTTAAAAAGGAATTTCAATATAAATCGAATATCGGGTTGACCCAGATTTGAAATATCGAGTTAGAATCAATATAGGATTTTGCTAAGCTGTATGGTATTCCGCTGTGAATATATACGATAATATAAATTTATTTATATTTAATTTAATTTTATTTAAATATATTTATATATTTAAACGGATCATCCAGAGCTTTAAAAATAGCCACTTCTGTAAACGAAGTCGGAATTCGACGAAACTAATTTTGTTGGATCCGCAACATCAAATTTTTGCTAGATTCCAAGTTCCGTGATTTTTAGAGTCACTGGGTGGCCGTACGGATTTTTAGAGTGAGAAACAGTCAATAATTCGACCTTTAAAAATACGTTGGATGAGCATACGAAGTCGGAATTCGACGAAACCAGTTTCGTTGGGACCGTAATGTCGAACTGTAGCTGCATGTCCAGTTTCGTGATTTTTAGGTACAGTGTGTGATCACATTGATTTTTAGAAGACTGAAACGAATATAGTATAATAAAAAGAAAATATCTAAAATAAAATATGTGAACAAAAAGGAGCCACTTACTTCAATTTCCAACCACACAAGATTTTTCATCCCGTATATATATTCAAATGAGGCCGCCACTTCATTTTTTCTTAAAACCCAAAACGCAGCAAGTAAAATCTCAAATGAAAATCAAACAAAATCCATAAATCAATGAATACATAGATTTGATCTCCTGCTTTCACTCTCTTTTCTTCAGTATACTTTCTGGGTTGTTCGATCATGTATTATCGACGTTGGTTTTGGGCAGAGCGAATTAGGGTTCGACATTGTAGAAGATTGGATGCGGTTTGGGGAATTTGGAGGTGATGTTTGTGTTGAGGATGGAGTTTAGTGTCGTCTGAGTGTTTTTGGTGAGGTCCGGTGCACAAAACCGTCGTCCGTCCACTGTACTATTCACGAAAAGGCTGAAGCCGCGATGAGTAAGGTGGCGGCGAGCTGGTTATGGTGGTGAGGGAAAGGGGCAGCTCGGGAAGAGGAGAACAATGGTAGGTTCGGTTTGTGAATTCGGTGATGGAAGGAGGTGAACGAGGCGTAGGAAGATGGAAAATGGTGTTCGGGTTTTGAAGCAGGTCACGGCAAAATTAGAATTGGGGAAGAAGAACAAAAGGGGTGCGGATCTGTTTTCTTGAGTGGGCCGAAAATGTTGGTAAAGGCCCAAGCCCTTTTATTTAAAGTTTTATTTAAATTAAAATGTATAATAACTTTGTAATATCGTAACTACCTCATACGAGATCGGAATTCAGTGAAACAAGTTGCGTTAGGATCGTATGGACGGTGGCTACATGCTAGAACTCACTAGGAGTGGATTGGTGGTCGTTTGAATTTATGGCAAAATAAACTGTTTGATTCAAATCAAACAACAGTTTATCGTTCTTTAACGATGAACTACCAATGTGAGTAAATCTCACTAACTCTGAACAGTTTATAATTTCATGTTGTATTTTTAGAACTGTTAAATATTGGCTGATTGACTGTGTGTTGACTATTTGATTGAACTGCTAGTTAGTTGGTTGAATTTCTATATTGATTCTGTTTAACAGAATATATCATATGGAACTGAAAGTGATGTTATCTATATTGTTTAACATCTGTGATGCAGGGAAACAGGTTGGAGGAATCCAACTAGATTCCTCAACATTTATTTTACTGTGATTCATGTATTGTGATATATGATGTGATATATAATCTGTTGTTGATTATTTGTGTTTGGACGGTATTTATCGTTGTTATATGGTATGTTAAATACCATAAGAAATACTGGATATGGGAAAGGGGATTTTTCAAAGTGTATTTTGAAAATAAATTATTTATATAAAATCGATGGATTTTATATAGAAAAGGAAAAGGATTTTTATAAAAGAAATATTTATAAAATCAAAGGATAAGTTAGAATAAAAGGAAATCATTTGTAAAGTGAAGAACCGTTACTTAAAGTAAATCTTTATAAATGAATAGTTTATTCGAAAAGGAGTTAATCGAATTAGTTATTCGAATAGAATAAAGGAGTTAATCGAATATAGTTTATTCGAATATAAAGTAAATAGAGTTAATTGAATATAGTTTATTCGAATAGAGTAAAAGGAGTTAATCGAATATATAGTTTATTCAAATAGAATTAAAAGAGTTATCGAATATAGTTTATTCGATAGGAGTTAAGTGAATAGAGTTAAAGTTAAATCAAAAGAGTTAAGTGAATAGAATAAATTGAATAGAGTTATCGAATATACCTTATCGAAGGAAAGAATTATCGAATAGAAAAGTTTTGAAAGAGAGTTACGTAAGGAAGTTAGTTAAAGGAATATAAAGTGAAATTTGCCTATTTCAAAGTTAGAAATGTTGTTTAGTTAAGGTCTGAGAGGTAGTTCTACCCCAACTTGATTGGCTTCGTTTTTAACTAAGGGATAGTTAAGGTTCGGCGGTAAAGAAAATGGTTTGAGTTGGCATCGCGATGGTTTGTTTAAACATCTGTCTAATTCCAATGAAGAAGCTTTGGAAATGTTTTCCAAATAAGAAACCAGAAATGTTTTCTAATAAAGAAAACAAGAAATGGAAATGTTTTCCATTGTTAATAACGTATATTTTCCAAATTTAGAAAATAAGAAATACTGAATATAGGGAAACAGGAGATAAGTAGATTAATGAAATAAAGAGATAAATGTTGAATGATGTTTGATCGGTATAAATTTCCATTTGGAAATTATATCGTTGTTTGCACACCTGTTTTTCTTCGATAGTTAAATCACAGACTATCGAAGTTTTGACCATTTTAACGTTGTTAATATGGAGAGACCGGTTGGATTATTATCCAAAGAACCACTCTGTATTGGCATAAGCGTTGCGAATCATATATGCCAAAGGAAATTGAAGACGGAGTTGTGCAAGGGCTATCCTGTTTACAGAATAGTGCCTTCAGTTCATCCTGTTCCTGGATGGCTTGTATGGAAGGATGTCTGACAGAGTATTTCCAGACAATCACGTATATTGATTTCTCCAACCATACCAAGAGTGGAAGCAGAGAAGGAAACTTCTTTTAGCTAACACATAATGTATGGTTGAGGACGTCAATCGGTGATTTGATGGATTTGACGATGTGACATTCAAAGTGAATCTGGTGTGATGATAAAGTGTAGCTTCTAGCCTCACATCCGGTAAATGACAGAAATCGGACAGGCAGCATGGCTAAGTCGGTCGCACCGAAGTAGGGTGTATAATCACCTGATCTAGAGTTTCATTTACTTCTAAAAATCTATTGTTGATGTTGTCCAATTAGGGAAACGGTTGCTGATCCCAACCATTGGTGATATACATTCGATACACTCAAGCGAAATGAGTGGTCGGTCATGTGTGACCAGGTTGCAAGATGTTCTTGTTGAACCCAGTGTATTCCTCTCTAGAGGTACACTAGCGAAAGGTGGTTCCATACCTTGTCATAGTTGGAAATCCATTACCCAATACGTGCTTGCGGTTTTGATTGTATACTATATATGTAGAACGTGAGATGAAAGCGTTTCTACTAGATGATTATTATATTGTGTTGATAGACATTATTATAATATCAAAAAGGTTTTCGATATAAAGATATTTGGATTCTCATAAGGGAAAAACCCGTTCCGTTATACGGCGTGGTCTTATGAGATATCGACTACCTGCTTGAACTGTTTTAAACTGTTTACTCATACCAGTCCCATGACTGACCCAGAGTTTATTTTGTTGTTTTCCCTAAACTCTTGGGTGCCTAATTTTGTACGGGCAGTCAAGTAGTTGGGTTTTACATATATACTGGAAGAGCTTGGAGCAGGAGGCTTCAGGATTATATAGCTATAGTTATTTCCGCTGTGTTGTAAGTGTTGTACTTTGATAATGATATGTATATTCAAGTACAGATTCGTATTTTAAAGTTATGTTATGAAATATATTTATTCGTTCCGCTGTGAGATTCGTGTTACTCTGATATTGTGTTCTTCTTCTTCTATTATATAAGTTCTATCTTATATATCCTCACCCTCTAATTTCTTTCATTAATGACTGGTATTTTTCAATGTTTGGTTAGTCATCATCGTGTTTATGGTGATAACCAAGGTCGCTAAAAATCCGGGTCATTACAGACGCCACTTCTAGCTAGAAGGAAACGCATGTTCACCCTGCAGTCCTCTCTTGTTTCTGGTTCATACCGGGGTGTGAGGCTCGCGAATTCACGTTACACAAAGCTATGCCACACAGGCTGTGCTTTGATCATCAACCACAAGACTCTGCTTTTCAACAGAAGCCTTGATCATTTGCATCTTAGCATGCCACACAGGCAATTCACACTATGCAACCGATATCAATCACACAGAATGAAATCCGATGTCAGACACACATCCATTTACATGTCTGTTCTAGGTCTGAACGAAACCGGAGGAACATTATTCCTCGCATATCCATCGATCTCCAAGTACGTCTGGACGATCACCAACTGATTCTCTCCTCTTGGGTGTACGGCCCAATCAAGATCATCAGTAATTATCCAAACGACGTGAAGACCTCTGGTCTTCAACCATCGTCTTCATCTTCGACTAATCGTCGAATCAGTTATTCACAATGGGATAAACCCGGTCTTTCTGAATAACTCGCGTATATAATAAACATGTGTTACACAAACACAACATACGCCTCATTCAAATTCATCAGTCACGAACCGTAAATTAACCAGAGAATAATTCCCCAAATATTAACCCCGAAGGCCGAAACCAACATCAGATCAATATCCAGAAAACCATTCTGCTTAGCTAACCGACAGTTAGTTTCTAAATTTCACATTCTTAGGGAAATGTTCCCATTAATTTTATCAAAGATAAATTCTTTTAAATTTATTCTTTAATCTTCTTTTGAATATCAATTCAAACTAGTCGGGATTAACGAACCTTACCGAAGTAATCATTTGTTTTAATTTCCCAATCCCAACCTATTCATCCCATGAAGTAAAACTTGTAATACTTCATATCTAACACCGTGGTGTTATCGGTAAATTCAATTACCATTTCACGTTCAAATCTAATTAAAGATTTAACTATCGTCTGGAGCAAAACTGGTGATACTCCATTCTCGATTTTTTCAATCTAATTAAAGATTCATTGAAACTCCCCTTAGTTTTAATCTTTAACTGGGTTAAAGAATCAGTGTCATTTAAAACACGGTTCACGATAAACCCAAAATCAAATCATATTTCAATCGGTCCCTAACCGTAAATTAGCAAGTGAGCAATTCCCTAACTATTAACCCCGAAGGCCGAAACCAACATCAGATCAATACCCCAGAAACCATTCAACTTAACTAATCTCCAGTTAGTTTCTGATTTTCTAAGCTCCTTTTGGGTCTAAGAACAGCATTTTTGAAGATACCGTTCACGACAACCCAAAATCACATTTCATTAATTATCAAGTTAAAGAACAAGTGTTATTTAAAACACTGTTCACGATAAACCCAAAAATCAATACCAATTCAATTCCAATTAAATATCATTTAATTGGTACACTTCATTAAATCTAAATAAAAAGATTTAATCCTTTTCTCAACTGGGTTCAAGAACAGGGTTAATGAAGACACCATTCACGACAAACCCAAATCACATTTGATATTAAATACAAGGCTCTGAATAGAAAATATATCGGCTTATATTCAATATCAAATTCTATGACCAACAAATATCGTATTGGAAATAATGATATAAACATATCTTTAAAATTTCCATAACAATATTTGTATAATCATGAAATCCAACATCGAAATAATCCAATGACAATTTCGATTCAAATCCATTCCAATTCAATTATTGGAAATCCTGGTTACTTTTAAAACCCTTTCAAATCAAATTTATTTATTTAAAAATAAATAGAATTTTAATTCTAGTTCCAAACTAGTTCATTTTGATAAAATCTATTTTTATCTTTTCAAACATGGAGTTTTTCATCCCGATTCTTCCCAAGTCATTTCTTATGATTTTACACAATTATTACTATTTTTAATAATTTTATCAAGGCCCGTACGGTCGATTTCCATCATTGGCCATCGAACTGCACTTACGGCGACCTTTTTGAAATTTGATTTGGACATAATTCCAAATCCAACTGTTAGATTTCTAATTTCTAATATTCATTAGAAAGCTCTTTTCGTTACGAACACAACGGTTTCGGTTTTATGAGAATCCGACGGTCGGATCTCCCGCAATATCCATTCGAAGTCAATGGTCGAAATTCACGAACTGCCGCAGCGCGGCGCGTTCTATTCAGGCCATTAAATTATATATATAATATGTATATATATGTAATATATACTTCGTCGATTTCCTTTTAAAACGTATTTTATAAATCATTTTAAATTCGTTTTCAAAACGATTTCAACTTCCTTTTCAAATTCAAATCAAAATTGAATTTTCCATTATAAATTCGTTTTAAATTCATTTCAATTCCATTTCAATTCAAATCCATTTCAATTCAAATCGGTTTCAATTCAAATCAATTCCAGTTCAATTTCAATACGTTTTAAATTCAATTCAAAACGATTTCAATTCTATTTCAATCTAATTCGAATTTCAATTCTATTCAGTTTAATTCGAATTTCATTTCAAATTCAATTTAATTCGAATTTCAATTCTTTCCAAATATCAGATTTTGAAATCACTTTCGATATTCATTGTAAAATGAATAAAATCGATATAAATATCGTTCACGTCAAAATGGCGTCAATCTAATCAGCACGGCTTCATATATTTCTATTTTCAAATATTCTATTTCAAATATTTCTTATTCAAATATTCTATTTCAAAACTGGAATGGGTCCCAATCAATTACCATATAATGTTAATTATATGGATTTTCTACCACACGTATATAACATCAACGATAAATCATCAACCATCATCCAAAGTGCGTTCTACACTGTATAAGCATCAAATATAAATATTTAACGCTTATAACAGTGTAACAACCCGAAAATCTGGGCCAGCTTAAAATTTTTATTTTGGCGATTTTAGCGAATTTTGAACATTTAAAATGAATTATTTTAAATAATATCGACGAGAAATTTATTTTGAATAGAATTCGAACGTATATTTTATATACGTCGTCGTTAGAATATAAATATTTATTTTAAGTTATAAATAGAATTGTAAATGGCGCGGTAATTCGATTATTCGATTTCAAACTTCAATCGGATATACCGGGTGCAAAACAATCCGGATTTTAGCGAAACCAAAAATATTAGAATCTATTTGATGATATCTTTCCAACGAATCCAACAAATCGAAATTTCATAGCGGGAATCAAAAGATATGTCCAGTTGAAAATTCTGAATAGTCGCTATGGAATTCAGGCCCTTAAAAATGGAAATTTTGCAAACGACCTCGGATTTCAACGAAACCACTTTTGTTGGATCCATGATGTCAAGTTATTGCTAGATTCCAATTTTCATAATTTTTCGAATCAATATGTGAGCGTGGCAAAGGAAAACGCGTTTGACCAGTTTTAGTTGATTTTAATCGACTGGAAAATGGCCATTTTTCCAATGGTCTCAGAATTCGACGAAATTAGTTTTGTTAGGACCGTATCGTCAATACGAAGCTAGAAAATGTTTTTTCGGGAATTTTTAGAGTAGGTATGTGGCCCCGGTAAATTAAAATGCGCGTTCAAATTCAATATATAGAGTTATATGTTGATTTTAACGGAAACTAATCGAAACGATCGAATCAGCCTGCGGTACATATTCCATTTTGTTCAGAATAGGGGTAAAACGCTATGGACGACAGGCGGTGGGCCTTGTTTAGAGGTCGCATGAAAAAGTCAACTTTTTGAAATTAAAATAAAAGAAATTAAAACCTCTCCTCTTCCTTTATTTCCTTAGGCCCCCCTTTCGTTCATTATATCAAAAGAAAATAAAAAAAACCCGATGTCGATCCACGATCCACCGCCGCCCAGGGGCGCGCGCCACCGCACGCCACCATCTCCCCCTCCCCTCTGTTGCGCCTCCTTCTTCTCCTCCTTCCCCTCCTAAAAAAAAAACCGCACCCCTCTCTCTCGAAATCCCCAAACCCCTGAGCCGCTGATCCCTCCGCCACCTCCTCCGCCTACTGCACCGTGGCAGCGTCCTCCCCGACCCCCTCTCCTCTGAAATCCGCACCCCCGACCCCTTCCGACTTCAAGCGACAGCGAAACCCCCCCTGTGCGCTGTAAGTTCTTCTTTTCCCTTTTTGTTTTTATTATTTGATTATAATTTCAGTTTAGAAAATGAATGGCATGTTAAAGTTTGTATTTTTATATGAAGAACAAGTAGAAAAATATGATTTTTGTCATATGAATAGTTATAAAAATATTATCTTTTATATTGTAGAAGTTAAAAATATAATTTTTATCGCATGTAAAGGTTGAAAATATAATTTTCATATTATATAGATAATAAAAATGTGATCTTTATACGATAGGATATAAAAAGACGATATTTTTATGTAGTGAAAGACGACATTTTTAAAGTAGAAAAAAGGCGAAATCTTTATATTTAAAAAGGCGAAATCTTTATATTTAAAAAGGAGAAATCTTTATATTTAAAAAGGCGAAATCTTTATAATTAAAAAGGCGAAATCTTTATATTTAAAAAGGCGAAATCTTTATATAGAAAATAGCGTGATAAAAATAGAATTTTTATCTATATAGTATCATTGCAAAAATAGAATTTTTATCTATATAGTATCAATATAAAAATAGAATTTTTATTTATATAGTAGCGTGATAAAAATAGAATTTTTATTTATATAGTAGTAATGTAAAAATAGAATTTTTATCTATATAGTAGCGATGTAAAAATGGAATTTTTATCCATATGGAGTGATAATAAAAATATGATTTTTATATACATAGCAACAATATAAAAATGTGATTTTTATATATGTAGTGGCTACGGTCAACGAAAGTGGCAAAAGGAGAGAACAGCGATGACTTCTACATGGGAAGAGTCGTGGAGTTGGGATAGCTATTGGTGAGAACTTCTCACTCTAAATTCTTTTTCTAGTTATATATATATATATATATATATATACTAGGATGCAGACAGTGTTTGCAGCACTCGACACCCGTCATCGAGAGACCATGGATGGCTTATATGCTTGTTTGATGTGTTGTAAAATTTGTTTGTGTTGTTGATGTGAAATCGATAATATAAATTAATGTGTTGAAAGGAAATAAAATATTTATATAGTTAAAAATATTTTATCGTTAAAAATATAATTTTTAACGTGAAAGTGAATAAATAAATATTGATTAACAAATCGGCCGATTTGTTTATATACACTGATTTGACTGATATTGATTGGGTCGATAAATTTTAACATCACCCAACTGCACAAATAAAAATCTGTGTTTGTTGATTTGAAACCCCACACGGGTATTGGGATGATATTTGGCATACACTAATCCCAATTATTTAATTGTATGTCGATCGATTGGTCGACAGACTGTGTAAGCGTTGATTATTTATATTTGATGCTTATGCAGTTGTGTGTGGTGCACCTTGGATGATGGTTGATTGTTTGTCGTTGCTATTAAATACATGTGTTGTATGGAATCCATATAATTAACATTATATGGTGATTGATTGGGCCTCATTCCAACCGGGAAAATAATGAATATTATAAAAGAAAATTCATGTGTTGAATATAAAAATAATCATGTGTTGAAACTATGGATGTGTTGAGTGAAATATTTTATACAATAAAATTTACATCTTTATCATTTTAAAATTAGAACTACTTCACGGTGGAGTCTAATTAAAATCAAACGATAGATACCATAGTTTTATAAAATATTTTACATAACAAAAATAGTGATGTGTTGACAGTACTCATGTGTTGAGATTAGTCGTGTGTTGAAAGAAACATAGATTCATGTGTTGAATGGAATATATGTATTCGTTAGTTGAATAGAATAACGAATTTATTGAAATATATATAGCCGTGTTGATTAGAGTTGCGCTATTTTGGACGTGAACGATATTTACGTCAATTTTATTCGTTTTATAATGAATATTGAAAAGTGATTTCAAATTTTAATATTTTGAAATGAAATTAAAATTAAATTAGATTAAAATTCAAATTGAAATTTTATTGAATCAATTTGAAATGAATTCGAATCGAATAGAAAATGAATTCGATTCGAATTGAATAGAAAGTGAATTTGAATTCAAATTGAATAGAAAGTGAATTTGAATTCGAATTGAATAGAAATGAATTCAAATTGAACTAAATTGAAATTGAATTAAAAACGAATTGAAATCATTTTGAATGAAATTTAAAACGAACTGAAATCAATTTGAAATGAATTCGAATTGAATTAAATAGAAGGTAAATTCAAATTGGATTGAAACGAATTAGAATTTGAATTGAATTGAAACGAATTTGAATTCGAATTAAATGAAATTGAGATGAATTCGAACTGAATTGAAATCAAATCGATTTGAAATTTAATGTAGCGTTGAAATGGTTTTGAAAACAGATTTATAACGATTTATAAAATACGTTTTAAAAGGATATCGACGAAATATATATATAATATATATATTATATATATAATGGCCTGAATAGAACGCGCCGCGCCGTGGTAGATCGTGAATTTCGACCATTAACTTCGAATTGACGTTGCAGGAGATCCAACCGTCGGATTCTCCTAAAACCAGAACCGTTGGGTTTGTATCGAAAAGAGCTTTCCAATGAATATTAGAGATTTGAAATCTAACGGTTGGATTTGGAATTATGTCCAAATCAAATTTGGAAAAGGTCGTTGTAAGTGCAGTTCGATGGCCGTTGTTGCAAATCGACTGTACGGGCCTTGATAAAATTATTGAAAATATCTATAATTTGTGTAAAATCATTATATATGAATTGGAAAGAACTGGGATGAAAAATTCCACATTTGAAAGGATAAAAATAGATTTTTATCGAAATGAACTAGTTTTGAACTAGAATTAAAATCAATTTATTTTTGAAATAAATAAATTGAATTTGAAAGTGATTTTAAAAATAATCAATATTCCCAATACGTGAATTGGACTGGAGTTGAATCGAAATTATCTTCAGAATATTTCGATGTTGAATTCCGTGATTATACAGATATTGTTGTGGGAATTTGAAAGATATATTTATATCGTTATTTCCAATACGATATTTGTTAGTTTCAGAATTTGATATTGAATATAAGCCGATATATTTACTATTCAGAGCCTTGTATTTAATATCAAATGTGATTTGGGTTTGTCGTGAACTGTGTTTTAGATGACATTGGTTCTTTAACCCTGTTAAATGCAGGATATTGATTTTTGAAAAGATTAAAACTAAGTGGAGTATGAATGAATCTTCAATTAGATTGAAATGTGAATTGATAATTTAAATTATCAAATCTGAAAGGTGATCGAGAATGGAGTACCACCAGTTTTGCTCCAATGCGATAGTTAAATCTTTAATTAGATTTGAACGTGAAATGGTAATTAATTTTAACGATAACACCGTGGTGTTAGATATGGGGTATTACCAGTTTTGCTCCATGGGATGAATAGGTTGGGATTGGGAAATAAAATAAATAATTACTTCGGTGTGGTTCGCTAATCCCGACTAGTTTGAAATGATATCCAAAGGAAGATTAAAGAATAAATTTAGAAGAATTTATCTTGGATAAAATTAATGGGAACATTTCCCTAAGAATGTGATTTTGTGAATAAAAGAATATTCTGAATTGGAATGAGGCGTTTGTTGTGTTTGTGTAACATTTTCTTATCATATACGTGGGTTATTCAGAAAGGCCGGGTTTACACCCATTCTGAATAACCGATTCGACGAGATGTCGAAGATGAAGACGGTGGATGAAGACCAGAAGTCTTCACATCGTTTGGGTGAATACTGATGATCTCGATGAGCTATACACCCAAGATGAGGGAAACAGTTGGTGATCGTCCAGACGTACTTGGAGATAAATGGATATGCGAGGAAAGTGCCTCCGGTTTCGTTCAGACCCAGAACGAACTTGTAAATGGATTATGTGTCTGACATTGGATTTTATTCTATGTTGATTGATTTCTATTAAATATACATCTGTTTGGCGGCGGAGAATTTATTCTCTTGCTTAACGCCCTTCTCTGAGACGTACAAGCTCAGAGGTTGTATATCGATGGACATCAGTCGCATGGAGTGAATTGCCTGTGTGGCACGCGTAAGTGGCAATTGATCAAGGCTTCTGTTGAAAAGCAAAGTCTTGTGGTTGATGATCAAAGCACGGCCTGTGTGGCTTAGCTTTGTGTATAACGTGAATTCGCGAGCCTCACACCTCGGTATGAGTCAAAAATGGGAGACGGACCGCTGGGAGAGCACGACGTTTCTTTCTAGCTAGGGTGGTGTCAGTGACCTTCCAGCCCTGACATTTATATACTTTTCACCTCTGTGGTTGTTGGAATGCGAGGCGCCTCGGATATAGGTCTGTAAGGACCGGGAAACGTGTGTTCAGGAATTGCCAATCCTCAAAAGTAAGAGAGGACCGGCCCAGCCGATTCCAAGGATCAAAGTGGGGTCCTGGGACATTTGCTAGAGTGTCTCGAACGCGGAGAGGAGCTTGCCCCTTGCCTCGACTCGTGACGGAAATCCAATTTCCAATATGTGATATTGCGGTTTTAATTGTAGAACTAGTATGGCGACATGATATATGGTACCCATGCCGTCTATGATTGATATTTATGATTGAAAATGTTTTGACACTATTCACCTATGATAGTATCAAATGATTTGTTTTAAACGTATCAAGCATTATTTGGCTATTATAAGGGAAAACCCTATCCTCCGGCTTGCGTTGCATTGTGTGATGGGACCTGGGTATTATAATAGCTTCGTTTTTCCAAAAACAATTGCGCTGTTTTGTTATATGCACTAGTATTCTTGGGAGGAAACCCGTTCCGTGTTATACGACGTGGTCCCTTGAATTACTATCTTTAAAGTAAAGTTTTAAATAGCTGTTTTAGTTCTCACACTAGTCACGTGACTGACCTGCAGTTTATTGTTTTAACCTAAACTCTGGGTGCCCTTATTTTCGACACGGGCAGCTAGTAGTTTTGGTTTTGCAGATTTATATCCACAGGGTCCTGATTTACAGCTGGAACGATGCTCGGAAAGCTCTTTATCCGTGTATCACTTTCAGTTGTGTTTTGTATATTTTTCCGCTGCTATGTAATTTTTATTGTAATCTCTGATATTTATCGAATGTAATTTATTCGTTTATACTCTGTATATTCTTGTATCTGTGGAATTGTTGTAATTACAATGAAATGTTCTTCCGTTTGCGTTCTATTTTGTCTTGTCCTCAACGCTATCCGTGCTTTCCTTCACGGGGAAGTTCAGGTCGTCTGAGTTTGGTATCAGAGCTTTGGTTTACATAGCTCGAGAACAAGACACGTTAGAACCGAACGAAAGAATTCATCAGATATTGGATTAGTAATATCCAATTTGATTGACTCGTTAGAGATAGGATCAGTAGTACCCTAGAATGAGTGTGAAGAGTATATTTTTCAAATGAAAACAATTTTGTTTTAAAAATTGAAACCATTTTATACGTATTTGATTATTTATTTATTTTGAATTTGGACAATCCAGTATATAAAGGTTTTGCATATACGCGTCATGAATGTATATTCGAAGTTTTAATATACTGAATAGAAATAGAATCACACTCTAGTCGCCCGGAGATAATTCTGGTAATGCGGCCGCATTATCAATATTTATGTTCGTGTTTCGAAGGTGTGATTCTATATATTCCATTAGACTGGTGTGAGAACCAAAACTTATATAGTTAGAATACATTGTTGTGAATTGGCATCAAAAACATGATTTTCTGTATATATATCAAAATTATAAATTTGAAACTCTAATCCACTAATTGATTGATGTTTGTGTTGGTTGTTTAGTTGTTTGATAATTTTGAACCATTTAGCCTAATTGAATCACGTATTGAATTATATTGAAAATTGGTCGAATTTGCTTGCATATACATGTACTTACATTGAACAGGTCATAGCAAGGAGGCTAGAGCAGAGAATAAAATTTGTTTGCCCGACAAATAGGTACATGTTTACTATAATTTACTGTTTTGTTTGGGTGATGATGATTTTATGAGCCTATTGGCTAGCCGCTTGGCTTTTTCTTTTTCTTTTTGAGATCAGTAGGCCTGTATGGCAATTTCGGGATTTTCCCGTGGCTCTCGGTGCAGGGGAGGTTATGGCGAAATTTTTCAAAAATTTCGGGTGTTAGCCAAATTTTTGAAGAATTTGAAAATTCTCAGAAACTGAAAAGTTGGAGAATGGAAGCCAGATCGAACGTAGAGTTGATTAATCAAACCACTTTCGACTTTGTTCCTTCTCGGGGACGAAAAGTTTTAAGTGGGGGAGATTGTAACAACCCGAAAATCTGGGCCAGTTTAAAATTTTTATTTTGGCGATTTTAGCGAATTTTGAACATTTAAAATGAATTATTTTAAATAATATTGACGAGAAATTTATTTTGAATAGAATTCGAACGTACATATTATTTACATCGTCGTTAGAATATAAATATTTATTTTAAATTATAAATAGAATTGAAAATGGCGCGGTAGTTCGATTATTCGATTTCAAACTTCAATCGGATATACCGGGTGCAAAACATTCCGGATTTTAGCGAAACCAAAAATATTAGAATCTATTTGATGATATCTTTCCAACGAATCTGACAAATCGAAATTTCATATCGGGAATCAGAAGATATGTCCAGTTGAAAATTCTGAATAGTCGCTATGGAATTCAGGCCCTTAAAAATGGAAATTTTGCAAACGGCCTCGGATTTCAACGAAACCACTTTTGTTGGATCCGTGATGTCAAGTTATTGCTAGATTCCAATTTTCATAATTTTTCGAATTAATATGTGAGCGTGGAAAAGGAAAACGCTTTTGACCAGTTTTAGTTGATTTTAATCGACTGGAAAATGGCCATTTTTCCAACGGTCTCAGAATTCGACAAAATTAGTTTTGTTAGGACTGTATTGTCAATACGAAGCTAGAAAATATTTTTTCGGGAATTTTTAGAGTTAGTATGTGGCCCCAGTAAATTAAAATGCGCGTTCAAATTCAATATATAGAGTTATATGTTGATTTTAACGGAAACTGATCGAAACGATCGAATCAGCATGCGGTACATATTCCATTGTGTTCGGAATAGGGGTAAAACGCTATGGACGACAGGAGGTGGGCCTCGTTTAGAGGTCATATGAAAAGGTCAACTTTTTGAAATTAAAATAAAATTAAAAATTAAAACCTCTCCTCTTCCTTTATTTCCTTAGCCCCCCCCCCTTTCGTTCATTCTGTCAAAAGAAAAGAAAAAAATAAATCTCGATGTCGATCCACGATCCACCGCCGCCCAGGGGCACGCGCCACCGCACACCACCATCTCCCCCTCCCCTTCGCTGCGCCTCCTTCTTCTCCTCCTTCCCCTCCTAAAAAAAACCGTACCCCTCTCTCTCGAAATCCTCAAACCCCCGAGCCGTCGATCCCACTGCCACCTCCTCCGCCTGCTGCGCCGTGGCAGCGTCCTCCCCGACCCCCTCTCCTTTGAAATCCGCACCCCCGACCCCTTCCGACTTCAGGCGACAGCGAAACCCCCTCCCCCCCTGTGCGCTGTAAGTTCTTCTTTTTCCTTTTTGTTTTTATTATTTGATTATAATTTCAGTTTAGAAAATGAATGGCATGTTAAAGTTTGTATTTTTAATATGAAGAACAAGTAGAAAAATATGATTTTTGTCATATGAATAGTTATAAAAATATAATCTTTTATATTGTAGAAGTTAAAAATATAATTTTTATCGCATGTAAAGGTTGAAAATATAATTTTCATATTATATAGATAATAAAAATTTGATCTTTATACGGTAGGATATAAAAAGACGATATTTTTATGTAGTGAAAGACGACATTTTTGAAGTAGAAAAAAGGCGAAATCTTTATATTTAAAAAGGCGAAATCTTTATATAGAAAATAGCGTGATAAAAATAGAATTTTTATCTATATAGTATCGATGTAAAAATAGAATTTTTATCTATATAGTATCAATGTAAAAATAGAATTTTTATTTATATAGTAGCGTGATAAAAATAGAATTTTTATTTATATAGTAGTAATGTAAAATAATTTTTTTATCTATATAGTAGCGATGTAAAAATGGAATTTTCATCCATATGGAGTGATAATAAAAATAGGATTTTTATATACATAGCAACTATATAAAATGTGATTTTTATATATGTAGTGGCTACGGTCAACGAAAGTGGCAAAAGGAGAGAACAGCGATGACTTCTACATAGGAAGAGTCGTGGAGTTGGGATAGCTATTAGTGAGAACTTCTCACTCTAAATTCTTTTTCTAGTTATATATATATATACTAGGATGCAGACGGTGCTTAGCAGCACCCGACACCCGTCATCCACAGACCATGGATGGATTGTATGCTTGTTTGATGTGTTGTGAAATTTGTTTGTGTTGTTGATGTGAAATCGATAATATAAATTAATGTATTGAAAGGAAATAAAATATTTATATAGTTAAAAATATTTTATCGTTAAAAATATAATTTTTAACGTGAAAGTGAATAAATAAATATTTATAAACAAATCGACCGATTTGTTTATATACACTGATTTGACTGATATTGATTGGGTCGACAAATTTTACACATCGCCCAACTGCACAAATAAAAATCTGTGTTTGTTGATTTGAAACCCCACACGGGTATTGGGATGATATTTGGCATACACTAATCCCAATTATTTAATTGTATGTCGATCGATTGGTCGACAGACTGTGTAAGCGTTGATTATTTATATTTGATGCTTATGCAGTTGTGTATGGTGCACCTTGGATGATGGTTGATTGTTTGTCGTTGCTATTAAATACATGTGTTGTATGGAATCCATATAATTAACATTATATGGTGATTGATTGGGCCTCATTCCAATCGAGAAAATAATGAATATTATAAAAGAAAATTCATGTGTTGAATATAAAAATAGTCATGTGTTGACGATGTTCATGAGTTGAAACTATGGATGTGTTGACTGAAATATTTTATACAATAAAATTTACATCTTTATCATATTTAAAATTAGAACTACTTCACGGTGGAGTCTAATTAAAATCAAACGATAGATACCATAGTTTTATAAAATATTTTACATAACAAAAATAGTGATGTGTTGATAGTACTCATATGTTGAGATTAGTCGTGTGTTGAAAGAAATATAGATTCATGTGCTGAATGGAATATATGTATTCATTTGTTGAATAGAATAACGAATTTATTGAAATATAAATATAGCCGTGTTGATTAGAGTTGCGCTATTTTGGACGTGAACGATATTTATGTCGATTTTATTCGTTTTATAATGAATATTAAAAAGTGATTTCAAAATTTAATATTTTGAAATGAAATTCAAATTAAATTAGATTAAAATTCAAATTGAAATTTTATTTAATCAATTTGAAATGAATTCGAATCGAATAGAAAATGAATTCGATTCGAATTGAATAGAAAGTGAATTTGAATTCAAATTGAATAGAAAGTGAATTTGAATTCGAATTGAATAGAAATGAATTCAAATTGAATTAAATTGAAATTGAATTAAAAACGAATTGAAATCTTTTTGAATGAAATTTAAAACGAACTGAAATCAATTTGAAATGAATTCGAATTGAATTAAATAGAAGGTAAATTCAAATTGAATTGAATTGAAACGAATTAGAATTTGAATTGAAACGAATTTGAATTCGAATTAAATGAAATTGAGATGAATTCGAATTGAATTGAAATCAAATCGATTTGAAATTGAATGTAGCGTTGAAATGGTTTTGAAAACGAATTTAAAACGATTTATAAAGTACGTTTTAAAAGGAAATCGACGAAATATATATAATATATATATTATATATATATAATGGCCTGAATAGAACACGCTGCGCCGCGGCAGTTCGTGAATTTCGACCATTAACTTCGAATTGACGTTCCGGGAGATCCGACCGTTGGATTCTCCTAAAACCGGAACCGTTGGGTTCGTATCGAAAAGAGCTTTCCAATGAATATTAGAGATTTGAAATCTAACGGTTGGATATGAAATTATGTCCAAATCAAATTTGGAAAAGGTCGTTGTAAGTGCAGTTCGATGGCCGATGTTGGAAATCGACTGTACGGGCCTTGATAAAATTATTGAAAATATCTATAATTTGTGTAAAATCATAATATATGAATTGGAAGGAACTGGGATGAAAATTTCCACATTTGAAAGGATAAAAATAGATTTTTATCGAAATGAACTAGTTTTGAACTAGAATTAAAATCAATTTATTTTTGAAATAAATAAATTGAATTTGAAAGTGATTTTAAAAATAATCAATATTCCCAATACGTGAATTGGACTGGAGTTGAATCGAAATTATCTTCAGAATATTTCGATGTTGGATTCCGTGATTATACAGATATTGTTGTGGGAATTTGAAAGATATATTTATATCATTATTTCCAATACGATATTTGTTAGTTTCAGAATTTGATATTGAATATAAGCCGATATATTTACTATTCAGAGCCTTGTATTTAATATCAAATGTGATTTGGGTTTGTCGCCGTGTTTTAGATGACATTGGTTCTTTAACCCAGTTAAATGCAGGATATTGATTTTTGAAAAGATTAAAACTAAGTGGAGTTTGAATGAATCTTCAATTAGATTGAAATGTGAATTGATAATTTAAATTATCAAATCTGAAAGGTGATCGAGAATGGAGTACCACCAGTTTTGCTCCAATGCGATAGTTAAATCTTTAATTAGATTTGAACGTGAAATGGTAATTAATTTTAACGATAACACCGTGGTGTTAGATATAGGGTATTACCAGTTTTGCTCCATGGGATGAATAGGTTGGGATTGGGAAATAAAATAAATAATTACTTCGGTGTGGTTCACTAATCCCGACTAGTTTGAAATGATATCCAAAGGAAGATTAAAGAATAAATTTAGAAGAATTTATCTTGGATGAAATTAATGGGAACATTTCCCTAAGAATGTGATTTTGTGAATAAAAGAATATTCTGAATTGGAATGAGGCGTTTGTTGTGTTTGTGTAACATTTTCTTATCATATACGTGGGTTATTCAGAAAGGCCGGGTTTACACCCATTCTGAATAACCGATTCGACGAGATGTCGAAGATGAAGACGGTGGATGAAGACCAGAAGTCTTCACATCGTTTGGGTGATTACTGATGATCTCGATTGGGCTGTACACCCAAGATGAGGGAAACAGTTGGTGATCGTCCAGACGTACTAGGAGATGGATGGATATGCGAGGAAAGTGCCTCCGGTTTCGTTCAGACCCAGAATGAACTTTTAAATGGATTGTGTGTCTGACATTGGATTTTATTCTGTGTTGATTGATTTCTATTAAATATACATCTGTTTGGCGGCGGAGAATTTATTCTCTTGCTTAACGCCCTTCTCTGAGACGTACGAGCTCAGAGGTTGTATATCGATGGACATCAGTTGCATGGAGTGAATTGCCTATGTGGCACGCGTAAGTGGCAATTGATCAAGGCTTCTGTTGAAAAGCAAAGTCTTGTGGTTGATGATCAAAGCACGGCCTGTGTGGTGTAGTTTTGTGTATAACGTGAATTCGCGAGCCTCACACCTCGGTATGAGTCAAAAACGGGAGACGGACCGCTGGGAGAGCACGACGTTTCTTTCCAGCTAGGGTGGTGTCAGTGACCTACCAGCCCTGACATTTATATACTTTTCACCTGTGTGGTTGTTGGAATGCGAGGCGCCTTGGATATAGGTCTGTAAGGACCTGGAAACGTGTGTTCAGGAATTGCCAATCCTCAAAAGTAAGAGAGGACCGACCCAGCCGATTCCAAGGATCAAAGTGGGGTCCTGGGACATTTGCTAGAGTGTCTCAAACGCGGAGAGGAGCTTGCCCCTTGCCTCGACTCATGACGGAAATCCTATTTCCAATACGTGATATTGCGGTTTTAATTGTAGAACTAGTATGGCGACATGATATATGGTACCCATGCTGTCTATGATTGATATATATGATTGAAAATGTATTGACATTATTCACCTATGATAGTATCAAATGATTTGTTTTAAACGTATCAAGCATTATTTGGCTATTATAAGGGAAAACCCTATCCTCCGGCTTGCGTTGCATTGTGTGATGGGACCTGGGTCTTATAATAGCTTCATTTTTCCAAAAAGCATTGCGCTGTTTTGTTATATGCACTAGTATTCTTGGGAGGAAACCCGTTCCGTGTTATACGGCGTGGTCCCTTGAATTACTATCTTTAAAGTAAAGTTTTAAATAACTGTTTTAGTTCTCACACCAGTCACGTGACTGACCTGGAGTTTATTGTTTTAACCTAAACTCTGGGTGCCTTTATTTTCGACACGGGCAGCTAGTAGTTTTGGTTTTGCAGATTTATATCCACAGGGTCCTGATTTACAGCTGGAACGATGCTCGGAAAGCTCTGTATCCGTGTATCACTTTCAGTTGTGTTTTGTATATTTTTCCGCTGCTATGTAATTTTTATTGTAATCTCTGATATTTATCAAATGTAATTTATTCGTTTATACTCTGTATATTCTTGTACTGATGGAATTGTTGTAATAACAATGAAATGTTCTTCCGTTTGCGTTCTATTTTGTCTTGTCCTCAACGCTATCCGTGCTTTCCTTCACGGGGAAGTTCGGGTCGTCTCAAACAGTCTGTCAATCAATCAATCAATCGATGTACAGCTAATTATTGGGGTTACTGTATGTCATATATCACCCCAATACCCGTGTGGGGTTTTCAAACAATCAAACATAGATTTTATTTGTGCAGTTGGGCGATGTGTAAAATTTATCGTCCCAATCAATATCAGTCAAAATGTGTGTATATAAACAAATCATCTGATTTGTTTATATTTATTTCATTTCAAATACATGTTAAAAATTCTATTTTCAACTATAAAATATTTTAACTATATAAATATTTTATTTCATTTCACATCACATCACACCATCAACTACACATACAAATCAAACATACAAGCATACAAGCCGTCCATGGTCTGTGGACGACGGGTGTCAGGTGCTACTAAACTCCGTCTGCATCCTAGTATATATTTATAACTTGAAAAATACAATTAAAGGTGAGAAGTTTTCACCGATAGCTAATCCAAACGCCACGACTCTTCATGGGTAGAAATCTTCGTCGTGCTCGCCCTTTGTCACTTTCGTTGTCTGTGTTCACTACATATATAAAAATCACATTTTTATATTGTTGCTATGTATATAAAAATCATATTTTTACAATGCTACTGTATAGATAAAAATTCTATTTTTACATCAATGTTCATATAATAAAGATTATATTTTTATCACGCTATTCTCTATATAAAGATTTCGCCTTTTCATATATATAACAAAAATCGAATTTTTATTTCGCTTCACATATAATGGTCAAATTTTTTCTATCTATATAATATAAAAATCGTATTTTTATGTTTTAAAACCATATACATAAAAATCGCATTTTTATGACGCTACGTACATGATAAAAATCAAATCTTTATCACAACGCTATATTTATAAAAATCAAATTTTTATTGTAATGTTATACATATAAAAATCCAATTTTTATGATAATATTCATGCGTTTAAAAATAGCATCCTTTATTCTACTTTCACTTATATAAAAATCGAACCTTGAAAATGATTTCAATCACTTAAAGATCTAAACTTTATAAACCATAAAAATCTAATCTTTTTCTTTCTATTTTTCTTAGCTTAAAAATCCTAGTTTCCTTTTAACTTTACTGAAAATTGAAAATAAATTAAAAGAAGTAAATAATAATAATAATAAAACATACTGCGTCTTTACCAAATGGGAGGGGCCACAACTGGTGGAAGCAGTCGGAGGAGGGCACGGAGGAAGGGTGGAGGTGGAAGGAGGGGCGTCGTCTTCGATTTGGCTATAGGGAGGGGGAACAGGCGGCGTCAGGCCTGGGGTAGCGATTTGGAGAAAGAAGAGGGGCGATAGGGTTTTGGGGGTGGTTGGAAATCGAGGCGAGGGAGGGAGAGTGAGCGGAGGTCAGCGACGAAGTCAGGGAGGGTGGCGGCGATCGCGATGGTGGCGTGGAGGGGCTGCAGCGTTCCATCGTTTTTTTTCTTTTGTTTTTCTTCTGAAATGAGGAAAGTGAAGAGGGAGAGGGTAAGGATAAATATATAAATATATTTTATTTTATTTCAAAAAGGTACTTTTGTTTTGACCTCGAAATGAGACCCACCGCCTGTCATCCCTAGCTAATTACCCCCATTCCGAACACAATGGGATATGTATCGCAAGCCGATTCGAGTGTTTCAATCAGTTTTCGTCAAAATCAAAATATAACTCTATATATTGAATTTGAACATGCATTTCAATTTACTGGGGCCACATACTAACTAGAAAAATTCCTGAAAAATATTTTCTAGCTTCGTATTGACGATACGGTCCCAACAAAGCTAGTTTCATCGAATTCTGAGACCGTTTGAAAAATAGCCATTTTCCAGTCGATTAAAATCAACTGAAACTGGTCAAACGCGTTTTCCTTTGCCACGCTCACATATTGATTCGAAAAATTATGAAATTTGAAACATAGCAATAACTTGATATCACGGATCCAACAAAAGTGGTTTCGTCGAAATTCGAGGTCGTTTGCAAAATGGCCATTTTTAATGGCAGAAATTCCATAACGACTATTCTAAAATTTCAACTGGACGTAACTTTTGATTCCCGCTATGAAATTTTGATTTTTCGGATTCATTGGAAAGATATTCTCAATTAGATTCAAATATTTTTGGTTTTGCTAAAACCCGGTTTATTTTGCACTCGGTACATTCATTTCAATTTTGAAATTGAATTATCGAACTACCACGCCATTTTCAATTCCTTTTATAATTATAAATAATTATTTATATTCTCACGACAATCTATACAACTACATACATTCTAATTCCATTCAAAATAAATTTCTCGTCGATAATATTTAAAATAATTCATTTTAAATATTCAAAATTCGCTAAAATTTCCAAAATAAAAATTTTAAATTGGCTCGGATTTCCGGGTTATTACAATCTCCCCACTTAAAACTTTTTGTCCCCGAAAAGGAACGAAGCCGAAAGTTGTTTAACTAATCAACTCAACTTTCAATATTTTCACTACGGCTTAAGTTCTCCAACTTTTCAGTTTCTAAGAACTTTTCAAATTTTTCAAAAATTTGGCTAACACCCTAAATTTCCGAAAAATTTCGCCATAACCTCCCCTGCACCGGGAGCACCGGGAAAATCCCGAAATTGCCATACAGGCCCTCTGATCTCAAAAAGAAAAAGCCAAGTGGCTAGCCAATCGGCTCATAAAATCATCATCACCCAAACAAAACAGTAAATTATGATAAACATGTACCTATTTGTTGGGCAAACAATTTTATTTCTCTGCTCTAGCCTCCTTGCTATGACCTGTTCAATGTAAGTACATGTACATGCATGCAAATGCGATAAATTTCCAATATGATTCACTATTTGATTCAATTTAGCTATATGGTACAAATTTTAATTAATCAACCAATAATCAACAACACAACCAATAATCAATTAGTTGATTAGCATTTCAAATTCATAACTTTGATATATAGTAAAAAAAAATCAGATTTTTGATGCCAAATCACAACAATAGGCCCTATCTAGTTTCGGTTCTGACACCAGTCAATTGGAAATATATAGAAATCTCATTTTCGTCACTCGAAGATAAATACTGGCGATGGTGCCCCGTTACCAGAGTTATCCCCGGGTAGTAGAGTGCAATTCTATAACTATCCAATACATTAAAACTTCGAATACACGTTTGCAAGACATATATGCAAAAAAATTATATATTGGATTGTCCAAATTAATATAAAATAACTATTCACATACGTATAAAACGATTTAAATTTCAAAAAAAAAATTGTTTTCATTTTCAAAGATATACTCTTCATACTCGTTCTAGGATACTACTGATCCTATCTCTAACGAGTCATTCTCTTTGGATATTACTAATCCAATATCTGATGAATTCTTTCGTATGGTTCTAATGTGCCTTGTTCTCTGAGCTTTGTAAACCAAAGCTCTGATACCACGATGAAACGGCCCAAAATCCCCCTTACGGGAAATCCCGGATTGAGTCGAGGACAAGCCACAGAAGAACGCAGACGGAAGAACATTTCATTGTTAATTACAACAATTCATCAGATTACAAGAATATACAGAGTATAAACAAATAAAATACACATTATAAAATATCAGAGATTACAATACATTACATAGCAGCGGAAAATAATACAATACACAACTGAAGGAGATATACGGATATAAAGCTTTCCGGATATCGTTCCAGCTGTAAACCAGGATCCTGTGAATATAAATCTGCAAAACCCAAAATTACTAGCTGCCCGTGTCAAAATAAGGGCACCCAGAGTTTAGGTTAAAACAATAAACTCCAGGTCAGTCATGGGACTGGTGTGAGAACTAAAACAGTTATTAATCTTTATTTTAAAGTTAGGTAAATCAAGGGACCACGCCGTATAACACGGAACGGGTTTCCTCCCAAGAATACCAGTGCATGAAACAACAGCGCAATGCTAAATAAAGAACAATGAAGCTATTATAAGACCTAGGTCCCATCACACAATGCAACACAAACCGGAGGATAGGGTTTTACCTTATAACAGCCAAAGAATGCTTGATACATTTAAAACAGATTATTTTGATATTACTATAAGTGTATAGTGTCAAAAACAATTTTATTTAATTGTATCAATCATAGGCCGCATGAATGCCCCATACCACTATGTCGCCATATATAGGTTTACAACTAAAACCGCAAAGTGTCGTATTGGAAATTGGATTTCCATCTATGAACCGAGGCAAGTGATCGTCCTCTACCGAATTCGAGACAATCTAGCCCATGTCTCAAGGACAGAACGCATCGACCCTTGGATCTTCAGGGTCGGTCCACCGATGTGGATTAGACGAAATCCTAAACACTACGTCTCCCCGCCCTATGGGGCGTAAATGAGCCAACGAATGGCTCCATCGGTTCGAGAATGACCGATATATCTGAGGCGCCTCGCAACAACAACAACCACATAAGTCAAACTCGTCAGGGCGTGTAAAATCACTGACACCACTTCTAGCTAGAAGGAAACGCATGTTCTCCCTGCAGTCCTCTCCCGTTTCTGGTTCATACCGGGGTGTGAGGCTCGCGAATTCACGTTACACAAAGCTATGCCACACAGGCTGTGCTTTGATCATCAACCACAAGACTCTGCTTTTCAACAGAAGCCTTGATCATTTGCATCTTAGCATGCCAAACAGGCAATTCACACAATGCAACCGATATCAATCACACAGAATGAAATCCGATGTCAGACACACATCCATTTACAAGTCCGTTCTGGGTCTGAACGAAACCGGAGGAACTTTATTCCTCGCATATCCATCGATCTCCAAGTACGTCTGGACGAACACCAACTTATTCTCTCCTCTTGGGTGTACGGTCCAATCAAGATCATCAGTAATTATCCAAACGACGTGAAGACCTCCGGTCTATAACCATCGTCTTCATCTTCGACTAATCGTCGAATCAGTTATTCAAAATGGGATAAACCTGGTCTTTCTGAATAACTCGCGTATATAATAAACATGTGTTACACAAACATAACATATGCCTCATTCCAATTCATCAGTCACTAACCGTAAATTAACCAGAGAATAATTCCCCAAATATTAACCCCGAAGGCCGAAACCAACATCAGATCAATATCCAGAAAACCATTCTGCTTAGCTAACCGATGGTTAGTTTCTAAATTTCACATTCTTAGGGAAAGGTTCCCATTAATTTTATCAAAGATAAATTCTTTTAAATTTATTCTTTAATCTTCTTTTGAATATCAATACAAACTAGTCGGGATTAACGAACCTTACCGAAGTAATCATTTGTTTTAATTTCCCAATCCCAACCTATTCATCCCATGAAGTAAAACTGGTAATACTTCATATCTAACACCATGGTGTTATCGGTAAATTCAATTACCATTTCACGTTCAAATCTAATTAAAGATTTAACTATCGTCTGGAGCAAAACTGGTGATACTCCATTCTCGATCTTTTCAATCTAATTAAAGATTCATTGAAACTCCCCGTAGTTTTAATCTTTAACTGGGTTAAAGAATCAGTGTCATTTAAAACACGGTTCACGATAAACCCAAAATCACATCATATTTCAATCTGTCCCTAACCGTAAATTAGCATGTGAGCAATTCCCTAAGTATTAACCCCGAAGGCCGAAACCAACATCAGATCAATACCCCAGAAACCATTCAACTTAACTAATCTCCAGTTAGTTTCTGATTTTCTAGGCTCCTTTTGGGTCCAAGAATAGCATTATTGAAGATACCATTCACGACAACCCAAAATCACATTTCATTAATTATCAGGTTAAAGAACAAGTGTTATTTAAAACACTGTTCACGATAAACCCAAAAATCAATACCAATTCAATTCCAATTATTTAATTGGTACACTTCATTAAATCTAAATGAAAATATTTAATCTTTTTCTCAACTGGGTTCAAGAACAGGGTTAATGAAGACACCATTCACGACAAACCCAAATCACATTTGATACAAGGCTCTGAATAGAAAATATATCGACTTATATTCAATATCAAATTCTACGACCAACAAATATCGTATTGGAAATAATGATATAAATATATCTTTCAAACTTCCATAACAATATCTGTATAATCACGAAATCCAACATTGAAATAATCCAAAGACAATTTCGATTCAAATCCATTCCAATTCAATTATTGGAAATCCTAGTTAATTTTAAAACCCTTTCAAATCAAATTTATTTATTTAAAAATAAATAGAATTTTAATTCTAGTTCAAAACTAGTTCATTTCGATAAAAATCTATTTTTATCTTTTCAAACATGGAGTTTTTCATCCCAATTCTTCCCAAGTCATTTCTTATGATTTTACACAAATTATTACTATTTTTAATAATTTTATTAAGGCCCATACAGTCGATTTCCATCAATGGCCATCGAACTGCACTTACGACGACCTTTTTGAAATTTGATTTGGACATAATTCCAAATCCAACCATTAGATTTCTAATTTCTAATATTCATTAGAAAGCTCTTTTCGATACGAACCCAATGGTTCCGGTTTTAGGAGAATCCGACGGTCGGATCTCCCGCAATATCCATTCGAAGTCAATGGTCGAAATTCACGAACTGCCGCAGCGCGGCGCATTCTATTCATCCATTATATTATATATATAATATATACTTCATCGATCTCCTTTTAAAACGTATTTTATAAATCATTTTCAATTCGTTTTCAAAACGATTTCAACTTCCTTTTCAAATTCAAATCAAAATTGAATTTTCCAATATAAATTCGTTTTAAATTCATTTCAATTCTATTTCAATTCAAATCCATTTCAATTCAAATCGGTTTCAATTCAAATCAATTCCAGTTCAATTTCAATACGTTTTAAATTCAATTCAAAATGATTTCAATTCTATTTCAATCTAATTCGAACTTCAATTCTATTCAGTTTAATTCGAATTTCATTTCAAATTCAATTTAATTCGAATTTCAATTCCTTTCCAAATATCAGATTTTGAAATCACTTTCGATATTCATTGTAAAATGAATAAAATTGATATAAATATCGTTCACGTCAAAATGGCGTCAATCTAATCAACACGGCTTCATATATTTCTGTTTTCAAATATTCTATTTCAAATATTTCTTTTTCAAATATTTCTTATTCAAATATTCTATTTCAAAACTGGAATGAGTCCCAATCAATTACCATATAATGTTAATTATATGGATTTTCTACCACACGTATATAACATCAACGATAAATCATCAACCATCATCCAAAGGGCGTTCTATACTGTATAAGCATCAAATATAAATATTTAACGCTTATAACAGTCTGTCAATCAATCGATCGACATACAGTAATTATTGGGGTTAGTGTATGTCATATATCACCCCAATACCCGTGTGGGGTTTTCAAACAATCAAACATAGATTTTATTTGTGCTATTGGGCGATGTGTAAAATTTATCGTCCCAATCAATATCAGTCAAATGTGTGTATATAAACAAATCGCCTGATTTGTTTATATTTATTTCATTTCAAATACATGTTAAAAATTCTATTTTCAACTATAAAATATTTTAACTATATAAATATTTTATTTCATTTCACATCACATCACACCATCAACTACACATCAGAATCAAACAAACAAGCATACAAGCCGTCCATGGTCTGTGGTCGACGGGTATTGGGTGCTACTAAACACCGTCTGCATCCTAGTATATATTTATAACTAGAAAAATAAAATTAAAGGTAATAAGTTCTCAACAATAGCTAATCCAAACGGCACGACTCTTCATGTGTTGAAATCTTCGTCGTGCTCGCCCTTTGTCACTTTCGTTGTCCGTGTTCACTACATATATAAAAATCACATTTTTATATTGTTGCTATGTATATAAAAATCATATTTTTACACAGCTACTATATAGATAAATATTCTATTTTTACATCGATGTTCATATAATAAAGATTATATTTTTATCACTCTATTCTCTATATAAAGATTTTGCCTTTTCATATATAAAGATTTCGCCTTTTCATATATATAATAAAAATCGAATTTTTATTTTGCTACACATATAATGGTCATTTTTTCTATTTATATAATATAAAAATCATATTTTTATATTTTAAAACCATATACATAAAAATTGAATTTTTATGACGCTACATACATGATAAAAATCAAATCTTTATCACAACGCTATATTTATAAAAATCAAATTTTTATTGTAATGTTATACATATAAAAATCCAATTTTTACGATCATATTCATGCGTTTAAAAATAGCATCCTTTATTCTACTTTCACTTATATAAAAATCGAACCTTGAAAATGATTTCAATCATATAAAGATCTAAACTTTATAAACCATAAAAATCTAATCTTTTTCTTTCTATTTTTCTTAGCTTAAAAATCCTATTTTCCTTTTAACTTTACTGAAAATTGAAAATAAATTAAAAGAAGTAAATAATAATAATAATAATAAAAAAAAAATTACTGCGTCTTTACCAAATGGGGGGGCCACAACTGGTGGAAGCGGTCGGAGGAGGGCACTGAGGAAGGGGGGAGGTGGAAGGAGGGGCGTCGGCTCCGAATTGGCTGCGGGGAGGGGGAACAGGCGGCGTCGGGCCTGGGGTAGCGATTTGGAGAAAGAAGAGGGACGATAGGGTTTTGGGGGTGGTTGGAAATCGAGGCGAGGGAGGAAGAGTAAGGGGAGGTCAGAGCTGCGGGGGAGATCGGCGGCGAAGTCAGGAAGGGTGGCGGCGATCGCGATGGTGGCGTGGAGGGGCTGCAGCGTTCCATCGTTTTTTTTTCTTTTTATTTTCTTCTGAAATGAGGTAAGAGAAGAGGGAGAGGGTAAGGGTATATATAAATATATTTTATTTTATTTCAAAAAGGTGCCTTTTTGTTTTGACCTCGAAACGAGACCCACCGCCTGTCATCCCTAGCTAATTACCCCAATTCCGAACACAAAGGGATATGTATCGCAAGCCGATTCCACTGTTTCGATTAGTTTTCAACAAAATCAAAATATAACTCTATATATTGAATTTGAACACGCATTTCAATTTACTTGGGCCACATACTAACTAGAAAAATTCCCAAAAAATATTTTCTAGCTTCGTATTGATGATACTGTCCTAACAAAGCCAGTTTCATCGAATTCTGAGACCTTTTGAAAAATGGCCATTTTCCAATCGATTAAAATCAACTGAAACTGGTCAAATGCGTTTTCCTTTGCCACACTCACATATTGATTTGAAAAATTATGAAATTTGAAACCTAGCAATAACTTGATATCACGGATCCAACAAAAGTGGTTTCGTCGAAATCCGAGGTCGTTTGCAAAATGGCTATTTTTAATGGTAGAAATTCCATAGCGACTATTCTGAAATTTCAACTGGACATAACTTTTGATTCCTGCTATGAAATTTTGATTTTTCGGATTCGTTGGAAAGATATTCTCAATTAGATTCAAATATTTTTGGTTTCGCTAAAATCCGGTTTATTTTGCACCCGGTACATTCATTTGAATTTTGAAATCGAATTATCGAACTACCACGCCATTTTTAATTGCTTTTATAATTATAAATAATTATTTATATTCTAACGACGATCTATACAACTATATACGTTCTAATTCCATTCAAAATAAATTTCTCGTCGATATTATTTAAAATAATTCATTTTAAATATTCAAAATTCGCTAAAATTGCCAAAATAAAATTTTTAAATTGGCTCGGATTTCCGGGTTATTACAGTGGACGATGGGTGTCGGGTTCTACTAAACACCGTCTGCATCCTAGTATATATTTTAACTGGAAATAAATTTAAAAGTGAGGAGTTCTCACCGACTAGCTAATCCAAACGCCACGACTCTTCTTGTGTAGAAATCTTCGTCATGTTCGCCTTTTGCCAACTTTCATTGTCCGTAGCCACAACATATATAAAAATCACATTTTTATATTCTCTATTATATATAAAAATTATATTTTTAATTCGCTACATATATAAATATTACATTTTTATAACGCTACTATATAGATAAAAATTCTATTTTTGTTAACCTACATGAATAAAAATCATATTTTTATTCTTTCTATGATATAAAGATCGATTTTTTTTATTATCTATACAATATAAAAATCATATTTTTATAACCTCTATTATATAAAAATCATATTTTTCTAAGTTAAAAATAAAATCTTTTCACCAAGTATATATATATAAACCAGATATTTTTAATGCGATGTTACCTAAATAAAGTTCGCATTTTTATTTTCAGATTTACCATATGAAAATCGCATATTTATTTTCATCTTTAAATAAAAATAAATATAAAATAAATAAAAGCTCACCGGGGGGGGGGGGGGGTCGGGGCTGTAGACAGAGGCGGCAGTGGAACGGGGGCTGGGTGGTGGATCTCGGTGGTCTGAACGGCGGTCTTCGAGTTTTGGGGGGGCTGAAGGGCACTGCGTCGCTCAGGGGAAGGAGGGGGCTGGAGGGGGAGGTGCGGCGGGTGGAAGAGCGACGGGCGGTGGCTGCTCGTGAGGGGCGACGACGGATCGAGATTAGGGGGGCTGTGGTTTCAATCGAGAAAGGGGGGTTTCGAGCTCGACGTGGGGGAGGAGGAAGGAGGAGAGAGGGGCGCCGGGTGGGGGGGGGGGAGGGGGAATCGCGGTGGAGGAGCGGTGGCCAGAGGGGGGTTGCGACAGCGAATTCATTTGTTTTTGTTTTTTTTTTCTGTAATGAAATGAAATAGATCGGGGAAGGAGAAAGGTATAGCGGGATTTAATTGAATTTTTTTATATTATTTATTCCATAAAGCAACTTTCTATTTCGAACTCAAAATCGAACCCACCGACTGTCGTTCCTAGCTAATTACCCCCATTCCGAACACAATGGGATATGTATCGTAAGCTGATTTGATCGTTTCGATTAGTTTTCGTCAAAATCAAAATATAACTCTATATATTGAATTTGAATGCACATTTCAATTTACCGGGGCCACATACGGACCCGAAAAATATTTTCTAACTTCGTATTGACGATACGGTCCTAACGAAATTAATTTCGTCAAATTCTGAGATCATTTGAAAAATGACCATTTTCCAGTCTATTAAAATCAACTTATACTCGTCAAACGCGTTTTCCTTTGCCACGCTCACATATTGATTCGAAAAATTATGAAATTTGAAACCTAGCAATAAATTGACATCACGGATCCAACAAAAGTGGTTTCGTCGAAAACAGAGGTCGTTTGCAAAATTTCCATTTTTAAGGGCCAGAATTCCATAGCGACTATTCTGAATTTTCAACTGGACGTATCTTTTTACTCCCACTATGAAATTTCAATTTTTCGGATTTGTTGGAAAGATATTCTCAAATTGATTCAAATATTTTTGGTTTCACTAAAATCCAATTTGTTTTGCACCCGGTATGTTCAATTGAAATTTGAAATCGAACTACCGTGCCATTTTCAATTTCTTTTATAATTAAAATAAAATATTTATATTCTAACAATGATCTATATAAATATATACATTCGAATTTTATTCAAAATAAATTTTCGTCGTTATTAATTAAAATAATTCATTTAAATATTCAAAATTCACTAAAATTGCCAAAAATAAAAATTTTAAATTGGCTCGGATTTCCGGGTTGTTACAATCTCCCCCACTTAAAACTTTTCGTCCCCGAAAAGGAACAAAGTCGAAAGTTGTTTAACTAATCAACTCAACTTTCATTATTTTCATTACGGCTTAAGTTCTCCAACCTTTCAGTTTCTAAGAACTTTTCAAATTTTTCAAAAATTTGGTTAACACCCTAAATTTTCGAAAAATTTCGCTATAACCTCCCCTGCACTGGGGACTTCAGGATATTTCATATAGCCTCCCATGGCCTTCTTCAATCCAAAAGAAAAAGAAAAAGCCAAGCGGCTAGCCAATCGGCTCATAAAATCATCGTCACCCAAACAAAACAGTAAATTATGGTAAACATGTACCTATTTGTCGGGCAAACAATTTTATTCTTCTTCTCTAGCCTCCTTGCTATGACCTGTTCAATGTAAGTACATGTACATGCATGCAAATGCGATAAATTTTCAATACAATTTACTATTTGGTTCAAATTGGTTATATGGTTCAAATTTTAATTAATCAACCAATAATCAAACAACACAATCAGCAATCAATTTGTTGATTAGCTTTTCAAATTCATAACTTTGATACATAGTCTAAAAACCAGATTTTTGATGCCAAATCACAACAATAAGCCCTATCTAATTTTGGTTCTCACACCAGTCAATTGGAAATATATAGAAACCTCACTTTCGTCACTCGAACATAAATTCTAATGATGGAGCTCCATCATCAAAATCATCTCCGGGCGATTAGAGTGTAATTCTATATCTATCCAGTATATTAAAATTTCAAATACACGTGGATCAGACGTATACGCAAAATGTTTATATACTGGACTATCCAAATCCAATACAAAATAAATAATCAAATACGAATAATTGATTTAAATATGAAAATTAGATTTGTTTTCATTTTCAAAAATATACTCTTCACACTCGTTCTAGGATACTACTGATCCCATCTCTAACGAGTCATTCCCATTGGATATTACTAATCCAATACCTGATGAATTCTTTCGTATGGTTCTAATGTGTCTTGTTCTCTTAGCTTTGTAAACCAAAGCCTTGATACCAGCTGAAATGACCCGAACTTCCCCGGTAAAGAAAGCACGGATTGAGTTGAGGACAAGACACAAAAGAACGCAGACAGAAGAACATTTCATTGTTAATTACAACAATTCATCAGATTACAAGAATATACAGAGTAAGAATAAATATTACACAGAAAATATCAGAGATTTAAATTACATTTAAATGCATCGCAGCGGAAAATAATCCAATACACAACTAGAAGTAGTACACTGATATAGAGCTTTCCGAGTATCGTTCCAGCTGTAAATCAGGATCCTGTGAATATAAATCTGCAAAACCAAAACTACTAGCTGCCTGTGTAAAAATAAGGGCACCCAGAGTCTAGGTTAAAACAATAAACTCCATGTCAGTCATGTGACTGGTGTGAGAACTAAAACAATTATTAATCTTTATTTTAAAGTTTGGTAAATCAAGGGACCACACCATATAACACGGAACAGGTTTCCTCCCAAGAACACCAGTGCATAAAACAAACAGCGCAATGCTAAATAAAGAAGAATGAAGCTATTATAAGACCCAGGTCCCATCACACAATCCAACACAAGCTAGAGGATAGGGTTTTACCTTATTATAGCCAAAGCATGCTTGATATGCTAAAACAAATCATTTGATACTATTATAAGTGTATAGTGTCAAAACAATTTCAATCATAAATATCAATCATAGACGGCATGGGACAATATATCATGTCGCCATACTAGGCTCTACAATCAAAACCGCAAATGTCACATATTGGAAGTTGGATTTCCATCTATGAACCGAGGCAAAAGATAGTCCTCTACCGATTTGAGACGCTCTAGCCCGTATCTCAGGATCAGAGCTCGAGTGACCCTTAGGAGCCATAGGGCCGATCCACCAATGTGGATTAAAATGACTGAACACTGCGTTTCCCCACCTTTGGGGTGTCAATGAGTCCAATGACTCCATCGGTCCCGGATCGACCGATATATCCGAGGCGCCTCGCAACAGCAACAACCACACAGGTGAAAATATTATAAATGTCAGGGCTGGTAGGTCACTGACACCACCCTAGCTAGAAAGAAACGCATGCCCTCCCTGGATCCTTCTCCCGTTTTTAGTTCACAACCGGGGTGTGAGGCTCGCGAATCAACGTTACACAAAGCTATGCCACACAGGCCATGCTTTGATCATCAGCCACAAGACTTTGATTTTCAACAGAAGCCTTGATCATTTGCCCCTTAGGCATGCCACAAAGGCAATTCCCTCTATGTGTTTGATATCCATCAATATATAAACCCTGAGCTCGTACGTCTCAGAGAAGGGCGTTAAGCAAGAGGATCTCCGCCGCCAAACAGATATATATTTAATGGAAATCAGTCACACAGACTAAAATCCAATGTCAGACACACAGTCCATTTACAAGTTCGTTTTGGGTCTGAACGAAACTGGAGGCACCTAGTACCTCGCATATCCGTCGATCTCCAAGTACTTTTGGACGATCACCAGCTGATTCCCTCCTCTTGGGTGTACAACCCAACCAAGAACATCAGTAATCACCCAAACGATGTGAAGACCTCCGGTCTTCGACACCGTCTTCATCCTTGACACCACGTCGAATCAGTTATTCAAAATGGGATAAACCCGGTCTTTTTGAATAACTCGCGTATATAATAAACATGTGTTACACAAACACAACATACGCCTCATTCCAATTCAGAATATTCTTTTATTCAAATATTCTTATTCTTTGAGAAAGATTCCCATTGATTTTATCAAAGATAATTTCTTTAAATTTATTCTTTAATCTTCTTTTGAATATCAATTCAAATTAGTCTGGATTAGCGAACCACACCGAAGTAATCATTTATTTTATTTTCCAATCCCAACATATTCATCCCATGAAGTAAAACTGGTAATACTTCATATCTAACACCACGGTGTTATTGGTAAATTCAATTACCATTTCGCGTTCAAATCTAATTAAAGAATTAACTATCGCCTGGAGCAAAACTGGTGATACTCCATTCTCGACCATTTCAATCTAATTAAAGATTCAATAAAACCCCACTTAGTTTTAATCTTCATAGAAATCAATATCCTGCCTTTAACTGGGTTAAAGAACCTATGTCATTTAAAACACGGCTCATGATAAACCCAAACTCACCTTCCATTAATTATCGGGTTAAAGAACCAGTGTTATTTAAAACACCATTCACGATAAACCCAAAAATCAATTCAAATTCAAATTCAATTCCAATTAATTGGTACACTTCATTAAATCTAAATAAAAAGATTTAATCTCTTTCTCAACTGGGTTTAAGAACAGTGTTAATGAAGACACCATTCACGGCAAATCCAAATCACATTTGATATTAAACACAAGGCTCTGAATAGAAAATATATCGCCTTATATTCAATATCAAATTCTACGACCCACAAATATCGTATTAGAAATAACGATATCTATATATCTTTCAAATTTCCATTACGTTATCTGTATAATCACGAAATCCAACATCAGAATATTCCAAAGACAAATTCGATTCACATCCCTTCCAATTCAATTATTGGAAATTCTGGTTACCTTTAAAACCATTTCAAATCCACTTTATTTATTCTAAAAATAAATTGAATTATAATTCTAGTTCAAAACTAGTTCATTTCGATAAAAATCTACTTTTATCTTTTCATATATGGAGTTATTCACCCCAATTCTTCACAAATCATTTCTTATGATTTTACACAAATTATTATTAATTTTAATAATTTTATCAAGGCCCGTACAGTCAATTTCCATCAACGGCCATCGAACTGCACTTACAGCGACCTTTTCCAAATTTGATTTGGACATAATTCCAAATCCAACTGTTAGATTTCTAATTTCTCACATTCGTTAGAAAGCTCTTTTCGATAAGAACCCAACGGTTCCGGTTTTAGGAGAATCCGACGGTCGGATCTCCCATAAAGTCTGTTCGAAGTCAATGGTCGAAATTCACGAACTACAGCAGCGCGGCGCGTTCTGTTCAGGCCATTATATTATATATATAATATATATAATATATACTTCGTCGATTTCCTTTTAAAACGTATTATATAAATCGTTTTAAATTCGTTTTCAAAACGATTTCAACTTCATTTTAAATTCAAATCAAAATTGAAATTTTCCTCATAAATTCGTTTTAAATTTATTTCAAATTGATTTCAATTCAAATCGATTTTTAATTCAATTTCAGTTCGAATTCATTTTCTATTCAAATTCAATTCTATTTATTTCAATTCGAATTCATTTTCTATTCAAATTCAATTCTATTTATTTCAATTCGAATTCGTTTTCTATTCAAATTCAATACTATTCAATTTCAATTCAAATTCGTTTTCTATTCAAATTCAATTCTATTTATTTCAATTCGAATTCGTTTTCTTTTCAAATTCAATTCTATTTATTTCAATTCGAATTCGTTTTATTTTCAATTCAATTCGAATTCTAATTCGTTTCAATTCAATTCGAATTTCATTTTAAAATATTCGATTTTGAATTCACTTTTCAATATAATCGATATAAATATCGTTGGCGTCAAAATGGCGTCAATCTAATCAACACGGCTTCATATATTTCTATTTTCAAATATTCTATTTCAAATATTTCTTTTTCAATTATTTCTATTCAAAACTGGAATGAGGCCCAATCAATTACCATAGATTTTATTTCTATGGATTTCCATACAACACATGTATATATCAACAATGACAAATAATCAACCATCATCCAAAATGCATTCTACACTTATTAAGCATCAAATATAAATATTCAACGCTTATAACAGTTTGTCAATCAATCGATCGACATACAACTAATTATTGGGATTAGTGTATGTCATATATCACCCCAATACCCGTGTGGGGTTTTCAAACAATCAAACACAGATTTTATTTGTGCAGCTGGGCGATGTGTAAAATTTATCGTCCCAATCAATATCAGTCAAATGTGTGTATATAAACAAATCGTCCGATTTGTTTATTTTTTATTTCATTTTAGATACACGTTAAAAATTCTATTTTCAACTATAAAATATTTTAACTATATAAATATTTTATTTCCATTTCACATCACATCACACAATCAACTACACAGCAAATTCAAACAAACAAGCATACAAGCCGTCCATGGTCTGTGGACGACGGGTGTCGGGTGCTACTAAACACCGTCTGCATTCTAGTATATATTTTAACTAGAAATAAATTTAAAAGTGAGGAGTTCTCACCGACTAGCTAATCCAAACGCCACGACTCTTTTTATCTAGAAATCTTCGCCGTGTTCGCCTTTTGCCAACTTTCATTGTCCGTAGCCACTACATATATAAAAATCACAATTTTATATTCTCTATTATATATAAAAATTATATTTTTAATTCTCTACATATATAAAAATCACGTTTTTATAACGCTACTATATAGATAAAAATTCTATTTTTATTACCCTACATGAATAAAAATCATATTTTTATTCTTTCTATGATATAAAGATCGAATTTTTTATTATCTATATAATATAAAAATCATATTTTTATAACCTCTACTATATAAAAATCATATTTTTCTAAGTTAAAAATAAAATCTTTTAACCAAATCTATATATATAAACTAGATATTTTTAATCCGATGTTATCCTAAATAAAAATCGCATTTTTATTTTCAGGTTTACCATATGAAAATCGCATAATTATTTTCAGCTTTAGATAAAAATAAATATAAAATAAATAAAAGCTCACCGGGGGGGTTGGGGCTGTAGACGGAGGCGGCGGTGGAACGGGGGCTGGGTGGTGGATCTCGGCGGTCTGAACGGCGGTCTTCGAGTTTGGGGGGTGAGGGGCACTGCGTCGCTCAGGGGAAGGAGGGGGAGGTGCGGCGGGTGGAGGAGCGGCGGGCGGTGGCTGCTCGTGAGGGGCGACGACGGATCGAGGTTAGGGGGGACTGCGGTTTCAATCGAGAAAGGGGGATTTCGAGCTCGACGTAAGGGAGGAGGAAGGCGGAGAGAGGGGCAGCAGGGGGAAATCGCGGTGGAGGAGCGGTGGCCAGAGGGGGGGTTACGGCAGCGAATTCGTTTTTTTTTCTGTAATGAAATGAAATAGATCGGGGAAGGAGAAAGGTATAGGGGGGATTTAATTTAATTTTTTTATATTATTTTATTTTATTTATTCCATAAAGCAACTTTCTATTTCGAACTCAAAATCGAACCCACCGGCTGTTGTTCCTAGCTAATTACCCCCATTCTGAACACAATGGGATATGTATCGTAAGCTGATTCGATCGTTTCGATCAGTTTTCATCAAAATCAAAATATAACTCAATATATTTAATTTGAACGCACATTTCAATTTACCGGGGCCACATACGGACCCGAAAAATATTTACTAGCTTCGTATTGACTATACGGTCCTAACAAAACTAATTTCATCAAATTCTGAGACCGTTTGAAAAATGACCATTTTCTAGTCGATTAAAATCAACTGAAACTGGTCAAACGCGTTTTCCTTTGCCACGCTCACATATTGATTCGAAAAATTATGAAATTTGAAAACTAGCAATAACTTGACATCACGGATCCAACAAAAGTGGTTTCGTCGAAAACCGAGGTCGTTTGCAAAATTTCCATTTTTAAGGGCCAGAATTCCATAGCGACTATTTTGAATTTTCAACTGGACGTATCTTTTTACTCCCGCTATGAAATTTCAATTTTTCAGATTCGTTGGAAAGATATTCTCAAATAGATTCAAATATTTTTGGTTTCACTAAAATCCAGTTTGTTTTGCACCCGGTATGTTCAATTGAAATTTGAAATCAAATTATCGAACTACCGCGCCATTTTCAATTTCTTTTATAATTAAAATAAAACATTTATATTCTAACGACGATCTATATAAATATATACGTTCGAATTTTATTCAAAATAAATTTTCATCGTTATTAATTAAAATAATTCATTTTAAATATTCAAAATTTACTAAAACTGCAAAATAAAAATTTTAAATTGGCTCGTATTTCCGGGTTGTTACACGGCCCATCGCCTGCGCCCCCACTTCGACGTCGCCAAGGCCATCGCCCACCCCTCTGCCAGGTCGCGCTCCCCCTCAGGTCATCCAGCCTCCCAAAACCGCCCCCTCCAAACACTAGCTTCCCCCAAACCACTATAAACCGCCTCAAGACCCGCCCCAAGCCAAAGCCGCTCCTTCCCCGACCACCCACGATGCTCCAGCGCCTCCCCAGCCACGTCAGCACGACGGTGAACCCCCCTGCCTTCGATTTCTATTGTAAGCCCTTTTATGCTTATTTATTTTTATTTATTTCATGCTTTCAGTTTTAAATAAGGGTTTTTAATCAGTTTTTATATACATATAATAGTAAGGAAATTATTATATGATAAAAATATTATTTTTAAATAAGTAAAACATATATTTTTAATGTATGAAAAGATTATATTTTTATTCATATGAAATGATGTTAAAGATGCAATTTTTATCTACATGAAAAGCAAATAGATATGATTCTTATTATATGTAGAGATTAAAGATATGATTTTTATGTGATAGAGAATATAAAAATACGATTTTTATATAGTAGAGATAATAAAAATATGATTTTTATTATATGTAGAGATTAAGATATGATTTTTATGAGATAGGGAATACAAAAATACGATTTTTATATTATATAGATAGTTAAAACTCGATCTTTATATAAGAAGTAGAAATATAAAAATATATTTTTTATATAGAAAGAAGCGTTGTAAATGTATATGAAGTAGAAATAAAAATATGATTTTTATTTATTGAAATGAAGTGATAAAAATATAATTTTTATAGATGGACAGCGTGAAAAGGACTGCATTGGAATTTCAAAAAAAATCCAAATGGTTCAGAAGTTCAGAAGTAAAGCATGGTGGAGTGGAACCCTCGGTGAGAACTCCTCACTTTTATTTTGATTTCTAGTTGAAATATATACTAGGATGCAGACGGTGCTTAGTAGCACCCGACACTCCTCGTCCACAGACCATGGACGACCTGTATGCTTGTGTGATAGTTTGTGTTGTGAAATCAGATATATATTCATGTGTTGAAGTAAAATATATATTCATGTGTTGAAGTAAAATGTATATCTATGTGTTGAAGTAAAATGTATATTCATGTGTTGAAGTAAAATACATATTCATGTGTTGAAATAAAATATATATTCATGTGTTGAAGTAAAATATATATTCATGTGTTGAAGTAAAATAAATAGTCATTTACAAATCGAGCGATTTGTTTATGTACACCGATTTGACTAATATTTATTGGGACGATAAATTTTACATGTTGCCCAACTGCATAAATAAAAATCTGTCTTTGTTGATGTGAAACCCCACACTGGTATTGGAATGATATTTGACGTACACTAATCCTGATTGTTTAGTTGTATGTCAATCGATGGGTTGACAGACTGTGTAAGCGTTAAATATTTATATTTAATGCTTATGTAGTGGTGTGGTGCACTCTGTATGATGGTTGATGATTTATCTTTGCTATTATATACATGTGTTGTAGGGAATCCATATAATTAACATTATATGGTAATTGATTAGGCCTCATTCCAATTTGGAAAATAAGGAATATTATGAAAGAAAATTCATGTGTTGAATAGAAAGAAAATTCATGTGTTAAATAAAATATAAATTCATTTGTTGAATTAAATATATATTCGTGTGTTGAATAAAAATATACATTCATGTATTGAAGAAAATATTCATTTGTTGAATAGAATAACGAAGTTATTGAAATATATAAAGTCGTGTTGGTTAGATATACGCCATTTTGATGCGAATGATATTTATATCGATTATATTCGTTTTTATAATGATTATAGAAAACGGAGTGATTTCAAAATATAACGTTCGGGAAATATTATCATTTGTATATCGATGATGTGGAATATTCAATTTTGATTCGAAATTGAATATGAAGTTGAAATCGTTTCGAAAACGAATTTAAAAAGATTTATAAAATACTTTTTGAAAGGAAATCGACGAAATATATATAATATATATTATATATATAATGGCCAGAATAGAATGCGCCGCGCCGCGGCAGTTCTCGAATTTCGACCATTGACTTTAAATGGATATTACAGGAGATCCGACCGTCGGATTCTCCTAAAACTGGAACCATTGGGTTCCTATCGAAAAGAGCTTTCTAATGAATATTAGAAATTTGAAATCTAACAGTTGGATTTGGGATTATGTCCAAATCAAATTTGGAAAAGGTTGCTGTAAGTGCAGTTCGGTGGCCGTTGATGGAATTCGACTATACGGGGCATGATAAAATTATTAAAAATAGTAATAATTTGTGTAAAATCATAAGAAATGATTTGTGAAGAATAGAGATGAAAAATTCCAAATTTGAAAAGATAAAAATAGGTTTTTATCGAAATGAACTAGTTTTGAACTAGAATAATAATTTATTTATTTTTAAATAAATAAATTGGATTAGAAAGAGTTTTAAAAGTAACCAGAAGTTTTAGTAATTGAATTGGAATGGAATGTGAGTTTGGGTTTATAGTGAACCATGTTTTGAATGACATTAGTTCTTTAACCCAGTTAAAGACAGGATATGATTTCCCAAGTTAATTTTTCATTGATAGTGATTTTTGGGAAGATTAAAACCAAGTGGAGTTTTAATGAATCTTTAATTAGATTGAGATGATCGAGAATGGAGTATCACTAGTTTTGCTCTAGGCGATAGTTAAATCTTTAATTAGATTTGAACGTGAAATGGTAATTGAATTTACCGATAAATCCGTGGTGTTAGATATGAAGTATGACCAGTTTTACTTCATGCGATGAATAGGTTGGGATTGGGAAATAAAATAAATGATTACTTCGGTGTAGTTCGCTAATCCCGACTAGTTTGATTTGATATTCAAAAGAAGATTAAAGAATAAATTTAAAGGATTTATCTCTGATAAAATTAATGGGAACCTTTCCCAAGGTATAAGAATATTTGAATAAAACAATATTCTGAATTGGAATGAGGCGTATGTTGTGTTTTTGTAACACTTGTTTATTATATACGCGAGTCATTCAGAAAGACAGGGTTTATCCCATTCTGAATAACTGATTCGACGTGGTGTCGTGGATGAAGACGGTGGTCAAAGACCGGAGGTCTTCACATCGTTTGGGTGATTACTGATGATCTTGATTGGGCTGTACACCCAAGAGGAGGGAATCAGTTGGTGATCGTCTAGACGTAGTTGGAGATCGATGGATATGCGAGGTACAAGGTGCCTTCGGTTTCGTTCAAACCCAGAACGAACTTTTAAATGGACTGTGTGTCTGACATTGGATTTTATTCTGTGTGATTGACTTCTATTAAATATATATCTATTTGGCAGCGGAGAATTTATTCTTTTGCTTAACGCCCTTCTCTGAGACGTACGAGCTCAGGGATTATATATTGATGGATATCAATCGCATGGAGTGAATGGCCTGTGCGGCATGCCTAAGTGGCAAATGATCAAGGCTTTTGTTGAAAAGTAGAGTCTTGTGGTTGATGATCAAAGCACGGCCTGTGTGGCATAGCTTTGTGTAGCGTTGATTCGCGAGCCTCACTCCTCGGTTGTAAACTAGAAACGGGAGAGGACATCAGGGAGGACATGCATTTCTTTCTAGCTAGATTGGTGTCAGTGACCTACCATCCCTGACATTTATATTATTTTCACCTGCGTGGTTGTTGTTGTTGCAAGGCGCCTCGGATATATCGGTGACTCTGTGGAGCCGATGGAGCCATTGGGCTCAGTTACGCCCCAAAGGGCGGGGAAACGTAGTGTTTCGACATTTTAATCCACATCGATGGACCGGCCCTGACTATCCAAGGCTTTTTTTCACGCTTGCCTGAGACATGGTAGGCTACATTGTCTCGAATCGAGAGGACGATCCCTAGCCTCGGTTCACAGATGGAAATCCAACTTCCAGTACGTGACTTTGCGTTTTTGATTGTAGAGCCTTGTATGGCGACATAGTGGGATGAGGCACTTATGCCATCTATGATTGATACTTATGATTAAAATTGTTTTGACACTATACACTTATAGTAATAATAAAAGATGAAATTAAGTGTATCAAGAATTCTTGGCTATTATAAGGTAAAAACCCTATCCTCTGGCTGGTGTTGCATTGTGTGATGGGACCTGGGTCTTATAATAGCTTCATTGTTCTTTATTTAGCATTGCGCTGTTGTTTTATGCACTGGTGTTCTTGGGAGGAAACCAGTTCCGTGTTATACGGTGTGGTCCCTTGATTTACCTAACTTTAAAGTAAAGATTAATAACTGTCTTAGTTCACACACCAGTCACATGACTGACCTGGAGTTTATTGTTTTAACCTAAACTCTAGGTGGCCTTATTTTGACACGGGCAGCTAGTAGTTTTGGGTTTGCAGATTTATATTCACAGGATCCTGATTTACAGCTGGAACGATACTCGGAAAGCTTTGTACCCATGTATTACTTCTAGTTGTGTATTATATTATTTTTCCGCTGCGATGTAGTTAAATATAATTTAAATCTATGATATTTTCTGTGTAATATTTATTCATACTCTGTATATTCTTGTATTCTGATTGAATATTTGTAATAAGCAATGAAATGTTCTTCTATTTGCGTTCCGATGTGGCTTGTCCTCAATTCAATCCGGGCTTTCCTTACCCGGGAAGTTCGGGTCGTTTACATCATGGTATCATAGCTTTGGTTAACAGAGCTCGGAGAACAAGACAAATTAGAACCAAATGAAAAACTCATCAGAGATTGGATTAGTAATATCCAATGAGAATGACTCGTTAGAGATGGGATCAGTAGTATCCTAGTACGAGTGTGAAGAGCGTATTTTTAAAATGAAAACAAGTTTTGTTTTGAAATTTAAATCGTTTTATACTTATTTGAATATTTATTTTAAATTAATTTGGACAATCCAATATATAAAGATTTTGCATATACGCCTTGCAAACGTGTATTCGAAGTTTTAATATACTGGATAGATATAGAGTCACACTCTAGTCACCCGGGGATAATTCTGATGATGCGGCCGCATCATCAGTATTTTTATTGGAGTGTCGAAAGTGTGATATTTATATATTTCTATAGATTGGTCTGAGAACTAACTTGGCATCAAAAATGTGTTTTTTGACTATATATCAAAGTTATGTGATTGAAAAGATAATCAACTAATTGATTGCTGGTTGTGTTGTTTGATTATTGGTTGATTAATTAAATATTGAGCCATTTATCCAAATTGAATCAAATAGTGGGTGGTATTGAAAATTTATCGCATTTGCATGCATATACATGTACTTACATTGAACAGGTCATAGCAAGAAGGCTAGCACAGAAGAATAAAATTGTTTGCCCGACAAATAGGTATATGTTTACAAAATAATTGGGTTTTTGATGATTTTATGAGCCGATTGGCTGTTTCTTTTTCTTTTTGGATTGGTAAGGGCCATGGGAGGCTATTTGAAATATCCCGAAGTCCCCGGTGCAGGGGAGGTTATGGAGAAATTTTTCGAAAAATTTAGGGTGTTAGCCAAATTTTTGAAAAATTTGAAAAGTTCTTAGAAACTGAAAAGTTGAAGAACTTAAGCCATAATGAAAATAATGGAAGTTGAGTTGATTAGTTAAATAACTTTCGGCTTTGTTCCTTTTCGGGGACGAAAAGTTTTAAGTGGGGGAGATTGTAATTACCCGAAAATCCGAGCCAATTTAAATATTTTATTTTGGAAATTTTAATGAATTTTGAATATTTAAAATGAATTATATTAAATAATTACGACGAGAAATTTATTTTGAGTAGAATTCGAATGTATATTTTTATTTGTATCGTCATTAGAATATATATAATTATTTATAATTATAAAAGGAATTGAAAATGGCGCGTTAGTTCGATAATTCGATTTCAAATTTCAAATGAATGTACAGGATTCCAAATAAACCGTATTTTAGTGAAACCAAAAATATTTGAATCTAATTGAGAATACCTTTCCAACGAATCCGAAAAATCAAAATATCATAGCGGGAATCAAAAGTTACGTCTAGTTGAAAATTCTGAATAGTCGCTTTGGAATTCTAGCCCTTAAAAATGAAAATTTTGCAAATGACCTCAGTTTTCGACGAAACCACTTTTGTTGGATCTGTGATGTCAAATTATTGCAAGGTTTCAAAATTCATAATTTTCTAAATCAATATGTGAGTGTGGCAAGAGAAAACGCGTTTGACCAGTTTAAGTTGATTTTAATCAACTGGAAAATGGCCATTTTTCAAATGGTCTCGGAATTTGATGAAATTAGTTTTGTTATGACCATATCGTCAATACGAAGCTATAAAATATTTTTTGGGAATTTGAAGAGACTGCGTGTGGCCCCAGTAAATTGAAATGCGTGTTCAAATTCAATATATAGATTTATATTTTGATTTTGACGGAAACTGATCAAAACGGTCGAAATGGCTTACGGGACGTATCCCATTGTGTTCGGAATGGGGGTATAATGCTAGGGATGACAGTCATTGGGTCACGTTTAGAGATCGAAATAAAAAGTTACTTTATGGGAGAATAAAAAAAATAAAAAAAAAGAACTAGGTCGAACCCCCTTTTTACTTTTCTCCCTTCAACCCCTATACCATTCGTTCAAAGCAGATAAAGGAAAAAAAATGAAAAAAACACGCGATCGAAGGACACCGTTGGCCCATCGCCTGCCCCCCCATTTCAATGTCGCCAAAGCCATCGCACACCCCTCTGCTAGGTCGCGCTCCCCCTCAGGTCATCCAGCCTCCCAAAACTGCCCCTCCCAAACCCTAGCTTCCCCCCAACCACTACAAACTGCACCAAGACCCGCCTCTGGCCAATGCCGCTCCTTCCCCTACCACCCCCGACGCTCCAGCGCCTCCCCAGCCACGTCAGCGCGACGATGAACCCCCCTGCCTTCGATTTCTACTGTAAGCCCTTTTATACTTATTTTTTTAATTTATTTCATGCTTTCAGTTTTAAATAAGGGTTTTAAACCAGTTTTTTATACATATAATAGTAAGGAGATTTTTATATGATAAAAATATTATTTTTAAATAAGTAAAACTTATATTTTTAACGTAAGCTTATATTTTTATTCGTATGAAATGATGTTAAAGATGCGATTTTTATCTACATGAAAAGCAAATAGATATGATTTTTATTATATGTAGAGATTAAAGATATGATTTTTATGAGATAGAGAATATAAAAATACGATTTTTATATAGTAGAGATAATAAAATATGATTTTTATTATATGTAGAGATTAAAGATATGATTTTTATGAGATAGGGAATATAAAAATACGATTTTTATATTATATAGAAAGTAAAAAATCGATATTTATATAAGAAGTAGAAATATACAAATATATTTTTTATATAGAAAGAAGCGTTGTAAATGTATATGAAGTAGAAATAAAAATATGATTTTTATTTATTGAAATGAAGTGATAAAAATGTAATTTTTATAGATGAACAGCGTGAAAAAGACTGCATTGGAATTTCAAACAAATCCAAACGGTTCAGAAGTTCAGAAGTAAAGCACGGCGGAGTGGAACCCTCAGTGAGAACTCCTCACTTTTATTTTGATTTCTAGTTGAAATATATACTTGGATGTAGATGGTGCTTAGTAGCACCCGACACCCGTCGTCCACAGACCATGGACGACTTGTATGCTTGTGTGATTGTTTGTGTTGTGAAATCAAATATATATATATTCATGTGTTTAAGTAAAATATATATTCATGTGTTGAAGTAAAATATATATTCATGTGTTGAAATAAAATATACATTCATGTGTTGAAATAAAATATATATTCATGTGTTGTAGTAAAATATATATTCATGTGTTGAAATAAAATATATATTCATGAGTTGAAGTAAAATATAAACTCATGTGTTGAAGTAAAATAAATATTCATTTACAAATCAAATGATTTGTTTATGTACATTGATTTGACTGATACTGATTGGAATGATAAATTTTACACATTGCCCAACTACACAAATAAAAATCTGTGTTTGTTGATGTGAAAACCCACACGGGTATTGGGATGATATTTGACGTACACTAATCTCGATTGTTTAGTTGTATGTCAATCGATGGGTTAACAGACTGTGTAAGCGTTAAATATTTATATCTAATGCTTATGCGGTGGTGTGGCGCACTCTGGATGATGGTTGATGATTTATCGTTGCTATTATATACATGTGTTGTAGGGAATCCATATAATTAACATTATATGGTAATTGATTGAGCCTCATTCCAATTTGGAAAATAAGGAATATTATGAAAGAAAATTCATATGTTGAATAGAAAGAAAATTCATGTGTTGAATAGAAAGAAAATTCAAGTGTTAAATAAAATATAAATTCATGTATTGAATAAAATATATATTCATGTGTTGAATAAAAATATATATTCATGTGTTGAAGAAAATATTCTTTTGTTGAATAGTATAACGAAGTTATTGAAATATATAAAGCCATGTTGGTTAGATATACGCCATTTTGACGCGAATGATATTTATATCGATTATATTCGTTTTTATAATGATTATAGAAAACGAAGTGATTTCAAAATATAACGTTTTGGAAATATTATCATTTGTATATCGATTATGTGGAATATTCAATTTTAATTCGAAATTGAATATGAAGTTGAAATCGTTTCGAAAACGAATTTAAAACGATTTACAAAATACGTTTTGAAAGTAAATCGACGAAATATATATAATATATATAATGGCCTGAATAAAACGCGCCGCGCCGCGGTAGTTCGCGAATTTCGACCATTGACTTCGAATGGATATTACGGGAGATCCGACCGTCGGATTCTCCTAAAACCGGAACCGTTGGGTTCATATCGAAAAGATATTTCTAATGAATATTAGAAATTTGAAATCTAACGGTTGGATTTGGAATTATGTCCAAATCAAATTTGGAAAAGGTCGCTGTAAGTGCAGTTCATTGGCCGTCGATGGAATTCGACTGTACGGGCCTTGATAAAATTATTAAAAATAGTAATAATTTATGTAAAATCATAAGAAATGATTTGGGAAGAATAGAGTTGAAAAATTCCAAATTTGAAAAGATAAAAATAGGTTTTTATCGAAATGAACTAGTTTTGAACTAGATTAATAATTTATTTATTTTTAAATAAATAAATTGGATTAGAAAGTGTTTTAAAAGTAACCAGAAGTTTCAATAATTGAATTGGAATGGAATGTGATTTTGGGTTTATAGTGAACTGTGTTTTGAATGACATTGGTTCTTTAACCCAGTTAAAGACATGATATGATTTCCCAAGTTAAATAATCATTGATAGTGATTTTTCGGATGATTAAAGCCAAGTGAAGTTTTAATGAATCTTTAATTAGATGTAAATGATCGGGAATGGAGTGTCACCAGTTTTGCTCCAGGCGATAGTTAAATCTTTAATTAGATTTGAACGTGAAATGGTAATTGAATTTACTGATAACGCCTTGGTGTTAGATATGAAGTATGACCAGTTTTACTTCATGGGATGAATAGGTTGGGATTGGGAAATAAAATAAACGGTTACTTCAGTGTGGTTCGCTAATCCCGACTAGTTTGAATTGATATTCAAAAGAAGATTAAAGAATAAATTTAAAGGATTTATCTTTGATAAAATTAATGGGAACCTTTCCCAAGGTGTAAGAATATTTGAATGAAAGAATATTCTGAGTTGGAATGAGGCGTATGTTGTGTTTGTGTAACACTTGTTTATTATATACGCGAGTCATAAAAAAGACCGGGTTTATCCCATTCTGAATAACTGATTCGACGTGGTGTCGAGGATGAAGACGGTGGTCGAAGACCGGAGGTCTTCACATCGTTTGGGTGATTACTGATGATCTTGATTGGGCTGTACACCCAAGAGGAGGGAATTAGTTGGCGATCGTCCAGACGTACTTGGAGATCGATGGATATGCGAGGTACAAGGTGCCTCCGGTTTCGTTCAGACCCGGAATGAACTTGTAAATGGACAGTGTGTCTGACATTGGATTTTATTCTGTCTGATTCATTTCTATTATATATATATCTGTTTGGTGGTGGGGAATTTATTCTCTTGCTCAACACCCTTCTCTAAGACGTACGAGCACAGGGGTTATATATTGATGGATATCAATCGCATGGAGTAAATGGCCTGCGTGGCATGCCTAAGTGGCAAATGATCAAGGCTTTTGTTGAAAAGCAGAGTCTTGTGGTTGATGATCAAAGCACGTCCTGTGTGGCATAGCTTTGTGTAGTGTTGATTCGCGAGCCTCACACCCCGGTTGTGAACGAGAAACAGGAGAGGACATTAGGGAGGACATGCGTTTCTTTCTAGCTAGGGTGGTGTCAGTGACCTACCAGCCCTGACATTTATACTATTTTCACCTATGTGGTTGTTGTTGTTGCGTGGCGCCATTGGGCTCAATAACACCCCAAAGGGCAGGGAAACGTAGTTTTCAAGCATTTTAATCCACATCGGTGGACCGGCCATGATGATCCAAGGCTTGTCTGCGCACTTTCCTGAGACATGGTAGGCTAGATTTTCTCGAATCGGTAGAGGACGGTCTTTGGCCTCGATTCATAGATGGAAATCCAACTTCCAATACGTGACTTTGCGTTTTTGATTGTAGAGCCTAGTATGGCGACATAGTGGGATGGGGCACTTATGCCGTCTATGATTGATACTTATAATTGAAATTGTTTTGACACTATACACTTATAGTAACAATAAAAGATGAAATTTAGCGTATCAAACATACTTGGCTATTATAAGGTAAAAACCCTATCCTCCGGCTTGTGTTGCATTGTGTGATGGGACCTGGGTCTTATAATAGCTTCATTGTTCTTTATTTAGCATTGCGTTGTTGTTTTATGCACTGGTGTTCTTGGGAGGAAACCCGTTCCGTGTTATACGGCGTGGTCCCTTGATTTACCTAACTTTAAAATAAAGATTAATAACTGTTTTAGTTCTCACACCAGTCACATGACTGACCTGGAGTTTATTGTTTTAACCTAGACTCTGGGTGCCCTTATTTTGACATGGGCAGCTAGGAGTTTTGGGTTTGCAGATTTATATTCACAGGATCCTGATTTATAGCTAGAACGATACTCGGAAAGCTCTGTTCCAGTGTATTACTTCTAGTTGTGTATTGTATTATTTTTCTGCTACGATGTATTTAAATGTAATTTAAATCTCCGATATTTTCTGTGTAATATTTATTCATACTCTGTATATTCTTGTATTCTGATGGAATTGTTGTAATAAGCAATGAAATGTTCTTTTGTTTGCGTTTCGATGTGGCTTGTCCTCAATTCAATCCGGGCTTTCCTTATCGGGGAAGTTCGGGTCATTTACATATAACCTCTGAGCTCGTACGTCTCAGAGTAGGGTGTTAAGAAAGAGAATAAATTCTCCGCCACCAAACAGATATATACTTAATAGAGATCAATCAGCACATAATAAAATCCAGTGTCATACACACATCCATTTAATAGTTAATTCTGGCTCTGAACGAAACCGAAGGCACCTTATTCCTCGTCCCATATGTCCAATACAGGAGAGAGGTCCTCGCATATCCGGTCGATCTCTAAGTACGTCTGGACGATCAAAACTTATTACCTCATCTTGGATGTACAGCCCAATCAGGACATCAGTAATCATCCAAACTATGTGAAGACCTCCGGTCTACAACCGCCGTCTTCATCATCGACTTATCGTCGAATCAGTTATTCAGAATGGGTATAAACCTGGTCTTTCCAATAACTCACGTATTTTATGAACATGTGCTATAAAAACACAACATACGCCTCATTCCAATTCTGAATATTCTTTTATTCAAATACTCACATCATAAGGGAAAGGTTCCCATTAATTTTATCAAAGATAAATTCTTTAAAATTTATTCTTTAATCTTCCTTTGGATATTAATTCAAACTAAATTAAGGTTTATCCAAACTAGTCCGGATTAGCGCACCTTACCAAAGTAATCATTTATTTTATTTCCCAATCCCAACCTATTTATTCCATGGAACAAAACTGGTAATACTCCATATCTAACACCACAATGTTGTTGGTAAAATTAATTACCATTTCACATTCAAATCTAATTAAAGGTTTAACTATCGCCTGGAGTAAAACTAGTGGTACTTTTCCCAAATTTGATAATTTAAATTACCACATTCACACTTCAATCTAATTAAAGATTCATTAAAACTCCACTTAGTTTTAATCTTCCACCAAATCAATATTAATGGTTATTTAACTTTGGGAAATCAAACCTGTCGCATCGACAATCTACACCGTACCATTGATTTCTACCGATATATAACTCTAAGCTCGTACGTCGTAGAGAAGGGTGTTAAGTAAGAGAATAAATTCTCCACCACCAAACAGATATATATTTTGCAGAGATCAACAATACAGTTCAAAATACAATGTTAGACATGTAATCCTGTCTTTAACTGGGTTAAAGAACTAATGTTATTTAAAACACAGTTCACGATAAACCCAAAATCACATTCCATTAATTATGCAATCTTCACGAAAAACAGATCTATATATATATATATAATCGATATCAATTTCCATATCCGACTAATAATATAAATGGAATAACGATAAAGCCTTTTAAATTCCATATATATTAACAGTCTTCCTCCACAGAAGCTCACTTCGATTATTACCAAATTGAATTCCATTCAGTTCCAATCTAATAAATTAAACTGAAAAACTTTACTTTGTAAAATGTCCAATAAATCCTAATAAAAAGATTTATAAATTCCAAATCACATTTCACTGTAAATCGTGTTAAAGATCAAATGTAGTTAAAAACACAGTTCACAATAAACTCGATTAACATTCCATTTTGTTTCACTTACTAAACATAAATTGAAACTCTAACAATCTTAATTAAAAGATTTGTTCTTTTCACATGGGGTTTAAGAGCAGTGTTAATTTAAGACACCATACAAGACAAACCAAAAATCCAATTCTTTTATTCAGTTCCAATTAAATATTAATTAATTGGAAAACTTCACTAAATCTTAATTAAAAGATTTATTCTTTTCTCATCTGTGTTTAAGATCAATGTTATTTAAGACATCGTTCATGACAAACCCAAATCCAATTTGATATCAAATATAAGGCTCTGAATAGAAATTATATCGGCTTATATTCAATATCAAATTTTGAAACCAGTAAATATCGTATTGGAAATAACAATATAAATATATCTTCCAAATTTCCATAACAATAACTGTATAATCACATATTCCAATATCGAAATATTTCGAAGATTATTTTCATTACAAGTCCATTCCAATTTGTTCATTGGAAATATTTGGTTATATTAAAACCATTCACAAATCCAATTTATTTTATTTGAAAATTACTGGATTTCAAATCTAGTTAATAACTAGTTAATTTTGATAAAAATACATTTTTATCTTTACAAACGTGTAATTTTCCATCCTAATTTCTTTCCAAATAATTTGTTATGATTTTATACAAATTATTAATATTTTTAATAATTTATTTAAGGCCTTTTCAGTCGATTTCCATAAACGGTCGTCTAACTGCACTTACATCGACCTTTTCCAAATTTTATTTGGACATAATTACAAATCCAACTGATAGATTTCAAATCCCTTATATTCGTTGGAAAGCTCTTTCCGATATGACCCAATGGTTCTAATTTTAGGAGAATCCGATGGTCGGATCTCCCATAATGTCAATTCGATGTCAATGGTCGAAATTCGCGAATGGTTGCGACACGGCGTGTTCTATTCAGGCCATTAAATATATATAATATATATTATATATATTTCGTCGATTTCCATTTAAAACGTATTTTATAAATAGTTCATAAATTCATTTTAAAACGATTCCAACTTCATTTTAAATTTTAAATCAAAATTGAATTTTCTTTATCATTATAATATATAAATGATAATATTTTCAAAATATCAGATTTTGAAATCATTTCCTTTTCGATATTCATTATAAAAATGAATAAAATCGATATAAATATCGTTCACGTCAAAATAGCGTTAATCTAATCAATACGGCTTCACACATTTCAATATTTCCGTGTCCATCCAAAATCAGACATCAAAGTCACATTTTAATCCTTACCGAATATTATTTAAAATATTCGTTATTTTAAAATATTCTTTATTTTAAAACATTCTTTTCTTCTGAATTGGAATCAGACACAGTCAATTACCATATAATGTGATTTATATGGATTTCATACAATACATGTATACAACAATAATGATACACAATCAACCATCATCCAAAGTGCATCACACAACCGCATAAGCATTAAATATAAATAATTAACGCTTACAACAGTCTGTCAACCAATTTATTGACATACAACTAAACAATTGGGATTAGTGTTTGTCAAATATCAGTCCAATACCTATGTGGGGTTTAAATCAACTAACACAGGTTTTATTTGTGCAGTTGGGCGATGTGTAAAATATATCATCCCAATCAATATCAGTCAAATGAGTGTACAAAAACAGATCGTCCGATTTGTAAATGAATATTTATTTTCATTCATATACACGTTAAAAAATATATTTTTAACGATAAAATATTTATTTCAACACAGGAATATTTTATGCAGTTTATTTATACAATAAAAATTATATTTTTACTATTCTAACATATTTTTCAAAATTTGGCAGATAACGGCGCGATACTAGTACCGGAATAAGGTCTAGCCTTATCCCTCGCCTAATACTGGTTCGCGCCATACACATAACAATTCCAATCAATTTAAAATTAATCCACAACTAATTTTATAATCACAATCAAATCATGTAGAATATCCAAATAAATAAATACTCAACTTCCCCCAAATGCCATAAACGGCGCCATAAGTGGCTATTCATGGAGTATGAAATACATGTGTCGGTAATATCCATACATCGCTTTCAATTATGTGATTGTGCGAACACGATTGTTGAACTCTATATAATTCAAATCACATAATATAGTTTATACAATAAATTGTGTCTGGGGCTTCTTAGCCTTGTCTGCAACTTAAAATATTTTTAATTGTAAAATAAACTAAGTGAGAAGGAGTTCTCAGCTTTGGTTTCCACTTCGTCATTCTTTATTGCACCGTTTAAATTTGGATTTGTTTCCAATCAGTTCCATCGCAATCTGTTTCACGCGGTTTATACTAAAAATCACATTTTAATAATGCTATATCTATATAATAAAATTCCCCCCCTAGACAAACAAGGAGACAAAGAGCGGCTGAGATTTAATCCCGCAAAAACAAATCCACCATCCTAATTTAAACACATCCCATAAACATGTCATTATTCTTGCATGAGCATTGAATAGGTTGATTTAATTCCACCCGCCTTAATTTGGTAATTAGATCTTATTTGAAAAGCTTATGACACATCAGCGCATTAATTTGGTAATTAAGGTAATTTATTACCGTTAAAAAAGGAATAAAATTTGAATAGCCATGACTGTTACTACACATACCTTCGTTTCGAATTGAATATTTCAACCCTTATCTATAAACACAATTAATTTCACAAAATTTATTTTATGTAATTGGAGGTGAAATTGGAAAAAATTAATTAATTACAAAGTATGTACGTTTTTAATTCTTTTAAATCTGTTAACGTTCGAATTAAGAATTTATTGACAGTAAATGGGAAACATTAATAACGTTTAAAAGTTAATGCTCTCATTCCTTTTAAAAAATATCTTATTTGAAAAGCTTATGACACATCATCGCATTAATTTGGCAATTAAGGTAACTTATTAACGTTAAAAAAGGAATAAAATTTGAATAGACATGACTGTTACTACATATACCTTCATTTCGAATTGAATATTTCAACCCTTATCTATAAACACAATTAATTTCACACAATTAATTTTATTTAAAAAGGAATAAAATTTATTCTATAACCTGGTAGAAAGACAAATCCATGATTTTGATCCATTAACGTTCGAATTAAGAATTAAAAATTTCATAATTTGAATAGCCATGACAGTAATTGAGTGACTAATTAAACATCCATTTCTTTCATTCCTTCAGGTCGGGTGTAGTTTTGGAGGATCAAGAGTTTGACTACAAAATCATGGAGATTAAAGTCGAAGAATACGAGGTAAAATCATGAACATGTAATATATTTTTGGCACAATTATGAAATTTAAATATGGCCATGTATTTGTCTTTCTACTAGGTTATTAATATTGATGATTTTTTTTTTTAGTTTGATATCACATATGAGGTTCACGACGAAGTCAAACTTCATTTCGTACTGAGACTGTCAACCAGGTAAGATTCTTGAGATACTCTCCTTTTAGTAACTATTTATTTTGTAGGGAAGAAAATGCTACTGAAAAAGGTTGTAAAAATATCAAACATGTTTTAACACATTAAAAGCTCATTTTCTTATTATTTTCAACATGTGACTAATTAAACATCCATTTTTTCATTCCTTCAGGTCGGGTGTAGTTTTGGAGGATCAAGAGTTTGACTACAAAATCATGGAGATTAAAGTTGAAGAATTTGAGGTAAAATCATGAATATGTAATATATTTTTGGCACAATTATGAAATTTAAATATGGCCATGTATTTGTCTTTCTACCAGGTTATTAATACTGATGAATTTTTTTTTACTTTGATATCACATATGAGTTTCACAACGAAGTCAAACTTCATTTCGTACTGAGACTGTCAACCAGGTAAGATTCTTGAGATACTTTCCTTTTAGTAATCAATTTATTTTTTAAAATATGTGTGTATGGCTTGGTCGTTCTGAGGCTACTACTATTTTATGTAAATTATGCAAATAATATTTTATTATACCCTATGCTTTTGATTTAAGCTGAATGCATGAAACTCATAAAGCCTAGATCCGTACTCTATCAGTTTAGTTCCTTACCCAATTTCTTCAATAATGTACCCAAATGGGGTGTTCATATCTGATGTGTTAGAAATCAGTTATATTGGAATATGTTTTCGCATTTGTACACATAGATTTGTGCTCTAGCAGTCGCAATATATGGTAACTACTATTATTTGATATGTTTAGCTGCATAATGGTACCATAAATTTAAATATTGAGATACATAATGTTGCTTAATTGGTAGGTAATGAAACCAACCAATGTTTATAGCAATGTTATTACTTGCCAGTTTCTTCAATAAATTGATATATTAATGGTAGTGAGAAAGCAAGCAATGGTCTCTGTACAAGATGTTTTGTAAATTTATCCTTTCTATACATGCTTACCCATAACTATGTATTTATTGAGAGTTAAAGCCAATTCCTACAATATTATAACTTAAATTAGTGATATTTAGTAGTACGAATTAATTGCCAGCTCAGTGATCTTTTCAATATGTTTGCACTTAGGCTGCTACTCAATGAAAATGCTGATGTTGACCAGAAAAGGAGTATCCAACAAAGGGTGATAGTTTAATGGTATGATCTATTTTATGTACCACATATAAAATAAATTGATATATTAATGGTATGATCTTTCTCTTAGTCTATTGATATTGATGAAGCTAAGAGAACGCCAAATAAACTTCTAGAAATATTAAATAGTACCCTAGAGTTCATTTGGAAATTGGCTTGATTGATGCAATTTTAAGCACATGGTTTCAAAACTAGCTATAATTGTCATGATTTCAATCTTATTAAATAAATTTCCATAGTTGGACTGCTGTATTCTCTTTTTATAGTGAATTGTACATATCCGTGCCACTTGCCTAATATATAGCTCATTTATATAAATTTATATTTATATTAGTGGTTTAAGTATGGCTTATTCAAAATTGTAATTTAAGAAAAAACAGGATCATTCCTAAATCTTTAATGCTCATACGGAACCTCACAACTTTCCTTATTACATCTACTGTTTTTCATTCTTTTCTTATTATCTTCATTTCCTTTAATTTTCCAATGATTTCTTTCCATTATAATTTTGATCCTGCCTAGAATTCCCTCTTCGATTTCATCCATATTTTTTCTTTTTTATAATTCTTTTCCTAATATCACAACAGTCATTTATCGTTTTTTTAGTTTCTGTCAAAGCATCGTCAATTCATCAATTTATTGGTTCATTTCCAACAGTCCTAATATTTATTTACTGATTTATTTTAGATATTTACATACATAATTATCTAAAGAAGCATCAAATTTTCAAGTGAGTAATTCCCTATATAAGGTAAAAAAAACACTACTGGGCGGATTGCTTTGATTTAACCAAGATAATTGAAAGGGGTATTTTTTGCTACTTCAACCACGTAAAACCATATCCACTAATTATTTGGCATATAGATTTGTCTCTTTCAATATAATTATATGGCGATTCATTCATTCATACCGAATTTATGACAACCACATCTCAAGAGTAGCAAACTAACCTTTTTGTGCATCATTGCATCCAGTGGAACTGTTATAGCTATATAACTGTTATAGCTTATATTACTGGCATATTTGTCCACATTTTTAAATTCAAGCCTCCTCTTGAACCGTTAAATTGAAGAAAAGATTGCATTTTCAAAAAAATTAATAATTGTAGTTCTGATATTGCAGTTGATGAGTTTGTGTTGTCATGTTTTATTTGTTAGCCAATTTATTACATTTGCTAAATATGAGAAACAATCTACACGTTTGTCATTAGGTGGTAATTGCCAGTGGTGTTAGTTTGACGAAGTACTATTTACATTCTAATAATGATTTACATAATTAAAAACAAGATCTTTAGTGCCTGAATGGTGCATGCCTCTAAGAATCAGTAATAATTATGTGATTTTTCCCCCTCTTATGTAAAGGGATATAAAATAATTGGAGGAAAAGAGATTGCAAGCACGGGGAACAGCGAATAAGATGGGATAATAAATCTAAAGCAAAGAAAAGAAAGAACTATCATCAAATGATATCAAATAAAATGAGTACGTGAGCAAGATATGAAGAAGATGGTGGTAAGATAGAGGTTGAAGGCTAAAATGAAGTATCATATGATGTGAACGCTTCAGACATGCTAGCCAAAAGATTATAAATTCCTTCGATGAAATGCTAGATAGAAATGCTGTAGTTGAAGCAATCTGATGTTCATATGGATGTTAAATACAGAAATGCCAAGAATTGCAAAGCTCTACCATTTCACTAATGGTACTGATAACTCTGTTAGTTTAATTACTTGCCAGCAAGCCAACAAAAATCAAATCTTATATTTTGTACCAGTATGTTATTATGGATAACATTGCTATAAACTTTGTACCAATATGTTGAGATACATATTTTGTACCCTGAGTTTAGTTTCATTACTTGCCAGCAATCGCATAATGTTGCTTAATTCATCAATTAATGCATATATATTTTTGTCAACTCAATAGAGACACACAAAATTTTATACTGTTTACCTTACGTGCAACCTGTCCCTACTCCCTATACATGCATTATTTACTTTTTGCTGCAAAATTTAGTTTACACAGCAGAATCCTAACACATACATATATCACTTACATTATGTATTTTGCCACTATATAATACGCTCTCACCGCTTATTGATACATGCAAACTAAAACACTTAAAGTCTATGCTCCCGTGCATCGCACGGGTTTCCACTCGTGATGATATATAATTTAACCTTTCATAACTCTTTATAATCCCTTTTCATAAACTCTCCTTGATTATATTTCTTCTTACCGAATTAATAGTTTTATTCGTACTTTATTCATGCATTGAATCTTTATATTTTTTCGCTTTCATTTTGTATTCTTTTGTTATATTCTTCCATCCTTTATTACTTACGTGATATAATTCAATAATATTACATTCAATAACATCCAATTTTCATTACATTACCTGCTACAACCAAAAATTAAAACACAATATTACTACACACATTAAAAAAACATTTCACGAACATCATTCCACGCGTGAAGCGCGTGCCACGACCACGCGTGAAGCGCGTGCCAAGATCACGCACGTGCAAACTACAACACCCCGTACTCTATGCTCCCGTGCAAACTATAACACCCCGTACTCTATTCTTCCGTGCAATGCACGGGTTTCCACTCGTTATGTATAAAAATCACATTTTTACAATGCCATGTATACATTAAAAAACATATTTTTACAATGTTATGTATACATTAAAGATCGTATTTTTATATTGCCATCCTTATAATTAAAATCCTATTTTTATAACACTCTTCATATAATAAAATTCATATTTTTATAACACTCTTCATATAATAAAAACCATATTTTCAACTTGCCAAAAATATTTTCTTCCTACGATAAAATCCTAACTTTTTATAATTAAAAATCACAACTTTATATTAATAAAAATCATATTTTTATATTAAAGATAGATATATATAACCATATTTTTATTTCCATGTTTACACTATAAAAATCATATTTTTATATTGCTATTATACATATAAAAATCGAATTTTTATTTCTCCAAAAATTATTTCATAGCTACGATAAAAATCATATTTTTTTATCGGTACATATACATAAAAATCATATTTTTGTTATCGCTACATGTACGTAAAAATCATATTTTTATTTATTATTTTTCTATCTAAAAGTCATATTTTTATGACAATGCTTTGTATAAAAAAATCACCTCTGCTACTGCTCCAGATCGAAGAAACCCAGGCCACGATAGCTAGGGTTTTCCATTGCTTGAAGTTGGAGGAGGGGCTCTGGTCGACATCGCCGGTCATTGGAGGGGTGCTGCAATTCGCCGGCGCTGGTGGTCGACGCTGCGGGTTCGATTAGGGGAGGGAGGAAGCCGGTGTTGGCGGTGGTGAAAAATTCGATGTTAGTGGATTTCGACATGTCCGTCGAGATGGGGTTGACCGCGATTTATGGAGCGACGGGCGATGGGGAATCTCGAACGCGGTGGCGGAGGGAGGGCGATCGATGAAGGGGAAAGGCGAAGGAAGGAAGAAGGCGACGGGGGTGGGGGTGATGGCTGCCATCGCCATTTTTGATCAAGGAATTAGATCCGGAGGGGTTGGAAGAAAATGGGGTTTGGGGGGGGGGTTATATGTAAAAGGTTATTAATATATATATACACATATATTCTTTTCATTTAATTCTCCAAAAAAAAGTTGACTTCTCATCGTAACTCCAAACCAAATCCAATGACAGTCGCCCCCAGCTAATTACCCCCATTTCGAACACAATGGGAAATGTCCCGTAAGCCAATTCGACTGTTTCGTTCAGTTTTCGTTGAAATTGAAATATAAATCAATGTGTACTGAATTTGAACACACTTTTTAATTTACCTGAGCCGTGTACTGGCTCCAAAAATTCCAAAAAAATAAATCTAGTTATGTTTTGATGATACGGTCCTAAAAAAACTAATTTCATCGAATTTGGAGACCATTTCAAAAACGGTCATTTTTCAGTCGATTAAATTCAAACTGAAATTGCCAAACTCGTTTAAATTCACCACGCTCAGATATTAACTCCAAAATTTATGAAAATTAGAATCTAGCAATAATTTGATATTCCGGATTCAACAAAAGTGGTTTCGTCGAATACTGAGGTCTTTTACAAAATGTTTATTTTTAAGGGATATATATTATATTAAAATATATATAAATTCCATGGTGGCTATTTTGAAATTTAAATTGGCCATAACTTTTTATTCCCATTATGAAAGCTCAATTTTTAACATTCATTAGAATTATATAATTAAACAGATTCAAATATTCCTTGTTTTATTGAAATCTGATTTATTTTGAATCCTATACCTTCATTTGAAATTTGAAATCGAATTTTCAAACTACAACGCCATTTCAGGCTCATTTTATAATTAAATGAAATTTATTCATTCTAACTTCTATCCAAATAAATTTTAAATCATTATTATTTAAAATAAATCATGTTAAATATTCAAAATCCATTAAAATAGCTAAAACAAAAATTTAAATTGGTTTTGAAAATCCGGGTTATTACAATCTCCCCCACTTAAAATCTTTTTGTCCTCGAAAAGGAACGGAGCTGAAAGTTGTTTAACTAACAAACTCAACATTCATTCTGGTGTTCATTCTTCAACTTTTAGTTTCTGAAAATTTTCTAATTTCGTAAAGATTTGGCTAACACCCTAAATTTTAAAAAAAAATCGCCATAACCTCCTTTGTACGAGGAGACTTTTAAAACCGCAACTAGCCTCATAGGGCTCTCACCAATCCAAAAGAAAAGGAAAAGGCCAAGCGGCTCATAAAATCATCAAAACCTAATAGATTAGTAAACATGTACCTATTTATCGCGCATACAATTTTATTCCTCTTCTTAGCTTCCATGCTATGACCTATTCAATGTATAAACATTTGCATGTATGCAATTTCAAACAATTTTCAATTCATTTCAAAATTTGATTCAGTTTGGCTAAATTTATCCTTCATTCACATATTGGTTAAATTAATTATCATTCCAATATTTTTATTAGCTAAACTAATAACCAAACATCACAATCAGCAATCAATTAGTTAATTAACTTTTCAAATTCATAACTTTGATATATATATATATATTCAAAATCATGTTTTTGATCCCAATTCACAACAATATCCCTATCTAAATTTTGGTTCTCGCACTAGATAATTGGAAATATAGAGATAACCCACTTTCGAAACTCGAACATAAATGCTGATGATGCTAAAGCAATCATCAGAATCATCTTCGGGCGACTAGATTGTGATTAGATATCTATCCAATATATTTGAGACTTCGTATACACGTGGATCAGATGTATATTCAGAATCTCCATATACGATAGTGCAGATCAATTTAAAACAAAATACTCAAACAAGTATAATATGGTTTAAAAATTTTAAAACAAAATTTGTTTTCATTTTTATTTTTAAAAACAACACTCCTCACACTCGTTCTAGGACACTACTGATCCCATCTCTAATGAGTCATTCTCATTGGATATTACTAGTCCAATCTCTGATGAATTCTTTTGTTCGGTTCTAATATGTCTTATTCTCAAGCTCTGTAAACCAAAGCTCCGATATCATGATGAAACGACCCAAACTCGCCAATATAGGAAAGCCCAGATTGAGTTGAGAACACAACAAATCAGAACGCATATAGAAGAACATTTCATTGCTTACTACAACAATTTACATCAGAGTACAAGAGTATACAGAGTATGAGTAAATAATATACATTAGGAAAATAATAGAGATTAAAATACATTACATAGCAGCGGAAAAATAAAACATAATCACAACTATAAGGAATACATGGATACAGAGCATTCCGAATATAACTCCAGTTGTAAATCTAGGATCCTAGAAAAGAAAAATCTGCAAAACCAAATCTACTAGCTACCTGTGTGGAAAATAGGGGCACACATAGTTTAGGTTAAATCAACAAACTCTAGGTTAGTCATGTGACTGGTGTGAAAATAAAACAGTTATTTAAAACTTTACTTTAAAATAGAGTAAATCAAGGGATCACGCCGTATAACATGGAATGGGTTTCACCCCAAGAATACCAGTGCATATAACAAAACAGCACAATGCTTTTTGGAAAATGAAGCTATTATAAGACTCAGGTCCCATTACACAATGCAACACAAGCCGGAGGATAGAGTTTTACCTTAAACTAGCCAAACATGCTTGGTACATTTAAAACAAATCATTTTGATACTATTATAAGTGTATAGTGTCAAAATCAACTTCAAATATAAATGTATCAATCATAGACGACATAGTACCTCATCTTACTATGTCGTCATACTAGTTCTATAATTAAAACTGAAATGTCATGTATTGGAAAATGAAATTCCATCATAAGTCGAGGCAAGAGATGTACTCCTCACCGCTTCGAGACACTAGCAAATGTCTCAAGGTTACACACTCTAGGTAACCCTTGGATTCTTCTGGGCCGGTCCTCTCTTACATTAGAGGATTGGTTATTCCTGAACACATGTTTCCGGTCCTATCGGACCTATCCATCGGCTCCATAGTAACTGATATTTCTGAGGCGCCTCGCTATCCATCATCCACATAGGTTAAAATATAAAAATGTTTGGGATCCATACCGTTACACCACCCATAGCTAGAAGGAAATGCTGTGCATTCTTTGTTGTCCCTTATCCAGTTTTTGACTTATACCGAGGTGTGAGGCTCGCGAATTAGCGCTATACAAAAAGCTGTGCCATATTAAAGTCGTGCTTTGATCACCAACCACAAGTCTCTTCTTTTCAACAAAATCCTGGATTATTTGCATCTCACCGTGCCACACAAGGAATTCACGCCATGCGACTGATTTCTATCGATATATAACCTCTGAGATCGTACGTCTCATAGAAGGGTGTTAAGCAAGAGAGTAAATTCTCCGTCACCAAACAGATATATATTTAATAGAGATCAATCAACACAGAATAAATCCAATGTCAGACACACATCCATTTAATAGTTTGTTTTGGATCTGAACGAAACTAGAGGCACCTTATTCCTCATCCTATATGTCCAATACAGGAGAGAGGTCCTCGCATATTCGGTCGTTCTCCAAGTACATCTGGACGATCATCACTTATTACCTTGCCTTGGGTGTACAGCCCAATCAAGACATCAGTAATCATCCAAACGATTTGAGTACCTCCGGTCTTCAACCACTTCCTTCATCGTCGACTTATCATCGAATCAGTTATCCAGAATGGGTATAAACCCGGCCTTTCTGAATAACTCGTGTATTTTATAAACAAGTGTTATAAAAACACAACATATGCCTCATTCCAATTCTGAATATTCTTTTATTCAAATATTCACATCATTAGGGAAAGGTTCCCATTAATTTTATCAAAGATAAATTCTTTAAAATTTATTCTTTAATCTTCCTTTGGACATTAATTCAAGCTAAATAAAGGTTTATCCTAACTAGTCGGGATTAGTGCACCTTACCGAAGTAATCATTGGTTTTATTTCCCAATCCCAGCCAATTTATCACATGGAGAAAAACTGGTAATACCCCATATCTAACACCACTGTGTTATCGGTAAAATTAATCACCATTTCACATTCAAATCTAATTAAAAATTTAACTATCGCCTGGAGTAAAACTGGTGGTACTCCATTCTCGATCTTTTCCCAAATTTGATCATTCAAACTACCACATTCACACTTCAAACTAATTAAAGATTCATTAAAACTCCACTTAGTTTTAATCTTCCCAAAAATCAATATTAATGATTATTTAACTTTGGGAAATCAAATCTGTCGCATCGACATTCTACACCATACCATTGATTTCTGCCGACATATAACCTCTAAGCTCGTACTTCTTAAAAAAGGGTGTTAAGTAAGAGAATAAATTCTCCACCACCAAATAGATATATATTTAGCAGAGATCAACAATACAGTTCGAAATACAATGTTAGACATGTAATCCTGTCTTTAATTGGGTTAAAGAACTGATGCCATTTAAAATACAGTTCATGATAATCCCAAAATCACATTCCATTAATTGTGGAATCTTCACGGAAAACAGATCAATATATATGTAATTGATATCAATTTCTGTATCTGACTAATAACATAAATGAAATAACGACAACTCCTTTTAACTTCCATATATGTCTTCCCCCACAAAAGCTCACTTCGATTATTACCAAATCGAATTCCATTCAATTCCAATCTAATATATTAAAATGGAAAATTTTACTTTGGAAAATTGCCATTAAATCTTAATAAAAAGATTTATAAATTCCAAATCACATTTCACTATAAATCTGGTTAAAGTAAGAATGTCATCAAAGACACAGTTCACAAAATAACCAATTCAAAATCCATTTTGTTCGAGTTACTAAACATAGATAGAAACTCTAATAATCTTAATTAAAAGATTTATACTTTTCACATAGTGTTTAAGAACAGTGTTATTTAAGACACCATTCACAACAAACCCAAAATCCAATTCATTTATTCAATTCCAATTAAATATTAATTAATTAGAAAACTTCACCAAATCTTAATTAAAAGATTTATTCTTTTCTCATCTGGGTTTAAGAACAGTGTTATTTAAGACATCATTCATGACAAACCCAAATCCAATTTGATATCAAATACAAGGCTCTGAATAGAAATTATATTGGCTTATATTCAATATCAAATTCTGAAACCAGCAAATACTGTATTGGAAATAACAATATAAATATATCTTCCAAATTTTCATAACAATATCCGTATAGTCATGAAATCCAATATCGAAATATTCCGAAGATTATTTCCATTCCAAATCCATTCCAATTTGTTCCTTGGAAATTTTTGGTTATATTAAAACCATTCATAAATCCAATTTATTTTATTTGAAAATTATTGGATTTCAAATCTAGTTAATAACTAGTTCATTTAGATAAAAATATATTTTTATCTTTACAAACATGGTATTTTTCATTCCAATTTTTTCCAAATCATTTATTATGATTTTACACAAATTATTAATATTTTTAATAATTTTATTAAGGCCATTTCAGTCGATTTCCATAAGCGGTCATCGAACTGCACTTACAAGGACCTTTTCCAAATTTGATTCCAAATCCGACAATTAGATTTCAAATCTCTTATATTTGCTGAGAGCTCTTTCTGATACGAACCTAACGGTTCTGGTTTCAGGAGAATCCGACGGTCGGATCTTTCGTAATGTCAATTCGAAGTCAATGGTCGAAATTCGCGAACAGTCGCGGTGCGATGTGTTCTATTCAGGCCATTAAATATATATAATATATATTACATATATTTCATCGATTTCCATTTTAAAAATATTTTATAAATTCGTTTTAAAATGATTCCAACTTCATTTTCAATTCTAAATCGAAATTGAATTTTCCTTATCATTATAATATATAAATGATAATATTTTCAAAATATCAGATTTTGAAATCATTTCCTTTTCGATATTCATTATAAAAATCAATAAAATCGATATAAATATCGTTCACGTCAAAATGGCGTTAATCTAATTAACACGGCTTCGCACAAAGGAATCAAACAAAGTCAGTTACCATATAATGTTAATTAGATTGATTTCATACAATACATGTATAAAACAACAATGATACACAATCAACCATCATCCAAAGTGCATTACACAACTGCGTAAGCATTGAATATAAATAATTAATGCTTACAATAGTTTGTCAACCAATTGACTGACATACAACTAAACAATTGGGATTAGTGTATGTCAAATATCATCCCAATACCCGTGTGGGGTCTAAATCAACACACACAGATTTTATTTGTGCAGTTGGGCGATGTGTAAAATATATCGTCCCAATCAATATCAGTCAAATAAGGTACATAAACAAATCGTCTGATTTGTAAATGAATATTTATTTCCATTCATATACAAGTTAAAAATTATAATTTTAACAATAAAATATTTATTTCGACACATGAATATTTTATACAGTTCATTTATACCATAAAAATGATATTTTTATTGTTCTAGCATATTTTAGTAAATTTTGGCAGCATAACGACGCGATACTAGAACCGGAATATGGTCTAGCCTTATCCCTAGCCTAATACTGGCTCGCGCCATACACATACCAATTCTAATCAATTCACAATTAATCCACGACCAATTTTATAATCACAATCAAATCACGTAGAATATCCAAATAAATAAATAGTTAACTACCCCAAATGTCATTTACAGCGCCGTAAGTGGCTATCCACGGAGTATGAAATCGGTGTGTCGGTATTATCTATACATTGCTTTCAATTATGTGATTGTGCGAATTCGAGTGTTGAACTCCATATAATTCAAGTCACATAATATGGTTTGTACAATAAATAGGGTATGGGGTTTCGAAGCCCCATCTACAACAGAAAATATTTTTAACTGTAAAATAAATTAAGTGAGAAGGAGTTCTCACCTTTGATTTCCACTCCATCATATTTTAATGGACGGTTTGAATTTGAATTTGTTTCCAATCAGTTCCATCGCAATCTGTTTCACGCGGTTTATATCAAAAATCACACTTTTAATACCGCTATATTATATATAAAAATCACATTTTTACAATGCCATGTATACATTAAAAACCGTATTTTTACAATGTTATATATACATTAAAAATCGTATTTTTATATTGCTATCCTTATAATAAAAATCCTACTTTTATAACGCTTTTCATGTAATAAAAATCATATTTTTATATCACTCTTCATGTAATAAAAATCATATTTTTAACTTGCCAAAAATATTTTCTTCTTATGATAAAATCCTAACTTTTTATAATTAAAAATCACAACTTTATAAAAATCATATTTTTACATTAAAGCTATATACATATATATATATATGTATGTATATATATATATGTATATGTATATGTATATATAAAACCGTATTTTTATTTCAAAGTACTTTATATATATAAAGCCATATTTTTATTTCGATGTTTACAATATAAAAATCATATTTTTATATCGCTATTATATATACAAAAATCGAATTTTTATTTCTCCAAAAATTATTTCATAGCTACAATAAATATCATATTTTTATTATCGCTACATATACATAAAAATCATATTTTTATTAATTATTTTTCTATATAAAAATCATATTTTTATAACAATGCTTTATATATAAAAAAATTCACCTTCTACTACTGATCCAGATCGAAGAAACCCAGGCCACGAGAGTTAGGATTTTCCATCGCTTAAAGTTGGAGGAGGGGCTCTGGTCGACATCGACGGTCGTTGGAGAGGTGCTGCAGTTTGCTGGCGCCGATGGTTGACGATGCGGGTTCGAGTGGTGTGGTAGAGGGGTGGAAGCTTGCGCTGGAGGTGGTGAAGGTTTCGACATTGGTTGACTTCGAGATGTCCAGCGCGATGGGGTTAACTGCGATTTGGGGAGCGACGGGCGATGGGGAATCTTGAGCGCGGTGGCAAAGGGAGGGCGATCGATGGAGGGGAAGGCGAAGGAAGGAAGAACGCGACAGGGGTAGGGGCAATGGCTGACGTCGCCATTTTTGATCGAGGAATTCGATCAGGAGGGGTTCGAAGAAAATGGGGTGAGGGGGTTATATGTAAAAGGTTATTGACATATATATATATATATATATAATTTTTATTTAATTCTCCAAAAAAAGTTGACTTCTCATCCTAACTCCAAACCAAACCCAATGACTGTCACCCCTAGCTAATTACCCCCATTCCGAACACAATGGGATATGTTCCATAAGCCAATTCCACTGTTTCGTTCAGTTGTTGTTGAAATTGAAATATAAATCAATGCATATTGAATTTGAACGTACATTTTAATTTACCGGGGCCACATACTTACTCCAAAAATTACAGAAAAATAAATCTAGCTATGTTTTGACAATAAGGTCACAACACAACTATTTTCATTGAATTTGGAAACCGTTTGAAAAACGGTCATTTTTCAGTCGATTAAATTCAAACTGAAATTTTCAAACGCGTTTAAATTCACCGTGCTCACATATTAATTCCAAAAATTATGAAAATTGGAATCTAGTAATAATTTGAAATTCCGAATTCAATAAAAGTGGTTTAATCGAAAATGGAGGTCGTTTGCAAAATATTTATTTTTAGGGGTTATATATTATATTAAATATATATAAATTCCATAGCGACTATTTTGAATTTTAAACTGACCATAACTTTTTATTCCCATTATGAAATCTCAATTTTTCACATTCGTTAGAAAGATGTAATTAAACAGATTCAAATATTTCTTGTTTTACTGAAATCCGATTTATTTTGAATCTTGTACCTTCATTTGAAATTCGAAATCGAATTTTCAAACTATCATGCCATTTTAGGCTCGTTTTATAATTAGAAGAAATTTATTTGTTCTAACTTCTATTTAAATAAATTTTAAATCATTATCATTCAAAATAAATCATTTTAAATATTCAAAATCCATTAAATAGCAAAAATAAAAAATTTAAATTGGTTCTGAAAATCCGGATTGTTACATTTATTACACCACAAATTTGTCATTCTTTGTTTTGAATACCTTTTCTTTGAAATAAAAATTTTCTACTTACAAAATGTCATGTTATTAATCATATTTATATTTATTTCTTTAACATAACATCTTCAAATTTCATATATAAACATTTGCTATTAAATACTCTAAATATCCTTTATAACTAAAAATATCCATTATGAAAACCAATTTTCTTTAAACATTCAGACGTATAATTCTAAACTTCGTCTTCGTTAATCCTAAAATATAATTTATATTATTGTTTTCCTTCTAAATAAATTTATTTAAAGCATAAGTGTAACCACCTAGATTTTGGAACCAATTTAAAATTTTATTTTCGATTGATTTAATGGGTTTTGAGAATTTAAAATGACTTATTTAGAGAATTAACGATTTAAAATTTATTTTAATCAAATTTAAAACATATAAATTTAATTAAAATGAACTCGAAATGGTGCAGTAGTTTTAAAATTCAATTTTAAACTTCAACTGAATATACAGAATTCAACATAAGTCGGATTTAAGTAAAATAAGAAACTTTGGAATATTTCGAGCCGTAATTTTCTAATGAATGCGAGAAATTGAGATTTCACTTTATAAATTGAAAGTTGTGTCCAGTTTAAAATTTAGAATAGTCACTGTGGAATTTATATATATTTTTACAATATATAGCCCTTAAAAATAGCCATTTTGCAAACGATCTACGTTTTTTACGAAACCACTTCTGTTGGACCCGGAATGTCAAGTTTCAAATTTTTTGGAATTAGTATGTAACACCCTATAATTTAAAATATTAAAATTAACAAATTAAAGAGTACTTCATTTTTAGAAGAAGAATTAAGTTAAACGGGTTGTGCCATTGCATTCATCTCGAAATTCTGCTTGGGATAGAGCCCGGGTTTACGTAAAACGGATACAGTATTAATGAGATATGAAGCTTAGAAGATTTCAGTTTAAAGAAGAATTTAATTAAATAATAATTAAATAACAAAAGCAGTTCAAAATTCAAAATCCAACCCAAAATAGCTGAGCGGGAAATTTCCCGCTTGTGGGTGTCAACCCCCCCTCCCCCCAAGGGGAGTCGACCCCCTATAGGGTGTCGATCGCCATAGGCCAAATCTGTATCTGACGACGTGTTTTCCTGGGATTGGCTGGATGACGTGTTTTTCTGGTCTGGATTATTCAGATGGTTCCTAATATAATCTAAAGGTCCTAATATACCTAATACACCTATAAATAAACACCTAAACCTAACCCTAATCTCATTGTTATCATCCATGGCACCTCCATGCTGCTCTAATCTAAACTATTCTTTCTTCTCCACCAAAACAAATCAGAATAGGAGTATTCCAATTAGAAGATCATATCTACAAACAATCAAAGTAGAGATTATTCAAGATCAGATTTGCTACAACAATGCCTAATTCGCTTTTCTAAGAATCCTATCGCTGTGAGTCTATGTTACTTCACATATAATTAAATTAAAAAGTAATTGTGATGGGATTGTTAATTGGATCTAATGTATGTGCCTGTAAATATAAAGACCTGAACTTCCCCACGAAGGAAAGAACGGATTGCTTTGAGAACGAGCCACATCGGGACACAAAGAGAAGAACCTTTCATTGTTAATTACAACAATTCCATCAGAATACAAGAATATACAGAGTATGAACAAATATTATACATCATAAAATATCATAGATTTAAATTACATTACATAGCAGTGGAAAAACAATACAAAACACAACTGAAGGAGATATACGGATACAGAGCTTTCCGGATATTTTTCCAACTGTAAATCAGGATCCTGTGAATATAAATCTGCAAAACCAAAACTACTACCTGCCCATGTCAAAATAAGGGCACCCAAAGTTTAGGTTAAACAATAAACTCCAGGTCAGTTATGTGACTGGTGTGAGAACTAAAACAGTTATTTAAAACTTTACTTTAAATCAGATATATCAAGGGACCACGCCGTATAACACGGAATGGGTTTCCTCCCAAGAATACCACTGCATATAACAAAACAGCGCAATGCTTTTTGGAAGAATGAAGCTATTACAAGACCCAAGTACCATCACATAATGCAACGCAAGCCGGAGGATAGGGTTTTCCCTTATAATAGCCAAACATTCTTGGTACAGTTAAAACAAATCATTTGATACTATTATAAGTGCATAGTGTATAAAACAACTTCAAATATAAATGTATCAAACCTAGATAGCATGGGTACCATATATCATGTCGCCAATACTAGGCTCTACAAACAAAACCGCAATTGTCACGTATTGGAAGTTGGATTTCCATCTGTGAACCAAGGCAAGGGATCGTCCTTACTACTTTGAGACTCTCTAGCCCGAGCCTCAGGTCAGAGCTCGAGTGACCTTTGGATCGTCAGGGCCGGTCCAGTCGATGTGGATTAAACTTAAAACCTGAACACTGCGTTTCCCCGCCCTATGGGGCGTAAATGAGCCAAATAACTCCATCGGTCCCGGATCGACCGATATAACCGAGGCGCCTCGCTATCCATCATCCACATAAGTAAAATGTCTGGGCGTGTAAAACCCAAAGCACCACTCCTAGCTAGAAGGAAACGCATGCCCTCGCTGAGGTCCTTTTCCCGTTTTTGGTTCACCACGGGGTGTGAGGTTCGCGAATTAATGCTACACAAAGCTATGCCACAAAGGCCGTGCTTTGATCATCAACCACAAGACTCTACTTTTCAATAGAAGCCTTGATCGTTTGCATCTCAGCATGCCACACAGGCAATTCATGTCATGCGACTGATATCTATCGATATATAACCTCTAAGCTCGTACGCCTCAGAAAAGGGCGTTAAGCAAGAGAATAAATTCTCTGCCACCAAACATATATATATTTAATAGAAATCAATCAACACAGAATAAAATCCAATGTCAGACATACATTCATTTACAAGTCCGTTCTGGGTCAGAATGAAACCGGAGGAACCTTATTCCTTGCATATCCATCGATCTCCAAGTACGTCTGGACGATCACCATCTGATTTCCTCCTCTTGGGTGTACAGCCCAATCAAGACCATCAGTAATTATACAAATGATGTGAAGACCTCCGGTCTTCAGCCACCGTCTTCATCGTCGACTTATCGTCGATTCAGTTATTCAGAATAGGATAAACCCGGTCTTTCCGAATAACTCGCTTATACAATAAACAAGTGTTATAAAAACACAACATATGCCTTATTCCAATCCAGAATATTCCTTTATTCAAATATTCTTTTACTTTGGGAAAGGTTCCCATTAATTTTATCAAAGATAAATTCTTTAAATTTATTCTTTAATCTTCCTTTTGAATATCAATTCAAAACAAATTATGGTTTATCCAAACTAGTCGGGATTAGCGAACCTTGCCGAAGTAATCATTTGTTAAATTTCCCAAATCTCAACCTATACATCCGACGAAGTAAAAATGGTAATACTTCATATCTAACACCACCGTGTTATCGGTAAATTCAATTACCATTTCATGTTCAAATCTAGTTAAAGATTTAACTATCGCCTAGAGCAAAACTGGTGATACTCCATTCTCGATCATTTCAATCTAATTAAAGATTCATTAAAACTCCACTTGGTTTTAATCTTCCCAAAATTCAATATTAATGATTGTTAACATGGGAAATCATATCCTGCCTTTAACTGGGTTAAAGAACCAATGTCATTTAAAACACGGTTCACGATAAACCCAAAATTACATTCTATTCAATCAGCCTTTAACCGTAAATTAGCAAATGAATAATTCCCTAAGTTTTAACCCCGAAGGACGAAACCAACGTCAGATCAATACCCAAGAAACTATCCAGCTTAACTAATATCTAGTTAGTTTCTGATTTTCTTAACTCCGTTGGGTCTAAGAACGGTATCATTAAAGATACCATTCACGACAACCCAAAATCACATTACATTAACCATGGAATCTTCATGGAAAACAAATTGATATATATAATCGATATAAACTTCCATATCCGACTAGCAATATAAATGGAATAACAGCAAAGCCTTTTAAAATCCATATATATTAGCAGTCCTCATCCATAGAAATTCACTTCGATTGTTACCAAATCGAATTCCATTCCATTCCAATTTATTTTATTAAATTGAAAAACTTTACTTTGGAAAATCTCCTTTAAATCTTATCAAAATATTTATAAATTCCAAATCACATTTCACTGTAAATCGGGTTAAAGAACGAATGTCATTAAAACACAGTTCACAACAAACCCAATTCACATTCCATTAATTATCGGGTTAAAGAACAAGTGTTATTTAAAACATCGTTCATGATAAACCCAAAAATCAATTCCAATTCCAATTAAATATCATTTAATTAGTATACTTCATTAAATCTAAATAAAAAGATTTAATCTTTTTCTCAACTGGGTTTAAGAACAGTGTTAACGAAGACACCATTCACGACAAACCCAAATCCCATTTGATATTAAATACAAGGCTCTGAATAGAAAATATATCGGCTTATATTCAATATCAAATTCTACGACCAACAAATATCGTATTAGAAATAACGATATTCAAATTTCCATAACAATATCTGTATAATCACGAAATCCAACATCGAAATATTCCAAAGACAATTTTGATTCAAATCCATTCCAATTCAATTATTGGAAATTCTGGTTAGTTTTAAAACCATTTCAAATCCAATTTATTTATTTTAAAAAAATAAATGGATTATAATTCTAGTTCAAAACTAGTTCATTTCGATAAAAATCTATTTTTATCTTTTCTAATACGGAGTTTTTCATCCCAATTCTTTCCTAATCATTTTTTTATGATTTTACACTAATTATTGATATTTTTAATAATTTTATCAGGGCCCCTTACAGTCGATTTCCATCAACGGCCATCGAACTGCACTTACATCGACCTTTTCCAAATTTGATTTGGACATATTTCAAAATCCAGCCGTTACATTTCAAATCTCTAATATTCTTTAGAAAGCTCTTTTCGATACGAACCCAACGGTTCAGGTTTTGGGAGAATCCGACGGTCTGATCTCCCGTAATGTCCATTCGAAGTCAATGGTCGAAATTCGTAAACTGCCGCGGCGCGGCGCATTCTATTCAGGCCATTATATATATAATATATATATTATATATGTAACGAACTGGGATTTTCGACCTAGAAAATCAGCATAAAACCCATGTTTATTATTCAGGTATCGAATATTCCAGATCATTAATAGAAAGAAGTTAGAGGGTGAGAATAGATAAGATAGAAAATTAGAATAGAAGAAGAAGAATACAATCAGAGTAAACACGAATCTCACAGCGGAACGAATAAAATATATTATACAACATAACTTTGAAATAAAACAGTGTATATATACAATAACATTATCAGAGTACAACACTTACACACAGCGGGAATAACAATAGCTATATATGATCCTGAAGCCTCCTGCTTCAAGCTTCTCTAAGTGTATCTGTAAAGACCTGAACTACTTGACTGCCCGTACAAATTTGGGCACCCAAGAGTTTAGGGAAAACAAAACCAAAATAAACTCTGGGTCAGTCATGGGACTAGTGTGAGTAAACTCAAATCATTTGGTTTAACTTTTCAAAATCCTTTTCAAAAGAAAAGATAATCGTAAGACCAATCCACACATAAACACTGACGGTTTTTATCTTACGATAACCAAAACACTTTTGGAAATCAATACTTCTCTGATACTATAATAATGTCTAATCACAAGTAATTAACAATCTAGCAGAACGCTTGCATCTCACGTTCCACATATATAGTATACAAACAAAACTGCGGGCGCTTATTGGAGATTGGATTCCAACTATGACAAGGTATGGGACCACATGCCTATAGTGTATCTCTAGAGACGAATATACTGGGTTCAACAAGAACGTCTTGCAACCCGACCCACACATGACCGACCACTCATTTCACTTGAGTGTGTCGAATGTATATCACCAACGGTTGGGAGCTACCCACCGTCTTCCCGAAAAGGGACAACATCGATAATAGATAAAAGAATGAAATGGATTTTCTCTAGATAGGTGATATACACCCTAATGGGAGCGACCCACTTAGCCATGCTGCCTGCCAGATTTTTGTCATTTCCCGGTTGATGAGGCTTGAGGTCATTACGTATCTTTTGACCGATCATACATTCATTTACTTTGAATGCCACATCGTCATACCCGCCAAATCACAAATTGATTTCCCCAAAAATACCATGGGTATAAAGCTAAGAGAAACGAATTCCTCCGCCACCAAACATAAGAATGTTTGAAGAGTTCAACTTACGCGATCCTTTAGATATACTCTGTCAGACATTCATCCATTCACGTTTGTCCTGGGAATGGACAAACCGAAGGCACTATTATGTAAACAGGATAGCCCTTGCATAACTCCGTCTCAAATATTTGATTGCAACGCTAACGTCCATACAGAGTGGTTTTCAGATAATGCATCTGATCCTGGTTTCTCCATATTGACAACGGAAAAATGGTCAAAAGCTTCAATAGTCGGTGATTTAACTATCAAAGAAAAACAGGTGTGCAACCAACGATCTTGTTTCTAGATAGAAATTTGATCGATCAATCATCAATCAACATCTCCCCTTTTTAAATTAATTTATTTTTAATTTATTCATTTTCCCTTTCTATACATTTTCTGTATAAGAAAACATTTCCAATCTTTATTTGGAAAACATTTCCAAAACTCCTTCATTAGATTTAAACAGACGTTTAACTATAACTTCACTATGCGAATTCGAACCATTACACTCATTAACTAGATTCACTTAACCAACCTTCACTATCGAACCTTAACCATTCCTTAGTTAAAAACGAAGTCAATCAAGTTGGGGTATAATTACCTCCCAGGCCTTAACTGAACAACATTTCTAACTTCGAAATAGACAAGGTCTACCTTTAAACCTTTTACAAACTACCTTACGACACTCTCGTATTCTATTTATGAATCCACTTCTTTTACCAAAATCATTTGATTATAACCATAGTGATATAATCTCATACTTTCGAAATATAATAACTTAAATATAACTTTTCTTCCTTAATCTGAATAAATAAACAATGACTAATTTATTAATAAATAAATAAATCTTGATTTAAAGCTGGAAAGTATATAGCATTTTCCCAAATTCGATATAATCGAATTTCAACTTACAATCCCCTCTCGAATAATCTTTATTCGATTTGACTCCCTTCGAATAACTCATATTCGATTTAACCCACCTCGAATAACTCATATTCGATTTAACTCACCTTGAATAAACTATATTCGATTTAACTCACCTTGAATAAACTATATTCGATTTAACTCACCTCGAATAAACTATATTCGATTTAACTAATACTCGACTAACTCGAACTTGATTAACTCCATTTGGATAACTCTAATTCGATTCAACTCTAATCGATTAACTCTGATTGATTAGCCATAACTGGTTAACTCTAATTGACTAACTCTAACTAGTTGACTCTAACTAACTAACTCTAACTGATTAACTCTGATCGATTAACTCTAACTCGACTTATTTAACTCCTATCGATTAACTATTATTCTGTTTAACTCCATTCGCTGGACTCTAGATCGCACCGATCACAATGGTTACGCCTGATTCCCTCAGGAAAACATCCGACCGCTGTATGCTATCTGCAGCCCTGTGTATTACTCTAGAAGTCGTACGAAATGGGGACTCATCCTGAATGACTACTTTTTGGCTAACTCTATCTCAAATAACTATATTTCGATCAACTCTAATTGAATAACTAATATTCAATAAATTCTAACTCGATTAACTCTATCTAATTAGCCCTAACTGGTTAACCCCTTTGATTCACTCTACGTTTATTCAGTTTAAATATCGATGTTGAAATCGATTCTTACTTCTCTATATAAGCCCTGACTTATATATTCTATCTATCCAATGATAAACATTTCATTTAATTTATAAAATATTATTTATAAATTATTTTCTCAATCTATCTATTAGAATAGATTCTATTTAAAATCTTTTCTTTAATTCCATATCATGTTATACCCGTGTGCGAAGCACGAGTCAAAACCTTTCAAATGTAAAATTCTACTTTTATACAATTATATTCACCTTTCAAGTATTTCCTTTTTATGATCTATTTATTTACAAAACAAATCCCTTTGATAATTCTATTTATTCTATAAAATATTTTCTATTTATAAAATCTATTGATTTTATAAGTAATTCCTTTGATAATCTAATTATTCCCTTTCTATTTGTTTTACACATAATTCCCCTTTCTATTCTATTTATTTTCAAATAAATATCCCTTTTCAATTCTATTTGTAAATAGTTTACAAATATTTCTTTTCAATTTCTATTGGTAAATGTTTTATAAATATTTCCCTTCAATCCTATCTATTTGATTAACAAATATATTCCTTTTTTAATTTATTTATTTACTAAAAAAATATTTTCTTTTTATAAAATCTTTTGATTTTATAAATATTTCTTTTTCAATATAACATTGAAAAATTCCTTTTTAACACTCCAGTATTCCTTATGGTATTTAACGTACTATACAACAATGATCGGTATCATTCAACCATACAAAATCAACAACAGATTTCATATCACATCATATAACATAATATATGTAAAACAGTAAAATAAATGTTGAGGGACCCAGTTGGGTCCCTCCAACCTGTTTCCATACATCCACAGATGTTAAACAATAAAATTAACATCAATTTCATTTTACAATGAAATATTATGCTAAACAGAATCAATATTTGATTAACGATTTATATCTATATCGTTATTATATTTTCAATCAACTGACTCGCAGTTCAACCAAACAGTCAACACACAACAACAACCATTATTTATAAATTCTAAAAATATAAATCGAGTAGAGTTAGTGAGATTTACTCACATTGGACGGTTATCGTTAAATAACGATAATTGGTCATTGATTTGATTCAAGCGTTTAATTTCACCATAAATCCAAACGAGCTTCAATTCACTCCCGGTCAGTTCCAGTGTGTAGCCATCGTCCATACGATTCCAACGCAACTTACGGTTTGTCAATCTGATATAGTATGCGTAAGTTATTTATCTTCGAAGTTAATATACTTTTAATTTAAATAAAAAGAATGGATTTGATTTACTAATGGACCTTGAACCTTTATTTTCTCTGGCCCATTTCCCTTCTATAAGCCCATACCCGTATTTTACTTCATCTCCCCCAAAACCGAAATACACCGAACTCCAGTAATCATCCTCCACTTTCTGACGCAATTTCCTCCACCGATCGTACCAACTTCCCATGATTCAGCAAACCAATTACACCATCACTCTCCTCATCCAAATCTGGTTCAACTGATCCCAACATCAAAACACTCGAATTAAATCTCCAAAACCTATCTCGTTCGAACACCCCTCCAGGTTGCGGCATCAACCAAGTTCGAATGTCCCGAATTTTTGCCTCGAGCTGCCGCTCGACCTCGTGAACCCCAAACTAACCTCCACTTTCTCCAATAATCACCATAGAAGCCACAACCGCAAAACCTAGAATTTCCGCCCAAAACATTAAGCTGCATAGATGCATCGCATGTCTCAAAACGGCAACCGAATGGAAGAGAATCACTTAAGGAACTCAAATACATATCTCTCTCTATTTATTGATTTTGTTTTGAATTGATTTTGATTTTCAAAGGATGAACTTTACTATGTATTTTAAGAAGAGGTCGCGGCGCTTGTTGTTGACCAGAGAAAAATTGGTCTAGGATTGGGAAGGATTTTGTGTATATATAGAATAGTTTTAATAATTTTTTATTCAATTATTCTATTTTATTTTAAGAAAACGCTATTTTTCTGTGTCCTCTAAAATTCCTGTGATCACACATGACCCCCAAAAATCACGAAAATGGACATGTAGCTACAGTTTGACATTACGGTCCCAACGAAACTGGTTTCATCGAATTTCGGCTTCGTTTGCTCACACAACGTATTTTTAACTATCAAAATATCTACTGTTTCGCACATTAAAATCTCGTACGTCCACACAGTGACTTCAAAAATCACGGAAAATGAAATCTAGTAATAATTTAATATTGCGGATCCAACAAAATTAGTTTCGTCGAATTTTGAGTTTGTTTGAAAAACTGGCTATTTTTAAAGCGCTAAATAACCCTTTTAAATATATAAATATATTTAAAAACAATTATATTTAATATTTAAAAATAAATATTATCGCATATATTCACAACAGAATATCATACTGCTACACTGGGAATTATAACTCGATATTTTAAATCCAGTGTTACATCGATATTCGATTTATATTAAAAAATCCATTTTAAAATATAAATAAATCGATATAAATTATAAAGGAATTCCATAGCGACTTTTCTAAAATTTGATTTGGACGTAAATAAAAATCTACACGACGAAATCTCGATTTTTCTCTTCCATTAGAAAGATATACTTCACCAGCTCCATATGTTTCTTGTTTCACAGAAATCCGATTTAAAACGAACCCTATATATTCAGGTTAAGTTCAAATCACCGAATATCGAACTGCTGCGCCATTTTGAGCTCGATTATAATTATGTAATAATTATACGTTCAAACTGCCATTCAAATAATATATGCGTTATTCTAATTCAATTCTAAACTGAATTAAATATCACATATGATCCAATTCACATTATATTGTGAATTCCACTATTTCTGACTATTTCAGAAATCAAATATATTATGATATTATTTATTTTAATTCTGTATTCAAAATTATTCAATTTTGGTCATTTTAAATAACCAAAACATTATTCAAGTAATTAAATAAAATAATTATATCGCTGAAAAATGCAGGCCATTACATTCTTCCCCCCTTAAAATAATTTCGTCCTTGAAATTGCTAAGGTAAAAGATAGACCCTATTTACTGGTTTAAAAACTATTCGTTCACTTTTAACTTCAGTTTCAACTAAACCAATTTATTCAAATTAAAATATTAATTAATTCTTACTAATGAAAATTTTTAAAAATCCTGAAAATTTTCTAACACCCGAAATTTTCGAAAAATTTCGCTTGCACCTCCTTTGTACCAGTCAATAGTTCAAACTCTAACTCGCCTCTCTAGGCCCTTTCCTTTTAAAATGAAAATGAAAAAGCCAAGCGGCTTACCGATTCGGCGCATGAAACCTCATATAGAAATTTAAACATGTACCTTTGTGTCGGGCATATCATTATATCCTTGCACTTACTTCTACATAATACCTGCTGATCATATATCCGTCTATAACAATCGATTGCCAATCAATTTCAATCAATCAAATCTCAACACAATTATTAGCTTTTCCAAAGCCAAATTCCACTTCAAACTCGAGTTCCATTCTCGATTCCAAACTCCTAACTCACCAATCCAATACCATTTCAGATTCTTATCTCATAATTCAAAATCTGATTTTAGATGATATATTTATACTTCAATTAAATTTCCAGTTAATTGGTTTCAGTTCAGTTTATACTTGCTTTCACAAATTCCCTTAAATTAGTTTTAAATTCATACAATTTTCATGGGAATTTTTAAACAGCTTAGCTCTTCCAAAAATCAAATATCCTTTTTCAAGATTCAAAGCAAGCTCCTTTTTCTCAAAACAATTCAAAAACAATCTCTTTGGTAGTAATCTGTCACTTACAACTCGAAAATGAACACTGATGATGTGGCCAGCATCATCAAAGTTATTTTCCAGCTACTGAAGTGAGTTCAATACTATATCATTTCAAAACTCAAAATTTAAACACTTTCATTTTGAAATCCTTTTCAAAATATCATTCACGATACTTGTAAACAATTTAAAATCTCCCAAGATCTTAAAATTTCCTTATATTTAACCCAAATCCATTTTTGAAAACTTTTCCCAGTTTTCAGAATTTTAATTCCAATCCTGATTTAATTCAGATCTAATTAATCTGCTTTTATATTATACGAACTAAAATTGGTTATTTATATAACCATTTTCATTATAATCAACCAACACATCTAACATACTATAATCATTCGAATATAAATATTTTCTTTATATCGAAATATACTTTGGGTAAAATTATCTCATTTACCCTCTTTCAAAACATACTGTGTCGGTTCATCGTGTTCGAGTGCTTAGTAACTCCTATCGATACAGTGGATCAAACTGATCGACCAAAATTCATAAACAACTCAATCAATAAATCTCCACAATATAAAACAATTTTATAAAATCTACAAATACGTTTACTCGTATATATACACTCAAACTCAATCTAGGGTATTACTAACCCCATCTCTACTGAGTCACGCCACAGAGCCAAGGTAATCACTTAACCTTCAGCTCTGATACCACTGTAACGAACTAGGATTTTCGACCCAGAAAATCAACATAAAACCCATGTTAATTATTCAGGTATCGAATATCCCAGATCATTAACAGAAAGAAGTTAGAGGGTGAGAATAGATAAGATAGAAAATTAGAATAGAAGAAGAAGAATACAATCAGAGTAAACATGAATCTCACAGCGGAACGAAAAAATATATTATGCAACATGAACTATGAAATAAAACAGTGTACATATACAATAACATTATCAGAGTACAACACTTACACACAGCGGGAATAACAATAGCTATATATGATCCTGAAGCATCCTGCTTCAAGCTTCTCCAAGTGTATTTGTAAAGACCTAAACTACTTGACTGCCCATACAGATTTGGGCATCCAAGAGTTTAGGGAAAACAAAAACAAAATAAACTCTAGGTAAGTCATGAGACTGGGAGTAAACTCAAATCATTTGGTTTAACTTTTCAAAATCCTTTTCAAAAGAAAAGATAATCGTAAGACCAATCCACACATAAACACGGACGGTTTTTATCTTATGATAACCAAAGCAATTTTGGAAATCAATACTTCTTTGATATTCTAATAATGTCTAATCACAAGTAATTAACAATCTAGCAGAACGCTTACATCTCACGTTCCACATATATAGTATACAAACAAAACTGCGGGCGCTTATTAGAGATTGGATTCCAACTATGACAAGGTATAGGACCACCTGCCAATAGTGTATCTCTAGAGACGAATACACTGGGTTCAACAAGAACGTCTTGCAACCTGGCCCACACATGACCGACCACTCATTTCACTTGAGTGTATCGAATGTATATGACCAATGGTTGGGAGCTACCCACCGTCTTCCCGAAAAGGGATAGCATCGATAATAGATAAAAGAATGAAATGGATTTTCTCTACATAGGTGATATACACCCTAATGGGAGCGACCCACTTAGCCATGCTGCCTGCCCGATTTTTTTCATTTCCCGCTTGATGAGGCTTGAGGTCATTACGTATCTTTTGACCGATCATACATTCATTTACTTTGAATGCCACATCGTCATACCCGCCAAATCACAAATTGATTTCCCCAAAAATACCACGGGTATAAAGCTAAGAGAAACGAATTTCTCCGCCACTAAACGTAAGTACGTTTGAAGAGATCAACTTACGCGATCCTTTAGATATACTCTGTCAGACATTCGTCCATTCACGTTTGTCCTGGGTCTGGATAAACCGAAGGCACTATTCTGTAAACAGGATAGCCCTTGCATAACTCCGTCTCCAATATTTGATCGCAACGCTAAAGTCCATACAGTGTGGTTTTCAGATAATGCATCTGATCCCGGTCTCTCCATATTGATGACGGAAAAATGGTCAAAAACTTCGATAGTCAGTGATTTAACTATCAAAGAAAAATAGGTGTGCAACCAACGATCTTATTTCTAGATAGAAATTTGGTCGATCAATATCAATCAACATCTCCCCGTTTTAAATTAATTTATTTTTAATTTATTCATTTTCCCTTTCTATACGTTTTCTATATTAGAAAACATTTCCAATCTTTATTTGGAAAACATTTCCAAAACTCCTTCATTAGATTTAAACAGACGTTTAACTATAACGTCACTATGTGAATTCGAACCATTTTACTCATTAACTAGATTCACTTAACCAACCTTCACTATCGAACCTTAACCATTCCTTAGTTAAAAACGAAGTCAATCAAGTTGGGGTATAATTACCTCAGACCTTAACCGAACAACATTCCTAACTTCGAAACAGACAAGGTCTACCTTTAAACCTTTTACAAACTTCCTTACGACACTCTCGGATTCTATTTATGAATCCACTCCTTTTACCAAAATCTTTTGATTATAACCATAGTGATATAATATCAAACTTTCAAAATATAATAACTTAAATATAACTTTTCTTCCTTAATTTGAATAAATAAACAACGACTAATTTATTAATAAATAAATCTTGATTTGAAGCTGGAAAGTATATAGCATTTTCCCAAATTCGATATAATCGAATTTCAACTTACAATCCCCTCTCGAATAATCTTTTTTCGATTTAACACCCTTCGAATAACTCATATTCGATTTAACCCACCTCGAATAACTCATATTCGATTTAACTCACCTTGAATAAACTATATTCGATTTAACTCACCTTGAATAAACTATATTCGATTTAACTCACCTCGAATAAACTATATTCGATTTAACTAATACTCGACTAACTCGAACTTGATTAACTCCATTTGGATAACTCTAATTCGATTCAACTCTAATCGATTAACTCTGATTGATTAGCCATAACTGGTTAACTCTAATTGACTAACTCTAACTGGTTGACTCTAACTGACTAACTCTAACTGATTAACTCTGATCGATTAACTCTAACTCGACTTATTTAACTCCTATCGATTAACTATTATTCTGTTTAACTCCATTCGCTGGACTCTAGATCGCACCGATCACAATGGTTACGCCTGATTCCCTTAGGAAAACATCCGACCGCTGTATGCTATCTGCAGCCCTGTGTATTACTCTAGAAGTCGTACGAAATGGGGACTCATCCTGAATGACTACTTTTTGGCTAACTCTATCTCAAATAACTATATTTCGATCAACTCTAATTGAATAACTAATATTCAATAAATTCTAACTCGATTAACTCTATCTAATTAGCCCTAACTGGTTAACCCCTTTGATTCACTCTACGTTTATTCAGTTTAAATATCGATGTTGAAATCGATTCTTACTTCTTTATATAAGCCCTGACTTATATATTCTATCTATCCAATGATAAACATTTCATTTAATTTATAAAATATTATTTATAAATTATTTTCTCAATCTATCTATTAGAATAGATTCTATTTAAAATCATTGCTTTAATTCCATATCATGTTATACCCATGTGCGAAGCACGGGTCAAAACCTTTCAAATGTAAAATTCTCCTTTTATACAATTATATCCACCTTTCAAGTATTTCCTTTTTATGATCTATTTATTTACAAAACAAATCCCTTTGATAATTCTATTTATTCTATAAAATATTTTCTATTTATAAAATCTATTGATTTTATAAGTAATTCCTTTGATAATCTAATTATTCCCTTTCTATTTGTTTTACACATAATTCCCCTTTCTATTCTATTTATTTTCAAATAAATATCCCTTTTCAATTCTATTTGTAAATAGTTTACAAATATTTCTTTTCAATTTCTATTGGTAAATGTTTTATAAATATTTCCCTTCAATCCTATCTATTTGATTAACAAATAAATATTTCTTTTTTAATTTATTTATTTACTAAATAAATATTTTCTTTTTATAAAATCTTTTGATTTTATAAATATTTCTTTTTCAATATAACATTGAAAAAATCCTTTTTAACACTCCAGTATTCCTTATGGTATTTAACGTACCTTACAACAATGATCGGTATCATTCAACCATACAAAATCAACAACAGATTTCATATCACATCATATAACATAATATATGTAAAACAGTAAAATAAATGTTGAGGGACCCAGTTGGGTCCCTCCAACCTGTTTCCATACATCCACAGATGTTAAACAATAAAATTAACATCAATTTCATTTTACAATGAAATATTATGCTAAACAGAATAAATATTTGATTAACGATTTATATCTATATCGTTATTATATTTTCAATCAACTGACTCGCAGTTCAACCAAACAGTCAACACACAGCAACAACCATTATTTATAAATTCTAAAAATATAAATCGAGTAGAGTTAGTGAGATTTACTCACATTGGACGGTTATCGTTAAATAACGATAATTGGTCATTGATTTGATTCAAGCGTTTAATTTTACCATAAATCCAAACGAGTTTCAATTCACTCCCGGTCAGTTCCAGTGTGTAGCCATTGTCCATACGATTCCAACGCAACTTACGGTTCGTCAATCTGATATAGTATGCGTAAGTTATTTATCTTCGAAGTTAATATACTTTTAATTTAAATAAAAAGAATGGATTTGATTTACTAATGGACCTTGAACCTTTATTTCCTCTGGCCCATTTCCCTTCTATAAGCCCATACCCGTATTTTACTTCATCTCCCCTAAAACCGAAATACACCGAACTCCAGTAATCATCCTCCACTTTCTGACGCAATTTCCTCCACCGATCCTAACAACGTCCCACGTTTCATTAAACCAATTACACCAGTACTCTCCTCATCCAAATCTGGTTCAACCCATCCCAACATCAAAACTGTAACACCCCACGTCCATTAATGTCACTCACAAAGGGAATGCATTAACTTCCATGGAGGTTATAAGTGAATATTGAACAGAAAAATTACAACAAGACAGATAAAAAGTAGTACTTGAAAACTAAAACTTCATTTTATTGCAGCGGAAACATGTTTATTACATCACAAAACCATTAATAAGAGTCAAGTACATTATCCATCTTCATAAAACAAAATACATAACCCCGTTACACAAATAGCCATTAAAGAAGATAACAAGCTGGACTTTACTTCAACGGTCCATGCTTTCCAAAGAGAGATGAGCAATCCGATCAAACTCCACTAGAACTGGGCCCAACCTGAGGACCTGGAGGGGGAAAAGGATAGAAATGGAGGGGGTCAGACATAAAGTATGGCGAGTATGATAATTCTAACAATACTATTATCAAAATAACTAGACTAAGGCATAAGCTGGAAGACAAGTAAATGTCTATGAACTATTTGGAAGATAAAGATAGCGTTTAAGATAACGTTAAAGATAACGGTAAAGGCATACCTAATTACTAACGAATAATTAATATACTGCACCGCACATTACTACACTGCACTGCACCAATTACTACACTGCACCGCACCAATTACTACACTGCACCGCACCAGTCACCCTAAAGGTTGATCCCGCATGCTTCACACAGAAACTATATAAATAGCCTTGCGTATCCCTAGCTGACTACATAGGTGCCGTCTGCCCCTATCTCCACTAGGTGTACCCCACTACCCTCTTAGAAATTTTATAAGTAACTTCGTGTACTCCTAGCTGACTACATAGGTGTCGTCTACCACTATCTCCACTAGGTGTACCCCACTACCCACTTTCGATCGGCTCCCTACTCGTAGATACCTGTGCCGGCCCCACAGTGGGGTGTATCACTCCCCTAAAGTGGCAACCCGATACAACTGAGAATGCATGGCTTATACCTACGCGATGCAACAACGTCTTACCTACCAGCCCGGGTCCATACACGCATACGAAACCCGTTGGACTTGCGTTGCCACCGCTCCCCGTTTTGGCCTCCTATAGTCAAGCTCAGTATGCGTGTCCCATCCTCGACTTGGGTCGATCCCATAAAGATACGTTTGGGATACTGGTTGAAATGGGCCCCCACAAGCTACCCACCTAAGCTTGTCATTACTATATCCCACATAACCCTCTTAGTCATTTTCATTTACATGTGTGTTTGGTTAAGTCTTACTAATCGTATTTCACATGCCACTAAGGGCACCCCCTGGATTCCTCATGCCACCCAAGGCACCTACCTAACCCCCATGTCCCACCTTAAATGTTTATCTGGTTAAGTATTTCTTAATTCATTCAGGCCATAACCTCATAAAGACCTCTCACATTAGACTGGCATTTATGGCAGCTGGGTTTTCCGGGCGGGTCCGGGCAGTCTTACACCATAAAAGAGTCTAACCTCGTGTCTTTACAACTGTTATGCTTTAGTTTAGGCCTAGGACCTCTCACATTGGGCTGACATTTGTGACCACTGGATTTGTCGGGCGGCTCCGGGCAGGTTTACGTCACAAACGAGTCCAACCTTGTGTCCTAAGCAATGATTGAAAACTTTCAATCTTTTACCCCAGTTTTAATAATTCCCTATCAAAATTATTAATTAAGTCCACTTTTATTGATGTCCATAATTGACTCAATTATGGTCATCCACTCATGGTATGCAAAATCATATCAATTGCACCCCAACATCTTATTATTAAATCCTTAATATTACCCCTACCCCACGTTTATACGTTCGCTTATTCAACGCATAATATAGGCTAGACTTGAATAGTCTAACGCATAGCACAAAGATAAATTATCACTACATATAGACAATTAAAATAAATCTAATAATAATAGGGGTGAAACTTGCATAAACTACACATGTTAAGGATCAAAAGGTGTCAACTTGTTAAATGTCACAATTTACATGATATGATCATAGCCCAAATCTATACATAAACTTGCATATGGGGTTTATAGGCAACATAATGATGGTGTGAACTAGAATAGGATATCACATATGTCATAGAATAATTCTAGATGTCATAATAGATGTCATGGCATATGTTCGTAACTTTTCTAATCAATTTAAATTGTCATATAGATCAACATAGCCCAAACATGATGATTTAATTAATATGAACTAACTAGCATAGATAGTAACATCATGGCTTTTTTTTCGTGTATGATTCATCGCAACTTAGCATAGAACTTTCAACATACATAACATCATCATAGTATGATTTACAACATATAGCATATCATCACCACATAGCATAGGATTAATAACATACATGATAGCATATGACAATTCACATCATCTACTCACAATCCATTCATGACTTAACCTAATTAAAATGATAATAATCTTGTTAAGACTATCATACTCACAATTATAGAAGAAAGAGAATCGAATTAGCGCTCTTTTGATGAAGAATCGCTGTTAGGGTTGGGTAGTTCTGATTTGGTTGCTGTTCTTTATCTTTAATTTAATGGCGGCTGCTCTAGGTCTCAAAATATCAGCATGATGGCCATGGTCTTTGTTTATTTTCTGTTTTAGGGTTTGTGTATAGGGGTCTTTTTATAGAGTTATAAATTAATTTAAGCCATCGGATGTTATTAGGGTTAATCAAAACCATTTAATTATGATAGGGTGATGAGTCAGCCCTAATGACTCAGCAAGGAGTCAGAATGGACTCAACAACACGGGTCAGCCTGAACCAGAAAGCTGTACAGGCTCCAGCCTCGGCCTGGGCGCACTTGGCAGGTGCGCCAGTGTAAATATGTATTGGCGCACTTCCCAAGTGCGCCAGTGCATTTTTTTCTTTCTTTGCCACCAAACTTCGTTCGTCCATAACTTTTTATTCCGGTACTCGTTTCCCGCAAACTCGGACTCTATCTCCACTAGAATTCCGAGACGAACACAATGGCGCAACCCGTTTCCCACAATTCTCACGTCTGAGATTAGTTATTCTTTAATTTGTAAATATTAATATTAACAGAATTACGGGGTGTTACATTCTCCCCTCCTTAAAGGATTTCGTCCCCGAAATCTTCAAGTTAAGAAGAATGTATATCCTAACATCCAAACAACCATCTACTCAACCATCAAACACAGGCATCCATTGTCCTTATAGACTTCTAATTCTCTCATGTTTAAATGCACAGTGTGTGTACATGTCCCTATCTAATGCAAAATCAGGCGGTCCACTGATTCAGTTGACCTCCTTTAATGCAAACCATGATAGTGTCATGCGTCCATTATGTATGCAAAAGTTCCCTAATGCTACATATTATATCTACATGCGTGCACAACCATTCACCAAAATGCGGTATCCATATGATAGCACAACCATTATACATCCATTTTACTAAATACGGCCATTTATATGCAATATGCAGTATGAAGTGACTGAGCCGATCTAGTGCCTAACAGTGTGTGTATATGCGTCCACCAGCAACCACTAGCAAACACTTGCATCCACTTTGCATCCATCATACATAACATGTCTCAAACACATGTTTCAACCATAGGATTACCCTATCTAAAGGTCAAGAATACTAACGAGAGGATACTCTAAAGGTAAGATAAGTACAAGATAAGTGATAAAGGAGAAATTAAAGGACATACCCTCAAAAAGAAAAGGGTACAACGAACGCATCTTCTCTTCCGTCTCCCAAGTAGCGTTGCTCTCATCATCTCCCCATTGCACTTTGACTAGTCTGACCTCTCGATTCCTCAACCTCTTGATCTCCGACCCAAGAATGCACGTAGGATCTCGTCGAATTGTCGCATCACGCTCTATCTCCACCTCTCTAAGCAAGCTCGGCTCTACCACTTCCGCGGTCTCGTGCAAGCACTTCCTCAAATGTGACACATGGAATACGTCGTGTACACCACTAAGTCTCTCAGGCAACTCCACTCTATACACCATCCGTCCAATTCTTTCCTTAATAGGAAATGGCCCTACAAACCTTGGTGCTAACTTCCCCACGGACCCAAAGCGAACAACGTTTCGTAATGGAGACACTTTGACAAAGACCATGTCCCCAACTTCAAATTCAAGATCCGTCCTTCTCTTATCCGCATAGGATTTCGGCCTATCTTGCGCTGCTTTCATCCTCCTTCGAATCAAGTCGGTCTTCTCCGAAGTCTCTCTAATCATATCGGGCCCAAGTAAGATCTTATCCGTAGACTCCCACCAACATGTAGGCGAACGACACGGCCGTCCATAAAGAGCTTCGAATGGTGCCATGTCAATGCTAGACTGAAAGCTGTTATTATATGTGAACTCCACTAACAGAAGGTGCTCTTCCCATGTACCCCCAAAGTCTAGGATACATAGCCTCAAAAGATCCTCTAGAATGCGATTCACCCTCTCGGTCTGGCCGTCCGTCTAAGGATGATATGCGGTGCTCAAACATAACTGAGTCCCTACCACCTCTTGTAAGCTTCTCCAAAATTCGCTAGTGAAAATAGGATCGCGGTCGCTCACTATGCTAGAAGGAACACCGTGCAAACGAACTATTTCTCGAACGTATACGGAAGCTAACCATGGAGCAGTCCTCTTACACTTCACGGGAATGAAATGGGCGCTCTTAGTAAGTCTATCTACTATGACCCAAATCCCCGTATTACCCTTTCTCGATCTCGGTAATCCGTCAATAAAGTCCATCGAGACGCTTTCCCGCTTCCATAGTGGAACCTCCAATGGGTGAAGTAACCCACCGGGTTTCTTTTGCTCCGCTTTTACTTGTTGGCACACCAAGCATCTAGCGACATACTCGGCTACGTCCCTCTTCATACCGGCCCAAAAGAAAACTCGCTTCATGTCTTTGTACATCTTGTCCCCGCCGGGATGAATGGTCATCTTCGAACGATGTGCATCGTCAAGAATAGTCTTCCTTAGGTCATCGTCTTTTGGTACACAAAGTCTACCGTCCCTACGTAACCAACCCTTATCATCTAGGACATACCTACGGAGATGGCTTGATGACTCCCCTCCTTTGAGCTTTTCTACTAACTCAACCAACTGTGGGTCGTCTCGTTGTGCCTCGCCAATCCGTCCCAAAAGCGTAGGTCTGACCTCCAAGGATGCTAGCAAACCAGGTACAAAGTCAACGGAAGGTCTAAAGTCAAACATCGAAATAAATTCTAAGCTTCGCCGCTCCACAAACAAAGGACTTAAGGATAACCTTTTTCTACTTAAGGTATACGCCACCACGTTACCCTTGCCAGGGGTATATGCTATCTCGAAGTCGTAGGATGCTAAGAACTCCATCCACCTTAACATATCTCCCTTCCCTAGAGACCACATGCCCTAAATTCCTCACTTCCTTCCTCCAAAAATGGTATCTTGGAGAACTTAGCTTTAAGCTAGTGCACTTGTAGGGTCCCTAAGCTTTCCCTAAGACATAGGGCATGCTCTTCTCTGCTTCTGGAGAAAACCAGGATATTATCCCATGTAAAATCATCACAACTATCCATCTCTCACACAGACCATCCTAGTCGAATTCGACATCCCCCAAGTGCAAGCCCCAAAGGCCTAAACCAATATCAGACAAACACCCAAGGGATACCTCCTTCGAATTCAGACGACCAACGTGAGATGATACTAGTAAGATGGTCAATCAATTGAGCACTTGACCGACTCTGGCCGTCCTTGCTAGTCTTGCTCCAAAACTACCGCTGATTACATAACGGGCTTTGCTTGATCTATAAAGCACATACGAAAACTTATTCCGCGCCTATGGGTAAACCCCGTGCTTTATCAACGACGTCTCCATACTCACGGACCACACAAACAGGTTCCTAATCACCGTTAGATGCGTCAGAAGATTCTAGGCATCTAAGCATCACTGAACCCCTAGGGTCACAAGAAATATGAGGGTTTTTCTACAACGAATCAATAGTCTAACTACCCTCCTTTCACAGTCTAGGATGGCACCCCGCTTGGCTAGCCAATCCACCCCTAGAATCAAACTACAGCCCGTGAAACCAAGGACAAAGGCGTTGCATTCAAACTCAACGCCCAAGATAAACACTCTCAAATCCCGACAAATCATAGAAAGATGAGCCGAACCACCAATAGGATTTGAGACTACTAAGGGATCAGTAACAATACTAGTATCTAGGTGCAGTGTTTCAGCTAATGATGTAGAGATAAACGAATGCAATGCGCCCAAATCGAATAAGGTACGGACAAGATGATCAAACAGAAAAACTAAGCTTTCAACAAAAATGGTTCTACCTCGTTCTTGCAGCGGTGGGACCGCGAGAGCCTGAACATGTCCCCTTGCCTGCCCTGGTGCCAGAAGAGCCTGCACCTGTCCTCCCGAGGTAGTCCCTGTCCTCTTCCCCTTCTTTGGGCAGTCCTTCACTACATGTCCTGCTTCACCGCAGTGAAAACAGCCAGTCTTCTTTTTCTTTCGGCAATCCTTGCTGAGATGGCCTGGTGTCCCATAGTTAAAGCATTTATTCTTCCCCTTAGCATTGTTGCCTTTGCTACCCTTATTTTGATCCCCTTTCTTCTCGGGTGCCTTATCAGCTTTAGTGCCTTTCTCCTCGTGCATAAGTGCCATTTCTACTAGCTTCTCAAAGGTGGCCCCCATAGGGATGTGGGTCATGGCCAACCCTTGCAACGGTTCATTCAAGCCATTTACGAACCTCAGAGCCTTCTTCTCCGGCGTGTTCACTAAGTCTAAGCCAAACCTTGCTAGCTGATTAAATTTGTTGACATATTCTTTCACTGATGAGCTTCCTTGCTTCAATGTCAAGAACCTTTCCATATATAGATTTTCTTCCACCCTAGAGAGAAACTTCGTCTAGAACCTACGTCTAAAATCCGCCCAAGAGTCAACAGGATGCTCCCCATTAGTGACCTCCCACCAAAACGAGGCCTCTCCCTTCATCAACCAAGCTGCTAATCAAACTCTCCTCCCTTCTTCCACCTCAAAGATTTCTAGCAATTCTTCCACCTCCTTAAGACAATCTCTAGCTTCCACAATCGTTTCTGACCCTTGAAAGGGTTTTCCACCCATAGCTTTGAATTCCTTACACGTCTTTGCAAAAGTATCTACGCGAGGAGGAGGAGGAGGAGGAGGAGGAATGGGTGCAACTGGTGGTGGAGGAACATTGGCTGGACCTGCAGCGGCCCTAGCCTCCCATAGCCTCCTATACCATCCTGGTATCGTTACACCGTCGGGTAGATTAAGATTTTCAGCCATGCTGAAACAAAAAAGGAAAGATTCAAAATGGAGAATTCGAAAGATAAAGATATATGGCTATTTGGGGATTATGTTTTTCATAAAAACTTCCTCTTTAAATTTCTCATTAAAACATGTTTTTGAAAACATTTCTTCCAAAAATAACTATTTTTCTAAAGTATTTTTATCTGTTCTGGTAACCTTAAGCTCTGATACCACGTGTAACACCCCACGTCCATTAATGTCACTCACAAAGGGAATGCATTAACTTCCATGGAGGTTATAAGTGAATATAGAACAGAAAAATTACAACAAGACAGATAATAAGTAGTATTTAAAAACTAAAACTTCATTTTATTGCAGCGGAAACATGTTTATTACATCACAAAACCATTAATCAGAGTCAAGTACATTATCCATCTTCATAAAACAAAATACATAACCCCGTTACACAAATAGCCATTAAAGAAGATAACAAGTTGGACTTTACTTCAACGGTCCAAGCTTTCCAAAGAGAGATGAGCAATCCGATCAAACTCCACTAGAACTGGGCCCAACCTGAGGACCTGGAGGGGGAAAAGGATAGAAATGGAGGGGGTCAGACATAAAGTCTGGCGAGTATGATAATTCTAACAATACTATTATCAAAATAACTAGACTAAGGCATAAGCTAGAAGACAAGTAAATGTCTATGAACTATTTGGAAGATAAAGATAGCGTTTAAGATAATGTTAAAGATAACGGTAAAGGGATACCTAATTACTAACGAATAATTAATATACTGCACCGCACATTACTACACTGCACCGCACCAATTACTACACTGCACCGCACCAGTCACCCTAAAGGTTGATCCCGCATGCTTCACACAGAAACTATATAAATAGCCTTGCGTACCCCTAGCTGACTACATAGGTACCGTCTGCCCCTATCTCCACTAGGTGTACCCCACTACCCTCTTAGAAATTTTATAAGTAACTTCATGTACTCCTAGCTGACTACATAGGTGTCGTCTGCCACTATCTCCACTAGGTGTACCCCACTACCCACTTTCGATCGGCTCCCTACTCGTAGATACCCGTGTTGGCCCCACAGTGGGGTGTATCACTCCCCTAAAGTGGCAACCCGATACAACTGAGAATGCACGGCTTATACCTACACGATGCAACAACGTCTTACCTACCAGCCCGGGTCCACACACGCATACGAAACCCGTTGGACTTGCGTTGCCACAGCTCCCCGTTTTGGCCTCTTATAATCAAGCTCAGTATGCGTGTCCCGTCCTCGACTTGGGTCGAGCCCATAAAGATACGTTTGGGATACTGGTTGAAATGGGCCCCCACAAGCTACCCACCTAAGCTTGTCATTACTATATCCTACTTAACCCTCTTAGTCATTTTCATTTACATGTGTGTTTGGTTAAGTCTTACTAATCGTATTTCACATGCCACTAAGGGCACCCCCTAGATTCCTCATGCCACCCAAGGCACCTACCTAACCCCCATGTCCCACCTTACATGTTTATCTGGTTAAGTATTTCTTAATTCATTCAGGCCATAACCTCATAAAGACCTCTCACATTAGACTGGCATTTATGGCAGCTGGGTTTGCCGGGCGGGTCCGGGCAGTCTTACACCATAAAAGAGTCTAACCTCGTGTCTTTACAACTATTATGCTTTAGTTTAGGCCTAGGACCTCTCACATTGGGCTGACATTTGTGACCACTGGATTTGTCGGGCGGCTACGGGCAGGTTTGCGTCACAAACGAGTCCAACCTCGTGTCCTAAGCATTGATTGACAACTTTCAATCTTTACCCCAGTTTTAATAATTCCCTATCAAAATTATTAATTAAGTCCACTTTTATTGATGTCCATAATTGACTCAATTATGGTCATCCACTCATGGTATGCAAAATCATATCAATTGCACCCCAACATCTTATTATTAAATCCTTAATATTACCCCTACCCCACGTTTATACGTTCGCTTATTCAACGCATAATATAGGCTAGACTTGAATAGTCTAACGCATAGCACAAAGATAAATTATCACTACATATAGACAATTAAAATAAATCTAATAATAATAGGGGTGAAACTTGCATAAACTACACATGTTAAGGATCAAAAGGTGTCAACTTGTTAAATGTCACAATTTACATGATATGATCATAGCCCAAATCTATACATAAACTTGCATATGGGGTTTATAGGCAACATAATGATGGTGTGAACTAGCATAGGATATCACATATGTCATAGCATAATTCTAGATGTCATAATAGATGTCATGGCATATGTTCGTAACTTTTCTAATCAATTTAACTTGTCATATAGATCAACATAGCCCAAACATGATGATTTAATTAATATGAACTAACTAGCATAGATAGTAACATCATGGCTTTTTTTCATGTATGATTCATCGCAACTTAGCATAGAACTTTCAACATACATAACATCATCATAGCATGATTTACAACATATAGCATATCATCACCACATAGCATAGGATTAACAACATACATGATAGCATATGACAATTCACATCATCTACTCACAATCCATTCATGACTTAACCTAATTAAAATGATAATAATCTTGTTAAGACTATCATACTCACAACTATAGAAGAAAGAGAGTCGAATTAGCGCTCTTTTGATGAAGAATCGCTGTTAGGGTTGGGTAGTTCTGATTTGGTTGTTGTTCTTTATCTTTAATTTGATGGCGGTTGCTCTAGGTCTCAAAATATCAGCATGACGGCCATGGTCTTTGTTTATTTTCTGTTTTAGGGTTTGTGTATAGGGGTCTTTTTATAGAGTTATAAATTAATTTAAGCCGTCGGATGTTCTTAGGGTTAATCAAAACCACTTAATTATGATAGGGTAATGAGTCAGCCCTAATGACTCAGCAAGGAGTCAGAATGGACTCAACAACACGGGTCAGCCTGAACCAGAAAGCTGTGCAGGCTCCAGCCTCGGCCTGGGCGCACTTGGCAGGTGCGCCAGTGTAAATATGTACTGGCGCACTTCCCAAGTGCGCCAGTGCACTTTTTTTCCTTTCTTTGTCACCAAACTTCGTTCGTCCATAACTTTTTCATCCGGTACTCGTTTCCCGCAAACTCGGACTCTATCTCCACTAGAATTCCGAGACGAACACAATGGCGCAACCCGTTTCCCACAATTCTCACGTTTGAGATTAGTTATTCTTTAATTTGTAAATATTAATATTAACAGAATTACGGGGTGTTACAAAAACACTCGAATTAAATCTCCAAAACCCGTCTCGTTCGAACACCCCTCTAGGTTGCAGCATCAACCAAGTTCGAATGCCCCGAATTTTTTCCTCGAGCTGCCGCTCGACCTCATGAACCCCAAACTAACCACCACTTTCCCTAATAATCCCCATAGAAGCCACAACCGCAAATCCTAGAATTTCCGCCCAAATCATTGAACTGCATAGATGCATCGCATATCTCAAAACGACAACCAATGGAAGAGAATCACTTAAGGAACTCAAAAACATATCTCTCTATTTATTGATTTTGTTTTGAATTGATTTTGATTTCAAAGGATGAACTTTACTGTGTATTTTAAGAAGAGGTTGCGGCGCTTGTTTTTGACCAGAGAAAATTGGTCTAGCGTTAGGAAGGATTTTCGGTATATATAGAATAGTTTTAATTTTTTATTTGATTATTTTATTTTATTTTAAGCAAACGCTATTTTTCTGTGTCCACAAAAATTCATGTGATCACACATGACCCCCGAAAATCACAAAAATGGACATGTATCTATTGTTGACATTACGGTCCCAACGAAACTAGTTTCGTCGAATTCCGACTTCGTTTGCTCACACAGCGTATTTTTAACTGTCAAAATATCGACCGTTTCTGGCATTAAAATATCGTACGGCCACACAGTGACTTCAAAAATCACTGAAATTGAAATCTAGCAATAATTTAATATTGCGGATCCAACAAAATTAGTTTCGTCGAATTCTGAGGTCGTTTGGAAAACTGGCTATTTTTAAAGTTCTAAATAACCCTTTTAAATATATAAATAAATTTAAAAACAATTAAATTTAATATTTAAAAATAAATATTATCGCATATATTCACAACAGAATATCATAATGCTACATTGGGATTTATAACTTGATATTTCAAATCCAGTGTTACATCGATATTCGATTTATATTAAAAAAATCCATTTTAAAATATAAATAAATCAATATAAATTATAAAGGAATTCCGTAGCGACTTTTCTAAAATTTGATTTGGACGTAAATAAAAATCTACACGACGAAATCTCGATTTTTCTCTTCCATTAGAAATATATACTTCACCAGCGCCATACGTTTCTTGTTTCACAGAAATCCGATTTAAAACGAACCCTGTATATTCAGTTGAAGTTCAAATCGCCAAATATCGAATTGTCGCGCCATTTCGAGCTCGATTATAATTATATTATAATTATACGTTCAAACTGCCGTTCAAATAATATATGTGTTATTCTAATTCAGTTCTAAACTAAATTAAATATCACAGATGATCCAATTCACATTATATTGTGAATTCCACTATTTCTGACTATTTCAGAAATCAAATATATTATGATATTATTTATTTTAATTATATATTCAAAATTATTCAATTCTGGTCATTTTAAATAACCAAACCATTATTCAAGTAATTAAATAAATTAATTATATCACTGAAAAATGCGGGTCGTTGCAGTATATTTTGTCGATTTCCTTTCAAAACGTATTTTATAAATTGTTTTAAATTCGTTTTCAAAATTTCAACTTCCTATTCAATTTCTAATCAAAATTGAATATTCCTTATCATCGATATATAAATGATAATATTTTCAAAACATTATATTTTGAAATCAATTCCGTTTCGATATTCATTATAAAAATGAATAAAACCGATATAAATATCGTTCATGTCAAAATGGCGTCAATCTAATCAACACGGCTACATATATTTATATATATTCGTGTCCATCCCAAATCGGACATCAAAATCAAATTTTGATTCTTTTCTGAATATTAATTGAAAAATATTCGTTATTTTAAAATAATCGTTATTTTGAAATATTCATTCTTTCTGAACTAGAATCAGACGCAGTCAATTACCATACAATGTGATTTATATGGGTTTCATACACACTTGCACATAACAACCATCAAACACAGTCAACCATCACCCAAAGTGCATTCTACACTGCATAAGCATCAAATATAAATATTTAATGCTTATAATAGCATGTCAATCAATCGATCGACATATAGCTAATTATTGGGACTAGTGTATGTCCAATTTCATCCCAACACCCGTGTGGGGTTTTCAAACAATCAAACACAGGTTTTATTTGTGCAGTTGGGCAATGTGTAAAATTTATCGTCCCATTCCATGTCAGTCAAATGTGTGTACATAAACAAATCATCCGATTTGTTTATAAATATTTATTTTATATACACGTTAAAAATTATATTTTTAACCACAAAATAATTTTTTCCATTGCACATCACACAATCAATATTCACACCACAAACAATAAACAAACAAGTCGTCCATGGTCTGTGGACAACGGGTGTCAGGTGCTGCTAAGCACCATGTAACAACCCGGAAAATCTGAACTGGTTTAAAAATTTTAAATTGGCTATTTTAGTGGATTTCTAATATTTAGAATAAATATTTTAAATAATAGTGATGAAAAGTATGTTTGAATCGATGTTTGAAAATAAATATAATTACTTTGAATTATAAACAAGGCCTGAAATGGTGCGGTAGTTTCAAAGTTTGAATTCAAACTTTGACTGATTGTACCGAGATCAAAACAAAACGGATTTTAGTGAAACCAAAAATATTTAAATCTGTTAGTGAATATCTTTCTAACGAATCTGAAAAATCGAAGTTTCGTATCGGGAAGCAAAAGTTATGGCCAAATGAATTTTCAAAAAGGTCGTTATAGAGTTTATATAGCCCGTGAAAATGGCCATTTTGCAAACGATCTCAGAATTCGATGAAACCAATTTTTTGGATCCGGGTTGTCAAATTATTGCTAGGTTTCAAATTTCATAATTTTTGAAGCTAGTATGTGAGCTTGGCAAAGGAAAATGTGTTTGGTTGATTTCTGTTAAATTGGATCTACCAGAAAAGGGCCATTTTTCAAACGGTCTCGGAATTCGATGAAACTAGTTTTGTTGGGACCGTATCATCAAAACATAGCTAGATTTATTTTTCGGGAATTTTTAGAATCAATATATGGCCCCAGAAAATTGAAATGTACATTGAAATCGAATATTGAATGTTTTATATTTTAATTTGAAGAGAAACTGACTCAACAGTCGAATAGGCCTACGAAACATATCCCACTGTGTTCGGAATGGGGGTAATTAGCTAGGACGGCAGGCGGTGGGTTCGATTTGGTGTTCGAATAGAAAAGTTGCTATTTATGGAAATTAAAATTAATATAAATATTAATTGGCCAATCACTTTTCAGAAAAACCCTCGTTCATTAAAAATCCCGCTGTCTCTTTCCTCGTTCAACGCGGAAGCGTGATCCAAGCTTCCCTCCCCGATTCCTCCTCCTACAAGCCAAATCAGCCAACGCCCCTGTGGAAGATTCTGTAGTGCTCTTCGAGAGATACAAATCCATAGCAGAATCGACCTTCCTCGCTGCAGGAATTTCGAGATCCGAGGCCACGAACTTTCGGCCGTCTGCCGTCGCCGAGGACGATAGGGGCCACCAAAGTGGGCCCCACTTCTGGCGCAGGTGCGCCTCTCGTGGCTCGTCAACATGGCACAGGCCGATCGGCCCCTAGCTACACGGATTCGAAGAAAAATCGAAACCTAGGTTTAAAGATTTTGCTGAGGTAATCGGCTTTGTTATTTTAAATCAGTTTTAACACATTAAAACCGTTACAAACTTGTAAAAATCATATCTTTTTCGTTTGTTGACGAAATTCAGTGAAACAAGAGATAGTGGACTCATGAGGACGTCTTCTACATTCTAGAAGAGACCGCATATTTTTCTGAGCCTTCTGCTATTTTTGGTGGAGTGGAACCCAATGTGCGATTTCTGAATTATAAACGATACGGAAATGACAATGTATAAATTATATATTCGAAGTATGAGTTATATAAGCGTTGTACACCTCATGTATAAGCGTTGTATAAGTTGTATGTTCGATGTATAAGTTATATATGCATTTTAAAAATTATATATGTGTTGAAATAGAAGTGAAATATACTTTTATAAATATATATATATACACGCCCCTCGTCCAAAAACCATGGACGATATTTATTGGTTGTGATTGGTGTGAAAAATTGGTTGATAGCGAATGGTTGATTAAAATTGTTTGTGGTTGGAATTGATTGATTGTGGTTGAAAAATACCCGTTTGTGGTTGAGAATTATTTGGTTGAAACCACATAGGATTAGTTTGTGGAAAAGAGAAAAATAAACATGCCGCCCGCGTGCGAACTAGATGCATGAAATCCCCATTGTCAAAAGCTGCGAGGCTTTAAGGTAGAGCGAGGAGCCATACTAGGGACGGTCCCGGTTTTAACTACCCTGCCGTTATGCTGCCGAAATTTTCTGAAATATTTCTGTGTTTGATTTATATTCATGTGTTGAATGTTGAAATTAAAGTCATGTGTTGAATTTTGAAACAAAATTCATGTGTTGAATAGAAACTCATGTGTTGAAATAAATTCATGTGCTGAATGGAGTTCGTGTATCGAATAAATTCTTTGAAAAATAAAAATAAAAGTTTTACCTTATATATAAACTATATAAAATAATCGTGTTTTGAAATAAATTGTTTTGCAATAAAAATAACATTTTTACCTTATATATAATCTATATAGAATAAGCGTGTTTTGAAATAAATTGTTTTACAATAAAAATCACATTTTTACCTTATATATAAACTATATAAAATAATCGTGTTTTGAAATAAATTGTTTTGCAATAAAAATCACATTTTTACCTTATATATAAACTATATTAAATAATCGTGTTTTGAAATAAATTGTTTTGCTATAAAAATCACATTTTTACCTTATATATAACTATATAAAATAATCGTGTTTTGAAATAAATTATTTTGCAATAAAAATCACATTTTTACCTTATGTATAAACTATATAAAATAATCGTGTTTTGTAATAAATTGTTTTGCAATAAAAATCACATTTTTATTATATATAAAAACTATATAAAATAAGCGTGTTTTGAAATAATTTGTTTTGCAATAAAAATCACACTTTTATTATACATATAAACTATAGAAATTATTCATGTGTTGAATGGTGAAATAAAAATTCATGTGTTGAATAGAAATTCCTGTGTGGAAATGAAATGAACGAAATTCATGTGCTGAATAGAAATTCCTGTGTGGAAATAAAATAAATGAAATTCATGTGTTGAAATAAATATCTGTTGGATAAAAATATCGTTTTTATCAAATATGTGAAGTGAAAATGGTTTTGAAATCGAAGAATCGAATGTATTTATATATATATATATAAATATAATTAAAATATATTGAATAATGAAGCTGTAGTTCGTGTTTTGAAACCATGATTTCAAACGATTAGTGCAGGAGATCCGTCCGTCGGATTTTCCCGAAACTGAAACCATTGGGTTCGCCTTGGAAATTTCTTTCCAACGACACCCACTTTGTGAAAATCCAACGGTTGGATTGTCTGGAATGTTTAATTCAAATCTAAAGAAAAACAGTGCCAGAATTGATTATATTTATATATATATATAATTAAATTAAATTGAATAACGACGCTGCAGTTCGTATTTTGAAATCGAAACTTCAAACGAGTGTACCGGGAGATCCGACCATTGGATTTTCCCAAAACTGAAACCGTTGGATTCATTTTGAAAAGATCTTTCTAGTGATATAAAATTTGTGAAGATCCAACAGTTAGATTTTTCGATATGTGTAAATCAAATCTGAAGAAAAACAGCGCCACGACCGCGTTATGGCCTGAAGCGCCGTTTGAATGAAATGGCTATTTTTAAATAAATAAAAATAGCGATAAATCGTTATATAATATTATAAATGATATGGAATGGAAATAAATTGAATTTGCTCGGTTTATGTGATATTTGATGGTTGAATGTGTGGCGTGGAAATTACATTAATGAATTTAATTATCGGTGCCGAATAATTTAAACATTGAAATGAATTGATTTAAATTCTAAATATACGTGAATTATTTGAAAAGGCCGAGTTAAATCTCATTTCAAATAATTGATCGATGATAAGAAGTCGATGATGAAGACGGTGGTTGAAGACCGGAGCTCTTCACCTCAGTTGGATGGTAACTGATGTCCTGATTGGGAGGCATCCCGAAATATAGATAATAAGTGGTGATCGTCCAGAAATGCTTGGAGATCGATGGGTATGCGAGGTATATAGTGCCTCCGGTTTTGTTCAGACCCAGAACGAACTTGCAAATGGACTATGTGTCTGACATTGGATTTTGTTCTGTGCTGATTGATCTCTATTAAATATATATCTGTTTGGCGGCGGAGAATTTATTCTCTTGCTTAACGCCCTTCTCTGAGACATACGAGCTCAGAGGTTATATATCGATAAAAATCAGTCGCATAGCGTGAATTGCCTGTGTGGCATGCCTAAGTGGCAGATGATCAAGGCTTCTGTTGAAAAGCAAAGTCTTGTGGTTGTTGATCAAAGCACGGCATGTGTGGCATAGCTTTGTGTAGAACGTGAATTCGCGAGCCTCACACCCCGGTATGAACCAGATACGGGAGAAGACCTCAGGGAGGACAAGCGTTTCTTTCTAGCTAGAGGTGGTGTCAGTGCTTAAACTGACTGACATTTATATTATTTTCACCTGTGTGGTTGTTGCTGTTGCGAGGCGCCTCGGATATATCGGTGACTATGTGAAGCCGAGGGATTCATTCGTTGGCTCATTTACACCCCAAAGGGCGGGGAAATGCAGTGTTCAGGCATAATAATCCACATCGGTGGACCGGCCCTGACGATCCAAGGCTTGCCTGCGCGCCTGCCTCAGGGGCGGGCTAGAGCCTCTCGAATTCGGGGAGGACGATCCCTTGCCTTGGTTCATGACGGAAAACCTTTGCAGTTTTGATTGTATACCTATATATGGTGACATAGTGGTATGGGGCATTAATGTCGTCTATGATTGATACTTACGATTTGAAGTGGTTTTTGAAACATATAAACACTAATAATAATATCAAATACTTTTGTTTTATTCGTATCAAGCATATTTTGGCCATTATAAGGTAAATACTCTATCCTCAGGTTTGTGTTGCATTGTATGATAGGAACTGAGTCTTATAATGGCTTCATTTTTGTAAAAAGCATTGCGATGTTTTAAAGATTTACTTGTTTTCAGCACTGGCAATCCAATGGAGTAAAACTGTTCCAGGAAAGTGGCGTGGTCCTGCGATTAGCCATATTATAAAATGTGTTAAGTGGATTTCTCACACCAGTCCCATGACTGACTCATAGTTTGTTTCACTTGCAAACTCGGGTGCCCCATTTTTCTACACGGGCAGCCTGGTATTCAGGTTTTAGCAGGCTCTTTCTGGATAGCTGGAGCTGAAGATGGATTCTACCATTTATCTCTTTTTATGTTGTTCAGCTCCTATTGTACATATTATGTTTGTTTTCCGCTGTAGATATTTATGTATAGATGAACTGTATTTGTACTATGTATGATCTTGTATACTGTGTAACTCTGATGATTATGTTTACCTAGTGTATTCTATTATACATTATCTGGTGTATTTATATATTTCTATTCTACTAATTTTTGTTTATGTGTTATATTCCAAAGATTACCCTTGCCACCGTCAGTACGGGGTTTGGGATCGTCACACACCGTCTGCATCCTAGTATATATTTCAACTAGAAAATAAATTAAAAGTGAGAAGTTCTCACATTGGGGTTCCACTCCGTCATTCTTTTAAAGAAAAGAAGATGAACACCTCTTCGACTACAACCTTATGCGAACACGATATCCTACATGGTTTATTTTTATTAATAACATTCATAAGCTAAAAATCATATTATTAATTCGCTACTCTGTATATAAAAATTGAATTTTTATCTTGCTATCATACATATAAAAATCGAATCCTTACAATCATATCTTTTATAAAAAAAAATCATTTCTTTTATAGTAAAAGCAATTTCTTTTATATTAAAAATCATTTCTTTTCTATTAAAAATCATTTCTTTTCTTTTCGCTTTCATATGATAAAGATCAAATTTTTGTATGTTAAAAATATAAACAAAAAGCCAATTCTCTTTATCGATAATCGTATAGGAAAAATCCTATTTATATTCTTTTATACACTCTTTATATAATTAAACTAAGAATAAAAATAAATGTTAAAATAAATTAAAATAAAATAAATACTTACAGTCCTCGGATGGAGAAGGATTGGGGGATGGTGGTCGGCGCGGAGGCAACGGGGTGCGGCCTGGTGTCTGCAGCGGCGGAAAAGGGGTGGCTTGAGTCGCTGACTTCGGGTCTTGGAGTTTTCCAGAGGGAGGGAGGAAGAGAGAGAAAGGGGAAGAGGAGGTGGCTCTAATGGGGTCCGGAAGGTGGTGGGGGTCTGGCTAAAGGCTGCAGCGTTGGAAAAAGGGGCCCTTGGCGTCGTACGGTGGCGGGATGGGGGTTTTGAAGGAGAGAACGAAGAAGGGGGGTCGGAGTTAGGTGGCAATGGGTTGAAAGGGGAAGCGACGATGGAGGCGGGCCTGGCGACGGGTTGGAGGGACTGCGATGGAAGATCGAGGGGGGGCGGCGGTTTTCTGAGTTTGGGGGGGTATGGTTTTGTTATGAGAGAGATTAGGGTTGGTGAGCCATATATAATTTATTTTTATTTATTTGTTTGTTTATTTAATTCTAGAAAATAAATTTTTATTTCGAACTCTATATGAAGCCCAGTGACTGTCATCTATAACTAATTACCCCCATTCCGAACACAATGGGATATGTCACGTAGGCCAATCAGATCGTTCCGATCAGTTTCCGCTGAAATTAAATTAATATAACGTTCAAAATTGATTTTAACGTACATTTCAATTCACAGGGGCCACTACGGACTCTAAAAATTTCCAAAAAATATTTTCTAGCTTCATATTGACGATACGGTCCTAACAAAACTAATTTCATCAAATTTTGAGATCTTTTGAAAAACGACCATTTTCTGGTCAATCGAAATCGATTGAAACTGCCAAAACACATTTTCCTGCGCCACGCTCACATACTGATTCATAAAATTATGAATTTTGGACTCTAGCAATAACTTGACATCCTGGACCCAACAAAAGTTGTTTCGTCGAAAACAGAGGTCATTTGCAAAATTCCCATTTTTAAGGGCCAAAATTCCATAACGACTATTCTGAATTTTCAACTGGGCATAACTTTTTATTCCCACTATGAAATTACAATTTTTTGGATTGGCCGGAAAAATATTTTCAAGTAGATTCTAATATTTTTGGTTTCGCTAGAATCCAGTTTATTTCGAATCCTGCACATTCATTTGAAATCGAATTTTCGAACTACCGCGCCATTTTCAGTTCCTTTTATAATTAAAATAAAATATTTATATTCTAACGTCAATTCAAATAAATATATTCATTCTAATTCTATTGAAAATAAATTTCTCGTTGTTATTATTTAAAATAATTCATTTTAAATATACAGAATTCGCTAAAATTGCCAAAATAAAAAATTTAAATTGGCTCGGATTTCCGGTTTATTACAATCTCCCCCACTTAAAACTTTTCGTCCTCGAAAAGGAACGAAGCTGAAAGTTGTTTGTCAACTCAACTTTCGTTATTTTCATTATGGCTTAAGTTCTTCAACTTTCCAGTTTCTAAGAACTTTTCAAATTTTTCAAAAATTTGGCTAACACCCTAAATTTTCGAAATTTTTTGCCATAACCTCCCCTGCACGGGAGCACCAAGGAAATCCCGAAATTTCCATACAGGCCTCTCCAATCCAAAAAGAAAAAGAAACAACCAAGCGGCTAGTCGGTCGGCTCATAAAATCATCAAAAACCACAAGAAATACAATAAACATGTACCTATTTGTTGGGCAAACAATTTTATTCCTCTACCCTAGCCTCCTTGCTATGACTTGTTCACACATATATATGTACATGAATGCATTTCCAAACAATTTTCAAGTCAGTTCAAAATTTGATCATTTTGGCTTAATTCATCTTTCATTCACATGTTGGTTTAAATAAATAAACATACAACACAACCATCAATACATTAGTTGATTAACGTTTCAAACTCATAATTTTGATACATATACAGAAAATCATGTTTTTGATGCCAATTCACAACAATATATTCTGACTATATTTTGATTCTCACCAGTCAATTGGAAATATATAAACACCACACCTTTGAAACTCGAACACAAATTCTGATGATGTAGCTACAATCAACAGAATCATCTCCGGGCAACTAGAGTGTGACTCCATATCTATCCAGTATATTAAAACTTCTAATACACATGGATTAGATGTACACGCAAAATCTTTATATACTTGATTGTCCAAATTCAATACAAATAAAAATTCAAATACATATGAAATAGTTTAAATCTTCAAAACAGTTTGTTATCATTTTAAAAATATACTCTTCACACTCGTTCTAGGATACTACTGATCCCGTCTCTAACAAGTCATTCTTATTGGATATTACTAATCCAATCTCTGATGAATTCTTTTATATGGTTCTAATGTGTCTTGTTCTCTGAGCTTTGTAAACCAAAGCCCTGATACCAAGCTGTTACGATCTGAACTTCCTCGCGAAGGAAGCCCAGATTGCTTTGAGAACAAGCCACATCGGGACACAAACAGAAGAACCTTTCATTGTTAATTACAACAATTCCATCAGAATACAAGAATATACTGAGTATGAATAAATATTATGCATCATAAAATATCAGATATTTAAATTACATTACATAGCAGCGGAAAAACAGTACAAAACACAACTGAAGGAGATATACGGATACACAGCTTTCTGAATATTGTTCCAGCTGTAAATCAGGATCCTGTGAATATAAATCTGCAAAACCAAAACTACTAGGTGCCCATGTCAAAATAAGGGCACCCAGAGTTTAGGTTAAAACAATAAACTCCAGGTCAGTCATGTGACTGGTGTGAGAACTAAAACAGTTATTTAAAACTTTACTTTAAATCAGATATACCAAGGGACCATGCCGTATAACACGGAACGGGTTTCCTCCCAAGAATACCAGTGCATATAACAAAATAGCGCAATGCTTTTTGGAAAAATGAAGCTATTATAAGAGCCAGGTCTCATCACATAATGCAACGCAAGCCGGAGGACAGGGTTTTCCCTTATAACAGCCAAACATGCTTGGTACGTTTAAAACAAATCATTTGATACTATTATAAGTGCATAGTGCATAAAACAACTTCAAATATAAATGTATCAATCCTAGACAGCATGGGTGCCATATATCATATCGCCAATACTAGGTTCTTCAATCAAAACCGCAATTGTCACGTATTGGAAGTTGGATCTCCGTCTGTGAACAAAGGCAAGGGATCATCCTTACCGCTTTGAGACTCTCTAGCCCGAGCCTCAGGTCAGAGCTCGAGTGACCTTTGGATCGTCAAGGCCGGTCCACTCGATGTGGATTAAACTTAAACCCTGAACACTGCGTTTCCCCGCCCTATGGAGCGTAAATGAGCCAAATGACTCCATCGGTCCCAGATCGACCGATATTACCAAGGCGCCTCGTTATCCATCATCCGCATAAGTAAAATGTCCAGGCGCGTAAAACCCAAAACACCACCCCTAGCTAGAAGGAAACGCATGCCCTCACTGAGGTCCTTCTCCCGTTTCTGGTTCACACCAGGGTGTGAGGTTCGCGAATTAACGCTAAACAAAGCTACGCCACAAAGGCCGTGCTTTGATCATCAACCACAAGACTATGCTTTTCAACAGAAGCCTTGATCGTTTGCATCTTGGCATGCCACACAGGCAATTCATGCCATGTGACTGGTATCTATCGATATATAACCTCTGAGCTCGTACGTCTCAGAAAAGGGCGTTAAGCAAGAGAATAAATTCTCCGTCGCCAAACAGATATATATTTAATAGAAATAAATCAACACAGAAACAAATCCAATGTCAGACATACATCCATTTACAAGTCCGTTCTGGGTCTGAATGAAACCGGAGGAACCTTATTCCTCGCATATCCATCGATCTCCAAGTATGTCTGGACGATCACCAACTGATTCCCTCCTCTTCGGTGTAAAGCCCAGTCAAGATCATCAGTAATTATCCAAATGATGTGAAGACCTCCGGTCTTCAACCACCATCTTCATCGTCGACTTATCGTCGATTCAGTTATTCAGAATGGGATAAACCCAGTCTTTCCAAATAACTCGCGTATATAATAAACAAGTGTTATAAAAACACAACATACGCCTTATTCCAATCCAGAATATTCCTTTATTCAAATATTCTTTTACCTTGGGAAAGGTTCCCATTAATTTTATCAAAGATAAATTCTTTAAATTTATTCTTAATCTTCCTTTTGAATATCAATTCAAAACAAAATATGGTTTATCCAAACTAGTCGGGATTAGCAAACCATACCGAAGTAATCATTTGTTAAATCTCCCAAATCCCAACCTATTCATCCCATGAAGTAAAACTGGTAATACTTCATATATAACACCACGGTGTTATCTGTAAATTCAATTACCATTTCACGTTCAAATCTAATTAAAAATTTAACGATCACCTGGAGCAAAACTGGTGATACTCCATTCTCGATCATTTCAATCTAAAAACTCCACTTGGTTTTAATCTTAGCAAAAATCAATATTAATGATTGTTTAACTTGGGAAATCATATCCTGTCTTTAACTGGATTAAAGAACCAATGTCATTTAAAACACGGTTCACGATAAACCCAATATCAAATTCTATTCCATCAACCTTTAATCGTAAATTAGCAAATGAATAATTCCCTAAGTGTTAACCCCGAAGGCCAAAACCAATGTGAGATCAATACCCAAGAAACTATCTAACTTAACTAATCTCCAGTTAGTTTCTGATTTTCTTAACTCCGTTGGGTCTAAGAACGGTATCATTAAAGATACCACTCACGACAACCCAAAATCACATTCCATTAACCATGGAATCTTCATGGAAAACAAATCGATATATATAATCGATATAAACTTCCATATCCGACTAACAATATAAATGGAATAATGACAAAGCCTTTTAAATACCATATATATTAGCAGTCCTCATCCATAGAAATTCACTTCGATTATTACCAAATCGAATTCCATTCCATTCCAATTTATTTTATTAAATTGGAAAACTTTACTTTGGAAAATCTCCTTTAAATCTTATCAAAAGATTTATAAATTCAAAATCACATTTCACTGCAAATCAGGTTAAAGAACGAATGTCTTTAAAACACAGTTCACAACAAACCCAATTCACATTCCATTAATTATCGGGTTAAAGAACAAGTGTTATTTATAACATCGTCCACGATAAACCCAAATATCAATTCCAATTCCAATTAAATATCATTTAATTGGTATACTTCATTAAATCTAAATAAAAAGATTTAATCTTTTTCTCGACTGGGTTTAAGAACAGTGTTAATGAAGACACCATTCACAACAAACCCAAATCCCATTTGATATTAAATACAAGGCTCTGAATAGAAAATATATCGGCTTATATTCAATGTCTGATTCTACGACCAATAAATACCGTATTGGAAATAACGATATAATTATATCTTTCAAATTTTCATAACAATATCTGTATAATCACGAAATCCAACATCGAAATATACCAAAGACAATTTTGATTCAAATCCATTCCAATTCAATTATTGGAAATTCTGGCTATTTTTAAAACCATTTCAAATCCAATTTATTTATTTTAAAAAAAATAAATGGACTATAATTCTAGTTCAAAACTAGTTCATTTCGATAAAAATCTATTTTTAACTTTTCGAATATGGATTTTTTTCATCCCAGTTCTTTCCAAATCATTTTTTATGATTTTAAACTAATTATTGATTCTTTTAATAATTTTATCAAGGCCCGTACAGTCGATTTCCATCAACGGCCATCGAACTGCACTTACAACGACCTTTTCCAAATTTGATTTGGACATAATTCCAAATCCAACCATTAGATTTCAAATCTATAATATTCGTTAGAAAGCTTTTTTCGATATGAACCCAATGGTTCCGGTTTTGGGAGAATCCGATGGTCTGATCTCCCGTAATGTCCATTCGAAGTCAATGGTCGAAATTCGCGAACTGCCGCGGCGCGGTGCGTTCTATTCAGGCCATTATATATAATATATATATGTATATTATATATATATATATATATATTTCGTCGATTTCCTTTCAAAACGTATTTTATAATCGTTTTCAAAACGATTTCAACTTCCTACCCAATTTCTAATCAAAATTGAATATTCCATATCATCGATATATAAATGATAATATTTTCAAAACATTATATTTTGAAATCAATTCCTTTTTGATATTCATTATAAAAATGAATAAAACCGATATAAATATCCTTCACGTCAAAATGACATCAATCTAATCAATACGGCTATATATATTTAAATATATTCGTGTCCATCCCAAATCAGACATCAAAATCAAATTTTGATTCTTTTCTGAATATTATTTGAAAAATATTCGTTATTTTAAAATAATCGTTATTTTAAAATATTCATTCTTTCTGAACTGGAATCAGACACAGTCAATTACCATACAATGTGATTTATATGGATTTCATACACACTTGCACATAATAACCATCAAACACAGTCAACCATCACCCAAAGTGCATTCTACACTGCATAAGCATCAAATATAAATATTTAACGCTTATAATAGCCTGTCAATCAATCGATCGACATACAACTAATTATTGGGACTATTGTATGTCTAATTTCATCCCAATACCCGTGTGGGGTTTTCAAACAATCAAACACAGGTTTTATTTGTGCAGTTGGGCGATGTGTAAAATTTATCGTCCCAATCCATATCAGTCAAATGTCTGTACATAAACAAATCGTCCGATTTGTTTATAAATATTTATTTTATATACACGTTAAAAATTATATTTTTAACCATAAAATAATTTATTCCATTGCACATCGCACAATCAATATTCACACCACAAACAACAAACAAACAAGTCGTCCATGGTCTGTGGACAATGGGTCGGGTGCTGCTAAGCACCGTCTGCATCCTAGTATATATTTCAGCCAGAAAATAAATTAAAAGTGAGAGGTTCTCACATTGGGATTCCACTCCGTCATTCTTTCAAAGAAAAGAAGATGAACACCTCTTCGACTACAACCTTATGCGAACACGATATCCTACATGATTTATTTTTATCAATAACATTCATAAGCTGAAAATCATATTTTTAATCCGCTACTGTATATATAAAACTTGAATCTTTATCTTGCTATCATACATATAAAAATCGAATCTTTAAAATCATATCTTTTATAAAAATAATCACTTCCTTTATATTAAAAGTCATTTCTTTTCTATCAAAAATCATTTCTTTTCTATTAAAAATCATTTCTTTTCTTTTCGCGGTCAAATTTTTGTATGTTAAAAATATAAACAAAAAGCCAATTCTCTTTATCGATAATCGTATAGTAAAAATACTATTTATATTCTTTTATACACTCTTTATATAATAAAACTGAGAATAAAAATCAATGTTAAAATAAATTAAAATAAAATAAATACTTACAGTCCTCGGATGGAGGAGGGTTGGGGGATGGTGGTCGGCGCGGAGGCAAGGTGGTGTGGCCTGGTGTCTGCAGCGGAGGAAAGGGGGTGGCTTGAGGTGCTAACTTCGGTTCTTGGAGTTTTCCAACGGGAGGGAGGAAGAGAGAGAAAGGGGGAGAGGCGAGGGTGGCTCTGATGGGGTCCGGAAGGTGGTGGGGGTCTGGCTAAAGGATGCGGCGTCAGAAAAAGGGACCTTGGCGTCGTACGGTGGCGTGATGGGGTTTTGAAGGAGAGAACGAAGAAGGGGGGTCGAAGTTAGGTTGCGATGGGCCGAAAGGGGAAGCGACGATGGAGGCGGTCTTGGCGACGGGTTGGAGGGCCTGCGATGGAAGATCGAGGGGGGAGCGACGGTTTTCTGAATTTTGGGGTGGGGGGTACGGTTTTGTTATGAGAGAGATTAGGGTTGGTGAGCCTTATATAATTTATTTTAATTTATTTGTTTGTTTATTTAATTCCATAAAATAACTTTTTATTTCGAACTCTAAATCAAGCCCACCGACTGTCGTCTATAACTAATTACCCCCATTCTGAACACAATGGGATATGTCACGTAGGCCAATTAGATCGTTACGATCAGTTTCCACTGAAATTAATTTAATATAACGTTCAAAATTGATTTTAACGTACATTTCAATTTACCGGGGCCACATACGGACTCTAAAAATTCCCGAAAAATATTTTCTAGCTTCGTATTGATGATACAGTCCTAACAAAACTAATTTTGTCAAATTCTGAGATCGTTTAAAAAATTGCCATTTTCTGGTCGATCGAAATTGATTGAAACTGCCAAAACACGTTTTCCTGCGCCACGCTCACATATTGATTTAGAAAATTATGAATTTTGGACTCTATCAATAACTTGACATCCCGGACCCAGCAAAACTGGTTTTGACAAAAATAGGGGCCGTTTGCAAATGTCCCATTCTTAAGGACCAAACTATTCTGAATTTTCAACTGGGCATAACTTTTTATTCCCGCTATGAAATTACAATTTTTTGGATTTGTTGGAAAGATATTTTCAAATAGATTCTAATATTTTTGGTTTCACTAAAATCCGGTTTATTTAGAATCCTGTACATTTATTTGAAATTTGAAATCAATTTTCGAACTACCGCGCCATTTTCAATTTCTTTTAAGAATTAAAATAAAATATTTATATTCTAACGTCGATTCAAATAAATATATTCATTCTAATTCTATTCAAAATAAATTTCTCGTCGTTATTATATAAAATAATTCATTTTAAATATTCAAAATTTGCTAAAATTGCCAAAATAAAAATTTTAAATTGGCTCGGATTTCTGGGTTATTATACTAAATAAGAAGGATCATATCTAGTTTTGTCGTAACGACCCGCATTCTATGCATCGGAAGAACGTAGAATAATTATTTTGCTTTCATAAGAAGTCGTATAGTCACGCAACTTTGGGGAATGACTATTGTGGTCATTTCCCATGTTCACAATTTTTGCCGAATTTTAAATGACCGTTTTGCCCCAAATGAATCTTGTTTCGCCTATAACTTTTTATTGGTAAGGAGTTTTGACCTAAAACCACTTCCATTGGATTTGAATGATGGTTTACCTTTCCACATAGTGGTCACATTGATCAAACGGACTTACCGTTTGGGAGATATGGTTGAAATAAGGTTTGGAAGATGAAAAACAACATTAATTGGACTTAACCGGATGATTAGCTGCTAGGCCCATAACTCATTTGGGATTAGGGTTATGGGGGGCTGAGATGAGTTAGTAAATCAGTTTTTATTCATTTCCTAGCCGCTACTTACAACCTTTGGACCGTAGCAATGGCCTCCACTTTCTAGAACACTCCAAATCACCTTCTAATCACTAATTAAGCCAAATCTACATCAAATCAAGACGGATTAGCACCAAAATCGAGGTTGAGCTGCTGGAGTGTATTGGAATCCGAACCATACTATCCAAAAGTTTCAGATCTAAGTTTATTTGTGGCTAAGGTGAGTGTTTAGCATCTTTTTACACTAATTATGGCTAATTAGGAGTGATAAGTGTAAATAAATGAAATTATGCATTATAAAAATCTGGAAAAATATGTAGAAATTCTTAAATGTCATTTTATACCTCTATTAGAAATTTGGGTTAATTTGGATATGTTTTGCTAATCGTATTGTTAAACCATGATTACGGGGATTAAGGGGAAAATCATGCTTTTGGGGTATGTTTTGATCTAAATAACCTATATGCTTGATGTTTTGACCTTGTTGATTGATTCTATATGTTGCTACTACTATTTGGAATGTTTTATGATTGATAAGTAAGGTTAGAATGGTTGAAAACGCTGTCGTATGGGGAGAATGGACAAAAAATAGCTTGTTGGAAATGCTACAGGGATCCGGATCAGATCAGATTAGGGGATCTGGTCGGATAGCCGAACCGAACCAAGGTGATGGCATCTTCAGCAGCGTACAAATGGTAGGGCAACAAGGAAGGCTAGATCGAATCGGATTGGAGTAGGATTGGAGTTTGAATAGAGCACTGAACCGGAGTAGCACCGAACCGAACCACTCCAGGAGCACCGAACCGAGCCAGAAGGGGAGCACCGAACCTAACCGCACCCAGGAGCATACTAGGAAGCATTGGACCGAACCGAGCCAGAAGGGGAGCACCAAACCGAACCGCACCCAGGAGCACACTAGGAAGCATTGGACCAAACCGAAACGATGATAACTGGAGCACTACGCATATTCGAGCCAAACTGGATGTGTGCTATTACTACTACGCAACGATTTTTCTAAAGACCAGCTCCTATTCAACCAAAACCCGAGATGCAAAGGTAGTCCAAATGAGAGGTTGTAGCTTAGGATCCAGACGGGAACCAATGAGTTAACTTCATGAGTTGAGCTTTGTTGCGGGACGTGTGCTAAGGGGTTATCGATGTCTATAACTTTGGATCACTATGGAGTAGGGGGTATGTGGACGGATTCAGGGCCACAGTGGCCTAGGTAGGACTATTGGCTATGGACCAATGAAGTGGGGTCATTTTTAAGGATTTAGCCATGACTCCAAGGGGCAAGCTTGGTGGTAACAATAGTTATACACGTCGGACTCCGTCACTACCACGATAGGTCTAGTGATCAAAGTGGTAGATATCGTATGCTTTACGCACTGAGTGAGAGGTGTAAGGATGATTGCTATGTTTGATGTTTTGCTATCACCATGACATGCACACCCCATCCCTGTCATTTTCACACCATGTGTTAGTGTCACCTTAGAGTATTGTACATCATATGTGCTAACTCTTTGGTTGCAGGTCCAGGTATGGTTCTTATACCTGTTATTCTTCATCTTAGAGATGTATACTTGCTACAACTCATACCAGACTATTGTCTGACCTAGAGTTTTAAGATTTTCTTATTACTCTGGGTGTTCACACGAGTAGACTAGAGACATGTTAGGTGGTTGCATGAGTAGTTGTACCAGAGACGAGCAGGAGGCATCCACGTATGATATATCTATTTATTCTCCCTGTGTTGTTACTGGTCACTACTTTGGGCATTAGTGGTGTAGCTTTACTATTTTGCTTTGGAGACAGTATTTTGAAGTTTTAACAATAGTATTGGATCATAAGCTTTGTTTTGGATTTCCGCTGCTATGATGGTTTAGTTTTCAGCTTATGCACTGTCTTTCCTGTTTTATGTCAAGATATGTTACTATTATATTTTATTCCTTGCGATGTGAGACATTCTACAGGTTCTTTGTTAGTTCGTCTTTTAAACCCTTTCTTTTGACGAACGTTCCGTGCTGGTCGGGCACGGGCATGGCACGTTTCGAGGAAATGTCGGCTGGTGTAGGGAGGACCGTCACATTTGGTATCGAAGCTCTAGGTTGCGTAGTTAACCCAGGGAAAGACACTACGGAGAGATAGTGCACATATATGAGAGCACGTATTTGTGATATTTTGGTTTTCAAAAGCTATATATATACTATCAATATAGCTAAGGATGAAGTCGCACTGCATTGGCACCACTAAGGAGATGGTAAATCGTTTTCTCTTTACAAATTGAACGATGAATCGAAATAAGGGAAGGCATTGAGGAACTCCGCATCAGGAGTTAAAGAAGAAGCGGGTTCAGGGGCCAACAATGGGAATGTCCCTGACATAAGGGAGTTGTTTAGTGCCTTCATACGAGAGATGTTTAGGGATGCTCTGGGAGCATTTCCTGATGCTACTAATGGTTGTAGTGTAGTAGTGCAGGCGCCTAGAGCTGGTCTCGCCAAGATTAACGAGGAGTCCCAGAAAAAGAGGAAACAGAACCAAGCTAAGGTTGGCCAGAAAAAGAAGAACAAGAAAGATGTAGAGTGCTTTAGCTGTGGCCAGAAGGGCCACTATGCCAAAGAATGTCGAGCGAAGCCAGGGGAAAGGAAGTGCTTCAATTGCGGCCAAGTGGGACATCTCAAGAAAGAATGTCCACAACCCCCTAAGAAGAAGCAGAGTGTGGAAGTGTATGCAATCAACGCTATTCCTTCTTCGTCGAATGCCCCAACTGCGGCAGAGAAGGGAAAGGGTGTTGTTATTCAAGGTATGCTTTCCATTTATGAGGTTCCAGTTCTAGTTTTATTTGATATCGGGGTTTCCTATTCGTTCGTATCTAATGACCTGGTAGATAGGTTGGGAGTGGAACCTAAGATTGTCGATAGACCTTTAGTTGTGACGAACCCGATTGGTGGTTCGATTAGCCTTAGTATGACTTATCATGATGTAGTCTTATCGAATTATGGATGTATGTTTGCTTGTGATTGCTTTGTTTTAGGCTTTACTGGGTTTGGCATTATTTTGGGAGTCGATTGGCTTCAAAGGTATGGGGTGGTGGTAGACTATGAGGGGTCTTTAGTGACCATCAGAGCGGATGATGGGAGGAGGGTACTGTTTGGTAGCCTAACCAGTGATGAGGTGATGGCTAGTTTTCTATACTGTTTGGTAGCTTACCTAGTGATGGGGTGATGGCTAGTTTTATAGATTCCCTCGACATCCCGCATGATGAGTTGTCAGATGTGCCCATTGCTGGCCAGTATCCGGACGTCTTCGAGGAAGTGACCGGACTTCCACCACACCGATAGATCGAGTTTCGAATTGATTTAGTGAAAGATGCCAGGCCTATAGTGATGCCACTTCGTCGCATGGCACCAAGGGAACAGCGAGAGTTCGGGGTGCAAGTAAGCTATCTTTTGAAGAAGGGATTTACCCGAAGAAGCGTCTCCGAGTGGGGAGCACCAGTTATATTTGCCATTAAGGCCGATGGGCCCCTTCGCTTATGTGTGGACTCGAGTTAAAGATGGAGTTAAGGGTAGCTCTTTTGATGGAGTGCCAAGGAATCGTCGATAGTTTGGAGTGTTCTAGGCAGACTCGAAGCAGGGGTATCTGGGGACGTCCACTTACCTCGGATCCGTTGGACGTGATCTAGTTATCCTTGGAAGATAAACGTACATTGGACGTGCGGTAGTCCATTTGGAAGTGGGGCTTCCATTAGCCCTTGAAACTGGTTGGACCAGTCATTCGGGTGTCGATGTTTCTAGGTTTTAGCGGATGATAGACAGAACTTGTTCGATAAATGCTATGGATTGTTTAGGACCTTATGTTGATGTTCTCTTTGGTTCAAAAATGGTAATAACTTCGGAGTGAATTCAACGGAGAAATCTCGAAGCGATAAGATGTGTTCGTTGATCTTGGAGACGCAACGAGTAGGGAGACGACTCATGGTGGACTTGAGTTGTGGGTAATGGATACTTGAGACTGCGTCTGAGTTATGAATAGTTGCCGGTGAAGCCGACAAGAGTTATGAGGGGAATATCGTTGTTGTAAGTTTTAACGGGCTCAAAGCGAGGGTATGGTAGGGGCACTTAAAAAGGCAAGCTTGACTAGTTGAATACCCGGGACCTATTAGATGAGCCTAGTTGTCTCTGGGTGGAAATTGTACATTGGATGTGCAGTAGCCTGATTAGAACTAGGGTTATCATTAGCCCTTGAAGGATGGTATGGTGACATAGCCAATCATACGATCAATGATAGTTTCAAAGAAGGATTGGCGAGGATAGCCAAAGTCGGTCATGAGTGATTGGTTTCTTTGTTGAACCATCTGGCGTGAATTGTCCAATGTCGAAGGAGACGTTTCTTGGGTGCTTGTCTGATATTGGTTTAGGCCTCTGGGGCTTGTACTTGAGGAATGTTGAGTTCGATTAGGATGGTTCACGTAAGATGTATAAACTGGATGCTATGAGTGTTGTTGTTTGGTTGCTTTTGATTGCTAGGGTTGAATGAGTCATTTCGGTTTCATCCTGAAGTAGGGATGAAATGTTTTATTTTATAGGATGTCACTGTCGAGTGCGCAGAGTTGGGCTTGGAGTTCTCCTCTAGTAAGATGATTAGTAGAATGATGGTTAATCTGCCCATTCTCGTATACCTTATTGGTGATATTAGTTAGTTGTTTTATCGCTCCCTAAGATTAGTAGTACCCAATATAAATGGATTGAGAGATGAAGTGCTTAGAGAATGTCATCACTCGAGACTAACTATACATCCCGGTGGTAACTAAGTGTATCGAGACATGAAGTAGACCTACTACTGGAAAGGGATGAAGAGAACCGTTGGGAAGTTTATATCCAAGTGCGTGAATTGCCTGTTAGTTAAAGTGAGCAAAAGAAGCCTAGTGGTTTATTACAACCATTGGAAATTCCCGAATGGAAATGGGAATAAGTCTCAATGGATTTCGTCGACAGTTTACCAAATACTAGATCAGGTCATGATAGTATTTGGGTGATTGTAGATCGATTGACCAAGAGTGCAAGGTTTATACTAGTCAAGTCGAATAGGACGGTGGCTAAGTTAGCAGAACTGTATATGAAATGGGTGAGAGATTTCATGGAGTACCTAAAGGCATTGTGAGTAACCGAGATCGTTAATTCACTAGTGGGTTTTGGAAGAGCTTACAAGAGGAGTTAGGGACATAGTTACATCTCAGTACTGCATACCATCCTCAAACCGACGGTCAGATAGAAACGGTGAATCGAGTGTTAGAGAATCTCTTGAGAGCTTGCATATTGGACTTTGGTGGATCATGGGATGACCATTTGCATCTAGTTGAGTTTACATACAATAATAGTTATCAATCCAGTATTGGAATGGCTCCATTTGAAGCTTTATACGGAAGACCATGCAACTCACCATCAGGTTGGTTGGAAACCGGTGAGAAATTTTTGCTTGAGCCAGATGTAATAAGAGAAACTTCTGACAAGATCAAGGTTATTCAAAAATGAATGAAGGCTGCCCAAGATAGGCAGAGGAGTTATGCTGATAAAAGACGAAGAGATTTGAAGTTCTCCATTGGCGACTTGGTATTTGTCAAGATCTCTCCGTTGAAAAGAGTGATTCGATTTGGTCGGAGAGGTAAGTTAGTGCCAAAGTTTGTTGGCCCGTTTCGAGTTCTTGAACAAGTTGGAAGTTTAGCATATGAAGTTGAGTTGCCTGACAAGATGGCGGGAGTTCGCAATGTATTTCATGTTTCCCAGCTAAGGATATTCGTGCACGATCCCGATATGATAATTTCACCGGATCAGCTGGACGACATCGAAGTGAACCTGAGGTGGTTGGGAACCGCCGACCGATGTGTATTGTTAAGTACGATACGAAGCTACTTCGAAGAAAGATGGTGAAATTAGTTAAAGTCCAGTGGAGTGATGACGAGAATGAATGCACTTGGGAAACAGAGAAGAGCATAAGGAAGTCGTATCCATAACTTTTTGCCTGGTAAGGTTTTAATAGTGATATAGTTATTTTTCCCTTGTTAGTAAAACTGCATGCTAGGATAAGCTTGTTGTTTTGTGTTATGTATGTTTGATTGTTTATGAATGGATGATAGGCATGCGGGACACCTTTGTATGTTTTGGTTAAGGAATTTCGGGGGCGAAATTTCTTAAGGGGGGAGAATGTAACGACCCTCGTTCTACGCATCGGAAGATCATATAATATTTATTTTGCTTTCATGAGAAGTGGTATAGTCGTGTACCTTTGGGGAACGACTATTCGGGTCATTTCCAATGTTCACGATTTGTGTCGAAATTTAAATGACTATTTTTCCCTTGGAAAATCTTGTTTCACCTATAACTTTTGAATGGTACAGATTTTTGACCTAAAACCACTTCTATTGGATTTGAATGATGGTTTACCTTTCCGTAGATTGGTCACATAGATCAAACGGACTTACCATTTGGGAGATATGGCTAAAATAAAGTTTGGAAGATGATAAACAGCACTAATTGGACTTAACCGGATGATTAGCAGCTAGGTCCATAACCCATTTCGGGATTAGGGTTATGGAAGGGCTGAGATGAGTTAGTAAATCAGTTTTTATTCATTTCCAAACCGCCACTCACAACCTTTGAACCCTAGCAATGGCCTCCACTTTCTAAAACACCCCAAATAACCTTCTGATCACTAATTAAGCCAAATCTACATCAAATCAAGGCGGATTAGCACCAAAATCGAGGTAGAGCTGCTAGAGTATATTGGTATCTGCATATTGTCCAAAAGTTTCAGATACGAGTTTATTTGTGGCTAAGGTGAGTGTCTAGCATCTTTTTACACTAATTACGGCTAATTAGGAGTGATTAGTGTTAATTAACGAAATTATGCATTATAGAAATCCGAAAAAAAATATGTTGAAATTCTTAAATATCATTTTATATCTCTGTTAGAAATTTGGGTTAATTTGGACATGTTTTGCTAATCGTATTGTTAAATCATGCTTTTGAGGTATGTTTTGATCTAAATAATGTATATACTTGATGTTTTGACCTTGTTGATTGATTCTATATGTTGCTACTACTGGTTGGAATGTTTTATGATTGATTAGTAAGGTTAGAATGTTTGAAAACGCCGTCGTATGGCGAGAATAGACGAAAAATAGCTTGTTGGAAATGCTACAGGGATCCGGATCGGGTCGGATAGCCGAACCAAACCAAGGAGATGGCATCTTCAGCAGCATAAAAATACTAGGGCAACAAGGAAGGCCGGATCGGATCAGATTGAAGTAGGATTGGGGTTTGAATAGAGCACTGAACTGGAGTAGCACCGAACCGAACCGCTCCAGGAGCACTGAACCAAGGCAGAAGGGGAGCACCAAACCGAACCGCACCCAGGAGCATATTAGGAAGCATTGGAACGAACCGAGCCAGAAAGGGAGGACTGAACCGCACCCAGGAGCATACTAGGAAGCATTGGACCGAACCAAACCGATGATAACTGGAGCACTATGCATATTCGAACCGAACGTATGTTATTACTACTACACGACGACCTTTCTGAAGACCAACTACAATTCAACCAAAACCCGAAATGCAAAGGTAGTCCAAATGAGAGGTTGTAGCTCAGGATCCAGACGGGAACCAATGAGTTAACTTCTTGAGTTGGGCTTTGCTGCGGGACGTGTGCTAAGGGGTTATCGATGTCTATAACTTTGGATCAATATGGAGTAAGGGGTATGTGGATGGATTCAGGGCCACAATGGCCTAGGTAGGACTATTGGCTATGGACATATGAAGTAGGGTCATTTGTAAGGATTTAGTCATGACTCTATGGGGCGAGCTTGGTGGTAGCAATAGTTATATAAGTTGGACTCTGTCACTACCTCGATGGGTCAAGTGATCAAAGTGATAGATATCGTATTCTTTACGCACTGAGTGAGAGATGTAAGAATGATTGCTATGTTTGATGTTTTGCTATCACCATGACATGCACACCACCTCCCCGTCATTTTCACACCATGTGTTAGTGTCACCTTAGAGTATTGTACATGCTGTGTGCTAATTCCTTGGTTTCAGGTTCAGGTTCAGGTATGTTCCACTGCTGCAGAACATGTCATTTGCATCGGTCATTACCTCTTTGTTGCATCGGTTGGACGACCGATGCAAATGAAGACAACGCAAAAAGCAGTGTTTTTTTTGCATTAGTTGGATGACCGATGCAAATGTTGATTATTTTCATTGGCCGTTTGCTAACGACCGATGCAAATAAATGCGTACCATGAAGCAAATCAGGGTTAACTTGCATCGGTCGTTCATCGTAGGACAACTAATGCAAATTCCACGTGAAGCAAAAAAAAAAAAAAAAAAAAAGAGCAACTTCAAGTTCTAAAACCTGAAATGACATCAAATTGCAGTTAATAGATATTGTACGACAATGATAAAATAAAATTATATTATAGTGGATAAATGGAAATTAATTATCATACAACAATGATAAATAAATGCAGTTGCCAATCATAAGGAAAATGCATCATTATTACATTAAAACTGAATAAGTACTACATCAATATGAAATACTCCATTGGTGCTTGAAATATGCTACAAAAATCTGAAACTATACCACATTAAAAGTTAAAACTACAAAAAAGGTAAACCATTAGCTAACAGGCGTCCATGCAAGCGAATCAGATCCTGCTACATCAATTCATCCTATGCAAGGAACATATTCTAACCCTTTTGCTATACTCCAAACTAACGTAGAAATTTTTAACTAAAATTTCAAAACCTCCCCACTTGCACAAATCTGTTCCCGCCTGAACGACCCTCCTGATAACCAAACAAAACCAGTGACCCTACAATGCCTCAGCATGGGCACGTCAGCACTACTGCTAATTCTTTCAATCTCGCTGGTAACATGCCCACTCCATTAGATGTTACACATCTCCAAACCACCATTCACCACCTCACCTAGTTTCGGACACTGAACATCATGTGACAAACCATGACAGCGCCAGCTATATCACTGAGTCTTCCATTCAATCTACTTCGCACAATGTCACTCAACCCAAAGACTCAGAACCTATTATCTGCCTAATATGTGCGCAGTGTAGCGGCAAGGCGAATGTCACTATCTCACTACCACTTTCTATTCCTCAAGCCCTCGGTTCAATCCTTTCTTAAACGACTTCTACCACTTCCGACTCTCTTTGATCATTCATCGTTCCCTACTAATCCCCCTCCTAAACTGGCTTGCTCCAGCTCCAATCAACATATTATCTCTAACCTTCTTGTGTTCAACCATGCAAGCCCTCCTGTCAAAAAATCTCATCCCAATCAGATTACCAAATTACGTAAAAAAACAAAATTTTGCATGTATAAGTAAAAAAACACTGAAAATTAGGGGTGGATACGGTCAGTTGGGTTAACTGAACCGATTGGTTAATTTGAACGGTTAACCACTAAAAATTAATAGTTCAATTAACCGTTGGTCGGTTAAAATAGGTTGATTGTTTCAACCGAACCGATACTATAACCGCGATTAACCTGTTAAATCTAACGGTTCGGTTAATCGATCGAAACAACGGTTTACCGCTTCATGGTTAACAGTTTAGACACACTAGTTAACCTCAAATATTGCAAAAATATTCATTGGATCAACACAGCACAGTACAAAGAAACATCACAAAAAATTAAAGATTACAATACATTAGTTTGATGTTTCAACAGCTTTAAAGAATAAAAATTTAACAGATCCAATATAGGCCAAAATATTACATAAGATCACTTAGCAGATCAGATTATACACATAGTTCAGTTGTATGATTAACAACAGGATCCACTTCAATTCCTTCCATATAAGAAAACAAATTTGTAATTGTATATTAGTATACTAATTACTGCAAATGAGATTCAATCACTTATTTAGCACACAAGGAACACCTGCAAATTCATTTAAGCGAAAAGAAATTTCAGTTAAAGGGGACGGGGTAGTGATGATGTCAACATGACCGAAACAGAGGATTCATACATTGCTTGTGCTCTACAAATGGATCAAAAACATTTGTTGTACTACAAATGCAGGTTAGAGCAACAACAACAGCTTCAACAAAAAAATTCTAGTGCCACAAAAAAATAGCCGTATCCATTTGAATTACTTACTGCAAAAAATAGGTCCCTGTAACCTTGATGGATAAAAAAAAACCTAGCCAGTTATCCTTACGAACTATAATTTAATGATATAAGATCAATTTCGGGCACATCCTTTTGAACTATAACATACACTATCACTTTTCTAATAACTTGATGAAAGGGAAACGATCTCATGATTGCATGCATTTTGATCAATGATTGGTATTCAACATCAATATTAACTGTTTCACTTTTATCGATTTCAGCTAATATATTATATCCAAATTTCAGTGATTTGATTAATCATAAATCACAGTGCAACATCATTTCCAAATTTGATTAGCGTTGGCCGTTGAGAGAAGCATATGTGAATTAAAACATGTATATAAACAAAAAAATAATCTGTCACCCAGAATTAAAGCGTGTTAGTTAATTACAAGTGTGGAATATAATAATAAAAATAAAAATAATATCATATTACATAGAATGCGATCCAATACAAACTACTTTACAATGCATGCATCTACAATACAATACAATGCACAGTAGAATCAAATGAAAATAAATGCATGGGAATATTAAACCAGTAAAGGAATGAAAACAACTGGTACCGGTACAAACAGAAAATTGAACACCTTTATGGCAATATCGTCACTCATCCCATTTCGTCTGTTATCACATTTTGGCAATAGAGACTACTCGCTATCATTAAAATGCAACGCTCTAGCCTCTAGTAATCAATGTTTACTTCAAACATGTAATTAAAAAAGAAAATGAAAACATTTACGTTCTTCCTCTTTCGGTTTCCATTCACCATATTGAAATTGACAAAACTGCTTGCAGCCTTGAAATCAATGTCAAATGGCTTGTTTCAAGGATCACCATTCTTCTTTATAATCTCTGCAAAAAATCTGTAGATATAAAAGAGATTAAGTTCCACATAACTAAGGCGCAGAATTCACGTTACATATAACCATTATAAAAAAAGTGCCATGATCAATGTTACCTATGGTTGTTTGGTTCAGCTGTCAACGCCTCTTGAAGTCAAGTTATACTGATATGAATGAGCTACATGTTTATTTTCATATGTCAAAGCTCCTTGCATGAAACTTAACAGCAAACTTTAGCTTTCTATCATCGCCGCTATGCAAAATATTGTAAAGATACATGTATCGAATTAAGATATACAAAGTAGCAATGTAAAATATATGCAAGCTTCAGCAAGTTCATGTATTTATTTTATACCCTGTTATATAACATATTAACCCTCCTAAACTTACTACAGTTTATTTCAATGGTGGATATGACCTAAACATTAAAGTTTAAATAGACATCAACATTAAATTAGAATGCTGATGATCAGATAGACCTCAACTGTGGATATAGACCTAAACATTGTCATACACAAAACAATACATAGACAAAATGTGGATTCCTGAACTAGAACTTCTATCTTTTCTGCATTAGTTTCAAGCACATGAAACTTAGGAACATATTGATTTCTGGGCATAAGTATCATCACCAAAATTAAGCTTTCATGGTCTCATGTTTGCTTTTATGTGTACCAAGTTTAAAATAATGCTTGATAACTGACACAACTTTCAGTTAGTAATGATGCAAGCCAGGATATGATCATGCAATTATATTTCAGCTGTAGTTAAATGTGCAATAAAAAACAACTATATTTATACCAAACTAAGAGCATCTCCATCAGTAAGCAGCGATTCACGGTAGGAAGGAGAGAAAAAAGCGTGAGTTCTCACCACGTCTCCAACAGTGAACGGGAGTTGTTTTTTTTTAAAAAAAAAAAAAAAATTCTATAAACGGGGATCATTTCCCCGTTTATAGGAGATATTTTGTTTTTTTTAGTAAAGAAATAGCACTAAACGGGATTCAGAACCCCGTCTACAGATCGACACAAAAAAATGAAATGGGGTTTTCCCGTTTGAACCGCCTCCCCACGCTCAAACTCCCACTGCTGGAGCGTGGGGAGAAGTGAATTAAATGGGGGAAATCCCCATTTGAGCATCTCCTCACGCTGCTGGGGATGCTCTAAATATATTGCTCACAATTTGCAATTTGTTGACATTTTAATCAGGAGTGGACTTACTATAAGGTGAACGAAATTTATTTCAGCATACATGTATAATAATCAAATACATGATTAACTCAAAACCCTTCAAAAATTATTTAAACATTATAGAAACTTATCCCAGGTAATTGAACTTGCATTTTACTGAACAAACCAGGCTTCACATATCATTGCAGTAACCAAGACCAAGGAGATGGCATCTTCAGCAGCATAAAAATACTAGGGCAACAAGGAAGGCCGGATCGGATCAGATTGAAGTAGGATTGGGGTTTGAATAGAGCACTGAACCGGAGTAGCACCGAACCGAACCGCTCCAGGAGCACTGAACCAAGGCAGAAGGGGAGCACCAAACCGAACCGCACCCAGGAGCATATTAGGAAGCATTGGAACGAACCGAGCCAGAAAGGGAGGACTGAACCGCACCCAGGAGCATACTAGGAAGCATTGGACCGAACCAAACCGATGATAACTGGAGCACTATGCATATTCGAACCGAACGTATGTTATTACTACTACACGACGACCTTTCTGAAGACCAACTACAATTCAACCAAAACCCGAAATGCAAAGGTAGTCCAAATGAGAGGTTGTAGCTCAGGATCCAGACGGGAACCAATGAGTTAACTTCTTGAGTTGGGCTTTGCTGCGGGACGTGTGCTAAGGGGTTATCGATGTCTATAACTTTGGATCAATATGGAGTAAGGGGTATGTGGATGGATTCAGGGCCACAATGGCCTAGGTAAGACTATTGGCTATGGACATATGAAGTAGGGTCATTTGTAAGGATTTAGTCATGACTCTATGGGGCGAGCTTGGTGGTAGCAATAGTTATATAAGTTGGACTCTGTCACTACCTCGATGGGTCAAGTGATCAAAGTGATAGATATCGTATTCTTTACGCACTGAGTGAGAGATGTAAGAATGATTGCTATGTTTGATGTTTTGCTATCACCATGACATGCACACCACCTCCCCGTCATTTTCACACCATGTGTTAGTGTCACCTTAGAGTATTGTACATGCTGTGTGCTAATTCCTTGGTTTCAGGTTCAGGTTCAGGTATGGTTCCACTGCTGCAGAACATGTCATTTGCATCGGTCATTACCTCTTTGTTGCATCGGTTGGACGACCGATGCAAATGAAGACAACGCAAAAAGCAGTGTTTTTTTTGCATTAGTTGGATGACCGATGCAAATGTTGATTATTTTCATTGGCCGTTTGCTAACGACCGATGCAAATAAATGCGTACCATGAAGCAAATCAGGGTTAACTTGCATCGGTCGTTCATCGTAGGACAACTAATGCAAATTCCACGTGAAGCAAAAAAAAAAAAAAAAAAAAAAAAGAGCAACTTCAAGTTCTAAAACCTGAAATGACATCAAATTGCAGTTAATAGATATTGTACGACAATGATAAAATAAAATTATATTATAGTGGATAAATGGAAATTAATTATCATACAACAATGATAAATAAATGCAGTTGCCAATCATAAGGAAAATGCATCATTATTACATTAAAACTGAATAAGTACTACATCAATATGAAATACTCCATTGGTGCTTGAAATATGCTACAAAAATCTGAAACTATACCACATTAAAAGTTAAAACTACAAAAAAGGTAAACCATTAGCTAACAGGCGTCCATGCAAGCGAATCAGATCCTGCTACATCAATTCATCCTATGCAAGGAACATATTCTAACCCTTTTGCTATACTCCAAACTAACGTAGAAATTTTTAACTAAAATTTCAAAACCTCCCCACTTGCACAAATCTGTTCCCGCCTGAACGACCCTCCTGATAACCAAACAAAACCAGTGACCCTACAATGCCTCAGCATGGGCACGTCAGCACTACTGCTAATTCTTTCAATCTCGCTGGTAACATGCCCACTCCATTAGATGTTACACATCTCCAAACCACCATTCACCACCTCACCTAGTTTCGGACACTGAACATCATGTGACAAACCATGACAGCGCCAGCTATATCACTGAGTCTTCCATTCAATCTACTTCGCACAATGTCACTCAACCCAAAGACTCAGAACCTATTATCTGCCTAATATGTGCGCAGTGTAGCGGCAAGGCGAATGTCACTATCTCACTACCACTTTCTATTCCTCAAGCCCTCGGTTCAATCCTTTCTTAAACGACTTCTACCACTTCCGACTCTCTTTGATCATTCATCGTTCCCTACTAATCCCCCTCCTAAACTGGCTTGCTCCAGCTCCAATCAACATATTATCTCTAACCTTCTTGTGTTCAACCATGCAAGCCCTCCTGTCAAAAAATCTCATCCCAATCAGATTACCAAATTACGTAAAAAAACAAAATTTTGCATGTATAAGTAAAAAAACACTGAAAATTAGGGGTGGATACGGTCAGTTGGGTTAACTGAACCGATTGGTTAATTTGAACGGTTAACCACTAAAAATTAATAGTTCAATTAACCGTTGGTCGGTTAAAATAGGTTGATTGTTTCAACCGAACCGATACTATAACCGCGATTAACCTGTTAAATCTAACGGTTCGGTTAATCGATCGAAACAACGGTTTACCGCTTCATGGTTAACAGTTTAGACACACTAGTTAACCTCAAATATTGCAAAAATATTCATTGGATCAACACAGCACAGTACAAAGAAACATCACAAAAAATTAAAGATTACAATACATTAGTTTGATGTTTCAACAGCTTTAAAGAATAAAAATTTAACAGATCCAATATAGGCCAAAATATTACATAAGATCACTTAGCAGATCAGATTATACACATAGTTCAGTTGTATGATTAACAACAGGATCCACTTCAATTCCTTCCATATAAGAAAACAAATTTGTAATTGTATATTAGTATACTAATTACTGCAAATGAGATTCAATCACTTATTTAGCACACAAGGAACACCTGCAAATTCATTTAAGCGAAAAGAAATTTCAGTTAAAGGGGACGGGGTAGTGATGATGTCAACATGACCGAAACAGAGGATTCATACATTGCTTGTGCTCTACAAATGGATCAAAAACATTTGTTGTACTACAAATGCAGGTTAGAGCAACAACAACAGCTTCAACAAAAAAATTCTAGTGCCACAAAAAAATAGCCGTATCCATTTGAATTACTTACTGCAAAAAATAGGTCCCTGTAACCTTGATGGATAAAAAAAAAACCTAGCCAGTTATCCTTACGAACTATAATTTAATGATATAAGATCAATTTCGGGCACATCCTTTTGAACTATAACATACACTATCACTTTTCTAATAACTTGATGAAAGGGAAACGATCTCATGATTGCATGCATTTTGATCAATGATTGGTATTCAACATCAATATTAACTGTTTCACTTTTATCGATTTCAGCTAATATATTATATCCAAATTTCAGTGATTTGATTAATCATAAATCACAGTGCAACATCATTTCCAAATTTGATTAGCGTTGGCCGTTGAGAGAAGCATATGTGAATTAAAACATGTATATAAACAAAAAAATAATCTGTCACCCAGAATTAAAGCGTGTTAGTTAATTACAAGTGTGGAATATAATAATAAAAATAAAAATAATATCATATTACATAGAATGCGATCCAATACAAACTACTTTACAATGCATGCATCTACAATACAATACAATGCACAGTAGAATCAAATGAAAATAAATGCATGGGAATATTAAACCAGTAAAGGAATGAAAACAACTGGTACCGGTACAAACAGAAAATTGAACACCTTTATGGCAATATCGTCACTCATCCCATTTCGTCTGTTATCACATTTTGGCAATAGAGACTACTCGCTATCATTAAAATGCAACGCTCTAGCCTCTAGTAATCAATGTTTACTTCAAACATGTAATTAAAAAAGAAAATGAAAACATTTACGTTCTTCCTCTTTCGGTTTCCATTCACCATATTGAAATTGACAAAACTGCTTGCAGCCTTGAAATCAATGTCAAATGGCTTGTTTCAAGGATCACCATTCTTCTTTATAATCTCTGCAAAAAATCTGTAGATATAAAAGAGATTAAGTTCCACATAACTAAGGCGCAGAATTCACGTTACATATAACCATTATAAAAAAAGTGCCATGATCAATGTTACCTATGGTTGTTTGGTTCAGCTGTCAACGCCTCTTGAAGTCAAGTTATACTGATATGAATGAGCTACATGTTTATTTTCATATGTCAAAGCTCCTTGCATGAAACTTAACAGCAAACTTTAGCTTTCTATCATCGCCGCTATGCAAAATATTGTAAAGATACATGTATCGAATTAAGATATACAAAGTAGCAATGTAAAATATATGCAAGCTTCAGCAAGTTCATGTATTTATTTTATACCCTGTTATATAACATATTAACCCTCCTAAACTTACTACAGTTTATTTCAATGGTGGATATGACCTAAACATTAAAGTTTAAATAGACATCAACATTAAATTAGAATGCTGATGATCAGATAGACCTCAACTGTGGATATAGACCTAAACATTGTCATACACAAAACAATACATAGACAAAATGTGGATTCCTGAACTAGAACTTCTATCTTTTCTGCATTAGTTTCAAGCACATGAAACTTAGGAACATATTGATTTCTGGGCATAAGTATCATCACCAAAATTAAGCTTTCATGGTCTCATGTTTGCTTTTATGTGTACCAAGTTTAAAATAATGCTTGATAACTGACACAACTTTCAGTTAGTAATGATGCAAGCCAGGATATGATCATGCAATTATATTTCAGCTGTAGTTAAATGTGCAATAAAAAACAACTATATTTATACCAAACTAAGAGCATCTCCATCAGTAAGCAGCGATTCACGGTAGGAAGGAGAGAAAAAAGCGTGAGTTCTCACCACGTCTCCAACAGTGAACGGGAGTTGTTTTTTTTAAAAAAAAAAAAATTCTATAAACGGGGATCATTTCCCCGTTTATAGGAGATATTTTGTTTTTTTTAGTAAAGAAATAGCACTAAACGGGATTCAGAACCCCGTCTACAGATCGACACAAAAAAATGAAATGGGGTTTTCCCGTTTGAACCGCCTCCCCACGCTCAAACTCCCACTGCTGGAGCGTGGGGAGAAGTGAATTAAATGGGGGAAATCCCCATTTGAGCATCTCCTCACGCTGCTGGGGATGCTCTAAATATATTGCTCACAATTTGCAATTTGTTGACATTTTAATCAGGAGTGGACTTACTATAAGGTGAACGAAATTTATTTCAGCATACATGTATAATAATCAAATACATGATTAACTCAAAACCCTTCAAAAATTATTTAAACATTATAGAAACTTATCCCAGGTAATTGAACTTGCATTTTACTGAACAAACCAGGCTTCACATATCATTGCAGTAACCAAGACCAAGGAGATGGCATCTTCAGCAGCATAAAAATACTAGGGCAACAAGGAAGGCCGGATCGGATCAGATTGAAGTAGGATTGGGGTTTGAATAGAGCACTGAACCGGAGTAGCACCGAACCGAACCGCTCCAGGAGCACTGAACCAAGGCAGAAGGGGAGCACCAAACCGAACCGCACCCAGGAGCATATTAGGAAGCATTGGAACGAACCGAGCCAGAAAGGGAGGACTGAACCGCACCCAGGAGCATACTAGGAAGCATTGGACCGAACCAAACCGATGATAACTGGAGCACTATGCATATTCGAACCGAACGTATGTTATTACTACTACACGACGACCTTTCTGAAGACCAACTACAATTCAACCAAAACCCGAAATGCAAAGGTAGTCCAAATGAGAGGTTGTAGCTCAGGATCCAGACGGGAACCAATGAGTTAACTTCTTGAGTTGGGCTTTGCTGCGGGACGTGTGCTAAGGGGTTATCGATGTCTATAACTTTGGATCAATATGGAGTAAGGGGTATGTGGATGGATTCAGGGCCACAATGGCCTAGGTAAGACTATTGGCTATGGACATATGAAGTAGGGTCATTTGTAAGGATTTAGTCATGACTCTATGGGGCGAGCTTGGTGGTAGCAATAGTTATATAAGTTGGACTCTGTCACTACCTCGATGGGTCAAGTGATCAAAGTGAGATATCGTATTCTTTACGCACTGAGTGAGAGATGTAAGAATGATTGCTATGTTTGATGTTTTGCTATCACCATGACATGCACACCACCTCCCCGTCATTTTCACACCATGTGTTAGTGTCACCTTAGAGTATTGTACATGCTGTGTGCTAATTCCTTGGTTTCAGGTTCAGGTTCAGGTATGGTTCCACTGCTGCAGAACATGTCATTTGCATCGGTCATTACCTCTTTGTTGCATCGGTTGGACGACCGATGCAAATGAAGACAACGCAAAAAGCAGTGTTTTTTTTGCATTAGTTGGATGACCGATGCAAATGTTGATTATTTTCATTGGCCGTTTGCTAACGACCGATGCAAATAAATGCGTACCATGAAGCAAATCAGGGTTAACTTGCATCGGTCGTTCATCGTAGGACAACTAATGCAAATTCCACGTGAAGCAAAAAAAAAAAAAAAAAAAGAGCAACTTCAAGTTCTAAAACCTGAAATGACATCAAATTGCAGTTAATAGATATTGTACGACAATGATAAAATAAAATTATATTATAGTGGATAAATGGAAATTAATTATCATACAACAATGATAAATAAATGCAGTTGCCAATCATAAGGAAAATGCATCATTATTACATTAAAACTGAATAAGTACTACATCAATATGAAATACTCCATTGGTGCTTGAAATATGCTACAAAAATCTGAAACTATACCACATTAAAAGTTAAAACTACAAAAAAGGTAAACCATTAGCTAACAGGCGTCCATGCAAGCGAATCAGATCCTGCTACATCAATTCATCCTATGCAAGGAACATATTCTAACCCTTTTGCTATACTCCAAACTAACGTAGAAATTTTTAACTAAAATTTCAAAACCTCCCCACTTGCACAAATCTGTTCCCGCCTGAACGACCCTCCTGATAACCAAACAAAACCAGTGACCCTACAATGCCTCAGCATGGGCACGTCAGCACTACTGCTAATTCTTTCAATCTCGCTGGTAACATGCCCACTCCATTAGATGTTACACATCTCCAAACCACCATTCACCACCTCACCTAGTTTCGGACACTGAACATCATGTGACAAACCATGACAGCGCCAGCTATATCACTGAGTCTTCCATTCAATCTACTTCGCACAATGTCACTCAACCCAAAGACTCAGAACCTATTATCTGCCTAATATGTGCGCAGTGTAGCGGCAAGGCGAATGTCACTATCTCACTACCACTTTCTATTCCTCAAGCCCTCGGTTCAATCCTTTCTTAAACGACTTCTACCACTTCCGACTCTCTTTGATCATTCATCGTTCCCTACTAATCCCCCTCCTAAACTGGCTTGCTCCAGCTCCAATCAACATATTATCTCTAACCTTCTTGTGTTCAACCATGCAAGCCCTCCTGTCAAAAAATCTCATCCCAATCAGATTACCAAATTACGTAAAAAAACAAAATTTTGCATGTATAAGTAAAAAAACACTGAAAATTAGGGGTGGATACGGTCAGTTGGGTTAACTGAACCGATTGGTTAATTTGAACGGTTAACCACTAAAAATTAATAGTTCAATTAACCGTTGGTCGGTTAAAATAGGTTGATTGTTTCAACCGAACCGATACTATAACCGCGATTAACCTGTTAAATCTAACGGTTCGGTTAATCGATCGAAACAACGGTTTACCGCTTCATGGTTAACAGTTTAGACACACTAGTTAACCTCAAATATTGCAAAAATATTCATTGGATCAACACAGCACAGTACAAAGAAACATCACAAAAAATTAAAGATTACAATACATTAGTTTGATGTTTCAACAGCTTTAAAGAATAAAAATTTAACAGATCCAATATAGGCCAAAATATTACATAAGATCACTTAGCAGATCAGATTATACACATAGTTCAGTTGTATGATTAACAACAGGATCCACTTCAATTCCTTCCATATAAGAAAACAAATTTGTAATTGTATATTAGTATACTAATTACTGCAAATGAGATTCAATCACTTATTTAGCACACAAGGAACACCTGCAAATTCATTTAAGCGAAAAGAAATTTCAGTTAAAGGGGACGGGGTAGTGATGATGTCAACATGACCGAAACAGAGGATTCATACATTGCTTGTGCTCTACAAATGGATCAAAAACATTTGTTGTACTACAAATGCAGGTTAGAGCAACAACAACAGCTTCAACAAAAAAATTCTAGTGCCACAAAAAAATAGCCGTATCCATTTGAATTACTTACTGCAAAAAATAGGTCCCTGTAACCTTGATGGATAAAAAAAAAACCTAGCCAGTTATCCTTACGAACTATAATTTAATGATATAAGATCAATTTCGGGCACATCCTTTTGAACTATAACATACACTATCACTTTTCTAATAACTTGATGAAAGGGAAACGATCTCATGATTGCATGCATTTTGATCAATGATTGGTATTCAACATCAATATTAACTGTTTCACTTTTATCGATTTCAGCTAATATATTATATCCAAATTTCAGTGATTTGATTAATCATAAATCACAGTGCAACATCATTTCCAAATTTGATTAGCGTTGGCCGTTGAGAGAAGCATATGTGAATTAAAACATGTATATAAACAAAAAAATAATCTGTCACCCAGAATTAAAGCGTGTTAGTTAATTACAAGTGTGGAATATAATAATAAAAATAAAAATAATATCATATTACATAGAATGCGATCCAATACAAACTACTTTACAATGCATGCATCTACAATACAATACAATGCACAGTAGAATCAAATGAAAATAAATGCATGGGAATATTAAACCAGTAAAGGAATGAAAACAACTGGTACCGGTACAAACAGAAAATTGAACACCTTTATGGCAATATCGTCACTCATCCCATTTCGTCTGTTATCACATTTTGGCAATAGAGACTACTCGCTATCATTAAAATGCAACGCTCTAGCCTCTAGTAATCAATGTTTACTTCAAACATGTAATTAAAAAAGAAAATGAAAACATTTACGTTCTTCCTCTTTCGGTTTCCATTCACCATATTGAAATTGACAAAACTGCTTGCAGCCTTGAAATCAATGTCAAATGGCTTGTTTCAAGGATCACCATTCTTCTTTATAATCTCTGCAAAAAATCTGTAGATATAAAAGAGATTAAGTTCCACATAACTAAGGCGCAGAATTCACGTTACATATAACCATTATAAAAAAAGTGCCATGATCAATGTTACCTATGGTTGTTTGGTTCAGCTGTCAACGCCTCTTGAAGTCAAGTTATACTGATATGAATGAGCTACATGTTTATTTTCATATGTCAAAGCTCCTTGCATGAAACTTAACAGCAAACTTTAGCTTTCTATCATCGCCGCTATGCAAAATATTGTAAAGATACATGTATCGAATTAAGATATACAAAGTAGCAATGTAAAATATATGCAAGCTTCAGCAAGTTCATGTATTTATTTTATACCCTGTTATATAACATATTAACCCTCCTAAACTTACTACAGTTTATTTCAATGGTGGATATGACCTAAACATTAAAGTTTAAATAGACATCAACATTAAATTAGAATGCTGATGATCAGATAGACCTCAACTGTGGATATAGACCTAAACATTGTCATACACAAAACAATACATAGACAAAATGTGGATTCCTGAACTAGAACTTCTATCTTTTCTGCATTAGTTTCAAGCACATGAAACTTAGGAACATATTGATTTCTGGGCATAAGTATCATCACCAAAATTAAGCTTTCATGGTCTCATGTTTGCTTTTATGTGTACCAAGTTTAAAATAATGCTTGATAACTGACACAACTTTCAGTTAGTAATGATGCAAGCCAGGATATGATCATGCAATTATATTTCAGCTGTAGTTAAATGTGCAATAAAAAACAACTATATTTATACCAAACTAAGAGCATCTCCATCAGTAAGCAGCGATTCACGGTAGGAAGGAGAGAAAAAAGCGTGAGTTCTCACCACGTCTCCAACAGTGAACGGGAGTTGTTTTTTTAAAAAAAAAAAAATTCTATAAACGGGGATCATTTCCCCGTTTATAGGAGATATTTTGTTTTTTTTAGTAAAGAAATAGCACTAAACGGGATTCAGAACCCCGTCTACAGATCGACACAAAAAAATGAAATGGGGTTTTCCCGTTTGAACCGCCTCCCCACGCTCAAACTCCCACTGCTGGAGCGTGGGGAGAAGTGAATTAAATGGGGGAAATCCCCATTTGAGCATCTCCTCACGCTGCTGGGGATGCTCTAAATATATTGCTCACAATTTGCAATTTGTTGACATTTTAATCAGGAGTGGACTTACTATAAGGTGAACGAAATTTATTTCAGCATACATGTATAATAATCAAATACATGATTAACTCAAAACCCTTCAAAAATTATTTAAACATTATAGAAACTTATCCCAGGTAATTGAACTTGCATTTTACTGAACAAACCAGGCTTCACATATCATTGCAGTAACCAAGACCAAGGAGATGGCATCTTCAGCAGCATAAAAATACTAGGGCAACAAGGAAGGCCGGATCGGATCAGATTGAAGTAGGATTGGGGTTTGAATAGAGCACTGAACCGGAGTAGCACCGAACCGAACCGCTCCAGGAGCACTGAACCAAGGCAGAAGGGGAGCACCAAACCGAACCGCACCCAGGAGCATATTAGGAAGCATTGGAACGAACCGAGCCAGAAAGGGAGGACTGAACCGCACCCAGGAGCATACTAGGAAGCATTGGACCGAACCAAACCGATGATAACTGGAGCACTATGCATATTCGAACCGAACGTATGTTATTACTACTACACGACGACCTTTCTGAAGACCAACTACAATTCAACCAAAACCCGAAATGCAAAGGTAGTCCAAATGAGAGGTTGTAGCTCAGGATCCAGACGGGAACCAATGAGTTAACTTCTTGAGTTGGGCTTTGCTGCGGGACGTGTGCTAAGGGGTTATCGATGTCTATAACTTTGGATCAATATGGAGTAAGGGGTATGTGGATGGATTCAGGGCCACAATGGCCTAGGTAGGACTATTGGCTATGGACATATGAAGTAGGGTCATTTGTAAGGATTTAGTCATGACTCTATGGGGCGAGCTTGGTGGTAGCAATAGTTATATAAGTTGGACTCTGTCACTACCTCGATGGGTCAAGTGATCAAAGTGATAGATATCGTATTCTTTACGCACTGAGTGAGAGATGTAAGAATGATTGCTATGTTTGATGTTTTGCTATCACCATGACATGCACACCACCTCCCCGTCATTTTCACACCATGTGTTAGTGTCACCTTAGAGTATTGTACATGCTGTGTGCTAATTCCTTGGTTTCAGGTTCAGGTTCAGGTATGGTTCCACTGCTGCAGAACATGTCATTTGCATCGGTCATTACCTCTTTGTTGCATCGGTTGGACGACCGATGCAAATGAAGACAACGCAAAAAGCAGTGTTTTTTTTGCATTAGTTGGATGACCGATGCAAATGTTGATTATTTTCATTGGCCGTTTGCTAACGACCGATGCAAATAAATGCGTACCATGAAGCAAATCAGGGTTAACTTGCATCGGTCGTTCATCGTAGGACAACTAATGCAAATTCCACGTGAAGCAAAAAAAAAAAAAAAAAGAGCAACTTCAAGTTCTAAAACCTGAAATGACATCAAATTGCAGTTAATAGATATTGTACGACAATGATAAAATAAAATTATATTATAGTGGATAAATGGAAATTAATTATCATACAACAATGATAAATAAATGCAGTTGCCAATCATAAGGAAAATGCATCATTATTACATTAAAACTGAATAAGTACTACATCAATATGAAATACTCCATTGGTGCTTGAAATATGCTACAAAAATCTGAAACTATACCACATTAAAAGTTAAAACTACAAAAAAGGTAAACCATTAGCTAACAGGCGTCCATGCAAGCGAATCAGATCCTGCTACATCAATTCATCCTATGCAAGGAACATATTCTAACCCTTTTGCTATACTCCAAACTAACGTAGAAATTTTTAACTAAAATTTCAAAACCTCCCCACTTGCACAAATCTGTTCCCGCCTGAACGACCCTCCTGATAACCAAACAAAACCAGTGACCCTACAATGCCTCAGCATGGGCACGTCAGCACTACTGCTAATTCTTTCAATCTCGCTGGTAACATGCCCACTCCATTAGATGTTACACATCTCCAAACCACCATTCACCACCTCACCTAGTTTCGGACACTGAACATCATGTGACAAACCATGACAGCGCCAGCTATATCACTGAGTCTTCCATTCAATCTACTTCGCACAATGTCACTCAACCCAAAGACTCAGAACCTATTATCTGCCTAATATGTGCGCAGTGTAGCGGCAAGGCGAATGTCACTATCTCACTACCACTTTCTATTCCTCAAGCCCTCGGTTCAATCCTTTCTTAAACGACTTCTACCACTTCCGACTCTCTTTGATCATTCATCGTTCCCTACTAATCCCCCTCCTAAACTGGCTTGCTCCAGCTCCAATCAACATATTATCTCTAACCTTCTTGTGTTCAACCATGCAAGCCCTCCTGTCAAAAAATCTCATCCCAATCAGATTACCAAATTACGTAAAAAAACAAAATTTTGCATGTATAAGTAAAAAAACACTGAAAATTAGGGGTGGATACGGTCAGTTGGGTTAACTGAACCGATTGGTTAATTTGAACGGTTAACCACTAAAAATTAATAGTTCAATTAACCGTTGGTCGGTTAAAATAGGTTGATTGTTTCAACCGAACCGATACTATAACCGCGATTAACCTGTTAAATCTAACGGTTCGGTTAATCGATCGAAACAACGGTTTACCGCTTCATGGTTAACAGTTTAGACACACTAGTTAACCTCAAATATTGCAAAAATATTCATTGGATCAACACAGCACAGTACAAAGAAACATCACAAAAAATTAAAGATTACAATACATTAGTTTGATGTTTCAACAGCTTTAAAGAATAAAAATTTAACAGATCCAATATAGGCCAAAATATTACATAAGATCACTTAGCAGATCAGATTATACACATAGTTCAGTTGTATGATTAACAACAGGATCCACTTCAATTCCTTCCATATAAGAAAACAAATTTGTAATTGTATATTAGTATACTAATTACTGCAAATGAGATTCAATCACTTATTTAGCACACAAGGAACACCTGCAAATTCATTTAAGCGAAAAGAAATTTCAGTTAAAGGGGACGGGGTAGTGATGATGTCAACATGACCGAAACAGAGGATTCATACATTGCTTGTGCTCTACAAATGGATCAAAAACATTTGTTGTACTACAAATGCAGGTTAGAGCAACAACAACAGCTTCAACAAAAAAATTCTAGTGCCACAAAAAAATAGCCGTATCCATTTGAATTACTTACTGCAAAAAATAGGTCCCTGTAACCTTGATGGATAAAAAAAAAACCTAGCCAGTTATCCTTACGAACTATAATTTAATGATATAAGATCAATTTCGGGCACATCCTTTTGAACTATAACATACACTATCACTTTTCTAATAACTTGATGAAAGGGAAACGATCTCATGATTGCATGCATTTTGATCAATGATTGGTATTCAACATCAATATTAACTGTTTCACTTTTATCGATTTCAGCTAATATATTATATCCAAATTTCAGTGATTTGATTAATCATAAATCACAGTGCAACATCATTTCCAAATTTGATTAGCGTTGGCCGTTGAGAGAAGCATATGTGAATTAAAACATGTATATAAACAAAAAAATAATCTGTCACCCAGAATTAAAGCGTGTTAGTTAATTACAAGTGTGGAATATAATAATAAAAATAAAAATAATATCATATTACATAGAATGCGATCCAATACAAACTACTTTACAATGCATGCATCTACAATACAATACAATGCACAGTAGAATCAAATGAAAATAAATGCATGGGAATATTAAACCAGTAAAGGAATGAAAACAACTGGTACCGGTACAAACAGAAAATTGAACACCTTTATGGCAATATCGTCACTCATCCCATTTCGTCTGTTATCACATTTTGGCAATAGAGACTACTCGCTATCATTAAAATGCAACGCTCTAGCCTCTAGTAATCAATGTTTACTTCAAACATGTAATTAAAAAAGAAAATGAAAACATTTACGTTCTTCCTCTTTCGGTTTCCATTCACCATATTGAAATTGACAAAACTGCTTGCAGCCTTGAAATCAATGTCAAATGGCTTGTTTCAAGGATCACCATTCTTCTTTATAATCTCTGCAAAAAATCTGTAGATATAAAAGAGATTAAGTTCCACATAACTAAGGCGCAGAATTCACGTTACATATAACCATTATAAAAAAAGTGCCATGATCAATGTTACCTATGGTTGTTTGGTTCAGCTGTCAACGCCTCTTGAAGTCAAGTTATACTGATATGAATGAGCTACATGTTTATTTTCATATGTCAAAGCTCCTTGCATGAAACTTAACAGCAAACTTTAGCTTTCTATCATCGCCGCTATGCAAAATATTGTAAAGATACATGTATCGAATTAAGATATACAAAGTAGCAATGTAAAATATATGCAAGCTTCAGCAAGTTCATGTATTTATTTTATACCCTGTTATATAACATATTAACCCTCCTAAACTTACTACAGTTTATTTCAATGGTGGATATGACCTAAACATTAAAGTTTAAATAGACATCAACATTAAATTAGAATGCTGATGATCAGATAGACCTCAACTGTGGATATAGACCTAAACATTGTCATACACAAAACAATACATAGACAAAATGTGGATTCCTGAACTAGAACTTCTATCTTTTCTGCATTAGTTTCAAGCACATGAAACTTAGGAACATATTGATTTCTGGGCATAAGTATCATCACCAAAATTAAGCTTTCATGGTCTCATGTTTGCTTTTATGTGTACCAAGTTTAAAATAATGCTTGATAACTGACACAACTTTCAGTTAGTAATGATGCAAGCCAGGATATGATCATGCAATTATATTTCAGCTGTAGTTAAATGTGCAATAAAAAACAACTATATTTATACCAAACTAAGAGCATCTCCATCAGTAAGCAGCGATTCACGGTAGGAAGGAGAGAAAAAAGCGTGAGTTCTCACCACGTCTCCAACAGTGAACGGGAGTTGTTTTTTTTTAAAAAAAAAAAATTCTATAAACGGGGATCATTTCCCCGTTTATAGGAGATATTTTGTTTTTTTTAGTAAAGAAATAGCACTAAACGGGATTCAGAACCCCGTCTACAGATCGACACAAAAAAATGAAATGGGGTTTTCCCGTTTGAACCGCCTCCCCACGCTCAAACTCTCACTGCTGGAGCGTGGGGAGAAGTGAATTAAATGGGGGAAATCCCCATTTGAGCATCTCCTCACGCTGCTGGGGATGCTCTAAATATATTGCTCACAATTTGCAATTTGTTGACATTTTAATCAGGAGTGGACTTACTATAAGGTGAACGAAATTTATTTCAGCATACATGTATAATAATCAAATACATGATTAACTCAAAACCCTTCAAAAATTATTTAAACATTATAGAAACTTATCCCAGGTAATTGAACTTGCATTTTACTGAACAAACCAGGCTTCACATATCATTGCAGTAACCAAGACCAAGGAGATGGCATCTTCAGCAGCATAAAAATACTAGGGCAACAAGGAAGGCCGGATCGGATCAGATTGAAGTAGGATTGGGGTTTGAATAGAGCACTGAACCGGAGTAGCACCGAACCGAACCGCTCCAGGAGCACTGAACCAAGGCAGAAGGGGAGCACCAAACCGAACCGCACCCAGGAGCATATTAGGAAGCATTGGAACGAACCGAGCCAGAAAGGGAGGACTGAACCGCACCCAGGAGCATACTAGGAAGCATTGGACCGAACCAAACCGATGATAACTGGAGCACTATGCATATTCGAACCGAACGTATGTTATTACTACTACACGACGACCTTTCTGAAGACCAACTACAATTCAACCAAAACCCGAAATGCAAAGGTAGTCCAAATGAGAGGTTGTAGCTCAGGATCCAGACGGGAACCAATGAGTTAACTTCTTGAGTTGGGCTTTGCTGCGGGACGTGTGCTAAGGGGTTATCGATGTCTATAACTTTGGATCAATATGGAGTAAGGGGTATGTGGATGGATTCAGGGCCACAATGGCCTAGGTAGGACTATTGGCTATGGACATATGAAGTAGGGTCATTTGTAAGGATTTAGTCATGACTCTATGGGGCGAGCTTGGTGGTAGCAATAGTTATATAAGTTGGACTCTGTCACTACCTCGATGGGTCAAGTGATCAAAGTGATAGATATCGTATTCTTTACGCACTGAGTGAGAGATGTAAGAATGATTGCTATGTTTGATGTTTTGCTATCACCATGACATGCACACCACCTCCCCGTCATTTTCACACCATGTGTTAGTGTCACCTTAGAGTATTGTACATGCTGTGTGCTAATTCCTTGGTTTCAGGTTCAGGTTCAGGTATGGTTCCACTGCTGCAGAACATGTCATTTGCATCGGTCATTACCTCTTTGTTGCATCGGTTGGACGACCGATGCAAATGAAGACAACGCAAAAAGCAGTGTTTTTTTTGCATTAGTTGGATGACCGATGCAAATGTTGATTATTTTCATTGGCCGTTTGCTAACGACCGATGCAAATAAATGCGTACCATGAAGCAAATTAGGGTTAACTTGCATCGGTCGTTCATCGTAGGACAACTAATGCAAATTCCACGTGAAGCAAAAAAAAAAAAAAAAAAAAAAGAGCAACTTCAAGTTCTAAAACCTGAAATGACATCAAATTGCAGTTAATAGATATTGTACGACAATGATAAAATAAAATTATATTATAGTGGATAAATGGAAATTAATTATCATACAACAATGATAAATAAATGCAGTTGCCAATCATAAGGAAAATGCATCATTATTACATTAAAACTGAATAAGTACTACATCAATATGAAATACTCCATTGGTGCTTGAAATATGCTACAAAAATCTGAAACTATACCACATTAAAAGTTAAAACTACAAAAAAGGTAAACCATTAGCTAACAGGCGTCCATGCAAGCGAATCAGATCCTGCTACATCAATTCATCCTATGCAAGGAACATATTCTAACCCTTTTGCTATACTCCAAACTAACGTAGAAATTTTTAACTAAAATTTCAAAACCTCCCCACTTGCACAAATCTGTTCCCGCCTGAACGACCCTCCTGATAACCAAACAAAACCAGTGACCCTACAATGCCTCAGCATGGGCACGTCAGCACTACTGCTAATTCTTTCAATCTCGCTGGTAACATGCCCACTCCATTAGATGTTGCACATCTCCAAACCACCGTTCACCACCTCACCTAGTTTCGGACACTGAACATCATGTGACAAACCATGACAGCGCCAGCTATATCACTGAGTCTTCCATTCAATCTACTTCGCACAATGTCACTCAACCCAAAGACTCAGAACCTATTATCTGCCTAATATGTGCGCAATGTAGCGGCAAGGCGAATGTCACTATCTCACTACCACTTTCTATTCCTCAAGCCCTCGGTTCAATCCTTTCTTAAACGGCTTCTACCACTTCCGACTCTCTTTGATCATTCATCGTTCCCTACTAATCCCCCTCCTAAACTGGCTTGCCCCAGCTCCAATCAACATATTATCTCTAACCTTCTTGTGTTCAACCATGCAAGCCCTCCTGTCAAAAAATCTCATCCCAATCAGATTACCAAATTACGTAAAAAAACAAAATTTTGCATGTATAAGTAAAAAACACTGAAAATTAGGGGTGGATACGGTCAGTTGTGGATTAACTGAACCGATTGGTTAATTTGAACGGTTAACCACTAAAAATTAATAGTTCAGTTAACCGTTGGTCGGTTAAAATAGGTTGATTGTTTCAACCGAACCGATACTATAACCGCGATTAACTTGTTAAATCTAACGGTTCGGTTAATCGATCGAAACAACGGTTTACCGCTTCATGGTTAACAGTTTTAACACACTAGTTAACCTCAAATATTGCAAAAATATTCATTGGATCAACACAGCACAGTACAAAGAAACATCACAAAAAGTTAAAGATTACAATACATTAGTTTGATGTTTCAACAGCTTTAAAGACTAAAAATTTAACAGATCCAATATAGGCCAAAATATTACATAAGATCACTTAGCAGATCAGATTATACACATAGTTCAGTTGTATGATTAACAACAGGATTCACTTCAATTCCTTCCATATAAGAAAACAAATTTGTAATTGTATATTAGTATACTAATTACTGCAAATGAGATTCAATCACTCATTTTAGCACACAAGGAACACCTGCAAATTCATTTAAGCGGAAAGAAATTTCAGTTAAAGGAGACGGGGTAGTGATGATGTCAGCATGACCGAAACAGTGGATTCATACATTGCTTGTGCTCTACAAATGGATCAAAAACATTTGTTGTACTACAAATGCAGGTTAGAGCAACAACAACAGCTTCAACAAAAAAATTCTAGTGCCACAAAAAAATAGCCGTATCCATTTGAATTACTTACTGCAAAAAATAGGTCCCTGTAAGGCTGTAACCTTGATGGATAAAAAAAAACCTAGCCAGTTATCCTTACGAACTATAATTTAATGATATAAGATCAATTTCGGGCACATCCTTTTGAACTATAACATACACTATCACTTTTCTAATAACTTGATGAAAGGGAAACGATCTCATGATTGCATGCATTTTGATCAATGATTGGTATTCAACATCAATATCAACTGTTTCACTTTTATCGATTTCAGCTAATATATTATATCCAAATTTCAATGATTTGATTAATCATAAATCACAGTGCAAGATCATTTCCAAATTTGATTAGCGTTGGCCGTTGAGAGAAGCATATGTGAATTAAAGCATGTATATAAACAAAAAAATAATATGTCACCCAGAATTAAAGCGTATTAGTTAATTACAAGTAAGTGTGGAATATAATAATAAAAATAAAATTAATATCATATTACATAGAATGCGATCCAGTACAAACTACTTTACAATGCATGCATCTACAATACAATACAATGCACAGTAGAATCAAATGAAAATAAATGCATGGGAATATTAAACCAGTAAAGGAATGAAAACAACTGGTACCGGTACAAACAGAAAATTGAACACCTTTATGGCAGTATCGTCACTCATCCCATTTCGTCTGTTATCACATTTTGGCAATAGAGACTACTCGCTATCATTAAAATGCAACGCTCTAGCCTCTAGTAATCAATGTTTACTTCAAACATGTAATTAAAAAAGAAAATGAAAACATTTACGTTCTTCCTCTTTCGGTTACCATTCACCATATTGAAATTGAAATTGACAAAACTGCTTGAAGCCTTGAAATCAATGTCAAATGGCTTGTTTCAAGGATCACGATTCTTCTTTATAATCTCTGCAAAAAATCTGTAGATATAAAAGAGATTAAGTTCCACATAACTAAGGCGCAGAATTCACGTTACATATAACCATTATAAAAAAAGTGCCATGATCAATGTTACCTATGGTTGTTTGGTTCAGCTGTCAACGCCTCTTGAAGTCAAGTTATACTGATATGAATGAGCTACATGTTTATTTTCATATGTCAAAGCTCCTTGCATGAAACTTAACAGCAAACTTTAGCTTTCTATCATCGCCGCTATGCAAAATATTGTAAAGATACATGTATCGAATTAAGATATACAAAGTAGCAATGTAAAATATATGCAAGCTTCAGCAAGTTCATGTATTTATTTTATACCCTGTTATATAACATATTAACCCTCCTAAACTTACTACAGTTTATTTCAATGGTGGATATGACCTAAACATTAAAGTTTAAATAGACATCAACATTACATTAGAATGCTGATGATCAGATAGACCTCAACTGTGGATATAGACCTAAACATTGTCATACAAAACAATACATAGACATAAATGTGGATTCCTGAACTAGAACTTCTATCTTTTCTGCATTAGTTTCAAGCACATGAAACTTAGGAACATATTGATTTCTGGGCATAAGTATCATCACCAAAATTAAGCTTCCATGGTCTCATGTTTGCTTTTATGTGTACCAAGTTTAAAATAATGCTTGATAACTGACACAACTTTCAGTTAGTAATGATGCAAGCCAGGATATGATCATGCAATTATATTTCAGCTGTAGTTAAATGTGCAATAAAAAACAACTATATTTATACCAAACTAAGAGCATCTCCATCAGTAAGCGGCGATTCACGGTAGGAAGGAGAGAAAAAAGCGTGAGTTCTCACCACGTCTCCAACAGTGAACGGGAGTTATTTTTTTTTAAAAAAAAAAAACCTATAAACGGGGATCATTTCCCCGTTTATAGGAGATATTTTGTTTTTTTTAATAAAGAAATAGCACTAAACGGGATTCAGAATCCCGTCTACAGATCGACACAAAAAAAATGAAATGGGGTTTTCCCGTTTGAACCGCCTCCCCACGCTCAAACTCCCACTGCTGGAGCGTGGGGAGAAGTGAATTAAATGGGGGAAATCCCCATTTGAGCATCTCCTCACGCTGCTGGGGATGCTCTAAATATATTGCTCACAATTTGCAATTTATTCACATTTTAATCAGGAGTGGACTTACTATAAGGTGAACGAAATTTATTTCAGCATACATGTATAATAATCAAATACATGATTAACTCAAAACCCTTCAAAAATTATTTAAACATTATAGAAACTTATCCCAGTTAATTGAACTTGCATTTTACTGAACAAACCAGGCTTCACATATCATTGCAGTAACCAAGACCAAGCAAAAGAATTCTACTATAATCAAACACTCGGCAAGCCTAAAACACAGGTAAACAGCAAGAACGCAACTTCTATTTATGCAGACTAAAAACTAAACAATCTATTATCACACAAAATTTTAAATAAACACTGAAACTACATATGATAAACTAAACTTACATTTTTCCTCTTATCGAAAAAAGACGAGCCAGTAACCGAAGGAAGGTCACGATGGCGAACTAACGGAGGATCGCTTAGCTTATTTCAATTCAACTTTTACGATTTGTGTTTGGCAACGAAGCAGAACGTACTATTTTGGGGAATGAAATAGAAAATTTCAATAGCGGCTGAAACAAAAGGAGAAATCTTGAGCGCTTCGATAGTTGGATTAGGTTAGGGTTATAGAAATATTGGGTCGGGTTGCAAATATTATTGTCCGGCTGGGCATTTTAAATTTTAATGCAAAATTTACGGTTAACGGACCTCATAACCGCGGTTAACCATTAACCAAACCGGCTTTAGTCGGTTAACGTCGGTCGGTTAACCAATTTTTTCGGTTAACCAAACCGGTTTTAGTCCGTTAACGTCGGTCAGTTAACCAATTTTTTCGGTTTAAACTGTTCGGCTGAGGTCGATTAAATCGGTTCGGTCGATTATTGAATAATAAATAGAAGAAAAAACAAACATAGCTTGAAAAACAATAGTTATTTATCTAATTAACCATTGATTATCTAAAGCCTTTATATTTTATTATTATTTACTTTAATACATTGGTTTCTAAAAGTCAATCATTGTTTTTTATCACATATAAGTTATTAATAATAAATCGTAATATACTAAAAATTATAATAAAATTATTAATCATTGTATATGAATTATTATTAATTAATTATTAAGCATATATTAAGTATATATAATTTTGTAAACATTACACTTATAAATTTGAATATTTTATTAAATTTTGAATTAAATAAAAATATTACTTATATTGTTAACTATTTAAAGGTAATTATCAATTCTTATTTACCAACTTTAAATTATTAAACATTACTTGTTAATTAAAATTAATTATTTACTTTTTAGTACAAACCATTTTAATGTGTTACTATTTAATAATTGTTAATTATTAATAATATTTATTAGTTATTAATTGTAGATAATGATTAATAATTATATATTATTTATTAATAATCCTTATTCGTTAATTATAAATAATTACCAATCTAATTATCTAATCATAAATTATTAACTTTTAAATAATATTTATCTGCTAGTAGTTATTTAAAATAAATTATTAAATACTAGTTTTCACTTCATAAGCACTAATTTTTTTTTATTAATCACTAGTCTAAATTGTTAATTATTTAAGTAAATTGTTTAGTAGTAATTATTAATTAATGATTATTCAAAATTAATGATTTAGTACTAAATAAAACCTATTAATTATTAAATATAAATTATTTTTCAAACATTAACGTTGCATATTAAATATTAAATATTTACTATTAATTACTCGATATTAATTATTAAATATTAATTATTTAATTTTGAATGATAAAGTTTAACCATAATTACATTGGTTATTAATATTAAGCTTATTGGATAAAATTAAAAATTATTGATAATTTATAATGGTTAGTAATTATATATTATTTATTAATTAATAATTACTTGTTTAAATACTACCCAATTATTTAATAGTATTTATTAAAAATGAAAAATTATTTATTTGATGGTGTTGTGAATAATAATTTTTTTTATTGTTAAATATTACTCATTCTATAATAATTATTAATATTACTTATTAATCATTAATAATCAGTTTTTTATTATAAAAACTAATCACTAATAAACATGACTTATTAATTATCAAATATTACTCATTAATTAATTATTATTTATTAGTTAGTTAAATATTACATTAATTAATAAATAATAACAATAATTGCTAATTATAATAACTAAATATACTAAATTACTAAATAAAAAACATTCATTATATAATAACCTTTTATTGGTGATCGTTAATTATAATAAGTTACAAATAATAACATACATGAAGAGTATTTATGATTATTGATATGCGTATTTGATTCAATTAAAATAAGCAACAATTGCTTCGATCTTTAGAGAATTGATGCAAACAACATTATTTGCTACAATGTATTTGCATTAGTTTCTCATGAATCAAATGCAAACCGATGCAAATGACACTATTTTCATTGGTTGTAATGGCAATCGATGCAAATAATAATATTTGCTTCACTGCATTTGCATCGGTTCCTCAAGAGCCGATGCAAATAATATTATTTGCTTTGCTGCATTTGCATTGGTTCCTTAGGAGCCGATGCAAATAATGTTATTTGCGTTGATTATAGTAAAACCGATGCAACTACTATTATTTGCTTCAGTGCATTTGCATCGGTTCCACAAAAATCGATGCAAATAATAGTATTTGCATCGGTTGTAAAGACAATCGTAGCAAATGAGGCAAAGCAACAAACATATTTTGTACTAGTGTTCTTATACTTGTTATTCTTCATCGTAGAGATGTATACTTGCTACCACTCATACCAGACTGTTGTCTGGCCTAGAGTTTTATGTTTTTCTTATTACTCTGGGTGCTCACACGAGCAGACTAGAGACAGGATAGGTGGTTGCACGAGTAGCTATACCGGAGACGAGTAGGAGGCATCCACGTATGATATATCTTTTTATTCTTCCTGTGTTGTTACTGGTCACTGCTTTAGGCATTAGTGGTGTACCTTTATTATTTTGCTTTGGAGACAGTATTTTGAAGTTGTAATAATAGTATTGGATCATAAGCTGTGTTTTGGATTTCTGCTGCTATGATGGTTTAGTTTTCAGCTTATGCACTGTCTTGCCTGTTTTATGTCAAGACATGTTACTATTATATTTTATTCCTTACGCTGTGAGACATTCTACAGGTTCTTTGTTAGTTCATCATTTTAACCCTTTCTTTTGACGACCGTTCCATGCTGATCGGGCATGGGCACAACACGTTTCGAGGAAATGTCGGCTGGTGCGGGGCGGACCGTCACATTTGTTATCCTTCAGATTCATACCTGATTGTTATTATCATATGCCTATCTGATCCATTTTGTCATTATTCAGTTCACATGCCTATTTATATGTTTATGCCAATTTTGATGTTTTGATTCCCTTCCCTTCTTCTTTTCCTTTTTCCTTTTTGAGCTTCGGCTAACTTCGAGCCTAAGCATATTGCGTTGAGATTTACGTACGAATAACGTTGGGGTGATTGGGAAAAGTTGGGAAATTTGTAATAAAATGAGATTTGGCATAAATTGTTGATGACTATGGAAATTGGTTTGGGTATAATTGAGTATAACTTGTATACATGATATTTGGCATAAATTGGTTTGGGCATAATTGAGTATAACTTGTATACATGAGATTTGGCATAAATTGTTAATAACTATGAAAAATTGATTTGGGCATAATTTGGTATAACTTGTATGCTTGGGATTATAGGCATAAATTGGATTAGAATTATAAGCATAAATTAGATTGGAATTTATGGGTAACTGAAAATCACTATAATCCAAGATTTGAAATTGGGCATAAATTAAGGAAGAGATAATGAACGCAAATTGATTTGGGCATAATTTGGTATAACTTGTATACATGGGATTATAGGCACAAATTGGATTAGAATTATAAGCATAAATTGGGTTAGAATTTGTGGGTAATTGGAATTTATTATAATCCAAGATTTGAAATTGGGACATGAATCAAGACACGAGTTTAGATTCAGATTGCGGTATAAGCCTGCCCGGAACCGCCCGACATATCCAACAACTGCAATTTGGTAATCTAATGTGAGAGGTCAAAGGCAGAAATTAGATGCGTAATAATGCTAAGACATGAGGTTATATTCAGATTGCGGTAGGAGTATGCCCGGAACCGCCCGGCATATCTAACAACCGCAAATGGTAATCTAATGTGGGAGGTCTTGCACGATTACGGGTATAATAAATCAATGAACACTTAACAAAGATAAGACATGTAGTAAGACATGGGAATAGTTAAAGGGTTAAGTGGGTGAAATGGGTAGCATGTGAAACATAATTAAAAACACTTAACCAAGATAGGACATGTAGTAAGACATGGGAATGGTAAAAGGGTTAAGTGGGTAACATGGGTAGCATGTGAAACATAATTAAAAACACTTAACCAAGATAAGACATGTGGTAAGACATGGAAATAATAAAGGATTAAGTGGGTATCATGGGTAGCATGTGAAACATAATAAAAGCATTTAACCAAGATGAGACATGTGATAAGACATGGGGATAAAAAGGGGTTAAGTGGGAATTCCTAGTAGGGACCAAGCTTAGGAGGGAAGCTTGTGTCAAGTGTATGGACTCTTTTCAACCAGTAACCCATTTCAGTATCTATATGAGCTCGAACTAGGTCTAGGACAGGGACACGCTAACTGGGGTTGATTGTAAGAGGTCAATAAAGAGTTAGCGATGATACCGCAAGTCCAACAGAGTCACGTGCGTACGTGGGTCCGGGATGGTAGGTAAGATGTTGTTGCATCGTGTCGGTATAAGTTGTGCATTTCATTAGTATCGGAGTTGCCACCTTAGGGAGTGATACACCCTATTGTGGGACCATCACAGGTATCTACGAGGTTAGGGAGCCGATCAAATGGGAAGGGTAGAGGGTACATCTAGTGGTGATAGGTGCATATCAGTTACCTATGATAGCAACTAGAGGTACATAATCGAATAGGGACGATACATCTAGTGGTGATAGGTGCACGTTGGTTACCTATGATAGCAGCTAGAGGTACATAATCGAATAGGGAGGGTACATATAGTGGTGATAAGTACATATTGGTTAACAATGATAGCAGCTAGAGGTACATAATCGAACAAGGAGGATAGTGGATACATCTAGTGGTGATCGGTGCATGTTGGTTACCTATGATGGCAGCTAGAAGTACACAAAACTATCATCATTCTATTTAGCCAAGAGGGATCATCTTTTAGTACGAAACTAGTATTAGTACGGTGTAGAAAATATCTTATAGTGGTTAGAAGCGCAATCAATGTTACATCTTGTTAACTTGTCATATCTGCTTATGTTACAGTCATCTCTTATATCCAGTTTATGTTCTTATCATGTTGCTTTACTAATTATATTGTTAAAGTCACTGGACTCGCCAGACTTTATGTCTAACCCTTTTCTTTCCTCCCCCCCCAGTTCTCAGGGTGGGCACGTTGAAGCTTGATTCGAACTTTCCAGCTTGAAGTGCTGAAAATAATGCTTAGCTTTGTTTCTCTTTCATATCGCATTTTGGGTTGGGATTATGGTTTTAAAAATTATGTACCCTGATGGCTTTTGTACAAGACTGATATTGTGTACTTGGTTTTGGTGTGATGGGTTAGAAGATGTAACCAAACTTATTTCTATTTCCGCTGCAATAAAGTTATAAATTTTTCAAGTACTATTTTATGTATCTGTCTTGCAATATTCTGTTCTGTTTACTTATAACGCTCCACGAAACTTAATGCATTCCCTTTGTGAGTGACATTAACGGACGTGTGGTGTTATGTAGTATGTGAGCATAGTAAATTTAAACGTGTTTTGTCAATTCAGTTTAAATTTAATCGACTAGAAAAATGCCATTTATCAAACGGTCTCCAAATTCGACAAAACTAATTTTGTTAGCACCGTATCGTCAAAACATAGCTAGATTTCAATATTCATAATTTTTGGAGTCCATATGTGGTCACGATAAATTAAAATGTACGTTCGAATTCAATATTGAACGTTATATTAATTTATATTTTAATTTGATGAAAAATGATCGAACCAGTAGAATTGGCTTACGAAACATATCCCATTGTGTCCAGAAATGGGGTTTTTTAGCTAGGAACAATAGTCATTGGGGTTCGTTTGGAGTTCAGAATATTAAACTTCAATTTTCAGAAATAGTAGAATTAAATTATATTATAAAAATATTATATATATTAGCAATTTTCTCATAAAACTCTAGTTGCCATTCAGAACAACGACCGCTGTATATGATTTTAATGGTAGAAATGCTCCGATCCTTTTCCTCCCTTTTCTTTTAATACACCAATTAATTCGAGAAATTTATAAAACAAAAATCAAAGTGCTTCGAAAGATGTTCAATACCATATGGGTTTGATGAATTCTGGTGGCCTAAATCATGTGGATTTCAATTTTGAAGTTGCTGATTTGTGTTCAGTTTTTGGGGGCGGGGAGAGGTGTGAGTTGCACCACGTTTGGCGCGCTGATGGAGGAGGTGAAGGGCTCGACGGGGGTGGTTTCTGATCGGGGTACGGCGGAGTATATGGGCATGCGACAATGGCGATTAGGGTGGAACGAGCGTTCGATTTTTGTCTGAGGGTTCAGGGAAGAAGGGTAAACGATGGAAATTAGAGATTAGTTAATTAATCTTATTTTAATTAATTTAATTATGTAATAATATATAGAATACCATATCTTTTTCATACAAGGTCGAAATCCGACGATTTCAGTTGTGTTGCGATCGTGACAACGAACACTACAACATGAAACTGACCAGAACAGAAATGGAGCAAGCTGAATTTTGAGCTATGTTAAATGGACGTTGAATTTAGTTCAAAAAAAGAAATTTAGAAATAAAGAACGGCGGAGTGGAAACGAAAGTGAGTACTCCTTCTCACTCAATATTTTATCATGTAGTTATTTTTGAAGTTCAACTCACGAACTCATCCAAATCATTTGAATTGGAAGCGATGTATGGTTATTAGCGACACTCACATTTCATACTCCATGGATGGTCACTTGTGGCACCGTAAATGGCATTGGGTAGTTGAATATTTATTTATATGGATGATTTGGTTATTTGTGTATTGTGATTGTGATGATTAACATATTAAAATAATGTTAATATTATTGTGGTAGTTGAAATTAATTTATAAATATCCATTTATAATATAAACAATGAAATTTGATTGAATAGAAAAATAATTCAAACCGAATTAGAATTGGTTAAGTGTATTAACCATTGCTTTATATAAATAGACTGTTGTTTGAAAACCCCACATGGATATTGGGATGATATTTGACATGCACTAATCCTCATATTTAGTAGTATGTCCATCGATTGATTGGCAGACTGTCGTAAGTATTATTTATTTATTTTGATGCTTACACAGTTGTAGAATGCACTCTGGATGATGTTTAAATGTTTAATGATTATTTATCATTATTGTTGAATACATGCTATGCATGAAATCCATATAACTGAAATTATATGGTAATTGATTGAGTCTGATTCCAATTCAGAATATAAACAAATATTCTAAAATAATATTAATTGAAGAATCAAAGTATGATTTTGACGTCCGATTTTGGATGGACACGAAAATATGGGAAATGTGAAGCCGAGTTAAGCACCATTTTAACTCGAACGGGTTTATCAATCGGTTTGTTCATTTTATAACGAATACGAAAAGGAAATGGATTCAAAATGAGATATTTTGGAAAAATTATCATTATAATATTATAACGATATAAATTGAATTAAAATTGGAATGGAAGTTGGAATCGTTTTTAAAACGATTTATAAAATATGTTCTGAATAGAAATCGACGAAATATATTATATAGAAATATATATATTTAGAAGGTTTGAATAGAACGCGCCGCGCAGCGACCATTCGCGAATTTCAACCATTGACTTCAAATTGATGTAATGGGAGATCTAACCGTTGGATTCTTCTAAAACAGGGACCTTGTGTTCGTATCGAAAACAGCTTTCCAATGAATATAGGAGATTTAAATTTAAATGGTTGGATTTTAAATTATGTCCAAGTCAATTTCAGAAAAAGTCGCTACGGGTGTAGTTCGGTGGCCGTTATTGGAAACCGACTGTTAAGGCCTTAATAAAATTATTAAAAATATGGAAAAATTGTGTAAATTCATAATAAGTGATTCGAAAAGATTTTGGATGAAAAATTCTAAGTTTTGAAAAGATAAAAGATATTTATTTATCTAAATGAACTAGTTATTAACTAGAATAATAATCCAATGTTTTAAATAAATAAATTGGATTTGTAAATAGTTTTTGAAATAACCAGAATTTTCCGGCGAGTGAAGTGGAAAGGATTTAAATGGAAATAATCTTCGGAATATTTCAATATTGGATTCTGGGATTATACGGATATGGTTGAGGAATTTGGAAGATACAAATATCGTTATTCCTAATACGATATCCGTTTGTTTTAGAATTTGATATTGAATATAAGCCGGTATTATTTTCTATTCAGAGCCTTGTGTTTAATATCAAATTGGATTTTTGGTTTATCATGAGCATTGTTTAAATGACATTTGTTCTTTAACCCAATTAACATTGAAGTTATGATTTGGAATTTGTAAATCTTTTAATTAAGATTTAATGAAATTTTCTAAGATAAGATTTTCCAATTTGATATATTAAATTGGAATTGAATGGAATTCATTTTGGTAATAATCGAGATGAGCTTTTGTGGATGAAGACCGTTACTATTTATCGAATTTAAAAGGCCTTTCCATTATTCCATTTATAATATTAATCCAATACGGAAATTTATATCGATTATATACTTATGATTTACGTGAAGATTCCATTCAGATGGAAGACGAACTTGGGGCTTATCGTGAACTGTGTTTTAAATGACATTAGTTCTTTGACCCTGTTAAAGACAAGATTAATTTCTTAAAGTTAAAAAATCATTAAGTAATGATTTTTGAGATTAAAACCAATTGGAGATTTAATAAATCTTTAAGTAGAATAAAATGAGAATGGGATGATTAAATTAATCGAATTCGAGAAATGATTGAGAATGGAGTACCACCTGTTTTACTCAAGGCGATAGTTAAATCTTTAATTATATTTGAACATGAAATGGTAATTAAATTTACCGATAACACAATGGGTGTTAGATATGGAATACTTCCCGTTTTGCTCCTTGGATGAATAGGTTGGATTGGGATAACAAAATAAATGATCACTTCGGTAAGCTCCGCTAATCCCGAGTAGTTGATAAACCTTAATTTGGTTTAGAATTGTTAAAGGTTAAATAATATCTTTTGAAATGTAATCCAAAGGAAGATTAAAGAAATAGTTTAAATGAACTTATCTTTGATAAAATTAATGGGAACATTTCCCCTAAGATGTGAATATTTGAATAAAAAAATATTCTGAATTGGAATGAGGCATATCATGTGTTTTTATAGCACTTGATTATTGATTACAAAATACGTGAGTTATTCGGAAAGACCAGGTTTAACCCATTCTGAATAACTGATACAACGACTAAAAGTCGATGATATGAAGACGGTGGTTGAAGAACGGAGATCTTCACATCGTTTAGATTATTCCCGATGTCTTGATTGGGCTGTACACCCAAGACAATGCAATAAGTGGTGATTGTCCAGAATTACTTAGAGATCGACCGGATATGTGAGGACATCTCTCCTGTATTAGACATATGGGACGAGGAGTAAGGTGCTCCAGTTTCGTTCAGACCCAGAACGGACTTGTAAATGGATGTGTGTTTGACATTGAATTCCTTTCTACGTTGATTGATTTCTTTTAAATATATAACTATTTGGTGGAGGAGAATTTATTCTCTTGCTTAACCCCCTTCTCTGAGACGTACAAGCTTAGATGTTATATATTGATAGACATCAGTTGAATGGCATGAATTCTCAACGTCGCATGCTAAGATGTAAATAATCAAGGCTTTTGTTGAAAACCAGAGTCTTATGGATGATGATCAAAGCACGGCTTTAAATAGCATAGCTTTATGTATAGCATTAATTCGCGAGCCTCACACCCGATATGAGTCAAAAACGTGATAGTGACTTCAGGGAGTGCACAACATTTCTTTTTAGCTAGAAGTGGTGTCATGGTATGGAGCCCAGACATTTTTACTTATGTGGATGATGGATTGCGAGGCGCCTCGTATATTGGTCGCTACTGGCCAAGTGATTGGCAGATAGGACCAGGAAACGTGTGTTCAAGAATAATTAATCCACTAAAGTAAGTGTGGACCGACCCTGAAAATCCAAGGGTTACCCGTAGGTGTGATCCTGAGGCATGTGCTAGAGTGTCTCGAATTGGAGAGGAGCCATCCCTTGCCTCGACTCATAGATGGAATCCAATTTCCAATTCGCGACTTTTCGGTTTTAGTTGTAAACCTATGTATGGCAGCATAATATGGTACATATGTCGTCTATGATTGATATATTTATATTTTAAGGGATTTTGACACTATGCACTTATAGTAATATCAAAATGATTTGTTTTAAAATGTGCCAAGCATGTTTGGCTATTATAGGGGAAAACTATATCCTCCGCCTTTCGTTGCATTGTGTGGTGGGACCTGGGTCTTATAATAACTTCATTTTCCAAAAAGCATTTCATTGTTTTATTTTAAACTGAGATTCACGTGGAGTAAACCTGTAACACCCCGTATTTTCTGTAAACATATAAGCAACTAATCAGAGAATATTTAATTTTTAAAATAAGAATCAAGGGAAATGGGTTGCGCCATTGCGTTAGTCTCGGAATTCTGCATAAAATTGAGTCTGAGTTTTCGAAAATCGGAGTTCGTATGACCAAGTTATGACCCTCAGAAGTTTCAAGAATTTAAATAAAATAAAACAGCTCGAAAATAAAGCCAGAAATTCGAAATTCAAACCCAGAGAAGGCTGATGGGAAAATTCCCGCCCATATACCCAGGTCGACTGGGGAGTCAACCCCCCCCCCCCCCGACCAGGTCGACTGGGGAGTCGACTGGGGTGTCGACCTCCCCATGACCAGGTCGACTGGGGAGTCGACCTGGGAGTCGACTGGGGAGTCGACTAGGGAGTCGACTTGCTCCTGAAACCCAGATTTTGAACATGGTTCATTCTGATGTATCCGGCCTCATTTTCTGTCCAGATTCGTCCGCCTAACCCTATATAAACAACCCCCTAGCCTTATTTTCTCTACACAATTTTATTTTGTCTATAATCTGCCTCCGTTCTAATTAAAAATAAAAATGGCGTCGCTACTCTACTGGAATCAAAACTTGGACTGATGCATCTTCTTCCAACCTGAATAGAATTAAAAGCTAAATCAAATCTCAAATCAAAGTTTAGAGCTACAACAACAGTTTATTATCCTTTCTTAAAACCATGAAAGGAAAGTACAGTTATTTTCCACTATAAATTGTAACTATAATTGTGACATGATTGTAAATCTGAATTTGAGGTTGTGTACGTTTTATTCTGATATTTTTTTCTGTATCTCTTTCTTCTTTCTATTCTATAGCCAGGCTACCACGAGCCTGCGCCACATCTCATAAGAGATTAACGCACAAATGCTAAATTTTGGGACAAATAATAATGCGTAATTGGACATGAAACTATTGCCTATGAGACTTTTGCCTATGACTGATTCATGACTATGAGACTATTGCCTATGACATTGAATAAGAAACTATTGTGATTAGTCGCCCAAGACTATTGTGGTTAGTTGCCTATAACTATTGTAGTTAGTTTCTTATGCCTATTCCCTTAATGATGTTAGATCTCATATTTAGTATGTAACTTTTCTAGTTTATTCCCATTCACTGTTATGTACATCGAGCCTATAGAGCCGTTTCATGAGTATTTAGAGAACTTGTGTAAACATGTTATACGGGGATTGGGCATAGCTTAATTAAGTAAATCTTGCAGAGCAAATATGTTGGCATAATCTGAGTTGGCTATAATAGAGAATGATTTACATGTGTATTAGTCTTGGACATAAATGGTGAACTAGAATATTAAATCTAGTTTTGACATGAACTGTAAATGGGAATATTAAGGCTAAGATTTGGGGCATATATTGTATTATGAATTATGACCTTGATTTGGGCATGTAAGTTTAGGCTAAATTTATGATTAGGCAAGATATGTAAATAGAGTTTTAGATATATATAATCCGCTAAATCTGTTATCTGTTAAATTACCTAATCCGTTATCTGCTAAAACTGTTGAATTGCCTAAACTGCTAAATCTGTTGAATCGCTTAAACTGCTAGATCTGTTGCCTGTTGAATTGTCTGATCTGTTGAAACTAGATAATGGTAATCTGGGTATGGAAATCCGTTGGCTCGACCTAAGAGTTAGTAGAACATGGAAATTTGATTAATCTGTTATATCCTATGACGAAGTTTAATCTATTAAATAAACAGAATTATTCTGATATCTGAAAAATCTATATTGGAATGAATTGGCTATGACATGAGGTTAGACTCTGTTTGCGGTAGAAGCCTGCCCGGAACCAACCGGCCTAACCAGCAACAGCAAACTGTTAGTCTAATGTGAGAGGTCGTAGGCATAACTAAAATATGCTTAGACACGAGGTTAGGTCTGGCTTGTGGCAGAAGTCTGCCCGGAACCGCTCGGCATATCCAGCGGCCACAAGCTACCGACCTAATGTGAGAGGTCTATGCATTAATATTTAATTAATGCAAATCTGGGATAAATATGATGTCTAAATCGTGTTGGGTGGATAGGATTAAACCAATTGGACTAATGAATTTAACAAACCCGTTTCGTGAATCTGTAGGCCCAATTACAAAGTTAAACAAATCTGTTAAATCCGTATATCTGATCCGTTAGTCTGACAACTTGTTTGATCTGTAAACTAGTGGATCTGAACTCTGTATGTCTGAACTTGTAAACAAGTTAGTCTGAAATCTGTTAGTCTGGGGACACAAGGTTAGGAGGGAAATTACTTGTGTCATCTGTTGTTTGGGACCTATATTAGTCAGTAACCCTTTCTGGTATCAAAACTTTGACCCAACAGTAGGTAGGGTCCGGGCACGCTTACTGAACTAATTATAAGCGGTTCATTCCGATAATGGCGAGGGGTGTTGATGGTGCGTTCCAACCGGGTCATGTGCGTGCATGGATCCCGGTCTGCCTCTGAGGATGTAAGACGCCGTGACATCTGTAAATAGGTCTGTGCCAATTGGTTGTCACTTTAGGGAGTGATACACCCTACTGCGGGGCCGACAAAGGGTATTTATGTATAAGGGAGCCGATCGCTTGGGGTAGGGTTTTAGGGTACACTTAGTTCTATATGTTTCTGTTGGTACCGTCTGTTTCTGTTGGGTGGCAACATCTGTCTGTTTCTGCGTGGTACCGTCTGTTCGGGTGGTAAAGGCCCATTTACTAGTGTACACCTAATTCTACATTCTGTTTCCATAGGGATTAATCTGTTTCTGTTTCTGTACCTTCTGTTTGGGTGGTAAAGGCCCATTACTAGCATTCTGTTTCTGTCTGTTTCTGTTCGGGTGGTAAAGGCCCATTATTAGCATTTTGTTTCTGTCTGTTTCTGTTCGGGTGGTAAAGGCCCATTATTAGCATTCTGTTTCTGTCTGTTTCTATTGGGGTGGTAAAGGCCCATTACTAGCATTCTCTTCTGTGGAAATTATTCTGTTCCCGTTTCTGTTTCAGTTTAGACATTTGGATGACACCTAATCCTGTTATACTAGTATTAGTGCAGAGAAATGAAAAGTGATATTATTCTGTTTCTTCTGTTTAACCTAAGTACATCTGCTGCTCCTGTTACTGTTATCTCTTATCCAGCTTATTTTCATGTCATAATTATTATTATCTGTTCATATTCTGAAAGTCACTGGACTTGCCAGACTTTATGTCTGACCTTGCTTGTTTTCGCCCCTTTTTCTTTTGTTTCCCCCCAGGTTTTCCAAGGAGGGAACACTTTAGCTTGATCCGGATTTCTTCTGCTTGAAGTACTTAGAGTGCTTAAAGTATGGCTTGACTCCTTATGGCAGCTTCTGTGGGGATTATGATTCTAAAGTTTTGTACTATGATGATTTTTTGAACAAGACTGATAATTATGTACTTGAGTTTTTGGTAAAGATGTAACCAAACCGATTTCTGTTTTCCGCTGTAATAAAGTTTATAATTTCTCAAGTATTGTTTATCTGTCTTGAAATTTTCTGTTCTGTTTACTAAAATGCTCCACCAAAGTTAAGGCATCCCCTTGTGAGTGTCCTTAACGGAGGTGGGGTGTTACACTTGGTATCAGAGCTGAAGGTTACCAGATTGGGTAAAGTTTTTGAAAACTATTTTCAAAATGGTTTTAAAAGGAAGTATTTTCGAAAGTAAATCCTATTTTTGAAAAAAACATAATCCCCAAAAGCCATATATCTATCTTTTGATCCTCTGTTTGAATCTTTGTTTCCTTCTTTCTCTGGGGCTCCCGGCTTTCTGGGAGGTAACCTCATCGCGGCATGGTTCTGTAGGCTTGATAAGATTACGACACCGGTCAAAGGGCAAATAAACGCCCGACTTCCATCTGTAGCTGCAATAGTCTCTCCTACGGCTAATTTTCTTTCGAGCTTTGTAGGATTTTCCATGCGATGGAGACAGCTTTCGAGGGACTTGTCAATGTGTTACACATAGATAGTAAAGATGAGAATGAGGGAGATTGGCTAAGGAGCACAACCCAAGGATGAGAAACTCATGGATATGGACTTGGTTCACAAAGGAGGCAAAAAGGAAACACAAAAGAAGGAAGAAAAGTCTGAAGATAAAGGAGGAGAAAAGTGCTTTACTTATGGAAGCTTGACTCGTCTGGACAAGGATTGCCGAAAGAGGAAGGACACTCACTTCAACTGTGGTGAGATGGGACACTTCACTAAGGACTGCCCGAAGAAACAGGGGCAAGGATAGAGGACATGACCTACTTCGGGAAGGCAGGCGAATGCTCTCTGTAACACCCCACCTCCGCCAGGGTGGCTCTTGCAAGCACTCTGACTTTGGAGGGGAGTTTGAATCAGGTAAACATGCATAATGATATATCAAGGCAGAACAAGAACATATGTATATATGTAAACAGAGTAAATAAGATAAGTAAAACAGCGGAAGATTTCAAACCATTTCAAAACAAGTCTGGTACAACATAATGTTAACTTTCCAAATACACAAGTCTAGATAAAAGCAACATCACTGAAAAACTGAAATACATAAGTACTATCCGCAAAATAAGTGATAACCATAGCTAGCTTCATGTCAAGACCGTACATGAGCTAAAATCCCACAAGCAAGCGATCAGAAATCCAAGCTAAGCTCCAATATTCCCTCCCTGAGAACCTGAGGGGGGGGAAACGGAAGAAAAGAGGCGAAAGAAAACAGGTCAGTCAAAAAGACTGAGTAAGCCCTACTACAATCAATGTAAACTGATAAAGTTAACTGGCATGAGAAGCAGGTATGATCATAAGGATAACAACATACTAGCATGATGATTAACTAACAAGGTAGATAAAGGTGTCATCGCATAATCAGGTTTAAGGTTTTGCACCACAGGTGTACTAGCAAACTAACATGACTTGAATAAACAAGTATTGATCCCTTGGCCCAAGCTTTGGCCCAATAACATGAAGTGACCCTCATACGAGGTCAAATCAAACGGTCTAGTCGATCGGCTCCCTATAAGCCTAACTCGTCACGTGTTGGTGTCAACGCGGCCAACCATAATTGTAGTCAGACTGTGCAGGGTCTCCCGTCGGGTGTATCAAGCCCTAGGGTGTCAACCCCTGGACACCATAAACATGAGTGCACAGTCTCGATCTACTGGTACCCGTGCATGTTTTCCCCGGCTTCGGACTGAGTGCACGACCATAGTCCGCCCGGAACTACACCGGCGTACCCTTTTGCCGTCGCTTTTGGTCACTTACCTCAAGTCCAGTAATCGTGCCCCCACCCTAGCCTAGTCCCTAGGGTCATGATGATACAAACTTGGGATTACTGCTGGAGTGGACCCCCATTGATAGGATTTTTCTAGTGGGTTAAGTACGGTTTAACCCTCTTGCTAATCATGGATTAACTTGGTTAAGTGTAACGATGAGTTCACGACTTAACCCTGATTAATCTACCAAGCCCAAATTGGTTAAGTATTAAGTGGACCATGACTTAACCCTAATCATGAGGGATTAATTAATTTCACGTGCCTTAACCTCTCACATTAGACCTTGTTGTGGTTACTAGTTAAGCCGGGCGGGTCCGGGTAGCTTTACACCACAACTTGGTCTAACCTCGGGTTCAAGGTACCACATGGCCAACTTCTCACATTGTGTCCTATTGTTTGTAGCAACTAGTTAGGCCGGTCGGTTCCGGGTAGGTTTACGCTACAAACTCAACCCAACCTCGAGTTGGTCACACTTATCTTTTCTAAGTGTCATGTCCATCATGTTTCCAAAACATATTACAAATTTTCAAGCAAATTGGGTAGACCTAACTTAATAGGTAAATTTCCAATGGGTAGACCTAACTTAATAGGTAAATTCCCAATCTTATGTTTTTACGTCTTTTAAGTTTACCCAACCCCAAACGCAATCCCATCGCTTACATATCGCAATAGCGCATAAAGGATAGAAAGAGGGAACTTGGCATAATCATGACATAAAAATGTTGAAGCCACAAGTTTAACATGGTGGCATATGGAATGTACATATGTTCATATACTTGCATATTACATTTTTAGGCCTCAAAAGCATGCATAAAACCAAACTTAGCATATTGGTGATACATGGTGATAAATGACATGTAGAAATGGCCATAAGTTCGCATTTAGCCTCACATGCAAGTTATCATAAGGGACATGATAACTTACATGTTGCCAAAATGCAACCTTTAGCATAAAGCTTGAAGCTTTATGTTCATATACTCAAGATAAGCTTGCATAACATGATAACATGAACAAAATGATCATCCCAAACTTGCATAACATACATGGCAACTTGCATATCATAACATAGCAAACTTGCATAACATAACATGGCAAACTTGCATATAAACTTGCATATCATAACATGGCAAACTTGCATATAAACTTGCATATCAAAACTTGCATAACATAACATGATTAACTTGCATATCATAACATAGTGATCAAACACAACTTGCATCATTCATTAACTTTAGAGTATGAAAGTAGAAAAGGGCTTACAATGCTTATGAAGACACAAAAAATATGACAAAGCCCTTATGCAATCAATTAAACCCAAAATGCAAGCTCCAATAGAAAAACCCTTAAGCCAAAATGATCAAAACCCTTGCTTTATGATGCAAATATAGAAACTTGACTTGAATGCAAGCTAATGATGCTCATACAAGCTTGAAAACACTTGTATGCATGGAAAATCTCTCATACAAATTTATTTAGGAATTTTATGAAGAGAGTGGAGGCCATGAGAGGAATGATTTTGCCATAGTTTAGTTACTTGAATGAATAATGATGATTTAGGGTTAGGTTAGGGGCTTATTTATAGAGATTAGGACTAGTTCTAGCCTTAGGATTAAACCCTAGTTCCAATCTCAGCCCTCAAAACCGAATCTGGCCCCCAAACTCAACACAAACCCAAAATGGTGCACCAGGCAAGACTGCCCGGCTGGACCAAGTCGACAGCCAAGTCGACAGGGCTGTCGACTTGGGTCCAACCAAGTCGACTCCCAAGTCGACAGGGCTGTCGACTTGGGTACCCTGGCGGGAATTTTCCCGCCTGCGCCCAACTGCCCTAAATTCCCAAATTCAAACTTGAATTTGAAATCTGTTTTTACTTTGAAATTTTCTGAAAACTTCGTTGGGCCTTAATCGGGTCATACGGACTCCGATTTTCGAAAACTCGGACTCTATTTCGCGTATTTTTCCGAGACGAACGAAAGGCATAGCCCGTTTCCCTTGATTCAGATTTTAGAATTAAATTCTGTCTCGATTTACGTTATAACAGGTTATTGAAAATACGGGTTGTTACATTCTCCCCTCCTTAAAGGATTTCGTCGCCGAAATCTTCAAGTTATGAAGAACGTATCCTACCATCCAACATCCATCTACTCAAAACATCATCCACAAGCAATCATTGTCCTTACAAGATTCTAAATGTTGTATGAACATATGCAAAGGTGTGTGTATATTACTTATCTAATGCAAATATCATCAATGCAAATTATGTTAGTGAAATGAATCCATATGTATGCAATTCCTAACATAATGTATAACATCTATATGTGTGCACATAACATACATCCATATGCAACATCCATGTGATAACACAAAAATTTTCATCCATGAATAAGCGTAAACACTCATGCATATGCAATATGAGGAGTGTGTGAGCCGATCTAGTGCCTAACGTGTATAATGCATCCACGAGTAATCACTTGCAAACACTTGCAACCACTTGCAACCATCAAGCATAACATGTTTCAAACACATGTTTCATCCAAAGGGTTTCTACCTAAGGTTCTCATGACAAGATTAACATGATAAACTAGATAATCAAGACAAACATGGATAGCAAAAGATATGCTACCAAGAGATCGGGAAGATAAGCAAGATATACTCCTTTTGGATTACAAGAAATCCCTTCCTAACCCAACCCCAATCCTATAAAAGCCCAAAAAGGTTTAGTCAACCTAACGGACCCCTTCAAACCTTGACATGTATTACTAGCCAATAAGTCATACCTCCCGATAGAAATAGGACCGAGAATGGGACCGAGAGGATATACGTAAAAAGATAACATGCGAGTAAGTTCCACCGGAAAACAAGGATCAAGGATATACTCTTAGAAAGAGATATGATGCGCGTATCTAGCCTTCAGTCTTCTAAGTCACGTTTCCTTGAGCTTAACTCCATTGTGCTTTGACCGTCTTTTACCCCATGATTTCTTAGCTTCTTAACTCTTATTTCCAAATATGAGTTGGAACCCATTTCATTGTCGCCTCTCGTCTTCCTTTTTCACTTACTCTTCTATCATTCTTGGCTTAAACATAACTGTGACCTCATGGTTTCATGCAAGCTCTCCAAAATTCACTAGTGAATTCTGGATCTCGTTTACTTACTATAAAGTATTCCACGCAGCAGAACTTTTCTTGAAGATACCAACCCCCGTTGCCAATTGCTCTTACTAACGTGATTTTCTATAACTCATGTTTGAACGAAATGAACCATCCGCCTGCGAATGATAGGCCGTACCTAGATTCAGCCGTTTGCTCATGACTTCCCGTAGACTATCCCAAAACTGGCTAGTGAAGATTGAGTCATGGTTATTAACTATACTTTAGGGAACCTCGTGCAACCGCTTTATTTCTTGAAAGTAAACTGTCGCTAGCTATGATGCAGTCCTTTCGCTCTTTACCGGAGTGAAATGAGCACTCTTCGTGAGTCTACCTACTATGACCCACATGCTCGTATTCCCTTTCCTTGATCTAGGCAGTCCATCCACGAAATCCTTCGTGACGCTTTACTACTTCCATTGCGGGGACCTCCAATGGATGTAATAGCCCACCGGGCTTTTTATGACTCGGCCTTTAACCTGTTGGCACAACATGCGCCTTGGGACAAACTCGGCCACCTCCTCGAGTGATGTGCATCTTCAAGAGCTTCCTTTCTCTTATTGCGTCTTAGCCATCCCTTGCCATCTATAGCGAGGTGTCTTAACATCTCGCCCCGAATCAACTTGTCCATGATCTTGACTAACTGCGGGTCTTTTTTCTGCGAAGTCCCTACTTGATCCAGAAGGGTAGGTCTAAACTCAAGGGACGCTAACTAACTAATTAAACTGAGAGAACTTCTTACTTCAATTGTCCTCGTCGGAGCTTTTCGGTTTTGAACCGCGACCACTTTAGCAGGATCCACCACTAAGCCTTGCTTAGAAACTATGTGCCCAAGAAATCTAACTTCTTTTTCTCCAAAATGACATTTGGAGGACTTGGCTTTCAACTGATGCGCTCTAAGCGTATCCATCACCTCCTTGAGACGCCTTGCGTGCTCTTCCTCATCCTTAGAGAAGATCAGAATATCATCTACGAAGACCACGACAAACTTGTTCAAGAACTCCCTGAACACCCTACTCATCAAGCCCACGAAATATGCGGGTGCATTAGTCAAGCCGAACGGCATGACAAGCCATTCGAAGAATCCATCTGGCGTTCTGAACGCAGTTTTATCTATACTATCCTCAGCTACTCTGAGCTGATGGAATCCAGTAGCAAGATCAAGAGAAAACAGATGTTCCTACAAGCTGATCAAACAAATCATCGATCCTTGGTAATTGTTGTCTATTCTTCTTGTTCTACTCACGATAATCAACACACGGGCGAAGCGTACTGTCCACATTAGTAGCGAATACTACTAGAGCACCTTCCTCGGGAATGCTTCATCGAATGAAGTTCTTCTCAAGCAACTCCTTCACTTGCTTACTTAGCTCCCGTCTTTCACGCGGAGCCATGTGCCGAACGGGCAAAGAAACCAGCTTTGCATTATCCACCAGATAAATGCGGAAATCAATCTCTCGCTTAGGGGGCAACTCCCTAACTTCATCGAAAACATCCGGATACTCTCGAACCACTCTCACAGACTGAAGAGTTTCCATTGACGAGTCGAGTGATTCAAGATAGCACAACATGACGGGACCTCTCGGATTACAAGAAATCTCTAGGGTGTTTCCGAGGCGAGTCACGAGCCTCACAACCCTATGCTCACAATCAAGGATGGCTCCATATCTGGACAACCAATCCATGCCCAATATCAATCCGTATCCCCTAAAACCAAGAACATAAGCACTACACAAGAACTCTACACTTAGTATAGAGATCCTCAAATCCCCACATATCATAGACAGGTGGGCGGAACCCCCAATAGGATTTGAGACACAGACGGGATCCTCTACCAGGCTAGTACTAAGGTGCAAACTATCAACAAGATCAGATGAGATAAAGCTATGCGATGCACCAGAATCAAACAAGGTACGAACTGGAAAATCAGAAATATATACAAGGCTCTCAACAGAAATACTACCTCGATCGGGAACTGGAGCGGTATTGAGAGCATGAACTTGCCCTCCTGAAGGTCCAGCACGCTGAGTCTGACCCTGGCCTTGCCCTTGCTTCTTCGGGCAATCCTTACTGAAATGTCCAGTCTCACCGCAGAAAAAGCATTCACCATTCTTCCTTTTCCTCTTCTTACAATCCTTAATAAGATGCCCAACTGAACCGCAATAATGGCACTTCCCCTTGTTGTTCTTGCCCTTGTTGTTGTTCCCCTTGTTGCCTTGACTCTTGTTCTTGTTCTGATTGCCTTGACTGCTCTGACCACTTGGATTACCCTGATTTCCTTTCCACTGGGAATCAGTCTTCTTGGCTTGAGTATCATTCATCTTGATCTCTTTCTTGACATCTCCCTGAAGTAACGCCATATCAACCAAGCTCTCAAACGTGGCCCCATGGGGAATATGTGACATAGCCAATCCCTGCAACGGCTCATTCAATCCTCTAGCAAAACGAAGAGCCTTCTTCTGAGGGGTACTCACCATATCCAAGCCAAAACGAGCTAACTGATTGAACTTGTTCACATATTCTTTGACAGACATATCTCCTTGTTTCAAAGTTACGAACCTCTCCATTTGCAGATTCTCCTCAGCAGAAGATAGAAACTTAAGCACGAACCTTGCCCTGAAATCGGCCCAAGTCTCAACAGGCCTAGTACCATTGGTGACTTCCCACCAATAAACGGCTTCATCCTTCATAAGCCAAACCGCCAACACGATCTTCCTCTGATCGTCTAACCCAAAGATAGCAAATAAATACTCGGTTTCTTTCAACCAATTTCTGGCCTCTACAAAAGTCTCAGTGCCTTGAAAGTTCTTGCCACCCATTGCTTTGAAATCTTTGCAAGTCTTTGCGAAGTCAGCTTGAGGATGCTGAGGGGGAGGAGGAAGAGGAACCTCAGCGACAGGAGGAGGAGGAACATTAACTACCGGAGGAGGAGGAACATTAACTACTGGAGGAGGAGGAACATCTGCGGGGCCGGCTTCGGTCGCCCTAGCCTCCAAAAGTCTCCTATACCAAACAGGTACGTGTACTCCCTCCGGAATAGCAAAGTTATCGGCCATACTAAAAACGAAGAAAAAGATAGATTCAGAATGGAGAAAAACGAAGGAATTTTGCTAATGGCTTTTTGGGGAATAGCCTTTAAAATATACTAGACTTTTCTTTGGAAAATACTTTATACTTTGTTTTGAAAATAGTTTTCCAAAAGTTTTCTAAAAACCTTTTTGTTCCTTCTCGTAAACCATATGCTCTGATACCAAATGTAACACCCCACCTCCGCCATGGTGGCTCTTGCAAGCACTCTGACTTTGGAGGGGCGTTTGAATCAGGTAAACATGCATAATGATATATCAAGGCAGAACAAGAACATATGTATATATGTAAACAGAGTAAATAAGATAAGTAAAACAGCGGAAGATTTCAAACCATTTCAAAACAAGTCTGGTACAACATAATGTTAACTTTCCAAATACACAAGTCTAGATAAAAGCAACATCACTGAAAAACTGAAATACATAAGTACTATCCCCAAAATAAGTGATAACCATAGCTAGCTTCATGTCAAGACCGTACATGAGCTAAAATCCCACAAGCAAGCGATCAGAAATCCAAGCTAAGCTCCAATATTCCCTCCCTGAGAACCTGGGGGGGGGGGGGGGGAAACGGAAGAAAAGAGGCGAAAGAAAACAGGTCAGTCAAAAAGACTGAGTAAGCCCTACTACAATCAATGTAAACTGATAAAGTTAACTGGCATGAGAAGCAGGTATGATCATCAGGATAACAACATACTAGCATGATGATTAACTAACAAGGTAGATAAAGGTGTCATCGCATAATCAGGTTTAAGGTTTTGCACCACAGGTGTACTAGCAAACTAACATGACTTGAATAAACAAGTATTGATCCCTTGGCCCAAGCTTTGGCCCAATAACATGAAGTGACCCTCATACGAGGTCAAATCAAACGGTCTAGTCGATCGGCTCCCTATAAGCCTAACTCGTCACGTGTTGGTGTCAACGCGGCCAACCATAATTGTAGTCAGACTGTGCAGGGTCTCCCGTCGGGTGTATCAAGCCCTAGGGTGTCAACCCCTGGACACCATAAACATGAGTGCACAGTCTCGATCTACTGGTACCCGTGCATGTTTTCCCCGGCTTCGGACTGAGTGCACGACCATAGTCCGCCCGGAACTACACCGGCGTACCCTTCTGCCGTCGCTTTTGGTCACTTACCTCAAGTCCAGTAATCGTGCCCCCACCCTAGCCTAGTCCCTAGGGTCATGATGATACAAACTTGGGATTACTGCTGGAGTGGACCCCCATTGCTAGGATTTTTCTAGTGGGTTAAGTACGGTTTAACCCTCTTGCTAATCATGGATTAACTTGGTTAAGTGTAACGATGAGTTCACGACTTAACCCTGATTAATCTACCAAGCCCAAATTGGTTAAGTATTAAGTGGACCATGACTTAACCCTAATCATGAGGCATTAATTAATTTCACGTGCCTTAACCTCTCACATTAGACCTTGTTGTGGTTACTAGTTAAGCCGGGCGGGTCCGGGTAGCTTTACACCACAACTTGGTCTAACCTCGGGTTCAAGGTACCACATGGCCAACTTCTCACATTGGGTCCTATTGTTTGTAGCAACTAGTTAGGCCGGTCGGTTCCGGGTAGGTTTACGCTACAAACTCAACCCAACCTCGAGTTGGTCACACTTATCTTTTCTAAGTGTCATGTCCATCATGTTTCCAAAACATATTACAAATTTTCAAGCAAATTGGGTAGACCTAACTTAATAGGTAAATTCCCAATGGGTAGACCTAACTTAATAGGTAAATTCCCAATCTTATGTTTTTACGTCTTTTAAGTTTACCCAACCCCAAACGCAATCCCATCGCTTACATATCGCAATAGCGCATAAAGGATAGAAAGAGGGAACTTGGCATAATCATGACATAAAAATGTTGAAGCCACAAGTTTAACATGGTGGCATATGGAATGTACATATGTTCATATACTTGCATATTACATTTTTAGGCCTCAAAAGCATGCATAAAACCAAACTTAGCATATTGGTGATACATGGTGATAAATGACATGTAGAAATGGCCATAAGTTCGCATTTAGCCTCACATGCAAGTTATCATAAGGGACATGATAACTTACATGTTGCCAAAATGCAACCTTTAGCATAAAGGTTGAAGCTTTATGTTCATATACTCAAGATAAGCTTGCATAACATGATAACATGAACAAAATGATCATCCCAAACTTGCATAACATACATGGCAACTTGCATATCATAACATAGCAAACTTGCATAACATAACATGGCAAACTTGCATATAAACTTGCATATCATAACATGGCAAACTTGCATATAAACTTGCATATCAAAACTTGCATAACATAACATGATTAACTTGCATATCATAACATAGTGATCAAACACAACTTGCATCATTCATTAACTTTAGAGTTTAAATATGAAAGTAGAAAAGGGCTTACAATGCTTATGAAGACACAAAAATATGACAAAGCCCTTATGCAATCAATTAAACCCAAAATGCAAGCTCCAATAGAAAAACCCTTAAGCCAAAATGATCAAAACCCTTGCTTTATGATGCAAATATAGAAACTTGACCTGAATGCAAGCTAATGATGCTCATACAAGCTTGAAAACACTTGTATGCATGGAAAATCTCTCATACAAATTTATTTAGGAATTTTATGAAGAGAGTGGAGGCCATGAGAGGAATGATTTTGCCATAGTTTAGTTACTTGAATGAATAATGATGATTTAGGGTTAGGTTAGGGGCTTATTTATAGAGATTAGGACTAGTTCTAGCCTTAGGATTAAACCCTAGTTCCAATCTCAGCCCTCAAAACCGAATCTGGCCCTCAAACTCAACACAAACCCAAAATGGTGCACCAGGCAAGACTGCCCGGCTGGACCAAGTCGACAGGGCTGTCGACTTGGGTCCAACCAAGTCGACTCCCAAGTCGACAGGGCTGTCGACTTGGGTACCCTGGCGGGAATTTTCCCGCCTGCGCCCAACTGCCCTAAATTCCCAAATTCAAACTTGAATTTGAAATTTGTTTTTACTTTGAAATTTTCTGAAAACTTCGTTGGGCCTTAATCGGGTCATACGGACTCCGATTTTCGAAAACTCGGACTCTATTTCGCGTATTTTTCTGAGACGAACGCAACGACATAGCCCGTTTCCCTTGATTCAGATTTTAGAATTAAATTCTGCCTCGATTTACGTTATAACAGGTTATTGAAAATACGGGTTGTTACACTCTCATAGTTGGTGGATAGGATAGAAGTAGGAAAATTTCCATAGAGAGTTTAGTTTCCTTATCTGATTATTGAGTTAGAACTCTTTCCGATTATGGCATTCTGATTCTGTATTCGAGTCTCTGCACTTTAATACTAGTCTTGTTTCTGATCTGGTTATAGTCTCAAACCCCATAGGGGTTACGACTCATCTGTTGGTGGTAGGTTGGGGTTTGAGGGTATCTGTGTTAGGCGTCAAGTCGATTGTAATCACTACAAGAAAAACCGTAAATAGCTGCAGATTTTTAGCAGTGGAAAATTCCATCGCAAATTAGCGACGGATTTGCGAGTGATTTACAAGGGATAATTTTAAGATTTTTCTATTATAAATTTTCTTATATTATCACCGATCTTTTTTATTTCCGTCACGGAACCGTTGCAAATTGCACCAATTTACCGAGGGATCAATTTTGACACTAAATTCCATCGCAAATTCAGGCAGATTACCGACGAAATATAGTTTGTCGCTATTTTGCGATAGAATTCCCAAGGAATTTGCAAGGGATGCTTATTTCTAAATTAGAATTTTGGAAGGCTTATCCAATTTAGCCATGGTGAATTTTGTAACACACATATTACTAATCAATAACTAATGATTAATAATTAACAATTAGAAAAATATCCTTTAATAATTATTTTCTAACTAATTAGTAATATTACAGAATAATTGATAACCCAATAATAAATTTTAAATAACTGGTACTAATGATAATTAATTAATAATAATAATTAAACAATTACTATAAATAATATATAATTAATAAATAATATTTAATAATGTATTTACTAATTAATAATTACAACTATAATTAAAACTAACTTTATTGTTTGTTATATTTTACTATTAATAATTAAAACTAACTATAATAAATAATTTTTTATAGGTTTTCAAAAAGTAATATTTAATAATTAATTTCTACCAACTAAATAATTATTTGATTAATATTAAATAACTACCATACATGATAATTACTCAATATCAAAATCACTGAATAGTTCCACATCACCTGCAGATCTAAATAGTCGATGGTCACAAGTCGATTTTAACTATCTAATAATTAAATTACTCTTATAGTAAAAAATAAGTATTTAATTGATGGCGCGAGTTGATCACACCTTGAATCTCTTCCAATTCGCTTGCCTCAATCTCCGTACACTGCAAAACCACTGTTTCTCTTGCACTTCATTGACTGCTCTATCACTAGCATCACTCGTTAACCCAAATTTGTCTACTTCTTCTACACGTTGTGGAACACCAACTATAAACAATATTTAATAATTAAGACATAATATTTATCATAGATATTTTATAATCAAATTGTTATTCAGTATGAATTATCTAATATTTGATAATTTTATTTGCAGTTTTTGAAATTGATTCTTAAAACAAGTTCATCAAATACAAAAATAAAAAAATAAATTTTAGGTTAAAATTTTAGGAAATTTAATAGTTTAAAAAATTTTGAAATAAAAAATAATAGTTATTATTATTTATACCTCATGCCTTATAATTTATGATTAACTCTCAATAATTAATATAATTACTAATGTTAGTTAAATAATAATTAATAATATGTATAATAGTCAACGTTTAATAATTGATATACTATTGCAGTAAAGGCATAACCAGTAATAATGATATGTACTTAGTATTTGAATGTGATATTCTTTTGGATTAAATCACAAATATAGATTCTAAATTGTTTTTTTAAACGTAAACCGTTCATTACAACTTGTCGAACCTTCCAACTCACGTTACAAACGGAAAGAAAGGCGCCATCGTATTTTATATCCCACTCTAAATTTTTCACGGCATCCTCCACTTTTGTTTCCCACCCAGCTAACCCTAAAATTCGAAATCCATCCCCTAAATCATAAATTTTTGGGTGAAGAAAGCAAAATTAACGTCGGCAAATAAAAACATTTGGGCGATTGGAAAAAGTAAGAGCGATCGGTTTGCTTTTCTCTAACAATCACATGCGCCTTCAATTCCAGATCTATAATCGAATCTTCAAAACCGCAGTATTTCGAACGTCTTAATGAATCAGAGGGGTATGGAGCTAGCGCGGTGAAATGGAAGGTTCGTATCACTTCATCGTTGACCTCCTGTCCAGTATTATCTCGAATCAGGACTGATTAATCAGTTGGTGAGTTCTGGTGAGTTCTTGTTGTGCTTTGTCTTGATCTTACCGTTTAGTGTTTTTTGTGTGTTTCATATATTCTAGTTTGCGTCTTCCTTTTGAATTGGTTCGATATGTTGCTTTCGATATTTTTGGATCTGTTGGGTTTTTCTATTGGTTTCTAGGGATGGTCAGCGGTAATTAGTTCACTGTATTGTTTGCTCAGCCTCCGTTTTTTGGGGTGTCGAGTCTGTTCTGTAGATCTCAACTGGCCTTTGGATCTGCAGCGTATCTTGCTGAATACTATGTCCTTGTGTTATGAAGGCCTTCTTTGTTGAAGAGCCTCTCTATCTGGGTAAACATAAAGTGAGTTGTGTAATTACTTTTCCATACAAGGTAGCCTGTCTCTGTGCTTGACGGGATTGCCATGCTCTGTGGAGATTTTGTCAGTCATACTCCAAGGAAATGCTCTTTTTACTCAGTTTTAAGGTAGTGTAGTTTTGCCTTCAAGCCATTCTCCATGCAAATGTTGTAATGTTCTTGCTATGCAAATGTAAACCCGAGCTTCAACTTATTTTTTCCTTTTACATTTTGTTGTATGTCTGAATTGTAACTATGATTTGTTTTCTTTCACAGGAGTGGAATGATCCAAAACCTAAGCATCGCTCTTCTGAAAGCAGCTATTGAGCACGACGTTGTGAGTTTCAATCATATTTGTAATTATTTGTATATTTCGGGCCAATTTTCCTTAATTATGATTCTCCCACCAAAAAGATCTGAAAGGCTGCTACGATTTACAAAGGGCAAGAAATTTATGTTTGGTGTCAACATATAAGGTTTGTGTTGAGTATTTGGTTTAATAGCCCTTAGCACTATCGATTACTGATTGATACTATGAAGATTATCTAATTTATTCATGAAAAAATGGATTTAATGCTCAGATAGTACTGTTTGGTTCATTTAAATTATATTGCTTGCAATCATTGTGGATTCTTTGCAGATGATAAATATTTTAAGGAGGTGCATGGCTTTGTTGTAAAGTTTCGCTTCTTTGTTGGAAAGCAAGATCCAGGATAGAAGATTGATGTTGCTTTGTGCATTGCATTTGATTATTTATTTCTTTTCCAGAAGATGTAAACTACTGGCCTCACTGTGAGAAGTTGTGTGTCAAAGTAACAGCAAACAGTAAATTATATTAGTGTCTATATGCCTGGTATGCAATCTTTACATATGAGTTCATAGTTCCTTTTAATTATATTTGTACTGCGTTTGATATATCTCGAAACCACTCTTCTTCTTCCTTTTTTTTTCTTTTTTCTTTGTACTACGTCTATGTCAGTGCGAAAGCTTTTGCTTGATTTCTCCATTTGCCCTTTCCTATTGTTTAATGCTTACGTAATTAAATGAAAGGCAATATAGAAATTAAGTGCACAAGCATCACTGGAATTTGTCATCACTGACTTTGCTTTAATTTACTTTCTTATGATTGGTGGTATTTCTCCTATTGCAGCATCAGTTCCTTGGAGATTGATACTGAATGATACAACCAACAAAGCGTCGTATGCCTATGCTGGTCCTTTGTAGCTCCACTGGCCCTATGTTGGCCTTACATGTAACAATTTTTTTGTTAAGGTTAGTTAAACTAATTTTTCGATTCTCAAATATTTCTATTTTCTTGATTGTGCTAGTTTAACTGTTAGTAATGAATATGTTGCGGCTATGTTTAACCCAAAAAAAAAGATATCTTGAAACCTGTCATCGGCAGCGTTAATAGATTGCACCAAAGTTATTTGATTTTTCGTAGTTCTAAATAACTTGTTGGAAGAAGCAAAACGTAGAGAGATGAAAGGGGATTTAAAGTTGCATATACGTACGTACCTTCTCTGCAAAGCCTCATGCTCAAATGAGTGTCCATTGCAATACTATGGACCTTCGTCACACAATATTGATCATGGCGCGAATGGAACAATTGCCTGAGCAGGAAGCGTTTACATGAGATAGTTTATATATACCATACTACAATTTGGTTACTCTTAAGGAAGATATATAATGTACATAATCATTCCCTATTCCAATACATATATACAGTGGGGCCTTTTTTCCAAGTAAGAGAGAAGCGCTCCTTGGACTAGGGTAATTACCAGATAGTTTGCATATATGCAATTGGTATATACAATCGGTATTTGGTGCGACCCCATCCCATGCATTAGTAGCAAGGGCTGTTTGTTGGCATGTGATTCTTGCCCTGACTAGTTCAGTTTTGATATTAGGTTATTTATTGTTACTTATGTTTGAACCTGTCATCGGTAGCGTTAATAAACCTGTCATCGGTAGCATGGATGTATTACAGACCAAGGTTTTGTTATGATCAGGGATTAATGGGGGCATCTTTATATTATGTAGTAATGCAATTTGGATATGATACAGGTGCAACAAGAGATTAGAAGTATCCATCCTTACAAGAAGTAGAAATTTTTTTATGTTTGTGCTGAACATGGCCAGTCTTTTATTGTTAAATTGCTTATTTGCTTATAAGAAGGCACTGCAGCATAACAATTGTCATTTGTGATCCCTAGGTACATGTTGGAGGTATGAAAGCACAAAATGAAAGAGCTACTATATTTGCTGTTCTTTTAGAAGCAAGATCCTGAGTCAAAATGAAACTTCTTTGGATGGTAATAGAGCAGTCTCTTGTAATTTTACTGTAATGTTAGGTGGTAATAGATCAAACTGCTTTTGTTTAAATGTATATTACTAATGTATGCTTGGACGAATTAAAAAGTTCAAAACATACGCAGTCGTCAAATTTGAATGTACCGAACGAAGATATAAATCATAACTGCAAATTTATCTTTGTATTTTTGGATCTTCTATTTATTTCAGTGTTTATAGTTGATTGATATTTGTTCGATAAATATACATGTATTTATGTGTGTGTATGTATGCATATATATGTGTGTGTGTATATGTATATATATATATATATATAAACATACGCGTGTGTGTATATAATATATATATATATATATATATATATATATATGTAGATTAGAAGGGGAACAGCGACACATTACCAACAGATGATGCTAGTCTAAATATTTACATAAATTAAAATTCGTCGCTAATCCCTTGGCAATTAGTAAGGGTTTACCAACGCCTTTTTTAAATAATAATTTATTATAAATTACTTATCCGTCGGTAAATAGTCGGTAAATAAATTAAAATTAAATTAATAAATAAAATTTATTTTTATTATAAAATTAGTAAAATGACGGAAAAATGTCGGAAAACTCATATTAAATTCCGTCGCAAAATCTGATGCAGATACCGTCATGGTTTTTACCGACCACAAGGTTGTCTAGGAAATCCGTCGCTAAGGCCTGTTTAGCGACGGAGTAGAAGCAGATTTTTCCGCTGCTATATGCGGTTTTTCTTGTAGTGAATGCATACATTCTGGGTTTTTGAGGGATATGATGGGATTTTCCCATGCTTAGTTTTCTAAGAATCATTTGATAATCTGATCTGTACTAGTAGTCTGTAAGCATCTGGATATTTCTGATAAGGTTAAGATTTCCAGTTTTGACATTGTCTAAAGAGGGTAATCCTCTGGGTGTCAATCTGATGTTGGTTTCGATCTTCGGGGCTGATACTTAGGGGAATTATCCTCTCAACCAATGTCTAATGGGAACCAAGTTTTTGTTTTATCTGTACTCGCTTCCATCATTCGACTGTATCCTATCGATCGAATCTTCGAACTTTAGGTAGAAACTAATGGATGTAAACATGTGTTTGAGTCATGTTATGTTTGATGGTTGCAAGTGGATGCAAGTGGTTGCTAGTGGTTGCTCGTGGATGCATATACACACACTAGGTACTAGATCGGCTCGAAAACACTCTCATACTGCATATGGATGTGTGAGCATTTTCAATTTTTGTGGATGCAAAATGATTGACTCATCACATGGGTATTGCATATGAATGAATGGTTGTCACTCATATAATAATGATATGGATCAAATAGGAAAATTGCATACATGTTGGACTCATGGCACTGACATAATTCGCATTAAGGAAGCCAACTGAATCAGTGGACCGCCTGATCTTTGCATTAGATAAGGAACATATACACACACTTTTGCATATGTTCATATGACACTAGAAGTTTTCTAAGGACAATGGATGCTTGTGGATGACTGGATGGTAGGACACATTCTTCTTTACTTGAAGATTTCAGGGACGAAATCCTTTAAGGAGGGGAGAATGTAACACCCCGTATTTTCTGTAAACGTATAAGTAACTAATCAGAGAATAATTAATTTTTAAAATAAGAATCAAGGGTAACGAGTTGCACCATTGCGTTCGTCTCGGAATTCTGCATAAAATCAAGTCTGAGTTTTCGAAAATAGGAGTTCGTATGACCAAGTCATGACCCTCAGAAGTTTCAGGAATTTAAATAAAATAAAACAGCTCGAAAATAAAGCCAGAAATTCGAAATTCAAACCCAGAGAAGGATGGCGGGAAAATTCCCACCCGTGTACCCAGGTCGACTTGGGAGTCGACCCCTCCCAACCAGGTCGACTGGGGAGTCGACTGGGGTGTCGACCTCCCCATGACCAGGTCGACTGGGCAGTCGACCTGGGGGTCGACTTGCTCCCGAAACCCAGTTTTTGAACATGATTCATTCTGATGTATCCGGCCTCGTTTTCTGTCTAGATTCGTCCGCCTAACCCTATATAAACAGACCCTAGCCTCATTTTCTCTACACAATTTTATTCTGTCTATACTCTGCCTCTGTTCTAATTAAAAATAAAAATGGCGTCGCTACTCTGTTGGAATCAAAACTTGGACTGATGCATCTTCTTCCAACCTGAATAGAATTAAAAAATCAAATCTCAAATCAAAGTTTAGAGCTACAACAATAGTTTATTATCCTTTCTTAAAACCACGAAAGGCAAGTACAGTTATTTTCCGCTATAAACTATAACTATAATTGTGACATGATTGTAAATCTGAATTTGAGGTTGTGTACGTTCTGTTCTGATATATTTTATTATGTATCTCTTTCTTCTTTCTGTTCTACAGCCAGGCTACCACGATCCTGCGCCACATCTCATAAGAGATTAACGCACAAACGCTAAATTTTGGGACAAATAATAATGCATAATTGGACATGAAACTGTTGCCTATGAGACTATTTCCTATGACTATGAGACTATTGCCTATGACATTGAATAAGAAACTATTGTGATTAGTCGCCCATGACTATTGTGGTTAGTTTCCTATAACTATTGTAGTTAGTTTCTTATGCCTATTCCCTTAATGATGTTAGATATCATATTTAGTATGTAACTTTGCTAGTTTATTCCCATTCACTGTTATGTACATCGAGCCTATAGGGCCATTTCATGAGTATTTAGAGAACTTGTGGAAACATGTTATACGGGGATTGGGCGTAGCTTAATTAAGTAAATCTGGCATAGAAAATATGTTGGCATAATCTGAGTTGGCTATAATAGAGAATGATTTACATTTGTATTAGTCTTGGACATAAATGGTGAACTAGAATATTAAATCTAGTTTTGACATGAACTGTAAATGGGAATATAAAGGCTAGGATTTGGGGAATATATTGTATTATGAATTATGACCTTGATTTGGGCATGTAAGTTTAGGCTAAATTTATGAGTAGGTAAGATATGTAAATAGAGTTTTAGATATATATAATCTGCTAAATATGTTATCTGCTAAATCTGTTAAATTACCTAATCCGTTATCTGCTAAAACTGTTGAATTGCCTAAACTGCTAAATCTGTTATCTGCTAAATCTGTTGAATCACTTAAACTGCTAGTTCTGCTACCTGTTGAATTGTCTGATCTGTTGAAACTAGATAATGGTAATCTGGGTATGGAAATCCGTAGGCTCGACCTAAGATTTAGTAGAACATGGAAATTTGATTAATCTGTTATATCCTATGAAGAAGTTTAATCTGTTAAATAAATAGAATTAGTCTGATATCTGAAAAATCTGTATTGGAATGAATTGGCTATGACACGAGGTTAGAATCTGTTTGTGGTAGAAGCCTACCCGGAACCAACCGGCGTAACCAGCGACCGCAAACTGCCAGTCTAATGTGAGAGGTTGTAGGCATAACTAAAATATGCTTAGACACGAGGTTAGGTCTGGCTTGTGGCAGAAATCTTCCCGGAACCGCCCGGCATATCCTGCGGCCACAAGCTACCAACCTAATGTGAGACGTCTGTGCATTAATATTTAATTAATGCAAATCTGGGATAAATATGATGTCTAAATCGTGTTGGGTTGATAGGGTTAAACCAATTGGACTAATGAATTTAACAAACCCGTTTCGTGAATCTGTAGGCCCAATTACAAAGTTAGACAAATCTGTAAATCTGTTAAATCTGTATATCTGATCCGTTAGTCTGAAAACTTGTCTGATCTGTGAACTAGTGGATCTGAACTCTGTATGTCTGAACTTGTAAACAAGTTAATCTGAAATCTGTTATTCTGGGGACACAAGGTTAGGAGGGAAAATACTTGAGTCATCTGTTGTTTGGGACCCATATTAGTCAGTAACCCTTTCTGGTATCAAAACTTTGACCCAACAGTATGTAGGGTCCAGGCATGCTTACTGAACTAATTATAAGCGGTTCATTCTGATAATGGCGAGGGGTGTTGATGGTGCATTCCAACTGGGTCATGTGCGTACATGGATCCCGGTCTGTTTGGGACCCATATTAGTCAGTAACCCTTTCTGGTATCAAAACTTTGACCCAACAGTAGGTAGGGTCCACGTATGCTTACTGAACTAATTATAAGCGGTTCATTCTGATAATGGCGAGGGGTGTTGATGGTGCGTTCCAACTGGGTCATGTGCGTACATGGATCCCGGTCTGCCTCTGAGGATGTAAGACGCCATGACATCTGTAAATTGGTCTGTGCCAATTGGTTGTCACTTTAGGGAGTGATACACCTTACTGTGGGGCCGACACAGGGTATTTATGTATTAGGGAGCCGATCTCTTGGGGTAGGGTTGTAGGGTACACTTAGTTCTGTCTGTTTCTGTTGGGTGGCAACACCTGTCTGTTTCTGTGTGGTACTGTCTGTTCGGGTGGTAAAGGCCCATTTACTAGTGTACACCTAATTCTACATTCTGTTTCCGTAGGGATTAATCTGTTTCTATTCTGTACCTTCTGTTCGAGTGGTAAAGGCCCATTGTTAGCATTCTGTTTCTGTTCGGGTGGTAAAGGCCCATTATTAGCATTATGTTTCTGTCTGTTTCTATTCGGGTGGTAAAGGCCCATTATTAGCATTTTGTTTCTGTCTGTTTCTGTTGGGGTGGTAAAGGCCCATTACTAGCATTCTCTTCTATGGAAATTATTCTGTTCCTGTTTCTGTTTCAGTTTAGACATTAGGGTGACACCTAATCCTGTTATACTAGTATTAGTGCAGAGAAATGAAAAGTAATATTATTCTGTTTCTTCTATTTAACCTAAGTACATCTGCTGCTCCTGTTACTGTTATCTCTTATCCAGCTTATTTTCATGTCATAATTATTATTATCTCTTCATATGCTGAAAGTCACTGGACTTGCCAGACTTTATGTCCGACCTTGCTTGTTTTCGCCCCTTTTTCTTCCGTTCCCCCCATGTTTTCCAAGGAGGGAACACTTTAGCTTGATCAGTATTTCTTCTGCTTGAAGTACTTAGAGTGCTTAAAGTATGGCTTGACTCCTTATGGCAGCTTCTATGGGGATTATGATTTTAAAGTTTTGTACTCTGATGATTTTCTGAACAAGACTGATAATTATGTACTTGAGTTTTTGGTAAAGATGTAACCAAGTGATTTTTGTTTTCCGCTGTAATAAAGTTTATAATTTCTCAAGTATTGTTTATCTGTCTTGAAATTTTCTGTTCTGTTTATTAAAATGCTCCACCAAAGTTAAGGCATTCCCCTTGTGAGTGTCCTTAACGGAGGTGGGGTATTACAAAACCCGTTCCATGTTATATGGCGTGGTCCCTTGATTTACCCAATTTTAAAATAAAGTTAATAACTGTTTTAGTTCTCACACCAGTCGCATGACTGATTCGGAGTTTATTGTTTTCACCTAAACTCTGGGTGCCTATATTTTCCACACGGGCAGCTAGTAGTTTTGGTTTTTCACAGATATTTATTTTCCTAGGATCCTCGGTTACAGCTGGAGCTATATTCAGAAAGCTTTGTTTACGTGTATTTCTTTCAGTTGTGCTAGTTGATGATTGTTCCGCGGCATTATATTTATGTATATATTTTCCGCTGTTTTGTAATTTAAATCTCTGATATTTTTCTGCTATATATTATTTGAACTCTGATATATTCTTATACTCTGATGTAAATCGTTGTAATAGCAATGAAATGTTCTTCAATTTGTGTTACGATGCTTCGTTTTCTCAAAACAATCTGGGCTCCCCCGTCTCTTTGGGGATTGGGGAAGTCTGGGGCGTATCAGTTTGGGAGCTTTGGTTTACAAAGCTGGAGAATAAGACACATTAGAACCAAACGAAAGAATTCATCAAAGACAGGATTAGTAACATCCTATAAGAATGACTTGTCATGGATAGGGTTAGTAACACCCTAGAATGAGTTTGAAGAGTGTTATTTCTAAAAATGAATTTAGTTTTTAAAATTATATCTTATTATACGTATTTGAGTATTTTATTTTATATTAATTTTGGACTATTGGGTATAAGGAGATTTTTAATATGCATCTGATCCACGTGTACTCGAAGTCTCAAATATACCGGGTAGATATAGAATCACACTATAGTCGCCCGTAGATGATTCTAATAATTGTAGCTACATCATCAGTATTTGTGTTCGAGTTTCGAAAGTGGATATCTATATATTTCCAATTGACTGGTGTGAGAACGAAACTTAGTTAGAGTTTATTTTTTGTGTATTGGTCTTGAAAATTGGATTTTTTAGTAAATATAAAGGTTATACGTTAAAAGCTAATTAATTAATTAATTGATTGCTGGTTGTGATGTGTGATCATTAGTTTGATTAATAAAAGTATTGGAATAATAAAACTAATATGAGAAAGAATGATAAACACGATGTAAAGCCGAATAGAAAATTTTGTTTGAATTGGATTTATATATTAGATATACATGTACATATACACACACACACAAACACATGCTGAGTAGGTTATGGATTTACTGGTTAGTAGAGAAATAAATTGCGTGCCTGACAAACAGGTGCACCTTAATGAGTTGGTTGCGAAATTTTATTTATTATATAGACTCCTGTGAGTGATTTGGATGCGTTGTGATGGTTGTTCTGTGTGAAATTTAAACCCATGCCATATGATAGCAACAAATAAATTATGAACTACACCGCATGGCATACATCATGAAGACATAGCATATCATATTCCATATAAGCATTTGGTGCTTATACGACGAGGTTTGGATTACCATACGAGCGAGATTGTAATGACCCGGGATTTTGACGACTTTGGTTATCGACATAAACACGATGACGACTAACCAAACATCGAAAAATACCGATCATTAATGAAAGAAATTAGAGGATGAGGAAAGATAAGATAGAAACTTAGAATAGAAGAAGAAGAAGAAGAAGAAGAAGAACACAATATTAGAGTAACACGAATCTCACAGCGGAACGAATAAATATATTTCATAACATTACTTTGAAATACAAATCTGTACTTGAATATACATATCATTATCAAAGTACAGCACTTACAACACAACGGAAATAACAATAGCTATATAATCCTAAAGCCTCCCGTTCCAAGCTCTTCCAGTATATCTGTAAATCCCGACTACTTGACTTCCATACAAATTTAGGCACCCAAGAGTTTAGGGAAACAAACAAATAAACTCCGGGCCAGTCATGGGACTGGTATGAGTAAAACAGTTTAAAACAGTTTGAACAAGTAAACGATATCTCATAAGACCACGCCGTATAACAGAACGGGTTTTCCCCTTATGAGAATCCAAATTATCTTTATATCAAAAACCCTTTTGATATTGTAATAATGTCTATCAACCACAACTATAATAATCATTTAGCAGAAACGCTTTCATCTCACGTTCTACATATATAGTATACAATCAAAACTGCAAGCACGTATTGGGTAATGGATTTCCAGCTATGACAAGGTATGGAACCACCTTTCGCTAGTGTACCTCTAGAAAGGAATACACTGGGTTCAACAAGAACATCTTACAACTCGGCCACACATGACCGACCACTCATTTCGCTTGAGTGTATCGAATGTATATCACCAACGGTTGGGATCAGCAACCGTTTCCCGAATGGGGCAGTATCGACAATAGATTTTTATAAATAAATGAAACTCTAGATCAGGTGATTATACACCCTACTTCGGTGCGACCGACTTAGCCATTCTGCCTGCCCGATTTCTGTCATTTACCGGATGTGAGGCTAGAAGCTACGCTTTATCATCACACCAGATTCACTTTGAATGACACATCGTCAATTCCATCAAATCACCGATTGACGTCCTCAACCATACATTATGTGTTAGCTAAAAGAAGTTTCCTTCTCCGCTTCCACTCTTGGTACGGTTGGAGGAATCAATGTACGTGATCGTATGGAAATACTCTGTCAGACATCCGTCCATACAAGTCATCCAGGAACAGGATGAACCGAAGGCACTATTCAGTAAACAAGATAGCCCTTGCATAACTCCGTCTTCAATTTACTTTGGCATATATGATTCGCAATGCTTATGCCAATACAGAGTGGTTCTTTGGATAATAATCCAACCGGTCTCTCCATATTAATAACGTTAAAATGGTCAAAATCTTCGATAGTCTGTGATTTAACTATCGAAGAAAACATGTGTGCAAACAACGATATTATTTCCAAATGGAAATTTATATCGATCAAACATCGTTCAACATTTATCTCTTTATTTCATTAATTTACTTATCTCCTGTTTCCCTATATTCAGTATTTCTTATTTTCTAAATTTAGAAAATATACATTATTAACAATGGAAAACATTTCCATTTCTTGTTTTCTTTATTTGAAAACATTTCTGGTTTCTTATTTGGAAAACATTTCCAAAGCTTCTTCATTTGACTTAGACAGATGTTTAAACAAACTATCGCTATGCTAACTCAAACCATTTCCTTAAATTACTAAATTCACTTAACCATCCTTTACTGCCGAACCTTAACGATTCCTTAGTTAAATACGAAGCCAATCAAGTTGGGGTAGAATTGCCTCTCAGACCTTAACTGAACAACATCTCTAACTTTGAAATAGGGAAAGTTCACTTTATTTTCTTTAACTAACTTCCTTACTTAACCCTCCTTCGAATCATCTCTTATTCGATAATTCTTTCCTTCGAATAAGGTATATTCGATAACTCTATTCAATTTACTCTATTCGATTAACCCTTATCAATTAACTCTATTGGACTAATGCTATTGGATTAACTCTATTGGACTAACGCTATTGGATTAACTCTATTGGACTAACGCTATTGATTTACTCATTTCACTTAACTCCTTTCGAATAAACTATATTCGATAACTCCTTTAACTCTATTCGAATAAACTATATTTGATTAACTCAATTGATTCTATTCGAATAAACTATATTCGATTAACTCCTTTTACTTTCTATTCGAATAAACTATATTCGATTAACTCTTTTTACTTTCTATTCGAATAAACTATATTCGATAACTCCTTTTACTTTATTCGAATCACTAATATTCGATAACTCCTTTTACTTTATCCAAATCAATAATATTCGATAACTCCATTTGAATAACTCTAGTTCGATTTACTCTAACTGATTAACTCTAACTGGTTTAACTCTAACTGGTTAACTCTAATTGATTAACTCTAACTGGTTTAACTCTAACTGATTAACTCTATCTGGTTAACTCTAATTCGAATAACAAATATTCGATTAACTCTATTCAACTAACTCGACTCGACTAACCCCTTTCGAATAACTAATTCGATTTACTAACTTTCGAATATCATATTCGATTTAACTCCTTTCGGATACCATATTCGATTTAACTCCTCTCGAATACCATATTTGATTTAACTCCTTTATTCGCTTTATAAAGATTTCCCTTTTAACAACGTTTATTCACTTTAAAGATTTACTTTTAGTAACGGTTCTCCACTTTAAAAATGATATCCTCCTTATAACAGTTTCCTTTTTATAATGTTTATTCATTTTCTAAATATCTCCTATTTATAAATATTCCAATTTATAAATATTTCTTATTTATAAATATTCCATTTATAAATATTTTATTTTCAAATATCACTTTGAAAATATTCCCTTATCAACATTTCGGTATGTTATGGTATTCAACATATCAAATCACGATGATCAGTATCGTTCAAACACATATAATCGACAACAGATTATATATCACATCATATATCACAATATATGAAAAACAGTAAAATAAATGTTGAGGAATCCAGTCGGATCCCTCCAACCTGTTTCCCTGCATCACAGATGTTAAACAATATAGATAACATCACTTTTTAGTTCCATATGATATATTCTGTTAAACAGAATCAATATAGAAATTCAACTAACTGACTAGCAGTTTAATCAAACAGTCAACACACAGTCAATCAGCCAGTATTTAACAGTTCTAAAAATACAACATGAAATTATAAACTGTTCAGAGTTAGTGAGATTTACTCACATTGGACGATCATCGTTGATAACGATAACCATCGCTTGATTTGATTCAAACGGACAATTAATTTCGTTATAAATTGTGACGGACTCCAATTGACTCGCGGTCAGTTCCATTGTGGACCTCTCGTCCATACGATCCTGTCGGATCTTGTTTCGCTGAATTCCGTCTACGTATGACCAAGTTATAGCATTAGGAAGTTTGTACACTTTTATATAAATAAAACTTGAATTGATAATAAAAACTTGGGCCTTAGCTTTATTATTCCTTCTTCCACGATTCGAGATACAGAGCTCGATGCTCATTCCTCCTTCCAGTAAGCCCTTTCCACTGCTTCTCTTCACTTTTAAACCCTTCAACAATCGACAAAAATCCAATGGATTTCACCTTCATGTTCCCCTTCTCGGGCCCTTCAACTTCATCACCGTCGGAAGAAACTCGAGCGCAAGCACCAATGTCCGTTCTCCAGTCTCGGAGTCGTAACCCAGTGAAGACACCGACAGTTTTTATCACAAAAGAAATCCAGAGAACATCCAAACGAAGCCACCTGATCTTCTGATTCCAACTCTAATATCCAAACCGTGGATTTAGGCTTCAGCTTCTCAAAATCGTAAACCCTAGTTTTCGATGTAAACCCACTGTACCAGCGACATCGACAAAAACACTGTCGAGCTTCCTCTAGCCGATATCAGATTGAAGAGGAACTCCACAGGAGATCGAATATACAAGATTCATGATTTAAAAAATTTCTTTGAATTTATTTTGATTTATGAACTTGCATTTTTTTCCTGTAAGAGAAAAAATGAACGGCGGAATTTCTGTTGACCATTGAGGAAGTCAATTAGGTTTAAGGGTTTGTGGGAGTATTTATAGAGGGGTTTTAATATTTTTATATTCGAATTAAATATTAATTTATACTCCTACTCTACTTGTATTAGGCTTTAAAAATCTCCGTGACTACATACGAAACCCAAAAATCACGAAAATAGGCATGTAGCAAGAGTTTGACATTACGGTCCCAACGAAACTGGTTTCGTCGAATTCCGACTCCGTTTGCTCACACAGTGTATTTTTAACCGTTAAAATACTGACTGTTTCTCACTCTAAAAATCCGTACGACCACACAATGACCCCAAAAATCACGAACTGGAAATCTAACAACTACTTGACATTGCGGATCCAACAAAATTAGTTTCTTCATATTCCGACTTCGTTTGCAAAAGTAGCAATTTTTTAAAGCTTTGGATGACCCATTTAAATATATAAATGTATTTAAATATAATTAAATTAAATACAGAGAAATTTATATTATTGTATATACTCACAGTGGAATACCATACAGCTCCATTGGGATTTATAACTCGATATTCACTTCTGGGTCAACCCGATATTCGATTTATATTGAAATCCCTTTTTAAAATATAAATAATTCCTTTATAAATTATAAAGGAATTCCACAGTGACATTACTAAAATTTGATTTGGACATAAATCAAAATCTACACGACGAAATCCCGATTTTTCTCTTCCACTAGAAAGATATACTCCACCAGCTCCACACGATTCTTGTTTCACAGAAATCCGGCTTAAAACGAATCCTGTACATTTAATTGAAGTTCAAATCGCCAAATAGCGAACTGCAGCACCATTTCGAGCTCGATTATAATTATAATATAATTATACGTTCAAACTATCGTTCAAATAATATATTCGTTATTCTAATTCAATTCCAAGCTGAATTAAATATCACAGATGATCCGATTCACACCATATCGTCATTTCAACCAATTCTAATTATTTCAGAATTAAATATATTATTTAAATTATTATTTTAATTAAATATTCATCATTATTTAATTAAACCACCATTTAATTCACTATATCACTATTTATATAATTAAATAAATTAATTATAATACCTCTGCCAATGCGGGTCATTACAATCTTTCCCACTTAAAATAATTTCATCCTCGAAATTGCTAAAAGGTAGAGGACGACCCTATCGACTGGTTAGAACATATTTGTTCACTTCTAAATCTTCAGTTTCAACTGAACCAATTTAATTTCAATTTAATTATTAATTAATTCTTATCAACGAAAATTTTCAAAAATCCTGAAAATTTTCTAACGCCTTAACTCTTCGAAAAATTTCGCCAGCACCTCCTTTGTACTGGTCAATCGGTCAAATTCCAACTTGCCTCTCTGGGCCATCTCCATCCCAAAAGAAAATCGAATAGCCAAGCGGCTTGCCAATTCGGCTCATAAATCTTATATCCAATAGAAATATAAACTTGTACCTTTTGTCGGCATATCATTTTATCCTATCCACCTGTTATCAATTCAGCAGATACAAGGGTCATCCCAATCAAATTCCAATCTGCTTTTATCCACAACACAACCATTCGCTTATATCCGAGCCAAATATCATTTCAAACTCGAGTTTCATTCTCGATTCCCAACTCTTAACTTGATTGTCACATTTCACTTCAAATTTGAATCTCACAATCCAATTTGTCTTGATATCATTCAAATTCAATCTCAGTTACCACTTTACTGGCTTTACTTTTAATTCAATTTTGCTTTCACAAATTTTTGTTAAATTTGTTTTTAATTCAAGCAATCTTTCCCTGAGAGTTTTTAAACAGTTTACTCTTTTTCAAAAATCAAATTTTCTTTTTGAACATGTCACTGAGCCCTTAATTAATATTCCATTAGTTAAATCACTTCTCTATTTCTTTATCAATATTTGTTAACCAAATATTTTCAATAACCATATTGGCCTTTTATGTTATTTGGAAAACATTTCTGAATATCGCCTTCCTTTATTTTCTAAACTTTAGAAAATATATGCTATTTATAATTGGAAAATATTCCAATTACTTATCTCTTTTTCGATCTCGTTTATTTCTATACTTAGAAAGTATTCTTTATTATATTTCCAAGCTTACACTTATTTGGGTTAAAACGGATGTTGTGTAAAACATCGTTACGACAACCCAAATACTATATTCAACTAACTCTTATTCAACATTAATCTTCGAGCCTGAAATCTTACTATTTATTTGTTAATAATGAAATCAATCAAGTTGGGGTATAACTACCTCTCAGACCTTGACTGAATAACATTTATAACGTCAAAACAGATATGACTGCTTACTCGAATAATCAATACCATACAGCTACTTATTCACTTTTAAACACGTATACGATTCCTCTTTCTATTCTTACGAGATTTTATTCTTATACTTCCTTTTTTCTTTTACTATTCTATTTCTAAGTTCGTTTCCTTATCGACTTCTATATATATATCGATACGTTGATTTCTAACTATCAAATTAGCTTAAAAATATTTTAACTCCTTAAATTCCCGAAAAAATTCGCTATAACCTCCTTTGTGCCAGGAGCATCGGGATATTTCAAATAGCCACCCATGGCCCTCACCAATCCAAAAGAAAAAGAAAAAGCCAAGCAGCTAGCCGATACGGCGCATAAATCTCATATATGAATTAAATACGTACCTTTTCGTCGAGCATTCTATTTATATACCTTCATACCTTATCCATACCTATCTCATGTATATTTATACCTGCCCCATATATTTTAACTATACCTGATCGTTTTAACTCAATTCGTTAATTAATTTGTTAATTAACTTTTTAGTCTATTTCACTTTTATATTTGAACATGACATGTTCAAATATATTTTAACTTGCCTATTAACTAATTTGAATCCAAATTCCAAGTTTAAGTTCTATATTCGATTTCGAATATCCATTTACAAATCCAATTCACCTTTCAAAGTTCAACTTCAAATTCAAAACTCGATTAACTAATTCCTCTTCGACTTAGTTAATTCTATTCAATTCCTATTTAAATTTTATTCAAATTCTATAGTTTAAATTCCATTTGAATTCTATATTCAAACTCTATATATTAAAATCCTATATTTGAATTCCATTTGAATTTTATATTCAAATTCTATTTGAATTTCTATATTCAAACTCTATTTCAATTCCATTGAATTTCATATATTCAAACTCCCTTTGAATTTCTATATTCAATTTCTATTTCAATTCCATTGAATTTCATATATTCAAAATATCTTTGAATTTATATATTCAATTTCTATTTCAATTCCATTGAATTTCATATATTCAAACTCCCTTTGAATTTCTATATTCAATTTCTATTTGAATTCTCTTTATTCAAATTCTATATTCAATTCTATATTATAAATCCCATTTTGAAATTCAATACACTTGTCTTTCCCAAAACAAATTCAAAACAGTATCTCTGGTAGTAATTCGTAACTTACAACTCGAAAATGAATATTGATGATGCAGTTGTCATCATCAGAATCTATTTTCCAGCGATCGAAGTGAGTTCAATACTATAAAACCATTTCTAAACATTTTCACTTTGAAATTCATTTCAAAATATAATTCACACTGCTTGTAAAACAATTTAAAATCTCCCAAGATCTTAAATTTTCCTTATTTTTAATCCAAATCCATTTACAAACACTTATCCAATTCTCCAGAGTTTTAATTCAAATTTCTGGTTTAAATTTCAGATTTAACTCATCTGATTTCGTGTATTTCACTTATATGAATTCTGATTGGTTATTTACATAACCATTTAATTTACAATCTTACTCGATTTATAATAACAACCAATATATATCAAAATATACTTTGGGTAAAATTATTTTTATTTACCATCTTTTCAAAACATATCGTGTCGACCCATCGTATTCGAGTGATTAGTAACTCCTACCGATACAGTGGATCAAACTGATCGACCAGAACCCATAAACAACTCAACCAATAAATCACCACAATATAAAACAATTTTTATATCAATAACAAATACGCTCACTCGTATATATACACTCAACTCCATCTAGGGTATTACTAACCCTATCTCTACTGAGTCACGCCACAGAGCCAAGGTAATTCACTTAAACTTAAGCTCTGATACCAACTGTAATGATCTGGGATTTTGACGACTTTGGTTATCGGCATAAACACGATGACGACTAAACAAACATCGAAAAATACCAATCATTAATGAAAGAAATTAGAGGGTGAGGAAAGATAAGATATAAACTTAGAATAGAAGAAGAAGAAGAACACAATATCAGAGTAACACGAATCTCACAGCGGAACGAATAAATATATTTCATAACATAACTTTGAAATACAAATCTGTACTTGAATATACATATCATTATCAAAGTACAACACTTACAACACAGAGGAAATAACTATAGCTATATAATCCTGAAGCCTCCTGCTCCAAGCTCTTCCAGTATATTTGTAAATCCCGACTACTTGACTGCCGTACAAATTTAGGCACCCAAGAGTTCAGGGAAACAAACAAATAAACTCCGGGTCAGTCATGGGACTGGTATGAGTTAAGCATTTTAAAACAATTTGAACAAGTAAACGATATCTCATAAGACCACGCCGTATAACGGAACGAGTTTTTCCCTTATGAAAATCCAAATTATCTTTATATCAAAAACCCTTTTGATATTATAATAATGTCTATCATCCACAACTATAATAATCATCTAACAGAAACGCTTTCATCTCATGTTCTATATACATAGTATACAATCAAAACCGCAAGCAAGTATTGGGTAATGGATTTCCAACTATGACAAGGTATGGAACCACCTTTCGCTAGTGTACCTCTAGAAAGGAATACACTGGGTTCAACAAGAACATCTTGCAACCCGGCCAGACATGACCGACCACTCATTTCGCTTGAGTGTATCGAATGTATATCACCAACGGTTGGGATCAACAACTGTTTCCCGAATGGAACAGTATCGACAATAGATTTTTAGAAATAAATGAAACTCTAGATCAGGTGATTATACACCCTACTTCGGTGCGACCGACTTAGCCATGCTGCCTGCCCAATTTCTGTCATTTACCGGATGTGAGGCTAGAAGCTACGCTTTATCATCACACCAGATTCACTTTGAATGCCACATCGTCAAATCCATCAAATCACCGATTTACGTCCTCAACCATACATTATGTGTTAGCTAAAAGAAGTTTCCTTCTCCGCTTCCACTCTTGGTACGGTAGGAGGAATCAATGTACATGATCGTATGGAAATTCTCTGTCAGACATCCGTCCATACAAGTCATCCAGGAACAGGATGAACCGAAGGCACTATTCTATAAACAGGATAGCCCTTGCATAACTCCGTCTTCAATTTCCTTTGGCATATATGATTCGCAACGCTTATGCCAATACAGAGTGGTTCTTTGGATAATAATCCAACCGGTCTCTCCATATTAACAACGTTAAAATGGTCAAAAACTTGGATAGTCTGTGATTTAACTATCGAAGAAAACAGGTGTGCAAACAACGATATTATTTCCAAATGGAAATTTATATCGATCAAACATCATTCAACATTTATCTCTTTATTTCATTAATTTACTTATCTCCTGTTTCCCTATATTCAATATTTCTTATTTTCTAAATTTGGAAAATATACGTTATTAACAATGGATAACATTTCCATTTCTTGTTTTCTTTATTTGAAAACATTTTTGGTTTCTTATTTGGAAAACATTTCCAAAGCTTCTTCATTTGACTTAGACAGATGTTTAAACAAACTATCGCTATGCCAACTCAAACCATTTCCTTAAATTACTAAATTCACTTAACCATCCTTTACTACCGAACATTAACCATTCCTTAGTTAAATACGAAGCCAATCAAGTTGGGGTAGAACTACCTCTCAGACCTTAACTGAACAACATTTCTAACTTTGAAATAGGCAAAGTTCACTTTATATTTCTTTAACTAACTTCCTTACTTAACCCTCCTTCGAATCATCTCTTATTCGATAATTCTTTCCTTCGAATAAGGTATATTCGATAACTCTATTCAATTTACACTATTCGATTAACCCTTATCAATTAACTCTATTGGACTAACACTATTGGATTAACTCTATTGGACTAACGCTATTGGATTAACTCTATTGGACTAACGCTATTGATTTACTCATTTCACTTAACTCCTTTCAAATAAACTATATTTGATAACTCTTTTAACTCTATTCGAATAAACTATATTCGATTAACTCAATTGATTCTATTCGAATAAACTATATTCGATTAAATCCTTTTACTTTCTATTCGAATAAACTATATTCGATTAACTCATTTTACTTTCTATTCGAATAAACTATATTCGATAACTCGTTTTACTTTATTCGAATCACTAATATTCGATAACTCCTTTTACTTTATTCAAATCACTAATATTCGATAACTCCATTTGAATAACTCTATTTTGATTTACTCTAACTGATTAACTCTAATTGGTTTAACTCTAACTGGTTTAACTCTAACTGGTTTAACACTAACTGGTTAACTCTAATTGATTAACTCTAACTGGTTTAACTCTAACTGATTAACTCTAACTGGTTTAACTCTAACTGGCTAACTCTAATTCGAATAACAAATATTCGATTAACTCTATTCAACTAACTCGACTCGACTTGTGACGATCCCAAAACCCTGTGGTACGTTGTTAAGGATAATCATTGAAATATAACACATTAATCATCATTAGCAGATCATAGATAATAGCATAAACAAGAAATAGAATAATTTACACACATATGACAGCGGAATCATATAGATATCACCACATCAGAGAGCACAGTGCAGGATACAACTTAGTGCATAATAATACATAATCAGTCATCATCGCCAGAGGCGGAATCATACATAAAGAGTACATAAACTAAACATCAGTTTACATCGCCAGTGGCGGAATCATAATACATATACAATAATGGCAGAAAAAGTCATAGTCAGCACGGTGTAGTCAAGCCTCGCTATGAGCCAAAAGTGCACCAGATACCTGTAACTAGGTTGCCCGTGTGAAAATGAGGGCACCCGAGTTTGCAAGGTGAAACAAACTACGACTCAGTCATGGGACTGTTATGAGAAATCTACTTAACTTATTAACAACAATAATAAGGCAAATCAAAGGACCACGCCACTTTCGTGGAACGGGTTTACTCCAGTGAGTGCTAGTGCATGAAATAAAGTAAATGGTTAAATCATCGCAATGATTTTTATAAAAATGAAGCCATTATAAGACTCAGGTCCCATCACACATTGCAACGCAAGCCAGAGGATAGAGTTTTACCTTATAATGGTCAAAAATGCTTCATACGTATAAAACAAAAGTGTTTGATATTATTACTAGTGCATATATGTTTTTAAAAGCAAATTCAATCTTAAATATCAATCCTAGGCGGCATAGCAACCATATACTATGTCGCCATACTAGTAATACAATCACATCCACAATTTCGTATCGGAAATTGGATTCCATCATGAGTCGAGGCAAGGGGCAAGCTCCTCTTCGTTCGAGACACTCTAGCAAATGCCTCGGGACTGCACACAGCAATCCCTGGATCCTCCAAGGCCAGTCCTCTCTTACTTTTGAGGATTAACAATTCCTGAACACACGTTTCCCGGCCCTTACAGACCTATAATCGAGGCGCCTCGTATTCCAACAACCACACAGGTGAAAAGTAGATATAAATATCAGGGCTGGTAGGTCACTGACACCACCATAGCTCGAAAGAAACGTCGTGCACTCCTTGGGTCCTTCTCCCGTTTTTGACTCATACCGGGGTGTGAGGCTCGCGAACTCACGTTATACACAAAGCTATGTCACACAGACCATGCTTTGATCATCAACCACAAGACTTTTCTTTGCAACAGAAGCCTTGATCATATGCCACTTAGGCGTGCCACACAGGCAATCCACTCCATGCGACTGATTTCTATCAATACATAACCTCTGAGCTCGTACGTCTCTGAGAAGGGCGTTAAGCAAGATAATAAGTTCTCCGCCGCCAAACAAATATATATTTAATAGAGATCAATCAGCACAGAACAAAATCCAATGTCAGACACACAATCCATTTACAAGTTCGTTCTGGGTTTGAACGAAACCGAAGGCACCAAATTCCTCGCATATCCGCACAATCAACAATACGTCTGTACGGCTACTACTTCAGCCCCTTCAAGGTAGCTACTCCAATCACGAGCATCAGTAGCGCCCATCCATCCAATGTGAAGATCATCGGTCTTCAACCATCTTCGACTCTTCGACTTCCCAACGTCGATCGATTATTTGAAATGAGAATGAACTCGCCCTTTTCAAATAACCCACGTATATTTATATTTTCAAATCAATTTTTCACATGGTTAAACTATTCAACATTCACATTTCAGTTCTTTAGTATAATTTTCATGTTAAACATATTCAACCATCACATATCAAGCAAACACAACAAAATCGGTATATTTCCCCTCTATATCGTCTATAGTATTTTATAACGATATATCGCCATTTTTATTTATTTAAAACGACCATGTTTAATTAAACGACATTTCAGGTCGTGCCGAGGCACTAGCGTTGTTTTTCACATTTTTTTACCACATATATGAAAATCTAACCGTTGGATCTTCCCAAATTTTATATCACTAGAAAGATCATTTCAAAACAAATCCAACGGTTTCAGTTTTGGGAAAATCCAATGGTCGGATCTTCCACACTAGTCGTTTGAAGTTACGATTTCAAATTATGAACTGCAGCATCGTTATTCAATTTAATTTAATTATATTTATTTATATATAAATATAATCGTTTCTGGCGCTGTTTTTCTTCAGATTTGAATTAAACATTCCAGACAATCCAACCGTCGAATCTTTACACAGTTGGTGCCGTTGGAAAGATACTTCCAAGGCGAACCCAACGGTTGCGGTTTCGGGAAAATCCAATGGTCGGATTTCCCGCACTAGTCGTTTGAAATCACGGTTTCAAAACACGAACTGCACGGCCACGATTCGTTTTAATTTTATTTATATTTATATATTTTATATAAATATAGTTCATTCGAAATTTCCTATACCGTTTTCACTTCAAATATTTCACTAACGCCTTTAAATTTTGGAAAAATTCGCCAAAACCTCCTTTGTACGGGAGGGGCTGGGAAAATTCCCAAATAGCCACACATGCATCTCATCTCAAAAAGAAAAAGAAAAAGCCAAGCGGCTAGCCAACAGACTCATAAAATCATCACCCAAGCAAAACAGTAAACATGTACCTATTTGTCGGGCACAAAATTTTTATTCCTCTTCTCTAGCCTCTTTGCTATAACCAGTTCAATAAATATACATGTACATATATGCAATTTTTATCCCTTATCACTTTCCATTCAACTTCATATTCATTTCAATTTGGTTTAAAAACACCATTCATTCTAATGTTGCATACATAGGCAAAAATCATATCATTAGCTAATTAATGAATATTTCAACTCATGCATATTTATTTGAACAAGTGGTTATTTTTAACACTTCACATTTCAATAAAAATGATATTTTTGGCGAAATAAAATATATTTCAACACATGACTATTTTATTTAGTTCCTATGCACGTTAAAAATAATATTTCTTTCACGAAGATTTATTTCAACGCTCGCATATTTTTAGCAAATCACATATATGATAAAAATGGTATTTTCATCATCTAAAATATTTATTCAACACATGAATGTTTTTAACACTTCATAATTTCAATAAAAATGTAATTTTTATTGTTTAATCTTTTTATTCAACACATGAACTTTTCCAACACACACACTTCTCAACACATGAGCATTTCCACACATGGATATTTCATATAGTTTGTTCATATAAAAAAGATAAAAATTTTATTGTTGAAACTATTTATATATAAGGCGAATATTTTACATACCTCATATTTATTATAAAAATGTGATTTTTATTGTTTAAATACTTCATTCATTCACACATGAATTTAATTTTCACACATCACTTCTCAACACGTGAGCATTTCCACACATGGATATAGTTTCAACACATGACTTTAGCTTCATCGCATGAAAATAATTTCAACATATGAAAATAAATCTAACACATGAATATTATTCAAAATTTCGGCAGCATAACGACAGGGTAGTTAAAACCAGCACCGTCCCGAATACAGCTCCTCGCTCTACCTTAAAACCTCACGGTTTTTTACAATGGGGATTCATGCATCTAATTCGCACGCAAGCGACATGTATTATTTTCATTTCCACAATTATTTCCAATTTATTTCAATCACCTATGGGTATTTTTCAACCACAACCAATCACTATCAACCACAAACAGTTATTCAACCATTCGCATTTTTCATCCAATATTTCACACCAATTCACAACAATAAATATCATCCATGGTTTGTGGACGAGGGGAGTATATATATATATTTCTATATTTCACTTGCATTTCAACACATATATCAATTATACTATGCATGTATAATTCATACTTCGCTCATATAGCTTACACAACGCATGTACATGAGGTATACAACACGTATATAATTTATATTTTGCTTGTATAATTTATACATGACATTTTCCATTCAATTTCATTTAATTTAGATTTCTCACATTGGTTTTCGGAGTGCTAAAAATCGTAGATGGCTCAGAAAAATTCGCGGTCTCTTCTATGTGGTAGAGAGCCTCCTTGCGGTCACAATGTTTCCTGCTTCATCGAATTTCGTCAACACACCATGAAGATATGATTTTTCAAAGTTCAAATGTGATAAAGGACTCACCTTTCACGATGGTTCAAAACTAGGTTTCAGATTTTCGGCAAATCCATGCAACAATGTGAGGATCGGGCGGTGCAGCGTCGAAGGGGGAGGAGAGAGCTTCGCGCGCGTGGGGGAGTGGGCCAGTTCGATGGTCCCTGGCGTCGCCGGCGGCGGTCCAAACGTCGGCCGTTCTCGAGCTTGATTCAAGCTCCACAGGCCACGAAAAATTCCAAACTCTATATTGATTTGAAGAGGAGATCTAGAGCTTTAAAATGAATCAAGAATCAAGTGATTTCATTGAGAAACGAGAGAGAAATCAAGCCGGGAAGATCTGTAGCACTTCCGCCGTTCGCGACCTGGAGCTGACGGGTTTTGTTTTTTTTTTTTAAATTATGAAATGAAATTTCCTATTGGCCGATGGTTTTATTATATTTTAAAATACTATTTCTCTACACGGACACCAATATAAACCCAACGACTGTCGCCCTAGCTAAAACCCGCATCCCGGACACAATGGGATATGTTTCGTAGGCCAATTCGACTGTTACAGTTAGTTATTCCTCAAATTAAAGTATAAACATTTTATATTCAATTTGAATGTACATTTCAATTTTCCAAGGCCACAAACTGATTCGAAAAATTCCAGAAAAATAAATCTAGCTATGTTTTGACGCTACGGTCCCGACAAAACTAGTTTCATCGAATTCTGAGATCGTTTGAAAAATGGCCCTTTTTTGGTCGATCCTATTTAACAGAAATTGACCAAACACATTTTCTTTTGCCACGCTCACATACTAGCTTCAAAAATTATGAAATTTGAAACCTAGCAATGGTTTGACATCCCGGACCCAACAAAAGTGGTTTCGTCAAATTCCGAGGTCGTTTGCAAAATGTCTATTTTCAAGGGCTATATATTCTATATAGCGACCTTTATGAAAATTCATTTGGCCATAACTTTTGATTCCCGCTATGAAACTTCGATTTTTTAGATTCGTTAGAAAGATATTCATTAACAGATTTAAATATTTTTGGTTTCACCAAAATCCGTTATATTTTGCACCCGGTGCAGTAGTCAAATTTGAATTCAAATTTTCAAACTGACACACTATTTCTAATTCACTATTTTATTGAAATATTCTATTTCAATTGTTCAAATTCCTTTGAAATAACCAATTTAAAAATTTTAAATTGGCTCATATTTCCCAGGTTGTTACAATCTCCCCCACTTAAAACTTTTCGTCCCCGAAAAGGAAACAACAGTAAAGTAGGAAACAAAAATGTAAATGCAAAGTATTGTAAAGGTACCTTGCACCGAAGTTAGTCAGAGATGTCCACTCTGCATTTGGGGTAAGCTTGCTTAATGCTTTCCTCAGTCTCCCAAGTACAGTCTCTAGGATCACTACTCCACTGCACTTTAACTAAATGAACCTTTTTTCTTCTTAGCTCTCTAGTTTCTTTGCCAAAAATCTTTAATGGCTCTCTTATGACTGCTAATTCTGGAGTTATTTCCAAGTCCTGTTGCGCTGCTTCTTCTACAACAAGATCCGGATCATGCACATGTCTTCCATGTTGAGATACGTGAAACACATCATGCACTCCAGGCAACCAATCTGGTAATTGAACCCTATAAGCAGGAGTTCCAATTCGTTCAATTATAGGAAAGGGACCAATAAATCTCGGTGCTAACTTCCCAGTTTTTCCGAATCTGATTACTCCTCTCATCGGAGAAACTTTCAAATAAACATGGTCTCCAACAGCAAATGTCAAATCTCTTCTTCTAGAATCTGCATAACTTTTCTGTCGGCTTTGTGCGGTTCTCAATCGGTTTTTGATGAAGTCGACTTTATCAGACGCTTCTCTAATCATGTCGGGTCCTAACACAAGTATGTTGCCATGTTCTACCCAACATGATGGAGATCTGCACGGTCTACCGTATAATGCTTCAAATGGCGACATTCCCAAACTTGCTTGATAGCTATTGTTATATGAGAATTCTGCCAAATGTAAGTGATCTTCCCATGATCCACCAAAATCAATTATACAAGCCCACAGTAAATCTTCCAGAATTCTATTCACACGCTCAGTTTGGCCATCTGTTTGAGGGTGATAAGCGGTGCTCATATTCAGTTTTGTTCCCAATTCTTTCTGGAATGCCTCCCAGAATTTGCTAGCAAAAATTGGGTCTCTATCACTGTGCCAGTTCCAGAGAAGGTTTTGCCTCCCAGGTTCTTGTACCTCTTAGCCACGCGGTCCAGCACGAATTGTTGAGCGGCCGGGGGTTGTATCAAGGGTCCTTCTTCAACTGGGACTTCTCCTCGTTCTCTGCCACGACCAGCTCGGCCTCCTCTAGCAGCGGCTGCTCGAGTAGCCATTGTTTAAGTTCTGTACAAGCAAGAAAAGAGCCAGCCTACAGAAATGATAATTTTATTGTATGGTTAAGCAGAAAACTTAAGGAAAGATAACGATGGACTGATCAAATTGTTTTTGCTATTCTGCTTGGCTCATTCTTGGACATTACTAGTCCTATCTCTAATGAGCTACTCGCCTTAGAATACTACTGATTCTATTTTGACGAAGTATTTAATGTGCTAAATTCCAGAACTAAGGTTAACAAAGGCTCTGATACCAGCTGTGACGATCCCAAAACCCCATGGTACGGTGTTAAGGATAATCATTGGAATATAACACATTAATCATCATTAGCAGATCACAGATAATAGCATAAACAAGAAATAGAATAATTTACACACATATGATAGCGGAATCATATAGATATCACCACATCAGAGAGCACAGTGCAGGATACTACTTAGAGCATAATAATACATAATCAGTCATCATCGCCAGAGGCGGAATCATACATAAAGAGTACACAAACTAAACATCGGTCTACATCTCCACTGGCGGAATCATAATACATATACAATAATGGCGGAAAAAGTCATAGTCAGCTCGGTGTAGTCAAGCCTCGCCATGAGCCAAAAGTGCACCAGATACCTGTAACTAGGCTGCCCGTGTGAAAATGAGGGCACCCGAGTTTGCAAGGTGAAACAATCTACGAGTCAGTCATGGGACTGGTATGAGAAATCTACTTAACTTATTAACAACAATAATAAGGCAAATCAAAAGGATCACGCCACTTTCGCGGAACGGGTTTACTCCAATGAGTGCTAGTGCATGAAATAAAGTAAATGATTAAATCATCGCAATGCTTTTTATAAAAATGAAGCCATTATAAGACTCAGGTCCCATCACTCAATGCAACGCAAGCCGGAGGATAGAGTTTTACCTTATAATGGCCAAAAATGCTTCATACATATAAAAAAAATGTGTTTGATATTATTACTAGTGCGTATATGATTTCAAAAGCAAACTCAATCATAAATATCAGTCCTAGGCGGCATAGCTACCATCTACTATGTCGCCATACTAGTAATACAATCGCATCCGCAATTTCGTACCGGAAATTGGATTCCATCATGAGTCGAGGCAAGGGGCAAGCTCCTCTTCGTTCGAGACACTCTAACAAATGCCTCGGGACCGCACACAGCAATCCCTGGATCCTCCAAGGCCGGTCCTCTCTTACTTTTGAGGATTAGCAATTCTTGAACACACGTTTCCCGGTCCTTACAGACCTATAATCGAGGCGCCTCATATTCCAACAACCACACAGGTGAAAAGTAGATATAAATGTCAGGGCTGGTAGGTCACTGACACCACCATAGCTAGAAAGAAACGTCGTGCACTCCTTGGGTCCTTCTCCCGTTTTTGACTCATACCGGGGTGTGAGGCTCGCGAATTCACGTTATACACAAAGCTACATCACACAGACCATGCTTTGATCATCAACCACAAGACTTTGCTTTGCAACAGAAGCCTTGATCATATGCCGCTTAAGCGTGCCACATAGGCAATCCACTCCATGCGACTGATTTCTATCAATACATAACCTCTGAGCTCGTACATCTCAGAGAAGGGCGTTAAGCAAGAGAATAAATTCTCCGCCGCCAAACAGATATATATTTAACAGAGATCAATCAGCACAGAACAAAATCCAATGTCAGACACACAGTCCATTTACAAGTTCGTTCTGGGTTTGAACGAAACCGGAGGCACCAAATTCCTCACATATCCGCACAATCAACAATACGTCCGGACGGCTACTACTTCAGCCCCTTCAAGGTAGCTACTCCAATCACGAGCATCAGTAGCGCCCATCCATCCAATGTGAAGATCGTCGGTCTTCAACCGTCTTCGACTCTTTGACTTCTCAATGTCGATCGATTATTTGAAATGAGAATGAACTCGCCCTTTTCAAATAACCCACGTATATTTAGATTTTCAAATCAATTTTTCACATGGTTAAACTATTCAACATTCACATTTCAGTTCCTTAGTATAATTTTCATGTTAAACATATTCAACCATCACATATCAAGAAAACACAACAAAATCGGTTTATTTCCCCTCTATATCGTCTATAGTATTTTATAACGATATATCGCCATTTTTATTTATTTAAAACGGCCATGTTTAATTAAACGACATTTCAGGTCGGGCCGAGGCACTGGCGCTGTTTTTCACTAAATTTGTTTTACACATATCTGAAAATCTAACCGTTGGATCTTCCCAAATTTTATATCATTAGAAACATCATTTCAAAACAAATCCAACGGTTTTAGTTTTGGGAAAATCCGACGGTCGGATCTTCCACACTAGTGGTTTGAAGTTACGATTTTAAATTACGAACTGCAGCATCGTTATTCGATTTAATTTAATTATATATATATATATAAATATAATCGTTTCTGGCACTGTTTTTCTTTAGATTTGAATTAAACAATCCAGACAATCCAACCGTCGGATCTTTACACAGTTGGTGCCGTTGGAAAGATATTTCCAAGGCAAACCCAAAGGTTGCGGTTTCGGGAAAATCCAATGGACGGATTTCCCGCACTAGTCATTTGAAATCACGGTTTCAAAACACAAACTGCACGGCCACGATTCGTTTTAATTTTATTTATATTTATATATTTATATAAATATAGTTCATTCGAAAATTCCTATATCGTTTTCACTTAAAATATTTCACTAACGCCTTTAAATTTTGGAAAATTTCGCCATAACCTCCTTTGTATGGGAGGGGCTAGGAAATTCCCAAATAACCACACGGGCGTCTCATCTCAAAAAGAAAAAGAAAAAGCCAAGCGGCTAGCCAATAGGCTCATAAAATCGTTACCCAAGCAAAACAATAAACATGCACCTATTTGTCAGGCACAAAATTTTTATTCCTCTTCTCTAGCCTCTTTACTATAACCTGTTCAATAAATATGCATGTACATATATGCAATTTTTATCCCTTATCATTTTCCATTCAACTTCATATTTATTTCAATTTGGTTTAAAAACACCATTCATTCTAATGTTACATACATTGGCAAAAATCATATCATTAGCTAATTAATGAATATTTCAACTCATGCATAATTATTTGAACAAGTGGTTATTTTTAACACTTCACATTTCAATAAAAATGATATTTTTGGTGAACTAAAATATATTTCAACACATGACTATTTTATTTAGTTCCTATGCATATTAAAAATAATATTTCTTTCACGAAGATTTATTTCAACACTCGCATATTTTTAGCAAATCACATATATGATAAAAATGGTATTTTCATCATCTAAAATATTTATTCAACACATGAATGTTTTTAACACTTCATAATTTCAATAAAAATGTAATTTTTATTGTTTAATCTTTTTATTCAACACATGAACTTTTCCAACATACGCACTTCTCAACACATGAGCATTTCCACACATGGATATTTCATATAGTTTGTTCATATAAGAAAGATGAAATTTTTATTATTGAAACTATTTATATATAAGGTGAATATTTTACATACCTCATATATATTATAAAAATGTGATTTTTATTGTTTAAATACTTTATTCATTCACACATGAATTAATTTTTCACACATCACTTCTCAACACGTGAGCATTTCCACAAATGGATATAGTTTCAACACATGACTTTAGTTTCATCGCATGAAAATAATTTCAACATATGAAAATAATTCTAACACATGAATATTATTCAAAATTTCGGCAGCATAACGGCAGGGTAGTTAAAACCGGTACCGTCCTGAGTACGGCTCCTCGCTCTACCTTAAAACCTCGCGGTTTTTGACAATGGGGATTCATGCATCTAATTCGCACGCAGGCGGCATGTTTTATTTTCATTTCCACAATTATTTCCAATTTATTTCAATCTCCTATTGGTATTTTTCAACCACAACCAATCACTATCAGCTACAAACAATTATTCAACCATTCGCATTTTTCATCCAATATTTCACACCAATTCACAAAAATAAATTTCGTCCATGGTTTGTGGACGAGGGGAGTATATATATATATATATATATATATATATATATATATATATATATATATATATTTCACTTGCATTTCAACACATATATCAATTATACTATGCATGTATAATTCATACTTCGCTCATATAGCTTACACAACGCATGTACATAAGGTATACAACACGTGTATAATTTATATTTCGCTTGTATAATTTATACATGACATTTTCCATTCAATTTCATTTAATTTAGATTTCTCAAATTGGTTTTCGGAGTGCTAAAAATCGTAGATGGCTCAGAAAAATCCGCGGTCAGTTCTATGTGGTAGAGAGCCTCCTTGCGGTCCCGATGTTTCCTATTTCATCGAATTTCGTCAACACACCATAAAGATATGATTTTTCAAAGTTCAAATGTGATAAAGGACTCACCTTTCACGATGGTTCAAAACTAGGTTTCAGATTTCGGCAAATCCGTGCAACGATGTGAGGATCGGGCGGTGCAACGTCGAAGGGGGAGGAGAGAGCTTCGTGGCGTGGGGGAGTGGGCCAGTTCGATGGTCCCTGGCGTCGCCGGCGGCGGTCCAAACGTCAGCCGTTCTCGAGCTCGATTCGAGCTCCACAGGCCACGAAAAATTCCAAACTCTATATTGATTTGAAGAGGAGATCTAGAGCTTTAAAATGAATCAAGAATCAAGTGATTTCATTGAGAAACGAGAGAGAAATCAAGCAGGGAAGATCTGGAGCACTTCCGACGTTCGCGACCTGGAGCTGACGGGTTCTTGGGTTTTTTTTTTAAATTATGAAATGAAATTTCCTATTGGCCGATGGTTTTATTATATTTTAAAATACTATTTCTCCACACGGACACCAATTCAAACCCAACGACTGTCGCCCCTAGCTAAATACCCCTATCCCGGACACAATGGGATATGTTTCGTAGGACAATTCGACTGTTACAGTCAGTTATTCCTCAAATTAAAGTATAAACATTTTATATTCAATTTGAACGTACATTTCAATTTGCCAGGGCCACAAACTGATTCGAAAAATTCCAGAAAATAAATCTAGCTATGTTTTGACGCTACGGTCCCAACAAAACTAGTTTTGTCGAATTCTGAGATCGTTTGAAAAATGGCCCTTTTTTGGTCGATCCTATTTAACAAAAATCGACCAAACACATTTTCTTTTGCTACGCTCACATACTAGCTTCAAAAATTATGAAATTTGAAACTTAGCAATAGTTTGACATCCCGGACCCAACAAAAGTGATTTCGTCGAATTCCGAGGTCGTTTGCAAAATGTCTATTTTCAAGGGCTATATATTCTATATAGCGACCTTTCTGAAAATTCATTTGGCCATAACTTTTGAATCCCGCTATGAAACTTCGATTTTTTAGATTTGTTAGAAAGATATTCATTAACAGATTTAAATATTTTGGGTTCCACCAAAATCTGTTATATTTTGCACCCGGTGCAGTCAGTCAAAGTTTGAATTCAAAATTTCAAACTGACTAACTATTTCTAATTCACTATTTTATTGAAATATTCTATTTCAATTGTTCAAATTCCATTGAAATAACCAATTTAAATTTTTTAAATTGGCTCGTATTTCCCGGGTTGTTACACGACTAACCCCTTTCGAATAACTAATTCGATTTACTAACTTTCGAATACCATATTCGATTTAACTCCTTTCGGATACCATATTCGATTTAACTCCTTTCGAATACCATATTTGATTTAACTCCTTTATTCGCTTTATAACGATTTCCCTTTTAACAACGTTTATTCATTTTAAAGATTTACTTTTAGTAACGGTTCTCCACTTTAAAAATGATTTCCTCCTTATAACAGTTTCCTTTTTATAACGTTTATTCATTTTCTAAATATCTCCTATTTATAAATATTCCAATTTATAAATATTTTTTATGTAAGAACCCGTAACTTCCCCGTGAAGGAAAGAGCGGATACTTTGAGAACACGACAAAATAGAACGCAGACGGAAGAACATTTCATTGTTTATTACAACAATTCCATCAGATACAAGAATATACAGAGTATAAATGAATACTATACATTCGATAAATATCAGAGATTACAATAAATTACATAGCAGCGGAAAATAATACAAAACACAACTGAAAGTAATACACAGATACAGAGCTTTCCGAGCATCGTTCCAGCTGTAAATCAGGATCCTGTGAATATAAATCTGCAAAACCAAAACTACTAGCTACCCATGTGGAAAATGAGGGCACCAAGAGTTTAGGTTGAAACAATAAACTCCAGGTCAGTCATGTGATTGGTGTGAGAACTAAAACAGTTATTTGAAGCTTTACTTTAAAAGAGAGTAATTCAAGGGACCACGCCGTATAACACGGAACAGGTTTCCTGCCAAGAATATCAGTGCATAGGATAAATAGCGCAATGCTTTTTCGAAAAATGAAGCTATTATAACACCCAGGTCCCATAACACAATGCAACACAAGCCGGAGGATATGGTTTTCCCTTATAATAGCCAAACATGCTTGGTACGTTTAAAAACAAATCATTTGATACTATTATAAGTGTATAGTGTCAAAACAATTTCAATCATAAATATCAATCATAGACGGCATGGGTACCATATATCATGTCGCCATACTAGTTCTACAATTAAGACCGAAATATCTCGTATTGGAAATTGGATTTCCGTCATGAGTCGAGGCAAGGGGCAAGCTCCTCTCCGCTTCGAGACACTCTAGCAAATGTCCCAGGACTACACGTTCTGGGAAACCCTTGGATCTTCAGGGCCGATCCTCTCTTATGTTTAGGGATTTGCAATTCCTGAACACATGTTTCCCGGTCCTTACAGACCTAAAATCGAGGCGCCTCATCCAACAACCACATAGGTTAAAAGTATATAAATGTCAGGGCTGGTAAGTCACTGACACCACCAAAGCTAGAAAGAAACGTCGTGCTCTCCCTGCAGTCCTTATCCCATTTTTAACTCATACTGAGGTGTGAGGCTCGCGAATTCACGTTATACACAAAGCTACGCCACAAAGGCCGTGCTTTGATCATCAACCACAAGACTTTGCTTTTCAACAGAAGCCTTGATCAATTGCCACTTAGGCGTGCCACACAGGCAATTCATGCCATGCGACTGATGTCCATCGATATACAACCTCTGAGCTCGTACGTTTCAGGGAAGGGCGTTAAGCAAGAGAATAAATTCTCCACCGACAAACAGATGTATATTTAATGGAGATCAATCAACACAGAATAAAATCCAATGTCAGACACACAGTCCATTTACAAGTTCGTTTTGGGTCTGAATGAAACCGGAGGCGCTTTCCTCGCATATCCATCGATCTCCAAGTACGTCTGGACGACCACCAACTGATTCCCTCATCTTGGGTGTACAGCCCAATCAAGATCATCAGTAATCACCCAAATGATGTGAAGACTTCTGGTCTTCAATCACCGTCTTCATCTTCGACTTATCGTCGAATCAGTTATTCAGAATGCGTATAAACCCAGCCTTTCTGAATAACCCGCGTATATAGTAAACAAATGTTACACAAACACAACATACGCCTCATTCCAATTCAGCAACCACTAACCGTAAATCAGCAAGAGAACAATTTCCCAAATATTAACCCCGAAGGCCGAAACCAACATCAGATCAATACCCAGGAAACAATTCTTCTTGGCTAACCTACAGCTAGTTTCTAAATTTCATAATCTTAGGGAAAGGTTCCCATTAATTTTATCAAAGATAAATTCTTTTAAATTTATTCTTTAATCTTCCTTTGGATGTCATATCAAACCAAATTATGGTTTTTCAAACTAGTGGAGATTAGCGAACCACACCGAAGTAATTATTTATTTTATTTCCCAATCCCAACCTATTCATCCCATGAAGCAAAACTGGTAATACTCCATATCTAACACCATGGTGTTATCGGTAAATTTAATTACCATTTCACGTTCAAAGCTAATTAAAGATTTAACTATCGCTTGGAGCAAAACTGGTGACACTCCATTCTCGCTCATTCTCCAAATTTGATAATTTAAATTATCAATTCACATTTCAATCTAATTGCAGATTCATTAAAACTCCCTTTACTGGGTTAAAGAACTAATGTCATTTAAAACATAGTTCACGATAAACCCAAATCACATTCTATTTATTATCGGGTTAAAGAACAAGTGTTATTTAAAACACCGTTCACGATAATCCCACAAATCAATTCTTTTTAAAACCCATTTCAAATCCAATTTATTTATTTAAAAATAAATGGGTTTTAATTTTAGTTCAAAACTAGTTCATTTCGATAAAAATCTATTTTTATCTTTTCAAATATGGAGTTTTTCATCCCAATTTTTCCCAACTCATTTCTTATGATTTTACACAAATTATTACTATTTTTAATAATTTTATCAAGGCCTGTACAGTCGATTTCCATCAACGGCCATCGAACTGCACTTACAGCGACTTTTTCCAAATTTGATTTGGACGTATCTCCAAATCCAACCGTTAGATTTCAAATTTCTAATATTCGTTAGAAAGCTCTTTTCGATACGAATCCAACGGTTCCGGTTTTAGGAGAATCCGACGGTCGGATCTCCCGTAATGTCCGTTCGAAGTCACTGGTCGAAATTTACGAACTGCCGCGGCGCGGCGCGTTCTATTCAGGCCATTATATATAATATATATATATATATATATTATATATTTCGTCGATTTCCCTTTTTAAACGAATTTTATAAATCGTTTCAAATTTGTTTCTAGAACAATTTCAACATTCCTTTCAAATTCAAATCAAAATTGAATTTTCCCTTATAAATTCTTTTTATATTCATTTCTATTTGATTTCAATTCAAATCGATTTCAATTCTATTTCAAATTCGTTTTCTATTCAATTCAATTCAAATTCGTTTTCTATTCAATTCAATTCAAATTCGTTTTCTATTCGATTCAATTCGAATTCGTTATATATTCAATTCAATTATAAAAACGAATATAATCGATATAAATATCGTTTGCGTCAAAATAGCGCATCTCTAATCAACACGGCTTTATATATTTCAATAATTCCGTTATACTATTCAACAAATGAATATTTATCCTATTCAATACATGAATCTATATTTTTGTCAACACGTGACTAATCTCAACGAATGAGTACTGTTCACGTGTGAGTATTTTTGTTATTTAATATATTTTGTAAAAATTATGGTATTTATCGTTTGATTTCAAATCGGACTCCAACCGTAAATTAGTAAGAGAACGATTCCCTGAGTATTAACCCCGAAGGCCGAAACCAACATCAGATCAACATCCAGGAGACCACTCAACTTATCTATTTTCCAATTAGTTTCTGATTTTATATATGATAAAGATGTAAATTTTATTGTTAAAATATTTCGTTCAACACATGACTAATCTCAACGGATGAGTATGGTCAACACATGAACCTTTATTTTATAATGATAAAGATGTAAATTTTATTGTTAAAATATTTCGTTCAACACATGACTAATCTCATCGGATGAGTACGGTCAACACATGAACCTTTATTTTATAATGTTCTTTATTTTCTAAATTGGAATGAGGCTCAATCAATCACCATATAGCGTTAACTATATGGATTCCATACAACACATGTATATAAATAGCAACGATAAATAATCAACCATCATCCAAAGTGCACTACTCTGTACAAGCATCAAATATAGATATCTAACGCTTATAACAGCCTGTCAATCAATCGATCGACATATAACTAATTACTGGGATTAGTGTATGCCATATTTTAACCCAATACCCGTGTGGGGTTTCAAACAATCAAATCCAGATTTTATTTGTGCAGTTGGGCGATGTGTAAAATTTATCGTCCCAATCAATGCCCTTCAAATAGGTGTACATAAATAAACCGTCCGGTTTGTAAACGAATATTTATTTATTCACGTTCACGTTAAAAATTATATTTTTAACGACCAAATTATTTTATTCAACCTATGAATATCCTATTCGGTTCATTTATTAAATAAAATGATATCTTTATTTTTCTAACTTATTTTAGAAAATTTCAGCGGCATAACGGCACGATACTAGAAACGGGACAAGGCCTAGCCTTATCCCCGGTCTAGTGATGGCCCACGCCATACACATATCAATCAAACCAATTCCATTTCACCAAACAATCAAATTCCAATCAAATAACCTAACCAACTGCACAACAAACAAATCAAACAAGTCCATGGTCTGTGGACGATTGTGTTAGTTGCTACTAAACACCGTCTGCATCCTAGTATATATATATATATATATATAACTAGAAAGAGAAGATTTAAAGTGAGGAGTTCTCACCAAAGCTAATCCAACTCCACGACACTTCTAATGTAGGAAATCTTCACTGTTCTCGCCTTTTGTCACTTTCGTTGCCCGTAGCCACTACATATATAAAAATCACATTTTTATATTGTTGCTATGTATGTAAAAATCACATTTTTATACTACTACTATATAGCTAAAAATTCTATTTTTTATACCGCTGTTCATATAATAAAGATCAAATCTTTACTATCTATATAATATAAAAATCGTATTTTTATTATCTCTACTATATAAAAATCATATTTTTATTTTCTCTATACTATAAAAATCATATTTTTATTCTTTCTATAATATAAAAATCATATTTTTACATATTTCATTCTTCAAAAACCATAGAAGCTTTAAAGCGGAGAAAACTCACATTTTTCTAACGCCCGGATTCGCTCTTCAGGTTCCAGAATTTGCAAAAAAGCTTCAATCTTCACACCATATTTTTTTTCTAGCTTAAACGCGCCATTCCAGACAACTTTTGCCTGTGGTCTTCCTCCTGAAAATGTGCCATTTCGCCGGAAATCACGAAAAGACAGCATTTTGACAGTGTTTGGACAACAGACTTTGGACGCGTTTTCCCGACAACTCCGCAATGCAAAATAGGACTATCATATACCAAATCGAAGAGAAAATCGTGCTCTTCGACTTTGGTCTTGAGGAACTTCGGCTAGAAACCCACGGCTTGGGAGTTATTTGCGAAAATGATAGGGTGTTATTTGCAAAACGGGATTTTTGGTGAAAATGAGTTTTGGGTGTAGCGGGGCCCACGGTCGGAGTTGGGCTGGGGGGTGGCGGCGCTGGACCTGATTGGAGGTGGGGAGGGTCGGCGGTGGTGGAGGGGCCCACGGTGGTGGTGGTTGGTGGTTGGGTCCTAGGGTTGCAAATTGGAGAGAGAGAGAAGAGAGAGGTGGAAAGAGAGAGGAGGAGGTGGCCGGAGGGGAGGAGGAGCGGCGGCGGTGGGTGGTGGCAGCGGTGGTGGGGGAGGGGCTGATGGGTTTTGGGGAGGAGCCCATTAAAGTGGGAAAATGCAAGAAGAGGAAGGAGGAAATTACGAAGAAGGAAAAGGAAGCTAAGTGTTTATATGCTCGTTTCTCAACTATCGTCCGAACGCCGACGATATCCAATTGCCACGGATTTCGGACACGAGATAGTAGACGTGAAGACGAGTCCAACGAAACAAGTTTCGTCGAATTCCGAGTTCGTTTGACCGTCCGTTAAAATTCTCAAAAATGCTCAGATAAGCTCTAAAAATGCGATTATGGCGCACCATTTCTACTTGCATGCTCACATGCTAACTCCAAAAAACATGGCCTTTTGGATTTAACCATTATTAGACGGTACGAATCCAAAAAAAAAAACAAAATCGAATTCTGAGGTCGTATCAATAATGTTCCTTTGTAAAATGACTGCTCGTTTTACCCTGAACTGTTTTAGCTCGCACGGCCACATACTAACTCCTTTTGACGCGCCCTTTGGAACTCAACGATGATTTATCATTATGAATCCATAAAATTTTATCTCGTCGAATTCTAAGCTCATATGCAAAATTTCACTTTTTAAGGGCTATGTATTGCTAACCGAAAAGCTCCAGCCAATTGCCACTATTCCGGATATCGTAATATATCAAAGCTTATACTTTTCGGAGTTCTAAACGGCATTTTGAACTCAATGGAAGTGATTTCGTGTCCAAATTCATCCGTATGCAAAATATGACTTTTTGGGACATGTATAATTTACATAGCGACTATTCTGAATTTTCAATTGGGCATAACTTTTGATTCCCGCTATGAAATTTCAATTTTTCGGATTCGTTGGAAAGATATTCTCAACTAGATTCTAATATTTTTGGTTTCGCCAAAATCCGGTTTATTTTGAATCCTGTACATTCATTTGAAGTTTGAAATCTAATTATCGAACTACCACGCCATTTTCAATTCCTTTTATAATTATAAATAAATATTTATATTCTAACGATGATCTATATAAATATACACGTTCTAATTCTATTCAAAATAAATTTCTATTCATTATTATTTAAAATAACTCATTTTAAATATTCAAAATTCATTAAAATTGCCAAAATAAAAATTTTAAATTGGCTAAGAATTTCCGGGTTGTTACATTCTCCCCCACTTAAAACTTTTCGTTCCCGAAAAGGAACGAAGCCGAAAGTTGTTTTAAAAAAACCAACTCAACGTTCATTCTGGCTTCCATTCTCCAACTTTTCAGTTTTTGAGAATTTTCAAATTCTTCAAAAATTTGGCTAACACCCGGAATTTTCGAAAAAATTCGCCATAACCTCCTTTGTACGGGGAGGGGTTTGGAAATTTATTGGGCCGTATTAGGTACCCAATAAATCCTATAAAGCATACACATATTTATAGTGATATATTCTGGTGTTTACAGGGGAGCGTGTATAGATAATAACTCCAGAGAATAAATTCTCGTCACCCTGTCAAAGCCTGAGGGAGTGTGCATTTGAATTGCTCCAGAGAATAAATTCTCATCACCTCGTCCCGTATGGGAAATAAATAATCCATGTGCCGTATCTAATGACTAGAGAGATGTGATTATTGTCAACTCCAGACCCGTGTGGGGTTTTTATTAATCTCGCAATTTTACCGTTACAATTTTATATTGTCCATATCAGTCATCAGTTCAACCTGTAATATATAGTCTATATCTATCGTCAATTCAACCTGTAATATATAGTCATCGCCATACAAGCCTCTCGCTCGTATGGTAAATCTTCCACCTCGTCACACAAGCTCCAAATGCTTGTGTGGTATATGATGAAGTATGCGATATTAAGAAGTATGCCATTTTCAGGAAGTATGCCATGCAGTGTAGTTCAAAATTAATTCTTACTATCCTATGGCGACATTTATTAATTACACATAGAATAACCAGCACTCCGCATCCAATGGCACTCACAGGAGTTGAAATAATAATAAAAGTGCGCATCCAACTCATTAAGGTTTACCTATTTGTCGGGCACGCAAATAAATTCTTTATTCAACAGCTAATCCATTTACCTGTTCAAACATATATATGTATATGCACGCATTTGCAAATAATTTACAATACAATTCAATATTTGGTTCAATTAAGCCTGAATTCACCATTCATTCACATAATGGTTTAAATAAATAATCATACAACACAACCATCTATCAATTAGTGAATTAGCTTTTCAAATTCAGAATTTGATATATATATACAGAAAAACATGTTTTTGATGCCAAATCACAACAATAAACCTATCTAATTTTGGTTCTCACACCAGTCTAATGGAAATATATAGATATCACACTTTCGTCACTCGAAAATAAATACTGGTGATGGTATACTTCATCATCAGGACCATGTCCGGGCGACTAGAGTGTGACTCTATATCTATCTAATATATTAAAACTTCGAATATACGTTCATGACGCGTATATGCAAAACCTTTATATACTAGATTGTCCAAATCAATATAAATAAATTATTCAAATACGTATAAAACGATTTAAATTTCAAAACAAAATTGTTTTCATTTGAAAAATATACTCTTCACACTCGTTCTAGGATACTACTGATCCTATCTCTAACGAGTCATTCTAATTGGATATTACTAATCCAATATCTGATGAATTCTTTCGTATGGTTCTAATGTGTCTTGTTCTCGAGCTCTGTAAACCAAAGCTCTGATACCAAATGTAAGAACCCGTAACTTCCCCGTGAAGGAAAGAGCAGATACTTTGAGAACACGACAAAATAGAACGCAGACGGAAGAACATTTCATTGTTTATTACAACAATTCCATCAGGTACAAGAATATACAGAGTATAAATGAATACTATACATTCGATAAATATCAGAGATTACAATAAATTACATAGCAGCGGAAAATAATACAAAACACAACTGAAAGTAATACACGGATACAGAGCTTTCCGAGCATCGTTCCAGCTGTAAATCAGGATCCTGTGAATATAAATCTTCAAAACCAAAACTACTAGCTGCCCATGCGGAAAATGAGGGCACCCAGAGTTTAGGTTAAAACAATAAACTCCAGGTCAGTCATGTGACTGGTGTGAGAACTAAAACAATTATTTGAAGCTTTACTTTAAAAGAGAGTAATTCAAGGGACCACGCCGTATAACACGGAACGGGTTTCCTCCCAAGAATACCAGTGCATAGGATAAACAACGCAATGCTTTTTCGAAAAATGAAGTTATTATAAGACCCAGGTCCCATCACACAATGCAACGCAAGCCGGAGGATAGGTTTTCCCTTATAATAGCCAAACATGCTTGGTACGTTTAAAAACAAATCATTTGATACTATTATAAGTGTATAGTGTCAAAACAATTTCAATCATAAATATCAATCATAGACGGCATGGGTACCATATATCATGTCGCCATACTAGTTCTACAATTAAAACCGAAATATCTCGTATTGGAAATTGGATTTCCGTCATGAGTCGAGGCAAGGGGCAAGCTCCTCTCCGCTTCGAGACACTCTAGCAAATGTCCCAGGACTACACACTCTGGGCAACCCTTGGATCTTCAGGGCCGGTCCTCTCTTACGTTTGAGGATTGGCAATTCCTGAACACACGTTTCCCGGTCCTTACAGACCTAAAATCGAGGCGCCTCATCCAACAACCACATAGGTGAAAAGTATATAAATGTCAGGGTTGGTAAGTCAATGACACCACCAAAGCTAGAAAGAAACGTCGTGCTCTCCTTACAGTTCTTATCCCGTTTTTAACTCATACCAAGGTGTGAGGCTCGCGAATTCACGTTATACACAAAGCTACGCCACAAAGGCCGTGCTTTGATCATCAACCACAAGACTTTGCTTTTCAATAGAAGCCTTGACCATTTGCCACTTAGGCGTGCCACATAGGCAATTCATGCCACGCGACTGATGTCCATCGATATACAACCTCTGAGCTCGTACGTCTCAGAGAAGGGCGTTAAGCAAGAGAATAAATTCTCCGCCGCCAAACAGATGTATATTTAATGGAGATCAATCAACACAGAATAAAATCCAATGTCAGACACACAGTCCATTTACAAGTTCGTTCTGGGTCTGAACGAAACCGGAGGCACTTTCCTCGCATATCCATTGATCTCCAAGTACATCTAGATGACCACCAACTGATTCCCTCATCTTGGGTGTACAGCCCAATCAAGATCATCAGTAATCACCCAAACGATGTGAAGACTTCTGGTCTTCAATCAACGTCTTCATCTTCGACTTATCGTCGAATCGGTTATTCAGAATGGGTATAAACCCGGCCTTTCTGAATAACCCGCATATATAGTAAACAAATGTTACACAAACACAACATATGCCTCATTCCAATTCAGCAGCCACTAACCATAAATCAGCAAGAGAACAATTTCCCAAATATTAACCTCGAAGGCCGAAACCAACATCAGATCAATACCCAGGAAACCATTCTTCTTGGCTAACCTACAACTAGTTTCTAAATTTCGTAATCTTAGGGAAAGGTTCCCATTAATTTTATCAAAGATAAATTCTTTTAAATTTATTCTTTAATCTTCCTTTGGATGTCATATCAAACCAAATTATGGTTTTTCAAACTAGTCGAGATTACTGAACCACACCGAAGTAAGTATTTATTTTATTACCCAATCCCAACCTATTCATCCCATGAAGCAAAACTGGTAATACTCCATATCTAACACCATGGTGTTATCGGTAAATTTAATTACCATTTCACGTTCAAATCTAATTAAAGATTTAACTATCGCTTGGAGCAAAACTGGGGATACTCCATTCTCGCTAATTCTCCAAATTTGATAATTTAAATTATCAATTCACATTTCAATCTAATTGCAGATTCATTAAAACTCCCTTTACTGGGTTAAAGAACTAATATCATTTAAAACATAGTTCACGATAAACCCAAATCACATTCTATTTATTATCGGGTTAAAGAACAAGTGTTATTTAAAACATCGTTCACGATAATCCCACAAATCAATTCTTTTTTAAACCCATTTCAAATCCAATTTATTTATTTAAAAATAAATGGGTTTTAATTTTAGTTCGAAACTAGTTCATTTCGATAAAAATCTATTTTTATCTTTTCAAATATGGAGTTTTTCATCCCAATTTTTCCCAACTCATTTCTTATGATTTTACACAAATTATTACTATTTTTAATAATTTTATCAAGGCCTGTAAAGTCGATTTCCATCAACGGCCATCGAACTGCACTTACACCGACCTTTTCCAAATTTGATTTGGACGTATCTCCAAATCCAACCGTTAGATTTCAAATTTCTAATATTCGTTAGAAAGCTCTTTTCGATACGAACCCAACGGTTCCGGTTTTAGGAGAATCCGACGGTAGGATCTCCCGTAATGTCCGTTTGAAGTCAATGGTCGAAATTTACGAACTGCCGCGGTGCGGCGCGTTCTATTCAGGCCATTATATATATAATATATATATATATTATATATATTTCGTCGATTTCCCTTTTTAAACGAATTTTATAAATCGTTTCAAATTTGTTTCAAGAACAATTTCAACATTCCTTTCAAATTCAAATCAAAATTGAATTTTCCCTTATAAATTCTTTTTATATTCATTTCTATTTGATTTCAATTCAAATCAATTTCAATTCTATTTCAAATTTGTTTTCTATTCAATTCAATTCAAATTCGTTTTCTATTCAATTCAATTCAAATTCGTTTTCTATTCGATTCAATTCGAATTCGTTATATATTCATTTCAATTATAAAAACGAATATAATCGATATAAATATCGTTTGCGTCAAAATAGCGCATCTCTAATCAACACGGCTTTATATATTTCAATAATTCCGTCATTCTATTCAACAAATGAATATTTATCATATTCAATACATGAATCTACATTTTTGTCAACACATGACTAATCTCAACGAATGAGTACTGTCCACGTGTGAGTATTTTTGTTATTTAATATAATTTGTAAAAATTATGGTATCTATCGTTTGATTTCAAATCGGACTCCAACCGTAAATTAGTAAGAGAACGATTCCCTGAGTATTAACCCCGAAGGCCGAAACCAACATCAGATCAACATCCAGGAGACCACTCATCTTATCTATTTTCCAATTAGTTTCTGATTTTATATATGATAAAGATGTAAATTTTATTGTTAAAATATTTCGTTCAACACATGACTAATCTCAACGGATGAGTACGGTCAACACATGAACCTATATTTTATAATGATAAAGATGTAAATTTATTGTTAAAATATTTCGTTCAACACATGACTAATCTCAACGGATGAGTACGGTCAACACATGAACCTTTATTTTATAATGTTCTTTATTTTCTAAATTGGAATGAGGCTCAATCAATCACCATATAGCGTTAAATATATGGATTTTTTATAACACATGTATATAAATAGCAACGATAAATAATCAACCATCATCCAAAGTGCACTACTCTGTACAAGCATCAAATATAGATATCTAACGCTTATAACAGCCCGTCAATCAATCGATCGACATATAACTAATTACTGGGATTAGTGTATGCCGTATTTTATCCCAATACCCGTGTGGGGTTTCAAACAATCAAATCCAGATTTTATTTGTGCAGTTGGGCGATGTGTAAAATTTATCGTCCCAATCAATGTCCTTCAAATAGGTGTACATAAACAAACCGTCCGGTTTGTAAATGAATATTTATTTGTTCACGTTGAAAATTATATTTTTAACGACCAATTTATTTTATTCAACTTATGAATATCCTATTCGGTTCATTTATTAAATAAAATGATATCTTTATTTTTCTAACTTATTTTAGAAAATTTCGGCGGCATAACGGCACGATACTAGAAACGGGACAAGGCCTAGCCTTATCCCCGGTCTAGTGATGGCCCACGCCATACACATATCAATCAAACCAATTCCATTTCACCAAACAATCAAATTCCAATCAAATAACCTAACCAACTACACAACAAACAAGTCCATGGTCTGTGGACGATTGTGTCGGGTGCTACTAAACACCGTCTGCATCCTAGTATATATATAACTAACAAGAGAAGATTTAAAGTGAGGAGTTCTCACCAAAGCTAATCCAACTCCACGACACTTCTAATGTAGGAAATCTTCACTGTTCTCGCCTTTTGTCACTTTCGTTGCCCGTAGCCACTACATATATAAAAATCACATTTTTATATTGTTGCTATGTATGTAAAAATCACATTTTTATACTACTACTATATAGCTAAAAATTCTATTTTTTATACCGCAGTTCATATAATAAAGATCAAATCTTTACTATCTATATAATCTAAAAATCATAATTTTATTATCTCTACTATATAAAAATCATATTTTTATTTTCTCTATACTATAAAAATCATATTTTTATTCTTTCTATAATATAAAAATCATATTTTTACATATTTCATTCTTCAAAAACCACAGAAGCTTTAAAGCGGAGAAAACTCACATTTTTCTATCGTCCGGATTCGCTGTTCAGGTTCCAGAATTTGCACACGAGCTTCAATCTTCACACCATCTTTTTTTCTAGCTTAAACGCGCCATTCCGGACAACTTTCGCCTAGTGGTCTTCCTCCCGAAAATGTGCCATTTCGTCGAAAATCGCGAAAAGATAGCATTTTGACAGTGTTTGGACAGCAGACTTTGGACGCATTTTCCCGACAACTCCGCCATGCAAAATAGGACTATCATATACCAAATCAAAGAGAAAATCGTGCTCTTCGACTTTGGTTTTGAGGAACTTTGTGAGAACCCGTAACTTCCCCGGTGAAGGAAAGAGCGGATACTTTGAGAACAACACACAAATGAACGCAGACGGAAGAACATTTCATTGTTATTACAACAATCCCATCAGATACAAGAATATACAGAGTATAAATGAATAAATTACATTCAACAAATATCAGAGATTACAATAAATTACATAGCAGCGGAAAAATAATACAAAGCACAACTGAAGGTGATATACGGATACAGAGCTTTCCGGATATCATTCCAGCTGTAAACCAGGATCCTGTGAATATAAATCTGCAAAACCAAAACTACTAGCTGCCCGTGTCGAAAATAAGGGCACCCAGAGTTTAGGTTAAAACAATAAACTCCAGGTCAGTCATGTGACTGGTGTGAGAACTAAAACAGTTATTTAAAACTTTATTTTAAAAGAGAGTAATTCAAGGGACCACGCCGTATAACACGGAACGGGTTTCCTCCCAAGAATACCAGTGCATAGAATAAACAACGCAATGCTTTTTCGAAAAATGAAGCTATTATAAGACCCAGGTCCCATCACACAATGCAACGCAAGCCGGAGGATAGGGTTTTCCCTTATAATAGCCAAACATGCTTGATACGTTTAAAACAAATCATTTGATAATATAATAAGTGTATAGTGTCAAAACATTTTCAATCATAAATATAAATCATAGATGGCATGGGTACCATATATCATGTCGCCATACTAGTTCTACAATTAAAACCGCAATACACGTATTGGAAATTGGATTTCCGTCATGAGTCGAGGCAAGGGGCAAGCTCCTCTCCGCGTTCGAGACACTCTAGCAAATGTCCCAAGGTTACGCACTCTGGGCAACCCCTGGATCTTGAGGGCCGGTCCTCACTTACGTTAGAGGATTAATTATGCCTGAACACACGTTTCCCGGTCCTTACAGACCTATAATCGAGGCGCCTCACATTCCAACAACCACATAGGTGAAAAGTATATAAATGTCAGGGCTGGTAAGTCACCGACACCACCAAAGCTAGAAAGAAACGTCGTGCTCTCCCTGCAGTCCGTATCCCGTTTTTAACTCATACCGAGGTGTGAGGCTCGCGAATTCACGTTATACACAAAGCTGCCACGTAGGCCGTGCTTTGATCATCAACCACAAGACTCTGCTTTTCAACAAAAGCCTTGATCATTGCATCTTAGCGTGCCACACAGGCAATTCATGCCATGCGACTGATGTCCATCGATATACAACCTCTGAGCTCGTACGTCTCAGAGAAGGGCGTTAAGCAAAAGAATAAATTCTCCGCCGCCAAACAGATGTATATTTAATAGAAATCAATCAACAAAGAATAAAATCCAATGTCAGACACACAATCCATTTACAAGTCCATTCTGGGTCTGAACGAAACTGGAGGCACTTTCCTCGCATATCCATCCATCTCCAAGTACGTCTGGACGACCACCAACTATTTCCATCCTCTTGGGTGTACAGTCCAATCAGGATCGTTAGTAATTATCCAAACGATGTGAAGACTTCCGGTCTTCAACCAACGTCTTCATCTTCGACATATCGTCGAATCGGTTATTCAGAATGGGTGTAAACCCGGCCTTTCCAAACAACCCGCGTATATTAAAAATAAATGTTACACAAACACAACATACGCCTCATTCCAATTCAGCAGCCACTAACCGCAAATTAGCAAGAGAACAATTTCCCAAATATTAACCCCGAAGGCCGAAACCAACATCAGATCAATATCCAGGAAACCATTCTTCTTAACTAACCTACATCTAGTTTCTAAATTTCAATTCTTAGGGAAAGGTTCCCATTAATTTTATCCAAGATAAATTCTTTAGAATTTATCCCTTAATCTTCCTTTGGATGCCATTTCAAACCAAATTATGGTTTTCCAAACTAGTCGAGATTAGCGAACCACACTGAAGTAATTATTTATTTTATTTCCCAATCCCAACCTATTCATCCCATGAAGCAAAACTGGTAATACTCCATATCTAACACCACAGTATTGTCGGTAAAATTAATTACCATTTCACGTTCAAATCTAATTAAAGATTTAACTATCGCTTTGGAGCAAAACTGGCGATACTCCATTCTCGATCCTTTTATAGATTTGATAATTTAAATTATCAATCCACATTTCAACCTAATTGCAGATTCTTTAAATCTCCTTTTACTGGGTTAAAGAACTAATGTCATTTAAAACAAAGATCACGACAAACCCAAATCACATTCTATTTACTATCGGGTTAAAGAATAAGTGTTATTTAAAACACCCTTCACGATAAACCCAAAAACCAATTCTATTTAAAACCCATTTCAAATCCGATTTATTTATTTAAAAATAAATGGGTTTTAATTTTAGTTCAAAACTAGTTCATTTCGATAAAAATCTATTTTTATCTTTTCAAATGTGGAGTTTTTCATCCCAATTTTTCCCAAATCATTTCTTTTGATTTTACACAAATTATTGATATTTTTAATAATTTTATCAAGGCCCGTACAGTCGATTTCCATTAACGGCCATCGAACTGCACTTACAGCGACCTTTTCCAAATTTGATTTGGACGTATCTCCAAATCCGACCGTTAGATTTCAAATTTCTAATATTCGGTAGAAATCTCTTTTCGATACGAACCCAACGGTTCCGATTTTAGGAGAATCCGACGGTCGGATCTCCCGTAATGTCCGTTTGAAAGAAATGGTCGAAATTTATGAACTGCCGCGGCGCGGCGCGTTCTATTCAGGCCATTATACTATATATATAATATATAATAAATATTTCGTCGATTTCTATTTAAAACGAATTTTATAAATAGTTTTGAATTCGTTTCAAAAACATTTCAACTTCCATTTCAATTCAAATCAAAATTGAATTTTTCCTTATAAATTCGTTTTAAAATTCATTTCTATTCAATTCAAATTTCAATCCAATTTGAATTCATTTCAATTCGTTTTCAATTCAATTCGAATTCGTTTTCTATTCAATTCAATTCAAATTGGTTTTCTATTCGATTCAATTCAAATTGGTTTTCTATTCGATTCAATTCAAATTGGTTTTATATTCAATTCATTTCGAAATCGTTTTATATTCAATTCATTTCGAAATCGTTTTATATTCAATTCATTTCGAAATCGTTTTATATTCAATTCATTTCGAAATCGTTTTATATTCAATTCATTTCGAAATCGTTTTATATTCAATTCATTTCGAAATCGTTTTATATTCAATTCAAATTCAATTCGTTTTCTATTCAATTTGAATTCAAATTTCATTTCAAAATATTCGATTTTGAAATCACTTTTCAATATTCATTTTAAAATGAATAAAATCGATATAAATATCGTTCACGTCAAAATGGCGTCAATCTAATCAACACGGCTTCATATATTTCTATTTTCAAATATTCTATTTCAAATACTTCTTTTTCAAATATTTCCTTTTCAAATATTTCTATTTCAAATACTTCGATTCAACACATGACTAATCTCAACGGATGAGTACGGTCAACACATGAACCTTTATTTTATATTGATAAAGATGTAAATTTCATTATTAAAATATTTCGTCGATTTCTATTTAAAATGAATTTTATAAATAGTTTTATTTTCTAAATTGGAATGAGGCCCAATCAATCATCATATAAAGTTATTTATATGGATTTTCATACATCACACGTATATAATAGCATTTAAAAATAATCAACCATCAACCAAAGTGCACTACACTGTATAAGCATCAAATATAAATATCTAACGCTTATAACAGCCTGTCAATCAATCGATCGACATATTTAATCAATTAGGATGAGTGAACTTCAAATTTCATCCCAACACCCGTGTGGGGTTTCAAACAATCAAACACATATTTTATTTGTGCAGTTGGGCGATGTGTAAAATTTATCGTCCCAATCAATGTCAGTCAAATCAGTGTACATAAACAAACCGTCCGGTTTGTAAATGAATATTTATTTATTCACATTCACTATATTCATATTCACATTAAAAATTATATTTTTAACGATAAAACATTTTATTTTAACATATGAATTTCTATTCAGTTCATTCTTTAAATAAAATGATATTTTTATTTTCTAACTTATTTTAGAAAATTTCGGCGGCATAACGGCATGATACTAGAAACGGGACAAGGCCTAGCCTTATCCCCGGTCTAGTGAAGGCCCACGCCATTCACACATCAATCAATCCATTCCATTTCACCAAACAACTCTAATTTCAATCAAATAATCTAACTAATTTTTGCAATCAAACAAACAAGTCCATGGTCTGTGGATGATTGTGTCGGGTGCTACTAAGCACCGTCTGCATCCTAGTATATATATATAACTAGAAAAAGAAATGGAGATTGAAGAGTGAGGAATTCTCACCGATAGCTATCCAACTTCACGGCACTTCTAATGCAGGAAATCTTGTCGTTCTCGCCTTTTGTCACTTTCGCTGCTCGTAGTCACTACATATATAAAAATCACATTTTTATTTGCTGATGTCTTTAAAATAAAAATCACATTTTTATTTGTTCACTTTCAATTTAAAAATCATATTTTTATAATCACTTCATATATATAAAAAAACGAATTTTGACATCGCTATTCAATATATAAAAATCGAATTTTTATACCGCTACTATATAGATAAAAATTATATTTTCACATCGACGTTCATATAGTAAAGACTATATTTTTATCACGCTATTCTTCATATAAAAATTTCGCCTTTTCAAAAATAAAGATTTCGCCTTTTCAAAAATAAAGATTTCGCCTTTTCAAAAATAAAGATTTCGCCTTTTCAAAAATAAATATTTCGCCTTTTCAAAAATAAAGATTTCGCCTTTTCAAAAATAAAGATTTCGCCTTTTCAAAAATAAAGATTTCGCCTTTTCAAAAATAAAGATTTCGCCTTTTCTATTTTAAAAATCTCGCCTTTTCTATTTTAAATATTCGAAATTCGCTAAAATTGCCAAAATAAAAATTTTAAAATGGTTCAGAATTTCCGGGTTATTACAATCTCCCCCACTTAAAACTTTTCGTCCCCGAAAAGGAACAAATTCGAAAGTGGTTTGATTATTCAACTCTACGTCCGATCTGGCTTCCATTCTCCAACTTTTCAGTTTCTGAGAATTTTCAAATTTTCAAAAATTTGGCTAACACCCTAAATTTTCGAAAAATTTCGCCATAACCTCCCCTGCACCGGGAGCCACGGGAAAATCCCGAAATTGCCATACAGGCCTTCTGATCTCAAAAAGAAAAAGAAAAAGCTAAGCGGCTAGCCAATAGGCTCATAAAATCATCATCACCCAAACAAAACAGTAAATTATAGTAAACATGTACCTATTTGTCGGGAAAACAAATTTTATTCTCTGCTCTAGCCTCCTTGCTATGACCTGTTCAATGTAAGTACAAGTATATGCAAGCAAATGTGACCAATTTTCAATACAGTTCAATATTTGATTCAATTAGGCTAAATGGTTAAAATTATCAAACAAATAAACACACCACACAAACATCAATCAATTAGTGGATTAACGTTTCAAATTCATAAATTTGATATATAGTCAAAAATCATGTTTTTGATGCCAATTCACAACAATGTGTTCTAGCTATATAAGTTTTGGTTCTCACACCAGTCTAATGGAAATATATAGATATCATACCTTCGAAACACGAAAATAAATGCTGATGATGTTTCGAACCACCATCAGAACATCTCCGGGCTACTAGAGTGCGGTTCTATATCTATCCAGTATATTAAAACTTCGAATATACGTCCATGATGCGTATACGCGAAATCTTTATGTACTCGATTGTCCAAATTCAAAATAAACAAATATTCAAATACGAATAAAACGGTTTAAATTTTCAAAACAAAATTGTTTTCATTTGAAAAATATACTCTTCACACTCGTTCTAGGATACTACTGATCCCATCTCTAACGAGTCATTCTAATTGGATATTACTCATCCAATATCTGATGAATCCTTTCGTATGGTTCTAATGTGTCTTGTTCTCGAGCTCTGTAAACCAAAGCTCTGATACCAAATGTGAGAACCCGTAACTTCCCCGGTGAAGGAAAGAGCGGATACTTTGTGAACAACACACAAATGAACGCAGACGGAAGAACATTTCATTGTTATTACAACAATCCCATCAGATACAAGAATATACAGAGTATAAATGAATAAATTACATTCAACAAATATCAGAGATTACAATAAATTACATAGCAGCGGAAAAATAATACAAAGCACAACTGAAGGTGATATACGGATACAGAGCTTTCCGGATATCATTCCAGCTGTAAACCAGGATCCTGTGAATATAAATCTGCAAAACCAAAACTACTAGCTGCCCGTGTCGAAAATAAGGGCACCCAGAGTTTAGGTTAAAACAATAAACTCCAGGTCAGTCATGTGACTGGTGTGAGAACTAAAACAGTTATTTAAAACTTTACTTTAAAAGAGAGTAATTCAAGGGACCACGCCGTATAACACGGAACGGGTTTCCTCCCAAGAATACCAGTGCATAGAATAAACAACGCAATGCTTTTTCGAAAAATGAAGCTATTATAAGACCCAGGTCCCATCACACAATGCAACGCAAGCCGGAGGATAGGGTTTTCCCTTATAATAGCCAAACATGCTTGATACGTTTAAAACAAATCATTTGATACTATAATAAGTGTATAGTGTCAAAACATTTTCAATCATAAATATAAATCATAGACGGCATGGGTACCATATATCATGTCGCCATACTAGTTCTACAATTAAAACCGCAATACACGTATTGGAAATTGGATTTCCGTCATGAGTCAAGGCAAGGGGCAAGCTCCTCTCCGCGTTCGAGACACTCTAGCAAATGTCCCAGGGTTACGCACTCTGGGCAACCCCTGGATCTTGAGGGCCGGTCCTCACTTACGTTAGAGGATTAATTATGCCTGAACACACGTTTCCCGGTCCTTACAAACCTATAATCGAGGCGCCTCGCATTCCAACAACCACATAGGTGAAAAGTATATAAATGTCAGGGCTGGTAAGTCACTGACACCACCAAAGCTAGAAAGAAACGTCGTGCTCTCCCTGCAGTCCGTATCCCGTTTTTAACTCTTACCGAGGTGTGAGGCTCGCGAATTCACGTTATACACAAAGCTGCTACGTAGGCCGTGCTTTGATCATCAACCACAAGACTGTGCTTTTCAACAAAAGCCTTGATCATTGCATCTTAGCGTGCCACACAGGCAATTCATGCCATGCGACTGATGTCCATCGATATACAACCTCTGAGCTCGTACGTCTCAGAGAAGGGCGTTAAGCAAAAGAATAAATTCTCCGCCGCCAAACAGATGTATATTTAATAGAAATCAATCAACAAAGAATAAAATCCAATGTCAGACACACAATCCATTTACAAGTCCGTTCTGGGTCTGAACGAAACCGGAGGCACTTTCCTCGCATATCCATCCATCTCCAAGTACGTCTGGACGACCACCAACTATTTCCATCCTCTTGGGTGTACAGCCCAATCAGGATCGTTAGTAATTATCCAAACGATGTGAAGACTTCCAGTCTTCAACCACCGTCTGCATCTTCGACATATCGTCGAATCGGTTATTCAGAATGGGTGTAAACTCGGCCTTTCCGAACAACCCGCGTATATTAAAAACAAATGTTACACAAACACAACATACGCCTCATTCCAATTCAGCAGCCACTAACCGCAAATTAGCAAGAGAACAATTTCCCAAATATTAACCCCGAAGGCCGAAACCAACATCAGATCAATATCCAGGAAACCATTCTTCTTAACTAACCTACAGCTAGTTTCTAAATTTCAATTCTTAGGGAAAGGTTCCCATTAATTTTATCCAAGATAAATTCTTTAGAATTTATCCCTTAATCTTCCTTTGGATGCCATTTCAAACCAAATTATGGTTTTCCAAACTAGTCGAGATTAGCGAACCACACCGAAGTAATTATTTATTTTATTTCCCAATCCCAACCTATTCATCCCATGAAGCAAAACTGGTAATACTCCATATCTAACACCACAGTATTGTCGGTAAAATTAATTACCATTTCACGTTCAAATCTAATTAAAGATTTAACTATCGCTTTGGAGCAAAACTGGCGATACTCCATTCTCGATCCTTTTATAGATTTGATAATTTAAATTATCAATCCACATTTCAACCTAATTGCAGATTCTTTAAATCTCCTTTTACTGGGTTAAAGAACTAATGTCATTTAAAACACAGTTCACGACAAACCCAAATCACATTCTATTTACTATCGGGTTAAAGAATAAGTGTTATTTAAAACACCCTTCATGATAAACCCAAAAACCAATTCTATTTAAAACCCATTTCAAATCCGATTTATTTATTTAAAAATAAATGGGTTTTAATTTTAGTTCAAAACTAGTTCATTTCGATAAAAAACTATTTTTATCTTTTCAAATGTGGAGTTTTTCATCCCAATTTTTCCCAAATCATTTCTTATGATTTTACACAAATTATTGATATTTTTAATAATTTTATCAAGGCCCGTACAGTCGATTTCCATTAACGGCCATCGAACTGCACTTACAGCGACCTTTTCCAAATTTGATTTGGACGTATCTCCAAATCCAACCGTTAGATTTCAAATTTCTAATATTCGTTAGAAAGCTCTTTTCGATACAACCCAACGGTTCCGATTTTAGGAGAATCCGATGGTCGGATCTCCCGTAATGTCCGTTTGAAAGAAATGGTCGAAATTTATGAACTGCCGCGGCGCGGCGGGTTCTATTCAGGCCATTATACTATATATATAATATATATAATAAATATTTCGTCGATTTCTATTTAAAACGAATTTTATAAATAGTTTTGAATTCGTTTCAAAAACATTTCAACTTCCATTTCAATTCAAATCAAAATTGAATTTTTCCTTATAAATTCGTTTTAAAATTCATTTCTATTCAATTCAAATTTCAATCCAATTTGAATTCATTTCAATTCGTTTTCAATTCAATTCGAATTCGTTTTCTATTCAATTCAATTCAAATTGGTTTTCTATTCGATTCAATTCAAATTGGTTTTCTATTCGATTCAATTCAAATTGGTTTTATATTCAATTCATTTCGAAATCGTTTTATATTCAATTCATTTCGAAATCGTTTTATATTCAATTCATTTCGAAATCGTTTTATATTCAATTCATTTCGAAATCGTTTTATATTCAATTCAAATTCAATTCGTTTTCTATTCAATTTGAATTCAAATTTCATTTCGAAATATTCGATTTCGAAATCACTTTTCAATATTCATTTTAAAATGAATAAAATCGATATAAATATCGTTCACATCAAAATGGCGCCAATCTAATCAACACGGCTTCATATATTTCTATTTTCAAATATTTTATTACAAATATTTCTTTTTCAAATATCTCCTTTTCAAATATTTCTATTTCAAATACTTCGATTCAACACATGACTAATCTCAACGGATGAGTACGGTCAACACATGAACCTTTATTTTATATTGATAAAGATGTAAATTTCATTATTAAAATATTTCGTCGATTTCTATTTAAAACGAATTTTATAAATAGTTTTATTTTCTAAATTGGAATGAGGCCCAATCAATCACCATATAAAGTTATTTATATGGATTTTCGTACAACACACGTATATAATAGCATTTAAAAATAATCAACCATCAACCAAAGTGCACTACACTGTATAAGCATCAAATATAAATATCTAACGCTTATAACAACCTGTCAATCAATCGATCGACATATTTAATCAATTAGGATGAGTGAACTTCAAATTTCATCCCAACACCCGTGTGGAGTTTCAAACAATCAAACACAGATTTTATTTGTGCAGTTGGGCGATGTGTAAAATTTATCGTCCCAATCAATGTCAGTCAAATCAGTGTACATAAACAAACCGTCCGGTTTGTAAATGAATATTTATTTATTCACATTCACTATATTCATATTCACGTTAAAAATTACATTTTTAACGATAAAACATTTTATTTTAACATATGAATTTCTATTCAGTTCATTCTTTAAATAAAATGATATTTTTATTTTCTAACTTATTTTAGAAAATTTCGGCGGCATAACGGCACGATACTAGAAACGGGACAAGGCCTAGCCTTATCCCCGGTCTAGTGAAGGCCCATGCCATTCACACATCAATCATTCCATTCCATTTCACCAAACAACTCAAATTTCAATCAAATAATCTAACTAATTTTTGCAATCAAACAAACAAGTCCATGGTCTGTGGACGATTGTGTCGGGTGCTACTAAGCACCGTCTGCATCCTAGTATATATATATAACTAGAAAAAGAAATGGAGATTGAAGAGTGAGAAATTCTCACCGATAGCTATCCAACTTCACGGCACTTCTAATGCAGGAAATCTTGTCGTTCTCGCCTTTTGTCACTTTCGCTGCTCGTTGTGACTACATATATAAAAATCACATTTTTATTTGCTGATGTCTTTAAAATAAAAATCACATTTTTATTTGTTCACTTTCAATTTAAAAATCATATTTTTATAATCACTTCATATATATAAAAAAACGAATTTTGACATCGCTATTCAATATATAAAAATCGAATTTTTATACCGCTACTATATAGATAAAAATTATATTTTCACATCGACGTTCATATAGTAAAGACTATATTTTTATCACGCTATTCTTCATATAAAGATTTCGCCTTTTCAAAAATAAAGATTTCGCCTTTTCAAAAATAAAGATTTCGCCTTTTCAAAAATAAAGATTTCGCCTTTTCTATTTTAAAAATCTCGCCTTTTCTATTTTAAATATTCGAAATTCGCTAAAATTGCCAAAATAAAAATTTTAAACTGGTTCAGAATTTCCGGGTTATTACAAACTTTGGCTAGAAACGCACGGTTTGGGAGTTATTAGCGAAATAAAGACAGGGTGTTATTTGCAAAACGGGATTTTTGGTGAAAATGAATTTTTGGGTGTAGCGGGGCCCACGGTCGGAGTTGGGCTGGGGGGTGGCGGCGCTGGACCTGATTGGAGGTAGGGAGGGTGCTGGTGGGCGGCGACGGTGGTGGAGGCGCCCACAGTGGTGGTGGTTGGTGGTTGGGGCCTAGGGTTGCAAATTGGAGAGAGAGAGAGAAGAGAGAGGAGGAAGGAGAGAGGAGGAGGAGGTGGCCGAAGGGGAGGAGTAGCGGCGGCGGTGGGTGGTGGCAGCGGTGGAGGGGGAGGGGCTGATGGGTTTTGGGGAGGAGCCCATTAAAGAGGGAAAATGCAAAAAGAGGAAGGAGGAAATTACGAAGAAGGAAAAGGAAGCTAAGTGTTTATATGCCCGTTTCTCACCTATCGTCCGAACGCCGACGATATCCAATTGCCACGGATTTCGGATACGACATAGTTGACGTGAAGACGAGTCCAACGAAACAAGTTTCGTCGAATTCCGAGTTCGTTTGACCGTCCGTTAAAATTCTAAAAAATGCTCATATAAGCTCTAAAAATGCGATCATGGCGCACCATTTCTTCTTGCATGCTCACATGCTAACTCCAAAAATCATGGCCTTTTGGATTTAACCATTATTAGACGATACGAATCCAAAAAAAAAACAAAATCGAATTCTGAGGTCGTATCAATAATGTTCCTTTGTAAAATGACTACTCGTTTTACCCTGAACTGTTTTAGCTCGCACGGCCACATACTAACTCCGTTCGACGTGCCCTTTGGAACTCAACAATGATTTATCATTATGAATCCAGAAAAATTTATCTCGTCGAATTCTGAGCTCATATGCAAAATTTCACTTTTTAAGGGCTATGTATTGCTAACCGAAAATCTCCAGCCAATTGCCACTATTCCGAATATCGGAATGTATCGAAGCTTATACTTTTCGGAGTTCTAAACGGCATTTTGAACTCAATGAAAGTGGTTTCGAGTCCAAATTCATCCGTATGCAAAATATGACTTTTTGGGACATGTATAATTTACATAGCGACTATTCTGAATTTTCAACTGGGCATAAATTTTGATTCCCGCTATGAAATTTCAATTTTTCGGATTCGTTGGAAAGATATTCTCAACTAGATTCTAATATTTTTGGTTTCGCCAAAATCCGGTTTATTTTGAATCCTGTACATTCATTTGAAGTTTGAAATCGAATTATCGAACTACCGCGCCATTTTCAATTCCTTTTATAATTATAAATAAATATTTATATTCTAACGACGATCTATATAAATATACATGTTCTAATTCTATTCAAAATAAATTTCTCTTCGTTATTATTTAAAATAATTCATTTTAAATATTCAAAATTTATTAAAATTGCCAAAATAAAAAATTAAATTGGCTAAGAATTTCCGGGTTGTTACATCTTATTTATAAATATTCCATTTATAAATATTTTATTTTCAAATATCACTTTCAAAATGTTCCCTTATCAACATTTCGGTATGTTATGGTACTCAACATATCAAATCACGATGATCAGTATCGTTCAAACACATATAATCGACAACAGATTATATATCACATCATATATCACAATATATGAAAAACAGTAAAATAAATGTTGAGGAATCTAGTCGGATCCCTCCAACCTGTTTCCCTGCATCACAGATGTTAAACAATATAAATAACATCACTTTTTAGTTCCATATGATATATTCTGTTAAACAGAATTAATATAGAAATTCAACTAACTGACTAGCAGTTCAATCAAACAGTCAACACACAGTCAATCAGCCAATATTTAACAGTTCTAAAAATACAACATGAAATTATAAACTATTCAGAGTTAGTGAGATTTACTCACATTGGACGATCATCGTTGATAACGATAACCATCGCTCGATTTGATTCAGACGGACAATTTATTTCGTTATAAATTGTGACGGACTCCAATTGACTCGCGATCAGTTCCATTGTGCAGCTCTCGTCCATACGATCCTGTTGGATCTTGTTTCGCTGAATTCCGTCTACGTATGACCAAGTTATAGCATTACGAAGTTTGAACACTTTTATATAAATAAAACTTGAATTGATAATAAAAACTTGGGCCTTAGCTTTATTATTCCGGCCCATCGCTAAACCCAACCCGCTTCATTCAAGGCCTGCTCCAACCAATCCTTCTTCCACGATTCGAGCTACAGAGCTCGATGCTCATTCCTCCTTCCAGTAAGCCCTTTCCACTGCTTCTCTTCACTTTTAGCCCCTTCACCAACCGACATAAATCCAACGGATTTCACCTTCATGTTCTCCTTCCCGGGCTCTTCAACTTCATCACCGTCGGATGAAACTCGATCGCAAGCACCAATGTCCGTCCTCCAGTCTCGGAGTCGTAACCCAGTGAAGACACTGGTAGTTTTTATCACAAAAGAAATCTAGAGAACATCCAGATGAAGCCACTTGATCTTCTGATTCCAACTCTAATATCCAAACCGTGGATTAAGGCTTCAGCTTCTCAAAATCGTAAACCCTAGTTTCCGATGTAAACCCACTGTACCAGCGACATCGACAAAAACACTGTCGAGCTTCCTCTAACCGATATCAGATTGAAGAGGAACTCCACAGGAGATCGAATATACAAGATTCATGATTTAAAACTTTTTCTTTGAATTTATTTTGATTTATGAACTTGCATTGTTTTCCTGTAAGAGAAAAAATGAACAGCGGAATTTCTGTTGACCATTGAGGAAGTCAATTAGGTTTAAGGGGTTGTGGGAGTATTTATAGAGGGGTTTTAATATTTTTATATTCGAATTAAATATTGATTTATGCTCCTACTCTATTTGTATTTGGCTTTAAAAATCTCCGTGACTACATACGAAACCCAAAAATCACGAAAATTGGCATGTAGCAAGAGTTTGACATTACGGTCCCGATGAAACTGTTTTCGTCGAATCCCGACTCCGTTTGCTCACACAGTGTATTTTTAACCGTCAAAATACTGACTGTTTCTCACTCTAAAAATCCGTATGGCCACACAGTGACCCAAAAAATCACGAAACTCGAAATCTAACAACTATTTGACATTGCGGATCCAACAAAATTAGTTTCGTCGAATTCCGACTTCGTTTGCAAAAGTAGCTATTTTTTTAGCTTTGGATGACCCATTTTAATATATAAATATATTTAAATATAATTAAATTAAATACAAAGAAATTTATATTATCGTACATACTCACATTGGAATACCATACAGCTCCACTGGGATTTATAACTCGATATTCACTTCTGGGTCAACCCGATATTCGATTTATATTGAAATCCCTTTTTAAAATATAAATAATTCCTTTACAAATTATAAAGGAATTCCACAGCGACTTTTCTAAAATTTGATTTGGACTTAAATCAAAATCTACACGACGAAATCCCGATTTTTCTCTTCCACTAGAAAGACATACTCCACCAGCTCCACACGTTTCTTGTTTCATAGAAATCCGGCTTAAAACGAATCCTGTACATTCAGTTGAAGTTCAAATTGCCAAATAGCGAACTGCAGCGCGATTTCGCGCTCGATTATAATTATAATATAATTATACGTTCAAACTGCCGTTCAAATAATATATTCGTTATTCTAATTCAATTCCAAGCTGAATTAAATATCACAGATGATCCGGTTCACACCATATCGTCATTTCAGCCAATTCTAATTATTTCAGAATTAAATATATTATTTAAATTATTATTTTAATTAAATATTCATCATTATTTAATTAAACCACCATTTAATTCACTATATCACTATTTATATAGTTAAATAAATTAATTATAATACCTTTGCCAATGCGGGTCATTACAGAGATGCTTGTATTGCGAGGGCTGAATTATAGATTGAACATAAGACTAATTATGGACATAACAAAATACATATAAAGGTGCTCGAGGAAGGATTTAATAAAAACCCTGCATAGGTCTAGAGATGACAAATATTCACGTCTCTCTTGTTTTTAATTGAAGCATATGGATTATTTTATTTCCAACACTGGGGAAAGGTATGAGATTTCGACTTTTTACACGTCTCCATTGGGCAAAGATAGGTCACAAAAATTTTGTATGCTTTTATTTGATTTATTGGGTCCCTATAAGGCCCAATAAAATTTTCAAACCCTCCCCGTATAAAGGAGGTATTGGCGAAAATTTTCGAAAATTTAGGGTGTTAGCCAAATTTTTGAGAAATTAGAAAGTTCTTAGAAACTAAAAAGTTGAAGAACTCAAGACAGAATGAAAGATGTGTTGGTTAGTTAAACAACTTTCAGGTCCGTTCCTTTTTGAGAACGAAAAGATTTTAAGTAGGAAGATTGTAATAACCCAAATTTTAGGACGGATTTAAAATTTTATTTTCAATTGATTTAATGGGTTTTGAGAATTTAAAATGATATATTTTGAGAATTAACAATTTAAAATTTATTTAAATCAAAGTTAGAACGTATAAATCTAAAATTTAATTAAAATGAACTCGAAGTGGCACGGTAGTTTGAAAATTTGATTTTAAACTTCAATTGAATATACAAAATTCAATACAAGTCGGATTTACGTTAAACAAGAAACATTGGAATATTTTAAACTGTAATTTTCTAATGAATTCAAGAAACTAAGATTTCACTTTATAAATTGTAAGTTATGTCCAGTTTAAAATTTAGAATATTTGCTGTGGAATTTATATACATTTTTATAATATATAGCCCTTAAAAATAGTCATTTTGCAAATGACCTCCGTTTTCGATGAAACCACTTTTGTTGGATGCAGAATGTCAAATTATTGTTAGGTTCCAAATTTCATAATTTTTGGAATTAGTATGTGAGCGTAGTAAATTTAAACGTGTTTTGTCAATTCAGTTTAAATTTAATTGACCAAAAAAGACCATTTTTCAAATGGTCTCCAAATTCAACGGAACTAATTTTGTTAAGACCGCATCGTCAAAACATAGCTAGATTTCAATATTCGTAATTTTTGGAGTTAGTATGTGGCACCGGTAAATTATAATGTACGTTCAAATTCAATATTGAACGTTTTTTTGTAAATTGGTTCTCTTTATTGCTGAACCATATAAGACCTCCTTTATAGGCCTCGTTAAGACCCTGCAACCCCTTAGTAGGTACCTTAAAGGAAAAAGAGTACTTATAAATTTGGTTTATACAAAGCATGGAGTAGTTTCATAAACGGAAGAAAATACAACAAAATAAAGATGAAACTATAAAAACAACTATGTAAGTCCATCAACACGACCAATAGTGAGCCCAATCCAAAGCAGTCCGCCTCAGCCTTGGAATTCAAAACTCCTTCTTCTTATCCTAAATCATTCAATCTGATACCCCACCTCTCTAACAACTTTTCATTCCTCGAATTTCGTACCGATTTAGATCCATTTTTCCGAACTAGTTCTACAATTTCCCATTCAATCTTCAACAACGAATTTGAAGCCAGAGTTCTTCTGTTCTGAAAAATACTCATGTTCATTTCTCTCTAGATGAAGTAAATTGCTGTTGTAAATGCTCCAAAAGCTAAGTCCCTGAGTTGATCTTTGCTAGCAAACCGAGAGTACAGATTCCTGGCTTCCTCCTTTACATCAACGAGAAGATTGAGTGGCAAAGACAATTTTTCCTTCAATGATAACCAGATGAACGAAGAGAAGTCACACTAAAAGAGTAAATGATGTATATATTCTAGATTATTTTCATATAAAGGGCACATAATGTTTTCAACAGTGCTGAATCGACGCAGATGATCCTTAGTGTTTAATCTACACATCACTGCAAGGTAAGAAATAAATGACATTCATTTGCAATTTTTCTTATGCCATACAACTGAGAACAAAGAGTCTAATACTCTACTTGTTCTTATATACTCCCATGTTCTATGAAATAAAAAAATGCCTCCTTCACACCACTCGTAAAAATCCTGACATTGATTAAAATGAGTTAATAATGAACTAATTTCTTCAATTTCTCTTGTGGCAGGATGAATTTCAGGATGAAAAGTTCATTTCTGATTATTGTGCTTACTTTTTGCTAAAAATGTCCGATAGTTTGAAGCCTATGAAATCCTAACAGATCAAGCATACACTTGCAGTTAATCCATGGATCAAACCACAGATAAGTATTTTCTCCTCTGAATATTACCTTGTTAAATAATTGCTTTGAATTCGTCCTAAGCTTTAAAATAGATTTCCATGTACTTGAAGCATTTGGATCAATAGCCATTGACCAAAAATAATCATTCTTGCAATATCTATTATGAACCCATTTACTCCATTGAGATGAATTAGAAGGAAAATTCCAAAGTAACTTGAAACGTGAAACTTTTTTCAATTCAGATAATTTCTTCAAACCAATACCCCTTTCGCTTTTAGGTTTGCATAAAGTAGACCAAACTACTTTATGATCCGTTTCTCCCTAAAAAGTCAGCACAAAGAGACTGTAATTTATCCAATGTGAACTCTGGTATTTGACAGTTAAATAACCAGTATAAAATGACTGGAGTAATAACAGAATTTATTAACTCTGCACGGCCAGCAAAACTAAGTAATTTAGTCTCCCATCCTTGAATCTTGCTTTGAACTCTTTCAATCAGTGAATTGCTTTCAAAATAATGCAGGTAATTACATGATAATGGAACACCTAGGTATTCAACTAGCAATGTACCTTGCTCAAATCCCAAAATATTCAAAATATCTGAACTATTCATAACTGAGACACAAAAAAATATTTTAGTTTTTGAGGCATTTACATTTAATCCTGCAAACATGCTAAGCTTTTGGAAAATCATCTTTAGGGTATGTGCATTTTGAATTGAAGACTTGCCAAATACCATTAGGTCATCTGCAAATAAGAGGTGAGAAATAACTGGTTGTACTTGACTGCTAGGCTAAAATGATTTAGAAATGGTTGCTTCATCCATTTAAAATGTGAAATATTGCATGGCTAAAATTTTACTCCAATCACTGGGATTCATTTGGAGTTCGAAATGTTAAACTTCATTTTTTAGAAATAATAGAATTAAATAATATTATAAAAATATTATATATATTAGTAATTTTCTCTTAAAACCCTAGTAGTATGTTGAATTAGTGTATGGGGATTAGTGTATGTCCATCACTATTGTTTAATGGTAGAAATACTCCGATCTTTTTCATTTAGAACAACTTAGTTTGTCCATCACTATTATTTCACTATTGTCCATCACTATTGTCCATCAACACAGCTGTCCATCACTATTGTCCATCACTATTATTTCATTCATTTTTTAGAAATAATAGAATTCATCAAACCCATATGCTATTGTTTGATATTTGACATACACTAATCCCCATATTTAGTAGTATGTCCATCGATTGATTGGCAGACTGTCGTAAGTATTATTTATTTATTTTGATGCCTACACAGTTGTAGAATGCACTCTGGATGATGTTTAAATGTTTAATGATTATTTATCATTATTGTTGAATACATGCGATGTATGAAATCCATATAACTGAAATTATATGGTAATTGATTGAGTCTGGTTCCAATTCAGACTGAAATTATATGGTAATTGATTGAGTCTGGTTCCAATTCAGAATATAAACGAATATTTTAAAACAATATTCATTGAAGAATTAAAATATGATTTTGATGTCTGATTTTGGATGGACAAGAAAATATTGGAAATGTGAAGTCGAGTTAAGTAGTTAAGGCCATTTTAAATCGAACGGGTTTATCAATTGATTTTATTCATTTTATAATGAATACGAAAAGGAAATGGATTTCAAAATCAGATATTTTGAAAATATTATCATTTTAACATATTTATATGGAATATTCAATTTTGATTTAAAATTGAAATGGAAGCTGGAACTGTTTTTAATACGATATATAAAATACGTTTTGAATAGATTAATCGATGAAATATATATAATATTATATATATATGTATATATTTAAATGGTTTGAATAGAACGCGCCGCGTAGTGACCTTTCGCGAATTTCAACCACTAACTTCAAATTGATGTAACGGGAGATCCGACCATCGGATTCTCCTAAAACTGGAACTGTTGGGTTTGTATCGAAAAGAGCTTTCCAATTAATATAGGAGATTTAAATTTTAATGGTTGTATTTTAAATTATGTTTAAATCAATTTCAGAAAAGGTCACTATGGATGCAGTTCGTTGGCCGTTATTGGAAACCGAAGGTAAAGGCCTTAATAAAATTATTACAATTATGGAAAAATTGTGTAAATTCATAATAAATGATTTGGAAAGAATTTTGATGAAAAGTCTCAAGTTTTGAAAAGATAAAAGATATTTTTTTCTAAATGAACTAGTTATTAACTAGAATAATAATCCAATGTTTTTAAATAAATATATTAGATCTGCAAATGGTTTTTGAAATAACCAGAATTTTCCAGCGAATGAAGTGGAAAGGATTTAAATGGAAATAATCTTCGGAATATTTCAATATTGGATTTTGTGATTACATAGATATGGTTAGGAATTTGGAAGATATAGCTATCACTATTCCCAATAGGATATCCGTTGGTTTCAGAATTCGATATTGAATATAAGCCGATATTAATTTCTATTCAGAGCCTTGTGTTTAATATCAAATTGGATTTTGGGTTTATCATGAGTAGTGTTTTAAATGACATTTGTTCTTTAACCCAATTAACAGTAAAGTTATGATTTGGAATTTGTAATTTTTTTTATTAAGATTTAATGAATTTTTCCAAGATAAGATTTTCCAATTCAATATATTAAATTGGAATTGAATGGAATTCGATTTGGTAATAATCGAGATAAGCTTTTATGGATGAAGACCGTTACTATTTATGGAATTTAAAAGGCCTTGCTGTCATTCCATTTATAGTATTAATCCAATACGGAAATTTATATCGATTATATACTTAAGATTTTCATGAAGATTCCATTTGGATGGAAGATGATTTTGGGATTTATCATGAACTGTGTTTTAAACGACATTAGTTCTTTGACCCAGTTAAAGACACGGTTAATTTCTTAAAGTTGCAAAAATCATTAAGTAACGATTTTTGAGATTAAAACCAATTGGAGTTTTAATAAATCTTTAACTATATTAAAATGAGAATGGGATGATTAAATTTATTGAACATAAGAAATGATCGAAAATGTAGTACCACCAGTTTTACTCCAGGAAATAGTTAAATCTTTAATTATGTAAGAACCCGTAACTTCCCCGTGAAGGAAAGAGCGGATTACCTTGAGAACAGCACACAAATGAACACAGACGGAAGAACATTTCATTGTTAATTACAACAATTCCATCAGATACAAGAATATACAGAGTATAAATGAATAAATTACATTCGATAAATATCAGAGATTACAATAAATTACATAGCAGCGGAAAATAATACAAAGCACAACTGAAGGTGATATACGGGTACAGAGCTTTCCGGATATCATTCCAGCTGTAAACCAGGATCCTGTGAATATAAATCTGCAAAACCAAAACTACTAGCTGCCCTTGTCGAAAATAAGGGCACCCAGAGTTTAGGTTAAAACAATAAACTCCAGGTCAGTCATGTGACTGGTGTGAGAACTAAAACAGTTACTTGAACCTTTACCTTAAAAGAGAGTAATTCAAGGGACCACGCCGTATAACACGGAACGGGTTTCCTCCCAAGAATACTAGTGCAAAGGATAAACAGCGCAATGCTTTTTCGAAAAATGAAGCTATTATAAGACCCAGGTCCCATCACACAATGCAACGCAAGCCGGAGGATAGGGTTTTACCTTATAACAGCCAAACATGCTTGGTACGTTTAAAACAAATCATTTGATACTATAATAAGTGTATAGTGTCAAAACAATTTAAATCATAAATATAAATCACAGACGGCATAAGTGCCCCATACCACTATGTCACCATACCAGGCTCTACAAATAAAGCCGAAATACACGTATTGTAAATTGGATTTCCGTCATGAGTCGAGGCAAGGGGCAAGCTCGTCTCCGCTTTCGAGACACTCTAGCAAATGTCTCAGGACTACGCACTCTGGGCAATCCTTGGATCTTCAGGGCCGGTCCTCTCTTACGTTTGAGGATTAATTATGCCTGAACACACGTTTCCCGGTCCTTACAGACCTAAAATCGAGGCGCCTCATCCAACAACCACATAGGTGAAAAGTATATAAATGTCAGGGCTGGTAAGTCACTGACACCACCAAAGCTAGATAGAAACGTCGTGCTCTCCCTGCAGTCCTTATCCCGTTTTTAACTCATACCGAGGTGTGAGGCTCGCGAATCCACGCTATACACAAAGCTGCCACGTAGGCCGTGCTTTGATCATCAACTACAAGACTTTGCTTTTCAACAGAAGCCTTGATCCATGCAACTCAGCATGCCACACAGGCAATTCATGCCATGCGACTGATGTCCATCGATATACAACCTCTGAGCTCGTACGTCTCAGAGAAGGGCGTTAAGTAAAAGAATAAAATCTCCACCGCCAAACAGATGTATATTTAATAGAGATCAATCAACACAGAATAAAGTCCAATGTCAGACACACAATCCATTTACAAGTTCGTTCTGGGCCTGAACGAAACCGGAGGCACTTTCCTCGCATATCCATCGATCTCCAAGTACGTTTGGACGACAACCAACTGATTCCCTCATCTTGGGTGTACAGCCCAATCAAGATCATCAGTAATCACCCCTGCGATGTGAAGACTTCCGGTCTTCAACCACCGTCTTCATCTTCGACATATCGTCGAATCGGTTATTCAGAATGGGTATAACCCGGCCTTTCCGAACAACCCGCGTATATTAAAAGCAAATGTTACACAAACACAACATACGCCTCATTCCAATTCATCAGTCACTAACCGTAAATCAGTAAGAGAGCAATTCCCCAAATATTAACCCCGAAGGCCGAAACACACATCAGACCAATACCCTGGAAACCATTCTTCTTAACTAACCTACAACTAGTTTCTAAATTTCAATTCTTAGGGAAAGGTTCCCATTAATTTTATCAAAGATAAATTCTTTAAATTTATTTTTTAATCTTCCTTTGGATGTCATTTCAAACCAAATTATGGTTTTCCAAACTAGTCGAGATTAGCGAACCACACCGAAGTAATTATTTATTTTATTTCCCAATCCCAACCTATTCATCACATGAAGCAAAACTAGTAATACTCCATATCTAACACCACGGTGTTATCAGTAAAATTAATTACCATTTCACGTTCAAATCTAATTAAAGATTTAGCTATCGCTTTGGAGCAAAACTGGCGATACTCCATTCTCGCTCATTTTCCAAATTTGATAATTCAGATTATCAATTCACATTTCAATCTAATTGCAGATTCATTAAAAACTCCTTTTACTGGGTTAAAGAACTAATGTCATTTAAAACACAGTTCACGACAAACCCAAATCATATTCTATTTATTACCGGGTTAAAGAACAAGTGTCATTTAAAACACCCTTCACGATAAACCCACAAATCAATTCTATTTACAACCCATTTCAAATCCAATTTATTTATTTAAAAATAAATGGGTTTTTATTTTAGTTCAAAATTAGTTCATTTCGATAAAAATCTATTTTTATCTTTTCAAATATGGAGTTTTTCATCCCAATTTTTCCCAAATCATTTCTTATGATTTTATACAAATTATTACTATTTTTAATAATTTTATCAAGGCCCGTACAGTCGATTCCTTCAACGGCCATCGAACTGCACTTACAACGACCTTTTCTGAATTTGATTTGGATGTATCTCCAAATCCAACCGTTAGATTTCAAATTTCTAATATTCGTTAGAAAGATCTTTTCGATATGAACCCAACGGTTCCGGTTCTAGGAGAATCCGACGGTCGGATCTCCCGTAATGTCCGTTCGAAATAAATGGTCGAAATTCACGAACTGCCGCGGTGCGGTGCGTTCTTTTCAGTCCATTATATTATATATATAATATGCATAATATATATTTCGTCGATTTCTATTTAAAACGAATTTTATAAATAGTTTTAAATTCGTTTCAAAAACAATTTCAACCTTTCAAATTCAAATCAAAATTGAATTTTCTATTATAAATCCTTTTTACTTTCATTTCTATTTGATTTCAATTCAAATCGATTTTAATTTGATTCGAATTCATTTTCTATTCTATTCAAATTCAATTCATTTTCTATTCAATTCAAATTCAATTCATTTTCTATTCAAATCAAATTCATTTTCTATTCAAATCAAATTCAATTCATTTTCTATTCGAATCAAATTCATTTTCTATTCAAATCCTTTCAATTCATTTTCTATTCAATTCAAATTCAATTCATTTTCTATCCAAATCAAATTCAATTCATTTTCTATTCAAATCAAATTTAAAAACGAATATAATCGATATAAATATCGTTCGCGTCAAAATGGCGCATCTCTAATCAACACGGCTTTATATTTTTCACTAACTTCGTTATTCCATTCAATAAATGAATTTATATTTCTTTCAATACATGATTCTATATTTTTGTCAACACACGACCAATCTCAACGAATGAGTATTGTCCACGTGTGACTATCTTTGTTATTTAATATATTTTATAAAAATTATGGTATCTATCGTTTGATTTCAAATTAGACTCTAATCGCAAATTAGTAAGAGAACGATTCCCTGAATATTCACCCCGAAGGCCGAAACCAACATCAGATCAATATCCAGGAGACCACTCATCTTATTTATTTTCCAATTAGTTTCTAATTTTATATATGATAAAGATGTAAATTTTATTGTTAAAATATTCCGTTCAACACATGACTAATCTCAACGGATGAGTACAGTCAACACATGAACCTTTATTTTATAATATTCTTTATCTTCTAAATTGGAATGAGGCCCAATCAATTACCATATAAAGTTAATTATACGGATTCCATACAACACATGTATATAATAGCAACGATAAATAATCAACCATCATCCAAAGTGCACTACACTGTATAAGCTTCAAATATAGATATCTAACGCTTATAACAGCCTGTCGATCCATCGATCGACATACAACTAATTATTGGGATTGGTGTATGCCGTATTTTATCCCAATACCCGTGTGGGGTTTCAAACAATCAAACACAGATTTTATTTGTGCAGTTGGGCGATGTGTAAAATTTATCGTCCCAATCAATGTCCTTCAAATAGGTGTACATAAACAAACCGTCCGGTTTGTAAATGAATATTTATTTATTCTCGTTCACGTTAAAAATTATATTTTCAACGATCAAATTATTTTATTCAACCTATGACTATTCTATTCGTTTCATTTATTAAATAAAATGATATCTTTATTTTTTCTAATTTATTTTAAAAAAAATCGGCGGCATAACGGCACGATACTAGAAATGGGACGAGGCCTAGCCTTATCCCCGGTCTAGTGATGGCCCACGCCATACACATATCAATCAAATCCATTCCATTTCACCAAACAATCAAATTCAAATCAAATAATCTAACCAACTACACAACCAAACAAACAAGTCCATGGTCTGTGGACGATGGTGTCGGGTGCTACTAAACACCGTCTGCATCCCAGTATATACTTATAACTAGAAAAAGAGATTGAAGAGTGAGAAATTCTCACCCAAGCTATCCCAACTTCACGACACTTCTATTGTAGGAAATCATCACTGTTCTCGCTTTCTGTCACTTTCGTTGCCCGTAGCCACTACATATATAAAAATCACATTTTTATTTAGCTATTCAATGTATAAAAATCGAATTTTTTCCTTCGCTATTCAATATGTAAAACTCAAACTTTTACTTCGTTATTCAATATATAAAAATCGAATTTTTACTTCGTTATTCAATATATAAAAATCGAATTTTTACTTCGTTATTCAATATATAAAAATCGAATTTTTACTTCGTTATTCAATATATAAAAATCCTATTTTTACAACGCTATTATATAGATAAAAATTCTATTTTTATACCGCTACCATATAGATAAAAATTCTATTTTTATACTGCTATCTATATAGAAAAGATTATATTTTTACAATGCTAACGGTATAGAAAAGAATATATTTTTACTTAACAAAAACTATATTTTTAAATTGCTTTCAAACAAATATAAAAATCATCACTTTTATATAAGTGAAAATCGTATTTTTTTCTCATATGAACAAAATCATATTTTTATATATGAAATAAAACCATGTTCCTATCAAATTGAAAATTATATTTTCCTAACTAAAAATTATATTTTTGGGTAATAAAAATAAGGTTTTTACCTAGTTAAAATATAAACTTTTATAAATAACACTATAAAAATTTTCATGAATAAAAATTAAACAGGAAACTCACTATTTTTCGGTTGGAGGAGGTTGCTGAGGGCGCCCTTGTGGCCAAGGCAGCGCTGTGGCCGGCGACGGGGCCCGCATTGGTGGAGCAGCCGCTAAAATGGAGGGTTTAGGGCTTCAATTGGAGAGGAGAGAGAAGCAAGGGAAGGCGCTGGCGTTTGGGGGCTCTGGGCTTTGGTGGCAACGCAGGCTTCGACGAGGGGGGGGGGGTGGTCGATGGGGGGAAGGAGAGAGAGCGACGCGAGGTAGGGGGCCGGGTCTAGGCGGAGGGGCGGCGGCACGATTTCGATTTTGTTTTTTTTCTTTTGATTTCATTCTGAATGAACGAAGAATGGGGGGAGGGGGCAGAGAGAAATAAAGGAGAGGAAAGTTTAATTAATTTTTTTTATTATTTTAATTACAAAAAGTTGACTTTTTCATACGACCTCTAAACGAGGCCCACCGCCTGTCGTCCATAGCTAATTACCCCCATTCCGAACACAATGGGATATGTATCGCAAGCTGATTTGATCATTTCGATCAGTTTCCGTCAAAATCAACATATAACTCTATATATTGAATTTGAACGCACATTTCAATTTACTGGGGTCACATACTAACTCTAAAAATTCCCGAAAAATATTTTCTAGCTTCGTATTGACGATACGTTCCTAACAAAACTAGTTTCGTCGAATTCCGAGACCGTTGGAAAAATGGCCATTTTCCAGTCGATTAAAATCAACTGAAACTGGTCAAACGCGTTTTCCTTTGCCACGCTCACATATTGATTCGAAAAATTATGAAATTTGGAATCTAACAATAATTTGACATCACTGATCCAACAAAAGTGGTTTCGTCGAAATCCGAGGTCGTTTGCAAAATGGCAATTTTTTTAAAGGCCTGAATTCCATAGCGACTATTCAGGATTTTCAACTAGACATATCTTTTGATTCCCGCTATGAAATTTCGATTTTTCGGATTCGTTGGAAAGATATTCTCAATTAGATCCTAATGTTTTTGGTTTCACTAAAATCCGGATTGTTTTGAACCCGGTACATTCAATTGAAGTTTGAAATCAAATTATCGAACTACCGCGCCATTTTCAATTCTATTTATAATTATATATAATTATTTATATTGTATCGACGACGTATATAAATATATACGTCGAATTCTATTCAAAATAAACTTCTCGTCGATTTTATTTAAAATAATTCATTTTAAATGTACAAAATTCGCTAAAAGTGCCAAAATAAAAATTTTAAACTGGCCCAGATTTTCCGGGTTATTACAATCTCCCCCACTTAAAACTTTTCGTCCCCGAAAAGGAACGAAGCCGAAAGTTGTTTAACTAATCAACTCAACTTTCAATATTTTGACTACGGCTTAAGTTTTTCAACTTTTCAGTTTCTAAAAACTTTTCAAATTTTTCAAAAATTTGGCTAACACCCTAAATTTTCGAAAAATTTCGCCATAACCTCCCCTGCACCGGGAGCCACGGGAAAATCCCGAAATTGCCATACAGGCCTTTTGATCTCAAAAAGAAAAAGAAAAAGCCAAGCGGCTAGCCAATAGGCTCATAAAATCATCATCACCCAAACAAAACAGTAAATTATAGTAAACATGTACCTATTTGTCGGGCAAAAAATTTTATTCTCTGCTCTAGCCTCCTTGCTATGATCTGTTCAATGTAAGTACATATATATGCAAGCAAATGCGACTAATTTCCAGTAATATTCAATATTCGGTTCAATTAGGCTAAATGGTTCAAAATTATCAAACAAATAAACAAACAACACAAACATCAATCAATTAGTGAATTTAACGTTTCAAATTCATAATTTTGATATATGTACAGAAATCATGTTTTGGTGCCAAATTACAACAATGTATTCTATCTATATAAGTGTTGGTTATCACACCAGTCTAATGGAAATATATAGAAATCACACCTTCGAAACACGAACACAAATTCTGATGATGATATATCAATCATCAGAACCATCTCCGGGTGTCTAGAATGTGATTCTATATCTATCCAGTATATTAAAACTTCGAATATACGTTCATGACGCGTATATGCAGAACCTTTATATACTAGATTGTCCAAATCAATATAAATAAATTATTCAAATACGTGTAAAACGATTTAAATTTTAAAACAAAATTGTTTTAATTTGAAAAATATTCTCTTCACCCTCGTTCTAGGATACTGCTGATCCTATCTCTAACGAGTCATTCTAATTGGATATTACTAATCCAATATCTGATGAATTCTTTCGTTCGGTTCTAATGTGTCTTGTTCTCGAGCTCTGTAAACCAAAGCTCTGATACCACTGTAAGAACCCGTAACTTCCCCGTGAAGGAAAGAGCGGATTACCTTGAGAACAACACACAAATGAACGCAGACGGAAGAACATTTCATTGTTAATTACAACAATTCCATCAGATACAAGAATATACAGAGTATAAATGAATAAATTACATTCGATAAATATCAGATATTACAATAAATTACATAGCAGCGGAAAATAATACAAAGCACAACTGAAGGTGATATACGGGTATAGAGCTTTCCGGATATCATTCCAGCTGTAAACCAGGATCCTGTGAATATAAATCTGCAAAACCAAAACTACTAGCTGCCCGTGTCGAAAATAAGGGCACCCAGAGTTTAGGTTAAAACAATAAACTCCAGGTCAGTCATGTGACTGGTGTGAGAACTAAAACAGTTATTTAAACCTTTACTTTAAAAGAGAGTAATTCAAGGGACCACGCCGTATAACACGAAACGGGTTTCCTCCCAAGAATACTAGTGCATAGGATAAACAGCGCAATGCTTTTTCAAAAAATGAAGCTATTATAAGACCCAGGTCCCATCACACAATGCAACGCAAGCCGGAGGATAGGGTTTTACCTTATAACAGCCAAACATGCTTGGTACGTTTAAAACAAATCATTTGATAATATAATAAGTGTATAGTGTCAAAACAATTTCAATCATAAATATAAATCATAGACGGCGTAAGTGCCCCATACCACTATGTCGCCATACTAGGCTCTACAAATAAAGCCGAAATACACGTATTGGAAATTGGATTTCCGTCATGAGTCGAGGCAAGGGGCAAGCTCCTCTCCGCTTTCGAGACACTCTAGCAAATGTCTCAGGACTACGCACTCTGGGCAATCCTTGGATCTTCAGGGCCGGTCCGCTCTTACGTTTGAGGATTAATTATGCCTGAACACACGTTTCCCGGTCCTTACAGACCTAAAATCGAGGCGCCTCATCCAACAACCACATAGGTGAAAAGTATATAAATGTCAGGGCTGGTAAGTCACTGACACCACCAAAGCTAGAAAGAAACGTCATGCTCTCCCTGCAGTCCTTATCTCGTTTTTAACTCATACCGAGGTGTGAGGCTCACGAATCCACGCTATACACAAAGCTGCCACGTAGGCCGTGCTTTGATCATCAACCACAAGACTTTGCTTTTCAACAGAAGCCTTAATCCATGCAACTCAGCATGCCACACAGGCAATTCATGCCATGCGACTGATGTCCATCGATATACAACCTCTGAGCTCGTACGTCTCAGAGAAGGGCGTTAAGCAAAAGAATAAATTCTCCACCGCCAAATAGATGTATATTTAATAGAGATCAATCAACACAGAATAAAGTCCAATGTCAGACACACAATCCATTTACAAGTTCGTTGTGGGTCTGAACGAAACCGGAGGCACTTTCCTCGCATATCCATCGATCTCCAAGTACGTCTGGTCGACAACCAACTGATTCCCTCATCTTGGGTGTACAGCCCAATCAAGATCATCAGTAATCACCCAAGCGATGTGAAGACTTCCGGTCTTCAACCACCGTCTTCATCTTCGACATATCGTCGAATCGGTTATTCAGAATGGGTATAAACCCGGCCTTTCCGAACAACCCGCGTATATTAAAAACAAATGTTACACAAACACAACATACGCCTCATTCCAATTCATCAGTCACTAACCGTAAATCAGTAAGAGAGCAATTCCCCAAATATTAACCCCGAAGGCCGAAACCAACATCAGACCAATACCCAGGAAACCATTCTTCTTAACTAACCTACAGCTGGTTTCTAAATTTCAATTCTTAGGGAAAGGTTCCCATTAATTTTATTAAAGATAAATTCTTTAAATTTATTCTTTAATCTTCCTTTGGATGTCATTTCAAACCAAATTATGGTTTTCCAAACTAGTCGAGATTAGCGAACCACACCGAAGTATTTATTTATTTTATTTCCCAATCCCAACCTATTCATCCTATGAAGCAAAGCTGGTAATACTCCATATCTAGCACCACGGTGTTATCGGTAAAATTAATTACCATTTCACGTTCAAATCTAATTAAAGATTTAGCTATCGCTTTGGAGCAAAACTGGCGATACTCCATTCTCGCTCATTTTCCAAATTTGATAATTCAGATTATCAATTCACATTTCAATCTAATTGCAGATTCATTAAAAACTCCTTTTACTGGGTTAAAGAACTAATGTCATTTAAAACACAGTTCACGATAAACCCAAATCATATTCTATTTATTACCGGGTTAAAGAACAAGTGTCATTTAAAACACCCTTCACGATAAACCCACAAATCAATTCTATTTACAACCCATTTCAAATCCAATTTATTTATTTAAAAATAAATGGGCTTTAATTTTAGTTCAAAATTAGTTCATTTCGATATAAATCTATTTTTATCTTTTCAAATATGGAGTTTTTCATCCCAATATTTCCCAAACCATTTCTTATGATTTTATACAAATTATTACTATTTTTAATAATTTTATCAAGGCCCGTACAGTCGATTTCCATCAACGGCCATCGAACTGCACTTACAACGACCTTTTCTGAATTTGATTTGGATGTATCTCCAAATCCAGCCGTTAGATTTCAAATTTCCAATATTCGTTAGAAAGATCTTTTCGATATGAACCCAATGGTTCCGGTTCTAGGAGAATCCGACGGTCGGATCTCCTGTAATGTCCGTTCGAAATAAATGGTCGAAATTCAAGAATTGCCGCGGCGCGGCGCGTTTTATTCAGGCCATTATATTATATATATAATATATATAATATATATTTCGTCGATTTCTATTTAAAACGAATTTTATAAATAGTTTTAAATTCGTTTCAAAAACAATTTCAACCTTTATTTCAAATTCAAATCAAAATTGAATTTTCTATTATAAATCCTTTTTACTTTCATTTCTATTTGATTTCAATTCAAATCGATTTTAATTCGATTCGAATTCATTTTCTATTCTATTCAAATTCAATTCATTTTCTATTCAATTCAAATTCAATTCATTTTCTATTCAAATCAAATTCATTTTCTATTCAAATCAAATTCAATTCATTTTCTATTCGAATCAAATTCATTTTCTATTCAAATCCGTTCAATTCATTTTCTATTCAATTCAAATTCAATTCATTTTCTATCCAAATCAAATTCAATTCATTTTCTATCCAAATCAAATTCAATTCATTTTCTATTCAAATCAAATTTAAAAACGAATATAATGGATATAAATATAGTTCGCGTCAAAATGGCGCATCTCTAATCAACACGGCTTTATATTTTTCACTAACTTCGTTATTCCATTCAACAAATGAATTTATATTTCTTTCAATACATGATTCTATATTTTTGTCAAAACACGACTTATCTCAATGAATGAGTAGTGTCCACGTGTGACTATCTTTGTTATTTAATATATTTTATAAAAATTATGGTATCTATCGTTTGATTTCAAATTAGACTCTAATCGCAAATTAGTAAGAGAACGATTCCCTGAATATTCACCCCGAAGGCCGAAACCAACATCAGATCAATATCCAGGAGACCACTCATCTTATCTTTTTTCCAAGTAGTTTCTAATTTTATATATGATAAAGATGTAAATTTTATTGTTAAAATATTTCGTTTAACACATGACTAATCTCAACGGATGAGTACAGTCAACACATGAACCTTTATTTTATAATATTCTTTATCTTCTAAATTGGAATGAGGCCCAATCAATTACCATATAAAGTTAATTATACGGATTCCATACAACACATGTATATAATAGCAACGATAAATAATCAACCATCATCCAAAGGGCACTACACTGTATAAGCATCAAATATAGATATCTAACGCTTATAACAGCCTGTCGATCCATCGATCGACATACAAATAATTATTGGGATTGGTGTATGCCGTATTTTATCCCAATACCCGTGTGGGATTTCAAACAATCAAACACAGATTTTATTTGTGCAGTTGGGCGATGTGTAAAATTTATCGTCCCAATCAATGTCCTTCAAATAGGTATACATAAACAAACCGTCCGGTTGGTAAATGAATATTTATTTATTCTCGTTCACGTTAAAAATTATATTTTCAACGATCAAATTATTTTATTCAACCTATGACTATTCTATTCGGTTCATTTATTAAATAAAATGATATCTTTATTTTTTCTAATTTATTTTAGAAAATTTCGGCGGCATAACGGCACGATACTAGAAACGGGACGAGGCCTAGCCTTATCCTCGGTCTAGTGATGGCCCACGCCATACACATATCAATCAAATCCATTCCATTTCACCAAACAATCAAATTCAAATCAAATAATCTAACCAACTACACAACCAAACAAGTCCACGGTCTGTGGACGATGGTGTCGGGTGCAAATAAACACCGTCTGCATCCTAGTATATACTTATAACTAGAAAAAGAGATTGAAGAGTGAGAAATTCTCACCAAAGCTATCCCAACTCCACGACACTTCTATTGTAGGAAATCATCACTGTTCTCGCTTTCTGTCACTTTCGTTGCCCGTAGCCACTACATACATAAAAATCACATTTTTATTTCGCTATTCAATGTATAAAAATCGAATTTTTTCCTTCGCTATTCAATATGTAAAAATCGAACTTTTACTTCGTTATTCAATATATAAAAATCGAATTTTTACTTCGTTATTCAATATATAAAAATCGAATTTTTACTTCGTTATTCAATATATAAAAATCGAATTTTTACTTCGTTATTCAATGTATAAAAATCGAATTTTTACTTCGTTATTCAATATATAAAAATCCTATTTTTACAACGCTATTATATAGATAAAATTCTATTTTTATACTGCTACCATATAGATAAAAATTCTATTTTTATACTGCTATCTATATAGAAAAGATTATATTTTTACAATGCTAACGGTATAGAAAAGAATATATTTTTACTTAACAAAAACTATATTTTTAAATTGCTTTCAAACAAATATAAAAATCATCACTTTTATATAAGTGAACATCGTATTTTTTTCTCATATGAACAAAATCATATTTTTATATATGAAATAAAACCATGTTCCTATCAAATTGAAAATTATATTTGGCTAACTAAAAATTATATTTTTGGGTAATAAAAATCAGGTTTTTACCTAGTTAAAATATAAACTTTTATAAATAACACTATAAAAATTTTCATGAATGTACAAAATTCAAAATAAATCGGATTTCAGTAAAACTAGAAATATTTGAATTTGTTTAATTATATCTTTCTAACGAATGTGAAAATCCAAATTTCATAACGAGAATTGAAAGTTATGTCCAATTTAAAATTTAAAATAGTCGCTATGGAATTTAATATAATAAGATAAATAGCCATTTTGCAAATGACCTCCGTTTTCGATGAGACCACTTTTGTTAGATATAAAATGTCAAATTATAGTCAGGTTTCAAGTTTCATAATTTTTGGAATTAATATATGAGCACAGTAAATTTAAATGTGTTTGGTAATTTAAATTTGAATTGGATTAACCAAAAAATGGTCATTTTTCAAATGGTCTGCAAACGACGAAATTAGTTTTGTTAGGACCGTATCGTCAAAACATAGCAAGATTTATTTTTCTGGAGTTTTCGGAGTCAGTATGTGGTCTTGGTAAATTAAAATGTTCATTTGAATTCAATATATATTGATTTATATTTTAATTTAAAGGAAAACTGATCAAAACTTTAGAATTGGCTTATGAAACATATCGCATTGTGTCCAGAATGAGGGTACTTAGTTAGGGGCGATAGTCGTTGGGTTTGACTTGGAGTTCAGATGAAAATCTCACTATTAAAAGATAATTAGAATTAAATATTATTTAAATATATTATTATAAACACCCCTTTTTCTTTAACCCTAACCCTTATATCTTTGTCGCCGCCCTCATTGAAATAAACAGCCAAAACCCTCTCAATTTTATTCGCTTGGATCTCCCCAAAATACACCAAATTATCAAACGATTTCAAAGGGAAATTTGTAGAGATTTCCTTGCTCTACACCTCTATATAGATGAGATCAAGAATCGCGTTGTATTCTGGGAAATTTCAGCGCTCAAAGGCATGACTTTTGATCTCAAATCTTGAGGCAATGGCAGGTGAGAGTGGGGCCCACTTCTGGATGTAGCTAGAGGCGGCGGTGACGCTCCTTTATGTGGTCGCTGATCGTGCTCCGATCCAATGACGAGGGGACACAAGTCTTTGAAGGATTGGAGCAAAAACGTGGAACGATTTCTGAAATGATACAACAGAAAGAAGGCAACGTTTTTAATTAACGTTGTAAAGGTTAATTAAATTTAATTATTTAATTTAAATTCTCGTTTAAATAATCCAATCTTTAAAATGCTATATCTTTTACATGTGAGGTCAAAATTCGACGATCAAGTTGTGTTGTGATCGTGGGAGCGAGAGCTTCGCTATGGAACTGACCAGAACCGAAATAGAGGTTGTTAGAATTTAGGTCAGATTTAAATCCAAACCGTCCACTAAAGAATGACGGAGTGGAAACTGACTATGAGAACTCTCTCTCACTCAAAATTATTTTCCAGTTATTATATAATAGGTTGCAGACGGAGCTTAGTTGCTTCCGACACTATTTTTTTTGTACAAGCCGGTTGATTGTTTGTTTGGATTGTGATTGGAATGTCAAGTATTGTTATTGTTGTATATAAAAATTATTTATATAAAAAATAAATATATATAAATTATCATGAAATAAAATAAATATTCATTTACAAACCAGACAGTTTGTTTATGTACACTTATTTATCTGATATTGATTGGGACGATAATTTTTACACATTGCCTAACTGCACAAATAATAAACAGTATTTGTTGTTTGAAAACCCCACATGGGTATTGGGATGATATTTGACATACACTAATCCCAATAATTAGTGGTATGTCAATCGATGGGTTAAAAGACTGTATAAGCGTTATTTATTTATTTTAATGCTTATACAGTTGTAAAATGCACTCTGGATGTTGTATGAATTTTTAACGATTGTTTATCATTATTATTGTATACATGTGATGTATGAAATCCATATAACTAAAATAACATGGTAATTTATTAAGTCCGATTCCAGTTCAGAATTAAAGAATATTTTAAAATAATATTCAGTAAATATTGAAATGTTAAGCCGTGTTAAGTAGTCAAACGCCATTTTAACACGAACGGGATTTTCTGTTGATTTTATTCATTTTATAATGAATATCGAAAAGTGATTTCAAAATATGATATTTTGAAAATATTTTCATTTTAATATTATAATGGTATGAAATATTCAATTTTGATTTAAAGTTGAAATGGAATTGAAATGAATTTAAAACGAATTTATAATGGAATATTCAATTTTGATTTAAATTTGAAAATGAAATTGAAATCGTTTTAAAATGAATTTAAAACGAGTTTATAATGGAATATTCAATTTTGATTTAAATTTGAAAATGAAATGGAAATCGTTTTAAAATGAATTTAAAACGAATTTATAATGAAATATTCAATTTTGATTTAAAATTGAAATGGAAGTGGAAATCGTTTTTAAAACGAATTTAAAACGATATATAAAATACATTTTACATGGAAATCGACGAAATATATATAATATATATCATATATATATTGATGGCCTGAATAGAATGCACCATGCAGCGATTGTTTGCGAATTTCGACCATTAACTTCAAATTGACGTTACGGGAGATCCGATAGTCGGATTCTCCTAATACCGAAACCGTTAGGTTCGTATCGAAAAGAGCTTTCTAAAGAATACAAGAGATTTGAAATCTAACGGTTGAATTTTACGATATGTCCAAATCAATTTCAGAAAAGGTCGTTATGAATGCAGTTCGGTGGCCGTTATTGGAATCGACTATACGAGCGATAATAAAATTATTAAAAATATGGAAAAAATTATGTAAAATTATAATAAATGATTTGGAAATATTTTGGATGAAAAATTCCAGTTTTGAAAAGATAAAAATATATTTTTATCAAAATGAACTAGTTATTAACTAGAATAATAATTTAATTATTTTTAGAAATAAATAAATTGGATTTGAAAATGGTTTTAAAATAACCAGAAATTTTCAAAAAATAAATTGGAATGGAAATAAACTTCGAAATATTTTGGTATTGGATTTCGTGATTGTACAGATATTGTTGAGGAATTTGAAGATATATATCATTATTCCCAATACGATATTTGTTGGTTTCAAAATTTGATATTGAATATAAGCTGATATAATTTCTATTCAGAGCCTTGTATTTGATATCAAATTGGATTTTGGGTTTTTGTGAACGGAGTCTTCATTAACCCAGTTCTTAAACCCAGTTGAGAAAAGAATAAATCCTTTAATTAAGATTTGTGGAATTTTACCAATTAATTAATATTTAATTGGATTGACATTTGGATTTTGGGTTTGTCGTGAATGGTGTCTTCATTAATACTGTTCTTAAACTTAGTTAATAAAATAACAAATCTTTAAATTAAGATTTAGTAAAGTTTTCCAATTAATTAATATTTAATTGGAGCTGAAGAAAAGAATTGGATTTTTGTGTTTATCGTGAACGGTGTTTTAAATAACACTTGTTCTTTAACCCAAATAACAGTGAAGAATATGATTTGGAATTTATAATCTTTTAATCAAGATTAATGGAATTTTCCAAAGTAAATATTTCCAATTTAATATATTAAATTGGAATTGAATGGAATTCGATTGGGTAATAATCGAGGTGAGCTTCTATGGAGGAAGACTGTTAATATATATGGAATTCAAAAGGCTTTGTCGTTATTCCATTTATATTATTAGTCGGATTACAGGATACGCGAGTTATTCGGAAAGATCGGATTTAACCCATTCTGAATAATTGATACAACGAAAAGTCGAAGAGATTGAAGATGGTGCAAGACCGATGATCTTCAAATCGAATGGATGGGTTGCTACTGATGCCGATGATTGGAATAGCCACTTTAAATGGGCTACAGTGGTAGCCGTCCGGACGTACTTGTTGATTGTTCGGATATGCGAGGGTCTCTCTCCTGTATTGGATATACGAGATGAGGAATAAAGTGCCTCCGGTTTCGTTCAGACCCAGAACGGACTTGTATATGGATAGTGTGTCTGACATTATATTCCTTTATGTTGTATTCATTGATCTCTGCTAAATATATATCTGTTTGGTGGAAGAGAATTTATTCTCTCGCTTAACACCCTTCTTTGTGACGTATGAGCTTATAGGTCATATATCGGCAGAAATCAATGGTACGATATGGACTGATAGTGCGGCATGCTGAGATGCAGTGATCCAAGCTGTTGTTTAAAAGAAGAGCTTGGTGGATGATGATCAAAGCACATCTTTAAATAGCATAGCTTTGTGTAGTGTTAATTCGCGAGCCTCACACCGGTATGGTGGTAAACTGATGGTTAGATCAGTATACTTTAGAGATGAGGATAGCATCCTACGGGTTGTTATGTATTCGGTCGACCGAGATGATACTGGTTGTGGTCGCCCCACACTAGTAGGGATAGGGCACACCCCCCAGATTCCCAAATGGATAGAGTTAGCGGTGTTTCCCAATACTTGGACGTAAGCTGCGGTAACTTGTTTCCTGGATATAGTGTGGATGTGCATTACGTTGTTTTCTCATGCATGCAACGTAAGCCGTTGGGAATTGCACTACGTGATCGATCTTTCGAATCAGGAGCCATCATGATGGAAATCTAATCTTCCAATACGAAATTTTGCGGTTTTGATTGTATACCTATATGGCGATATAGCAGGATGTGGCGCTCATGTCGTCTATGATTGATACATTTATATTTCAAGTGATTTTATACACTATGCACTTATAATAGTATCAAAAGGATATGTTTTTAAAATGTACCAAGCATATTTGGTTATTATAAGGTAAAACTCTATCCTCGATTGCGTTCAATGTGTGATGGGACCTGAGTCTTATAATAACTTCATTTTTCTTTATTTAGCATTGCGTTGTTTGTTTTAGGCACTGGTATGCTTGGTGGGTAAACCCGTTCCGTATTATACGTCGTGGTCCCTTGATTTACCTTATTTTAAAAGTAAAGTTTTAAATAACTGTTTTAGTTCTCACACCAGTCCTATGACTGACTCGAAGTTTATTGTTTTAACCTAAACTCTGGGTACCCATATTTTCCACACGGGCAACTAGTAGTTTGGTTTTGCAGATTTATTTTCACAGGATCCTGGATTTACAACTGGAGCTATATTCGGAAAGCTTTGTATCTGTGTATTTCTTCCAGTTGTGTCAGTTGTTATTTTCCTCTACGCATTGAACTTTTGTATTATTTTCCGCTGCTATGTATTTTAATCTATGATATTTTTCTGTGTAATATTTATTCATACTCTGAGATATTCTTGTACTCTAATGTAAATTGTTGTAATAAGCAATGAAATGTACTATTATTCGTGTTCTGATTTGTCGTGTTCTCAATTCAATCCAGGCTTTCCCGTAAAGGCGAGTTTGGGTCGTCTCAGATATCCAAAGGAAGATTAAAGAAATAGTTTAAATGAAATTATCTTTGATAAAATTAATGAGAACCTTTCCCCTAAGATGTGAATATTTGAATAAAATAATATTATGAATTGGAATGGGCCATATGATGTGCTTTTATAACACTTGATTATTGATTATAAAATACGCGAGTTATTCGGAAAGACCGGGTTTAACCCATTCTGAATAACGGATACGATGACTAAAAGTCGATGATGTGAAGATGGTGGTCGAAGACTGGAGATCTTCATATCGTTTGGATGATTATTGATGTCTTGATTGGGTTGTACACCTAATACAAGCTAATAATTGGTGATCGTCTAAACATACATGGAGATCGACTGGATATGCGAGGACCTCTCTCATGTATTGGACATATGGGACGAGGAATAAGGTGCCTCCGATTTCGATCAGACCCAGAACAGACTTGTAAATGGATGTGTGTGTCTGACATTGGATTTCATTCTGTGTTGATTGATTTCTATTAAATATATATCTGTTTGGTGGCGGAGAATTTATTCTCTTGCTTAACACCCTTCTTTGAGACGTATGAGCTAAGGGGTTATACATTAATAGACATCAGTTAAATGGCATGAATTGTCAATATGGCATGCTAAGAAGCAAATGATCAAGGCTTTTGTTGAAAAGAAGAGTCTTATGGATGATGATCAAAGCACGACTTTAAATAGCATAGCTTTGTGTATAGCATTAATTCGCGAGCCTCATACCCGGTAAGAGTCAAAAATAGGATAGTGACTACAGGGAGTGCATGACGTTTATTTCTAGCTAGAAGTGGTGTCATGGCATGGAACCCAAACATTTTTACTTATGTGGATGATGGATTGCGAGGCGCCTCAGATATTGGTCGCTACTGACCAAGTGATAGGTCCGATAGGACCTAAAAATGTGTGTTCAAGAATAATTAATCCACTAAAGTAAGTATGGACCGGCATTAAATATCCAAGGGTTTCCCGTAGGTGTGATCCTGAGACATGTGCTAGAGTGTCTCGAATAGGAGAGGAGCTATCCCTTGCCTCGACTCGTAGATGGAATCCAATTTGCAATACGCGACTTTTCGGTTTTAGTTGTAAACCTATGTATGGTGGCATAATATGGTACATATGTCCTCTATGATTGATACATTCATATTTTAAGTGATTTTGACACTATGCACTTATAGTAATATCAAAATGATTGTTTTAAAATTTGCCAAGCATGTTTGGCTATTATAAGGTAAAACTCTATCCTCCGCCTTTTGTTGCATTGTGTGATGGGACCTGGGTCTTATACTAGCTTCATTTTCCAAAAAGAATTTTGTTGTTTTATTTTAAATTGAGATTCATGTGGGGTAAACCCGTTCCATGTTATATGGCATGGTCCCTTGATTTACCCAACTTTAAAATAAAATTAGTAACTGTTTTAGTTCTCACACCAGTCCCATGACTGATTCGGAGCTTATTGTTTTCACCTAAACTTTGGGTGCCTATATTTTCCACACGGGTAGCCAGTAATTTTGGTTTTTCGCAGACATTTCTTTTCCTAGGATCATGGATTACAGCTGGAGCTATATTTGGAAAGCTTTGTATCCGTGTATTTCTTTTAGTTGTGCTAGTTGAAGATTGTTCCGCTGCATTATATTTATGTATAAATTTTCCGTTGTTTTGTAATTTAAATCTATGATATTTATCTACTGTATATTATTTGAACTCTGATATATTCTTTTACTCTGATGTTGTGACGATCCCAAACCCCGTACTGGCGGTGGCAAGGGTAATCTTTGGAATATAACACATAAACAGATAACAGCAGAACAGAATTAAATAAATACACCAGATAATTCACAATAGAATATACTGGATAAACGTAATCATCAGAGTTACACAGTATACATGATCATGCTTAGTACAAATACAGTTCAGCTATACATAAATGTCTACAGCTGAAACAAACATAATATGTACAATAGGAGCTGAACAACATAAAAAGAGATAAATAATAGAATCCATCTTCAACTCCATCTATCCAGAAAGAGCCAGCTAAAACCTGAATACAAGGCTGCCCGTGTAGAAAAAGGGGCACCCGAGTTTGCAAGTGAACAAACTACGGGTCAGTCATGGGACTGGTATGAGAAATCTACTCAACACATTTATAATATGGCTAATCACAGGACCACGACACTTTCGTGGAACGGGTTTACTCCATTGGATTGCCAGTGCTTTAAATCAAATAATTTTTTTAAACATCGCAATGCTTTTTATAAAAATGAAGCCATTATAAGACTCAGTTCCCATCACACAATGCAACGCAAACCGGAGGATAGAGTTTTACCTTATAATGGCCAAAATATGCGTGATACGAATAAAACAAAAGCATTTGATATTATTACTAGTGTTTATAGGTTTCAAAAACAATTTCAATCATAACTATCAATCATGGACGGCATGGGTACCATATATCATGTCGCCATATATGTATACAATCAAAACCGCATAGTCACATATTTGGAAATTGGATTTCCGTCATGAACCAAGGCAAAAGATAGTCCTTACTGAATTCGAGACGCTCTAGCCCGTGTCTCAGGCACAGCCACAACCGTGCCTTGGATCGTAAGGGCCGGTCCACAAGAAGTGGATTATAATGCCTGAACAATGCGTTTCTCCGCCCTTTGGGGGCGTCAATGAGCCAACGAATGACTCCATCGGTCCCGGATCGACCGATATAACCGAGGCGCCTCGCAACAGTAACAACCACATAAGCCAAACTCGTCAGGGCGTGTAAAACCACTGACGCCACTTCTAGCTAGAAAGAAAACGCACGTCCCCCCTGAGGTCCTCTCCCGTTTCTGGTTCATACCGGGGTGTGAGGCTCGCGATTTCACGTTATACACAAAGCTATGCCAAACTGGCGGTGCTTTGATCATCACCACAAGACTTTGCTTTCCAACAGAAGCCCTGATCATTGCATCTTAGCATGTCACACAGGCAATTCACACCATGCCACTGATGGCTATCAATCACATAGAATAAATCCCGATGTCAGACACACAATCCATTTACAAGTCCGTTCTGGGTCTGAACGAAACCGGGGGCACTATATACCTCGCAAACCCATCGATCTCCACGTTCATCTGGACGATCACCACTTATTATCCATATTTCGGGATGCCTCCCAATCAGAACATCAGTTACCATCCAAACGAGGTGAAGATCTCCGGTCTTCGACCACCGTCTTCATCTTCAATTTCTTATCGTCGATTCAGTTATTCAGAATAGTATAAACCCGGTCTTTCTAAGCAACTCACGTATATAATAAACACGTGCTACACAAACACTACATACGCATCATTTCAATTCATTAGTCACTAACCGTCAATCAGAAAGAGAACGATTTCCCAAATATTAACCCCGAAGGCCGAAACCAACATCAGATCAACACCCAGGAAACCATTCGACTTAGCCAACCTTCAGTTAAGTTCTAAATTTCACATCATATCGTTTATAATATTTTATAACGATTTATCGCTATTTTTATTTATTTTAAAATAGCCAATTTATTCAAAACGACGCTTCGGGCGATAACGCGGCCGTGACGCTGTTTTTCTTCAGATTTTTTTTACACATATCTGAAAATCTAACCGTTGGATCTTCACAAAATTTACATCATTAGAAAGAACGTTTCAAAACGAATCCAACGGTTCCAGTTTCGGGAAAATCCAACGGTCGGATCTCCCGGTATAATCGTTTGAAGTTTTGATTTCAAAATACGAACTGCAGCGTCGTTATTCGATTTAATTTAATTATATATATATATAATCGATTCTGGCGTTGTTTTTCTTCAGATTTGAATTAAACATTCCAGACAATCCAACCGTTGGATTTTTACAAAGTTGGTGTCGTTGGAAAGATATTTCCAAAGCGAACCCAACGGTTGCGATTTCGGGAAAATCCGATGGTCGGATCTCCCATACTAATCGTTTGAAATCACGGTTTCAAAATACGAACTGCAGCTTCGTTATTCGATATATTTCAATTCTATTTATATATTTATATATATATATATATATATATCGATTCTTCGATTTCAAAACTATATGATTTTCATACATTTGATAAAATGATATTTTTATCTAACTGTCTTCTATTTCAACAATTCACTATTTTTAACAATTCATGTATATAATAAAAATGTGATTTTTGTAATAAAAATAGGATTTTTATTATAAAACAATTTCTTTCAAAATACGAATTCCATTCAACACATGAATTTCAATTCAATGAATGAATTTCGATTCAACACATGAAGGTTTTCTATAGTTTATATATATAGATAAAAAGGTGATTTTTATATTTAAAACACGAATACCATTCAACACATGAATTTCAATTCGACGAATGAATATCGATTCAACACATGAAGGTTTTCTATAGTTTATATATATAGATAAAAATGTGATTTTTATTGTTAAAACAATTTATTCAAAACACGAATACCATTCAACACATGAATTTAATTCAACGAATGAATATCGATTCAACACATGAAGGTTTTCTATAGTTTGTATATATAGGGTAAAAATGTGATCTTTATTGTTAAAACAATTTATTTAAAACACGAATTCCATTCAACACATGAATATGATTGAACGAATGAATTTTTATTCAACACATGAAGGTTTTCTATTCAACAGGAGAATATAGTTTCAACACAGGAAAATAATTCTAACACATGAATATTATTCAAAATTTCGGCAGCATAACGGCAGGGTAGTTAAAACCGGGACCGTCCCTAGTACGACTCCTCGCTCTACCTTAATGCCTCGTAGCTTTTGACAATGGGGAATCATGCATCTAGTTCGCATGTAGGCGGCATGTATAATTTTTTTTCATTTCCACAAACTAATCCTATGTGGTTTCAACCAAATACTTCTCAACCACAAATGGGTATTTTTCAACCACAATCAATCAATTTCAAACACAAACAATTTCAATCAACCATTCGCTATCAATCAATTTTCACACCCATCACAACCAATAAATATCGTCCATGGTTTGTGGACGAGGGGCGTATATATATATATATGTATGTATATATATATATATATTTATATATAGCATTTCACTTCTATTTCAACACATATATAATTTTTACAATGCATATATGACATATACATCGAACGTACAACTTATACAACGCTTATACAAGAGGTGTATAACGCTTATATAACTCATACATCGAATATATAATTTATACATCGTCGTTTTCCATATCGTTTATAAATTAGAAATCTCACATTGCTCTTCGCGTTGCCTAAAATTGTAGCAAGCTCAGAAAAATATCTGGTCCCTTCTAGAATGTAGAGGACGTCCTCACGGTCCCGGTGTCTCTTGTTTCACTGAATTTCGATCACAAACGAAAAAGATACGATTTTTATTCACAAATCACAATTTGCAATGGTTTAAAGTGTTTGAAACCGTTTAATTAACAAAGGCCGTTATCTTCAATTTCAGTTCAAAACTAGGTCTTCAGTTTGCGCGCAAACCAACGCACGAGAGGACGATCAGCCTTCGCCACCTCGACGGACTTGGAGTCGCGCACCCGCGCTTGGAGGAGGGGCCCACTTCGATGCAGCAGAGGAGGCATGGCGGCGGCCTAAAGGTGCTGACTTTGGAGGCACGGTTCTCGGTGGTGGAGCAACGAGGGATGGCGAGGCTGGGTCAGATTTGGAGAGAAGGAGGAGCTCTTCAAAAACTTCAACTAGGGGAGGGGCTAATTGTGGCTGTGGCGGTCGGAATATGGCCTGGAAGCGGCGAACGTTTTCCGCCTTCAATCGATCGGGGAGAGAGAAATTTGGGGGGGGGGGGGGTTTCTGACGTGGCCCAATATCTTTGTTTTCCAAAAATACCCCCTTTCACACACGAACCCCAATCCAAACCCAACGACTGTCGTCCCTAGCGTTTTGACCCCATTCTGAACACAATGGGATATGTTTCGTAGGCCCATTCGACTGTTTCAGTCAGTTTTCCTTCAATTTAAAATATATAACATTCAATATTGGATTTGAACGTACATTTCAATTTTCCAGGGCCACAAAATGATTCGAAAAATTCCAGAAAAATAAATCTAGCTATGTTTTGACGATACGGTCCCAACAAAAATGGTTTCGTCGAATTCCGAGGTCGTTTGCAAAATGGCCATTTTCACGGGCTATATAAATTCCATAGCGACTTTTCTGAAAATTCATTTGGCTATAACTTTTGCTTTCCGCTATGAAACTTCGATTTTCCAGATTCGTTAGAAAGGTATTCACTAACAGATTTAAATATTCTTGGTTTCACTCAAATCCGTTTTGTTTTGCACCCGGTACAACCAGTCAAAGTTTGAATTCAAAATTTTGAAACTGCCGCGCCATTTCAGGCCTTGTTTATAATTAGAATTAATTATATTCGTTTTCAAATGTCGATTCTAACTTACTTTTCATCGTTATTATTTAAAATATTTATTTTAAATATTTAAAATCCACTAAAATAGCCAATTTAAAATTTTTAAATTGGTTCAGATTTTCCGGGTCGTTACAATCTCCCCCACTTAAAACTTTTCGTCCCCGAAAAGGAACAAAGTTGAAAGTGGTTTGATTAATCAACTCTACGTTCAATCTGGCTTCCATTCTCCGACTTTTCAGTTTTTGAGAATTTTCAAATTCTTCAAAAGTTTGGCTAGCACCCGGAATTTTCGAAAAAATTCGCCATAACCTCCTTTGTACAGGGAGAAGTTTGGAAATTTATTGGGCCGTATTAGGTACCCAATCAATCCTAATAAGCATACACATATTTATAGTGATATATTCTGGTGTTTACAGGGGAGCGTGTATAGATAATAACTTCAGAGAATAAATTCTCGTCACCCTGTCAAAGCCTGAGGGAGTCTGTATTTTAATTGCTCCAGAGGATAAATCCTCATCACCTCTTCCCGTGTGGGAAATAAATAATCCATGTGCCGTATCTAATAACTAGAGAGACGTGATTATTGTCAACTCCAGACCCATGTGGGGTTTTTATTAATTTGGAAATTTTATCGTTACAATTTTATATGGTCATATCAGTCATCAGTTCAACTTGTAAAATATAGTCATCGCCATACAAGCCTCTCGCTCGTATGGTAAATCTTCCACCTCGTCACACAAGCTCCTAATGCTTATGTGGTATATGATGAAGTATGCCTATCTTCCAGGAGTATGCCATGTAATGTAGTTCAAAATTAATTGTTACTATCCTATGGCGACGTTTATTATTTCACACAAAACAACCAGCACTCCGCATCCAATGGCATTCACAGGAGTTGATATAATAATATTTCGCATCCAACTCATTAAGCTTTACCTATTTGTCGGGCATGCAAATAAATTCTTTACTCAACAGCTATCCAATTAACTATTCAAATATATATAATGCACAAGTATATATTTCTATCTATTTTCATATCAGTTCAATGTGTGATATAATCGAATAAATCCTACCATTCATTCTCTTATTAATTAAATTAACTATCGTTTCAATAATTTAATTAATCCAATTTATTATCACACAATGCAAACAACAAGCAATTTGTTTTTAACTTTTCAAAAATATACTAATCAATTTCTATATTCTTTTAAAATCATTCAGACTATAGAATTAAAAGTGCACATCCATGGTAAGAAAATAACAACAGAGTAGAGAACTAATTGGTAATGCAAAGTATGGTAGATGTACCTTGCACTGGAGTCAATCAGAGATGTCTACTCGACACTTAGGATAGGCTTCCTGAATGCTCTCCTCAGTTTCCCAAGTACAATCTCGCGGATCCCCACTCCATTGCACTTTGACTAAGTGAATCTTCTTGTTCCTCAGCTCTTTGGTTTCTTTGCCGATGATCTTTAACGGCTTTCTTCTCACAGCTAATTCTGGAGTAATTTCAATATCCTGTTGAGCTGCTTCTTCCACGATCAAGTCTGGATCATGAACGTGCTTTCGAAGTTGAGATATGTGAAATACATTATGCACTCCAGGCAACCAATCAGGCAATTTAACCCTATAAGCGAGAGTTCCGATCCGCTCCAGAATCGGAAACGGGCCAATGAATTTGGGCGCCAACTTCCCAGTTTTATCGAACCGGATAACTCCTCTCATCGGCGATACTTTCAAATATACATAACCGCCAACAGCAAATGATATATCTCTTCTTCTCCTATCGGCATAGCTCTTTTGTCGGCTTTGAGTGGCAAGTAATCGTTTCTTAACGAAATCGACTTTGTCGGCAGCTTCTCGGATCATATCAGGCCCTAACACAAGTCTATTACCGGGTTCGACCCAACAAGCAGGGGATCGGCATGGTCTACCATATAATGCTTCGAATGGAGACATTGTCAGGCTCGCCTGGTAGCCGTTGTTATATGAGAATTCAGCCAAATGTAAATGGTCTTCCCATGATCCACCGAAATCTAGAACTCAAGCCCGCAATAGATCTTCTAGTATACGATTCACCCTCTCAGTTTGACCATCTGTCTGAGGATGATAGGCGGTGCTTAGGTTCAGCTTTGTTCCCAGCTCTACCTGAAATGCCTCCTAGAATTTGCTAGTAAATATTGTATCTCTATCACTAACTATACTGATCGGCACTCCGTGTAGTCTAACAATTTCTTTGAAGTAAATCTGCGCCAGACTCTGAGCAGTTCTGTTTGATCTGACAGGTATGAAATGGGCGGTCTTCATGAAGCAATCTACGATCACCCAAATACTGTCATTTCCTTTTCTGGTCCTGGGCAAACCATCTATGAAGTCCATGGAAATATGTTCCCACTTCCAACCTGTAACGTCTAGCGGTTGTAACAATCCAGCCAGTTTCTGTTGGTCGCTCTTGACTAGTTGGCAAGTAGGGCATCGGCTAACATATAAAGAAATGTCCCTCTTCATCGACTTCCACCAGAAAGTGTGTTTGATGTCATTATACATTTTGCTTACCCCCGGATGGATACTAAGTTTCAACTTGTGGCATTCATCCAGCACTTCCTTTCGGAGCTCAGAAATGTTAGGGACACAGATTCGACCTTTGAGCCTTAGAATCCCATCATTATCAACTTGAAAACTCGAGGGCTCGCCTTTCTGAATTATCTCTCTGATCTTCTGAATGAAGTGATCATCCTTCTGAAGAGCAGATATTTTATCTATCAATGAAGTCGTGATAATAAAACTGGCGATCATTTCATTCTTTCGGCTTAACGCATCGGCCACGACATTGGCTTTCCCTGGAGTGTATATAATCTCAAAATCGTATGCTGCAAGGAACTCTAGCCAACGTTGCTGCCTCAGATTCAAGTCTTTCTAGGTGAACAGATACTTCAACGACTGGTGATCTGTAAACAGTTCGAATCTCTCACCCAGAAGATAATGTCTCCAGATTTTCAAAGCGAATAATATAGCCAATAACTCAATATCATGAGTTACGTAGTTTTTCTCATGCGGCTTCAGCTGATGGCTAACATAAGCAATCACTTGACCTCTTTGCATTAACACGGTGCCAAGGCCTTCTCTAGAAGCATCTGTCCAGACTTTCAAATCCTGATTGCCATCGATGATGGTTAACACTGGAGCTGTCGTTAATCTTAACTTTAGCTCTTCAAAAGCCTCTTCACATTCTGGAGTCCATTTGAATTTTGAGTGCTTCTTTGTAAGCTTCGTTAAGTGATAGATATCTTTGAAAAGTTTTTAATGAACTTCCGGTAATAACTAGCCAATCCGAGAAAACTGCGGACTTCTGTTGGGGTACTGGGCTTCTTACTGACCTCAGGACTATCAGTCACAGACTCCACTTTGTTACTTGAGCTGACTTCCTCTTCGTCGCGCAACATACCTTTCTTATGGAGATCTTCATACTGATAAGCCATGTATATCATTTCTGAAAAAGGAAGCTTCACATTCCTCATTACACTATTCTGATATCTCCTTTGCAGGCCATGAATAAATCTCAAATTCTTCCTCATTGGATCTTGAATCAGATGAGGATCAAAGTGAGAAAGTTCGTTGAATTTCTTATGATATTCTGGGATGGTCATATCACCTTCTATCAGATAAGAAAATTCATCACATAATCGCTCCGTCACCTCAGGAGGAGTAAATCTTTCTAGGAAAATCTCCTTGAATCTATTGCAGGTGATATCACCTTCTGGATTATCTTTGATGATTGTTTCCCACCAGATTAAAGCTTCTTCTTTGAGTGCCCAAGATGATACTAACCTTTTCTGGTCATCTCTCAGCTGGAAACGCTCAAATATTCTTTCTGCAGAGCTCACCCAAGCTTGAGTTTGAATAATAGATTCATTGCCCGAGAGTTGTGCTCCACCCAGATTTCGATATCTCTTAAATAGAGCCTCTAGATCTGGTTATGCATTTCTTCTGTTTCTAACACTCATTTTCTAGTACTTCTGCAAACAGCAGATCAAGTGTCAGGTCACAGAAAAGATATTTCAAAACATAGAAACATATACTTCAAATGTAAATGTGTCTAGTGGGGTGTATTTCATTCTGCTTTACTCATACTAGGATATTACTGATCCTATCTGTAATGAGTTACCCATCCTAGAACACTACTGGTTCTATTCCTGACGAGTTCGTTAATATGTTATATTGCAGCACTAAGCTTAACCAAAGCTCTGAAACCACGTTGTGACGACCCCAAACCCCGTACTGGCGGTAGCAAGGGTAATCTTTGGAATATAACACATAAACAGATAACAACAGAATAGAATTAAATAAATAAACCAGATAATTCACAATAGAATATACTGGATAAACGTATTCATCAGAGTTACACAGTATACAGGATCATACTTAGTACAAATACAGTTCAGCTATACATAAATGTCTACAGCGGAAACAAACATAATATGTACAATAGGAGCTGAACAGCATAAAAAGAGATAAATAATAGAATCCATCTTCAGCTCCAGCTATCCAGAAAGAGCCAGCAAAAACCTGAATACAAGGCTGCCCGTGTAGAAAAAGGGGCACCCGAGTTTGCATGTGAAACAAACTACGAGTCAGTCATGGGACTGGTATGAGAAATCTGCTCAACACATTTACAATATGGCTAATCATAGGACCACGCCACTTTCATGGAACGGGTTTACTCCATTGGATTGCCAGTGCTTTAAAACAAATAAATCTTTTAAACATTGCAATGCTTTTTATAAAAATGAAGCCATTATAAGAATCAGTTCCCATCACACAATGCAACGCAAACCGGAGGACAGAGTTTTACCTTATAATGGCCACAATATGCTTGATACGAATAAAACAAAAGCATTTGATATTATTAGTAGTGTTTATAGGTTTCAAAAACAATTTCAATCATAACTATCAATCATAGACGGCATGGGTACCATATATCATGTCGCCATATATATATATATATGTATATACAATCAAAACTGCACAGTCACGTATTTGGAAATTGGATTTCCATCATGAACCAAGGCAAAAGATAGTCCTTACCGAATTCGAGACGCTCTAGCTCGTGTCTCAGGCATAGCCGCAACTGTACCTTGGATCGTCAGGGCCGGTCCACACGAAGTGGATTATAATGCCTGAACAATGCGTTTCTCCGCCCTTCGGGGCGTCAATGAGCCAACAAATGACTCCATCGGTCCCGGGTCGACCGATATAACCGAGGCGCCTCGCAATAGTAACAACCACATAAGTCAAATTCGTCAGGGCGTGTAAAACCACTAACGCCACTTCTATCTAGAAAGAAAACGCACGTCCCCCCTGAGGTCCTCTCCCGTTTCTGGTTCATACCGGGGTGTGAGGCTCGCGATTTCATGTTATACACAAAGCTACGCCACACAGGCAGTGCTTTGATCATCACCACAAGAGTTTGCTTTTCAACAAAAGCCCTGATCACTGGATCTTAGCATGTCACACAGGCAATTCACACCATGCAACTGATGGCTATCAATTACATAGAATAAATCCCGATGTCAGACACATAATCCATTTACAAGTCCGTTCTAGGTCTGAACGAAACCGGAGGAACTATATACCTCGCAAACCCATCGATCTCCACGTACGTCTGGACGATCACCACTTATTATCCATATTTCGGGATGCCTCCCAATCAGGACATCAGTTACCATCCAAACGAGGTGAAGATCTCCGGTCTTTGACCACCGTCTTCATCTTCAATTTCTTATCGTCGATTCAGTTATTCAGAATGGGATAAACCCGGTCTTTCTGAGCAACTCGCGTAGATAATAAACACGTGCTACACAAACACTACATACACATCATTTCAATTCATTAGTCACTAACCGTCAATCAGTAAGAGAACGATTTCCCAAATATTAACCCCGAAGGCCGAAACCATCATCAAATCAACACCCACGAAACCATTCGACTCAGCCAACCTTCAGTTAGTTTCTAAATCTCACATCATATCGTTTATAATATTTTATAACGATTTATCGCTATTTTTATTTTTTAAAATAGCCAATTTATTCAAAACGACGCTTCGGGCCATAACGCGGCCGTGGCGCTGTTTTTCTTCAGATTTTTTTTACACATGTCTAAAAATCTAACCGTTGGATCTTCACAAAATTTACATCATTAGAAAGATCTTTTCGAAACGAATCCAACGGTTCCAGTTTCGGGAAAATCCAACGGTCGGATCTCCCGGTATAATCGTTTGAAGTTTCGATTTCAAAATACGAACTACAGTGTTGTTATTGATTTAATTTAATTATATATATATATATATATATATATATAAATATAATCGATTCTGGCGCTGTTTTTCTTCAGATTTGAATTAAACATTCCAGACAATCCAACCACTGGATTTTTACAAAGTTGGTGTCGTTGGAAAGATATTTCCAAAGCGAACCCAACGGTTGCGATTTCGGGAAAATCCGATGGTCGGATCTCCCGCACTAATCATTTGAAATCATGGTTTCAAAATACGAACTGCAGCTTCGTTATTTGATATATTTCAATTCCATTTATATATATTTCGATTCTTCGATTTCGAAACTATATGATTTTCTTACATTTGATAAAAATGATATTTTTATCTAACTGTCTTCTATTTCAACACTTCGCTATTTTTAACAATTCATGTATATAATAAAAATGTGATTTTTATTGTAAAACAATTCATTTCAAAACATGATTATTTTGTATAGTTCATATAGGTAATAAAAATATGATTTTTATTATAAAACAAATTTTTCAAAACAAGATTATTTTATATAGTTCATATAGGTAAAAAATAGGACTTTTATTATAAAACAATTTCTTTCAAAATACGAATACCATTCAACACATGAATTTCGATTCAACACATGAAGGTTTTCTATAGTTTATATATATAGATAAAAAGGTGATTTTTATATTTAAAACACGAATACCATTCAACACATGAATTTCAATTCAACGAATGAATATCGATTCAACACATGAAGGTTTTCTATAGTTTATATATATAGATAAAAATGTGATTTTTATTGTTAAAACAATTTATTCAAATCACGAATACCATTCAACACTTGAATTTCAATTCAACGAATGAATATCGATTCAACACATGAAGGTTTTCTATAGTTTGTATATATAGGGTAAAAATGTGATCTTTATTGTTAAAACAATTTATTTAAAACACGAATGCCATTCAACACATGTATATGATTCAACCAATGAATTTTTATTCAACACATGAAGGTTTTCTATTCAACAGGCGAATATTGTTTCAACACAGGAAAATAATTCTAACACATGAATATTATTCAAAATTTCAGCAGCATAATGGCAGGGTAGTTAAAACCGGGACCGTCCCTAGTACGGCTCCTCGCTCTACCTTAAAGCCTCGCAACTTTTGACAATGGGGAATCATGCATCTAGTTCGCACGCAGGCGGCATGTATTATTTTTTTCATTTCCACAAACTAATCCTATGTGGTTTCAACCAAATATTTCTCAACCACAAACGTGTATTTTTCAACCACAATCAATCAATTTCAACCACAAACAATTTCAATCAACCATTCGCTATCAATCAATTTTCACACCCATCACAACCAATAAATATCGTCCATGGTTTTTGGACGAGGGGCGTATATATATATATATATATATATATATATATATATATATATAGCATTTCACTTCTATTTCAACACATATATAATTTTTACAACGCATATATCACTTATACATCGAACGTACAACTTATACAACGCTAATAAAAGAGGTGTACAACGCTTGTATAACTCATACATCGACTATATAATTTATACATCATCGTTTTCCATACCGTTTATAAATTAGAAATCTCTGATTGCTCTCGCGTTTCATAAAATTGTAGCAAGCTCAGAAAAATATCTGGTCCCTTCTAGAATGTAGAGGACGTCCTCACGGTCCCGCTGTCTCTTGTTTCACTGAATTTCGATCACAAACGAAAAAGATATGATTTTTATTCACAAATCACAATTTGCAACGGTTTAAAGTGTTTAAAACTGTTTAATTAACAAATGCCGTTACCTTCCATTTCAGTTCAAAACTAGGTCTTCAGTTTGCATGCAAACCAACGCACGAGAGGACGATCAACCTTCGCCACCTCGACGGGCTTGGAGTCGCGCACCCGCGCTTGGAGGAGGGGCCCACATCGATGCAGCAGAGGAGGCACGGCGATGGCCTAAATGTGCTGACTTTGGAGGCATGGTTCTCGGTGGTGGAGCAACGAGGGGTGGTGAGGCTGGGTCAGATTTGGAGAGGAGGAGGAGCTCTTCAAAAACTTCAACTGGGGGAGGGGCTAATTGTGGCTCTGGCGGTCGAAATATGGCCTGGAAGCGACGAACGTTTTCCGCCTTCAATCGATCGGGGAGAGAGAAATTGGGGGGGGGGGGGTTTCTGAAGTGGCCCAATACCTTTATATATATATATATATATATATATATATATATATATATATTTCCAAAAATACCCCCTTTCACACACGAACGCCAATCCAAACCCAACGACTGTCATCCCTAGCGTTGTAACCCCATTCCAAACACAATGGGATATGTTTCGTAGGCCCATTCGACTGTTTCAGTCAGTTTTCCTTTAATTTAAAATATATAACATTCAATATTCGATTTGAACGTACATTTCAATATGCCAAGGCCACAAACTGATTCGAAAAATTCCAAAAAAATAAATCTAGCTATGTTTTGACGATACGGTCCCAACAAAAGTGGTTTCGTTGAATTCCGAGGTCGTTTGCAAAATGGCCATTTTCACGGGCTATATAAATTCCATAGCGACTTTTCTGAAAATTCATTTGGCTATAACTTTTGCTTTCCACTATGAAACTTCGATTTTTCAGATTCGTTAGAAAGGTATTCACTAACATATTTAAATATTTTTGGTTTCACTCAAATCTGTTTTGTTTTGCACCCGGTACAGCCAGCCAAAGTTTGAATTCAAATTTTGAAACTATCGTGCCATTTCAGGCCTTGTTTATAATTAGAATTATTTATATTCGTTTTCAAATTTCGATTCTAACTTACTTTTCATCGTTATTATTTAAAATATTTATTTAAATATTTAAAATCTACTAAAATAGCCAATTTAAAATTTTTTAAATTAGTTCAGATTTTCCGGGTCGTTACAGATGTAAATTAATGTAATAGCAATGAAATGTTCTTCTATTTGTGTTCTGATGCGTCGTGTTCTCAAAGCAATCTGGGCTCCTCCATCTCTTTGGGGATTGGGGAAGTATGGGGCGTATCAATAAGTATATACATGAATTGTTAAACTAGGTTTTTACATTTAAGTACATAATTTAAAAGTGTTTAAATAACTTAATACAACAAAACACTTATATCCCAGAAAGTAATTTACTTATTATTTGGTTAAACAATTTTTTTATAATCACACATCATAACTAATGCTTATAAATTAGCTGAGCACTACTAATCAACAATAAATAATAATTATTTCCAAACAAATAACTATATCTTATATAATTGTATAAGTTATATATGTTTCCCTTATATATATAATATAATCATTTGTGAAATTATTTCATTTCCCCTTGTCAAAAACAATAACGTGTCAATTTGTCCTATTTGAGAATTTAGAAATCCTTATGGATTTCTTTGTATCCCACTAGTCTACCAAAGTTCATGAATACTAACCTAAAATGGACATAATATAATGTACTTTATAACATTAACAAATATGCGGTCTCGTATATATACTCTCAAAATTATTTTAGGGTATCTCTAACCCTATCTATAATGTGTTTGTCCTAACAGGCTTTGATATTCTTTCAACTAAAATTTTAATATTGACGGTAATAACTCAACATTTTAAATGATCCAGATTGAAGTAAACCACACATGTCTATCCCTAACAATTCAAAAAAAAAAACGAATTTCTAATATGATTTAAATATAAGAAATAAAGAGATGAGAAGAAGCATAACACAAAATCTCACAGTGGAAGGACAAACATGTAATAATCGCATAAGTAAAGAGTATTGTTGATGACACTTAAAAAAGGCTAAGGGGTTCATTTTTTGTTTTTAAAAAATTTATTAAGGGCATGATCATTTAACATAGCCTCCCATTAACAATTCGTAAAACATATACCAGAATGCCCTTTTACTATTTTACCCTAATTACATTTCACTGTTTTTTAAACCTTAATCATCTTCTTCTCAAAGTAACAATTACTCAATTTTTCATGGAGGAACTAATTTCTAATGAAATTTCTAACTTTGAAAAATAAGACAATATGATTTTTACTCAAAAAAGCGAATGACATATTGAATTTGTTGAAGAAATCATTGAAAAGGTAACAATTTACTAGAAAAAACGTAGGCTCATTTTCGACTATAATCATTATATTTGTTGGCAGCGAATCGAAGTTAAACAATTAAATCGGCATGTACTCGTCGAATTTAGTGAACTTATCAGTTCATGACAATAACACAAATTCGACGATAGACCACTGAATAAAATCATGTTTTCCGATGTACTATTGCCGAATATGTATGATTTTAACTTTTTCTTTTGTTAATCTATTTTCGGCATATTATTTTCAAACTTCATACTGAATTTCGGTATGTCCTAGTCGATTTATACCGTGTTTTGTGTATTTGAATGGACGGTAAAATCGAGTTCTTTTATTTATTTTTTCATTGTGTTTGGCCCCCCTTAATAATTTAATTTTTAATGGAGTGAAAATAAAATATGACCCCCTTATCCCTTTTTGGAGCGGCAAACAATACTCTAAGTAAATTATAAAGTCGTTTATAACGTACAGTGTATTACAATATCAGAGTTAAACTGTCAACAAATGTATCAAGTAATGCATCAGAATTATACCAGTAATAGAACTGCAACCTATCATCTTCACAACAATGTCTTTAGTTAAACCAAAAAACTCAAGTTGACCCAAACATATTGGAATCGATATACTTGAGTTAGGACTAAAATTTCTTATGTAAGTCAAATCAAAAGCGTTAAATAAGAGCATAAATAACTTAAGAGTTGTTAAGATGTTTTCCATCTCCTAAGAATCCATTGAATTATCTATATGTAGTAGCATACGAGGTATATATAATGTCCATTAGTAAAATAAATATTAAAATAGCGATAAGGCTTTACATTAATCCACCTTAACATATTTTAAAGCATGTGCTCTATGCAGGTTCTGTAAAACAGCCGGTAACGTCAGTAGCCAGTTGTCCCTTATAAGTAAAAGGCTAATAAAATATCATAGTGTGCTCGTAAAGGGATAAGATATGATAGGAATGTGAGGCAATGGCCAAGTTTGGATTATACTGGTTTACCCTTTTTGGCTAGTCGTAACCCATTCCGATCGATCGTGTACAACACCCCCAAATCAAATCAGGATGCATTAATTGAATCACAAGTAAGGAGAGTAATACGAGAAGGTGTGTACGCTAGAGGTAGCTAGCCTTAGTGGCCAGACTTCGGCTCTTGTTTTATTCATTTCGATTTCGGCATACATGCCAAACCTTTCCATTACCGTTCACTTACTTCATTCTAGAAAAACGTTCGCCAATTCAACCACTTCATTCTAGAACATAATCCATGTACGTAGTTACCAAAGTGGTTTCAGTATTAATAGATAGTAAGCCAATATCCAAGCTCGGGATCATTTACAACAAATCATCATTTTTTACACTGTGATCATTTCTATTTCAATAAACCATCATATTCTTAAGTCGTAAATTAGTTTAATATCAGGTTTGATTTTTAATTCCACGTTATCTTATCCCAAATTAGAAATATAATGAAATCACCATTCATTCACATATTTTCGTGCCAAAAACAAATTTAGTTCAAGTTTTGATTTCACATTATCATATACCAAATCATTCTAATATTGGATTGAAGTTTAAATTTCATATTTTCGTCTCATAAATCTATTCATTATCATGTTGAAATTTCACTTTTGAACTATTATATAACAAATATCATTATTAAAATGAGCATATATGCATGTCCAGGTCCTGCATCTAATAATAATATGCATGCATTTATAAGATGTTGATTTTCCTTTCTTTTCAAACTAAATGCATATTTCAGTAAACGAGAACCTCTATGTTGGATGAATCAAAGATATTTGGGAGAGCCTATGGGTACCGACCATTAGCTTCCAATATATTTTTGTTATGTTATTTAGGAGTACCGAAGTACCTCCATGCTAATTATTTTGTGAAGAAAACAGCGTGGACAATGTCTCATCCAATATATAACCCGAACACTTAATTTCACACAAACGGAACAATAAAATATAAAAACCATTTAAAGGTTTATAGCATAAAAAAAGTGGATAGTTCTCGTATATTCAACTTCCATAAAACCAAAACACATTTAAAAAAAATGATTTAGCAAGGAATGTTTTCATCATAAATCAAAATAACTTTTTTTCAGCTATTTTTGGCCTAATAGGTAAGAGTCACCATGATGATCATGAAGTGATAAAATGTGAGACCCCAGACCCCCGTTCCACGGCGGCAACGATAATCTTTGGAATATAACACATAAATAGTAATAGCAGAACAGAAATACATCATTACACTAGATAATGTATAATAGAATACGCTGAATAAACATAATCAACAGAGTTACATAGTATAACAGGATCATACTTAGTACAAAATACAGTTTCAACTTTATGTAAAATGTCTACAGCAAAATCAAACATAATATACATAACAGGAGCTGAACATCATAAAAAGAAGTGATAGAATCCATCTTCAGCTCCATAGCTATCCAGATAGAGCCTGCTAAAACCTGAGTACAAGGCTGCCTGTGTAGAAAATAGGGCAACCGAGTTTTCAAGCGAAACAAACTACGAGTCACTCATGGGACTGGTATGAGAAATCTACTTAACTTATCTTACAATAAGGCCAATCACAGGATCACGTTGCTAACGCGGAACAGGTTTACTCCATTGGATTGCCAGTGCTAAAAATAAGTAAATTATTTAAGCATCGCAATGCTTTCTATAAAAATGAAGCCATTATAAGACTCAGGTCCCATACACAATACAACGCAAACTGGAGGATAGAGTTTTCCCTTATAATGGACAAAATATGCTTAATACGTATAAAACAAAAGCATTTGGTATTATTACTAGTGTTTATATGTTTCAAAAACAATTTCAATCATAAGTATCAATTGTAGGCGGCATGGGTACCATATATCATGTCGCTATATATAGGTTTACAATCAAAACCGCACGATGTCATATTTGGAAATTGGATTTCCGTCATGAACCAAGGCAAGGGATCGTCCATACCGCTTCAAGACTCTCTAGCCCGAGCCTTAGGCAAGTACTCAGTTGTAACAACCCACATCTGTTAAGGTCACTCACAAAGGGAATGCCTTAACTTCAATGGAGTATTATGGGTACTGGAACAGAAATATTACAAGACAGACATATATAAAACAGCGGAAAATAAAGTGGAAGTACTTCAAATCATTTATTAAATATAAATGTTTACCAGAAAATCCCATCAACTTCCAATACCCAATTTCATAGTTAAAATATCTGTCTTGCTCAAAAACAAAGAAGCATAAAAACAAACTGCAGTATTCCCCAATAAAGCAAAGCAAGCCATAGCCAAGAGAAATCCAAGCCATACATGAAAGAGCCTTGGAGCTTGGTAAGATCCGAACTAAGCTGTATTCCCACCCTGTGAACCTGGGGGGGGGGGGAACGGAAGAAAAAGAGGCAAAACAAAACGGGTCAGTCATAAAGACTGAGTAAGTCCTAGTGACTTTCAACATAAAAATAGGTAAAGATAACATGGCATGAATAAAATGAAAGTAAACATAAGCATGATGACAAGGTAGGCAAGATAAACTAAGATAACAAGATAAACTATGCTAACAAGATAAACTAAGGTAACAAGATAAACTTCGGGCACGATGAATCAAGTATAACATCCCATAATTCCTATCAAGTATCACATCACATGGTTTCTATCAAGAATAACATCGCAAGGTTTCTAAGCTTCACCATTAAAATGATATCTATTTGCTCTGCACCACCTAACTAGCATCCTCATAAGTGTCTTACATGGAGTGATCTGTATTCCTACTAGTGTCCCAACTAGTGTCCTGTGTAACAAGGATCCGTACACCCTACTAGTGTCCCAACTAGTAGCCCGTGTTATATAATAACTACAACGTGATCCCAATCCCCGCAATTATGGTAGCCTTCAGGTGTACATCGATTATGAGGATTCCACCTCGATCACCCCAATGGCCATGTATATATTCGATGCACCCTTACTACCTTATCGATCGGCTCCCTACTTGACCTAGTTCTCGTTTGTGTCACGCGGCCCCCTACTTGTAGATACCTGTGTTGGTCCCACCATGGGGTGTATCAATTCCCATGGTGGCAACCCTGACACAATCAAGATGCACAGCTTTATACCTACTGATGCCCAGTGGCTAAATTTTCTGCGCCGAAGTGTGTGCACGCTCGCACTCCGTTAGAACCTGCACTGCTGCACCAACTGCCGCTAATTTGACCTCTTATAATCAGCCTAGTAATCGTGCCCCACCCTGCCTAGCTCAGGGTTCCGTTGATACCTAATGTGGGTTACTGCTGAAATGGGTCCCCGTTACTAGGTTTTTCTAATGGTTAAGTCTGTGGGCCTATACTCTCTGATATTACCCACCAACCCTGATGCGTACTTAACCCCGCTACTGATTCAAGCATGTGTATTTAATGGTTAAGTGTATGTGGGCCTATATTTACTAATATTACCCACCAACCCGATATGTACTTAACCCTTCTACTCGTTATGTTACCATGGTTAAGTGTTTACCTTAGTTAACTTAACCTTTCTCGCTTATTATGTTTGATTGGTTAAGTGTGGTTTATTAACTTAACCCCGTTCGTCTATCTGGTTACATTGGTTAAGAATTTTCTTGTTAACTTAACCCCATGTGTTACTTAACCCTACTACGCATCACATCAGATTGGTTAAGTGCATGTTAACTTAACCCCATCCACTAGTCATATTATAATGGTTAAGTGTTATCAACTTATTCAAGTTAACTTAACCCACCCGCTTGTCCTGTTATGTTGGTTGAGTGTTACTACTTAACCACAACCACTTGTCTAATTAACCCATTGTATTAGTTAAGTGTTCTCATTAACTTAACCTCACTCTCGAGTCCAGTTTAATCATGTTATAATGGTTAAACATTTGCTTAACCTTACCCACTCCCGTAGTCAACTTATTAAATTGGTTAAGTGTACAGATTAACCTAATCATATTACTTAACCCACCCATTTATATCATATTGGTTAAGTGTTCTTATTTACTTAACCCTACCCACTGGTCTAATTACCATGTTACGTTGGTTAAGTATTACTATTCGTATTTCCACATGTCACCCACATGTCACCTACTTAACCCCCATGTCCCACCACATGTTTATCTGGTTAAGTATTTCTTAATTCATTAAGGCCGTAACCTTATAAAGACCTCTCACATTAGACTGACATTTATGGCAGCTGGATTTGCCGGGCGGGTCCGGGCAGTCTTACACCATAAAAGAGTCTGACCTCATGTCTTTACAACTGTTACGCTTTTAATTTGGGCCTAGGACCTCTCACATTGGGCTGACATTTGTGACTACTGGATTTGCCGGGCGGTTCCGGGCAAGTTCACGTCACAAACGAGTCCAACCTCGTGTCCTAAGCATTGATTATCACTTATAATCTTTTACCCCAATTTGAATTTATTTTCCCCTATTCAAATTATCAATTAATTCCTAATTTAACGGTGTCCATAATTGACTCAATTATGTCCATCTATTAATGGTATGCAAAATCGTACCAATTTTATCACAATTTATCTTATGCCATTAAAGGCAGCTTATCTCAATTTATATTTATCCCTCCTTTAAGGCTATTACATGCCAACTACCCAAAACCCACTTAGGCATGTTCATATTAGCCCTTTTTCAAGACATAAATTATCATATGTGTTTCAACTACAAATCTCACATAATTAACATATGCCCAAGTTCTAGATTACATATCAGTTTTACCTATGCCCAATTCCTACCAAATCTACATATGTTCAGTTCATGCCTGTTTACATGTATGCCAAATTTATATATGCCTAATCTTAGAAAATTTACATATATACCAAGTTCCATGCCTTTTTATACATATACCAAGATTCATAGTTTACATGTTTACAAAGCTATGCCCAATTCACATAGATCAATTTTTAGCCAAACATATGTATCAATATTCTTGCCATATTTTACATAGGTCAAGTTTCATACTCAAATCCGATGATTCATGATGTAGTTATCCCAAGCTTTAATCTTTTTGTTTCAATACATTCCAGTTGCCCAAGTTCATAATACACGTTTATGCCAATTATAAAGTTTACAATCGCTTTCATGCTCAAATTCCCAAATCTACATATGCCTAATTAACATAAGCCCAATCTTTTGATTTAATTTACATAGATCCAATTGGTGTCGAATTCCATGTATATAATATTTATGGAAATTTTATCATAATGAGATTATACCAAACTTTACAGATCTACCCCAAACTTGCAAATTAAATGATAATATCCAATTTCATGTTGCCAATTATTAATCATATCCATATAGGCAATAATCCCATATTTCCCCCGTATACATCTCGTATGCGAATCGCGATTTTAGGCCAAGGTCCGAAGTTGACCAAGGTTCATCAAAAGAAAATAAATAGGGGGAGGTAGAAATTTGCATAATAAATAGATCAGAGAGAAAAACAACATCATGATAAGCATAAAGATTAGAACTTGATGATAACATCATTACGAATCAAGAAAACTGCTGAATAAATCACAAACTTGTCATGAGAATAAAGGTAGACAAGTCTCAAAACTAAAGATTCAAAAAGCAATAGGAATAGGTCATACTTAATCCAATTCCACTTTAATTCATGGCCACATTATAATTAAATATTTAAATCGGAAAGCAACTAGAACTTACAGAGAACGGCTAATGAATTAGGGAGTGAATTTGTCGTAGAAAGTTGCAGTGTCATTGATCTATCCCCTCGAATTTGTTGTAGAAGCATTGATCTTTGATTTGATTTGGGTTTGAATGCTTAAGCTTTAATTTGGAGACGGCGGCCATGGCTCAAGAGAGATTCCAGCAGCATTTAGGTGTAAGAATGATTTGTTATGAATTAGGTTAGGTCTAGGTGTTATTTTATAGGTGTAGCAATTCATTTCAGCCATCGGATTAACCCTAAAACCCATCCGGACCATCAAAACTCATCCCGGGCCTCAAAAATGGGTTCTGGGCCACCCCAGGCCGACCAGGTCGACCTGTATAGGGGGGGGGGAGTCGACACTACAGTCGACACAGGGGGGCCAGGTCGACTTGGGTGTCGACACTACAGTCGACACGGGTAGTCTGCCAGAAAGTCTGCAGAAATCTTGTTTTGGCCATATCTTGGTCATACGGACTCCGATTTTCGAAAACTCGGACTCTATTTCGCGTATTTTTCCGATAGGAACGCAATGGTGATGTCCATTTTACCTAATTCCTGATTCTTGAATTAGTTATCCTTATTTTACTATCTTTTCCGTTACATACGCCGTTATCGAACTAATTTTTCTTCTCTTCCATGTATTAATTAATTCTCCTTATGCATCACCATTATTTACCTATCATAAGCATATTTTCATATATTTTATTTCATTTTTAATTATATTAAAAAAAATACTGGGTGTTACATCAGTCAAGCCTTAGATGGACAGGCTAGTCCACACAGAGTGGATTAAAATGCCTGAACACTGCGTTTCCCCCCTATGGGGCGTAAAATTGGTCATATCCCGACCAAACCATCGGCTCCAAAGAGACCGAAATAACCGAGACGTCTCGCTATCCATCATCCACATAAGTAAAACATCCGAGCGTGTAAAACCCAGACACCGCTCCTGGCTAGAAGGAAACACATATCCTCCATGAGGCCCTCTCCCGTTTCTGGTTCATACCGGGGTGTGAGGCTCGCGAATTAACGCCATACACAAAGCCTTGCTATTTAAAGTCGTGCTTCAATCATCAACCACAAGGCTCTGCTTTTCAACAAAAGTCTTGATCAATGCATCTTAGCAAGCCACACATGCAATTCATGCCATCCAACTGACGTATATCAACCACACAGAATGAAATGCAATGTCGAACACATAATCCATCTACAAGTCCGTTCTGGGTCTAAACGAAACCGGTTGCACGTTACTCCTCGTCCCTTATGTCCAATACAGGAGAGAGGTCCTCGCACATCCAGTCGATCTCCAAATACGTCTGGACGACCACCACTTATTACCTTGTCTTGGGATGTCTCCTAATCAAGACATCAATAATCATCCAAATGAGGTGAAGACCTCCGGTCTTCAACCACCATCTTCATCGTAAATTTCTAATCATCGACCAATTATTCGAAATGAGATTTAACTTGGCCTTTTCAAATAATTCACGCATATTTAGAATTCAAATCAACTCATTTTCATGGTTAAATTATTTGACACCCATAATTCAGTTCATTAATGTAATTTCATGTCAAACACATTAAACCATCAATTATCCAATAAACCGAGTAAATACGGTTTATTTTCATTCCATATCGGTTATAATATTTTATAACGATTTATCACTATTTTTATTTATTTAAAAATAGCTCATTTATTCAAACGACGCTTCAAGCCATAACGCGGCCATGGCGCTATTTTTCCCTAGATTTGATTTACATATATCTGAAAATCTAACCATTGGACCTTTGCAAATTTTATACAGTTGGAAAGATATTTTCAAAATGGATCCAATGGTTCCAGTTTTGGGAAAATCCGAAGGTCGGATCTGTCAGTACAATCGTTTAAAGTTGCGATTTCAAAATATGAACTACAGCGTCGTTATTCATTTTATTTTAATTATATTTATTATATAATCCATTCTGGCACTGTTTTTATTCAGATTTGAATTAAAAATTTCACACAATCTAACCGTTGGATCTTTACAAATTTGGTATCGTTGCAAAGATATTTTCAAAGTGGACCCAACGTTTACGGTTTCGGGAAAATCCGATGGTCGGATCTCCCAAAATAATCGTTTAAAATCAGGATTTCAAAACACGAACTGTAGTGTCGTTATTCGTTTTATTTTAATTATATATATATATAATCCGTTCTTCGATTTCCAAATCATTTTCATTTCACACATGTAGTAAAAATAATATTTTTAGCCAACAAGTTTTTATTTCAACACATGACTATTTTTAACACTTCACATCTATAATAAAAATATGATTTTTATTGTCAAAACAATTTATTTCAAACATGAATATTTTTAGCGATTCATATATATAATAAAAATGGAATTTTTATTATTGAAACAATTTATTTCAAACTTGAATATTTTTATATACTTCACATACTTGATAAAAATGTGATTTTTATCTTTCAAACTATTCATTCGCCATATGAATATTTTCCAACACATAAATATATTTCAACACATGAATATAAATCAAACACATGAATATTTCAGAAAATTTCGGCAGCATAACGACATGGGATTTAAAACTGGCACCGTCCCGAGTACGGCTCCTCGCACTACCTTACGCCTCACAGCGTTCCCTAAGAGGCTTATCCTAATGATCTAATCATTTTGATCATTTTCATATCACGACGAATTTTTCCACAAACAATTCCAATTTGGTTTCAACCAAGAACAATCATTATCAACCATTCGCATTTATCAACCAAATTTCACGTCAACCAAAATCCAAACAATCGCAACCAATATTTATCGTCTATGGTCTGTGGAGAAGGGGAGTGTGTGTGTATATATATATATAGATATACGTGTACAAATATATTTCCATTTCATTTCAACTCCATTCAACGCATATATGATTTTTACAACGTATATATAACTTATACATCGCACATATAATTTATACAACGCTTATACATTAGGTGTACAACGCTTATATAACTTATAAATTTATTATATAATTTATACATCGCCATTCCATATCGTTTTGAATTTAGAAATCTCACATTGGGTTCCACTCCTTCAAAAATTGTAGGAAGCTCCAAAAATTCTCCGATCTCTCCTAGAATGTAAAAGACGTCGCCACGAGTCCAATGTCTCTTGTTTCATTGAATTTCGACAACATAGCAAAAGGATATGATTTTTATAGCGAAATCATAATTCGTAGCGCTTTAAAGTGCAATAAGCAGTTTAAATAATTTCAGCCGTATACCTCAGCAAACTGTTCAAAACTAGGTTTTGATTTTTCTTTCAATCCGTAGCACGATAGGAGGATCAGCCATCACCACGTCGAAGAGGGAGGAAGGGAGCACATGTGCGTGGTGGTGGGGTCCACTTCGGTGGTTTGAGTCGGCCACGGCGGAGGTTGGAAGCTCCAACCTTCAGGGTGTCGATCCACGAGATTCAAGCAACGAAAAATACAAATCGTATATGGATTTGAAGATCTTCGAGAGGGCTACAAAATTCCCAACAGGATGGCGGTCTAATTTTGCGTGTAGGAGAAGGAATTAAGAGGAGAAGGATTGAAGTGTTTTCCACCGTGCGTCGCTGTTACGGGGAGAGAGAAAAGGAATTTTCGATTTTTTTAATTTATGAAGAAAAAATATGATTGGCCGTTATTTATATTATTTCGAAAATTAGGTTTTTCTGGTCTGGACTCCAAATCAAACCCAACGACTGTCGTTCCTAGCTAAATTCCCCGATTCCGAACACAATGGAATATCTTTCATAGGCCCATTCGACTGTTTCAGTTAGTTATTCTTCAAATTAAAATGTAAAACATTCAAATATGGATTTGAACATCCATTTCAATTTGCCAGGGCCACATACTGATTCTAAAAATTCCAGAAAAATAAATTTGCTTTTTTTGGGTGATACGGTCCCAACAAAACTAATTTCATCGAATTTGGAGACCGTTTGAAAAATGGTCATTTTCTGGTCGATCCAGATTGATTAAAACTAACTAAACACATTTTCTTTTGCCACACTTACATATTAACCCCAAAAATTATGGAATTTGGAATCTAGCAATAATTTGATATTCCGGATCCAATGAAAGTGGTTTCGTCGAAAACGGAGGTCGTTTGAAAATTATCTATTTTCAAGGGCTATATTAACTCCAAAGCTACCTTTCTAAAAATTCATTTGGCCATAACTTTTGATTCCCGCTATGAAATTTCGATTTTTTAGATTCTGTAGAAAGATTTTTTTTTGAAAAATGGTTTACTTTATTGCTAAAACCAATTAAAAACCTCCTTTATAAGCCTCGTTAAAACCTTGCAATCCCCCTAGTGGGTACCTTACAAGGGAAAAGAGTACATATAAATTTGATTGATACATATCATCTATAAAAGATAACAAAAAGAAAATACAACAACAACAAAGAAAATGAAATAGAAAGTCCTTCTTCACTGGTGTGACGATCCCAAAACCCCGTGACACGGTGTTAAGGATAATCATTGGAATATAACACATTAATCATCATTAGCAGATCACAGATAATAGCATAAACAGAAAATAGAATAATTTACACACATATGACAGCGGAATCATATAGATATCATCACATCCGAGAAGCACAGTACAGGATACAACTTAGTGCATAATGATACATAGTCAGTCACCATCGCCTGAGGCGGAATCATACATAAAGAGTACACAAAATAAATATCAGTCTACATCGCCAATGGCGGAATCGTAATATAGATACAATAATGGCGGAGAAAATCCAAGTCAGCACGGTGTAGTCAAGCCTCGCCATGAGCCAAAAGTGCGTCAGAAACCTGTAATTAGGCTGCCCGTGTGAAAATGAGGGCACCCGAGTTTGCAAGGTGAAACAAACTACGAGTCAGTCATGGGACTAGTATGAGAAATCTACTTAACTTATTAACAACAATAATAAGGCAAATCAAAGGACCACGCCACTTTCGCGTAACGGGTTTACTCCAATGAGTGCTAGTGCATGAAATAAAGTAAATGATTAAATCATCGCAATGCTTTTTATAAAATGTAGTCATTATAAGACTCAGGTCCCATCACACAATGCAACGCAAGCCGGAGGATAGAGTTTTACCTTATAATGGCCAAAAATGCTTCATACGTACAAAACAAAAGTGTTTGATATTATTACTAGTGCATATATGTTTCAAAAGCCAATTCAATCATAAATATGAATCCTAGACGGCATGGGTACCATATATCATGTCGCCATACTAGTAATACAATCACATTCGCATATTTCGTATTGGAAATTGGGTTCCTTCATGAGTCGAGGCAAGGGGCAAGCTCCTCTCCGATTCGAGACACTCTAGCAAATGCCTCGGGACCGCACACAGCAATCCCTGGATCCTCAAAGGCCGGTCCTCTCTTACTTTTGAGGATTACTTATTCCTGAACACACGTTTCCCGGTCCTTACAGACCTATAATCGAGGCGCCTCGTATTTCAACAACCACACAGGTGAAAAGTAGATATAAATATTAGGGCTGGGAGGTCATTGACACCACCATAGCTAGAAAGAAACGTCGTGCACTCCTTGAGTCCTTCTCCCGTTTTTGACTCATACCGGGGTGTGAGGCTCGCGAATTCACGTTATACACAAAGCTATGTCACACAGACCATGCTTTGATCATCAACCACAAGACTTTGCTTTGCAACAGAAGCTTTGATCCTATGCCACTCAGGCGTGCTACACAGGCAATCCACTCCATGCGACTGATTTCTATCAATATATAACCTCTGAGCTCGTACGTCTCAGAGAAGGGCGTTAAGCAAGAGAATAAATTCTCCGCCGCCAAACAGATATATATTTAACAGAGATCAATCAACACAGAACAAAATCCAATGTCAGACACACAGTCCATTTACAAGTCTGTTCTAGGTCTGAACGAAACCGAAGGCACCAATTCCTTGCATATCCGTACAATCAACAGTATGTTTGGACGGCTACTACTTCAGTTCCTTCATGGTAGCTACTCCAATCATGAGCATCCGTAGCGCCCATCCATCCAATGTGAAGATCGTCGGTCTTCAACCGTCTTCGACTCTTCGACTTCTCAACGTCGATCGATTATTTGAAATGAGATGAACTCGGCCTCTTCAAATAATCCACGTATATTTAGATTTTCAAATCAATTTATCACATGGTTTGACTATTCAACATTCACATTTCAGTTCTTTAGTTATAATTCTCATGTTAAATACATTCAACCATCACATGTCAAGCAAACACAACGAAATTGGTTTATTTCCACTCTATATCGTCTATAGTATTTTATAACGATATATCGCCATTTTTATTTATTTTAAAATGGCCATATTTAATTAAACGACGTTTCAAGTCGTGTCGATACACTGGCGCTGCTTTTCACTAATTTTGTTTTACACATATCTGAAAATCTAACCGTTGGATCTTCACAAATTTTATATCATTAGGAAGGTCATCTCAAAACGAATCCAACGGTTTCAGTTTTGGGAAAATCCGACGGTCGGATCTTCCACACTAGTCATTTGAAGTTACGATTTCAATTTATGAACTGCAGCGTCGTTATTCGATTTAATTTAATTATATTTATATATATATATATATCAATATAATCGTTTCTGGCGCTGTTTTTCTTCAGATTTGAATTAAACATTCCAGACAATCCAACCGTCGGATCTTCACAATGTTGGTGCTGTTGGAAAGATATTTCAAAGGCAAACACAACGGTTGCGGTTTCGGGAAAATACAATGGTCGGATTTCTCGCACTAGTCGTTCGAAATCACGGTTTCTAAACACGAACTGCACGACCACGTTTCGTTTTAATTTTATTTATATTTATATATTTATATAAATATAGTTCATTCAAAAATTCCTATATCGTTTTCACTTCAATTATTTCACTAACGCCTTTAAATTTTGGAAAATTTCGCCATAACCTCCTTTGTACGGGAGGGGCTGGGAAAATTCCCAAATAGCCACACGGGCATCTCATGTCAAAAAGAAAAAGAAAAAGCCAAGCGGCTAGCCAACAGGCTCATAAAATCATCACCCAAACAAAACAGTAGATGTGTACCTATTTGTCGGGCACAAAATTTTATTCCTCTTCTCTAACCCCTTTGCTATAACCTGTTCAATAAATATGCATATACATATATACAATTTTTACCACTTATGATTTTCCATTCAACTTCATATTCAATTTACTTTGGTTTAAAAACACCATTCATTCTAATGTTGCATGCATAGGCTAAAATCATATCATTAGCTAATTAATGTATATTTCAACTCATGCACATTTATTTGAACAAGTTGCTATTTTTAACACTTCACATTTCAAAGATGATAATTTTGGCGAACTAAAATAGATTTCAACACATGACTATTTTATTTAGTTCCTATGCATGTTAAAAATAATATTTCTTCACAAATATTTATCTCAACGTCCGCATATCTCTAGCATATCACATATATGATAAAAATGATGTTTTTATCATTTAAAATATTTATTCGAAAAATAGATGTTTTCAACACACAGTAGTTTCAATAAAAAGGTAATTTTTATTGTTCGATCTTTATATTCAACACATGAACTTTTCCACTACACACACTTCTCAACATATGAGCATTTCCGCACATGGATATTTTATTTATATTGTTCGTATTAGAAAGATAGAATTTTTATTGTTGAAACTATTTATATATATAGTGAATATTTTCCATACTTCATATATATTTAAAAAAGGTGATTTTCATTGTTTAAACACTTCATTCATTCACAAATGAATTTAATTTTCACACATCACTTTTCAACACATGAACATTTCCACACATGGATATAGTTTCAACATATGGCATTAATTTCAACGCATGAAGATAATTTCAACATATGAAAATAATTCTAACACACAAAGATTATTCAAAATTTCGACAGCATAACGGCAGGGTAGTTAAAACCGGCACCGTCCCTAGTATGGCTCCTCGCTCTACCTTAAAACCTCGCGGTTTTTGACAATGGGGATTCATGCATCTAATTCGCACGCAGGCGGCATGTTTTATTTTTATTTCCACAAATATTTCCAATTCATTTCAATCACCAATGGGTATTTTTCAACCACAACCAAACAAAACCACAAACAATTATTCAACCATTCGTATTTTTCATCCAATATTTCACATCAATTCACAACAATAAATATCGTCCATGGTTTGTGGACGAGGGGAGTATATATATATAATTGCTATATTTCACTTGCATTTCAACACATATATCAATTATTCTATGCATGTATAATTCATACTTCGCTCATATAGCTTACACCACGCATGTACATGAGGTATACAACACGTGTGTAATTTATATTTCGCTAATATAATTTATACACGACATTTTCCAGGTTGTTACAACCGGCCCAATAAAGCCCAAGACCCTTCACCGCCTCTAAAATGAATCAACTACTTCAAACTATCCAGATTCATATAGTTCAATCCCCCATCGTGCTAACAGCTGTTCATTCCTCAAAGTGCGTGCAGTTTTAGATCCATTACCACTAACTAGATCCATAATTTCTTTCTCAATTTTCAGCAAAATAATTGATGAAAGAGTTCTTCAATTTTGAAATACTCTCATATTCCTCTCTCTCTAGATGAAATACACCATAGTTGTTAAAGCACCCAATGCTAAATCTCTAATTTGATCCTTATTCGAGAATTGGGAAATTGGGTCTCTAGCCTCTTCATGAAGATCAGCAAGAAGATCAAGTGATAAATCCAACTTTCCTTTTAAGGATAACCAAACAAAAGAGATTCTTAAACAGATTTAAATATTTTTGGTTTTAGTAAAATCCGTTTTATTTTGCATCCTGTATGGTCAATCAAAGTTCGAATTCAAATTTTCAAACTACCGCGCCATTTCCAACTCCTTTTCAAAATAAAAACAAAAATTTATACTCTAACGTTGATTTAAATATATATATATATATATATGTTCTAATTCTATTCCAAATAAATTTCTTGTCGTTATTATTTAAAATAATTTATTTTGAATATTCAAAATTCATTAAAATAGCCAAATTAAAAATTTTAAATTGGTTCTGATTTTCCGGGTTGTTACAATCTCCCCCACATAAAATCTTTTCGTCCCAAAAAACGAACGAAGCTGAAAGTTGTTTAACTAACCAACTCAACTTTCATTCTGGCTTCCATTCTTCAACTTTTTAGTTTCTAAGAATTTTTTTAATTCTTCAAAAATTTGGCTAACACCCTAAATTTTCAAAAAAATTCGCCATATCCTTGAGGGGTTTGGAAATTTATTAGGCCGTATTAGGCACCCAATAAATCCTAAAAACCATACATTTATTTATAGTGATATATTCCGGTGTCTACAGGGGAGTGTGTATAGATCATAGTTCCAGAGAATAAATTCTCGTCACCCTATAAATGGTTTTTGTGCCTTAATGACCAGAGAGACGTGTTTATTTTCATCTCCAGACCCGTATGGGATTTTTATTAATCTGGAAATTTACCGTTACATTTTATATAGTCCATATCAGTCTTCGGTTCAACCTATAATATAGTCATCGCCATACAATCCTCTCGCTTATACGGTAAATCTTCAACCTCGTCACATAAGCTCCAAGTGCTTATGTGGTATATGATAGGGTATGCTATCATCAAGAAGTATGCCATGTTGTGCAGTTCAAATTAATCATTACTATCCTATAGCGAAGTTTATTATTTCTCACAGAACAACCAGCACTCCGCATCCAATAGCATTCACAGGAGTTTATATAATAATAAAATTGCGCATCCAAAAGGTTTACCTATTTATCGGGCATGCAAATAAATTCTTTACTCAACAGCAAATCCATTTACCTGTTCAAACATACATAATGTACATGCATGTATTTCAATCAATTTAATATTTGATTTAATTTGCATAAATTTACCCTTCTCTTTCCTATTGATCAGATTAATTTTCTTTCCAATATTTTGACTAATCAAATTCATAATCACATAACACAAAAAACAATCAATTTGTTGATTAACTTTTCAAAAATATACAAATTAATTCATATACTCTTTTCAAATCATCAGACTACATAATTAAAAATTTCACATCCATGAAAAGGAAACAACAACAAAGTAGGAAAACAATATGGAAATGCAAAATATGGTAAATGTACCTTGCACCAGAGTTAATCAGAGATATCTACCCTACAATTGGGATAGGCTTGCTTAATGCTCTCCTCTGTTTCCCAAGTACAGTCTCGCAGATATCCGCTCTATTGCACTTTGACTAACTGAACCTTCTTGTTCCTCATCTTTTTAGTTTCTTTGCCAATAATCTTTATCGACTCTCTCCTCACTGCCAATTCTGGTGTAATTTCCAAATCTTTTTGCGCGGCTTCTTCCACGACCAAGTCTGGATCATGTACATGCTTTCAAAGTTGAGTTACTGAAACACAACATGTACTCCAGTCAACCAGTCAGGCAATTGAACCATATAAGCGAGAGTTCCAATCCATTCAAGCACAGGAAATGAGCCAATAAATCTGGGCACCAACTTCTCCATTTTGCCAAATTGGAGTACTCCTCTCATCGGAGAAACTCGTAGATACACATAATCACTAACAACAAATGCTAAATCTCTTCTTCTCGAGTTTGCATAGCTCTTATGTCGGTTTTGAGCCGTTTGCAATCATTTCTTAATGAAATCGACTTTGTCTGGAGCTTCGCGAATCATATCGGGTCCCAGTACAAGTCTATTGCCAGGTTCTACTCAACATGCGAGAGATCTGCACGGTCGACCATACAATGCTTCGAATGGTGACATTTTCAGGCTCTCTTGTTAGATGTTGTTGTATGAGAACTCAGCCAAATGCAAGTGATCTTCCCACGATCCGCCAAAATCAATAACACATGCCCACAATAAATCTTCTAGAATACGGTTCACCCTCTCTGTTTGACCATCTGTTTGAGGATGATAAGCGGTGCTCAATTTCAGTTTCGTTCCCAATTCTACTTGGAATTCTTCCGAGAATTTACTAGCTAAAATCGGGTCATGATCACTAATGATACTCATGGGAAATCCATGGAGTTTAATAATTTCTTTAAAATAAATCTGCGCTAGACTCTGAGCGATTCTATTTGATATGACAGGTATAAACTAGGTGGTCTTCATGAAATGATCTACGATCACCCATATACTGTCATTTCCTCTCCTGGTTCTGGGCAAACCATCTATGAAATTCATAGAAATTTGTTCCCACTTTCAACCTGGAATTTCCAACGGTTGCAACATTCGGCGAGTTTCTGTTGATTGCTTTTGACTTGTTGACAAGTAAAACACCGGCTAACGTACAAGGAAATGTCTCTTTTCATAGATCTCCACCAGAAAGTGCGTTTGATATCATTATACATTTTACTCACTCCCGGATGGATACTAAGTTTGGATTTGTGACATTCATCCAGCACTTCTTTTCGGAGCACTGAAATGTTTGGAACACAAATTTGGCCTTTTAACCTCAGAATCCCATCGTTATCAATCTGAAAACTCGAGGCCTCGCCTTTATGAATTCTCACTTTGATCTTCTGAATGAAGTGATCATCCTTCCGAAGAGCAAATATGTTATGAATCAATGAAGGTGTGATTATAAGATTGTTGATGATTACATTCTTTCGGCTGAGCGCATCAGCCACAATATTGGCTTTCCCCGGAGTATACAAAATGTCAAGATCATATGCCGCGAGAATTCTAGCCAACGCTGCTGCCTCATATTCAGATCTTTCTGGGTGAATAAATACTTCAATGATTGATGATCGGTATATAATTTGAACTTCCCACCCAATAGATAATGTCTCCATATTTTCATAGCTAACACGATGGCTAACAGTTCAAGATCGTTAGTTGCATAATTCTTCTCATGCAGCTTCAACTAACGGCCAGCATAACCGACTACTTGGCCTCTTTGCATTAATACTGCACCAAGAACTTCTTTAGAAGCATCTATCTAGACTTTCAAGTCCTGATTGCCATCTATAATTGTTAACACTGGATCAGTTGTCAACCTTAACTTTAGCTCTTGGAAAGCTGCCTCACATTCTGGAGTCCAATTGAACCTTGAATGTTTCTTTGTAAGCTTCGTTAAGAAACTAGATATCTTCGAAAAATCTTTAACGAAATTCCAATAATAACTAGACAATCCACGAAAACTTCAGACTTCTGTGGGTGTAGTTGGCTGCTTCCAATCCCGAATAGCTGTGATCTTACCGGGATCCACAGAAATTCCTTCTTTTGATACAACGTGGCCAAGAAACTTGACTTCTTTTTGCCAGAATATACATTTGGAAAATTTTGCCTTTAAAACATTCTTTCTCAGAATGTCTAACACTTGTTCCAAATGTTTTGCATGCTCGCTCTCTAACTTAGAGAAGATCAATATGTCATCAATGAAAACCAGTACAAATTTATTCAATACTTCTCTGAATACTCTGTTCATTAGATCGACAAAATAAGCTGGAGCGTTACATAAGCCAAAAGACATTACTAACCACTCGTAGAATAAATCGGGACCTAATAATGCTGTCAAAGGAACACACTCTTTGGCAATACGAAGCTGATGGAAACATATCGCGAGGTCCATTCGTGAAAATACTTGTGCTCCATTTAATCGATCCAACAGATCATCAATTCGCAACAATGCATATTTATTCTTCAGTGTCTGCTTATTCAAGTCACGATAATCTACACATAGTCGGAGAGTACCGTCTGACTTTGGGACAAATACCACTACTGCTCCCCAATTAGAGAAATTAGGCCTGATCAGACCCTTCCATACAAGTTGTCGAGTTAGATTGTCTAACTCTTCTTTTTCCTACAAGGTCATTCTTCGAATAGCATGAACAACTGGCCTTGCATTCGAAATTAAAGCAATTTTGAAATCAATTTCTCTACGCGAAGGTAAGCTAACAACTTATTCAAACACATCCGCATAGTTCTTGACGATCGGAATATTTTCTCCGTCGACAGTAATATTCTCTATAACGAAATGAATATTTTCTATTTGAGCAGGAGAAACATGCAGCGCTGACCAAAAGTCTTTTCTACCTGAATTCGTACCTTTATAGGAAATGGTTATATAATCCCCTGATTTAATTTTCACCTTAACAACTTTGTCGGCGCATTTAACCTCAGCTTTATATTAGGTTAACCAATCCAATCCCAAAATAAGACCAAATTCTATAAAATTCATGACAATCGAGATGGTAGGGAACCGATATCGGGAAAAAGAAACAGGCACCCTATAAATCCAACTAAGATCGAAGGAACCCCCAACCGGATTATGGACCGTCATGGGTACTTTGAGCTTTTTCTGTTTCAAGTCCAGTTTCTTAATCGCATTACTTGCAATAAAGCTTCGCGACGCGCCTGTATCAAACGGTACTTTAACTGGAATATCTTTGACGGTAAGTGTGCCTTCTAAAAGATCTGGCCTCGCTTGACTGGCTGAGGATGCAGGAACTTCTACCACTTCATTTACCTGTACTACTTCAGATCTCCCTGATAGTAGGCAATTTATAGCAAGATGACCCGTCCGGTGACACTTATAGCATTCCCTTGTACCATGAGATTTCTTTTGCTTCTTATTGGGTTTAGACTCCCTCTTTATTTGTTTCTTCAAAGATCTGCAACTTATCGATAGATGTCCTTGCTTATTGCAGTTAGAGCATGTGGCCGTCGTTACTGGTTCTTTCTCAAATTTAACCATTTTCCTATTGAATCTAGGCCTCTTACTAAACTCAGACTTCGTACTTGCCTCATGTTGTGTACTTGTCTCTGGGCTATCAGTTTCAAATTTCCTTTTGTCGCTAGTACTGACTTCCTCTTCATCGCCCAAAAGACCCTGCTTATCCAGATCTTCATACTGGTAAGCTATGTATATCATTTCAGAAAAAGGAAGTGGCACATGTGCAGTTACACTACTTTGGTACTTTCTTTGAAGCCCGTTAATAAACCTCAGATTCTTCCTCTTCGGATCTTGAATTAGATGCGGGGCAAAATGAGAAAGTTCATTGAATTTCTTATGATATTCCGGAATGGTCATATCTCCTTGTATCAAATTGTAGAATTCATCACTTAACCGCTCAGTTGCTTCTAGAGGAGTAAATATTTCTTTGAAAATTTCTTTAAATCGATCCCAGGTAATATTACCTTCTAGATTATTTTTAATAACGGTTTCCCACCAGATTAAAGCTTCGTCTTAAAGTGCCCAAAATTCCATAATCTTTTCTGATCATCTCTCAGCTTGAAACCTTCAAAAATCCTCTCAGCAGAGCGCATCCAAGCTTGAGTTTGAATAATGGACTCGTTCCCCGAGAACGGTACTCCACCCAGATTTCGATACCTCTTTAATAGAGCTTCTATACCTGATCCTGGCTGTGGGAGCACAACTGGCTCATTAGATTGTCGAACCATAGGATTCTTCCTCTGCTTCTGCCACTCATTTTTCTATGTCCAAAAATAGCAGTCAAAGTGTCAGGCCAACAGAAAAGGTATTTTAAAGCATAAAGACATATACTTGAATGTAAATGTGTCTATCAGAGTGTATTTCATTCTGCTATACTCATTCTTGGATATTACTGATCCTGTCTGAAATGAGTTATTCGTCATATAATACTTCTGATTCTATTTCTGACGAGTTCGTTATTATGTTATATTCCAGAACTAAGCTAATCAAAGCTCTGATACCACGTGTGAAGACCCCAAACCCCCATTCCAGGCGGCAAGAGTAATCTTTGGAATATAACATATAAACAGTAACAACAGAATAGAAATACATCATTACACCAGATAACGTACAATAGAATACAATGAATAAACAAATCATCAGAGTTACACAGTATAACAGGATCATACTTAGTACAAAATACAGTTTCAGCTTTATGTAAAATATCTACAGTGGAATCAAACATAATACACATAACAGGAGCTGAACAACATAAAAAGAATTGATAGAATCCATCTTCAGCTCCATAGCTATCCAGATAGTGCGTGCTAAAACTTGAATACAAGGCTGCCCGTGTAGAAAATAGAACACCCGAGTTTGCAAGTGAAACAAACTACGAGTCAGTCATGGGACTGGTATGAGAAATCTACTTAACTTTTCTTACAATAAGGCCAATCACTAGACCACGCCGCTAATGCGGAATGGGTTTACTCCATTGGATTGTCAGTGCTAAAAACAAGTAAATCATTTAAACATCGCATTGCTTTTTATAAAAATGAAGCCATTATAAGACTCAGGTCCCATCACACAATGCAACACAAACTGGAGGATAGAGTTTTACCTTATAATGGCCAAAATATACTTAATACGTATAAAACAAAAGCATTTGGTATTATTACTAGTGTTTATATGTTTAAAAAACAATATAAATCATAAGTATCAATCATAGGCGGCATGGGTACCATATATCATGTTGCTATATATAGGTTTACAATCAAAACAACACGATGTCGTATTTGGAAATTGGATTTCCGTCATGAACCAAGGAAAGGGATCGTCCTTACCGCTTCGAGACTCTCTAGCCCGAGCTTTGGGCAAGTACTCAGTCAAGCCTTGGATTGTCAGGGCTGGTCCACACGGAGTGGATTAAAATGCCTTAACACTGCGTTTCCCCGCCCTATGGGGCGTAAATTGGTCGTATCCTGACCAAACCATCGACTCCGAAGAGAACGAAATAACCGAGGCGCCTCGCTATCCATCATCCACATAAGTAAAACATTCGGGCGTGTATAACCCAGACACCACTCCTAGCTAGAAGGAAACGCATGTCCTCTCTGAGGTCCTCTCCCGTTTCTGGTTCATACCGGGGTGTGAGTGACGCCATACACAAAGCCTTACTATTTAAAGTCGTGCTTTGATCATCAACCACAAGGCTCTGCTTTTCAACAAAAGCCTTGATCACTTCATCTTAGCATGCGACACAGGTAATTCACGCCATGCAACTAACGTATATCAATCACATCGAATGAAATCCAATGTCGAACACACAATCCATTTACAAGTCCGTTTTAGGTCAGAAAGAAACCGGAGGCACCTTATTCCTCGTCCCATATGTCCAATACAGGAGAGAGGACCTCGCACATCCGGTTGATCTCCAAGTACGTCTGGACGACCACCACTTATTACCTTGTCTTAGGATGCCTCATAATCAAGACATCAGCAATCATCCAAACGATGTGAAGACCTCTGGTCTTCAACCACCGTCTTCATCGTCGACCAATTATTTGAAATGAGATTTAACTCAGCCTTTTCAAATAATTCACGTATATTTAGAATTCAAATCAATTCATTTCCATGGTTAAATTATTTAACATCCATAATTCAGTCCATTAATGTAATTTCATGTCAAACACATTCAACCATAAAATATCCAATAAACCAAGTAAATTCGGTTTGTTTCCATTCCATATCATTTATAATATGTTATAACGATTTATCGCTATTTTTATTTATTTAAAAATAGCCCATTTATTCAAATGACGCTTCAGGTCAAACGCGGCCATGACGTTGTTTTCCCTTGATTTGATTTACACATATCTGAAAATTTAACTTTTGGATCTTTAAAATTTTTATACCATTGGAAAGATCTTTTCAAAACGGATCCAATGGTTCCAGTTTTAGGGAACTCCGATGGTTGGATCTCCCGGTACAATTGTTTAAAGTTACAATTTCAAAATACGAACTACAGCGTCGTTATTCGTTTTATTTTAATTATATTTATATATTTATAAATGTAATCCATTATGGCACCATTTTTATTCAGATTTGAATTAAACATTTCACACAATACAACCGTTGGATCTTTACAAATTTGGTGTCGTTGGAGAGATATTTTCAAAGCGGACCCAACGGTTACGTTTTTCAGAAAATTCGACGGTTGGATCTCCCGTAATAATCGTTTAAAATCACGATTTCAAAACACGAACTGTAGCGTCGTTATTCGCTTTATTTTAATTATATTTATATATATAAAAATATAATCCGTTCTTCGATTTCCAAATCATTTTCATTTGACACATGTAGTAAAAATAATATTTTTAGGCAACAAATATTTATTTCAACACATGACTATTTTTAACACTTCACAGCTATAAAAATATGATTTTTGTTGTCAAAAAAAATTATTTCAAACATGTATATTTTTAACGATTCATATATATTATAAAAATGGAATTTTTATTGTTAAAACGATTTATTTCAAACACGAATATTTTTATATACTTCATATACATGATAAAAATGTGATTTTTATCTTTCAAACTATTCATTCGTCATATGAATATTTTTCCAACACATGAATATATTTCAACACATGAATATAAATCAAATACATGAATATTTCAGAAAAAATCGGCAGTATAATGGCCAGGGGTTTCAAACCGACACCGTCCCGAGTACGGCTCCTCGCACTACCTTACGCCTCGTGGCGTTCCCTAAGGGGCTTATCCTAATGATCTAATCATTTCGATCATTTTCATATCCTGATGAATTTTTCCACAAAAAATTCCAATTTGGTACCAACCACAAACAATCATTATGAACCATTCGCATTTATCAACCAAATTTCACGTCAACCAAAATCCAAACAATTACAACTAATATATATCATCCATGGTCTGTGGACGAGGGGAGTATATATATATATATAGATATACGTATATAAATATATTTCCATTTCATTTCAACTCCATTCAACGCACATATGATTTTTACAACGTATATATAACTTGTACATCGATTATATAATTTATACATCGCCATTCCATATCGTTTTGAATTTAGAAATGTCACATTGGGTTCTACTCCTTCAAAAATTGTAGGAAGCTCCAAAAATTCTCCGGTCTCTCCTAGAATGTAGAAGACGTCGCCACGAGTCCAATGTCTCTTGTTTCATTGGATTTCGACAAAATAGTAAAAAGATATGATTTTTATAGTGAAATCATGATACGTAGTGTTTTAAAGTTCTATAATCAGTTTAAATAATTTTAGCCATATACCTCAGCAAACTGCTCAAAACTAGGTTTCATTTTTCTTTTAACCCGTAGCATGATAGGAGGATCGGCCAACGCCACGTCGAAGAGGGAGGAGGGGCGTGCAGGCGCATGGTGGTGGGGTCCACTTCAGTGGTCTGAGTCAGCCACGATGGTGGTTGGAAGCTCCAACCTTCAGGGCATCGGTCCACGAGATTTAGGCAACGAAAAAATAAAAATCATATCTGGATTTGAAGATCTTGGAGAGGGCTACAAAATTCCCAACAGGATGGAGTCTAATTTTGTGTGTAGGAGGAGGAATCAAGAGGAGAAGGATTGAATTGGTGTCCGCCGTGCGTCGCTATTACGGGGAGAGAGAAAAGGAATTTTCGATTTTTTTTAATTTATGAAGAAAAAATATGATTGGCTGTTATTTATATTATTTCGAAAATTAGGATTTTCTTATCCGAACTCCAAATCAAACCCATTGACTGTCGTTCCTAGCTAAATACCCCCATTCCGAACACAATGGAGTATGTTTCGTAGGCCCATTTGACTGTTTTAGTCAGTTATTCTTCAAATTAAAATATAAAACATTCAAATATGGATTTGAACGTACATTTCAATTTGCCGGGGCCATATACTGATTCTAAAAAATCCAGAGAAATAAATCTGACTTTTTTTGGGCGATATGCTCCCAACAAAACTGATTTCGTCGAATTTGGAGACCGTTTGAAAAATGTTCAATTTCTGGTCGATCCAAATTGACTGAAATTAACCAAACACATTTTCTTTTGCCACGCTCGCATATTGACTCCAAAAATTATGGAATTTGGAATCTAGCAACAGTTTGACTTTTTGGATCCAACAAAATTGGTTTTGTCAAAAACGGAGGTCGTTTGCAAAATATCTATTTACAAGGGATATATTAACTCCATAGTGACCTTTCTGAAAATTCATTTGGCCATAAATTTTGATTCCCGCTATGAAATTTTGATTTTTCAGATTCGTTAGAAAGATATTCTTAAACAGATTTAAATAATTTTGGTTTCACTAAAATCCGTTTAATTTTGCATCTTGTATGGTCAGTCTAAATTTGAATTCAAATTTTCAAACTACCTCGCCATTTCCAACTCCTTTTTAAAATTAAAATAAATATTTATACTCCAACATCGATTCAAATAAATATATATGTTCTAATTCTATTCCAAATAAATTCATTGTCGTTATTATTTAAAATAATTCATTTTAAATATTCCAAATTCATTAAAATAGCCAAATTAAAATTTTAAATTGGTTCTGATTTTCCGGATTGTTACATAAAACATACCCAATTTTATTAAAACTTACTATACTTATGAAATATAAAGTCTAACTAAAATTTTTGAATCCCAACCAAGCCAAATAGGTTGCAAATTATGCAAGTAACTATCTGTTCGCTGATAAACAAAACAATATAAAAATAATCATTGAATTAGGGTAGTGTTTGATTTATTTTGTTTTTTGAGTATTGAGTTTTCAACATTAGTTTTGAAAGATGCGAAGATTTAAAGGATAGCGAAGGTGATGGACCAAAGACGGAGGGGGTAATGGAGGATATAGAGGGATGGTGAATGAGTTATTTTAACATCGTTCTTCCATTGTTTCTCAAAATACGGAAAATAATAAAAAGCCATTTTATGTTTTGTGTGTTAACTTTGTTTTGTAAATCGATCATTCTTCAAGATATGTGCACGTTCATACTTTTGTATGTAAGAAAACCAAAAATTAAAAATTAGAAACCAAACACACCCTAAATTCCTAGAATTATAGGTTCATAGAAAGTTGCAATAAATCCACCGGATTAGTTGTAATCTTGGGACGTCCGTTGATATCCTCTTCCACTTTGTTTGAAGTTATGTATTATTTTTTGTTCCCAAAATAGGTTCTGGCTAATTTTGATTTTGAGAACAAAGAGTAGGGAGTGACTTTGTAGAATGTAAGGAGGACTTGCTTACCTCTATGACATATGTCTTCCCAAGATATGGCTACATATGAAGCTTGATTAAAATCATCAATTCCAATTTCTAATGTTTTGGCTCGTACTATGAGATCATTCAAGAAACAAATCTCTATAATATAATTGAAAGATAGTACCAATAAATGAGAAAAAATGGAAAATAAACAATATTACCATAAATGGGACCTAACCCTAACAAATACAACAATTAACAAACACGTAAATGTAAACGGTACATAATATATAAATAAATAATAATAATACTCTAAGTTATCAATTAGGAGAGATTGGGAATGATGATTGTGGAGATATTATTATTCATTTTGACACTTCCTTTTAACCAAATCTGAGGGTGTGTTTGCACGTGACAATGACCAGGCATTTAAGCGGGGTGTTTAAACAAAGACAAAAAATTGATGGGGAAATGCGTTTGCTGCTTCAAAAGAGTTATTTAAGCAAAAAAATTAAGTGGAGTATTTTGGTTTGTGATTTTTAACTTAAGTGAGTTATAATTAAGTAATTATTTCTTTCGTTGTGTAATATGTTAATTTTTTTTGTAAATTTTATCAAATGAAATCTCCTATAAAGGGGATGGTAACCCCCTAAGCGGGGATGCAAGGCAACACCCTAGCTAACGACATTCGATCTATCCAATCAGGTCGCATGGATCCTGGAGGCAGTGCCTCCAGCAGGGTATAGGCCAACGCCCCATCTGAAACGGTACACCTTATTAGCAATTGAATTTTGAACTTGAATTTGAACCGACCATTGAAATTTTAATTTACCTAAATGGTATATTAGTAATTAATTTGAATTCAAATTGGGTAATTAAGGAAATTATCTAAAAAAATAGCTATTAACATCAGACGCGCTTGAGTCCGATGCCAATAGCTATTTTTAAGCTGTTAGAAAACTTGGTCATTTTAGCTAAGCAAACGGTAACTTATTCAAGCATACATCCAGCACAATGCAGCTAGTTAATTCTTTCATTATTATTTTGGAATCATATATCTCAATCAAAAGCAAGAAAACTACTTACATATCAAATCCTTCTTGTTCAATTTGATATCTCATTGGTAAAATATTGATTCTTCGTTGCTTATTGTTCCTGATCAGCGTCCATTGACATTATGGTTGAAATATCTATCTTCAATATCATTTTAGTAGTATATTTCTTACACCGATGGGAAATTTGTTGTAAAAATTAGTATATCCTTTACTATATATGTACACTCGATTTTACAGCACATTTTTCAAATAACTTAAACTTGATCTTGCTTTACATGCTCTAAAACATGAGAATGCTAATAACCATTTTATATACCAAACTAAAGATATTTGCTTGACCATCTTTCCCTACCCAAATGAAATGACCATAAAAATGTATAAAAATACAGTGCTCAAAGAGTAAAATTCTGCAAATAGGTGATAGTAATGAAATTAAGTTCAGTGCATGTCAATATTATACATGTACTTTGAACATTATCACCAGAAATCCAGATGTTAGCCTATAGAATGATTAAAAAAGAATCACATGATTAAAGATGAAATCTTTTAAAATAAATAGAGAGACCCATAATTTATAACACAAAATAGTGCTAACAGTTTCAAACTGAAAATCTATCAAATTCCAGGCTCACCCTTCCCTTTAAAATTTAAGTTGTAATTCAACAAAATCTTGTTAGGAATATCGAGATCATGCTCATCCAAATGCACATCAATAAGAAAATTACTAAAGGGTCCTTCCCCCTTGAGAATTGAACTAAAGCTTCCATTCACTTCCACTAGTTTATCACTCATTCACTCCTTATCAGAATCCACAATGATAACAATTGAAGGCAAAGTTTTCAGGCATTTTTGGTCAAGCACGATGAAGATGAAGATGAAGGATCCAGAGCCCGTTTAACAAATAAGAATACAATTTTTTTGTTTTTTCATATCTACTTATTCTGCAGTAAGAATCAAAGGAACGAAGGTTCCATCCTGCTAAAAAACACTTTATTATGTTTTCCGTTTTTATGATAGATACGAAGAAATTAGAAATGCATAAATGATTACTTCTTCCTTCATTTTGTTTTTCCCACTTATCATAACTAAAAAATACACATAACACAACAAACACAACAAATAAACAATCCTACCACCCTCGCCTCATTTTTAGTACCACTCCTCCCTTTCTTAATTTTTTGTGACATATTTGACATATGTAAAATATTTGACATTCCCGGGTTTCTATGTAAATTCATGTGCTAATTTGATCCGATTATTTGATATAACTAGACTTGGCAAATATTTGACATGGCAATTTTTTTATGTGACATTTTTTCCTTTTCATGTATATTACAATTCAATTCAATAAATAGCTGAACTTTGCAACGCAAAATTTTCCATCTTGGATATCTCAATTAACTTTATACTATAATTTCAAGCTACCATCAACCAAAACTGCATATGTTAAATATTTGACTTTTCAGTCTATAGTAGATGTTATCTGATATCTCAATAAGTCATCAACCAAAATTACTTAATGCAAAATGTTTGACATGGTTAGTTCTTTTGTAACTATAACAACCCTGATTTTTGGATACCTAAGCTAAATAGACCCTTATCTGTTATCTATATTTTAAATCTGCAAAGAATAAAATACGAGTTTGGAGGTTCAACTCATATAGTATTTTATAAACAAGAGATAGGAAATTTTTGGTTTCCATAATTCGCGTGTTTGGAATAAATTAAGTACCCTTAATATTATAAGTAGTTTATTCAATTTGTGTTTAGAAATTATAACTTGTTGATTGAGGTGAATATTGATAATATATATTATTGATTGGAAATCAATATTTAAGAAGAAAAAATGTTTTTAGTATCAATGATAAGTTGATTATTAACATTTCGCCATAGATGACCTACTGTAACGAAATTACATGACGTTGCTAGCTACAATGTAACGATAGTTATGCTAGTTTTTTTCTATTACAACGTTTGCTTCAAGATGTTAGCATAGATATCAACACTATGTTGCAAAGCTATAGATTTATAAAAATATTACAAAAAATGAGAGTGGGCTGACCAAAAAAAGAGCGGGTTGAAATAATTTTTAACACAGGAAGCAAAAACAAAGAAGCAAAACAATTAACAAAATATTTAAGGGTTTCACTCGAACACTTAACAAAATACTTCGCCGCTCAACCTCTCAATCACTCTCACTTGCAAGTTCAATTAGGGCTTAAACTTCAATTTTACAAGCTTAATTGGGGTTTGATTAGGGCAAGTTCGAGTTCAATTAAGCTTCTATGTTTCAATTAGGTTTTTAATTGGGTTTCGTCTGGATTTCAAATTTCAGTTAGGGCTTCGATTTAATCTACTGCTTAAGGTATCACTCAATGTATATTTCAAGTTTTCCTGATTTGATTGCTGTTGTTGCCTAGTTTACTGATTTAATTGTGAGTTCAAGTGTAATTATATTCCTGATTTTATTATTGCATTTGTCTTTGTAACAAACTTATACTAAACAGTGCTTAAAAAACAACAAACCCTCAACTTAGTTACTTAGCTATTGCTTGTGGCTGTATTGCTTTTTTTCTAATTTCAAGGCATGTTTCCCATAATTTGATTTTTTTTTTTAACTGTTGATAATAGGCCATTTATGTGGAGTTTATAGTGGTTATTGTGTGTTTAGATGTGGTAAGTGAGCGGTGAAGCACTAACTTGGAAATAGTCACTTAGGATATTTCCCTGTTTTGTTAGTTCATATTTTTCTAGCCCTTGTTGTGTATGTTATTTGTGCTATGTATCCCTCTTTTCAAATCTTACAGATATGTTTTTAGCCTTACAGTCATGGCTAAATGATATTTGTGTATTTTATTTGTTTGTAAATTAGTGATGAAGGAAGAGGAAAAAAATACGGGAAGAACTTCCTAAGTTCAGTGAAGGATATATTAGTGGAGTGAAACTTTTAATTCAAAATACTTTTTTTTAGATTCGCGATGGGTAATGAAATTACATAGTCTTGCAAAAAGTGTCATAATCGCAAGTGGCATCGTCAAGTGGTAGTCTACAACCATCTGATTTGTAATGGTCCATCTGAATTGTATGTGAAATAGATTTATGAGGTTTCTTATCTAGATCCTAAAAGGAGCGACAACGGTATGGATCGTGAAGCAGGAATAAAATTTTGAGATAATCTCGATGAGATGTTGCATCATACTTGTGGAAATATGCAGAGCAATGAAGGTGGATCTTCTGATGTGGCAAATGGAGTAGATGTTGATGCTAGAAAATTTCATCATCGTGTTGAAGAGGGAAAGCAACAATTATATTCCGAGTGTATTAAATTTTCGTGATTAAGTTCAACGTCAGGCTTTATTCTTTAAAATTCATACATAGAATCACCATGTCTACATTTAGCGACTTAATAGATTCGCTAAAAGAATCTTTTCCACAAGCCCACATCTCTTTATCCTTCAATGCTACCAAAAATATCATTAAAGGTTTAGGCCTCGATTACTAAAGAATACATGCATGTCCATATAACTGCATTCTGTATTGGACAAAAAATGGAAAGGAAAATAACTGAAAACTTGTTGTGTTTCAAGGTGGTCTATAGCGGAAAAGAAAGCGGCAGTTGACAATGATCCAGGGAAGCGGGTTCACAAAGTACCAGCAAAAGTGATGCATTATTTTCTACTAAAACCAAGGCAACAAAGGATGTTCATGTCCAAGGAGCACGCGGAACTTATGAATTGGCATGCAGTGGGACAAAAATTGATGGCGGACTTCGATATACAGCCGATGGCAAGGTTTAGAAGATGATGGATGCCAAATATCCTCATTTTTCATATGAAAAAAGAAATATCAGGTCAGGAGTAGCCGCTGATGGATTCAATCCTTTTCGAATAATGACTACGCTTCACAGCATATGGCCAATCGTGTTGGTAAATTATAACCTACCACCTTGGTTGTGCATGAAGTAAGAAAATTTGATACCTTCAACCCTTATCTCTAGTTCAGAGTCTCCTAAGAATAACATTAATATCTACATGCAGTCTCTTATCGCAGAACTGAAAGAATTATGGGATCTTGACATACAAACTTATGACTCTTTCACTGGTGCTAATTTCATGTTATGTCCAAGCAGGTTATGGATGATTAGCGACTTTCCGGATTATGCAATGTTGTGCGGCTGGAGCACAAAGGCTTATTTAGCTTGTCCCATATGACATATCGAGACTTCTTCAACTTACTTGAAACATAGTAAGGAAATGTGCTACTTGAATCATAGAAAATTTTTAGATCCGGAACACAAGTGGAGGTTTGATAAGAAAAGGTTCAATGGTGAAATTAAAATAGGAACATCTTCGAGAATTTTATGTGGGACAGACATCAAAGAAATGTTGGCTAGTTATGAAAATATTTTTGAGTAGAAAAAGGTAAAGAAGCATAAAAATGAATCACTTTTTAAAAATAAGCCAATATTTTTTAATTTTTTATATGGGTGTTACAATGTATGTCGACATAACCTTGATGTTATGCACATAGAGAGAAGCATTTGTGATAAAATACTTGGTACTTTACTAAATATTGATGGGAAGTCGAAAGACCATTTAAGTTCTGTAAGGACCCAGAAATTCCCCGGTCTCCGAAGAGAAGAGAAAGAGCGGATTTCCTTGAGGACAGGACGAATCAGGACACAAACAAAAGAACATTTCATTGCTTATTACAACAATTCCATCAGAATACAAGAATATACAGAGTATGAATAAATATTATACATCAGAAAAATATCAGAGATTACAATACATTACATAGCAGCGGAAAAATAATACAATACACAACTGAAGGTGATATACAGATACAGAGCTTTCCGGATATCGTTTGAGCTGTAAATCAGGATCCTATGAATATAAATCTGCAAACCAAAACTACTAGCTGCCCGTGCGGAAAATGGGGGCACCCATAGTTTAGGTTAAAACAATAAACTCCAGGTTAGTCAAGGGACCACGCTGTATAACACGGAACGGGTTTCTTCCCAAAAATACTAGTGCATAGAATAAAAAATGCAATGCTTTTTGGAAAAATGAAGCTATTATAAGACCCGAGTCCCATCACACAATGCAACACAAGCCGGAGGATAGGGTTTTCCCTTATAATTGCCAAACATGCTTGGTACGTTTAAAACAAATTATTTTGATACTATTATAGTGTAAAGTGTACAAAACAACTTCAAATATAAATGTATCAATCATAGGCGGCATGGGTACCATCTATCATGTCGCCAATACTAGGATCTACAATCAAAACTGAAATATCACGTATTGGAAATTGGATTTCCGTCTACGAGTCGAGGCCAGGGCTGTCTCCTCACTGCTTCGAGACACTCCAGCAAATGTCTCAGGACTACACACTCTGGGTAACACTTGGATCTTCAGGGCCGATCCTCTGTTACATTTGAGGATTGGTTATTCCTGAACACACGTTTCCCGGTCCTATCGGACCTATATCTGAGGCGCCTAGCAATCCAGCTGCCACATAGGTAAAATAACAACGATGTCAGGGCAAGTAAAATGATGAAACCACCCATAGCTAGAAAGAAACGTCGTGCACTCCCTGCAGTCACGATCCCGTTTTTGACTCATACCGAGGGGTGAGGCTCGCGAATTAACGCCATACCCAAAGCTATGTTGTATCAAAGCCGTGCTTTGATCATCAACCACAAGACTCTGCTTTTCAACAAAAGCCTTGATCACTGCATCTCAACATGCCACACAGGCACTCATGCCAAGCGACTGATATCTACCGATATATAATCTCTGAGCTCGTACGTCTCAAAGAAGGGCGTTATGCAAGAGAATAAATCCTCTGCCGCCAAACATATATATATTTAATAGAAATCAATCAACACAGAATAAAATCCAATGTCAGACACACAATCCATTTATAAGTCTGTTCTGGGTCTGAACGAAACCAGAGGCACCTTATTCCTCCCCCGTATGTCCAATACAGGGGAGAGATCCTTGCATATCCATCGATCTCCAAGTACGTCTGGACGATCACCACTTATTACCTCGTCTTGGGTGTACAGCCCAATCAAGACATCAGTAATCATCCAAACGATGTGAAGACCTCCAGTCTTCAACCACCGTCTTCATCGTCGAGATATCGTCGAATCAGTTATTCAGAATGGGAATAAACCTGGCCTTTCCGCATAACTCGCGTATATAACGAACCAGTGCTATAAACCATAACATACGCCTCATTCCGATTCTGAATATTCTTTTATTCAAATATTCACATACTTTGGGAAAGGTACCTATTAATTTTATTAAAGATAAATTCTATTAAATGTATTCTTTAATCTTCCTTTGGATTCTCAATTCAAATCATATTCTATCTTTAACTGGGATCAAGAACTAATGTCATTTAAAACACAGTTCACGATAAACCTAAATCATATTCCATTCCATTAGCCTCTAACCGTAAATTAGTAAGTGAACAATTCCCTAAGTAGTAACACCAAAGGCCGAAACCAACATCAGATCAATACCCAAGAAACCATTCAACTTAACTAATCTCCAGTTAGTTTCTGATTCTCTTAACTCCATTGTTAATCGGGTTAAAGAACCAGTGTTATTTAAAACACCGTTCATGATAAACCCAATGACCAATTTCTATACAATTCCAATTAAATTATATTAAATTGGAAAACTTTACTTTGGAAAATTCCCATTAAATCTTAATAAAAAGATAGATTTCAAATCTTATTTCATTGTAAATCGGGTTTAAGAACGAATGTCGTTGAAAACATAATTCACAACAAACCCAAAATCCAATCAGTCTCTAACCATAAATTAGTAAGAGAACAATTCCCTAAGTATTAACTCCGAAGGCCGAAACCAACATCATATCAATACCCAGGAAACCATTTAACTTAACTAACCTCCAGTCAGTTTCTAATTTTCTTAACTACATTCGGTTCAAGGATAGTATTATTAAAGATACCATTCATGACAAACCCAAAATCCAATTTGATATTAAATACAAGGCTCTGAATAGAAAATATATCGGCTTATATTCAATATCAAATTCTGAAACCAACAAATATTGTATTGGAATAACGATATATATATATCTTCCAAATTCCTTCATAATATCCATATAATCATGAAATCCAATATCGAGATAATCTGAAGATAATTTTGATTCAAATCCATTCCAATTCATATATTGGAAATCCTGGTTATTTTTAAAACCATTTCAAATCCAATTTATTTATTTTAAAATTATTGGATTTATTATTTTATTTCAAATCATGTTCATTTTGATAAAAATATATTTTTATCTTTTCAAATATGGAATTTTTCATCCTAATTTTTCCAAATCATTTATTATGATTTTACGCAAATTATGGATATTTTTAATAATTTTATCAAGGCCCGTACAGTCGATTTCCATAAACGGCCGTCGAACTGCACTTACAACAACCATTTCCAAAATTGATCTGGACATAATTCCAAATCCAACCGTTATATTTCTAATTTCTAATATTCTTTGAAAGCTCTTTTCGATATGAACTTAATAGTTTCGGTTTTAGGAGAATCCGACGGTCGGATCTCCCGTAATGTCCGTTCGAAGTCAATGGTCGAAATTCGTGAACTACCACAATGCACCGCATTCTATTCAAGCCATTATATTATATATATATAATATATATAATATATATTTCGTCGATTTCCATTTAAAACATATTTTATAAATTGTTTTAAATTTGTTTTCAAAATAGTTTCAACTTCATATTAAATTCCAAATCAAAATTTATTTTTCCATTATAAATTCGTTTTAAATTTATTTCAAATTGATTTCAATTCAATTTCAATTCATTTTCAATTCACTTTGAATTCATTTTAAATCGATTTCAAGTCAATTTCAATTTCAATTCATTTTCAATTCACTTTAAATCGATTTCAATTCAATTTCAATTCAATTTCAATTCACTTTGAATTCATTTTAAATCGATTTCAATTCAATTTCAATTACAATTCAAAATTGAATATTCTATATCATTTCAATATTTTCAAAACATCATATTTTGAAATCACTTTTTGATATTCATTATAAAACGAATAAAATCGACCAAATTCCCGTTCGTATTAAAATGGCGTTTAACTACTTAACATGGCTTCACATTTCAATATTCACTGAATATTATTCTAAAATACTCGATAATTCTGAACTGGAACCAGGCTTAATTAATTACCATATAATTTGATTTATATGGATTTCATACACACATGTACACAACCACAACGATAAACGATCAACCATCATCCAAAGTGCATTCTACACTGTATATGCATTAAATATAAATGTTCAACGCTCATACACCCTGTCAATCAATCGATCGACATACAGCTAATTATTGGGACTAGTGTATATCATATATCATCCCAATACCCGTGTGGGTTTCCATCAACAAATAACGAATTTTAATTGTGCACTTGGGCGACATGTAAAATTTATCGTCCCAATCAATCTCAGTCAAAGGAGTCTACATATACAAATCATCCGATTTGTTTATACATATTTATTTCAGTTATATACACGTTAAAATTATATTTTTAACTATAAATATTTTTAACTATAAAATATTTTATTCCATTTCATATCACACAATCAATTTTCACAACAACTTACAATCAAACAAACAAGTCGTCCATGGTCTGTGGACGATGGGTGTCAGGTGCTGCTAAGCACTGTCTACATCCTAGCATATATTTTAACTAGAAAATAAAATAAAAGTGAGAAGTTATCACCTTTGGGTTCCACTCCGCCGCGCTTTAACGGACGATGGTTTGGATTCTCTTCCAAATTCCAACATAATCTTCTTCACGCTGTTCATAGATAAAAATCATATTTTTATCGCTTCATTCCAATAAATAAAAATCATATTTTTATTTCTACTTTATATATTTTTACAACGCTTCTTTTTGTATAAAAAAATATATTTTTATATTTCTACTTCTTATATAAAGATCAAATTTTTATTTCACTACATATATAATAAAAATTGAATTTTTATTATCTTTATAATATAAAAATCATATTTTTATTTTTCTAAAAAAATATATTCTCATCCGTATGATAAAATCATATTTTTATACAACTAAAAATATATTCTTTTATGTGATAAAAATCATATTTTTACTTCTCTTTACATATAAAAATTATATTTTTACTTCATCAAAATCGTATTTTTATGACGCTAATGTATATGTAAAAATCATATTTATACATAACTAAAAACTATATTTTTACTCGCCTAAAAATCATATTTTTATGTGCTACTATATAAATAAAAATCAAATCTTTATGCCGCTATCATATATATATAAATCCCCCCTTTATCTTGCTATTCATACAACACAAATCTCATCTTTATTCGTTGTTTACATAGATAAAAATCCTATCTTTGAACGTATAAAAATCAAATCTTTATTACATAAAAACTGAGAATTACTTCAGCGCTTCTTATACATTTATAAATCAAATTCTATGTAAATATTATTACCTAACAAAAAAAACTGAAATTAAAATGAATAAATAATAATAATAAAATGAACTGTAAGTAGAGAGAGGGGGTTGGAGCTCGCTGATCGAGGAGGATGCGGGTGACAGGGCGGCGCTAGGCGCGGACGGAGGCGTTCGACATTTGGTTGTGGGGCTCGGGGTTCAGCGAGTTCACGAGGGAAAGGGGGGTTTGTAGAGGGGGTCTCGCGATGGATTGGAGAAGAGGGGGGCGGGCTCGTGCGCCCAGCGCGGCGGCGGTGGCCACGGCGCCGCTGCTGCGACGTCGGAGGAGGCCATGTGCCCCTCCGTTCTTCCCTTTCTTCTTTTTTTTTCTTTTTTTTTAAATCGATTTGAAAAAGTGAACAGAGGGGGGGGGGGGGAGGCTGAGAGAGAGAGAGTATATATATAGAGAGTGTATTATTTAAGATATATATTTTATTATTTTTAATTTCAAAACGTAACATTTTATTTCAACCTCCAAACGAGACCTACCGCCTATTGTCCATAGCTAATTATCCCCTTTCCGAACACAATGGGATATGTATTGCAAGCTGATTCAATCGTTTCGATTAGTTTCCGTCAAAATCAAAATATAAATCTATATATTGAATTTAAATGCACATTTCAATTTACCGGGGCCACATACGGATTCTAAAAATTCCCAAAAAATATTTTCTAGCTTCGTATTGATGATACAGTTCTAACAAAACTAATTTCATCAAATTTGGAGACCATTTGAAAAATGGCCATTTTGTGGTCGATCCAAATTGACTAGAACTGTTAAAACACGTTTTCTTGCGCCACACTCACATATTGATTGAGAAAATTATGTATTTTGAAATCTAGCAATAATTTGACATCCTGGATCCAACAAAAGTGGTTTCGTCGAAAACGGAGCTCGTTTGCAAAATTTCCGTTTTTGAGGGCTATATTTTCCATAGCGGCTATTTTGAATTTTCAATTGGACATAACTTTTTATTCACGCTATGAAATTTCAATTTTTTGGATTCGTTGGAAAGATACTCTCAATTAAATTCTAATGTTTTCGGTTTCGCTAAAATCCAGTTTATTTTGAATCCTGTACATTCATTTGAAATTTGAAATCGAATTTTCAAACTATCGCGCCATGTTCAATTCCTTTTATAATTAAAAATATATATTTATATTCTAACGTCGATTCAAACAAATATATACATTCTAATTCTATTCAAAATAAATTTCTCGTCATTATTATTTAAAATAATTCATTGTAAATATTCAAAATACACTAAATTTTCCAAAATAAAATTTTTAAATTGGTTCGGGTTTTCTGGGTTGTAACAAGTTCTCGATATGATTTACAAGAGATAGGCATCAGGGATGCCCTTTATCCGGTTCTATCAACTGATGGGAATTACCTTGAGACCAGGGTTGCCATATTTGGAATGACGAACAAAGAGAAAGAAATATTTTTCTCAGTGCTAGAGAATGCTAAATTGTCTTATGGTTGTGCAGTTAATATCAAACGGTATGTAAACAAGAAAAAGAGGAAAATTGCAGGGTATAAGAGCCATGATGCTCATTGTCTTCTCCAATAGTTACTGCGATTTGTTATGAAGAAATCTGTTAAAACCTGAAGTTGCATTACATATGATAAGATTAGGTGCATTTCTAAGAAGTCTTTGGTGTAAAATTATCAATTTAGCTAATCTCAAGAGCCTAAAAAAGGAAATTGTGGAAATTCTTTATCAATTTAAGATGGTATTCCCAAATGCTTTCTTCAATACAATAGTGCACTTGCTAGTTCATTTATGCAAGGAAATTGAATATGTTAGACCTGCACATATTCATTGTTTCCTATTGTGTGTTATCTTTGTAAACTGAAATCATATGTTTCCAACAAAAGTAAACCTAAGGCATCCATTACTGAGGGTTATCTTGCAGAAGAATGTTTGATATTCTGTTCGTGGTTCATAGGTGGCGATGGAGCAGGAAAAATGAAATTTGAAACCTGTCCATAGAATCTAGAATATCTTGTTGGCATAAAAACAAACAAAGATGGAAAAGCTATTCATCTTAAAGATTCTCAACATACAACATGTCACTGTTACATTATATTTAATTATGGTAACAAGGAAATTGAGAATTTACTTAAATAAGTTTTATTTTTATTTTAGTAAGTATTGAAGAATTAGAAAATTTGTTTCTACCTTTTATTAACTAAGCTTTATTCTAGGGAACATCGAGCTTTAATTAACGGTCCTGCACTATCGAAAAAATTATAAAAGAGAGAGGGCATATTGAAGAATTTTTGAAGTGGTTAAAGGAATAGGTTGGATAAAAAGGAGGACATTTCAAAAGATGTACAACTGCTTGCAGTGTCCCCTCTTCCAACAGCTAAGAGGTTACTGGATATTTTATAAATGGATACAAATTTTGTACAAGGTTCACAGATGCCAAATGTACAACACAAAACAGTGTTGTTTTTTTGACAGCCTTGGCTACTAGCTTTGCAAGTTCGAAAGATCAAAATCCATTGGTTGGTGAAGTTAATTACTATGGATCAATTGAAGAAATATTAGAAATAGATTATTGGGGAGAGTTTAGTGTGGTTTTATTTAAGTGTTGTTGGTATCAAGAAGAGAAAGATTTATATGGTTTGACTCATGTCAATTTTAATCGATTATGCCAGAAATCTGATCCTTATGTAATAGATTCACAAGCACAACAGGTGTTTTATATAGAGGATTCAATGGATAAGATGTATCACACACAAAGTTATCAAGAAATTGCCGAGAGTCTGGTTTGAAATCGAAAGCGAAGATGAAAATGAAGATTTTAATGTTATCTAGCCTATTTATACGTTGGGAAATCTAGATTTTGATGTTTATTGATGTAAATGTCCCAATAAGGCAAATCCTCCTTCCACCTAGCAAAGTGAAAGAAAATGCTTCTTAATTTCTATGTATCACTATCATATTTAATTAACTAACTAATGTACCAAGTTTAATTTAGAAAATGTTGTTTCTGCCTTCACAAAATGTTGTAACTGATGTATCATTTTTGTGGCTTCTTTTTGTATCTTTTTTTAGTGTTTTTGCCTTTATTATATTTTAGTAAAGTGGCTGTTCTATTTTATATTGCACTTGGTTTATTTTATTTTGTAATTATGTCATTCTGATGTTATTCCTCCATTTTGTGTAGGATGGAGGCAAATCTTAAATTCCATCACAAGAGAAAAATTGAGAAGAACAGATATGTTGGTGGACAAGAGACTTTTGTCATAGGCGTTGATCTGGATATGTTTTCTTACATAGTACTGATGGATTATGTCAGGAATGAGCCAGAGGATACTAAAATTGGAGGAATATGTCAATAGAAAGGTCCAATGAGTTGGTGGAAATTGGTGACCAATGATGCAGATCTGTGGGAATTGATGCAAATAAAAAAATAATGGTGATTACATTGATTTCTATGTCGATACCGTGGTTAATGATAAATAAGCCAATGAAATAAATGCAGCCACGTGTCATCATACGCTAAAGAAAGAATCTGTCTCCAGGTATAAAAATATTGTAACAACCTGAAATTTTGGAACCAATTTAAAATTTTTATTTTAGAATTTTTATTGGATTATAAATATTTAAAATAATTTATTTTAAATAATAACGATTAAAAAATTATTTAAAACGAAGTTAGAATGAATATATTTATTTTAATTTTAAAAAGAGTTAGAAATAGCGCAATAGTTTGAAAATTTGAATTTGAAATTTGACTGAATGTACAGGATGCAAAATAAATCGGATTTTAGTGAAACCAAAAATTTTAGAATTTGTTTAAAAGTATCTTTCCAACGAATCCGAAAAATTGAAATTTCATATGGGAATCAAAAGTTATGCCCAGTTTAAAATTCAGAATAGTCGCTATAGAATTTAATATAATATATAGCCCGTATAAATAACCATTTTGTAAATGACCTCTATTTTCGACGAAACCACTTTGGTTTGATCCGGAATGTCAAATTATTGCTAGATTCCAATTTTCATAATTTTTGAAATTAAAATTTGAGCATGGCAAAAGAAAACGTGTTTTGTTAATTTCAGTCAATTGGATCGATCAGAAAATGGACATTTTTCAAATGGTCTCCAAATTCGATGAAATTAATTCTGTTAGGACCGTATCGTCAAAACAAAGCTAGGGATAATTTTTCTGTAATTTTTAGAGTCAGTGTGTGGCCTCAGTAAATTAAAACATACGATAGAATCAAATAAATAAATGATTTATATTTTAAATTAAAGAAAAGTGGGCTAAGACGATCAAACGGGCTAGTGGGACCTAGTCCATTGCGTCCGGAAGAGGATATTTGGCTAGGGGCAACTCTTGTTGGGCTAGATTTGGAGGTGTTATCAATTAACGGGCTTTTTTCAGATTTAAAAAATTTAAAATAATATTTAATTATATATATTAACATTTCCAAACCCTAACCCTAGCACTAAACTAAGCAGCCGCCGCCCCCTTCTATTTTCAATGGCTGAAATTCTCTCTCGTTCCTCCTTCTTTTTCTTTGAATCCAAACAATATTTTCAAAAACATTCCATTGCCAAATCGAAGAACTCCATGCGTTCTACAATATAGACAGTCAAGATCGGGTTTTGGGTACCGTGGAGGCCGCAATTGGCGAAAGAAGTGGCAGACTTGCGAGCAGGTTTTCAAGAGGAGGGGCCCACCGAGCTGGGAATGTTCATGGGTGGCGGAAGGGGTGTTGATGGCCGACGGTGCGGTGGAGTTGGATTGACGGTCGGTGGCTCGATGTGTTGAAGTAAAATATACATTCATGTGTTGTAGTAAAATATATATTCATGTGTTGAAGTAAAATATATATTCATGTATTGAAGTAAAATATATTTTCATGTGTTGAAATAAAATATATATTCATGTGTTGAAATAAAATATATATTCATGTGTTGAATAAAAGCCGTGTTGATTAGATTGATGCCATTTTGACGTGAATGATATTTATATCGATTTTATTCATTTTTATAATGAATATAAGAAAGAAAGTGATTTCAAAATAAAACGTTTTAAAAATATTATCATTTATATCGATGATATGGAATATTCAATTTTGATTAGAAATTGAATATGAAGTTGAAATCGTTTTTAAAATGAATTTAAATGATTTGTAAAAAACGTTTTAAAAGGAAATCGATGAAATATAATATATATATATATATATATATATATATAATGGCCTGAATACAATGCGCCGCGCCGTGGCAGTTCGCGAATTTCGACCATTGACTTCGAATGGATATTACGGGAGATCTGACCGTCGGATTCTCCTAAAACCGGAACCATTGGGTTCATATCGAAAATAGCTTTCTAACGAATATTAGAAATTAGAAATCTAATGGTTGGTTTTGGAATTATGTCCAAATCAAATTTGGAAAAGGTCATTGTAAGTGCAGTTCGATGGCCGTTGATGGAATTCGACTATACGGGCCTTGATAAAATTATTAAAAATAGTAATAATTTGTGTAAAATCATAAGAAATGATTTGTGAAGAATTGAGATGAAAAATTCCAAATTTGAAAAGATAAAAATAGATTTTTATCAAAATGAACTAGTTTTGAACTAGATTAATAATTTATTTAAAGTTTCAATAACTGAATTGGAATGGAATGTGATTTTGGGTTTATAGTGAACCGTGTTTTATATAACATTAGTTCTTTAACCCAGTTAAAGACAGGATATGATTTCCCAAGTTAAATAATCATTGATATTGATTATTGGGAAGATTAAAACCAAAGTGGAGTTTTAATGAATCTTTAATTAGATTGAAATGATCGAGAATAGAGTATCACCAGTTTTGCTCCAGGCTATAGTTAAATCTTTAATTAGATTTGAACATGAAATGGTAATTGAATTTACTGATAACACCGTGGTGTTAGATATGAAGTATTACCAGTTTTACTTCATGGGATGAATAGGTTAGGATTGGGAAATAAAATAAATGATTACTCCGGTGTGGTTCGCTAATCCCGACTAATTTGAATTGATATACAAAAGAAGATTGAAGAATAAATTTAAAGAATTTATCTTTGATAAAATTAATGGGAACCTTTCCCAAAGTATAAGAATATTTGAATAAAAGAATATTCTGAATCGGAATGAGGCGTATGTTGTGTTTGTGTAACACTTGTTTATTATATACGCGAGTTATTCAGAAAGACCGGGTTTATCCCTTTCTGAATAACTAATTCGACGTGGTGTCAAGGATGAAGACGGTGGTCGAAGACCGGAGGTCTTCACATCGTTTGGGTGATTACTGATGATCTTGATTGGGCAAGACACCTAGGAGGAGGGAATCAGTTTGTGATCGTCCATACGTACTTGGAGATCGATGGATATGCGAGGTACAAGGTGCCTCCGGTTTCGTTCAGACCCAGAACGGACTTGTAAATTGACTGTGTGTCTGACATTGGATTTTATTTTGTGTGGTTGATTTCTATTAAATATATATCTGTTTGGCATCGGGGAATTTATTCTCTTGCTTAACTCCCTTCTCTGAGACGTACGAGCTCAGAGGTTATATATTGATGGATATCAAATGCATGGAGTGAATTGCCTGTGTGGCAAATGATCAAGGCTTTTGTTGAAAAGCAGAGTCTTGTGGTTGATGATCAAAGCACGGCCTGTGTGGCACAGCTTTGTGTAGCGTTGATTCGCGAGCCTCACACCCCGGTTGTGAACCAGAAACGGGAGAGGACATCAAGGACGACATGCGTTTCCTTCTAGCTAGGGTGGTGTTAGTGACCTACCAGCCCTGATATTTATATTATTTTCACCTGTGTGGTTGTTGCTGTTGTGAGGCGCCTCGGATATATCGGTGACTGTGTGGAGCTGATGGAGTCATTTGGCTCAATTACGCCCCAAAGGGCGGGGAAACGCAGTGTTTAGGCATTTTATTCCACATCGGTGGACCGGCTATGACGATCCAAAGGATTGACTGAGTACTTGCCTGAGATATGGGCTAGATTGTCTCGAATTCGGTAGAGGACTATCTTTTGCCTCGGTTCATAGATGGAAATCCAACTTCCAAATACGTGACTTTGCGGTTTTGATTGTAGAGCCTGGTATTGGCGACATGATATATGGTACTCATGCCGTCTATGATTGATACTTATGATTTGAAGCTGTTTTATGCACTATGCATTTATTATAGTATCAAATGATTTGTTTTAAACGTACCAAGCATGCTTGGCTATTATAAGGGAAAACCCTATCCCCCGACTTGCGTTGCATTATGTGATAGGACCTGGGTCTTATAATAGCTTCATTTTTCCTAAAAGCATTGCGCTGTTTTGATATATGCACTGGAATTCTTGGGAGGAAACCCGTTCCGTGTTATACGGCGTGGTCCCTTGATATATATGATTTAAAGTGAAGTTTTAAATAACTGTTTTAGTTCTCACACCAGTCACATGACTGACTTGGGGTTTATTGTTTTAACCTAAACTCTGGGTGCCCTTATTTTGACACGGGCAGCTAGTAGTTTTGGTTTTCCAGATTTATATTCACAAGATCCCGATTTATAGCTGGAATGATATCCGAAAAGCTCTGTATCCGTATATCTCCTTCAGTTATGCTTTGTATTATTTTCCGCTGCTATGTAATGTATTGTAATCTCTGATATTTATCGAATGTGTAATATTTATTTATACTCTGTATATTCTTGTATTCTGATGGAATTGTTGTAATAAACAATGAAATGTTCTTCTGTTTGCATTCTGATACATCTTATCCTCAAAGTATTCGTGCTTTCCTTACCGAGGAAGTTACGGGTTACTATAGTTGGTATCAGAGCTTTGGTTTACAGAGCTCGGAGAACACGGCACATTAGAACCGTATGAAAGAATTCATCAGAAATTGGATTGGCAATATCCAATGGGAATGACTCGTTAGAAATAGGATCAGTACTATCCTAGAACAAGTGTGAAGAGTATATTTATAAAATGAAAACAATTTTTGTTTTGAAAATTTAATTAAATTATTCGTATTTGAATATTTATTTGTATTGGATTTGGACAATCCAATATATAAAGATTTTGCCTATACGTGTTATCCTTGTGTATTCGAAGTTTTAATATACTGGATAGATACCAAATCACACTCTAGTCTCCCGGAGATGGTACTGATGATAGCACGTGCATCATCAGTATTTGTGTTCGAGTTTCGAAAGTGGGATGTTTATATATTTCCATTAGACTGGTGTGAGAACCAAAACTAGATAGGGCTTATCGTTGTGAGTTGGCATCAAAAATGTAATTTTTGACTATATATCAAAATTATGAATTTGGAAAGATAATCAACTAATTGATTGCTGATTGTGTTGTTTGATTATTGGTTGATTAATAAATTTGAACCCTTTAGCCAAATTGTACCAAATAGTGAATTATATTGAAAATCTGTCGCATTTGCATACGTATACATGTACTTACATTGAACAGGTCATAGCAAGAAGGCTAGAGCAGAAGAATAAAATTGTTTGCTCGACAAATAGGTACATGTTTACAAATTTATTGGGTTTGGATGATTTTATGAGCCGATTGGCTAGCCGCTTGGATGTTTATTTTTCTTTTTGGATTGGTGAGGGCCATGGGATGCTATTTGAAATATCCCAAAGCTCCCGGTGCAGGGGAGGTTATGGCGAAATTTTTCGAAAATTTAGGGAGTTAGCCAAATTTTTGAAAAATTAGAAAAGTTCTTAGAAACTGAGAAGTTGAAGAACTTAAGCCATAATGAAAATTATGGAAGTTGAGTTGATTAGTTAAACAACTTTCAGCTTTGTTCCTTTTCGGGGACGAAAAGTTTTAAGTGGGGGAGATTGTAATAACTCGGAAATCTGAGCCAATTTAAAAATTTTATTTTGGCAATTTTGATCAATTTTGATTATTTAAATGAATTATTTTAAATAATAACGACGAGAAATTTATTTTGAATAGAATTTGAATGCATATATTTATTTGAATCGTCGTTAGAATATAATTATTTAATTTAAATTTTAAAAGGAATTGAAAATGGCGCGGTTGTTCAAAATTTCGATTTCAAAATTCAAATGAATGTACAGGATTCAAAATAAACTGGATTTTAGCGAAACCAAAAATATTTGAATCTATTTGAGAATATCTTTCCAACGAATCCGAAAAATTGAAATTTCATAGCGGGAATAGAAAGTTATGCCCAGTTGAAAATTCAGAATAGTTGCTATGGAATTCTGGCCCTTAAAAATGGGAATTTTGCAAACGACCTCGGTTTTCGGTGAAACCACTTTTGTTGGATCCGGGATGTCAAATTATTGCTAGATTCCAAAATTCGCAATTTTTCGAATCAATATGTGAGTGTGGCCAAGGAAAACGTGTTTTAACAGTTTCAATCAATTTTGATCGACCTGAAAATGGCCATATTTCAAACATTCTCCGAATTTGACGAAATTAGTTTTGTTAGGATCGTATCATCAATACGAAGCTAGAAATAATTTTTCTGGAATTTTTTGGGTCCGTATGTGGCCCCGGTAAATTGAAATGCGCGTTCAAATTCAATATATAGATTATATTTTGATTTTGACCAAAATTGGTCGAAACAGTTGAATCAGCCTGCAATACATATCCCATTGTGTTCAGAATGGGGGTAATTGGCTATGGACGACAGTCGGTGGGTTTGATTTCGAGTTAGAAAATAAAAGTTGCTTTTTTGGGTAAGAAAATAAATAAATACAAAAAAAATATATAAACCCCTCCCCTTTTCTCCCTCACAATCGGTCAACGCAGAACAAATTAGAAAAGAAAGAAAAAATCGCTTAGTAAAAATCCATCGCTCCCTCCCCTTAACCCTAGCGCCGCCGCCATCAGGGGCTCCGACCACCACTCTGTCGGCCTGCAAGGGCGCCGCACGCCCCCGCTCTTCTTCCTCCCCTCTCGCTCACCTCCTCCTCGCCCCATCTCGCCGTTCAATGTCAGGCCGCCCCCAAAACCAAATCCGCCACCCCTGCGCCCGATCCAACCACCTCCGAGCCCTCCTCCCTCCATCGCTTGAGACCGCCACCGCGTAGCACCTCATCCCCCTCCTCCCTCTTCATTCAAGTGAGCTTTTCAATTTCTTTTATTTGATTTTATTTCTTTTTTTTATGTAAGAAGCAAAATATGATTTTTATTTTAAAGAAAGAACTAATTTTCATATTTAAAAAAAAGGTTTGATTTTCGTTAATTTAGAAAAGATCGGATTTTTAATTTAGTAAAGATTGGATTTTTATAGTAGGAGAGGCAGGTTAAAAAAAATTAGACTTTTATAGTAGAGAAAGATTAGATTTCTAGAAATAGAAAGTTTATATTTTTATATTGAGAGAGTTTATGTTTTGAATAACGAAAAGATATGATTTTTCGTTATATAAAAATATTATTTTTATATAAGTAGAGAATTAAAAATATGATTTTTAATTTGGAAAGTTTGATTTTTTAAACAAGAAAAGAATTGAATCTTTATAGAATAAAAATCGAATTTTTATAATAGAAAAGATCATATTTTTGAAATAGAAAAGATTGTATTTTTAAACAAGAAAAGATTAGATTTTAAATTATGTAAGGGTATGATTTTTATTTATACCATTGCATAATAAAAATGTGATTTTTATATATGTAGTGGCTACGAACAATGAAATTGACAAAAGGGCGAGCACGACAAAGATTTCTACATAAGAAGAGTCATGGAATTTGGTTTAGCTAGTCGGTGAGAACTTCTCTCGTTAACTCTTGTTTTCTAGTTAAAAATATATACTAGGATGCAAACGGTGCTTAGTAGCACCCAACAACCATCGTCCACAGACCATGGACGACTTGTATGCTTGTGTGATTGTTTGTGTTGTGAAATAAAATATATATTCATGTGTTGAAATAAAATATATATTCATGTGTTGAAATAAAATATATATATTCATGTGTTGAAGTAAAATATATAGTCATGTGTTGAAATAAAATATATATTCATGTGTTGAAATAAAATATGTATTCATGTGTTGAAACAAAATATACATTCATGTGTTGAAATAAAATATACATTCATGTGTTGAAATAAAATATACATTCATGTGTTGAAGTAAAATATAGATTCATGTGTTGAAATAAAATATAGATTCGTGTGTTGAAGTAAAATATATATTCATGTGTTGAAGTAAAATATATATTCATGTGTTGAAATAGAATATATATTCATGTGTTGAAGTAAAATACATATTCATGTGTTGAAGTAAAATACATATCCATGTGTTGAAGTAAAATATATATCCATGTGTTGAAGTAAAATATACATTTATGTGTTGAAGTAAAATATATATTCATGTGTTGAAATAAAATATATATTCATGTGTTGAAGTAAAATATACATTCATGTGTTGAAATAAAATATACATTCATGTGTTGAATTAAAATATACGTTCATGTGTTGAAGTAAAATATAGATTCATGTGCTGAAATAAAATATGTATTCATGTGTTGAAGTAAAATATATATTCATTTGTTGAAATAAAATATTTATTCATGTGTTGAAATAAAATATATATTCACGTGTTGAAATAAAATATATATTCATGTGTTGAATAAAAGCCGTGTTGATTAGATTGACGCCATTTTGACGTGAACGATATTTATATTGATTTTGTTCCTTTTTATAATGAATATAAGAAAGAAAGTGATTTCAAAATATAACGTTTTGAAAATATTATCATTTGTATATCGATGATATGGAATATTCAATTTTGATTAGAAATTGAATATGAAGTTGAAATCGTTTTGAAAACGAATTTAAAACGATTTATAAAATACGTTTTGAAAGGAAATCAACGAAATATATATAATACATATATTATATATATTGGCCTGAATAGAACGCGTCGCGCCACGACTGTTCGCGAATTTCGACCATTGACTTCGAATGGATATTACGGGAGATCCAACCGTCGGATTCTCCTAAAACTGGAGCCGTTGGGTTCATGTATAAAAGTGCTTTCTAACGAATATTAGAAATTAGAAATCTAACGGTTGGATTTGGAATTAGGTCCAAATCAAATTTGGAAAGGGTCGCTGTAAGTGCAGTTCGATGGCCATTGATGGAATTCGACTGTACGGGCCTTGATAAAATTATTAAAAATAGTATTAATTTGTATAAAATCATAAGAAATGATTTGTGAAGAATTGAGATGAAAAATTCCAAATTTGAAAAGATAAAAATAGATTTTTATCGAAATGAACTAGTTTTGAACTAGAATAATAATTTATTTATTTTTAAATAAATAAATTGGATTTGAAAGTGTTTTAAAAGTAACAAGAAGTTTCAATAATTGAATTGGAATGGAATGTGATTTTTGGTTTATAGTGAACCGTGTTTTAAATAACATTGGTTCTTTAACCCAGTTAAAGACAGGATATGATTTCCCAAGTTAAATAATCATTGATAGTGATTATTGGGAAGATTATAACCAATTGGAGTTTTAATGAATCTTTAATTAGATTGAAATGATCGAGAATGGAGTATCACCAGTTTTGCTCCAGGCGATAGTTAAATCTTTAATTAGATTTTAATGTGAAATGGTAATTGGATTTACCGATAACACCGTGGTGTTAGGTATGAAGTATTACCAGATTTACTTCATGGGATGAATAGGTTGGGATTGGGAAATAAAATAAATGATTACTCTGGTGTGGTTCGCTAATCCCGACTAATTTGAATTGATATTCAAAAGAAGATTAAAGAATAAATTTAAAGAATTTATCTTTGATACAATTAATGGGAACCTTTCCCAAAGTATAAGAATATTTGAATAAAAGAATATTCTGAATTGGAATGAGGCGTATGTTTTGTTTGTGTAACACTTATTTATTATATACACAATTTATTCAGAAAGACCGGCTTTATCCCATTCTAAATAACTGATTCGATGTGGTGTCAAGGATGAAGACGATGGTCGAATATCGGAGGTCTTCACATCATTTGGCTGATTATTGATGATCTTGATTGGGCTGTACACCCAAGAGGAGGGAATCAGTTGGTGATCATCCAGATGTACTTGGAGATCGATGGATATGCGAGGTACAAGGTGCCTCCGGTTTCGTTCAGACCCAGAACAGACTTTTAAATGGACTGTGTGTCTGACATTGGATTTTATTCTGTGTGGTTGATTTCTATTAAATATATATCTATTTGGCGGTGGAGAATTTATTCTCTTGCTTAACGTCCTTCTCTGAGACGTATGAGCTCAGAGGTTGTATATTGATGGATATCAAATGCATGGAGTTAATTGCCTGTGTGGCATGCCTAAGTGGCAGATGATCAAGGCTTCTGTTGAAAAGCAGAGTCTTGTGGTTGATGATCAAAGAATGGCATGTGTGGCATAGCTTTGTGTAGCGTTGATTCGCGAGCCTCACACCCCGGTTGTGAACCAGAAACGGGAGAGGACATCAGGAAGGGCATGTGTTTCCTTCTAGCTAGGGTGGTGTCAGTGACCTACCAGCCCTGACATTTATATTATTTTCACCTGTCTGGTTGTTGCTGTTGCAAGGCGCCTCGGATGTATCGGTGACTGTGTGGAGCCGATGGAGTCATTTGGCTCATTTACCCCCCAAAGGGCGGGGAAACGCAGTGTTCAGGCATTTTAATCCACATCAGTGGACCGGCCCTGACGATCCAAAGGCTTGAGTGAGTACTTGCCTGAGACATGGGCTAGATTGTCTCGAATTCGGTAGAGGACTATCTTTTGCCTCGGTTCACAGATGGAAATCCAACTTCCAAATGCGTGACTTTGCGGTTTTGATGGTAGAGCCTTGTATTGGCGACATGATATATGGTACCCATGTCGTCTATGATTAATAGTTATGATTTGAAGTAGTTTTATGCACTATGCACTTATAATAGTATCAAATGATTTGTTTTAAACGTACCAAGCATGTTTGGCTATTATAAGGGAAAACCCTATCCCCCAGCTTGCGCTGCATTATGTGATAGGACCTAGGTCGTATAATAGCTTCATTTTTCCCAAAAGCATTGCGTTGTTTTGTTATATGCACTGGTATTCTTGGGAAGAAACCCGTTCCGTGTTATACGGCGTGGTCCCTTGATATATCTGATTTAAAGTGAAGTTTTATGTAATAACCCGGAAAATTCGAGCCAATTTAAAATTTTTATTTTGCAATTTTAGTGAATTTTGAATATTTAAAATGAATTATTTTAAATAAAGACAACGACAAATTTATTTTGAATTGAATTAGAATGTATATATTTATTTGAATCGACGTTAGAATATAAATATTTTATTTTAATTATAAAAGGAATTGAAAATGGAGCGGTAGTTCGATAATTCGATTTCAAATTTCAAATGATTGTACCGGGTGCAAAATAAACCGGATTTTAGTGAAACCAAAAATATTTGAATCTAATTGAGAATATCTTTCCAACGAATCCGAGAAATCAAAATTTCATAGCGGGAATCAAAAGATATGCCCAGTTGAAAATTCAGAATAGTCGCTATGGTATTCAGGACCTTAAAAATTGAAATTTTGCAAACGACCTCCGTTTTCAATGAAACCACTTTTGTTGGATCCGTGTTGCCAAGTTATTGCTAGATTCCAAAATTCGTAATTTTCTGAATCAATATGTGAGCGTGGCAAAGGAAAACGTGTTTTGACAGTTTTAGTTGATTTTAATCGACTGGAAAATGGCCATTTTCCAAACGGTTTCAGAATTTGATGAAACTAGTTTTGTTAGGACCGTATCGTCAATAAAAAGCTAGAAAATACTTTTCGGGAATTTTTACAAGCCGTATGTGGCCCCGGTAAATTGAAATGTGCGTTCAAATTCAATATATAGATTTATATTTTGATTTTGACGAAAACTGACCGAAACAGTCGAATCAGCCTGCGATACATATCCCATTGTGTTCGGAATGGGGGTAATTAGCTATGGACGACAGTCGGTGAGTTCGATTTCAAAATAAAAAGTTACTTTTTGAAAATTAAAATAATAAATTAAATAAAAAAGTCAGCATCCCTTTCTCCTTTACCCCCCCCCCCCCCCCCGTTAATTCACATATCAGAAAAGAAAAATAATAAAAAAGGAGAAAAACCCTAAGTCGATCACCGCCCCCTCTACGGCGTCGCTCCCCTCCCAAATCGCCGCCCCACCCTCGCTTCACCGGCGCTGGACCTCCACCAGCCCGTCCCCCCTCCTGAACCACGACCTCCCCCAAAGGAAACCCCTCCCCAATCGAACGCAAGCAGCACCCGACCCCCTCTGAAACGACGCGCTGCCAGAAGCCTTAGGGCCCACCGCCGCCTCTGATGGCCAGGCGCCAGTCCAGTGCGCTTCTCCTTCGACAGCGAAGCCCCCCTAGCACAGTCAACGTCCAGGCCAGCGAAGGTGAGCATTTTCGTTTATTTTTATTTTTATTTTTTTAAAAAATCTGATCTTGTTTCTGTTAATATATATATACATATATATAAATCGGTTTTTATATATGTTAAAAAAAACATTATTAAAATCGGTTTTGAATATGATTTTGGCTTAGATAAGAATACGATTTTTATTCGTATAAAAGCTAGGATTTTGATATGAACAACAATATAGAAAGTTGAGATTTTTAACTATAGAAAGTTGAGATTTTTAATGATAGAAAGATTTGATTTTTCGTATTAGAAAGAATTGATTTTTACTTTAGAAAAGAATTAATTTTTAGTGCATAAAGGAAATAAAAATATAATTTTTATATTATATAGATAATAAAAATTCGATCTTTATTATGTAGGAGATATTAAAATATGATTTTTATTCATGTAGAGTAACAAAAATATAATTTTTATTATATTACTAACAAGATAAAAAAATAGAATTTTTATCGATATAGTAGCTATATAAAAATAGAATTTTTATCGATATAGTAGCGGTGTAAAAATGTGATTTTTATATACATAGCAACAATATAAAAATGTGATTTTTATATATGTAGTGGCTACGGACAGTGAAATTGACGAAAGGCGAGAACGACGAAGATTTCCTACATATGAAGAGTCGTGGTATTAGATTAGCTAGTCGGTGAGAACTCCTCACTTTTAAATTTATTTCTAGTTGAATTATATACTAGGATGCAGACGGTGTTTAGTAGCGCCCGACACCCGTCGTCCACAGACCATGGATGACTTGTCTGTTTGGTTGTTGTGTTGTGAAATTTGATTGTGTGATGTGAAAAGAAATAAAATATTTTATGGTGGAAAATATTTTATAGTTAAAAATATGATTTTTAACGTGTATATAAAATAAATATTTATAAACAAATCGACGATTTGTTTATATACACTGATTTGATTGATATTGATTGGGACGATAAATTTTACACATTGTCCAACTGCACAAATAAAATATGTGTTTGATTGATTGAAACCCCACACGGGTATTGAGATGATATATGACATACACTAATCCCAATAATTAGTTGTATGTCGATCGATTGATTGACAGGCTGTTATAAGTATTAAATATTTATATTTAGTGCTTATGCAGTTGTGTGGTGCACTATGGATGATGGTTGATTATTTATCATTGCTATTATATACATGTGTTGTAGAAAATCCATATAATTAACATTATATGGTAATTGATTGGGCCTCATTCCAATATAGAAAATAAATTCATGTGTTGAATAGAAAATAAATTCATGTGTTGAATAGAAAATAAATTCATGTGTTGAATTGAAAAATATTCATGTGTTGAATAGAATAAATATTCATGTGTTGAATAAAAGCCGTGTTGATTAGATTGACGCCATTTTGACGTGATCTATATTTATATCGATCTTGTTCATTTTTCAATGAATATTTAAAGTGATTTCAAAATTCGAATTAAATTGAAATTCAAATTAAATTGAAATGAATTGAAATTCGAATTAAATTGAAATGAATTGGAATTCGAATTAAATTGAAATGAATTGAAATTCAAATTAAATTGAAATGAATTGAAATTCGAATTAAATTGAAATGAATTGAAATTCGAATTAAACTGAAATGAATTGAAATTCGAATTAAATTGAAATTGAATTGAAATCGATTTGAAATGAAACTAAAATGAATTTATATTGAAAAATTCGATTTTGATTTGAATTTGAAAAGGAAGTTGAAATCGTTTTGAAAACGAATTTAAAAAGATTTATAAAATACGTTTTAAAAGGAAATCGACGAAATATATAATATATATATAATATATAATGGCCTGAATAGAACGCGCCGCGCTGGGCAGTTCGCGAATTTTGACCATTGACTTCGAATTGACGTTGCGGGAGATCCGACAGTCGGATTCCCCTAAAACCCGAACCGTTGGGTTCATATCGAAAAGAGCTTTCTAACGAATATTAGAAATTAGAAATCTAACGGTTGGATTTGGAATTATGTCCAAATCAAATTTGGAAAAGGTCGCTGTAAGTGTAGTTCAATGGCCGTTGATGGAAATCGACTGTACGGGCCTTGATAAAATTATTAAAAGTAGTAATAATTTGTGTAAAATCATAAGAAATGATTTGTGAAGAATTGGGATGAAAAACTCCATAACTGAAAAGATAAGAATAGACTTTTATCGAAATGAACTGGATTTGAACTAGAATAATAATTTATTTATTTTCAAAATAAATAAATTGGATTTGAAATGGTTTTGAAAATAACCAGAATTTCCAATAATTGAATTGGAACGGATTTGAATCGAAATTATCTTTGGAATATTTCGATGTTGGATTTCATGATTGTACAGATATTGTTCTGGGAATTTGAAAGATATATTAATATTATTATTTCCAATACGATATTTATTCATCGTAGAATTTGATATTGAATATAAGCCGATATATTTTCTATTCAGAGCCTTGTATTTAATATCAAATGGGATTTGGGTTTGCCGTGAATGGTGTCTTCGTTAACACTGTTCTTAAACCTGGTTGAGAAAAAGATTAAATCTTTTTATTTGGATTTAATGAAGCGTACCAATTAAATGGTATTTAATTAGAACTGAATTTGAATTGATTCTTGGGTTTATCGTGAACGGTGTTTTAAATAACACTTGTTCTTTAACCCGATAACTAATGGAATGTGATTTTGGGTTTATCGTGAACCGTGTTTTAAATGACATTGATTCTTTAACCCAGTTAAAGATTAAAACTAAGTGGAGTTTTAATGAATCTTTAATTAGATTGAAAGATCGAGAATGGAGTATCACCAGTTTTGCTCCAGGCGATAGTTAAATCTTTAATTAGATTTGAACGTGAAATGGTAATTGAATTTACCGATAACACCGTGGTGTTAGATATGAAGTATGACCAGTTTTACTTTATGGGATGAATAGGTTAGGATTGGGAAATAAAATAAATGATTACTTCGGTGTGGTTCGCTAATCCCGACTAGTTTGAAATGATATTCAAAATAAGATTAAAGAATAAATTTAAAGAATTTATCTTTGATAAAATTAATGGGAACCTCTCCCTAAGAATGTGAAATTTAACATCTAACTGAAAATTAGTTAAGATGAATGGTTTCTTGGGTATTGGTCTGATGTTGGTTTCGGCCTTCGGGGTTAATATTTAGGGAATTGTTCTCTTACTAATTTACGGTTAGTGACTGATGAATTGGAATGAGGGGTATGTTGTGTTTGTGTAATACTTGTTTATTATATACGCGAGTTATTCAGAAAGACCGGGTTTATCCCATTCTGAATAACTGATTCGACGTGGTGCCGAGGATGAAGACGGTGGTCGAAGACTGGAGGTCTTCACATCGTTTGGGTGATTACTGATGTTCTTGATTGGGCTGTACACCCAATAGGAGGGAATCAATTGGTGATCGTCCTGACGTACTTGGAGATCGATGGATATGCGAGGAAAAAGGTTCTTCCGGTTTCGTTCAGACCCAGAACGGATTTGTAAATGGACCGTGTGTCTGACATTGGATATCATTCTGTGTGATTGATGGATATCGGTTGCATATAGTGGTTTGCCTGTATGGCATGCTAAGATGCAAATGATCAAGGCTTCTGTTGAAAAGAAGAGTCTTGTGGTTGATGATCAAAGCACGGCCTATGTGGCATAACTTTGTGTAGCGTGGATTCGCGAGCCCTACACCCCGGTTGTGAACCAGAAACGGGAGAAGGACATCAGGGAGGACATGCGTTTCTTTCTAGCTAGAAGTGGCGTCAATGGTTTTACACGTTCTGGCGAGTTTGACTTATGTGGTTGTTGTTGTTGCGAGGCGCCTCGGATATATCGGTGACTATGTGGAGCCGATAGAGTCATTTGTTGGCTCATTTATGCCCCATAGGGCAGGGAAACGTAGTGTTCATGCATAATAATCCACATCGGTGGACCGACCCTGATGATCCAAGGGACGATGCAATCTGTTCCTGAGGGGCAGGCTAGAGCGTCTCGAATTCGGTAAGGACGATCCCTTGGCTTGGTTCACAGATGAAAATCCAACTTCCAATACGAAACTGCGGATTTGATTTGTATCTTATATATGGCGACATAGTGGCATGGGACGCTCATGCCGCCTATGATTGATATTTATGATTGTATATAAAATCAGAAACTAACTGGAAACGAGCTAAGATGGGTGGTTTCCTGGGTATTGGTTTGATGTTGGTTTCGGCCTTCGGGGTTAATACTTAGGGAATTGTTCTCTTACTAATTTACGGTTGGAGTCTGATTAAGAATCAAAAGATAAAATTTCGTGTATCAAGCATTCTTTGGCTATTATAAGGTAAAAACCCTATCCTCCGGCTTGCGTTGCATTGTATGATGGGACCTGCGTCTTATAATAGCTTCATTTTTCTTTATTTAGCATTGCGCTATTTGTTTTATGCACTGGTATTCTTAGGAGGAAACCCGATCTGTGTTATACGGCGTGGTCCCTTGATTTACCTAACTTTAAAATAAATATTAATAACTATTTTAGTTCTCACACCAGTCACATGACTGACCTGGAGTTTATTGTTTTAACCTAAACTCTGGGTGCCCTAATTTTTGACACGGGCAGCTAGTAGTTTTGGTTTTGCAGATTCATATTCACAGGATCCTGATTTACAGCTGGAACGATACTCGAAAAGCTTTGTATCCGTGTATTACTTCTAGTTGTGTTTTATATTATTTTCCGTTGAGATGTATTTAAATGTAATTTAAATCTCTAATATTTTCTGTGTATTATTTATTCATACTCTGTATATTCTTGTATTCTGATGGAATAGTTGTAATATACAATGAAATGTTCTTCTTTCTGCGTTTCGATGTGTGTTGTTCTCGAAGTATCCGGGCTTTCCTTACCGGGGAAGTTACGGGTGCTTACATTTTAAATAACTGTTTTAGTTCTCACAGCAGTCACATGACTGACCTGGAGTTTATTGTTTTAATCTAAACTCTGGGTGCCCTTATTTTGACACGGGCAGCTAGTAGTTTTGGTTTTGCAAATTTATATTCACAGGATCCCGATTTACAGCTGGAATGATATCCGGAAAGCTATGTATCCGTATGTCTCCTTCAGTTGTGCTTTGTATTATTTTCCGCTACTATGTAATGTATTGTAATCTCTGATATTTATCGAATGTGTAATTGTAACGACCCATATTTTTGCCCATTCAAATCGACAATAAACCACACATGTCGACCCGAACAAACTATAAATACAGGCAGTTATTGGGAAAAGAAGAAAAAAAAAAGAAAGAAGAGAAAAACAATAACATAATCTCTCAGCGGAAGGACAACATATAATACACAAATAGTAGTTTAAAAACCGTTGAAATATGTATACATTGACGATCAGAGTTATACATATACAGGTTTCATCACATGGCAGGGGAGATAAAATGCAGCGGAAATACAATATATATATATATATGACAGATATATACCAAATATTCGTCTTCGACCTCCAGGGTAAAGGAATCTTCGCTAACTGCAAGCATCTGCTGACCCTAGCGTATTGCATAAATTGAAAACACAACAAACACTCGGATTAGCACTAAATTATTCTCATATTAGTCAAATTAAAATATGAAATAATATCAATGTCATGGGTGCAGTAACTCAAGGGATGTTACGGGATTTTTCCATCTCTCAAGGATCCATTAAACTAATACATAGATATTATAATATGCTATTATGATAGTGTCTACTCAGTAAAGTATAAATACTGAAAATAGCGTAAGCGGGAATACATTTTTACCCTTACACCATTTATAATACTGTAGTCTATACAGTACCGTAAACCCACCGTAAACGATGGCACCAGAGGGCAATCCATAGGTACGATACAAATAAAAATCGTACGGGACTCGATAAGGATAATATGACAAGGCACTCGAGGCAATGCCCAGGGTAGGATTCTACCAATTGTACTCCCGGACCGGTGGTAACGCATAGCAGCCACTACCGCCCACCTCGGAACACACTCCCAAAGTCATAAATGGGCCCAAATCATCATCATCATAGTCATAGAAATAATATCGAAGAAGTGTGTCCAATCAAAGGTGCTACCTCAATTAGTCACGGTATAGCTCCCGTTTTAGTAATTTCAATTCTGACCCGAAGGTCAGGGCTATTTCATCATCGTTCATCTTCTTCAATTCAGTAATCACCTCCAAGTCATTATACTCATTTGAGACGACCCCAAACCCCGTACTGACGGCGGCAAGGGTTATCTTTGGAATATAACACAGAAACAGATAATAGCAGAACAGAATTAAATAAATACACCAGATAATGAACAATAGAATATACTGGATAAAAGTAATCATCAGAGTTACACAGTATACAGGATCTTACTTAGTACAAATACAGTTCAGCTATACATAAATGTCTACAGCGGAAAACAAACAAAATATGTACAATAGGAGCTGAACAGCATAAAAAGAGATAAATGATAGAATCCATCTTCAGCTCCAGCTATCCAGAAATAACCAGCTAAACCTGAATACAAGGCTGCCAGTGTAGAAAAAGGGGCACCCGAGTTTGAGAGTGAAACAAACTACGAGTCAGTCATGGGACTGGAATGAGAAATCTACTCAACACATATATAATATGGCTAATCACAGGACCACGCCACTTTCGTGGAACGGGTTTACTCCATTGGATTGCCAGTGCTTTAAAACAAATCTTTCTTTTAAACAACGCAATGTATTTTATAAAAATGAAGCCATTATAAGACTCAGTTCCCATCACACAATGCAACGCAAACCGGAGGATAGAGTTTTTACCGTATAACGGCCAAAATATGCTTGATACGAACAAAACAAAGGCATTTGATATTATTGCTAGTTTTTATATGTTTTGAAAACAATTTCAAATCATAACTATCAATCATAGACGGCATTAATGCCCCATACCACTATGTCGCCATATATAGGTATACAATCAAAATCGCACAGTCACGTATTTGGAAATTGGATTTCCGTCATGAACCAAGGCAAAAGATAGTCCTTACCGACTTCGAGACTGCCTAGCCCGAGCCTCAGGGTCAGAGCGCATCGACCCTTGGATCGTCAGGGCCGGTCCACCGATGTGGATTAAAATTCCTGAACACTACATTTCCCCGCCCTTTGGGGCGTAAATGAGTCAACGAATGGCTCCATCGAACCCGGATCGTCCGATCTAACCGAGGCGCCTTGCAACAGCAACAACCACACAGGTGAAAAGTATATAAATGTCAGGGATGGTAGGTCACTGACACCACCCTAGCTAGGAAGAAACGCAGGCCCTCCCTGATGTCCTCTCCCGTTTCTGGTTCATACCGGGGTGTGAGGCTCGCGATTTCACGTTATACACAAAGCTACGCCACACTGGCGGTGCTTTGATCATCACCACAAGACTTGGCTTTTCAACAGAAGCCCTGATCACTGCATCTTAGCATGCCACACAGGCAATTCATGCCATGCGATTGATGTCCATCGATATACAACCTCTGAGCTCGTCCGTTTCAGAGAAGGGCGTTAAGAAAAAGAATAAATTCTCCGCCGCCAAACAGATGTATATTTAATAGAGATCAATCCACACAGAATAAAATCCAATGTCAGACACACAGTCCATTTACAAGTCCGTTCTGGGTCTGAACGAAACCCGAGGCACTAAATACCTCGCAAACCCATCAATCACCTCGTACGTCTAGACGATCACCACTCATTATCCATATTTCGGGATGCCTCCCAATCAGGACCTCGGTTACCGTCCAAACGAGGTGAAGATCTCCGGTCTTCGACCACCGTCTTCATCTTTGACTTTCAAACGTCGGTCAATTATTTGAAATGAGAATTAACTCGGCTTTTCAAACAATCCACGTATATTTAGAATTTCAAATCAATTTATTTCAATGGTTAAATCATTCGACAACACCAATTTTGTTCTTTAATGTAATTTTCACACCAAACACATTCAACCATCAAATACCACATAAATCGAGCAAATTATGTTTATCTCCATTCCATATCGTTTATGATATTTTATAACGATTTATCGCTATTTTTATTTATTTTAAAATAGCCAATTTATTCAAAACGACGCTTCGGGCCATAACGCAGTCGTGGGCTGTTTTTCTTCAGATTTGATTTACACATATCTGGAAATCTAACCGTTGGATCTTCACACAATTTACATCATTAGGAAGGTCTTTTCGAAACGAATCCAACAGTCCCAGTTTCGGGAAAATCCGACAGTCGGATCTCCCGGTACAATCGTTTGAAGTTTCGATTTCAAAATACGAACTGCAGCGTCGTTATTCGATTAAATATAATTATATATATATATATATAAATATAATCGTTTCTGGCGCTGTTTTTCTTCAGATTTGAATTAAACATTCCAGACAATCCAACCGTTGGATCTTTACAAAGTTGGTGACGTTGGAAAGATTTTTCCAAAGCGAACCTAACGGTTGCGGTTTCGGGAAAATCCAATGGTCGGATTTCCCGCACTGGTTGTTTGAAATCACGGTTTCAAAACACGAACTGCACGGCCACATTTCGTTTTAATTTTATTTATATATTTATATAAATATAGTTCAGTCAAAAAAATTCAATATCGTTTTCACTTCAAATATTTCACTAACGCCTTTAAATTTTGGAAAATTTCGCCATAACCTCCTTTGTACGGGAGGGGCTGGGAAAATTCCCAAATAGCCACACGGGCGTCTCATGTCGAAAAGAAAAAGAAAAAGCCAAGCGGCTTGCCAACAGGCTCATAAAATCATCACCCAAACAAAACAGTAGATGTGTACCGATTTGTCGGGCACAAAATTTTATTCCTCTTCTCTAGCCCCTTTGCTATAACCTGTTCAATAAATATGCATGTACATATATATAGTTCTTATCGTTTATCATTTTCCATTCAACTTCATATTTGATTCCTTTTGGTTTAAAAACACCATTCATTCTAATGTTGCATGTATAGGCAAAAATCATATCATTAGCTAATTAATGAATATTTCAACTCATATATGTTTATTTGAACGAGTGGCTATTTTTAACACTTCACATTTCAACAATTCGTGTATATAATAAAAATGTGATTTTTATTGTTAAACAATTCATTTCAAAACACTATTATTTTATATAGTTTATATAGGTGATAAAAATAGGATTTTTATTATAAAACAATTTCTTTTAAAACGAGATTATCTTACATAGTACATATAGTTGATAAAAGGTGATTTTTGTTATGAAACAATTTATTTCAAAATATGAATACCATTCAACACATGAATTTCTAATCGACGAATGAATATCGATTCAACACATGAAGGTTTTCTATAGTTTCTATATATAGATAAAAATGTGATTTTTATATTTAAAACGCGAATACCATTCAACACATGAATTTCTAATCAACGAATGAATATCGATTCAACACATGAAGGTTTTCTATAGTTTCTATATATAGATAAAAATGTGATTTTTATATTTAAAACGCGAATACCATTCAACACATGAATTTTTAATCAACGAATGAATATCGATTCAACACATGAAGGTTTTCTATTCAATGAATAAATATAGTTTCAGCAAATGAAAATAATTCAAACACATGAATATTATTCAAAATTTCGGCAGCATAACGGCAGGGTAGTTAAAATCGGGACCGTCCCTAGTACGGCTCCTCGCTCTACCTTAAAACCTCGCGGTTTTTGACAATGGGGATCATGCATCTAGTTCGCACGCAGGCGGCACGTATATATTTATTTCATTTCCACAAACTAATCCTATGTGGTTTCAACCAAATATTTTTCAACCACAAACGGGTATTTTTCAACCACAATCAATCAATATCAACCACAAACAATCCCAAACAACCATTCGCTATCAATCAATTTTCACACCAATCACAATCAATAAATATCGTCCATGGTTTGTGGACGAGGGGCGTATATATATATATATATAGCAATTCACTTCTATTTCAACACATATATAATTTTTACAACGCATATATAACTTATACATCGAACGTACAACTTATACAACGCTTATACAAGAGGTGTACAACGCTTATATAAGTCATACATCGACTATATAATTTATACATCGTCGTTTTCCATATTGTTTATAAATTAGAAATCTCACATTGGGTTCCACTCCACCAAAAATAGCAGAAGGCTCAGAAAAATATGCGGTCTCTTCTAAAATGTAGAAGACGTCCACACGAGTCCACTGTCTCTTGTTTCACTGAATTTCGACAAGAAACGAAAAAGATATAATTTTTCAAATTTTGCAACGGTTTAAAGGTGTTAAAATCAGATTAAATAAACAAAGCCGATTACCTCAGCAAATCGTTCGAAACTAGGGTTGTAATTTTCTCCCAATCCGTGAAGCTAGAGGACGATCGGCCTTCGCAGCGTCGAAGGGCTAGGAGAGAGCTTCGCGCGCTTGGGGGAGTGGGCCAGCTCGGTGGCGAATCCTGGTCGTGGCGGCGGCGGGAACTTCCGAACTTTGAGGGGCTGGATCTCCTCGTACGAGCGACGATAGGGGGCGTACCAGCTATGGATGGGAAGAGGGTGGCGAGGGCTTCGGAAAACTCCAAAGGGCGGGGGTGTTTCGATGATCGGAATCGCCAGAAAATGGAAGGGAAGGGGGAAGCGGTTTTCCGCCGCTGATCGACTTCGGGGAGAGAGAGAGAGAAGGAAATTCTTTTTTTTTAATAAAAAATTTGATTGGTCGGGGAGGTTTTAAAGGGGTTTTCTGACGCGACCACCAATCTAAACCCAACGACTGTCGTCCCTAGCGTTTTACCCCCATTCCGAACACAATGGGATATGTTTCGTAGGCCCATTCGACTGTTTCAGCCAGTTTTCCTTCAAATTAAAATATAAAACATTCAATATTTAATTTGAACGTACATTTCAATTTACCAGGGCCACAAGCTGATTCGAAAAATTCCAGAAAAATAAATCTAGCTATGTTTTGACGATACGGTCCCAACAAAACTAGTTTCGTCGAATTCTGAGACCGTTTGTAAAAAGGCCCATTTTTGGTCGATCCAATTTAACTATAATTGACCAAAACACATTTTTCTTTGCCACACTCACATATTAGCTTCAAAAATTATGAAATTTGAAAACTAGCAGTAACTTCACATCCCGAATCCAACAAAAGTGGTTTCGTCGAATTCCGAGGTCATATGCAAAATGGCCATTTTCACGGGCTATATAAATTCCATATCGACCCTTCTGAAAATTCATTCGGCCATAACTTTTGCTTTCCGCTATGAAAATTCAATTTTTCAGATTCGTTAGAAAGGTATTCACTAACAGATTTAACTATTTTTGGTTTCGCTAAAATCCGTTTTGTATTGCACCCGGTACAGTCCAACAAAGTTTGAATTCAATTTTTGAAACTGCAGCGCCATTTCAGGCCTTGTTTATAATTATAATTAATTATATTCATTTTCAATTGTCGATTCAAACTCACTTTTCATTGCCATTATTTAAAATATTTATTTTAAATATTTAAAATCCATTATTTTAACCAATTTAAAATTTTTAAATTGGTTCAGATTTTCTGGGTCGTTACAATCTCCCCCACTTAAAACTTTTCGTCCCCGAAAAGGAACAAAGTCGAAAGTGGTTTGATAAATTTACAATCACACAACACAACAACCAATCCAAGCGTTTTCAACCTTTCAAAAATATACTAATCACTTTCTATACTCTTTTTAAAATCATTCAGACTATAGAATTTAAAAGTTCACATCCATGGAAAGAAAATAACAACAGAGTAGAGAATTAAATGGTAATGCAAAGTATGGTAAATATACCTTGCACCGGAGTCAATCAGAGATATCCACTCGGCATCTAGGATAGGCTTTCTGAATGCTCTCCTCAGTTTCCCAAGTACAATCTCGTGGATCTCCACTCCATTGCACTTTGACTAAGTGAACCTTCTTGTTCCTCAGCTCTTTGGTTTCTTTGCCGATAATCTTTAGTGGCTCTCTTCTCACGGCGAATTCTGGAGTAATTTCAATATCCTGTTGAGCTGCTTCTTCCACGATCAAGTCTGGATCATGAACGTGCTTTCGAAGTTGAGATATATGAAATACATCATGAACTCCAGGCAACCAATCAGGCAATTTAACCCTATAAGCGAGAGTTCCGATCCGTTCCAGAATAGGAAACGGACCAATAAATTTGGGCGCCAACTTTCCAGTCTTACCGAACCGGATTCCTCCTCTCATCGGCGATACTTTCAAATATACATAGTCGCCTACAGCAAAGGATATATCTCTTCTTCTCCTATCGGCATAGCTCTTTTGTCGGCTTTGAGCGGCGAGTAATCGCTTCTTAATAAAATCGACTTTGTCGGCAGCTTCTCGGATCATATCAGGCCCCAATACAAGTCTATTACCGGGTTCGACCCAACAAGCAGGAGATCGGCACGGTCTACCATACAATGCTTCGAATGGCGACATTGTCAGACTCGCCTGGTAGCTGTTGTTATAAGAGAATTCAGCCAAATGTAGATGGTCTTCCCATGATCCACCGAAATCTATAACACAAGCCCGCAATAGATCTTCTAAAATACGATTCACCCTCTCAGTCTGACCGTCTGTCTGAGGATGATACGTGGTGCTCAAGTTCAACTTCGTTCCCAGCTCGACTTGAAATGCCTCCCAGAATTTGCTAGTAAATATTGTATCTCTATCACTGACTATACTGAGCGGCACTCCATGTAGTCTAACTATTTCCTTGAAATATATCTGCGCCAGACTCTGAGCAGTTCTGTTTGATCTGACAGGTATGAAATGGGCGGTCTTCGTGAAGCGATCTACGATTACCCAAATACTGTCATTCCCTTTTCTGGTCCTGGGCAGACCATCAATGAAATCCATAGAAATATGTTCCCACTTCCAGCCTGGAACGTCTAGCGGTTGCAATAATCCAGCTAGTTTCTGTTGGTCGCTCTTGACTAGTTGGAAAGTAGGGCATCGGCTAACATATATTGAAACGTCTCTTTTCATAGCCTTCCAACAGAATGTTCGTTTGAGATCGTTATACATTTTGGCCACACCAGGATGGATACTCAGCTTGGACTTGTGACACTCGTCTAACACTTCCCTTTTTAACTCTGGGATGTCAGGAACACAAATCCTTCCTTTTAACCTCAAGGTCTCGTCGTTATCGATTTGAAAACACGAGGGTTCGCCTTTCTGAATCCTTTTGATCATATCCTTAATAAAGTTATCCTCCTTCTGAAGAATAGATATTTTGTCAATCAAGGAAGTAGTGATAATAAAGCTGTCGATCATTACATTCTTTCGGCTCAGCGCATCGGCCACGACATTGGCTTTCCCTGGAGTATATATAATTTCAAAGTCATATGCTGCTAGAAACTCCAGCCAACGTTGCTGCCTCAGATTTAGGTCTTTTTGAGTGAACAGATACTTTAACGACTGATGATCTGTAAACAGTTCAAATTTCTCACCCAGAAGATAGTGTCTCCAGATCTTCAAAGCGAATACTATTACCAATAACTCAAGATCATGAGTTACGTAGTTCTTCTCGTGTGGCTTCAGTTGACGGCTAGCATAAGCAATAACTTGGCCTCTTTGCATTAACACTGCGCCAAGGCCTTCTCTAGAAGCATCAGTCCAGACCTTTAAATACTGGTTGCCATCGATGATGGTTAACACTGGAGCAGTCGTTAGTCTTAACTTTAGCTCTTCGAAAGCCTCCTCACTTTCTGGAGTCCATTTGAATTTAGAGTGCTTCTTTGTAAGCTTTGTTAAATGACCAGATATCTTCGAAAAGTTTTTAACGAACTTCCGGTAATAGCTAGCCAATCCGAGAAAACTACGGACTTCAGTGGGGGTGCTGGGCTGTTTCCAATTTTGAATAGCCGTGATTTTACTTGGATCCACAGCGATTCCTTCTTTCGATACGACGTGGCCCAGAAATTTCACTTTATCTTGCCAGAATATACATTTGGAAAACTTTGCTTTCAATACATTCCTTCTGAGGATTTCTAACACTTGTTCCAAGTGTTTTTCATGTTCGGCCTTTGATTTAGAGAAGATTAGAATATCGTCAATGAAAACCAGAACAAATTTATTCAATACTCCTCTGAATACTCTGTTCATTAGATCGACGAAGTAAGCAGGAGCGTTACATAAGCCGAACGGCATTACTAACCACTCGTAGAATAAGTCGGGACCTCTGAATGCTGTCATTGGAACACACTCTTCGGCAATTCGAAGTTGATGGAAGCCTGTAGCTAGGTCCATCCATGAAAATACTTGTGCTCCATTTAATCGATCCAACAAATCATCAATCCGCGGCAGTGGATATTTGTTCTTTATTGTCTGTTTGTTCAGATCACGATAATCCACACATAGACATAGAGTACCGTCAGATTTTGGGACAAACACCACTGCTGCACCCCAATCAGAGAAACTAGGCCTGATCAGACCTTTCCATACTAGCTGTCGTGTTTGATGGTCTAATTCCTCCTTCTCTTTCAAGGACATTCTTCGAATAGCGTGAACTACCAGCCTTGCATTCGGAATTAAAGCAATTTTGAAATTGATTTCTCTCTGCGGAGGTAAGCGAACAACTTCCTCAAACACATCCGCATAGTTCTTGACGACAGGAATATCTTTCACTAGGTCGGGAATATTCTCTGTGACTTCAGGGATATTTTCTATTTGGGCTGGAGAAACATTTAGAGCTGCCCAGAAGTCTTTTCTATTAGCTTTCTGTCCTTCACAGGGAATGGTTATATAACCACCCGATTTTATCTTTGCCCTAACAACTCTCTCGGCGCATCTAACCTCTGCCTCATATTTGGTTAGCCAATCCAATCCCAGAATAAGATCGAATTCATTAAAATTCATGACCATAGAGATAGTAGGGAATTTATAGTAGGAAAAAGAGACAGGTACTGCACAAGCCCAACTGAGACCGATGGAACCCCCGACCGGATTCTGGACAGTCATTGGTTCTTTGAGCTTCTTCACATTTAAATTCAACTTCTTGACTACACTCTTTGCTATAAAGCTTCGTGACGCGCTAGTATCAAACAGTACTTTAACTGGAATGTTCTTGACATTGATCCTGCCTTCTAAGACATCAGCCCTTTCTTGACTAGCTGAGGGCTCAGAAGTTTCTGCCAATTCATTTACATGTACTGCTTCGGGCTTGTTTAAAAGCGGGCAATCCTTTGCAAGATGACCGGCCTCGTGGCACTGTTTACACTCCCTATTCTCTTGAAACTCCCCATCTTTTCCTAACCTTTTCTTCTTTTGCTTTCGATTGGCTCTATGTCCATCCTTTATTGGTTTCTTTAAAGATTTACATTTTCTAGACAAATGCCCCTTCTGATTGCAGTTCTTGCATATGACAGTCGTAGCAGGTTCTTTTTCAGATCTAGCCCTTTTTCGGTTTACTTTAGGCTCTTTACTGACCTCAGACCTCGTACTGGCTTCAGGAATATCAGTTTCTGACTCTGCTTTGTCACTAGAACTGACTTCTTCTTCGTCGCGCAACATTCCTTTCTTATGGAGATCTTCATACAGATAAGCCATATAAATCATTTCAGAGAAAGGAAGTTTTACATTCCTCAGTACACTATTCTGATATCTCCTTTGCAGGCCATGAATAAATCTCAGACTTTTCCTCTTTGGATCTTGAATCAGATGAGGAGCAAAGTGAGCAAGTTCGTTGAATTACTTATGATATTCTGGGATGGTCATATCACCTTGTATCAAATAAGAAAATTCATCACATAATAGCTCGGTTGCTTCGGGAGGAGTAAATTTTCCTAGGAAAATCTCTTTGAATCTATCCCAGGTGATATCACCTTTTGGATTATCTTTGATGACTGTTTCCCACCAGATTAAAGCTTCTTCTTTGAGCGCCCAAGATGCTACTAACCGTTTCTGGTCATCTCTCAGCTGGATACGCTCAAAAATTCTTTCGACAGAGCTCACCCAAGCTTGAGTTTGAATTATAGATTCATTGCCCGAGAACTGTGCTCCGTTCAGATTTCGATATCTCTTTAATAGAGCCTCTAGAGTGGGTTCTGCATTTCTTCTGTTTCTGGCACTCATTTTTCTAGTACCTCTGCAAATAGCAGATCAAGTGTCAGGTCGCAGAAAGGGTATTTTAAAACATAGAAACATATACTTTAATGTAAATGTTTCTACTGGGGTGTATTCCATTCTGCTTTACTTATACTAGGATATTACTGATCCTATCTGTATAGAGTTACCCGTCCTAGAACACTACTGGTTCTATTTCTGACGAGTTCGTATAAATGTTATATTCCAGAACTAAGCTTAACCAAAGCTCTGATACCAAATTGAGACGACCCCAAACCCCGTACTGACGGCGGCAAGGGTTATCTTTGGAATATAACACAGAAACAGATAATAGCAGAACAGAATTAAATAAATACACCAGATAATGAACAATAGAATATACTAGATAAAAGTAATCATCAGAGTTACACAGTATACAGGATCTTACTTAGTACAAATACAGTTCAGCTATACATAAATGTCTACAGCGGAAAACAAACAAAATATGTACAATAGGAGCTGAACAGCATAAAAAGAGATAAATGATAGAATCCATCTTCAGCTCCAGCTATCCAGAAATAACCAGCTAAACCTGAATACAAGGCTGCCCGTGTAGAAAAAGGGGCACCCGAGTTTGAGAGTGAAACAAACTACGAGTCAGTCATGGGACTGGAATGAGAAATCTACTCAACACATATATAATATGGCTAATCACAGGACCACGCCACTTTCGTGGAACGGGTTTACTCCATTGGATTGCCAGTGCTTTAAAACAAATCTTTCTTTTAATCAACGCAATGTATTTTATAAAAATGAAGCCATTATAAGACTCAGTTCCCATCACACAATGCAACGCAAACCGGAGGATAGAGTTTTTACCTTATAACGGCCAAAATATGCTTGATACGAACAAAACAAAGGCATTTGATATTATTGCTAGTGTTTATATGTTTTGAAAACAATTTCAAATCATAACTATCAATCATAGACGGCATTAATGCCCCATACGACTATGTCGCCATATATAGGTATACAATCAAAATCGCACAGTCACGTATTTGGAAATTGGATTTCCGTCATGAACCAAGGCAAAAGATAGTCCTTACCGACTTCGAGACTGCCTAGCCCGAGCCTCAGGGTCAGAGCGCATCGACCCTTGGATCGTCAGGGCCGGTCCACCGATGTGGATTAAAATTCCTGAACACTGCGTTTCCCCGCCCTTTGGTGCGTAAATGAGTCAACGAATGGCTCCATCGAACCCGGATCGTCCGATCTAACCGAGGCGCCTCGCAACAGCAACAACCACACAGGTGAAAAGTGTATAAATGTCAGGGCTGGTAGGTCACTGACACCACCCTAGCTAGGAAGAAACGCAGGCCCTCCCTGATGTCCTCTCCCGTTTCTGGTTCATACCGGGGTGTGAGGCTCGCGATTTCACGTTATACACAAAGCTACGCCACACCGGCGGTGCTTTGATCATCACCACAAGACTTTGCTTTTCAACAGAAGCCCTGATCACTGCATCTTAGCATGCCACACAGGCGATTCATGCCATGCGATTGATGTCCATTGATATACAACCTCTGAGCTCGTGCGTTTCAGAGAAGGGCGTTAAGCAAAAGAATAAATTCTCCGCCGCCAAACAGATGTATATTTAATAGATATCAATCCACACAGAATAAAATCCAATGTCAGACACACAGTCCATTTACAAGTCCGTTCTGGGTCTGAACGAAACTAGAGGCACTAAATACCTCGCAAACCCATCGATAACCACGTACGTCTGGACGATCACCACTCATTATCCATATTTCAGGATGCCTCCCAATCAGGACCTCGATTACCGTCCAAACGAGGTGAAGATCTCCGGTCTTCGACCACCGTCTTCATCTTTGACTTTCAAACGTCGGTCAATTATTTGAAATGAGAATTAACTCGGCTTTTCAAACAATCCACGTATATTTATAATTTCAAATCAATTTATTTGAATGGTTAAATCATTCGACAACACCAATTTTGTTCTTTAATGTAATTTTCACACCAAACACATTCAACCATCAAATACCACATAAATCGAGCAAATTCAGTTTATCTCCATTCCATATCGTTTATGATATTTTATAACGATTTATCGCTATTTTTGTTTATTTTAAAATAGCCAATTTATTCAAAACGACGCTTCGGGCCATAACGCGGCCGTGGCGCTGTTTTTCTTCAGATTTGATTTACACATATCTGGAAATCTAACCATTGGATCTTCACACAATTTACATCATTAGGAAGGTCTTTTCGAAACGAATCCAACGGTTCCAGTTTCGGGAAAATCCGACGGTCGGATCTCCCGGTACAATCGTTTGAAGTTTCGATTTCAAAATACAAACTGCAGCGTCGTTATTCGATTAAATATAATTATATTTATATATATATATATATATAAATATAATCGTTTCTGGCGCTGTTTTTCTTCAGATTTGAATTAAACATTCCAGACAATCCAACCGTTGGATCTTTACAAAGTTGGTGCCGTTGGAAAGATTTTTCCAAAGCGAACCCAACGGTTGCGGTTTCGGGCCAATGGTCGGGTTTCCCGCACTGGTTGTTTGAAATCACGGTTTCAAAACACGAACTGCACGGCCACGTTTCGTTTTAATTTTATTTATATTTATATATTTATATAAATATAGTTCATTCAAAAAATTTCAATATCGTTTTCACTTCAAATATTTCACTAACGCCTTTAAATTTTGGAAAATTTCGCCATAACCTCCTTTGTACAGGTGGGACTGGGAAAATTCCCAAATAGCCACACGGGCGTCTCATGTCGAAAAGAAAAAGAAAAAGCCAAGCGGCTGGCCAACAGGCTCATAAAATCATCACCCAAACAAAACAGTAGATGTGTACCTATTTGTCAGGCACAAAATTTTATTCCTCTTCTCTAGCCCCTTTGCTATAACCTGTTCAATAAATATGCATGTACGTATATATAGTTCTTATCGTTTATCATTTTCCATTCAACTTCATATTTGATTCCTTTTGGTTTAAAAACACCATTTATTCTAATGTTGCATGTATAGGCAAAAATCATATCATTAGCTAATTAATGAATATTTCAACTCATATATGTTTATTTGAACGAGTGGCTATTTTTAACACTTCACATTTCAACAATTCGTGTATATAATAAAAATGTGATTTTTATTGTTAAACAATTCATTTCAAAACACTATTATTTTATATAGTTTATATAGGTGATAAAAATAGGATTTTTATTATAAAACAATTTCTTTTAAAACGAGATTATCTTACATAGTACATATAGTTGATAAAAGGTGATTTTTGTTATGAAACAATTTATTTCAAAATATGAATACCATTCAACACATGAATTTCTAATCAACGAATGAATATCGATTCAACACATGAAGGTTTTCTATAGTTTCTATATATAGATAAAAATGTGATTTTTATATTTAAAACGCGAATACCATTCAACACATGAATTTCTAATCAACGAATGAATATCGATTCAACACATGAAGGTTTTCTATAGTTTCTATATATAGATAAAAATGTGATTTTTATATTTAAAACGCGAATACCATTCAACACATGAATTTCTAATCAACGAATGAATATCGATTCAACACATGAAGGTTTTCTATTCAATGAATAAATATAGTTTCAGCAAATGAAAATAATTCAAACACATGAATATTATTCAAAATTTCGGCAGCATAACGGCAGGGTAGTTAAAATCGGGACCGTCCCTAGTACGGCTCCTCGTTCTACCTTAAAACCTCGCGGTTTTTGACAATGGGGATCATGCATCTAGTTCGTATGCAGGCGGCATGTATATATTTATTTCATTTCCACAAACTAATCCTATGTGGTTTCAACCAAATATTTTTCAACCACAAACGGGTATTTTTCAACCACAATCAATCAATATCAACCACAAACAGTCCCAAACAACCATTCGCTATCAATCAATTTTCACACCAATCACAATCAATAAATATCGTCCATGGTTTGTGGACGAGGTGCGTAGATATATATATATATATATATATAGCAATTCACTTCTATTTCAACACATATATAATTTTTACAACGCATATATAACTTATACATCGAACGTACAACATATACAACGCTTATACAAGAGGTGTACAACGCTTATATAACTCATACATCGACTATATAATTTATACATCGTCGTTTTCCATATTGTTTATAAATTAGAAATCTCACATTGGGTTCCACTCCACCAAAAATAGCAGAAGGCTCAGAAAAATATGCGGTCTCTTCTAAAATGTAGAAGACGTCCACACGAGTCAACTGTCTCTTGTTTTACTGAATTTCGACAAGAAATGAAAAAGATATAATTTTTCAAAGTTTGCAACGGTTTAAAGGTGTTAAAATCAGATTAAATAAACAAAGCCGATTACCTCAGCAAATCGTTCGAAACTAGGGTTGTAATTTTCTCCCAATCCGTGAAGCTAGAGGACGATCGACCTTCGCAGCGTCGAAGGGCTAGGAGAGAGCTTCGCGTGCGTGGGGGAGTGGGCCAGCTCGGTGGCGAATCCTGGTCGTGGCGGCGGCGGGAACTTCCGAACTTTGAGGGGCTGGATCTCCTCGTACGAGCGACGATAGGGGGCGTACCAGCTATGGATGGGAAGAGGGTGGCGAGGGCTTCAGAAAACTCCAAAGGGCGGGGGTGTTTCGATGATCAGAATCGCCAGAAAATGGAAGGGAAGGGGGAAGCGGTTTTCCGCCGCTGATCGACCTCGGGGAGAGAGAGAGAGAAGGAAATTCTTTTTTTTTATATAAAAAATTTGATTGGTCGGGGAGGTTTTAAAGGGGTTTTCTGACGCGACCACCAATATAAACCCAACGACTGTCGTCCCTAGCGTTTTACCCCCATTCCGAACACAATGGTATATGTTTCGTAGGCCCATTCGACTGTTTCAGCCAGTTTTCCTTCAAATTAAAATATAAAACATTCAATATTTAATTTGAACGTACATTTCAATTTACCAGGGCCACAAGCTGATTCGAAAAATTCCAGAAAAATAAATCTAGCTATGTTTTGATGATATGGTCCCAACAAAACTAGTTTCGTCGAATTCTGAGACCGTTTGCAAAAAGGCCCATTTTTGGTCGATCCAATTTAACTATAATTGACCAAAACACATTTTTCTTTGCCACGCTCACATATTAGCTTCAAAAATTATGAAATTTGAAACCTAGCAGTAACTTCACATCCCGGATCCAACAAAAGTGGTTTCGTCGAATTCCGAGGTCATATGCAAAATGGCCATTTTCACGGGCTATATAAATTCCATATCGACCCTTCTGAAAATTCATTTGGCCATAACTTTTGCTTTCCGCTATGAAAATTCGATTTTTCAGATTCGTTAGAAAGGTATTCACTAACAAATTTAAATATTTTTGGTTTTGCTAAAATCCGTTTTGTTTTGCACCCGATACAGTCCAACAAAGTTTGAATTCAATTTTTGAAACTGCAGCGCCATTTCAGGCCTTGTTTATAATTATAATTAATTATATTCGTTTTCAATTGTCGATTCAAACTCACTTTTCATTGCCATTATTTAAAATATTTATTTTAAATATTTAAAATCCATTATTTTAACGAATTTAAAATTTTTAAATTGGTTCAGATTTTCTGGGTCGTTACATCATTCTGGATACGTCAAAACGTTCACCGGTACATCAAACGTTCACAATTGTCAAAGTGGTATCGACACTGACAGAGAGTATGCCTTATGTCGACTCCAGTCTCTTTGACAACCAATGCTTAGATCTTTCACATCGGTTGGTTCTTTTATATTTCACAAAGGTTCGATTCATCTCAAAATATCATATTCTGTTTCGAACCAAGTTTATATTCAAATAGAATATATTTACATATCAAACTGTCAAAATCAAACCAAACCGATCATATTCTAAATTAGAATATATTTCCATATCCTTATATTATAATCTTATAATATTTCAAAATTGACCTATATTCCAATAGAATATATTTTCCTCAAAGATTTCAATTTATCCCAAATCGATTTATGTTCGAAATACATTCATATTCATATAGAATATATACTTTCACTTCAACTCATTTCAATTTCTTTGGAGGTCCATTTATATTCGAGAAGAATAAAATTTACATTTACATATCAAAATCGATTTAAATCGGTTCATATTCAAATGGAAGGAATTCTTATCTCAACTCCATTTGAACCAACGATTTAGATTCAAACACTTGCCATTCAGAAGAAATGAAAATTTTAAAGGATATAACTATGAAAATTAATGTTTATAAAGAAAGCCTTTGTATAAAAGAATAATATATAATATCATAGTTAGAATAGGATAAAATAAATTTTGTACACTATGTATATATGTAAATTGAAAGTTTACTAAATAATTTAAATAACAGAATATAAGAAAAATTTAGTTATAATAAAGATAGTTATAGATAGAAGTTAATAAATAATTTCTTGAAGAGAGGATAGTTATTTGAATCAACGGTGAAAATATATAGAAGAAAAATTTTTAACTAAAAATTAACTCTTTCTTCCGAACTTCAATACTCGAATCAAAACTCTAGTCTCAATGGAGTTGCTTAACTCAAAGGACTTGTTACAAAATCCCATTTCAAACCCATTTTCAAACTCAAGGATTCAATATTATTCTCGTATTTAGTTTGAAAATAATCCAGAGTATTCTCGGTTAGCTTAATTCCAACATTAAATTCAATAAGAATTTATTATATTCGAGTCTGCCCAATCCTTGAAAATCCCAAATCGTATAAATTTAAATCTTTAACCTTCAAATTCACTTTGGGAAAATACTTAAATCATTTCAAATAATCTTTAAGATTCAGGTTTTCAAAGGAAGAACAAAGCTTATCGAAATCGATATATTTCCTTTAAATCAAATTTCATTAACATAATTTCGAATATTGAAAATCATTTAACCAACCTATGTCCATATATAATTTGCTACCCTATGGCCAAGTGATTTTAAATTTAATTCCTCGATATTCAGGGATGGATCTATCATTTCAATCCAAATCAGGGTCACAGAGATTTATCATTTCACTCTGTGTTCTTAATTCATTTTAAATCGATAAATCCCGGGTTTATTCGATGCCCGCAACATCAAGGGTAAAATTTGGGATTCATCATCAGTAATGAACACAGGACAGCCATATATTGAAACAAATAACATTTAAATCAATATTCATTCAGAAATCACCTATAACATCCATCATAACCATTCAGCAAATAAATCAGTATTAATCTGTTCTACGGGTTTGCAAGCATTAAAATCCCAACTGGTTATTTAATTTAATTAAATAGTTTATTATTTGCCAACTTTGCAGATTTACCTACATGCATGTCAGTTCTAAGCAAAAATTCTCAATCACACACAACCATCCAACCAAACTCATTTCACAATTTAATTTAATAAATATGGGAATAATTTAGTATTTCGTAAGTGAGAAAATCACTCACCTTTGGGTCCTTAGTGGATCGGACGTCCAACCAAAGCCCAAAATTTCACAGTCCCCAAATGCAGCAAAACCAGTCTCAAATCGTCCGCAATCTCGCCACGATCCCAACGCACCCAACCGCGTCCAAATCCGATTTCGCATGTAAAAGTTATCAATGTTTTAGCGTTTGGAATTTGAAACATATAAATAAATAAAATAATGATTCCTCACCAATAAAACTTTGACACCTCAGCAACCCCTTTGACCCATTCCCGCTCATCTCTCCCTATTCAATTCCACGACGGAAAAAGAACCCGTTTCACCAAACTTTGCCCACCAAATTCAGCGAGCTCCGACCAACTGGAAGCTTCCAACCACCGGCGAACTGAGCTCCGCCTCGAGGCGTTTCCGTCCATCCCATCGCGGTCAACTCCTGTGGCCCCTAGCCCAGACCGTTACCAACCCTAAACTACCGTTTTCTGGCCTTTAACCACCGAATTGAACCTCCTCCGACCACGATACGACCGACGACCACCACCTATGAACTCCCCTAGCCATCCTCAACAAAACCCATATCACAATTTCTTCGGTTAACAAGCAAATCGAAAAGCCCCAATTTTAGCTCTAGGGTTCCGCGATTTTGTGACTTTGACCGTGTTTTCAGACCCAACCGAGTGCTGCATGTCGAAATAAATTATACTAGAGGCCTCATATCGTCGAGAGCTTCGATTTGATATATAATAAGCTAGAGTTTGTGAAGATTTGATTTCCAGCTTGTAATTTATTTTAGATCTAGGGTTTTGAAATTTATTTATGCCATTAGAGAGCAAGAATAGGCAGATAAGAAAATACGTGAAGTGAGAAATGGCTGGTGAGGTGGATAAGGAATTTTATTAGCTTATATATATAGAGGATCCAATAAGAGAAATAATACTTACCAAATTATAGCGATTTCATTCACGTTTTATCCCGTACGATGAAACGATAAATCCGATTATAACGAAGCATGAAACTCTATAAAAAATTACCGTCCCGGATCCTATGGCGCTAGTTTCGTCGAATTCCTAGACAGTTGCCAAAACAGTTAAATTTCACAGTTAATTAAATAAATAAAATATTCAATTATTCGAATAACTGTTTTAATTCAAATTTAAATATTTAAAATTTCCATTTAAATTTAATTATAACCTAAATAAAATTTACACATCGATTTCCCATATTTTAAATTCCTAAATTTGGTTCCTTAGAATTTAAATTTGAATTTCAAATCTTTAACTTAAACAATTTATAATTCCACCATTTAATCAATTTAACTTGAATTTCCCTTTTTACTTAAACCACTCATATTTACTTTGTTACTAAAATATTAAGTTCCAAATTATCATATTTCTAAATAACTAAATTTGGAAATCTATTTATACTCAATTCAATAATCATCATTATTATTAACAACAAAATTTGATTTTCATCCAATATATTCCATTTTACTTATTTAAGTTGTAATTTAAATATACTGAGATTATGGGATGTTACAGTAATACTTATTTATACTCTGTATATTCTTGTATTCTGATTGAATTGTTGTAATAAACAATGAAATGTTCTTCTGTTTGCGTTCCGATACATCTTGTCCTCAAAGTATCCGTGCTTTCCTTACCGGGGAAGTTACGGGTTACTACAAGATTTCTCAATTTGAAATAAATATATTTAAAAACTGATCATGATTGTGATGTTAAATAAATATACGCTTTATATATGCATCGTATAAAATTGAGATTGCTTGATTTATTGTGGTTATTAAGATTTATTGAATTATATGTTTGTAAAATTTAAATATAATGTTTAATATGGTATGTATATAAAAATGTTATTCATTTAGAAGAATGTTATGTATATAAAAATGTTATTCATTTAGAAGAATGTTATGTAAGTAAAAATGTTATTTATCTAGAATAAAGTTATATTAGTATAAAAACATCATTTTTGTTAGAAATGTCACATTAGTATAAAAACATCATTTTTGTTAGAAATGTCACATTAGTATAAAAACATCATTTTTGTTAGAAATATCACATTAGTATAAAAATATCATTTTTGTAATAAACTGTTGCATTAGAATAAAAAATACCATTTTGTTATAAAATGTTATGTTAGAATAAATTGTCATTTTAAATAAAATATCATGTTTGTCATATTAGATTTATCAAAATAAAATACCATGTTTGTCATTTTAGATTTTTCAAAATAAAATATCATGTTTGTCATATTAGATTTGTCAAAATAAAATATCATGTTTGTCATATTAGATTTGTCAAAATAAAATACCATGTTTGTGATATTAGATTTGTCAAAATAAAATACCATGTTTGTCATATTAGATTTGCCAAAATAAAATATCATGTTTGTCATATTAGATTTGTCAAAATAAAATATCAAGTTTGTAATTTTTGTCAATATGGTTTAGTTAAACAAAATATGCACTTTTGTAAATATGGTTTAGTTAAACAAAATATGCATTTTTGTAAATATGGTTTAGTTACACAAAAATATGCATTTTTGTCAATATAGAATAGTTAAAAAAAATTATTCATTTTTTTCAATATAGAGTAGTTGAAGAAAAATATTCATTTTTGTCCATATAGTTTAGTTAAACAAAAATATTCATTTTTTCCAATATAGTTTAGTTAGACAAAAACATTATTTTTTGAAATTAAAACATACATTTTCGTCAAAGTAGAATGGTTAAACAAAATATACATTTTTGTCAAAACACGTTAGTTAAAACAAAATATACATTTTTGTCAAAACACATTGGTTGAAATCCAATTTGTCGCATTTGTCAAATTATCAAGGTTGAATCCAATTTGTCACTTTTGTCAAATTATAAAAGTAGAAACCAAATTTGCCACTTTTGTCAAAATGTAACAGTTGAAACAAAATTGGCATTTTTGTCAAAATATAATGGTTAGAAAAAAAATTATATTTTTGTAAATTAGAATTTAGTTAAAACAAAAATTACATTTTGGTCAAATAGACTTGTGTTTAAACAATAATATCATTTTTGTTAAATAGAAATTGTAAACAAATAAAATTATCATTTTTATTTGTTAGATAGAGATGGAAATTGTAAACAAATAAAATTATCATTTTTATTTGTTAGGTTGAAATGGAAATTGTAAACAAATTAAATTATCATTTTTATTTTTTAGGTTGAATAGAAAAATGTAAACAAATAAACACATCACTTTTATTTGTTTTGTTGAATTAGAATTGTCGACAAAGCAAACCCATCACTTTTATTTGTTTTGTTGCGTTAGAATTGTCGACAAAACAAAGTTATCATTTTTATTGTTTTGTTGAAATAGATTTGTCGATAAAACAAAGTCATCATCTTTATTGTTTTGCCAAAATAGATTAGTTGAATCAAAACATATATTTCTGTCAAAATATACACTTTCATCAAAATAGATTAGTTGAATCAAAATATACATTTTTGTCAAAATGAACATTTTTGGCCAAATAGATTAGTTGAACCAATATATTCATTTTTGTTAAAATATAATAGTTGAAACAAAAATTACATTTTATTAAATATGATGGTTGAAAACAAAAATTACATTTTTGTTAATTAGATTTGAAATAAAACAAAAATCACATTTTTGCTAAATAAAAGAGTTAAAACACAAACAACATTTTTGTTAAATAGTTTTGTGTCAAAACACAAATAACATTTTTGTTAAATAGGTTTGTGTCAAAACACAAATAGCATATTTGTTGAATAAATTTTTTTTGCAACAAAAATATTCATTTTGTTAAATTAGAATAGTTAACAATATGAAATATCACTAAGATTCATTCTCTTAAATCAGAATTGTTAACAATATGTGTAACAACCCGCAAATTCTGAACCAATTTAAAAATTTATTTTAGAAAATTTTAATGAATTTTGAGGTTATAATATAATTTATTATAAATAATAATGGATAGAATTTATTTTTATCGAAGTTAAAACGAATAAATTTAATTTAAATATAAATGGAATTAGAAATAACGCGGTAGTTTGAAAAGTCAAACTTGAACTTTGACTGACCGTACAGGATGCAAAATTTAACGGATTTTAGTGAAACAAAAAATATTAGAATCTATTTAAAAATATCTTTCTAACGAATCTGAAAAATTGAAATTTCATAGCGGAAATCAAAAGTTATGGTCAATTCAATTTTTAGAAAGGTCGCTGTAGAATTTATATAATATATATGGCCCGAAAGGCTACTTTTCATATATGAAGGATTTTCGACTCGAAACCACTTCCATTGAGTTCGGAATGACGTTTCTGCATTAAAAAAACAGTAAACACTTATATATTTTGAGTTTCGAAAATTATTTGTTTAAAAATGTATTTTTAATATTAAATATATTAGCCTTGAAAATAGTCATTTTTCAAACGACCTCCGTTTTCGACGAAACCACTTTTGTTGGAACAGGAATGTCAAATTATTGCTAGGTTTCAATTTTCAGAATTTTTCGAATTAATATATGAGCGTGGCGAAATAAAATGTGTTTTGACTATTTTCATTTAAATTTGAACGCCTTAAAAATAGCCATTTTTCAAACAGTCCCAGAATTCGACGAAAATAATTTTGTTGGATTCGTATCGTCATAAGAAAGCTAAAAATATTTTTTTTTAGAATTTTCTGAGGTCGTATGTGGCCCCGGCATATTTAAATGTACGGTAGAAATTAAATTATTTATTTAATATTGTATTTTTAAATTAAAACCGAAAAAAAACATACAGACATCAGAATTGGAGCCCGGGACATAGCCCATCGCGTTCAGAAGGCCTCAAAACGTTAAGATCGACAGTAAGTAGGCCCAAAACGGAGAAAGTCCGAAAATCCACCTTTTTAGCACAAATTTCGAAATTAAATATTAAAAAAATCGGCTGAAACCCTAATTCTCAATGGAGCAGCCGCCGCCAGATTTTAATGGCTGAAATCATCCGATTTTCAAACGCTAATATCTCTCAATCCGTTCAACGAAAATCGACATATGATATACCAAATCGAAGAGAATTCAGAGAGCTACAAATCTATACGGTCAAGATCGGGTTTTGATTCACGGATTTTGCGAATTTTGGCCGAGAAGCGGCTGCGGTTTTTAGTGATTTGCGGGTCCTAGGGGAGACCGAGTTCGACATGGTTGGAGGTGTAGGCGGCTCTTGACATGGCGGTTCGTATGGCGGTGTCTGATCGGCGAACGGGGCGTCGTATGGTGGTGCGCACGAAAGGGTGGAGGAGGTGGATGGGTTCGGCCGTGATCATGTAGCGTGAGGAAGGAGAGGGTAATATTTTATTATTATTTTATTTAATAATATTTAATTTATCCAATGTTTAAAAATCGATATCTCTCTCATATGAGGTCCGATTGACGAACCGTCAGTTGCGTTGGACTCGTCTTTCCGAGAGCTTCGCGATGGCGCAGACCGCAGCTGATTCTGAGACAGTCAAATTTTCAGCAAAAATCAATGTGAGAATTCTGAATTTTATTATTAAATTAATTATAAATTACTTTCTTGCGTTAAAAATAATTGTATTATGATGTAATTCAGATTTTAATGTTCTGTGATTGATGAATGGTTGATTTGTGGTTTGTGGTTGTTTTGGTTGTGCATAATATGCTAGATCGACGTTGAATTTAATATATGGGTGAATTTTATTTGTAATTAGAAAATAAATCTAAATTTAGATTTAAATCATATTTTATTTAGATCTGTTTATTCTAGTTTATAGAAGAAAAATATATTATTTTTATTATTCTGAGATGAACCATAGTATTTGATCGACAAAATAAAAACTTTACTTTTGTTTATTTGTTTACTTTGCAGTAGAAAATGAACAACAAATAAAACCTTACTTTTATTTGTTTACTTTGCAATAGAAATGGAACGACAAATAAAAACTCCTTTTTATTTGTTGATATTACGATGGAAATTGGACGACAAATAAAATCTTATTTTTATTTGTTTATATAACAACAGAATTTGGTCAACGAATAAAATATTTTTATTTGTTTACTTTACAATAGAATTTAGCCAACGAATAAAACCTTATTTTATTTGTTTATTTTACAACAGGATTGGAATGACAAATAAAACATTATTTTTATTTGTTACCTACGATAGAATTTGAACAACAATGGATTTTCAATATTTGTTGAATTTAATTATATTGTCAATCCAATTCAATTTAATTAAAATATTATTTTGATCATTTTTAGTGAAAATTGTATATTAAGAATAAAATGTCATTCTTAGTGTAAAATGTACATTAGATCAAAAATAACATTTTTGATTAGAGATATAAAAACAACATTTTTATTTGAAATATGTTATGCAAATCAAAAAGGACATTTTTGATTAGAAGTTTATTATGTAAATAAAAAGAAAACATTTTGTCAAAATTATAATTATTGTAATAAAAATAACATCTTTGTCAAAACATGATTATGGAGATAAAATGAACATTTTTATGCCTTGAATAGAATTAAATAAAAATTCACATTTTGTTTACGTAAAAAAAAAAACATATAAATATAGAGATTAAAAGTTTACTTTTCATTTGCATCTCACAATGCAAATATTCTTTGAAAATAGAAATTGTTCTTTATTTGCATTTTTAATGCAAATATACTTTGAAATAAAAACTGTTCTTTTATTTGCATATACAAATGCAAACACATATTGGAAATAAAGTTCTGTTCTTTTATTTGCATTCACAAATGCGAATATACATATTGAAAGTAAAGTTGTTCTTTTATTTGCACAACTCGGTGCAAATATTCTTTGATAATAAAACTTGTCCTTTTATTTGCATTTACTAATGCAACCATACGTTTAAAATAAAATTTTATTCTTTTATTTGCATTTACCAATGCAAATATACATTGGAAATAGAATTTATTCTTTTATTCGTATTCACCAATGCGAATATATTTTGAAATCAAAATTTATTCTTTTATTTGCATTTACAAATGCAAATATATTTTGAAATTGAAGTTTATTCTTTTATTTACATTTACATATGTAAATATACATTGAAATTAAAGTTTATTCTTTTATTTACATTCACATATGTAAATATGCTATGAGAATAAGATTTGTTCTTTTATTAGCATTTTCTAATGCAAATATATGTTGGAAAATAAATTTGTTCTTTTATTTGCATCCTCTAATGCAAATATACATTGGAATATACCAACGTCCTTTTAATTGTCATTAGAGTATATAAGAAAATGTATGTAGATTAAATTTGCCGTCTAGTTGTGTCAAAATTTGATTGCAATAAAAAAATTCATTTTTTTTTGTTTTACATTAAAACATGATTTTTGGCAAAATATAGTTATTCAAATAATAACATTCATTTTGTCACTTTAAACGAATGAATTGAAAATGTTCATTATTTTGTCATTGTAAAAGAATGAATAACTAGACATTCACATTTTTATCATTAAAGTAGAATAGAGAAAAACACTCATTTTGTCTAAATTAAAAGAATAAAACAAAATATAGCATTGTCATGTTTATTAGATTTGAAACTCAAATTATTCGTTTTTGTAAATTCATATTAGTTAAAAACCAATTATTCATTTTTGTTAATTCACATTAGTTAAAAATAATTATTCATTTTAGCCAATTTATACTAGTTAAACAAAATTTTACATTTTGTTAGGAATATTCATTTTTGCCAAAATGAATTAGTTGTAGCAATTTATATATATATATATATATATATATATATATATATATATGTTGACAAGATATACACATGTCAAGATAGGATAGTTAAAACAAATATTTATCATTTTGTCTCATTAGAATTGCCAAAACAAAATAACCATTTTCGTTTAGAGTTTAAATTAGCAAAATAGAAATTGTCGATAGGGACAAAGTTATTATGCTTATTCATTCATTGCAATAGAGATATTTTCTTGTCATCATTATATATATTGTGTATTACACTGCCATTCACAAGTTACCCGACTTGTGTATGTGATTGGGACGATAATTTTCACACATCGCCTAAGTGCACAAATTAGTTTATCATTTGCTTGATTGGTTGAAAACCCCACACGGGTGTTGGGATGAAAATTCACATACACTAATCCCAATATTTAGTTGTATGTTGATCGTTAGATCGACAGGCTGTGATGAGCGTTATTATTTAATTTTAACGCTTACACAGTGGAAATTACACTTTGGATGTAATGGATGACTTGATGATTATACTGTTATTGTCATATACATGATGTGTGTGAAATCCATATAATCCAAATTATATGGTAAATGTTTGAGTCGCATTTCGATTCAAGTGTTCTTTTAAATAAGACTATTTTTACATTAGAAATCCTTTTTATATAAAGTGCATATATTTTTCATAATATATTTTTAATCAACTATATGTTAAACAAAGAATATTTGTAAAAGATAAAGATTTGTAAAATAAAGAATACTTCTCATTTAGAATCTTTTATATAAAGAATATTTTTATGATTATTTTAAAATATGTTTTTAAAAGATTACTAGCATTTGCAATTATATTTTGTGATATGTAATGAATTGAGATGTGAAGTGGATTTACCGTGGACGATGTTTTAAACGACATTTGTCCTTTAATCCAATTTACATTGAAATTATTATTTGGAACTTATGAATCTATTTTATTGATTTGAAAAGGCATTTTCTAGAAAATCAAGTTTTCAATTTAATATATTAAATTGGAATTTAGTGGAAATTCGATTGGTAATAATCGAAATGGGCTTCTGTAAAAGAAGACCGATATTATATATGGAATTTAAGAGGCTTTGCCGTTATTCCATTTATATTATTAGTCTGACACAGAAATTTATATTGATTATGTATTGATTGGATTTCTGTGGAATTCCATATTTTTAGAAATTGATTTATAGATTTTATTTTAAATATTTATCTTTGATAAAATTAATGAGAATCTTCTAAAACAAATATCTTATTAAAAGAATACTCGGAGTTGGAATGTGGCGTTATGTGTGATTTTCCAATATTTGCTTTTTAATCCCCAAAATACGCGTGTTATTCAGAAAGACCGGGTTTAACCCATTCTGAATAATCATCACGACGATCAAGAGTCGAAGACGGTGATTGAAGACCGAAGGTTTTCACATCGTTGGGATGATGATGACTGGTATCTTGAATTGGGATTGGCCTTCCAAGGCAAGGTATTTGGTAATGATCGTCCAAACGCATTTGGAGATCGACGGACACGATGTTTCGCTCAGACCCAGAGCGGACTTGTAAATGGATTGCGTGTCTGACATTGTATTCCTTTCTACTGTATTTGTTGAACGCTACTGATTATATATTTCTGTTTGGTGGTGAAGAATTTATTCTTTACTTATCACCCTTCTCTAAGACGTATGAGCTTAGAGGTTATATATATATATTGGTAGATGATCAATAATATGGTAGGGTCTGACAATGTGGCATGCCAAGATGCAAATTGATCAAGGCTTTTGTTGAAAAGCAGGGCCTTGTGGTTGATGATCAAAGCATAGCCTATTACGGCATAGCTTTGTGTATATCGTGACATCGCGAGCCTCACACCACGGTATGAGTCAAAAACGGGATATGGACCGTAGGGAGTGCACACGTTTCTTTCTAGCTAGAGTGGTGTCAGTGACCTACCAGCCCTGACATTTTACTTATGTGGATGATGGATTTTGAGGCGCCTCAGATTTTTATAGGTCGATAGTGGTCATATTATAGGTTCAAAGGAACCGGGAAGCGTGTGTTCAGGCATAACCAATCCACTGCCGATAGGCGGGGACCGGCCCTACCGCATCCAAGGGTTCACTACGGGGGATCCTGAGGCATTTGCTAGTGTCTCGAATCGGAGAGGAGCTTGCCCCTAGCCTCGACTCATGATGGAAATCCAATTTCCAATACGACCTTGCGGTTTTGATTGTAGAACTAGTATGGCGACATAGTAGGATGGGGTACTATACCATCTATGATTGATACATTATGATTTAAATGTTTATTATATATACCCATATATATACACACTAATATTAAATCCATTTTATCGTATCAAGCATCATTTGACCATTATAAGGTAAAACCCTATCCTCTGGTGTGCGTTGCATTGTGTGATGGGACCTGGGTCTTATAATGGTTTCATTTTTCTAAAAAGCATTACGTTATTTGACGATTTACTTTAATTATGCACTGTCAATCCAATGGAGTAAACCCGTTCCGCGTTAGCGGCGTGGTCCTGTGATTAGCCAACTTATTAGATAGGTTAAGTTAGGAATTCTCACACCAGTCCCACGACTGACCTGTAGTTTGTTTCACTGGCAAACTCGGGTGCCCTCTTTTCCACACGGGCAGTCGAGTAGCTTGTTTGCAGATATCTATTCTTTTAGCAGGATCCTGGATCGAAGCTTAAAGCTGTGTCCAGAGCATAGAAAGTCTTCCGCTGTGTATTGTATTAATTTATTGTAATAAGTCTTCCGCTGTATTTTAATTATCGATGTACTCTGATATTCTGTACTCTGATGTTATATTATCATGATGTAATAAAAGTCTGTGTTGTTGTTCTGATGTGTTGTATGCCCAAAGTTAACGTACGCGGGTTTTGAACGGTCTTAATCGATCTTGCGATCGATTGGGGTCGGGCGAAATGCGGGACGTTACAATATGAAATTGTCATATATTTTTATTCATTTTGTTAGACTAGAATTGTCAACAAAATGAAATTATCACTGTTAATCATTTGGTTAAACTATAATTATCAACATAAATGCAATCATTACTTATATTCATTTTGTTCAACTAGAATGGTCAACAAAAATGGAAAATATGATTTTAATCATTTTGTTGAAATAGAATTGTCAATAAAATGAATGAATCACTTTTTAATCACTTTGTTGAAATAGAATTATCAACAAAATGAATGAATCACTTTTTAATCACTTTGTTGAAATAAAATTATCAACAAAAATGAATGTATCACTTTTTATGCATTTTGTTGAAATAGAGTTTGTATGCAAATTATAGGGTCATTTCTATTGATAATATACACATTAGAATTTGTGTATATATTAAAGTGACATTTCTATGGTCAATATACGCATTAGAATTTGTGTATATATTAAAGTGACATTTTTATTGTCAATATACACATTTGAATTTGTGTAAATATCAAAGTGACATTTTTATTGTCAATACACACATTAGAATTTATGTATATATTAAAGAGACATTTCTATTGCAAATATACACATTAGAATTTGTGTATATATTAAAGAGACATTTCTATTGCAAATATACACATTAGAATCTGTGTATAAATTAAAGAGACAATTTTATTGTTAGAATATATATTAGAGTTTGAATGCAAATTAAAATAAACATTTTTATGTGTGTCATGTCATACATTGAAACTATATACAAATAAAAAAAATTATTTTTATTTGTTAAAGTATAAAATAGAAATTGCACTCAAATAATGAAAATAAAAATTATCTATTTATTTGTTATTAGCAAAGATGTCATGTAAATAAAATACATATTTATTTGACATTATGAACATTTAGATGTGATATGCCAATAAAACATTGTTTTATTTGGCGTGATAAATACTTTAGTGGAATCATCGAATGATTTATATTTATATATAATTACATATATATAAATACAATTTAAAACTTAACGAATCGCGCACGGTAGTTCGCATTTCAGAATCGTAACTTTAAACGATGATACCGAAAGATCCAACCGTCGGATTTTCCTAAAACCAGAACCGTTTGTTCCGCTTTGGGAAGATCTTTCCGACAATATAAATTTTGTTAAATCCAATGGTTAGATTTCGAGAAATATGTAAATCAAATTAGGGTAAAAACAGTGCTAGGGCTGCCTATTGAGCCGAAACGTCGTTAAATTAAATTGAACTATTTTATATAAATTAAAATAGCGATAAATCATTATAAGCCAATATTAACGATATAAAACGATTCTAAATTATAATTATTTGAAAGGACCGAGTTCAATCTCATTTCAAATAATTATACGACGATTTAAAGTCGAAAGCATTGAAGACGATGATTGAAGACCGGCGGTCTTCACATCGAATGGACGACTACTGATGCCCGACATTGGTTAGCTCCCAGTAAAGGGTTAAAAGTGGTCGTTTGTCTGGACATACTTGTTGATTGTTTGGATAAGCGAGCACCTCTCTTCTGTATTAGACATACGCGACGAGGAATAAGGTGTCTCCAGTTTCGTTCAGACCCAAAACAGACTTATAAATGGATGTGTGTCTGACATTGGATTTCATTTCATGTAAATTGATTTCTATTTTATATATATCGGTTTAGTGGCAAGGAATTTATTCTCTTGCTTAACACCCTTCTCTGAGATGCACGAGCTCAGAGGTTATATATTGGTAGTTATCAATCGAATGGCGTGAATTGCCAATGTGGCATGCCAAGATGCAAATAATCGAGCTTTTGTTGAAAAGAAGAGCCTTGTGGTAGATGATCAAAGCATAGCCTGTTTAGGTGCAGCTTTGTGTATAGCGTTACTTCGCTAGCCTCATACCCCGATATGAGTCAAAAACGGGACAAGGGAAACCAGGGAGTGCACACGTTTCTTTCTAGCTAGAAGTGGTATTAAGATTTTGAAAGACCTAGCATTTTACTTATGTGGATGATGGATTACGAGGCCTCAGTTATATTGGCCGATAGTGACCAATTTATAGGTTCAATAGGACCGAGAAGCATGTGTTCAGGAATTGCCAATCCACTAAAGTATTTGTGGAACCGGCCCTGCAGGATCCAAGGGTTCGCCAGCGTCTGGATCCTGAGACATTTCTAGAGTGTCTCGAATCGATAAGGAGATCGTTCCTAGCCTTGACTCATGATGGAAATCCAACTTCCAATACGACACCATGCGGTTTTGATTGTAGAACTAGTATGGCGACATACTAGGATGGGGTACTATGCCATCTATGATTGATACATTATGATTGAAAATGTTTTTGAAACATATATACACTAATAATAGTATCAAATCCGTTTTATCGTAACCAACATTTTTGACCATTATAAGGTAAAACTCTATCCTCCAGTTTGCGTTGCATTGTGTGATGGGACTTAAGTCTTATAGTGCTTTCATTTTTCTAAAAAGCATTGTGTAACCACCTACATTTTTTTTGATCGTTCAAATCGACAATAAACTACACGTGTCGACCCGAACAAATCATAAATACAGGCAGTTATTGGGAAATGAAGAAAAAGAAGAAAGAAGAGAAAAACAATAATAGAATCTCACAGCGGAAGGACAACATATAATACACAATAGCAGTTTAAAAATAGTTGAAGTGTATATACATTGATTATCAGAGTTATACATATACTGGTTTCATCACATGGCAGCGGAAATAAAATGCAACGGAAATATATATATATATATATATATGATAGATATATACCAAATCTTCATCTTCGATCTCCAAGGCATAGTCATCTTCGCTAACTGCAAACGTCTACTGACCCTAGTGTATTGCATAAAAAGAAACACAACAAACACTCGGATCACACTAAATCATTATCATATTAGTCAAATTAAAATATGAAATAACATCAGTGTCATGGGTGTAGTAACTCAAAATATTTTACGGGATTTTCCATCTCTCGAGGATCCGTTAAACAAATACATACATAGTATAATACGCTATTATGATAGTGTCTATCCAGTAAAGTAAATATCATAAAAATAGCGTAAGCGGGATTACCATATTACCCTTACATCGTTTATAGGCATCAACAGTCTGTACAGTACCGTAAATTCACCTTACTGGTGTTATCAGAGGGCACTCCATAGAAGGCAATGCTAAATCAAAATCGTATGGGGCTCGATATGGATAAATATGACAAGGCACTCGAGGCAATGCCCAGGGTAGGATTCTACCAATTGCACTCCCAGACCGATGGTAACGCATAGCAGCCACTACCGCCCACCTCGGATCACACTCGCAAAATCATAAATTGGCCCAAATCATCATCATCATCATAGTCATAGGAATAGTATCGAAGAAGTGTGTCTGGTCAAATGTGCTAACTCAGTTAGTCACAATATAGCTTCTGTTTTAGTCATTTCAATTCTGACCCGAAGGTCAGGGCTATTTTGTCATCGTTCATCTTCTTCGATTCAATAATTGCCTCCAAGTCATCATACTCATTCTGGATACGTCATAACGTTCACAGTTGTCAAAGTGGTATCGACACTGACAGAGAGTATGCCTTATGTCGACTCTTGTCTCTTTAACAACCAACTCTTACGTTTTCTACATCGGTTGGTTCTTTTACATTTCTCAAAGGTTCGTTTTCATATCAAATATCATATTTTGTTTCAAACCATATTTATATTCAAAGGAATATAATTTCATATCAACGTATCATAATCATTCCAAACCGATTTATATTGTAAACTAGAATATATTCATTTCATTATATTATAATCATATAATATTTCACAAAAATCGATTTATGGTCAGAATCCATTCATATCAAATGGAACATATATTTTCATAACAACCCATTAAATCATTTTGGAGACCCACTTATATTCAAGTAGAATATAATAATATTATAATTGTTTTATAATCGATTTACATTCAATAGAATGTAACTTCATTTGAATCATGGTTTAATCAACAATTTCCATTGGAAGAATTCACAAATTATGTAACATAACTAGAAGAATAGATAATTATAAATAAAACCTTTATATAAAAATTTGTATGAAATAAAAATAGTTAGAATATAACAAGCTAATTTAATCTGTTATACATATAAATACATAAACTTTACTAAAATAATTCAAATAATAACATATAGTAAAATTTATTTATAAATAAAATAGTTGTAACACCCCACATTTTTAATATAATTAAAAATGTACAAATATGTATATATGCATAGATAGGTAAATAATGGTGATGTATAATGAAAAATTAATTCATACATTGAAGAGTAAGGAAATTGGTGCGGTAACAATGTGTGTAATCGAAGAGATGAGAAAATAAAAATACTTAGTTTAAATATCAAGAATTAAGTAAAACGGACATCACCATTGCGTCTGTCTCGGGATTCTGGTCAAGATAGACATCTGGTTTGTGTAAAACGAACATCATATGAAGAAGTTATTAAGCCTAGAATTTTGTATACGCACAAGAGAAATATATATATATGTATATGTATATATATACACAAATAAATTAAAATATAAAATAAAGAATAAAATAAGGATTGCATTTAATAAATACATGCACTAAAAAAATGTAATGCATGCAATAAAAGAAAGAAAGGATTGGTTGCATGCAATGTAAATATGTTGCATGCACTGATTTGCAAACATAATGCATTAACACTAAAAGAAAAAGATTCATGCAATCGTTTAATTTAAGTATTGTAACTAACATGAAAAAGAGAAGTAAGGAGAGAATAATAATTATCATTGTTCTAAGATTTATTAACAAAAGACTTCATAGTTCAATTGGTTAAGACATTGGATTTGTAACATGGAGGTCGGAGGTTCGAACCCCGACGGCAGCATAATTTTTGTCTTTTTTTTAGAGAGGGCCAACTGAACATGCAAATATATGTACGTATACAAATTTAAATTTTGAAAGGATAAGAACGTACATATAAGGAAATAAAGAAAATATATGTATATATATGAGAATATATATATATATATATATATATCTATATATATGCATAAATATATGTATACAAAAGATAAAATTCAAGATAAGTCTACAGTCAATGAAATATGGAAAGAATCAAATAACGGTGCAACATCGTTGAATTTTGAAAATAAAACGAAAATTGTGCATATATATATACGCGTAAAATGGCCGGTAGAGTAATTGTATACATATAAGAATATTTCATGTGAATAAAACAGTTAAATAAATTCCAGAAATTCAAAAGTTCAAAAATCAAATTTCTACGCCAAAACAGTTCAAATATTCGAAATTCGAATTTCTGCGCCAAAACAGCTTGCGGGACCCAATGCTGACTTAGCACTGCATGTACGATAAGATTTCGCTAGATTCATCTGCGAATCTGGACTATTTTCTAAACTGGGTTCAATGCTGACTCAGTGATGCGTATACGATAAGGTCTTGAGCACCTATATAAACACCCCTAAGGCTACAGTTTTCTCTACACATCTTCGTTATGCCCATACTCTTCCCTAATTCATACCAAAATAAATCAAAGACGGGGTTACGCTGCTCAAGTTCTTCGTTAGAATTCAAGTAGAGAATCAAAGGCTAACTTAACGAATTCAACAACTATTTTCTAAGAATCAAATCTAAATTAGAGGATCGATAATCTACATCAAGGGATAGCTTTTTAGTTTCAGAAATCAGATCCCAAAATTTAAGATCCATTCTTAAATCAGTGAGTGGGATTACAATACACTTCATGCATAATAATAGTATTATCGTTCGTCATTCCTCAGTTAAAATTCATGTTGCAATTTAAAATAATCTTTGTATGCTTAATCTATTCCTTTTCCCTATTCTTCCTTTTTATTTTTGAAACTTTGGCTACCTTCGAGCCAAGGTCAACAGCACATAAATTATAGTTATTTTGGAAGAGATTGAGATTTAATTGATGAATTAGGAAATTTGGGTAAAAAGATTATTACACGAATGGTTATGTAAGCAAAGTAGAAATGGGTTAAGTAACACTTGACATATGAATAAGCTTAACAACCATATGAGGAAAGATAGCAACCTATTAGGAACACATGTATGGGAAACTGGAATAATAGGTATAGCCTATTAACGGGATTATAAGCATGAACATAAATTGGGGTTTTTGGGTAAAGCTTGAATTTGAGACTTGAAAATTGGATATGCCGTTAAGATCCTAGAAACATAATTAAAAATGGAATATGTTGGACAAACCATGTTTTAATGTAATTATGTAACTCGACGCATAACATGAAATTGACAATAGTTGCATAACTTGAACATGCTTGTGAATTGGTAATTGACATTTGATATCAAGAACGAACATGAACATGCTTGTAAATTTATAATTGGCCAATGACATCTAGAATAGACATGAATTGTTAATTAGCTAAACATGAAACATGGCTAACTCGAGGTTATAATGAGTTTGCGGTGTAATCCTTCCCAGAACTGCCTGACACATCCAGTGACCGTAAACAATAGGTTCTAATGTGAGAAGTTAGTCATAACGTGCTTGAAACCCGAGGTTAGATTGAGTTGTGGTGTAATCCTGCCCGGACCCAACCGGCATATCCATTGACCGCAACAATAGGTCTAATGTGAGAGGTTGGGCATTAATAATTAATTAATGCTAATGACACATGCATAGTATGGTAAGGTTAAGTCAAAATGAAACACTAGACAATACTTAACCAATTTGACATGATATATGGGTGGGTTAAGTCAACGTGAACCGCTAGATAACACTTAAACAATTTGACATGATATATGGGCGGGTTAAGTTAACATGAACTGATAGAGAACACTTAAACAATTTAGCATGGTACGTGGGTTGAATTAAATACGTGATTGGGGGTTAAGTCAACTTGGACACATGGGCAAACTTAACCAATATAACAGTATCAAAGCAAGGAAAAGTGGGCAATGATAAGATTAAATAATAGATAAACTTATCCTAGGGATAAGAAATGAATATGACTTAAGATGTAATACAAGATTCGAAGGGTGGGAAAATTTAAACCATGAAATAAGTTAATCTAAGCTGAAAATGTGGGAAAACACCCATACGCTATCATTTGATAAAGAGAACTTAAGTCATGCTTGAATATATTGGTAAACCTTAGTTAAAAGGAACTAAGTAACAAACCTTAGTTAAAGAGAATTAAGTAACAGAAGCTAAGTATCAAACCTTAGTCAAGAGAACCAAGTAATAAACCATGGTTAAGAGGACTAAGTTGAAAAGCTTAGTTAAGAAAACAAACGATTAAGAGAACTAAGTAGTAAACCTTAGTTAAGAAAGCTAACGATTCAGGAAACTAAGTAGTGAACCTTAGTTAAGAAAGCTAACGATTCAGGAAACTAAGTAGTAAACCTTGGTTAGGAGAACTAAGTAGTAAACCTTAGTCAAGAAAGTCAAGTAGAACACGAGGAGGAACGAACGTCCATCTGATCATGAAGAAGGCTCCAACGAACTGGGTTACGAAGCACGCGACTTCGAGGGGACGTGAGGGTACTCTTAGTATCCCTCTGTGAGGTTGCAGATGATCCTCCTGGGCTCACAGAGGTTAAGGTCTGCGTTAGAAGAGCCAAGGGTATGCCTTGGTTGCAATATAAGCAACCTAAAGACTAGGATGGGTCAGCGTTAGGCGGAGATATCTTGTTTAGCCCTATGATAGCACGTCGTCGTCTACCTACCATCTTGATTCAATCGTGATATGCAAGCGGAAAGGCGGAGAACTCCAAAAGACCATATACTTTGCTATCTAGTTATGGGTGAGGGTGGCCAATACGTTTGTGGGGGCATAGAGGGCCTACGTACAGTTCTCATTCTTTATTTTCTTGGGTGCCTTTCATTAGTTGAGGGAAGGTTCAAGTAGGACCATAGCCACATATAGATAAAACAGACCTCAACATCTGCATCGGTAGATAACTTAAAGCTCCCTCCTCCAGAAATGACACTTAGATAATTTCGCTTTCAATTGGTGTTTCCTCAACACCTCCATCACTATCCTCAAGTGTCCCTTGTGTTCCTCCTCTGTCCTCGAGTAAACAAGGATGTCGTCTACGAACACAAGAACAAACTTATTCAGCTGATCTCTGAATACTCGATTCATAAGATCCACAAAGTAGGCTGGTGCATTGGTCAACCCAAATGGCATGACCAACCACTCATAGAATCCAGACGATGTCCTAAATGCCGTTTTCGGAACACTCTCATCCGCTACTCGGAGCTGATGAAATCCTGTCGCGAGGTCCAACTGGGAGAATACTCTTGCTCCTTCCAGTTGATCAAACAAATCATCTATCCGCGGTAGTGGATACTTATTCTTCCTCGTCACCTTATTCAACTCGCGATAGTCCACACACAAACGAAGGGAACCATCTGCCTTAGTGGCAAACACAACTGGTGCTCCCCACTCGGAGACACTTCTTCTAATAAATCCCTTCTTCAAAAGATTGCTGACTTGCATCCCGAGCTCTCGCTGCTCCCTTGGTGCCATACGACGAAGTGGCATCACTATAGGTCTGGCATCTTTCACTAAATCAATACGGAACTCAATCTCTCGGTGTGGTGGAAGCCCGGTCACCTCCTCAAAGATGTCCGGATACTGGCCAACCACGAACACATCTGACAACTCATCATGCGGGATGTCGAGGGAATTTATAAAACTAGCCATTACCCCATCACTAGGTAGACTACCAAACACTACCCTCCGCCCATCATCCGCCCTAACTGTCACCAAAAAGCCCTCACAGTCTACCACCACCCCGTATCTTTGGAGCCAATCGACCCCCAATATAATGCCATACCCAGTAAAGCCCAAAACAAACCAATCACAAACAAACATACATACATAACTCGATAAGACCAAATTTCGGCAAATCATACAAAGGTTAGTTGAACCACCAATCGGGTTCATCACAACCAACGGTCTATCAACTATCTCGGGTTCCAGTCCCAACCTATCTACCAGGTCACTAGATATGAAGGAACGGGAAGCCCCAGTATCAAACAAAAATCGAACTGGTACATCATAAATAGAAAGCATACCTTGAATGACGACATTCTTTCCTTTCTCCGCCGCCGTTGGGGCGTTCGACGAAGAAGGAACATCATCGATATCATATGCTTTCACAATCTGCTTCTCCTTAAGAGGTTGTGGACACTTATCCTTATGATGTCCCACTTGGCCACAGTTGTAGCACTTCCTATCCGCTGGCTTGGCCCGACATTCTTTAGCATAATGGCCCTTCTTACCACTGCTGAAGCACTCAACATCTTTCATTCTCTTTTTCTGGCCATCCTTAGATTGGTTCTGTTTTCTCTTATTCTGAGAGTTATTCTTGCCTCCACCGCCCGCTTGCGGTTTCAGCCCTTCTGCAGATGCAGCCTCAGTCTTTGACTTAGGGTAAAGACTCTCTGATCTCAAAGCTTTCCCCACAATCGATTCAAAAGTCTCATCGATGTGGTTGATAAGCCTTTCCCCCAAGTATCCGTCCAACCCAGTAATGAACTTCTCATTCTTCTTCTCAGGAGTATCGATAAGAGTAGTCCATACTTCGACAAAGTGTCGAATTCAGCAAAATAGTCCGAGACTGCCCTACCATTCTGCTTGAGTTCCAAGAATCTCTTAAACAACACTGACTTCTGGGCAGCTGGAATAAACTTCTCGCTAAAGCGATCCTTGAACTGATCCCAACTAACCTGATCTTCTAGAGTAGCTGTTCTAATGGCATTCCACCAATTCATCGCTCGCCCTTGCATCTGACGAGACGCTACCCTTCTCTTCATCGCATCCTCGATACCCAAGTCATCGAAGATACGATCACAGCTATCCAACCAATCCTGAACATCTGTGGCCGACTCCGTTCCGTGGAACGGCTTCCCACCAAGGTTAGTGTAATCCTTGCACAACTTGGCGAAATCGACCCTAGGCACCTGCACTACTGGACCACCACCATTTCTGGGATTGGGAACTGCCCCTTGAACATCCCTAAGCATCTCCCTCATGAAGTTAGTGAACATCGTCCTCATGTCAGGAGCATTCCCATTATTGGTCCCCCTACCAGCACCTCTAGCGTATCGGCTCATCGTTCAATCTGTAAAGAGGAAACGATTAACGACCCCATAGTGGTGCTAGTGCGGTACGACTTCATTCTTATACTACTAATAGTATATATATAGCTTTTGAAAACCAAAGTAATCACAAATACGCGCTCTCATATAAGTACTATCTCTCCCTAGGTTAACTACGCAACATATAGCTCTGATACCAAATGAGACGGCCCGCCCCGCACCAACCGACATTTACTCTAAAGGTGCGCTGTACACATGTCCAGTTAGCACGGGACGATCGTCAGAAGGAAAAGAAAGAAGAGAATGAACTAACCAGGAACCTGTAAAATGTCTCACAGTGCATGGTACAAAATATAATAACAACATATTTGACATAAAACAGGTGAGACAGTGCATAAGCTGAAAACAAACTAACATAGCTGCGGAAAATCCAAGTACAGCTTATGGTCCAAAGCTAACATTATTACAACTTTTAAACTGTCTCAAAAGCAAAAGCAAGATAAGGGAGGTACACTACTAATTCCCAAGTAGCGATCACCAACGACACAGGGAGAATATCTATATATCATACGTGGAAGCCTCCTGCTCGCCTCCGAATCAGCTACTCGCGCATCACCAATTAACCTGTCTCTAGTCTGCTCGTGTGAGCACCCAGAGTAATAAGAAGAGACATAAAACTCTTGGTCAGACAAAAAATCTGGTATGAGCGATAAGCATCTAAACGGAACAATAACAGGTATACTAAACCATACCTGAACCTGGACTTGCAACCAAAGAGTTAGCACTACATACTGTACAACACTCTAAGGTGCCATTTCAAATGGTGTAAAGATAACAGGGGTGGGGATGTGCATTCCATAGTGATGGCAAACAATCGAGCATAACAACTATCCTCACATCTCTCACTCAGTGCATAAAGCATACGATATCCACCACTTCGATCACCCAATATACTTTGCTATGATCACTTTGCCCCATGAAGTCTCAATGACTTCACTGCACTAATCCATAGCCGCTAATCCTTCGCTATGTCCACTTTGCCCCATGGAGTCGCGATGACCCCACTGCACTGGCTCATAGCCTTACTAATCCTTTACTATGTCCACTCTGCTCTATGGAGTCATAATGACCCCACTGCACTGGCTCATAGTCTTACTATGCATCACTTTGCCCTCGAGTCATAATGACTCTACTGCACTGATAACGTAGTCTTGCTACCATCACCTTGCCCCACGAGTCATAGTGACTCTACTGCACTGATAAGTAGCCCATCATCCATTTTCAGTGGTGAATCGAAGTTATGAATGTCGACAACTCCCTAGTACACGTCCCGCAGCAAAGTCCAACCATGAAGTGAACTCATTGGTTCCCAACTGGATCCTGAGCTCTAACTTCCATTTGGACTACCTTTGCATCTCAGGTTATTGGTCATCACCGGATCGGTTCGGATCGTCACCTTTATGTCATAGGGGTTCGGATCGGTCTTCAACATCCTCCACTGGATCGGATCGGGTTCTCCAGCAAGCCACGGTTCAGATCGTCATCACTATCATCGGGTCGGGTCGGGTCTCCAAGCTCCATCGCCATAGATCGGTTCGGAGGTGGCTAAACAGATCGGGTCGGGGTCCTTCTGGCGATTCAGATCGCGATACTCTCCTCCAGGACAAGTACAACGGTTCGTGCTCACCATCTTCGAACGGATCGGGTCGAAGCTGCTGCATGCCACAAGAAGTGCAAGTGGATCGGAGTGTGAAGTGCAAGAGCAGATCGGGTCCTCCTAGCCGATCCGATCCGGTTCGGGTGTCTTCCTGCACTTTTTTTCCAGCAAGCAATTTACGCCACTCGACGGCATTTTCGACCATTCCAACTATTCTAATCAATCTCAAAGCATACCATACAGTCATAGCAACATGTAGAGTCAACCACAAACACCAAAACAACAATAGGTTAAAATGGATCAAACATAGCCAAAACCCCATATTTTCCCTTAAGCATGTTTAGGTGAAACTAATGATATGATTAGCAAGACTTAACCGAATTAACCCAAACTCATATCAGAGGTCTAAAACATCATTTAAGAATTTATAAATATTTTTCCAGAATTTTATCATGTTTAAATTCGCTAATTAACACTAATTACCCTTAATAAGCCATAATTAGTGAGGAACTATGCAAATCACTCACCTTAGCCACAAATAAGACTTAGATCTAAAATAAATCTCCGATTTGGTGCGAATCCCAATGCTAAACAACAGCTCTAACATTGATTTGGTGAAGTTCTCCCTTGATTTGATGTTGCTAAGCTTAATCCTTGATTAGAAGGTGATTTGGAGGTGATTTAGAGGTTGGAGGCCATTTTTAGGGTTTCTAAGAGATAAGTGGAGGCTAGAAAACTGAATGGAATGAATCTCTAACTCTTTTCAGCCTCCCCATAACCCTAATCCCGAAATGGGTTATGGGCCCATTCACTAATCACCTTCTTTGGCCCGGTTAAGCAGTTTTTCACCTTCCAAACCTTATTTCAGCCATATCTCCCAAACGGTGAGTCCGTTTGGCTATTATGACCACTCTACGGAAAGGTAAACCATCAAACAAATCTAATGGAAGTGGTTTCAAGTCAAAATTCTTTTCTAGTCAAAAGTAATGGCCAAAACAAGATCAGCTAGGGGCAAAACGGTCATTTAAAAATCAACAAAAATCATGAACATTGGAAATGAATCTAATGATTGTTTCCCAAAGTTACATGACCATACGACTTCATATGGGAAAGAAATAAATATTCTACGATCCTCCGATGCAAAGAATGCGGGTTGTTACACCTCGGGATCACACCTATGGGCAACCCTTGGATCTTCAGGGTCGGTCCCCACCTAATGGTAGCGGAATATTTATGCCTGAACACACGCTTCCCGGTTCCTTTGAACCTCCGTATGGACACTAACAACCTATAAATCCGAGGTACCTTAATCCATCGTCCACATAAGTAAAATGCCAGCTAGTTTAAGCACTGACACCACTCCTAACTAGAAAGAAACGTGTGCACTCCTTGCAGTCCTGATCCTGTTTTTGACTCATACCAGGGTGTGAGGCTCGCGAAGTCACGCTATACACAAAGCTAAACCTAAACAGGCTATGCTTTGATCATCAACCACAAGGCCCTGCTTTTCAACAAAAGCCTTGATCCATGCATCTTAACATGCCACATTGTCAATCCATACCATACCATTGATTTCTACCAATATATATAACCTCTAAGCTCGTGCATCTCAGAGAAGGGTGTTAAACACCAAATATATATATATATATAGCAGAGATCAACGAATACAACATAAAGGAATACAACGTCAGACATACCATCCATTTACAAGTCCATTCTGGGTCTGAACGAAACTGGAGGCACCTTCCTTATACCTCGCATATCCGAATAATCAACAAGTACGTTCTAGACGGCCACCACTATAGCCCCTTCAAGGTAGCTACTCCAATCGTGGGCGTCAGTGGTAACTTATCCATTCGACGTGAAGATCGTCGGTCTTCAATCACCGTCTTCATCTTCGACTCTTGGTCGTCGTATTTATTATTCGGAATGGTTTAACCCGATCTTTCCGAATAACTCACGTATTTTATAATAAATAATATAGAAAACACATCCAATGCCTCATTCCAATTCAGAATATTCTTTCAATAAAATATTCATATTATTAAAACTTCAATTTGGTTTTAATCTCCAAAATCATTGCATAATGATTATTCAAATTTAAGAAATTAATCTTATCTTTAACTGGGTAAATGAACTAATGTCATTTATTACATTGTCCATGATAAACCCAAAATTATTCTCCATTAAATATGGAATCTTCACAGAAATCAGATCAATATATAATCGATATAAATTTCTGTATCGGCCTAATAATATAAATGGAATAATGGCAAAGCCTTTTAAATCCCATATATATTAACAACCTTCTTTTACAGAAGCTTACCTCGATTTTTATTAAATCGAATTCCCTTCAATTCCAATTTAATGTATATTAAATTGGAAAGCTTTACTTTGGAAAATTTCCTTTTTAAATCTTAAATAAAGATTTATAATTTCCAAATTTTATTTTCATTGAAAATCGGGTTAAAGAACGAATGTTGTTTAAAACACAGTTCACCATGAACCCAATTTACATTTCATTTTATTCCAATTATTAAATATAATCGAAAACTCTAATAATCTTAATTAAAAGATTTATTCTTTTCTCAACTGGGTTTAAGAATAGTGTTATTTAAGACACTATTCACGACAAACCCAAAAATCTAATTTATTTTATTTAATTAAAAACACTAGATTATTATTCTAAATAATAACTAGTACATTTCGATAAAAAAATATTTTTATCTTTTCAAATATGGAATTTTCCATCCTAATTCTTTCCAAATCATTTATTATGATTTTACATAATTTTTCCATACTTTTAATAATTTTATAAAATCATTCCAACTTTATTTCAATTTTAAATCCAAATTGAATATTCTATCTATTACCATATTAAAATAATAATATTATTATTTCCAAAATATTTAATTTCAAATCAACTCTTTTAATATTCATTATAAAATGGATAGAATATATTGATAAACACGTTCGGGTTAAAATGGCAATGTTATTTAAAGCAAATTAAATAGCCCAATTCCTTATCTTATTCATTTATATTTTATACTGGGCCAGACCTCCCACATCAAGCCTGCGACTTGTGGATGTTGGATATGCCGGTTGGTTCCAGGCAGACTTATCCCACAAGTTGGGCTTAACCTTGAGTCATGGCCGTTTCGTATTTGCGCACATGGACCCCTCACATTAGGCCCAACATTTGTGGCTGCTGGATATGCCGGATGGTTCCGGGCAGACTTCCACCACAAATGTAACCTAACCTCGTGTCCAAGTACAATTGTAATTTATAATTATAATCATTTCATTGGGAATTATTATTTTAAAACATCCTACTTGAATATTAGATTAAAATATTCTTTTAATCCTAAAATGGAATGGGACCCAACAATTTCCGTATAATTTAATTACATGGATTTCAAACATGCATTAATTTCATAATAATGACAAAGAATTCAAATAATAGCCAAAGTGCAATTTTCAACTAAACACAAGGGTGATGTGTTGTCAAATATCAACCCAAGACCCGTGTGGATTTTCAACCAACACAAATTCGAATAATATATTATTAATTGTGCTTTTGGACGATGTGTGAAAATTTATCGTCCAATCAACATAAACAAGTCAGGAAACTTGTTATGGCTGTGTAAACATGTTTTTTGAAAATTAAAAGGTAATAATATTATTATAACTTGCTACAAGATTCCAACAAAAATGATATTTTTATTCTAACTTAACATGGTTCTAAAAATGACCTTTTTTAATTCTAACATAACATGGCATATTTTTATACTAACATAAATGACATATTTTTATACTTACATAAATGACATATTTTTATATTAACATAAATGACATATTTTTATACTATTATAAGTGACAACTTTTTTATACTATCATAAATGTCTTATTTTTATATTAACATAATTACATATTTTTATATTAACATAATGACAACCTTTTTATACTATCACAAATGACAACTTTTTTATACTATAATAAATGTCATATTTTTATATTAACATAATTGACATATTTTTTTATACTAACATAAATGACAACCTTTTTTATACTATCATAAATGACAACTTTTTTATACTATCATAAATGTCAAATTTTTATATTAACAAAATTGACATATTTTTATACTAGTATTACCGTATAACGGTGGAAAAACCGACCGTTAAAGTATTCAATATGAACTATAAATTATTTATTAAAACATATCTCAAGTTAGGTTTCATTAAAAAAATATAGGGTATTTTAAAAGAAAATGAAAGTAATTACAAAAATGTAAATCAATTAAACTGAATTTCTAGTCGAATCCATCTGAATAACAAAATTTTCTGCCAAGCTTGAAAGGCAATCGAAATCAAGCGTCAGTAAACATATATGTAAATCAAGTAACAGAGTTTATCACATTTTTATAATTCCATATAATAGCTTCGCCAAATGTGACATGATAACATTACATCCAAAGCCACATAAATCAACCACAATCAAATCAAATAAATTATCATGTTTAGTTGAGAATTAAATCAAAGTTTCAAATCCTGTTCCACTAAAAAGTTGAATAAAATAAGTTTTACAGAACCAAAAACGAATGCAATACAAAAAAAAATCTGGTAAATACAATAAAATTCAAAAAGAGAACTAAATTCACAAAATACAGGGGGCATGAAGTCTTTTTTTTTTTTTAAATCGCAAAGCAGCTATTGGTATATCAGATACATAGATATTCATGTTACAAACAAATGAACTAAATATCAAAAATTAGATCTTGTTTTAACGTTTATACAAACCCCTTATAAATAGTAAAATAGTAGCAAGAATATGATTAAAATCCACAAAATGGGTGTGCATGTTAAATTATGCAGTAAGAACAACAGAATAAATCATCTATTTGACTCAAAAATACAAACAGTGTAATAACCCGCAAATTCTGGGCCAGTTTAAAATTTTTATTTTGGCAATTATAGCGAATTTTGAATATTTAAAATGAATTATTTTAAATAATAACGACGAGAAATTTATTTTGAATTGAAATTCAACGTATATATTATATACGTCGTCGTTAGAATATAAATATTTATATATAATTATAAATAGAATTGAAAATGGCGCGGTAGTTCGATAATTCGATTTCAAATTTCATTTGAACGTTCCGGGTGCAAAACAATCCGGATTTTAGTGAAACCAAAAACATTAGGATCTAATTGATGATATCTTTCCAACGAATCCGAAAAATCGAGATTTCTTAGCGGGAATCAAAAGATATGTCCAGTTGAAAATTCTGAATAGTCGCTATGGAATTCAGCCCTTAAAAATAGACATTTTGCAAACAGCCTCGGATTTCGACGAAACCAATTTTGTTGGGTTCGTGATGTCAATTTATTGCTAGGTTTCAAATTTCGTAATTTTTCGAATCAATATGTGAGCGTGGCAAAGGAAAACGCGTTTGACCAGTTTTAGTTGATTTTAATCGACTGGAAAATGGCCATTTTTCAAACGGTCTCAGAATTCGACGAAGTTAGTTTTGTCAGGACCGTATCGTCAATACGAAGCTAGAAATAATTTTTCTGGAATTTTCAGAGTCCGTATGTGGCCCCGGTAATTTGAAATGTACGTTTAAAATTCAATATAGTGATTTAAATGTAAATTTAACGGAAACTGATTGTAACAGCCGAATCAGCCTACGATACATATCCCATTGTGTTCGGAATATGGGTAAAACGCTATAGATGACAGGCGGTGGGCCTCGTTTCGAGGTCGTATGTAAAAGTCAACTTTTTGAAAATAAATTAATTAAATAAATTAATAAATTAAACCTTTCCTCTCCTATACCCAGCCCCCCCATTTCATTTAACAGAAAAATAAAATAAAATAAAATAAAAAAAAGAAGAAGAAGGCGTCGAAGCGGGGAGGAGCCGCCGCCCTCCCCGAGACCACCGAGCCATACCCCCCTCTTCTTCTTCCCCCCTCCTCGATCCCCTCGCGACCACCGCACGCCTCTTCCCCCAAACCGCGCCCCGTGATTCCACCACCGGAGCCACCGAAGGCCGCCGCCACCATCCTCAGCCAGCGCCCACCCCCATTCCCGTCCCCTCCTCCAGCTCGAAGAAGCCACACCCCCCCTCGCGCGAGCAACCCTCAGTCGACCACCGGTCGGACCCTCCAACCCACCCTGCAAACGAAAAACAGAAAAAGGGGCAAAGGTGAGTTTTTTTTAATGAGGTTTAATTAATTTTAATTTAACTAAATAGGATGGTTTATAAAACTGAAATTAATATTGATTTAAAATATATAAATGGCATTGATTTTTCAATTATGAATGGCATAGATTTTTCAAATAAAATTAGCGTTGTTTTTAAAATGAAGTAGCAATTAAAAATATGATTTTTATATATTGAACTTCGAATTAAAAATATGATTTTTATATATTGAACTTCGAATTAAAAATATGATTTTTATATATTGAACTTCAAATTAAAAATATGATTTTTATATATTGAACATCGAAGTAAAAATGTGATTTTTTATATATTGAACATCGAAGTAAAAATGTGATTTTTATATATTGAACTTCGAAGTAAAAATGATTTTTATATATTGAACTTCGAAGTAAAAATGCGATTTTTATATATTGAATAGCAAAGTAAAAATTCGATTTTTATATATTGAACAGCAAAGTGAAAATATGATTTTTATATATTGAATAGCGAAGTAAAAATATGATTTTTACATATGTAGTGAAAGCGGATAACGAAGGTGAAAAAAAGGCGAGAACGAAGAAGATTTACATCAAAGAAGAGTCAAGATGTTTGGATAGCTTTCGGTGAGAATTTCTCACCTTTCAATTTAATTTTCTAGTTATATATATACTAGGATGCAGACGGTGTTTAGTAGCACCCGACACAATCGTCCACAGACCATGGACTTGTTTGTTTGATTGCAAAAAAAATTAGTTAGATTATTTGATTGGATTGAATGGTTTGGTGAAGTGAATTGATTTGATTGATGTGTGAATGGCGTGGGCCTTCACTAGACCGGGGATAAGGCTAGGCCTTGTCCCGTTTCTAGTATCGTGCCGTTATGCCGCCGAAATTTTCTAAAGTAAGTTAGAAAAATAAAGAAATCATTTTATTTAATAAATGAACTGAATAGAATATTTTCATAGGTTGAATAAAATGTTTTATCGTTAAAAATATAATTTTTAACGTGAATATGAATAAATAAATATTCATTTACAAACCCGACGGTTTGTTTATGTACACCTATTTGAAGGACATTGATTGGGTCGATAAATTTTACACATCGCCCAACTGCACAAATAAAATATTTGTTTGATTGTTTGAAACCCCACACGGGTGTTGGGATGAAATATGAAGTTCACTCATCCTGATTGATTAAATATGTCGATCGATTGATTGACAGGCAGTTATAAGCGTTAGATATCTATATTTGATGCTTATACAGTGTAGTGCACTTTGGTTGATGGTTGATTATTTTTCAATGCTATTATATACATGTGTTGTATGAAAATCCATATAATTAACTTTATATGGTAATTGATTGGGCCTCATTCCAATTTAGAAAATAAAGAACAACATAAAATAAAGGTTCATGTGTTGACAGTACTCATCCATTGAGATTGGTCATGTGTTGAACGAAATATTTTAGTAATAAAATTTACATCTTTATCAATATAAAATAAAGGTTCATGTGTTGACAGTACTCATCCATTGAGATTGGTCATGTGTTGAACGAAATATTTTGATAATAACAACTATTTTGAAAAAGAAATATTCGAAATAGAATATTTGAAAATATAAATTTATGAAGCCGTGTTGATTAGATTGACGCCATTTTGACGTGAACGATATTTATATCGATTTTATTCATTTCGAAATGAATTGAATTGAAAACGATTTCGAAATGAATTGAATTGAAAAACGATTTCGAAATGAATTGAATTGAAAAACGATTTCGAAATGAATTGAATTGAAAAACGATTTCGAAATGAATTGAATTGAAAACGATTTCGAAATGAATTGAATTGAAAACGAATTCAAATTGAATTGAAAGCGAATTGAAATGAATTCAAATTGAATTGAAATTTGAATTGAATAGAAATGAATTTTAAAACGAATTTATAAAGAAGAATTCAATTTTGATTTGAATTGAAAAGGAAGTTGAAATTGCTTTTGAAACGAATTTAAAACTATTTATATAATCCGTTTTAAATAGAAATCGACGAAATATATATTATATATATAATATAATGGCCTGAATAGAACGCGCCGCGCCGCGGCAGTTCGTGAATTTCGACCATTTATTTCAAACGGACAAAACGGGAGATCCGACCGTCGGATTCTCCTAAAACCGGAACCGTTGGGTTCGTATCGAAAAGAGCTTTCTAACGAATTTTAGAAATTTGAAATCTAACGGTTGGATTTGGAGATACGTCCAAATCAAATTTGAAAAAGGTCGCTGTAAGTGCAGTTCGATGGCCATTGATGGAAATCGACTGTACGGGCCTTGATAAAATTATTAAAAATAGTAATAATTTGTGTAAAATCATAAGAAATGATTTAGAAAGAATTGAGATGAAAAACTCCATATTTGAAAAGATAAAAATAGATTTTTATCGAAATGAACTAGTTTTGAACTAGAATTATAATTCTATTTATTTTTAAATAAGTAAATTGAATTTGAAAAAGGGTTTTAAAAATAACCAAAATTTCCAATGATTGCATTGGAATGGATTTGAATCGAAATTGTCTTCGGAATATTTCGATGTTGGAATTCATGATTATACAGATGCTGTTAGGGAAATTTGAAAGATATATATTTATATCGTTATTTCCAACACGACATTTGTTAATCGTAGAATTTGATATTGAATATAAGCCGATATATTTACTATTCAGAGCCTTGTATTGAATATCGAATGTGATTTGGGTTTGTCGTGAATGGTGTCTTCACTAACACTGTTCTTGAACCCAGTTGAGAAATGATTAAATCTTTTTATTTAGATTTAATGAAGTGTACCAATTAAATAATATTTAATTGGAATTGAATTGATATTGATTTTTGGGTTTATCGTGGACAGTGTTTTAAATAACCCTCGTTCTTTAACCCGATAATGAATGAATGTGATTTTGGGTTTATCGTGAACTGTGTTTTAAATGACACTGATTCTTTAACCCAGTTAAAGATTAAAACTAAGTGGAGTTTTAATGAATCTTTAATTAGATTGAAATGACCGAGAATGGAGTAGCACCAGTTTTACTCCAGGCGATAGTTAAATCTTTAATTAGATTTGAACGTGAAATGGTAATTGAATTTACGGATAACACCGTGGTGTTAGATATGAAGTATTACCAGTTTTATTTCATGGGATGAATAGGTTGGGATTGGGAAATTAAAACAAATGATTACTTCGGTAAGGTTCGCTAATCCCGACTAGTTTGAATTGATATTCAAAAATAGATTAAAGAATAAATTCAATAAATCTATCTTGGATAAAATTAATGGGAACCTTTCCCTATGAATGTGAAATTTAGAAACTAACTGTCGGTTAGCCAAGCAGAATGGTTTTCTGGATATTGATCTGATGTTGGTTTCGGCCTTCGGGGTTAATATTTGGGGAATTATTCTCTTGATTAATTTACTGTTAGTGACTGATGAATTGGAATGAGGCGTAAGTTGTGTTTGTGTAACACTTATTTAAAATATACGCGAGTCATTCGGAAAGACCGGGTTTATCCCATTCTGAATAACTGATACGACGATAAGTCGAAGATGAAGACGGTGGTCGAAGACCGGATGTCTTCACGTCGTTTGGGTAATTACTGATGATCTTGATTGGGCTGTACACCCAAGAAGATGGAAACAGTTAGTGATCATCCAGACGTACTTGGAGATCGATGGATATGCGGGGTACTAGGTGCCTCCGGTTTCGTTCAGACCCAGAACGGACTAGTAAATGGACTGTGTGTCTAACATTGGATTTTAGTCCGTGTGATTGATCTCTATTGAATATATATCTGTTTGGAGGCGGAGAACTTATTCTCTTGCTTAACGCCCTTCTCTGAGACGTACGAGCTCAGGGGTTATATATTGATGGATATCAAACGCATGGAGTGAATTGCCTGTGTGGCATGCCTAAGTGGCAATTGATCGAGGCTTCTGTTGAAAAGCAAAGTCTTGTGGTGATGATCAAAGCACGGCCTTTGTGGCGTAGCTTTGTGTAACGTTTACTTCGCGAGTTTCACACCCGGTATGAACTAAAAACGGGAGACGGACCTCAGGGAGGGCCTGCGTTTCCTCCTAGCTAGAAGTGGCGTCAGTGGTTTTACACGCCCTGACGAGTTTGACTTATGTGGTTGTTGCTGTTGCGAGGCGCCTCGGTTAGATCGGACGATCCGGGTCCGATGGAGTCATTAGTTGGCTCGCTTACGCCCCAAAGGGCGGCGAAACGCAGTGTTCAGGATTTAAGTTTAATCCACATCGGTGGACCGGCCCTGACGATCCAAGGGTCGATGCGTTCTGATCCTGAGACTCAGGCTAGGCAGTCTCGAATCGGTAGAGGACTATCTTTTGCCTCGGTTCATAGACGGAAATCCAATTTCCAAATACGTGACATTTGCGGTTTTATTTGTAGAGCCTAGTATGGCGACATAGTGGGATGGGGCGCTCATGCCGCCTATGATTGATACTTATGATTTGAAGTTGTTTTATACACTATGCACTTATAATAGTATCAAACGATTTGTTTTAACCGTATCAAGCATTCTTTGGCTGTTATAAGGGAAAACCCTATCCTCGGCTGCGTTGCATTGTGTGATGGGACCTGGGTCTTATAACAGCTTCATTTTTCTTTATTTAGCATTGCGCTGTTTGTTTTATGCACTGGTATTCTTGGGAGGAAACCCGTTCCGTGTTATACGGCGTGGTCCCTTGATTTACCTAACTTTAAAAATAAAGATTAATAACTGTTTTAGTTCTCACACCAGTCACATGACTGACCTGGAGTTTATTGTTTTAACCTAAACTCTGGGTGCCCTTATTTTGACACGGGCAGCTAGTAGTTTTGGTTTTGCAGATTTATATTCACAGGATCCTGGTTTACAGCTGGAATGATATCTGGAAAGCTTTGTATCCGTATATCTCTTTTAGTTGTGTATTGTATTATTTTCCGCTGCTATGTACTTTATTGTAATCTCTGATAATTTCTGTGTAATATTTATTCATTTATACTCTGTGTATTCTTGTAATCTGATGCATTGTTGTAATATACAATGAAATGTTCTTCTGTATGTGTTCTGTTGTGGCTTGTTCTCGAACTATCCGTCGCTTTCCTTTACGGGGAAGTTACGGGTCCTTACATTTGGTATCGGAGCTTTGGTTTACAAAGCAGAGAATAAGGCACATTAGAACCATACGCAAGAATTCATCAGATATTGGATTAGTAATATCCAATTAGAATGACTCGTTAGAGATGGGATCAGTAGTATCCTAGAATGAGTGTGAAGAGTATATTTTTAAAAATGAAAACAATTTTTGTTTTGAAAATCTAAATCAACTATTCGTATTTGGTTATTTATTTCATATTGATTAGGACAGTCCAGTATATAAAGATTTTGCATACACGCCTTGCAAACGTGTATTTGAAGTTTTAATATACTGGATAGATATAGAATCACACTCTAGTCGCCCGAAGATGATTCTGATGATAGTTCGAACATCATCAGAATTGGTATTCGTGTTTCGAAGGTGTGATATCTATATATTTCCTATTGACTGGTGTGAGAACCAAAACTAATATAGCTAGATTTATTGTTGTGAATTGGCATCAAAAACATGATTTTTGTATATATATCAAAATTATGAATTTGAAACTCTATTTCACTAATTGATTGATGTTTGTGTTGTTTGTTTATTTGTTTGATAATTTTGAACCATTATGCCTAATTGCATCAAATATTGAACTATATTGAAAATTGGTCGCATTTGCTTGCACATACATATACTTACATTGAACAGGTCATAGCAAGGAGGCTAGAGCAGAGAATAAAATTTGTTTGCCCGACAAATAGGTACATGTTTACTACATAATTTACTGTTTTGTTTGGGTGATGATGATTTTATGAGCCTATTGGCTAGCCGCTTGGCTTTTTCTTTTTCTTTTTGAGATTAGAAGGACCGGGGAAGCTATTTGAAATTCCCCGATGCTCCCGGTGCAGGGGAGGTTATGGCGAAATTTTTCGAAAATTTAGGGTGTTAGCCAAATTTTTGAAGAATTTGAAAATTCTCAGAAACTGAAAAGTTGGAGAATGAAAGCCAGATCGAACGTAGGGTTAATTAATCAAACCACTTTCGACTTTGTTCCTTTTCGGGGACGAAAAGTTTTAAGTGGGGGAGATTGTAATAACCCGCAAATTCTGGGCCCGTTTAAAATTTTTATTTTGGCAATTATAGCGAATTTTGAATATTTAAAATGAATTATTTTAAATAATAATGACGAGAAATTTATTTTGAATTGAAATTCGACGTATATATTATATACGTCGTCGTTAGAATATAAATATTTATATATAATTATAAATAGAATTGAAAATGGCGCGGTAGTTCGATAATTCGATTTCAAATTTCATTTGAACGTTCCGGGTGCAAAACAATCCGGATTTTAGTGAAACCAAAAACATTAGAATCTAATTGATGATATCTTTCCAACGAATCCGAAAAATCGAGATTTCTTAGCGGGAATCAAAAGATATGTTCAGTTGAAAATTCTGAATAGTCGCTATGGAATTCAGGCCCTTAAAAATAGACATTTTGCAAACAGCCTCGGATTTCGACGAAACCAGTTTTGTTGGGTTCGTGATGTCAATTTATTGCTAGGTTTCAAATTTCGTAATTTTTCGAATCAATATGTGAGCGTGGCAAAGGAAAACGCGTTTGACCAGTTTCAGTTGATTTTAATCGACTGGAAAATGGCCATTTTTCAAACGGTCCCAGAATTCGACGAAGTTAGTTTTGTCAGGACCGTATCGTCAATACGAAGCTAGAAATAATTTTTCTGGAATTTTCAGAGTCCGTATGTGGCCCCGGTAATTTGAAATGTACATTTAAAATTCAATATAGTGATTTAAATGTAAATTTAACGGAAACTGATTGTAACAGCCGAATCAGCCTACGATACATATCCCATTGTGTTCGGAATAGGGGTAAAACGCTATAGATGACAGGCGGTGGGCCTCGTTTCGAGGTCGTATGTAAAAGTCAACTTTTTGAAAATAAATAAATTAAATAAATAAATTAAACCTTTCCTCTCCTATACCCAGGCCCCCCCATTTCATTTAACAGAAAAAAAAAAAGAAGAAGAAGGTGTCGAAGCGGGGAGGAGCCACCGCCCTCCCCGAGACCACCGAGCCACACCCCCCTCTTCTTCTTCCCCCCTCCTCGATCCCCTCGCGACCACCGCACGCCTCTTCCCCCAAACCGCGCCCCACGATTCCACCACCGGAGCCACCGAAGGCCGCCGCCACCCTCCTCAGCCAGCGCCCATTCCCGTCCCCTCCTCCAGCTCGAAGAAGCCACACCCCCCCTGTAACACCCCACCTCCGCTAGGGTCACTCACAAAGGGAATGCCCTAGTTTTGGAGAGGTATTATCGAGATAACATCACAGAATTATCACAAGACAGAACATAAATAAATAATTAAGTAAACAGCGGAAGAATTTCTGAGCAAAACAGAACTTCATTTCATTCCAAATTAAACCATGTCTTTTACAAACATTTCAAGTAACCTCATTACAACTGTCTTGTAATAATAGCCAAAGAAGCAGTAATTTAAAAACAGTAAAACAGCTTATTCCCCAAGTGCAGTCAAAAGAAGCAGCCATAGCAAACCGTACATGCTGAGCCAAAGCAAGTGATATCCAAGCTAAGAGCTAGTTATTCCTCCCTGAGAACCTGGGGGGGGGGGAACGAAAGAAAAAGAGGCGAAAGGAAAAGGGTCAGTCATAAAGACTGAGTAAGTTCTAGTGACTTTCAGTGTAAAAACGGTTAAAACAACCTGTCATGTATGAACTGGAACTAGACTTAAGAATAGTGTCAAGGTGAACAAGATAGACTAAGGTGATCAGGATAAGTCAAGACAAGTCAAGTAAAGCATCACATGTTCGAGATCCGTTGCATCAACTTCACTAGTATACTAAGCCCGTGTCACAAGTTAATCACGAAATAAATCCCACGGCCCAATATCATGAAATGACCCTGAAACGGGGTCTGACCCAAGTATGGGGTCCTACGGAGCGATTATCTAGTCGATCGGCTCCCTACAAGTTCTAGCTCGTCAAGTGTCCGTGTCCTACGGCTAATCACGAATGTAGTCACCTGTGCTGGGTCCACCTTCGGGTGTATCAGCCCTAGGGTGTCAACCCCTGACACGATTCAAGATGCACAGATAAATCTACGGATACCCAGTGTCTGCCCCGGATACGTGCACGATCGTAGTCCGCCGAACCTACACTGGCGTACCCCACTGCCGTCGTTCACCTCTTACAATCAGCCCAGTAATCGTGCCCCCACCCGGCCTAGCCCCAGGGTACCTTGATACATCTAGAGGGTTACTGCTGAAAGGGGTCGTGTCTAGGTCTAGGGTTTCGCCTAATAGATTAGGTCATGTAATTCGTGACCTAACCCGCCTAACAGATCAAGTCATGTAATTCGTGACTTAACCCTTTTCCAGTCTAGTCGTGTCAAGATGGTTAAGTATGTCATTTCAGTTCGCGACTTAACCCGCCTACGTGTCATGTCAAGTTGGCTAAGTGTTGTCGTTTTCAAGTTCATGACTTAGCCCTACAGATCATGTTCAAGTCGGTTAAGTTGTCTTTTCATGTTCATGACTTAACCCTAATTGGCATTAGTTGATTCATTAATGCACCGAACCACTCACATTGGATCCTGTTGTTCGTAGCCACTGGATTTGCCGGGCGGTTCCGGGCAGGTTTACACTACGAACTCAACCCAACCTCGGGTTTCAAGCGCGATGTGACCAAATACCCACATTGGATCTTATTGTTTGTAGCAACTGGATTTGCCGGGTGGTTCCGGGCAGATTTACACTACAAACTCAACCCAACCTCGAGTTGGCCACTTTCTTGTTTTCTAAAGTCATGCCCATGTTCTTATCATGTTCATATGTCAACTTCGTGCCCAACTAAGGCATGTTTAAAGTCAAGCTATGGCATGTTCAAGTCAAGTTTTTCGTGCCATATTTCATGTTCTACTTATGCCAAATTTCACAGTTTATTCCTATAATTAATTCAAGTTTTGCCTATTCTACCCAATCGTATTCCCAACGTATATAAACGTACTTCGTTCATAAGCATAAACAATTCAAGAGATAAAGGGGAATAACACCAAACATGTGATAGGCATATGTGATAGTTACAACATTACTTGCATAATAAACAGGCTATAACATAGTTGCAATACTAGTATGATGATAACTTGGCATAGTAATGATTCCAACATGATGATTTCAACTTTGCATCATAGGCATAATAATCATTGCGGCATCATAGTAATTTTATCATAAACATGAAACATTAAAGGCATAGTAATCCTAATAGGCATAATGGATTCCAATTTAGCATTTTTACATAATAATTCTCATAGACATAATAATTCCAATTTATCATAATGATTCTCATCTAATATTATAAACATAATGGTTCTAACTTAGCATTCTTAACATGATTAACATGGTAGACACAATGATTCCTATTTAGCGTTTTTAACATAATGATTCTCAATTAACAAGATAGACATAATGATCCTAATTTAGCGTTTTTAACATAATTAACATGATAGACATAATGATTCCAAATTTGGTGTTTTAACATAATTAACATGATAGACATAATGATTCCAATTTAGCGTTTTCAACATAATGATTCTCGATTAACATTATAAACATAATGATCCCAATTTAGCATTTTTAACAATTCTAACATTATAAACATAATAATTCCAACTTTTTATCATAACCTAGCAATATCCCATTTTTCATTAATCATGATGGGTATAATAACACCCCAGGCATAATACCATCAATATTCATAGCCATGGTCTAATTAACATCATAGGCATGGTTTTATCAACGTAAATATTTCAATAAACATAGCGATTCCATGGACATGTATTAGTCCAACTTGCCAAACAATTAAGCCCAAGTGATTCATAACAACATCAAAATCATGGCAAGTTTAACTTGCAACGTTGCCATAGCAATATCCCAAATTATAATTCAAAGATAAACAATATAAACAATGGATTGGCAACAATTCATAAATTCGGTTTCAATTCATCGCATGTCCATATTGTTTTAGCGTTTTGCCTAAAAAGTAACATAGAACTTACAATTATGAAGCAAATAATAAAAATCCCAAATCAATTAGTCCCAAATTCGTTGTCTAAAGCGTCGTGGTTGTTGTAGCTTCTAGTTGTAGCCTTCAAGAATCATCCTCCTTCTTCTATAATTCTATTCTTTGTATTTTTAATTTAGAACTCTAGGTTTAATGGCGGCGGCCTGAGGCTAAAATGAAATAGTATGATTTAGGCTAGGTCTTAGGTCCTTTTTATAATGTTTGCAAGATGTTTTAGACCGTCGATGGAGCTTGATTCAACAATAGCCGTTCATTTGAAGGGGAGGCCAATCCGGAGCTGCCACCTAGCCCTAGTGACAAAGCAGGCTTCTGAAAATCGACCAAACATAGACTAGGCCAGCCAGGGTGGACTGGGTTCGACCTGGCTCTGGACCAGGTCGACAGCCCTGTCGACAGGCCTGTCGACATGGCTATCCCAGGTCGACAGCCCAGTCGACCTGGGTGCCTTAGGCGGGAATTTTCCCGCCTTGGCCAATTGGGCCCGATTTTGAATTTTAAACTTGTTTTTCTGAGCTGTTTTCTTCTGTTTGAATTTTAAACTGAATTCTGAAACTTCCGTAGGCCATATCTTCTTCATACGGACTCCGTTTTTCGAAAACTCGGACTCTATTTCGCGTATTTTTCCGAGACGAACACAATGGCGTATCCCGTTTCCCTTAATTCTTTGATTTGAAATTAATTATACTTTAATTTGTGAATTTCACTGTTATAGAATATACGGGGTGTTACATTCTCCCCCACTTAAAAGGATTTCGTCCCCGAAATCTTCAAGTTAGGAGGAATGTAAATCCTAACATCCAATCATCCATCTACTCATCCATCAAACACGAGTATCCATTGTCCTTAAAAGACTTCTAATGCTTTATGATCATATGCGAAGTGTGTGTATATGTTCCTTAGCTAATGCTAATGATCAGGCCTGATTGATCTCCTAAATGCAAAATATGTTTAGTGAAATGAATCCAATATGTATGCAAATTTTTTTCCTACTATAATTCACAATTTCTACATGAGTGCTCAAACATTCAATCATATGCAACAACCAAATGATAGCACAACCAAGTTTCCAAAATAAACACTCATGCATATGCAATATGTAAATGTGCCTGAGCCGATCTAGTGCCTAATGTGTATTCATGCATCCACGAGCAACCACTTGCGACCACTAGCAACCATTTCGCAATCATAACATGTTTCAACTACATGTTTACATTCAAAAAGATTCAACCTATGGTTCTCAAGATAAGATCAAAGAGATAACAAAACAAACATGGATAGCAAGAGAAATGTATGTAAACCTATAGGGAAAATAGATCTAGAATGTACCCTAAAAAGAAATGGGTATAGCGCGCTTAGCTTTTCTTAAATTTCCCAAGTTGCGTCTTCTAGGGCTTCACCCCACTGTATTTTAACTAGCTTGACTTCTTGATTCCTTAGCTCCTAGATCTCCGTTCCTAAGACACGAATCAGAACTCGCCTCAATGTTTCCACTTTTATGCCTTCAAGGATGCTTGGCTCAATCACTCCGGAAGACTCATCCGCCTTATCTTTATCCTTATCACTCATACCTATCCTATATAACATGTTAACAAGCCTCACGAAAACTATCTCCATCATACGGGAAAACCCTCTACGAAGCTAGAAAGAAGATTAGCCGCAGGTAAAGCTACAGTGACTACAGATGGAGAAAAGAAAGGGAAAGAGATTCAAACAAGGAAACAAAGGATAGTGCTAATGGCTTTTGGGGAATAGCCTTAAAAAAAACTTTTTCTTGGAAAATGCTTCTTTGTAAATGGTTTTGAAAAATCAAAAAGGTTTTCAAAACTTTTGCCCAGTCTTGGTAACCTTCTGCTCTGATACCAAGTGTAACACCCCACCTCCGCTAGGGTCACTCACAAAGGGAATGCCCTAGTTTTGGAGAGGTATTATCGAGATAACATCACATAATTATCACAAGACAGAAAATAAATAAATAATTAAGTAAACAGCGGAAGAATTTCTGAGCAAAACAGAACTTCATTTCATTCCAAATTAAACCATGTCTTTTACAAACATTTCAAGTAACCTCATTACAACTGTCTTGTAATAATAGCCAAAGAAGCAGTAATTTAAAAACAGTAAAACAGCTTATTCCCCAAGTGCAGTCAAAAGAAGCAGCCATAGCAAACCGTACATGCTGAGCCAAAGCAAGTGATATCCAAGCTAAGAGCTAGTTATTCCTCCCTGAGAACCTGGGGGGGGGGGAGGGGAACGAAAGAAAAAGAGGCGAAAGGAAAAGGGTCAGTCATAAAGACTGAGTAAGTTCTAGTGACTTTCAGTGTAAAAACGGTTAAAACAACCTGTCATGTATGAACTGGAACTAGACTTAAGAATAGTGTCAAGGTGAACAAGATAGACTAAGGTGATCAGGATAAGTCAAGACAAGTCAAGTAAAGCATCACATGTTCGAGATCCGTTGCATCAACTTCACTAGTATACTAAGCCCGTGTCACAAGTTAATCACGAAATAAATCCCACGGCCCAATATCATGAAATGACCCTGAAACGGGGTCTGACCCAAGTATGGGGTCCTACGGAGCGATTATCTAGTCGATCGGCTCCCTACAAGTTCTAGCTCGTCAAGTGTCCGTGTCCTACGGCTAATCACGAATGTAGTCACCTGTGCTGGGTCCACCTTCGGGTGTATCAGCCCTAGGGTGTCAACCCCTGACACGATTCAAGATGCACAGATAAATCTACGGATACCCAGTGTCTGCCCCGGATACGTGCACGATCGTAGTCCGCCGAACCTACACTGGCGTACCCCACTGCCGTCATTCACCTCTTACAATCAGCCCAGTAATCGTGCCCCCACCCGGCCTAGCCCCAGGGTACCTTGATACATCTAGAGGGTTACTGCTGAAAGGGGTCGTGTCTAGGTCTAGGGTTTCGCCTAATAGATTAGGTCATGTAATTCGTGACCTAACCCGCCTAACAGATCAAGTCATGTAATTCGTGACTTAACCCTTTTCCAGTCTAGTCGTGTCAAGATGGTTAAGTATGTCATTTCAGTTCGCGACTTAACCCGCCTACGTGTCATGTCAAGTTGGCTAAGTGTTGTCGTTTTCAAGTTCATGACTTAGCCCTACAGATCATGTTCAAGTCGGTTAAGTTGTCTTTTCATGTTCATGACTTAACCCTAATTGGCATTAGTTGATTCATTAATGCACCGAACCACTCACATTGGATCCTGTTGTTCGTAGCCACTGGATTTGCCGGGCGGTTCCGGGCAGGTTTACACTACGAACTCAACCCAACCTCGGGTTTCAAGCGCGATGTGACCAACTACCCACATTGGATCTTATTGTTTGTAGCAACTGGATTTGCCGGGTGGTTCCGGGCAGATTTACACTACAAACTCAACCCAACCTCGAGTTGGCCACTTTCTTGTTTTCTAAAGTCATGCCCATGTTCTTATCATGTTCATATGTCAACTTCGTGCCCAACTAAGGCATGTTTAAAGTCAAGCTATGGCATGTTCAAGTCAAGTTTTTCGTGCCATATTTCATGTTCTACTTATGCCAAATTTCACAGTTTATTCCTATAATTAATTCAAGTTTTGCCTATTCTACCCAATCGTATTCCCAACGTATATAAACGTACTTCGTTCATAAGCATAAACAATTCAAGAGATAAAGGGGAATAACACCAAACATGTGATAGGCATATGTGACAGTTACAACATTACTTGCATAATAAACAGGCTATAACATAGTTGCAATACTAGTATGATGATAACTTGGCATAGTAATGATTCCAACATGATGATTTCAACTTTGCATCATAGGCATAATAATCATTGCGGCATCATAGTAATTTTATCATAAACATGAAACATTAAAGGCATAGTAATCCTAATAGGCATAATGGATTCCAATTTAGCATTTTTACATAATAATTCTCATAGACATAATAATTCCAATTTATCATAATGATTCTCATCTAATATTATAAACATAATGGTTCTAACTTAGCATTCTTAACATGATTAACATGGTAGACACAATGATTCCTATTTAGCGTTTTTAACATAATGATTCTCAATTAACAAGATAGACATAATGATCCTAATTTAGCGTTTTTAACATAATTAACATGATAGACATAATGATTCCAAATTTGGTGTTTTAACATAATTAACATGATAGACATAATGATTCCAATTTAGCGTTTTCAACATAATGATTCTCGATTAACATTATAAACATAATGATCCCAATTTAGCATTTTTAACAATTCTAACATTATAAACATAATAATTCCAACTTTTTATCATAACCTAGCAATATCCCATTTTTCATTAATCATGATGGGTATAATAACACCCCAGGCATAATACCATCAATATTCATAGCCATGGTCTAATTAACATCATAGGCATGGTTTTATCAACGTAAATATTTCAATAAACATAGCGATTCCATGGACATGTATTAGTCCAACTTGCCAAACAATTAAGCCCAAGTGATTCATAACAACATCAAAATCATGGCAAGTTTAACTTGCAACGTTGCCATAGCAATATCCCAAATTATAATTCAAAGATAAACAATATAAACAATGGATTGGCAACAATTCATAAATTCGGTTTCAATTCATCGCATGTCCATATTGTTTTAGCGTTTTGCCTAAAAAGTAACATAGAACTTACAATTATGAAGCAAATAATAAAAATCCCAAATCAATTAGTCCCAAATTCGTTGTCTAAAGCGTCGTGGTTGTTGTAGCTTCTAGTTGTAGCCTTCAAGAATCATCCTCCTTCTTCTATAATTCTATTCTTTGTATTTTTAATTTAGAACTCTAGGTTTAATGGCGGCGGCCTGAGGCTAAAATGAAATAGTATGATTTAGGCTAGGTCTTAGGTCCTTTTTATAATGTTTGCAAGATGTTTTAGACCGTCGATGGAGCTTGATTCAACAATAGCCGTTCATTTGAAGGGGAGGCCAATCCGGAGCTGCCACCTAGCCCTAGTGACAAAGCAGGCTTCTGAAAATCGACCAAACATAGACTAGGCCAGCCAGGGTGGACTGGGTTCGACCTGGCTCTGGACCAGGTCGACAGCCCTGTCGACAGGCCTGTCGACAGCCCTGTCGACATGGCTAGCCCAGGTCGACAGCCCAGTCGACCTGGGTGCCTTAGGCGGGAATTTTCCCGCCTTGGCCAATTGGGCCCGATTTTGAATTTTAAACTTGTTTTTCTGAGCTGTTTTCTTCTGTTTGAATTTTAAACTGAATTCTGAAACTTCCGTAGGCCATATCTTCTTCATACGAACTTTGTTTTTCGAAAACTCGGACTCTATTTCGCGTATTTTTCCGAGACGAACTCAATGGTGTATCCCGTTTCCCTTAATTCTTTGATTTGAAATTAATTATACTTTAATTTGTGAATTTCACTGTTATAGAATATACGGGGTGTTACACCCCCCTCGCGCGAGCAACCCTCAGTCGACCACCGGTCGGACCCTCCAACCCACCCTGCAAACGAAAAACAGAAAAAGGGGCAAAGGTGAGTTTTTTTTAATGAGGTTTAATTAATTTTAATTTAACTAAATAGGATGGTTTATAAAATTGAAATTAATATTGATTTAAAATATATAAATGGCATTGATTTTTCAATTATGAATGGCATAGATTTTTCAAATAAAATTAGCGTTGTTTTTAAAATGAAGTAGCAATTAAAAATACGATTTTTATATATTGAACTTCGAATTAAAAATATGATTTTTATATATTGAACTTCGAATTAAAAATATGATTTTTATATATTGAACTTCGAATTAAAAATATGATTTTTATATATTGAACTTCGAATTAAAAATATGATTTTTATATATTGAACATCGAAGTAAAAATGTGATTTTTTATATATTGAACATCGAAGTAAAAATGTGATTTTTATATATTGAACTTCGAAGTAAAAATGATTTTTATATATTGAACTTCGAAGTAAAAATGATTTTTATATATTGAACATCGAAGTGAAAATATGATTTTTATATATTGAACTTCGAAGTAAAAATGCGATTTTTATATATTAAATAGCAAAGTAAAAATTCGATTTTTATATATTGAACAGCAAAGTGAAAATATGATTTTTATATATTGAATAGCGAAGTAAAAATATGATTTTTACATATGTAGTGAAAGCGGATAACGAAGGTGACAAAAAGGCGAGAACGAAGAAGATTTATATCAAAGAAGAGTAAGATGTTTGGATAGCTTTCGTTGAGAATTTCTCACCTTTCAATTTAATTTTCTAGTTATATATATACTAGGATGCAGACGGTGTTTAGTAGCACCCGACACAATCGTCCACAGACCATGGACTTGTTTGTTTGATTGCAAAAAAAATTAGTTAGATTATTTGATTGGATTGAATGGTTTGGTGAAGTGAATTGATTTGATTGATGTGTGAATGGCGTGGGCCTTCACTAGACCGGGGATAAGGCTAGGCCTTGTCCCGTTTCTAGTATCGTGCCGTTATGCCGCCGAAATTTTCTAAAGTAAGTTAGAAAAATAAAGAAATCATTTTATTTAATAAATGAACTGAATAGAATATTTTCATAGGTTGAATAAAATGTTTTATCGTTAAAAATATAATTTTTAACGTGAATATGAATAAATAAATATTCATTTACAAACCCGACGGTTTGTTTATGTACACCTATTTGAAGGACATTGATTGGGTCGATAAATTTTACACATCGCCCAACTGCACAAATAAAATATTTGTTTGATTGTTTGAAACCCCACACGGGTGTTGGGATGAAATATGAAGTTCACTCATCCTGATTGATTAAATATGTCGATCGATTGATTGACGGGCTGTTATAAGCGTTAGATATCTATATTCGATGCTTATACAGTGTAGTGCACTTTGGTTGATGGTTGATTATTTTTCAATGCTATTATATACATGTGTTGTATGAAAATCCATATAATTAACTTTATATGGTAATTGATTGGGCCTCATTCCAATTTAGAAAATAAAGAACAACATAAAATAAAGGTTCATGTGTTGACAGTACTCATCCATTGAGATTGGTCATGTGTTGAACGAAATATTTTAGTAATAAAATTTACATCTTTATCAATATAAAATAAAGGTTCATGTGTTGACAATACTCATCCATTGAGATTGGTCATGTGTTGAACGAAATATTTTGATAATAACAACTATTTTGAAAAAGAAATATTCGAAATAGAATATTTGAAAATATAAATTTATGAAGCCGTGTTGATTAGATTGACGCCATTTTGACGTGAACGATATTTATATCGATTTTATTCATTTCGAAATGAATTGAATTGAAAACGATTTCGAAATGAATTGAATTGAAAAACGATTTCGAAATGAATTGAATTGAAAAACGATTTCGAAATGAATTGAATTGAAAAACGATTTCGAAATGAATTGAATTGAAAACGATTTCGAAATGAATTGAATTGAAAACGAATTCAAATTGAATTGAAAGCGAATTGAAATGAATTCAAATTGAATTGAAATTTGAATTGAATAGAAATGAATTTTAAAATGAATTTATAAAGAAGAATTCAATTTTGATTTGAATTGAAAAGGAAGTTGAAATTGCTTTTGAAACGAATTTAAAACTATTTATATAATCCGTTTTAAATAGAAATCGACGAAATATATATTATATATATAATATAATGGCCTGAATAGAACGCGCCGCGCCGCGGCAGTTCGTGAATTTCGACCATTTATTTCAAACGGACAAAACGGGAGATCCGACCGTCGGATTCTCCTAAAACCGGAACCGTTGGGTTCGTATCGAAAAGAGCTTTCTAACGAATTTTAGAAATTTGAAATCTAACGGTTGGATTTGGAGATACGTCCAAATCAAATTTGAAAAAGGTCGCTGTAAGTGCAGTTCGATGGCCATTGATGGAAATCGACTGTACGGGCCTTGATAAAATTATTAAAAATAGTAATAATTTGTGTAAAATCATAAGAAATGATTTAGAAAGAATTGAGATGAAAAACTCCATATTTGAAAAGATAAAAATAGATTTTTATCGAAATGAACTAGTTTTGAACTAGAATTATAATTCTATTTATTTTTAAATAAGTAAATTGAATTTGAAAAAGGGTTTTAAAAATAACCAAAATTTCCAATGATTGCATTGGAATGGATTTGAATCGAAATTGTCTTCGGAATATTTCGATGTTGGAATTCATGATTATACAGATGCTGTTAGGGAAATTTGAAAGATATATATTTATATCGTTATTTCCAACACGACATTTGTTAATCGTAGAATTTGATATTGAATATAAGCCGATATATTTACTATTCAGAGCCTTGTATTGAATATCGAATGTGATTTGGGTTTGTCGTGAATGGTGTCTTCACTAACACTGTTCTTGAACCCAGTTGAGAAATGATTAAATCTTTTTATTTAGATTTAATGAAGTGTACCAATTAAATAATATTTAATTGGAATTGAATTGATATTGATTTTTGGGTTTATCGTGGACAGTGTTTTAAATAACCCTCGTTCTTTAACCCGATAATTAATGAATGTGATTTTGGGTTTATCGTGAACTGTGTTTTAAATGACACTGATTCTTTAACCCAGTTAAAGATTAAAACTAAGTGGAGTTTTAATGAATCTTTAATTAGATTGAAATGACCGAGAATGGAGTAGCACCAGTTTTACTCCAGGCGATAGTTAAATCTTTAATTAGATTTGAACGTGAAATGGTAATTGAATTTACCGATAACACCGTGGTGTTAGATATGAAGTATTACCAGTTTTACTTCATGGGATGAATAGGTTGGGATTGGGAAATTAAAACAAATGATTACTTCGGTAAGGTTCGCTAATCCCGACTAGTTTGAATTGATATTCAAAAATAGATTAAAGAATAAATTCAAGAAATCTATCTTGGATAAAATTAATGGGAACCTTTCCCTATGAATGTGAAATTTAGAAACTAACTGTCGGTTAGCCAAGCAGAATGGTTTTCTGGATATTGATCTGATGTTGGTTTCGGCCTTCGGGGTTAATATTTGGGGAATTATTCTCTTGATTAATTTACTGTTAGTGACTGATGAATTGGAATGAGGCGTATGTTGTGTTTGTGTAACACTTATTTAAAATATACGTGAGTCATTCGGAAAGACCGGGTTTATCCCATTCTGAATAACTGATACGACGATAAGTCGAAGATGAAGACGGTGGTCGAAGACCGGAAGTCTTCACGTCGTTTGGGTAATTACTGATGATCTTGATTGGGCTGTACACCCAAGAAGACGGAAACAGTTAGTGATCATCCAGACGTACTTGGAGATCGATGGATATGCGGGGTACTAGGTGCCTTCGGTTTCGTTCAGACCTAGAACGAACTAGTAAATGGACTGTGTGTCTGACATTGGATTTTAGTCCGTGTGATTGATCTCTATTGAATATATATCTGTTTGGCGGCGGAGAATTTATTCTCTTGCTTAACGCCCTTCTCTGAGACGTACGAGCTCAGGGGTTATATATTGATGGATATCAAACGCATGGAGTGAATTGCCTGTGTGGCATGCCTAAGTGGCAATTGATCGAGGCTTCTGTTGAAAAGCAAAGTCTTGTGGTGATGATCAAAGGACGGCCTTTGTGGCGTAGCTTTGTGTAACGTTTACTTCGCGAGTTTCACACCCGGTATGAACCAAAAACGGGAGACGGACCTCAGGGAGGGCCTGCGTTTCCTCCTAGCTAGAAGTGGCGTCAGTGGTTTTACACGCCCTGACGAGTTTGACTTATGTGGTTGTTGCTGTTGCGAGGCGCCTCGGTTAGATCGGACGATCCGGGTCCGATGGAGTCATTAGTTGGCTCGCTTACGCCCCAAAGGGCGGCGAAACGCAGTGTTCAGGATTTAAGTTTAATCCACATCGGTGGACCGGCCCTGACGATCCAAGGGTCGATGCGTTCTGATCCTGAGACTCGGGCTAGGCAGTCTCGAATCGGTAGAGGACTATCTTTTGCCTCGGTTCATAGACGGAAATCCAATTTCCAAATACGTGACATTTGCGGTTTTATTTGTAGAGCCTAGTATGGCGACATAGTGGGATGGGGCGCTCATGCCGCCTATGATTGATACTTATGATTTGAAGTTGTTTTATACACTATGCACTTATAATAGTATCAAACGATTTGTTTTAACCGTATCAAGCATTCTTTGGCTGTTATAAGGGAAAACCCTATCCTCGGCTGCGTTGCATTGTGTGATGGGACCTGGGTCTTATAACAGCTTCATTTTTCTTTATTTAGCATTGCACTGTTTGTTTTATGCACTGGTATTCTAGGGAGGAAACCCGTTCCGTGTTATACGGCGTGGTCCCTTGATTTACCTAACTTTAAAAATAAAGATTAATAACTGTTTTAGTTCTCACACCAGTCACATGACTGACCTGGAGTTTATTGTTTTAACCTAAACTCTGGGTGCCCTTATTTTGACACGGGCAGCTAGTAGTTTTGGTTTTGCAGATTTATATTCACAGGATCCTGGTTTACAGCTGGAATGATATCCGGAAAGCTTTGTATCTGTATATCTCTTCTAGTTGTGTATTGTATTATTTTCCGCTGCTATGTACTTTATTGTAATCTCTGATAATTTCTGTGTAATATTTATTCATTTATACTCTGTGTATTCTTGTAATCTGATGCATTGTTGTAATATACAATGAAATGTTCTTCTGTATGTGTTCTGTTGTGGCTTGTTCTCGAACTATCCGTCGCTTTCCTTTACGGGGAAGTTACGGGTCTTTACAAACAGCCAAAATCTTTTAAGACTTCAACCAAGGGAAAACGTCAAGGGATGACGACAACAAAACATCAACTCCTGTTTCAGTCACCAGAAGAGTATGATCAAAATGAGCACTTCATGTACCATCTGTGGTGACTACAGTCCATCCATCAGGCCACAATCGGTCACGCCACACTCCAGCTTTTATCACTGGTTCAATTGTAAATATTTGCCCTGCTTTCATCATACCTACCAGGTAAATTTTTAGAATAATGAGGAATGTTAGGAGAACAGCAAAACAACTCCCCAATATCATGTCCGCAATATGATGTCACCACTGAGAATCCAGACATCATTGCATGTCGGTTAATGACCTCCCAAATTTCACGGAATCAAACTCCAGGTTTAACTATTGAAATGGCTTTCTTCAAGCATTCATATGTACAAAGAACAAGCTGTTGAGAGACTTCATCAAATTTTCCCACAAAAATATGTTTCATTAAGATCCCCATGACATCCTTTATAGTATACAACAACAAATATAAATATTATTTCAAATGATATATCCAAGTTTTCACTTTTACGCATACACCTTAAGCATGCACATCACTGGATAACATCCTAAGATGAAGGTTTGGCTGCATATTCATTGCATACCGCAGGCTCTCCCTGTAGCACAAAGCATCTTCAGCGCTTTCAAGTCATCACGTTAATCTTACAGATTGACTTCAGCACATTTTACTATATGTGCTTTCATCTCATTCTCCAAGCACATACCGAATTTCCACCGACTAACATATATATCTGCAAATTGTAATCGTTGGACAATAGATAGTATATGCAATTTTAAGGGCTTGAAATAAAAAGTGTAGTTTTAAATAGATTGTACATACAGTAAAATAAATTACAAGTAATAACTAGTACATTAAGCCAAAACTTAAAACTATTACAAATTGATAATTTGGTTTAGAGCTAGCGTATTACAGGCATTTGAAGGTTTTTAATAGCTCGCACATTTTTAATATATGTCTCATGTAATATATCACATTTTAATTACATAAAAAATATACCAAGCATATGCAAACAAGCAGAACCAGCAAGCTTTTAATGTATTTAATGTGACCGCACTGAAATGAGCACTAATGAAATAGTGCACATCATTTTCAAAAATATACCAAGGATGAATAAATTTACAAGCATCCAAATTGCTGCTGATAGATGCAACTTAGAAAATATACTCAAATAAACAGATGAAAATGCAACAAAATTATCAAATACGGCATACCTATGCCATAAGCAAAACGCCACTATGTACATCTAACATTTTCCCAATTATTTCCAACATTTTCCCAATTCTTTCTGAATAGCTGCACTAAATATGAAAAAAATCTGCAATATTTATATGCCTAAGCGTAAAGGTGGAGTGCTCATTGACCAAGTTGGAAATACAAACAACACGTTCAACCTAAATTTAATTTTTTATATAGTGTTCCTGCCTTGATTTTGCAGTCACTACTTTTATATTTCATATATAACTCTTTTCTATAATGCATTTGCTAAATATAGTACCTAAGTCCGACTTCATAAATCCTATCGCCAAACCTCTTCTTTGAAGTGAAGTCAAAAGGTATGCCTTTTACCAGAATTATTTCTTCAGTTGGGACAATGTTGCTATCTATAGGAGTAATGTGAGAACCCCGGATTTGGATTGAATAGTCACCAACGTTGCCAGAGTTGTGCCCTACTAGGTTCCAGTAGCTATGTTGAACTAAGCTTATTGAGATTGCTTTTGTTTCAGCCACCACTTCCATGTCCAATTTCAGGGTAGTAGCAGTAGGTAGTGAGCATGTCACAATTATTAATACATCTCCAGTATAATCTATGCTCGATGATCAAATATGGAAATTAAACATAAATTGCAGAAATCTAGGTAATGCTCACTTAGTTGTTTTTTGCAACAACAAAACACGACTTGGACCAGTAGCTCAAATGGAAAGCGGTAAGAAGCTCAGCTCTACACTGAAGTTCTAAAATTCCTGAGGAGTGTTCTACTCAAATAAAACAGCACTCGTAACCTTCATATGATAATGTTTGTATGACCTTATATCCACTGCTTAAATCAAAATTTGGATGCACAACAACATAAATATAACTAGTGATAAGTGAACCAAATCTTGAAGTGAACTAAAGCTTAATTTGTGGATAAAATTATGGGAGTGTATGCTTCTGATTTTGATATTGAGCCAAATTATATTTTAAATTGTTGTAAGGAGTAAGATCTTCGGTTATTTATATAGGTGACGTAGAGATGTTAAGGCAGCTTACCTTCTTCACCGTCTTTGTTGCTATACTTGAAGGAGATTGATGGCTTTTCAAGGCCACTGATTTCAGTAACATCCCATATCACTTTGTCGTATCCCTAATGACCACCTGAAAAACGTTTATTGATAGAGCTATATAAAATAACATTGTTTTTGTAATGAAATTTCTGAATCAAGTTTCGACTTGAAATTAGAAACAAATTCTTAAGCTATATCTCAAATTTGAAAGCTTCATATCATTGTAGTTCATCAGTTTCTCAAAAGAGTACATAAAAAGTCTACGAATAAATACGGTAAAATTAGACATTCAAAACTTTCCAACAATTATATCCACAACTAATCTAGTAAGAACAATATGTTTATGTAAGGGGTAATGTACCACATAAAAAATATGGCTATGTTACAAAACCCACAATAAAACATATAACAAGACCATATATAAAAAGTAAAGAATTAGTTTATAACTGAATGCCTTGCTAGTTCATGCATCCAAGTTCCAACTACGGCTTTAGGATATCCATCAAACATGGGTTTATAATTTAATTAAATTAATTTTAAAAAAAATGAACAATGACATTTTAAAATCAAAATAGTTGTATAGTATTTGCAAAATATAAAATATTATTATAGCTCAATAGATAATGTATTTAGTTATTTCTAGCACTTTTTATGCGAAATAAATTTATGCATAAACTTTTTAGTCAAAATCATACTCAAATTAAATCACTACACTTAACTTCTTTGATATAATAACCAGTCGATCGAGTAAAACTTTGAGTACCAAATTTAAAAATAAAATATTTCCTCTTTTTTTCATGAAATTAATTGACTTAGTAACAGTCTATAGCAATATTAGAAGAATAACACATATCAGACAAACATATTTTTTCTTTTCTTGATTAATGAACATTTTAAACTAGCATATGACATATAGAACAAATATTTAGACTCGGTTTATATAAAATAATTCTAAACAAAGACATAAAATTTGCGTGAAAATTAGGCTTAAGCATCATATTACTCAAACCTGAGTGATACCCTTTTACTCAATCAGATGGTTGTTAAAGTCTGCAAGCAGCTCTAGTTGATTGTCGATAAATCTGCACCGGTGATGGAGCCATAGATGTGACGATCCCAAAACCCCGTGCCACGGTGTTAAGGATAATCATTGGAATAAAACACATTAATCATCATTAGCAGAGTACAGATAATAGCATAAACAAGAAATAGAATAATTTACACAAATATGACAGCGGAATCATATATATCTCACCACATCAGAGAGAACAGTGCAGGATACTACTTAGTGCATAACAGTACATAATCAGTCCACATCGCCTATGGCAGAATCATACATAGAGAATACATAAACTAAGCATCAGTCTACATCGCCAGTGGCGGAATCATAATACATATACAATAATGGAGGAAAAGTCACTGTAACACCCCGAATTTCGGTTAATGTTAAAATTCACTAATTTCAGAATAAATAATCTCAGATGTGGGAATTGGGGGAAACGGGCTGCGTCATTGCGTTCGTCTCGGAAAAATACGCGAAATAGAGTCCGAGTTTTCGAAAATCGGAGTCCGTATGGCCCAGTTATGGCCCGATGAAGTTTGCAGAAAATTCAAAGATAAAAACAGATTTAATAATTTAAAACCAGATTTTAAAATAGAGCAAGCGGGGCCAGGCGGGAAGATTCCCGCCCTACCCATGTCGACAGGGCTGTCGACAGGCCTGTCGACAGGGGTGTCGACTTGCCTGTCGACTTGCCTGTCGACAGGGGGGCGACGCCCAGTGGGTGCACCAATTTGGGTTCTTGGGCTGGCTTGGAGGGCTGGTTCTGGAAGCTTCTTGGATCTGACGGGTCTAAACCAATCTAGGGTTAATCTAAGGGTCTAAAATGCAACCTAATCCTATAAATAAGACCCTAACCCTACCCTAATTCATACATAATTAGATCTTGTAACTAAACTATGGCAAAATGAAACTTGATCATGGCCTCCACAAATCAATGAAGAGGAAAGCAAGCTCTAATCAACCTCCAATCCATTCTAAGCATCTTAATCTTCTTCATTTGGAGTGCAAATTGCTAGTTGTGAGTTTCTATCACTTTAACATCAATTGTTAAAGCAAGTAGATTAGGTGTAATGAGACTTATGGTCTTGAATGCGGATTAGTGAGTTTGAATCATTTGTAATGATATGTTACTCTATGTTTTTCTATGTTTATGCATATTGAATAAGTTGGTTTATGCATATTGAATAAGTTGGTTTATGCATATTTAATAAGTTGGTTTATGCATATTTAATAAGTTGGTTTATGCATATTTGATAAGTGGTTTTGTGCATGATTAATAAGTTGGTTTATGCATGTTTAACAAGTGGGTTTATGCATGTTGAGTATGTAAGTTTATGCAAGTTTAGTATGATGTATGTTATGTTTACATGATGCTAAATATGCAAGTTGTGGGCTATGTGATCATATACATGTTATGCAAGTCCATGATGATATGCTATGCAAGTTACATGTATGATAATATGCAATATGCTATGCAAGTTACATGTATGTTAATATGCAAGATATGCTATGCAAGTTACATGTATGTTAATATGCAAGATATGCTATGCAAGTTACATGTTTGTTAATATGCAAGTTCATGATGACACATTATGCAAGTTTATGAGTTAATATGCAAGTATGTGAATGCTTATGCAAGAATGTGAATGCTTATGCAAGTTATGTGTATGCTTAAATGCATGTTTAACATGTTATGCAAGTTGTGAGAATGCTTATATGCAAGTTCAACATGTTATGCAAGTTGTGTGAATGCTTATATGCAAGTTCAACATGTTATGCAAGATATGTGTATGATAATATGCAAGTTCATATGCAACATGTTATGCAAGTCATGTGTATGATAATATGCAAGTTTGGGGTTAAATGTAGTTGGGTTAATATATGCTCATATATGCAAGTTGACATCTTCTTAACCCATGACAAAGTTATATGCTAAACCCATGATATTTGTGATGGATCTTTCCCTTTATTATGTCGTGAAATGAGAACGATTTACGTGGGGAACGATGGGGTAATAAATATGTTAATAAAAGTATGATTGGGTATGATTAAGCATACCATAAAAATAAATTAACATAAGTGGGAATTTACCTATTGAGTTAGGTTTACCCCATGGGAATTTACCTATTGAGTTAGGTCTACCCATGTTATGAAAAATGTGAATGTGTAATTAATTAGGGATAATTAATTGTGGGGGGGTGATTAATTAGGTGTAATTAATCAACTAAGACACGAGGTTGGACCCTTTTTGTAGCGGAAGTCTGCCCGGAACCGACCGGCCATCCAGCGGCTACAAATGATTGGCCCAATGTGAGAGGTCTTAGTCACAAACTAAATGCGTGATTAACGTAAAGACACGAGGTTAGACTCGGTTATGACGTAAGGCTGCCCGGACCCAACCGGCTTAACCAGCGGTCATAAAAGATAGTCTAATGTGAGAGGTCTTTAGGAGGATCACGGTCTTAATTAATTAAGAAACACTTAACCAAATTAGCATGTAGTGGGACATGAGGGTTAAGTGGGGGCCTTGGGTGGCATGTAGTAACTAGTGGGGGTGCCTCGGGTGGCATGAGGAAACTAGTGGGTTGCCTTGGGTGGCAATAGAAAATACGATTAGAATACTTAACCAAAGTGGAACATGTAATTTAAAACATGGGAAAAGGGTTAAGTAAGTGCTTTGGGTGGCATGTGGAAATCTAGTGGGTGCCCTTAGTGGCAATTGAAATATGATTGATGACTTAACCAAATCTTAACATGTAAGGGGGCATGATTATAAAAAGGGGTTAAGTGGGATGCACTAGATAAAAATAGCAAGCTTAAGTAGTAGCTTGTGGGGGCCCATTTCAACCAATATCCCAAACGTATCTTTGTGGGCCCGACTCTGGTCGGGTGATGGGACACGCATATTGGGCTCGACTATAAGTGGCCAAAACGGGTTAGCGGTGGCAACGCAGGACCAACGGGTTTCATATGCGTGTGTGGACCCGGGCTGGTTGGTAAGTCGTTGTTGCATCGTGTAGATATAAAGCCGTGCACCGTTGATATTATCAGGTGGCCACGTTGGGGAATGATACACCCCAATTGTGGGACCAGCACGGGTATCTACGGTAGGGAGCCGATCGATGGAGAGTAGTGGGTACACCTAATAAAGATAGGGGCAGACGGCACCTATGTAGGGGTACACGAAACTACTGGGTAAAATTGCTAGGTACACCTAGTGGAGATAGGGGCAGACGGCACCTATGTAGTGGGCTAGGAGTACACGAATCTACTGGGGAAATTTTCTAAGTCCTTGGAGGGATCAACCTTTAAGTAGGAATTACTCTTGGTGGGTAGAACTGGTGTGGTGCAGTGTAGAAACTATCCTTGGGTGGATAGGTCTGGGGCGGTGTAATCAAGTAATTATCCTTGGGTGGATAAATGCGTCTTTACGGTTATCTTAGTTTATCCTAAGTTTGCCAAGCTGCTTAGTGTAGCCATTCATCCCCAGGCGTTACCGTATATCAACTTATGTCTTCTCTGGTTACTTTAATGATTGTATTGTTAAAGTTATAGGACTCACTCAGACTTATGTCTGACCCCGTTGTTTTTATCTTTTTCCCCCAACCCCAGGTTATCAGAGTGGGCCTAGTGCTAGTGGGCCTTGATCGAATTGCTGTATCTATCCTTTGGAGCTTGGACCATTGAAGTAAAGCTCAGTTCATCTTTCCTTTTATGGCTATTGTCTCATTGGTGGGATTATGTACTTATTTTTATCAAGATGGATATTTTGTACTTGACTCTTGTATGGTTTTGTGATGTAACCAAACATGTTTTACTTTCCGCTGCAATGCAATGATGATTTAAATTTTTAAGTATTACTTATATCTGTCTTGTTGTAATTTTTCTGTTCTATATTCACTTAAAATACTCTACCAATGTTATGGCATTCCCTTAGTGAGTGACCGTAGCGGGTGTGGGGTGTTACACGTGGTATCAGAGCCTAAGGTTACCAGAACAGATACAATTTTTAGAAAACCTATTTTCTAAGAATATGTTTGGAAGGAGTATTTTCAAAAACATGTCTTTTAAGAGAAAAGTTTTTGAAAGAAAAGCATAATCCCCAATAGCCATATCTATATCTTTCGAATTCTCCGTTTTGAATCTCTTCCTCTCTCTCATTATGAGTTTCCCCTCCGCGTATAGATGATCTTTCTAAGATAGATAAGAGTGGAAAACCACTTCAAGGGACTTAGACGTTAGTCGGATTGGAAGTTGGTTCAAGAAGGAGAAGGACTTGTAGTTACTTATTGGATGGACGATGGGAGGAAGGTTCAAATAGTTGTTTGGTTAATGAAGGATGAAACCTCATTGGTGGAAGGTTACGAGTGGAGAATGGGAAGAAGAAGGCAAGTAGTTATCCTTTTGGGAAGGAATGGGACATCTTATTAGGATTGTCCAAAAGGGCATAGGCAAGCTATGGAATCTCCTGGAGGGTAGTTGTATTCCCTCGCGACTAGGGTACCTGATGGGGATAGGACCGTTTAGGTTGGAATTTGGATTTCTTCATTATCCAATTCGAACTTTATTTGATACTGACGCATCGAGTTCGTTTATCTCATCATTGTTAGTTGAGTCACTGCACTTAGACACCAGTTTGGTAGATGATCCCTTAGTTGTTTCAAACCCTATTGGGCTCCATGATGTGTTTGGGTTTGAAAGTTTCTATACTTAGCGTTGAGCTTAGAAGTGATGCTTGTTGGGCTTCACGGGCTATGGGTTAGTTTTGGGCATGGACTGGTTATCCAGTAGGAGTGCCGTTCTTGATTGTGGAAGGAGAGTTGTTAGGCTTATGACCCGCTTGGGTAACACTCTCGAGATCTCTTGTAATCCCATAGAATCTGTTATGCTAAGTTATCTAGAATCGCTTGACACGTCGGTCTAGAGTTTGCGATCTGTTAGAGTGGTCCGGGAATACTCGGATGTGTTTTGGGGAGGTGAAGGGCTTACCTCCGGAGCGGGAGATTGACTTCCGAATATATCTGGTAGACGATGCCAAACCAGTATCTTGGCCAGTGTGCCACAAGGCTCCTCGTGAGAGGAGGGAACTCCATAAGCAAGTAGGTGGTTTGCTTAAGAAGGGGTTCATAAGACGAAGTATATCGGAGTGGGGTGCTCCAGTAGTTTTTGTCACGAAGGCGGATGGGTCCCTCAGACTTTGTGTAGGCTAAAGAGAACTAAGTAAACTCACAATGAAGAATCGATACCCATTGCCGAGGATTGATGATCTCTTTGATCAGTTAGTTGGCGCCTCAGTATTTGCGCAGTTGGACTTAGCCACGGGATTTCATCAGTTGAGAGTGGCTGAGGATAGTATAGAGAAGACTGCCTTTAGGACTCCGGATGATTTTTTTTTATGAGTGGCTGGTGATGCCATTTGGTTTGATGAACGCCCCCGCATACCTTGTTGATTGGATGAGATGGGTGTTCAGGGAGTACCTAAATAAGTTCGTGATGGTCTTTGTGGATGACATCTCGGTCTTTTCTAGAGACGAAATGAGTTTTTGTATGTGCTCAATAGGGTGAGCAAAGCCAGTTATGGGACAAACGGTAGTTTTGAGCGAGACTGGCGAGGACATCCACAGTTGGTTAAAGGCTTAATTGATTAGCCATTTTTACTAGTATCATCTCACGTAGGTCGCCTGAACTCGAAGGAGATATCCCTTGGGTGTTTGTCTGATATTGGTTTAGGCCTTTGGGGCTTGCATTTGGGGGATGTCGAGTTCGACTAGGGTGGTCTGCGTGAGAGATGGACAGTTGTGATGATTTTTGGATGAGATTCTTAGCATCCTATGAGTTTGAGATAGCGTATACCCATGGCAAGGGTAATGTGGTAGTGGACGCCTTAAGTAGAGAAAGGATGTCCTTGAGTTCATTGTTCGTTGAACGACGGAGCTTAGAGTTTATTTCTAAGTTTGACTTTAGACCTTCCGTTGACTTTGTACCCGGTTTGCTAGCTTCCTTGGAGGTTAGACCTACTCTTTTGGGGCGGATTGGAGAAGCACAGAAGGACGACCCACAGTTGGTTGAGTTGGTGGGGAAGCTCTTAAGGGGGGAGTCGTCCAGCCATTTGAGTAGGTACACCCTAGACGATAGAGGGTGCTTGCGTAGAGACGGTAGACTTTGTGTACCGCAAGGCGAGGGTTTGAGGAAGGTTATTCTTGATGATGCACACCGTTCTAAGATGACCATTCATCCCGGTGGGGACAAGATGTACCAAGACGTGAAGAGGGTTTTCTTCTGGGCCGGTATGAAGGAAAATGTGGCCGAATATGTCGCCTGATGCTTGGTGTGCCAACAAGTGAAGGCGGAGCAAAAGAAACCAGGTGGGTTGCTTCACCCATTGGAAGTTCCGCAATGGATGTGGGATAGCGTCTCGATGGATTGTATTGACGAGTTACCCAGATCAAGAAAGGGTAATACGGGAATTTGGGTGGTGGTAGACAGACTTACTAAGAGCGCCCATTTTTATACCTATGAAGAGCAAGAGGACCGCTCCATGGCTAGCTTCTGTGTATCTTCGAGAGATAGTCGATTGCATGGGGTACCCTCTAGCATAGTGAGTAATCGAGATCCTATCTTCACTAGCGAGTTCCAGAGAAGTTTGCAAGAAGCAGGGGGGACTCAGTTGTGTTTGAGTACCGCATATCATCCTCATACGGACGGCCAGACCGAGAGGGTGAATCATGTCCTAGAAGACCTTTTGAGGCTTTGTATCTTAGATTTTGGAGGTACATAGGAAGAGCATCTTCCATTGGTGGAGTCCGCATATAATAACAGCTTTCAGTCCTGTATTGGTATGGCACCTTTCGAAGCTCTTTATGGAAGGCCTTGTCGATCACCTACACGTTGGTGGGAATCTACGGATGAGATCTTGCTTGGGCCGATAAGGTTAGAAAGACTTCGGGAAAAGATTGATTTGATTCGTAGAAGGAGGAAAGCGGCGCAAGATAAACATAAATCTTATGCGGACAAGAGGAGATCAGAGCTTGAGTTTGATATTAGGACATGCTTTTTATCAAGATATCTCCGTTACGGAATGTGGTTCACTTTGGATCTGTTGAAAAGTGAGTACCAAGGTTTGTTAGGCCGTTTCCTATTAAGGAAAGGATTGGACATATGACATATAGAGTGGAGTTGCCCGACAGGTTTAGGGGTGTACATGATATATTCCATGTGTTACATTTGAGGAAGTTCCTACAAGAGACCGCAGAGGCAGTAGGGCCGAGCCTGCTTAAGAAGTGGAAGTAGAGCGTGATGCGACGATTCGACGAGCTCCTACTTGCATCCTTGGGTCAGAGATTTGGAAGTTAAGAAACAGAGAGGTTCAACTAGTCAAAGTACGAAGGGGAGATGAAGAGAGCGACGCTACCTGGGAGACGGAAGCGAAGATGCGTTCGAGGTACCCTTTTTCTTTCAGAGGGTATGTCCTTTTGCTTCTCCTTCATCTCATATCTTGTGCTTATCTTATCCTTAGTATGTCCTCTCGTTAGTACCTTTGACCTTCGGATAGGATAGTCCTATGGTTGAAACATGTGTTTGAGACATGTTATGTATGATGGATGCAAGTGGATGCAAGTGTTTGCTAGTGGTTGCTCGTGGATGCATATACACACACTCTAGGCACTAGATCGGCTCAATCACTTCATATTGCATATTGCATAAAATTGTGTGTAGAAAGCTATATTTATGGATGTCTAATTATTGTGTTATCATATGGATGATGCATTTTGGTGAATGATTGTGCACTCATGTAGATATTGTATGTGTCGATAGGGTTCTTTCGCATACATAATGGATGCATGGCACTATCATGGTTTGCATATGTTCATACATTAGATAGGGAACATATACACACACTCTTTGCATATGCTCATACATCATTAGAAATTGTTCTAAGGACAATGGATGCCCGTGTTTGATGGTTTGAGTAGATGGTTGTTTGGATGGTAGGATATGCATTCTCCTTAGCTTAGAGATTTCGGGGACGAAATCCTTTAAGGAGGGGAGAATGTAACACCCCGAATTTCGGTTAATGTTAAAATTCACTAATTTCAGAATAAATAATCTCAGATGTGGGAATTGGGGGAAACGGGCTGCGTCATTGCGTTCGTCTCGGAAAAATACGCGAAATAGAGTCCGAGTTTTTGAAAATCGGAGTCCGTATGGCCCAGTTATGGCCCGATGAAGTTTGCAGAAAATTCAAAGATAAAAACAGATTTAATAATTTAAAACCAGGTTTTAAAATAGAGCAAGCGGGGCCAGGCGGGAAGATTCCCGCCCTACCCATGTCGACAGGGCTGTCGACAGGCCTGTCGACAGGGGTGTCGACTTGCCTGTCGACTTGCCTGTCGACAGGGGGGCGACGCCCAGTGAAACTGGGTGCACCAGTTTGGGTTCTTGGGCTGGCTTGGAGGGCTGGTTCTGGAAGCTTCTTGGATCTGACGGGTCTAAACCAATCTAGGGTTAATCTAAGGGTCTAAAATGCAACCTAATCCTATAAATAAGACCCTAACCCTACCCTAATTCATACATAATTAGATCTTGTAACTAAACTATGGCAAAATGAAACTTGATCATGGCCTCCACAAATCAATGAAGAGGAAAGCAAGCTCTAATCAACCTCCAATCCATTCTAAGCATCTTAATCTTCTTCATTTGGAGTGCAAATTGCTAGTTGTGAGTTTCTATCACTTTAACATCAATTGTTAAAGCAAGTAGATTAGGTGTAATGAGACTTATGGTCTTGAATGCGGATTAGTGAGTTTGAATCATTTGTAATGATATGTTACTCTATGTTTTTCTATGTTTATGCATATTGAATAATTTGGTTTATGCATATTGAATAAGTTGGTTTATGCATATTTAATAAGTTGGTTTATGCATATTTAATAAGTTGGTTTATGCATATTTGATAAGTGGTTTTGTGCATGATTAATAAGTTGGTTTATGCATGTTTAACAAGTGGGTTTATGCATGTTGAGTATGTAAGTTTATGCAAGTTTAGTATGATGTATGTTATGTTTACATGATGCTAAATATGCAAGTTGTGGGCTATGTGATCATATACATGTTATGCAAGTCCATGATGATATGCTATGCAAGTTACATGTATGATAATATGCAATATGCTATGCAAGTTACATGTATGTTAATATGCAAGATATGCTATGCAAGTTACATGTATGTTAATATGCAAGATATGCTATGCAAGTTACATGTTTGTTAATATGCAAGTTCATGATGACACATTATGCAAGTTTATTAGTTAATATGCAAGTATGTGAATGCTTATGCAAGAATGTGAATGCTTATGCAAGTTATGTGTATGCTTAAATGCATGTTTAACATGTTATGCAAGTTGTGAGAATGCTTATACATGTTATGCAAGTTGTGTGAATGCTTATATGCAAGTTCAACATGTTATGCAAGATATGTGTATGATAATATGCAAGTTCATATGCAACATGTTATGCAAGTCATGTGTATGATAATATGCAAGTTTGGGGTTACATGTAGTTGGGTTAATATATGCTCATATATGCAAGTTGACATCTTCTTAACCCATGACAAAGTTATATGCTAAACCCATGATATTTGTGATGGATCTTTCCCTTTATTATGTCGTGAAATGAGAACGATTTACGTGGGGAACGATGGGGTAATAAATATGTTAATAAAAGTATGATTGGGTATGATTAAGCATACCATAAAAATAAATTAACATAAGTGGGAATTTACCTATTGAGTTAGGTCTACCCCATGGGAATTTACCTATTGAGTTAGGTCTACCCATGTTATGAAAAATGTGAATGTGTAATTAATTAGGGATAATTAATTGTGGGGGGGTGATTAATTAGGTGTAATTAATCAACTAAGACACGAGGTTGGACCCTTTTTGTAGCGGAAGTCTGCCCGGAACCGACCGGCCATCCAGCGGCTACAAATGATTGGCCCAATGTGAGAGGTCTTAGTCACAAACTAAATGCGTGATTAACGTAAAGACACGAGGTTAGACTCGGTTATGACGTAAGGCTGCCCGGACCCAACCGGCTTAACCAGCGGTCATAAAAGATAGTCTAATGTGAGAGGTCTTTAGGAGGATCACGGTCTTAATTAATTAAGAAACACTTAACCAAATTAGCATGTAGTGGGACATGAGGGTTAAGTGGGGGCCTTGGGTGGCATGTAGTAACTAGTGGGGGTGCCTCGGGTGGCATGAGGAAACTAGTGGGTTGCCTTGGGTGGCAATAGAAAATACGATTAGAATACTTAACCAAAGTGGAACATGTAATTTAAAACATGGGAAAAGGGTTAAGTAAGTGCTTTGGGTGGCATGTGGAAATCTAGTGGGTGCCCTTAGTGGCAATTGAAATATGATTGATGACTTAACCAAATCTTAACATGTAAGGGGGCATGATTATAAAAAGGGGTTAAGTGGGATGCACTAGATAAAAATAGCAAGCTTAAGTAGTAGCTTGTGGGGGCCCATTTCAACCAATATCCCAAACGTATCTTTGTGGGCCCGACTCTGGTCGGGTGACGGGACACGCATATTGGGCTTGACTATAAGTGGCCAAAACGGGTTAGCGGTGGCAACGCAGGACCAACGGGTTTCATATGCGTGTGTGGACCCGGGCTGGTTGGTAAGTCGTTGTTGCATCGTGTAGATATAAAGCCGTGCACCGTTGATATTATCAGGTGGCCACGTTGGGGAATGATACACCCCAATTGTGGGACCAGCACGGGTATCTACGGTAGGGAGCCGATCGATGGGGAGTAGTGGGTACACCTAATAAAGATAGGGGCAGATGGCACCTATGTAGGGGTACACGAAACTACTGGGTAAAATTGCTAGGTACACCTAGTGGAGATAGGGGCAGACGGCACCTATGTAGTGGGCTAGGAGTACACGATCCTACTGGGGAAATTTTCTAAGTCCTTGGAGGGATCAACCTTTAAGTAGGAATTACTCTTGGTGGGTAGAACTGGTGTGGTGCAGTGTAGAAACTATCCTTGGGTGGATAGGTCTGGGGCGGTGTAATCAAGTAATTATCCTTGGGTGGATAAATGCGTCTTTACGGTTATCTTAGTTTATCCTAAGTTTGCCAAGCTGCTTAGTGTAGCCATTCATCCCCAGGCGTTACCGTATATCAACTTATGTCTTCTCTGGTTACTTTAATGATTGTATTGTTAAAGTTATAGGACTCACTCAGACTTATGTCTGACCCCGTTGTTTTTATCTTTTTCCCCCAACCCCAGGTTATCAGAGTGGGCCTAGTGCTAGTGGGCCTTGATCGAATTGCTGTATCTATCCTTTGGAGCTTGGACCATTGAAGTAAAGCTCAGTTCATCTTTCCTTTTATGGCTATTGTCTCATTGGTGGGATTATGTACTTATTTTTATCAAGATGGATATTTTGTACTTGACTCTTGTATGGTTTTGTGATGTAACCAAACATGTTTTACTTTCCGCTGCAATGAAATGATGATTTAAATTTTTAAGTATTACTTATATCTGTCTTGTTGTAATTTTTCTGTTCTATATTCACTTAAAATACTCCACCAATGTTATGGCATTCCCTTAGTGAGTGACCGTAGCGGGTGTGGGGTGTTACAGTCACAGTCATCGCGGTGTAGTCAAAGCCTCGCCATGAGCCAAAAGTGCACCTCTACTGCGGTGCCAAGCCAAAATATGTCAGCTACTTATAACTAGGCTGCCGTGTGAAAATAAGGGCACCCGAGTTTGCAAGGTGAAACAAACTACGAGTCAGTCATGGGACTGGTATGAGAAATATACTTAACTTATTAAACAACAATAATAAGGCAAATCAAAGGACCACGCCACTTTCGCGGAACTGGTTTACTCCAATGAGTGCTAGTGCATAAAATAAAGTAAATGATTAAACCATCGCAATGTTTTTTACAAAAATGAAGCCATTATAAGTCTCAGGTCCCATCACACAATGCAACGCAAGCCGGAGGATAGAGTTTTACCTTATAATGGCCAAAAATGCTTCATACGTATAAAACAAAACTGTTTGATATTATTACTAGTGTATATATGTTTTCAAAAGCAAATTCAATTGTAAATATAAATCCTAGGCGGCATAGCTACCATCTACTATGTCGCTATACTAGTAATACAATGACATCCGCAATTTCGTATCGGAAATTGGATTCCATCATGAGTCGAGGCAAGGGGCAAGCTCCTCTCCGTTCGAGACACTCTAGCAAATGCCTCAGGACCGCACACAGCAATCCCTGGATCCTCCGAGGCCGGTCCTCTCTTACTTTTGAGGATTGGCAATTCCAGAACACACGTTTCCCAGTCCTTACAGACCTATAATCGAGGCGCCTCGCATTCAATCAACCACATAGGTGAAAAGTAGATATAAATTGTAACGACCCGCATTCTACGCATCATAGGATCGTAGGATATTTATTTCTTTCACATACGAAGTCGTATGGTCATGTAACATTGGGAGACGACTATTGTGGTCATTTCCCATGTTCATGATTTTTCCCGATTTTTAAATGACCATTTTACCCCTAGTTGGCACTGTTTTGGCCATAACTTTTGACTGGAAATGAATTTTGACCTAAAACCACTTCCATTGGCTTCGGATGATGGTTTCTCTTTCCGTAGAGTGGTCACATTAGCCAAACGGGCTTACCGTTTGGGAGATATGGCTGAAACAAGTTTCAGATGGAGAAAAACAGCTTAATTGGGCTTAACCGGGTGATTAACAGCTAAGCCCAAGGGGAATTTCGGGTTCAGGGGTATGTAGGGGCTGATTAGGTTTAGAAAACATTTCTTTAGACATTTTCTAGCCGCCACTTTCATTCCTCTTGACCTAGCCATGGCCTCCACTCTCTAAATCTCTCTAAAACACCCAAAAATCACTTTCTAATTGAAGATCAGGCTTAGCAAACATCAAATCAAGGAGTATTAGCACGAGAACCGAGGTAGAGCTGCTGTGTAAGATTGGGAACAGCGCCAAATCAGAGAATATTTCAGTTTTGGGGTTTTAGTTGTGGCCAAGGTGAGTGATAGCATCGTTTTGACACTAATTACAGTTAATTAAGGGTAATTAGTGAAGATTAGCGAATTTATACACCAATAAATTCTGGAAAAATGTTTAGAAATTTTTAAATAATATTTCATGCCTCTGTTATAAAATTTAGACGATTTGGTTAAGTTTTACTAAGTATGTGCTTAAACATGATTAAGAGGGACTATGGGAAAATATGAAGTTTTAGTCACTTTTGATACCTTTTGATTCATTTGGATTGTTGTTTGCTGTTTGTGGTTCCTATTACATGTTGCTATGACTCTATGGTATGTTTTATGATTGATTAGAATAGTTAAATTGCTCGAAAACGTCGTCGAATGGCGTAGAAAGCTCGTTGGAAAGTTGCAGAAATGTGCAGGTTCCGGACCGGATCAGATCGGAGTAGAGGGTCGGATCGGATTTGTGAACTGACCAAGGGAATCTGAACTGGATCGGAGCTTGTCACTGGAGGAGGATCGGCGAGAAGGAAGGCTGTTTGCTTAGAGTTGGAGTGGACAAGGGGGATCGGATCGGAACTAGGGAGTGGATCGGATCGGAGCTGTGGAGCGGATCGAATTGGAGCGGATCGGATCGGAGTAAGCTAAGGGGGCGGAGCGGACCGGCAATTGGAGGACATGATCGGGTATGGGAACTTAGAAGAGAGCAACCACCGAACCAAGCAGAGAATAGGTACTACACTTCCGAACCGAACAAAGTGGAGAACCCGAACCGAAGGAGCACCGAACCGAATGGAAAAGACGACTACCGAACCGAACCGACGAAGATGATGACTACCGAACCAAACTGAATTCCAGGACTGTTATTGCGCGACAACTCTTCTGAAGACCCACTCCAGTTCGACCAAAACCCGAGATGCAAAGGAAGTCCAAATGAGAAGTTAGAGCTCAAGATTTAGATGGGAATCAGCGAGTTCGCTTCATGATTGGGCTTTGCTGCGGGACGCGTGCCAAGGAGTTATCGACATCTATAGCTTTGGACTTCTATGGTAGGAGGTATGAAGGCGGATTCAGGGCCATTATGGCATCGGTAGAACCAAGGGCTATGACCAATGAAGTGGGTCATTGAAATGTTTGGTCATGACTCCAAGTGTTTGGCTTGGTCACAGCAGGGTTTCTACAAGTCGGGATTCGTTGTTACCTCAGTTTGTCTAGTGTTCCAAAGTGGTAGATATCGTACGCTTTACGCACTGAGTGAGAGATGTGAGGATGGTTGCTATGGATGATTTACTTGCTCTCATTGTGACATGCACACCCCACCCCCGTATTCTTACACTCTTTATTATGGCACCTTAGAGTATTGTACGGTATGTGGTACTAACTCTTTGGTTGCAGGTCCAGGTTCAGGTATGGTTTAGTATACCTGTTATCATTCTATTTAGATGCTTATCGCTCATACCAGGCTTTATGTCTGACCCAGAGTTTTATGTCTCCTCTTATTACTCTGGGTGCTCACACGAGCAGACTAGAGACAGGTTAGCTGGTGATGCACGGGTAGATGATCCGGAGACGAGCAGGAGGCTTCCACGTACTATATACATAATATTCTCCCTGTGTTGTTGAAGATCACTGCTTGGGCATTGTTGGTGTATCTTCTACTTTAGCTTTCTTTTGTTTAGAGACAGTAAATTTGGAAAATTGTAATAAGCTGTATTTGGATTTCCGCTGCTTTGATGATTGATGTTGATTTTAGTTATCAGCTTATGCACTGTCTCACCTGTTTTATGTCAAGTATGTTATTATTGTATTTTATTCCATGCGCTGTGAGACATTCTACAGGTTCCTTGATTAGTTCATTCCTTTTTTTCCTTTCCTTGACGACCGTTCCGTGCTAGTCGGGCATGTGTACAGCGCACTTCCGGAGGAAATGCAGGCTGGTGCGGGGCGGGCCGTCACACTTGGTATCAGAGCTCTAGGTTGCGTAGTCAACCTAGGGAAGTTATCAGGGAGAGGTAGTATACGTATACGAGAGAGCGTATTTGTGATTATTTTGGTTTTCAAAAGCTATATATATACTATTAGTAGTATAAGAATGAAGTTGTACTGCACTGGCACCACTATGGAGTCGTTAATCATTTCCTTTTTCAGATTGACGATGAGCCGATATGTTAGAGGTACCGGTAGAGGGGCCAATAATGGGAATGCTGCTGACATGAGGACGATGTTTACTGACCTCATGAGAGAGATGCTTAGAGATGTACAGAGGGCAGCTCCCAATGGTGGAAATGGTGGTGGTCCAATAGTGCAGGCACCAAGAGTCGACTTCGCCAAGCTGAATAAGGATTATACTAGCCTTGGTGGGAAGCCGTTCCATGGAACGGAGTCGGCTACGGATGTTCAGGATTGGGTGGATAGTTGCGAACGTATCTTCGAGGATTTGGGTATCGAGGATGCGATGAAGAGAAAGCTAGCGTCCCGTCAGCTGCAAGGGCGGGCAATGAATTGGTGGAATGCTATAAAGGCAGCTACTCCCGAAGACCAGATTACTTGGGAGCAGTTTAAGGCTCGCTTTAGTGAGAAGTTCATTCCAGCTGCTCAGAAGTCAATGTTGTTTAAGAAATTCTTGGAGCTCAAGCAGAATGGCAGGGCTGTCTCGGAGTATATTGCTGAATTTGACACTTTGTCAAAATATGGGTTATCTCTTATAGATACTGCCGAGAAAAAGAATGAGAAATTCATAACTGGTTTGGATCAGTACTTGGGGGAAAAACTTATTAACCACATCGATGAGACGTTTGAATCGATTGTGGGGAAAGCGTTAAGGTCAGAAAGTCTCTACCCTAAGCCGAAGACTGAGGTTGCATCCGCAGATGAGCCAAAGCCACAAGCTAGTGGTGGAGGCAAAGGTGGTTCCCAGAATAAGAGAAAGCAGAATCAGGCTAAGGATGGCCAGAAGAAAAAGAATAAGCAAGATGTGGAGTGCTTCAGCTGTGGTAAGAAGGGCCATTATGCTAGTAATTGTCGGGCCAAGCCAGCGGATAGGAAGTGCTTCAACTGTGGCCAAATGGGACATCACAAGGACAAGTGTCCACAGCCCCCTAAGGAAAAGCAAATGGTGAAAGCATATGCTCTTAATGCTATTCCTTCTTCGTCGAATGCCCCAACTGCGGCGGAGAAGGGAAAGAATGTCGTCATTCAAGGTATGCTTTCTGTTTATGATGTTCCTGTTAGAGTTTTGTTTGATACCGGAGCTTCCAGTTCTTTCATATCTAGTGACCTGGTAGATAGGTTGGGATTGGAGCCCGAGATTGTCGATAGACCTTTAGTAGTGACGAACCCGATTGGTGGTTCGACTAGCCTTAGCATGATTTGTCGTAATGTGGTTCTATCGAGTCATGGATGCATGTTTGTTTGTGATTGCTTTGTTTTGGGCTTTACTGGGTTTGGCATTATTTTGGGAGTAGATTGGCTCCAAAGATACGGGGTGGTGGTAGACTGTGAGGGCTTCTTAGTGACAGCTAGAGCGGATGATGGGCGGAGGATAGTGTTTGGTGGTCTACCCAGTAAGGGGGTATTGGCTAGTTTTCTAAACTCCCTCGACATTCCGCATAGTGAGTTGTCAGGTTTGCCCGTGGTTGGCCAGTATCCGGATGTTTTCGAAGAAGTGACCGGACTTCCACCACACCGAGAGATTGAGTTTCGTATTGATTTGGTAAAAGATGCCAGACCTATAGTGATGCCACTTCGTCGTATGGCACCAAGGGAGCAGCGAGAGCTCGGGGTGCAAGTCAGCGATCTTTTGAAGAAGGGATTTATCCGAAGGAGTGTTTCTGAATGGGGAGCACCAGTTGTGTTTGCTACCAAGGCGGATGGTTCCCTTCGTTTGTGTGTAGACTACCGCGAGTTGAATAAAGTGACGAGGAAGAACAAGTATCCTCTACCGCGGATAGATGATTTGTTCGATCAGTTGAGTGGCGCGAGAATATTTTCTCAGTTGGACCTCGCGACAGGTTTTCATCAGCTTAGAGTGGAAGCTGAGAGTATAGCTAAAACGGCATTTCGAACGCCGTCTGGATTTTATGAATGGTTGGTTATGCCATTTGGGCTGACTAATGCCCCGGCATATTTTGTGGATCTTATGAATAGGGTATTCAGAGATCAGTTGAATAAGTCTGTCCTTGTGTTCGTTGATGATATTTTGGTCTATTCGAGGACAGAGGAAGAACACAAGGAACATTTAAGAGTAGCGATGGAGGTGTTGAGAAAACACCAATTGAAAGCAAAGTTTTCTAAGTGTCACTTCTGGAAGAGGGAAGTGAGGTTCTTGGGCCATGTTGTATCAGAGAATGGTATTGCCGTGGACCCGGCGAAGGTGGCTACGGTACAGGATTGGCCTACGCCCAAGAATGCAACAGATGTAAGGAGTTTCTTGGGATTAGCTGGATATTATCATAAGTTTATCCAAGGTTTCTCCAAGGTAGCAGCACCATTGACCCAGTTGACCAAGAAGAATCAAGCTTTTGTCTGGGATGAAAGGTGCGAGAATGCATTCAAGAGTCTAAAGGACAAGTTGACAAGCGCACCTGTGTTAGTCATTCCTAAGGGGGATGAAGAGATGACGGTATACACAGATGCCTGTGGTACCGGACTGGGTGCTGTATTGATGCAAGGCGGTAGGGTTGTAGCTTATGCAAGTCGGCAATTGAAACCGCACGAGAGAAGATACCCTACCCATGATTTAGAATTGGCAGCAATCGTGTTCGCGTTAAAGATGTGGAGACACTACCTCTTGGGAGAAAGATTTGAGCTGTTTACTGATCATAAGTCGTTAAAGTATCTCTTCTCTCAGAAAGATCTGAATCTCCGTCAGCAGAGATGGTTAGAGTTCTTAGCTTCCTATGATTTTGACATCACATACACACCGGGAAAGGGCAATGCGGTGGCTGATGCATTGAGTAGAAGACATGCCAGCTTAGGGGCTATGTTCCTTGAATGGAAGCAACTGGAGTTTATCGCGGGGTTTGATTTCAGACCAAAGTGCGAATTGGATCCAGAAATGTTAGCAAGTTTGACGATCAGGCCCACTTTGATTGAACGGATCGGCTCTAGTCAGAGGGACGATCCTAACCTATTGGAGATCATCTCCAAGTTAGAGATGGGTATCGATGAGGAGATGAACAAGTATGGGCTTGATCGAGATAGATGGCTTAGAAGGAATGGAAAGCTTGTTGTACCCAATGTCAATGGATTGAGGGATGAAGTGCTTAGAGAATGTCATCACTCAAAGCTGACCATACACCCCGGTGGTAATAAGATGTATCGAGATATGAAGCAGACCTACTACTGGGAAGGGATGAAAAGAGACGTTGGGAAGTTTATATCCAAGTGCATGAATTGCCAGCTAGTTAAAGCCGAGCAAAAGAAGCCTAGTGTGTTGTTACAGCCCTTAGAAATTCCCGAATGGAAATGGGAGCAGGTCTCGATGGATTTCATCGATGGGTTACCAAGGACTAGATCGGGATATGACAGCATTTGGGTAATTGTAGATCGACTGACTAAAAGTGCAAGATTTATACCAGTTAAATCGACCAGAACGGCAGCTAAATTAGCAGAATTGTATATGAAGTGGATAGTGAGATTTCATGGAGTACCTAAAAGCATTGTGAGCGACCGAGACTCGTTGTTCACTAGTGGGTTTTGGAGGAGCTTGCAAGAGGCGCTAGGGTCAGAGTTACATCTCAGTACCGCATATCATCCTCAGACCGACGGTCAGACGGAAAGGGTGAATCGTATTTTAGAAGATCTCTTGAGAGCATGTATATTGGATTTTGGTGGATCATGGGATGACCATTTGCATCTAGTAGAGTTTGCATATAATAATAGTTACCAATCCAGTATCGGTATGGCTCCATTTGAAGCTTTGTATGGAAGACCGTGCAACTCACCATCATGTTGGATAGAGACTGGCGAGAAGTTTACGCTTGGACCAGATGTGGTGAGGGAAACTTCGGATAAAATCAAGACCATTCAACAACGAATGAAGGCTGCCCAAGATAGGCAGAAAAGTTATGCTGATAAGAGAAGAAGAGACTTAAAATTCTTCGTGGGTGACTTGGTGTTTGTCAAGATTTCTCCGTTGAAGAGCGTAATACGATTTGGCAGGAGAGGCAAATTAGCACCAAGATTTGTTGGTCCATTCCCTGTTCTTGAATTAGTCGGGAATTTGGCATATAGAATTGACTTACCGGAGAAGATGGCGGGAGTTCACAACGTATTTCATGTTTCCCAACTAAGGAAGTTCGTTCACGACTCAGATATGACTATCTCACCTGATCAGTTAGAGGACTTCGAAGTAGAACCCGAGGCGGTTGGGAACCGCAAGCCGGCCCGTATTGTCGCACACGACATGAAGCAACTTCGAAGGAAGTCGGTGAAGCTAGTCAAGGTACAGTGGAGCGAAGACGAGAATGATTGTACTTGGGAAACAGAGGAGGACATAAGGAAGAAGTATCCAGAACTCTTTGTCTGGTAAGATTTTATTAGCGATTTAGTTCTCCGCATGCTAGGGTAGACTTGTTTGCTTGCTTTGCATGTTTGATTGTTGTATGTGGTTGTTAGGCATGCGGGATCCTGTGTATGTTTTGGGTTAAGGAATTTCGGGGACGAAATTTCTTAAGGGGGGGAGAGTGTAACGACCCGCATTCTACGCATCATAGGATCGTAGGATATTTATTTCTTTCACATACGAAGTCGTATGGTCATGTAACATTGGGAGACGACTATTGTGGTCATTTCCCATGTTCATGATTTTTCCCGATTTTTAAATGACCATTTTACCCCTAGTTGGCACTGTTTTGGCCATAACTTTTGACTGGAAATGAATTTTGACCTGAAACCACTTCCATTGGCTTCGGATGATGGTTTCTCTTTCCGTAGAGTGGTCACATTAGCCAAACGGGCTTACCGTTTGGGAGATATGGCTGAAACAAGTTTCAGATGGAGAAAAACAGCTTAATTGGGCTTAACCGGGTGATTAACAGCTAAGCCCAAGGGGAATTTCGGGTTCAGGGGTATGTAGGGGCTGATTAGGGTTAGAAAACATTTCTTTAGACATTTTCCAGCCGCCACTTTCATTCCTCTTGACCTAGCCATGGCCTCCACTCTCTAAATCTCTCTAAAACACCCAAAAATCACTTTCTAATTGAAGATTAGGCTTATCAAACATCAAATCAAGGAGTATTAGCACGAGAACCGAGGTAGAGCTGCTGTGTAAGATTGGGAACAGCGCCAAATCAGAGAATATTTCAGTTTTGGGGTTTTAGTTGTGGCCAAGGTGAGTGATAGCATCGTTTTGACACTAATTACAGTTAATTAAGGGTAATTAGTGAAGATTAGCGAATTTATACACCAATAAATTCTGGAAAAATGTTTAGAAATTTTTAAATAATATTTCATGCCTCTGTTATAAAATTTAGACGATTTGGTTAAGTTTTACTAAGTATGTGCTTAAACATGATTAAGAGGGACTATGGGAAAATATGAAGTTTTAGTCACTTTTGATCCCTTTTGATTCATTTGGATTGTTGTTTGCTGTTTGTGGTTCCTATTACATGTTGCTATGACTCAATGGTATGTTTTATGATTGATTAGAATAGTTAAATTGCTCGAAAACGTCATCGAATGGCGTAGAAAGCTCGCTGGAAAGTTGCAGAAATGTGCAGGTTCCGGACCGGATCGGATCGGAGTAGAGGGTCGGATCGGATTTGTGAACTGACCAAGGGAATCTGAACTGGATCGGAGCTTGTCACTGGAGGAGGATCGGCGAGAAGGAAGGCTGTTTGCTTAGAGTTGGAGTGGACAAGGGGGATCGGATCGGAACTAGGGAGCGGATCGGATCGGAGCTGTGGAGCGGATCGGATTGGAGCGGATCGGAGTAAGCTAAGGGGGCGGAGCGGATCGACAATTGGAGAAGGACAGGATCGGGTATGGGAACTTAGAAGGGAGGAACCACCGAACCAAGCAGAGAATAGGCACTACACTTCCGAACCGAACAAAGTGGAGAACCCGAACCGAAGGAGCACCGAACCGAATGGAAAAGACGACTACCGAACCGAACCGACGAAGATGGTGACTACCGAACCAAACCGAATTCCAGGACTGTTACTGCGTGACAACTCTTCTGAAGACCCACTCCAGTTCGACCAAAACCTGAGATGCAAAGGAAGTCCAAATGAGAAGTTAGAGCTCAAGATTTAGATGGGAATCAGCGAGTTCGCTTCATGATTGGGCTTTGCTGCGGGACGCGTGCCAAGGAGTTATCGACATCTATAGCTTTGGACCACTATGGTAGGAGGTATGAAGGCGGATTCAGGGCCATTATGGCATCGGTAGAACCAAGGGCTATGACCAATGAAGTGGGTCATTGAAATGTTTGGTCATGACTCCAAGTGTTTGGCTTGGTCACAGCAGGGTTTCTACAAGTCGGGATTCGTTGTTACCTCAGTTTGTCTAGTGTTCCAAAGTGGTAGATATCGTACGCTTTACGCACTGAGTGAGAGATGTGAGGATGGTTGCTATGGATGATTTACTTGCTCTCATTGTGACATGCACACCCCACCCCCGTATTCTTACACTCTTTATTATGGCACCTTAGAGTATTGTACGGTATGTGGTACTAACTCTTTGGTTGCAGGTCCAGGTTCAGGTATGGTTTAGTATACCTGTTATCATTCTATTTAGATGCTTATCGCTCATACCAGGCTTTATGTCTGACCCAGAGTTTTATGTCTCCTCTTATTACTCTGGGTGCTCACACGAGCAGACTAGAGACAGGTTAGCTGGTGATGCACGGGTAGATGATCCGGAGACGAGCAGGAGGCTTCCACGTACTATATACATAATATTCTCCCTGTGTTGTTGAAGATCACTGCTTGGGCATTGTTGGTGTATCTTCTACTTTAGCTTTCTTTTGTTTAGAGACAGTAAATTTGGAAAATTGTAATAAGCTGTATTTGGATTTCCGCTGCTTTGATGATTGATGTTGATTTTAGTTATCAGCTTATGCACTGTCTCACCTGTTTTATGTCAAGTATGTTATTATTGTATTTTATTCCATGCGCTGTGAGACATTCTACAGGTTCCTTGATTAGTTCATTCCTTTTTTTCCTTTCCTTGACGACCGTTCCGTGCTAGTCGGGCATGTGTACAGCGCACTTCCGGAGGAAATGCAGGCTGGTTCGGGGCGGGCCGTCACATAAATGTCAGGGCTGGTAGGTCAATGACACCACCATAGCTTGAAAGAAATGTCGTGCACTCCTTGGGTCCATCTCCAGTTTTTGACTCATACCGAGGTGTGAGGCTCGCGAATCCACGTTACACACAAAGCTATGTCACACAGACCATGCTTTGATCATCAACCACAAGACTTTGCTTTGCAACAGAAGCCTTGATCATATGCCACTTAGGCATGCCACATGGCAATCCATTCCATGTGACTAATTTCTATCAATATATAACCTCTGAGCTCGTACGTCTCAGAGAAGGGCGTTAAGCAAGAGAATAAATTCTCTACCGCCAAACAGATATATATTTAACAAAGATCAATCAGCACAGAACAAAATCCAATGTCAGACACACAGTCCATTTACAAGTTCGTTCTGGGTTTGAACGAAACCGGAGGCAACATATTCCTCGCATATCCGCACAATTAACAATACGTCCGGACGGCTACTACTTCAGCTCCTTCAAGGTAGCTACTCCAATCACGAGCATCTGTAGCGCCCATCCATCCAATGTGAAGAACGTCGGTCTTGAACCATCTTCATCTCTTCGACTTCTCACCGTCGATCGATTATTTGAAATGAGAATTAACTCGGCCTTTTCAAATAATCCACGTATATTTAGATTTTCATATCAATTCTTTATATAGTTAAATTACTCAATATTCACATTTCAGTTCCTTAGTATATTTTCATGTTAAATACATTCAACCATCACATATCAAGCAATCACAGCAAAATTGGTTTATTTCCGCTCTATATCGCTTATAATATTTTATAACGATATATCGCCATTTTTATTTATTTTAAAAACGGCCATATTTAATTAAACGACGTTTCAGGTCGTGCCGAGGCACTGGCGCTGTTTTTCACTAAATTTGTTTTACACATATCTAAAAATCTAACCATTGGATCTTCACAAATTTTATTTCATTAGAAAGATCTTTTCAAAGCGAACCCAACGGTTTCAGTTTTGGTAAAATCCGACGGTTGGATTTTCCACATTAGTCATTTGAAGTTACGATGTCAAAATATGAACTGCAGCATCGTTATTCGATTTAATTTAATTATATTTATATTTATATATAAATATAATCGATTCTGGCGCTGTTTTTCTTCAGATTTGAATTAAACATTCACGAGAATCCAACCGTCGGATCTTTACAAACTTGGTGCCGTTGGAAAGATATTTCCAAGGCGAACCCAATGGTTGCAGTTTCGGAAAAATCCGATGGTCGGATTTCCCGCACTAATCATTTGAAATCATGGTTTCAAAATACGAACTGTATGGCCACGATTCGTTTTAATTTTATTTATATATATATATATTGTTCATTCGACGATTTCGATATCGTTTTCACTTCAAATATTTCACTAACGCCTTTAAATTTTGGAAAATTTCGCCATAACCTCCTTTGTACGGGAGTGGTTAGGAAATTCCCAAATAGCCACACGGGCGTCTCATCTCAAAAAGAAAAAGAAAAAGCCAAGCGGTTAGCCAATAGGCTCATAAAATCATCACCCAAGCAAAACAGTAAACATGTACCTATTTGTCGGGCACACGATTTTATTCCTCTTCTCTAGCCTCTTTGCTATAACCTGTTCAATAAATATGCATGTACATATGTGCAATTCTTATCACTTATCATTTTCCATTCAACTTCCTATTTGATTCAATTTGGTTTAAAGACACCATTAATCCTAATGTTGCATACATAAGCAAAAATCATATCATTAGCTAAATAATGAATATTTCAACCCATGCATATTTATTTGAACAAGTGGTTATTTTTAATTCTTCACATTTCAAAAATGATATTTTTGACGAACAAAAATATTTTTCAACACATGACTGTTTTATTTATAACGCAAATATTTTACATACTTCATATATATTATAAAAATGTGATTTTTTTATTGCTTAAACAATTTATTCATTCAACACATGAATTTAATTTTCACACATTATTTCTCAACACATGAGCACTTCCACACATGAATATAGTTTCAACACATGACTTTAGTTTTAACGCATGAAAATAATTTCAACATATGAAAATAATTCTAACACATGAATATTATTCAAAATTTCGACAGCATAACGACAGGGTAGTTAAAACCGGCACCGTCCCGAGTACGGCTCCTCGCTCTACCTTAAAACCTCGTGGTTTTGACATTGGGGATTTCATGCATTTAGTTCGCACGCAGGCGGCATGTTTTATTTTCATTTCCACAATTATTTCCAATTTATTTCAATCGCCAATGGGTATTTTTCAACCACAACCAATCAATATCAGCCACAACCAATCAATATCAGCCGCAAACAATTATTCAAACATTCGCATTATTCACCCAATTTTTCACACCAATTCACAAAAAATAAATATCGCCCATGGTTTGTGGACGAGGGGAGTGTGTTTGTGTACATATATATATATATTATTTCTATATTTCACTTGTATTTCAACACAAATTATTTATCTAATGCATGTATAATTCATACTTCGCTCATATAGCTTACACAACGCATGTACATGAGGTATACAACACGTGTATAATTTATACTTCGCTTATATAATTTATACATGACATTTCCATTCATATTTCAATTAGAAATCTCACTTTGGTTGTCGAGGTGCTAAAAATCCAAGCGAGCTCAGAAAAATCCGCGGTCTCTTCTATGTGGTAGAGAGCCTCCCTGCAGTCACGATGTTTCTTGTTTCATCGAATTTCGTCAACACACGACAAAGATATAATTTTTCAAAGTTTGCAACAATTAAAAGTGTTATTTTCAATTCAAATAAAATAAAGCCGATACCTTTCACGATGGTTCAAAACTAGGTTTTGATTTATCGAATAAACCGCTGCACGATAAGAGAATCGGCCTGCACCATTGGAAAAAGCTAGGAGAGGCACTCTAGGGGGTGGTAGTCGCAGTGACCTCGGCGGCGTCTATCAGAGGCGGCGGCGGCGAAAAGTTCGGGACTTTGAGGGCTTGGTTCTCGAGGCACAGAAGACGAGGGGTGGCGAATCGGGTATGGATTTAAAGAGGGGAGGGAGGCGAACAAAAAGTTGAACTGGGGGTGGGGCTGATTCGGGCTGTGGCGATCAGAAATCGCCAGGGAAGGGAGGAGCATTTCTGTCGTCGATATCGAGGGGAGGCGGGGTTTTCTGAGATATTTTTTTTATTTTAATGAATGGAGAATTTTGATTGGCCCGTGGGTTTTATTAAATTTTAAAATAGTGTTTCTCCACACGAACACTAATTCAAACCCAATGACTGTCGTCCCCAGCTAAATACCCCCATCCCGGAACCAATGGGATATGTTTCGTAGGCCAATTCGACTGTTACAGTCAGTTATTTTTCAAATTAAAGTATAAAACATTTTATATTCAATTTGAACGTACATTTCAATTTGCCAGGGCCACAAACTGATTCAAAAAATTCCAAAAAAATAAATCTAGCTATGTTTTGACGTTGCGGTCCCAACAAAACTAGTTTCGTCGAATTTTGAGATCGTTTAGAAAATGGCCCTTTTCTGGCTGATCCAATTTAACAGAAATTTACCAAACACATTTTCTTTTGCCCCGCTCACATACTAGCTTCAAAAATTATGAAATTTGAAAACTAGCTATAGTTTGACATCCCGGATCCAACAAAAGTGGTTTCGTCGCATTCCGAGGTCATTTGCAAAATGTCTATTTTCAAGGGCTATATATTCTATATAGCGACCTTTCTTAAAATTCATTTGGCCATAACTTTTGATTCCCGCTATGAAACTTTGATTTTTCAGATTCATTAGAAAGGTATTCATAAACAGATTTAAATATTTTTGGTTTCACTAAAATCCGTTATATTTTACACCCGGTGCAGTCAGTCAAAGTTTGAATTCAAATTTTCAAACTGCCCTACTATTTCTAATTCACTATTTTATTGGAATATTCTATTTCAATTGTTCAAATTCCTTTGAAATAACCAATTTAAAAATTTTAAATTGGCTCGTATTTTCTGGGTTGTTACAATCTCCCCCACTTAAAACTTTTCGTCCCCGAAAAGGAAACAACAGTAAAGTAGGAAACAAAAATGTAAATGCAAAGTATTGTGAAGGTACCTTGCACCGGAGTTAGTCAGAGATGTCCACTCTACATTTGGGGTAAGCTTGCTTAATGCTCTCCTCGGTCTCCCAAGTACAGTCTCTAGGATCACTACTCTATTGCACTTTAACTAAATGAATCTTTTTGCTCCTTAGCTCTCTAGTTTCTTTGCCAACAATCTTTAATGGATCTCTTCTGACTGCTAATTCTGGAGTAATTTCCAAGTCCTGTTGCGCTGCTTCTTCTACAACAAGATCCGGATCATGCACATGTCTTCTAAGTTGTGATACATGAAATACATCATGCACTCCAGGCAACCAATCTGGTAATAGAAGAGTTCCAATTCGTTATAGTATAGGAAAGGGACCAATAAATCTGGGTGGTAACTTCCCAGTTTTGCCGAATCGGATCACTCCTCTCATCGGAGAAACTTTCAAATAAACATGATCACCAACGGCAAGTGTCAAATCTCTTCTCCTAGAATCCGCATAACTTTTCTGTCGGCTTTGTGCGGTTTTCAATCGCTTCTTGATGAAGTCAACTTTATCAGATGCTTCTCTAATCATATCGGGCCCCAACACAAGTCTGTTGCCAGGTTCTACCCAACACGCTGGAGTTCTGCACGGTCTTCCGTATAATGCTTCAAATGGCAACATCCCCAAACTTGCTTGATATATATGAGAATTCTGCCAAATGTAAGTGATCTTCCCATGACCCACCAAAATCAATAATACAAGCCCGCAGTAAATCTTCTAGAATTCTGTTTACTCGCTCAGTTTGGCCATATGTCTTAGTGTGATAAGCGGTGCTCATATTCAATTTCGTTCCTAATTCTGTCTTAAATGCCTCCCAGAATTTGCTAGCAAATATTGAGTCTCTATCACTGACTATGCTGATGGGAATTCCATGCAGCTTAACAATTTCTTTGAAATATATCTGTGCTAGACTTTGAGCGGTTCTATTTGATCTGACAGGTATGAAATGGGCAGTCTTCGTGAAGCGATCTACGATTACCCAAATACTGTTATTACCTTTCTTGGTTCGGGGAAAACCATCTATGAAATCCATGGAAATCTGTTCCCATTTCCAACCTGGGACTTCCAGCGGTTGCAACAATCCGGCTAGCTTTTGTTGGTCGCTCTTGACTAATTGACAAGTAGGGCATCCGCTAACATATAAAGAAATGTCCCTCTTCATTGCCCTCCACTAGAAGGTGCGCTTAATATCATTATACATTTTACTTACTCCAGGATGAATGCAAAGTTTGGATTTATGACATTCATATAGCACCTCTCTTCGAAGCTCTGGAATATTCGGGATGCAAATCCTGTTATTTAACCTGAGAACCCCCTTATCGTCAATTCGAAAACTTGTGGTTTCACCTTCCTTGATCCTCTGACTGATTCTCTGAATAAATTCATCGTCTTTTTGAAGGACTAAAATTTTATCAATCAATCTAGGCGTAATTATAAGATTGACAATGATTGCGGTTTTTCTACTAAGTGCATCCGCTACAACGTTAGCCTTTCCCGACGTATACAGGATATCTAGATCATACGCTGCAAGAAATTCTAGCCAACCCTGCTGCCTCAAATTCATATCTTTCTGGGTGTATAAATACTTCAATGATTGATGATCTGTATACAGTTCAAATTTCTCACCCAATAAGTAATGCCTCCAGATTTTCAGAGCAAAAACGATAGCTAGCAACTCAAGATCATGAGTTACATAATTCTTCTCATGTGGTTTTAGTTGGCGGCTTGCATAAACGACTACTTGGCCCCTTTGCATTAGCACTGCACCAAGACCTCTAATAGAAGCATCTGTCCAAACCGTCAAATCCTGATTGCCACCGATAATGGTTAACATTGGAGCAGTTGTCAATTTCGATTTCAATTCCTGGAAAGCTTCCTCACAGTCGGAAGTCCACTTAAATTTCTCGTGCTTCTTCATAAGCTTCGTTAATGGACCAGATATCTTCGAGAAATCCTTAATGAGTTTTTGATAATAACTAGCCAACCCCATAAAACTTCTGACCTCTGTGGGTGTAGTAGGCTGTTTCCAGTCTTGAATTATTGTTATTTTGCTCGGATCAACAGAAATCCCTTCCTTTGACACGACATGGCCAAGGAACTTCACTTCTTCTTGCCAGAAGACACATTTAGAGAATTTGGCTTTGAAGACGTTCTTTTTCAGAATCTCCAATACTTGTTCTAAGTGTTTTTCATGCTCGGGCTTTGATTTGGAGTAGATTAAAATATCATTGATGAATACGAGGACAAATTTATTCAGAACTCCCCTGAACACTCTATTCATTAGATCGAAAAATTATGCTGGAGCATTTCATAAGCCGAACGGCATTACTAACCATTCATAAAATATGTCTAGACCTCTGAAAGCTGTCAAAGGAACACACTCTTCGGCAATTCTCAATTGATGAAAACCCGTAGCTAGGTCCATTCGGGAAAATACTCTCGCCCCATTTAATTGCTCTAGCAAGTCATCGATGCAGGGTAATCGGTATTTGTTTTTGAGCGTTTGTTTGTTGAGGTCTCTTTAATCAACACACAATCGAAGAGTACCGTCTGACTTTGGGACAAACACTACAGCTGCACCCCAACTAGAAAAGCTAGGTCTGATCAGGCCCTTCCATAGCAGTTGACGAGTTTGATCGCCTAGTTCTTCCTTTTCCTTTGGAGTCATTCTGCGAATTGGATGTACTACTGGTCTGGCTTTGGGAATTAGATCAATTCTGAATTCTATTTCTCTTGGCGGAGGTAAGTTTTCGACTTCTTCAAACACATCCGCATAGTTTCTAACGACAGGAATCTTTTCTAAGGAAGTGGGGATAACTTCTAAAGCAGACCAAAATTCCTTTCTATCTGGATTTGAACCATGACATGGTACAGTAATATATCCAAGCTTCGTTCGAATTTTTATTATCCTTTCTGCACACTTTACTTCAGCTTCGTATTTCGTTAACCAATCTAGCCCGAGAATGATATCAAATTCGGGAATGTCCATAACGACTAGATCAAAAGGAAACTTGTAGAAAGAACAAGAAGCTGGCACTTTACAATATGAACTGAGAATAACAGAGCCCCTTATTGGATTATGAACTTTAACTAACTCTTTGAGCTTTCTTTGTTTTAACTTTAATTTGTGCACTATTTTACTAGCAATAAAACTACGTGATGCACCCATGTAAAATAATACAGAAACCGGAATATTTTTAATTGTAAGGGTACCTCCCAAAACATCCGGTTTACCTACTCCATCGGAAGCAGCCGACGGGTTCGTCCCATCATATACGTGAGCTACTGCGGCCTTCTTAAGAAAAGGGCAGTCTTTGACAAAATGATCTGTCCTGCGGCAGTTAAAGCATGAGCGAGGGTTCTGAGAGCCCTGGCTTGAACCTTGTGAGTCGGTCTTCTGCCTTTTTGGGGCTGTGCAAACATTTGAGTAGTGCCCCACCTTGCCACAATTGTAGCAGCTTCCATTTGGCTTCCTGCTAGTCTGTTGGTTCGAGGATGCCATCTTGCTTGATTCTTGTTGGTTTGTAGCAGGCTTGCGCTTATTCCCGGCCTGGCTCTTAGCATGGTCTTGATCCAGGTCCTCATGGTTACACGCCATCTCCACTAATTCGTTAAACGCCAGCTTAATGTGCGCCATTTCCCTGTCTTGGTACTGTCGCTTCAGCCCGAGGATGAACCTCTTGTTCTTGGACTTCGCGATGGCGACGAGCTCAGAAGCATAGCGGGATAATTGTGTAAACTTGTTCATATAATCTTGCACCGAGAGATCCCCCTGGTGGAGGTTTGCGAATTCGTCGTGCATGCGCTCAAGGGCCTGCTCTGGGACATACTTCTCTTTGAATAATTCTTTGAATTCGTCCCATGTCCTACCAGTATTTCTGTTTGTTGCGGTAAGAGCTTCCCACCATAGTTCGGCTTCTTCTTGTAGAAGCCAAGCGCCCATAAAAGCTTTGTCTTGATCACCCAGCCTTAGGCCTCCAAGTATTTTCTCGCATGTTTTCAACCATGCAAGGGCCTCTATCACAGTGCCCGTTCCAGAGAAGGTTTTGCCTCCTAGGTTCTTGTACCTTTTTGCCACGTGGTCCATCTCGAATTGTTGAGTGGCCAGGGGTTGTATTAAGGGTCCCTCTTCAACTGGGACTTCTCCTCGTCCTCTGCCACGGCCAGCTCGGCCTTCTCTACCAGTGGCTGCTCGGGTAGCCATTGTTCAAGTTCTGTATAAGCACGAAAAGAGTCAACCTACAGAAATGATAATTTTATTGTATGGTAAAGCAGAAGAACTTAAGGAAAGATAACGATGTACTGATCAAATTCTTTTTGCTATTCTGCCTAGATCATTCTAGGACATTACTAGTCCTATCTCTAATGAGCCACTCGCCTTAGAATACTACTGATTCTATTCTGACGAAGTGTTTAATGTGTTAAATTTCAGAACTAAGGTTAACCAAAGCTCCCATAACAGCTGGGACGATCCCAAAACCCCGTGCCACGGTGTTAAGGATAATCATTGGAATATAACACATTAATCATCATTAGCAGAGTACAGATAATTGCATGAACAAGAAATAGAATAATTTACACAAATAAGACAGCGGAATCATATATATATATATATCACCACATCAGAGAGCACAGTGCAGTATACTACTTAGTGCAAAACAGTACATAATCAGTCTACATCGCCTGTGGCGGAATCATACATAGAGAATACATAAACTAAGCATCAGTCTACATCGCCAGTGGCAGAATCATAATACATATACAATAATGGCGGAAAAGTCACAGTCATCACGGTGTAGTCTAAGCCTCGCCATGAGCCAAAAGTGCAACTCTACTGCGGTGCCAAGCCAAAATATGTCAGCTACCTGTAACTAGGTTGCCCGTGTGAAAATAAGGCACCCGAGTTTGCAAGGTGAAACAAACTACGAGTCAGTCATGGGACTGGTATGAAAAATCTACTTAACTTATTAAACAACAATAATAAGGCAAATCAGAGGACCACGCCACTTTCGCGGAACGGGTTTACTCCAATGAGTGCTAGTGCATGAAATAAAGTAAATGATTAAATCGTCGCAATGCTTTTTATAAAAATGAAGCCATTATAAGACTCAGGTCCCATCACACAATGCAATGCAAGAGGATAGAGTTTTACCTTATAATGGCCAAAAATGCTTCATATGTATAAAACAAAAGTGTTTGATATTATTACTAGTGTATATATGTTTTCAAAAGCAAATTCAATCATAAATATCAATCCTAGGCGGCATAGCTACCATCTACTATGTCGCCATACTAGTAATACAATCACATCCGTAATTTCGTATCAGAAATTGGATTCCATCATGAGTCAAGGCAAGGGGCAAGCTCCTCTCCGTTCGAGACACTCTAGCAAATGCCTCAGGACCGCACACAGCAATCCCTGGATCCTCCAAGGCCGGTCCTCTCTTACTTTTGAGGATTGGCAATTCCTGAACACACGTTTCTCGGTTCTTACAGACCAATAATCGAGGCGCCTCGCATTCCAACAACCACACAGGTGAAATGTAGATATAAATGTCAGGGCTGGTAGGTCACTGACACCACCATAGCAAGAAAGAAACGTCGTGCACGCCTTGGGTCCTTCTCCCGTTTTTGACTCATACCTGGCTGTGAGGCTCGCGAATCCATGTTATACACAAAGCTACGTCACACAGACCATGTTTTGATCATCAACCACAAGACTTTGCTTTGCAATAGAAGCCTTGATCATATGCCACTTAGGCGTGCCACACAGGCAATCCATTCCATGCGACTAATTTCTATCAATATATAACCTCTGAGCTCGTACGTCTCAGAGAAGGGCGTTAAGCCAGAGAATAAATTCTCCACCGCCAAACAGATATATATTTAACAGAGATCAATCATCACAGAACAAAATCCAATGTCAGACACACAGTCCATTTACAAGTTCGTTCTGGTTTTGAACGAAACTGGAGGCACCATATTCCTCGCATATCCGCACAATCAACAATACGTCCGGACGGCTACTACTTCAGCTCCTTCAAGGTAGCTACTCCAATCACGAGCATCTGTAGCGCCCATCCATCCAATGTGAAGATCGTCGGTCTTGAACCATCTTCATCTCTTTGACTTCTCACCGTCGATCGATTATCTGAAATGAGAATTAACTCAGCCTTTTCAAATAATCCACATATATTTAGATTTTCAAATCAATTCTTCGCATGGTTAAATTACTCAACATTCACATTTCAGTTACTTAGTATATTTTCATGTTAAATACATTCAACCACCACATATCAAGCAATCACAACAAAATTGGTTTATTTCCACTCTATATCGCTTATAATATTTTATAACGATATATCGCCATTTTTATTTATTTTAAAAACAACCATATTTGATTAAACGACGTTTCAGGTCGTGCCAAGGCAATGGCGATGTTTTTCACTAAATTTGTTTTACACATATCTGAAAATCTAACCGTTGGATCTTCACAAATTTTATTTCATTAGAAAGATCTTTTCAAAGCGAACCCAACGGTTTCAGTTTTGGGAAAATCCGACGGTTGGATTTCCCACACCAGTCATTTGAAGTTACGATTTCAAAATACGAACTGCAGCGTCGTTATTCGATTTAATTTAATTATATTTATATTTATTGATAAATATAATCGATTCTGTCGTTGTTTTTCTTCAGATTTGAATTAAACATTCCGGAGAATCCAACCGTCGGATCTTTATAAATTTGGTGCCGTTGGAAAGATATTTCCAAGGAGAACCCAACAGTTGCGGTTTCGAAAAAAATCTGATGGTCAGATTTCCCGCACTAACCGTTTGAAATCACGGTTTCAAAATACGAACTGCACGGCCACGATTCGTTTTAATTATATATATATATAGTTCATTCGACGATTTCTATATCGTTTTCACTTCAAATATTTCACTAACGCCTTTAAATTTTGGAAAATTTCTCCATAACCTCCTTTGTACGGGAGGAGCTGGGAAAATTCCCAAATACGGGCGTCTCATCTCAAAAAGAAAAAGAAAAAGCCAAGCGGCTAGCTAATAGGCTCATAAAATCATCACCCAAGCAAAACAGTAAACATGTACCTATTTGTCGGGCACACGATTTTATTCATCTTCTCTAGCCTCTTTGCTATAACCTGTTCAATAAATATGCATGTGCATATGTGCAATTCTTATCACTTATCATTTTCCATTCAACTTCATATTTGATTCAATTTGGTTTAAAGACACCATTCATCCTAATGTTGCATACATAAGCAAAAATCATAACATTAGCTAATTAATGAATATTTCAACCCATGCATATTTATTTGAACAAGTGGTTATTTTTAATTCTTCTCATTTCAAAAATGATATTTTTGACGAACAAAAATAATTTTCAACACATGATTGTTTTATTTAGTTGTTATACATGTTAAAAATAATATTCATTTCACAAATATTTCTACACTCGTATATTTTTAGCAAATCACAAACATGATAAAAATGTTATTTTTATCATATAAAATATTTATTCAACACATGAACGTTTTTAACACTTCATAATTTCAATAAAAATGTAATTTTTATTGTTCGATCTTTTTATTCAACACATGAACCTTTTCAACATACGCACTTCTCAACACATGAGCATTTCCACACATGGATATTTTATATAGTTTGTTCATATAAGAAAGATAAATTTTTTATTGTTGAAACTATTTATTTATAAAGTGAATATTTTACATACTTCATATATATTATAAAAATGTGATTTTTTTTATTGCTTAAACACTTTATTCATTCAACACATAAATTTAATTTTCACACATTATTTCTCAACACATGAGCACTTCCACACATGGATATAGTTTCAACACATGACTTTAGTTTTAACGCGTGAAAATAATTTCAACATATGAAAATAATTCTAACACATGAATATTATTCCAAATTTCGGTAGCATAACGGCAGGGTAGTTAAAACGCACCGTCCCAAGTACGGCTCCTCGCTCTACCTTAAAACCTCGCGGTTTTTGACAATGGGGATTTCATTCATCTAGTTCGCACGCAGGCAGCATGTTTTATTCTCATTTCCACAATTATTTCCAATTTGTTTCAATCACCAATGGGTATTTTTCAACCACAACCAATCAATATCAACCACAAACAATTATTCAACCATTCGCATTATTCAACCAATTTTTCACACCGATTCACAAACAATAAATATCGCCCATGGTTTGTGGACGAGGGGAGTGTGTATATATATATATATATATTATTTATATATTTCACTTGTATTTCAACACAAATTATTTATCCAATGCATGTATAATTCATACTTCGCTCATATAGCTTACATAACGCATGTACATGAGGTATACAACACGTGTACAATTTATACCTCGCTTATATAATTTATACATGACATTTCCATTCATATTTCAATTAGAAATCTCACTTTGGTTGTTGAGGTGCTAAAAATCCTAGCGAGCTCAAAAAAATCTACGGTCTCTTCTATGTGGTGGAGAGCCTCCTTGCGGTCACGATGATTCCTGTTTCATCGAATTTCATCAACACACGACAAAGATATAATTTTTCAAAGTTTGCAACACTTAAAAGTGTTATTTTCAATTCAAATAAAATAAAGCCGATACCTTTCACGATGGTTCAAAACTAGGTTTTGATTTATCGAATAAACCGCTGCACGATAAGAGAATCGGCCTGCACCACTGGAAAGAGCTAGGAGAGGCGCTCCAGGGGGTGGTGGTCGCGGTGAACTCAGCGGCGTCTATTAGAGGCGGCGGCGGCGAAAAGTTCGGGACTTTGAGGGCTTGCTTCTCGAAGCACAGATGACAAGGGGTGGCGAATCGGGTATGGATTTAAAGAGGGGAAGGAGGCAAACAAATAGTTGAACTGGGGGTGGGGCTGATTCGGGCTGTGGCGATCGGAAATCACCAGGGAAGGGAGGAGCGTTTCTGTCATCGATATCGAGGGGGTGCGCGGGGTTTTCTGAGATAATTTTTTTAATGAATGGAGAATTTTGATTGGCCCGTGGGTTTTATTAAATTCTAAAAAAGCGTTTCTCCACATGAACATCAATTCAAACCCAACGACTATCATCCCTATCTAAATACCCCCATCCCAGACACAATGGGATATGTTTCCTAGGCCAATTAGACTGTTATAGTCGGTTATTTTTCAAATTAAAGTATAAAACATTTTATATTCAATTTGAACGTACATTTCAATTTGCCAGGGCGACAAACTGATTCAAAAAATTCCAGAAAAATAAATTTAGATATGGTTTGACGCTGCGGTCCCAAAAAAACTAGTTTCGTCGAATTCCGAGATCGTTTGAAAAATGGCCCTTTTCTGGCCGATCCAATTTAACAGAAATTTACCAAACACGTTTTCTTTTGCCTCGCTCACATACTAGCTTCAAAAATTATGAAATTTGAAACCTAGCAATAGTTTGACATCCCGGATCAAACAAAAGTGGTTTCGTCGAATTCCGAGGTCGCTTGCAAAATGTCTATTTTAAAGGGCTATATATTCTATATAGCGACCTTTCTGAAAATTCATTTGGCCATAACTTTTGATTCCCGCTATGATACTTCGATTTTTCAGATTCGTTAGAAAGGTATTCATAAACAGATTTAAATATTTTTGGTTTCACTAAAATCCATTATATTTTGCACCCGGTGCAGTCAGTCAAAGTTTGAATTCAAATTTTCAAACTGCCCTACTATTTCTAATTCACTATTTTATTGAAATATTCTATTTCAATTGTTCAAATTCCTTTGAAATAACCAATTTAAAATTGTTAAATTGGCTCGTATTTTCCGGGTTGTTACAACAGATCTGTGGTGGTTGTGGCGGTGGGAAAAAACAGATGAGGGGTAGTGTTTAAAATTGTTGATTTGGGAAATGCGATTGGGGAACCTGAAGGATGAAAAAAGATGGACATGTATCAGTCATGCAAGATCAACATTTTCCATTTTCTTGAGGACAAGCTTGCATCTATTACAAGTTGATTTTCTATCAACATTACTTCAACCATATTTTCTGAAGAACATGAATACAAGATTAGCACAGATGTGTGGTTAGAGTAGGTTTAAGTCCTCTATAAACATTAAGCAAAGAAAGCAAATTGGTGTGCAATAGAATTAAACTATAATAATATATCTCCAACAATTCATAGCTAATCGATTGTGCATGTTTCAAATACAAATCCTTATTTTGGATGTTTATGGTTCTCATTGTTGAACTGGGTAAAATCAATGGTTTTGTTTCATTGATTGCTCGATAGCATAACCCAAAACTTAGTTTGCATTGGATAAGAAACAAATAATTTTATATTGTATACTAAGCGGTGACCTTATACTTCCATTTAGTCTGCAGAAACGGAAGACAATTCAACATTTGTTGTTGACGATAATATATCACCAATGTCAGATATAAAAGAACATAGTAAAGATTTTGATGAAGCACCGATTTTTTTTGGAAGACCCTTATTTGCTATGACAATCAATGATCAATCAAGCACCTGAAATTTCATGTTATACAAGCATGAATTTTTCCAATATATGATAATTTGGGCATCTTTTACAGGATGTGAAATACTGTAACTAAAGACAAATAAAAATACATGGTAAGAATTATTACACAGAAAGTGACAAAAATAACAGAAATATTTGTAGTGCTGACTTATATGAGCAGTTATCTAATCCAAAAATCTTGTAGTTGGCAAGAATTATGATATTTTAACTACTAAGTTCTAACAATGTGTTTAGCATGGTTATCTGGAGTTCACCAAATAAACACCAATCTTTTGTCTTGTTTCCTTTATTTAGATTTATTTTTTGTTATCATAATATTTTCAAACGCTAACCGATTTCCGCTGTTAAGGTAATAAACCCTAATCATGATTCTAATAGGCCATCCAATAGAATAAACCCCAAATCACATAACTCTAATCATATTTAAGATGCTTACCCTCTTTTACATCTAACTTGAAGCCACATCACTGTGCAGATCCGAACCTTTTGTAGGATCGGTTTGAGAAGGTGGATAGGAACCGATTATAAGATGTTATAACTTGAATGATTGAGTAAAAACACCAAATCTCCTGATAGATTGGAGAAAACTAAACTTTGTTATCTTCAAATAATTTTCCTCTTGCACAGGTATAAGATATCGGGTATGTGGAAATGTGAAGCTTTAGGAAGATTAACACAGCGTTGGCAGATTTTGACAAGAAAATGGATGCGAGATTTAGGGTTTATGTGGAATTTGAGCATCGTATTTGCTAAAGGGACGGAGAGTAAAGTGAAATTTAAGATGATTTCATGAAGAACGGAACAAAAGGAAGGAAACGCGATTTGAGGAAGAAAGAAGGAAATGACGGAGAAAACATTATTTGTTAAGCGGAAATTATGCCTAAATTTATTGGCTCAAACAATTTGTTTTTGGCTCTTACAGTAGGCAAACCTCCCTAACAGTCCGTTTGATTAACAAAATGACAACCTTTTTATACTATCATAAATGACAACTTTTATATGTTTCATGTCTTCCACTAAAAAAACCAATTTTTTAAGTTGAAATAACATGACACTAAAAATATGTCCATTTTTAATATTACAATATGACGCTAAAAATATATTCATTTTAAATGTAATAACATGACACTAAAAATATGTTCATTTTTAATATTACAATATGACACTAAAAATATATTCATTTCCAATGAAATGACATTACGCTGAATATATTTTCATTTTTAATGAAATCACATAACTCTAAATATATATGTTCACACATATAGAACATTAATTTTAGTGTATACATATTATGTTATGATTCATATTACTACATATAATAAACTCTAAACTTTTTGGTGTCTACCTATAGTGTCAATTTCATATCAACACATGCAACACCATTAGACTTTGGTGTCAACATACGGTGTAAACTTCTCATATGAATACATGTTATAACTTCTAAATTTGGTGTCAACATATGGTGTCAAGAATCAATAAAAATGAATATTTTTATTTAAATCTTAATCTAAACAAGTCGGTGTTTATAGATCTAAATAAATAGGAAAAGTTATCGTATGACATAGATCTAAATGAACATGAATATCCCAAACCATCGCAATTCACAAACAACAAATTCCAAACACAAGGCATCGCAAATTTGATTTATAACCATATTTTCATGAATTTCAATTAGCGATAAATAATTAAGTGTTTAATAAATTTTTAAAACAGAAATCTCACATCGGTTGTTGAATCCTTCAAAATTGTAGATCACTCCGTTTTGATTCTAGTCAATTCTGGAAGGTAGTATTTTACGCTGCGAATCCAACTCAACTTGAATCGTTCGCTTTGGACTTCGTATGTAATATATAGACAAGTTTCTATGTTAATTATATAATCATACTAATTAAATTATAATTAAATTTAATTAACCACGCTTACTTAATCGTTGCCATATCTATTATCTTCTTCCATCAGAAATACGCTCCTTGGAACCCATTTGTTTGCTCCTTCTGATCACCATTGCATACCTCACCACCACGTCAGAAGCCGATCAACTCCCAACATTCCGACCGCCTAAGCACCACCTTCACACGCCCGGAGCGCCACCCAGCTCGCACCTCCATAGGGCACAAAAATCAAATCCAAACGCAGCCACTTTGTGGTCAAAAATCCACCAATCCGTGAAAGTAAATATGATGTCAACCGTATAGAATTAAGGATCTTGAAGAGCTCTTGCATTTGGTGTTTGGAGTTTTGAGAATCATTGAGTAATTGAGGGGATAGAAGGGAAAGGAGTTTATTTGTTTTTCTTATCTTTTTTTTCTTTTGAAGGATGGAGCGGATCTGGAGGAATGAGAAAGGAGAGCAGATGCGCAAGAAATGGAAGGGGCAGAGAAAATGGGAACATGCTTGGTAAATATAGTATAAAATAAAGGGTACCCAAAAGTTCGGCTTGCACAAGTTTTGGACTGAAAATTTAATTTCCATAAATCTAAAATGTTACACATTTACTACCATAAATCTAGAGTTTCAAAATTTAAAATTTAAAATGCCAATTTAACAAGTATAACGGGTAACTCTTCTCTAATATAAAAAAATGTTTACACAGTTCCTTCACGAACCGAACTCCGAAAAATACGATTAAATATACCAAAACGATCAACGCGACAAGACGGACGTAACCATAAAATAAAATTAGTGTCATGACACTTCGCATAAAATCCATTACGGACCCCTTTTTAAAGTTAATTAATTACCTCTATTACCAAATTAATGCACTGCTGTCATAAGCTTTTCAATTAAGATATGTTTTAAAAGGAATGATATAATTAAATTGTAAATTTTATTAATGTTTACCATTTACCGTCAATTGAATCTTAATTAAAATGTTATCGTATTTAGACGAAATAAATGTTCATAAATTTATAATTTCAAAATGGGCTAGGCAAATATAAAGTTTCCCTATAATTCAAACGTTCATATTTAGTTATAAACCATGCTATATCTGACAATTGACAACCGCACTTTGCATATAACAAATTTCAAAAGTATTTCCATACATATGATATTTAAATATTTCAAATTTAGTAATCAATAATTTATTTATTTTTAACCATTTGCAAAGGAAGAGAGATATAAAAGGGCGTGGAAAAAAACACATGCAACGTGTATTATTATTATTTTTCCTTATGTTTCTTATATGGAAGTGATGATTCAATACTTAATGCATAAATGGAATTCAAAGTATTTCATTTGATGATGAAATTGGTCAGTTAAGTGCTTAGAGATTTTAGACATACATGTAGCTAACGTTTCCAATTCTGTAAGAAAATGTTATAAATGGACTTTTAGCATTAATGTTGTCTCACTTTTGTCATTTGGAAATATTTCTATTGATGCCTGTAGCATTACTAGAATTCTTCCTTTCATATTTTAGCAAATGCGTACTGCGTATAAGCAACGTTGTTTGTTTTAAATTCTAATATTATGAGATGAACAATATTAATGTGAACGTAGTATCGCACGTTTCTTATTTCACAATTATAGAAGAATTTCATATCTAATTACAGATAATTGTTTATTAGAAACAAATTTGAAATCATTCATTAATCATAAAATTTATACATAAAGTTATTCAATAGTTTAATTTAAAAATGAAAATTTTAAATTCTGACGCATTTTCTAATAAAATTTCATAAAATAAAATTTTTAAATTGGACCTGATTTTCCGGGTTGTTACAATCTCCCCCACTTAAAATCTTTTCATCCTCGAAAAGGAACGAAGCTAAAAGTTGTTTAACGAACTAATTCAATTTTCATTCTTTTATTTGTTTTATAATTTTATTAGTTGGACTAATAATCACACAACACAACCATCAATAAATTAGTTGATTAACTTTTCAAAAATATATAATTTATATATTCAAAAATCATATTTTTAGTGCAAATCACAACAATAAACTCTAATTAAGTTTTGGTTCTCATACCAGTCACTTGGAAATATATAGATATCCCACTCCGAACTCGAACATAAACACTAATGATGATGCCTCATCATCAGAATCATCTCTGGGCGACTAGAGTGTGATTCTATATCTATCTAGTATATTTGAGACTTCGTATACACGTGGACCAGACATATATTAAAATCTCTATATACTCGATTGTCCATATTAAAATATGATAATATTTCAAATACGTATTTTACGATAAAATATTCAAAACTAAATTTGTTATTAAAAAAAATAACACTCTTCGGACTCATTCTAGGGCATTTCTAACCCCATCTCTAATGGGTCATTCACATTCTAGGATACTGCTGATCCTATCTCTAATGAGTATTCTTATTGGATATTACTAATCCAATCTCTGATGAGTCTTTTGTTCAGTCCTAACGAGTTGTACCCCAAAGATTTTGAGCGAACCAAAGCTCTGATACCAACTGTAACAACACGGATTTTGCCCGGAACTAATCGATCGCAAGATCGACCAAGACCTTCAATTCCTGCATACGTTAACTTGGGGAATACAATACATTAGAACAATAACAAAAGACTTTTATTACATCATGATAATATAACATCAGAGTACAGAATATCAGCGTACATCGAATAGAATAATAATACAGCGGAAGAATAAATTACAATGAATTTAATACATTGCAGCAGAACAATTAAATTAACAGCGGAAGACTGTCAATGCTCTAGACACAACTTTGAGCTTCGATCCAGAATCCTGCTAAAAAAATCTGCAAAGAAGCTACTCGACTGCACGTGTGGAAAATATGGGCACCCGAGTTTGCAAGTAAAACAAACTACAGGTCAGTCATGGGACTGGTATGAGAAATCTTACTTAACTAATCTAATAATAAAGCTAATCACAGGACCACGCCGCTATCGCGGAACGGGTTTACTCCATTGGATTGCCAGTGCATAAAGTAAAGTAAATCGTTAAATAACGCAATGCTTTTTAGAAAAATGAAACCATTATAAGACTCAAGTCCCATCACACAATGCAACGCAAACCAGAGGATAGAGTTTTACCGTATAATTGTCAAAAATGCTTGATACGATAGAAACGGATTTGATATTATTATTAGCGTATATATGTTTTCAAAAAAAATTCAATCATAATGTATTAATCATAGACGACATGGGTACCATATATCATGTCGCCATACTAGTTACAAATCAAAACTGCATGGTGTCATTGGTTTTCCATCATGAAATCGAGGCTAGGGATCGTCCTCTTCGATTCAAGACACTCTAGCAAATGCCTCAGGATCACACCTATGGGAAACCCTTGGATATTCAAGGCCGGTCCCCACCTAATGGTAGCGGATTAGTTATGCCTGAACACACGCTTCTCGGTTCCTTTGAACCTCCATATGGCCACTGACAACCTATAAATCCGAGATACCTCAATCTATCGTCCACATAAGTATAATGCCAGCCAGTTTAAGCACTGACACCACTCCTAGCTAGAAAGAAACATGTGCACTCCCTGCAGTCCTGATCCCGTTTTCGACTCATACCGGGGTGTGAGGCTCGCGAAGTCACGCTATACACAAAGCTACACCTAAACAGGCTATGCTTTCATCATCAACCACAAGGCCCTGCTTTTCAACAAAAGCCTTGATCCATGCATCTTAGCATGCCACATTGTCAATCCATACAATACCATTGATTTCTGCCAATATATATAACCTCTAAGCTCGTGCGTCTCAGAGAAGGTTGTTAAACACCAAACAGATATATATATATATATATAGCAGAGGTCAACGAATACAACATAAAGGAATACAACGTCAGACATACCATCCATTTACAAGTCCGTTCTGGGTCTGAACGAAATCCGAGGCACCTTATACCTCGCATATCCGAACAATCAACAAGTACGTTCCGGACGGCCGCCACTATAGCCCCTTCAAGGTAGCTACTCCAATCATGGGCGTCAATGGTAACTTATCCATTCGACGTGAAGATCGTCAGTCTTCAATCACCGTCTTCATCTTCGACTCGTAGTTGTCGTATTTATTATTCGGAATGGGTTTAACCCGGTCTTTCCGAATAAGTCACATATTTTATAATAAATAATATAGAAAACACATACAATGCCTCATTCCAATTCAGAATATTCTTTCAATAAAATATTCATATTATTAAAACTCCAATTTGATTTTAATCTCCAAAATCATTGCAAAATGATTATTCAAATTTAAGAAATTAATCTTATCTTTAACTGGGTAAATGAACTAATGTCATTTATAACATTGTCCACGATAAACTCAAAATTATTCTCTATTAAATATGGAATCTTCACAGAAATCAGATCAATATATAATCGATAAAAATTTCTGTATCGGACTAATAATATAAATGGAATAATTGCAAAGCGTTTTAAATTCCATATATATTAACAGCCTTCTTTTACAGAAGCTTACCTCGATTTTTATTAAATCGAATTCCATTCAATTCCAATTTAATGTATATTAAATTGGAAATCTTTACTTTGGAAAATTTCCTTTTTAAATCTTAAATAATGATTTATAATTTCCAAATTTTATTTTCACTGTAAATGGGGTTAAAGAACGAATGTTGTTTAAAACACATCTCACGATAAACCCAATTTACATTTCATTTTATTCCAATTATTAAATAAAATCATAAACTCAAATAATCTTAATTAAAAGATTTATTGTTTTCTCAACTGGGTTTAAGAACAGTATTATTTAAGACACTATTCATGAAAAACCCAAAAATCCAATTTATTTTATTTAATTAAAAGCACTAGATTATTATTCTAAATAATAACTAGTACATTTCGATAAAAGAAATATTTTTTCTTTTCAAATATGGAATTTTCCATCCTAATTCTTTCCAAATCATTTATTATGATTTTACATAATTTTTTCATACTTTTAATAATTTTATAAAATGATTCCAACTTTATTTCAATTTTAAATCCAAATTGAATATTCTATCTATTATCATATTAAAATAATATTATTATTATTTCCAAAATATTTAATTTGAAATTAGCTCTTTTAATATTCATTATAAAATGGATAGAATAAATTGATAAACACGCTCAGGTTAATATGACGTTGTTATTTAAAGTAGATTAAATAGCCCAATTCCTTATCTTATTCGTTTATATTTTATACCGGGCCAGATCTCCCACATCAAGCCTGCGACTTGTTGATGTTGGATATGCCGGTTGGTTCCGGGCATACTTATCCCACAAGTTGGGCTTAACCTCATGTCATGGCCGTTTCGTATTTGCGCACTTGGACCCCTCACATTGGGCCCAACATTTGTGGGTACTGGATATGCCGTTGTTTCCGGGCAGACTTCCACCACAAATGTAACCTAACATCGTGTCCAAGTACAATTGTAATTTATAATTATAATTATTTCATTGGGAATTATTATTTTAAAATATCCTAATTGAATATTAGATTAAAATATTCTTTTAATCCTAAATTGGAATGAGACCCAACAATTAATTACATGGATTTCAAACATGCATTAATTCCATAATAATGACAAAACATTCAAATAACAGCCAAAGTGCAATTTACAACTAAACACAAGGGTGATGTGTAGTCAAATATCAACCCAAGGCTCGTTGGGGTTTCAACCAATACATATTCGAATAATATATTATTAATTGTGCTTTTGGACGATGTGTGAAAATTTATCGTCCAATCAACATAAACAAGTCACGAAACTTGTTATGGCTGTGTAAACATGTTTTTTGAAAATTAAAAGGTAATAACATTATTATAACATGCTACAAGATTCCAACGAAAACGATATTTTTATTCTAACTTAACATGGTTCTAAAAATGACCTTTTTTAATTCTAACATAACATGGCATATTTTTATGCTAACATAAATGACATATTTTTATACTCACATAAATGACATATTTTTATATTAACATAAATGACATATTTTTATACTATCATAAATGATAACTTTTTTAAACTATCATAAATGTCATATTTTTATATTAACATAATTACATATTTTTATATTAACATAATGACAACCTTTTTATACTATCATAAATGACAACTTTTTTATACTATCATAAATGTCATATTTTTATATTAACATAATTGACATATTTTTTTTATACTAACATAAATGGCAACCTTTTTTATACTATCATAAATGACAACTTTTTTATACTATCATAAATGTCATATTTTTATATTAACATAATTGACATATTTTTATATTAACATAATGACAACCTTTTTATACTATCATAAATAACAACTTTTATATGTTTCGTGTCTTCCACTAAAAATATGATTATTTTAGTTGAAATTACATGACACTAAAAATATGTTCATTTTTAATATTACAATATGACGCTAAAAATATATTCATTTTAAATGTATTAACATGACACTAAAAATATGTTCATTTTTAATATTACAATATGACACTAAAAATATATTCATTTCTAATGAAATGACATAACGCTAAATATATTTTCATTTTTAATGAAATCACATAACTCTAAATATATATGTTCATACATATAGAACATTAATTTAAGTGTATACATATTATGTTATGATTCATATTACTACATATAATAAACTCCAAACTTTTTGGTGTCTACCTATAGTGTCAATTTCATATCAACACATGCAACAACACTAGACTTTGGTGTCAACATGTGGTGTAAACTTCTCATATGATTACATGTTATAACTTCTAAATTTGGTGTCAACATATGGTGTCAAGAATCAATAAAAATGAATATTTTTATTTAAATCTTAATCTAAACAAGTCAGTGTTTATAGATCTAAATAAATAGGAAAAGTTATCATATGACATAGATCTAAACGAACATGAATATCCCAAACCATCGGAATTCACAAAAAAACAAATTCCAAACACAAGACATCGCAAATTTGATTTATAACCATATTTTCATTAATTTCAATTAGCGATAAATAATTAAGTGTTTAATAAAATTTTAAAATAGAAATCTCACATCGGTTGTTGAATCCTTCAAAATAGTAGATCACTCCGTTTTGATTCTAGTCAGTTCTGGAAGGTAGTATTCTACGCTGCGAATCCAACTCAACTCGAATCGTTCGCTTTGGACCTCGTATGTAATAGATAGACAAGTTTCTATGTTAATTACATAATCATACTAATTAAATTATAATTAAATTTAATTAACCACGCTTACTTAATCATTGCCGTATCTATTATCTTCTTCCATTAGAAATACACTCTTTGGAACCCATTTGTTCGCTCCTTCTGATCACCGTTTCATACCTCACCACCACGCCAGAAGCCGATCAACTCCCAACATTCTGACCGCCTACACATCACCTTCACACGCTCGGAGCGCCACGCCATTTGCACCTCCATAGGGCACAAAAATCAAATCCAAACGTAGCCACTTTGTGGTCAAAAATCAACCAATCCGTGAAAGTAAATATGATGTCAATCATATAGAATTAAGGATCTTGAAGAGCTCTTGCATTTGGTGTTTGGAGTTTTGAGAATCATTGAGTAATTGGGGGGATCAGAGGGGAAAGATTTTTTTTTTCTTTTTTTCTTTTGAAGGATGGAGCGGATCTGGAGGAATGAGAAAGGAGAGCAGATGCGCAAGAAATGGAACAGGCAGAGAAAATGGGAACGTGCTTGGTAAATATAGTATAAAATAAAGGGTACCTAAAAGTTCGGTTTGCAAAAGTTTTGGACTGAAAATTTAATTTCCATAAATCTAAAACGTTACACATTTACTACCATAAATCTAGAGTTTCAAAATTTAAAATTTAAAATGCCAATTTAACAAGTATAACGGGTAACTCTGCACTGATATAAATAAATGTTTACATAGTTCCTTCACAAACCGAACTCCGAAAAATATGATTAAATATACCAAAACGATCAACGTGACAAGACGGATGTAACCATAAAATAAAATCAGTGTCATGACACTTCGCATAAAATCCGTTACGGACCCCTTGTTAACGTTAATTAATTACCTCTATTACCAAATTAATGCACTGCTGTCATAAGCTTTTCAATTAAGATATGTTTTAAAAGGAATGATATAATTAAATAGTAAATTTTATTAATGTTTTCCATTTCTGGTCAATTGAATCTTAATTAAAACGTTATTGTATTTAGATGAAATAAATGTTCATAAATTTATAATTTCAAAATGCGCTAGGCAAATATAAAGTTTCCCTATAACTCAAACGTTCATATTTAGTTATAAACCACCCTATATTTGACAAATGACAACCACACTTTGCATATAACAAATTTCAAAAGTATTTCCATACATATGATATTTAAATATTTCAAATTTAGTAATCAATATTTTTTTTTTTAACCATTTGCAAAGGAAGAGAGATATAAAAGGGCATGGTAAAAAAAGGCATGCAACATGTATTATTTTTATTGTCCTTATGTTTCTTATGTGGAAGTGATGATTCAATACTTAATGCATAAATGGAATTCAAAGTATTTCATTTGATGATGAAATGGGTCAGTTAAGTGCTTAGAGATTTTAGACATACATGTAGCTAACGTTTCCAATTCTGTGAGAAAATGTAATAAATGGACTTTTAGCATTAATGTTGTCTCACTTTTGTCATTTGAAAATATTTCTATTGATGCCTGTATCATTACTAGAATTCTTCCTTTTATATTTTAATGAACGCGTACTGCGTATGAACAACGTTGTACGTTTTAAATTATAATATTATGAGATGAACTATATTAATGTGAACGCAGTAGCAAACGGTTCTTATTTCACAATTATAGAAGAATTTCATATCTAATTACAAATAATTGCTTATCAGAAATAAATTTGAAATCATTCATTAATCATAAAATTTATATACAAAATTATTCAATAGTTTAATATAAAAATGAAAATTTTAAATTCTAATGCATTTTCTAGTAAAATTTCATAAAATAAAATTTTTAAATTGGTCCTTATTTTCCGGGTTGTTACAGTGAGCGTGGCAAAATAAAACGTGTTTTGTTAATTTTAGTCAATTTGGATCGATCGGAAAATGACCATTTTTCAAACGGTCTCCAAGTTCGACGAAATTATTTTTGTTAGGACCATATCGTCAAAACAAAGCTAGATATATTTTTTCTGTAATTTTTAGAGGTAGTTTGTGGCCGCAATTAATTAAAATGTATGATAGAAATAAATAAATAAATGATTTATATTCTAAATTAAAGAAAAGTGGGCTAAGACAATCAAATGGGCTGACCGGACCTAGTCCATTGCGTCCGGAAAGGGGATATTTGGCTAGGGGAAACTCTTGCTAGGCTGGATTTGGAGTTGGTATCAATTAATGGGTTTTTTCAGATTTAAAGAATTTAAATCAATATTTAATTATATATATTAGCATTTCCAAACCCTAACCCTAGCTCTAAACTAAGAAGCCGCCGCCCCCTTCTATTTTCAACGGCTGAAATGCTCTTTCGTTTCTCCTTCTTTTTCTTTGAATCCAAACAATATTTTCAAAAACATTCCACTGCCAAATCGAAGACCTCCATGTGTTCTACAATATAGACAGTCGAGATCGGGTTTTGGGTACCGTGGAGGTTGGAATTGGCGGACTTGCGAGCAGGTTTTGGGGAGGAGGGGCCCACCGAGTTAGGCATGTTCATGGGCGGCGGAAGGGGTGTTGATGGCCGATGGTGCGGTGGAATTGGATCGACGGTCAGTGGCTCGATGGTTGGCGCGCAGGCGGTTTGGAGGAATGAGAGTTGGGTTTGGGTTTGTCCAGTAAAGAAACGAAGAAGGAGATGATGATGGAAAGGAAATGTAATTAAATAATTAATTATATCAATTTGTTTATTTATGTAATCAAGTTTGAAAAACCCCGTAACTTATTCAAATATAATCAGAATTTGATGAAACTGAAGCATTGGAATCGTCTTTCCCAGATCTACGTGATGGAACTGACCAGGACCGAAACGGAGCATATTAGATTTTGGAAAAAAATTTAGACCTGAATTATTCAGAATCAAAACACACTGTGAGATTTCTGAATTTTAAAATAAATTAATTATTATCGTGCTTTAGGAATTCTTGCATGTACGTGATTTGATTCAAATTGTTGGATGCTATTTATTGATCTGTCGATTTGATGGGATAATTTGTTGTATTAGAATCAACAAAATAAAATGTCAATTTTGTTGTATTAGAATTGAAAAAATAAAAATATCGCTTTTATGCCGAATTAGAATTGTCATATAAAAATATCATTTTTTTGTTGAATTACAAGTGTCATATAAAATTGTCATTTGTGTTCAAATAGGAATGTCAAATATAAATATGTCATTTTGTTGTCAAATATAAAAATGTATTTTTGTTGAATTAGAATAGTTAGAAATAAACATGTCATTTATGTTGTATTAGAATTGACAAAATAAGGCTATCAATTTCATTGTATTTTAATTGACAATATAAGACTATCATTTTGTTGAAATTAGAATTGACAATCTAAAATTGTCATTTTTTTGTTGAAACTAGAACTGACCAAAAATCGATGTGAGATTTCTCAATTTAAAATAAATATATTTAAAAACTGATCATGATTGTGATGTTAAATAAATATACGCTTTAAATATGTGTCGTTTAAAATTGAGATTGCTTGATTTATTGTGGTTGTGAAGATTTGTTGAATTATATGTTTATAAGATTTAAATATAATCTTTAATATGTTATGTATATAAAAATGTTATTCATTTAGAAGAATGTTATGCAAGTAAAAATGTTATTTATCTAGAATAAAGTTATATTAGTATAAAAACATCATTTTTGTTAGAAATGTCACATTAGAATAAAAAAATTATTTTTGTTAGAGATGTCACATTAGTATGAAAACATCATTTTTGTTAGAAATATCACATTATTATAAAAATCTCATTTTTGTTATAAAATGATGCATTAGAATAAAAATATCATTTTGGCATAAAATATTATGTTAGAATAAATTGTCATTTTAAATAAAATATCATGTTTGTCATATTAGATTTGTCAAAATAAAATATCATGTTTGTCATATTAGATTTATCAAAATAAAATATCATTTTTATCATATTAGATTTGTCAAAATAAAATATCATGTTTGTCATATTAGATTTGTCAAAATAAAATATCATGTTTGTCATATTAGATTTTTCAAAATAAAAAACCGTGTTTGTCATATTAGAATATCATGTTTGTCATATTAGATTTGTCAAAATAAAATATCATGTTTGTCATTTTTGTCAATATGGTTTAGTTAAACAAAATATGCATTTTTGTAAATATGGTCTAGTTAAACAAAATATGCATTTTTGTAAATATGGTTTAGTTAAACAAAATATGCATTTTTTTAAATATGGTTTAGTTACCCAAAAATATGCATTTTTCTCAATATAGAATAGCTAAACAAAAATATTCATTTTTGTCAATATAGAGTAGTTAAACAAAAATATTCGTTTTTGTCCATATAGTTTAGTTAAACAAAAATATTCATTTTTGCCAATATAGTTTAGTTGATTAAAAACATTCATTTTTGAAATAAAAACATTCATTTTGGTCAAATTAGAATGGTTAAACAAAATGTACATTTTTGTCAAAACACATTAGTTAAAACAAAATATACATTTTTATCAAAACACATTGGTTGAAATCCAATTTGTCGCTTTTGTCAAATTATCAAAGTTAAATCCAATTTGTCACTTTTGTCAAATTATAAAAGTTGAAACCAAATTTGCCACTTTTGTCAAAATGTAACAGTTGAAACAAAATTGGCATTTTTGTCAAAATATAATGCTTAGAACAAAATTTGCATTTTTCTAAATTAGAATTTAGTTAGAACAAAAATTACATTTTTGTCAAATAGATTTGTGTTAAAATAATAATATCATTTTTGTTAAATAGAAATTGTAAACAAATAAAATTATCATTTTTATTTGTTACATAGAAATGGAAATAGTAAACAAATAAAATTATCATTTTTATTTGTTAGGTTGAAATGGAAATTGTAAACAAATAAAATTATCATTTTTATTTGTTTGGTTGAATAGAAAAATGTAAACAAATAAACACATCACTTTTATTTGTTTTGTTGAATTAGAATTGTTGACAAAGCAAACCCATCACTTTTATTTGTTTTGTTGAATTAGAATTGTCGACAAAACAAAGTTATCATTTTTATTGTTTTGTTGAAATAAATTTGTCGACAGAACAAAGTCATCATCTTTATTGTTTTTCGAAAATAGATTAGTTGAATCAAAACATATATTTTTGTCAAAATATACACTTTCGTCAAAATAGATTAGTTGAATCAAAATACACATTTTTGTCAAAATGAACATTTTTGGCCAAATAGATTAGTTGAACCAATATATTCATTTTTGTCAAAATATAATAGTTAAAACAAAAATTACATTTTGTTAAATATGATGGTTGAAAAAAAAAATTACATTTTTGTTAATTAGATTTGAAATAAAACAAAAATCACATTTTTGTTAAATAAAAGAGTTAAAACACAAATAGCATTTTTGTTAAATAGGTTTGTGTCAAAACACAAATAGCATTTTTGTTAAATAGGTTTGTGTCAAAACACAAATAGCATATTTGTTAAATAAATTTGTGTTACAACAAAATACTCATTTTTTAAAACTAGAATAGCTAACAATATGAAATATCACTAAGATTCATTCTGCTAAATTAGAATTGTTAACAATATGAAATTGTCATTTTTTTATTCATTTTGTTACACTAGAATTGTTGACCAAATGAAATTATCACTGTTAATCATTTGGTTAAACTAGAATTATCAACATAAATGTAATCATCACTTATATTCATTTTGTTCAACTAGAATTGTCAACAAAAATGGAAAATATGATTTTAGTCATTTTGTTGAAATAGAATTGTCAACAAAATGAATGAATCACTTTTTAATCACTTTGTTGTAATAGAATTGCCGACAAAAATGAATGTATCATTTTTTATGCATTTTGTTGAAATAGAGTTTGTATGCAATTTATAGGATCATTTCTATTGATAATATACACGTTATGAAACAACCCGGAATTTTAGGGCCAATTTAAAAAATTTATTCTATAAAATTTTAATGAATTTTGAATATTTAAAATAATTTATTTTAAATAATAACAACTAAAAATTTATTTTAATCAAAGTTAAAACAAATAAATTTAATTTAATTATAAAAGGAATTAGAAATGGCGCGGTAGTTCAAAAATTCGATTTCTAATTTCAATTTAATATAAAGAATTCAATTTAAATTAAAATTGAACGAAATAAGAAATATTTGAATCTGTTTAACTATATCTTTCTAAGAATATAAAAAAACTGAGATTTCACTTTACAAAAAAAAAGTTATGTCTGGTTTAAAACTCAGAAAAGTCGCTATAGAATTTATATATATTTTAATATAATAAATTGGCCTTAAAAATAGCCATTTTGCAAACGACCTCCGTTTTCGATGAAACCACTTTTGTTGGAACCGGAATGTCAAATTATTGCTATATTTCAATTTTCATAATTTTTCGAATTAATATGAGAGCGTGGCAAAAGAAGATGTGTTTTTGTTAGTTTTAGTCAAATCGGATAGACCAGAAAATGACCATTTTTCAAATGATCTTGGAATTCGATGAAATTAGTTTCGTTAGGAACGTATCGTTAAAACATAACTAGAAATAATTTTTCTGTAATGTTTAGAATCAGTATGTGGCCCCAGTAATTTAATATGTACAATCAAATTAAATAACTAAATGGCTTATATTTTAATTTAAAGAAAAACTAATCAAAACAGTCGAATTGGATTGCGAGACATATCTCATTGTGTCTGAAACATGGGTCATTAGCTAGGGGCGACACTCGTTGGGTTTGATTTGGAGTTTGTATCAACATACAGATATTTTTGGAAAATAACTAAATTAAAATAAAAATACGCTGTATATACTGGTATAAATACGGTTGAATACCGTAAACCTAATTTCATCTTCTAGCTGCTGTATACCATCAGTTTAATGGCTGAGGACATTTCATTTTCATGACTTAATCTCTTCCAAATTACACACAATCATTTACAACTTATAAAACTAAATCGATAGAGATTTCTACGCTCTTTTAATCCATACGGATGAGATTGATTCTGGTGAAGTAATTCGAGTGGAATTAAGCCTCAAAGGGCTGCGGTCTAAGGCTGATTTACGGTGTGGTGGAGCCCTCGAATTGGTTAGGGTGGCGCACGTGGGAGGGAGGAGTCATGACTGTTGTCGTGGCGGTGAACGATCGGATCCTGGCAGCTTTGTAGAGCGTGTGAAATTGAAGAAAAGGGGGCACGATGGGTTTTGTAACACGACCTATAGAAGAACGAAGAGGAAGGTATTTAGGGGTGGATTAAGAAAGTAATTAAAGGTTTAATTATCTTTATTTAATCATTTCGTGAAATTAAAAGTTTGAAACCTCGTACCTTTCTCAAATGGAAACAGAATTAATCGAATTGACTTGCGTTGGAATCGCAGAAGCGAGGTCTAGGATATGGAATTGGCCGGGACTGATTTGGATCTAACTACAAATTCAGAAGGGATAAAAACATTGTGAGATTTCTATTTATTTTTAAAATTTAATATTACCCCTCGCTGTTTGAATTTCATGTATATGTGTTTATTAAATCATACGTGTGATGTTTGCAATTGAAGTATATTGTTTGTTGTTGGTGATTGATTGTATATGTTGTGTGTTATAAATCTGATATTATATAACAAGAATTCCCCTTTGCTTGAATCTAAGTATGTAGAATTGTTTCTATTTTGAATCCAAGAACAAAGATTTTGTAATGACCCGTATTTTTCTGGTAACTATTTAATTTAATTTATTATTTAAAATATTGGTTTGAATTTAAATAATTGAAATTAATGATTTTCTTTTGAATATATTATTTAAATAAATAATAAAATAGTATTTTAATTTCCAAAAAGTCAGAAAATGTTGTGTTGGCAATATATTGTGGATAAGCAGTTTAAAATGGTTCAATATTGGTTAATATTGCATTATACTGACGGTTTCGTTTATTTAACGGCAGTTGAGCGTATAGTTTATAATTTAATTATAAATAGAGCAGCAGCGACGCGGCAGTTCGTAATATGGAAATTTGAACTTTAAATGGCCGTACAGAGCCCAATATAAGCTGGATTTTCTCGAAACAAGAAACATTAGAATCTATTTGACGATATCTTTCAAATAGAAGAGAAAATCAAATTTTCATAGCGTAGATTTTATTTTATGTCCAAATCAAATTTTGAAAAGGTCGCTATGGAATTCCTTCATATATTATATCGATTTATTTTATAAATTCAAGGGTTTTTAAATATTTTAAATATCGAACTGACTTTGATTTCAAAACGAGTTATTTTATTTTGAAGCTATATCAAATTCTGGTCGTATATGGCCAATTACAATATTTTATTTTTATTATATTAAAGTATTTCAAAATTGATTTATTTTAATCTAAATCGGACCCTTTAAAAGGGACTTTATTCAAACGACCTCTGTTTTCGACGAAACAAATTTATTGCGACCACAATGGAAATTATTGCTAGATTTTCAAGTTGCATGCAAATCGGGGTTATTCTGGGAGCGTGGCAAAATAAAATGCAAATAAAACGACCATATGGACGGGAACGAGCGCCGTTTGAGCAAACGGACTCGAAATTCGATGAAACAAGTTTCATTAGGACCGTAATGTCAAATTTTACTATGATGTCCATTTTCATGGCGAACGGAGTTTGTATGTGAGCGCAGGATCGAATAAACGGTGTTTGAAATTGCAATAAACACGGAAGAAAATATCGTTAGTCGCATCAGCTTAAAATTTTATTAATTTTCCTATATAAACACCTTAGTACTTCAGCCCCAAGCTAGAAAATCTCAGCCCATCTTGAATTTCCGTCCAACATTTTGTAGAAAAGCCCTCCTTTACAAAATAATTTATTTCTCCCAATCCACCAAGTATTTGCCAATGGAGCCTGAAGCAAAATTGTAGACCCAGTCGAGGCCGAACTTCACCAAAAATTTCAGGACCAACAGTCGCTTGATTCAGCCAGAAATCACCAATTTTCGTGAAAAATCAGTTTCGTTTTTGAGGAATTTGCGTCAATTTGGGTTGACAATTGATATGGGTTCCGAAGCCAAACTTGTAGAGGATGAGGAGAGGGTGATTTTAGCCTTTGGTTGGAGTTGCTAATTTGGCCTGTGGATGGTGGTGGAGGGAGATGAACAGAGCTGTTTATTTGGATGTTTTTTTAATGCACGGATTGGGTTTTGGCACCTATCTCGCCAACGACGAACTTTTGGAAGGGGATTCCTGAAGGGAAACGAGCGCGGTGGCAGGGTTGACCGATTGGAGGTGGTGCGGTCCACTCAGGTGATCGGAGGAGGCGGGAATTGGTGGTTTTATGGGTTTCGTTCTTCACGAATTTCCAGGCGGAGGAGGAGGTTCTAGGTCGAACGGTTTCAGGCGATGGAGGCTCTCGTTGTGGTGGTTCAGTTGGGCCATCTGGCCGGGGATCCTGTGCTCTAACGGCGGCGCGGTGATCCCTTGGAGAGTGCGTGTTTTCATCGAACTGGAGAACAACAGCGAAATCGGGTTCCAGATCGATAAAAGGAGGAAGACGCGTTAATCTATGCTAATGTGGACCATGGTTTATTAAGGTAATGAATTAATTATTAAATTAATTTAATTAAAATCTATTTAAACTTTAAAGAGCTATAACTAATGCATACGTTAGCGGATTTCAGCGAAACTGGATCCGTTGGGATCGTGGCGACTTACACTATGCGTACAAACTGGTTGGGTTACAAACGGAGACATTTGGAATTTCTTGTGATTTTAAACGTCCGTTTAAAATGATATAAAACAAACGCATCAACCGTCAACCGTATTTACTGGTGAGTTAATTCTCACACTTTTCTGGACCACTATGATGTGATAAATCCACATAATTAAATATCATTTAAAATATATATCGATTGATTGGCTGCTTTGGTTGCTGATGGTTGATCTATTGGTTGTTGTTAATTTATCATCGTTAATTTGTTTATTTAAAATTTTATACTATCGTGATGTGTTATAATCTGTGATGCATGGAAGGACAGGTTGGAGGGATCCGACCGAATTCCTCAAAATAACATGTGCGTTGTTTATTTTTATACGGTTTACACATGAACTGATTAAACCCCAAATTAGCATTGAACCTGTCTGAATATTGATGGTTGAATGGTTATGATTGTTGTGGTAATTTTTATCAATCGACAGTATTGACTAACTTGTTGGCCGTGATGGCCTAAATCCATTGATTTATGATGTTGTTTTGCTGATAGGCAAATGGACGAAGTTTAAATTTATTTTATAAATAAATTGTAGATTTCAAATCTTATTTCATATGAGTCGATTTAAAATCAAAGTTTTATAAATATATTTATAATTAAAATCATGTTTTAGAAATGTGATTATTAAAAGTTTATATAATGAATTCTTACGTGGTCTTATGACCAGAAGTCAGGGGTAGCATACAGATTAGTGAAATTGAATAATTGTTTTATAAAACAATTAAAGCGATGTTTTTAAATTAATTAAATTTTTAATTAATGTAAGAGAGAAAATGAATTGAAATCAGTTAACAGTTAACTGGTAGGTATTGATTTAAATTAATCCAACCAAGGGTTTTCAAATTATTCGTTAACTTAACGAATGTTGTAGAAGTTAGTTAATCATCGATTAACTAAAAATTTAAGTGATTATCGAAATGTTTATTTATTTACAAAGTTAATTATTATTGGATAACCTTTGTAAAATCATTTGATTATACTACCTTTAATTTATAATGAAGTTAATTATTGCATAATTAATTAGTGAAATAAACCACCTTATTCAGTTAATAATGAATTAAATTGTTATAACAAAGCTATTGCTCGAATTTATTTGAAATCCCTTTTTATTGGAGAAATCTAGTATAGTAAGATTTTAATTTAAAAGAGTTACAAAGACATTTTTGTTGAAAGTCCAAGGTATTTTAAGCAAAGGTTTGAAGGAAAGCTCAAATCCTAGCGACATTTAAGATAATAGAAGCAAGGTGATCAGAAAGGAATTTCCAAAGTAAAATTTATAAAATAGGTTATCATTCAAAAGGTTTGGAAGTCTACTTTAAACAAATTAAAATTATGAAATGGCTAGTAGAAAAAGGATTTGAATTTAGTTCGAATCAACAAAGTGTAAATGGGATTTATAAGCTAATGCGGGCGTTGCGACGAAGGGGATTAAATAAGACTTCTTAGAAGAGGATTAAAGGGGTCGTTCAAAAGGGATATTAAATTGTTTAATATGCAAGTAAAGAGATTATTACCAATTTAAGATATGATGTGAAAATCATATTGAATTTGGTAGAGATTGGAAACATTACTCGATGAGGGAAAAGGAGTTAACTTGTATAGCGGGTTTTGAAATAAAGAAATATGGTTTATAAAACCCAAAATAAATGGAAATGGAAAGGATGTATCAGAACTGGGAATTACAAGCCTATATCTACCTTGAGATAAAAAAGTTGTCAATCAAGGTCTGAGAGGTAATACCCCAACTTTAACGGCTTCGCTATTATCGAGAGATAATATTTGTTTGTAAGGGATTGGAGAGTGATTATCGAGTTGTTTGCGATTAAGTAAATTTATCATTTAATTAAATAATCTTTTAAATGGATTAATTGTGCTATTTTTAGTTAATCGAAAATATATTTACTTTTATTAATATTAACTAGAGCGAGTACTCCATGATTGGAGTTCTTTTCTTAAAAAAAATAAGGTTATGGAATGAATCGGTGTGGAAAGGATTTGAATTTCAAATCATATAAACAAATTATTAAAAGGGATTTTACGCAAATCGATGATTTTAAAAATAAGTGTTCACTTAAGGCTAAATTAAGTGAAAGGGTTTAATCGAAATAAGGGAAAGGTTTTGGTAACTAATCATATGTATTTGATTGAATGGAAATATAACGATATGCCAAATGGTAAAGAAAATGGAAAGAGGAATTTTAAAACTATAACAATGTTTTCAAATCGAAGAAAAGTCGAAAGAGTGTTTGAGTAAATTAAATGGTGTATTCGAGATAAAGAGGAATAAAAGAGGATTTATAAAATATGGTAATATTTCGAAACAAAGGAAATAGAAAGAGAAGTTGATTAAAAGAGAGTTGAGAAAGGTTTTCAATTAACTAACCTAGAAGAGTTTCGATTAAATCCATGGAATCTATTATAACAGAATCGATGGAATATATAGTGTTAACGAAATATTTTAAATAAAGGACCTAAGCTGCCAATTCACATAGATACACTGTTATGATTTGATAGTTAAATAACCGACTATCAAAATCCACCTTTTATCGATTGTTGGTATGAAAAAACCGAGATCGAATTTATATTCAAAACCCATTCCGACCAGCAAATACGTAGCGTTGAATATATCAGAAGATGGTCGAGATGGAGCATTGAAGATCGTTGAGCTTCATGAGTGGAAGAACTACTCGTTAAATTCCTCTAGCTAGCTAACAGAGTTATTATGACTTCTGATTCTGTCGTGATTGAAATCTTCGGATTTGCATGGACTTCTCGCTACCGATCCTTGGGTGACTCCTACATAAGGACGCGTAGGAGAGTGCCTTCGGATCATCACGTTCCTGGATGACTTGTATAGACGAATGTCTGACAGAGTATTTCCAAAGAGGTCACGTACCTTGATTTCTCCAACCGTACCAAGAGTGGAAGCGGAAAAGGAAACTTCTTTAGCTAACACGTAATGTATTGTTGTAGACGTCAATTAGTGATTTCGATGGATCTAACAATGTGGCATTCGAAGTGAATCTGATGTGACGATAAAGCGTAACCTCAAGCCTTATCAACCGGAAAATGACAAAAAAATCGAGCAGTCAGTGTGACGACCCCAAACCCTGATAAGACAGTGCAAGGGTAATCTTTGGAATATAACACATAAACAGATAACAGCAGAACAAAAATAATTATTTTTATTTTCAAACGTCGATTCAAACACACTTTTCGTCGTTATTATTTAAAATATTTATTTTTAAATATTTAAAATCCACTAAAATAGCCAAATTAAAAATTTTAAATGGGTTCAGATTTTCCGAGTTGTTACAATATCCCCCACTTAAAAATTTTCGTCCCCGAAAAGGAACAAAGTCGAAAGTGGTTTGATTAACCAACTCTACTTTCAACCTGGCTTCCATTCTTTAACTTTTCAGTTTCTAAGAATTTGCAAATTCTTCAAAAATTTGGCTAACACCCTAAATTTTCGAAAAATTTCGCCATAACCTCCTTTGTACCGGGAGGGGTTTGGAAATTTATTGGGCCATATTAGGTACCCAATAAATCCCAATAAGCATGCACATGTTTATAGTGATATATTCCGGTGTCCACAGGGGAGTGTGTATAGATCATAACTCCAGAGAATAAATTCTCATCACCCAATAAATGGTTTTTGCGCCTTAATGACCAGAGAGACATGTTTATTGTCATCTCCTGACTCGTGTGGGGTTTTTATTAATCTGGTAATTTACCGTTACATTTTATGTGGTCCATATCAGTCATCAGTTCAACTTGTAAAATATAGTCATCGCCATACAAGCCTCTCGCTCGTATGGTAAATCTTCAACCTCGTCACACAAGCTCCAAATGCTTATATGGTATATGATGAAGTATGCCTATCTTCAAGAAGTATGCCATGTAATGTAGTTCAAAATTAATTGTTACTATCCTATGGTGACATTTATTATTATACACAGAACAACCAGCACTCCGCATCCAATAGCATTCACAGGAGTTGATATAATAATAAAATTTCGCATCCAACTCATTAAGGTTTACCTATTTGTTTGGCACGCAAATAAATACTTTATTCAGCAGCTAATCCATTTACCTGTTCAAACATATTTAATGCACATGTATATATTTCTATCTATTCAATGTGTGATTTAATTGCATAAATCTACCATTCATTCTACTATTGATTAAATTAACTATCATTTTAATAATTTAATTAATCAAATCCACGCTCACACAACACAACCAACAATCAATTTTTTTTAACTTTCAAAAATATACTAATTAATTCATATACTCTTTTATCTATGCAAAAATCATATTTCTAAAACCAGACTATAATCACAACTACGTTATTTATAAACATATTACTCTCAACTCGTTCCGGGGCACTTCTGACCCCATCTCTAATGAGTTATTCTGATTCTGCTGTACTCATACTTGGATATTACTGATCCTATCTGTAATGAGTTATTTGTCCTAGAACACTACTGGTTCTATTTCTGACGAGTTCGTTAATATGTTATATTCCAGAACTAAGCTCAACCAAAGCTCTAATACCACGTATGTGACGACCCCAAACCCCGATAAGACGGTGCAAGGGTAATCTTTGGAATATAACACATAAACAGATAACAGCAGAACAAAAATAATTATTTTTATTTTTAAACTTCGATTCAAACACACTTTTCGTCATTATTATTTAAAATAGTTATTTTTAAATATTTAAAATCCACTAAAATAGCCAAATTAAAATTTTTAAACTAGCTCAGATTTTCCGGGTTGTCACAGGCAGCATGGCTATGTGGGTCGCCCCCATTAGGGTGTATAATCACCTATTTAGAGAAATTCAATTTTCTTCTTTAATCTATTTCGATGCTGTCCCTTTTCGGGAAACGGTGGTTTGAGCCCAACCGTTGGTGATATACATTTGATACACTCAAGAGAAATGAGTGGTGTTCGATACACTCAAGAGAAATGAGTGGTCGGTCATGTGTGGGCCGGGTTGCAAGACGTTCTTGTTGAACCCAATGTATTCCCCTCTAGAGATACACTATCGGCAGGTGGTCCCATACCTTGTCATAGTTGGAATCCAATCTCCAATAAGCGACTGCGGTTTTGATTATATACTATATATGTAGAGCGTGAGATGCAAGCGTTCTGCTAGTTTGATACTTATTTGTGCCTTGATAGACATTATTATAATATCAAAAAAGATATTGTTTCAAAAATGGTTTTGGGTTATAGTAAGGTAAAAACCGTCTGTGTTTATGTATGGGATGGTCTTACTATTATCCTTTTCTTTCAAAAGGATTTTTCAAAGTTAAACAAGTTGTTTGTGTTGTGAATTTATCACTGAAAGTATTCCAGACCAATCCGGGTGAATTTTGCTTTGCTTCAAATGTGCTCGGGTCAGACCGAGTATATTTCCAGGTTAGGTTTCGTTTGGAGTTCCAGGAGCTGGAAGCAGGAGGCTTCACCATTAGATATAAAGTGTATTTCCGCTGTGATTGGTGTATGTTGTACTCTGATAAATGGTATGTGTATATACAGTTTCCTTCATAAAGAGATTTGTTATATTATATTTATTCATTCCGCTGTGAGATTCTGATGTGTTCTTCTTCTGTCTTTTATTCTAAATTTCTTTCTTTCTATTTCTCATCCTCTAACTTCTTTCTATTAACAGTATGGGGTTCGATACATGGATTTTTGATCAATAATATGAGGTTATGTATTATGGTTAAAAATTCGAGCGTCGAATTTTTTTCCGGGCCGTTACAGTTGGTATTATAGCTATTGATTTAGTGATAACCTTGGCTCTGTGGCGTAACTCAATAGAGATGGGATTAGCAGTACCCTAGATTGAGTTTGAGTATATATATATGAGAGCGCGTATTTGTAATTTCTTATAAAATTATTTTTATATAGTTTAGTCTGGATTATATTTTATATATTTTTCTCATATGATTATAATACAGATTTGATTGAATAACTTGAATAAGAATTCAAATTGGAATATGCAATTGAAAGAAATTTATACAAAGAAAAGAGATTCCACTTGTGAAATCGAGTACAAGATAATTGGATGGAAATTAATCCAATATTAATCAATTGATGTGAAACCAAAGTGAAAGAAAACGAGAAATGTTAATCAAAATGGTTTGGTTGAATTGTTATTCCTTGGTTGTTAGTTATATATTGGATGGTTTGTATGGAATCTGCCAATGGTTGATTGAAAACCCATCTAGAATAAATGAATTGAAACTATTGAGATAGATCAAAGTATAACGTGGAAATCAAGAAATTGCTTGGTTGAAATATATGGCATGGATATAGATTTGAACATTAGTTGGAAACCAGTAAATGATTTAATTCGAGAGGTAAAAATCTGGATGATATGGATGATATAGGTATTTGGGTCTGGCTGACATTGTTTTAACGACTAATGAATTTCGTTGGAGTTGAGAACATGTAAGAAGTTAATCCAAGAGAATTCTGGAGTATTTTGAATCCAATTGGCATGTTAATTAAACAAGCATGAATATATTTATCGCTTATCGCATAATAACGCTGGCAAAAAGGTACGCTTATGCAAAATATAAAATTTTGGTTTGATTTGGGTTTTGAGTTTGGATTTTGGATTACTCCGACCTTATTGGTCGATGTATACATATTTCTTGAACCTGCAATATTGCAAATGTCCCTCCGTATAGGGGAGACTCTGCTGAAATTTTTCTAAAATTTAAGGTGTTAGAAATTTTTTGAAATTTTTTGGAAAATTTCGTTAATTGAAATAAATTGTTTTTAAAACCAGTTGGGTCAGTTTGAAATAAAACCGAGTTTTAATTAAATATATTTTTGTAAAGATAATGGGTTTACAGTATTTCTTCTACCTTAGCAATTTCGGGGACGAAATTATTTTAAGGGGGAAGGAATGTAACAACCCGTATTTTTCTGGTAATTATTTAATTTATTTTATTATTTAAAATATTGGTTTGAATTTAAATAATCGAATTTAATGATTTTAGTTTGAATATAATATTTAATAAATAATATAATAATATTTTAATTTCCAAACAGTCGGAAAATGTTGTGGTGGCAATATATTGTGGACGGGCAGTTTAAAATGGTTCAATATTGGTTTATATTGCATTATATTGACGATTTCGTTTATTTATTGGAGGTTGAGCGAATAGTTTGTAATTTAATTATAAATCGAGAAGCAGCGGCGTGACAGTTCGTAATATGCCGGTTTGAACTTTAAATGGCCGTACAGGGCCCAATATAAGCCGGATTTTCTTGAAACAAGAAACATCAGAATCTACTTGACGATGTCTTTCCAATGGAAGAGAAAAATTGAATTTTCATAGTGTAGATTTTATTTTATGTCATAATCAAATTTTGAAAAGGTCGCTATGGAATTCCTTTATATATTATATCGATTTATTTTATAAATTAATGGGTTTTTAAATATTTTAAATATCGAACTGACTTTGATTTCAAACAGAGTTATTTTATTTTGAAGCTATATCAAATTCTGGTCGTATATGGCCAATTACAGTCTTTTATTTTTATTACATTGAAGTATTTTAAAATTGATTTATTTTAATCTAAATTGGACCCTTTAAAAGGGACTTTATTCAAACAACCTCTGTTTTCGACAAAACAAGTTTATTGGGACCGCAATGGAAAATTATTGCTAGATTTTCAAGTTGCACGCAAATCGGGGTTATTATGTGAGCGTGGAAAAATAAAATGCAAATAAAACGACCATTAGGACGGGAACGAGCGCTGTTTGAGCAAACAGACTCGGAATTCGACGAAACAAGTTTCAATAGGACCGTAATGTCAAATTTTATGTAAAAACCCGTAACTTCCCCGGTGAGGAAAGCGCGGAAAGTTCGAGAACAAGCCAAAACACAATGCAGACGGGAGAACATTTCATTGTATATAACAACAATTCCATCAGAATACAAGAATATACAGGGTATGAATAAATATTACATAGAAATATCAGTGATTTAAATTACATTTAAATACATCGTAGCGGAAAACTAATACAATACACAACTAGAAGTAATACGCAGATACAAAGCTTTCCTAGTATCGTTCCAGCTGTAAACCAGGATCCTGTGAATATAAATCTGCAAAACCAAAACTACTAGCTGCCCATGTCAAAATAGGGGCACCCAGAGTTTAGGTTAAAATAATAAACTCCAGGTCAGTCATGGGACTGGTGTGAGAACTAAAACAGTTATAAATCTTTATTTTAAAGTTATGTAAACCAAGGGACCACGCCGTATAACACGGAACGGGTTTCCTCCCAAGAATACCAGTGCATAAAACAACAACGCAATGCTAAATAAAGAACAATGAAGCTATTATAAGACCCAGGTCCCATCACACAATGCAACGCAAGCCGGAGGATAGGGTTTTTACCTTATAATAGCCAAGAATGCTTGATACGTTTAAAACAAATCATTTGATACTATTATAAGTGCATAGTGTATAAAACAACTTCAAATCATAAGTATCAATCATAGACGGCAAAAGCGCCCCCTCCCACTATGTCGCCATATTAGGCTCTACAAATAAAACCGCAGAATCACGTATTTGGAAATTGGATTTCCATCTATGAACCGAGGCAAAAGATAGTCCTCAACCGATTCGAGACGCTCTAGCCCGTGTCTCAGGCAAGTACTCAGTCAAGCCTTTGGATCGTCAGGGCCGGTCCACCGATGTGGATTAAAATGCCTGAACACTGCGTTTCCCCACCCTATGGGGTGTCAATGAGCCAACAAATGACTCCATCGGACCTGGATCGTCCGATCAAACCGAGGCGCCTCGCAATAGCAACAACCACATAAGTCAAACTCGTCAGGGTATGTAAAACCACTGATGCCGCTTCTAACTAGAAGGAAACGCATGCCCTCCCTGATGTCCTCTCCCGTTTCTGGTTCATACTGGGTGTGAAACTCGCGAAGTAAACGTTACACAAAGCTACGCCATAAAGGTCGTGCTTTGATCATCAACCACAAGACTTTGCTTTTCAACAGAAGCCTTGATCATTTGCCACTTAGGTATGCCACACAGGCAATTCACTCTATATGTTTGATATCCATCAGTATATAACCCCTGAGCTCGTACGTCTCAGAGAAGGGCATTAAGCAAGAGAATAAATTCTCCGCCGCCAAACAGATATATATTTAATAGAAATCAATCACACAGACTAAAATCCGATGTCAGACACACAGTCCATTTAAAAGTTCGTTCTGGGTCTGAACGAAACCGGAGGCACCTAGTACCCCGCATATCCATCGATCTCCAAGTACGTCTGGACGATCACCAATTGTTTCCATCTTCTTGGGTGTACATCCCAATCAAGATCATCAGTAATCACCCAAACGACGTGAAGACCTCCGGTCTTCGACCACCGTCTTCATCTTCGACTTATCGCCGTATCAGTTATTCAGAATGGGATAAACCCGGTCTTTCCGAATAACTCGCGTATATTATAAACAAGTGTTACACAAACACAACATACGCCTCATTTCAATTCATCAGTCACTAACTGTAAATTAACAAGAGAATAATTCCCCAAATATTAACCCCGAAGGCCGAAACCAACATCAGATCAATATCCAGAAAACCGTTCTGCTTAGTTAACCGACAGTTAGTATCTAAATTTCACATTCATAGGGAAAGGTTCCCATTAATTTTATCAAAGATAAATTCCTTGAATTTATTCCTTAATCTTCTTTTGAATATCGATTCAACTAGTCGGGATTAACGAACCTTACCAAAGTAATCATTTGTTTTAATTTCCCAATCCCAACCTATTCATCCCATGAAGTAAAACTGGTTATACTTCATATCTAACACCACGGTGTTATCGGTAAATTCAATTACCATTTCACGTTTAAATCTAATTAAAGATTTAACTATCGCCTGGAGCAAAACTGGTGATACTCCATTCTCGATCTTTTAAATCTAATTAAAGATTCATTAAAACTCCACTTAGTTTTAATCTTTAACTAGGTTAAAGAATCAGTGTCATTTAAAACACAGTTCACGATAAACCCCAAAATCACATCACATTTCAATCAGTCCCTAACCGTAAATTAGCAAGCGAGCAATTCCCTAAGTATTAACCCCCAAGGCCGAAACCAACATCAGATCAATACCCCATAAACCATTCAACTTAACTAATCTCCAGTTAGTTTCTGATTTTCTTAACTCCTTTTGGTCTAAGAACAGTATTGTTGAAGATACCGTTCACGACAACCCAAAATCCCATTCTATTAATTATCGGGTTAAAGAACAAGTGTTATTTAAAACACTGTTCATGATAAACACAAAAATCAATACCAATTCGATTCCAATTAAATATTATTTAATTGGTACACTTCATTAAATCTAAATAAAAAGATTTAATCTTTTCTCAACTGGGTTCAAGAACAGTGTTAATGAAGACACCATTCACGACAAACCCAAATCACATTTGATATTAAATACAAGGCTCTGAATAGAAAATATATTGGCTTATATTCAATATCAAATTCTACGACTAACAAATATCGTATTGGAAATAACAATATAAATATAAATCTTCCAAATTTCCATAACAACATCTGTATAATCACGAAATCCAACATCGAAATAATCCAAAGACAATTTCGATTCAAATCCATTCCAATTCAATTTATTGGAAATTCTAGACACTTTTAAAACCCTTTTCAACTCAATTTATTTATTTAAAAATAAATAGTATTACAATTCTAGTTCAAAATTAGTTCATTTCGATAAAAATCTATTTTTATCTTTTCAAACATGGAGTTTTTTATCCCAATTCTTCCCAAATCACTTCTTATGATTTTACACAAATTATCGATATTTTTAATAATTCTATCAAGGCCCGTACAGTCGATTTCCACCAACGGCCATCGAACTACACTTACAACGACCTTTTCCAAATTTGATTTGGACATATTTCCAAATACAACCGTTAGATTTCAAATTTCTAACATTCGTTAGAAAGCCCTTTTCGATATGAACCCAATGGTTCCTGTTTTAGGAGAATCCGACGGTCGGATCTCCCGTAATATCCGTTCGAAGTCAATAGTCGAAATTCGCGAACTGCCGCGGCGCGGTGCGTTCTATTCAGGCCATTATATTATATATATAATATGTATAATATATACTTCGTCGATTTCCTTTTAAAACGTAATTTATAAATCGTTTTAAATTCGTTTTCGAAACGATTTCAACTTCCTTTCAAATTCAAATCAAAATTGAATTTCTCCTTATAAATTCGTTTTAAATCCATTTCAAATTGATTTCAATTCAAATCGATTTTTATTTCAATTTCAGTTCGTTTTCAATTCAATTCAATTTCAATTCGAATTCCTTTCTATTCAATTTCAATTCGAATTCACTTCTATTCAATTTCAATTCAAATTCATTTCTATTCAATTTCAATTCGAATTCAATTCTTTTCAAAATATCAGATTTTGAAATAACTTTTGATATTCATTATAAAATGAATAAAATCGATATAAATATCGTTTTCGTCAAAATGGCGTCAATCTAATCAACACGGCTTCATATATTTCTATTTTCAAATATTCTATTTCAAATATTTCTATTTTTCAATTCTGGAATAAGGCCCAATCAATTACCCTATAATGTTAATTATATGGATTTTCTACCACACGTATATAACAGCAACGATAAATCATCAACCATCATCCAAAGTGCGTTCTACACTGTATAAGCATCAAATATGAATATTCAACGCTTATAATAGTCTGTCAATCAAACGATCGACATACAACTAATTATTGGGATTAGCGTATGTCATATACCACCCTAATACCCGTGTGGGGTTTCAAACAATCAAACACAGATTTTATTTGTGCAGTTGGGCGATGTGTAAAATTTATCGTCCCAATCAATATCTGTCAAATGTGTGTATATAAACAAATCGTCCGATTTGTTTATTTACTTATTTCATTTCATATATATGTTAAAAATTCTATTTTTAACTATAAAATATTTTCCACTATAAAATATTTTATTTCAACTATACAAATATTTTATTTCATTTCACATCACATCACACAATCAACTACACATCAAAATCAAACAAACAAGCATACAAGCCGTCCATGGTCTGTGGACGACGGGTGTCGGGTGTTACTAAACACCGTCTGCATCCTAGTATATATTTATAACTAGAAACATAAATTTAAAAGGTGTGAAGTTCTCACAGAGGGTTCCACTCCGCCGTGTTTTGCTGTTGAACTGCTGAATCATCTGGATTTGCTTGAAATTCCAATGCAGTTCTTTTCACGCTGTTCAAATAGAAATTATATTTTTACTGCTTCATTCAATAAATAAAAATCGTATTTTTATTTCTTCTTTATATATATTTTCTCAACGCTTCATTCTATATAAAAATTATATTTTTATATTTCTACTTCATGTATAAAGATCGAATTTTTATTTCATCTCCATAAAAATCACATTTTTATTTCATTATATATGTAATAAAAATCTTATTTTTAATATGCCATTAGTATAAAAATTATATCTTTAACCTTTCTATATTATAAAAATTATATTTTTATCCCTCACATCATATAAGAATTATATTTTTAATCTCTTTATAATATAAAAATCATATTTTTATTGTCTCTACTATATAAAAATCCTATTTTTATTACTCTCTTCATATTATAAAAATCACATCTTTCTAGAACAAAAGATAAATTTTTTACCACTCTACAAATGTAAAAACCATATTTTTAATTTGCTATAAGCGTTAAAATCATATTTTACACTAAGTATATATATATAAACAAAATCATTTCTTTTTAAACACAATTGAAAACTGAAAATGAAAATTAAATTCGGATTTATATAAAAAGAACTAAATAAAAATAAACTAAAAGCTCACCGCTACTTCGATATTCAATGAAGAGGGAGGGGGTCTGCTAGCTCAAATGGGGGCGCGGCACTGGCAGATTGGGGCTCACGGTGACAAATGCTGCGGCGGACGAAGCTGGAGCTCGCGGCTTCCTTGCAGGCATCGGTCTTCGATGGGCGTGGCGATTAGAGGAAGAGGGAGCGGCAGAGCTGTAGTCGATGGAGGAGGGGAGGAAGAACGGTGGAGAGGAGATGGTGGCGGTCGAGAAGGGGAAGGGGGCGTCAGGGAAGGAAGAAGGAGGAGGGACGCAAGGGGAGAGCGGCGGACTAGGGAGGCCACGCCATAGGTGGTGGTGCGCCAGGTCAACGGGGGGAGGCGAGATCCAGATTGGGTTTTTTTTAATACTGAAATCGATTTGGGTTTATAGAAGGGGGGGGCAAGAGAGAGAGTATATATATTATACAATAATATTATTTTTAATTCTCTAAAGTGGACTTTTCATACGACCTCGAAATCAAACATGCCGACTGTCGTCCCCAGCATTTTACCCCCATCCCAAACACAATGGGATATGTATCGTAGGCCAATTCGAACGTTACGATCTGTTTCCGTCAAAATCAAAATATAAATCTATATGTTGAATTTGAATGCATATTTCAATTTACTGGGGCCACATGTAGACTCTAAAAATTCCCGAAAAATATTTTCTAGCTTCGTATTGACGATACAGTCCTAACAAAACTAGTTTCATCAAATTCTGAGACCGTTTGAAAAATGGTCATTTTCCAGTCGATTAAAATAAATTGAAACTGGTCAAACGTGTTTTCTTTTACCATGCTCACATATTCATTCGAAAAATTATGAAATTTGGAACCTAGCAATAATTTGACATCACGGATCCAACAAAAGTGGTTTCGTCGAAATCCGAGGTCGTTTGCAAAATTTCCATTTTTAAGGGCCTGAATTCCATAGCGACTATTCAGAATTTTCAACTGGACATATCTTTTGATTCCCGCTATGAAATTTCAAATTTTCGGGTCCTTTAGAAAGACCTTCTCAAATAGATTCTGTTATTTTTGGTTTCACTAAAATACGGTTTATTTTGCACTTGGTACATTCATTTGAAGTTTGAAATCGAATTATCGAATTATCGAACTACCACGCCATTTTCAATTCCTTTTATATTTTAAAATAAATATTTATATTCTAACGACGAGCTATATAAATATATTCATTCTATTTCTATTCAAAATAAATTTTTCGTCGTTATTATTTAAAATAATTCATTTAAAATAATCAAAATTCGCTAAAGTTGCCAAAATAAAATTTTTAAATTGGCCCAGATTTCCGGGTTATTACAATCTCCCCCACTTAAATCTTTTCGTCCCCGAAAGGGAACGAAGCCGAAAGTTGTTTTAAATACCAACTCAACTTTCATTATTTTTAATATGGCTTAAGTTCTTCAACTTTTCAGTTTCTAAGAACTTTTCAAAAATTTCAAAAATTTGGCTAACACCCTAAATTTTCGAAAAATTTCGCCATAACCTCCCCTGCACCGAGAGCACCGGGAAAATCCCGAAATTGCCATACATGCCCTCTGATCTCAAAAAGAAAAAGAAAAAGCCAAGCGGCTAGCCAATCGGCTCATAAAATCATCATCACCCCAACAAAACAGTAAATTATGGTAAACATGTACCTATTTTTCGGGAAAACAATTTTATTCTTCTGCTCTAGCCTCCTTGCTATGACCTGTTCAATGTAAATACTTGTATATGCAAGCAAATGTGACCAAATTTCAAATACAATTCACTATTTGATTCAATTTGGCTATATGGTATAAATTTTAATTAATCAAGCCATAATCAAACAACACAACCATCAATCAATTAGTTGTTCAGCTTTTCAAATTCATAACTTTGATATACAGTCAAAAAATCAGATTTTTGATGTCAAATCACAACAATAAGCCCTATCTAGTTTCGGTTCTCACACCAGTCAATTGGAAATATATAGAAATCTCACTTTCGAAACTCGAAAATAAATACTAGCGATGGTGCCCCGTCACCAGAATTATCCCCGGACACTAGAGTGCGATTCTATAACTATCCAATACATTAAAACTTCGAATACACGTTTGCAAGACATATGTGCAAAATCTTTATATATTGGATTGTCCGAATTCGATATAAAATATATAATCAAATACGAATAAGTAATTTAAATTTCAAAACAAACTTGTTTTCAATTTTAAAAATATACTCTTCACACTCGTTCTAGGATACTACTGATCCTATCTCTAACGAGTCATTCCCATTGGATATTACTAATCCAATTATCTGATGAATTCTTTCGTATGGTTCTAGTGTGTCTTGTTCTCTGAGCTTTGTAAACCAAAGCTCTGATACCAACTGTAAAAACCCATAACTTCCCCGGTGAGGAAAGCGCGGATAGTTCGAGAACAAGCCACAACAGAACGCAGACGGGAGAACAATTCATTGTATATAACAACAATTCCATCAGAATACAAGAATGTACAGGGTATGAATAAATATTACACAGAAATATCAGAGATTTAAACTACATTCAAATACATCGCAGCGGAAAATTAATACAATACACAACTAGAAGTAATACGCGGATACAAAGCTTTCCGAGTATCGTTCCAGCTGTAAACCAGGATCCAGTGAATATAAATCTGCAAAACCAAAACTATTAGATGCTCGTGTCAAAATAGGGGAACCCAGAGTTTAGGTTAAAACAATAAACTCCAGGTCAGTCATGGGACTGGTGTAAGAACTAAAACAGTTATAAATCTTTATTTTAAAGTTAGGTAAATCAAGGGACCACGCCGTATAACACGGAACGGGTTTCCTCCCAAGAATACCAGTGAATAAAACAACAACGCAATGCTAAATAAAGAACAATGAAGCTATTATAAGACCCAGGTCCCATCACACAATGCAACGCAAGCCAGAGGATAGGGTTTTTACCTTATAATAGCCAAGAATGCTTGATACGTTTAAAACAAATCATTTGATACTATTATAAGTGCATAATGTATAAAACAACTTCAAATCATAAGTATCAATCATAGACGGCATAAGCGCCCCATCCCACTATGTCGCCATACTAGGCTCTACAAATAAAACCGAAGTATTACGTATTTGGAAATTGGATTTCCATCTATGAACCGAGGCAAAAGATAGCCCTCAACCGATTCGAGACGCTCTAGCCCGTTTCTCAGGCAAGTACTCAGTCAAGCCTTTGGATCGTCAGGGCCGGTCCACCGATGTGGATTAAAATGCCTGAACACTGCGTTTCCCCACCCTATGGGGTGTCAATGAGCCAACGAATGACTCCATCGAACCCGGATCGTCCGATCAAACCGAGGCGCCTCGCAACAGCAACAACCACATAAGTTAAACTCGTCAGGGCATGTAAAACCACTGTCGCCACTTCTAACTAGAAGGAAACGCATGCCATCCCTGATGTCCTCTCCCATTTCTGGTTCATACCGGGTGTGAAACTCGTGAAGTAAACGTTACACAAAGCTACGCCACAAAGGTTGTGCTTTGATCATCAACCACAAGACTTTGCTTTTCAACAGAAGCCTTGATCATTTGCCACTTAGGCATGCCACACAGGCAATTCACTCTATGCGTTTTATATCCATCAGTATATAACCCCTGAGCTTGTACGTCTCAGAGAAGGGCGTTAAGCAAGAGAATAAATTCTCCGCCGCCAAACAGATATATATTTAATAGAAATCAATCACACAGACTGAAATCCGATGTCAGACACACAGTCCATTTACAAGTTCATTCTGGGTCTGAACGAAACCGGAGGCACTTAGTACCCCGCATATCCATCGATCTCCAAGTACGTCTGGAAGATCACCCACTGTTTCCATCTTCTTGGGTGTACATCCCAATCACGATCATTAGTAATCACCCAAACGACGTGAAGACCTCCGGTCTTCGACCACCGTCTTCAACTTCGACTTATCGTCGTATCAGTTATTCAGAATGGGATAAACCCAATCTTTCCGAATAACTCGCATATATTATAAACAAGTGTTACACAAACACAACATACGCCTCATTTCAATTCATCAGTCACTAACTGTAAATTAACAAGAGAATAATTCCCCAAATATTAACCCCGAAGGCCGAAACCAACATCAGATCAATATCCAGAAAATCGTTCTGCTTAGTTAACCGACAGTTAGTATCTAAATTTCACATTCATAGGGAAAGGTTCCCATTAATTTTATCAAAGATAAATTCCTTGAATTTATTCCTTAATCTTCTTTTGAATATCGATTCAACTAGTCGGGATTAACGAACCTTACCAAAGTAATCATTTGTTTTAATTTCCCAATCCCAACCTATTCATCCCATGAAGTAAAACTGGTTATACTTCATATCTAACACCACGGTGTTATCGGTAAATTCAATTACCATTTCACGTTTAAATCTAATTAAAGATTTAACTATCGCCTGGAGCAAAACTGGAGATACTCCATTCTAGATCTTTTCAATCTAATTAAAGATTCATTAAAACTCCACTTAGTTTTAATCTTTAACTGGGTTAAAGAATCAGTGTCATTTAAAACAAGGTTCACGATAAACCCCAAAATCATATCACATTTCAATCAGTCCCTAACCGTAAATTAGCAAGCGAGCAATTCCCTAAGTATTAACCCCGAAGGACGAAACCAACATCAGATTAATACCCCAGAAACCATTCAACTTAACTAATCTCCAGTTAGTTTCTGATTTTCTTAACTCCTTTGCGTCTAAGAACAGTATTGTTGAAGATACCGTTCACGACAACCCAAAATCCCATTCCATTAATTATCGGGTTAAAGAACATGTGTTATTTAAAACACTGTTCACGATAAACCCAAAAATCAATACCAATTCGATTCCAATTAAATATTATTTAATTGGCACACTTCATTAAATATAAATAAAAAGATTTAATCTCTTCTCAATTGGGTTCAAGAACAGTGTTAATGAAGACACCATTCACGACAAACCCAAATCACATTTGATATTAAATTCAAGGCTCTGAATAGAAAATATATCGGCTTATATTCAATATCAAATTCTATGACTAACAAATGTCGTATTGGAAATAACGATATAAATATATATCTTCCAAATTTCCATAACATCATCTGTATAATCACGAAATCCAACATCGAAATAATCCAAAGAAAATTTCGATTCAAATCCATTCCAATTCAATTTATTTGAAATTCTGGTTACTTTTTAAACCCTTTTCAACTCAATTTATTTATTTAAAAATAAATAGAATTACAATTCTAGTTCAAAACTATTTCATTTTGATAAAAATCTATTTTTATCTTTTCAAACATGGAGTTTTTCATCCCAATTCTTCCCAAATCACTTCTTATGATTTCTCACAAATCATCGATATTTTTAATAATTTTATCAAGGCCCGTACAGTCGATTTCCACTAACGGCCATCGAACTGCACTTACAGCGACCTTTTCCAAATTTGATTTGGACATAATTCTGAATCCAACCGTTAGATTTCAAATTTCTAGTATTCCTTAGAAAGCTCTTTTCGATACGAACCCAACGGTTCCGGTTTTAGGAGAATCCGACGGTCGGATCTCTCGTAATATCCGTTCGAAGTCAATGGTCGAAATTCACGAACTGCCACGGCGCGACGCGTTCTATTCAGGCCACTATATTATATATATATATAATATATATAATATATACTTCGTCGATTTCCTTTTAAAACGTAATTTATAAATCGTTTTAAATTCGTTTTCGAAACGATTTCAACTTCCTTTCAAATTCAAATCAAAATTGAATTTCTCCTTATAAATTCGTTTTAAATCCATTTCAAATTGATTTCAATTCAAATCGATTTTTATTTCAATTTCAGTTCGTTTTCAATTCAATTCAATTTCAATTCGAATTCCTTTCTATTCAATTTCAATTCAAATTCACTTCTATTAAATTTCAATTCGAATTCATTTCTATTCAATTTCAATTCGAATTCAATTCTTTTCAAAATATCAGATTTTGAAATCACTTTTGATATTCATTATAAAATGAATAAAATCGATATAAATATCGTTCACGTCAAAATGGCGTCAATCTAATCAACACGACTTCATATATTTCTATTTTCAAATATTCTATTTCAAATATTTCAATTTTTGAAAATTGGAATGAGGCCCAATCAATTACCATATAATGTTAATTATATGGATTTTCTACCACACGTATATAACAGCAACGATAAATCATCAACCATCATCCAAAGTGCGTTCTACACTGTATAAGCATCAAATATGAATATTCAATGCTTATAACAGTCTGTCAATCAAACGATCGACATACAATTAATTATTGGGATTAGTGTATGTCATATATCACCCCAATACCCGTGTGGGGTTTCAAACAATCAAACACAGATTTTATTTGAGCAGTTGGGCGATGTGTAAAATTAATCGTCCCAATCAATATCAGTCAAATGTGTGTATATAAACAAATCGTCCGATTTGTTTATTTACTTATTTCATTTCATATACACGTTAAAAATTCTATTTTTAACTATAAAATATTTTCCACTATAAAATATTTTATTTCAACTATATAAATATTTTATTTCACATCACATCACACAATCAACTACACATCAAAATCAAACAAACAAGCATACAAGCCGTCCATGGTCTGTGGACGACGGGTGTCGGGTGTTACTAAACACCGTCTGCATCCTAGTATATATTTATAATAGAAAAATAAACTTAAAAGGTGAGAAGTTCTCACAGAGGGTTCCACTCCACCGTGCTTTGCTGTTGAACTGCTGAATCATCTAGATTTGCTTGAAATACCAATGCAGTTCTTTTCACGCTGTTCAAATAGAAATTATATTTTTACTGCTTCATTCAATAAATAAAAATCGTATTTTTATTTCTTCTTTATATATATTTTCTCAACGCTTCATTCTATATAAAAATTATATTTTTATATTTCTACTTCATGTATAAAGATAAATTTTTTATTTCGTCTCCATAAAAATCACATTTTTATTTCATTATATATATAATAAAAATCATATTTTTAATATGCCACTAGTATAAAAATTATATCTTTAACCTTTCTATATTATAAAAATTATTTTTTTATCCTTCACATCATATAAGAATTATATTTTTAATCTCTTTATAAAATAAATATCATATTTTTATTATCTCTACTATATAAAAATCCTATTTTTATTACTCTCTTCATATTATAAAAATCACATCTTTCTAGAACAAAAGATAAAATTTTTACCTCTCTACAAATATAAAAACCATATTTTTAATTTGCTATAAGCGTTAAAATCATATTTTACACTAAGTATATATATAAATAAAATCATTTCTTTTTGAACACAATTGAAAACTGAAAATGAAAATTAAATTCGGATTTATATAAGAAGAACTAAATAAAAATAAACTAAAAGCTCACAGCTACTTCGATATTCAATGAAGAAGGAGGGGGTCTGCTAGCTCGAACGGGGGCGCGGCACTGGCGGATTGGGGCTCATGGTGACAGATGCGGCGGCGGATGAAGCTGGAGCTCGCGGCTTCCTTGCAGGCGTCGGTCTTCGATGGACGTGGCGATTATAGGAAGCGACAGAGCTGTAGTCAATGGATGAGGGGAGGAAGAACGGTGGAGGGGCGATGGCGGCGGTCGAGAAGAGGAAGGGGGCGTCGGCGAAGGAAGAAGGAGGAGGGACGCGAGGGGAGAGCGGCGGACTGGGGAGGCCACGCCATAGGTGGCGGCGCGCGAGGTCAACGGGGGGAGGCGAGATCCAGATCAGCGGGTTTTCTTCTTTTTTTTATACTGAAATCGATTTGGGTTTATAGAAGGGGGGGGGGGCAAGAGAGAGAGAGTATATATATTATATAATAATATTATTTTTAATTCTCTAAAGTGGACTTTTCATACGACCTCGAAATCAAACATGCCGACTGTAGTCCCTAGCGTTTTACCCCCATTCCGAACACAATGGGATATGTATCGTAGGCCAATTCGAACGTTACGATCTGTCATAATCAAAATATAAATCTATATATTGAATTTGAACGCATATTTCAATTTACTGGGGCCACATGCAGACTCTAAAAATTCCCGAAAAATATTTTCTAGCTTCATATTGACGATACGGTCCTAACAAAACTAGTTTCATCAAATTCTGAGACCGTTTGAAAAATGGTCATTTTCCAGTCGATTAAAATCAACTCAAAACTGGTCAAACGCGTTTTCTTTTACCACGCTCACATATTCATTCAAAAAATAATGAAATTTGGAACCTAGTGATAATTTGACATCACGGATCCAACAAAAGTGGTTTCGTCGAAATCCGAGGTCGTTTGCAAAATTTCCATTTTTAAGGGCGTGAACTCCATAGCGACTATTCAGAATTTTCAACTAGACATATCTTTTGATTCCCGCTATGAAATTTCAAATTTTTGAGTCCTTTAGAAAGACCTTCTCAAATAGATTCTATTATTTTTGGTTTCACTAAAATCCGATTTATTTTTCACCCGGTACATTCATTTGAAGTTTGAAATCGAATTATCGAACTACCGCGCCATTTTCAATTCCTTTTATATTTTAAAATAAATATTTATATTCTAACGACGAGCTATATAAATATATTCGTTATATTTCTATTCAAAATAAATTTTTTGTCGTTATTATTTAAAATAATTCATTTTAAATAATCAGAATTCGCTAAAGTTGCCAAAATAAATTTTTTAAATTGGCCCAGATTTCCGGGTTATTACATTTTACTATGATGTCCATTTTCATGGCGAATGGAGTTTGTATCTAAGTGCAGGAGCGAATAAATGGTGTTTGAAATTGCGATAGACACGGAAGAAAATATCGTTAGTCGCATCAGCTTAAATTATTATTAATTTTACTATATAAACGCCTAAGTACTTCAGCTCCAAGCTAGAAAATCTCAGCCCATCTTCAATTTCCATCCAACATTTTGTAGAAAATCCCTCCTTTACAAAATAATTTATTTCACCCAATTCACAAAGAATTTGCCAATGTAACCTGAAGCAAAATTGTAGATCCCATCGAGGCCGAGCTTCACCAAAATTCCAGGACCAACGGCCGCCTGGGTCGGCCGGATATCACCAATTTCCGTGAAAAATCAGTTTCGTTTTTGAGGGATTTGCATCGATTTGGGTTGACGATTTATATCGGTTCCAAAGCCAAACTTGTAGAGGACGAGGAGAGGGTGATTTTTGCCTTCGGTCAGAGTTGCTAATTTGGTCTATGGACGGCGTGGAGGGAGATGAACAGAGCTGTTTGTTTGGGTGTTTTTTTGAATGCGCGGATCGGGTTTTGGCACCTATCTCGCCAACAACAAACTTCTGGAAAGGGATTCCTGAAGGGTAACGAGCACGGTGGCAGGTTCGACCGATTGGAGGTGGTGCGGTCCACTCAGGTGATCGGAGGAGGCGGGGATTGGCAGTTTTATGGGTTTCGTTCTTCACGAATTTCCAGGCGAAGGAGGAGGTTCAGGATCGAATGGTTTCAGGCGATGGAGGCTCTCGCAGTGGCGGTTCAGTTGGGCCATCTGGCCGGAGATCCGGTACTCTAACGGCGGCGCGGTGATCCTTTGAAGAGTGCGTGTTTTCTTCGAACTGAAGAACAACAACGAAATCGGGTTCCAGATCGATGAAAGGAGGAAGACCCGTTAATCTATGTTAACGTCGACCATGGTTAATTAAGGTAATGAATTAATTATTAAATTAATTTAAATAAAATCTATTTAAACTTTAAATAGTTATAACTAATGCATACGTTAACGAATTTCAGCGAAATTGGATCCGTTGGGATCGTGGCGACGAGCACTATGCGTACAAACTGGTTGCGTTGCAAACGGAGACAGTTGGAATTTCATGTTATTTTAAATGTCTGTTTAAAATTATATGAAAGAAACACATAAACCGTCAACCGTATTTACTGTTGAGTTAATTCTCACAATTTTCTGGACCACTATGATGTGATAAATCCACCTAATTAAATATCATTTAAAATATATACTGATTGATTAGCTGCTTTGGTTGCTGATGGTTGATCTACTGGTTGTCGTTAATTTATCATCATTAATTTGTTTATTCAAAATTTTATACTATCGTGAAGTGTTATAATTTGTGATGCAGGGAAGGACAGGTTGGAGAGATCCGACCGGATTCCTCAAAATAACATGTATGTTGTTTATTTTTATATGGTTTACACATGAACTGATTAAACCCCAAATTGACACTGAACCTATCTGAATATTGATGGTTGAATGGTTGTGATTGTTGCGGTAATTTTTATCAATCGACAGTATTGATTAACTGTTTGGCAGTGATGGTCTAAATTCGTTTATTTATGACGTTGTTTTGTTGATAGGCAAATTAAGGAAGTTTAAATTTATTTTATAAATAAATTATAGATTTAAAATCTTATTTCATATGATTCGATTTAAAATCAAAGTTTTATAAATATATTTATAATCAAAATCATGTCTTAGAAATGTGATTATTGAAAGTTTATATAACGAATTCTTACGTGGTCCTATGACCAGAAGTCAGGGCTGGTATACAGATTAGTGAAATTGAATAATTGTTTTATAAAACAATCAAAGTGATGTTTTTAAATTAATTAAATTTTAAATTAATGTAAGAGAGAAAATGAATAGAAATCAGTTAACTGGTAGATAACATTGGAAAAAATCAACCAATTTAAATTTGAAATTGATAGTTGGATAAATTTGATTTAAATTAATCCAACCAAGGGTTTTCAAAATATTCGTTAACTTAACGAATGTTGTAGAAGTTAGTTAATCATCGATTAACTAATAATTTAAGTGATTATCAAAATATTTATTTATTTACAAAGTTAATTATTATTGGATAACCTTTGTAAAATCATTTTATTATACTACCTTTAATTTATAATGAAGTTAATTAATGAATAATTAATTAGTGAAATAAACCACCTTATTCAGTTAATAATGAAGTAAATCATTATAACAAAGCTATTGCTCGAATTTATTTGAAATTCCTTTTTATATGAGAAATCGAGTATAGTAAGATTTTAATGTAAAAGAGTTACAAAGAGATTTTTGTTGAAAGTCCAAGGTATTTTAAGCAAAGGTTTGAAGGAAAGCTCAAACCCTAGCGACATTTAAGATAATAGAAACAAGGTGATCAGAAAGGAGTTTCCAAAGTAAAAGTTATAAAATGGATTATCATTCAAAAGGTTTGGAATTCTACTTTAAACAAATTAAAATTATGAAATGGCTAGTAGAAAAAGGATTTGAATTTAGTTCAAATCAACAAAGTGTAAATGGGATTTATAAGCTAATGCGGGCGTTGCGACGAAGGGGATTAAATAAGATTTCTTAGAAGAGGATTAAAGGGGTCATTCAAAAGGGATATTAAATTGTTTAATATGCAAGTAAAGAGATTATTACCAATTTAAGATATGATATGAAAATCATATTGAATTCAATTGGTAGAGATTGGAAACATTACTCGATGAGGGTAAAGGAGTTAACTTGTATAGCGGGTTTTGAAATAAAGAAATATGGTTTATAAAACCCGAAATAAATGGAAATGGAAAGGATGTATCAGAACTGGGAATTACAAGCTTGTATCTACCTTGAGATAAAAAAGTTGTCGATTAAGGTCTGAGAGGTAATACCCCAACTTTAACGGCTTCGCCATTATCGAGAGATAACATTTGTTTGTAAGGGATTAGAGAGTGATTATCGAGTTGTTTGCGATTAAGTAAATTTATCATTTATTTAAATAACCTTTTAAATAGATTAACTATGCAATTTTTAGTTAATCGAAATTATAATTACTTTATTAATATTAACTAAAGCGAGTACTCCACGATTGAAGTTCTTTTCTTAAACAAAATAAGGTTATGGAATGAATCGGTATGGAAAGGATTTGAATTTAATTCAAATCATATAAACAAAGTATGAAAACGGATTTTACCCAAACCGATGATTTTAAAAATAAGTGTTCACCAAAGGCTGAATTAAGTGAATTGGTTTAATCGAAATAAGGGAAAGGTTTTGGTAACTAATTATATGTGTTGGATTGACTGGAAATATAACGATATGCCAAATTGTAAAGAAAATGGAAAGTGGAATTATAAAACTATAACAATTTTTTCAAATCAAAGAAAAGTCCAAAGAGGGTTTGAGTAAATTAAATGGTGTTTCCGAGATAAAGAGGAATAAAAGAGGATTGATAAAATATGGTAATATTTTCAAACAAAGGAAAAAAAAGAGAATTTGATTAAAAGAGCGTTGAGTAAGGTTTTCAAGTAACTAACCCAGAAGAGTTTCATTTAAATCCATGGAATCTATTATAACAGAATTGATGGAATATATAATGTTAACGAAATATTTTAAATAATGGACCTGAGCTGCCAATTCACATAGACACACTGTTATGATTTGATAGTTAAATAACCGACTATCAAAATCTACCTTTTATCGGTTGTTGGTACGGAAAGACCGGGATCGAAATTATATTCGAAACCCTTTCCGACCAGCAAATACGTAGCATTGAATATATCAGAAGATGGTCGAGATGGAGCATTGAAGACCGTTGAGCTTCAAGAGCGGAAGAACTGCTCGTTAAATTCCTTTGGCTAGCTACCAGAGTTATTATGACTTGTGATCCTATCGTAATTGAAATCTTCGGATTTGCAAGAACTTCTCGCTACTGATCCTTTGGGTGACTCCTACATAAGGATGCAGTAGGAGAGTGCCTTCAGTTCATCCTGTTCCTGGATGACTTGTATGGACGGATGTCTGACAGAGTATTTCCAAAGAGGTCACGTACCTTGATTTCTCCAACCATACCAAGAGTGTAAGCGAAGAAGGGAACTTCTCTAGCTAACACGTAATGTATTGTTGAAGACGTCAATTAGTGATTTCAATGGATCTGATAATGTGGCATTTGAAGTGAATCTGATGTGTTGATAAAGCGTAACCTCAAGCCTCATCAACCGGGGAATGATAAAAAAATCGGGCAGGCAGCATGGCTATGTGGGTCGCCCCCATTAGGGTGTATAATCACATATCTAGAGAAATTCTATTTTCTTCTTTAATTTATTTTGATGCTGTCCCTTTTTGGGAAACGGTGGTTTGAGCCCAACCGTTGGTGATATACATTCGATACACTCAAGAGAAATGAGTGGTCGTTCATGTGTGGGCCGGGTTTTAAGACGTTCTTGTTGAACCCAGTGTATTCCCCTCTAGAGATACTCTATCGGCAGGTGGTCCCATACCTTGTCATAGTTGGAATCCAATCTCCAATAAGCACCTGCGGTTTTGATTATATACTACATATGTAGAGTGTGAGATGCAAGCGTTCTGCTAGTTTGATACTTATTTGTGGCTTGATAGACATTATTATAATATCAGAAAAGATATTGTTTCAAAAATGGTTTTGTGTTATAGTAAGGTAAAAACTATCTGTGTTTATGTGTGGGCTGGTCTTACTATTATCCTTTTCTTTCAAAAGGATTTTTCAAAGTTAAACAAGTTGTCTATGTTGTGATTTTATCACTGAAAGTATTCCAGACTGATCCGGGTGAATTTTGCTTTGCTTCAAATGTGCTCGGGTAAGACCGAGTATATTTCTAGGTTAGGTTTCGCTTGGAGTTCCAGGAGCTGGAAGCAGGAGGCTTCACCGTTTGATATAAAGTGTATTTCCGTTGTGATTGGGGTATGTTGTACTCTGATAAATGGTTTTTGTATATACAGTTTCCTTTATAAAGAGATTTGTTATATTATATTTGTTCGTTCCGCTGTGAGATTCTGATGTGTTCTACTTCTTTCTTCTATTCTAAATTTCTTTCTTTCTATTTCTATCCTCTAACTTCTTTCTATTAACAGTCTGGGGTTCGATACTTGGATTTTTGATCAGTAATACGAGGTTATGTACTATGGTTAAAAAATCGTGCGTCGATTTTTTTCTGGGCCGTTACAGCTTTCATTTTTTTTTGCTCGTTTTGTTTCTAAATGATAAAGAAGATTCCATTTTTCATTTTGTTTTTAAACGATAAAAAGTATATAAAGATTTCACTTTTGTAAATCAAGATTACACTATAAAGACATCATCTTTATTGTCATTTGTTTCAAAATTAAAAGATTTATAATAAGTAAAACATTTTTGGTTGTCATTTATTTTTAATTAAAATATTTATATTTTATTGGTCATATTTTCCTAAATTAAAAAGGACATTTTTCAATGTCAAATTTGTTGAAATAAAAAGGATCATGTTTTTATGGTTAAATTGTTCTGTTACAAAGATTGAAATAATAAAAAGAACTTGTTTTCATTGTCAACATATTCTAATGGAAAGGATGAAAATTTGTCTTTATTAAAAGTACATAATTTCATGGCCATTTATATTTGCATTAAAAAGTTTTCATTTTTATTTGCATTGAAAGTTTACACACAAAATTATCATTTGTGTTTGTATTGAAATTTTACACACAAATTATCATTTGTGTTTGCATTGAAATTTTAACAAACAAAATCATCATTTTTGTTTGCATTAAAAGTTAATTAAAAAAATCATCATTTTTGTTTGCATTAAAAGTTAATAAACAAAATCATCATTTTTGTTTGCATCAAAAGTTAACAAACAAATTACCATTTTTGTTTGTGTATTGAAAGTTAACAAACAAATTATCATTTTTGTCTGTATATTGAAAGTTAACAAACCAATTTATCATTTTGTTGTATTGAAAGTTATCAACGAAATTAGTCATTTGGTCACATTGAAATTTATAAAATAAATTTGTCATTTTGTCACCTTGAAATTAACAAAAAAAATATTCATTTTTGTAGAATAGAAGTTGACACAAATTATATTCATTTTGTTAAGTTGACCCACAAATTATATTCATTTTGTGAAATAGACAAGTTGACACACAAACTATATTCATTTTTGTGAAATATAAAAGTTGACACACAAAATGTTATCATTTTTGTGAATAATAGCGACACATAAAATATTATCATTTTTGTGAACAATAGTGACACACAAAATATTATCATTTTTGTGAATAGAAAATGACAAAATATAATTGTCATTTACGTCAAATTAGAATTGACAAAATATAATTTACATTTATGCTAAATTAGACAAAATATAATTTTCATTTGCATTAAATTAGATTTGTATGAAACCATAGTCATCATTTTGGTTAAAGTAGATTTGTACGATAACGTAGATGCCATTTTGTTTAATATAGAATTGTATGAAATCATAAATATCATTTTGGTTAGAACATGTTATGTTAAAAATATCACGTTAGAATAATGTCATGTTAAAAATGTCGTTTATGTTAGAATCATGTTACGTAAATAAAACATGTCATTTAGGTTAAAATCATATTTAAACCAATTAGAATTGACAAATATAATTGTCATGTTTAACAAATTAGAATCGTTGAATAAAATACACATTTTTGTAAAAATATACATTTTTGTTCATAAAGCAGAATGACACATTTTTTTTCATTTAAAAAGGATTAAACAAAATATACATTTCTGTTCATAAAGAAGAATGCGACATTTTTGTTCATTTAAAAGAATTAGACAAAAATATACATTTTGTTAATTATAAGGGGTTGAACAAAAATGAATAATCACTTTGTAGTCATTTTGTTGAACGAGAGTATTCAACAAAAATAAAATATACAGTTTTACCGTCTTGTTGAACTACAGTTTTCAACAAAATGAAAAATACATTTTTGTCCTTTGTTGAATTAGAATATTTCAACAAAAATGAAAAGAACCATTTTGATCCTTTTGTTGAATTAAAATAGAGGAATAGAGAAGTGTTCATGCTTTAGGAAAAAAAACATGATAACTGCGACGACCCAAACTTCCCAGTAAAGGAAAGGCTAGATTGCTTTGCGAACAATACACATCATAACACAAACTGAAGAACATTTTATTGCTGATTCCAACAATTACATCAGAGTATGAATACTTATTACACAATTGAAATACAATAATATAAGAGATTTAAATTACACTTAAATAGCAGTGGAAAAATATTACAAATATACAACTGAAAGGAATACACGGATACAGAGCTTTCCAAATATCGCTTCAGCTGTAAACCAGGATCTTGTAAATATATCTGCAAAAAGCTACTCGACTGCCCGTGTGGAAAATATGGGCACCCGAGTTTGCCAGTGAAACAAACTACAGGTCAGTCATGGGACTGGTATGAGAAATCTTAACTTATCTAATAATAAGGCAAATCACAGGACCACACCGCTAACGCGGAACGGGTTTACTCCATTGGATTTCCAGTGCATAAAATAAAGTAAATCGTTGAACAACGCAATGCTTTTTAGAAAAATGAAACCATTATAAGACCCAAGTCCCATCACACAATGCAACGCAAACCGGAGGATAGGGTTTTACCTTATAATGGTCAAAAGATGCTTGATACAATAAAACGAATTTAATATTAGTGTGTATATCTATGGGTATATATATATACATATATATATTTCAAAAACACTTCAATCATAATGTATCAATCATAGACGACATAGTACCCCATCCTACTATGTCGCCATACTAGTTCTACAATCAAAACCGCAAGGTCGTATTGGAAATTGGATTTCCATCATCAAATCGAGGCTAGGGATCGTCCTCTCCGATTCGAGACACTCTAGAAAATGCCTCAGGATCACACCTATGGGCAACCCTTGGAGCGGTAGGGCCGGTCCCCACCTAATGGTAGTGGATTGGCAATTCCTGAACACACGCTTCCCGGTTCATTTGAACCTATAGTATGACCACTAATGGCCTATAAAAATCCGAGGCGCCTCAAAATCCATCATCTACATAAGTAAGATGCCAGCCAGTTTAAGCACTAACACTACCACTAGCTAGAAAGAAACGTGTGCACTCCCTACGGTCCATATCCCGTTTTTGACTCATACCGGGGTGTGAAGCTCGCGAAGTCACGCTATACGCAATGCTATGCCGTAATTGGCTACACTTTGATCATCCCACAAGGCCCTGCTTTTCAACAAAAGCCTTAATCAATTCCTTCTTGGCGTGCTACATTGACAATTCACGCCATGCGATCAATCACTATTAATATATATCGGGGTGTTAAGCAGAGAATAAATTCTCCACCACCAATCAGACATACATTAATAAAAATCAATTTAATTCACATGTAACGAAATCCAATGTCAGACACGCATCCATTTACAAGCTTATGCTCTGTGTCTGAGCGAAAACCAAATCCGACAATCAACAATAGTCCAGACGGCCACCACTGAAGCCCCTTCAAGGTAGCAACTTCCATCAAGGGTCTCTGTAGCAACACATCCATTCGATGTGAAGATTGTCGGTCTTCAACCACCGTCTTCATCTTCGACTCTTCATCGTCGTAGTAATTATTCAGAATGGGTTAAACCCGGTCTTCCCGAATAACTCACGTATTTTATAATTGAAAATCAAGTACTATAAAAACACATCCAACGCCTCATTCCAATTCAGAATATTTTTCTAATAAAATATTCGCATTATTTTATCAAAGATAAATTCTTTAAATTATTTTTAAATCTTACTTTTAAAGATTTATTAAGAACCAAATTTGGTTTTAAATATCACGAATCATTATTCGATGATCAATTAAATTTAAGAAATTTATCTTATCTTTAACTGGGTTAAAGAACTAATGTCATTTAAAACATAGTTCACGGTAAACTCAAAATCATCTTCCACAAAATATGGAATTTTCACAGAAATCAAATTAATATATAATCGTTACAAATTTTTGTATATGACCGATAATATAAATGGAATAACGGCAAAGCCTCTTAAATTCCATACGTAGTATCAGTCTTCTTTTACAGAAGCTTATCTCGGTTATTATTAATTAGAATTCCATTCAACTCCAATTTAACATATTAAATTGGAAAACTTGGCTTTGGAAAATTCTCATTTAAATCTTAATAAAAGTTTTATAAATTCCAAATCATAATTTTCACTATCAGTTGGGTTAAAGAACAAATGTCACTTAAAAACACAGTTCACAATAAACCCAACTCACATTTTACCTTATTCCAATTATTAAACATAATTGAAAACTGTAATAATCTTAACTAAAAGATTTATACTTTTCATACGGGGTTTAAGAACAGTGTTATTTAAGACACTATTCACGACAAACCCGAAATGCTATTTATTTAATTTAATTTCAATTAAACATATTAACAAATTGGAAAACTTCATTAAGTCTAAAATAACACTTCAACATCGCAGACATATATTTCACACATATGAATGACATGGTTTTTAATTCTTCTTACAATAAAATGTAAATTCTATTACTAACATTTTTGTAGCAAATTGTTATTTTATTTTCATACGACATTTTATGACCAAAAATGTATCAAAATTTCAGTGCGACATTTTATGCATATTTTATTTGCTACATGGAATGCAAATAAAAATGTGACTTTCCATTTCAAGTTTTATTTGCAACAAGGAATGCAAATAAAAAATATAACTTTTTCTAACAAGAATGTCCTTTTTATTCTAATTTACATTTTCTAACAAAAATGTATATTCTGCTTCGCTAACAGGTTTTAACATAAAAATGAATATTTCTTCGCTAACATGTTTTAACATAAAAATGAATATTTTCTTCGCTAACATGTTTTAACATAAAAATGAATATTTTTAAGTTTCACTAATCATATTTTGTTTACATTGAAAATTGTAAATTTCCATTCATATTTTATTTACATTGAAAAGTGTAAACTACTAATCATATTTTATTTACATTGAAAAGTGTAAACTCCTAATCATATTTTATTTACATTGAAAAATTTAAACTCCTGATCATATTTTATTTACATTGAAAAGTGTAAACTCCTAATCATATTTTATTTACATTGAAAAATGTAAATTTTCGTTCCAGTATATGATTAAATAGACAAATGATTTTTTTTGTTTCAATATATATTTCCATAAAAAAAATTGAAATTTCCTATTTGGTTTACATTGAGAATGTAACTTCTATTTCCTACTTTGCTTACATTGAAAATACAACTTTCTATTTCAATATGCTATTTACATTAATAATGAAAAGCTTTTTTTTTATTTCAATAAAATCTTTTCTTACATTCAAGATGTGAATTTTCTATGTAATCTCTTTTTATATAACAAAGGTCACTTTTAAATGTTTCATTTATAGTAAAATGTAAATTTCAAAGAAAAGCCATTTTATATGACAATGGACAATCTTAATGTTTGATTTACGTTAAAGAGGTAAAATTCCATGTAAATACATTTTTATTTTTAATGTTACATTTACATCAAAAATGTAAGTCTGAATATTAATACATTTCTATTTGAAAATGTTGATTTTGTCCCTTATAATGGAATTAACAAAAATGTTAATTCCATTCTTATTGACAGAAATGTTAATTTCGTTCTTATTAACAAAAAGTGCTAATCTTGTTCTTATAATCATATTTGACAAAATTGTTATTTTTAATTTAACAAATTTTGAAAAAATTGAGATGTTATTCTAATTAAACAAGTTTGACAAAATTGACATTTTATTCACTAATGATTCTTATGACAAAAATTGTCATTTTATTCGCTAATCGTTCTTTCCAATGTTCGTGTGTCAAAATAGAAGAAGAACTCTATTATAAACTAAATCAATACAGGTCTAAAATAAAAAAATAAATTTTTTTATTTCAGATCAAGATCTAACCAAACACATACATCACAGTCATCATCATCAACAAACACAATTCAAATATCATACATCGCAGAACTGAATAAATTAACATACATACAAGGAACTTCAATGGCGAGAAAATAATTAATGTTTTAATTAATTTTAAACATAGAAATCTGACATTTCTTTATAATTCTGAATTTTCAACATGCTCTAAACCAGTTCCAGTCCATACCATCATGTAGAGTTCGTTCATGCGATCCCAACGCACCTGAAATCGTCTGATTTCATCGCTTTTTGAATGAGTTACACTTTTTTAAATTTCAAAATTTTTATACACTAATAATTAATTAAAATAATTAACAAAATACTGATTACTTTGATTAACAAACAAGGCTTCCACATTTCCTTTCTTCGTTCTTTTTCTGAAATGAGAGCCCATTCTTCACGATCAAACTCCTCCAAACCCACCCCTCTACTTCGAGCGCAGAATTCCAGAGATCCACAACATTATTTCAGATCATGCCATTTGTTAGAAGGGTCTTGTTATGTCGAACGATTTTGCAGAGGTTACTTTTTGAATGTGGTTGATGGATTAGAAGAGAAAAGAGGAGAAAGATCATTGTGTTTCAGCCATTGAAAGATAGAAGGGGCGGCGGCTGTTTTAGGTTGTTTAGAGGATTAGGGTTTGAATAGGCTAAGTATTTATAAATTTATTTAATCCTCCTTTTTATTTTTAATAAATTTAATTATTACTTATCTTTATTTAGAGATGAAACTTCCCATTTCCATTCGTTTAATTAATGTAGCCAATTAATGAGGGTAGTTAAAGAAGGAAAACTTCATTTCCTTTCTTTAAATTATTTAATTAATAGGGAGAATATTATCTGCATAGAGAGAGAAACCTTTCATTTATTGATTTATTATCAATTTGATTTAACAAACATGTGACATATATGCGAGTACAAACAAATGTATGATAATGTAATTTATTTTTTATTTTTTTGTAAGTGCAACATGTGGTACGGGCAATAAATGATAGGAAGGTATAGACATATAATATAAATCAGTAAATGGTCAATTATATAAATAAAATGAGAAATAAATAAAAGTTAACATATATAATTAATTAGATTCCTCATTTGGATACAACATATAAATGAAATTAACCAACATCATGATACAAGTATATAGATATATATATATATATATATATATATATAGCCAATATTCAAAGCATGTGTTTAATTCTTTTCCTCTTTTAACTTTTAATGAAAATAAACTATTTCTATTATCAAGACTTGAAATAAATAGTGAATTTTATATGAAAACTATATGTATGTATGAGTTAAATTCAATCAAAACCCCCCCATAATACAAATCACATAATTACAACAATCGGTCCAAAAATATTTGTGTGTTGACAAAATTCCTTTTTTTTTAAATCCAAATACCTAATTGAAAACATTATATATATATATAAACTTTCAAGTCTAATGTTACACTTAGTTATGAAAGATAACAATCTAACATTTTACTATGAAGCGACCCGAACTTCCCCGGTCTCCGAAGAGAAGCGAAAGCGCGGATATTTCGAGAACACGACAAAATAGAACGCAGTCAGAAGAACATTTCATTGTATATTACAACAATTCCATCAGAATATAAGAATGTACAGAGTATGAATGAATATTACATTCAATAAATATCAGAGATTACAATACATTACATAGCAGTGGAAAATAATACAATACACAACTAGAAGAGATATACGGATACAAATCTTTCCGGATATCATTCCAGGTGTAAACCAGGATCCTGTGAATATAAATCTGAAAAACCAAAACTACTAGCTGCCCGTGTCAAAATAAGGGCACCCAGAGTTTAGGTTAAAACAATAAACTCCAGGTCAGTCATGGGACTGGTGTGAGAACTAAAACAGTTAATCTTTATTTTAAAGTTCGGTAAATCAAGGGACCACGCCGTATAACACGGAACGGGTTTCCTCCCAAGAATACCAGTGCATAAAACAAACAGCGCAATGCAAAATAAGAAAAAATGAAGCTATTATAGGACCCAGTTCCTATCACATAATGCAACGCAAGCCGGGGGATAGGTTTTTCCCTTATAATAGCCAAATATGCTTAGTACGTTTAAAACAAATCATTTGATACTACTATAAGTGCATAGTGTATATAACAACTTCAAATCATAAGTATCAATCATAGACAGCATGGGTACCATATATCATGTCGCCATACTAGTTCTACAATTAAAACCGCAAATGTCACGTATTTGGAAATTGGATTTCCATCTATGAACTGAGGCAAAAGATAGTCCTCAACCGATTCGACACGATCTAGTCCGCCCCTCAGGAACAGCCGCAACTGCCCCTTGGATCGTCAGGGCCGGTCCACCGATGTGGATTATAATGCCTGAACAATACGTTCCTCCACCCTATGGGGTGTAAATGAGCCAATAAATGACTCCATCGGACCCGGATCGTCCGATCAAACCGAGGCGCCTCGTAACAGCAACAACCACATAAGTCAAACTCGTCAGGGCGTGTAAACCCACTGACGCCACTTCTAACTAGAAAGAAAACGCATGCCCCCCCTAAGGTCCTTCTCCCGTTTGTGGTTCATACCGGGTGTGAAACTCGCGAATCAAACGTTACACAAAGCTATGCCACAAAGGCCTTTCTTTGATCATCAACCACAAGACTTTTCTTTTCAACAGAAGCCTTAATCATTTGCCACTTAGGCATGCCACATAGGCAATTCATTCCATGCGATGGATATCCACCAATATATAACCCCTGAGCTCATACGTCTCAGAGAAAGGCGTTAAGCAAGAGAATAAATTCTCCGCCGTCAAACAGATATATATTTAATAGAAATCAATCACACAGACTGAAATCCAATGTCAGACACACAGTCCATTTACAAGTCCGTTCTGGGTCTGAACGAAACCGGAGGCACCTAGTACCCCGCCTATCCATCGATCTCCAAATACGTCTGGACGATCACCAACTGTTTCCATCTTCTTGGGTGTACATCCCAATCAAGATCATTAGTAATCACCCAAACGACGTGAAGACCTCCGGTCTTCGACCACCGTCTTCATCTTCGACTTATCGTCGTATCAGTTATTCAGAATGGGATAAACCCGGTCTTTCCGAATAACTCGCGTATATTATAAACAAGTGTTACACAAACACAACATACGCCACATTCCAATTCATCAATCACTAACCGTAAATTAACAAGAGAATAATTCCCAAAATATTAACCTCGAAGGCCGAAACCAACATCAGATCAATACCCCAGAAACCATTCTGCTTAGCTAACCGACAGTTAGTTTCTAGTTTTCTTAACTCCGTTGGGTCTAAGAACAGTATTATTGAAGATACCGTTCATGACAACCCAAAATCACATTTCATTAATTGTCGGGTTAAAGAACAAGTGTTATATAAAACACTGTTCACGATAAACCCAAAAATCAATACCAATTCCATTCCAATCAAATATTATTTAATTGGTACACCTCATTAATTCTAAATAAAAAGATTTAATCTTTTTCTCAACTGGTTTTAAGAACAGTGTTAATCAAGACACCATTCACGTCAAACCCAAATCACATTTGATATTAAATACAAGGCTCTGAATAGAAAATATATCGGTTTATTTTCAATATCAAATTCTACGACCAACAAATATCGTATTGGAAATAACGATATAAATATATCTTTCAAATTTCCATAACAATATCTGTATAATCACGAAATCCAACATCGAAATAATCCAAAGACACTTTCGATTCAAATCCATTCCAATTCAATTATTGGAAATCCTGGATACTTTTAAAACCCTTTCAAATCAAATTTATTTATTTAAAAATAAATAGAATTTTAATTCTAGTTCAAAACTAGTTCATTTCGATAAAAATCTATTTTTATCTTTTCAAATATGGAGTTTTTCATCCCAATTTTTCCCAAATCATTTTTTATGATTTTACTCAAATTATTGATATTTTTAATAATTTTATCAAGGCCCGTACAGTCGATTTCCATCAACGGCCATCGAACTGCACTTACAACGACCTTTTCCAAATTTGATTTGGACATAATTCCAAATCCAACCGTTAGATTTCAAATTTCTAATATTCATTAGAAAGCACTTTTCGATACGAACAAAACGGTTCCGGTTTTAGGAGAATCCGACGGTCGGATCTCCCGTAATATCCATTCGAAGTCAATGGTCGAAATTCGCGAACTGCCGCGGCGCGGAGCGTTCTATTCAGGCCAATATATTATATATATAATATATACTTCGTCGATTTCCTTTTAAAACGTATTATATAAATCATTTTAAATTCGTTTTCAAAACGATTTCAACTTCATTTCTAATTCAAATAAAAATTGAATTTTTCCTTATAAATTCGTTTTAAATTCATTTCAAATTGATTTCAATTCAAATTGATTTCTAATTCAATTTCAGTTCGTTTTCAATTCAATTCAATTTCAATTCGAATTCATTTGTATTCAATTTAAATTCGAATTCATTTATACTCAATTTCAATTCGAATTCATTTATATTCAATTCAATTCGAATTCATTTATATTCAATTTCAATTCGAATTCATTTCTATTCAATTTCTATTCGAATTTCAATTCTTTTCAAAATATCATATTTTGAAATCACTTTCGATATTCATTATAAAATGAATAAAATCGATATAAATATCGTTCACGTCAAAATGGCGTCAATCTAATCAACACGGCTTCATATATTTCTATTTTCAAATATTCTATTTCAAATATTTATTTTTCAAATATTTCTCTTTCAAATATTTTTATTTTAAATATTTCTTTTTAAAACTGGAATGAGGCCCAATCAATTACCATATAATGTAATTATATGGATTTTCTACAACACACATATATAACAGCAACGATACATCATCAACCATCATCCAAAGTGCGTTCTACACTGTATAAGCATCAAATATAAATATTCAACGCTTATAACAGTCTGTCAATCAATCGATCAACATACAACTAAACAATCGGGATTAGTGTACGTCAAATATCATCCCAATACCCGTGTGGGGTTTCAAACAATCAAACACAGATTTTATTTGTGCAGTTGGGCGATGTGTAAAATTTATCGTCCCAATCAATATCAGTCAAATGTGTGTATATAAACAAATCGTCCGATTTGTTTATTTTTATTTCATTTCATTTCATATACACGTTAAAATTCTATTTTCAACTATAAAATATTTTTAACTATATAAATATTTTATTTCGTTTCACATCACATCACACAATCAACTACACATCAAAATCAAACAATCAAGCATACAAGCCGTCCATGGTCTGTGGACGACGGGTGTCAGGTGCTACTAAACACCGTCTGCATCCCAGTATATATTTATAACTAGAAAATTAAATTAAAGGTGAGAAATTCTCACAGATAGCTATCCGATCCCACAACTCTTCTTATGTAGAATATCTTCACCACGTTCGCCTTTTGTCACTTTCGTTGGTCGTATTCTCTACATATGTAAAAATCAAATTTTTACTTTGCTATTCAATATATAAAAAACGAATTTTTACTTCGCTATTCAATATATAAAAATCGAATTTTTACTTCGCTATTCAATATATAAAAATCGATTTTTTACTTTGCTATTCAATATATAAAAATCGAATTTTTACTTTGCCATTCAATATATAAAAATCGTATTTTTACTTTGCCATTCAATATATAAAAATCGAATTTTTACTTCGCTTTTCAATATATAAAAATCTAATTTTTACTTCGCTTTTCAATATATAACAATCGTATTTTTACTTTGCTATTCAATATATAAAAATCGTATTTTTACTTTGCCATTCAATATATAAAAATCAAAATTTTACTTCGCTATTCAATATATAAAAATTGAATTTTTACTTTGCTATTCAATATATAAAAATCGAATTTTTACTTTGCCATTCAATATATAAAAATCCGACCTTTCCTTGTATATAAAAATCCTATCTTTACTTCTTTAGAAATCAACTTTTACCTCTTTATAAAAATCTCGCCTTTTCTATTTTGTAAAATCTTATCTTAACTTGATATAATAAAATAAAATTAAAAAAACATCAACTTTATATCAAGGAAAAAAAACTGATTTTTAGATAGAAACTAAATACATAAGACAAATAAAAACGCACCTTTAGTTCGATTTCTTTTTCCTAGGGTTTTGATTTGCCGAATTCAACATCGGAGCGCTCGCGGTGTGGTGGCTCGACCAGATCAGCGATGGTGAGGATGGTGAACGGAGTTGGGTGAAGCAACGAGATGGAGAGAGGGTGTGGCGTTGGTGAGGGCGACGGCTTTGGGGCGAAGGGCTTGGGGTCTCTCGATCTGGAAAGGGGAAAGAGGGGTGGGCGACTGGAAGGAGGCGAAGGGGCAGGGTTCGCCGATGGCATCGCGAGGGAGGGGGGCGACTGTGGCTGCGGTGGGGGTTTCAACGGGTTTAGGGAGGTTTTCTTGTATAGGAGAGGAAGGAGAGAGAGGGTTGGAGGGAGGAGGATGATCAGAGAGGATGGGGAGGCGGATCCGACAACGGCGGCGGCTCTCTGATGGTGCGGCGGCGGGTCTACAAGGGGAGGGGCGACGTCGATTTTGAAAAGGGGGCTGAGCGGATTTGGACTGAGGGAGGATTAGGTTTAAAATTATAAACGATTTTCTATATTTATATATATATTATTTTAATAATTTACTAATTAATTCCCAAAAGAGTTGACTTTATTTTTGAACTCCAATCGAGACCCAACGACCGCTGCCCCTAGCTAATTACCCCTATTCTGAATACAATGGGATATGTATCGAAGGCCAATTCGCTCGTTATGATCAGTTTTCGTTGGATTTAACATTTAAATCATTATATTGAATTTTAAACGTACATTTCAATTTACTGGGGCCACATACAAACCCTAAAAATTCCCGAAAAATATTTTCTAGCTTCGTATTGATGATACGGTCCTAATAAAACTAGTTTCGTCAGATTCTGAGACCGTTTGAAAAATGGCCATTTTCCAGTCGATTAAAATCGACTAAAACTGGTCAAACGCGTTTTCCTTTGCCACGCTCACATATTGATTCGAAAAATTATGAAATTTGAAACCTAGCAATAATTTGACAACACGGATCCAACAAAAGTGGTTTCGTCGAAATCCGAGGTCGTTTACAAAAATTCCATTTTTAAGGGCCTGAATTCCATAGCGACTATTCAGAATTTTCAACTGGACATATCTTTTGATTCCCGCTATGAAAATTCAATTTTTCGGATTCGTGGGAAAGATATTATCAATTAGATTCAAATATTTTTGGTTTCACTAAAATCCAGTTTATTTTGAATCCTGCACATCCATTTGAAGTTTGAAATCGAATTAACGAACTACCGCGCCATTTTCAATTCCCGTTATATTTATAAATAAATATTTATATTCTAACGACGACGAATATAGATATATATGTTCGAATTCTATTCAGAATAAATTTCTCGTCGTTATTATTTAAAATAATTCATTTTAAATAATCAAAATTCGCTAAAATTGCCAAAATAAAAAATTTAAACTGGCCCAGATTTCCGGGTTATTACATACTAACTGTGTATAAAGTTCAAATTAACCTTTAAGATATAATTTAATCCATTAACATGAACATAGAATTTTAGATCGAAAGTTAGACTCTAAATTAAATTTATAAAACCAACGATCTAGAATGAATCATTGTACTACAACTTATATTGATTTAGTTTTAATTTAACATAATGAAGGAAACGATATGTTACTTGAACAAGAAAGCTATTAGATCCAAACAATTACATTTATATTGAATATTTAGAAACAAATCTATATTTGAACATTTTAAAGCACAACAAAAATTAAATTATTTTATTCATCAAATAAACAAACAATCAACTATTCAACAAACAACGTCATCTTCATTAGCAGTCATCAATTTGAACCAGGCAATGATGCATACTTAAAAATTAGGATAATCATATTACTTTTCAACAATAGTTTAAAGTTAGCTAGCCCAAATGTGTAATTTAATAATTTCCATTATTATCAATCTCAAATTATAAATTGTTGTCTATCACAAATAAAATTTTAAATTGTTCATTAATAACGTCATAATTTTATTTAGAAGCCTTTTTAAATTTGGTAATTTAATTTAAAAAAATAGAATTTTTTTTAAATTCTGGCACATTTACTAAAAAAAAATCCTTAAAATAAATTATTAAATTGGCCCCAAAATTCCGGGTTGTTACAATAACATTAAAAATTTATATTTTTAATGTAAGAAATTATTTATGCAAATTATTCATAGTATGGTTAAAATTAGTGGAACATTAAAAGAAAAACTTCATTTTTAATGTAAAGATAAAATATATATAAATATACATTGTATCGATAAAATGGTTGAAACATTAAAATTCACATTTTTCAATGTAAAGAAGAAATTATGTAAAGTATTCGTAGTTTGGATAATAATGTAGGAACATTAAAATTTATATTTTTAGTGTAAAGCATGATTCATATAAAATGATCACTGGTTGAAAAGTAAAAGTTTTACAATAAAAGACTACATTTTTATTGTATATTGAAATGATGACAAATATTCGTAGCTTGAAATAGAAAAGTTTAACGATAAAAATTTACATTTTTATTGTATAAAGAAATGATGAGAAATATGCATAGTTGAAATAAATTGGTTAATCAATAGAAATTATATTTTTATTGAACTGGATGATTCACTAGAACAATGCATAGTGGAGATAAATTAGTCGATGAACTAATTGTTTTGAAGTCGTCGAACGAATTATAGATATTTGTATATATTTATATATAAATTAAAATTAAAATTAAATGAATCGCGCACGGTAGTTCGCGTTTCGAAATCAAAATTTTAAACAATTATACCGAATGATCCGACCGTCGGATTTTCCTAAAACTAGAACCGTTAGGACCTCTTTGGGAAGATCTTTCCAAGATATAAATTTTATTGAAATCCAACGATTAGATTTCGAGATATGTGTAAATCAAATTTAGATAAAAACAACACCAAGGCCACCTATCGACCCAAAGCGTCGTTGAATTAATATAGCTATTTATATATATATAAAAATAGCGATAAATCGTTAATAAATAATATTAACGATATGAAATGGTTTAAAATTTAATTATGCGAGAATCATTTGAAAAGACCGAGTTAAATCTGATTTCAATAATTATATGACGATTTTAGTCGAAGATATTGAAGACGGTGATTGAAGATCGGCGATCTTAACATCGAATGGACGACTACGGATGTCCGACATTGGGTAGCTCCCAGTAAAGGGTTAATAGTGGTAGTAGTTCGGACGTACTTGTTGATTGTCTGGATATGCAAGCACTTCTCCTTCGTATTGGACATGCGAGGGGGAATAAGGTGACTCCGGTTACGTTCATACGCAGAACGAACTTGTAAATGGATGCGTGTCTGACATTGAATTTCATTCCATGTAAATTAAATTGATTTTTATTTGATATATATCCATTTGGTGGCAAAGAATTTATTCTCTTGCTTAACACCCTCAAGGAGTATATATTGGTAGATATTGATCGCATGGCGTGGATTGTCAATGTGGCACGTCAAGATGCAAATGATAAAGACTTTTGTTGAAAAGCATGCCTTGTGGTTGATGATCAAAGCGTAGCCTTTTCAGGCGTAGCTTTGTGTATAGCGTGACTTTGCGAACCTCACACCCCGGTATGAGTCAAAAACGGGACTAGGACTGCAGGGAGTGCACACATTTATTTCTAGCTAAGAAGTGGTGTCGGCGACTTACCAGCCCTGACATTTTTACCTATGTGGATGATGGATTATGAGGTACCTTGGTTTTATAGGTTGTTAGTGGCCATATTAGAGGTTCAAAAGAACCGGGAAGCGTGTGTTCAAGCATAACTAATCCACTAAGATTAAGTGTGGACCGACCCTGAAGATCCAAGGGTTCACTGCGGGAAATCCTGAGGCATTTTCTAGAGTGTCTCAAATCGGAGAGGACGATTCCTTGCCTTGACTCATGATGGAAAACCAATTTCCAATGCGACACCACGCAGTTTTGATTGTAGAACAAGTATGGCGACATAGTAGGATGGGGTACTATGCCCTCTATGATTGATACATCATGATTGAAATTGTTTTTGAAACATATATACACAAATAATAATATCAAATCCGTTTTTATCATTTCAAGCATTTTTGACCATTATAAGGTAAAATTCTATCCCCCAATTTGCGTTGCATTGTGTGATGGGACTTGAGTCTTATAATGGTTTCAGTTTTCTAAAAAGCGTTGCGTTGTTTAACGATTTACTTTAATTTATGCACTAGCAATCCAATGGAGTAAACCCGTTCCGCGTTAGCGGCGTGGCCCTGTGATCAGTCTTATTATTAAATAGGTTAAATAGATTTTTCATACCAGTCCTATAACTGACCTGTATTTTGTTTCACTGGCAAACTCGGGTGCCCATATTTTCCACACGGGTAGTCGAGTAGCTTGTTTTACAGATATTTATCTCGTGGGCAGGATTCTGGATTGAAGCTTAAAGCTGTGTCCAGAGCATTTATAGTCTTCCGCTGCAATGTATTAAATTTATTGTAATTTATCTTCCATTGTATTATTATTTATCGATGTACTCTGATATTCTGTACTATGATGTAACATTATTAGAATGTTTTAAAAAAGTCTACTGTTATTGTTCTGATGTGTTGTATTCCTAAAGTTAAAGTATTCTAAGATTTCCAACTTTTGGTTCAGACCTGTGTGGTTTATGGTCGATTCAAAGGGTAAGGATTTTCGGGTCTTTACGCATTAGAATTTGTGTATATATTAAAGTGACATTTCATTGGTCAATATACACATTAGAATTTGTGTACATATTAAAGTGACATTTTTATTGTCAATATACACATTAGAATTTGTGTATATATTAAAGTGACATTTTTATTGGCAATATACACATTAGAATTTGTGTATATATTAAAGAGACATTTCTATTGCAAAAATATACATATTAGAATTTGTGTATATATTAAAGAGACATTTCTATTGCAAATATACACATTAGAATCTATGTAAAATTAAAGAGACAATTTTATTGTCAGAATATATATTAGAGTTTGAATGCAAATTAAAATAAACATTTTCTACATCTGTCATGTCATACATTGAAACTATATACAAATAAAAATATTTCTTTTTATTTGTTAAAGTATAAAACAGAAATTGCACTCAAATAATGAAAATAAAAATTATCGTTTTATTTTTCATTAGAAAAGATGTCATGTAAATAAAATACATATTTATTTGACATTATGAACATTTAGATGTGATATGCCAATAAAACATTCTTTTATTTGGCGTGTTAAATACATTAGTGGAATCGTCGAATGATTTATATTTATATATAATTATATATATATATAATATAAGTTAAAATTTAACGAATTGCGCGCGGTAGTTCGCGTTTTGGAATCGTAACTTTAAACAATGATACCGAAAGATCTAACCGTCGGATTTTCCCAAAACTGGAACCGTTAGGTCCGCTTTGGGAAGATCTTTCGGACAATATAAATTTTGTTAAAATCCAACGGTTAGATTTCAAGAAATATGCAAATCAAATTAGGGAAAAAACAGCGCCAAGGCCGCCTATTGACCCGAAGCGTTGTTAAATTAAATTGGAATATTTTTACATAAATTATAATAGCTATAAATCGTTATAAAACAATATTAACGATATGACATGATTTTAAATTATAATTATTCGAGAATTATTTGAAAAGACCAAGTTCAATCTCGTTTCAAATAATTATATGACGATTTAAAGTCGAAGACATTAAAGACGGTGATTGAAGACCGGCGATCTTCACATCGAATGGACGACTACGGATGCCCGACATTGGTTAGCTCCCAGTAAAGGGTTAAAAGTAGTAGTTTATCTGGACGTACTTGTTGATTGTCCAGATAAGCGAGCACCACTCTTCCGTATTGGACATACGGGATGAGGAACAAGGTGTCTCCGGTTTCGTTCAGACCCAGAATGGACTTGTAAATGGATGTGTGTCTGACATTGGATTTCATTCCATGTAAATTGATTTCTATTTAATATATATCGGTTTGGTGGCAGAGAATTTATTCTCTTGCTTAACACCCTTCTCTGAGACGCACGAGCTCAGAGATTATATATTTCGCATGGCGTGAATTGTCAATGTGGCATGCCAAGATGCAAATGATCAAGGCTTTTGTTGAAAAGCAGAGTGTTGTGGTTGACGATCAAAGCACGGCCTGTTTAGTCATAGCTTTTTGTATAGTGATACTTCGCGAGCCTTATACCCCGGTATGAGTCAAAAACGAGACAAGGGAGCGTAGGGAGTGCACACGTTTCTTTCTAGTTAGAAGTGGTATTAGGATTTTGAAAGCCCTGGCATTTTACTTATGTGGATGATGGATTACGAGGCCTCGATTATATTGGTCGATAGTGACCAATTTATAGGTTTAATAGGACCGGGAAATGTGTGTTCAGGAATTGCCAATCCACTAAAGTATTTGCGGACCGGCCCTTCAGGATCCAAGGGTTCGCTAACATCCGGATCCTGAGACATTGCTAGAGTGTCTTGTATTGGTAAGGAGATCGTTCCTAGCCTTGAATCATGATGGAAATCCAACTTCCAATACGATACCATGCGGTTTTGATTGTAGAACTCGTATAGCGACATAGTAGGATGGGGTACTATGCCGTCAATGATTGATACATTATGATTGAAAATATTTTTGAAACATATATACACTAATAATAATATCAAATCCATTTTATCATATCAAGATTTTTCGACCATTATAAGGTAAAACTCTATCATCCGGTTTGCATTGCATTGTGTGATGGGACTTGAGTCTTATAATGGTTTCATTTTTCTAAAAAGCATTGCATTGTTTAACGATTTTCTTTATTTAAATTATGCACTGGCAATCCAATGGAGTAAACCCGTTCCGTGTTAGCGGCGTGGTCCTATGATTAGCCTTATTACTAGTTAAGTTAAGTAAAGATTTCTCATACCAGTCCCATGACCGACCCGTAGTTTGTTTCACTTTGCAAACTCGGGTGCCCTCTTTTTCCACGTGGGCAATCGAGTAGCTTATTTTGCAGATATGTTGAGAAGGATTCTGGATCGAAGCTTAAAGCTGTGTCCAGAGCATTGATAGACTTCCGCTGTATCAGATTATTGATTCTGCTGCACTATATTAAATTCATTGTAAATTATCTTCCGTTGTATTATTATTTATCGATGTACTTTGATATTCTGTACTCTGATGTTTCATTATTATAATGTAATAAAAGTCTTTTATTATTTGTTCTGTTGTGTTGTATGCCCAGAGTTAACGTATTCTGGTTTTGAACGGTCTTAGTCAATTTTGCGAATGATTAGGTCCGGGCGAAATCTGAGTCGTTACAAATATCTTCTTATTTGTACTGTTTTGATGAGTTTGGTCATTTCACTGAATATGTTTCCCATTTTCTTTGCTTTTAGTGTACATAATTTTCTTGTACATTTTTGTTTGAATATTAGGGCTTGTTTGATTTTTAGTGCACGTACTACAACAATAAAGGAACTTGAAAATAAAAGGTTATTGTCCTAATTTTGTTTAATTTTGTTTATGACTTGTAGTGCTTATCAAAATAAGATAACAACAATGAGATGATCAAGTCTTAATTTCTTTAATTATGTTTAAATAATTACGTTTATGACATGATAAACTTTACTTTTATGTCGTTTTATGTTGCAGCTGGGAGGTCACAGAAACGACAATTGTCTGCAACAGGTAGAAAAAAACAAGAAGCAGACTAATCAAGTCTTTACTCCTAAAAAGTCGACATGGCTAAACAATCCACTTACCAACAATCCACACGTGATCAACGAAGTTGTTGTGAGTCCACATATCAATAAGAAGCAAAACTGGTCAAGTCTATACACCTAGAAAGTCGGCACAACTAAACAATCCACATACCAACAATCCATAAGTAATCAGCGAAGCTGTTGCGAGTCCACATATCAATAAGAAAAAGTGATCACAAAGAAGTCAACTGGAGTCAGTAGTTTTACGAAGTTACCAAAGAAGAAAAATCCAACTGAAGTCGGCGACGCAACTTTGAATATAAACTCAGCAAGTGTTAGGAGTAAATTGGATTTCTATAATCCTCCACACGAAGAAAAAAATACGGATGAAAATGAGATTCTGTAAAAAGACTACAGCCTGATCTTCTAATATGATGTCCTACATATTTTGGAAATATTTACAATAATTAATGTCTTGTTAAATTACTTTTAGGATGATGATCTACCATCTTCGCCACCTGTACCGCTTATAGAACACAAAACGGAGAGAGCTAAACATGTCTCGTAGAAGAGTGGTGTTTTTGATGCTCTTGGGATGCCTAATTTTTTACTGGACTGAGAAATGAATATGAAAAAAATAAAGGAAAATCAAAGATTCCAGCTGAGGAAAGCGAAGATTATGCTCCAGAACATGAGGAATATAGTGAAGATGGTACTTCAAAAAATCCAGTAAAGGTACGTTATAGCTGAAGATTTAATTTTGTGTTGGTAATTATAGACTAGCTTCCTTATTTTTTTATTTTATTGTTATTGTGTGCATACTTTAGAGAACTTACGATTACAAAGCCTCGATCTGGACCAACAATTCGTTCATGAGCCAATGTTGAATCTGCAACTGATAAGAATGCAACTCCGAAGGCGGGGGAAATCCAGTTCCTACAGAAATTGTTAGTCCACCATGTAATGTTGAGTAACTACACAATGAAGGAATAGGAACAATGACTTCTTATTTAGCTATGCGAGAATGCCAAAAGAATAACAGTAGTGGAAGTGGAAGGAAGAAGGTTGCTGTTGGAAATGTCTCAACAAATATCGAAAATGAAGAAGATGAAGTAGAAGAAGTTGAAGTTATTATCTAATTGAGTTTTGATTCTAATGGTTTATGTTCTCATCTATGTTATGTCTAGTCTTCTCCTTACTATTGTATGTACATTATAACAGTAGGTGGGGCTCCCAGAAGGCTTGTAACACCCCGCACTTTTCTCCACCCAAATTTTGACAAATATCAAAGCTTGAACACATCCAAGCATGGTGTATATCTGGTACCTGCAATAAATGAGCATGAGCATAATCAAAGTATGATAAAAAAAACTTAAAGTGGAAACAAAATAAGATTACCAGTATTAACTTTAAGTAACTACCTTTTTCAAAGTAAGTCACTTTGCCAATATCGAGCATGAGAGAAAACGAGAACCAAGAGCCAAACTAAAACACCTATGAGAACATGACCTTCTCTAGAAACCTGGAAGGTTGTAATGAGGAGGGTGGGTCAGAACAACAAGTTCTGGTGACTAAGAAATGTATAACACCGTTTATAATACACACATGTATCCCATTTGGTTCAACCCAAGATGTATTCCTATTGAGGTTAGTGATTCTAGCCTAACCTTGTACATGCTTACGCACGACTCTACTACTCTTTCCAAAGTAGTATTTTCCAAAGTATAATACTGAGATAGGACGTTCACGCATATTTTTGTGAAGCCTTTATACCAAAGCTTAGTTGGTTACTATATCGAGATTAAACCCCTAATTTCGGAGTTTCTACATCCGATTACTTTCGTTCGCTTATCCTTTATCATTTATTGCCTCACTATCAATGATAGATAGGGTGGATTCTTCCTGATCGCTTAAGACCCTTGGCGGACCAATTGGTCACTTATTCGCACGACTCTACTACTCTTTCCAAAGTAGTATTTTCCAAAGTATAATACTGAGATAGGACGTTCACGCATATTTTTGTGAAGCCTTTATACCAAAGCTTAGTTGGTTACTATATCGAGATTAAACCCCTAATTTCGGAGTTTCTACATCCGATTACTTTCGTTCGCTTATCCTTTATCATTTATTGCCTCACTATCAATGATAGATAGGGTGGATTCTTCCTGATCGCTTAAGACCCTTGGCGGACCAATTGGTCACTTATTATTTCTCGATACTTTACTTAATAGTTTCATGAACTAGAGGCACTAGCTACAGGCCCTAATAGTTAAGGATTCTGTCATTCACGCATATACCCTTGCCCTGCATAAGCTGATAGATGGTATTTTATCGTTCGTTATACCTCTAGCTGGCCTTATTATATAACCTCCTTTGTCGCTTATTAATTTCCATAGGATAGGTAGCCATATCTGACGTTTTAGGTTCCAGGTTTAGGTAGGCCTACACAAATGTGCCATTTAAGACCCTTAAACTAAAAGACTTATTCATAGGTGGACTCTTCAACCCGCCATCTAGGACTAAGGAAATGGATTATACGCGGAAGTTATTAGTTTATACCCCATTAGTCTTTAGCACCTTTCCCAATTAGGATAAAGTAGGCTATATTATTAAGTTATTCCCGTTTATTCCTTCTACACGGAAATACTACATGTATATAATTCATTATCGCCACGGGTTCATATGGTTAATAATATTTTACATTATTAACCTACTAAGTCCAACTATATTCTATATTTTAATCTCTATATTCATTAACATAATCTAGGAAGGTTGTATCCCATTTTTTCCTAGGGTATTTATTTGATTTCTTCCCTAATTTGGACTTAGTATTTAAACGATAATCGATAGCCATAAATCCCCTTTTTGACATCCATTCTGTTTTATTTCCTTTTTATTTCTCTTTGTGACCATAACAGTCATATTTTCCTAAGGAAACTATTTCCAGTCTCAAGGTATCTACTTGTTGTACCCCAACAGGCAATTACTATTCTTATTTATTTATTATTTGTCTATTATATATATATATATATATATATTTGTGTACCGGCCCTCTCACATTAAGTTGATTACTTAAGGATGCTTGATTTGCCGATCGGTACCGGGCAAGCTTCTACCACAAGTTAAACTTAACCTCATGCCTTAGTGCATTTACATTTACGAATTAGACCCCTCACATTAAGCTGACTGTAACATCCCAATATTTTCTGTATATTTTAAATTTACATTTAAAATAAATAAATGAGTTAATCTTAGAATTTGTGAAATCAATTCATAAACTTTATTTAAGTTGTAATTTGATTTAAATGGAATTTTGAAATATTTAAGTTAAAAAGGGAATTCAAATTTGAATTGTTAAACAATGGAATTTAAGTTGTTTAAATTTTATTTGAAATTCAAATTTTAAATTCGAAAATAATCAAATGTGGAACTTAAAATTTATGAAATAAATTTATAAAATTTATTTAAGTTATAATTTAGTTTAAATTTGAATTTATAAATATTTAAATTTGAATTAAAACAGTTAATCGAATAATTGAATATTTTATTTATTTAATTAACTGTGGAATTTAACGGTTTCGGCGACTATCTCGGAATTCGACGAAACTTGCACCATCGGAACCAGAACGGTAAATTATGATAGGATTTCAATTTGCGTTACAATCCGACTTACCGTTTGATCGTACGAGAGAAAATGTGAATGAGATCTTTGTAAGTGGATAATTGGGTATTTCTCTAATTGGGACTCCTATATATATCTATATAAAACCTCTTATCCATCTTATTCAGCCATTTTTCACCAGACATTGTTTTCTCTCCACCTACTTTTTTTCAAATGGCTGAAAATATATTATAAAACTCTAGATCTAAATTAAAATCCAAGCTGAAAATCAAATCTTCCCGAACCATAGCGTATTATATATCAAATCAAAGCTCTCGACGGTACGAAGCTTCTGGTACCATTTGTTTCAACATGTAGTGGCCAGAGTTGCTCGAAATCGACGGTCAAAGCTTCTGTTTTCGAAGACCCTAGGCTCAATTTTAGGGGTTTTTGATTTAAGGACAAATCGATGAATTGGAGACATGGGTTTTGAAGAGGAGGAGCACACGAACGCAATGGTGGTGGTTATGTGATCTATAGGGCTGTGGTTCGTTGGAATTTGGTTGTTGAAGCCGGAAAAACCTTTTTCGTTCATCACGTGGCGGCGGAGCAGGTGACCACCGGAGGTGGTGGGTCCGGTACAAGAAGATGCGGCGTAGGTTGAGATCGAAGATGGTGGTGGTCCCACGGATTTCGGTCGCCGGAATAGGTGATGATCGACGGTCAAAGCACGGCCTGAAATGGGTTGTTTTAACGTTGGGTTTACTGTAGCAAAGAAGAATGAGCTGGAGGGAGGAAGCTGAGGTGTCAAAGGGTGATTGGTGAGAGTTCATTTTATTAATTTATATATTTTAAAATTTCAAACACTAAAACACTGATAACTCTCTCGTTTTAACTCGGATTTGGACACGGTTTGTTGCGTTGGGATCGTGGCGGAATTGCGGACGTTTTGGCACTAACCTGGCTGCGTTTGGTGACTGTTAAATTTTGGCCCTTAGTTGGACGTTCGATCAACTGTGGACGCAAATGTGAGTGATTCTTCGCTCATGAAATACTGAATTATTCCCATATTTATTGAATTAAATTATGAAGTAAATTTGGTTGCATGGTTGTGTTGGATTGTTGATGTGTGGTTTAAATTTAACATGCAAGTGGGTTAACATGAAATCTAAGTAAACGATTTGTTATTTAATTAAATTTGAATCTCTAGTTGAATTCGAACCCTTGTTAAATCCTGAAACAGTTAATGCTGAATTAGTTGAATGAAATTGTTGTGATGGATGTTGGTTGAAATTTATTACTGAACCTATAGTGACATTTTAAATGCTCTTTATTTCAGTATATTGTAATGCATGTTGATTATGACGATAAATCTCATTTACCCTTGATGTTACGAGCATCTAATGAACCCGGGATTTATCGATAAAATAAATTAAGAACACAGAGTGAAATGATAAACCTCTGTGACCCTGATTTGGATTGAAATGATAGATCCATCCCTGAAATATTGAGAAATTAAAATTTAATCACTTGGCCATTGGATAGGAAATTCTATACAGGCATCGGTTGGTTAAATGATTTTCAAATATTTGGGGATTTTATTTGACAGAAATTTCAGTTAAAGAAATGAACTGATACTCGATAAACCTGTTACTGTAAAGGACCTGGATCGCAAGTGTTATTTGAGGGGCTAAGAAATTGTTTCCAAAGGAAGTGGAATTCTTAAAATGAGGTTTGGATAAAATCTGAAACTTTCAAATTTAGGTTGGATTTGAATGAAATATTTTTTTTGAATTTAAATTTGAAAAGAAGAGAGGATCGAGGAATATGGGTTAAATTTCCCTAAATCGAATATTTGGGTTGAATGGCGTTTGAAACAAGATATTGAATTTTATAACTCCATTTAGACTGGAGTGTGGGTTCAAGTATTTGAAGTTCGGAAGAAAGAAGAAATATTGATTTAAGAATTTATTATATATATGTATTTAAAATGTTTGGGCTCAAATAAGTTATTCTTTCCTTAAAATCTATCATTAAATTTTTACTTGTAGACTATTTATTCTAGGTTAATTTTTCTTATATTATATTATTTAAAAACTAATTAGAAATTTTTATTATATATATATTCATAATGATTTAAATTATCTTATTTTGTTTTAACCATTATTTCTATACATATACTTTATATAAAGAATTTTTTTTAAGAGCATCTGTTTTCAAATTTTGTCAATGATCGTAAATTTTCTTCCGAATGGAAAATGCTGAATTTAAACCCAGTTCGAGATGGAGTCGAGATAGGTATTCAAATATGGAATCAACTTTAACCATTTTTATATGGAAGGTAATTGATATGTATTCGAATATATTGGACTCCATAAATGGTATGAATGAGTGCTATGGAGATTTATACTCTATTGAATATGAATGGTTTTATAATTCAAATCGATTTGAGATAAGTATAACCTTTGAGGTAAAGTATACTCTACTTGAATATGAATCGATTTGGTGAAATATTATATGAGTATAATATAATGACATGGAAATATATTCTAGTTGGAATATAATCGGTTTGGGAATGATTGGGATATTTTGATATGAAAGTATATTCTATTTTGAATATAAAATGGGTTCGAAACAAAATATGATATTTTGGGATGAAAGTGAACCTTTGAATTGTAAAAGAACCAACCGATGTGAAAATGTAAACGTTGGTTGTTAAAGAGACCGGAGTCGACATAAGGCATACTCTTTGTCAGTGTCGATACCACTTTGACAACTGTGAACGTTTTGACGTATCCAGAACGAGATAAGATGAATTGGAGTCGATTATTGAATCGAAGAAGATGATCGAGGACGAAATAGCCCTGACCTTCGGGTCAGAATTGAAATGACTAAAACAAGAGCTATACCGTGACTAACTGAGGTAGCACCTTTGATCGGACACACTTCTTCGATACTATATCTATGACTATGATGATGATGATTTGGGTCCATTTATGAATTATGGGAGTGTGTTCCGAGGTTGGCGGTAGTGGCTGCTATGTGTTACCACCGGTCCGGGAGTGCGATTGGTAGAATCCTACCCTGGGCATTGCCTCGAGTGCCTTGTCATATTATCCTTATCGAGGCCATACGATTTTGATTATTATCATACCTATGGAGTGCCCTCTGATGCCATCGTTTATGGTGGGTTTACGGTACTGTATAGACTACGGTATTATAAAAGGTGTAAGGTTGAAAATGTAATCCCGCTTACGCTATTTTCAGTATTTATACTTTACTGAGTAGACACTATCATAATAGCGTATTATCTATGTATGTATTAGTTTAACGGATCCTCAAGAGGTAGAAAAATCCCGTAATATCTCCTGAGTTACTGCACCCATGATACTGATGTTATTTCGTATTTTGATTTGAGTAATATGAGATGATTTAGTGATGATCCGAGTGTTTGTTGTGTTTTCTTTTATGCAATACGCTCGGGTCAGTAGATGTTGCAGTTAGCGAAGATTCCGTTGCCTTGGAGGACGAAGACGAAGTTTGGCGTATATATCTATTATGAGTATGGTTTAACGACTGCATTTATTTCCGCTGCTTCTTATGTACATCCCTGTATATGTATAACTCTGATAATCAATGTATATATATATATTTCAATTGTTTTAAAACACTATCTGTTTACTATATGTTGTCCTTCCGCTGAGAGATTATGTTATTCATTTTTCTTCTTTCTTTCTTTTCTTCTTTTCCCAATAACTTCGTGCATTTGCGATTTGTTTGGGTCGACATGTGTGGTTTATTGTCGATTTGAACGGTCAAAAAATTTGTGTCCTTATAATTTGGTATCAGAGCGATGGTTAGCGATAACCTTGGCTCTGTTGGGAATTTACTCATTAGAGATGGGGTTAGAAATGCCCCAGAATGAGTTTGAGTGATATGAGAGAGCGTACTTGTAATTTTTGATATAAATTGGTTTATATTGTGTTGATTTGTTTTGTTGAATATTTATGGATTCTGGTCGATATATGGGACGCCATGGAATCGATAGGGATTTCTAAATAGTCGAACAGAATGATCGACATAATATGGTTTTCAATTATATTTTTAAATATATTAAAGATATATTATTATTGGTTTTAAGTGTATAACATTGGTCATTGGTATGTAATAATATCAAGTTAATACCTATTATGGTTGATTAGATAATAAATCTAATAAGGGGAATTATATGGTTTCATAAAATATTAGAAATGAAATGATACCATTAAGTATAATTGGGAGAGAAAGGTTTGAGATTGAAATAGAAATGAAATTGAAAACTTGATCCCGGGATACTCTTGAAATAATTTTGTCGAATTTTGAAATAATATCGTATTACAAATATTTTCGAAAGGAATGGTTTAAAGGATTTTTTAAAAGAAATAAGTGTGTAATCCCTTCTCGGACATCAGAAATGACTTCGGTAATGAGTGCACGCATTATCGATGTTATTCCGAAGAGTCTAAGTGGGGGAGAGGCCACTCAATAATTATAGAAATTGGTTTTGACAAAGGATTTTTGAATTTAACTCCATACGGTATAAAATTATAAATATAAAAGTATTGATATATGTTATTTAGAGTCGAGTTTAAAATTTACCCAGGTATTGGAATTCCTAGGTTCTTTGATAATCCAGGAGTTGGATCTAGATTTATATATGGTATAAGGTATATGTATATATTATTCTAGACTTCGTTTATAGACCCAGAATCTAAGTTCTGAGTTCGATTTAACTAATAATATCAACTTAAGTACTAATGTAACCCGATTCCTGGAAATTTCAGGTTTCTAAATCATGAAATGGACTTAGGTATTAAAAGGAGAGATATGGTCAATGGAATGATTAAGCATGAGTGAAAATTTAGTGTAAACCAATTTCAACTTTGATTATAGAAGTGTGAGCCAAAGTTGAAATTTACCATGAAACCAAGTTAATTGAAGTCAACTAAATTAAATTTGGAAAGTTTATTATATAAATTAATTGGCAATAGTTTGGGTTTAGAATAATTAATGAGTAGATTTAAAGAAATAAAAGAACTTAGGTTAGTTGATAAATTGAAGTAGTCGATAAATTTAAGACGATGGAATTAAGCGGTGAATTAGAGTACAAGTAGAATGAAGGTATAAGGATCTAAATGGGTTAGACCCCATTTGGACAATATATCGAATATTAATCTAAGTATAAACCATGAAGGAATAGAGTGTAAACCACTTTTGTCAAATGAAATACGATTTCATTTGAGAAAAGGAATCTAGTAAAATAAAGTTGACTCAGAAAATCGAATAATAATAAAGACAGGAACTAAGTATAAAATTCGAGTTATGATCCAACCTTAATTCAGTTTGGAACTTGGAAGTCTAATTGATGAATTGAGTTAAAGGAATAAACCTTAATTTAAAAACAAATAGGAATAAGTGGAAATGTTCAGATGATGAATAGAAATGCCAAACGAAAGAAATGAGATGCAAATATGTAATTTGGTTCATTCGGAATAAGATAATGGAGATATTGAAATGAAATATAAAATAAATCTTGACCCGAGTTGGATAGATTTAATAAGATAAAATCAACTTAGAGAAATAAAATAGGTCAAATGAATTAGAATAAAGGGAAGTAAACTCGAGAAACTTAAATTGGCCGATTTAGAACTAAATTTAAATGAAAATTTAAAAGAATCGAATGAATAGTGGTTTAACATTTATAAAATGAACCCGCATTTGAAATTTTTGAATAAGGCTAAATTTAGTCGGGACAAGTGAGTTGACTCGATGAGAGATAACTTAGAAGACAATATCGAGATCGATTGAGAATTGAGTACTTCGAAAAGAAATGTGTTATAAATTTGGCAAATAAATTCATGGTAATGAATTAATAGATCTAATAGGACCCGATTAGTTGGAAAATCTAAAATGAATCCAAGTTTTATTTAAAAATTTAATACTTGGAATGAAGTATGTAAACGAATAGGAATGGAATAAGGAATTGAATATGAAGCCATTGCTCGAATAATAAAGTAAATGCAAGGAATTTAATGGACGATAATAGAACAAGTAATGAAATAAAGCATATTTAATATACAAGTAAAATAAATATGGACATATTAAGTACAAAAAGGAAAATTGTATTATGAGCAATGGGCGATAACTCATTTTGATAGTTAAGACAATAAAGTTTGGAGTCCATTTCTCGAGTAAACTAGTGATGACAAATTTGAAGTCATAACGAATTTACAAAAAATTTCTTTTCTGAAAGTTTGAACTCCAAATTTAAGTAAATCGACATATAGTCGATAAACTGAAGCTAAAATGACCATAACTTTTGAATGGATGGTCGGAATTTAACGATTCTGGACTTTTTGAAAACGTTAGAAACTTAACTAAAACTTTTGTTAATAGCGCCTTGCCTAATTTCCATGTTTATTAGGTTGGAATCCATGAATTAGTCATAGTTGTATGCGCAAGAAATTAAAATCTGAACTGAATACCAATGTTGTTTTGGTCATAACTTCCTAACAGAGCATTGGATTTCGATGTGCGAGTACAATTTGGAAAGCTCAGGATGTAAACTTAAACTTTTCCTTTATATGCTGGGTAGAATTTTGATGTTTAAAGGGTTAAAAACTGGGTTGAATAATTCAGACCTGCATTTTCAGAGTATGGGTTGAAGTGTTCGCCTTTACCAAAACAGTCCTAACTTTTGAACGAATTATCCGAATTCGATGAATCCTGGAAATTCAGAAAGCTTGAAGCGTAAGCTACTTTTTCCTAGTGTGCTTCATTCAGAGTCCAAATTTTAGTGGGAGAATATGTTGGATTTGTAGTTGAAATGTTGATTATATGTTGTGTAAATTGTGTACTGTTGTTATATATTATTTATATGTTGAATTCTTTTGTGTGTGTGAGTTGTAGCAGGTGCAAAGAAGTTGCACTACGCCTTGGAGCTCGCTTGCGCTAAATGCTAAATGCTAAATGCAAAGGTAAATAAAAACCGCAAAATAAACGCTTAAAGAGGTATGTATTTGGGGTTGTATAAAGCTTGGTGGTTTGTTTTTGTTTTCCCCTGGTTCAGGGATGCCTCATCGTTGATGAGATGTATATTTTGGATTGATATATGTATCGGGATTTTTCCCGGGGCCCTCCGTACAGGGGAGATGCTGCCGAAATTTTCCGTGATTTCGGGAGTTAGAAAATTTATGGGGTTTTACAACTATATACTTATCTTATAATTGTTATTTTATAAGTATGGAATTTGAAAGTATGATTTATTTTATACCTTATCTCATTCTCTTTTCGAGGACGAAAAGCTTTTAAGTGGGGGAGAATGTAACATCCCAATATTTTTTGTATATTTTAAATTTAGATTTAAAATAAATAAATGAGTTAATCTTAGAATTTGTGAAATCGATTCATAAACTTTATTTAAGTTGTAATTTGATTTAAATGGAATTTTCAAATATTTAAGTTAAAAAGTGAATTCAAATTTGAATTGTTAAACAATGGAATTTAAGTTGTTTAAATTTTATTTGAAATTCAAATTTTAAATTCGAAAATAATCAAATGTGGAACTTAAAATTTATGAAATAAATTTATAAAATTTATTTAAGTTATAATTTAGTTTAAATTTGAATTTATAAATACTTAAATTTGAATTAAAACAGTTAATCGAATAATTGAATATTTTATTTATTTATTTAACTGTGGAATTTAACGGTTTCGGCGACTATCTGGGAATTCGACGAAATTGGCACCATCGGAATCGGAACGATAAATTATGATAGGATTTCAATTTGCGTTACAATCCGACTTACCGTTTGATCGTACGAGAGAAAATGTGAACAAGATCTTTGTAAGTGGATAATTGGGTATTTCTCTAATTGGGCCTCCTATATATATCTTTATAAAACCTCTTATCCATCTTATTCAGCCATTTTTCACCAGACGTTGTTTTCTCTCCACCTACTTTTTTTCTAATGGCTGAAAATATATTATAAAACTCTAGATCTAAATTAAAATCCAAGCTGAAAATCTAATCTTCCCGAACCATAGCGTATTATATATCAAATCGAAGCTCTCGACGGTACGAAGCTTCTGGTACCATTTGTTTCAAAATGCAATGGCCGGAGTTGCTCGAAATCGACGGTCAAAGCTTCTGTTTTCGAAGACCCTAGGCTCGATTTTGGGGGTTTTTGATTTAAGGACTAATCGATGAATTGGAGACATGGGTTTTAAAGAGGAGGAGCACACGAACGCAATGGTGGTGGTTATGTGATCTATAGGGGTGTGGTTCGTTGGAATTTGGTCGTTGAAGCCGGAAAAACCGTTTTCGTTCATCACGTGGCGGCGGAGCAGGTGACCACAGGAGGTGGTGGGTCCGGTACAAGAAGATGCGGCATAGGTTGAGATCGAAGATGGTGGTGGTCCCGCGGATTCCGGTCACCGGAATTGGTGATGATCGACGGTCAAAGCACGGCCTGAAATGGGTTGTTTTAACATTGGATTTACTGTAGCAAAGAAGAATGAGCGGGAGGGAGGAAGCTGAGGTGTCAAAGGGTGATTGGTGAGAGTTTATTTTATTAATTTATATATTTTAAAATTTCAAACACTAAAATACTGATAACTCTCTCGTTTTAACTCGGATTTGGACGCGGTTTGTTGCGTTGGGATCGTGGCGGAATTGCGGACGTTTTGGCACTAACCTGGTTGCATTTGGTGACTGTTAAATTTTGGCCCTTAGTTGGACGTTCGATCAACTATGGATGCAACGGTGAGTAATTCTTCGCTCACGAAATACTGAATTATTCCCATATTTATTGAATTAAATTATGAAGTAAATTTGGTTGCATGGTTGTGTTGGATTGTTGATGTGTGGTTTAAATTTAACATGCAAGTGGGTTAACATGAAATCTAAGTAAATGATTTGTTATTTAATTAAATTTGAATCTCTAGTTGAATTCGAACCCTTGTTAAATCCTGAAACAGTTAATGCTGAATTAGTTGAATGAAATTGTTGTGATGGATGTTGGTTGAAATTTATTACTGAATCTATAGTGACATTTTAAATGCTATTTATTTCAGTATATTGTAGTGCATATTGATTATGACGATAAATCTCATTTACCCTTGATGTTACGGGCATCTAATGAACCCGGGATTTATCGATAAAATAAATTAAGAACACATAGTGAAATGATAAACCTCTGTGACCCTGATTTGGATTGAAATGATAGATCCATCCCTGAAATATCAAGAAATTAAAATTTAATCACTTGGCCATTGGATAGGAAATTCTATACAGACATCGGTTGGTTAAATGATTTTCAAATATTTGGGGATTTTATTTGACAGAAATTTCAGTTAAAGAAATGAACCGATACTCGATAAACCTGTTCCTGTAAAGGACCTGGATCGCAAGTGTTATTTGAGGGGCTAAGAAATTGTTTCCAAAGGAAGTGGAATTCTTAAAATGAGGTTTGGATAAAATCTGAAACTTTCAAATTTAGGATGGATTTGAATGAAATATTTTATTTGAATTTAAATTTGAAAAGAAGAGAGGATCGAGGAATATGGGTTGAATTTCCCTAAATCGAAGATTTGGGTTGAATGTCGTTTGAAACAAGATATTGAATTTTTTAACTCCATTGAGACTGGAGTGTGAGTTCAAGTATTTGAAGTTCGGAAGAAAGAAGAAATTTTGATTTAAGAATTTATTATATATATGTATTTAAAATGTTTGGGCTCAAATAAGTTATTCTTTCCTTAAAATCTATCATTAAATTTTTACTTATAGGCTATTTATTCTAGCTTAATTTTTCTTATATTATATTATATTATTTAAAAACTAATTAGAAATTTTTATTATATATATTCATAATGATTTAAATTATCTTATTTTGTTTTAAACATTATTTCTATACATATACTTTATATAAAGAATTTTTTTTTAAGAGCATCTGTTTTCAAATTTTGTCAATGATCGTAAATTTTCTTCCGAATGGAAAATGCTGAATTTAACCACAGTTCGAGATGGAGTCGAGATAGGTATTCAAATATGGAATCAACTTTAACCATTTTTATATGGAAGGTAATTGATATGTATTCGAATATATTGGACTCCATAAATGATATGAATGAGTGCTATGGAGATTTATACTCTATTGAATATGAATGGTTTTATAATTCAAATCGATTTGAGATAAGTATAACCTTTGAGGTAAAGTATACTCTACTTGAATATGAATCAATTTGGTGAAATATTATATGAGTATAATATAATGACATGGAAATATATTCTAGTTGGAATATAATCGGTTTGGGAATGATTGGGATATTTTGATATGAAAGTATATTCCATTTTGAATATAAAATGGGTTCGAAACAAAATATGATATTTTGAGATGAAAGCGAACCTTTGAAATGTAAAAGAACCAACCGATGTGAAAATGTAAACATTGGTTGTTAAATAGACCGGAGTCGACATAAGGCATACTCTCTGTCAGTGTTGATACCACTTTGACAACTGTGAACGTTATGACGTATCCAGAACGAGATATGATGACTTGGAGTCGATTAATGAATCGAAGAAGATGATCGAGGACGAAATAGCCCTGACCTTCGGGTCAGAATTGAAATGACTAAAATAGGAGCTATACCATGACTAACTGAGGTAGCACCTTTGATCGGACACACTTCTTCGATACTATTTCTATGACTATGATGATGATGATTTGGGTCCATTTATGAATTATGGGAGTGTGTTTCCAGGTGGGCGGTAGTGGATGCTATGCGTTACCACCGGTCCGGGAGTGCGATTGGTAGAATCCTACCCTGGGCATTGCCTCGAGTGCCTTGTCATATTATCCTTATCGAGCCCATACGATTTTGATTTGTATCGTACCTATGGAGTGCCCTCTGATGCCATCGTTTACGGTGGGTTTATGGTATGGTATTATAAACGGTGTAAGGGTAAAAATGTAATCCTGCTTACGCTATTTTCAGTATTTATACTTTACTGAGTAGACACTATCATAATAGCGTATTATCTATGTATGTATTAGTTTAACGGATCCTCAAGAGATAGAAAAGTCCCATAATATCTCCTGAGTTACTGCACCCATGATACTGATGTTATTTCATATTTTGATTTGACTAATATGAGATGATTTAGTGCTGATCCGAGTGTTTGTTGTGTTTTCTTTTATGCAATACGCTCGGGTCAGCAGATGTTGCAGTTAGCGAAGATTCCCTTGCCTTGGAGGACGAAGACGAAGTTTGGCGTATATATCTATTATGAGTATGGTTTAACCACTGCATTTATTTCTAATGGGCGATTGACTTGGATATCCACCCCATTGGTTAGAAACTTAGTGTTTATTGTGTGTTGCTAGACATACCTTGACATATGTAACCTGCTAAAAATATATGGTATGGACATTAAGTTACACTATATTTGAGTCACACAGAACTTTATGTTTTGGCCCCTCTCCTCAACATATCCAACAGGTTTGTAGATGGGGTAAAAGCCACGGACGAAGTGGTGATTGAAGCTGATGAAGAAGACGAAGTTTTTATGCTATTATTTGTAGTTTTTGCTTTACTTCTTTTGGAAACTTGTGAGAATGAACTATTTGATGTACATACTGAATAGATGTAACTGTGACTGTTGTATTTCTCTGGTTCTGAAATAAATCGTACATCCTATTTTTAATATTATATTTTCTCTCTCTGAAGTATCTGTGTATGTATATATTCTATGCAAATGTAATCCTTACAGGAACGAGCGACCCGTTTAGAATGGCTCTAAGTTTCGATGGACCTTTTTAGGTTGAAATTTAGGCCCATTTCGAGCGGGTTGTTACACTTATTTCTTTGCTTCTCTCTCTGGAAGATTTATTAGTTGCCTCTCATCTAGAGACTTTGCTTGTTGTTGCTTCTCTCTTTGGAAGCTTTATTTTTTGTGGCTTCTCCCTCTTAAAGCTTTATTTGTTGTTGCTTTTCTCTCTGGAATCTTTATTTGTTGTGGCTTCTCTCTTTGGAAGCTTTGTTTTTTGATGCTTCTCTCTCTGGAAGCATTATTTTTTTGGCTTCTCGCTCTGGACGCTTTGTTTGTTAGTGCTTCTCTCTCTGGGAGCTGTATTTGTTGTGCCTTCTCTCTCTGAAATCTTTGTTTAAGGATATGCTCCATACCTTCCATAGAATCATTCAGATGTATTAATACAACATGCTTGATGAACACAGTTTATGAAACTTATAAGCTAGAGGAGATAAAATTCTAAGGAATCCCATTTGATCCAAGCAATAATGGGCATATAATTGTTTCTTTGTTTCATATTTTCCTAGGGGGCTTCCATAAAAGCCTATCATGCAGTTATTCATGTAGTGTGTTCTTTGAAAGCCTCCTCTAGAGTTTTCTCCCCTCCTGTGAGGCGAGGTATAAGTATAATATGCTCACATCTTAGGTGCTCCCTCTGAACTTTCGTTGTATGCACAAGCATGATTAGGTTTTGGTTTTTACCTGTAATAACACTTTAATTGTATTAATATTTGTTTGATTACAAACAAGATACATAGTGAAACGACTAACGGAAGCAAGTATTTGAAATATAAAACTTATTGTTAAATTCTGATCCCCTACTGGAGTGTTTTCCGACCATTTCTGCCATTGGTCATTTTCAGCCTTTTGGACAGTCTCTCTTTACTTTTTGGTTTGAATCTTCTTTAAAATATCACGACATTAATTAGTTTTGTGTCCCTCTATCTTATGATACAAACAGTAATCTTTTGCTTTGCCTGACTTTGAAGAGTGGCCTGCAAAGGAAATGGAACCGAGTTCTTCTGCCTTCTAATTTTGCCCCAAGTTTTTCTTGCGTTGAGTATCTCTTCTATACGAATGAACTTTTCGGCTCTAGAGTAAAAATCATCCTATCTCTCACATTCATTTATGATAAGATCCTTCATGAAAGGGGACGGTGCCAATAATCTGATTGTACATCCATTAGTTTTTCTTTATTCGTTGCTCCTTTTACTTTGAGCAACTCGGTATGGAATCTTTTCAGATAATGGTCGAGCGACTCTTTCGGTTTATGTCTAATTCTAGTTAGAACATAAATGTTGATTGTTGGGTCTTTCCACACATGGAACTGCATGCTAGAAACAATGGATAATTGTTACCAAGTTGTGATGATTGGACCATGATAATGCCTACACTAGTTATTAGCTTCCTTACGAAAAGTGGTCAGGAAAATCTTACATCGAAATGCTTCAGGAGGGTTGTATAAATCCCTGTAACTTCCAAGGATAGAGATGTGCTCTTCGGAGTTCATAGTTCCATCATATATGAGTTGTGGGATTTTCACATCAGAGTGGACTTTAGCTAACATTATTTCATTGGAGAAGGAAAATTCTTGTAACTCCCTATTTCTGAGGACATTAGGCTTTTGCTCCCTTTCGAATTAACCATCTCTCTTAATTATTAATTGCTTCTTCACAAAACGGGACTATCTTGCGAATTTAGTTTAGTCCTAATTTGGCTATTAATCTCCTATGGTTCCATCTTTTTTGACTCTACTTCAAAAGGTTCTGCTTCAGAAGATCTTTTGACCATGCCTTCTTCTATAAACTTCCTTGTGGTATCGATTTGTGAAGCTAAGTGCAATATTTCCAATTCATCATCCACTTCTTTCATTAATCTTGAAGGTTCCCCAGTCTGCAAATTTGCTAAGTTGAAGTCCGGAAGTATACCATCTTATAGGGTGGATAACGTGCTAAAATCGTGTTCATGACTCTTCCTTGGTCTGACCATTTTTGGGTAACCTTGAGAGTATCTTTTTATGACAAAAGGAGAAATAAAGATGGAAGGTTTTAGATAAGGACAGAGGTAGGATAAACATTGGTTAACCACAAGGGCATAAGTATAAGAAAAAAGGTCGGAGGTTCAAGGTTATATATTCTTCAAATATCTTAGATCAATGATATTTGAAATACCCACTCGATATTCAAAAGCTCCTAATCGAAACCCTTTATCTAGTATCTTTGCTTCTTCAAAGCTTACTCCAATCCGGGATGGAATAGCTAGGGATGTGGTAGTTTATCCAAAGGGTCTGAGGTTCAAGCCCTCCTTCTAGTGCCAAAATGTTAACGATATTTTTTGTCAACACCGAAATGAGGGGTTATGGTTGTGGAACTAGGGTAATCTAGGGATTATATAGTTCCTACAAGATTGAGTTAGTTCACTTTTTCCAAGATATCAAGGTCTCAAGCCCGAAGATTAGTTACTCTTCCTTCAAGAGGTGAGTATCACGCTTACGAGACTTTAATAACCAACAGTTACCTTTGAATATGGGCTTCGTAAGCTTATCACAAGTAGAAAGCTAAACAGTGCCAGAAGGCTTATTTTAGACACTCAGAAGCATGGCATAACACATCCAAAAGCATAGTAAAGTATAGTATAGTATGTGAAATAATAAGAATACAATGATTTATAGTGGTTCGGTTCAGATTGAATCTACATCCACTTTAAGAGCTTTGATGATTTTATTCATGGAGCAGGTTACATAAGAAATCCACAAACTGATTTACAAGTTAGGGTTTGCCCTCTTAGAAATGAGAACAGGATTGTGGAATGAGGAAAATTCCCTCTCAAATGAGATCCCTGGAGTCTTATTTATAGAGATTTTGGATCCCCTTCTACTGTCGCTGCTTGGAATTAGTTTCATAGTGCTTTCACTGTTTCGGCCTGCTTCTGTATAATTTGGTTTCAGTGATGAACCTTCGTATGTGCTTTGATGCTTGTTTTGCTATCTCCTTTCCTCCGCTCTCGGCATTCAATATCGAATTGTAGAGGCTTTGGTGCCGATGTAGAATGAATGCTCCGTGTCGGTTTAGTTGCCTCTATTTCTTTATGTATTTGGCTTTTGTCTTTATTATCTATATTGATTGATGTTGCTTTTGCATATTGATTTTTGTATCCAAACTGTAGATACTCATAGCTCTTCTTTTGCTCTGTTTTGCTTGCTTCCAGCCCTTTATTCCTTCTAATGAGTCTGGTTTCGCCTTTGAGTCTTCTCTTCATAAATACTTAGTGTTGACCTGCCTCTTTTCCTCACTTTTTATTTTCTATTGTCTTCCATGATCCTTGCTATCACTATTTTGACCTTGAACCTGCTACCTAACATTTCTATCCCTGAGACTTTTGGTATCGTGGTTTCGCTATTGGTCTTGTTGCTTAATTGACTACTTCCAGCTCTTTGTTACTTTGGTCCTCATGTAATATTGTCATCACATTATGATAACATTTTTCCTTGATCTTATTTCCCTTTCGATGTCGGCCATCTGGGTTGGTACGGCCCAAAACCCCCACCCGGCCTAGACCAAACAAGAATACAGATTGTTTGAGAACACGACGCATCGAAACACAAAACAATAGAATCTTTCATTGCTATTACAATAATTTACATCAGAGTACAAGAATAACAGAGTGTGGAAAAAAACATATAGCGTAAATACAATTATCAGAGAATAAAATTATATAACGGCAGGAACGTAAAATATAAATACCTTGTAAATGCAATGCAACGGAAAACATCAACTAATACACCTGAAGGCAATACACAGATACAGAGCTTTCTGAATATAGCTCAAGTCATAATCCATGATTTGGTGACAGAAAAGAATCTACAAAACCAAAACTACTAACTACAGGTGTGGAAAATATAGGCATCTAGAGTTTAGGTGAAAACAATAAACTCTGAGTTAGACATGGGACTGGTATGAGAGCTAAAATAGATATTTAAAATTTTATTTTAAAATAGGGTAAATCACATAACCACACCATATGTCACGGAACGGGTATACACCATGTGAATACCAAAGCTTGAAATAAATAACAAATAGTGCAATGCTTTTTGAAAAATGAGGCTATTATAAGACTCAGGTCACATCACACAATGCAACGCAAGCCAGAGGATAGAGTTTTATCTCATAATAGCCAAACATGCTTGGTACGTTCTAAAACAAATATTTTGGCATTATTATAAGTGCATATTGTAGGAAATAACTTCGGATATAAATGTACCAATCATAGACGGCATAGTACCCCATCCTACTATGTCGCCATATAGGTTTATAACTAAAATCGAAATAGTCGCATATTGAAAATTGGATTTCGTCTATGAGTCGAGGCAATGGACCTTCCTCACCGATTCGGACCACCTCGGGAAAGATGTCTAGGATGACACCTATGGAAAATCCTTAGGAGCGGCAAGGCCGGTCCATACATAACTTTGTGGATTGGCAATTCCTGAACAATACGTTTCTTGGTCCTATTGAACTTTTTATGTAACAACCCGGAAAATCCGAACCAAATTAAAATTTTAATTTTGGCAATTTTGACGAACTTTGAATATTTAAAATGAATTATTTTAAATAATAACAACGAGAAATTTATTTTGAATAGAGTTAGAATGTATATATCTATTTGAATCGACGTTAGAATATAAATATTTGTTTTTAATTATAAAAGGAATTGGAAATGGCGCGGTAGTATGAAAATTCGGTTTCAAATTTCAAATGAATGTACAGGATTCAAAATAAACAGGATTTTAGTGAAACTAAAAATACTAGAATCTATTTGAGAATATCATTCCAATGAATCCGAAAAATTAAAATTTCATAGCGGGAATAAAAAAGTTATATCCAATTGAAATTTCAGAATAGTCGCTATGGAATTTTAGCCCATAAAAATGGAAATTTTGCAAACAACCTCCATTTTTGATGAAACCACTTTTGTTGGATCCGGGATGTCAAGTTATTGCTAGATTTCAAAATTCATAATTTTTGGGATTAATATGTGAGCGTGGCGAAGTAAAACAAGTTTTGACAGTTTTAGTCAATTTGGATCGACCAGAAAATAGCCATTTTTCAAACGGTCTCGAAATTTGACGAAATTAGTTTTGTTAGAACCGTATTGTCAATACCAAGCTAGAAAATATTTTTCGGGAATTTTTAGAGTCCATATGTGGCCCCGGTAAATTGAATTGTGCGTTCAAATTAAATATTTATTGATTTATATTTTAGTTTTGATGGAAACTGATCGTAATAGCCGAAAGGGCTTATGAAACATATTCCATTGTGTTCGGAATGGGGGTATTACGCTAGAAATGACAGTCAGTGGGTCAACAGTTAGTGGGTTCGATTCAGAGTTCGAATGGAAAGTTAACTTTATGGATAATAAAATAATTAAATAGTAATATATATTAGTCAACCCTCCTTTACTCCCTCCCTCTCCCGTCACTTTTCAGAACATAAAATAAAAAATAAAAAATACAAAAAAGAAACCGCAGATCTCGTCGCCACCCACTCCACTGAAGCTCCACCCACGACACCGCGCCCTGTCCGGCCACGCTCCCCCCTGCTGACGCCACCTCCTCCGATCCACCTTCCCCTCCTATACTCTGATGATACCCGCGACCCTAATTCCCCCCAAAGCCCTGACACCGCCGGAAAACCCCAACCACCGAGCCCGGCCACCGCATCAGCCTCCAAGCCACCACCCAACCTCGCGCAAGCAGGAAAATCCGCCCCTCCTCTCAGTTCAACAAAGAAAAACACAGTGAGCCCCTTTATCTATTTTTATTTATTATACTAAGTCAACATACAAAGTTATGATTTTATTCTATACCAAGCTATGATTTTCAATTAGCAAAAGATGAGATTTTCAATTATGTAAAGATGTGATTTTTATGTATGTAAAAATATAATTATTTTTAACTATATAAAAATGTGGTTTTTATATGTATAATGGCAATATAAATATGTGTGGAGTTCGTGAAAGCTAAGATTTTTGTTGTTTATAAAAAGTTAAGATTTTTATTTATGAAAGAAATGATTTTTATTTATGGAAAGGAGAGATTTTTAATCTATAAAAGATGTGATTTTTAAATATAAAAAGATTTGATTTTTTTTATTATATAAGTAGCGATAGGATAAAAATACGATTCTTATATACGTAGTGACGATATAAAAATGTGATTTTTATCATATATGTAGCAAAGTAAAAATATGATTTTTATCGTTTGAATGGCAATGTAAAAATGTTATTTTTATATATTCATTAGCGATAGAAAGATTTGATTTTTATCTATATAGTAGCGGAATAAAAATATGACTTTTATCTATGTAGCGTTGTTATAAAAATATGAATTCATTTTTAGAAAGATATAAATATAATTTTTAGCCTATATATGTTTTTTATAAAATAATCATACAGAGAAATAATTATTGATTGGTTAAAAATATAATTTTTAACGTATACATAGGTCGACAATCAAAGCATGACAGAGTGGAGTCCAAAGGTGAGAACTTCTCACTATATACTAGGTGTAGACAGTGCTTAGTATCACCCGACACCATCCACAGACCATGGATGACTTGTTTGTTTGTTTAACTGTGTTGTGAAAATTGATTGTGTGATGTGGAATGGAAATAAATATTTTATAGTTAAAAATATAATTTTTAACGTGTATATGAATGAAATAAATATTTATAAACAAATCGAACGATTTGATTATGTACACACATTTGACTGATATTGATTGGGATGATAAATTTTACATATCGCCCAACTGCACAAATAAAATTCATTATTTGTTGATTGAAACCCCACACGGGTATTGGGATGTTATATGACATATACTAGTCCCGATAATTAGCCGTATGTCGATCGATTGATTGACAGGCTGTATAAGCGTTGAATATTTATATTTAATGCTTATACAGTGTAGAATGCACTTTGGATGATGGTTGATTGTTTATTGTTGTTGTTGTGTGTACATGTGTGTATGAAATCCATATAAATCAAATTATATGGTAATTGACTGTGTCTGATTCTAGTTCAGAAAGAATAAATATTTTGAAATAATGATTATTTTAAAATGACGAATATTTTAAAATAATATTCAGTAAAAGAATCAAAATCTGATTTTGATGTCCGATTTGGGATGGACACGAGAATATTTAAATATATAAAGCCATGTTGATTAGATTAACATCATTTTGACATGAACAATATTTATATCTATTTTATTCATTTTTATAATGAATATCGAAAAGGAAATGATTTCAAAATCCAATGTTTCGAAAATACTATCATTTATATATCGATGATATGGAATATTCAATTTAGATTTGAAATTGAATATGAAGTTGAAATCGTTTTGAAAACAAATTTAAACAATTTTATAAAATGCATTTTTAAAGGAGATCGACTAAATATATATAATATATATAGTATATATATATTGGCCTGAATAGAACGCGCCGCGCCGCGGCAGTTCGTGAATTTCGACCATTGACTTCGAACGGACATTACGGGAGATCCGACCGTCGGATTCTCCTAAAACTAGAACCATTGGGTTCATATCGGAAAGAGCTTTCTAATGAATATTAGAGATTTGAAATCTAATGGTTGGATTTGGAATTATGTCCAAATCAAATTTGGAAAAAGTCTTTGTAAGTGCAGTTTGATGACCGTTTATGGAAATCGACTGTATGGGCCTTGATAAAATTATTAAAAATATCAATAATTTGTGTAAAATCATAATAAACGATTTGGAAAGAATTGGGATGAAAAATTCTACATCTGAATGGATAAAATTATATTTTTATCGAAATGAACTAGTAATGAACTAGAATTAAAAATCCAATATTTTTTAATAAACAAATTTGGTTTGAAATGGTTTTAAAAATAGCCACGATTTCCAATATATGAATTGGAATGGATTTGAATCGAAATTATCCTCGGAATATTTCGATGTTGGATTTCGTGATTATACGGATATTGTGGAGGAATTTGGAAGATGTATATATCGTTATTCAAATACGATATTTATTGGTTTCAGAATTTGATATTGAATATAAGCCGATATATTTTTTATTCAGAGCCTTGTATTTAATATCAAATTGGATTTTTGGTTTGTCGTGAATGGCATCTTTAGTAATACCGTTCTTAAACTCAATGGAGTTAAGAAAATTAGAAACTGACTGGAGATTAGTTAAGTTTAATGGTTTCCTGGGTGTTGATCTGATGTTGGTTTCGGCCTTCGAGGTTAGTACTTAGGGAATTGTTCTCTTACTAATTTACGGTCAGAGACTGATGGAATGTGAATTGGGTTTATTGTCAACTGTGTTTTTAACGACATTCATTCTTTAACCCGATTTACAACGAAATGTAATTTGGAATTTATTAATCTTTTTATTAAGATTTAACAGGAATTTCCCAAAGTAATGTTTTCCAATTTTATATATTAAATTGGATTTGAATGGAATTCGATTAATAATAATCGAAATGAAGTTCTATGGAGGAAGACTATTAGTACATATGGAATTTAAAAGGCATTGCCGTTATTCCATTTATATTATTAGTCGGATACGGAAATTGATATCGATTATATACTGATTTGTTTCTCCGTGAAGATTCCATGATTAGTGGAATGTGATTTGGGTTTGTCGTGAATGGTGTCTTCACTAACATTGTTCTCGAACCTAGTTGAGAAAAGATAAAATCTTTTATTTTAGATTTAATGAAATATACCAATTAATTAATATTTAATTGGAATCGAATTGAAATTCGTCTTTGGGTTTATCTTGAACGGTGTTTTAAATAACACTTGTTCTTTAACACAATTAACAATGGAATGAGATATTGGGTTATTGTGAATGGTATCTTTAATAATACTATTCTTAGACCCAATGGAGTTAAGAAAATCAGAAATTAACTGGAGATTAGTTAAGTTGAATGGTTTCCTGCGTATTGATCTAATGTTGGTTTCGGCCTTGGGGGTTAATACTTAGGGAATTGTTCACTTGCTAATTTACGGTTAAAGCCTGTTGGAATGGAATGTGATTTTGGGTTTATCTTGAACCGTGTTTTAAATGACATTCGTTTTTTTTAACCTACTGAAAGACATGATATGATTTCCCAAGTTAAACAATCATTAATATTGATTTTTGGGAAGATTAAAACCAAGTGGAGTTTTAATGCATCTTTAATTAGATTGAAATGACATCCAAAGGAAGATTAAAGAGTAAATTTAAAGAATTTACATTTGATAAAATTAATGTGAACCTTTCCCAAGCTATGTGAATATTTGAATAAAAGAATATTCAAAATTGGAATGAGGCGTATGTTGTGGTTTATAGCACTTGTTTATTATATACGCGAGTTATTCGGAAAGGTCGGGTTTATACCCATTCCGAATAACTGATTCGATGATATGTCGACGATGAAGACGGTGGTTGAAGACCGGAGGTCTTCACATCGTTTGGATGATTACTGATGTCTTGATTGGGCTATACACCCAAGCCGAGGTAATAAGTGGTGATCGTCCAGGCGTACTTGGAGATCGACCGATATGCGAGCACCTCTCCCTTGTATTGGATATGTGGTAGAGGAATAAGGTGCCTCCGGTTTAGTTCAGACCCAGAATGGACTTATAAATGGATTGTGCGTCTGACATTGGATTTTATTCTGTGCTGATTGATTTCTATTAAATATATATATATCTGTTTGGCGGTAGAGAATTTATTCTCTTGCTTAACGAGCTTCTTTGAGACGTATGAGCTTAGAGGTTATATATCGATAGATATCTGTCGCATGGCATGAATTGCATGTGTGGCATACTGAGATGCAATGATCAAGGCTTTTGTTGAAAAGCAGAGTCTTGTGGTTGATGAATAAAGCACGACTTTAATACGGCGTAGCTTTGTGTATAGCGTTAATTCGCGAGCCTCACACCTCGGTATGAGTCAAAAACGGTATAATGACTGCAGGGAGTGCACGACATTTCTGACTAGTTATGGGTGGTGTCAGCATTTTATAAGCCCTGACATTTATATTATTTTTACCTATGTGGTTGTTGAAATGCGAGGCGCCTCGGATATATCGGTCTCTTCGAAGACGATGGGTATAGGTCCGATAGGACCGGGAAACGTGTGTTCAGGAATAACTAATCCTCAAATGTAACGGAGGACCGGCCCTGAAGATCCAATGGTTACCCAGAGTGTGTAGTCCTGAGACATGTGCTAGACTGTCTCGAAGCGGTGAGGAGCAATCCCTGGCCTCGACACATAGACGGAAATCCAATTTCCAATACGAGATATTTCGGTTTTATTTATAGAGCCTAGTATGGCGACATGATAGATGGTACCCATGCCGCCTATGATTGATACATTTATATTTGAAGTTATTTTGACACTATACACTTATAATAGTATCAAATGATTTGTTTTAAACGTACCAAGCATATTTGGCTATTATAAGGGAAAACCCTATCCTCCGGCTTGCATTGCATTGTGTGATGGGACCTGGGTCTTAAAATAGCTTCACTTTTCCAAAAAAGCATTGCGATGTTTATTCTATGCACTAGTATTCTTGGGAGGAAACCCGTTCCGTGTTATACGGCATGGTCCCTTGAATTACTCTCTTTTAAAGTAAAGTTTTAAATAACTGTTTTAGTTCTCACACCAGTCACATGACTGACCTAGAGTTTATTATTTTAACCTAAACTCTGGGTGCCCCTATTTTCCACACGGGCAGCTAGTAGTTTTGGTTTTGCAGATTTATATTCACAAGATCCTGGTTTACAGCTGGAACGATATTCGGAAAGCTCTGTATCTGTATATCTCCTTCAGTTGTGTATTGTATTATTTTTCAGCTACTATGTAATGTATTGTAATCTTTGATATTTTTCTGATGTGTAATATTTATTCATGCTCTGTATATTCTTGTATTCTGATGGAATTGTTGTAATAAGCAATGAAATGTTCTTCTATTCGTGTTCTGATTCGTCTTGTTCTCAACTCAATCCGAACTTTCCTTCACGGGGAGGTTCGGGTCGTCTCATTTTGGTATCAGAGCTTTGGTTTACAGAGCTCGAGAACAAGACACATTAGAACTAAATGAAAGAATTCATCAGAAATTAGATTAGTAATATCCAATGAGAATGAGTCGTTAGAGAAAGGATCAGTAGTATCTTAGAACGAGTGTCAAGAGTAGTGTTTTTAAAATAAAAATGAAAACCAATATTGTTTTGAAAATTTAAACCTAATTATACATATTTGAATATTTTATTTGTATCGAATTTGGACAATCCAATATATAAAGATTTTGCATATACGCCTTGCAAACGTGCATTCGAAGTTCTAGTATACTTGATAGTTGTAGAATCACACTCTAGTCGCCCGGAGATGGTTGTGATGATGGCATGTCATCATCAGCACTTGTGTTCGAGTTTCAAAAGTAGGATTTCTATATATTTCTAATTGACTGGTGTGAGAACCAAAACTAGATAGGGTCTATTATTGAGATTTGGCATCAAAAATCTGATTTTTGGACTATATATCAAAGTTATGAATTTGAAAAGCTAATCAACTAATTGATTGATGATTGTGTTGTGTGATTATTTATTTAAATCAACATGTGAAAGAAAGGTAAATTTTAGCCAAATGGTACCAAATATTGAACTGTATTGAAAATTGTTGGAAATTGCATGCATATACATGTGTAACATTGAACAGGTCATAGCAAGGAGGCTATAGAAGAGGAATAAAATTGTATGCCCGACAAATAGGTACATGTTTACTAATTTATTGGGTTTGGATGATTTTATAAGCCGATTGGCTAGCCGCTTGGCATTTTCTTTTTCTTTTTGGATTTGAGTGGCCTGTATGGCGATTTTGGAAATTTCTCGGTGCACCCGTATAGGGGAGGTTATGACGAAATTTTTGGGTGCTAGCCAAATTTTCAAAAAATTTGAAAAATTGAAGAACTTAAGCCATAATGAAAGTTGAGTTGGTTAGTTGAACAACTTTCAGCTCCGTTCCTTTTCGAGGACGAAAAGATTTTAAGTGGGGGAGATTGTAACAATCCGGAAAATCTGAACTAAATTAAAAAATTTATTTTGGCAATTTTGATGAATTTTGAATATTTAAAATGAATTATTTTAAATAATAACGACGAGAAATTTATTTTGAATAGAATTAGAATGTATACATTTATTTAAATTGAAGGTAGAATATAAATATTTATTTTTAATTATAAAAGGAATTGGAAATGGCGCGGTAGTTTGAAAATTCGATTTCAAATTTCATATGAATGTACAGGATTCAAAATAAACCGGATTTTAGTGAAACCAAAAATACTAGAATCTATTTGAGAATATCTTTCCAATGAATTTGAAAAAACAAAATTTCATAGCAGGAATAAAAAAGTTATGTCCAGTTGAAATTTCAAAATAGTCGCTATGGTATTTTAGCCCTTAAAAATGGAAATTTTGCAAACGACCTCCATCTTCGACGAAACCACTTTTTTTGGATTCAGGATGTCAAGTTATTGCTAGATTCCAAAATTCATAATTTTTGGGATTAATATGTGAGCATGGAGAAGTAAAACGCATTTTGATAGTTTTAGTCAATTTGGATCGACCAGAAAATAGCCATTTTTCAGAAGGTCTCCAAATTTGACGAAATTAGTTTTGTTAGAACCGTATTGTCAATATGAAGCTAGAAAATATTTTTTGGGAATTTTTAGAGTCCATATGTGTCTTCGGTAAATTGAAATGTGTGTTCAAATTAAATATTTATTGATTGATATTTTAATTTTGACGGAAACTGATCGTAACAGTCTAATGGGCTTACGAAACATATTCCGTTGTGTTCGTAATGGGGGTATTACGCTAGGAACGACAGTCAGTGGGTTCGATTCAGAGTTCGAATGAAAAGCTAACTTTAAGGATAATAAAATAATTAAAATAATATATGTTAGTTAACCCTCCTTTTGTAATAACCTGGAAATCCGGGCGAATTTAAAAATTTTATTTTGGCAATTTTAGTGAATTTTGAATATTTAAAATGAATTATTTTAAATAATAACGACGAGAAATTCATTTTGAATAGAGTTAGAACGTATATATTTATTTGAATCGTCGTTAGAATATAAATATTTTATTTTAATTATAAAAGGAATTGAAAATGGCGCGGTAGTTCGATAATTCGATTTCAAAGTTCAAATGAATGTACCGGGTGCAAAATATACCGGATTTTGGCAAAACCGAAAATATTAGAATCTAATTGAAAATATCTTTCCAACGAATCTGAAAAATAAAAATTTCATAGCGGGAATCAAAAGATATGCCCAATTGAAAATTCAGAATAGTCACTATGGAATTCTGGCCCTTAAAAATTGAAATTTTGCATACGACCTTGGTTTTTTACGAAACCACTTTTGTTGGATCCGTGATGTCAAGTTATTGCTAGGTTTCAAAATTCGTAATTTTCTGGATCAATATGTGAGCGTGGCAAAGGAAAACGCGTTTGACTAGTTTCAGTTGATTTTAATCGACTGGAAAATGGCCATTTTTCAAATGGTCTCAGAATTTGACGAAATCAGTTTCGTTACGACCATATCGCCAATACGAAGCTAGAAAATATTTTTTGGGAATTTTTAGAGTTAGTATGTGGCCCCGGTAAATTGAAATGTGCGTTCAAATTCAATATATAGAGTTATATGTTGATTTCGACGGAAACTGGTCGAAACGATCGAATCAGCCTACGATACATATCCCATTGTGTTCAGAATGGGGGTAATTAGATATGGGCGACAGTCGGTGGGTCTGATTTGGGATTCAAACAAAAAGTCAACTTTGATGAGAGAAAAATAATAAATAAATTAATTTATATATACATATATATATATATATATTCAAGTATCCCCCTCCCTCTCTATTTCTCTCTCCTCTTTAAACTAGAATAAAAAAACCCTAATCTAAATCGACGATCCTCCAGTCCATCGCGCCATCGTCTCGCCCTCCACCCTCCGCCTGCGCGCGCCTCTGGCGAGACCCCCGACCACCTCCGCCCCATCCAGCCCCCCCCCCCCGTTCCCCTCCCCTTCAAGTTAGGGGCCCACGACGGAAAACCCGAACTCGCCAGGAGAAGCCCCCTCCTCCGCAACCACTTGCGCTCCGAAGTCCGCAGACACCCTCCCCACTGATGACCTCCGACGCGCAGCACAGCGGACCCCACTGTCGCCATCGAATTGCGCACCTCCTCCACCTTCGTAGACCAGCGAGCTCTTCGGTGATGACAAACCCTAGCTCGAAGGTGGTCTTTTCTTTTATTATTTATTTACTTTGTTAATGGAGTTTAAAGACTGATTTTTAAACAAAGATAGAGTTTTTAAATTAAATAAAAATATGATTTTTATAAAGTAGAGATAATAAAAATATGATTTTTATAAAGTAGAGATAATAAAAATATGATTTTTATAAGGTAGAGATAATAAAAATATGATTTTTATAAAGTAGAGATAATAAAAATATGATTTTTATAAAGTAGAGATAATAAAAATATGATTTTTATATACGTAGTGACTACGGACAATGAATATGTCGAAAGGCGAGCACAAAGAAGATTTTTACATATGAAGAATCGTGGCGTTTGGTTTAGCTAGTCGATGAGAACTCCTCAATTTTAATTTATTTCTAGTTTAAAATATATACTAGGATGCAGACGGTGTTTAGTAGCACCCGACACCCGTCGTCCACAGACCATGGACAGCTTGTTTGCTTGTTTGTTTGATTTTGATGAGTAGTTAATTGTGTGATGTGATGTGAAATGAAATAAAATATTTATATAGTTAAAAATATTTTATAGTTGAAAATAGAATTTTTAACGTGTATTTAAAATGAAATAAATATAAACCAATCGGACGATTTGTTTATATACACACATTTGACTGATATTGATTGGGACGATAAATTTTACACATCGCCCAATTACACAAATAAAATCTGTGTTTGATTAATTGAAACCCCACAAGATATTGGGATGATATATGACATGCACTAATCCCAATAATTAGTTGTATGTCGATCGATTGATTGACAGGCTGTTATAAGCATTAAATATTTATATTTAATGCTTATGCAGTTGTGCGATGCACTCTGGATGATGGTTGATTATTTATCGTTGTTATTTTATACATGTGTTGTAGAAAATCCATATAATTAACATTATATGGTAATTGATTGGGCCTCATTCCAGTTTTGAAATAGAATATTTGAATAGAAATATTTGAATAGAATATTTGAATAGAAATATTTGAATACTTGAATAGAATATTTGAATAGAATATTTGAATAGAAATATTTGAATAGAAATATTAGAATAGAAATATTTGAATAAAATATTTGAATAGAAATATTTGAATAGAATATTTGAAAGAAATATTTGAAATAAAATATTTGAAAATAGAAATGCAAAGCCGTGTTAAGTAGTTACACGCCATTTTAACCCGAACGGCAATTTTGTCGATTTTATAATGAATATTGAAAGTGATTTCAAAATCAAATATTTAGAAATGAATTCGAATTGAAACTGGATAGAATTGAATTCGAATTGAAATTGAATAGAAATGAATTCGAATTGAAATTGAATAGAAATGAATTCGAATTGAAATTGAATAGAAATGAATTCGAATTGAAATTGAATAGAAATGAATTCAAATTGAAATTGAATAGAATTGAATTCGAATTGAAATTGAATAAATTTGAAATTCAAATTGAGTTGAAAACGAATTTAAAATGATTTATAAAATACGTTTTAAAAGGAAATCGACGTAGTATATATTATATATATTATATATATAATATAATGGCCTGAATAGAACGCGCCGCGCCGTGGCAGTTCGCGAATTTCGACCATTGACTTCGAATGGATATTACGGGAGATCCGACCGTCGGATTCTCCTAAAACCAGAACCGCTGGGTTCGTATCGAAAAGAGCTTTCTAAGAATATTAGAAATTAGAAATGTAACGGTTGGATTTGGAATTATGTCCAAATCAAATTTGGAAAAGGTCGCTGTAAGTGCAGTTCGATGGCCATTGATGGAAATCGACCGTACGGGCCTTGATAAAATTATTAAAAATAGTAATAATTTGTGTAAAATCATAAGAAATGATCTATGAAGAATTGGGATGAAAAACTCCATATTTGAAAAGATGAAAATAGATTTTATCGAAATGAACTAGTTTTGAACTAGAATTATAATTCTATTTATTTTTAAAATAAATAAAGTGGATTTGAAATGGTTTCGAAAATAAACAGAATTTCCAATAATTGAATTGGAATCGAAATTATTGGGATATTTTAATGTTGGATTTCGTGATTATACAGATATTGTTATGGAAATTTGAAAGGTATATTTATATCGTTATTTCCAATAAGATATTTGTTGGTCATAGAATTTGATATTGAATATAAGCCGATATATTTTCTATTCAGAGCCTTGTATTTAATGTCAAATATGATTTTGGGTTGTCCTGAATGGTATCTTCAATAATACCGTTCTTAGACTCAAAGGAGTTAAGAAAATCAGAAACTAACTGGAGATTAGTTAAGTTGAGTGGTATCTTGGGTATTGATCTGATGTTGGTTTCGGCCTTCCGGGTTAATACTTAGGGAATTGCTCACTTTCTATTTTACGGTTAAAGGCTAATAGAATGGAATGTGATTTTGGGTTTATCGTGAATCGTGTTTTAAATGACATTGATTCTTTAACCCAGTTAAAGATTAAAACTAAGTGGAGTTTTAATGAATCTTTGATTAGATTGAAAAGATCGAGAATGGAGTATCACCAGTTTTGCTCCAGGCGATATTTAAATCTTTAATTAGATTTGAACGTGAAATGGTAATTGAATTTACCGATAACACCGTGGTGTTAGATATGAAGTATGACCAGTTTTACTTCATGGGATGAATAGGTTGGGATTGGGAAATAAAATAAATGATCACTTTGGTGTGGTTCGCTAATCCCGACTAGTTGAATTGATATTCAAAAGAAGATTAAAGGATAAATTTAAGGAATTTATCTTTGATAAAATTAATGGGAACCTCTCCCTAAGAATGTGAAATTTAACAACTAACTGAAGATTAGTTAAGATGAATGGTTTCCTGTGTATTGATATGATGTTGGTTTCGGCCTTCGGGGTTAATATTTGGGGAATTGTTCTCTTACCAATTTACGGTTAGTGACTGGTGAATTGGAATGAGGCGTATATTGTGTTTGTGTAACACTTGTTTATTATATACGCGAGTTATTCAGAAAGACCGGGTTTATCCCATTCTGAATAACTGATTCGACGATGAGTCGAAGATGAAGACGGTGGTTGAAGACCGGATGTCTTCACGTCGTTTGGATAATTACTGATGATCTTGATTGGGCCATACACCCAAGATGAGGGAATCAGTTGGTGGTCGTCCAGACATACTTGGAGATCGATGGATATGCGGGGTACTAGGTGCCTCCGGTTTCGTTCAGACCCGGAACGGACTTGTAAATGGATTATGTGTCTGACATTGGATATCATTCTGTGTGATTGATGGATATCGGTTGCATGGAGTGGTTTGCCTGTGTGGCATGCTAAGATGCAAATGATCAAGGCTTCTGTTGAAAAGCAGAGTCTTGTGGTTGATGATCAAAGCACAGCCTGTGTGGCATAGCTTTGCGTAGCGTTGATTCACGAGCCTCACACCCTGGTTGTAAACCAAAAATGGGAGAAGGACCTCAGGGAGGACATGTGTTTCTTTCTAGTTAGAAGTGGCGTCAGTGGTTTTACATGCCCTGATGAGTTTGACTTATGTGGTTGTTGCTGTTGCGAGGCGCCTCGGATGTATCGGTGACTATGTGAAGCCGATGGAGTCATTTGTTGAATCATTGACACCCCAAAGGGTGGGGAAACGCAATGTTCAGGCATAATAATCCACATCGGTGGACTGGCCTTGACGATCCAAGGCTTGCCTGCGCGCTTGCCTGAGGGGCAGACTAGAGCGTCTCAAATCGGTAGAGGGCTATCTTTTGCCTCGGTTCATAGATGGAAATCCAACTTCCAATAAGTGACATGGGAGGTTTTGATTGTAGAGCCTAGTATGGCGACATGATATATGGTACCCATGCCGTCTATGATTGATATTTATCATTGAAATTGTTTTGACACTATACACTTATAGTAATAATAAAAGATGAAATTTAGCGTATCAAGCATTCTTTGGCTATTATAAGGTAAAACCCTATCCTCCGGCTTGCGTTGCATTGTGTGATCGGACATGGGTCTTATAATAGCTTCATTGTTCTTTATTTAGCATTGCGCTGTTGTTTTATGCACTGGTATTCTTGGGAAGAAACCCTTTCCATGTTATACGGCGTGGTCCCTTGATTTACCTAACTTTAAAATAAAGACAAATAACTGTTTTAGTTTTTCACACCAGTCCCATGACTGACCTGGAGTTTATTGTTTTAACCTAAACTCTGGGTGCCCTTATTTTGACACGGGCAGCTAGTAGTTTTGGTTTTGTAGATTTATATTCATAGGATCCTGATTTACAGCTAGAACGATGCTCGGAAAGCTTTGTATTCATGTTTTACTTCTAGTTGTGTTTTGTATTATTTTCCGCTGCTATGTAATTTATTGTAATCTCTGATATTTTCTGTTGTATAATATTTATTCATACTTTGTATATTCTTGTATTCTGATGGAATTGTTGTAATAAACAATGAAAAGTTTTTCTGTCTGCGTTCTAATTCATCATGTCCTCGACTCAATCCGAGCCTTCCTTACCGGGGAAGTTCAGGTCATTTCACCTTTATTCCTTCCCTCTCCCGTCACTTTTTCAGAACAGAAAATAAAAAATAAAAAAAGAAACCGCAGTTCACGTCGCCGCCCACTCCACCGGAGCTCCACCCACGACGCCGCGCCTAATCCGGCCACCCAACCCCCGCGCTGATGCCGCCTCCTCCGATCCGCCTTCCCCTCCTATTCTATGATGAAACCCGCGACCCTAATTCCCCCCAAATTTCTGACACTGCTGGAAAACCCCAACCACCGAGCCGGGCCGCCGCATCAGCCTCCAAGCCACCAACCTCGCGCAAGCAGGAAAATTTGCCCCTCCTCTCAGTTCAACGAAGAAAGAACACAGTGAGCCCTTTTATATTTTTTTATTTATTACATTAAATCAACACACAAAGTTATGATTTTATTCTATACCAAGCTACGATTTTCAATTAGCGAAAGATGAGATTTTCAATTATGTAAAGATGTGATTTTTATGTATATAAAAATATAATTATTTTTAACAATATAAAAATGCGATTTTTATATGTATAATGGCAATATAAATATGTATGGAGTTCATGAAAGCTAAGATTTTTGTTGTTTATAAAAAGTTAAGATTTTTATTTATGAAAGAAATGATTTTTATTTATGGAAAGGCGAGATTTTTAATCTATAAAAGATATGGTTTTAAAATATAAAAAGGTTTGATTTTTTTATTATATAAGTAGCAATAGGATAAAAATACGATTCTTATATATGAAGTGACGATATAAAAATGTGATTTTTATCATATATGTAGCAAAGTAAAAATATGATTTTTATCGTTCGAATGGCAATGTAAAAATGTTATTTTTATATATTCATTAGCTATAGAAAGATTTGATTTTTATCTATATAGTAGCAGAATAAAATTGTGATTTTTATCTATGTAGCATTGTTATAAAAATATGAAATTATTTTTAGAAAGATAAAAATAAAATTTTTAGCTTATGTATGTTACTTATAAAATAATCATACAAAGAAATAATTATTGATTGGTTAAAAATATAATTTTTAACGTAAGTATACTACATAAGTCGACAATCAAAGCACGGCAGAGTGGAATCCAAAGGTGAGAACTTCTCACTTTAATTTTATTTTTCTAGTTAAAATATATACTAGGATACAGACAGTGCTTAGCAGCACCCGATACCCATCGTCCACAGACCATGGACGACTTGTTTGTTTGTTTAACTGTGTAGTGAAAATTGATTGTGTGATGTGGAATGGAAATAAATATTTTATAGTTAATAATATAATTTTTAACGTGTATATGAATGAAATAAATATTTATAAACAAATCAAATGATTTGTTTATGTACACACATTTGACTGATATTGATTGGGACGATAAATTTTACATATCGCCCAATTAGAAAAATAAAATTCATTATTTATTGATTGACACCCCACACGTATATTGGGATGATATATGACATACACTAGTCCCAATAATTAGCTGTATGTCGATCGATTGATTGACAGACTGTATAAGCGTTGAATATTTATATTTAATGCTTATACTGTGTAAAATGCACTTTGGATGATGATTGACTGTTTATCGTTGTTATTGTGTACATGTTTGTATGAAATCCATATAAATCAAATTATACGGTAATTTACTGTGTCTGATTCCAGTTCAGAAAGAATAAATATTTTGAAATAACGATTATTTTAAAATAACCAATAATTTAAAATAATATTCAATAAAAGAATCAAAATCTGATTTTGATGTTCGGTTTGGGATGTACACGAGAATATTTAAATATATAAAGCCGTGTTGATTAGATTAACGCCATTTTGACATTAACGATATTTATATCGGTTTTATTCATTTTTATAATGAATATCGAAAAGGAAATGATTTCAAAATCTAATGTTTTGAAAATACTATCATTTATATATCGATGATATGGAATATTCAATTTTAATTTTAATTTGAATATGAAGTTGAAATCATTTTGAAAATAAATTTAAATGATTTTATAAAATACATTTTAAAAGGAAATAAACTAAATATATATTATATTTAATGGCCTGAATAGAATGCGCCGCGCCGTTGCAGTTCGTGAATTTCGACCATTGACTTCGAACACGCATTCTGGGAGATCCGACCATCGGATTCTCCTAAAACAAGAACCGTTGGGTTCGTATCAAAAAGAGATTTCTAACGAATATTATAGATTTGAAATCTAATGGATGGATTTGGAATTATGTCCAAATCAAATGTGGAAAAATTTGTTGTAAGTGTAGTTCGATGACCGTTTATGGAAATCGACTGTATGGGCCTGGATAAAATTATTAAAAATGTCAATAATTTGTTTAAAATCATAATAAACGTTTTGGAAAGAATTGGGATGAAAAATTCAACATTTGAAAGGAAAAAATTGTATTTTTATCGAAATGAACTAGAATTAAAAATCCAATATTTTTAAATAAATAAATTGGGTTTGAAATGGTTTTAAAAATAACCAGAATTTCCAATATATGAATTGGAATGGATTTTAATCGAAATTATCTTCGAAATATTTTGATGTTGGATTTCGTGACTATACGGATATTGTGGAGGAATTTGGAAGATATATATGTTGGCTAGCTTTTTGACCAAGCCAACAAGGTCTACACATACGAAGAAAATGTGGAACTTCACTCCTCTGGCCGTCGAAGACCCGATCGGACCGCCCTACATCACCACAATCGCGATCGCCCCCATGTCTCGCGATCCGACCCGTCCAACACTAGCTCGACCCGATCGAATTCCAGAAGCTAGAAAACGAAGATCACGACCTGTTCAACCACGATCCGAAATGTATGGATCTCGCGACACCTATCCACAATGGCTAATTTGACAATTTCTTCATCAAGATACGAACCAGTACAAGATCCTCGGGATGTGTGCCACGTATGACCGCGATCCATCTGAAGAAATCAGCAATAAATAGCCTAGAACTTGACATTTTTAGGGATCTTTTGGCAATTGAGAGATCATACTCCACCATTATCATATCTCCATTGTTTCTACTTAGAGTTACCCTGAAATTATTGAGAGAATCATAATTGGTAGAGCGAGATTGAGTGAAACCATTTGATTGTACTTGCATTCAGCATATAATCAACTACATATAAAGTGGACGTAGACTCGTTAACGCCGAACCACTATAAATTTTGCATGTTTTCCTGCTTTTTCTTCATATTGTAGTTATAATTCTTCGTAGATCAGAACAGCTTGGGTGTTAGACCCAATTTTGGATCTAACATTTTGGTGCTTTTACTGAGAACGAATTTTTAGCACATTGGATTGTTGTTCCGTTGTTTGGATACTCAAGTCCGAAGAAGACAGTCCAAAACCCCACTATCTCAGTTTTTGAAGATTTCAGTGAAATTCAGATATCATGGCTGGAAAGAAGTCCAAAGATGCACGGGCATCGCAGGCCGAAGAGGCTACAAACGAGGCGATTGAAGAGAGTGTGCATGAGCAGTTCGAGGAAGAGCCCACGGATCGCGTTGCGCAGGGGGAAATCGCGATCGATAGAGGAGCCACAAACCAATCCATTGAAGGGGTGACCACTAGATCGCGTGACCTCGCCACGAACCAACCTGCACCTATCACCACGACCCGATCCCAGGGGGCGCAACGAGCCATCGACAGCAGGGGAGAACCGATCTGATAAGCGAACCACCACTCGACCCGGGAAGGAACCTATGTCCCGCTCTGCTCACGCTGGCACATATGCTCGACTTGGCACAAGCTCTTTACGTATAAGAGAGAATGTTGACGACCAATTTGACCCTTCTGCCCCGGCTACTGAAGGGGATCTCTCTCGCATTATTGACATGTGGGAGAGATTACTTGACGAGTTAGCTGCTCAGCGGCAAGAGAGTTCAGTATTACGACAGAATATGACCGCTATGGACAGGCGAATTGATGACCTCATAAGGCAGACACTTTCCTCACCAACCCGTCTTCCTTCACCAGAACGCACATCCTTGTCTGAGGAGCCCCGGAGAAACCGACGTTGGCCTCCATTAGAAAGAGCTGAGAACATAGAGCAACTTCGATCCCGGGGAGAAGAAGTGCTTAACCATGGAACTAACAATCGTAACTTGAATGAACCTGTTTTACCTCTAAGGAATGGAAACGTGGTTGACCCTATTCAGAATCGACCTAATCTGCCCGCTCGTCGGCTAGTTGACCTCGGCAACAGGGGTCAAGGAAGCTCCGCCCGAATCCCAGACTTTGTAGCTGCACGTCAAAGAAATGCTGAAGAAGCCCATCGGGCAAGAAGTGCTGATCCTGAGTCCACCTTGACCCGAGCAAATGTTGAAGCAATGATCAGGGAAAACATAATAGCTAGCCGAGGGTATAGGGATGAAGATTGGGGCATAGATCGAAGCCATACGCCTTTTACTGATGATATATTGGAGGTCACATTCCCAAGACGTTTTAATAGGCCGACAATGAATCGCTATACGTGCAAATCTGACCCAATCCAGCATCTGATGCGATACTCCTGGTCCATGAATTCCGCCGCAGCAACAGACGAGATAAAGTGTAAGGCATTCCCTATATTTCTGGAGGATATGGCATTAGTGTGGTTTGCCCGCTTGCCAGCCCGGTCAATATCCAGTTTCAGGGAATTGAGTGAGAAGTCCGTGAACCAATTCCGCCTTCACGCTCAGAGATCTAAGAATGTGATTGAGCTGTCTCTTATTAAGCAACGACCAGACGAAAGCTTGAGATCGTACTTGGATCGTTTTAATTTAGCGGTCACAGAATTTAATAATCCGCATGAGCAAACTGTGTTAATGGCCTTAATTGACGGTGTCGATAAGGATACCGAGTTTGGAAGATATTTAGCCGGCAAACCACCTCCGACCAGGGAAATATTTTATGAAAAAGCTAATGTTCGTTTACGACAAGAAGAAATATAAGCTAATCGAAAAAGGAAGGCTACTGATAAGGAAGATATTCAGAGCAATGTGGCCATCAAGCAGACAGGGGATAGCTCAGGAAAGGTTGAAGTCAATGTTGGGAATAAAAATCAAGGAAATAGTCGCCAACCGAGAAACAATAATAGCAATAATCGGAAGAGAAACCAAGGAAATGATTCCCAGAGAAGATCTTGACCCAGGCCATTTGAGAGTTTCACACCGTTAAATGATACATTGGAAAATATCTTCCTGGACACCTATAACGTCCTTCCATATAAAAGGCCTCCTCTGAGAGAGTCGACAGACAAAGAGCGTGAAACCAGAAAGTTCTGTCTGTTTCACCAAATCCATGGTCATTCCACAAATGAATGCCGCCATTTGAGAGACCTGGTCGAGAGGCTTCTCCGAGAAGGTAAACTCGATGAGTACAGGGTCACACCCAGAGACAGAGGGTAAGCCGCATCTGCCCCAAACCAAAATCAAAACCAGAACCAAAATCAGATCCAACCTACTCCCCGGCTGACTGCTCAGCAAAAGGGGAAGAATATTGTCATTAACGCCATAGTAGGAGGGCTTCATCTGGCCGGGCATAGCTTTAGGGCAATGGACCAGTATGTCAACGCAGCTAAACAACCCCTCATGGAAGGTGAAGACAATAACACTGAGGACATTGCTCCAGCCAAACCACAGAAGACAATGACTGATGACATCATATTTTATGACAGGAATAACGTCGGCGCTCACTCCCCGACCGAAGACCCATTAGTAATCACAGCCGCAATTGGTCCAGCCATAGTCCATAAAGTTCTGGTAGATAACGGAAGCTCGGTCAACATTTTGTTCAAGAAAACGTTCAACCAAATGAAACTTGAGCCGAAGGACTTAAAACCATGCGAAGGGTGGATACGTGGATTCAATGGGGCATCCACTGCTCCAATGGGATATGTAGAGTTGTCGGTAACCCTTGGGGAGGGGGAGCGCCAGAGAGTAAGAATCCTTCCTTTTGTGGTTCTGCACGTCGAATCCCCATATAACGCATTTCTAGGCCGACCGCCCTTAGCAAAGTTCAGAGCTTGTATAGCCCCTTAGTGTTTATTAATGAAGTTCCTAACCGAAGCTGGTGTAGGTACAATAAGAGGAGATCAAGTTGTGGCTCGAGCATGCTATATTGCAGAGTTTAAGATGCTCCGCAAAGGAAAAGATGTAGAAACGAGAGGCGCTTCCTCCCTGGCAAGGGAGGAAACGTTATAGCAACTAAAGAAAATAACCATGGGAGAGTCGCCCAGAGAACTGCCCGAGGACATAGATCCCAGAGAGGACGAAGAGCCTGGGGGCAGAATGGCGACTCCCAATGAGACAACTGTGGATATTCCAATCGATGATGGAGACCCAGAGAAGGTCTTGAAGATTGGATCCCAGTTAGACCCTATTCGAGCCGGAGAGCTAACGGATTTTTTAAAAGCCAATTTAGATGTATTCGCTTGGACCCACTCGGACATGTGTGGGATATCTCCTTCGATCATGAGTCATTCGCTGAGCATCAACCCGAAGCATCCTCCTGTCAAACAGAAAAGGCGAATGCTTGGCCTGGAGAGGTCGGCTGCTTTGAAAGAGGAAGTTGAGAAATTGAGAAGTAATGGGTTCATCAGAGACTCAACGTATCCCGATTGGATTTCCAACCCAGTCTTGGTAAAAAAGGCTAATGGAAAGTGGCGCACCTGTATTGATTTCTCCGACCTGAATAAAGCTTGCCTAAAGGACAGTTTTCCGTTGCCAAGAATTGACCAGTTGGTGGATTCGACAACTGGCCATGAACTCCTCTCTTTCATGGATGCTTATTCGGGATACAATCAGATCCCTATGCACGTCCCCGATCAAGAACATACAAGCTTCATTACAGATTTAGGAATGTGTTGCTATGTAGTGATGCCTTTTGGCTTGAAAAACGCCGGTGCTACGTATCAGCGATTGGTTAATAGGATGTTTTATAACCAGATTGGGAAGACGATGGAGGTGTATGTCGATGACATGTTAGTGAAATCCAAACAATCATCTGACCATACTACTGATTTAGTAGAAATGTTTGAAATTCTCCGCAAGTATGGAATGAAATTGAACCCTTTGAAATGTCCATTTGGGGTAGCATTGGGGAAATTTTTAGGGTTTATCGTCAATTCGCGTGGGATCGAGATTAACCCAGATCAGATCGCAGCAATCCGGAATATTCAGAAACCTAGACAGATTAAAGATGTGCAAAGCCTCGCAGGGAAAGCAGCAGCATTGAGCAGATTTATCTCCAAAGACACAAATAAATGTATCCCGTTTTTTGAATTAATAAAGCGAGGAAAGCGCAACTTCGAATGGACCCCTGATTGTGTTGAAGCATTCCAGAATCTCTTGAATCATTTAGAAAAAACCCCGATTTTGTCTAAACCCATAGATCATGAAGAATTATTCGTATATTTGGCAGTGTCATCCAATGCGGTCAGTTCAGCTTTGGTCAAAGAAGTGGATAAGGTGCAAAGACCAGTATATTATGTTAGTAAGAAGTTGGCGGCAGCTGAACGAAATTATCCAAGGATAGAAAAGCTTGCGTACAGTTTGTTGATTACATCGAGGAAGCTTCGCCGCTATTTTCAAGATCACCCAATTACTATATATACTGATCACCCGTTAAGACAAGTTCTTCAAAGGCCAGAGACTTCGGGACGATTACTTAAGTGGAACATTGAACTAAGTCAGTTCGATTTGAATTTTCAACCCCGGCGATCACAAAGGGGGCAAGTGTTGGCAGACTTCATAGCAGAGTTTACCATCCCAGAAGATGACACGATGAGCGAAGAAGTCGATCCGCCAAGGCTACTCCTCGACCCCAGTGCCTGGAAGTTGTTCACTGACGGAGCAAAGAACAATAGACGATCTGGTGCCGGAGTGGTGCTCGAAACTCCAGAACAACGGCCGATATACTATGCTCTCAGATTGGAGTTCCGCGCCACTAACAACGACTCAGAATACGAAACCCTGATTGCTGGTTTGAAACTAGCAAAGGAATTGAAGATTACGAAGTTAGACATCTTTTGCGACTCCAAAATAGTTGTGAACTAGGTCATAGGAAAATTCCAGGATAAAAGTCCTAGGATGATATCATATTTAGAAAAAGTGAAAAATTTGCTAGGTGGTTTTGACCATCACACCATATCCCACATTCCTCGAACAGAGAACCAAAAAGCAGATAAATTGGCTAAAATGGCCAGTTCTGATAGTCCTGAAAACACAGAATTGGTCCCGATGGAAGTCTTACAGTCACCTAGTATAGATCAGATGGAAGTTGATCCGGTACTAGATGTTGAACCTGAAAGGGAGTCGTGGATGACCCCTTTGAAGAATTTCCTAATGTATGGAATGATCCCTGCGAAGAAAAGTGAGAGGCGTGCAATAATTCGGAAGGCCTCTCGGTATGTGTTGCAAGAGGGAGTCCTATATAGACAAGGATTTTCAATGCCCCTCCTCCGATGTATTGCCCACAGCGATATTCAACGCGTATTGCAAGAAGTACATAAAGGCGATTGTGGAGATCACACGGGATGCCAAACATTGGCAAAGAAAATAATACGATATGGTTATTTCTGGCCAATCGTAAATAAGGATGCGGCCAAATACGTGCGACGTTGTGACGCCTGCCGTAGATTTTCTAAGATCCATAGGGCCCCATCAAGCCAGCTGAAGATGGTGACGAGTCCGTGTCCTTTCACTATGTGGTGAATCGATATCATTGGAAGTCTCCCCATAGCGAAAGGCGGAGCAAAATTCGCTATCGTGGCCGTGGATTATTTTACCAGATGGGTAGAAGCAGAACCGTTAACCACAATAACAACCAAGCGAGTAATCAGCTTCGTTGTTAGAAACATTATATGCCGATTTGGAATCCCAAGAATCATCATAACGGATAATGGAACTCAGTTTGACAGCACCGAATTTGGAGATTTTTGCCAGAAATACCACATTGAGAAAAGGTACACCTCCGTGGCATATCCGCAGGCAAATGGCCAAGTGGAGACCGCAAATAAAATGATTAAATCTATCCTGAAGAAGAGGTTGAAGCGGGCCAAGACCATGTGGGTCAATGAATTGCCCTCGGCATTATGGGCATATAGAACGACCTATAAATCGGCAACGGGCCATACACCATTTTCCCTCACCTTTGGAACTGAAGCGGTCATCCCGGTCGATTTAGAAGTACCTTCTCACCGAGTCACCAATATGACCCGATGACCAACAATGAGTTGCTCCTTGAATCCTTGGACATGATCAAAGAGAAGTGGGACGAAGCCGATTTACGTGCCTTAAGACATAAGCAGCAGGTAGCGCAATATTACAACAAGAAAGTCCGAGCACGAACCTTTGAACCCAGAGACTTGGTTCTAAAACGTATCTTCCCATGCTCAGAGCATATGGGTCCGAAATGGGAAGGACCATATTCCATCCTGCGAAGACTTGATAATGGAACCTTCAAGCTAGCAACCATGGATGGAGATGAAATCCCCAGAGTGTGGAATGCCCAGCATTTGCGGCCTTACCTGACGTAAAATCGTCAGTTTCATTCTTTTGTTTTTAGGACTATGTAAAAAGGCATGACTTGCCTAGAATAGTCTGGTTACTTGAACAAAAGATTATAAAGTGGACGTAGGTCATGATTCGACCGAACCACTATAAAATATCGTGTGTCATTTACCTTTATTGCACCATTACCTATTTTCCTTATCTCGATTACTATAAATTATTGTTGTTTTTTGAGTCTGTCACAGATTATGCAGCAACATTGGAACATCCAATGCATTTTTCCATGAGTAGAAATAGGAACCATAATCGAGGACCACAAGGTGCGGCAAAGTAAATCACTCCACGACCAAACTCTAACTCCCCAGAATCAGGAGAGAGTATAAAGGACGCGAAGATGACGTCTGCAAGGCGTGAAGGTGCACCATGATAAAACCGCCTTGCCACCACTCTAACCCGCTGAAGGATCGGGAGAGTATAAAGGCACCAGAGATTTAGCGCCCCCAGAATTTCTTCCCCGCTGAAGGATCGGAGAGTAAACCTAGAACGAGCTCGAACTCTAACCCGCTAAAGGATCGGGAGAGTATAAAATTGTTAGAAATTTAGCGCTAAAAGAATCTTTACCCCTCACCTTTCATAGGGGACAACACACATAACTCTAATCAATCATTAATAAGTCCTGGCCAGGCATCATATTAAATGGTTGATTGGGGGCATATACACGCACATCACATCTTTGCACAGAAATTTTAAATTTTGCTAATGCAATTCATGAATTAGTTTTCAATTAGTTATGGCTTAAATATTCGTGGCTAATGTAGTAAATTAAAATTGCAGGTTCGCAGGTCTAGTTCTCCTTTTTATGTGACTAATTTGTCCTGAAGGGAAACTTTTATTCGTATCACGACAAGGATGAAAGTCAAGGTCGACCAGGACGAATCATCCCCCATGCCGTTATGTTGGCTACTCTGGAAGTTGCACAGAGATGCAAGGAACATGGAATCACTGCATTGCATATTAATTTAAAGGCAACAAAAATCAATTTTTATTTACTAAGATGCATGGATACAAGATATGATAGCTAAACAAAAGTGAGGGCCATTCTCACAACTACATTTTCTGGCCAGTGGAAAGTCTAAAAATCCTAAGAACAAAATATGAACTAATATCTGCATCCTACTCATGCTTGGGGGTTATTTTGGCTTCTTGCTCTTCTTCTGCTTCCCCGACTCCTCCTTGTCAACATCCGAACGATCACCTTTTTTCCTCTTCCTCTTATCAACAAGAGGCTCTGGCGAAGAACTAGATGATTAAGAGGCTAGTTTTGAAGTTATTGATCGAGAGGAAAATCTTATGACCAACCCAGTTTTGGGATCGATTTCAGAAATAGGGGGCACATATACTAGGTCCTGTTCCCCTTTCCTAAGGAGTAACTGCCTCTCCTCCTTAGCCTATTGATGAGCCAAGGTTTCACCACCACCCTTGATTTCGTCTGTAATAACAACATCATCCTCTTCATCCCCGTGACCACCTTCCATGTCCTTCAAAGCAGCAATGACCTCGGCATCTGCAGGAACATCAGTGTTGAATACCACAGATGCCATGGTTACTTTTTCACCACCCTCAGTTCGCTTTGAAGTATCAGAAATTCCAGCATTAGTGCCTAAGGGGATATCAACTTTCTCTGCCTCTGCTTTTTTTTTCCCCTTTTCTCGGTCAATGTATAACCTGTATTACAAGAGGCACATGTTAGTAACTCAATGGGTTGCTCCGCAGAACGGCGAAAAGTCACAACTGCTTTGGCAAATTGCGGGGAAAATATGGATATACCTTCAGCTGATACTTCATCTAAGTTTACAGCAGAAACTCCGACAGCCGGAGGGGTTGGGCGTAAGGGAATCAACGGATCGTCAGGATTATATTCCTCAACTTCGGGAGCCTTGAGTTCCGTCGCTGAGCTCGAACCCTCATCAAGTTTGTTCTTGCCTTTGGCCTCAGTCTTCTCCCTTTCCACCTCTTCTCGGATTAGGCATCTCCCCTCCTCCAAATCCTCAGGTTCTTTTCCTTTGAGGAGTCTCTGCATTAGCTGGCCTTCATCAATCTCACTGACCTTCAATCGCTTCTTCTCATCCTCGACAATTGCATCCCATAAGTTGGCGAGAGTACCTTGATAGTCTGGGATCCAAGAAATGTCTCGAGTTTTGATGACTTGGCCTAAGAAGTCGAATATCAGCTCCCCGAAGCCTTCTATTTCTTTTTCGGCTTCGGCAAGCTTGTTAGCAGTGGTGGAAACTGATTCAAGTATGCTGTTAGCATTAGTCTCGGCAAGAACCGCTCGCCCCTCCGCTTGAACGAGTTGGTCACTCAAGACCTCTTTTTCTTTCTTGGCAGCCGCAAGACTGTTTTTCAAATCCGCTCTTTCCTTCTCCCAAGCAGCCTTCTCAGCATCAAAATGACTCTGCGCTGTCCTCAAATCAGCATTGGCCATTCTAAGATCCTCTATTTCCTTTTTCAAAGATAATCGTTCTTGGCTGTTAGAATCCAGCTCGCTACGAAAACACTTCCTGGCTTCCTCCAATTCTGTCTTGTAGTTCTCTGCGTCTCGCTGAGCTAAAGCCAATTGAGCCTGTGCATCCTCCAGTTCCTTTTCCATTTTGCTCCTGGCTCTTTCATTATTATCAATTATCACTTTGGATCTGGCCGCGTTCGTTTCTAGTTGACGGATGGCATACGAAAGGTTAACGGCGTGTTTTTTCATTACCTCATGCTGTTTGGCTACATGGCACACATATCCTATCACCTCAGTATCCCAGTCCCTGGGAACCGGCTCAAGATCGGCTACAAACATCATCCTCTCAAAGAAAATGTTGGGGAATTCTTTGCGTAAGCGCGCCAATCTAGCCTGATTCTCGGGACTATGGATAGCATGTCGCGCAACGAGACTATCGGAGTCGTGATCGTCAGGAGAGACCAGAGTTTCTTTTCCTTTCTTCGCAATCTTGTCCTCGTCTTTATTTTTGTCCTCTGACTCGCGATGTTTCTTGGAAGATTGGATGTGAGAGGGCATACTTTTTGGAGGGGTTAAGTCCCTAGGAAGTTGCTTACCCCCAGCCGGTGGCAATGGACGACTGTGAGGTTTCCCTGGGCCATACCTGGAGGGAGATCGAGATCGTGTAGGGTAAGCTTGAGGAGGGTCACGAGGCCGATAACTGTCCCTTCCTCGACTATCGCTGCGAGCAGGATTTGGATGAAGACTAGGTGTGCCTTCACGAAGAGAGCGATAAGAATAAGATCGTTTGCGAGATATCTTTCCTGCAAAAGAAACAAGTACATATTAAAACCTTGAATACTATTGGTATAAAAGTGTGGGGTTAGACAGTGCATGTGATTTGTGCATCCCATATAATCCCCCCTAACAGACCAGGGCCTGAAGTTAGGCTCGTTTGGGTAGTCTCTCGTTCTTCAACTGGAACAGTTGTTTCCTCAGAGATAGGAAAAAATGGCTCCCCTTCGAAGTCTTCCTGTGTATAGGAATCTTGCTCAATTCTTTAAATAACTGCTCCTCTGTTAAATCATCGGGAGCGACAGGCTCAACCGGTAGAGAGGCCCTTGAGGGGGAACCCCTCGAAGAGGCAGGGATTTCCTTAGACTCGTCAGCACGGGCCTCATATCCTCTATATACATTTAAATCTTCATCGTCCTGATTAATTATCGGTGAAGGACTCTTATGAAGTTTAGTTGTCTCTGTTGCCTGTGACGTTCCTTCTCCCTCGGCCGGGGGCACATATTTGTAGGGCTTGCCACCCGCGCTAAGTCCAAATCTTATATCCAAAAGGCGGTGCTTGTGAAGATTCTCGTCAGTAATACATTTCTTGATCTTTAGGAAGTCGGATTTGCTTTTCAGAAGGAGGGATAATCGATTACTATACACCGAGCCTTCCGTCTTTGGAAAGGAGTGATCTGCATAAAGAAAAGAAGCATGTTAGCGCTTCGATTTCTTAAACAGGTTATTATTCAAAGGTTTAAAATTTACTTGATTTAAGCCATCGTCTTGCACACCCAGCCTGTCTCTTTATATAGAACCAATCGGCCTTGGGATCCCCTATGTTGCTATAACCATCAGACAAGACCTTCCTATTTACCACAGTTTCGAAGAAAGAAAAATTTGGAGTTGCGGTAGAACGCTGCTTGAAAAGGTAATAGAATTTCAAGTCTTTAAACGTGAGCTCAGTTTGCAGGATTTTCGCATTTGCGATGTATAAAGTGTATAGGGCTGCGTAGGCATTGGGATGAAGCTGCATCGGAGCAATACTCAATCGTTTTAAGGTTTCAATGACGATTGGAGGAAACAGAGGAATAGTGCCTACCCAGCACATGAGTTGGCTGACTGTCATATACCCCTCCGGAGCCAGATGAGGTCTATCTTCGCTACTGGGTGTTCTCACATCATCCCAAGGAATCCCGTGTTTCAAGCAGATTTTCTTAAGTTTTATGTCGTCTAGTTTGGAAGATAAAGAGTCATTGAATTTCTCAATTTCTAGTGCACCAGGGATTTCATCGGGAGCTCGGTCACCCACTTCGGACTCCTCATCAAGCGAGGTACTCTCAGATGAATCTGATTCTGTTTCTGCCTCATATTCGGATTCAGAGTCCACACCCTCTGGATTAGTTGGAAGAACCTCGGGGCTATGGTGCTCAGGCATCTTGGGGTCCATCACTGTTTCAGATCTTGAAGGAGAACGATTATCCGACATTACTGTTTAGGCGAGTAAACATGAGAAATAAGAATATAATTACCCGTCCCCCGTGTGTGCAAGTGCAAGTGTGTGTTTGTGCATGCATAGGAAGAAAGAATAAAAGTTAACAAGATCATCGAGATATTAGTAGTTGTTCGTTGTTAAGTTATGCTGCTGATCAGTCCAGAAAGTTCGTCTTAAAGGCCCTAAACCTAACTGTCCATTGGTGTATTAAGTTCAAGTTGTATTGTTTATTTAACAAGTAAATCGGGTCGCATGTCTGGTCGGATCGCATGTCTCATTGGATCGCACGTCTCCTCGAATCGTGAGTTGAAGATTGGATCGCGGAACGCCATCGAATCGTGAAGCAAGGCTTGTAGCAGAAGTGCCAACTCGAGAAGGAGCGTCAGATCGTGGAAATCAGAACAGATCGCGTTAACCTTTCACGATCCTCCCCGCATGCCACGATTCGATCCGATGACCCAAACGTGGGAACATCCATTTTATCCTCCTCAACCTGATCCGCTGCTGCTGCCACGACCCGATCCGCCTGCTCCCACTTTCCTATCTTCACCCTCCTTGCGACCCGAACCAAAGTCCCCCATCCACGAAATGATCCAGCACCTTCCTTTCTTCTCCTCCTCTTTACTCGCGAACTCGGGTGCCTAAACCCATCGCCACTGTCCTCCCAAAAGCCACCATTTTCACAAAATTTCTCCGATTCACTGCTCAAATCGACGAGAACTCGTGTAAAACGAGAACAGGAACATGAGGATGTGTTTACGATATGATTACCTTTCATGAAAAGTGAAGAAATGTGTTTTTTTCTATTTTGAAATCGAAAAAGGTATGGGTTCGGTCAAAGCTTCAAGCGGCTGGGCAAAGAAAGAAGAAGAAGAGAAGAAGGAAGAGAGGTCGGGCTTATATAAGCGGATCTGTGGCCTTTGGCATTCCGTGTTTTGTCTTATTCGACCCATGGGGGGCTAGCGGGCCGCGGATCCGAGCCCAACAGAAAAAGAGGAGGTCGATCCCTGGATCGACCCACGATAGAAACTGGCCCATCATTCATCGAGCCCACACGAGGATCGGTGCAGAATGAGCGCCTCAGATCGTGATCCGTGGACCGTGAAGGACCTGGGTGTTATCCACTTGATCGGTTTGAGCGCATACAGGTCAGTTTTGAACATGTTAGAAGTGGGAGTCGGTCAAACGGGTATTAAAAGGGATCGGTCGTAAGAAATTGACTCTTGGTCGTTCCAAAGAGTAAAAAATTCTTGGTCGTTTCTGGTCGCTCTAAAAGGGGAAAAGCTCTTAATCGCTCCAAAGAACTAAAAGCTTCTGATCGCTCCGAAGACATGATTCTTGATCGTTCCAAATAAAGAAGAAAGCTGATCGCTCCAAATATTCAAGATAGCTGGTCGTTCCCTTCCTTAAACACCTGGTTGCGCTGTCTTTGGATAAAAGCTGCAGGGTCGGTTCTGCAATGCCACAGGACTGGTCGTTCCTTCTCAACTCACGGCTTGAGCCAAAAGGCTTGATAAATCGTCTGGTCGCTCCGAATACAGAAGATCTTTGGTCGCTCCAGATGAAGAAGATCTCTGATCGCTCCAAATGCAAAGGGCAGCTGGTCGTCCTTCTCTGGAGACCGACCCCATGTTTGAGGGAACCAATTCCGATGTGTTCTCGATCATGGTCGCACATTTCTGGAAGGTAGCGGCATCTCTGGTCGGACCGTTTTTTAGGTCGAGCTTTTGGTCATTCTTTGGTCGGTCCACTCCGCATTCTAGCCTCCTGGTCGTCCTTTCTTCTGGCGGAAGCTCCTGGTCGGCCAAAGCGCTAGAAACGACCTGTGATGGCGTGACAGCTGGAAACAACTGGTGACAACTGGCAGTGGCATTTCCGTAAATACCGAAAATACCGACCAGACCCCTGAATACAAGATTTCAGCCATTTCTCCGCCTATAAATAGGACCCTACCTCCATCATTTTGGGGGGACTTTTTCTGGAACGACGAGGAGGTGCTGTCTAATTGCTTTCGGGATTTCTCCAAGCATTCCTACATCTCTTCTCTATCATCAATCATAAGTCTATGGAGCATTGGAACATGTGGAGCATAGCTTTCATGGAGGAACAAGCATAAGCATTTCACGCACTTCTTCATTTCTTCTTGATCATTCACCCAAAGATCTAAGGAGCTTTCATCCATGGCTTCCATGGAGGGATTGGCATAAAATACTTCAAGCTTTCATCCATGGCTTCCATGGAGGGATTGGCATAAAATACTTCAAGCTTTCATCCATTCTTTCAATCGGTTGTAAGGACAAATGCATGTCAAAGGAGCTTGTATGAATGTATAATGGAGCGAATGATGTAATCTTTTGGTTATTAATGAAATCCAATCTTCAAAGTGGACGTAGACTCGAATAAGAGTCGAACCACTATAAACTCTTGTCTTCTTTCCTTATTTTGGTATTTTGATGCTTTTGAACGTTAGAGATTGCCTCACATAATTCTAAAGTTTTTCTAACGCCCCGCCTCTGAAAAGGTGACGTGCTTTCTAAGCTTCTTGCCTCTGATTAGGTAACGTGTTTAGAAATACCATTTTGGTTGTTATACCAATTTTCGGTATCAACAATTAGGCGCCCACCGTGGGGCCAGATCTACTTTCTGGCATCAAATATACTACGAAGATCCCGAGATCTTGAAGCTAAGCTTTAAAATAGCTCGCTCCAGCTTGCGATTTGGACCTTCCGACGAACTCTCCTCAAAGTTCAAGTTGCTTTCTGAAATAATGCCGCCAAAAGCAAATAAGGAAGCTAGAATTAGAACCTCTAACGGAGAAAATCGGGATGAGACCCCCGTGGCTAACCGATTTGAAGTGGGAGAGACATCTAATGGAGGTGTGAATGTCACAAGGGGCGAGCTTGATCAAGCTGTCGCTGGATTGACGCAGCAGCTAGAGATAGCTAACAAAGCCATGTTGACAAAACTTGATTCGCTCTTTGCTCTTCACGCCGCTACGGCAAAGGTGGCCTCTAAGCCCATTCGTGCAGAGGATGCTGGTTCTTCTTCTTCTAGTCCAAATCAAGAAAAATCTTTTCAAGAAATCTCTAATCCTGGTAAAGGAAAGCCCGATAATCCAAAGCAAGCCACTTGGAACCATAATGGAGAAGCTACTTCTTGTCGAGTTGTCGATGCTGCCAAAGGGGCACTTTCCAATCGAGAAAGGCCAGGGCCCCTAAGTCGCAACCGTGAAGGTTTGCAAAGGCAAGCCTCCGGCCAAGACATAGGCGTCCGCCCCGCAGAAAGCCTCGACGAGAAGGATCGCCTTCTGAAGATGGTCCGACAGATCATGAAGGAGGACAAGCACCGAAACGACAATGAAGCAGACTGGGAATTCGCGCCATCTAAAACCCCCCTTACCGAAAGAATCAAGAAAACGACCTTCCCGCGAAAGTTCAAACCGCCCACCATCCAAGCTTATAATGGGACAGGTGACCCTAATGTGTTCTTGTTCCGATACGATCAACACATGGATGGGGCACAAGCAACTGACGAGCTTAAGTGCTTGTACTTCCCGGTGTATTTGGAGGGGGTTGCGTCATTATGGTTCACAAAGTCGCCTCCCAGATCTATTGATAACTTTGCCACATTGGCAAGATGCTTCCGAGACCAGTTCCGCCTCCAAACAACAAAGGTCAGAGATATCATGTCCCTCAATGAACTAGAACAAGCTCTTTGTGAAACGATAAGGTCTTTCTTGAATCGTTTTAATGCTGCTGCTGCAGAAGTAGGGACCCACGAGCCAAGGCTAATTCTAATGGCCTTAAAGGGGGGCATTGATAAGCTGTCTGAGTTCGGAAGGTGGCTAAAAAGAAAGAAACCTGAGACGCTAGAGAAATTTTATGACAAAGCCGAGGAATACATGTGTCTTGAAGATGATCCTATCTATTCCGTTGGCAATGTCAAAGCCAAGGTGGTCCCGGAAAGGAAGGAAGCTCCCAAAAAGAATAGTCAAGAAAATTTTGGGGAAGGTCAAAAGAGAGGAAGCAGTAATGATGCTAGAAATGATAGGGATTCCAAGAAACGGCGTTTCTTCAAGCCAACAGATTTTACTCCGTTGAATGATACAATCGAGCACATATATATGGCAACGAAGGATGCAGAGGGCTATCCGAGCCCAAAGCCAGTAAAGGTGTCCGAAGAAGCTGCGAACTCCGGAAGGTTTTGTCGATTCCATAATCGACCAGGCCATGACACGAATGAGTGTCGACACTTGAGGAATCTGGTTGAAGAATTAATAAGGAAGAATCGCCTCCAAGAGTACGTAAAGCGGTCAACAGATGCCGAGCCTACTCAGGGACAACAAACTCGTCCGACTCAAGATGGAAGAACACCTGCAAGTGACTCCCGACCAATAATCAATACGATTAGTGGTGGTCCTCATCCTGCAGGGGATACTTGGGAGGATATGATCAGGTATACTAATGAACCAAGAAGCGTTCTAAAAGGAGATGGTTTTGAGGTTTGCAATAATTCTCTTCGTCGAAAAATGCCTAAAACATCCTACGAAGATGTTATCTTCCGGGATCGGGATTCCGACGGAATGTTGGTTCCAACTGTTGACCCAATGGTGATCACTATTGGCTTGGGTCCAGCAATAGTAAAGAAGGTGTTGATTGATAACGGAGCATCCGTGAACGTTCTGTTTTACAGTACTTTCTCTAAAATGGGTCTATCCATGGATAATGTGCGAGCTAGCAAAGACAAAATACACGGGTTCACTGGCGTACCAACTCAGCCAATAGGTGTGATTGATCTCCTTGTAGAGTGATCGTCGCTTTCCTATGAATTAGAAAAGCGCGACATTTAAATTAAATTCTGCAAGCATACAGGTGTGTAGCATACAGGTCGAACATAGGGAGGTGAATTAAATCAATTATTTATCTAATCTCTTGGGCGAGTTAGACAAAGCTTAGAGGTTGATTTTTTTCGCAAAGCAAAATAAAAACTGAAACTACGAATAAAAGATGCAATTAAATTCACTACAGATTCGAATCTAAACGGATCTGTAATAAATTCAATGATTAAAATAAAATAGAACACTGGAAATAAAATTGCAGAAAAGAAATCAACAACTGAAAATAAAAACTAGGATTACCGCTGAATCTAATCAGACGGTCAATCACTAGTAAGAAAAATAGAAGCAATAGCAAATTGTGTTCTAGCAAATCTAATTGACTAGACAACACAATTTGCCACGAAAATAAAATGCAGAAACTAAAGAAAAGAAAGCTTTATTAAAACTAAAAGAGAGTACAGAAGAATGAATTAATTTTTACAATGGTTACATCACATATTTATAGATGAGAATGGGAGAACCATAATTAGGTCTATGAATAAATGGGCCTCCTCATTCATGAATATCTCTTGCCTTCCTTGACTAACTTGATTGGAGAAAATCTGGCATATCAGGGTAAATATTTTCCATATCTTTCAATTCTCTCATGTGGCTAATTGATTGGTGCATGTAATTGATTCTTCCAAACAAGGATGCTTATTAGAATCCCAAGGCACAAAGGATAAAATCTTCACAATGGATCTTTTCTGGGCAGCAATTCAATCAGAAATTCTTTTAATTGAAATTGAATGATTTGAATTTAATTCCATGATAAGAATATGGCTATTGCTGAAATGTTAATTGGTGCACATCATAAATACATACACATGAATATGTGTATGTATATAACATAACACTAATCCAAATGTTCCTCAAAGCAAAGGGGCTAGTGTGAACGCGCTCCGTTTTTTAGGTAAAAAGTGAGCTTGACGGGGTTCGAACTCAGGTCTCTCAGCACCAATTCCTATGCCTTTACCAGTGAGCTACTACTTCTTTTGCAATTGAAATGAATTTGATGTGAGGAAGTAGTTCTTTCTTGTAGTTGATTTGAATTGAAGGAGGCATTTCTTGACATCCTGTAAAAACATACAAAAGTAACCAAAGTATCATTTATTTATTTACAAAAGATAAAGCATAGGAGTAATAAAATAAACACTTTTCAGTGTCAATCATAGAGCTAGGAGAGGGAGAGAGGCAAGTCTCCATGATACAATCTTTCGTTATAATTGACTCACCTTCAGGGTATAATGCATTCTTGGGAAGGCCAGCACTTGCCGACTTCAGGATAGCTCTTGCTCTTTGGTGTTTGATGATGAAGTTCCCGACCGCAAATGGGGTGGGAGTTATCAAAGGGGATCCTCAGGAATCGAGAGAATGCTATATGGCAGAACTGATTGAAGCTCGGAAATACGAAATTCAGAAGGATGCGGAGACTCCTCTCTGCATCCATGAAGCTCCTTTATAGCAATTAATGACCTCCCCCTGCGCTGGAGCATATAACGACATGCAGGAGTCTTTGGCCCCAATTGGGAAGGGCCGTTTATTGTCAATCAAAAGCTTCTTGATGGTACCTTTAAACTCAAAACTACAGATGGAGTAGAACTCCCAAGGGCCTGGAACAGTGATCACCTTCGTCGTTATTTCAAATGATTTTCTAACTCATATTCTTTTGTATTTTTCTATGAATATAGTAAATACTTTGTATGAAATTACATGAGTATAAATCCAGCAGCACTCCTGATTCTGTCTAAGCTTTATATTCGCATGTCTTTGATCATATATCCAAAAGATGCACAGCTATGGTTACAAGACACGATACCTCCGTCATCCTGTTTTCCGACATAAAACTCGCCATAGATTTACTGAAGAAATATGGTCCAAAAGCAGGCGCAAATTTAACCCAAATCCTCTCCGAGGATTCTCAGTCGAATAATAAACTGAGTCTTTTCCAGGGGTGCTCGGCCAAATAACCCAAAGTCAGACAAAATCTGATTGCGTTATAACCGAGTCTCTTAACCCAAACCCTCTCCGAGGATTCTCAGTCGAATAATAAACTGAGTCTTCTCCAGGGGTGCTCGGCCAAATAACCCAAAGTCAGAAAAAATCTGATTGCGTTATAACCGAGTCTCTTAACCCAAACCCTCTCCGAGGATTCTCAGTCGAATAATAAACTGAGTCTTCTCCAGGGGTGCTCGGCCAAATAACCCAAAGTCAGACAAAATCTGATTGCATTATAACCGAGTCTCTTAACCCAAACCCTCTCCGAGGATTCTCAGTCGAATAATAAACTGAGTCTTCTCCAGGGGTGCTCGGCCAAATAACCCAAAGTCAGACAAAATCTGATTGCGTTATAACCGAGTCTCTTAACCCAAACCCTCTCCGAGGATTCTCAGTCGAATAATAAACTGAGTCTTCTCCAGGGGTGCTCGGCCAAATAACCCAAAGTCAGACAAAATCTGATTGTGTTATAACCGAGTTTCTTAACCCAAACTCTCTCCGAGGATTCTCAGTCGAATAATAAACTGAGTCTTCTCCAGGGGTGCTCAGTCAATAAATCAAAGTCAAATAAAACTTGACTACGATATTACTGAGTCTTTGACAAGGAAAACCTTCAAAAGACATTCAAACATTTCTCGAATATCTAACGCATTAGGACGCAAAGGATGGAGAGTTCCAAATAAAGCATGCAAAGTTCGTATAAAGAATTAAAAACATCCAAATATCCACCTTCGATATATAAAGGTTGAAACAATCCATTGGTACGGGGGCATATCACATATCACGACACAAAACAAAAAGCAGCTCCTTGATTTCTCACATACCAAAGGATCATCTCAACCGTTTATAAGTGGGAAATTCATAAATGAGCAAAATGTGCAAAGTGTGGTGTGTGAGCATGATGTATAACCCAGAATATGCAGAAGAAAGTAAGGACAAGATTTAGAATGCAGAAACACAAAGCATTACCACACCACATTCAAACACAGAATCAAGTCACAACATTATTAAGTCCAAATTATTCAAGTCATAAGCGTGGGCCGGCACCCGCATATACATCCGGTCTGAATGAAAGATTGATAAATGCAAAGCAAGAATCCAAGCCACTATTTCTTTGGGTCTCCAGATCTCAATGAAGGACCCTTAAGAGTTGGCGAATCAACGGTCTTCTTCTTCTTGACAGCACGCTTATGATGTTTCCGCTTAGAAGGAGAAGCATCCTCTTTACCTGAATCAATAATGATGTCATCGATAGTTGCCTCAGAATCATGCTCTTCTTCCTCACGGAGCTTACTAATATCTCGGTCAAGGGTTTCGATAGCATCAATTCTCTCCTCTTGCGAACCTGGTTGGGAGAATGTTAGTCCTTTGGAAACACCAGCAAGTAAGCCTGTATTGAATAAAGGCAAGTCAGTTTCAACGGCATCCATCACCATAGCAGTATACCAGCCAACAGGAGGTGATGGTGAAAGCGAATTCGTTGCATAACTATAGCAACTCATGAGCTTAGAATACTCCAAAGAAGCAAAAAAGTAATCTAAATCTAGTATCACTTCATCCATATCATCTCTACCTGGAGCAGAAGGATGTGTGCTGATTTCATAATCCTCGAGGTTTATTGTTTCCTCCAAATCACTGTCTCCTCCAGCTGCAGAGGGAGGAATTGCAACATCTGCATGGAATACAGGGCTTGAGATTATGACACCATCAGTTAATTTGGTGAAAGTATCCTCAATAAATATACCTGAAGACTTAACCCCGGATGATTCCCCCCGATGGATCCCAAGAGAATTTCTGCCTTCAGCTAAGGCCTCTCGATCATCTTCATCCAGCAACTCAAGTTGGAGCTGGTAGTCATCAGAATCTTTGTAACGCTTCAAAACCTCCTCCCAAACACGAGCAAGCGTATCTCCATAGCCTTCTCCTAGGAAGCGGAGGCTTCCCCCATACATAACACTGCAGACATAGAATTCTAGGAAGGTTGCTTCGTCTTCTTCCTTAATTTTGCGGGCTTGGTTCAGAGCTTCTTGCTTCTCTTTTTCTAAGGAGGAGGACTTGGCGGTTTCGACTTCAAGCTTATTGCGAAGAGAGGCGATTTCAGATTCACGAATAGACACAGTCCTTCTGCTCAAAGCCAGCTGAGCTTCAGCCTCTTCTTGTGCTTTTACAGCATCGTCAGCCCGCTTATTAAGCTCGACCTCTGTATTCTTGACAGCTTCGAGCTCCTTGCGAAGCTTTTCAATCTCGGATTCTAGCTCGTTAACCCTGGAACCCCGTTCTAAAACAGAAATCTTCGTATCCTGAGCTTTCACAAATTGGATAAGTTGAGCCTTTTCGTCCTCCAGGGTTTTAATGCTTTCAATCCGTTTGGTGTTAAGATTCTGAAAATCATAACAAAATTGTTCCCATGCTTTGAGGCGCTGATCAACGGTTTTGCCAATATCATCCAGGATTCCCCGAGCTTTCGCCACCATCTCTGTCATGTCCCGTCTATCTGTGGGATGAACATCCACATCAAAGTTCAAACCCCTCAAATCCCAATCTCCAAATCTATGACTAAGAGGGGGGCTGGGGCATCCAAGTTCCCTTTCCACATCAAGTATTTCACGCGGCCTCGACATGATAGCTTGAAGCTCGGCCTGGGTTGGATAAGGAGGAACGTATCCTGGGGCACGCTTCTGGGGGATCTCCGTAAGAGGGTCATCTCCACTCCTTCGTCTTCTCCTCTGAGGCTCATCCCTTTTCTGCCTTGCCTCCTCCTCCGTCGATTGTTCATAATCATCAAGCCAGGCTCTTTGCTCTGGAAGCTGTTCATAAGAAGGATGAGAAGAAGTGGGATGTTGGCCGTGTGATTTTTGGGGTTGAGGAGGAGCTTGCTTAGTCTTTTTCTTTGGCCGAGCAAGTGTATCAGAACTTTGCCTCCTTTTCCGGAAATCGTCAATGAATGATTACTTCATTCCTAAAAAGAAAAATAATAATGAATTCATTTAGCACTTGAGAACATGGAAGTAAAGCAAGATATAGAGTAAGAAGTTAAAAGTGCAACTCTGAAAGCAAGCTTAGTCCTAAAAGCAAAAACAAAAACATGCCTAATAAGCCTGTGTTAGACTCCGATCCTAAGTTTATTCTCGTATCTGGAACTGGTCCAGGAATCTCCGGAATGTTGGGATCAGATTGAACATTAGGAACTGTGGAACCTGAAACAGGGGTATCATCTTTGCTAAGGTATCGCGCAGACTCTAGATCAGGAAGTCCGCCAAAAGTACCCACAGAGTCTCTATCTTGAGTACTTGCCATAGTCGGATCCTCAAGAACATCTCCAATGTTCTGTTCAACATTTAAGGTAGTTTCTCCTACCGCGAGTTCCTTACCCTCACGTTGAACAAGTTCTTCTTCAGTGTTTGAGGGAGGCTGATCCCCCGTAGTTTCCTCCGGGATTTCCGGGATGACAGCTTGTTTTTCAGAAACGGCCTCTGTGGCTCTCTCCGGAATCGTCGAGACATCGGTCTGCTTTTTAGAAGAATCTTTATGTTCCTTAAGGGCACTCGAAGGCTTTTTACTACCACTACCACTGCCGGCTTGTGCACATTTTGTCAAGTATTTCTTAGCCATTCTTTTCGCCGTCAGGGTACGGGATAGGGGAAGCAGCTTGTATTGTCGAAGGAACTCTTCGCAAATTAAAAACTGTCTACTTCTTTCAGTTTCGCTCACGGATAACAATGATTCCAGCAGAGGTTCATTAATGTATGTGTCTTGATCAGAAGGAGTCTCTGTGAGAAAAAGTAAAATCAATACATGATCATCGGAGGTAAAATAGAATTCCTATAAACATTTACCTCCTTCGGCCCATCGACCGAAAAAGTTGTCGGGACACCGCACATAGAAAAATTGGTCGGGAAATCCTTTGATACTCTCAAACAAGCCGGTTATAACCCTGGATTTCCTGCTTTCCATGAAGATAAAGGAGGGACGCTCCTTCTTTCGTCTCTTAAAAGAGTATAACGAGCATATATCCTTGAAGGTGGGCTCGCGCTTTAAAACTCTCATAAACAGCACATATAAGCATGTAACAATAAAGTAGCCATTGGGAGCCAGTTGATAAGGAGCGATAGCCAAATTTTTCAGAATCATTTCTAAGTAAGGATTGAAGGGAGGGATTGCTCCACTCTGTAACATCCCCTTACAAACTGTTACGTATCCAACGGGGGGCGATCAGATAAATCGTCTCTTTCTGGGAATTTGACTTCATCTTCGGAAAGGCTAAATTGTTTGCATATTCTATGATATACATCAACGTCAAGTTTTGACACACAACTATCAGTAGGTGTGTAAGAAAGACATCGAATGATTGGGGAGTTCTGATCAACATTCATCTCAGTGGTAGCAGCGGAAGAAGTTTCAATATTTTGATCAGAGGTCCCAGCTTCTCTAGTTGGAGAAGTTCCCTCAACAAAATGGCGAGATTTTCGTCTGGTCGTCATTTCTACACAAACAAGTATGTTGGAAAAACAAACTACAGGAATATTAATAAAGCTCAAAAACAAGGTCGGCTTTGGCTGGTTAAAATACTTGGTCGTTCTAAAATGGCATCTGGTCGTACTAAAATAAGTAAAGGCCTGGTCGTTCCAAAATGGGAAAAATACCTGGTCGCCCTAAACAACAAAAGCCTTGATTGCACCGAGTCAACCATTTCTTGGTCGGGAAAATCACCTCAAGGCAAAACAAAACTAGAAATCCTTGATCGCTCAAAAACTGGTTAAGACCTGGTCGCTCGAACCCCGTCAAGGCCCGATCGCTCAAAACTGGCAAAGCGTCTGATCGCTCCAAGCCAGTCAAGCCCCGGTCGCTCAAAGCTGATAGAGCACCTGGTCGCTCCAAGCCAGTCAAGCCCCGGTCGCTCAAAGCTGATAGAGCACCTGGTCGCTCCAAGCCAGTCAAGCCCCGGTCGCTCAAGACTGATAGAGTACCTGGTCGTTCCAAGCCAGTCAAAACCTTATCTCGTAAAATTAGCCTCTGTTGGATCGGCAATAACATCCTAAGGCTGGTCGTTCCATAATTAAGTCAAAAACAGTCTCAACCTTGACGTTCGAAATCAAAATCTGCCTGGGTCGGTCCTATCAGATGAAGTTAATTCAGTCATAGCTCAGACTGTTCTGGTCGGTCAAAAGGAAGGCTGCTCGTCTAAAACCGATCACTTAATTGGTTTAAGGACGACCAAGCTGGTCGCACAGATGGAAAGAAGCATGAATTTTCGTTGAAAATGCATAGTGGAAACATAAAAACGTAGTGGTTCAAGTAAAAATCATACATGTTTGAACCATTCTGATATATACTCAAGCATATCGCGATCAATATTGCAGCAAAGAAAAATATGAAGTTCTCATTTCAAAATCATCACTTACCAATTCAAATTGAATGCTACAGCACCGATGAACATCTCAATACATAAGGGAATTCGAATTCACAGAATTATAATCATCCAAAACCAGTTCGAATTTTCAGAATCGATTTCATATCACTGCAGTTACATTCAAAACCGATCCAACAGCTCACTACCCCCAAAGAATTCAATACAAAAAACCCACATTCATTGTTCTTGAAGTAACAACCAAAAAAGAAGAACATACCTGCAATCAAATCAGTATTATGAAGGATTGGGGGCCGAATTTCCAGATTTTGTACGATCAAACTTCGGATAATTGGCAGAGAATCGAAGCGAACGATTGTTGGGAAGATTGAATTCTCGGATTAAATCAGAGAAAGCGAAGTGAAGATCGAAGAATTTTCTCGGAGGAGCGCCGCCATTAAAACGAGGAAATTTCTGGAATCGAGAAAGTAAGGAACACCAAAGGTCGAAAGAGGTATATATAGGCAGAACGACCAGTCGCGTCGCCGAAAACCGATCCCTCAAGCCAAATTCAAAACCGACCTCTGGAAACCACGTCCAAAACCGACCTTTATCCTTATCAAATTGATCCACGAATACTTCGAAGTCCATAATTTTCATAAAAATCATGAAACTCTGAGGGGCATATTGTTATCCACTTGATCGGTTTGAGCGCATACAGGTCAGTTTTGAACATGTTAGAAGTGGGAGTCGGTCAAACGGGTATTAAAAGGGATCGGTCGTAAGAAATTGACTCCTGGTCGTTCCAAAGAGTAAAAAATTCTTGGTCGTTTCTGGTCGCTCTAAAAGGGGAAAAGCTCTTAATCGCTCCAAAGAACTAAAAGCTTCTGATCGCTCCGAAGACATGATTCTTGATCGTTCCAAATAAAGAAGAAAGCTGATCGCTCCAAATATTCAAGATAGCTGGTCGTTCCCTTCCTTAAACACCTGGTTGCGCTGTCTTTGGATAAAAGCTACAGGGTCGGTTCTGCAATGCCACAGGACTGGTCGTTCCTTCTCAACTCACGACTTGAGCCAAAAGGCTTGATAAATCGTCTGGTCGCTCCGAATACAGAAGATCTTTGGTCGCTCCAGATGAAGAAGATCTCTGATCGCTCCAAATGCAAAGGGCAGCTGGTCGTCCTTCTCTGGAGACCGACCCCATGTTTGAGGGAACCAATTCCGATGTGTTCTCGATCATGGTCGCACATTTCTGGAAGGTAGCGGCATCTCTGGTCGGACCGTTTTTTGGGTCGAGCTTTTGGTCATTCTTTGGTCGGTCCGCTCCGCATTCTAGCCTCCTGGTCGTCCTTTCTTCTGGCGGAAGCTCCTGGTCGGCCAAAGCGCTAGAAACGACCTGTGATGGCGTGACAGCTGGAAACAACTAGTGACAACTGGCAGTGATATTTCCGTAAATACCGAAAATACCGACCAGACCCCTGAATACAAGATTTCAGCCATTTCTCCGCCTATAAATAGGACCCTGCCTCCATCATTTTGGGGGGACTTTTTCTGGAACGACGAGGAGGTGCTGTCTAATTGCTTTCGGGATTTCTCCAAGCATTCCTACATCTCTTCTCTATCATCAATCATAAGTCTATGGAGCATTGGAACATGTGGAGCAAAGCTTTCATGGAGGAACAAGCATAAGCATTTCACGCACTTCTTCATTTCTTCTTGATCATTCACCCAAAGATCTAAGGAGCTTTCTTCCATGGCTTCCATGGAGGGATTGGCATAAAATACTTCAAGCTTTCATCCATGGCTTCGATGGAGGGATTGGCATAAAATACTTCAAGCTTTCATCCATTCTTTCAATCGGTTGTAAGGACAAATGCATGTCAAAGGAGCTTGTATGAATGTATAATGGAGCGAATGATGTAATCTTTTGGTTATTAATGAAATCCAATCTTCAAAGTGGACGTAGACTCGAATAAGAGTCGAACCACTATAAACTCTTGTCTTCTTTCCTTATTTTGGTATTTTGATGCTTTTGAATGTTAGAGATGGCCTCACATAATTCTAAAGGTTTTCTAACGCCCCGCCTCTGAAAAGGTGACGTGCTTTCTAAGCATCTCGCCTATGATTAGGTAACGTGTTTAGAAATACCATTTTGGTTATTATACCAATTTTTGGTATCAACACTGGGTGATCCAATCCAACAAACACTCGTCAAAATGAAATTTCAGAAATATTCATGGAAATTAAAGAGTTTACTTGACAATTTCGCAATGAAACCTCCAAAAGAGAAATTCTGAACAACCAAGGAAATGATCAAAGATTCAATTGGGTATTTATATTAATCGAGAGACATGACTTTTTGGAAACAGAAACGGTGCGATGCTACAGACAGACACAACCTTTGATTTTCCCCACTTCATAAAAATACAACTCAGAACTTTCGAAGCATGTTCCATCCTCAATAGAACATACTTCGAGGGGGCAAAATGTTGGCTAGCTTTTTGACCAAGCCACCAAGGTCTATACATACGAAGAAAATGTGGAACTTCACTCCTCTGGCCGTCGAAGACCCGATCGGATCGCCCTACATCACCACAATCGCGATCGCCCCCATATCTCGCGATCCGACCCATCCAACACTAGCTCGAACCGATCGAATTCCAGAAGCTAGAAAACGAAGATCACGACCTGTTCAACCACGATCCGAAATGTATGGATCTCGCGACACCTGTCCACAACGGCTAATTTGACAATTTCTTCATCAAGATACGAACCAGTACAAGATCCTCGGGATGTGTGCCACATATGACCGTGATCCGTCTGAAGAAATCAGCTATAAATAGCCCAGAACTTGACATTTTTAGGGATGTTTTGGAAATTGAGAGATCTGACTCCACCATTATCATATCTCCATTGTTTCTACTTAGAGTTACCCTGAAATTATTGAGAGAATCATAATTGGTAGAGCGAGACTGAGTTAAACCATTTGGTTGTACTTGCATTCAGCATATAATCAACTACATATAAAGTGGACGTAGGCTCGTTAACACCGAACCACTATAAATTTCGTGTGTTTTCCTGCTTTTTCTTCATATTGTAGTTATAATTCTTCGTAGATCAGAACAGCTTGGGTGTTAGACCCGATTTTGGATCTAACAATATATCGGTATTCCAATACGATATTTGTTGGTTTCAGAATTTGATATTGAATATAAGCCGATATATTTTCTATTCAGAGCCTTGTATTTAATATCAAATTGGATTTTGGGTTTGTCGTGAATGACATCTTTAATAATACTGTTCTTAAACCAAATGGAGTTAAGAAATTTAGAAACTGACTAGAGATTAGTTAAGTTGAATGGTTTCCTGAGTGTTGATCTGATGTTGGTTTCGGCCTTTAGGGTTAATACTTAGGGAATTGTTCTCTTACTAATTTATGGTAAGAGACTGATGGAATGTGAATTGGGTTTATTGCCAACTGTGTTTTTAACTACATTCGTTCTTTAACCCGATTTACAATGAAATGTTATTTGGAATTTATAAATCTTTTCATTAAGATTTAACAGGAATTTTCCAAAGTAACGTTTTCCGATTTAATATATTAAATTGGAATTGAATGGAATTCGAATGATAATAATCGAAATGAAATTCTTTGGAGGAATAGTGTTAATACATATGGAATTGAAAAGGCTTTGCCATTATTCCATTTATATTATTAGTCAGATATGGAAATTGATATCGATTATATATTGATTTGTCTTTCTGTGAAGATTCCTTGATTAATGGAATGTGATTTGGGTTTGTCGTGAATGGTGTCTTCATTAACACTGTTCTTGAACCCAGTTGAGAAAAGATTAAATCTTTTATTTTAGATTTAATGGAATATACCAATTAATTAATATTTAATTGGAATCGAATTGAAATTGGTCTTTGGGTTTATCGTGAATGGTGTTTTAAATAACACTTGTTCTTTAACCCGATTAACAATGGACTGAGATCATGGGTTATCATGAGTGGTATCTTTAATAATACTGTTCTTAGACCCAATGGAGTTAATAAAATCAGAAACTAACCGGAGATTAGTTAAGTTGAATGGTTTCCTGTGTATTGATCTGAAGTTGGTTTCGGCCTTCGGGGTTAAAACTTAGGGAAATGTTCACTTGCTAATTTACGGTTAAAGGCTGATGGAATGGAATGTGATTTTGGGTTTATCGTGAACCGTGTTTTAAAAGACATTGGTTTTTTAACCCAGTTAAAGACAGGATATGATTTCCCAAGTTAAATAATCGTTAATATTGATTTTTGGGAAGATTAAAACCAAGTGGAGTTTTAATGCATCTTTAATTAGATTGAAATGATATCTAAAGGAAGATTAAAAGAATTTATCTTTGATAAAATTAAAGGGAACCTTTCCTAAAGTATGTGAATATTTGAGTAAAAGAATATTCAAAATTGGAATGAGGCGTATATTGTGGTTTATAGCACTTGTTTATTATATACGCGAGTTATTCGGAAAGGCCGGGTTTATACCCATTCTGAATAACTGATTCGACGATATGTCGACAATGAAGACGGTGGTTGAAGACCGGAGGTCTTCACATCGTTTGGATGATTACTGATGTCTTGATTGGGTTGTACACCCAAGCCGAGGTAATAACTGGTGATCGTCCAGGCGTACTTGGAGATCGACGGATATGCGAAGACTTCTCCCCTGTATTGGACATGTGGGGGAGGAATAAGGTGCCTCTGTTTTCGTTCAGACCCCGAACGGACTTATAAATTGATTGTGTGTAACAACCCGCATTCTATGCATCGGAGGATTGTAGAATATTTCTTTCTTTCTTATATGAAGACTTATGGTCATGTGGCTTTGGGAAACGACCATTGGGGTCATTTACCATGTTCAAGATTTTTGCCGATTTTTAAATGACCGTTTTGCCCCTAGCTGATACTTTTTTGGCCATATCTTTTGACTAGAAAGGAATTTTGACCTGAAACGACTTCCATTAGATTCGTTTGATGGTTTACCTTTCCGTAGAGTGGTCATAATAGCTAAACGGACTTACCGTTTGGGAGATATGGCTGAAATAAGGTTTGGAAGGTGAAAAACTGCTTAACCGGGCAAAATAGGATGATTAGTGAATGGGCCCATAACCCATTTCGGGACTAGGGTTATTGGGAGGATGAAAAGGGTTAGGGTTTCATTCCATTTCAGTTTTCTAGCCTCCACTTACCTCTTAGAAACCCTAAAAATGGCCTCCAACCTCTAAATCACTTCCAAATCACTTTCTAATAAAGGATTAAGCTTTGCAACATCAAATCAAGGGAGGTCTTCACCAAATCAAGACTAGAACTGCTGTTTAGCATTGTTATTCGCGCCATATCAGAGATTTATTTCAGATCTAAGGTTTAATTGTGGCTAAGGTGAGTGATTTGCATAGTTCCTCACTAATTATGGTTAATTAAGGGTAATTAATGTTGATTAGCGAATTTATACACAAATAAATTCTGGAAAAATATTTATAAATTCTTAAATAATGTTTTATACCTCTATTAGAAATTTGGGTTAATTTGATTAAGTTTTACTAATCATATCATTAGTTTTGCTTAAGCACACTTAAGGGAAAATAGGGGTTTTGGCTATGTTTGATCCACTTTAACCTATCATATTGATGTTTTGGTGTTTGAGGTCACTTCTACTTGTTGCTATGACTGTATGATATGCTTCGTGATTGATTAGAATGGTCGAAAACGCCGTCAAGTGGCGTAAACAGTTGCTGGAAAGAAGTGCAGGAATTTGCCCGATCTGGATCGGATCGGATCGGAGAAAAGAGCCCGAACCGAACCGCCCTCCAAATTGTTGTATCCACGAGACGATTTAGATCCGAACCCCGACCCGACTTGCCCTTGTGTGCCACCCCGACCCGAACCAATACACTATGGAGAAGCTCGAGAGGCTCGACCCGATCTGGAGTGCTTGGGGAGAAAGATCCGAACTGATAGGAGGAAGCTATCTGATCCGAACCGATGGAGGAAGTCATCCGATCCGAACCAATGGGGGAGGCTATCCGATCCGAACCGATGGGTGAAGGTCATCCAATCCGAACCGATCTGAAGAGGGTGCTACGAATTGAGATGAACCCGAGCCTATATGATAATCATGAACTAAATGAAGACCGATCCGGTGATGACCAATAACCCGAGATGCAATGGTAGTCCAAATGGAAGTTAGATCTCAGGATCCAGTTGGGAACCAATGAGTTCACTTCATTGTTGGGCTTTGTAGCGGGACGTGTGCTAAGGAGTTGTCGACGTTAATAACTTCGATTCGCCACTAAAAGATGAATGTTAGGCTACGTATCAGTGCAGTAGAGTCGTCAAGAATCAAGGGGCAAAGTGATCGTAGCTGGACTATGAGCCAGTGCAGTGGAGCCATTGTGACTCCATGGGGCAAAGTGGACATAGTAAAGGATTAGTAAGGCTATGAGCCAGTGCAGTGGAGCCATTTTGACTCCATGGGGCAAAGTGGACATAGCGAAGGATTAGTGGCTATGGATCAGTGCAGTGAAGTCTTTGTGACTTCATGGGGCAGAGTGATCATAGCAAAGTATTGGGTGGTTGAAGTGGTGAATATTGTATGCTTTACGCACTTAGTGAGAGATGTGAGGATGGTTGCTATGTTTGATTTGTTTTCCATCACTATGACATGCACACCCCCACCCCCGTTATTTTTACACCATTTATTCAGTGGCACCTTAGAGTGTTGTACAGTATGTAGTGCTAACTCTTTGGTTGCAGGTCCAGGTTCAGGTATGGTTTAGTATACTTGTTATTGTTCTGATTAGCTGCTTATCTCTCATACCAGACTTTTTGTCTGACCCAGAGTTTTATGTCTCTTCTTATTACTCTGGGTGCTCTCACGAGCAGACTAGAGACAGGTTAGCTGGTGATGCGCGAGTAGCGGATTCGGAGGCAAGCAGGAGGCTTCCATGTATGATGCATATAGATATTCTCCCTGTGTCGTTGCTGGTAACCACTTTGGGCATTAGTAGTGTATCTTTCTTGTTAGCTTTTTGAGACAGTTTTTTTTAGAAGTTGTAATAATGTTGGCTCTTGATCATAAGCTGTACTTTGGAATTTCCGCTGCTATGATAGTTTGTTTCAGCTTATATGCTGTCTCACCTGTTTTATGTCAAGTATGTTGTTATTATATTTTGTTCCATGCATTGTGAGACATTCTACAGGTTCTTTGGTGATCCTTCGTCTTCTTCCTTTACTTCTGAAGACCGTCCCGTGCTAACTGGACATGTGTACAGCGCACTTTTGGAGTAAATGTCAGTTGGTGCGGGGCGGGCTGTCACATTTGGTATCAGAGCTCTAGGTTGCGTAGTTAACCTAGGAAAAGACACTAGGGAGAGATAGTACTTATATGAGAGTGCGTATTTGTGATTACTTTGGTTTTCAAAAAACTATATATCTATATATACTATTAGTATAGCTAAGGATGAAGTCGCATTGCACTAGCACCATTATGGAGATGGTTAATCGTTTTCTCTTTACAGATTGAACGATTAGTCGATACGCAAGAGGTGCTAGTAGAGGAGCCAATAATGGGAATGCTGCTGACATGAGGGCGATGTTTACTGACCTCATGAGAGACATGCTTAGGGATGTGCAAGGGGCAACTCCCAATGCTGGTAATGGTTGTGGTCCAATAGTGCAGGCGCCTAGGATCAATTTCGCCAAGCTATGGAAGAATTACACTATCCTTGGTGGGAAGTCGTTCCACGGAACGGAGTCGGCCACGGTTGTTCAGGATTGGTTGGATAGCTTTGATCTTATCTTCGACGACTTGGGTATCGAGGATGCGATGAAGAGAAGGCTAGCGTCTCGTCAGCTGCAAGGGCGAGCGATGAATTGGTGGAATGCTATTAAGACAGCCACTCCAGAGGATCAGGTTACTTGGGATCAGTTTAAGGCTCGCTTTAGCGACAAGTTTATCCCAGCTGCTTAGAAGTCGGAATTGTTTAGGAAGTTCTTGGAGCTTAAACAGAATGGTAGAGCAGTCTTGGACTATATTGCTGAGTTCGACACTTTGTCGAAGTATGGATTATCCCTTATCGATACCCCTGAGAAAAAGAATGAGAAGTTCATTACTGGTTTGGATGGATACTTGGGAGAAAGGCTTATCAACCACATCGATGAGACTTTTGAATCGATTGTTGGGAAAGCTTTGAGATCAGAGAGTCTTTACCCTAAGTCAAAGACTGAGGTTGTATCTGCAGAAGGGCCGAAGCCACAAGCAGGCATTGGAGGCAAGAATAACTCTCAGAACAAGAGGAAGCAGAACCAAACTAAGGATGGCCAGAAAAAGAGCAAGAAAGATGTTGAGTGCTTCAGCTGTGGTAAGAAGGCCCATTATGCCAAAGAGTGTCGGGCCAAGCCAGCGGATAGGAAGTGCTACAACTGCGGCCAAGTGGGACATCATAAGGATAAATGTCCACAACCTCTTAAGGAGAAGCAAATTGTGAAAGCATATGCTATTGATGCTATTCCTTCTTCGTCGAATGCCCCAACTGCGGCGGAGAAAGGAAAGAATGTCATCATTCAAGGTATGCTTTCTATTTTCGATGTAAACTGGGGCTTCCCATTCCTTCATATCTAGTGACCTAGTAGATAGGTTGGGACTGGAACCTGAGATAGTCGATAGACCATTGGTTGTGACGAACCTGATTGGTGGTTCGACTAACCTTAGTATGATTTGCCGAAATTTGGTCTTATCGAGTCATGGATGTATGTTTGTTTGTGATTGCTTTGCCTTGGGCTTTACCGAGTATGGCATTATATTGGGGGTTGATTGGCTTTAAAGATACGGGGTGGTAGTAGACTGTGAGGGCTTTTTGGTGACAGTTAGGGCGGATGATGGGCGGAGGGTAGTCTTTGGTAGTCTACCTAGTGATGGGGTAATGGCTAATTTTATAAATTCCCTCGACATCTCGCATGATGAGTTGTCAGATGTACCCGTGGTTGGCCAGTATCCGAACGTCTTCGAGGAAGTGACTGGACTTCCACCACACCGAGAGATTGAGTTCCGTATTGATTTAGTGAAAGATGCCATGTAACACCCCGCGTATTCTATAACTGTGGAATTAACAAATTAAAGTATAATTAATTTCAAATCAAAGAACTAAGGGAAACGGGATACGCCATTGCGTTCGTCTCGGAAAAATACGCGAAATAGAGTCCGAGTTTTCGAAAAACGGAGTCCGTATGAAGAAGATATAGCCTTCGGAAGTTTCTGAATTAAATTTAAAATTCAAACTGAATAAAACAATTAAAAATTCCGAAGTGGGGACCAATGGGCCAGGGCGGAAAAAAGTCCCGCCTGACGCACCCAGGTCGACTGGGCTGTCGACCTGGGCTAGCCATGTCGACAGGGCTGTCGACAGCCCTATCGACAGGGGGGTCGACCTGGTCGAGAGCCAGGTCGAACCCAGCCCAACCTGGCTGGCCAGGTCTGTGTTTGGCCGATTTTCTGTGGTCTGCTTTGTCATTAGGGCTAGGTGGCAGGCTCTAATTGGTCTCTCTTTAGAATGAATGGCTACGATCAATCCAGGCAACATCGATGGCTCTAATCAGTTCATAACTCCTATAAAAATGACCCTAGACTCTACCTAGGTTACTTACACAATTCTCTAGCCTCCATTGCTCTCTTCTTCTAATAAAAAAATAAAAATGGCGTAGCTGCTCTGCTGAAATTAAAACTAGAAGATAATCGACATCAGCCTAAGCAACTCAATTCAAACTAGAGATTAAAGTTTCTGCAAAGATTCTACAACAAGTTAAAGTTCTTTCTTTAATCCAATCAAGGCAAGTACAGTTATTTTCCGCTATAAACGTTAATTATAATTTTGATATGTTTTTAATTCTGAATCTGAGATTGTATATATATTCTCTTCTGTCAGATTTGTTTTTCTGTGACTGTTCTGTATCCCTTTTCTTCTTTTCTGTTTTTATAGCCAGGCTACCACGAGCCTGTGCCTAATCTCATAAGAGATGAACGTATGAACGCAAATCTTGGGATAAATAATGAATGATGCGAAATTTGACAAGACTAAATTGAATGTATGACTTTAGGTCTGAGGCATAAAATATATTGGACATATGCATAAATTTGACCATGAACATATAATTTATGCATGTTGTATGCATAGTTATATTGTAATTTAGAACTGTAATTAATGAGCATATGTTGTAAACTAGATTTGGATCTATGCATATTCTATGATAGAAGAAAAGAGGAACCATTGTAAGATTACATAAGATTTGAGACTTTGGACAAAATGCACATAAAAGTCAAGATATGATTTTTAGAAGATATGATTTAAAGATTTATATTGTTGGGTATAGTTTGCATAATGATTCATGACTCAAAAAGAAGAAGATATGGAAACTTAGGTGTAAAGATTTACATTAATTAGGATATCTATTATTGTGATTACACCTAAATAGGGATTTTTGGATATATGGCATGCATTGAAATTAATGGTTATATTTGGTATAATTTATATGTGAATCTGCTGTAAAATGCTAGTTTAACAAAAATTGGAACATATGTTATATGGCAAATTATGTCCATATTCTGTGCTAGGTAACTTTATGCAAACATGGAGTATATGTTGTGAATCATGACAATTATGTAAGCATAGGAATTTGGGCCAATTTATGATTGGGCAAGGCATGTAAATAGAACTTTTAGAAATATTAAATTTGCTAAATCTGCTAATTTGCCTAGTTGCCTAAACTACTAGTTTTGTTATATTGCCTAGACTGCTAATTAGATTGAAATGCCTAATCTGTTAAATTTGTCGGTTGAAATGCCTAACCTGTTATATGCCAAAATCTGCTAAGTTGCTAAATCTGTTAAATCCGTTATGTCATATAAAATCGGTTATCTGCTATGTTGACATAATCATCATGTGATTGATATAATCTGAATTGGCATATATATATTGGGCACGCGCATAAACGGTAAATTATTAATTAATTGGCCGCAAAGATAAACATGGCTAACTCGAGGTTAGAATGAGTTTGCGGCGTAAATCTGCCCGAAACCGCCCGGCACATCCAGTGGCCGCAAACAATAGGTTCTAATGTGAGAAGTTAGTCATAACATGCGTAAGACACGAGGTTAGGTCTGGCTTGTGGCAGAAGTCTGCCCGGAACCGCCCGGCATATCCAGCGGCCACAAGCTACCGACCTAATGTGAGAGGTCTGTGCATTAATAATTAATTAATGCAAATCTAAGATAAGAATGACGTCTAGAACGTATTGGGGAAAAATAGGGTTAAACCAAAGGGATTTATAGATGTAGTAAAACCCGTCCATGAATCTGTAGGCCCAATACAAAGTTAGACAAATCTAAAAAATCTGTACATCTGATCTGTTAGTCTGAAAACTTGTTAACTTAATCTATGAGCTAGTAAATCCGAATTCTGTATGTCTGAACTTGTAAGCAAGTTAATCTGAAATCTGTTAGTCTGGTGACACAAGGTTAGGAGGGGAATTACTTGTGTCGTCTGTTGTTTGGGACCCATATTAGTCAGTAACCCTTTCTGGTATCAAAACTTTGACCCAACAGTAAGTAGGGTCCGGGCACGCTTACTGAACTAATTATAAGAGGTTCATTCTGATAATGGCGAGGGGTGTTGATGGTGCGTTCCAACCGGGTCATGTGCGTGCATGGATCCCGGTCTGCCTCTGAGGATGTAAGACGCCGTGACATCTGTAAATAGGTCTGTGCCAATTGGTTGTCACTTTAGGGAGTGATACACCCTACTGTGGGGCCGACACAGGATATTTATGTATTAGGGAGCCGATCGCTTGGGGTAGGGTTTTAGGGTATGCTTAGTTCTGTCTGTTTCTGTTGGTACCGTCTGTTTCTGTTGGGTGGTAACACCTGTCTGTTTCTATGTGGTACCGTCTGTTCGGGTGGTAAAGGCCCACTACTAGTGTACACCTAATTCCACATTCTGTCTTTATAGGGATAAATCTGTTTCTTCTTCTGTCTGTTTCTGATCGGGTAGTAAAGGCCCATTTTTAGCATTCTGTTTCTGTTAAAGTATTCTGTACCCGTTCCTGCTTCAATTTAGACATTAGGGTGACACCTAATTCTGTTATACTAGTATTAATGCAGAGAAGTGTAAAACAATAGTTTATATCATTCTGTTTTTATGTTATATCTGCTACACCTGTTATAGTTATCTCACATCCAGTTTTATGTTCATATCATATTATTATTATCTGTTCATATGCTGAAAGTCACTGGACTTGCCAGACTTTTTGTCTGACCCTTGTTGTTTCGCCTCCTTTCTTCCGTTCCCCCCCAGGTTATCCAAGGAGGGAAATACTTTAGCTTGATCCGGATTTCTCTTTGCTTGAAGTGCTTAAAGTATGGCTTTGCTCTGTATAGCTTCCGTTCCATGGGGATTATGATTTTAAACTATGCATTTTGAAGGCTTTTGTACAAGACTGATATTTTGTACTTGAATTCTGAAATTGAAAGGATGTAACCATATTAATTTCTGATTCCGCTGTAATAAAGTTAAAATTTTGCAAGTACTGTTTTATCTGTCTTGTAAGTTTCTGTTCTGTTTACTAAAATGCTCCACCAAAGTTAAGGCATTCCCTTTGTGAGTGACCTTAACGGAGGTGGGGTGTTAAAATTGGTATCAGAGCTGAAGGTTACCAGATTGGGTAAAGTTTTTGAAAACTGTTTTCAAAAAGGTTTTGAAAGGAAGTATTTTCAAAAATAAAGCTTATTTTGAAAAACATGATCCCCAAGAGCCATATATCTTTCTCTCAGTCCTTTTTGTATTGAACCTTTCCTTTTTCGTTCCAGCATGTCTGAAGCATCTGAGATACCAGAGGGTGTTCATGTACCCGGTTGGTTTCGTCAATATCTTGAGGCTAGGACCGCCGCTGCAGGTCCAGCAAATGATCCCCCTCCTCCACCCCCTCCTCGTGCAATTGCTTTCTCAAAGATCTGTAGAGATTTTAGGGCCATGGGTGGGAAGGATTTCAAAGGAACTGAATCATTCGTAGAAGCTAGGAATTGGCTCAAAGAAACTGAGGATCTATTCGTTATCTTCGAAGTGGACGATAGGCAGAAGGTACAGTTGGCAGTATGGCTGCTCAAAGACGAAGCTTCCTACTGGTGGGAAGTCACTAACGCCGAGAGGCCGGTTGAGACATGGATGGATTTCAGAACAAGGTTTGAGACAAAATTCCTCTCGCAAGCTGAACGAAGTTTACAATTGGAAAAGTTCTTGTCTCTTAAGCAAGGAAGTATGACGGTCAAGGAATACGTCAACCAGTTCAACCAACTAGCAAGATTCAGATTGGATTTAGTCAACACTCAGCATAAAAAGGCTCTCCGCTTTGTTAAAGGATTGAATGAGCCACTGCACAGCCTAGCCATGACCCATGTACCCATGGGAGCAACTTACGAGAAATTGGTGGATATGGCACTACTGCACGAGGAAGACAAGGGCCCGAAAGAGACAAAGAAGGAAGAACCACAGAATAAGAAAGCGGGGCCCAAAAAGGAAACACAAAAGAAGGATGAGAAGCCTGAAGATAAGAAGGGGAAAAAGTGCTTTACTTGTGGGAGCTCAACTCATCTGAACAAGGATTGCAGAAAAAGGAAGGGCGCTTGCTTCAACTGTGGGGAGATGGGACACTTCACTAGGGACTGCCCGAAGAGACGAGGACAAGGAGGGCAGGCGAACACTCTTGAGGCTAGTGGCTAGGATAGAATTAGGAAAATTTTTATATTAGGTTTAATTTCTTTATCTGATTGTGAATTTTTCTGATTTTGGTATTTTGATTTTGTAATCGATACTCTGCACTTTAATGCTAGTATTATTTCTGAATTCGGCTATAGACTCAGACCCATAAGGGTTATGGATCATCTGTTTGAGACTGGGGTTTGAGGGATATCTGTGTTAGGCGTCAAGTATGACGCATACATTCTGAGTTTTCGTAGGGTGTCAATTTGATATTGGTTTCGGTCTTTGGGGCCGATACTTAGGACCCATGTCTAATGGGAACCAAATTTTCGTTCTATCTGTACTCGCTTCCATCATTCGACTGTATCCTATCGATCGAATATTTGAACTTTAGGTAGAAACTAATGGGTGTAAACATGTGTTTGAGACATGTTATGTTTGATGGTTGCAAGTGGATGCAAGTGGTTGCTAGTGGTTGCCCGTGGATGCATATACACACACTAGGCACTAGATCGGCTCGAAAACACTCTCATACTGCATATGGATGGGTGAGAATTTTTCAATTCTTGTGGATGCAAATTGGTTGATTCAGCACATGGATGTTGCATTTGAGTGAATGGTTGTGCACTCATATAGAAATAATATATATCATCAGAATTCTATTGCATACATGTTGGACTCATGGCACTGACATAATTCGCATTAAGGAGGTCAACTGAATCAGTAGACCGCCTGATCTTTGCATTACGTAAGGAACATATACACACACTTTTGCATATGTTCATACAACATTAGAAGTTTTCTAAGGACAATGGATGCTTGTGGATGATGGTTGAGTAGATGGGTGATTGGATGGTAGGACACATTCTTCTTAACTTGAAGATTTCGGGGACGAAATCCTTTTAAGTGAGGGAGAATGTAACACCCCGCGTATTCTATAACTGTGGAATTAACAAATTAAAGTATAATTAATTTCAAATCAAAGAACTAAGGGAAACGGGATACGCCATTGCGTTCGTCTCGGAAAAATACGCGAAATAGAGTCCGAGTTTTCGAAAAACGGAGTCCGTATGAAGAAGATATAGCCTTCGGAAGTTTCTGAATTAAATTTAAAATTCAAACTGAATAAAACAATTAAAAATTCCGAAGTGGGGCCCAATGGGCCAGGGCGGAAAAAAGTCCCGCCTGACGCACCCATGTCAACTGGGCTGTCGACCTGGGCTAGCCATGTCGACAGGGCTGTCGACAGCCCTGTCGACAGGGGGGTCGACCTGGTCGAGAGCCAGGTCGAACCCAGCCCAACCTGGCTGGCCGGGTCTGTGTTTGGCCGATTTTCTGTGGTCTGCTTTGTCATTAGGGCTAGGTGGCAGGCTCTAATTGATCTCTCTTTAGAATGAATGGCTACGATCAATCCAGGCAACATCGATGGCTCTAATCAGTTCATAACTCCTATAAAAATGACCCTAGACTCTACCTAGGTTACTTACACAATTCTCTAGCCTCCATTGCTCTCTTCTTCTAATAAAAAAATAAAAATGGCGTCGCTGCTCTGCTGAAATTAAAACTAGAAGATAATCGACATCAGCCTAAGCCACTCAATTCAAACTAGAGATTAAAGTTTCTGCAAAGATTCTACAACAAGTTAAAGTTCTTTCTTTAATCCAATCAAGGCAAGTACAGTTATTTTCCGCTATAAACGTTAATTATAATTTTGATATGTTTTTAATTCTGAATCTGAGATTGTATATATATTCTCTTCTGTCAGATTTGTTTTTCTGTGACTGTTCTGTATCCCTTTTCTTCTTTTTTGTTTTTATAGCCAGGCTACCACGAGCCTGTGCCTAATCTCATAAGAGATGAACGTATGAACGCAAATCTTGGGATAAATAATGAATGATGCGAAATTTGACAAGACTAAATTGAATGTATGACTTTAGGTCTGAGGCATAAAATATATTGGACATATGCATAAATTTGACCATGAACATATAATTTATGCATGTTGTATGCATAGTTATGTTGTAATTTAGAACTGTAATTAATGAGCATATGTTGTAAACTAGATTTGGATCTATGCATATTCTATGATAGAAGAAAAGAGGAACCATTGTAAGATTACATATGATTTGAGACTTTGGACAAAATGCACATAAAAGTCAAGATATGATTTTTAGAAGATATGATTTAAAGATTTATATTGTTGGGTATAGTTTGCATAACGATTCATGACTCAAAAAGAAGAAGATATGGAAACTTAGGTGTAAAGATTTACATTAATTAGGATATCTATTATTGTGATTACACCTAAATAGGGATTTTTGGATATATGGCATGCATTGAAATTAATGGTTATATTTGGTATAATTTATATGTGAATCTGCTGTAAAATGCTAGTTTAACAAAAATTGGAACATATGTTATATGGAAAATTATGTCCATATTCTGTGCCAGGTAACTTTATGCAAACATGGAGTATATGTTGTGAATCATGACAATTATGTAAGCATAGGAATTTGGGCCAATTTATGATTGGGCAAGGCATGTAAATAGAACTTTTAGAAATATTAAATTTGCTAAATCTGCTAATTTGCCTAGTTGCCTAAACTACTAGTTTTGTTATATTGCCTAGACTGCTAATTAGATTGAAATGCCTAATCTGTTAAATTTGTCGGTTGAAATGCCTAACCTGTTATATGCCAAAATCTGCTAAGTTGCTAAATCTGTTAAATCCGTTATGTCATATAAAATCGGTTATCTGCTATGTTGACATAATCATCCTGTGATTGATATAATCTGAATTGGCATATATATATTGGGCACGCGCATAAACGGTAAATTATTAATTAATTGTCCGCAAAGATAAACATGGCTAGCTCGAGGTTAGAATGAGTTTGTGGCGTAAATCTGCCCGGAACCGCCCGGCACATCCAGTGGCCGCAAACAATAGGTTCTAATGTGAGAAGTTAGTCATAACATGCGTAAGACACGAGGTTAGGTCTGGCTTGTGGCAGAAGTCTGCCCGGAACCGCCCGGCATATCCAGCGGCCACAAGCTACCGACCTAATGTGAGAGGTCTGTGCATTAATAATTAATTAATGCAAATCTAAGATAAGAATGACGTCTAGAACGTATTGGGGAAAAATAGGGTTAAACCAAAGGGATTTATAGATGTAGTAAAACCCGTCCATGAATCTGTAGGCCCAATACAAAGTTAGACAAATCTGAAAAATCTGTACATCTGATCTGTTAGTCTGAAAACTTGTTAACTTAATCTATGAACTAGTAAATCCGAATTCTGTATGTCTGAACTTGTAAGCAAGTTAATCTGAAATCTGTTAGTCTGGGGACACAAGGTTAGGAGGGGAATTACTTGTGTCGTCTGTTGTTTGGGACCCATATTAGTCAGTAACCCTTTCTGGTATCAAAACTTTGACCCAACAGTAAGTAGGGTCCGGGCACGCTTACTGAACTAATTATAAGAGGTTCATTCTGATAATGGCGAGGGGTGTTGATGGTGCGTTCCAACCGGGTCATGTGCGTGCATGGATCCCTGTCTGCCTCTGAGGATGTAAGACGCCGTGACATCTGTAAATAGGTCTGTGCCAATTGGTTGTCACTTTAGGGAGTGATACACCCTACTGTGGGGCCGACACAGGATATTTATGTATTAGGGAGCCGATCGCTTGGGGTAGGGTTTTAGGGTACGCTTAGTTCTGTCTGTTTCTGTTGGTACCGTCTGTTTCTGTTGGGTGGTAACACCTGTCTGTTTCTGTGTGGTACCGTCTGTTCGGGTGGTAAAGGCCCACTACTAGTGTACACCTAATTCCACATTCTGTCTTTATAGGGATAAATCTGTTTCTTCTTCTGTCTGTTTCTGATCGGGTAGTAAAGGCCCATTTTTAGCATTCTGTTTCTGTTAAAGTATTCTGTACCCGTTCCTGCTTCAATTTAGACATTAGGGTGACACCTAATTCTGTTATACTAGTATTAATGCAGAGAAGTGTAAAACAATAGTTTATATCATTCTGTTTTTCTGTTATATCTGCTACACCTGTTATAGTTATCTCACATCCAGTTTTATGTTCATATCATATTATTATTATCTGTTCATATGCTGAAAGTCACTGGACTTGCCAGACTTTTTGTCTGACCCTTGTTGTTTCGCCTCCTTTCTTCCGTTCCCCCCCCAGGTTATCCAAGGAGGGAAATACTTTAGCTTGATCCGGATTTCTCTTTGCTTGAAGTGCTTAAAGTATGGCTTGGCTCTGTATAGCTTCCGTTCCATGGGGATTATGATTTTAAACTATGCATTTTGAAGGCTTTTGTACGAGACTGATATTTTGTACTTGAATTCTGAAATTGAAAGGATGTAACCATATTAATTTCTGTTTCCGCTGTAATAAAGTTAAAATTTTGCAAGTACTGTTTTATCTGTCTTGTAAGTTTCTGTTCTGTTTACTAAAATGCTCCACCAAAGTTAAGACATTCCCTTTGTGAGTGACCTTAATGGAGGTGGGGTGTTAAATGCCAGACCTATTGTGATGCCACTTCGTCGTATGGCACCAAGGGAGCAGCAAGAACTCGGGGTGCAAGTAAGCGATCTTTTGAAGAAGGGGTTTATTAGAAGAAGTGTCTCCGAGTGGGGAGCACCAGTTGTGTTTGCCACTAAGGCAGATGGTTCCCTTCGTTTGTGTGTGGACTATCGCGAGTTGAATAAGGTGACGAGGAAGAATATGTATCCTCTACCGCGGATAGATGATTTGTTTGATCAACTGGAAGGAGCAAGAGTGTTCTCCCAGTTGGACATCGCGACAGAATTTCATCAGCTCTGAGTAGCGGCTGATAGTGTTCCGAAAACGGCATTTAGGACGCCCTCTGGATTCTATGAGTGGTTGGTCATGCCATTTGGGTTGACCAATGCACTAGCATACTTCGTGGATCTTATGAATCGGGTATTCAGAGATCAGTTGAATAAGTTTGTTCTTGTGTTCGTAGACGACATCCTTGTTTACTCAAGGACTGAGGAAGAACACAAGGGACATTTGAGGATAGTGATGGAGGTGTTGAGAAAACACCAATTGAAAGCAAAATTTTCTAAGTGTCACTTCTGGAGTAGGGAAGTAAGATTCTTGGGCCATATTGTTTCAGAGAATGGTATTGCCGTGGACCCCGCGAAGGTGGCTACGGTACAAGATTGGCCTATGCCCAAGAATGCAACAGACATAAGAAGCTTCTTGGAGTTAGCTGGATATTATCGTAAGTTTATCCAGGACTTCTCAGGATAGCAGCACCGTTGACTCTGCTGACTAAGAAGAATCAAGCCTTCGTCTGGGACGGAGTGTGTGAGAAAGCATTCAAGAGTCTAAAAGAAAAGTTGATGCGTGCGCCAGTGTTAGTCATTCCTAAAGGGAATGAAGAGATGACGGTATACACGGATGCTTTTGGTACCGGACTAGGTGCTGTATTGATGCAAGGAGGTAGGGTTGTAGCTTATGCTAGTCGGCAACTAAAGCCGCACGAGAAAAAGTACCCTACCCATGATTTGGAACTGGCAGCGATCGTGTTCGCATTGAAGATGTGAAGACATTATCTCTTGGGAGAGAGATTTGAGTTGTTTACCAATCATAAATCGTTAAAGTATCTCTTCTCTCAAAAGGATCTAAATCTCCGACAGCAAATATGGTTAGAATTCTTAGCTTCATATGATTTTGATATCGCATATACACCTGGGAAAGGCAATGCGGTAACCGATGTCTTGAGTAGGAGACATGTCATTCTAGGGGCTATGTATCTTGAATGGAAGCAACTGGAGTATATCTCAGGGTATGATTTCAGACCAAGGTGCAAATTGGATTCGGAGATGTTAGCTAGTTTGACGATCAGACCCACCTTGATTGAGCGGATTGGTTCCAGCCAGATGGACGATCCTAATCTATTGGGAATCATCTCCAAGTTAGAGATGAATATCTACGGTGAGGAGATGAATTTGTATGGGCTTGATCGAGAAGGATGGCTTCGAAAGAATGGAAGAATAGTTGTGTGCCCAACGTGAATGGTTTGAGAGATGAAGTGCTTAGGGAATGTCATCACTCAAAACTGACTATACGCCCCGGTGGTGATAAGATGTATCGAGACATGAAGCAGACTTACTACTGGGAAGGGATGAAAAGAGACGTTGTGAAGTTTATATCCAAGTGCATGAATTGCCAGCTAGTTAAAGCCGAGCAAAAGAAACCTAGTGGTTTGTTGCAACCATTAGAAATTCCCGAATGGAAATGGGAGCAAGTATCGATGGACTTCATTGATGGTTTACCAAGGACAAAATCGGGACATGATATCATTTGGGTAATTGTGGATCGATTGACTAAGAGTGCAAGATTTATACCTGTCAAATCGACCAGAATGGTAGCTAAGTTAGCAGAATTGTATATGAAGTGGGTAGTGAGATTTCATGGGGTACCTAAAAGCATTGTGAGTGACCGAGACCCATTGTTTGCTAGTGGGTTTTGGAAGAGCTTACAAGAGGCTCAAGGGTCGGAATTATATCTCAGTACTGCATATCATCCTCAAACCAATGGCCAGACAAAGAGGGTGAATCGTATATTGGAAGATCTCTTGAGAGCTTGTATATTGGATTTTGGTGGATCATGGGATGATCATTTGCATCTAGTAGAGTTTGCATGTAATAATAGCTAGCAATCCAGTATCGGTATGGCTCCATATGAAGTTTTGTACGGAAGACCGCGAAACTCACCATCATGTTGGATAGAGACCGGTGAGAAGTTTGTGCTTGGACCAGATGCGGTAAGGGAAACTTCAGATAAGATTAAGATCATTCAACAACGGATGAAGGCTACCCAGGATAGGCAGAAGAGTTATGCTGACAAGAGGAGAAGAGACATAAAATTCTCCATTGGTGACCTGGTGTTTGTCAATGTTTCTCTATTGAAGAGCGTGATACGATTTGGCAGGAGAGGCAAGTTGGCACCAAGATTTGTTAGCCTATTCCCAGTTCTCGAACAAGTTGGGAATTTGGCATATAGAATTGAATTACCAGAGAAGATGGCGGGAGTTCACAATGTATTTCATGTTTCCCAGCTAAGGAAGTTCGTGCACGACCCAGATATGACTATTTCACCTGATCAGTTAGAGGACTTCGAAATGGAACCCGAGACGGTTGGGAACCGGAAGCCGATTCGTATTGTCGAGCACGATACGAAGCGACTTCGAAGGAAGGCGGTGAAGCTAGTCAAGGTTCAGTGGGGCGAGAACGAGAATGAATGTACTTGGGAGACAAAGGAGAGCATTAGGAAAACGTATCCAGAACTCTTTGCCTGGTAAGATTTACTTTGCAATTTAGTTACTCCGCATGCTAGGATAGACTTGTTTTTCTTGGTTTGCATGTTTGATTGTTGTTTTATGACTGATAGGCATGCGAGACCCTTTGTGTGTTTTGGTTAGGGAATTTCGGGGGCGAAATTTCTTAAAGAGGGAAGAATGTAACAACCCGCATTCTACGCATCAGAGGATCGTAGAATATTTAGTTCTTTCTTATATGAAGACGTATGGTCATGTGGCTTTGGGAAAAGACCATTGGGGTCATTTCCCATGTTCATGATTTTTGCCGATTTTTAAATGACCGTTTTGCCCCTAGCTGATACTGTTTTGGCCATAACTTTTGACTGGAAAGGAATTTTGACCGGAAACCACTTCCATTAGATTTGTTTAATGGTTTACCTTTCCATAGAGTGGTCATAATAGCTAAACGGACTTACCGTTTGGGAAATATGGCTGAAATAATGTTTGGAAGATGAAAAACTGCTTAACCGGGTCAAATAGGGTGATTAGTGAATGGGCCCATAACCCATTTCGGGATTTTATGGGGAGGCTGAAAAGGGTTAGGGTTTCATTCCATTTCAGTTTTCTAGCCTCCACTTACCTCTTAGAAACCCTAAAAATGCCTCCAACCTCTAAGTCACTTCCAAATCACTTTCTAATCAAGCATTCAGTTTAGCAACATCAAATCAAGGGAGATTTTCACCAAATCAAGATTAGAGCTGCTGTTTAGCATTGTTATTCGTGCCATATCAGAGATTTTAATTGTGGCTAAGGTGAGTGAGTTGCATAGTTCCTCACTAATTATGGTTAATTAAGGGTAATTAGTGTTGATTAGCGAATTTATACACTAATAAATTCTGGAAAAATATTAATAAATTCTTAAATAATGTTTTAGACCTCTGTTAGAAATTTGGGTTAATTTGATTAAGTTTTGCTAATCATATTATTAGTTTTGCTTCAGAACACTTAAGGGAAAATAGGGGTTTTGGCTATGTTTGATCCATTTTAACCTATCATATTGATGTTTTTGGATTTGAGGTCCCTTCTACTTGTTGCTATGACTGTATGATATGCTTTGTGATTGATTAGAACAAATAGAATGGTCGAAAACGCCGTCGAGTGGCGTAAACAGTTGCTGGAAAGAAGTGCAGGAATTAGGCCGATCCGGATCGGATCGGAGAAAAGAGCCCGAACCGAACCACCCTCCTAATTGTTGTATCCATGAGACGATCTGGACTCGAACCCCCACCCGACTTGCCCTTGTGTGCCACCCCAACCGGAACCAATACACTATGGAGAAGCTCGAGAGGCTCGACCCGATCTGGAGTGCTTGGGGAGAAAGATCTGAACCGATGGGAGGAAGCTATCTGATCTGAACCGATGGAGGAAGTCATCCACTCCGAACCGATGGGGAAGACTATCCGATCTGAACCGATGGGTGATAGTCATCCGATCCGAACAGATCTGAAGAGGGTGATACGAATTGAGATGAACCCAATCCTATATGATAATCATGAACTAAATGAAGACCGATCCGGTGATGACCACTAACCCGAGATGCAAAGATAGTCCAAATGGAAGTTAGATCTCAAGATCCAGTTGGGAACCAATGAGTTCACTTCATGGTTGGGCTTTGCTGTGGGACGTGTGCTAAGAAGTTGTCGACGTTCATAACTTCGATTCTCCACTGAAAGATGAATGTTAGGCTACATATCAGTGCAGTAGAGTCGTCATGACTCGAGGGGTAAAGTGATCGTAGCAGGACTATGAGCCAGTGCAGTGGAGCCATTGTGACTCCATGGGGGCAAAGTGGACACAACGAAGGATTAGTGGCTATGGATCAGTGCAGTGAAGTCGTTGTGACTTCATGGGGCAGAGTGATCATAGCAAAGTATTGGGTGGTCGAAGTGGTGAATATCGTATGCTTTACGCACTGAGTGAGAGATGTGAGGATGGTTGCTATGTTTGATTTGTTTTCCATCACTATGACATGCACACCCCCCACCCCCGCTATTTTTACACCATTTATTCAGTGGCACCTTCGAGTGTTGTACAGTATGCAGTGCTAACTCTTTGGTTGCAGGTCCAGGTTCAGGTATGGTTTAGTATACCTGTTATTGTTCTGATTAGCTTCCTATACCTCATACCAGACTTTTTGTCTGACCCAGAGTTTTATGTCTCTTCTTATTACTCTGGGTGCTCTCACGAGCAGACTAGAGACAGGTTAGCTGGTGATGCGTGAGTAGCTGATTCGGAGGCGAGCAGGAGGCTTCCACGTATGATATATATAGATATTCTCCCTGTGTCGTTGCTGGTCACTACTTTGGGCATTAGTAGTGTATCTTTCTTGTTAGCTTTTTGAGACAGTTTTTTTAGAAGTTGTAATAATGTTGGCTTTTAATCATAAGCTGTACTTTGGAATTTCCGCTGCTATGATAGTTTGTTTCAGCTTATACGCTGTCTCACCTATTTTATGTCAAGTATGTTGTTATTATATTTTGTTCCATGCGGTGTGAGACATTCTACAGGTTCTTTGTTGATTCTTCGTCTTCTTCCTTTACTTCTGAAGACCGTCCCGTGCTAACTGGACATGTGTACAATGCACTTTTGGAGTAAATGTCGGTTGGTGCGGGGCGGGCCGTCACATTGTGTGTCTAACATTGGATTTTATTCTGTGCTGATTGATTTCTATTAAATATATATCTTTTTGGCGGCAAAGAATTTATTCTCTTGCTTAACGCCCTTCTCTGGGATGTACGAGCTCAGAGGTTATATACCGATAGATATCAGTCTCATGGCATGAATTGCCTGTGTGGCATGATGAGATGCAATGATCAAGGCTTCTGTTGAAAAGTAGAGTCTTGTTGGTGATGATCAAAGCACGGCTTTAATATAGCGTAGCTTTGCTTATAGCGTTAATTCGCGAGCCTCACACCTCTGTATGAGTCAAAAACGGGATCGTGACTACAGAGATGGCACGACGTTTCTGTCTAGTTATGGGTGGTTTCAACATTTTACAAGCCCTGACATTTATATTATTTTTACCTATATGGTTGTTGGAATGCGAGGCGCCTCAGATATATCTGTCTCTTCAGAGCCAATGGATATAGGTTCGATAGGACTAGGAAACGTGTGCTCAGGAATAACTAATCCTCAAACATAATGGAGGACCGGCCCTGAAGATCCAAGGGCTGCCCAGAGTGTGTTGTCCTGAGACATGTGCTAGAGTGTCTCGAAGCGGTGAGGAGCCATCCCTGGCCTCGACTCATAGACGGAAATCCAATTTCCAATATGAGATATTTCGATTTTATTTGTACAGCCTAGTATGGCGACATGATAGATGGTACCCATGTCGCCTATGATTGATACATTTATATTTGAAGTTGTTTCGACACTATACACTTATAATAGTATCAAATGAATTGTTTTAAACGTACCAAGCTTGTTTGGATATTATAAGGGAAAACCCTATCCTCCGGCTTGCGTTGCATTGTGTGATGGGACCTGGGTCTCATAATAGCTTCGTTTTTTCAAAAAAGCATTGTGTTGTTTATTCTATGCCCTAGTATTCTTGGGAGGAAACCCGTTCCGTGTTATACGGCGCGGTCCCTTGAATTACTCTTTTTTAAAGTAAAGTTTTAAATAACTGTTTTAGTTCTCACACCGGTCATATGACTGACCTGGAGTTTATTGTTTTGACCTAAACTCTAGGTGCCCCTATTTTCCACACGGGAAGCTAGTAGTTTTGTTTTCGCATATTTATATTCACAAGATCCTGGTTTACAGCTGGAACGATATTCGGAAAGCTCTGTTCCCATATATCTCCTTCAGTTATGTATTGTATTATTTTTCCGCTGCTATGTAACGTATTGTAATCTTTGATATTTTTCTGATGTGTAATATTTATTCATACTCTGTATATTCTTGTATTCTGATGGAATTTTTGTAATAAGCAACGAAATGTTCTTCTGTTTGTATTCTGATTCGTCTTGTTCTCAACACAATCCGATCCTTCCTTCATGGGGAGGTTCGGGTCATCTCATACTATCTGGTTAGTACATCGACTATCTTGTCCTTTTACAGCCATATCCGTGGGCCTTCGCTATCCATCATCTACATAAGTAAAACATTTGGGCTCCATACCATGACATCACCCCTTGCTAGAAAGAAATGCATGTCCTCCCTACGGTCTCTCATCCAGTTTTTGACTCATACCGGGGTGAAGCTCGCGAATTAACGCTATACACAAAGTTGTGCTATATTAAAGCCATGATTTGATCATCATCCACAAAGCCATGTTTTTCAACAAAAGCTTTGATCTTTGCATCTCAGCATGCCACATTATCAAACCATACCATACTATTAATTTCGACCAATATATAACCTCTGAGCTTGTACGATTCAGAGAAGGGTGTTAAGCTAAGAGAATAAATTCTCAGCCACCGAACATATATATGTATATATATATATATATATATTAAATACAGATCACTTAATACGATACAAAGTACAATGTCGGACATACAATCCATTTACAAGTCTGTTCTGAGTTTCAAAGAAAACGGAGGCACCTTATTCCTTATCCCATATGTCTAATACATGAGAGAGGTCCTCGCATATCCGGTCGATTTCCAAGTACGTCTAGACAACCACAACTTATTATCTCGTCCTGGGTGTACGGCTCAACCTAAACATCAGCAATAGCCCAGAACGATGTGAAGATCTCCAGTCTCCAATCACCATCTTCAATCTTCAACTTTTAATCGTCGTAACAAATATTCAAAATGGGTTAAACCTGGTCTTTTTGAATAATTCACATATCTTTATAATCATGTGGTAAACACAAAAAATAACACGCATCTTAACCCAATCCATAGTATTCTTTTAATTAAATATTCATATCTTTGGGGAAAGGTTCCCATTAATTTTATTAAAGATAAATCTTTTAAACTAATTTCCTTTTCCCGGAAATCATTTTGAAAGATTTTATAATAGCTTGTCACTTGAAAATCATTACTCAATGATTATTCATTTTCTGAAATTGTTCCTATCTTTTTTTGGGTTAAAGAACAAATTTCGTTTAAAACATCGTTCACAATAAAACCAAAATCAATTTGATATTAATATAAGATCTTAAATGGAAATCATGTTGACTTTCATTCAATACCGAATTCTGAAATCAATGGATGTCGTATTGGAATAACGATATCAATATCTTCCAAATTCCTCCACAAATCCGTATAATTACAGAATCCAATGTTGAAATATCCGAAGATCAATTCACATTCAAATCCTTCCCAAATTATATGTTGGAAATCTTTAGTTATATTTAAGCCCCTTTTAATCCAATTCCTTATATTTAAAACATTGGATTCATTTTGCTAATTTTCGAAACTTCTCTTTTTTTAATAAAATTATCATTATTCTTTCTAAACTTGGAACATTTTATCCATAACCTTTTTAAATCATTTATTATGATTTATCATAATTTATGTATATTATTAATAATTTTTATTAAGGCCCTTACTGTCAGTTTCCATTATCGGCCGGCGAACTACATCCATAGCGACATTTTTTAAAATTGATTTGGATATAATTTAAAATATAGCCGTTAAAATTTAAACCACTTATATTCATTTGAAAGACATTCTTGATACGAACCCAATGGTTCCGGTTTTAGGAGAATCCGACGACCGGATCTCCCGCTACGTCAATTCGAAGATATGGGGTTGACGTTCGTGAACTGTCGCTGCACGACACGTTCTATTCAAGCTGGAATCGATTTATAATTTATAGATAATTGAAAATCCTTCTAAACTTCCTTTATTATTTATATTAAGTACATATAATTATCTTTGAAAACTCAATTCAGTCGTCTAACTTCCAATCGAATACTTCTTTATTATTCTAATGAATAAAATAATACTATTTTTCAAAAGTCATCATTTTATGCACATAATTTCCTTACAGTCGTAATAAAATAGACGAAGAACTTTTGCAAAAAAATCATTTCAAACGTTCGTTGCATATCCTAACTGAACTTCACTTTGAAAAGTTATTATTCATTTTAAATTCAAAACTTTGACAAGCCATAAGTATACTAAAAATACTTCAAAATTATTTTCTATTGTTGTGAATATTCATTGATATTTCTATATAAATGCAACCATCCAAAATCGGACATTGAAATCAAATTTCGGTTTTTCACCGAATATTATATTATTAAATTATTCATTTTTGACCTGAATTGGAATAAAATTCAACCAAACATCATATAATTACATTCATATGAATTCTACACATCCAAAAATAGTTGCAAACAAATATTAACCATCCAAATGACATCCAATGTGCATCTATTTTCGTATAAGCTACAAATGATTTATTAGCAATTATTTTGCTTTGTTAATCAATCAATCAACCAACAAGCTACATACAAGGGAGATGTGTAAATCAAATATCAACCCGGGACCCGTGTGGGGTTTTCAATCAATAAAAGCCAATTTAGTCTACTTCAGTTTTATGAATTTAACCGTATATAATTATATACGAATTATTTTTCAAACTAATCAATTTTACTTATACGAGTAATAATAAATATACCGTTCAAATTATAAATGGATATTTATTTCAATTTCAACTAGCACAAATATGTTAATATTATTTTAGCATGTCAAAAATCTCAAAACCATAATCAAAACATCAACAATGAATCAACAATTCATCCATCGGGTTCGCAAACAATAGTGATGTGAGCTACCATATACCGTGTAACATTTTACGTAACATTTCACATTAACTTCTAGCATTAAACAGTCAACTAATTAACTATTTGTTAGCCAACTTTGTGAACTAGGCTACACAAAGAGCAAATAGTGAGAAGGACACCAATCGGATCGGATCGGAGAAAGATAGTGCAGGAGGTAAATAAAGATCAAGAGCGCAGACACTTCCTCAGATCGGATCGGAGAGATACAACAATAGTCTTATTACATCGGATCGGATCGGCCATACGTCAGCAATGCCAAAGGATAGCAAGTGGCTTCAGTGGATCGGTTCGGAGGAACACTCCAGCGGCAGCAGAAGAAAGCAAGCCCAACTGTTCGGATCGGATGAGTACGTCAGCAGCATGAAGGGGCATCAAGCAGGCTAAACCGGATCGGATCGGACGCTCCGATCTGATCCTCTTTTCTCCTTTGAATTCGTAGTTGTTGCTGCGCATATCCCCTGAAGACGCGGACAAGATCTGACCATTTCTTCAGCGCTCTCCTACTCAATCAATGCGCTGTAGCCATCTTAGAGCCTCCGAACCCGACTATCCAGGGATGAATGCCACACAATTCCGAACCGGAGCCACTTCGAGGAGACTTTTCACATATAAATACACCACCTAGAGGCATTTGGAAGGATCTTTTGGCAAATTCTCAGTCCATACTTCCTCCATAGCCGAATTTTACAATCATATTCAGATTAAAATCATCTCTTAAAGCCCATTCTTGAGAGATTTGAGTGAGTTTATGAATTGTAATCATGAGGTTAAGTGAGAATTCTTGCTGTATTCATATTCAATTCATCGAATCAAAGAAAACAAAGTGGACGTAGGCTCGTTAACGCCGAACCACTATAAATTGCATGTTCTTTACTGCTTTTTGATTCTATTTTGTTAAATTCATATCTAATTTGGGTGTTAGAGACAATTTTTGGTCTAACATTTTGGTGCTTTCACTGAGAAATCTCGAATCCTTAGCTTTTTCGAGATTACCATCTACTATTTGAACCCTCAAGTTCAAAGAAGTTAATCCCTTCTCTCTGACATCTCTCAGTACTTGTTGACTAATCGTTAAAGAATCAAGCATTATGGCTAAGACCAAAGGAAAGGAAGTGCAAGGTGCTAGGGGAAATGATACTAGAGAAAATCAACAAGCTCTTGTGTTAACAAGGTAACGCGCTCAAAGCTCTGGAGAAGATCACTCCAATCAGGAGGATCCAGATTGGATCTGAGGGGTTGATCCAAACCGAGAGGAAGCAAACAGGATCGTGTTGACACTGATCCGACCTAAAGACCCGATCCGAACCGATGGTGCTGGGGGCTCTCACTATCTCCATCCGAACCGCCCCGACCAGGCTGCTATGGGCCGATCCGATCCGAATCAGACTGAAGCTGAAACTTCTACTCGAGCTCCATCTGATGCTCCAATTCTAGCCACGATGACCAGTGCCTAGCCTGATCCATCTGCACCTATTATTCAGGGTGATTTTTCACGTTTTCTCGACATGCTTCAGAGAACTAAAGAAGCATTGGAAGCCCAAAGCCGTGACAACGTTCGTATGCAGGAAAACATGATCACCATGGGTAGAGAATTACAGGAGCTCCAGAGGCAGAGGATCCCTTCCCTACCACGCCACATTCCTACAGTTGATTCGTCTTCTTCGGAGGAGGAACGTCCTCGCGAGAGGAGGCCGCTTGAACGACCTCAGAACCAAGATCAATTGACTTTCGGATCTTTGGGATCCCGAGAAGATGCTGCCCGTGTATTGGATTCTGATGACCCGACTCTACAACAGCCTATGTTGCTACCTATGCGTGGATCCCATGTCTTACCCAGGGATCCCAATATTACTAACCCCACACAGCAACAATTTCTCCAACCTTTACCTCCAGAGATTGATCGGGAGCACAGAGAGCAACGTAGAGCAGCTGCTGCCAGAAACAGAAGGTTATTCCCTGATCAGGAACCCAGGGGTAACCCGAACATCAGATCTAGAGAGCCTGTGCAGACACTAACCAACCCCGATGTACAAGCAATGGTGCGACAGATTATGTCGGAAAGCCGGCGGTATACTAATAAGGATTGGGGCATTGAGCGAAGTCATACCCCTTTCACAGATGACATCCTGAATTACCAGTTCCACTGACAATTCAATTCGCCTCAGATGGATCGATATTCAGGCAGGACAGACCCAGGGCAGCACCTAATGAGATATGCATGGTTTATGAATGCGGCAGCAGCTCCCGATGCCGTAAAGTGCAAAGCTTTTCCCATTTATCTTGAAGATGTAGCATTAATGTGGTTCACTCGACTTCCTCCTCGGTCGGTGTCCAATTTCACAGAATTGAGTGATCGTTTCATGAATCAGTTCCAACTCCATGCCCAAAAGTCCAAGACCGTCATAGAGTTGTCACGAATCAAACAGGGCCCAGGAGAATCTTTGAAGTCATATTTGGATCGCTTCAACCTGGCCGTCACCGAAGTCACTAATCCCCATGAGCCCACTATCCTGATGGCCTTGATAGAAGGAGTAGATCCCGACACAGAATTCGAGGATTACTTGGCTGGAAAGCCACCTCCTACAAGAGAGTTATTCTATGAAAAGGCTAATGTTCGCCTGAGGCGAGAAGAAGCTAAGGCAAATCGGAAGAGAAAGTCCGAAGGGACCTCGAAGGAAGGTATTCAGAGTAATGTCACTATGAAACAGTCTGGTGACAGTTCAGGAAAAGTAGAAGTAAATGTTGGCAACCAGAGTGGTGGTAATGGCAACAGAAATGGGAATGGCAATAGAAGGAATAGAAATCGTGGGAACAGCTCCAATAAAAGACCCAGATTCCATAGTTTTGAAAATTACACGCCATTAAATGATACGTTGGAAAACATCTATCTAGACACATATAGCGTGTTGCAGTACAAAAAGCCACCACCCAGAGATTCTACAGAGAAGGAGATAGAGACAGGAAAGTTTTGCTTGTTTCATGGTACACACGGTCATTCCACCAATGAGTGTCGTCATTTGAGGGACGTCGTCGAAAAATTGCTACAAGAAGGGAAGTTGGATGAGTACAAAGCTGCCCCAAGGGACAGGGGGCAAGGGGGACAAGCCCCAAATCAAGAACAACCCGCTTCAAAACCCACGGCTCAGCAAAAGGATAAGAGGATCATCATTAACTGCATTATAGGCGGGCCTCATTTGATTGGTCGAAGTTTTAAAGCAATGGACCAGTACGTCAACGCCGCCAAGCATTATGAAGTGGGAGAATGCAGCAGCCTTGAAGACGCTCCGATAAAGCAGCAAAAAACGATGTCCGATGATGTCGTATTCCGCAATAGAGACGAGTTTGGAGTTCTATCCCCAATCGACAATACGCTTGTGATAACCACGACAATTGGCCCCGCTCTGGTTCATAAGGTGTTAGTGGACAACGGAAGCTCGGTCAATATCCTCTTCAAGAAAGCCTTCGAACAAATGAGGCTCGAAGCAAAAGACTTAAAGCCATGTCAAGGATGGATACGTGGTTTTAACGGAGTATCTACGGCTCCAATGTGTTTTGTGGAACTACCAGTCACACTAGGGCAGGGGGATCGCCATAGAGTAAGGATCCTGCCATTTGTAGTACTGGATTTGGAATCGCCTTATAATGCCTTTCTAGGACGACCAGCCCTTGCCGAATTTAGGGCATGTATTGCGCCTTGGTGTTTGCTGCTAAAATTCCCGACTGACTCGGGAGTTGGGACAATGAGAGGCGACCAAGCCACGGGACGGGCTTGTTACGTGGTAGAGTTAAAGATGCTGAGGAAGGGGCTGGATATAGATGCTAAAGACGATTCCGCCTCCCCAAAGGGGGCCTCAGCATAGCAACTAAAGGGCCCTGCCCCGAGATAGTCGCACTCATACGTGCTCGAGGATATAGATCCCAGAGAGGATAGAGAGCCTGGGGACATGAAAGCGACTCCCAATGAAATAACGATCGACATATCTATTGACGAAACTGAGCCAACAAGAGTATTAAAGATTGGCTCGCAACTAGATCCAGTTAGAGCAAAAGAAATGGATGATTTTTTGAAGGCAAATCTGCATGTGTTTGCCTGGACCCACGCTGACATGTATGGGATTTCGCCAGCCATCATGAGTCACTCCTTGTGCGTTAATCCAAAGCAACCACCAGTCAAGCAGAAGAGACGGATGTTGGGCCCAGAGCGGTCAGCAGCTTTGAAAGAAGAAGTAAAAAAGTTAAATGTAACGGATTCATTAAGGATTCGAAGTATCCCGACTGGATATCGAATCATGTCCTGGTTAAAAAGTCAAATGGGAAGTGGAGAACATGCATCGACTTCTCTAATTTGAACAAGGCTTGCCCGAAGGATAGTTTGCCTCTCCCCAGGATTGATCAACTAGTAGATTCAACTGCCGGGCACGAACTTTTATCCTTTATGGATGCTTATTCCAGGTACAATCAAATTCCCATGCACGTAGCAGATCAAGAGCATACAAGCTTTATTACAGACTTGGGGTTGTATTGTTACGTCGTAATGCCATTTGTACAAAAAAATGCGGGAGCCACATATCAGCGCCTGGTCAACCGCATGTTTTACAATCAAATTGGGAAGACTATGGAAGTTTATGTAGAAGATATGCTAGTGAAATCCAAGTAATCTTCTGATCATATGAAAGACTTAGCAGAAATGTTTGGCATACTACGAAGGTATGTGATGAAGTTGAACCCTTTGAAGTGCTCTTTTGGCGTGGCATCAGGCAAGTTCCTTGGCTTTATCGTGAGTTCCAGAGGAATTGAAATCAACCCAGACCAAATAGCAGCAATTCGGAATATAGAGGAGCCGCGAAAGATTAGGGATGTTCAGAGCTTAGCTGGGAAAGTTGTAGCACTGGGCAGGTTCATCTCCAAAGCAACAGACAAGTGTGTGCCTTTCTTGGATCTTATAAAACGGGGAAAGCGAAATTTTGAGTGGACCCCCGATTGTGTGGAGGCGTTCCAGGATCTGTTAGACTTCTTAGAAAAGCCTCCAATATTATCAAAGCCCGCGCAACATGAAGATTTGTTCGTCTACTTGGCGGTATCATCTCACGCCGTCAGTGCAGCACTAGTACGTGAAGAGGAAAAAGTCCAGAAGCCTGTGTATTACGTAAGCAAAAAACTAGCTGCTGCAGAATGCAACTATCCAAAGATAGAGAAGCTTGCTTATAGCCTCCTGATTGCTTCCCGCAAACTCCGCAACTGTTTTCAGGCACACCCAATAGTTGTGTATACCGACCAACCTTTGAGACAAGTATTGCAGAAACCTGAAGCATCAGGGCGGCTACTCAAATGGAATATTGAGCTGAGCCAGTTTGATTTTAATTTTCAGCCACGAAGATCAATACGGGGGCAGGCCTTGGCTGACTTCATAGCTGAATTTACGATTCCTGAAGAAGAAACGGTGGGTGACAAGACAATTACTTCGGATCAAGAATTGGAGCTTAGTCCGTGGAGATTATATACGAACGGAGCCAAGAATGATAGAAAGTCCGGCGCCGGAGTTGTTTTAATAACTCCTAAAGGATGATATATCCACTATGCATTGCGATTAGAGTTTGCTGCTACCAATAATGACTCTGAGTATGAAGCCCTGGTTGCCAGGCTGAAACTCGCCAAAGATTTGGGAGTGAAGACACTAGATATATATTGCGATTCCAAAATAGTGGTATGTCAAGTTCGGGAAGAATTTGCTGCTAAGGGACCTCGGCTCATCACTTATCTTAAGAAAGTAAAGAAGTTGTTGGAAGGTTTGGAGCGTTATAGCATAACACACATTCCAAGGGCAGAAAATCAGAAAGCAGATCGATTGGCGAAGCTAGCAAGTTCAGATAGTCTTAAAGAATCCGAAATGGTTCCAATAGAGGTGTTGGTTTCACCCAGTTTCGACCTGATGGAAGTAGAGCTAGCCTTGGAAGTTGAACCAGAAAGAGAATCCTGGATGACACCAATTTAGAACTTTCTCAAAAGTGGAACTCTCCCATTGAAAAAGAGCGAAAGACGAGTTGTAAGACGTAAGGCCACAAGATACGTTTTACAGGACGACGTCCTTTATCGTCAAGGGTTTTCAATGCCCCTGCTACGGTGTATCGCACATGACGACATCAAGCGTGTACTGCAAGAGGTGCATGATGGTGAGTGTGGAGATCACACTGGGGGTCAAACCCTGGCAAAGAAAGTGTTATGGTACGGATATTTTTGGCCTACCGTGAACAAAGACGCAGCTGCTTATTCACGACGCTGCGACAGATGTCAAAGATATGCCAAAGTTCCCAGAGCGCCTCCTACTCAGCTCAAGTCAATGGTAAATCCGTGGCCGTTTGCCATGTAGGGAGTTGACATTATTGGAGTGCTACCCATTGCCAGAGGAGGAGCCAAGTATGCGATCATTGTCGTGGATTACTTCACGAAATGGGTGGAAGCTGAACCTTTAACAACCATCACGACAAGGAAAGTGATCAGTTTCGTGGTGAGAAACATTATTTGTCGGTTTGGGATACCGAAGACCATCATAACTGACAATTGGACGTAGTTTGACAGCATAGAGTTCAGAAACTTTTGCCAGAAATACAAAATTGATAAGCGATACACTACAGTAGCTCATCCGCAGTCAAATGGACAGGTCGAGGCCGTAAATAAAGTCATTAAATCAATTCTAAAGAAGCGACTGAAATGGGCCAAAGCCAGATGGGTAGATGAGTTGCCATTAGCCTTATGGGCATACAGGACGACCTTTAAGACGGCTACTGGCCATACTCCCTATTCACTTTCATTTGGGTCTGAAGCGGTGATCCCGGTAGAATTGGAAGTCCCTTCTCATCGATTCGCGTACTATGACCCGATGACGAATAAAGCGCTCCTCCTAGAGTCTCTTGATATGATTGAAGAAAAAAGAGATGAAGACGACTTGCATGCCTCAAGATATTGACATCAAGTGGCACGTTATTTTGACCAAAAGGTTCGCCTCAAAACCTTTGAACCAGGAGACCTATTACTGAAGCGAGCCTTCCCGCCTTCAACCCGGTTGGGTCACAAATGGAAAGGACCGTACGCCATCCAACGAAAGCTTGATAAAGGAACATTCAAGCTAACGACCGTGGATGGTGAAGAGATTCCCAAAGCCTGGAACGCTCAGCATTTATGACGATATCTGAGCTAAATATGAAATGTCATTTCTTTTGTTTTCATAAGTTATGTAAAAAGGCACGACTTGCCTTAAAAAGCATGTTTATGTGAACAAAAGATTATAAAGTGGATGTAGGCTACGACTTAGCCGAACCACTATAAAATATCGTGTGTCATTTACTTTCCTGCATTATTTATATCTTCAACTATTATTCTATTATGACTGTGAAACACGAAATGTTAAACTAAAGTTGAAGATGACCTATATGCGGGGACAAACAAAACGACTATTTGTACAATAAGACATAAAAGAATGGGAAGACGACATTCTTAACTCTGACTCTCATGAATCGAGAGAGAGTATAAAGGACGGGAAGACGACATCCTCTGAAACGTGAAGGTGCACCCATATGAGAGACCGCCTCAGCAAGAACTCTAACCTGGATATAAGACAGGAGAGTATAAAAGATGCCAGAAAAGAACAGGCATCAATAACGAAAGGAATGTGACCCCCGTCAGAGAATCGGGGACATTCAGACTTTTTAATTTAATCTTGAATAGTTCTCCTTCAATTACTCAAGATTGACTGGGGGCATACATGTACACACATATTCCCCTCCACCATGACTCCATTACATGACTTTAGTATGACAGGCATTTGTATTTTTACATAAGTACTGAACTAACGACTAACAGGCATTGCAGGAAATGAATTATTTTTATTTACAAACGTGTGAGTTTGTACAGGAAAACAAGCAAAAAAAAAGATGCGAGGGCCACATTCGCTGCAACAATTGTGGGCCAATTAAATACTAAAATAAAGCAAAACGCTTCATCACTTAGACGTTGAAGTGGATTTATATTTTTTAGCAGCCTTCTGAGCATCCTTCGCCTCTCTTTCAGCATCAGTTAAAATGCGCCTTGGTTTTTTCCTCCTTGAGAATGAAGTGCTGGAATCAGCAGATTTTTTTCCCAGGAGTCGGAACATTGGAATCAAGAGAAGACTTTTTAGCAAGCTCTTCTGTAATAGACCTGGTCTAAAGCTTAACAACTAACCTTGATCCAGCATCCACCACTGCGAGAGGCTTAAGGCTTTCGGGGTCCAGGTCTTCAACTTTAAGCTGCATACGTTTGTCTTGTTTGGCTTTCAATGCAACTAAAGTGATGTCATCAGCGCTTTTTGACTCCCCAACTATAGCCACCTCAGGGTCTTCCTCATGTCCCTCATTGCCACTGTCTTCCTTCAAGGCGTCTATCATGTCGCCATCGTCAGGAGCATCAGCCTTACCCTTGTCTCCTTCAGCCTTCTCCGCTGACTTTGCTTCGGCAGTGGTTCCCTGAGGCACGTCTGCCTTCTCGGAAGGTTCAACACCCACAGAGTGAGAAGCAACAGTTATCAACCCAGGAGAAAATAAGTGGTCCTTCATCGATTACCCGACTATGCGATGGAAAGTGGAGACAGCTTTGACAAACTGGGGTGAAAAGGTAGAAATACCTTCCGATGATTTTTCAGCTGGAGTAACTGCCGTCTCTGACACCGTCTCAGGAATGGGGGATAAAAGAGATGCCTGAGGGATCGTTGGGTTTTCAGGATCATATCCCTCGAATCCAGAAGTTTCGGCGGCAGTCGAAGAAGAACCAACCTCGGAGATGTGCTTTTGTTTGGCCCTTCTCTTTTCCTCCTCCATGGCAGCAGCGATTAGGCGACGCCCCTCAGCTAGACGTGCCGGCTCGTCATCTCTTAGATATTTTTCCATGAGCTTGTCCTCGTCGATGGAATCAACCTTGAGTTCTTCTTCCTCCCATTCAACAATTTGGCTCCACACGTGAACCAATGTAGTCGGATAATCTTCAATCCAAGAGATGTTTCGATGGCTGATTATATGTGCAAAAAATTCGATCATTAATTCACCGAAGCCCTGCACATCCTCCTGGGCCACTGCCAGCTGCTTGCGGGACTCTTCGGTTGACTTGATGACACTTTCAACATTACTCTCCGCTAGGACAGCCCTGTTTTCGGCCACCATCAACTTGGAAGCTAAGTCAGCGTTTTTCTTCTCCAATTCGGCATTCTTTTTCGCTAACTCGGCCTTTTCTCGCTCAAAAGCAGCGTAAGCAAGTTGCATTTTGGCATTATTCGACTTAGCGTCTTCTGCTTGCTTCTTCAGCTCCGAGCGCTCTTGACTATGAGACTCGAGCAAGTCATGATAACGTTTTTGTAGCTCTTCAAATTGTTGCTTGAAGCTAGCAGTATCCCGTTGAGCGATAGCAAGTTGGGCCTATGTATCCTCAAGGTCTTTCCCCAAATTTTTCAAGGCCTTTGCGTCGGCTTCTGCAGTCTTTTTCGTCGAGTTCGTATCCGTGATTAGAGTTCAGATAATTTTGGAGAGGTTGCGCGAGTACTTGAACATCTCCGAATATTGTTTTTCGACTGCGTCAATTTTTGCTTTGCCCTCGTCTGCCCACCTCGAGGAAATAGGCTCAAGAGCAGGTAAGAAAGTCAAGTTTTCAAAATAGTGTTCGGGGAACTACTCCTCTAGATACGCCCGCTTAACTGCAGTTTCATCATCCAATGGTGGAGGTGCGGGGAATGTCAATTGGGTATCCTTATGTGTGGAGGGCTCAATGGCCTCCTCACCCTTTCTAGGCCGCTTAGCAGGAACCTTGCGCTTGCTTCGCGGGTCGGTATCTCTCGGCGGGCTCCTTTCCCTACTGCGTTTTTCTTGAGAAGAGATTTGATCTTTTGACTGAGACGTGTCATCTCCTCGACGACCTTGGTAGCCTTTGTATCGCTCTGGATCCGACCGAATGGGAGAGCGAGAGCGCGAGGTCCGCAAATGATAAGAATCATAAGGCCTTCTATCCTCCCTACCGCGGCTTTCGTGGCGATCGTGCTCAACATCATGAGGGGGTCTGGTCATGCTGCGGCGTAGTTTCCTGATGTCATAGTGAGCACGAGACATTGTACCTGCGCAACAATACAAGTGGAATTCAGAATCAGTATTCTCTTAAGAAATAAGTGCTGTGAAGTGCGGTGCTATTGTTTTAAGTGCATCCTAAGTGGTGTCCCCCCCCCCACCCGACAAACCAGAGTCCGAAGCCAAGCCAGCACGAGTGGGCTCTTTGGCCTTGACAGGAGTAGTCTCCTCTGAAGAAGTAAAAACTAAAGGATTCGTGCCAAAATCCTCGAAAGTCTAAATAGTGTCAGGAAGGGGGAGATCTCCCAAGCCCTGAAATGTAGGATCATCAGCAGTTGGGGCATCTCTTTGGGAAGCGCCTCTTGGCTGTTCTTTAGGAGATGGTGATTTCTCAGGAGAAATAGCATCCCCAGGATTGATGTACCCTTCCCAGTGCTTTTCAGGTAAGTTAGCCAGCTTATCGTCCTGAGTTGAAGTTGGAGAAGGTGAAGTTCGAAGTGATATTGTGGGGCCTCTCGAGCTCTCGCCCATTTCTGGAATTACATCCACTGGAGGGATATATACATATGGACCTGACCTGTGACCTATGCTACGGGTAATGGATAATAACCCGTGGTGATGAAGATATTCATCCTTGAGGACCTCATCGATAGTTAGAAATTTTTGGTCACCATTGAGGAGCTGATGCATCCGATCAAAATACACTTGATCCGATATTTGTTTGGGATTATCAACTGCAAACAAAAAGAAAACGGATTAATGTATTGACATGGATACTCAGAGTTGAGATTTAGAAAACCAATGCTTTACTTGATTTTGTCCATCTCCTAGCACATCCCGGCTGTTGCCTTATATAAAACCATTCCATCTTGGAGTCGCCGGCCTTGCTGCTGAATGACGCCGAAATTATTTTTCTTTTCGGGACTGATCCGAAGTAAGAGAAAGAAGGAGTTTCTCGAGTCTGATGCTTGACGTTATAAAAGAAATGAACGTCGTCGAAAGTGAGCTCTGTATCTAAGATCTCACGGCATGCTACATATAAGGTATATAGGTAAGCATAAGAGTTGGGATGCAGCTGCATGGGGGAAATCTGCATCTGTCTTAGGAAGTCGACAACAAAAGGAGAAAATGGTGGGATAGCCCCAACCATGCACATTAATCGGGTGATTGCCATAAACCGTTCTGGAGGACTGTGAGAACGGTCAGTTTTCGACGGTACCAGAGTATCCCTTCTTAATATACCGTGCTTTAGACATATGCGAGCAAGTCTATCATTATTGATCGTTGATTCAACAGAGTCCTTGGGTGATTCCAAGATAATGGCAGACTCAAATTCGTCAGGGGCTCGGCAATCTCCAATACCTCCCTCCTCCTTATAGCCTAGAGAAGCTTCGCTGTCCGAGGATGTTTCGTTGCTATGCGTTCCTATTTCATAATCTGAGCCCTCGTCATCCCATTCTGGGTCTTAAGAAGAAGATATGTCATTAAGAGTATATTTCTCAGAAGTTTCTGCAATTTTCGTCTTTTTTGCTAATCTAGAAGAACGTCTTTCGGTCATGATCGCTAGACTATTGAAGAAACAATGGCAAGGATTAGAGTAAATTTGCCCATGACCCCCGTGTGTGTATGTGAACTAAAGTGTGTGCTACGTGTGACTGAAATGCAGAGCAAATACATGAAAGCATAATGTAAAGGGCCAAGGAAGCAATAATGTTCAGAATGATTCTTGACGTTTGTCATGTCTGAAAGGCGCTATCCTAACTCTTCGTCAAGTTGAAGGCTATGTCAAGCATTTATTAAGACAGTTGAAAAAATTCTTACACACTAAGTTAAGCTATTTCGGTTCGGTTCGGACATCTTCATTGGGATCGGATCGGAGGGAAAAGTCAAGTTTCGATGGGACAGTGAGGTAAACCGGATCGGCTCAGATGTAGACTTTCGGAGCGGATCGGATCAGTTCGAGAAATCATTCTATTCTTTGCCTCTTATTACCATCTGATCCGAACAGGTGAGTTTTAGTTTCCTCCTTCTTTTTTGCCTGTCTCTGCTCCGATCCGGTCTCGTAAACACAATCCGATCCAGTTAAGTTGGTTTCGTTTCTCTTTTTTGCTTTTTCTTTTACCCCAACCCGATCCGGTTATATGAACACCTCTCCTTTTCTTTCATTTCAATGCTTCTTCATCCGAACCGATCCCAGCTCCTCTCTTTCCCTTTATCTCCTTCCTTCTCCTTCTCACCGAACCCGATTCAATTTCGCAAAACCCAACCGAGTCCAAGCATTTACGTGCTTAAATGTTCTGTATAACCAAAACTCTTCCTCTCGACTCCTCGAGATGGTGACAAAAGCCACCAACGACGACGGCGAAGAGAGAGAGGGTGGCGGCGTTGAAATCAAACACACACCAGGTTCAAATCATCCAGTTTTACCACAAATCCAAATCGAGATCGATTACAACAGAGTGATTCGAGATTTTAAACCTACCTATGTGTTGAATTTGAGGATTAAAACGAAAAGGTTTCGGAGTTTTTAAGAATTCTAGGGTTTTGATGCAAATCTCGCTGAAAGAAAATAATAAAGAAGGTAGAGGAAGAAGGAGACGAGGAAGATATTTATACGAAATCGCAGTGACTACTCGTATTCCCAATTTTTCTCAGCCCGATCGGACCGGAAGTTAAGCCCATTAAGTCCCTATGGCCTGTTGATCCATGGGGGAGTTGATTCGATGTATCTGCTCGGATGTGCCACTGAAGTATACCCGTCCGGATCGGAATCCGAACCGAAGGCAATTATTCGATGACTCTGGTTCAAAGGATGTCCCATAAATTGCTTCGAAGCCCACTTTATCTCAGATAAGAGTGTACTTCGAGGGGGCAAAAGGTTAGCCTACTTTGTGAACTAGGCTACATAAAGAGCAAATAGTGAGAAGGACACCAATCAGATCGAATCGGAGAAAGATAGTGCAGGAGGTAAATAAAGATCAAGAGCGCAGACACATCCTCAGATCGGAACGGAGAGATACAACAGTAGCCTTATTACATCGGATCGGATCGGCCATACGTCAGCAATGCCAAAGGATAGCAAGTGGCTTCAGCGGATCGGTTCGGAGGAACACTCTAGCGACAACAGAAGAAAGCAAGCAAGCCCAATGGTTCGGATCGGATGAGTACGTCAGCAGCATGAAGGGGCATCAAGCAGGCTAAACCGGATCGGATCGGACGCTCCGATCCGATCCCCTTTTCTCCTTTGAATTCGTAGCCATTGCTGCGCATATCCCCTGAAGACGCAGCCTGTGTCGAAAATAAGGGCATCCAGAGTTTAGGTTAAAACAATAAACTCCAGGTCAGTCATGTGACTGGTGTGAGAACTAAAACGGTTATTTAAAACTTTAATTTAAAGATAGTAATTCAAGGGACCACGCCGTATAACACGGAACGGGTTTCCTCCCAAGAATACTAGTGCATATAACAAAACAACGCAATGCTTTTTGAAAAAATGAAGCTATTATAAGACCCAGGTCCCATCACACAATGCAACGCAAGCCGGAGGATAGGGTTTTCCCTTATAATAGCCAAATAATGCTTGATACGTTTAAAACAAATCATTTGATACTATCATAGGTGAATAGTGTCAACACATTTTCAATCATAAATATCAATCATAGACGGCAGGGGTACCATATATCATGTCGCCATACTAGTTCTACAATTAAAACTGCAATATCACGTATTGGAAATTGGATTTCCGTCATGAGCCGAGGCAAGGGGCAAGCTCCTCTCCGCGTTCGAGACACTCTAGCAAATGTCGTAGGACCCCACTCTGATCCTTGGATCTTCAGGGCCGGTCCTCTCTTACTTTTGAGGATTAGTTATTCCTGAACACACGTTTCCCGGTCCTTACAGACCTATAACCGAGGCGCCTCGTATCCAACAACCACACAGGTGAAAAGTATATAAATGTCAGGGCTGGTAGGTCACTGACACCACCCTAGCTAGAAAGAAACGTCGTGCTCTCCCTGCAGTCACTATCCCGTTTTTGACTCATACCGAGGTGTGAGGCTCGCGAATTCACGCTTTACACAAAGCTACGCCACACAGGCCGTGCTTTGATCATCAACCACAAGACTTTGCTTTTCAACAGAAGCCTTGATCAATTGCCACTTACGCGTGCCACACTGGCAATTCAATCCATGCGACTGATGTCCATCGATATACAACCTCTGAGCTCGTACGTCTCAGAGAAGGGCGTTAAGCAAGAGAATAAATTCTCTGCCGCCAAACAGATGTATATTTAATAGAGATCAATCAACACAGAATAAAATCCAATGTCAGACACACAATCCATTTACAAGTTCGTTCAGGGTCTGAATGAAACCGGAGGCACTTTCCTCGCATATCCATCCATCTCCAAGTACGTCGGGATGATCACCAACTATTTCCCTCATCTTGGGTGTACAGCCCAATCGAGATCATCAGTAATCACCCAAACGATGTGAAGACTTCCGGTCTTCAACCACCGTCTTCATCTTCAACATCTCGTCGAATCGGTTATTCAGAATGGGTATAACCCGGCCTTTCTGAATAACCCAAGTATATAATAAACAAATGTTACACAAACACAACGAACGCCTCATTCCAATTCAGAATATTCTTTTATTCACAAAATCACATTCTTAGGGAAAGGTTCCCATTAATTTTATCTAAGATAAATTCTTCTAAATTTATTCTATAATCTTCCTTTGGATATCATTTCAAACTAGTCGGGATTAGCGAGCCACACCGAAGTAATTATTTATTTTATTTCCCAATCCCAACCTATATATCCCATGGAGAAAACTGGTAATACTCCACATCTAACAACATGGTGTTATCGGTAAAATTAATTACCATTTCACGTTCAAATCTAACTAAAGATTTAACTATCGCCTTGGAGCAAAACTGGTGACACTCCATTCTCGATCACTTTCCAAATTTGATAATTTAAATTATCAATTCACATTTCTATCTAATTAAGGATTCATTAAAACTCCACTTAGTTTTAATCTTTTCAAAAATCAATATCCTGTCTTTAACTGGGTTAAAGAACCAACGTCATCTAAAACACGATTCACGATGAACCCAAATCATATTTGATATTAAATACAAGGCTTTGAATAGAAAATATATCGGCTTATATTCAATATCAAATTCTGAAACCAACATATATCGTATTGGAAATAACGATATAAAATATATCTTTCAAATTCCCATAATAATATCTGTATAGTCACGAATCCAACATCGAAATATTCCGAAGATAATTTCGATTCAACTCCAGTCCAATTCATGTATTGGGGATATTGATTATTTTTAAAATCACTTTCAAATTCAATTTATTTATTTCAAAAATAAAATGATTTTTTAATTCTAGTTCAAAACCAGTTCATTTCGATAAAAAAACTATTTTTATCTTTTCAAATGTGGAATTTTTCACCCCAGTTCTTTCCAATTCACATATTATGATTTTACACAAATTATTAATATTTTTAATAATTTTATCAAGGCCCGTACAGTCGATTTCCAACAATGGCCATCGAATTGCACTTACAGCGACCTTTTCTGAAATTGATTTGGACATAATTCCAAATCCAACGGTTAGATTTCAAAGTTCTAATATTCATTGGAAAGCCCTTTTCGATACGAACCCAACGGTTCCGGTTTTAGGAGAATCCGACTGTCGGATCTCCCGCAACGTCAATTCGAAGTCAATGGTCGAAATTCATGAACTGCCGCGGTGCGGCGCGTTCTATTCAGGCCATTATATATATATATATAATATATATATATATAATATATATATATTTCGTTGATTTCCTTTTAAAACGTATTTTATAAATCGTTTTAAATTCGTTTTCAAAACCATTTCAACTCTATATTCAATTTCAAATCAAAATTGAATATTTCATATCATTACTATATAAATGATAATATTTTCAAAATGTTATATTTTGAAATCACCACTTTTTCAGTATTCACTATAAAAACGAATATAATCGATATAAATATCGTTCACGTCAAAATAGCGCAACTCTAATCAACACGGCTTTATATATTTCAATAAATTCGTTATTCTACTGAACAAATGAATATATATATTCCATTCAACACATGAATCTATATTTCTTTCAACACACGTCTATTTTTGTTATGTAAAATATTTTATAAAATTATGGTATCTATCATTTGATTTTTAATTAGACTCCACCGTGAAGTAGTTCTAATTTTAAATATGATGAAGATGTAAATTTTATTATTAAAATATTTTACTCAACACATAAATAGTTTCAACACATGAATTTTCTTTTATAATATTCATTATTTTCCCGATTGGAATGAGGCCCAATCAATCACCATATAATGTAAATTATATGGATTCCATACAACACACGTATATAAAAGCAACGATAACCAATCAACCATCATCCAAAGTGCACCAAACAACTGCATAAGCATCAAATATAAATAATCAACGCTTACACAGTCTGTCGACCAATCGATCGACATACAATTAAATAATTGGGATTAGTGTATGCCAAATATCATCCCAATACCCATGTGGGGTTTCAAATCAACAAACACATATTTTTATTTGTGCAGTTGGGCGATGTGTAAAATTTATCGACCCAATCAATATCAGTCAAATCAGTGTATATAAACAAATCGGCCGATCTGTTTATAAATATTTATTTATTCACATTCACGTTAAAAATTATTTTTTTAACGATAATTAATTTATTTCAACACATCCACATTTTATTATCGATTTCACATCCACATCACAAACAAATTTCACAACACATCAATTAAACAAACAAGCCATCCATGGTCTGTGGATGACGGGTGTCGGGTGCTGCTAAGCACCGTCTACATCCTAGTATATATATAACTAGAAAAAGAAATTTAGACTGAGAAGTTCTCACCAACAGCTATCCCAACTCCACGACAATTCATTTATAGAAATCTTCATCGTTCTCGCCTTTCGTTATTTTCGTCGTCCGTATTCACTACATATATAAAAATCACATTTTTATATTCTCTATTATATAGAAATTCTATTTTTACACCGCTACTATATAGATAAAAATTCTATTTTTACTACGCTATTCAATATGTAAAATCTCTATTTTTACAACGCTATTCAATATGTAAAATCTCTATTTTTACAACGCTATTCAATATGTAAAATCTCTATTTTTACAATGCTATTCAATATGTAAAATCTCTATTTTTACTTCGCTATTCAATATAGAAAAATCGAATTTTTACTTCGCTATTCAATATAGAAAAATCGTATTTTTACTTCGCTATTCAATATAGAAAAATCGTATTTTTACTTCGCTATTCAATATAGAAAAATCATATTTTTATCACTTCAACTTTTAAAATAAAAATCACATTTTTATAATGAAGTTATTTAAATAAAAATTCAATCTTTTTGTTTGCTACTTCATGATAAAAATTGAATTTTTACAGTGTTAAAAAAACGAATCTTTACATAGGACAAAAATCATATTTTTATACAAAGTTATTTATTTTTAAAACCAATTTTTCTTTCTTTTCTATATTTTCAAAAACCAATTCTATTTATATTTTCTAGAATCTCTTCTGCTTATTTTTGAAAAACAAGGATTTTTATATTTTCTACATATTTGAATTTTAGATTTTAACAATGCTTTAAACATCAATTGCATATATTTAAAATAAAATAATTAATTATGTTAACAAAGGGGATTACCTCCTCTCATCTTCGTTCCTGTGTTATCAGCAGACCCCGTTCAAAATACCGGACGCCTAAAAACCCATCCTAGCAAAGAACATCACCTGCGCCCGCTGTTCGACGGAGAGGGGGGGTCCACTTCGGTTGTTGGTGGTCGCGCGGAGGCGAGGGGGTCAGGGGGTAATCGCGGTGGCCGTGCTGTGTTGGCGGTGGGGTCTTTGGGGCTGGAGCGGTTTTTGATAGAGGAGGGGAGGGCGCTGTCGAGGTGGATGGACGGAGGGGGATCGAACGACGGTGGGGGGAAGGGGGGTCGTGATGTGAGGGCGTCGACTGGTGGTTAGGGCTTCAGGCCGATTTTGTTTTTTTTTTCTTTTTTATTCCCAATCGGGTTTAGAACGATGGCAAAAGGGAAAGGTGGGTTTGACTGTAAAGAGGAGGGTGGAAAGAATTATATATTTATATTATTTTAATTATCCCTATAGTTGACTTTTTATTCGAAAACCAAACGAGACCCAACGACTGTCGTCCATAGCTAATTACCCCCATTCCAAACACAATGGGATATGTCCCATAAGCCAATTCGACTGTTTCAATCAGTTTCCATCAAAATTAAAATATAAATAAATAGAAACGGTCAATATTGATTTTAACGTACATTTCAATTTACCGGGGCCACATACTAACTCGAAAAATTCCCGAAAAATATTTTCTAGCTTCGTATTGATGATACGGTCCTAACAAAACTAGTTTCGTCGAATTCTGGGACCGTTGGAAAAATGTCCATTTTCCAGTCGACTAAAATCAACTTAAACTGGTCAAAGGCGTTTTCCTTTGCCACGCTCACAATTGATTCGAAAAATTATGAAAATTGGAATCTAGCAATAAATTGACATCACGGATCCAACAAAAAGTGGTTTCGTCGAAATCCGAGGTCGTTTGCAAAATTCCCATTTTTAAGGGCCTAAATTCCATAGCGACTATTCAGAATTTTCAACTGGACGTATCTTTTGATTCCCGCTATGAAATTTCGATTTGTCGGATTCGTTGGAAATATATTCCAAAATAGATCCTAATGTTTTTGGTTTCACTAAAATCCGGTTTGTTTTGCACCCGGTACATTCAATTGAAGTTTGAAATCGAATTATCGAACTACCGCGCCATTTTCAATTCTATTTATAATTATATATAATTATTTATATTCTAACGACGACGTATATAATATATACGTTCGATTCTATTCAAAATAAAATTCTGGTCGATATTATTTAAAATAATTCATTTTAAATGTTCAAAATTCGCTAAAATTGCCAAAATAAAAATTTTAAACTGGCCCAGATTTTCGGGTTGTTACAATCTCCCCCACTTAAAACTTTTCATCCCCGAAAAGGAACAAAGTTGAAAGTGGTTTGATTAATCAATTCTGCGTTCGATCTGGCTTCCATTCTCCAACTTTTCAGTTTTTGAGAATTTTCAAATTCTTCAAAAATTTGGCTAACACCCTAAATTTTCGAAAAATTTCGCCATAACCTCCCCTGCACCCGGAGCCACGGGAAAATCCCGAAATTTCCATACAGGCCTTCTGATCTCAAAAAGAAAAAGAAAAAGCCAAGAGGCTAGCGAATCGGCTCATAAAATCATCATCACCCAAACAAAACAGTAAATTATAGTAAACATGTACCTATTTGTCGGGCAAACAAATTTTATTCTTCTGCTCTAGCCTCCTTGCTATGACCTGTTCATTGTAAGTACATGTATATGCAAGCAAATGCAACCAATTTTCAATACAATTCAATATTTGATTCTATTAGGCTAAATGGTTAAAAATTAGCAAACAAATAAACAAACAACACAAACATCAATCAATTAGTGAATTAGAGTTTCAAATTCATAATTTTGATATATAGGTAAAAATCATGTTTTTGATGCCAATTCACAACAAATAAATCTATCTGCATAAGTTTTGGTTCTCACACCAGTCTAATGGAAATATATAGATATCACACCTTCGAAACACGAACATAAATACTGATGATGTGGCCACATCATCAGAATCATCCCCGGGTGTCTAGAATGTGACTCTATATCTATCCAGTATATTGAAACTTCGAATATACGTTCATGACGCGTATATGCAAAATCTTTATATACTCGATTGTCCATATTCAAAATAAATAAATATTCAAATACGTATAAAGCGATTTAAATTTTCAAAACAAAATTGTTTTCATTTGAAAAATATACTCTTCACACTCGTTCTAGGATACTACTGATCCTATCTCAAACGAGTCATTCTAATTGGATATTACTAATCCAATATCTAATGAATTCTTTCGTATGGTTCTATTGTGTCTTGTTCTCGAGCTCTGTAAACCAAAGCTCTGATACCAACTGTAACGGCAAGGAATTTCGCTCGATCTGAATCGATCGTTAAACCGACAAAGACCGTTCGAAACCCCTGATCGTTTTGAGAACAGGACAAATCAAAACGCAGACGGAAGAACATTTCATTATTATTACAACAATTCCATCAGATAAAAGAATATACAGAGTATAAATGAATAAATTACACAGAAAATATCAGAGATTTAAATTACATTTGATAAATATCAGAGATTACAGTAAATTACATACCAGCGGAAAAATATACAAAACACAACTGAAAGTGATACACGGATACAGAGCTTTCCGAGCACCGTTCCGGCTGTAAATCAGGACCCTGTGGATATAAATCTGCAAAACCAAAACTACTAGCTGCCTGTGTCGAAAATAAGGGCACCCAGAGTTTAGGTTAAAACAATAAACTCCAGGTCAGTCATGTGACTAGTGTGAGAACTAAAACGGTTATTTAAAACTTTACTTTAAAGATAGTAATTCAAGGGACCACGCCGTATAACACGGAATGGGTTTCCTCCCAAGAATACTAGTGCATATAACAAAACAACGCAATGCTTTTTGGAAAAATGAAGCTATTATAAGACCCAGGTCCCATCACACAATGCAACGCAAGCCGAGGGATAGGGTTTTCCCTTATAATAGCCAAATAATGCTTGATACGTTTAAAACAAATCATTTGATACTATCATAGGTGAATAGTGTCAAAACATTTTCAATCATAAATATCAACCATAGACGGCATGGGTACCATATATCATGTCGCCATACTAGTTCTATAATTAAAACTGCAATATCACGTATTGGAAATTGGATTTCCGTCATGAGCCGAGGCAAGGGGCAAGCTCCTCTCCGCGTTCGAGACACTCTAGCAAATGTCCCAGGACCCCATTCTGATCCTTGGATCTTCAGGGCCGGTCCTCTCTTACTTTTGACGATTAGTTATTCCTGAACACACGTTTCCCGGTCCTTACAGACCTATATCTGAGGCGCCTCGTATCCAACAACCACAGTGGTGAAAAGTATATAAATGTCAGGGCTGGTAGGTCACTGACACCACCCTAGCTAGAAAGAAACGTCGTGCTCTCCCTGCAGTCACTATCCCGTTTTTGACTCATACCGAGGTGTGAGGCTCGCGAATTCACGCTATACATAAAGCTACGCCACACAGGCCGTGCTTTGATCATCAACCACAAGACTTTGCTTTTCAACAGAAGCCTTGATCAATTGCCACTTACACGTGCCACACTGGCAATTCACTCCAGTCTCCATGCGACTGATGTCCATCGATATACAACCTCTGAGCTCGTACGTCTCAGAGAAGGTCGTTAAGCAAGAGAATAAATTCTCTGCCGCCAAACAGATGTATATTTAATAGAGATCAATCAACACAGAATAAAATCCAATGTCAGACACACAATCCATTTACAAGTTCGTTCTGGGTCTGAACGAAACCGGAGGCACTTTCCTCGCATATCCATCCATCTCCAAGTACGTCGGGACGATCACCAACTGTTTCCCTCATCTTGGGTGTACAGCCCAATCGAGATCATCAGTAATCACCCAAACGATGTAAAGACTTCCGGTCTTCAACCACCGTCTTCATCTTCGACATCTCGTCGAATCGGTTATTCAAAATGGGTATAACCCGGCCTTTCTGAATAACCCACGTATATAATAAACAAATGTTACACAAACACAACGAACGCCTCATTCCAATTCAGAATATTCTTTTATTCACAAAATCACATTCTTAGGGAAAGGTTCCCATTAATTTTATCCAAGATAAATTCTTCTAAATTTATTCTATAATCTTCCTTTGGATATCATTTAAAACTAGTCGGGATTAGCGAGCCACACCGAAGTAATTATTTATTTTATTTCCCTATCCCAACCTATATATCCCATGGAGAAAACTGGTAATACTCCACATCTAACACCACGGTGTTATCGGTAAAATTAATTACCATTTCACGTTCAAATCTAACTAAAGATTTAACTATCGCCTTGGAGCAAAACTGGTGACACTCCATTCTCGATCACTTTCCAAATTTGATAATTTAAATTATCAATTCACATTTCAATCTAACTAAGGATTCATTAAAACTCCACTTAGTTTTAATCTTTTCAAAAATCAATATCCTGTCTTTAACTGGGTTAAAGAACCAATGTCATCTAAAACACGATTCACGATAAACCCATATCATATTTGATATTAAATACAAGGCTTTGAATAGAAAATATATCGGCTTATATTCAATATCAAATTCTGAAACCAACATATATCGTATTGGAAATAACGATATAAAATATATCTTTCAAATTCCCGTAATAATATCTGTATAGTCACGAATCCAACATCGAAATATTCCGAAGATAATTTCGATTCAACTCCAGTCCAATTCACGTATTGGGGATATTGATTATTTTTAAAATCACTTTTAAATTCAATTTATTTATTTCAAAAATAAAATGATTTTTTAATTCTAGTTCAAAACCAGTTCATTTCGATAAAAATCTATTTTTATCTTTTCAAATGTGGAATTTTTCTCCCCAGTTCTTTCCAATTCACATATTATGATTTTACACAAATTATTAATATTTTTAATAATTTTATCAAGGCCCGTACAGTCGATTTCCAACAATGGCCATCGAACTGCACTTACAGCGACCTTTTCTGAAATTGATTTGGACATAATTCCAAATCCAACCGTTAGATTTCAAAGTTCTAATATTCGTTGGAAAGCTCTTTTCGATACGAACCCAACGGTTCCGGTTTTAGGAGAATCCGACGGTCGGATCTCCCGCAACGTCAATTCGAAGTCAATGGTCGAAATTCACGAACTGCCGCGGCGCGGCGCGTTCTATTCAGGCCATTATATATATAATATATATATATTATATATATTTCGTCGATTTCCTTTTAAAACGTATTGTATAAATCGTTTTAAATTCGTTTTCAAAACAATTTCAACTCTGTATTCAATTTCAAATCAAAATTGAATATTTCATATCATTACTATATAAATGATAATATTTTCAAAATGTTATATTTTGAAATCACCACTTTTTCAATATTCACTATAAAAACGAATATAATCGATATAAATATCGTTCACGTCAAAATAGCGCAACTCTAATCAACACGGCTTTATATATTTCAATAAATTCGTTATTCTATTCAACAAATGAATATATATATTCCATTCAACACATGAATCTATATTTCTTTCAACACACGTCTACTTTTGTTATGTAAAATATTTTATAAAATTATGGTATCTATCGTTTGATTTTTAATTAGACTCCACCGTGAAGTAGTTCTAATTTTAAATATGATGAAGATGTAAATTTTATTATTAAAATATTTTACTCAACACATAAATAGTTTCAACACATGAATTTTCTTTTATAATATTCATTATTTTCCCGATTGGAATGAGGCCCAATCAATCACCATATAATGTAAATTATATGGATTCCATACAACACATGTATATAATAGCAACGATAACCAATCAACCATCATCCAAAGTGCACCACACAACTGCATAAGCATCAAATATAAATAATCAATGCTTACACAGTCTGTCGATCAATCGATATCAGTCAAATCAGTGTATGCCAAATATCATCCCAATACCCGTGTGGGGTTTCAAATCAACAAACACAGATTTTTATTTGTGCAGTTGGGCGATGTGTAAAATTTATCGACCCAATCAATATCAGTCAAATCAGTGTATATAAACAAATCGGCCGATCTGTTTATAAATATTTATTTATTCACATTCACGTTAAAAATTATATTTTTAACGATAATTAATTTATTTCAACACATCCACATTTTATTATCGATTTCACATCCACATCACAAACAAATTTCACAACACATCAATTAAACAAACAAGCCATCCATGGTCTGTGGATGACGGGTGTCGGGTGCTGCTAAGCACCGTCTGCATCCTAGTATATATATAACTAGAAAAGGAAATTTAGAGTGAGAAGTTCTCACCAATAGCTATCCCAACTCCACGACACTTCATTTATAGAAATCTTCATCGTTCTCGCCTTTCGTTACTTTCGTCGTCTGTATTCACTACATATATAAAAATCACATTTTTATATTCTCTATTATATAGAAATTCTATTTTTACACCGCTACTATATAGATAAAAATTCTATTTTTACTACGCTATTCAATATGTAAAATCTCTATTTTTACAACGCTATTCAATATGTAAAATCTCTATTTTTACAACGCTATTCAATTTGTAAAATCTCTATTTTTACAACGCTATTCAATATGTAAAATCTCTATTTTTACATCGCTATTCAATATAGAAAAATCGAATTTTTACTTCGCTATTCAATATAGAAAAATCGTATTTTTACTTCGCTATTCAATATAGAAAAATCGTATTTTTACTTTGCTATTCAATATAGAAAAATCATATTTTTACTTCGCTATTCAATATAGAAAAATCGTATTTTTATCACTTCAACTTTTAAAATAAAAATCACATTTTTATAATGAAGTTACTTAAATAAAAATTCAATCTTTTTGTTTGCTACATCATGATAAAAATTGAATTTTTACAGTGTTAAAAAAACGAATCTTTACATAGGACAAAAATCATATTTTTATACAAAGTTATTTATTTTTAAAACCAATTTTTCTTTCTTTTCTATATTTTCAAAAACCAATTCTATTTATATTTTCTAGAATCTCTTCTGCTTATTTTTGAAAAAAAAAGATTTTTATATTTTCTACATATATGAATTTCAGATTTTAACAATGCTTTAAACATCAATTGCATATATTTAAAATAAAATAATTAATTATGTTAACAAAGGGGATTACCTCCTCTCATCTTCGTTCCTGTGGTATCAGCAGACCACTCGCGGTGGCCGTGCTGTGTTGGCAGCGGGGTCTTTGGGGCTGGAGCGGTTTTTGATAGAGGAGGGGAGGGCGCTGTCGAGGTGGATGGACGGAGGGGGATCGAACGATGGTGGGGGGGAGGGGGAGGTCGCGATGTGAGGGCGTCGACTGGTGGTTAGGGCATCAGGACGATTTTGTTTTTTTTTCTTTTTTTTTATTCCCAATCGGGTTTAGAACAATGGCAAAAGGGAAAGGTGGGTTTGACTGTAAAGAGGAGGGTGGAAAGAATTGTATATTTATATTATATTATTTTAATTATCCCTATAGTTGACTTTTTATTCGAACACCAAACGAGACCCAACGACTGTCGTCCATAGCTAATTACCCCCATTACGAACACAATGGGATATGTCCCGTAAGCCAATTCGACTGTTTCGATCAGTTTCCGTCAAAATTAAAATATAAATAAATAGAAACGGTCAATATTGATTTTAACGTACATTTTAATTTACTGGGGCCACATACTAACTCGAAAAATTCCTGAAAAATATTTTCTAGCTTCGTATTGATGATACGGTCCTAACAAAACTAGTTTCATCGAATTCTGAGACCGTTGGAAAAATGTCAATTTTCCAGTCGATTAAAATCAACTCAAACTGGTCAAACGCGTTTTCTTTTGCCACGCTCACATATTGATTCGAAAAATTATGAAAATTGGAATCTAGCAATAAATTGACATCACGGATCCAACAAAAGTGGTTTCGTCGAAATCCGAGGTCGTTTGCAAAATTCCCATTTTTAAGGGCCTAAATTCCATAGCGACTATTCAGAATTTTCAACTGGACGTATCTTTTGATTCCCGCTATGAAATTTCGATTTGTCGGATTCGTTGGAAATATATTCCAAAATAGATCCTAATGTTTTTGGTTTCACTAAAATCCGGTTTGTTTTGCACCAGGTACATTCAATTGAAGTTTGAAATCGAATTATCGAACTACTGCGTCATTTTCAATTCTATTTATAATTATATATAATTATTTATATTCTAACGACGACGTATATAATATATATGATCGATTCTATTCAAAATAAATTTCTGGTCGATATTATTTAAAATAATTCATTTTAAATGTTCAAAATTCGCTAAAATTGCCAAAATAAAAATTTTAAACAGGCCCAGATTTTCGGGTTGTTACAAGATCTGACCATTTCTTCAGCGATCTCCTACTCAATCAATGCGCTGTAGCCATCTTAGAGCCTCCGAACCCGACTATCCAGGGATGAATGCCACGCAATTCCAAACCGGAGCCACTTTGAGCAGACTTTTCACCTTTAAATACACCACCTAGAGGCATTTGAAAGGATCTTTTTGCAAATTCTCAGTCCGTACTTCCTCCATAATCGAATTCTACAATCATATTCTGATTAAAATCATCTCTTAAAGCCCATTCTTGAGAGATTTGAGTGAGTTTATGAATTGTAATCGTGTGGTTGAGTGAGAATTCTTGTTGTATTCATATTCAAATCATCAAATCAAAGAAAACAAAGTGGACGTAGGCTCGCTAATGCCGAACCACTATATATTGCGTGTTCTTTACTGCTTTTTGATTCTATTTTGTTAAATTCATATCTAATTTGGGTGTTAGAGCCAATTTTTGGTCTAACACTATTCAAACTTATTTAAGCTACGCAAATACACTAATTAAAGTAAAAAACTCTTCCCCTAGCCATCGAATAACAATGCGCTGCAACGCCGAACTTTTGTGTGCGCTACGGCTTAAAAGTGCCGTCTTTTCTGCCCGGAATGTCTCCAAACTTCTTGGACTCTTGCACACAACTAGACTAGTGGCCTACTTCGCTATTATTCTAAAGAATAAAATAATATTATTTTTCGAGAGTCATCATTTTATGCACAAAATTTCCTTACAGTCGTAATAAAAATAGACGAAGAACTTTCGAAAAAAATTCATTTCAAACGTTCGTTGCATATCCTAACCAAACTTCACTTTGAAAAGTTACTGTTCATTTTAAATTCAAAACTTTAACAAGCCATAAGTATATTATAAATATTCAAAATCAATTGCAATTATTGCGAATATTCATTGATATTTCTCTACAATGCAACCATCAAAAATGGGACATCGAAATCAAATTTTGGCTTTTCACCGAATATTGTATTATTAAAATATTCATTTTTGACCTTGATTGGAATAAAATTCAAACAAACATCATATGATTTCATTCATATGAATAATACACATCCAGCAATAGTTGCAAACAACTATTGAACATCCAAATGACATCCAATGTGCATCTATTTTCATGTAAGCTTCAAATGATTTATTGATGCTTATTTTGCTTTGTTAATCAATCAATCAACCTGTGAGCTACATACAAGAGAATGTGTAAATCAAATATCATCCTGAGACCCATGTGGGGTTTTCAATCAGTAACAGCCAATTTAGTCTACTTCAGTTTTATGATTTTAACCGTATATAATTATATTTGAATTATTTTTCAAACTAACCAATTTTACTTATACGAGTAATAATAAATTTACCGTTCAAATTATAAATGGATATTTAATTCAATTTCCACTATCACAAATATATTATAATTATTTTAACATGTCAAAAATCTCAAAACCACAATCAAAACATCACACAAGGAATCAACAATTCATCCATCGGGTTTGCAAACAATAATGATGTGAGCTACCATATACCATGTAACATTTTATGATATTAACCAAATAAAATCTATGGTTTTTGATACTATTAAAATCACCAACTATTAAATATTTTAATGTCGCGCTAACTACAAATAGAGAATTTCTAACTTGCAATTTACTTAACATTTCATATTAACTTCTAATGTTAAACAGTCAACTAATTAACTATTCAAACTTATTTAAGCTACGCAAATACACTAATTAAAGTGAAAAACTCTTCCCCAGCCATCGAATAACAATGCACTGTAACGTCGGACTTTTGCACGTGCTACGGCTTAAAAATGTCATCTTTTCTGCCCCGAATGGCTCCAAACTTCTCGGCGACTTTTGCACACACCTAGACTAGTGTTTCAAGCAAGAAAGCAATGATCTTTGGAAAATTGGAGGCTCGTGGGGTCCGACTCTTTGTTGTTCAGTGGAGAAGAGGGTTGTTGCAAGGTCTGCAAGGTGACATGTGGCTCGTAGGGTCCAGTAGAGAGTAGCTAAGGGTAGTAGGAAGGGTGTAGGCTCTTAAAGGAGCAAGCTTTCACCATTGGAAGATTTTAAGGAGGAGAGAAGAAGAGAGGGGGGCACTGCAGTTGAGGGGTGAGGAGGCCGACGTGGCATCAGAGGTGGCAAGTGGGTCCCCTAGGCGGTGGGTGGAGAAGCAAAGGAGGATGAGGAGGCTACCATTTTTAAGTTTATAAGTTCTTAATCTTTGTTATGTAAAATGGATGATGACACTAAGCTAAATAAACCTAACTAACAACAAAATAAGTCATGGAAGCTCAAATTAAGGGGGGAATGCCAAGTGGAGGGGAGAGGTGCTTCATTGTCTAATTTTCATTGGACCAACACTATTCATGAGCTGATATTTTGACGGTGTGTTAATTACAATGTGCAAACTTCATTCTAGTCTCATGGCCATACATTAACTCCAAAAATTACGAGATTTGAAATCTCGCTACGTCATGGAATTACGGTTCGAATGAATCTAACCGGGTTGAATTTGAAGACCATTGGAAAAATGGCCTTATTTCTAGCAAAAATCAAATTCTAACTAGATTTTCAACGTATGTTTATATGTCATTCTTCTACCTACAAACTCTGTTGAACTTGAAAATTTAACTCCTGACATGTTTAGACATTCCGGATCTAATAAAAATGGTTTCGTCGAATTCTAAGGATGTCTTAAGAATGGTCTTTTTATAAGCGATCAATATAGCTTTGAAATGTTGATATTTGAATTCTGAGCTTATAAATGGATTTAAAAATTTTACTAACCCTGTTTTAAGTCAAATAAAACATAAAACTAATTTTTAAAAGGAATAATTGACACGATTAATCCTAAATTTCATGTGTCTTCCCATATTAATCCAGAGTTTGGATTATTTTTGATTAATCCCAAATTTGGGGGGTCCCTTCCCATATTGATCCCGTCTACCTATCAATCTGTTATAGTAGGTTTCAAGCTTTAACTTTCCCAAATCAATATGGAGAAGCTTCATGTTAGCGGTAGAGGGTTTGTTGAGATTATAAGTGAAAAGTGTAAAAGGGATTATTGAGATCCATCTGGATAAGCTTCATGTTAGCGATAGAGGGTTTGATTTTGAAAAGTTAAAGCTTGAAACCTTTTATAACAGGTTAACAGGTAGGCAGGATCAATATTGGAAGGGACCCCTCAAACTTGGGATTAACTAAAAATAATCTAAACTCTGGATAATATGGGAAGACACGCGAAACTTGGGATTAATCTTGTCAATTTGTCCTTTTAAAATTATTCTCAATTTTTATCGAGTAAAAATTAGCAATTTATATTTCAAAATTCATTAAAATATATTAAATTCAATTTTTAAATTGGTTCCAAAATATAGGGTTGTTACATGGGTATTGTCTTTGTAAGCTTACCTCCTCGTTCTAGTGCTAATACCAGGCTAATTGTTCATCGCACATTGGTGTCGGAACCAGGTCTTTATCTTCATCTTTTCTTGCTCTTCTGAAATAATTGTTATAGTTTCTCCCTTTTGAAATTACTGCTATCTTGGTATTGAATTTACATAATTGCCTTCTTGATTTCGGTTTGTCACCTGGCTATTGGTCCACTGTATGCCAGTGTCGACACCTTACTTTATTCTTTTCTTCCCTGGTGCCTTAGCGTTATTTCTATTGCTTCTCCTAATCTTCTACTATCGGTGTCGGATCGATATCCTTGTGCTATGGTATCGGCCTTGATCCTTTTGGTACTCTTCTTTAATGCGATGCAATTTTGCTATTGTCTCCCTAACGAGGAGCTAATGCCAGATTGCAACCAAAACCTTCATGCTGCCGGTATAGATTCCACAGCATTCAGACCTTGCTATCGGTATCGCCTTAGCTTCCTTGAAGGCTTTCTCTACTTTGTTCCGGTTTTGCTGCCCTAAGCCCTTTTTTCTTTTGGCATTGGAGTTTTTGCTTCTTTATATTTGGCCGATACAAATTTTGGTGTTAACAATTCCTAAAATAATTGGTCAAAACAAGGAAACTTGCTTCTTTCTCAATATTCCTAAAATAACTGGTTCACATACCGTGTTCTTCACTACAAAGCACACATCAAAACACGTCGTCTTCAACATCCATGTGATTTAGTATCACAAATCACAAAACTAATTTCTTTTCTCTCTCTATTTCAGACCAAATCTATAATCTATTTGTTGAAAATTATTTTCATAACCATGTTTCAATTATTATTTTTGCAAATTCATGTTTACTTTATTTCAAAGCCAAGCACATTTTCAAATACCATATCTCAACTTTTCTCTTGAGAAACTTTTCTAGCTACATCCAAAATTATATTTGTAACACATGAAAACAGCGTGAAGGACAAAATTAACAAAAAAATTATCCATAAGGATAAAGGGCAAAAAAACTAACCATAAGGACAAACTTTAGTGTAAAGTATGAAATGATAGTAGGCCCCTGAGTTCCTCCTTTTACACTAAAAAGCATCCTTGTTGTTAAAATTTTAGGCTCTTGTCCTTATGGGTAATTTTTTTGTTAAGTTTGGCTTTGTGCCAAAAAAAACCCTTTGTAATACCTATTTATTTGTTGTAAAGAAAACTTTTGCAAACCTCGTGCCTTCTTGTTGTCGTCCACACCCTCAACATTTCTTTGTCGCACCTTCGATGTACTTCCGCCACCACATGTCTACTTCGCCACTGATGGCCAGCTCTGACCATCTACCTAGCTCCGAGACCCCTAAGCTACCTCCTCCTCTCCTTTAGTTAAACCTGATCCACCATAAAAAAGAAAAAAATGTGACAGCTGACTGTAGCTCGCCCCTCCGATGCTTGGTTTTGAAAATCATGCTTTGGTTTGGATCTCCTTTTTTTTGTAAATTTGGACCTTTGTTGGCTTGTTTAATTTTGCTGAATCCCCTTTGTTCCTTCTCTAAAAAAAGAACATTTTTCTTGCTAGACTTTAGGCATGGCCTGTAGGAGCAACTTAGCATTGTGTTGACCCTTTGCTTTTCTTTTTCACTTCTTTAACTATAGAAAAACTTTCAAGGTTGAAAACAAACTGGGCCGAGTTTGTACGTGTCATGACCCTTTGTTTGCTTGTCCATTTTTTTCAAGATTTGGGGTCATTGTTCTTACTTGATTTTTTCGTACTTGGGTTACGTAGCATGCAACATTTTATTTCTATATCCATTTGTTGTGGTCTATGTTCCATGCCATGGAAGCAAAGTTTATCTCACACTTAACTAGTGTTTTATGAAAATATAATTCAACATATGTGATTAATTAATTTTAAATATTAGGATTGTTTTAGTGATATAATGTTTATGTTAAATTTAATCTTACATCCATGACACGAAATTACACTATTTTTTTATACGTGTTTATTTGTCTACATACGATATATGTAGTATATTATTATTATTATTTTAATTTATGTTCTCACATTGCAAGTTCCCGGTAGATTTAGAAAAATCATTAATGGTCAAAAGGATATATACCCAAGTAATTGTGTAGATTTTAGGGAAATGAAAGTTTGAGTGATTTGGGATTTGAATTTTAATGATATATGTATATATATAGTTCAAATTAATATATATACATATATATACACACATACACACACACACACATCCGATAATAAAAATTCCAAGTTGTAATGATAAATAACCATGTCACTTAACCTAGATAGAAAATTGTATACGGACACCATGGTTGATTTTGAAATGTTTTGTTAGATAATTTGATTTTAAAGAATTAAGTCAAATATTTTATAAGAAGTTTAAATGTAAATTTTTGAAGTTACATAAAAATTAACTTACGAGTTGATGTTAAGATTTCTTAAGCAAAATGTAATTGTGAACTTAACTTAGGCTAATTTAGTTTAAAAGTTAAATTTTATAATTTAATAACATATATGTTTTATGAAACATAATTTAATACTTAATCGATAAAATGATTTATTTTTAATTAAAAATAAATTTTTTCACTTATGTAAATTTATTTTAAATCTAATTTAATACAAATTGTATCTTATAACTCTAATATAATAACATTCAAACAATAAAGATTAGTGTGACACCCTACGTCCGTTAATGTCACTCCCAAAGGGAATGCATTAAGTTTCGTGAAGCGTTATAGTAAAAAGAACGGAAATATTACAAAACAGACATATATAATAACAGCGGAATAAAAAATTTATTTATCATAAGATAACATGATCCAAAAACATCACACGTCTAAAATACAAAAGCCCATTACAACATTAAAGCTACTGTCATGTACTCCAAAAATATCAAAGTACATAAAAGAAATAAAATTTCCTAAAAACAAAATATAGCCATAGCAACAAGGATAGGAACTTGAGCCATACATCTCAGCAGCTCTAGCAAAAGTGAGCACAGTCACGGTCAAGCCTGAATGTTTCCGCTCTGAGAACCTGGGGGGAAACGGAAGAAAGAAGGAGAAACAAAAAGGGTCAGACATAAAGCCTGGAGAGTCTAGTTACTTTCAGTAAGTAAATAAATAAAAGTAGCATGACAGACATATAAAGTGGATAAGAGAGATTACTACATAAAAGACAGGTGTGACAAGGTGGACAAGATAAGGTGTACACGCCTCCCTAATGATTACTCTGTACTGTTACTAGTATAACCAGAATGAGATGATCCCTTCCACTATAAGGTGATAGACTTAGGCATACATCCAATTGTATCCTAACTACTACCCTAATCAATCGGCTCCCTAATCCACATAGATACTCTGTGTCGGCCCCACCGTAGGATGTATTACGTCCTAAAGTGGCAACCCCTCGCTGATATGCACAGCCCCATATCAACAGGTGTCACGGTCGTCTTATCCCCTTCTGCCCGGCTCATGCACGCACATGGCCCATTCAGTTTGCGCCGCCCACACCATCCTCCACGTTTGGATCTCTTTCAATCATTCCAGTAAGCATGCCCCTTCTCCGACCTAGTTCGAAGTACATGTTTGATACCTACTCCGGGTTACTGGATGAAACGGGTCCCACACAATATGATACAAGCTCTCCCCTTTGTCTTGTATCCCCTAGTAGGTTTTCCATTTGATTATGCATACCACAAGATGTCTTTAATTAATTTCTTTATTATTTTCATCGGTTATGTATACCACTAGGTGTCTTTAATTACATAACCTTATTGGGTTCAGTTTGAGGGCCTATATGTAAATATTACCCACCCCCTCCAGATTTTCTTAACCCATCCACTGTTCAACCAGTTTTACTTAACCCTAACTTTAGTTCATAATCGTACAATCCCTATGGATTAGATTAGGTTAAGTAGTCCAATTTGTTACCATTTCCATTTATGGTTTATAATGGGCTAGACCTCCCACATTAGGTCTACAACTTGTGGATGCTGGATATATCGGTCAGGTCCGGGCAGATTTCTTCCACAAGTTGGGCCTAACCTCGTGTCATAGCCCATATCGTATTTGCGCACATAGACCTCTCACATTAAGTTCAACATTAGTGGTTGTTGGATATGCCGGTCTGGTCCGGGTAGACTTCCACTACTAAGGCAACCTAACCTCGCGTCATAAGTGCAATTACAATTTCTAATTGTAATTATTAGACATTTCATTCTTATCCAATTCTTACTTATGTCTTTATAGTGATTATGCCCCTTTTTCCCCATTTTGAATTATATGTCCAATTCATATAAACATTATTTAAATTATGCCAATTCTAACCTTTCTCCCTCATTTCCTAACTAACGCGGTCGCATATATTTGGCGGCATCTAGGTTAGAAAGTAGCCCAGCCATGTAAAAGGGAAAGGTGATTGGAAAAATGACAAAAGTGATCATTCTGACAAAAGTGACATAAACATATATATACTGGCATAGACATGTAATTGGCATAATAATAAGGTGGACACAAAACGGTTCTAGTGAAAAGGGTAATGATAAAACTAGATCTATCATACTTAGGATGAACAGATCGAAATAAGAATTTATATATCCAATAATGACAGATCTCAAATAATCACAAAATGATGATCTAGATCTAAAAAAAGGTTTAATTGTCCAGATAATGATAATCCCAAATTAACAACAAACTTAGAAAAAGTGTAAGATCCACATAGGTGACATGATTGATTAACCACAAAAGAATTAGATCAATAAAATAGATCTAGCATGATAAGGTTTAGGCTTATAAATTCGCAAACTATGATAGATCCAATATGATTAAGTCGCAGGCATGTATATATCCAAACCACGGTCATATCACAAATTAATTTTAATCATTTAAATCTAAAAGTAACAAACCCACAGTGTTTGGATTAAAAGAAAAGGTAGAAAATAGCTGAGGTTGGATCTTCACTCGAATCTATAGGTTTGATTTGCAAAGTTGATTGTTGTTGAAGAAAGGATTCGTCTCAGTTCAGACACCGGTAGCATTTGGCCTCCATGATTTCCACTGAAGAAAACAAGTGAAATGACCATGTACTTATAGCTGCCAGCCCCTCTGAAACTGACTGTCACGTTAGTCCTAGGGGTGTCAACACCCCTGCGGGGGGTCGACCCCAGTGTCGACACACCTGTTGAGGGTCGACCCCGGTGTCGACACCCCCTAGGCGAGTCGACCCCCTAGAGCGGGAAATTTGCCGCCTTATGAAATTTTGATTTTTGAACGATTTTGGATAAGGTTCTGATTCATATCTGACTCATATGTATATATAATATTCTTCTGCGCGTATACAAACAAAATCCATATAACTTCTTCATACGGTGTCCGTTTTACGCAAACCAAATGTCTATCTTGACCAGAATTTCGAGATGAACGCAATGGCGCAGTCCGTTTCCTTTAATTCTAAATATTAAATTAATTATTATATAATTTATTCTCTTTTAGTGTTGTTAAAAATACGAGGTGTTACATTCTCCCTTACTCAAAGGATTTCGTCCCCGAAATCTCTAAGTTGAGAAGAATGCATATCCTATCATCCATCAAACACTGGCATCCATTGTCCTTAAATATTTCTAATGCTTATATGAATATACGCAAAGGCATGTGTATATGTCCCAATACTAATGCAAAGATTAGGCGGTCTGTTGATTCAGTTGACCTCCTTAATGCAATGTATGTTAGTGCCATGAGTCCAGCATGTATGCAAATAATCCTATTATAATACATAATTTCTATATGTGTGCACACTCGTTCGTCCAAATGTAGCATCCATTTGATAGTACGTCCATTTCCATCCATCATGAGAAAGAAAAATGCACACACATCCATATGTAGAATGAGAGTGATTGAGCCGATCTAGTGCCTAATGTGTGTATATGCATCCACAGGCAGCCACTAGCATACACTTGCATCCACTTGCGTCCATCAAGCATAACATGTCTCAATCACATGTTTACATCCTTAAGATTCCTATCTAAAGGTCGAAAATACTATGGATAGGATATATTCAAATGATAGAAACAAGCACAAATAAAATTTTGGAAAAGGTGTTAAGAACATACCCTCGAAAAGAAATGGGTGGTTCTTCTCCCCATTGAACCTTTATCAGCTTGATCTCTTTATTATGCAGCTTCTTAACTTCTAATCCAAGAATACAGGTAGGAACTCGTCTGACTGTCACCTCCGCTCTACTTCCACTTCTTCCAATATGCTTGGCTCAACAACTTCCGTGGTGTCATGCAAACACTTCCTTAGATGAGAAACGTGGAAAACATCATGAACACCAGATAAATTTTCTGGATGCTTTACTCTATAGGCCATTTGGCCAATCCTCTCGGTTATGGGAAATGGTCCCACAAACCTAGGTGTCGACTTCCCTACCGATCCGAAGCGAACGACGTTCCTTAGAGGTGACACTTTGATAAAAACTAAGTCTCCCACTTTGAATTCGATGTCGGTCCTTCTCTTGTCCGCATAGGATTTCTGCCTATCTTGAGCTGTCATCATCCGTAGTCGAATAAGATCAATCTTCTCGGACGTTTCTCTAACCATAACTGGTCCAAGTAATAATTTTTCTATAGATTCCCACCAACAAGTTGGTGATCTACATGGTCGTCTGTACAATGCTTCGAAGGGTGCCATGCCGATGTTGGCTTGATAGCTGTTGTTATAGGCAAACTCTACTAAAGAAAGGTGCTCTTCCCAAGTCCCTCCGAATTCTAGGATACACAGCCTTAAATGATCCTCAAGAACTCTGTTCACCCTCTCCGTCTGCCCATCGGTTTGAGGATGATAAACGATGCTCAAACATAATTGTGTGCCTAATGCTTCTTGCAAGCTCCTCCAAAATTCACTAGTAAAGATGGGGTCTCGATCGCTTACGATGTTGTAAGGTACTCCATGAAGACGAACTATCTCATGAACATAAATCGCTACCAACCATAATGTCATCCTCTTGCTCTTCACTAGAATGAAATGAGCGCTCTTAGTCAATCTGTCCACTACCACTCAAATACTGGTATTGCCTTTCTTTGGACTAGGCAACCCATCTATGAAGTCCATGGAGATGCTCTCTCATTTCCACTATGGAACCTCCAAAGAATGAAGTAAACCACTGGGCTTCTTTTACTCAACTTTGACTTGCTGACAAACCAAACATTGAGAAACAAATTCGACCACATCTTTCTTCATCCTGGCCCAAAAGAAAACCCTCTTTATGTCTTTGTACATCTTATCACCGCCTGGATGAATAGTCATCTTAGAATGGTTGGCTTCTCCTAGAACCACCTTTATCAAGCTTCCAGTTTGAGGAACACAAAACCTTCCATCCCGTCGCAACCACAACTTTTAATCTATGGTATATCGACTGAGGTGACTAGAAGTCTCTCCTTTTCGATGCTTATCCATGATGTCAAAAATCTGTGGGTCACCTTGTTGTGAAGCTCCTATCTGATCCATAAGAGTTGGTCATATCTCCAATGATGCAAACAAGTCAGGAAAAAATCTCAATGGAGGGTTTAAAATCAAAGGTTGATATGAACTCCAAGCTTTTCCACTCCACAAGCAGAGGACTTAAGGCCATCCTTTGCCTACTTAGTGCATCCCCCACCACATTACCCTTGTCAAGCGTATAAGCAATCTGAAAATCATAAGAAGCTAGGAACTCCATCCACCTTTGTTGCCTTAAATTAAGATCATTCTGCGAGAACAAGTACTTAAGAGATTTATGATTGGTATATAACTCGAACTTCTCTCCAAATAAATAATGTCGCCACATCTTAAGTGCGAATACTATGGCAACTAGCTCTAGATCATGGGTGGGGTAGTTCTTCTCATGAATTCTCAACTGTCTACCCCTATAACACAATACCTTTCCTTCTTGCATCAGAACCGCACCAAGCCCTGTACCAAATGCATCAGTGTAAACTGTAAACACTTTGTTTCCATCGAGCAAAGTTAAGACTGGGGCTGGAATGCAACATCACAATCTATATCCCATGAAAATGCCAAGTTCTTCTTCATCATCCTGGTGAGTGGGGCTGATATCTTTGCGAAGTCCTTAATGAACTTCCTATAATAACATGCCAATCCAAGAAAGCTTTTCACCTCTGTTGCATTTTTAGGAATCTTCCAATCTAGCACCGCAACTACTTTTGCGGGGTCCATAGTTATCCCTTCTTTAGAGACTACATGGCTTAAGAATCTCACCTCCTTTCTTCAAAAATGGCTTTTGGAGAACTTTGCCTTAAGCTGACGGTCACGGATAGTTTTCAAAACTTCTCTCAAATGCTGGGCATGCCCTTCTTTGCTCTTGGAGAAGATCAAAATATCATCAATAAAGACTACGAGAAATTTATTTAGGAACTCCCGAAACACCCTACTCATCAGATTGACAAAATAGCCGGGTGCATTCGTCAGCCCAAAAGGCATAACTAGCCATTCAAAGAAACCATCTGGAGTCCTAAAAGCAGTCTTGTCTGTAATGTCTTCAGCCACCCTCAACTGATGTAACCCCCTGGCTAAGTCTAACTGAGAGAATACCGAGGCCTCGACAAGATGATCAAATAAATCATCAATCCTCGGGAGCGGGTGCCTATTCTTCTTAGTGAGTTTGTTCAATTCTCTATAGTCCACACACAAACGAAGCGAACCATCTGCCTTAGTTGCGAATACAACTGGAGAACCCCATTCAGATATGCTTCGTCTGATAAATCCTTTCTCAAGTAGCTCCCCTACTTGCTTACTCAACTCCTTCCTTTCCCTCGGAGCCATATGGCGCACTGGTAATGCAATTGGCTTTGCATTGTCCACCAGATATATACGAAAGTCGATCTCGCGCCTCGGACGTAAACCCCGTAGTCCACTAGATATATACAAAAGTCAATCTCGCGCCTCGGGGGTAAACCCCGTAACTCATCAGAAACATCAGAATAATCTTGGACTACTGGAACAGATTGCTGGTCATCGATAGATGCATCAAGAGATTCTAGGAAACTAAGCATAACAGAACCTTGGGAGTCATAAGAAATCTCTAAGGTCCTCCCATGACAAGTCAGAAGCCTAACAACCCTCTTCTCACAATCCAGAATGGCACCATAATTGGTAAGCCAATCCATTCCTAGAATCAACCCATAAAGCCGAGTACATACGCGTCGCACACAAACTTGACGCCTAACACAGATACTTTCAAACCCCGGCAAATCATAGATAAATGATCCGAACAACCAATGGGGTTTGAGACAACTACGGGATCCACTACCATACTAGTAATTAAGTGCAGGGACTCAACCACAGAACTAGATATAAATGAATGTGAAGTGCCAAAATCAAAAAGTGTTCTAATAGGATGGTTTGAAAGAGAAATTAAACCTTCCATAGAAATTTTTCTACCTCTACCAGGAGCACTGATCGTGAGAGCATGCACCTACCCTTTAGAAGTTCCTGCCCTTTGACCTTGTCCCTGTGATCCCTATTTCTTCGGACACTCCCTAGCAAAGTGTCCAACCTCTCCACAGTTGAAGCAAGTGTTTTTCCTTCTTTTACAGTCTTTGATCAAGTGACCCTCTTTCCCACAACTGTGACACTTCCTTTTCTCCTTACCCTTGTCATTCTTTCCTCCTTTCTTTTGTTGTTGTTGTTATCCCTTCTTGGGCCACACCTTCTTATTTTGCATTATTTCCTCAGTTTTATCCTCCTTATTTTCCCCTTTCTCTTCCTCATACATCAAGGCCATATCAACAAGTCTTTCATAAGTATCTCCCATTGGAATATGGGACATGGCTAACCTATGAAGGGGTTCATTTATCCCTTTAGCAAACCACAAAGCCTTCTTATGTGGCGTGTCTATCAGTACTAGTCCAAATCTTGCCAGCTGGTTAAATTTGTTCACATACTCTTTAACCTTTAAGTTCCCTTGTTTGAGTGCTAAGAACCTCTCCATATGCATGCTAATCTCAGCTTGGGAAAGGAATTCCATCTCAAACCTCTGTCTAAAGTCATCCAAAGTTTCTGCCAAATGATCTGCTTGGGTTACCTCCCACCAAAATGAAGCTTCATCCTACAATAGCTAAGCAGCTAACTGAATCTTTCTTCGATACTCTACTTCAAAGATTACAAACAAGTCCTCGGCCTCCTTGAGCCGATTCCGTGCATCCACAAACGTATCGGTTCCATGGAATGGCTTCCCTCCCATAGCACGGAAGTCTTTGCATATTTTTGGTAAGTTGTCTGCATGTGGAGGAGGAGGAGCGATGGGTGCAGCTGGGAGAGGAACGTTTCCTTGGCCTTCGGCAGGCGTCGTGGCCTCCAGATACCTACGGAACCATTCTGGTATCGTAACGCCCTCTGGAATGTTGGGTTCCCTAGACATGCTGAAAAAGAAAAGGAAACAGATTCAAACAAGGGATTGAAAGATATTACATATGGATTTTTGGGGAATGTTTTTCGAAACAGACTTTTCATTTTGAAAATGCTTTCTTTTAAAACCATTTTGAAAATAGCATTCAAAAACGTTTATCTAATTTGGTAACCTTTAGCTCTGATACCAAGTGTGACACCCTGTGTCCGTTAATGTCACTCACAAAGAGAATGCATTAAGTTTCGTGAAGTGTTATAGTAAAAAGAACGGAAATATTACAAGACAGACATATATAATAACAACGGAATAAAAACTTTATTTACCATAATAGTGGTCCAAAAACATCACATGTCTGAAATACAAAAGCCCATTACAACATAAAAGCTACTGTCTTATACTTCAAAAATATCAGAGTACATAAAAGAAATAAAATTCCCCAAAAACAAAATATAGCCATAGCAACAAGGATAAGAGCTTGAGCCATACATCCCAGCAGCTCCAGCAAAAGTAAGCAGAATCATGGTCAAGCCTGAGTGTTTCCACCCTGAGAACCTGGGGGGAAACCGAAGAAAGAAGGAGAAACAAAAAGGGTCAGACATAAAGTATGGCGAGTCTAGTTACTTTCAGCGAGTAAATAAATAAAAGTAGCATGATAGGCATGTAAAGTGGATAAGAGAGATTACTACATAAAAGACAGGTGTGACAAGGTAGATAGGATAAGGTGTATATGCTTCCCTAATGATTACTCTGCACTATTACTAGTATAATTAGAATGAGATGATCCCTTCCACTATAAGGTGGTAGACTTAGGCATACGTCCAAATGTATCCTAACTACTACCCTAATTGACCGGCTCTCTAATCCGCGTAGATACTCTGTGCCGACCCCACTATAGGATGTATCGCATCCTAAAGTGGCAACCCCTCGCTAATATGCACAGCCCCATATCTACAGGTGTCACAGTCGTCTTATCCTCTTCTGCCCGGCTCATGCACGCACATGGCCTGGTCGGTTTGCACCACCTACACCGTCCTCCGCATTTGGATTTTTTACAATCAGTCCAGTAAGTATGCCCCTTCTCCGACCTAGTTTGGAGTACATGTTTGATACCTACTCCGGGTTACTGGATGAAACGGGTCCCACACAATATGATACAAGCTCTCACCTTTGTCTTGTATCCCCCACTTGGTTTTCCATTTGATTATGTATACCATTAGGTGTCTTTAATTACATATCTTTATTATTTCCGTTGGTTAAGTTTACCGCTAGGTGTCTTTAATTACATAACCATATCGGGTTAAATTTGTGGGCCTATTTGTAAATATTACCCACCCCCTCCAGATTTGCTTTACCCATCCATTGTCCAACCAATTTTACTTAACCCTAAATTTAGTTCATAATCATACAATCCCTATGGATTAGATTAGTTTTAGTAGTCCAACCTCCCACATTAGGCCTACAACTTGTGGATGTTGGATATGCCGGTCGGTTACGGGCAGACTTATTCCACAAGTTGGGCCTAACCTCATGTCATAGCCTATCCTGTATTTGCGCACTTAAACCTCTCACATTAGGTTCAACATTAGTTGTTTCTGGATATACCGGTCGAGTCCGGGCAGACATCCACCACTAATGCAATTTAACCTCATGTCATAAGTGCAATTATAATTTCTAATTGTAAGTATTAGACATTTCATTCTTATCCAATTCTTACCTATGTCTTTATTGGTGTTTATGCCCATTTTTCACCATTTTGAATTATATGTCCAATTAGAAAGTAGCCTAGCCATAAACAATAAAAGGGAAAGGTGATGGTAAAAATTACAACAATGATCATTCTAACAAAAGTGACATAAACATATATATACTGGCATGCACATGTAATTGGCATAATAATAAGGTGGACATAAAACGAATTTGGTGAAAAGGGCAATGATAAAACTAGATCTATCATACTTAGGATGAACAGATCCAAATAAGAATTCATATGTCCAATAATGATAGATCTCAAATAATCACAACATGATGATCTAGATCTAAATAAAGGTTTAATTGTCCAAATAATGATAATCCCAAATTAACCACAAACTTAGAAAAAGTGTAAGATCCACATAGGTGACATGATTAATTAACCACAAAAGAATTAAATCTATAAAATAGATCTAGCATGATAAGGTCTAGGCTTATAGATTCACAAACTATGATAGATCCGATATGATTCTGTCATAGGCATGTATATATCCAAATCAAAGTCATATCACAAATTACTTAATCATTTAAATCTAAAAGTAACTAACTCACAGTGTTTGGATTAAAAGAAAGGGTAGAAAATAGATGAAGTTGGATCTACACTCAAATCTCTAAGTTTGATTTGCAAAGTTGATTGTTGTTGAAGAAAGGATCCATCTCAGTTCAGACACCGGCAACATTTGGCCTCCATCATTTCCAATGAAGAAAACAAGAGAAATGACCATGTATTTATAGCTGCCAGCCCCTCCGAAACTGACTGCCACATCAACCCTAGGGGTGTCAACACCCTTGTGGGGGTCGACCCCAGTGTCGACATCCCTGTAGGGGGGTCAACCCCGGTGTCGACACCCCCCTAGGGGGGTCAACCCCATTGAGCGGAAAATTTGCCACCTTATGAAATTTTGATTTTTGAACGATTTTGGATAAGGTTCTGACTCATATCTGACTCATATGTATATATATAATTCTTCTACGCATATACAAACTTAAAATCCTCATAACTTCTTCATACGATGTCCGTTTTATGTAAACCAAATGTCTATCTTGACCAGAATTTCAAGATGGACGTAATGGCATAGTCTGTTTCCCTTAATTCCAAATATTAAATTAATTATTATTTAATCTATCCTCTTTTAGCGTTGTTAAAAATACGGGATGTTACAATTAGTTTATTGTTAAATCTATTTTAAGGATATTATCAAAATGCAAATATTGATTTTTATAATTAAACACAATGATTTGATTTGATTCGAATTGAATTTTTTAAGTTTAAATAATTTCAATGTTTTGAAGTTAATATTTCAAACTTATATAAAATGATAATTTGTGACTTCATATTAAACATGATGTATAAAGTAATAAGCGTTTGGTTGTAATGAGACTAGACTCAGCACTAACATACTCTTTGTTAATATCGATACCACTTTAACAGCTGTGTATGTGGTGAAGAATCCATAATGAAGTAGGATGGTTTGGTGAATGCTAATGAAATGAAGTAAGAGAAGATGATGGATAGTCTTGACCTTCGTATCATAATCAAAATGACTAAAATCAGGAGCCATACCAAGGCCAAGTGAGACAACTCCTCCGATTGAACATGCAACTAACCCTGTACTAAGATTAGAAAGAAGCAAGTCTTGTTTCGTCTCTTCCGTTCGTGAATGCTACCAGACCTCTTGGTCTACAGGTACTGAATCTTTGATTAATAATTTGATGATCTTAGTAAACATGTGGTGGCATATCGACAAATGTTTATCTTTCTCTTCGAATAAGATCTCAATTCCAGCTTCTTTGATATCGTATTTGTAATTTTATGATTTTGATTGGATGCCCTTTGATTTTGGAGTGTCGTTCGAGGTGCATAGTAGTGCGACTATGTGTTACTACTAGCCCGGGTCTACAATCTGGTAGAATATTACCATGGGTATTGCCTCGTATATCATGTCAGATTACCTTGATCGAGCCCTCTACAATTTGTACCGTACTTATGGAGTGCTCTTTGATAGCTACTAATTAATTTATAGTGAATTTTATGGTATCTGCATAAGTTACGATATTATAAACATTTAATGGTAATCTTGTCGCTATATTCAGTAGTATATTTCATGTAGACACTACTATAATAACGTATTATATTATATGATATATAGTTTAACAAATCCGTAGAAGATGGGAATCCTAAATATCTTATAAGCTATTTGTGCATTTCATTTGAGCAAATCACTTGAGGTGATTAAATTTTCATGAAAATGTCAATTTAACTCGAGTATTTTGTTTTCGCTTCATACTTGAGTCAGCATGAGTGTCGTAGCTTTTGAACACTTATTTTGGAGCTAGAGATCTATTGGAATTTTAGTCGTCTATGTGCTAGTTATTTCAGTTATTTTATTTTCTTAGCGGCTATTGTTATTTGCTTATGTAGCAGTGGACATCTTATGTATCTAGGATTTCTATCGTACTTGTTCTTGTGACTGTGGCCTTAAGTATTTTTTATTGGAGACTATGTATTTTGTAGTAGCCACATGAACTACTATGAGTTTATTTTTCGATGCGAGTTATTCTACTCTTTCTATGTCTATGACTCTGTGATATGATTTTGTACTTACCTAAATTTAATAACAATATGCGGTTTCAAACGATTCAAGTTTGTTTTATCATTGACTTGAATGGTTGAAATAGTGGGTTGTTATATTTATTTTAAAAACAATATTTTTTCGTAAGACCGACTGGTTTTTGTAGTGATCCGTAACACTTTTTCCATTAAAACAACTAGTGAAAGCTACATGATATAGGAGATAAACAAATCACCTATCTACTACAGACAGTTTACAAGCTAAGCACAACAGAAAAAACCTAGGCTAACTAGAACATCACCATGCAGGGTGCGACTTAACAAAAACAAAATGCAAATAGAATTACAAACAAGTTCCTCACGTAGTCCCAAGAACAACTTCACACTATGTAGCAAGATAATCTATCAGACTATTACTTGAAGCTGCTACAACAAACTTCCAACACCTTCAACGGACTGATAATCCACGAAAGGATCACCACCGGAATTGTAACGGCGCGATTTTCCATACCTGGGAAACCGTGTCATTATTGAAAGAATTTAGAAGATGAGATAGAAAAGGTAGAACTTATAGAATAGAAGAGAAAGAAGTTATCAGAATCTCACAGCGGAATTTCACAAAATACTTATATATTACATCACAAAGCCTGATACATCAGAGCACATAATATATTACATCATCATGGTTCATACAATACCATATTACAATACCATTGGTAATTAAACTGATAATTAAAACATATATGCTACTGGGTCTTGAACTGGTTCAGCATCATGTTCCACTTGCCTTGCCTGAACCTACTTGTCTACTCATAATAAATATTATGAGTACCCAAGAGTTTAAGAAACACAAAAATAAACTCTGGGTCAGTCAGGGGACTGGTGTGAGGAAACATAGTTAGATAGTAAAAACAGGGTATAGGTGTCAAGGTGTTTATATTGATCCATGTTATTACTTTTAACATAAAAATCATTAGATCCATCCATGTCTAATATCTGGAAATGATCAAATCTCTTTTATATCAAGACATTTGATATTATAATAGTTTGTAACAGGTAATTAAAATCTAGTGAAACGCTTGCATCTCACGTTCACATATATAGTATACAAATTTAAAGTCGCAGAGTGCGTATTGAAGTTTGGATTCCAACTTACAGGGTATGGGAGCACCCACCGGACAGTGTACTCTAGAGAGGATACACTGGGGTTCAACAAGAACGTCTTGTAACCCGGCCACACATGACCGTCCACTCATTTAGCTTGAGTGTAACGAATATATTATCACTCCTACGGTTGAGCTCGATTTACCGTTTCCGAATGCAACAGCAGTGAAAATGATTTTAGAAGTAAATAAGGAAATCCTCTAGATGGTGATAATATACCCTGCTTGGGTATGACCCAACTAGCCATGCTGCCTAGCCCAACTTTTGTTACCTCCGGGTTGTGAAGTTTTGAGGCTACGTTGTTCTTCTGACAGGTTTTCTCTTTCCATTCTTTGAATGCCACATCGTCCTATCCGTCAGAAAATACTCATTCGATTTCCCAAATATATTACGGGTAATGAAGCAAAAAGAAACGAATTTCCCTGCCACCAACATAATATACTTACATAAATTCGATGTGCAAGATCTGACTGATATACGTTGTCAGACACTCGTCCATTCGGGTTTGTTCTGGGTTTGAACAGACCAAAAATATCATTCTAAATAACACTTGCATCTCGTTGTCTTTAGCACATTGATATGCGTCGTATACTTCGAATCGAAGTGGAATTTGTTTATTCCGGACTCTTCGAACGATGTACGAAATATTTTACAGTCGATAAATGTTTATCAGTGAAATCAGGAGTATCACTTCATTTCAGATAGAATATATAATTTCCAAACAGTGTTTGTTTATTTTGGTTTGCATTAGCATCATTAGTTTATCTGTTACATACATCAGTTGAGGTGTATATGGTTTTTGACGGTGTTTGTTCACCCTTTGGAAATTTCCCGTGCTCCGCACACGGTGTATTTTCCCTTTGATTAAATGATGTTTGAACTTATTTTTCCTTTTGTTCTTATCCTTTAACGATTTTTTTTTTATTATAAATAATTCAAATAATTTATTTTAAATTATTTATTTCCGTCTAATTTACATTTCAACTTGGTTGATCTTTCACGGTCGAACTTGTCGGTTCAAAACTCAGTTTCTACTTCTCACTTGTCATCGACTTAATAAAAACATTTATTTATTTATTTATTTATATTTAAAATTTAAAATTTATTTAAATTTAAAATCTCGTATTCTACTGAACGAAGAACACCGGACTTTGGCACTGCCAGAGTACCGGGTTTGGCAAGTGCCAGAACTGGACTCTGGCAGTGCCAAGGTACCAGAACTTGAAAACACTTAGGATTAGTTGAGAAAACCTTAGCCGCTCATGGTATTTTTGAAAGTTCCACTTGGTACTTTAACCAAGTGCCAAAGTACCAGTACCAGGATCTCTGGCACTCATGAAAATCCCTCTGATTTAGCCCCAACCACCGTGATTTTGCGCAAAAATTAAAGTACCGCCTGCCTGGTACTTTGGCCAAGTACCACATTCCTCCTTCCTCGTATCAGTGCACAGTGTGCACGTGCACACACAACCAGGCCTTCGTCCATCCACGTCGAACCCCCAGACATGACGGCCACCCCTCCAGGACTTCGTCGGAGCCACCAGTCACCATGTTCGTCGATGCTACAGTGATTTCCTTGTTTGAGCTGTCCATGTTCAAAAACCACCATCGGAGAAACCCCTTCGCTCACCCACCACCGACCACTAGCCACCGAACCCTCCTGGCCTCAGCATCGCCACCCCCTGACGCCGCTTTTCCCCCACCACCGCACGTTCCTCTCGCAGCCGACGGTGAACAGTTCTGGGTCATACAGGTGAACCCATTTCAACCCAAAAACCCTAAATTCGACTCACCTACGAAATCCGTACATTATAAAAATATGTTTGCATTTTTCCCCGAACCCCTGGTCCCCGACGCTCCCCCTCTCGAAACCGTCGACCCCCTGGTGGCTTGGATTGTCGGAAATCCACTTAAACCCATTTTCCGTCCATGTCCAGAATTCTCGAGATATACCAACTTAAAAATCAGGATTTTTACATTAAAAATCATCATTTGTATTGTGAATTCGATTCATAACATCAAACCATGTTTTTATTTCATTTGAATTTTCACTTTGATTATGGTTTAACAGAGAGCTTTACTGTGTATTTTGTTTTGGACTTATATATTTCAAAATGGTATTTCTTTGATCTGATATATGTTATAAGGTGTGTTTACACTAGCTTTACATACTTTAGAAATCAATTCATGGATCATCATGGATTTATCCACAAATGAACAAGTTCTGTAATTACAGAACACATACAGGTTTTTAACAGTAGTCTTCAACATCAGTAAATTTGCACACACACACATTCAAGGATGCCTACTATCTAATGGATCACTAACAGGAATGAAATCAGTATGATCTAGCATCATGATCTAAGATTAATAATGACAGACAGTAACAACAAAGCAGAGCAGTTTTGATTCGTATAAAAACTGTTTTACAGCTAGTATTTAAATTCAGAAAATTTTAAGAGTTTCACTCACCAAAAAGCTTTCCTATGATCCAGAAAATGTCCTCAGATTTTGAGATGAAAATTCGGTTTGCTTGTGTGAAAGTATGAGAGAATTTGAGTGGTATATATAGGTAAAGTCATGCATTAAAATATGAATTTCTGAGCACATGTTCACACAGTAAACTCTCATAGCCTCACCCCTCTTCTATCTATACCTACGGCCAGAAATGAGGAGCTCAAGTACTTTAAAATTTGTCTTACTTAGGCTTGTAGCTAATGACATGCTCCTAGGTAGTGTTTCTAGAAGCTTGAACCATACTTGCATTAAATGCAAGGATCCATTTTGGATTTTTAAAGCCTTAAACAAATGCTTGCATTTGTTTTCTTCTTTGCTGGAAATACACATGTCACCTTTTCTATAGGATTTAGGTAATGATTTGCTAATTCTAGTGTTACTATTTAAGGTATGTTCCATTTAATGTTTTTGTCTCTTCTTGGAAATTTCTTTTTGTCTTTAGTTTGAATATTTCATATGATTCATATTCTTGCCGACTTGTTTATGTTGTAGACAACATATGGTGGTGTTTTTTTATCCATAAGTCCTTCATATGTTATTGTTTTCATATTTTGGCCGAATTATACATGTTGTAGATGATTTGTTCTCACGGCACATGTTTCATGTTGTATTATTTTTATTTATAAGTCCTCCTTCTTTTATTTTTGAACAAGTGCTCTTTTGTTTTGTTCATGAACTAAGATCTTTATTTTTTTAACTCTATGTTTTGCTAGAACATTGCTATGAAGTGTTTCGTCTTCATATAATTTATTTTCTTATGAAATCCTATTTAAATACTATATGCTTGTTTTATATATTTAAATCAAAGATTTTATCAAGCATATATATATTATTACTATATGCATATGCTTATTCATATGTATATTTATTTTCAAGAATTCCTTAGTGTTTTATTTTTAAATAGAAACCTCATTTTAATTACTCATTAAAATGATTTAAAAATGGTCAGAAAAGTCGGGACATTACAGGAATATCCAAGAAAATAACTTAGCAAATAAAATTGCATGGAATCACCAATAGATTAAACCAAGTGACTCCCACTTTGACAAGATCAAACAGAGCAGAATTCCAAGCTTAAACAAGTAGCAACACTAAGATCTCCTACATTACACGCTGAAAAACCAGCACCTTACCAAACAACCTCACTTGAAAATAGGGTTCCACGCTGAAGCACAATAGTCATATGACTCATATCCAAACAGAGCCTTCCTCACCCTCACCCTAATGTAAAGCCTTAGATCCAAAAAAGCAGCACTGCCACTAACGCTATTAGCCAACATCACGACCCAACTAGACCACAATACAAGTCAAACTGTCAAGAGCCACAGCAACAACCAGAACCAGCACAAGGTCAAATGTCAAACCAACCAACAAGATTTGGAACCAGGACTATGCCAAAAGAAAGCAAGAAACCAGCTCTTTCCTAAAGCGATCCAAACCCGTAGCTAGCCTTTTGGTGTTGCTTATATCTAATATGGCATGGAGAGTAAATCGATGGTCGCAAGTTGACAAAACACCTTAGGCAGAGTTAGCTAATGATGAGAAAGAGAGCCACGACGCGTAGGATCTAAACTGGGGTAGTGTTGAAGGTAGCAAATGTACAAAAGCAGGAAGGAGAAAAAAAGAAACGGATCTAAAAATTTAGGGCTTGGTATAAAGGGGGCTAATTCACCACATGAACAAAAGTTGACCATAAGTTTGAGAAGAGGTGAAAAGATCGATCGATTCAGAAGGAAGGGGAGGAAAGGACAAAGCGTTTAGAGGGGAAAGAAGGAGAAAAAGATGTGAAGGTTGGTCACCATGAAAATGAATTGGCCAACTTTTTTGTGTTAATGAAAGGATTTATGGTATATGTTTTCGAATTTCCTACTCATGTTTAGAGACAACATTAGCTTATTATCGCTTGTATAAATATGTTAGTTTGTACATCTTTGTGAACCTATATACTTTAATATTGCGGTTCATTATAGTTAATACTACTCATCTGTTTAAAATTTGTGTTTTTATTATTACACATTATCTGAATCATTATGAGATACAACACAGGTTCGATGATCCTATTCCTTTCACCCTTGACACTTGTCTGATATCGATTGGGTGCTGCAACAGCACACTATTTAGTTATATTGGCAGTATTAGATGTAGGGTTGTCATAAAAAAATATTTTTAGTTAAATGATAACATTTGTCATCAATATGTGCCAATTTAAGATTTTATTTATTTATTTGAGTTGACCACAAATGATCATGATATTAACATCGAATTCACTATTGAATAGTGTTTCAGTTCATACCCTTCAACACCAACCAAATATTGTCATTTGATTTTTAAAATGTCATGGTTTGACTATAATCAAAATGGAGTATTCATGTTGAAGTTCCTTTGTATTGTCAAGTCAAAAGAACCATGTTACATTGCCATATTAAGATTTCGTGTTTTACTTTAGTCAACAAAAAAATTCTTGATGATCAAGTCATTCAGTAACTACAAGAACATGACCATTGATGCCTTTGTAGCAATGAGTAATATACTACCTAACATTTAGAAAGCATCGCATACTCTTGCCTCAACGAACGTATCGACTTTTTTTTGAAACATCTTGAATATAAATATTTTAAACAAATCATTTACATGATAATATAATATTATATAAAATAGAAAAACACCAAAATCATATTCTCCACTTCAAACGGATTAACATTAAAGTTAGGATGTGTAACAAATTATATAATTGCTCGTAGGGTATATTCACTTAACTTTTTAGTGTATATTATACATAATTTTTTTCTACCTTACAAAATAAATAATATAACCTTTTTAAAAGGCCAAAGCTATTATAAATTATTGCTTTCTAATAACAATGGCCTTTTAAAGTAAATATATATATATATATATATATATAAATTATTGCTTTTTAATAACTTTGACCAAAGTTATTAGATTATTGCAAAATATTTTCTACCTTACAAAATAATTATAGCTTTCTAATAACAATAATTTATTAGATTATTGCTTTATAAATTCTAATAACCTTTTTAAAAGGCCAAAGTTATTAGAAAGCAATAATTTATTATTATTAGATTATTTATTTTAGAAGGCCAAAGGTATAATAAATTATAGCTTTCTATTGAAATTAATCCCAATGATTTTGGCATTAATTCGAATGAAGAAATGATGTGTCATACAATTGATTCTTTTCTTTTTTTTCTGAAAGTTAAGCGCAAATTTTATTAATCACCAAAATATTTACATTACATATATCAGCATATACAAATATGCTATGATATATAACCATCCTTCTCTATACCCTTCAAAATCACTAATACTCACTCGCTAACCATAAGTTATTACAGAAAGAATCTCCAGTAATCAAAATTACATTCCAATTGTTCTTGCTTCTAACACATCCGATTAAAAAAACATTTCAAGACAAGCTTGCATGCACCATAATCCCTCGGATCTGACACAAGGCACAAGTCAAAACTCACGTGTAGAATTTATCAAAAAAAAGGGCCAGGAGTGTGCATTATGTGTCGTTTCTGCGATATCCTTGCTACAGCGGGTAGTATATCTTCAAGTGTGAACTCATGTCCCTCATCAAGGTCATCTTCAGCCCAAAATTTTCCATTAGGTTTCTTGCCTTTGGATATTGCAGATGGATAGACACTCATTGAAACTGCAGAGGATAACATGGAAGATTTGATTGCTGGAGGAGGAAGCATTGGATGGTCAGGTGGCTTTAAATTAGCATATAGGGAAGCAGATTGCTTGGCACTGGAAGGAGAAATTCCAATCAAAGCCGAAGTAAAATTCATCCAAGAAGCAGCAGGAGAACTCTGACTATAAGTTGATGAACATGACATAGAACCAGAAAGAGCTGAACAAGGAGCAACAATAGTGGCACTAGAGGATGAACTAGTTCCCAACAAATCAATACAAGAAATAGTTCCATTACCTACAGCTTTATTTGAAGTTTCTAAATGTTCTCTTGTATCATTAAACAGATTGCCAAACAAGGTCTGCATCTCAGCGTTAGCTGTGTAGTCTGAATGTGCATAACCAAATTAGATTGAACAATATTAGGCTCATCAAGACCATGAACATCAATATCAACACTCTTCTCAGTAGCATTAATATCAATATTCTGCCCAGTATCATCAGTTTCTAAGCATGCAAAAGAGTTACCATTTTCATTGCCCGTAGCAACTGCGGAATCTGCTACCCCCTTTCTCTTCCAATACTTCTTTTTTTTGTAAACATTTGTCCATTTCTCCTGATTACCATTTGCATGAGTTTTAATATGTGGCTTTTGTACTTGCACATTCTCAGCTAGTAATGACCTGGGGAATTTTATCTGTTCTGGTAACCGTATGCTCTGATACCACGTGTAACACCCCACGTCCATTAATGTCACTCACAAAGGGAATGCATTAACTTCCATGGAGGTCATAAGTGAATATAGAACAGAGAAATTACAACAAGGCAGATAATAAATAGCACTTGGAAATCTAAAACTTTATTTTATTGCAGCGGAAATTAAATATGTCTGTTACATCATAAAACCATAGATTATAACCAAGTACAACATCCGTCTCCACAAAAACAAAATACATAATCCCATTACAATAAATAGCCATTAAAAAGAAAGATAACAAGCTGGACTTTACTTCTGCAGTCCAAGCTTTCCAAGAGATAAGCGATCCAATTAGACTCCACTAGAACTTGGCCCAGCCTGAGGACCTGAAGGGAGAAAAAGATGGAAAAGAGGGGGGTCAGACATAAAGTCTGGCGAGTATGATAATTCTACAATACTACTATCAAAATAACTGGACTAAGGCATGAGCTGGAAAACAAGGAAATGTCTATGAAGAGCAGATTAAGGACATAGACAATCGCTAAAGGCAACGTTATAGGCGCTCCTAAATACTAAAGGATAAACACTATACTGCACCACACCAGTCACCCTAAAGATTGATCCCACTTAGCTTCACTTAGAAACTTTCTTAATGGCTTTACGTACTCCTAGCTGACTACATAGGTGCCGCCTGCCCCTATCTCCACTAGGTGTACCCCACTTTCTATTTTTCGATCGGCTCCCTACTCGTAGATACCCGGGCTGGCCCCACAGTGGGGTGTATCATTCCCCTAAAGTGGCAACCCGATATAACGGAGATGCACGGCTTATACCTACACGATGCAACAACGTCTTACCTAGCAGCCCGGGTCCACACACGCATATGAAACCCGTTGGACTTGCGTTGCCACCGCTCCCTGTTTTGGCCTCTTATAGTCAGACCCAGTATGCGTGTCCCGTCCTCGACTTGGGTCGAGCCCACAAAGATACGTTTTGGGATACTAGTTGAAATGGGCCCCCATTATTTCCCACAAGCATTCCACCTAAGCTTGTCCCATTAGTCCATCCACTTAACCCACTTAGTCATGTTCATTTACATGTGTATTTGGTTAAGTCTAATCGTATTTCAAATGCCTCTAAAGGCAACCACTAGATTCCTCATGCCACCCAAGGCACCTACTTAACCCCCATGTCCCACCTTACATGATTATCTGGCTAAGTATTTCTTAATTCATTAAGGCCATAACCTCATAAAGACCTCTCACATTAGACTGGCATTTATGGTAGCTGGATTTACCGGGCGGGTCCGGGCAGTCTTATACCATAAAAGAGTCTAACCTCGTGTCTTTACAATTGTTATGCTTTAGTTTGGGCCTAGGACCTCTCACATTGGGCCGACATTTGTGACTACTGGATTTGTCGGGCGGGTCCGGGCAGGTTTACGTCACAAACGGGTCCAACCTCGTGTCCTAAGCATTTATTATTATTAATAATCCACTTTCCCCAATTTTAATAATTCCCTACTTGAATTATTAATTAATTCCAAATTCAACAATATCCATAATTGACTCAATTATGGACATCCATTCAAGGCGTGCAAAATCATACAAAATTGCACCCAGTTTATTAATTCCTAATATCACCCCTACCCCACGTTTGAACGTTTATTCGCAAAATACATATTAGACTCGAATAGTCTAACTCATAGCATAAAAGAGATTATCACAATAACAACATATATATGTGACTAAATAAATCATAACAAGGGGTGAAACTTGCATATATCCAAAATTACAACTTGCATAAGGTTAAACATGTCATGGATCTAAAGATGTCAACTTGTTCATAATTCACATAATATGATCTCAATCAAATTTCATAAACTTGCATAGGAACATGTGTGAATCAACATCATCTAATCTAACAATATGGGTTTATATGGGTACACCTAACTCAATAGGCAAATTCCCATAATAAAAATTCATTTAGTCATAGATTCATGCATATGGGTACACCTAACTTAATAGGCAAATTCCCATATTCAAGATCCAATTTAAATTGTGGATTCATGTATATGGGTACACCTAACCTAATATGCAAATTCCCATAATCATGATCCATTTAATTTTTAAAAAAACATAAACTTTAAACATGATCCAATTCTCATAAATAACAACATCATGATTTTACAACTTGTACGATTCAACACAACTTAACATGATATCATTATCATATAACATATGGATTTCAACATATGTGTTAACATGAGATCTACAACATATATAAGATTTACAACATAACATAGCATGGTTTACAACATTGCATAGCATGATAGCATAACGTAGCATAACATGATTTACATTATAGCATAACATAGCATAGGAGCATTTACAACATATAATTCACAACAACATATGACAGCATAATAGAATAACAAGAGATCCACAATATAGAATTTACAATTACAATTCATATCACTTCTTGTGATCCATTCATAACTTAATCGAATTATTTTATAATAACATTGTGAGAATCAGCATACTCACTATTTTAAAGAAGAGAAATAGAAAGAGAGAGAGCTTTTGATTTGATTTGAGTAGATTTAGTTTGTAGATTAGGCCTTCTTCTTCTTTAGTTTGTGACGGCTACGCTGAACTCCATGGCAACGGCATGTCGGTAGCTCTCCAATTTTTCAAGTAATTTAGGGTTAGAGTCTACCCACTTATTTATAGATGTTAGGATGCATTTAAGCCATTAGATTAACCCTAGAATAGATTAGAGCCATTAGATTTCGACCAGCCCTCAAAACACAGCCCGAAAACCCAACCAGATGCACCCAGGTCACCTGGGCTCGACCAGGGAGGTCGACTCCCAGGTCGACTCTAGTGTCAACCTGCCCCCCCCCCCCCCCCCAGGTCGACTCCCAAGTCGACCCCCAGGTCAACCTGGTCTGGGCGGAAGTTTTCCCGCCTGCCTCCATTTCTGCGTTTTTGAAATCTGTTTTAAAATTTGAATTTTTCGTGAAACTTCTCGAGGCCATATCTCGGTCATACGAACTCCGATTTACAAATTTTCGGACTCTATTTCGCGTATTTTTCCAAGACGAACACAATGGCGCAGCCCGTTTCCCAATATTCTTATATTTGAAATTAATTATTCTTTCATTTGTGAATATTAGTAGTAACTGATTTACGGGGTGTTACATTCTCCCCTCCTTAAAGGATTTCGACCCCGAAATCTTCAAGTCAAGAAGAATGTTTAACCTAACATCCAATCAACCATCTACTCAATCATCAAACACTGGCATCCATTGTCCTTATAGACTTCTAATGCTTTTATGTTTAAATGCATAGTGTGTGTATATGTCCGTATCTAATGCAAAATCAGGCGGTCCACTGATTCAGTTGACCTCCTTAATGCAATTCATGATAGTGCCATGCATCCATTATGTATGCAAAAGATCCTAATTGCTTACATACTACTCCTATATGCGTGCACATCCATTCAACCAAATGCAGCATCCATATGATGGTACAACCATTATACATCCATTATACTAAATACATTCATTTATGCAATATGCAATATGTAGTGACTGAGCCGATCTAGTGCCTAAAGTGTGTGTATATATGCATCCACGAGCAACCACTAGCAAACACTTGCGTCCATTTTGCATCCATCATACATAACATGTCTCAAACACATGTTTCAACCATAGGATTTATCCTAACTAAAGGTCAAAGGTACTAACGAGAGGATAAGATAAGATAAGCTAAGCGATAATGGAGAAATTAAAAGACATACCCTCAAAAAGAAAAGGGTACAACGAACGCATCTTCTCTTCTGTCTCCCAAGTAGCGTTGCTCTCATCATCTCCCCATTGCACTTTAACTAGTCTGACCTCTCGGTTCCTCAACTTTTTGATCTCCGACCCAAGAATGCATGTAGGAGCTCGTTTAATTGTTGCATCACGCTCTATTTCCACCTCTTTAAGCAAGCTCGGCTCTACCACCTCCGCGGTCTTGTGCAAACACTTTCTCAAATGTGATACATGGAATACGTCGTGTACTCTACTAAGTTTCTCAGGCAACTCCACCCTATACGCCATCTTCCCAATCCTGTCTTTTATAGGAAACGGCCCTACAAACCTTGGCGCTAATTTCCCTACGGACCCAAAGCAAACAACATTCCGTAACGAAGACACTTTGATTAAAACCATGTCCCCAATGTCAAATTCTAGATCTGTCCTCCTCTTATCAGCATACGATTTCTGCCTATCTTGTGCTGCTTTCATCCTCCTTCGAATCAAATCAATCTTCTCCGAGGTTTCCCTAACCATATCGGGCCCAAGTAGGATTTTATCGGTAGATTCCCACCAACATGTAGGCGAACGGCAAGGCCTTCCATAAAGAGCTTCGAAAGGTGCCATGCCAATACTAGACTGAAAGTTATTATTATATGTGAATTCTACCAACGGAAGGTGCTCTTCCCATGTACCCCCAAAGTCTAGGATACAAAGCCTTAAAAGATCCTCTAGAATACGATTCACCCTCTCGGTCTGGCCGTCCGTCTGAGGATGATATGCAGTGCTCAAACATAGCTGAGTCCCTACCGCCTCTTGTAAACTCTTCCAAAATTCGCTAGTGAAGATGGGATCACGGTCGCTTACTATACTAGAAGGAATACCGTGCAAACGAACTATCTCTTTAATGTATACAGAAGCCAACCACGGAGCAGTCCTCTTACTTTTCACGGGAATAAAATGGGCGCTCTTAGTAAGTCTATCTACTATAACCCAAATCCCCGTATTACCCTTCCTTGATCTTGGTAATCCATCAACAAAATCCATTGAGACGCTTTCCCATTTCCATAGTGGAACTTCCAATGGGTGAAGCAACCCACCGGGTTTCTTTTGTTCCGCTTTTACTCGTTGGCACACCAAGCATCTAACGACGTACTCGGCCACATCCTTTTTCATACCGGCCCAAAAGAAAACCCGCTTCATATCTTTGTACATCTTGTCTCCGTCGGGATGAATGGTCATCTTTGAGCGATGAGCATCATCAAGAATGGCCTTCCTTAAGTCTCTGTCTTGTGGTACACAAAGTCTATTATCCCTTCGTAACCAACCCTTATCGTCTAGGGTATACCTACGAAGATGGCTAGACGACTCCCCTCCTTTGAGCTTTTCTACTATCTCAACCAACTGTGGGTCGTCTTGCTGTGCCTCACCAACTCGTCCTAGAAGTGTAGGTCTAACCTCCAAGGATGCTAACATACCAGGTACTAGGTCAACGGAGGGTCTAAAGTCAAACATGGAGATGAATTCAAAGCTTCGTCGTTCAACAAACAACGGACTCAAGGACAACCTTTTCCTACTTAAGGCGTCTGCTACCATGTTACCTTTGCCAGGGGTATATGCTATTTCAAAATCGTAGGATGCTAAGAATTCCATCCACCGCCGCTGCCTTAAATTCAAATCCTTTTGAGAGAATAAGTATTTTAATGATTTGTGGTCAGTGAACAGTTCGAATTTCTCACCAAGAAGATAGTGACGCCAAGACTTAAGCGCGAAAACAATTGCGGCTAACTCAAGGTCATGCGTAGGGTAATTCTTTTCATGAACCCTCAACTGCCTTCCACCATAGGCTATTACTCTTCCCTCTTGCATGAGGACCGCGCCAAGTCCCGTCCCACAAGCATCAGTATAGACGGTAAACGGCTTATTCCCGTCTGGCAGCACTAAGACTGGGGCTGAAGTTAAGGCTCTCTTTAAACGTTGGAACGCATCATCATAATCTTCGTCCCACGTAAAAACCAGGTTCTTCTTCGTTAACCGTGTTAATGGAGCTGATATTTTTGCGAAGTCTTTGATAAACTTCCTATAATAGCCAGCCAACCCCAAGAAACTTCTTACTTCGGTTGCATTTTTAGGGACCTTCCAATCTTGGATGGCCACCACCTTTGCGGGATCGACTGCTATCCCTTCCTTGGAAACCACGTGCCCTAAGAACCGTACTTCTTTCCTCCAGAAGTGACACTTAGAAAATTTTGCCTTAAGGTTATGCGCTTGAAGGGTTTCCAACACTTCCCTAAGATGTAGGGCATGATCTTCTTTGTTCTTAGAAAAGACTAAGATGTCATCCACAAAGACTACCACGAATTTGTTAAGGTACTCCCTAAACACCCTACTCATCAAATCAACAAAATATGCGGGGGCGTTTGTCAAACCAAAGGGCATCACTAGCCATTCATAAAATCCGTCAGGAGTCCTAAAAGCAGTCTTATCTATACTATCCTTAGCCACTCTCAGTTGATGAAAGCCAGTGGCTAAGTCCAACTGCGAAAACACTGAGGCGCCAACTAACTGATCAAAGAGATCGTCAATCCTCGGCAGTGGGTGTCGGTTCTTTTTAGTAAGCTTGTTTAGTTCTCTATAGTCCACACAAAGTCTAAGGGACCCATCCGCCTTTGTGGCAAAAACTACTGGAGCACCCCACTCTGATATACTACGTCTTATGAACCCCTTCTCAAGCAACTCCTTCACTTGCTTATTGAGTTCCCTCCTTTCACGAGGAGCCATGTGGCGCACTGGCAAGGATACGGGTTTAGCATTATCCACAAGATAAATTCGAAAGTCTATCTCCCGCTTTGGAGGTAAGCCCTTCACCTCCTCCAACACATCCGGATATTCCCGGACCACCTCTACCGATCGCAGATTCTCTACAGACGCGTCAAGCGATTCAAGATAACTTAGCATAACGGAATCTATGGGATTACAAAAGATGTCGAGAGCATTACCAAGGCGAGTCACAAGCCTAACTACTCTCCTTTCACAATCAAGAATGGCCCCATTTCTAGATAACCAATCCATTCCTAAAATTAGCCCATAGCCCGTGAAGCCCAATACATAAGCATCACATCTAAATTCAACGCTAAGTATAGAGATTTTCAAATCCAAACATATCATGGTCAAATGAGCCGAACCCCCAATTGGATTTGAAACAACCAAGGGATCCTCTACTAAACTGGTGTTCAAGTGCAGTAATTCAACTAATGATGCAGAGATAAACGAATGAGATGCGCCAGAATCGAATAAGGTACGGACAGGATGATCAAACAGAAAAACTAAGCTTTCAACAGAAATTGTTCTACCTCTTTCTTGCAGCGGTGGGGCCGCAATAGCCTGAACTTGCCCCCTTGCCTGCCCTGGTGCCATAAGAGCCTGCACTTGTCCTCCCGAGGTAGACCCTGCCCTCTGCCCCTTCTTTGGGAAGTCCTTCACCAAATGTCCCGCATCTCCACAATGAAAACAACCAGTCTTCTTTTTCTTTCTACAATCTTTGCTGAGATGGCCAGGTGTCCCACAATTGAAGCATCTCTTCTTCCCTTTGCCATTATTGTTTTTACCACCCTTCTTATTTTGCTGTTGGGGTTTCTTCTGATCCCCTTTCTTTTCAACTGCCTTATCCTCATGCATAAGTGCCATTTCTACTAGCCTTTCAAAGGTGGCTCCCATAGGGATGTGGGTCATAGCCAACCCTTGCAACGGTTCATTCAATCCACTAACGAACCTCAAAGCTTTCTTCTTTGGCGTGTTAACCAACTCCAAGCCAAACCTTGCTAACTGATTAAATTTATTGACATATTCCTTCACTGATAAGCTCCCTTGCTTTAATGTCAGGAATTTTTCCATATTTAAATTCTCCTCTGCCCTTGAAAGAAACTTTGCCTCAAACCTTCGTCTGAAATCCGCCCATGAATCAACTGGACGTTCCCCGTTAGTGACCTCCCACCAAAACGAGGCCTCTCCCTTCATTAACCAAGCAGCTAAACGGACTTTCCTCCCATCTTCCACTTCAAAAATATCCAACAATTCCTCAGTCTCCTTAAGCCAGTCTCTGGCCTCCACAAACGTCTCAGTCCCTTGAAAAGTTTTTCCTCCCATAGCCTTAAATTCCTTGCACGTCTTTGCAAAAGTGTCAACACGAGGAGGAGGAGGAGGAATGGGTGCAACTGGGGGTGGAGGAGTATCTGCTGGGCCTGCAGTGGTGGCCCTAGCCTCCAAATATCTCCTAAACCACCCTGGAACCGTCACACCTTCTGGGAGATTAAGATCTTCAGCCATGCTGAAACGAAAAAGGAAAGATTCAAAATGGAGAATTAGAAAGATAAAGATAAGGATATGGCTATTTGGGATTATGTTTTTCATAAAAACTCTCTTTAAAAAACATGTTTTTGAAAGCACTTCTTCCAAAAATACTTTAGAAAAATATTTTTCTAAAAATTTTATCTGTTCTGGTAACCGTATGCTCTGATACCACGTGTAACACCCCACGTCCATTAATGTCACTCACAAAGGGAATGCATTAACTTCCATGGAGGTCATAAGTGAATATAGAACAGAGAAATTACAACAAGACAGATAATAAATAGCACTTGGAAATCTAAAACTTTATTTTATTGCAGCGGAAATTAAATATGTCTGTTACATCATAAAACCATAGATTATAACCAAGTACAACATCCGTCTCCACAAAAACAAAATACATAATCCCATTACAATAAATAGCCATTAAAAAGAAAGATAACAAGCTGGACTTTACTTCTGCAGTCCAAGCTTTCCAAGAGATAAGCGATCCAATTAGACTCCACTAGAACTTGGCCCAGCCTGAGGACCTGAAGGGAGAAAAAGATGGAAAAGAGGGGGTCAGACATAAAGTCTGGCGAGTATGATAATTATACAATACTACTATCAAAATAACTGGACTAAGGCATGAGCTGGAAAACAAGGAAATGTCTATGAAGAGCAGATTAAGGACATAGACAATCGCTAAAGGCAACGTTATAGGCGCTCCTAAATACTAAAGGATAAACACTATACTGCACCACACCAGTCACCCTAAAGATTGATCCCACTTAGCTTCACTTAGAAACTTTCTTAATGGCTTTACGTACTCCTAGCTGACTACATAGGTGCCGCCTGCCCCTATCTCCACTAGGTGTACCCCACTTTCTATTTTTCGATCGGCTCCCTACTCGTAGATACCCGTGCTGGCCCCACAGTGGGGTGTATCATTCCCCTAAAGTGGCAACCCGATATAACGGAGATGCACGGCTTATACCTACACGATGCAACAACGTCTTACCTACCAGCCCGGGTCCACACACGCATATGAAACCCGTTGGACTTGCGTTGCCACCGCTCCCTGTTTTGGCCTCTTATAGTCAGACCCAGTATGCGTGTCCCGTCCTCGACTTGGGTCGAGCCCACAAAGATACGTTTTGGGATACTAGTTGAAATGGGCCCCCATTATTTCCCACAAGCATTCCACCTAAGCTTGTCCCATCAGTCCATCCACTTAACCCACTTAGTCATGTTCATTTACATGTGTATTTGGTTAAGTCTAATCGTATTTCAAATGCCTCTAAAGGCAACCACTAGATTCCTCATGCCACCCAAGGCACCTACTTAACCCCCATGTCCCACCTTACATGATTATCTGGCTAAGTATTTCTTAATTCATTAAGGCCATAACCTCATAAAGACCTCTCACATTAGACTGGCATTTATGACAGCTGGATTTACCGGGCGGGTCCGGGCAGTCTTATACCATAAAAGAGTCTAACCTCGTGTCTTTACAACTGTTATACTTTAGTTTGGGCCTAGGACCTCTCACATTGGGCCGACATTTGTGACTACTGGATTTGCCGGGCGGGTCCGGGCAGGTTTACGTCACAAACGGGTCCAACCTCGTGTCCTAAGCATTTATTATTATTAATAATCCACTTTCCCCAATTTTAATAATTCCCTACTTGAATTATTAATTAATTCCAAATTCAACAATATCCATAATTGACTCAATTATGGACATCCATTCAAGGCGTGCAAAATCATACAAAATTGCACCCAATTTATTAATTCCTAATATCACCCCTACCCCACGTTTGAACGTTTATTCGCAAAATATATATTAGACTCGAATAGTCTAACTCATAGCATAAAAGAGATTATCACAATAACAACATATATATGTGACTAAATAAATCATAACAAGGGGTGAAACTTGCATATATCCAAAATTACAACTTGCATAAGGTTAAACATGTCATGGATCTAAAGATGTCAACTTGTTCATAATTCACATAATATGATCTCAATCAAATTTCATAAACTTGCATAGGAACATGTGTGAATCAACATCATCTAATCTAACAATATGGGTTTATATGGGTACACCTAACTCAATAGGCAAATTCCCATAATAAAAATTCATGTAGTCATAGATTCATGCATATGGGTACACCTAACTTAATAGGCAAATTCCCATATTCAAGATCCAATTTAAATTGTGGATTCATGTATATGGGTACACCTAACCTAATAGGCAAATTCCCATAATCATGATCCATTTAATTTTAAAAAAAACATAAACTTTAAACATGATCCAATTCTCATAAATAACAACATCATGATTTTACAACTTGTACGATTCAACACAACTTAACATGATATCATTATCATATAACATATGGATTTCAACATATGTGTTAACATGAGATCTACAACATATATAAGATTTACAACATAACATAGCATGGTTTACAACATTACATAGCATGATAGCATAACGTAGCATAACATGATTTACATTATAGCATAACATAGCATAGGAGTATTTACAACATATAATTCACAACAACATATGACAGCATAATAGAATAACAAGAGATCCACAATATAGAATTTACAATTACAATTCATATCACTTCTTGTGATCCATTCATAACTTAATCGAATTATTTTATAATAACATTGTGAGAATCAGCATACTCACTATTTTAAAGAAGAGAAATAGAAAGAGAGAGAGCTTTTGATTTGATTTGAGTAGATTTAGTTTGTAGATTATGCCTTCTTCTTCTTTAGTTTGTGACGGCTACGCTGAACTCCATGGCAACGGCATGTCGGTAGCTCTCCAATTTTTCAAGTGATTTAGGGTTAGAGTACCCACTTATTTATAGATGTTAGGATGCATTTAAGCCATTAGATTAACCCTAGAATATATTAGAGCCATTAGATTTCGACCAGCCCTCAAAACACAGCCCGAAAACCCAACCAGATGCACCTAGGTCACCTGGGCTCGACCAGGGAGGTCGACTCCCAGGTCGACTCTAGTGTCGACCTGCCCCCCCCCCCCAGGTCGACTCCCAAGTCGACCCCCAGGTCGACCTGGTCTGGGCGGGAGTTTTCCCGCCTGCCTCCATTTCTGCGTTTTTGAAATCTGTTTTAAAATTTGATTTTTTCGTGAAACTTCTCGAGGCCATATCTCGGTCATACGAACTCCGATTTACAAAATTTCGGACTCTATTTCGCGTATTTTTACGAGACGAACACAATGGCGCAGCCCGTTTCCCAATATTCTTATATTTGAAATTAATTATTCTTTCATTTGTGAATATTAGTATTAACTGATTTACGGGGTGTTACATCCATCTTAGGCAATTTCTACCTACGATTTATTGACCAGCCCTTGCATAACTTCGTCTTCAATTATCTTCATCATATTTGATTCGCAACGCTAATGCTATATAGAGTGGTTTTCAGATAATATATCTGATTCCGGTCTCTCCGTATTGACAACGGAAATGGTCAAAATCTTTGATAGTCGGTGATTTAACTATCAAAGGAAAACATGTGTACAAACAACGGTCTTATTCCCAAATGGAAATCTTACCGATCAGTCATCATTTCATTTCCCAATTTCCCATTTATCGTTTCCATATATTCAAAAATTCCTTATTTTCGAAAATTAGAAAATATACGATATTAATTTTGGAAATGTTTCCATTTCTGATTTAGCATCAATATCTTCCCACCTCTATCAGTCTCTAACTATAAACTAGTAAGAGAACAACTTCCCAAGCATAAACCCCGAAGGCCGAAACCAACATCAGATCGATACCCAGAAAGCCATTCAACTCAACTAATTTTCAGTCAGTTTCTAATTTCAGTAATTCCATTTAAATTCCTAATTCAAACCCCAAACTCCTTTATAATATTTTATTTACAAAATATTTACTTTCATCTAATTTTCAAATAAAATGTGAATACTATTTATTTATATAATTCTTTTTGTTTTACAAATAATTTCTTTTATAATTCTATTTGTTTTTCCAAATATTTCCTTTTCAATATCCTATTTATTTCATATAAATATTTCCCTTTTCAATATCCTATTTATTTCATATAAATATTTCCTTTTTCAATACGCTATTTATTTCATATAAATATTTCCTTTTTCAATATACACTTTGAAATTTCCCTTTTTACATTCCAATATTTTTTATGGTATTTAAGATACCAAATAACCATGATCAATATCATCCAAACACACACAATCAACAACAGATCATATATCACAATATATGAAAAAAATAGTATTATAAATATTGAGGAATCTAGTTGGATCCCTCCAACCTGTTTCCCCGCATCCGCAGATGTTAAACAATATAATCAACATTCAATTTCATTTCAATATGAAATATTCTGATAAACATAATCAATATTTGATTAACAATATATATATATTGTTATCTATAATTTCAACCAATCAATTAGTAGTTCATGCAAATAGTCAACACACAGAAATAAACTAACATACATCAGTTCTAAAAATACATTATAAAAATATAACAGGGCAGAGTTAGTGAGTTTTACTCACGTTGGACTATTATCGTTAAATAACGATAACTGTCAGTTGATTCAGACAGACAATTTATTTTGCTATAAGTTGTAACGAGCTCCAATTCACTCCCAGTCAGTTCCAATACGTAGCGCTCATCCATACGATACCAACGGATCCTGTTTTGCTGAATTCGAATCACATATGAATAAGATATGAATATTCTAAGTTTGTATAAATATTTACTTAGTTAAATTTAACACTTGATTAATGGGCCTCACTATTTTAACTCAGCCCAATAACCCTTAACTCAATAACGCCTACTGTAGCCCTCTTCCCTTCCCAATAGAAAATACCATGTCTCTTTTACTATGCTTACCATGAATAGGAGGTTTCTCCTTCTAATCTGCCTCCTTCTTTCCATGTTTTTGCCATCATTCACCAACCGGAAGTCCCGTCCATCCCCTCTTCCCGACCTCGACCCAAACACCACCAAGTATCGGAGCTCGCTGCCTTCCTTCCCAACGTGCAGCTCAATCCTCTCGCTCTGCTACAGTGAAAATACGAAATTAAAATCCATCAAATTTTCCCAATTTTGCAAGGAGATGCTGCTCCATTCTCTAAATCGAAATCCAACAACCATTTAAAGAATCCATGCTTGAAAATCGTGAATGTCTAAACCCTAGTTTACTGTATAAATTTTCAATGCAAAAAGGGGACATCGGACTCAGCATGATACACATCAGTGCGAAGCCCTGAACAATTGGAGGCGAACGAAATTGGTTTGAGGATTTTTGCGATTTTATTCCATTTAGTTGGAAATTTAAAAGTGGTGATTTTGTTGTAGGAATAAATAGAACTGACGGCGGAAAATAATATTTAACTATAGAGAGTGAAGAATTAGGTTTAAAGAGGGTATTTATAAGGATACATAGCTTAGAAGTTAAGCTACTTAATTTTATATTAGTTTAAATTAAATTTTCAACTCTATTTATCATTAAAAAAATCCATATGATCGCATTCAATATCCAAAAATCACGAAAATGGACACGTAGCTACATTTTGACAATAAGGACCCAATGAAACTTGTTTCATCGAATTCCGAGTCCATTTGCTCACATAGTGTATTTTTAAAGGTCAAATTATCGACTATTTTTCACATTAAAATTCCACACGGCCACATACGGAGTCCAAAAATGACGAAAATTGAAATCTAACAATAATTTAATATTCCAGATCCAACAAAATTAGTTTCGTCAAAAATGAAGTTCGTTTGCAAAAATAGCTATTTTTAAAGCTCTAAATAAACCCACTTAAATATAAATATATTTAAAAATAATTAAATTAAATATTAATAAATTAATATTATTGTATATATTCACAATAGAATATCATACAGCTCCAAAAAATATATATATGGATATATAACCCGATATTCAAAATTCGAGTTAAATCGATATTCCATTTATATTAAAAACCATTTTATAATATAAATAAATCGTTATAATATATAAACAAATTCCATAGCGACTATTCGAAAATTTGATTTGGACATAAATCAAAATCAACACGACAAAATCCCGATTTTTCTCTTCTACTAGAAAAATATGCTTCACCAGCTCCGAACGTTTCTTGTTTCATAGAAATCCGATTTAAAACGGATCCTATATATTCATTTAAAGTTCGAATCGCCAAATTACGAACTACCGCGCCATTTCGAGCTAGATTATAATTATAATATAATTATACATTCAACTATTGTTTATATAATATATTCATTAGTATAATTCGACTCTAAACTGAATTATATAATTTAAATAAGGGTGCGTTTTTTACTGGTCCCTGTTATAGTTTCAAAATAGAAAAAAAAACCCGGTCATAAACTTATTGTAAATTAGGTCCCTATTTTCTGAAAATTCATCAAAAAAATATTAAAAAAATATAAAAAAATCATGTAAATTCGTATTTAAATAAAACATGTAAACGCTAAAAAATTCAGAACAAAAAATGATCAAACAAGGCGTCAAAAATCAAAAAAACAGAAAAAAAAACGAAACTTCCAGTTAAATGCATAATAGTATGCACATATATCATTTTCCTGCATACATCCGTGCTTATTTTTCACTACATTCATCTTCGTTGATTTTTCTTCATGCAAATACGTGCATACATGTGTGCAAATATTTCAAATACTTGCGCACATTTGTGCAGGTTTATTTTCAGATTTTTATCCGACACAGCTTACGGAAAAGTTGCATACATATATGCAATTATCAGTAATAATTGCATAAATGTATGCAACTATTTTTTTTTGATTTCCGTACAATCCTGACATTATTTCCAGATTTTAGAATTTTTTTTTTATGAACGAAAGCACATTTTTTTAAAAAAAATAAAAAAAGGCGGAAGTAATAAAATAGGGGGCGGGTTTAAAATTTTCAAAACTTTTTTTTTATATAAATTAGGTCCCTACTTTTAGCCAGTGTGTTATCCTATAAAAATGTTGCACACATGTGTGCATGTTTTCTGAGAAATTTGCACATTTGGATGCAAATAAAAATGAACTGAAATATTAACTTAAATCTATGCGCTGGAAGAACTGCAATAATTGCACATATGCATGCAATAAAATAAAAAAACGTGCATAATATTATGCATTTAACTGCAGTTTTTTCTGTTTTTTTGTTGTTTTCTTCTTTCTGACATTATTTTTGTTGTTTTTTTAACTGAATTTTTTGTATAATGCATAATATATTTTATTACTAATTTACGAATTTTTTTTATTTTTTTTAATTATTATTTTATAAGTTTTGAAAACAGGGACCTAATTTATATTAAGTTTATGACCGGATGTGAGCCTAATTAAGTTTCAAAATAGGGATGTGAGCCTAATATTCACTTTAAATAATTCAATTCACACAATATGGTGATTCTACTATTTCGGACAAATTGCGAAAATTAAATATATTATTTAATTATTAATATCTATTAAATATTCAATATAATTTAATTAAACAACCAATTAATTCTCTAAATTACTAATTAAATAAATAAATTATTATACTATTAAATTACGGGTCGTTACACAGCTAGACGGTAATCCCTCCCATTAGCATTACCCAGATTCTAATTACCCTTATTGTTATCGGCGAGTAATTCACAGTGGGATGAATCATGTCTAAATACCCTACAATTGACACAAATCATTGGTTTCCAGTCATAGCTAACCTTTACAATAGGACGAACATCTCCCAAACCATTAATCTCAATAGTATTTGGTAGCTCAAATTCAGGTGATACTTCGACCAATGCCTTCGCATATCTGAATCTATCTAATCTTTCAGTACTAACACCATAACAAATTAATCTGCCAACATGATTCACAAGCCAATTGATGCCTATTAGAGTCAATAAAATCATGGGTATAAATTAAATGATTCGAAACAGGGACTTTTTTATTTGAGATTGGGCACATCCTATGGTTGGATCCCAAACAGATATGATTAACATCCTATCACGTATGAAGATGGGATCGGATCTAAGAATTTTTTCCCTATTAGAGTCATTGGAGAATTTAAAGTAAAAGTGAGACCCATCGGATTTAATATCAACCTCACAATCAAGCTTCCAATGCCCATGCAAATAATTAGATACAGCGTGAAACGATAACATACCATCAAGCAAAAATCCGATTAGAAAATTACTCCAGTAATTAAGACCTTGCTGCTTGATAAGATCTGGTATCATATGCTTCTTACCATCTCTCGGTATATCAAAATGGAGCGGCTTTTACGATCCTGCATTCCTTGGAGAAGATCTAAATAGAGATGCGTAATCAGATTTCACTGGAAAAGATGGTTGCGATGGAATAGCCAGATCTGGATTAGCATTTACCGAAGAAGAGGGACTTCCAGAGGGAGGTGGTGGATCAAGGGGCTTGAGGGTGGAGGGTAAGGTGGAAGAGGTGGAAAGGCATCGGTGGTGAAGGAGGAGGAGATAGGAGAAGAAGAATGAGTTGTCGTTGCCGCCATTGCTAGGTCATGATCGATGTTTTTAAAATTTGGATGGACAAAAGAGGGACCATACAGTTGATTCTTCTTAATCGAGAAGTTATACTTACCCATAATTAATTTTTACGCACTTTATAAAATTTTAAGTTGTCATATGTTTGATTCTATAGCGTGGACAGTACGAAATTATACCAAGTTTGCATTTTACTTGGTAGCAATATTTGCCCATTTTAGTGCCTATATATGTTTGGTCAAATTTGGCATGTGTTTGTAGTAATATTCATTTCTTATATTTGGTTAATCTCTACTGGATATACTTGGAATTAACTTCTATTGCTATATTTCGGTATAAATTTGGTATGTGATTGTTGTTATATGCTTATGTGCGCATTAAATGTAATGAAAGGAAAATTCAAGTAGGAAAGCTCCACTTTCTACCCTTCTCAATTGTTCATGTTCACATGTTAGAAAATTTGATCGAACTATTAAACAAAATTTTCATTGTTATTTAATAATTAATTACTACGAGTTAAAACACATGCATATTGGTTAATATATAGTTATAATATAGTAACGACAAACATATAGAGATCAACTTTAAGTCTAGATATCAACATTAAGTCGGAACGAGCTCAAATTTTGGATAGATGATAATATATATGTGGAATAAACATCTACAAAATCTTGTTGGATTTGGAATAGTATAGATCCCGGTGAGAGCTAATCCTCTGTACCTAAAATTCTCTATCCTTTGTACCCAACCAATCAGGATTTTTGATTTTCACCCTTTTGCAATTAAGCCAAAGAAAAAAGAGGGTTTAATTGCAAAAAAGGTGGAATACAGAGGTGATGATTGGTTGAGTATAGAGGGACAGAGAATTTTGGTGTGATTTTATTTAGCTCACGGTAGGGTAGAGATGCTAAAGAGGTACAACAAAACAAGGGTGTCCTATAACGCGCGCGCGTGTGTGTGTGTGTGTGTGTGTGTATATATATATATATATATATATATATATGAGATAGGATCAAGAGCCCCTCAAATAGTGCAGCATCCCTTTAGACTCCTGATTTCCACCACACATTTCCGTTCCTCTCTCCTTCCACTAACTATCTCTCCCCCCATTAACTTTTTTCAATATAAATGTGTGGCTAGTAATGAGGTGCATTTGGGGTGCTCCCAAATAGGGGTGCCATGGAACCCTCCTCTCTCTCTCTCTCTCTTTATATATATATATATATATATATATATATATATATATATATATATAAACACACACATATATACATATAAATAAACACACACACATATATATATATATGTATGTATGTATGTATGTATGTATGTATGTATGTATGAATACTCCTTTGCTTATATCAGTATACCTTGCATCTGAAATTAAATCAAAGATTTCATGCAGATCTAGTCGACCATTAATGCATCGTGTTACTAACTCCTCCTTTCGAATTTTGGTTCCTTTTCCCTAGCTTGGTGTGCAAATCTTAACTATGTTCCCCAAATAGTTTGAATGGAGCTAGATTTTTTCCATATCTTGAATGGACAAGGTGGTGCTATTTTTTAGCCACCAAAATATTGCAATTATGTTCATTTTTACCTCGACCGTTAAATAATTATACATTATTTTAATTAATTTTGGCCCTTAATTAATTATTAAAAGCCACAAAATTTCTTGTAGCATTTACACAATTTTTTACTGTAATTTATATTATTTAAAAAATTAATTTAATCAAGTTAAATTTTATTTTTTTTACTAACATTACATATGCTGGCTCCTTTGTTTGAATAAGGTCCTCGCTAATATATGAATAGTTGAGAAGTTAACTTGCATGGAATTTGCTGAAATGCAGTATTAGGCAAGAGTTCAGTTCCTTATAGATCATCTAGGTGAAATATCATTTATAATCATTTAAGTTACACCCTAAACTACACTATATTGTGCTTATTTTCTCTTTGTTATAACTATCACCCAGATGAATAAACTTGGTCCATGATTAAAACTCAGATAATATCCACAGTTAACGGTAAAGTCCAATAATAGAGTCCATGTCTTAATCCGATAACACTCAATATTTTATTTTGGTCAAATACTTTGGCTAAGTATTTCAATATAAATTACAATGATATAACCTTCTATTTAAGGAAGCCATCCTCTTCTATGTAGTTTTCTTTTCAAATAGTTCAATTTATACTCAACTATTGCCTTAACATTATCATCATTGTTATATGTGAATGATTATAATTAAAATGGCATGACATTTAAGAAACACAATATATTCAAGTCAAAAGATTAAACGCATCATCACATAAGATCTTCAGTTTGACTTTGAAAACGTAGAATACTACTATTGGGTCGTATAACAATTTTTTCAAACAATTACATGTACATAATCTTTTGAGGCCTCACGATCATGAGTAATTAAATATATATTAAATGTACATTATCATTAACAGATTAGGAACCTTATCCTCGATTTATTTTGACTAACATTAAGGATGAATATTTATGTCATATGATTTTGTACTCATGATTACAAACATATTTCGTAATTGCACACGACTAAATATTTTTCTTAAAAAATTTCTAATGTTTCCATTGTATTTAAATCATTATTTATACCTTAGAAAATAATGTACATAATTAAAAAAATCCTTCAATTTAAATTGAAAATGCCTAATAAAATTTTACAAACTTCAAATTATATGTACATAAAAAAAAAATAGAATAAAGAACTTATTTTACTATGAATAAGATTTTCATTATAGGATTTAAGTTATATAATGAAACTAGATAACTACAATATAAAAAAGCATAAATTTCTACAAATTCACTATGTAGGGAAAGAAACATCATCATCAAAGATCCAAAACCTTAACTGCTCTTGAATTTCTGTCACAATTTTATTACTTGAATGAAATTGAGATGATGTGCATGCATATATTGTTATATTGGCCTAACCTTTTTTTCCTTCTTTTTTTTTGTTTCTCTCTTTTGCCACTTATAATAAAACGAACATGCAATGAAATAATGTACATTAACGAGCCAATAGTAAAAAGTAGGTAACATGTCATGCCATGATTTCGGCACTGTATTGGATGCAATGCAGTTGTGAATTGCCAAGTCGCACTAATTGTTCTATCCCCATTTCCCCTGTCCCTCCATATCCTATCCAATCATAGCCCTCTGATTTCCACCTTTTGCAGTTAAATTCCTGAATTGTTGTGGGACTTAAATGCAAAAAAATCGGAAATGAGAAGATCTGGTTGGAGGGACATGGGGGTACAGGGGAAATGGGATAGAAGAATTGGTCTCTTGCCGAGTGGCTTTCTGCCCTACTCAAAGTGGTGGCAATGGCATGGCCTGAAGATTTAGAGTTTTTTTTTTGAGTAAACAAAAAAAGAATGATTTTAGCATTAAGGTAGGAAAAGTGAATTGACTACGCCCCATGGGCGCTTTATGGATGCTGATTCTTTTGGGGTTGGTATGGCACCATTCATACCATATTGGAGTTTCACATGTACTCTAGCAGTGAGCTTCTAAATAGAATTTGCATGAGAATTTGTGATTGGTGTCAAAAAAAAATCATCATTCCCAAATTTTAAAAAGTAATAATATATAGCATTCTATAGCATATGCCATGGATTTATTTGGAACTTTTATGAGAACTTTATAATCATTGAGAATGAGCTAGAGGTGCAGCAGAGTGTCCATCAAATAAATTTACAAAACAATTTATAATAAGTGTGTTGCTAAAAGTACATAGGAAAGTGCTTTCTAATATCACAAATAAAAATAAATAATTCATTAAATTTTATATACTTTCAAATGCCAAACTCATTTCGTACGATAATCAACCACCATGCAAATTTATTTTACATGACGAACAACCATCGATCAAAATCGTTTTCCACGATCATTAAACCACGAACTACTGTTATTCTGTGGTTGATCGCCGTAGAAAAATGGTGTTGATTGGCGTTTGTTCGTCATGTAAAAAAAATGAAAATAATGAATTTGATAGCCTTTAAAATGGTTGGTATTAGGAAATGTGCAACCTAAATTTTTATGGTATTTTTTAGTAATGGTGCTAGAAAGCAAGTTTTCGGGTGCTTTTAGCAACATGCTATAATAATTGTGTTTCTAATGCCCTATCGGATATTTTCAGTTTTGTCGATCTTGACAGGTTTTGAATGTATTTAATCTAGGTGTTGTCATAGCCCTTGTTTATATAATGATAATCGTGATCTTTTCAATTTTATGTGTTGCAAAGGGCACCGGGCTAGTTGCTAAGAGCTATCAGCCTAATGTCTGGTCAGCGGTTGTTCACCGACCCAAGCTCGTTCGGTGGAAAACTGCAGACCAAAAAATACCACGGTAGTGAAACCGCAATGTCCTTAGCAATATACTAAATTTTTATTATTTATTTAACTGGTTATTACCATGAGATGTAATTTTTCTGTTTTTTTTTTCTCTTATTTAAGAGGCTCCCATTCTTCGGTTATGCCCTTTTGCAATCATATTGACATAACATTTTGCTATAACTCTTAAAATTGATGTTATATTATATTCTTAAGCATTTATTTATTGATATAACAAGAATCAAAATCTCTAAGAGCATCTTCAACATAGATCGAAAATTACAAATATGTAATATATACACTCGTTTTCCTTTTCAATGGAGTTTATATTTTGCAACCAATTGAAAATTCAGTGTTTTTTGTTACAAAAACGTAATTAGAAGAAATGTTGGTTGAACGGGCTCCCGGAATGGAGCGTCTGTTTAAATAGCGCCTATATAAAAAATATTAAAAAATTTAGGCTTCTGGTGCTTGTTGAACGTGCTTCTAAGCTCAGGCGTATGTTCAACGGAAGTTTGAATTATTATTTTTTGCTTTGATCGGGTCTTTAGAGTTTAGAAAGCTGTTCAACATGCGCCTGACCTATATTCTGTTGGGGAAAATTTAAGATTATATTTTGTAATTGGTAAGAATGTAATCTTGAATGTTGAAATTGTTGGAGATATTATAGTATCATTAGAGCAACTCCAACAGGATTCAAGACGAGAATATTACACCATGTAATATTCAGCTGAATATTACATGGTGTACCCAACAGTTAAAAAAAAAATTCCGTCACGAGCCTATTTTATCAGCTCGTGACTTAAAAAATTAATTTTATTTGTCACGAGCCTATAAAATTGGCTCGTGATTTAAAAAATTAATTTTATTTGTCATGAGCCAATAAAATCGGCTCATGACAAATAACGTAGTCCCCGAAAAAAGGAAACGAAGCAATAACATTAGTCAACAAAGGATAATGGTCCCCAGAAACATAACGTGGTCCCCAGAAATTAATTTCGCATTTTGTGACTTCATGAGCCGATTTTATAGGCTCGCAATGTCACGAGCCGATAAAATAGGCTCGTGACGTCACAAGCCGAAAAAAATCAGCTCGAGGGGTCAATTCCGGATTCAAAATTGACCCCGTAAGAGCATCTCCAACAGCGTCATAACATTACGATCCATAACATGTTGGGATATATCTTTGATATCTCCCAACAGGCGCAAGCCGATTTTATCGGCTTGCAGCTTGCGATCCGATTTTATCAGCTCGCAAGCCGATAAAATTGGCTCGTGCGACTCCCGCACCTATATATGGCACAGGAGGGGGTTTGAATTATTTTTATTTTTCCTCCAATTTCCTCCTTTAATTTATTTTTATTCGTTACAACGCCGGGATGCTGCTACGCGTAACGAAGATGGGGAGACGGACAGTTCCAATTATGCCAGATGACGCTTCTGGTCTAGCTCACCTTCCTCCACTAGCGGGGACGACGACTAGGGACTTACGTATCCTCCACGAGCTGCCACAGGGATTCACACATCGATCTTTTACCGCGCTGGCCACCGTTCAGGTATTAATTTTAATTTTTTTAATATTTGTAGTTACTGCACTGGTAAAAAGTATGCCCTGTCTGTTTTACGTTATAGTTTAGTGCATGTACGTTATATGTTTTAATAGTATGAATTGTTGGTTTTATAGTCATTTAACTGTTATAATTTTAATAGACTGGGTACATCTACCTTCACGGGAGTTGGGCGAAGTTTGTTTCACATGCCCTTGACATATTACCACTGCATATTCAGGAGAGGCTAGTTGGTTGTACGTTTGGACTCTTTTTACGTATTATACCTCCCCAGTCCTTCGATCGACCTTTGGTCGGCGTCTTAGCAGAGAGATGGTGGCCTACAACGCACACCTTTTACTTTCCGGATTTTGAGCTAGGTATCTGTAACGACCCGCATTCTACGCATCGAAGGATCGTAGAATATTTATTTCTCTCACATAGAAGTCGTATGGTCTCGTAACTTTGGGAAACGACTATTGGGGTCATTTCCCATGTTCATGATTTTTGCCGATTTTTAAATGACCGTTTGCCCCTAGTTGATCTTGTTTTGGCCATAACTTTTGATTGGTAAGGAGTTTTGAATTAAATCAACTTCCATTAGATCCGGATGATCGTTTACCTTTACGTAGAGTGGTCACATTAGCCAAACGGACTTACCATTTGGGAGATATGGCTGAATTAAGGTCTAGAGGGTGAAAAACAGCTTAATTGGGCTTAACCGGGCGATTAGCAGCTAGGCCCATTAGGGGATTTCGGGATTTGGGGTATTTAAGGGCTGTTAGGGTTAGGGATTTCGGTTTTTACTCATTTTCTAGCTGCCACATACATCATAGAAACCCTAACAATGGCCTCCAGCATCTAGAATCATCTCTAATTACCTTTTAATCAAGGATTAAGCTTAGCAACATCAAATAAAGGAGAAATAACACCATTTCAGAGTTAGTGTTGCTGTTAGACGCCAGAGATCACCCAAATCAGCGGAGTTTCAGTTTTGAAAGTTTTGTTTGTGGCTAAGGTGAGTGATTAGCCTTGTTTATACACTAATTATGGTTAATTAAGGGTAATTAGTGTTAATTAGCGAATTTAAACATGGTTAAATTCTGCAAAAATATTTATAAATTTTGAAATATTGTTTCAGGCCTCTGTTAGAAATTTGGGTTGATTTGGTTAAGTTTTGCTAATTCTAACATTAGTTTTTGCTAAACATGATTAAGGGGGAAACATGGGTTTTGGGTATGTTTGATCCATTTTAACACATTAGACTGTTGTTTTGGTGTTTATGGTTGATTATACATGTTGCTATGACTGCTTGGAATGTTTATTGATTGTTTAGAACAGTTAGATTGGTCGAAAACGCCATCGTATGGCGTAAAACAATCACTGGAAAAGTTGCAAGAAATAGTGCAGGGATCGGATCGGATCGCGCTCCCCCACTCGCGAAGCAAGTATCACGAACCGATGATGGAAGCCCGACCCGACCCGCTCATGGAGAACCACCTCCTTCTCACGAACTGCTCCAAATCGATCACCACGAACTACTTCAGAAGCTCACCTATCGATGGTCAAGGAAGATCACGAACCGGAGTCCTACCCCGACCCGACCCGAAGTCACAACCCGAACCGAACTGGAGCATGCATAACGGAATAGAACCAGTGTAGCACCATGGCTCAGTTTGGGCACCACAACCTGATCCTATGGAGGGAACACGACCCGACCCGAGTGGGGTTGACGACCATGGAGTGAACGAGAGGAAGAGAGCCAATCTGAATAGAAGCTTGACTCCGAACCGATCCAGAGGAGACCAAACCCGAGATGCAAAGGTAGTCCAAATGGGAAGTTTGTACTCAGGATCCAGTTGGAAACCAACGAGTTAACTTCATGGTTGGACTTTGTTGCGGGACGTGTGCTAAGGAATGATCGACGTTCATAACTTTGATTCACCACTGAAAGACGAATATTAGGCTACAGATCAGTGCAGTGGGGTAGTTATTACTTCATGGGGCAGAGTGATCGTAGCATGGCTATGATCCAGTGCAGTGGAGTTATCATGACTCCATGGGGCAGAGTGGACATAGCAAAGTATTAGTGGTTACGGATCAGTGCAGTGGAGCCATCACGACTCCATGGGGCAGAGTAATCGTAACAAAGTATTGGGTGATCAAAGCGGTGGATATCGTATGCTTTATGCACTGAGTGAGAGATGTGAGGATAGTTGCTATGCTTAATTGTTTGCCATCACTATGACATGCACTCCCCCACCCCCGTATCCTTTACACCATATGTTAGTGGCACCTTAGAGTATTGTACGGTATGTTGTGCTAACTCTTTTGTCCAGGTCCAGGTTCAAGTATGGTTTAGTATACCTGTTATTGTTCTGTTTTGCTGCTTATTGCTCATACCAGACTTTTGTCTGACCCAGAGTTTTATGTCTCTTCTTATTACTCTGGGTGCTCTTAAACGGGTCGACTAGAGACAGATTAGCAGGTTGTGCACGAGTAGCTGTCCCGAGACGAGCAGGAGGTTTACACGTACTATTCTCTATATATATTCTCCATGTGCTGTTGATGGTCACTGCTTTGGGAACTAGTAGTGTAATTTCCTTTCTTTTGCTTTAGAGATAGTATCTTGAATTTGTAATAATGGTTATGGATCATAAGCTGTATTTTGGATTTTCGCTGCTATGATGATTATGGTTTAGTTTTCAGCTTATGCACTGTCTCTCCTATTTTATGTCAAGTATGTTATTATTATATTCTATTCCATGCGCTATGAGACATTCTATAGGTTCCTAGTTAGTTCAAATTCCTTTCTTTTCCTTTCTTTGGCGACCGTCCTGTGCTAGTCGGACATTGGCACATCGCACTTTCATTGGAAATGTCGGCTGGTGCGGGGTGGGCCATCACAATATCACCCCAGCCGATTTTTACATGCTTACGGGGATTGAGAAAGGCCGTCCAGATAGAGTCACTTGTCCATTTGATTCCTCTTTTGAGTCACCCAATTCCTACCTACAGTATTTGCCAGATTTGTCAGCGGCTCATATAGCTAATGGTGCCATTTCCATCACATATTTACTTCAGTATATTACAGTGCATCTCGGTGTGGTAGATTTCCATGACATAGTATACAGAGCTACCATTTTATACCTCCTTGGTTCGACGTTCTTTACGAACCAACGGAGTACGATTAGGCTGGGATACCTAGTAGCACTAGTCGATTTAGAGCAGCTGCATATGTTTGATTGGTGCTCTGCCATATTGGATTATCTATACAGGCTAGGCTACCTAACAGCACTAGTCGATTTAGAGCAGCTGCATATGTTTGATTGGGGCTCTGCCATATTGGGTTATCTATACACCGCTCTTGACTCCTGTGCTTTTGGAGAGGTTTGCCAAATGTTTGGTTTTTGGTACATGTTGTTGTGCTGATACTACGAGTACACGGCCGACATGCACCCACGCATACAGCCCCCACCAGTCATGCTGCTGAGATCTTTTTCCCATACATACGTAGATGGGAGAGTACTCACGGAGTTCGGCGTGCTCCTGCTGGTGTGAGACATGACTTGATGGAGGCTCGTACCCAGTTAGATATGAGGGAGAGGGGGAACATATTACGAGCACCTTAGGCTTCTTATTGGTTGTTACTTGCAGCGGATGGCCCACTACCCGACGCCCATCCATTAGCCATTGCATGTCGCTTATCTACTCGACATGTCCTCTTCTTCCCACCGGTCCACCTTCCTATTTGGTACTTGGGAGATCGATGTTATTACCAGGGTAGCGATCAGTTGCGTGTACCTGGAGATCCACCTCTACCACTTGATATGTTCGGGCCGCAGCGTTCTATAGGGAGACAGTATGTGGCTGGTATGAGACAGGCAGGATGGGTTGATACGATCGATTTTCACTTTCCCGATGCAGAGTTTGGTCTTTATTGGGTTCGGGTAGCTCCCCGGCGGTACTTGCTGCCGGATTATATGCGGGGTGTGAACTCCGATCACATTGGTCCCCGATTGGTTAGTGGTAGAGTCTACCCTCCGCCGTTTACTTTTTACCCGACCCCTTCACAGATCTTCGACCCTTCTACGGATTTCGCTCTAGCTGATACATTTCAGACATTTGATCTTAGCGGTGCACATATATTCCTGCCTATTGTTTACCCACCTGCACACATGGTGCACGGTGTCCCTACTACTGGATTATATCCGCCACATGAGGTAAAATTTGTACTTGTGAATTTACGTTGTATGTTAACACTGTAGAAACTGATTTTATATGTTCTATATATGCAGTACGCACCCCGGTGGGACCAGCATAGGATATATATTGCGGCTATTCAGGAGATGGCGCTGCTACATTCTCAGTCCATGTATGAGGAGCACCAGGCGATTGTTCAGGGATTGCAGGAGCAGATCTATAACTTACTGGCTAGATTAACGGCAGTAGGGGTGGTGATACAACAGCATCAGGTATAGCAATAGGGTCATGTACTGGTGGAGGTTCAGGAGGGGGTGACGGACTTGGAGGGGGTGACGGACTAGGAGGGAGTGACGGACTTGGAGGGGGTGACGGACTAGGAGGCGGTGACGAAGTCGGAGGGGGTGATGGATTAGGAGGAGGTGACAGAGTCGGAGGGGGTGACGGAGTAGGAGGGGGTGACAGAGTAGGAGGGGGTGACCGAGTAGGAGGGGGTGATGGACCTGGAGGGGGTGATGGACTAGGAGGTAGTGATGACAATATTTCGTATTATGACCCTTCTGATAGCGGGGACGACATGTCTTTGGATGGTGCTGATGATGATGCCGCAGATTTATCATGATGTATATTTGTGTATGTCGCGATGTATATATATGTATGGCTCGATGTATATATATGTATGTCTTGATGTTTTGGACTTTATGTTATTTTATAATTTGTTCTGTGATATGTTCTGTGTAATGTTTGCTTGTTTATTATGTTCTGTGCAATGTTTGCTCATTTCATATATTCTGTGTAATGTTTGCTCGTTTCATATATTCTGTGTCGTTTCATATGTTCTGTGTAATGTTTGCTCGTTTATTATGATCCAAATCTGGTACTTTCCCTAGTGCCAAATTTGGGACTTTGGCAAGTGCCAAATCTGGTACTTTGGCAAGTGCCAAGTTTGGTACCTTGCCAAGTGCCAACTTTGGTACTTTGCCAAGTGCCAAATCTGGTACTTTCCCTAGTGCCAAATCTTGTGCTTTAGCAAGTGACAAATCTGGTACTTCGGAAAGTGCCAAGTCTGATACCTTGCCAAGTGCCAAATCTGGTACTTTCCCAAGTGCCAAATCTGGTACTTTCCCAAGTGCCAAATCTGGTACTTTCCCAAGTGCCAAATATGGTACTTTCCCTAGTGCCAAATTTGGTACTTTGGCAAGTGCCAAATCTCGTACTTCGGCAAGTGCCAAATCTGGTACTTTGCCAAGTGCCAAATCTGGTACTTTGCCAAGTGTCAAATCCAGTACTTTCCCAAGTGCCAAATCTGGTACTTTCCTAAGTGTCGAATCTGGTACTTTCCCAAGTGCCAAATCTGTGGCAAGTGCCAAATCTGGAACTTAATTATATTATAAAACGAGCTGCAGTTCATTTTATAACATTTCAAATTTCAATTGGTTGTAGTAAATCCGATCTACGTCGGATTTGATAACAACAAGACCCGTTCACATCTAATCGACAATATTTTTCAAGTTAAAGAGAAAAAATCGGTTTTCATGTTGTAGATTTTGTTTTACGTCCAAATCAAAATTTCAAAAAGTCGTCATGGAAATGGTTTATAAAATATATGGTTTACCTATATAATTTAAAGGATTCTTATAAAATAAAATGGGGACGACCCTCCTTTTTAACTCCTTCGTGTGCTCAAATGTTTAAATTATGAGGGTAAGTGGATGACCCTCCTTTTTAACTCCTTCATGTGCTTAAATGTTTAAATAGGGACGACCCTCGTTTTATAACGTTCTGAACTTCAATACGTGTAAATAATACGATTTAGTGGATGACCCCGGACCCATACTCTTATTTTACCTATATATAGCTGTTTCTCTGAAATCCTTAATCACAATTTATTTTCTTCCAGCCGCCACCTCCTTCCTCTTTCCCCAGAGGAGACAAGTTGTTGAGAAAAGAGTATAGTTCTTTTTCTGGAGTATGGCAGAGCAGGGAAAAGAAAGTGTAGCCTCCAACATGGACAAATGGGAAAATGACGATGAGGGGGTAGCAAATCAAAGACCTGGAATAGAAATGATTCTTGAACGATGCGTTCTCAAGCCAGTACGTCTAGGTGGATCCAACCCTATGTGCCGTTGTGGAGAAGAATCGGTCGTCGTTGTTTCGAAGACCGAAAAAAATGCTGGGCGCCGATTTTTTGGTTGTGCAACCTGCCAGGATCACACCGTTTTTCCAGATGAAATTGACTGTTGTTACTTTAAGCAGTGGATTGACCCTCCGGTGTGTGAACGTGGAGTTCAATATGCATTGGAAGCGCAAGCCGAAATACGACGTTTGAACAAGAATGTTGCTGACGCAGCTAGGGCTGGATTTTACTCACGTTCGTGGTAGGTGTGGGTGGAAACTATCGTATCGTTTATTACTGTACTTTAAATTTGATGTTTATGTGTTCAGTTGTTGTACTTCCTTCAATTGTACTTTGGCATTTATTCATGCTGTAATTGTTGTTGTAGTAAGCTTCTAAGTTTTGTAATGCAAAATAATTGTGTAATGCAAAGTCCAACGCTCTAAACGTCTGTGATGCAAAGACCATTCGTACCAATAAATTTACTGGAGCCACGATAGAGAATCTACACTGTGCGCTATTTACTGTATAATTAAAGCCCATTCGTACCAATAAACGCGGGTTTTGTCCAATAAAGGTGGACTATGTCTAATAAAGAGGCACTCTTACCAATAAATGACCACTCTGTCCAATAAAGAGAAGAACACTCTATCCAATAAAGTAGCACTTGGTCCAACAAAGGACACTCTGTCCAATAAAGAGGCATTCTTACCAATAAAGGAGAACTCTGTCCAATAAAGAAAGGAACACTCTATCCAATAAACGACACTCTGTCCAATAAAGAGGCACTCGTACCAATTAAGGAGCACCATATCGTTAAAGGAACACTCTTTCCAATAAAGAAGCATATCATCCAATAAAGGAGAACAATCCACCCAATAAAGCTACCCACTTACCACTACCCCATACCTTATATATAACAGCAACATTGCTATTCATATCTCAAATCAAAACTTATTCACAAATATAAATGGATTCCAGTTTTACAAAATGCTTGCTGGATTTTGCTAGAGATTCGGAGGAAGATGAAATCCTTCAAGAGGAAGTAGAAGAAATACAAGAAATATGGGACCTGTACCGTGAAGTGCATGGTTCATCATCCATAACTAGAGGGGGATCGGTTCTTGGAAGGAGGTTTATACACCGAAATCATGCTAAATACCACAAGTCTTTGATGGAAGATTACTTCGATGACGATTGCACTTACGGGCCTGATATGTTTCGTAGAAGACACAGGATGCGGAGAAATCTATTTCTTTGGATATTGGCTGGTATTCAAGGTAACAATGATTACTTTAAGTATAAACAAAATGCATCGAAGACACAGGGGTTGTCCGGTGAATATAAAATGACGGCCACTATAAGAATGTTAGCTTATGCCACTCCAGCCGATGCTTTGGACGACGCATACCACATATATAGCAGAGAGCACGGCACTTGAAACACTTGAAACTTTCGTTCAAGCAGTGATGGACGTCTACGGAGAAGAATACTTACGGTCTCCGAACGAAGCAGATGTAGTGCAAATCAGAGAGATGCACGACAGCAGGCGTTGGCCGGGAATGTTAGGAAGTCTGGACTGTATGAACTGGGAATGGAAGAACTGTCCTAAGGGATTACAAGTTGCGTACAACTGCAAGGAAAGATGACCAACCATCATTTTGGAAGTTGTGGCATCGTACGATCTGTGGATATAGGACGCTTTCTTCGGAATCCTCGGTTCGAATAACAACTTAAATGTTATAGAAAGATCCCATTTATTCAATGATCTTGCTCGAGGTCAGGTACCTCCTTTAACATTTACCCCAGGCCAAAATACTTACAACCATGGCTATTACCTAGGTGACGGCACTTACCCAAAATGGAGCACCATTGTTAAAACATGTCCAAATCCATTGACTCCTAAACAAGTCATGTTCGCGGCGATGCAGAGGGACAAAGGAAAGATGTCGAACGTGCTTTCGGTGTTTTACAATCTAGATTTGCAATGATAAGTAATCCATGTCAGTTGTGGTATAGGAAAAAGATGTCTACAATCATGTTTGCTTGCATCGTTCTTCACAACATGATTATATAAGATGAAAGAGATATGGATGAAGACCAACGTCACTGCGATTACGAGGGTGCTTCACAACCACCGCAAGTATTCCGACAAAACCTACCACTAACAGAGGAGGACTTCAACATTCATTTGAATAGAGATGTAGAACTCCATAGCAGGCTGCAGAAGGATCCTATGAACCATTTATGGAACCACTACAGCGATACCTAGTTATGAAGCACCCTTATCTGAATTCGTATTTTATTTTATGCTTGTCCGAACTTATAGATCATGTATGCAGTAAAGATGTTGTTCTTTTCTATTGTACCAAATCGTTCTCTTGTATTCGTAAGGGTTATTAATCATCTATTATTATGTTTCAAATTTGTTTATTCTACGAAAATAATAACGGATTTTTTTTGTCATATTAGAAAAAATGGTAGGGTAAGGAAAAAAATACTAGTCACGATCCGATTTTATCGGCTCGTGAAGTCGCGAGCCGATTTATCTGGCGCGCGCCGATAAAATCGGCTCGCGACTTCACGATCCGATAAAATCGACTCGTGCGCCCAATTCAGAGATTTGAATTGAGCTTGTAACATTTGCTTCAATGTTACACGACGTAATATCTGTTGGGTGCAAAAACAACCCATATTCAAGACCGTAACATGAATTTGCTCCTTTGTTGGAGATGCTCTAATATCTTGCTGAATGTTACGATTACAAATATATGTTGGGTGCAAAAAAAACTCATATTCAACTCCGTATCATGAATAAGCTCCACTGTTGGAGTTGCTCTTAGTATTCAAAATCGGCACCTTCTGAACCCTCGTATTCGATGCCACAAAACTGAAAACCGACTGATTGTAAAGATCAAATGAGTTCGTAATTTTGAGCTGCAAATGATCATATATCGTCAAATGATTATATATTCCTAAAAATGATACATAGTGCTGCTAAGGGAAACTATTCAACTTCTTTAACGTTTGTAATTTATAAATAAATGGTCCACAACGGTTAGTTTCCATATTTGTCAAGCGGATATACATGAATGAAGGATAACAATTATCGAAAATGTTGTTACATCTGAAATTTCTTTTGTTATTTAGTGCGGCTGCACTGCATGCCGTTGGATTTTTTTTAAATTTTGGACTGATCTGCATACTCCCGTGATTTCCACAGTTGAAATCTTGATCTGCATTTTCTGACGTACTAGTTTCGAGTATCATAGCAGCTCCCAACAATTATATATGAACATAAATAAACATTCTTGTGCATATGATTTGCGATATCTATTATACCTTATCCTATATTCTAATAAATTTGCTTCTCTATTGAATACCTTATTCTATGTATCCAATATTCTCTGTTCCTCTGAACCCAACCAATAAAAATTCCTAATTTTTATATTTTTGCAATTAAGTTCAAGAATAAAAGAGGGTTTAGTTGCAAAAAAGTAGAATTCAGGGGTGTTGATTGGTTGAGTACAGGCGTAAAGAGAATTTTGGGAACAGGTGATTTTGTTTGCTGCAAAAATGGGTTTACAAATTACAGTTAACTCACTCACCGCACCAATTGTTCAGTCCAGAGTTGATTAGAAGGACATGCGGCGACAGAAGAATTGGTCTCTACCAATCCGCTCTCCTAATTGCCAACCATATAAAATCAGCAACACCACAACCTTCTTGCTTACGATCTATAACTAACCTAAATATTTTATCATGTTCTAATCATCACAGAAAACATCTATATATACAGAAATAAACCACACATGACTTTAACAAAAACAATGGAGGAAGACGGAAAAGCCTGCATACTTGCCCTCGGAAAAGCCTTCCCACACCAAATAGTAATGCAAGACTACCTAGTGGACGGCTACTTCAAAAACACCAACTGCAACAACCTTGACCTCAAACACAAGCTCTCCCGCCTTTGTACGTACGCTCATAAACCCCCATATTCATCTCTTCAATACGTAGTTTGTATCAATATAACTGTAATTTCAACTGCATTTCATTAATTAATGCAGGCAAAACGACAACAGTGAGGACGAGGTACGTGGTAATGTCGGACGAAATACTGGCCACATACCCGGAGCTGGCGATAGAAGGTCGGCCGACGCTGCAGCAAAGGCTGAAGATATCGAACAAGGCGGTGACCGATATGGCCGTAGCTGCTTCGCAGTCGTGTATAGCGGCTTGGGGAGGGTTGGTCTCGAGCATCACGCATGTGGTGTATGTGTCCTCCAGCGAGGCCCGCTTTCCTGGAGGGGATCTGCATCTTGCGCTTGGCCTTGGGCTGGACCCTGATGTTAGTCGGGTCATGCTTTGTTTCTCGGGGTGTTCTGGTGGCGTTGCTGGACTTAGGGTCGCTAAGGTGAATTTCGCTGAGATTTTTTCATGATTTTTTTGTTTTTTATTTTATGAATCAAAAGCTGCCCTTATATGGTGTATGTAATTGCAGCTGAAACGGATGCTTTGTTTTTAAGATTTCAAATTTTCAATATTTGAAGTTAAGGGTGGGTATAATTTCCACTTTCAAGTATATAGACATAAGCAGAAGTATTTGTTTCTTCAGGACATTGCAGAAAACAACCCAGGCAGCCGTGTACTGCTCGCCACCTCCGAAACAACAATAGTGGGCTTCCGACCGCCATCAGCAGACCGGCCCTACGACCTGGTAGGCGCAGCCCTATTCGGAGATGGAGCAGCAGCGATCATACTCGGCACCCGCCCTACAAAACTAGAAACCCCTCTCTTCAAACTTGAAGCCGCCATTCAAACCTTTCTTCCAAACACGGAAAAGACGATAGAAGGCAGACTGACCGAAGAAGGGATAAACTTCAAGCTGGGAAGGGAGCTTCCTCAGGTGATAGAGGACAACGTCGAAGCCTTCTGCGAGAAGCTGGTGATGAGGAAGCTAAGAGACTATAGGGACATGTTTTGGGCCGTTCATCCGGGTGGCCCTGCTATTTTGAACCGGGTTGAGAAGAAGATGGAACTCGGGCCCGAGAAGTTAGAAGCCAGTAGGAAGGCTTTGAGGGATTATGGCAATGCGAGTAGCAATACAATTGTCTATGTTTTGGAGAATGTAACAGAAGAGAGTAGGAAGAAGAAGGAAAAAGGGGAGAGGGATTGTGAGTGGGGTTTGATACTGGCTTTTGGGCCAGGGATTACGTTTGAGGGTATACTTGCCAGGAACATGATAGTTTAGTTTGTTTTGAAGAAAATGTGATAATAATAACAGAGAAAAGAAGGCTACAACTCTTTTTTGTATGTTAACTTGTACTCGGATTGAACAGTGCTTCTTAATTCATCTTTCACTGTTAAATAAAAGAATATGAAATATTGATTTTGTTAATTGTTGGGAAACAATGGCCAACTCACGGACCAGGTCGCTCTCTTGAAGACGATTCGGCGATCTGGTCGGTGGTGCAAAACCAGTTCGTACTCTCGCCGCCGCCTCTAGGATAAAACAGCCTCGTAGAACAGTAACTGATTTGCTTGCAAAACAAATCAGTGTAGATTTGCACTTTTGAAATAAATAACTGCTCGAAAATTTCTGTAAGAATATTTTAATGGCGGAGTAAAAAAAATATTTTTTTTCTGTACAAATCTCGTCTACAACTGAAGATAATATATAGACGGGGATTAGAATTAATCGAAAATACTGGGCAGTAGGAGAAAATAGGATCTGCCGAAATACCGGTTCAAAAGTTTACTGCTTCATTATATTTCATAAAAACGGTTTGAAAAAGTCAAGGTTTTCTGGTCCAAAAAATATAAGTGTCTACACCACATAGCCAAGGCCCAAGTCCAAGTCCAAGCCCGAACCGAACCGAGCCGGGCCGGGCCGGGCCGGTCGAGTCCAGTCGAGTCGGCCGGTCGGTCGCGGGCGTGTGTGGTGTTCATGATGCATGGTCTCCCTCCTCACAACAAAGCATGCATTGGGAGCCCAAGGCCCCAACATGACTTCTTAGAAACAAGTATAAATACTTGCATCTTTCTTATAATCCCATGATGTAGGACTATTCACGTATAGGAGCCATCATACACTTATTTCTATATTTTAAACAATTCACATAAATTTCCAACAATCCCCCACTTGAATTTTTTAAAATATTATCGAGCAGTTTCTAAAAACATAAGACACTGCATAAACAAAGGTGTCATCCGACTTGAACCTTTACATAGTGAGTAAGATTCAGTTTTTTCTAGAGTGACACGTAGTCTTGTACTCTATTCCTGACATCAAACCACACACAACCTTTTCTATAGTGCAATCAAATAAGCCCGTGCGTTTATGGCCATGCACGTCTATCCCAGTTTAGTGAACGCTCTAGAAGTTCTGCCCAAAACTCCATAGGAAAGGGCCACGTTTCCACATTCACACAGGTGAGTCTATCAAGAGTACTCCTGAAGGTAGGTACTCCACTCCAAATAGAGTATAGATCTCATTAAGAGTTTCTATTAACTCATCCTCTAATCACTTCAGGAATACATGCTTCTTAGTTTATTAAATAGCATGTTCTACTTCTATCACTACACAACTTGTTTTTACTCATTGAACCTATTTCTTGGGTTCTCCAGTCATATAGGTCGGGTTACCATTGTGCGTGATTTTACAATCTCAGGGCAATAGTCTCATTCTTTTAGAATTTTAAGGACTTTCTTTCTGGTCAGTCCTTTCGTCAATGGATCTGCCAAATTATCATCACTTCATATGTGATGTCCTCTAACAATACTGTGCATACGACTGCTATTTCTTACCGTCGTATTATCGGTTCTGTTTTTCTTTCAATAGTCGTCAAATCTTTCATCACTATATATGTGATGTTCTTTTACAGTATTGTGCTTATGACGCCGTTTTCTACCGTTGTTATAACGGTTCTATACTTTTTGTAATAGCCGTGGAACTATCACAATCGATTACACCACTGGTGTCTATCTTTCCCGTATAGGGATCTCAACTAGCAGATTTCTTTAGTTCTCTGCTTCTTCACTAGCTGTGGCTAGTGCTCTTATCTCAATCACTATAGTATACTGAGTCAAGATATTCTGTTTCTTAGATTTCCAAGAAATAGTTCTTCCAGCAATGCTAAATATATAGCCACTGGTCGCAATAGAATCATCAGATAAAATTTTCCAGTCAGCATCGGAATATCCTTCAAGTACTGCTTGAAACTTTTCATAATGTAATCCAAGGTTCATGGTTCGTTTAAGGCATCCCATGACCCTTTCAATAGCATGTCAGTGCTCTATACTGGGTCTACTGGTAAATCTGCATAATAATCCTACGACATAGTAAATGTCGGGTCTAGTACATTAAGTGGCATACCAAAGGCTGCCAAAGATGCTCGCAAAATCAGACTGTCTTACACCTTCATCAGTGTTCTTAAATAACTTTACACTGAGACCATATGGTGTATATGCAGGTTTACAGTCAAAATAATTATATTTCTTTAAAGTATTCTCATTTTAATGAGATTGATCCAAAGAAAATCCCCTTTTTACCCAGTAATCTAAATACCAAGGATTACACTCACCTCACCTAGATCTTTTCATATCAAAAATTGGCATTTAATAAGGATTTGACTGAGTTTATGGCATGAATGTTTGACCCAAAGATGAGTAGGTCATCTATATAAAGGCATATAATAGTGCAAATGTCATTCTCAGATTTGTAATAAATGCATTTGTCACTTCCATTAACTTTAAAACCATGTGAAATGATTAAAGTTATCATTTTTTTTATGTCATTGTTGTGTGCTTGTTTTAAACCATATAATGGTTTATCTAATTTGCATACTTTATGTTCTTGACTATGTACTACGAATCCTTCAGGCTGGTCCATATGAATTTCTTCTTCTAATTCACCGCTCAAAAATGCGGTTTTAACATCCATTTGGTGTATTAATAAATTAAGAATGGAAGCAAGTGAGATTAATATCCGGATGGATGTTATTCTAGTTAAAAGTGAAAAAGTGTCGAAGAAATCTATATTTTCTTTTTCTCTAAAACCTTTATCTACTAGTCGTGCTTTGTATTTATCAATAGTACCATCAAGTTTTAGCTTTCTTTTTAAGTACTCATTTACAGCCTATAGATTTACAACCAGAGGGTAAATATGTCAAATGCCAAGTCTTATTGGATTACAAAGAATCCATCTCATTATTTATAGCCTCTCGCCAAAAATCGGCATCTAAAGAAGATAAGGCCTCTTGGAGGTTTAAGGGATCCTCCTCTATAGTAAAATCACAAAAATTCGAACCAAATTCGTTTACGGTTCTTGCTCTTTTACTTCTTCTAGGTTCAACTTCAGAACTTTTATTAAGTTCTGTTCTAATAGGCATACTTGATGTTCCCCCACTATTCCTTAATTTAAAAAGAAATTTCGTTTCATAAAAATTGGCATCATTTGATTCAAATTATATTATGTGTATTTAGGTCATAAATTCTGTATGCTTTGCTATTAACAGCATAGCTTATAAATACACATTCGTATGATTTACTTGCCAATTTTATTCTCTTAGGGTCTGGAATGCGAACATATGCTAAGCAACCCCAAGTTCTAAAGTATGACATATTGGATTTATATTTGTCTAAAACTTCATAAGGCGAAATTTTATTCTTAGATTTGGGGATTCTATTCAGAACATAACATACAGTCTATAAAATATCCCCCCACTAATGTTTTGCTGCACCAAAATTTAATAAAATGACAATTACTAATTCGGTAAAGGTCCTATTTTTATTAGCTTTACCTTCCATTTCAGGTGAAAATGGTGCAGTTCTCTTATGTATAATATATCAGATAAAAAATCCAGAATAGAATTTGATTTATAATATGTTCCTCTATCACTATGTAGTCTCTTAATTTTCCTGTTTGCTTGATTTCAATTTTGAATGTTTCAAACATATCAAATGCATCACATCTTTAAGAATCAATGTCTTTCCAATCATATGTTTTATTTTCATATTACCAGTCTCTACAGCTTAAGTGGTGTGAGAATCTCACAGCACACTTTCTGATCGTCAGCAACCGTGTATATTGTGAATATATCACGTTCATAGCAAACATGGCGAGAAACACCCATGTTTACCTACCAACCTCTAATTCACCAAGAAGGCGAATCTCAGTAATAATAGCCGTAAGAGGCTCCTCAATCAGGTTAGCCTACGGTGCAGGGCCTGGCCTGTTCCAATACATTCGTGTCATATGATCTGGTTTTCTACAGTTGTGTTATATAATAACTTTCCAGAATCATTCATTTGGGTTGATTGCTGCTGTCATTTATGGTTTCCTTGCGGATTCCATTCTGTTATTTACTGGTCGGCAGTTGATGCTTACTATTTTTTAGAGATGTTCAAATGTTTGAGAATTTATATTTTCTCATAGGAAAATATTCATAAACTCAGAGACTAACATAAATTATCCACATGTATGCAACAAAGGTGTTCTATATTATATCTTTTCACTTGTATGCATATAAACTATGTCAATTTATTTGATGCAAAAAAAAAAACCTATTCATCCAATTAATGTCAATTCTTAAGGACATTATCAAATAACATACACATTCTATTAATGTCAAATTTTTAGTGACATTTCACAATATTATATGTGTTCTATTAATGTCAATTTTAATGACATTTCCATATAATCATATGCATTTCAAATGTATTGACCAGTTATTTATTTTGGCCACTTCTTATCTTCCCTAAAAATATATATAAATAAATCGAGAGATGTATGCATCATAATACAGTATGAACATTGCAATTCATGCATTTCTACTTGCTCAACCTCGTGGTCATCAATTGAGTGTGTAATTACATTTAACCATGTATATGTGCTTTGGCATTCACAATCAATTTAATCAGCATTGACAAAGCACATTACTGTATAAGTTATCATACTTCAAACGTCACATAGTGCAGAAGAAACGATAAAAATTAAAACCATACCAGGCACTAAGTTGCAAGTAGGAAACAAGTTCTGAAGCTTTACTTCTCTTTATGACCACGCATCAGCTCTCTTAACTCAACTATCTCATCTTCACCGTACTTGTATTTCTTCAGATCCAGGGTATCCCCGAAAGCTCAATCAGGCCAAATTATTAGATCTGGGATCTTTAGTGAATATCGAGAGTGGTAGCTGCGGTCTGGTATGTACAGATAAACATAGAAATGAATACATCAAACCCTAGACGGGTACCAGAAATGAGCGAGGTTGAAGATGTTTGGTCGCCGAATGTAAATGGGGCAGTCGAAGCCATCGTTTCACGGACCGTCTTCAAAATTGTTGGGCAACAATGGCCGAGTCGCGGACCAGGTCGCTCTCTTGAAGACGATTCGGCGATCTGGTCGGTGGTGCAAAACCAGTTCGTACTCTCGCCGCCGCCTCTAGGATAAAACAGCCTTGTAGAACAGTAACTGATTTGCTTGCACAACAAATCAGTGCAGATTTGCACTTTCGAAATAAATAACTGCTCGAAAATTTCTGTAAGAATATTTTAATGGTGGACGAAAAAAATATTTTTTTCTGTACAAATCTCGTCTACAACTGAAGATAATATATACACGGGCATTAGGATTAATCGAAAATACTGGGCAGTAGGAGAAAATAAAATCTGCTGAAATACCGGTTCAAAAGTTTACCGCTTCATGATATTTCATAAAAACGGTTTGAAAAAGTCAAGGCTTTCTGGTCTAAAAATATAAGTGTCTACACCACATAGCCAAGGCCCAAGTCCAAGTCCAAACCCGAACCGAACCGAGCCGGATCGGGCCGGGTCGGGTCGAGTCGGTCGGTCGGTCGCACACGTGTGTGGTGTTCATGATGCATGGCCTCCCTCCTCACAACAAAGCATGCATTGGGAGCCCAAGGCCCCAACATGACTTCTTAGAAACAAGTATAAATACTTGCATCTTTCTTATAATCTAATGATGTAGGACTATCCACATATAGGAGCCATCATACACTTATTTCTATATTTTAAACAATTCACATAAATTTCCAACAATTAACAAAAACGATTTTGAAGAGAAAATATAATATGTAGATCCCATCTTTTTTTCTCTTCTCATCAATTCATACACCACTTTTAATTAAAGTCGGCCAATACATTTGCCTCCGTTCATACACCACATCAATTCATACACCTCTTTTCTCATCAATTACAATTTTTTGAATTTAGGTACAGTATGATAATAAATTTTAGAATTATGCTATTAAAATACTATTTTAATCAGAAATGAGCTTTGATTATGAAATCAAAACCGCATGTATAAGTTGCGTTTAAACCTATAATTTGACCTGTTACTATCAATTTTGTATCAGAAATCATATGCTAAGCAGAGAAAAAAATATGATTTCGAACGAAGATAAATTCTGATTTTACGTTCCAACTTTGACTTGGGGAGTTTAACTTTCAGTTTATACTGTAAAAATTTATGAAAATTTGATATTACAATTTGTTTGAATGAAGTAATTTAGAGTTAAAAATCCTAAGAAAAGAAACTTCAAAAACTAAAATAGATACTTCAAAACAAAGATGAGGATATGTTTATCTTAAATTTTACTAGAATATCAATGATATATTAAAATAATTTATGATGTATGAATATACAGAATTAACTCCATGTTTATTCTAAAAATGCTTTTATTGTCAAATTATTATTTTTTCCTTCTAGTATTCTTCTTTTAAACTTGCAGTTTTTTTATTTTTTTTCTTTTTTTGTTGTTGTCTTATACCAAAACCAAACCCTAGCAATTTAGAACCAATAAAAAGCAACAACGTAAAGAAGCAAGTGCAGAGATTGGCATTTAGAAAAGGAACAAAGTAGCACCTTAGCAAGTCCGTTATATAGTTTCACGTTTTTATTGCTTAATCGGGTCTTCTATGCTTAACTAGATCTTCTATGCAGATTCAGGCATTAGTGTTCCGTGTGTTGCATGTTGGATGAAAATGGCTGCAAAGCACTTATTTAATTACTTGACGTTTGTAGGCGATGTTGACTGAAATACATCAACGCTCTTCCCTAGCGTTGGTTATAGAAACCGTCGTCCCTTACACTAATGATTTATTTAGTCTCAACATACAGAATCATGTACAATGTCATTTTTTATTTTTAAATTTTTAATAATTGTTTGTGTAACACCCCACATCTGTTAAGGTCACTCACAAAGGGAATGCCTTAACTTCAATGGAGCATTATGGGTACTGGAACAGAAATATTAGAAGACAGACATAGAACAGCGGAAGGTAAAGTAGAAGTACTTCAAATCATTTATTAAATATAATTGTTTACAATAAAATCCCATCATCTTTCAAATACCCAATTGCATAACTAAAATATCTGTCTTGCTCAAAAACAAAGAAGCATGAAAATAAATTATAGTATTCCCCAATAAAGCAAAGAAAGCCATAGCCAGGAGAAATCCAAGCAGTACATGAAAGAGCCTTGGAGCTTGGTAAGATCCGAACTAAGCTGTATTCCCACCCTGCGAACCGGGGGGGAACAAAAGAAAAAGAGGCGAAACAAACTGGGTCAGTCATAAAGACTGAGTAAGTCCTAGTGGCTTTCAGCATAAAAACAGGTAAAGATAACATGGCATGAATAAACTGAAAGTAAACATAAGCATGAAGACAAGATAAGCTATAGACACGATAACTAAGAATAACATCCTAGGATTTCTGTCATGTATAACATTGTAAGGTTCCCATTCAAGATGAACTAAGTATAGTTTCGCAAGATTTCTATCAAGCATCGCAAGATTTCTCTGCTTCACCATTAAAATGATATCTATTTGCTCTGCACCACCTAACTAGTGTCCCAACTAGTAATCAATATAAAATGATAAAATCATAACGTGATCCCGATCCCCGAAATCAAGGTTGCTTTCACGTGTACATCTATTATTTATTACCTAGATCTAATCTAGAGTTTTCTATCGAGCGCTTCCTAGATTCAACCAGAATTTATGCCACCTAGGTCCAACCTAGGGATTATGCTACCTATTGAACGCTTCTTGGATTTAGGGTTTATTGCACCTAGGTCCAACCTAGGGATTATGCTACCTATGTGTGTTATACGGCCCCCATTGATTGTAGATACCTACGCTGGTCTCACCATGGGGTGTATCAAGACCCATGGTGGCGGCCCGACGCAATTCTAGAATACATAGGATATACTATTGGTGCACCCAATGCCCTGTTTGTCTGCTCCGAAGTGTGTGCACGCCCGCACTCCGTTAGAACCTACACTATTGCACCCACCGCCGTCGCTTTGACCTCTTACAATCAGCCCAGTAATCGTGCCCCACCCTGCCTAGTTTCAGGGTACCATGATACATATAGTGGGTTACTGCTGAAATGGGTCCCCGTTACTAGGGTTTCCTACTGGTTAAGTTTGTGGGCCTATATTTACTAATATTACCCACCAACCCGATATGTACTTAACCTTCTCCATCCATCACGTTAAGTTCGTTAAGTGTTTTCTCTGGTTTTACTTAACCCTACCACACATTATGTTATATCGGTTAAGTGTTGTTCCTTGTGTTACTTAACCCTACCGCAAGCCTTGTTATACTGGCTAAGTGTTCTCCCTTGTGTTAACTTAACCCCACCGCATGTCATGTCATATTGGTTAAGTGTACATTGACTTAGCCCACCTACTTATCATGTTGTGAGGGTTAAGTGTTACCCTCTGTTGTTACTTAACCTTACCACGCATCACGTTGTATTGGTTAAGTGCATGTTAACTTAACCCCATCCACCAGTCATGTTATAATGGTTATGTGTTGCCCTCGGGTGTTTACTTAACCCTACCACGCATCAGGTTATATCGATTGGGTGTTATCAACCTATTCAAGTTAGCCCAACCCATCAGCTAGTCATGTTATAACGGTTAAGTGTCATTAGCCTAGCCACGTTACTTAACCCACCCATTCATATCATATTGGTTGAGGCTACATTTATAAGTTTTACATATTCTTAACTCATACCGGTTAGGTCCACATTTATATGTCAAATTTCCATGTTTTCCCACCTAACCCTCTAACCATACCCACGTCTTATTATGGTTAGTATTCCTTAATTCATTCATTATGATGAACGAATCATGACCTCTCACATTAGACCGTGCATTTTGTGGCCACTGGATTTGCCGAGCGGTTCCGGGCAGATTTATACCACAAACTGGGTCTAACCTCGGGTCATAAACCGTTACGCCTACAATTTGGCCTTCGACCTCTCACATTAGACTGACACTTTGTGGCTACTGGATTTGCCGGGCGGTTCCGGGCAGATTTACACCATAAACTTAGTCTAACCTCGTGTCAAAGGTTCATTAATGGTCGTATTCCACCCAAAACCCCAATATCAATTCATGTGTTTAACATATAGAAACGTTCATGATTCACGTTTTTGCCCCAAAACGTATTCCCAAATTATTATCATAATTCACTATAAGGTTATGCCAAGTTATAGCCTTTTATTTACAATACATACCAATTACCCAAAACCAAACTTAGGCGCGTTCATATTAAACCTCTACTAAGTCATAAATTATCATATATGTTTCAACTCCAAATTTTACATAATTGACATATGCCCAAGTTCTAGATTACATGTACATTTTACATATGCCCAGTTCGTACCAAATTTACTTATGTTCAATTTATGCCGTTTTACATGTATGCCAGTTTTATGCCATTTTACCATATCAAGTTCTAGCCAAAATTACATGTATCAAGTTTTATACCCAATAAACCTAAATCATGATTCATGATGAAGTTATTCCAAACTATAATCTTTTTATTACAATACATGTCAGTTGCCCAAGTTCATAATACATGTTTATGCCAATTATCAAGTTTACAATCTCTTTCATGTTAAAATTCCCAATTCTACATATGCCTAATTAACATAAACCCAATCTTTTGATTTAATTTACATAGTCCCAAACTCGTGATTTAATTTACATACCAATTCATGTATGCCCAAACATGCAATTTCAATTATATTGACAATACCCAAATTTCAAATTTCATGTTATGCCATCAATTCCACCACACACATATATCCAAATAGGTAATATCCCAATATTTCCCCATATACAAATCGCACGTATATCGTAGTTTAGGCCTAGGTCTGAAATTGACCAAGGTTCATCAAAATAAAATAGGGGAAGGTAGAATTTGTATAATAATAAGTACAGAGAGAAAACTGGCATAAGAACATCGTTTTAGGCATAAAAGATAGATCTTAATAATAATATCAACATGAATCAAGACAAACTGATTTACAACAAGCTGAATAGATCATAGGCTTGACATGAAAAATGAGAATAGAAAAGTCCCAAAACTCAAGATCCAAGAAGCAACAGAAATAGATCTGAATTGATAAAAATACTTAGATCCGACTCCACTTTATTTCATGTCCATATTATAATTAAATGTTTAAATCTAAAACTAATTAGCACTTACAGAGCATGGCTAGTGAATTAGGAACTGAAATTGTCATAGAACGTTGTAGTAGTGTTGATTTATTGTTTGAACCATTGTTGAAGCTTTGTTCTTCGAATTGATTTGAGTTTGAATGCTTAAGCTTTAATTTGGGGGCGGCGGCCATGGTTCAAGAGGGAGTTCAACAGCACAATAGTGTAAGAATGATTTGATATGAATAAGGTTAGATCTAAGAGTGTTTTTATAGGTGTAGCAACTATTTTAGGCCCTTAGATTAACCCTAGACTCAATCCGGACCATCAAAACATGTCTGAGGCTTCAAAAATGAGTTCTTGGTCAAAACAGGCTGACCAGGTCAACCTGTAGGGGGGAGGTCGACCATATGGTCGACCTGGGGGGTAGGTAGACCCTATGGTCGACCGGGGGGGGGGGGGGGGGGGGGTAGGTCAACCCCCTGGTCCAGTGCTGCCTGAAAACTACTGAAACTTGTACAGGCCATAACTTCTTCATCTGGACTCCGATTTTCGAAAACTCGGACTTTATTTCATGTTAAATTTTGAGACGAACGCAATGGCGTAACTCGTTTCCCCTGATTCTGAATTTAAAATTTAATTCTGCCTTGATTTCTAGTTTTAATATGTTATAAAAATACGGGTTGTTACATTCTCCTCTCCTTAAAGGATTTCGTCCCCAAAATCTTCAAGTTAAGAAGAATGTGTCCTACCATCCAATCATCCATCTACTCAATCATTAATCACAAGCATTCATTGCCCTTAAGAGATTTCTAATGTGGTATGAACATATGCAGAAAGTGTGTGTATATGTTCCTTATCTAATGCAAATGATCAGGCTTGATTGATCTTCTTAATGCAAAATATGTTTAGTGCAATGAGTCCAACATGTATGCAAATAGTCCTAGTCACATAAACACTATATGTGTGCACAAACATCCATCCATATGATAACACATCCAATTTCATCAATAAACAAGTATAAACACTCATGCATACGCGATATGGAAATGTGTCTGAGCCGATCTAGTGCCTAATGTGTGTTATGCAATCACGAGAAACCACTAGCAGCCACTTCCAACCACTTGCAACCATCAATCATAACATGTCTCAAACACATGTTTACACCCAATTGTTCCTACCTAAAGGTATAGTCGAATGATAGAAGCAAGTAAAAACCTTGTGCCCATTAGGCAATGTCAAAACTGGAAATCTATGTCACATATATACTGATTTGGAGAAGAACTCCCTAAGCACCAGCCCCGAAGACCGAAATCAACATCAGGCTGACACCCAAAGAATTACTCAACCCAACCAATATATATGATTCTAGGAAACTAAGCATGATGGACTCCTTTTAGGTCACAAGGAAATCCCTTCCTAAAACCAACTCGTATCCTATAAAACCCAAAGAGTTTAGTCAACCCAATGGACACCCTCAAGCCCCAAAATGTATTACTAACAGACGAGTCATCCTCCCTATGGGGTTTCTAATAGAAATGGGATTGAGAATAGGACCGAGAGGATATACTTGAAAGATAGCATGCAAATTAGCTCTACAGGAAAAGAGGGATCAAGGATATACTCTTTAAAAAAAATATGATACGCGTATCTAGTCTTCAATCTTCTTAGTCGCATTTCCTTGAGCTTAACTCCATTGTGCTTTCACCGTCTTTAACTTCACAATTTCGTAGCTTCTTAATTTTTGTTTCCAAAATATGAGTTGGAACTCATTCCACTGTTGCCTCTCGTTCCACTTTTACTTATTCTTCTTTAGTATATTGGGCTTAAACATAACTGCGTACTCATGGTTTCATGCAAGCTCTAAAAATTCACTAGTTAATCTTGGATCTCGTTTTATAGGGTATTCCACGTAGAAGGATTATCTCTTGCAAATAAACAAATGTCAACCATGTTGCCAAATGTACTTACTAAGGTGATTTCCTATAACTCATGCATAAGCGAAATGAACCATCCACCTTAGTGGCGAACACTACTCGGGATCAATAGATGTATCAAGGATTCTAGGTAACTAGGCATGGAAGAACCCTAAGGGTTACACTAGACTTCGAGGGCATTACCAAGGCAAGTCGAGCGTCTAACTACCCTCTTTTCATAATTGAGAATGGTACCATTTCTGGACAACCACTCCATCCCTAGAATCAACCCATAGCCCAAAAACATAAGCTTTACTTATAAACTCAACACTTAGCATAGACATTCTCAAATCCAAACAAGTCATGAATAAATGAGCCAATTTCCAAACAGGATTTGAGACAAAAATGGGATCCTCTACTACGCTAGTACTAAGGTGCAGAGAGTCAACTATCGAAGCAGAATTAAAAGGATGCAATGTACCAAAAACAAAGTTCCTACGGTATGATAGAAAAGAAAAGCTAATCTTTTAACCGAAACGTTACCACCTCTCTTAGGAATGCTTGTAGTGAGAGCATACAATTGCCCTCTCGACGATCTTGTACTTTGCCCTTGTCCTTGTCCTATAATACTTAATTACATGTCCCTTTTTACCATACGAAAGATATTCTCTCTTGTCATGGGTTTTTATTATTTTTCCACTTGGCCTCTTTCCTTTCACCTCTTTCCTCTTCGTGGATTAAGCCATATCAACAAGTTTCTCATCCTTAGACTTGTGTTCTTTATCCTCGTTCCTACTATCCTTGTATAGCTTGTTGAAAAGTATCTCGAAAGCTAATTCCATCGCACGGCAACCCTACAAAGCTTGATATAAGATTAGTCGCAAGTAAAACTACTGCGGCTATAGATGGAGGTTGGACACTACTTTGCCCTCCGACATGTGTCGCATGCCTACAAACTATGGTGAAAAAGAAAGAGAGAAGAGACTCAAGGAGAGAATCAAAAGGTGGTGCTTATGGCTTTGGGGAATATGCCTTTCGTAAAACAAAACTTGTCTTTAGAAAAATGCTTCTTTGTAAACGTTTTGAAGATAATTTCAGAAGGTTTTTAAAAGCTTTTGCCCAGTCTGGTAACCTTCTGCTCTGATACCAAATGTAACACCCCACATCCGTTAAGGTCACTCACAAAGGGAATGCCTTAACTTCAATGGAGCATTATGGGTACTAGAACAGAAATATTAGAAGACAGACATAAAACAGCGGAAGGTAAAGTAGAAGTACTTCAAATCATTTATTAAATATAATTGTTTACAATAAAATCCCATCATCTTTCAAATACCCAATTGCATAACTAAAATATCTGTCTTGCTCAAAAACAAAGAAGCATGAAAATAAATTGTATTATTCCCCAATAAAGCAAAGCAAGCCATAGCCAAGAGAAATCCAAGCAGTACATGAAAGAGCCTTGGAGCTTGGTAAGATCCGAACTAAGCTGTATTCCCACCCTGCGAACCTGGGGGGAAATGAAAGAAAAAGAGGCAAAACAAATTGGGGCAGTCATAAAGACTGAGTAAGTCCTAGTGGCTTTCAGCATAAAAACAGGTAAAGATAACATGGCATGAATAAACTGAAAGTAAACATAAGCATGACGACAAGATAAGATATCGGCACAATAACTAAGAATTACATCATAGGATTTCTGTCATGTATAACATTGCAAGGTTACCATTCAAGATGAACTAAGTACAGTTTCGCAAGATTTCTATCAAGCATCGCAAGATTTCTCTGCTTCACCATTAAAATGATATCTATTTGCTCTGCACCACCTAACTAGTGTCCCAACTAGTAATCAATATAAAATGATAAAATCATAACGTGATCCCGATCCCCGAAATTAAGGTTGCTTTCACGTGTTCATCTATTATTTATTACCTAGATCTAATCTAGGGTTTTCTATCGAGCGCTTCATAGATTCAACCAGGATTTACGCCACCTAGGTCTAATCTAGGGATTATGCTACCTATTGAACGCTTCTCGGATTTAGGGTTTATGCCACCTAGGTCCAACCTAGGGATTATGCTACCTATGTGTGTCATACGGCCCCCAATGATTGTAGATACCTATGCCGGTCCCACCATGGGGTGTATCAAGACCCATGGTGGCGGCCCGACGCAATTCTAGGATACATAGGTTATACTACTGGTGCCCCCAGTGCCCTGTTTATCTGCTACGAAGTGTGTGCACGCCTGCACTCCTTTAGAACCTACACTGTTGCACCCACCGCCGTCGCTTCGACCGCTTACAATCAGCCCAGTAAACGTGCCCCACCCTGCCTAGTTTCAAGGTACCATGATACATCTAGTGGGTTACTGCTGAAATGGGTCCCCGTTACTAGGGTTTCCTACTGGTTAAGTTTGTGGGCCTATATTTACTAATATTACCCACCAACCCGATATGTACTTAACCCTCTCCGTCCATCACGTTAAGTTGGTTAAGTTTTGTTCCTTGTGTTATTTAACCCTACCGCAAGCCTTGTTATACTGGCTAAGTGTTCTCCCTTGTGTTAACTTAACCCCACCGCATGTCATGTCACATTGGTTAAGTGTACATTGACTTAGCCCACCTACTTATCATGTTGTGACGGTTAAGTGTTACCCTCTGTTGTTACTTAACCTTACCACGCATCACGTTATATTGGTTAAGTGCATGTTAACTTAACCCCATCCACCAGTCATATTATAATGGTTAAGTGTTACCCTCGTGTGTTTACTTAACCCTACCACGCATCAGGTTATATCGATTGGGTTTTATCAACCTATTCAAGTTAGCCCAACCCATCCACTAGTTATGTTATAACGGTTAAGTGTCATTAGCCTAGCCACGTTACTTAACCCACCCATTCATATCATATTGGTTGAGCCTATATTTATAAGTTTTACATGTTCTCAACTCATACCGGTTAATTCCACATTTATATGTCAAATTTCCATGTCATCCCAACTGACCCTCTAACCATACCCATGTCTTATTATGGTTTGTATTCCTTAATTCATTCATTATGACGAACGAATCATGACCTCTCACATTAGACCGTGCATTTTGCGGCCACTGGATTTGTTGGGCGGTTCCGGGTAGATTTATACCACAAACTAGGTCTAACCTCGTGTCATAAACCGTTACGCCTACAATTTGGCCTTCGACCTCTCACATTAGACTGACACTTTGTGGCTACTGGATTTTCCGGGTGGTTCCGGGCAAATTTACACCACAAACTGAGTCTAACCTCGTGTCAAAGGTTCATTAATGGTCGTATTCCACCCAAAACCCCAATATCAGTTCATGTGTTTAACATACAGAAATGTTCATGATTCACGTTTTTGCCCCAAAACGTATTCCCAAATTATTATCATAATTCACTATAAGGTTATGCCAAGTTATAGCCTTTTATTTACAATACATGCCAATTACCCAAAACCCAACTTAGGCGCGTTCATATTAAACCTCTACTAAGTCATAAATTATCATATATGTTTCAAATCCAAATTTTACATAATTGACATATGCCCAAGTTCTAGATTACATGTAAATTTTACATATGCCCAATTCTTACCGAATTTACATATGTTCAATTTATGCCGTTTTACATGTATGCCAATTTTATGCCATTTTACCATATCAAGTTCTAGCCAAAATTACATGTATCAAGTTTTATACCCAATAAACCCAAATCATGATTCATGATGCAGTTATCCCAAACTGTAATCTTTTTATTACAATACATGTCAGTTGCCCATGTTCATAATACATGTTTATGCCAATTATCAAGTTTACAATCGCTTTCATTTTCAAATTCCCAATTCTACATATGCCTAATTAACAAAAACCCAATCTTTTGATTTAATTTACATAGTCCCAAACACGTGAATTAATTTACATGCCACTTCATGTATGCCCAAACTTGCAATTTCAATTATATTGACAATACCCAAATTTGAAATTTCATGTTATGCCATCAATTCCACCACACACATATATCCAAATAGGTAATATCCCAATATTTCCCCGTATACAAATCGCACGTATATCGTAGTTTAGGCCTAGGTCCGAAATTGACCAAGGTTCATCAAAAGAAAATAGGGGAAGGTAGAATTTGTATAACAATAAGTACAGAGAGAAAACTGGCATAAGAACATCATTTCAGGCATAAAAGATAGATCTTGATAATAATATCAACATGAATCAAGAAAAACTGATTTACAACAAGCTGAATAGATCATAGGCTTGACATGAAAAATCAGAATAGAAAAGTCCCAAAACTCAAGATCCAAGAAGCAACAGAAATAGATTTGAATCGATAAACATACTTAGATCCAATTCCACTTTATTTCATGCCCATATTATAATTAAATGTTTAAATCTAAAAGTAACTAGCACTTACAGAGCATGGCTAGTGAAATAGGAACTGAAATTGTCATAGAACGTTGTAGTAGTGTTGATTTATTGTTTGAACCATTGTTGAAGCTTTGTTCTTCGAATTGATTTGAGTTTGAATGCTTAAGCTTTAATTTGGGGGCGGAGGCCATGGTTCAAGAGGGAGTTCAACAGCATAATAGTGCAAGAATGATTTGATATGAATTAGGTTAGGTCTAAGGGTGTTTTTATAGGTGTAGCAACTAGTTTAGGCCCTTAGATTAACCCTAGAATCAATCCGGACCATCAAAACACGTCTAAGGCTTCAAAAATGAGTTCTGTGTCAAAAAAGGCCGACCAGGTCGACCTGGAAGGGGGGGAGGTCGACCATATGGTCGACCTGGGGGGGGGGGGTAGGTCGACCTGGGGGGGTAGGTCGACCCCCTGGTCCAGTGCTGCCTGAAAACTGCTGAAATTTGTACAGGCCATAACTTCTTCATCCGGACTCCGATTTTCGAAAACTCGGACTCTGTTTCATGTAAAATTTCGAGACGAACGCAATGGCATAACCCGTTTTCCCTGATTCTGATTTCGAAATTTAATTTTGCCTTGATTTCTAGTTTTAATATGTTATAAAAATACGGGTTGTTACAGTTTGCAAACTTTAATCATTCATAAGAAATTCAAAAATATTTAAATGGTTGAAAACAAGAGATGACAATGGAGGATGAATAGACACTTTGGACAAGTTGTTTAATTAACTATTAAAGGTATAATAGAAATTAAAATTTCAGTTATGGAGTGAAGAGTAACTAATGGATAGGCTAATTCTATTCGTACATTATAAATTACTTATAATACACGATGATATACTAATAAAATTTAAGACAAAAATATCCTTGCAATTCATTTGTCTTTATTTTGAAGTATCGGTTTTAGTTTTTAGAGCATATATTTTAACAATTTCCAACTCTAAATTACTTCGTTCAGATAAATTTTAATATTAAAGTTTCATAACTTTAAACTTTTTCTGTTTAAACTATAAGTCAAATTCCCCAAGTCAAGTTAGAATTTTAATCACAATTTATGTCTGTTAAATGTCATAATTTTTCTCTGCTTAACATCTTATTTTTGATGCAAAATTGAAATTAATTGGTTATATTACAACATTAAACGCAAAACTCTTACAAGCGGTTTCGATTTCAAAATCAAGCTCATTTCTAATAGAAATAATATTTAAAACTTATTATCATATTTGTACCTAAATTCAAAAAATGTAATTAATATCAAACGAGTTAATAGGATAGTTGAGAATGTACTTTCACAAGTTTTTTTAATTAAAAAAAAGCCCTTAAAGTAGTACAATTTTTAGTTTTAGGTTTTTGCTCACATAGAAATGCGAATGACACGTGTATATCATGAAAATAATAATTTTAGAAAAAGAAGTTAGCACACAAAAGGGAAAACAACTTTTATGTATTTTTCCATGTTCTAGGAAACAATGAAAGAACGAGAAACAACCCATCACTTCATCATTCTTTGTCCCCCTACGTTGTCTCTTCCATCTCCTCAGTTGTCTCTTCCATCGTTCTATCATTCCAACCACCGTCCTTCAATTTTTGTAACTAACGTTAAAAACTCAAAACCAAAACACGACACAAACCAAACACCATGTAAGATTTCAAATCTTCAAAACTAAATTTAAAAATGATAAGTTATGACATATGCGTTTGATTGATTGAAGGGATAGAGAGAGGGAAAGAGGAAGAAAGACGAATGTATCGTCTAACTTTAATCTAAAATGGGGATAATGTTGTAAAACGTATAGTGTATGATAAGTCAAATATGATATATATGATTTTGACAATTATTTTGAAGAAGGCAAACTAACAAACCATGGATGAATAAAATCAGCGTAATGGATATCATTAGGGGGACCCATAGCAATAAGCTATTTTGGAAAGAAAACTATATATGCACTTTCGGGGACAATTTTCAGATTTAATAGTCGATGGCCAATGAAATCAAGATGGAATATTCTAGAAGATCCAATAGGCAATTTTTGGTGAAGAAAAATATTGTCTAATTACAAGTGCTACTGCTTCAAGTTTGATAGGCAGCCAACTCGCCAACTCTAAAACGCAGGAAACTTTGACTCATAACACCAGCGTAAAGACTGTTTTAAGAAATTGCAAATGCCGATTTAGGCAACACAAATAGAAATAAATCATTCTTTTTCCCAATTTTGACACCAACGTGGATGGAATTATGGATTGATGTCAAACAACCACTAACACACCAAGGTGACCTCTGATTCATACCCAGTTCCACCATGTTGATTCAGAGAAACATGAACCCTATGTTGTGACCCGCAACTTGAAGTGCGGCGAGGATTTATAAAGATGTCGAATGTTGTAAGGTGAGGAAGACGAACATGGGCAAAGTTGCTTGGGTGGTTGAAATGTTGCAAGGTGAGGAAGACGAATATGAGCAAGGTTGCTCGGGTCGTTGTGTGCGTTTGAAGAACGTGAACGGTTTCTGGATGTGGATTTGCAATAGGAATGGCAACGAGGTGTGTTGTATATAACGGTGTTGTATACACAATTATATGATTTTGTTTGATGATAACAACCAAATATATTTTTATTATAAATGTGTTTAGTACTGTACTGTTATATATATACATCACAGCAATGAATATAATATTTATATTTAAATAAAATACGACTGTACAGAAATTCAAATATTAACACAGTATTTTATTTAAATAGAATATTTTATTTCAATATTCAAACAGTACAACTATTTGTAACTCCACTATTTATACATTCACAGAATATTTGTACTTGTATATAAACAGAATAAAATAGACAAGTTCGTTTGACAAAAATAAAATGATATTTTATTTCAATCAAACTTGTTTATTACAGACATCAGTACATTTCATATATACACAGCTCCTCACTGCAACACTCATACATTCATTCAGTTTACATTTCAGTATACAGACTTTTATACATTCTTTTTACACACGCTGCTTCATCTTCTGTCTTGTATCTTCAGTCTTCTGTCAATCTTCACTGTTCACAGTCAGTCCAGTCATCACCTCCTTAACTGTCACATAAAACAGAAACACACAGTACACTGCAACAAGAATAATTTTCTAAATTCTAGCAAATATATTGTTTATTTTGAAAAATTATTTGCCTCAGAATTTCGGTGTGTTTCTCATCATTTTTCTGACTCGATCTGATTTGTATATATATCCACGTAGTACCCACTGATCAGCCTCAACATACCACATTGGTTTGCTGATCAGAACCAGCGTCAAAACTAGCTGATTCTGAACAGCCTCAACACAGTGCAGTAGTCTGCTGATTATACACACACACACACACACACACACTTATATATATATATCACACGCGCATGATATGTGTACACATACACTGTTGTGTATATATACACATATATAAATGTACAGGTTCAAAATGGTATGGATCAAGCCAAAATCAATACAACATGAAGTCAAAACAGCAAAATATGTGAGTACAGCAATGATTAAAACATGCAAGGTGATGTGGCAACTTCATATTGTCCAGCAAAACAAAGTCAGCATGGTCGAGAATGCCATAGCATATGTATGGAGTCAAATATGGTCAAATACATGTGTGTGTAGCAAAGTGGTCGAGCAACCATCAAGGGACATGACTGTGTGGTGATGTAGCATATACAAGCAAGGAAGGGCCGAGCACAATAAAATTGGTTCAGCAATAATTAGTGAAGCAATGTAAGTGCAAATATAAAGTCACATAGCAGCATGATGTTTCTTCACAAACACAAGTCAACAAGGTCAAAGCAGTGGAGTGGAGTGTCAACTGTACATGGTGATCAGCATGAAGCTACAACTACACATGATCCAGTCAAACACAAATGAATACAGTGATGCAAATATGCAGCTACATGATCATATGGAGTTACACAAGCAAGCATGGAAAAATGGTGTAGTATCAGTAAGGTGGCTCAAGCAGTGTGGCAAATCAGTGCAGCCAAGAGACAAAACAATGCAAAGTGGTACAAGATCACAAATTTCAGAATCTTAAAGTGCAGTGAACACAACAGCAAGCATGTAACTGGTGTGAACTCAGCATGGCAAACATAAGTGAACAACAAATATGTAGACAGGGTACAAGTTCTGAAGTCAGCATCATGCATGGTGCAAGCAAACGCAGTCGAGAACAAAAATGAACATGGGACAGCAATGAAATGGAAAGTATACATGGTGCATAAGTGAAAATATGGTGCAACTCATGGTATATCAGCATACATATACAAGCAGCTGAAATGGTGTACATGATCAAGACTAGTTCGAGATGGCCAGACCAGTCCAAGTACACAAGTGAAACAACATAGCCATAAAAAAAAAAAAAAAAAAAATTGAAGTACAAGTAACTGGCATGATCAAAGCAACATATTTCATCTCAGGTGAACATGGCAAGTGGACATGTTTAAATTCTTGAAACAGGTTATGCCAATTTACATTTCAGGTGCAAGAAAGTATACAGTGTACAAACAAGGTTGAGACATAGTGAAACAGCATGCTCAAGTTATTGCAAAAGCTTAAAACTTGTATGGCATAAATCATGGAAACAAACAAGGGAGTGGTGCAACAGTGTTCATATTCAGGAAAGAATGTAACATATAAAATTCAGGAAAGAATTTAGTACTTTCGAATTCAAATTTCTCTTCTCCAGATATACCCATTCATATATGGCATGGTTCTCATCCACAAATCATGTTTTCAGAAAATTAACAGCACAAAGGAGTAATATTGTGTCCAGGAAATCACAGTGTGATTGATCAGTTTCCAGTTTTGCTCGAGTATTCAAGGTGTGCAACAAATTATATCAATGCCGAGGATATCAAATGTGTTTCCAAAAATTAACTTTCCAGATCCATACAATTTTTTTTGGGAAAGTTTTAAACTTCAGAAATTCACAGATTAATCTAAAATCTTGTTTTTGGGAAGCTTTTATTTTGTTTCCATTTTTTTTATCAAGGCCGAATTTATTCAAGAAATTCAAAAGTGGAAATCGCAAATTATCTGCCAAATCATTTCAAGCCGAGGAAATCAGGTTCATATACAAGGCAACAAAATTCCATTTCAGCCGAGATGAATAAAACACGCAAAAAGGGAAAGCAACACGCATGAAATCAGTCAAAGTCAATTACAGCGAAATCAGAGTTGATTGAGGATTTCAAATCCTATTTTATCACACCATTTCATCATCGGCAAATAATAGATCGAAACCACAGAACAGAGAAAATCGAAAACCAAAAAAAAAAACTCACAATTTCAAAGAGCACAAATCAAACTCAAAAATACTCACATAGGTTTCGATCGAGAAAAGGAGCAACCCCAAAATCGAAGCATCATAGAGCCAAACAATTCGAGCATCAAAGAGATAGCCAATTCATCAAGCAAACGATCGATTTGGGGAAGATTCAGTGAAACCCTAGTTATCGCAGCCGCCATTTTTGTTTTCCAGAGCAAAAGAGAAAGTAAAGGGATCGGGTGCAAACAAAAGGAGAATGGGCCGGCCAAGATAAAAAAGGGGATTTGAATTTGTTTAAAGGGGATGACCCCTTTAATATAAACTCCTCTTTTTATTTTTATTTTAAGAATTAGGGTTTACATTTTTTTTTCATTCTGTTGTTTTTTAAATTGTGTTGTAAATCGTCTGAATCAGTTCTAGATTCTGTAAAAATCTAGGGGAGATCAGTCAGGGAGTTGGCTGTCAGTTTCAGAGTCTGTAAAATCTGGTTTTGGATTACAGGGTTGTAATTCGGGAATCTGATCGAGGGGACATCGTTCAGTCTAGGGTTTTGAGCGTAGGGTTAGAATAGGAGCAGGGTTTGCGAGTGTACGTGGTCTTGTATGCGGGATCTGTTCTATCACCTAGTAGAAACCTTAGAAATGCAGCAATAGGCAGGATTTTTCCGAAGCTGGGTATATCTTTGTGTGATTTATTTTCTACATTTCTGTTTCTGCTATATTCTGTGATCTGTTTATTATTATTTATCTCGTTAGTTTTTTTAATTCTGTTAAAAACTGTGATAAACCCTATTCACCCCCCCTCTAGGGTTATTCTAGATCCAACAAGTGGTATCAGAGCCTGGTAATTTCATTAACTCTAGAGTCATGGGTAACCCTTGCTGTCAGTCCACAGAGAGTCAGTCCAGTTCATCTCCAACTATTTTCACTGGAACAGATTTTTTAAATTGGAAATCCGAAATGGAATTTTATTTAAAATCTGTTGATATTAAATGTTGGGATGTTGTTATCAATGGGTTTGACATGGTAGATAAAGCTTCTAATTCTCGTGCTACACATATTCTGTATTCTCACCTTAATGATAATCAATACAGTCTGATTTCTCATTGTTTAACTGCGCAGGAAATTTGGACAGCTCTAAATACAAGATATGGAAACGACAGCAACTTCTCAAAACCCTCAACTGACAACTCAGATTCAGATCTTTGTTCAACAGATGAATCAGCTGATGAAGACTCAACAGATGATGAGATAAGAAATTTTTCATATGAAGATCTGGTTTATTTTTGTGTTGATTTAACCAAATCTGTTGACAAGCTTCAATCGAAAAATAAATCTTTGAAATCTATAAATTCTGAGTTGACCAACAAGATAAATTGTTTGGAATCGAAATTGTCAAATGTCGTGAAATTTGAAAATTCTAATTGTGAAAATTGTTTGAAATTAAAAACTGATCTCGTTCATTTCAATAATAATATTCGAAGGCTTGAAGAAGAAATTTTAATTTTAAAAGATAACGAGATTGAGCAAAAAAATGCAAACAATTGTTTACAAAAGGAATTTATAAATTTCAAGGCTATCAAAAATTCCAAACATGAAAATGCTGAAAATGATAGTTTGTTGAAAACAGATCTGATTTTGAAAGAGCTTGAAATCGAAATTGAAAATTGGAAGAAACTTGAATCTGAAAGTCGAAAATA